>JAWXYG010000007.1:32043967-34560863 GCA_034222035.1 Acacia crassicarpa | reverse complement strand
CTCGTGAGGATTCCAGAATGCATGAACTTGTTTCGAGATTCCTCCCTTTGGGCCCTGAACCATTTGGGACAACTTGAGGCAGAAGAAGACGAACTTTTTTCAACGTCTCCGAATTGCGTGGAAACTCACCCACCCTCCTCATTTCTCGTGAGGATTCCAGAATGCATGAACTTGTTTCGAGATTCCTCCGTTTGGGCCCTGAACCATTTGGGACAACTTGAGGCAGAAGAAGACGAACTTTTTTCAACGTCTCGGAATTGCTGGAAACTCACCCACCGTCCTCATTTCTCGTGAGGATTCCAGAATGCATGAACTTGTTTCGAGATTCCTCCGGTTGGGCCCTGAACCATTTGGGACAACTTGAGGCAGAAGAAGACGAACTTTTTTCAACGTCTCGGAATTGGTTGGAAACTCACCCACCCTCCTCATTTCTCGTGAGGATTCCAGAATGCATGAACTTGTTTCGAGATTCCTCCGTTTGGGCCCTGAACCATTTGGGACAACTTGAGGCAGTAGAAGACGAACTTTTTTCAACGTCTCCGAATTGCGTGGAAACTCACCCACCCTCCTCATTTCTCGTGAGGATTCCAGAATGCATGAACTTGTTTCGAGATTCCTCCCTTTGGGCCCTGAACCATTTGGGACAACTTGAGGCAGAAGAAGACGAACTTTTTTCAACGTCTCCGAATTGCGTGGAAACTCACCCACCCTCCTCATTTCTCGTGAGGATTCCAGAATGCATGAACTTGTTTCGAGATTCCTCCGTTTGGGCCCTGAACCATTTGGGACAACTTGAGGCAGAAGAAGACGAACTTTTTTCAACGTCTCGGAATTGCTTGGAAACTCACCCACCGTCCTCATTTCTCGTGAGGATTCCAGAATGCTTGAACTTGTTTCGAGATTCCTCCGGTTGGGCCCTGAACCATTTGGGACAACTTGAGGCAGAAGAAGACGAACTTTTTTCAACGTCTCGGAATTGGTTGGAAACTCACCCACCCTCCTCATTTCTCGTGAGGATTCCAGAATGCATGAACTTGTTTCGAGATTCCTCCCTTTGGGCCCTGAACCATATGGGACAACTTGAGGCAGAAGAAGACGAACTTTCTTCAACGTCTCCGAATTGCGTGGAAACTCACCCACCCTCCTCATTTCTCGTGAGGATTCCAGAATGCATGAACTTGTTTCGAGATTCCTCCGTTTGGGCCCTGAACCATTTGGGACAACTTGAGGCAGAAGAAGACGAACTTTTTTCAACGACTCCGAATTGCGTGGAAACTCACCCACCCTCCTCATTTCTCGTGAGGATTCCAGAATGCATGAACTTGTTTCGAGATTCCTCCGTTTGGGCACTGAACCATTTGGGACAACTTGAGGCAGAAGAAGACGAACTTTTTTCAACGACTCCGAATTGCGTGGAAACTCACCCACCCTCCTCATTTCTCGTGAGGACTCCAGAACGCATGAACTTGTTTCGAGATTCCTCCGTTTGGGCCCTGAACCATTTGGGACAACTTGAGGCAGAAGAAGACGAACTTTTTTCAACGACTCCGAATTGCGTGGAAACTCACCCACCCTCCTCATTTCTCGTGAGGATTCCAGAATGCATGAACTTGTTTCGAGATTCCTCTCTTTGGGCCCTGAACCATATGGGACAACTTGAGGCAGAAGAAGACGAACTTTTTTCAACGTCTCCGAATTGCGTGGAAACTCACCCACCCTCCTCATTTCTCGTGAAGATTCCAGAATGCATGAACTTGTTTTGAGATTCCTCCGTTTGGGCCCTGAACCATTTGGGACAACTTGAGGCAGAAGAAGACGAACTTTTTTCAACGACTCCGAATTGCGTGGAAACTCACCCACCCTCCTCATTTCTCGTGAGGATTCCAGAATGCATGAACTTGTTTCGAGATTCCTCCGTTTGGGCCCTGAACCATTTGGGACAACTTGAGGCAGAAGAAGACGAACTTTTTTCAACGACTCCGAATTGCGTGGAAACTCACCCACCCTCCTCATTTCTCGTGAGGTTTCCAGAATGCATGAACTTGTTTCGAGATTCCTCCGTTTGGGCCCTGAACCATTTGGGACAACTTGAGGCAGAAGAAGACGAAATTTTTTCAACGACTTCGAATTGCGTGGAAACTCACCCACCCTCCTCATTTCTCGTGGGGATTCCAGAATGCATGAACTTGTTTCGAGATTCCTCCCTTTGGGCCCTGAACCATATGGGACAACTTGAGGCAGAAGAAGACGAACTTTTTTCAACGTCTCCGAATTGCGTGGAAACTCACCCACCCTCCTCATTTCTCGTGAGGATTCCAGAATGCATGAACTTGTTTCGAGATTCCTCCCTTTGGGCCCTGAACCATTTGGGACAACTTGAGGCAGAAGAAGACGAACTTGTTTCAACGTCTCGGAATTGCGTGGAAACTCACCCACCCTCCTCATTTCTCGTGAGGATTCCAGAATGCATGAACTTGTTTCGAGATTCCTCCGTTTGGGCCCTGAACCATTTGGGACAACTTGAGGCAGTAGAAGACGAACTTTTTTCAACGTCTCCGAATTGCGTGGAAACTCACCCACCCTCCTCATTTCTCGTGAGGATTCCAGAATGCATGAACTTGTTTCGAGATTCCTCCCTTTGGGCCCTGAACCATTTGGGACAACTTGAGGCAGAAGAAGACGAACTTTTTTCAACGTCTCCGAATTGCGTGGAAACTCACCCACCCTCCTCATTTCTCGTGAGGATTCCAGAATGCATGAACTTGTTTCGAGATTCCTCGTTTGGGCCCTGAACCATTTGGGACAACTTGAGGCAGAAGAAGACGAACTTTTTTCAACGTCTCGGAATTGGTTGGAAACTCACCCACCCTCCTCATTTCTCGTGAGGATTCCAGAATGCATGAACTTGTTTCGAGATTCCTCTCTTTGGGCCCTGAACCATATGGGACAACTTGAGGCAGAAGAAGACGAACTTTTTTCAACGTCTCCGAATTGCGTGGAAACTCACCCACCCTCCTCATTTCTCGTGAAGATTCCAGAATGCATGAACTTGTTTCGAGATTCCTCCGTTTGGGCCCTGAACCATTTGGGACAACTTGAGGCAGAAGAAGACGAACTTTTTTCAACGACTCCGAATTGCGTGGAAACTCACCCACCCTCCTCATTTCTCGTGAGGATTCCAGAATGCATGAACTTGTTTCGAGATTCCTCCGTTTGGGCCCTGAACCATTTGGGACAACTTGAGGCAGAAGAAGACGAACTTTTTTCAACGACTCCGAATTGCGTGGAAACTCACCCACCCTCCTCATTTCTCGTGAGGTTTCCAGAATGCATGAACTTGTTTCGAGATTCCTCCGTTTGGGCCCTGAACCATTTGGGACAACTTGAGGCAGAAGAAGACGAAATTTTTTCAACGACTTCGAATTGCGTGGAAACTCACCCACCCTCCTCATTTCTCGTGGGGATTCCAGAATGCATGAACTTGTTTCGAGATTCCTCCCTTTGGGCCCTGAACCATATGGGACAACTTGAGGCAGAAGAAGACGAACTTTTTTCAACGTCTCCGAATTGCGTGGAAACTCACCCACCCTCCTCATTTCTCGTGAGGATTCCAGAATGCATGAACTTGTTTCGAGATTCCTCCCTTTGGGCCCTGAACCATTTGGGACAACTTGAGGCAGAAGAAGACGAACTTTTTTCAACGTCTCCGAATTGCGTGGAAACTCACCCACCCTCCTCATTTCTCGTGAGGATTCCAGAATGCATGAACTTGTTTCGAGATTCCTCCGTTTGGGCCCTGAACCATTTGGGACAACTTGAGGCAGAAGAAGACGAACTTTTTTCAACGACTCCGAATTGCGTGGAAACTCACCCACCCTCCTCATTTCTCGTGAGGATTCCAGAATGCATGAACTTGTTTCGAGATTCCTCCGTTTGGGCCCTGAACCATTTGGGACAACTTGAGGCAGAAGAAGACGAACTTTTTTCAACGACTCCGAATTGCGTGGAAACTCACCCACCCTCCTCATTTCTCGTGAGGACTCCAGAATGCATGAACTTGTTTCGAGATTCCTCCGTTTGGGCCCTGAACCATTTGGGACAACTTGAGGCAGAAGAAGACGAACTTTTTTCAACGACTCCGAATTGCGTGGAAACTCACCCACCCTCCTCATTTCTCGTGAGGATTCCAGAATGCATGAACTTGTTTCGAGATTCCTCTCTTTGGGCCCTGAACCATATGGGACAACTTGAGGCAGAAGAAGACGAACTTTTTTCAACGTCTCCGAATTGCGTGGAAACTCACCCACCCTCCTCATTTCTCGTGAAGATTCCAGAATGCATGAACTTGTTTCGAGATTCCTCCGTTTGGGCCCTGAACCATTTGGGACAGCTTGAGGCAGAAGAAGACGAACTTTTTTCAACGACTCCGAATTGCGTGGAAACTCACCCACCCTCCTCATTTCTCGTGAGGATTCCAGAATGCATGAACTTGTTTCGAGATTCCTCCGTTTGGGCCCTGAACCATTTGGGACAACTTGAGGCAGAAGAAGACGAACTTTTTTCAACGACTCCGAATTGCGTGGAAACTCACCCACCCTCCTCATTTCTCGTGAGGTTTCCAGAATGCATGAACTTGTTTCGAGATTCCTCCGTTTGGGCCCTGAACCATTTGGGACAACTTGAGGCAGAAGAAGACGAAATTTTTTCAACGACTTCGAATTGCGTGGAAACTCACCCACCCTCCTCATTTCTCGTGGGGATTCCAGAATGCATGAACTTGTTTCGAGATTCCTCCCTTTGGGCCCTGAACCATATGGGACAACTTGAGGCAGAAGAAGACGAACTTTTTTCAACGTCTCCGAATTGCGTGGAAACTCACCCACCCTCCTCATTTCTCGTGAGGATTCCAGAATGCATGAACTTGTTTCGAGATTCCTCCCTTTGGGCCCTGAACCATTTGGGACAACTTGAGGCAGAAGAAGACGAACTTTTTTCAACGTCTCAGAATTGCTTGGAAACTCACCCACCCTCCTCATTTCTCGTGAGGATTCCAGAATGCATGAACTTGTTTCGAGATTCCTCCGGTTGGGCCCTGAACCATTTGGGACAACTTGAGGCAGAAGAAGACGAACTTTTTTCAACGTCTCGGAATTGGTTGGAAACTCACCCACCCTCCTCATTTCTCGTGAGGATTCCAGAATGCATGAACTTGTTTCGAGATTCCTCCGTTTGGGCCCTGAACCATTTGGCAAGACTTGAGGCAGAAGAAAACGAACTTTTTTCAACGACTCCGAATTGCGTGGAAACTCACCCACCCTCCTCATTTCTCGTGAGGTTTCCAGAATGCATGAACTTGTTTCGAGATTCCTCCCTTTGGGCCCTGAACCATTTGGGACAATTTGAGGCAGAAGAAGACGAACTTTTTTCAACGTCTCGGAATTGCGTGGAAACTCACCCACCCTCCTCATTTCTCGTCAGGACTCCAGAATGCACGAACTTGTTTCGAGATTCCTCCGTTTGGGCCCTGAACCATTTGGGACAACTTGAGGCAGAAGAAGACGAACTTTTTTCAACGACTCCGAATTGCGTGGAAACTCACCCACCCTCCTCATTTCTCGTGAGGATTCCAGAATGCATGAACTTGTTTCGAGATTCCTCCCTTTGGGCCCTGAACCATTTGGGGCAACTTGAGGCAGAAGAAGACGAACTTTTTTCAACGTCTCCGAATTGCGTGGAAACTCACCCACCCTCCTCATTTCTCGTGAGGATTCCAGAATGCATGAACTTGTTTCGAGATTCCTCCCTTTGGGCCCTGAACCATTTGGGACAACTTGAGGCAGAAGAAGACGAACTTTTTTCAACGTCTCCGAATTGCGTGGAAACTCACCCACCCTCCTCATTTCTCGTGAGGATTCCAGAATGCATGAACTTGTTTCGAGATTCCTCCGTTTGGGCCCTGAACCATTTGGGACAACTTGAGGCAGAAGAAGACGAACTTTTTTCAACGTCTCGGAATTGGTTGGAAACTCACCCACCCTCCTCATTTCTCGTGAGGATTCCAGAATGCATGAACTTGTTTCGAGATTCCTCCCTTTGGGCCCTGAACCATTTGGGACAACTTGAGGCAGAAGAAGACGAACTTTTTTCAACGTCTCCGAATTGCGTGGAAACTCACCCACCCTCCTCATTTCTCGTGAGGATTCCAGAATGCATGAACTTGTTTCGAGATTCCTCCGTTTGGGCCCTGAACCATTTGGGACAACTTGAGGCAGAAGAAGACGAACTTTTTTCAACGTCTCGGAATTGCTTGGAAACTCACCCACCCTCCTCATTTCTCGTGAGGATTCCAGAATGCATGAACTTGTTTCGAGATTCCTCCGGTTGGGCCCTGAACCATTTGGGACAACTTGAGGCAGAAGAAGACGAACTTTTTTCAACGTCTCGGAATTGGTTGGAAACTCACCCACCCTCCTCATTTCTCGTGAGGATTCCAGAATGCATGAACTTGTTTCGAGATTCCTCCCTTTGGGCCCTGAACCATATGGGACAACTTGAGGCAGAAGAAGACGAACTTTCTTCAACGTCTCCGAATTGCGTGGAAACTCACCCACCCTCCTCATTTCTCGTGAGGATTCCAGAATGCATGAACTTGTTTCGAGATTCCTCCGTTTGGGCCCTGAACCATTTGGGACAACTTGAGGCAGAAGAAGACGAACTTTTTTCAACGACTCCGAATTGCGTGGAAACTCACCCACCCTCCTCATTTCTCGTGAGGACTCCAGAATGCATGAACTTGTTTCGAGATTCCTCCGTTTGGGCCCTGAACCATTTGGGACAACTTGAGGCAGAAGAAGACGAACTTTTTTCAACGACTCCGAATTGCGTGGAAACTCACCCACCCTCCTCATTTCTCGTGAGGATTCCAGAATGCATGAACTTGTTTCGAGATTCCTCTCTTTGGGCCCTGAACCATATGGGACAACTTGAGGCAGAAGAAGACGAACTTTTTTCAACGTCTCCGAATTGCGTGGAAACTCACCCACCCTCCTCATTTCTCGTGAGGATTCCAGAATGCATGAACTTGTTTCGAGATTCCTCCGTTTGGGCCCTGAACCATTTGGGACAACTTGAGGCAGAAGAAGACGAACTTTTTTCAACGACTCCGAATTGCGTGGAAACTCACCCACCCTCCTCATTTCTCGTGAGGATTCCAGAATGCATGAACTTGTTTCGAGATTCCTCCGTTTGGGCCCTGAACCATTTGGGACAACTTGAGGCAGAAGAAGACGAACTTTTTTCAACGACTCCGAATTGCGTGGAAACTCACCCACCCTCCTCATTTCTCGTGAGGACTCCAGAATGCATGAACTTGTTTCGAGATTCCTCCGTTTGGGCCCTGAACCATTTGGGACAACTTGAGGCAGAAGAAGACGAACTTTTTTCAACGACTCCGAATTGCGTGGAAACTCACCCACCCTCCTCATTTCTCGTGAGGATTCCAGAATGCATGAACTTGTTTCGAGATTCCTCTCTTTGGGCCCTGAACCATATGGGACAACTTGAGGCAGAAGAAGACGAACTTTTTTCAACGTCTCCGAATTGCGTGGAAACTCACCCACCCTCCTCATTTCTCGTGAAGATTCCAGAATGCATGAACTTGTTTCGAGATTCCTCCGTTTGGGCCCTGAACCATTTGGGACAACTTGAGGCAGAAGAAGACGAACTTTTTTCAACGACTCCGAATTGCGTGGAAACTCACCCACCCTCCTCATTTCTCGTGAGGATTCCAGAATGCATGAACTTGTTTCGAGATTCCTCCGTTTGGGCCCTGAACCATTTGGGACAACTTGAGGCAGAAGAAGACGAACTTTTTTCAACGACTCCGAATTGCGTGGAAACTCACCCACCCTCCTCATTTCTCGTGAGGTTTCCAGAATGCATGAACTTGTTTCGAGATTCCTCCGTTTGGGCCCTGAACCATTTGGGACAACTTGAGGCAGAAGAAGACGAAATTTTTTCAACGACTTCAAATTGCGTGGAAACTCACCCACCCTCCTCATTTCTCGTGGGGATTCCAGAATGCATGAACTTGTTTCGAGATTCCTCCCTTTGGGCCCTGAACCATATGGGACAACTTGAGGCAGAAGAAGACGAACTTTTTTCAACGTCTCCGAATTGCGTGGAAACTCACCCACCCTCCTCATTTCTCGTGAGGATTCCAGAATGCATGAACTTGTTTCGAGATTCCTCCCTTTGGGCCCTGAACCATTTGGGACAACTTGAGGCAGAAGAAGACGAACTTTTTTCAACGTCTCAGAATTGCTTGGAAACTCACCCACCCTCCTCATTTCTCGTGAGGATTCCAGAATGCATGAACTTGTTTCGAGATTCCTCCGGTTGGGCCCTGAACCATTTGGGACAACTTGAGGCAGAAGAAGACGAACTTTTTTCAACGTCTCGGAATTGGTTGGAAACTCACCCTCCCTCCTCATTTCTCGTGAGGATTCCAGAATGCATGAACTTGTTTCGAGATTCCTCCGTTTGGGCCCTGAACCATTTGGCAAGACTTGAGGCAGAAGAAAACGAACTTTTTTCAACGACTCCGAATTGCGTGGAAACTCACCCACCCTCCTCATTTCTCGTGAGGTTTCCAGAATGCATGAACTTGTTTCGAGATTCCTCCCTTTGGGCCCTGAACCATTTGGGACAATTTGAGGCAGAAGAAGACGAACTTTTTTCAACGTCTCGGAATTGCGTGGAAACTCACCCACCCTCCTCATTTCTCGTCAGGACTCCAGAATGCACGAACTTGTTTCGAGATTCCTCCGTTTGGGCCCTGAACCATTTGGGACAACTTGAGGCAGAAGAAGACGAACTTTTTTCAACGACTCCGAATTGCGTGGAAACTCACCCACCCTCCTCATTTCTCGTGAGGATTCCAGAATGCATGAACTTGTTTCGAGATTCCTCCCTTTGGGCCCTGAACCATTTGGGGCAACTTGAGGCAGAAGAAGACGAACTTTTTTCAACGTCTCCGAATTGCGTGGAAACTCACCCACCCTCCTCATTTCTCGTGAGGATTCCAGAATGCATGAACTTGTTTCGAGATTCCTCCCTTTGGGCCCTGAACCATTTGGGACAACTTGAGGCAGAAGAAGACGAACTTTTTTCAACGTCTCCGAATTGCGTGGAAACTCACCCACCCTCCTCATTTCTCGTGAGGATTCCAGAATGCATGAACTTGTTTCGAGATTCCTCCGTTTGGGCCCTGAACCATTTGGGACAACTTGAGGCAGAAGAAGACGAACTTTTTTCAACGTCTCGGAATTGGTTGGAAACTCACCCACCCTCCTCATTTCTCGTGAGGATTCCAGAATGCATGAACTTGTTTCGAGATTCCTCCCTTTGGGCCCTGAACCATTTGGGACAACTTGAGGCAGAAGAAGACGAACTTTTTTCAACGTCTCCGAATTGCGTGGAAACTCACCCACCCTCCTCATTTCTCGTGAGGATTCCAGAATGCATGAACTTGTTTCGAGATTCCTCCGTTTGGGCCCTGAACCATTTGGGACAACTTGAGGCAGAAGAAGACGAACTTTTTTCAACGTCTCGGAATTGCTTGGAAACTCACCCACCCTCCTCATTTCTCGTGAGGATTCCAGAATGCATGAACTTGTTTCGAGATTCCTCCGGTTGGGCCCTGAACCATTTGGGACAACTTGAGGCAGAAGAAGACGAACTTTTTTCAACGTCTCGGAATTGGTTGGAAACTCACCCACCCTCCTCATTTCTCGTGAGGATTCCAGAATGCATGAACTTGTTTCGAGATTCCTCCCTTTGGGCCCTGAACCATATGGGACAACTTGAGGCAGAAGAAGACGAACTTTCTTCAACGTCTCCGAATTGCGTGGAAACTCACCCACCCTCCTCATTTCTCGTGAGGATTCCAGAATGCATGAACTTGTTTCGAGATTCCTCCGTTTGGGCCCTGAACCATTTGGGACAACTTGAGGCAGAAGAAGACGAACTTTTTTCAACGACTCCGAATTGCGTGGAAACTCACCCACCCTCCTCATTTCTCGTGAGGATTCCAGAATGCATGAACTTGTTTCGAGATTCCTCCGTTTGGGCCCTGAACCATTTGGGACAACTTGAGGCAGAAGAAGACGAACTTTTTTCAACGTCTCGGAATTGGTTGGAAACTCACCCACCCTCCTCATTTCTCGTGAGGATTCCAGAATGCATGAACTTGTTTCGAGATTCCTCCCTTTGGGCCCTGAACCATTTGGGACAACTTGAGGCAGAAGAAGACGAACTTTTTTCAACGTCTCCGAATTGCGTGGAAACTCACCCACCCTCCTCATTTCTCGTGAGGATTCCAGAATGCATGAACTTGTTTCGAGATTCCTCCGTTTGGGCCCTGAACCATTTGGGACAACTTGAGGCAGAAGAAGACGAACTTTTTTCAACGTCTCGGAATTGCTTGGAAACTCACCCACCCTCCTCATTTCTCGTGAGGATTCCAGAATGCATGAACTTGTTTCGAGATTCCTCCGGTTGGGCCCTGAACCATTTGGGACAACTTGAGGCAGAAGAAGACGAACTTTTTTCAACGTCTCGGAATTGGTTGGAAACTCACCCACCCTCCTCATTTCTCGTGAGGATTCCAGAATGCATGAACTTGTTTCGAGATTCCTCCCTTTGGGCCCTGAACCATATGGGACAACTTGAGGCAGAAGAAGACGAACTTTCTTCAACGTCTCCGAATTGCGTGGAAACTCACCCACCCTCCTCATTTCTCGTGAGGATTCCAGAATGCATGAACTTGTTTCGAGATTCCTCCGTTTGGGCCCTGAACCATTTGGGACAACTTGAGGCAGAAGAAGACGAACTTTTTTCAACGACTCCGAATTGCGTGGAAACTCACCCACCCTCCTCATTTCTCGTGAGGATTCCAGAATGCATGAACTTGTTTCGAGATTCCTCCGTTTGGGCCCTGAACCATTTGGGACAACTTGAGGCAGAAGAAGACGAACTTTTTTCAACGACTCCGAATTGCGTGGAAACTCACCCACCCTCCTCATTTCTCGTGAGGACTCCAGAATGCATGAACTTGTTTCGAGATTCCTCCGTTTGGGCCCTGAACCATTTGGGACAACTTGAGGCAGAAGAAGACGAACTTTTTTCAACGACTCCGAATTGCGTGGAAACTCACCCACCCTCCTCATTTCTCGTGAGGATTCCAGAATGCATGAACTTGTTTCGAGATTCCTCTCTTTGGGCCCTGAACCATATGGGACAACTTGAGGCAGAAGAAGACGAACTTTTTTCAACGTCTCCGAATTGCGTGGAAACTCACCCACCCTCCTCATTTCTCGTGAAGATTCCAGAATGCATGAACTTGTTTCGAGATTCCTCCGTTTGGGCCCTGAACCATTTGGGACAACTTGAGGCAGAAGAAGACGAACTTTTTTCAACGACTCCGAATTGCGTGGAAACTCACCCACCCTCCTCATTTCTCGTGAGGATTCCAGAATGCATGAACTTGTTTCGAGATTCCTCCGTTTGGGCCCTGAACCATTTGGGACAACTTGAGGCAGAAGAAGACGAACTTTTTTCAACGACTCCGAATTGCGTGGAAACTCACCCACCCTCCTCATTTCTCGTGAGGTTTCCAGAATGCATGAACTTGTTTCGAGATTCCTCCGTTTGGGCCCTGAACCATTTGGGACAACTTGAGGCAGAAGAAGACGAAATTTTTTCAACGACTTCGAATTGCGTGGAAACTCACCCACCCTCCTCATTTCTCGTGGGGATTCCAGAATGCATGAACTTGTTTCGAGATTCCTCCCTTTGGGCCCTGAACCATATGGGACAACTTGAGGCAGAAGAAGACGAACTTTTTTCAACGTCTCCGAATTGCGTGGAAACTCACCCACCCTCCTCATTTCTCGTGAGGATTCCAGAATGCATGAACTTGTTTCGAGATTCCTCCCTTTGGGCCCTGAACCATTTGGGACAACTTGAGGCAGAAGAAGACGAACTTGTTTCAACGTCTCGGAATTGCGTGGAAACTCACCCACCCTCCTCATTTCTCGTGAGGATTCCAGAATGCATGAACTTGTTTCGAGATTCCTCCGTTTGGGCCCTGAACCATTTGGGACAACTTGAGGCAGTAGAAGACGAACTTTTTTCAACGTCTCCGAATTGCGTGGAAACTCACCCACCCTCCTCATTTCTCGTGAGGATTCCAGAATGCATGAACTTGTTTCGAGATTCCTCCCTTTGGGCCCTGAACCATTTGGGACAACTTGAGGCAGAAGAAGACGAACTTTTTTCAACGTCTCCGAATTGCGTGGAAACTCACCCACCCTCCTCATTTCTCGTGAGGATTCCAGAATGCATGAACTTGTTTCGAGATTCCTCCGTTTGGGCCCTGAACCATTTGGGACAACTTGAGGCAGAAGAAGACGAACTTTTTTCAACGTCTCGGAATTGGTTGGAAACTCACCCACCCTCCTCATTTCTCGTGAGGATTCCAGAATGCATGAACTTGTTTCGAGATTCCTCTCTTTGGGCCCTGAACCATATGGGACAACTTGAGGCAGAAGAAGACGAACTTTTTTCAACGTCTCCGAATTGCGTGGAAACTCACCCACCCTCCTCATTTCTCGTGAAGATTCCAGAATGCATGAACTTGTTTCGAGATTCCTCCGTTTGGGCCCTGAACCATTTGGGACAACTTGAGGCAGAAGAAGACGAACTTTTTTCAACGACTCCGAATTGCGTGGAAACTCACCCACCCTCCTCATTTCTCGTGAGGATTCCAGAATGCATGAACTTGTTTCGAGATTCCTCCGTTTGGGCCCTGAACCATTTGGGACAACTTGAGGCAGAAGAAGACGAACTTTTTTCAACGACTCCGAATTGCGTGGAAACTCACCCACCCTCCTCATTTCTCGTGAGGTTTCCAGAATGCATGAACTTGTTTCGAGATTCCTCCGTTTGGGCCCTGAACCATTTGGGACAACTTGAGGCAGAAGAAGACGAAATTTTTTCAACGACTCCGAATTGCGTGGAAACTCACCCACCCTCCTCATTTCTCGCGGGGATTCCAGAATGCATGAACTTGTTTCGAGATTCCTCCCTTTGGGCCCTGAACCATATGGGACAACTTGAGGCAGAAGAAGACGAACTTTTTTCAACGTCTCCGAATTGCGTGGAAACTCACCCACCCTCCTCATTTCTCGTGAGGATTCCAGAATGCATGAACTTGTTTCGAGATTCCTCCCTTTGGGCCCTGAACCATTTGGGACAACTTGAGGCAGAAGAAGACGAACTTGTTTCAACGTCTCGGAATTGCGTGGAAACTCACCCACCCTCCTCATTTCTCGTGAGGACTCCAGAATGCATGAACTTGTTTCGAGATTCCTCCCTTTGGGCCCTGAACCATTTGGGACAACTTGAGGCAGAAGAAGACGAACTTTCTTCAACGTCTCCGAATTGCGTGGAAACTCACCCACCCTCCTCATTTCTCGTGAGGATTCCAGAATGCATGAACTTGTTTCGAGATTCCTCCGTTTGGGCCCTGAACCATTTGGGACAACTTGAGGCAGAAGAAGACGAACTTTTTTCAACGTCTCAGAATTGCTTGGAAACTCACCCACCCTCCTCATTTCTCGTGAGGATTCCAGAATGCATGAACTTGTTTCGAGATTCCTCCGGTTGGGCCCTGAACCATTTGGGACAACTTGAGGCAGAAGAAGACGAACTTTTTTCAACGTCTCGGAATTGCTTGGAAACTCACCCACCCTCCTCATTTCTCGTGAGGATTCCAGAATGCATGAACTTGTTTCGAGATTCCTCCGTTTGGGCCCTGAACCATTTGGCAAGACTTGAGGCAGAAGAAAACGAACTTTTTTCAACGACTCCGAATTGCGTGGAAACTCACCCACCCTCCTCATTTCTCGTGAGGTTTCCAGAATGCATGAACTTGTTTCGAGATTCCTCCCTTTGGGCCCTGAACCATTTGGGACAATTTGAGGCAGAAGAAGACGAACTTTTTTCAACGTCTCGGAATTGCGTGGAAACTCACCCACCCTCCTCATTTCTCGTCAGGACTCCAGAATGCACGAACTTGTTTCGAGATTCCTCCGTTTGGGCCCTGAACCATTTGGGACAACTTGAGGCAGTAGAAGACGAACTTTTTTCAACGTCTCCGAATTGCGTGGAAACTCACCCACCCTCCTCATTTCTCGTGAGGATTCCAGAATGCATGAACTTGTTTCGAGATTCCTCCCTTTGGGCCCTGAACCATTTGGGACAACTTGAGGCAGAAGAAGACGAACTTTTTTCAACGTCTCCGAATTGCGTGGAAACTCACCCACCCTCCTCATTTCTCGTGAGGATTCCAGAATGCATGAACTTGTTTCGAGATTCCTCCGTTTGGGCCCTGAACCATTTGGGACAACTTGAGGCAGAAGAAGACGAACTTTTTTCAACGTCTCGGAATTGGTTGGAAACTCACCCACCCTCCTCATTTCTCGTGAGGATTCCAGAATGCATGAACTTGTTTCGAGATTCCTCCCTTTGGGCCCTGAACCATTTGGGACAACTTGAGGCAGAAGAAGACGAACTTTTTTCAACGTCTCCGAATTGCGTGGAAACTCACCCACCCTCCTCATTTCTCGTGAGGATTCCAGAATGCATGAACTTGTTTCGAGATTCCTCCGTTTGGGCCCTGAACCATTTGGGACAACTTGAGGCAGAAGAAGACGAACTTTTTTCAACGTCTCGGAATTGCTTGGAAACTCACCCACCCTCCTCATTTCTCGTGAGGATTCCAGAATGCATGAACTTGTTTCGAGATTCCTCCGGTTGGGCCCTGAACCATTTGGGACAACTTGAGGCAGAAGAAGACGAACTTTTTTCAACGTCTCGGAATTGGTTGGAAACTCACCCACCCTCCTCATTTCTCGTGAGGATTCCAGAATGCATGAACTTGTTTCGAGATTCCTCCCTTTGGGCCCTGAACCATATGGGACAACTTGAGGCAGAAGAAGACGAACTTTCTTCAACGTCTCCGAATTGCGTGGAAACTCACCCACCCTCCTCATTTCTCGTGAGGATTCCAGAATGCATGAACTTGTTTCGAGATTCCTCCGTTTGGGCCCTGAACCATTTGGGACAACTTGAGGCAGAAGAAGACGAACTTTTTTCAACGACTCCGAATTGCGTGGAAACTCACCCACCCTCCTCATTTCTCGTGAGGACTCCAGAATGCATGAACTTGTTTCGAGATTCCTCCGTTTGGGCCCTGAACCATTTGGGACAACTTGAGGCAGAAGAAGACGAACTTTTTTCAACGACTCCGAATTGCGTGGAAACTCACCCACCCTCCTCATTTCTCGTGAGGATTCCAGAATGCATGAACTTGTTTCGAGATTCCTCTCTTTGGGCCCTGAACCATATGGGACAACTTGAGGCAGAAGAAGACGAACTTTTTTCAACGTCTCCGAATTGCGTGGAAACTCACCCACCCTCCTCATTTCTCGTGAGGATTCCAGAATGCATGAACTTGTTTCGAGATTCCTCCGTTTGGGCCCTGAACCATTTGGGACAACTTGAGGCAGAAGAAGACGAACTTTTTTCAACGACTCCGAATTGCGTGGAAACTCACCCACCCTCCTCATTTCTCGTGAGGATTCCAGAATGCATGAACTTGTTTCGAGATTCCTCCGTTTGGGCCCTGAACCATTTGGGACAACTTGAGGCAGAAGAAGACGAACTTTTTTCAACGACTCCGAATTGCGTGGAAACTCACCCACCCTCCTCATTTCTCGTGAGGACTCCAGAATGCATGAACTTGTTTCGAGATTCCTCCGTTTGGGCCCTGAACCATTTGGGACAACTTGAGGCAGAAGAAGACGAACTTTTTTCAACGACTCCGAATTGCGTGGAAACTCACCCACCCTCCTCATTTCTCGTGAGGATTCCAGAATGCATGAACTTGTTTCGAGATTCCTCTCTTTGGGCCCTGAACCATATGGGACAACTTGAGGCAGAAGAAGACGAACTTTTTTCAACGTCTCCGAATTGCGTGGAAACTCACCCACCCTCCTCATTTCTCGTGAAGATTCCAGAATGCATGAACTTGTTTCGAGATTCCTCCGTTTGGGCCCTGAACCATTTGGGACAACTTGAGGCAGAAGAAGACGAACTTTTTTCAACGACTCCGAATTGCGTGGAAACTCACCCACCCTCCTCATTTCTCGTGAGGATTCCAGAATGCATGAACTTGTTTCGAGATTCCTCCGTTTGGGCCCTGAACCATTTGGGACAACTTGAGGCAGAAGAAGACGAACTTTTTTCAACGACTCCGAATTGCGTGGAAACTCACCCACCCTCCTCATTTCTCGTGAGGTTTCCAGAATGCATGAACTTGTTTCGAGATTCCTCCGTTTGGGCCCTGAACCATTTGGGACAACTTGAGGCAGAAGAAGACGAAATTTTTTCAACGACTTCAAATTGCGTGGAAACTCACCCACCCTCCTCATTTCTCGTGGGGATTCCAGAATGCATGAACTTGTTTCGAGATTCCTCCCTTTGGGCCCTGAACCATATGGGACAACTTGAGGCAGAAGAAGACGAACTTTTTTCAACGTCTCCGAATTGCGTGGAAACTCACCCACCCTCCTCATTTCTCGTGAGGATTCCAGAATGCATGAACTTGTTTCGAGATTCCTCCCTTTGGGCCCTGAACCATTTGGGACAACTTGAGGCAGAAGAAGACGAACTTTTTTCAACGTCTCAGAATTGCTTGGAAACTCACCCACCCTCCTCATTTCTCGTGAGGATTCCAGAATGCATGAACTTGTTTCGAGATTCCTCCGGTTGGGCCCTGAACCATTTGGGACAACTTGAGGCAGAAGAAGACGAACTTTTTTCAACGTCTCGGAATTGGTTGGAAACTCACCCTCCCTCCTCATTTCTCGTGAGGATTCCAGAATGCATGAACTTGTTTCGAGATTCCTCCGTTTGGGCCCTGAACCATTTGGCAAGACTTGAGGCAGAAGAAAACGAACTTTTTTCAACGACTCCGAATTGCGTGGAAACTCACCCACCCTCCTCATTTCTCGTGAGGTTTCCAGAATGCATGAACTTGTTTCGAGATTCCTCCCTTTGGGCCCTGAACCATTTGGGACAATTTGAGGCAGAAGAAGACGAACTTTTTTCAACGTCTCGGAATTACGTGGAAACTCACCCACCCTCCTCATTTCTCGTCAGGACTCCAGAATGCACGAACTTGTTTCGAGATTCCTCCGTTTGGGCCCTGAACCATTTGGGACAACTTGAGGCAGAAGAAGACGAACTTTTTTCAACGACTCCGAATTGCGTGGAAACTCACCCACCCTCCTCATTTCTCGTGAGGATTCCAGAATGCATGAACTTGTTTCGAGATTCCTCCCTTTGGGCCCTGAACCATTTGGGGCAACTTGAGGCAGAAGAAGACGAACTTTTTTCAACGTCTCCGAATTGCGTGGAAACTCACCCACCCTCCTCATTTCTCGTGAGGATTCCAGAATGCATGAACTTGTTTCGAGATTCCTCCCTTTGGGCCCTGAACCATTTGGGACAACTTGAGGCAGAAGAAGACGAACTTTTTTCAACGTCTCCGAATTGCGTGGAAACTCACCCACCCTCCTCATTTCTCGTGAGGATTCCAGAATGCATGAACTTGTTTCGAGATTCCTCCGTTTGGGCCCTGAACCATTTGGGACAACTTGAGGCAGAAGAAGACGAACTTTTTTCAACGTCTCGGAATTGGTTGGAAACTCACCCACCCTCCTCATTTCTCGTGAGGATTCCAGAATGCATGAACTTGTTTCGAGATTCCTCCCTTTGGGCCCTGAACCATTTGGGACAACTTGAGGCAGAAGAAGACGAACTTTTTTCAACGTCTCCGAATTGCGTGGAAACTCACCCACCCTCCTCATTTCTCGTGAGGATTCCAGAATGCATGAACTTGTTTCGAGATTCCTCCGTTTGGGCCCTGAACCATTTGGGACAACTTGAGGCAGAAGAAGACGAACTTTTTTCAACGTCTCGGAATTGCTTGGAAACTCACCCACCCTCCTCATTTCTCGTGAGGATTCCAGAATGCATGAACTTGTTTCGAGATTCCTCCGGTTGGGCCCTGAACCATTTGGGACAACTTGAGGCAGAAGAAGACGAACTTTTTTCAACGTCTCGGAATTGGTTGGAAACTCACCCACCCTCCTCATTTCTCGTGAGGATTCCAGAATGCATGAACTTGTTTCGAGATTCCTCCCTTTGGGCCCTGAACCATATGGGACAACTTGAGGCAGAAGAAGACGAACTTTCTTCAACGTCTCCGAATTGCGTGGAAACTCACCCACCCTCCTCATTTCTCGTGAGGATTCCAGAATGCATGAACTTGTTTCGAGATTCCTCCGTTTGGGCCCTGAACCATTTGGGACAACTTGAGGCAGAAGAAGACGAACTTTTTTCAACGACTCCGAATTGCATGGAAACTCACCCACCCTCCTCATTTCTCGTGAGGATTCCAGAATGCATGAACTTGTTTCGAGATTCCTCCGTTTGGGCCCTGAACCATTTGGGACAACTTGAGGCAGAAGAAGACGAACTTTTTTCAACGACTCCGAATTGCGTGGAAACTCACCCACCCTCCTCATTTCTCGTGAGGACTCCAGAATGCATGAACTTGTTTCGAGATTCCTCCGTTTGGGCCCTGAACCATTTGGGACAACTTGAGGCAGAAGAAGACGAACTTTTTTCAACGACTCCGAATTGCGTGGAAACTCACCCACCCTCCTCATTTCTCGTGAGGATTCCAGAATGCATGAACTTGTTTCGAGATTCCTCTCTTTGGGCCCTGAACCATATGGGACAACTTGACGCAGAAGAAGACGAACTTTTTTCAACGTCTCCGAATTGCGTGGAAACTCACCCACCCTCCTCATTTCTCGTGAAGATTCCAGAATGCATGAACTTGTTTCGAGATTCCTCCGTTTGGGCCCTGAACCATTTGGGACAACTTGAGGCAGAAGAAGACGAACTTTTTTCAACGACTCCGAATTGCGTGGAAACTCACCCACCCTCCTCATTTCTCGTGAGGATTCCAGAATGCATGAACTTGTTTCGAGATTCCTCCGTTTGGGCCCTGAACCATTTGGGACAACTTGAGGCAGAAGAAGACGAACTTTTTTCAACGACTCCGAATTGCGTGGAAACTCACCCACCCTCCTCATTTCTCGTGAGGTTTCCAGAATGCATGAACTTGTTTCGAGATTCCTCCGTTTGGGCCCTGAACCATTTGGGACAACTTGAGGCAGAAGAAGACGAAATTTTTTCAACGACTTCGAATTGCGTGGAAACTCACCCACCCTCCTCATTTCTCGTGGGGATTCCAGAATGCATGAACTTGTTTCGAGATTCCTCCCTTTGGGCCCTGAACCATATGGGACAACTTGAGGCAGAAGAAGACGAACTTTTTTCAACGTCTCCGAATTGCGTGGAAACTCACCCACCCTCCTCATTTCTCGTGAGGATTCCAGAATGCATGAACTTGTTTCGAGATTCCTCCCTTTGGGCCCTGAACCATTTGGGACAACTTGAGGCAGAAGAAGACGAACTTGTTTCAACGTCTCGGAATTGCGTGGAAACTCACCCACCCTCCTCATTTCTCGTGAGGATTCCAGAATGCATGAACTTGTTTCGAGATTCCTCCGTTTGGGCCCTGAACCATTTGGGACAACTTGAGGCAGTAGAAGACGAACTTTTTTCAACGTCTCCGAATTGCGTGGAAACTCACCCACCCTCCTCATTTCTCGTGAGGATTCCAGAATGCATGAACTTGTTTCGAGATTCCTCCCTTTGGGCCCTGAACCATTTGGGACAACTTGAGGCAGAAGAAGACGAACTTTTTTCAACGTCTCCGAATTGCGTGGAAACTCACCCACCCTCCTCATTTCTCGTGAGGATTCCAGAATGCATGAACTTGTTTCGAGATTCCTCCGTTTGGGCCCTGAACCATTTGGGACAACTTGAGGCAGAAGAAGACGAACTTTTTTCAACGTCTCGGAATTGGTTGGAAACTCACCCACCCTCCTCATTTCTCGTGAGGATTCCAGAATGCATGAACTTGTTTCGAGATTCCTCTCTTTGGGCCCTGAACCATATGGGACAACTTGAGGCAGAAGAAGACGAACTTTTTTCAACGTCTCCGAATTGCGTGGAAACTCACCCACCCTCCTCATTTCTCGTGAAGATTCCAGAATGCATGAACTTGTTTCGAGATTCCTCCGTTTGGGCCCTGAACCATTTGGGACAACTTGAGGCAGAAGAAGACGAACTTTTTTCAACGACTCCGAATTGCGTGGAAACTCACCCACCCTCCTCATTTCTCGTGAGGATTCCAGAATGCATGAACTTGTTTCGAGATTCCTCCGTTTGGGCCCTGAACCATTTGGGACAACTTGAGGCAGAAGAAGACGAACTTTTTTCAACGACTCCGAATTGCGTGGAAACTCACCCACCCTCCTCATTTCTCGTGAGGTTTCCAGAATGCATGAACTTGTTTCGAGATTCCTCCGTTTGGGCCCTGAACCATTTGGGACAACTTGAGGCAGAAGAAGACGAAATTTTTTCAACGACTCCGAATTGCGTGGAAACTCACCCACCCTCCTCATTTCTCGCGGGGATTCCAGAATGCATGAACTTGTTTCGAGATTCCTCCCTTTGGGCCCTGAACCATATGGGACAACTTGAGGCAGAAGAAGACGAACTTTTTTCAACGTCTCCGAATTGCGTGGAAACTCACCCACCCTCCTCATTTCTCGTGAGGATTCCAGAATGCATGAACTTGTTTCGAGATTCCTCCCTTTGGGCCCTGAACCATTTGGGACAACTTGAGGCAGAAGAAGACGAACTTGTTTCAACGTCTCGGAATTGCGTGGAAACTCACCCACCCTCCTCATTTCTCGTGAGGACTCCAGAATGCATGAACTTGTTTCGAGATTCCTCCGTTTGGGCCCTGAACCATTTGGGACAACTTGAGGCAGAAGAAGACGAACTTTCTTCAACGTCTCCGAATTGCGTGGAAACTCACCCACCCTCCTCATTTCTCGTGAGGATTCCAGAATGCATGAACTTGTTTCGAGATTCCTCCGTTTGGGCCCTGAACCATTTGGGACAACTTGAGGCAGAAGAAGACGAACTTTTTTCAACGTCTCAGAATTGCTTGGAAACTCACCCACCCTCCTCATTTCTCGTGAGGATTCCAGAATGCATGAACTTGTTTCGAGATTCCTCCGGTTGGGCCCTGAACCATTTGGGACAACTTGAGGCAGAAGAAGACGAACTTTTTTCAACGTCTCGGAATTGCTTGGAAACTCACCCACCCTCCTCATTTCTCGTGAGGATTCCAGAATGCATGAACTTGTTTCGAGATTCCTCCGTTTGGGCCCTGAACCATTTGGCAAGACTTGAGGCAGAAGAAAACGAACTTTTTTCAACGACTCCGAATTGCGTGGAAACTCACCCACCCTCCTCATTTCTCGTGAGGTTTCCAGAATGCATGAACTTGTTTCGAGATTCCTCCCTTTGGGCCCTGAACCATTTGGGACAATTTGAGGCAGAAGAAGACGAACTTTTTTCAACGTCTCGGAATTGCGTGGAAACTCACCCACCCTCCTCATTTCTCGTCAGGACTCCAGAATGCACGAACTTGTTTCGAGATTCCTCCGTTTGGGCCCTGAACCATTTGGGACAACTTGAGGCAGAAGAAGAGGAACTTTTTTCAACGACTCCGAATTGCGTGGAAACTCACCCACCCTCCTCATTTCTCGTGAGGATTCCAGAATGCATGAACTTGTTTCGAGATTCCTCCCTTTGGGCCCTGAACCATTTGGGGCAACTTGAGGCAGAAGAAGACGAACTTTTTTCAACGTCTCCGAATTGCGTGGAAACTCACCCACCCTCCTCATTTCTCGTGAGGATTCCAGAATGCATGAACTTGTTTCGAGATTCCTACCTTTGGGCCCTGAACCATTTGGGACAACTTGAGGCAGAAGAAGACGAATTTTTTCAACGTCTCGGAATTGCTTGGAAACTCACCCACCCTCCTCATTTCTCGTGAAGATTCCAGAATGCATGAACTTGTTTCGAGATTCCTCTGTTTGGGCCCTGAACCATTTGGGACAACTTGAGGCAGAAGAAGACGAAGTTTTTTCAACGTCTCCGAATTGCTTGGAAACTCACTCATCCTCCTCATTTCTCGTGAGGATTCCAGAATGCATGAACTTGTTTCGAGATTCCTCCGGTTGGGCCCTGAACCATTTGGGACAACTTGAGGCAGAAGAAGACGAACTTTTTTCAACGACTCCGAATTGCGTGGAAACTCACCCACCCTCCTCATTTCTCGTCAGGACTCCAGAATGCACGAACTTGTTTCGAGATTCCTCCTTTTGGGCCCTGAACCATTTGGGACAACTTGAGGCAGAAGAAGACGAACTTTTTTCAACGACTCCGAATTGCGTGGAAACTCACCCACCCTCCTCATTTCTCGTGAGGATTCCAGAATGCATGAACTTGTTTCGAGATTCCTCCCTTTGGGCCCCGAACCATTTGGGACAACTTGAGGCAGAAGAAGACGAACTTTTTTCAACGTCTCCGAATTGCGTGGAAACTCACCCACCCTCCTCATTTCTCGTGAGGATTCCAGAATGCATGAACTTGTTTCGAGATTCCTCCCTTTGGGCCCTGAACCATTTGGGACAACTTGAGGCAGAAGAAGACGAACTTTTTTCAACGTCTCCGAATTGCTTGGAAACTCACCCACCCTCCCCATTTCTCGTGAAGATTCCAGAATGCATGAACTTGTTTCGAGATTCCTCCGTTTGGGCCCTGAACCATTTGGGACAACTTGAGGCAGAAGAAGACGAACTTTTTTCAACGTCTCCGAATTGCTTGGAAACTCACCCATCCTCCTCATTTCTCGTGAGGATTCCAGAATGCATGAACTTGTTTCGAGATTCCTCTGGTTGGGCCCTGAACCATTTGGGACAACTTGAGGCAGAAGAAGACGAACTTTTTTCAACGACTCCGAATTGCGTGGAAACTCACCCACCCTCCTCATTTCTCGTGAGGTTTTCAGAACGCATGAACTTGTTTCGAGATTCCACCCTTTGCGCCCTGAACCATTTGGGACAACTTGAGGCAGAAGAAGACGAACTTTTTTCAACGTCTCGGAATTGCGTGGAAACTCACTCACCCTCCTCATTTCTCGTCAGGACTCCAGAATGCACGAACTTGTTTCGAGATTCCTCCGTTTGGGCCCTGAACCATTTGGGACAACTTGAGGCAGAAGAAGACGAACTTTTTTCAACGACTCCGAATTGCGTGGAAACTCACCCACCCTCCTCATTTCTCGTGAGGATTCCAGAATGCATGAACTTGTTTCGAGATTCCTCCCTTTGGGCCCTGAACCATTTGGGACAACTTGAGGCAGAAGAAGACGAACTTTTTTCAACGTCTCCGAATTGCGTGGAAACTCACCCACCCTCCTCATTTCTCGTGAGGATTCCAGAATGCATGAACTTGTTTCGAGATTCCTCCCTTTGGGCCCTGAACCATTTGGGACAACTTGAGGCAGAAGAAGACGAACTTTTTTCAACGTCTCGGAATTGCTTGGAAACACACCCACCCTCCCCATTTCTCGTGAAGATTCCAGAATGCATGAACTTGTTTCGAGATTCCTCCGTTTGGGCCCTGAACCATTTGGGACAACTTGAGGCAGAAGAAGACGAACTTTTTTCAACGTCTCCGAATTGCTTGGAAACTCACCCATCCTCCTCATTTCTCGTGAGGATTCCAGAATGCATGAACTTGTTTCGAGATTCCTCCGGTTGGGCCCTGAACCATTTGGGACAACTTGAGGCAGAAGAAGACGAACTTTTTTCAACGACTCCGAATTGCGTGGAAACTCACCCACCCTCCTCATTTCTCGTGAGGTTTCCAGAATGCATGAACTTGTTTCGAGATTCCTCCCTTTGGGCCCTGAACCATTTGGGACAACTTGAGGCAGAAGAAGACGAACTTTTTTCAACGTCTCGGAATTGCGTGGAAACTCACCCACCCTCCTCATTTCTCGTCAGGACTCCAGAATGCACGAACTTGTTTCGAGATTCCTCCGTTTGGGCCCTGAACCATTTGGGACAACTTGAGGCAGAAGAAGACGAACTTTTTTCAACGTCTCCGAATTGCGTGGAAACTCACCCACCCTCCTCATTTCTCGTGAGGATTCCAGAATGCATGAACTTGTTTCCAGATTCCTCCCATTCGGCCCTGAACCATATGGGACAACTTGAGGCAGAAGAAGACGAACTTTTTTCAACGTCTCCGAATTGCGTGGAAACTCACCCACCCTCCTCATTTCTCGTGAGGATTCCAGAATGCATGAACTTGTTTCGAGATTCCTCCGTTTGGGCCCTGAACCATTTGGGACAACTTGAGGCAGAAGAAGACGAAATTTTTTCAACGACTCCGAATTGCGTGGAAACTCACCCACCCTCCTCATTTCTCGTGGGGATTCCAGAATGCATGAACTTGTTTCGAGATTCCTCCCTTTGGGCCCTGAACCATATGGGACAACTTGAGGCAGAAGAAGACGAACTTTTTTCAACGTCTCCGAATTGCGTGGAAACTCACCCACCCTCCTCATTTCTCGTGAGGATTCCAGAATGCATGAACTTGTTTCGAGATTCCTCCGTTTGGGCCCTGAACCATTTGGGACAACTTGAGGCAGAAGAAGACGAACTTTTTTCAACGACTCCGAATTGCGTGGAAACTCACCCACCCTCCTCATTTCTCGTGAGGTTTCCAGAATGCATGAACTTGTTTCGAGATTCCTCCGTTTGGGCCCTGAACCATTTGGGACAACTTGAGGCAGAAGAAGACGAAATTTTTTCAACGACTCCGAATTGCGTGGAAACTCACCCACCCTCCTCATTTCTCGTGGGGATTCCAGAATGCATGAACTTGTTTCGAGATTCCTCCCTTTGGGCCCTGAACCATATGGGACAACTTGAGGCAGAAGAAGACGAACTTTTTTCAACGTCTCCGAATTGCGTGGAAACTCACCCACCCTCCTCATTTCTCGTGAGGATTCCAGAATGCATGAACTTGTTTCGAGATTCCTCCCTTTGGGCCCTGAACCATTTGGGACAACTTGAGGCAGAAGAAGACGAACTTGTTTCAACGTCTCGGAATTGCGTGGAAACTCACCCACCCTCCTCATTTCTCGTGAGGATTCCAGAATGCATGAACTTGTTTCGAGATTCCTCCGTTTGGGCCCTGAACCATTTGGGACAACTTGAGGCAGAAGAAGACGAACTTTTTTCAACGTCTCCGAATTGCGTGGAAACTCAACCACCCTCCTCATTTCTCGTGAGGATTCCAGAATGCATGAACTTGTTTCGAGATTCCTCCCTTTGGGCCCTGAACCATTTGGGACAACTTGAGGCAGAAGAAGACGAACTTTTTTCAACGTCTCCGAATTGCGTGGAAACTCACCCACCCTCCTCATTTCTCGTGAGGATTCCAGAATGCATGAACTTGTTTCGAGATTCCTCCGTTTGGGCCCTGAACCATTTGGGACAACTTGAGGCAGAAGAAGACGAACTTTTTTCAACGTCTCCGAATTGCGTGGAAACTCACCCACCCTCCTCATTTCTCGTGAGGATTCCAGAATGCATGAACTTGTTTCGAGATTCCTCCGTTTGGGCCCTGAACCATTTGGGACAACTTGAGGCAGAAGAAGACGAACTTTTTTCAACGTCTCGGAATTGCTTGGAAACTCACCCACCCTCCTCATTTCTCGTGAGGATTCCAGAATGCATGAACTTGTTTCGAGATTCCTCCGGTTGGGCCCTGAACCATTTGGGACAACTTGAGGCAGAAGAAGACGAACTTTTTTCAACGTCTCGGAATTGGTTGGAAACTCACCCACCCTCCTCATTTCTCGTGAGGATTCCAGAATGCATGAACTTGTTTCGAGATTCCTCCCTTTGGGCCCTGAACCATGTGGGACAACTTGAGGCAGAAGAAGACGAACTTTCTTCAACGTCTCCGAATTGCGTGGAAACTCACCCACCCTCCTCATTTCTCGTGAGGATTCCAGAATGCATGAACTTGTTTCGAGATTCCTCCGTTTGGGCCCTGAACCATTTGGGACAACTTGAGGCAGAAGAAGACGAACTTTTTTCAACGTCTCAGAATTGCTTGGAAACTCACCCACCCTCCTCATTTCTCGTGAGGATTCCAGAATGCATGAACTTGTTTCGAGATTCCTCCGGTTGGGCCCTGAACCATTTGGGACAACTTGAGGCAGAAGAAGACGAACTTTTTTCAACGTCTCGGAATTGGTTGGAAACTCACCCACCCTCCTCATTTCTCGTGAGGATTCCAGAATGCATGAACTTGTTTCGAGATTCCTCCGTTTGGGCCCTGAACCATTTGGCAAGACTTGAGGCAGAAGAAAACGAACTTTTTTCAACGACTCCGAATTGCGTGGAAACTCACCCACCCTCCTCATTTCTCGTGAGGTTTCCAGAATGCATGAACTTGTTTCGAGATTCCTCCCTTTGGGCCCTGAACCATTTGGGACAATTTGAGGCAGAAGAAGACGAACTTTTTTCAACGTCTCGGAATTGCGTGGAAACTCACCCACCCTCCTCATTTCTCGTCAGGACTCCAGAATGCACGAACTTGTTTCGAGATTCCTCCGTTTGGGCCCTGAACCTTTTGGGACAACTTGAGGCAGAAGAAGACGAACTTTTTTCAACGACTCCGAATTGCGTGGAAACTCACCCACCCTCCTCATTTCTCGTGAGGATTCCAGAATGCATGAACTTGTTTCGAGATTTCTCCCTTTGGGCCCCGAACCATTTGGGACAACTTGAGGCAGAAGAAGACGAACTTTTTTCAACGTCTCCGAATTGCGTGGAAACTCACCCACCCTCCTCATTTCTCGTGAGGATTCCAGAATGCATGAACTTGTTTCGAGATTCCTCCCTTTGGGCCCTGAACCATTTGGGACAACTTGAGGCAGAAGAAGACGAACTTTTTTCAACGTCTCCGAATTGCTTGGAAACTCACCCACCCTCCCCATTTCTCGTGAAGATTCCAGAATGCATGAACTTGTTTCGAGATTCCTCCGTTTGGGCCCTGAACCATTTGGGACAACTTGAGGCAGAAGAAGACGAACTTTTTTCAACGTCTCCGAATTGCTTGGAAACTCACCCATCCTCCTCATTTCTCGTGAGGATTCCAGAATGCATGAACTTGTTTCGAGATTCCTCCGGTTGGGCCCTGAACCATTTGGGACAACTTGAGGCAGAAGAAGACGAACTTTTTTCAACGACTCCGAATTGCGTGGAAACTCACCCACCCTCCTCATTTCTCGTGAGGTTTTCAGAACGCATGAACTTGTTTCGAGATTCCTCCCTTTGGGCCCTGAACCATTTGGGACAACTTGAGGCAGAAGAAGACGAACTTTTTTCAACGTCTCGGAATTGCGTGGAAACTCACTCACCCTCCTCATTTCTCGTCAGGACTCCAGAATGCACGAACTTGTTTCGAGATTCCTCCGTTTGGGCCCTGAACCATTTGGGACAACTTGAGGCAGAAGAAGACGAACTTTTTTCAACGACTCCGAATTGCGTGGAAACTCACCCACCCTCCTCATTTCTCGTGAGGATTCCAGAATGCATGAACTTGTTTCGAGATTCCTCCCTTTGGGCCCTGAACCATTTGGGACAACTTGAGGCAGAAGAAGACGAACTTTTTTCAACGTCTCCGAATTGCGTGGAAACTCACCCACCCTCCTCATTTCTCGTGAGGATTCCAGAATGCATGAACTTGTTTCGAGATTCCTCCCTTTGGGCCCTGAACCATTTGGGACAACTTGAGGCAGAAGAAGACGAACTTTTTTCAACGTCTCGGAATTGCTTGGAAACTCACCCACCCTCCCCATTTCTCGTGAAGATTCCAGAATGCATGAACTTGTTTCGAGATTCCTCCGTTTGGGCCCTGAACCATTTGGGACAACTTGAGGCAGAAGAAGACGAACTTTTTTCAACGTCTCCGAATTGCTTGGAAACTCACCCATCCTCCTCATTTCTCGTGAGGATTCCAGAATGCATGAACTTGTTTCGAGATTCCTCCGGTTGGGCCCTGAACCATTTGGGACAACTTGAGGCAGAAGAAGACGAACTTTTTTCAACGACTCCGAATTGCGTGGAAACTCACCCACCCTCCTCATTTCTCGTGAGGTTTCCAGAATGCATGAACTTGTTTCGAGATTCCTCCCTTTGGGCCCTGAACCATTTGGGACAACTTGAGGCAGAAGAAGACGAACTTTTTTCAACGTCTCGGAATTGCGTGGAAACTCACCCACCCTCCTCATTTCTCGTCAGGACTCCAGAATGCACGAACTTGTTTCGAGATTCCTCCGTTTGGGCCCTGAACCATTTGGGACAACTTGAGGCAGAAGAAGACGAACTTTTTTCAACGTCTCCGAATTGCGTGGAAACTCACCCACCCTCCTCATTTCTCGTGAGGATTCCAGAATGCATGAACTTGTTTCCAGATTCCTCCCTTTCGGCCCTGAACCATATGGGACAACTTGAGGCAGAAGAAGACGAACTTTTTTCAACGTCTCCGAATTGCGTGGAAACTCACCCACCCTCCTCATTTCTCGTGAGGATTCCAGAATGCATGAACTTGTTTCGAGATTCCACCGTTTGGGCCCTGAACCATTTGGGACAACTTGAGGCAGAAGAAGACGAAATTTTTTCAACGACTCCGAATTGCGTGGAAACTCACCCACCCTCCTCATTTCTCGTGGGGATTCCAGAATGCATGAACTTGTTTCGAGATTCCTCCCTTTGGGCCCTGAACCATATGGGACAACTTGAGGCAGAAGAAGACGAACTTTTTTCAACGTCTCCGAATTGCGTGGAAACTCACCCACCCTCCTCATTTCTCGTGAGGATTCCAGAATGCATGAACTTGTTTCGAGATTCCTCCGTTTGGGCCCTGAACCATTTGGGACAACTTGAGGCAGAAGAAGACGAACTTTTTTCAACGACTCCGAATTGCGGGGAAACTCACCCACCCTCCTCATTTCTCGTGAGGTTTCCAGAATGCATGAACTTGTTTCGAGATTCCTCCGTTTGGGCCCTGAACCATTTGGGACAACTTGAGGCAGAAGAAGACGAAATTTTTTCAACGACTCCGAATTGCGTGGAAACTCACCCACCCTCCTCATTTCTCGTGAGGTTTTCAGAACGCATGAACTTGTTTCGAGATTCCTCCCTTTGGGCCCTGAACCATTTGGGACAACTTGAGGCAGAAGAAGACGAACTTTTTTCAACGTCTCGGAATTGCGTGGAAACTCACTCACCCTCCTCATTTCTCGTCAGGACTCCAGAATGCACGAACTTGTTTCGAGATTCCTCCGTTTGGGCCCTGAACCATTTGGGACAACTTGAGGCAGAAGAAGACGAACTTTTTTCAACGACTCCGAATTGCGTGGAAACTCACCCACCCTCCTCATTTCTCGTGAGGATTCCAGAATGCATGAACTTGTTTCGAGATTCCTCCCTTTGGGCCCTGAACCATTTGGGACAACTTGAGGCAGAAGAAGACGAACTTTTTTCAACGTCTCCGAATTGCGTGGAAACTCACCCACCCTCCTCATTTCTCGTGAGGATTCCAGAATGCATGAACTTGTTTCGAGATTCCTCCCTTTGGGCCCTGAACCATTTGGGACAACTTGAGGCAGAAGAAGACGAACTTTTTTCAACGTCTCGGAATTGCTTGGAAACTCACCCACCCTCCCCATTTCTCGTGAAGATTCCAGAATGCATGAACTTGTTTCGAGATTCCTCCGTTTGGGCCCTGAACCATTTGGGACAACTTGAGGCAGAAGAAGACGAACTTTTTTCAACGTCTCCGAATTGCTTGGAAACTCACCCATCCTCCTCATTTCTCGTGAGGATTCCAGAATGCATGAACTTGTTTCGAGATTCCTCCGGTTGGGCCCTGAACCATTTGGGACAACTTGAGGCAGAAGAAGACGAACTTTTTTCAACGACTCCGAATTGCGTGGAAACTCACCCACCCTCCTCATTTCTCGTGAGGTTTCCAGAATGCATGAACTTGTTTCGAGATTCCTCCCTTTGGGCCCTGAACCATTTGGGACAACTTGAGGCAGAAGAAGACGAACTTTTTTCAACGTCTCGGAATTGCGTGGAAACTCACCCACCCTCCTCATTTCTCGTCAGGACTCCAGAATGCACGAACTTGTTTCGAGATTCCTCCGTTTGGGCCCTGAACCATTTGGGACAACTTGAGGCAGAAGAAGACGAACTTTTTTCAACGTCTCCGAATTGCGTGGAAACTCACCCACCCTCCTCATTTCTCGTGAGGATTCCAGAATGCATGAACTTGTTTCCAGATTCCTCCCTTTCGGCCCTGAACCATATGGGACAACTTGAGGCAGAAGAAGACGAACTTTTTTCAACGTCTCCGAATTGCGTGGAAACTCACCCACCCTCCTCATTTCTCGTGAGGATTCCAGAATGCATGAACTTGTTTCGAGATTCCTCCGTTTGGGCCCTGAACCATTTGGGACAACTTGAGGCAGAAGAAGACGAAATTTTTTCAACGACTCCGAATTGCGTGGAAACTCACCCACCCTCCTCATTTCTCGTGGGGATTCCAGAATGCATGAACTTGTTTCGAGATTCCTCCCTTTGGGCCCTGAACCATATGGGACAACTTGAGGCAGAAGAAGACGAACTTTTTTCAACGTCTCCGAATTGCGTGGAAACTCACCCACCCTCCTCATTTCTCGTGAGGATTCCAGAATGCATGAACTTGTTTCGAGATTCCTCCGTTTGGGCCCTGAACCATTTGGGACAACTTGAGGCAGAAGAAGACGAACTTTTTTCAACGACTCCGAATTGCGGGGAAACTCACCCACCCTCCTCATTTCTCGTGAGGTTTCCAGAATGCATGAACTTGTTTCGAGATTCCTCCGTTTGGGCCCTGAACCATTTGGGACAACTTGAGGCAGAAGAAGACGAAATTTTTTCAACGACTCCGAATTGCGTGGAAACTCACCCACCCTCCTCATTTCTCGTGGGGATTCCAGAATGCATGAACTTGTTTCGAGATTCCTCCCTTTGGGCCCTGAACCATATGGGACAACTTGAGGCAGAAGAAGACGAACTTTTTTCAACGTCTCCGAATTGCGTGGAAACTCACCCACCCTCCTCATTTCTCGTGAGGATTCCAGAATGCATGAACTTGTTTCGAGATTCCTCCCTTTGGGCCCTGAACCATGTGGGACAACTTGAGGCAGAAGAAGACGAACTTTCTTCAACGTCTCCGAATTGCGTGGAAACTCACTCACCCTCCTCATTTCTCGTGAGGATTCCAGAATGCATGAACTTGTTTCGAGATTCCTCCGTTTGGGCCCTGAACCATTTGGGACAACTTGAGGCAGAAGAAGACGAACTTTTTTCAACGTCTCAGAATTGCTTGGAAACTCACCCACCCTCCTCATTTCTCGTGAGGATTCCAGAATGCATGAACTTGTTTCGAGATTCCTCCGGTTGGGCCCTGAACCATTTGGGACAACTTGAGGCAGAAGAAGACGAACTTTTTTCAACGTCTCGGAATTGGTTGGAAACTCACCCACCCTCCTCATTTCTCGTGAGGATTCCAGAATGCATGAAATTGTTTCGAGATTCCTCCGTTTGGGCCCTGAACCATTTGGCAAGACTTGAGGCAGAAGAAAACGAACTTTTTTCAACGACTCCGAATTGCGTGGAAACTCACCCACCCTCCTCATTTCTCGTGAGGTTTCCAGAATGCATGAACTTGTTTCGAGATTCCTCCCTTTGGGCCCTGAACCATTTGGGACAAGTTGAGGCAGAAGAAGACGAACTTTTTTCAACGTCTCGGAATTGCGTGGAAACTCACCCACCCTCCTCATTTCTCGTCAGGACTCCAGAATGCACGAACTTGTTTCGAGATTCCTCCGTTTGGGCCCTGAACCTTTTGGGACAACTTGAGGCAGAAGAAGACGAACTTTTTTCAACGACTCCGAATTGCGTGGAAACTCACCCACCCTCCTCATTTCTCGTGAGGATTCCAGAATGCATGAACTTGTTTCGAGATTTCTCCCTTTGGGCCCCGAACCATTTGGGACAACTTGAGGCAGAAGAAGACGAACTTTTTTCAACGTCTCCGAATTGCGTGGAAACTCACCCACCCTCCTCATTTCTCGTGAGGATTCCAGAATGCATGAACTTGTTTCGAGATTCCTCCCTTTGGGCCCTGAACCATTTGGGACAACTTGAGGCAGAAGAAGACGAACTTTTTTCAACGTCTCCGAATTGCTTGGAAACTCACCCACCCTCCCCATTTCTCGTGAAGATTCCAGAATGCATGAACTTGTTTCGAGATTCCTCCGTTTGGGCCCTGAACCATTTGGGACAACTTGAGGCAGAAGAAGACGAACTTTTTTCAACGTCTCCGAATTGCTTGGAAACTCACCCATCCTCCTCATTTCTCGTGAGGATTCCAGAATGCATGAACTTGTTTCGAGATTCCTCCGGTTGGGCCCTGAACCATTTGGGACAACTTGAGCAGAAGAAGACGAACTTTTTTCAACGACTCCGAATTGCGTGGAAACTCACCCACCCTCCTCATTTCTCGTGAGGTTTTCAGAACGCATGAACTTGTTTCGAGATTCCTCCCTTTGGGCCCTGAACCATTTGGGACAACTTGAGGCAGAAGAAGACGAACTTTTTTCAACGTCTCCGAATTGCTTGGAAACTCACCCACCCTCCCCATTTCTCGTGAAGATTCCAGAATGCATGAACTTGTTTCGAGATTCCTCCGTTTGGGCCCTGAACCATTTGGGACAACTTGAGGCAGAAGAAGACGAACTTTTTTCAACGTCTCCGAATTGCTTGGAAACTCACCCATCCTCCTCATTTCTCGTGAGGATTCCAGAATGCATGAACTTGTTTCGAGATTCCTCCGGTTGGGCCCTGAACCATTTGGGACAACTTGAGGCAGAAGAAGACGAACTTTTTTCAACGACTCCGAATTGCGTGGAAACTCACCCACCCTCCTCATTTCTCGTGAGGATTCCAGAATGCATGAACTTGTTTCGAGATTCCTCCCTTTGGGCCCTGAACCATATGGGACAACTTGAGGCAGAAGAAGACGAACTTTTTTCAACGTCTCCGAATTGCGTGGAAACTCACCCACCCTCCCCATTTCTCGTGAGGTTTTCAGAACGCATGAACTTGTTTCGAGATTCCTCCCTTTGGGCCCTGAACCATTTGGGACAACTTGAGGCAGAAGAAGACGAACTTTTTTCAACGTCTCCGAATTGCTTGGAAACTCACCCACCCTCCCCATTTCTCGTGAAGATTCCAGAATGCATGAACTTGTTTCGAGATTCCTCCGTTTGGGCCCTGAACCATTTGGGACAACTTGAGGCAGAAGAAGACGAAATTTTTTCAACGACTCCGAATTGCGTGGAAACTCACCCACCCTCCTCATTTCTCGTGGGGATTCCAGAATGCATGAACTTGTTTCGAGATTCCTCCCTTTGGGCCCTGAACCATATGGGACAACTTGAGGCAGAAGAAGACGAACTTTTTTCAACGTCTCCGAATTGCGTGGAAACTCACCCACCCTCCTCATTTCTCGTGAGGATTCCAGAATGCATGAACTTGTTTCGAGATTCCTCCGTTTGGGCCCTGAACCATTTGGGACAACTTGAGGCAGAAGAAGACGAACTTTTTTCAACGACTCCGAATTGCGTGGAAACTCACCCACCCTCCTCATTTCTCGTGAGGTTTCCAGAATGCATGAACTTGTTTCGAGATTCCTCCGTTTGGGCCCTGAACCATTTGGGACAACTTGAGGCAGAAGAAGACGAAATTTTTTCAACGACTCCGAATTGCGTGGAAACTCACCCACCCTCCTCATTTCTCGTGGGGATTCCAGAATGCATGAACTTGTTTCGAGATTCCTCCCTTTGGGCCCTGAACCATATGGGACAACTTGAGGCAGAAGAAGACGAACTTTTTTCAACGTCTCCGAATTGCGTGGAAACTCACCCACCCTCCTCATTTCTCGTGAGGATTCCAGAATGCATGAACTTGTTTCGAGATTCCTCCCTTTGGGCCCTGAACCATGTGGGACAACTTGAGGCAGAAGAAGACGAACTTTCTTCAACGTCTCCGAATTGCGTGGAAACTCACCCACCCTCCTCATTTCTCGTGAGGATTCCAGAATGCATGAACTTGTTTCGAGATTCCTCCGTTTGGGCCCTGAACCATTTGGGACAACTTGAGGCAGAAGAAGACGAACTTTTTTCAACGTCTCCGAATTGCGTGGAAACTCACCCACCCTCCTCATTTCTCGTGAGGATTCCAGAATGCATGAACTTGTTTCGAGATTCCTCCCTTTGGGCCCTGAACCATTTGGGGCAACTTGAGGCAGAAGAAGACGAACTTTTTTCAACGTCTCCGAATTGCGTGGAAACTCACCCACCCTCCTCATTTCTCGTGAGGATTCCAGAATGCAGGAACTTGTTTCGAGATTCCTCCGTTTGGGCCCTGAACCATTTGGGACAACTTGAGGCAGAAGAAGACGAACTTTTTTCAACGTCTCGGAATTGCTTGGAAACTCACCCACCCTCCTCATTTCTCGTGAGGATTCCAGAATGCATGAACTTGTTTCGAGATTCCTCCGGTTGGGCCCTGAACCATTTGGGACAACTTGAGGCAGAAGAAGACGAACTTTTTTCAACGTCTCGGAATTGGTTGGAAACTCACCCACCCTCCTCATTTCTCGTGAGGATTCCAGAATGCATGAACTTGTTTCGAGATTCCTCCCTTTGGGCCCTGAACCATGTGGGACAACTTGAGGCAGAAGAAGACGAACTTTCTTCAACGTCTCCGAATTGCGTGGAAACTCACCCACCCTCCTCATTTCTCGTGAGGATTCCAGAATGCATGAACTTGTTTCGAGATTCCTCCGTTTGGGCCCTGAACCATTTGGGACAACTTGAGGCAGAAGAAGACGAACTTTTTTCAACGTCTCAGAATTGCTTGGAAACTCACCCACCCTCCTCATTTCTCGTGAGGATTCCAGAATGCATGAACTTGTTTCGAGATTCCTCCGGTTGGGCCCTGAACCATTTGGGACAACTTGAGGCAGAAGAAGACGAACTTTTTTCAACGTCTCGGAATTGGTTGGAAACTCACCCACCCTCCTCATTTCTCGTGAGGATTCCAGAATGCATGAACTTGTTTCGAGATTCCTCCGTTTGGGCCCTGAACCATTTGGGACAACTTGAGGCAGAAGAAGACGAAATTTTTTCAACGACTCCGAATTGCGTGGAAACTCACCCACCCTCCTCATTTCTCGTGGGGATTCCAGAATGCATGAACTTGTTTCGAGATTCCTCCCTTTGGGCCCTGAACCATATGGGACAACTTGAGGCAGAAGAAGACGAACTTTTTTCAACGTCTCCGAATTGCGTGGAAACTCACCCACCCTCCTCATTTCTCGTGAGGATTCCAGAATGCATGAACTTTTTTCGAGATTCCTCCGTTTGGGCCCTGAACCATTTGGGACAACTTGAGGCAGAAGAAGACGAACTTTTTTCAACGACTCCGAATTGCGTGGAAACTCACCCACCCTCCTCATTTCTCGTGAGGTTTCCAGAATGCATGAACTTGTTTCGAGATTCCTCCGTTTGGGCCCTGAACCATTTGGGACAACTTGAGGCAGAAGAAGACGAAATTTTTTCAACGACTCCGAATTGCGTGGAAACTCACCCACCCTCCTCATTTCTCGTGGGGATTCCAGAATGCATGAACTTGTTTCGAGATTCCTCCCTTTGGGCCCTGAACCATATGGGACAACTTGAGGCAGAAGAAGACGAACTTTTTTCAACGTCTCCGAATTTCGTGGAAACTCACCCACCCTCCTCATTTCTCGTGAGGATTCCAGAATGCATGAACTTGTTTCGAGATTCCTCCCTTTGGGCCCTGAACCATGTGGGACAACTTGAGGCAGAAGAAGACGAACTTTCTTCAACGTCTCCGAATTGCGTGGAAACTCACCCACCCTCCTCATTTCTCGTGAGGATTCCAGAATGCATGAACTTGTTTCGAGATTCCTCCGTTTGGGCCCTGAACCATTTGGGACAACTTGAGGCAGAAGAAGACGAACTTTTTTCAACGTCTCAGAATTGCTTGGAAACTCACCCACCCTCCTCATTTCTCGTGAGGATTCCAGAATGCATGAACTTGTTTCGAGATTCCTCCGGTTGGGCCCTGAACCATTTGGGACAACTTGAGGCAGAAGAAGACGAACTTTTTTCAACATCTCGGAATTGGTTGGAAACTCACCCACCCTCCTCATTTCTCGTGAGGATTCCAGAATGCATGAACTTGTTTCGAGATTCCTCCGTTTGGGCCCTGAACCATTTGGGACAATTTGAGGCAGAAGAAGACGAACTTTTTTCAACGTCTCCGAATTGCGTGGAAACTCACCCACCCTCCTCATTTCTCGTGAGGATTCCAGAATGCATGAACTTGTTTCCAGATTCCTCCCTTTCGGCCCTGAACCATATGGGACAACTTGAGGCAGAAGAAGACGAACTTTTTTCAACGTCTCCGAATTGCGTGGAAACTCACCCATCCTCCTCATTTCTCGTGAGGATTCCAGAATGCATGAACTTGTTTCGAGATTCCTCCGTTTGGGCCCTGAACCATTTGGGACAACTTGAGGCAGAAGAAGACGAACTTTTTTCAACGACTCCGAATTGCGTGGAAACTCACCCACCCTCCTCATTTCTCGTGAGGTTTCCAGAATGCATGAACTTGTTTCGAGATTCCTCCGTTTGGGCCCTGAACCATTTGGGACAACTTGAGGCAGAAGAAGACGAAATTTTTTCAACGACTCCGAATTGCGTGGAAACTCACCCACCCTCCTCATTTCTCGTGGGGATTCCAGAATGCATGAACTTGTTTCGAGATTCCTCCCTTTGGGCCCTGAACCATATGGGACAACTTGAGGCAGAAGAAGACGAACTTTTTTCAACGTCTCCGAATTGCGTGGAAACTCACCCACCCTCCTCATTTCTCGTGAGGATTCCAGAATGCATGAACTTGTTTCGAGATTCCTCCCTTTGGGCCCTGAACCATGTGGGACAACTTGAGGCAGAAGAAGACGAACTTTCTTCAACGTCTCCGAATTGCGTGGAAACTCACCCACCCTCCTCATTTCTCGTGAGGATTCCAGAATGCATGAACTTGTTTCGAGATTCCTCCGTTTGGGCCCTGAACCATTTGGGACAACTTGAGGCAGAAGAAGACGAACTTTTTTCAACGTCTCAGAATTGCTTGGAAACTCACCCACCCTCCTCATTTCTCGTGAGGATTCCAGAATGCATGAACTTGTTTCGAGATTCCTCCGGTTGGGCCCTGAACCATTTGGGACAACTTGAGGCAGAAGAAGACGAACTTTTTTCAACGTCTCGGAATTGGTTGGAAACTCACCCACCCTCCTCATTTCTCGTGAGGATTCCAGAATGCATGAACTTGTTTCGAGATTCCTCCGTTTGGGCCCTGAACCATTTGGGACAATTTGAGGCAGAAGAAGACGAACTTTTTTCAACGTCTCCGAATTGCGTGGAAACTCACCCACCCTCCTCATTTCTCGTGAGGATTCCAGAATGCATGAACTTGTTTCCAGATTCCTCCCTTTCGGCCCTGAACCATATGGGACAACTTGAGGCAGAAGAAGACGAACTTTTTTCAACGTCTCCGAATTGCGTGGAAACTCACCCATCCTCCTCATTTCTCGTGAGGATTCCAGAATGCATGAACTTGTTTCGAGATTCCTCCGTTTGGGCCCTGAACCATTTGGGACAACTTGAGGCAGAAGAAGACGAAATTTTTTCAACGACTCCGAATTGCGTGGAAACTCACCCACCCTCCTCATTTCTCGTGGGGATTCCAGAATGCATGAACTTGTTTCGAGATTCCTCCGTTTGGGCCCTGAACCATTTGGGACAACTTGAGGCAGAAGAAGACGAACTTTTTTCAACGTCTCAGAATTGCTTGGAAACTCACCCACCCTCCTCATTTCTCGTGAGGATTCCAGAATGCATGAACTTGTTTCGAGATTCCTCCGTTTGGGCCCTGAACCATTTGGGACAACTTGAGGCAGAAGAAGACGAACTTTTTTCAACGACTCCGAATTGCGTGGAAACTCACCCACCCTCCTCATTTCTCGTGAGGTTTCCAGAATGCATGAACTTGTTTCGAGATTCCTCCGTTTGGGCCCTGAACCATTTGGGACAACTTGAGGCAGAAGAAGACGAAATTTTTTCAATGACTCCGAATTGCGTGGAAACTCACCCACCCTCCTCATTTCTCGTGGGGATTCCAGAATGCATGAACTTGTTTCGAGATTCCTCCCTTTGGGCCCTGAACCATATGGGACAACTTGAGGCAGAAGAAGACGAACTTTTTTCAACGTCTCCGAATTGCGTGGAAACTCACCCACCCTCCTCATTTCTCGTGAGGATTCCAGAATGCATGAACTTGTTTCCCGATTCCTCCCTTTGGGCCCTGAACCATTTGGGACAACTTGAGGCAGAAGAAGACGAACTTTTTTCAACGTCTCCGAATTGCGTGGAAACTCACCCACCCTCCTCATTTCTCGTGAGGATTCCAGAATGCATGAACTTGTTTCGAGATTCCTCCCTTTGGGCCCTGAACCATTTGGGGCAACTTGAGGCAGAAGAAGACGAACTTTTTTCAACGTCTCCGAATTGCGTGGAAACTCACCCACCCTCCTCATTTCTCGTGAGGATTCCAGAATGCATGAACTTGTTTCGAGATTCCTCCGTTTGGGCCCTGAACCATTTGGGACAACTTGAGGCAGAAGAAGACGAACTTTTTTCAACGTCTCGGAATTGCTTGGAAACTCACCCACCCTCCTCATTTCTCGTGAGGATTCCAGAATGCATGAACTTGTTTCGAGATTCCTCCGGTTGGGCCCTGAACCATTTGGGACAACTTGAGGCAGAAGAAGACGAACTTTTTTCATTGTCTCGGAATTGGTTGGAAACTCACCCACCCTCCTCATTTCTCGTGAGGATTCCAGAATGCATGAACTTGTTTCGAGATTCCTCCCTTTGGGCCCTGAACCATGTGGGACAACTTGAGGCAGAAGAAGACGAACTTTCTTCAACGTCTCCGAATTGCGTGGAAACTCACCCACCCTCCTCATTTCTCGTGAGGATTCCAGAATGCATGAACTTGTTTCTAGATTCCTCCGTTTGGGCCCTGAACCATTTGGGACAACTTGAGGTAGAAGAAGACGAACTTTTTTCAACGTCTCAGAATTGCTTGGAAACTCACCCACCCTCCTCATTTCTCGTGAGGATTCCAGAATGCATGAACTTGTTTCGAGATTCCTCCGGTTGGGCCCTGAACCATTTGGGACAACTTGAGGCAGAAGAAGACGAACTTTTTTCAACATCTCGGAATTGGTTGGAAACTCACCCACCCTCCTCATTTCTCGTGAGGATTCCAGAATGCATGAACTTGTTTCGAGATTCCTCCGTTTGGGCCCTGAACCATTTGGCAAGACTTGAGGCAGAAGAAAACGAACTTTTTTCAACGACTCCGAATTGCGTGGAAACTCACCCACCCTCCTCATTTCTCGTGAGGTTTCCAGAATGCATGAACTTGTTTCGAGATTCCTCCCTTTGGGCCCTGAACCATTTGGGACAATTTGAGGCAGAAGAAGACGAACTTTTTTCAACGTCTCGGAATTGCGTGGAAACTCACCCACCCTCCTCATTTCTCGTCAGGACTCCAGAATGCACGAACTTGTTTCGAGATTCCTCCGTTTGGGCCCTGAACCTTTTGGGACAACTTGAGGCAGAAGAAGACGAATTTTTTCAACGTCTCGGAATTGCTTGGAAACTCACCCACCCTCCTCATTTCTCGTGAAGATTCCAGAATGCATGAACTTGTTTCGAGATTCCTCCGTTTGGGCCCTGAACCATTTGGCAAGACTTGAGGCAGAAGAAAACGAACTTTTTTCAACGACTCCGAATTGCGTGGAAACTCACCCACCCTCCTCATTTCTCGTGAGGTTTCCAGAATGCATGAACTTGTTTCGAGATTCCTCCCTTTGGGCCCTGAACCATTTGGGGCAACTTGAGGCAGAAGAAGACGAACTTTTTTCAACGTCTCCGAATTGCGTGGAAACTCACCCACCCTCCTCATTTCTCGTGAGGATTCCAGAATGCATGAACTTGTTTCGAGATTCCTCCGTTTGGGCCCTGAACCATTTGGGACAACTTGAGGCAGAAGAAGACGAACTTTTTTCAACGTCTCGGAATTGCTTGGAAACTCACCCACCCTCCTCATTTCTCGTGAGGATTCCAGAATGCATGAACTTGTTTCGAGATTCCTCCGGTTGGGCCCTGAACCATTTGGGACAACTTGAGGCAGAAGAAGACGAACTTTTTTCAACGTCTCGGAATTGGTTGGAAACTCACCCACCCTCCTCATTTCTCGTGAGGATTCCAGAATGCATGAACTTGTTTCGAGATTCCTCCCTTTGGGCCCTGAACCATGTGGGACAACTTGAGGCAGAAGAAGACGAACTTTCTTCAACGTCTCCGAATTGCGTGGAAACTCACCCACCCTCCTCATTTCTCGTGAGGATTCCAGAATGCATGAACTTGTAGCTAGATTCCTCCGTTTGGGCCCTGAACCATTTGGGACAACTTGAGGCAGAAGAAGACGAACTTTTTTCAACGTCTCAGAATTGCTTGGAAACTCACCCACCCTCCTCATTTCTCGTGAGGATTCCAGAATGCATGAACTTGTTTCGAGATTCCTCCGGTTGGGCCCTGAACCATTTGGGACAACTTGAGGCAGAAGAAGACGAACTTTTTTCAACATCTCGGAATTGGTTGGAAACTCACCCACCCTCCTCATTTCTCGTGAGGATTCCAGAATGCATGAACTTGTTTCGAGATTCCTCCGTTTGGGCCCTGAACCATTTGGCAAGACTTGAGGCAGAAGAAAACGAACTTTTTTCAACGACTCCGAATTGCGTGGAAACTCACCCACCCTCCTCATTTCTCGTGAGGTTTCCAGAATGCATGAACTTGTTTCGAGATTCCTCCCTTTGGGCCCTGAACCATTTGGGACAATTTGAGGCAGAAGAAGACGAACTTTTTTCAACGTCTCGGAATTGCGTGGAAACTCACCCACCCTCCTCATTTCTCGTCAGGACTCCAGAATGCACGAACTTGTTTCGAGATTCCTCCGTTTGGGCCCTGAACCTTTTGGGACAACTTGAGGCAGAAGAAGACGAATTTTTTCAACGTCTCGGAATTGGTTGGAAACTCACCCACCCTCCTCATTTCTCGTGAAGATTCCAGAATGCATGAACTTGTTTCGAGATTCCTCCGTTTGGGCCCTGAACCATTTGGCAAGACTTGAGGCAGAAGAAAACGAACTTTTTTCAACGACTCCGAATTGCGTGGAAACTCACCCACCCTCCTCATTTCTCGTGAGGTTTCCAGAATGCATGAACTTGTTTCGAGATTCCTCCCTTTGGGCCCTGAACCATTTGGGGCAACTTGAGGCAGAAGAAGACGAACTTTTTTCAACGTCTCCGAATTGCGTGGAAACTCACCCACCCTCCTCATTTCTCGTGAGGATTCCAGAATGCATGAACTTGTTTCAAGATTCCTCCCTTTGGGCCCTGAACCATTTGGGACAACTTGAGGCAGAAGAAGACGAATTTTTTCAACGTCTCGGAATTGCTTGGAAACTCACCCACCCTCCTCATTTCTCGTGAAGATTCCAGAATGCATGAACTTGTTTCGAGATTCCTCCGTTTGGGCCCTGAACCATTTGGGACAACTTGAGGCAGAAGAAGACGAACTTTTTTCAACGTCTCCGAATTGCTTGGAAACTCACCCATCCTCCTCATTTCTCGTGAGGATTCCAGAATGCATGAACTTGTTTCGAGATTCCTCCGGTTGGGCCCTGAACCATTTGGGACAACTTGAGGCAGAAGAAGACGAACTTTTTTCAACGACTCCGAATTGCGTGGAAACTCACCCACCCTCCTCATTTCTCGTCAGGACTCCAGAATGCACGAACTTGTTTCGAGATTCCTCCGTTTGGGCCCTGAACCATTTGGGACAACTTGAGGCAGAAGAAGACGAACTTTTTTCAACGACTCCGAATTGCGTGGAAACTCACCCACCCTCCTCATTTCTCGTGAGGATTCCAGAATGCATGAACTTGTTTCTAGATTCCTCCGTTTGGGCCCTGAACCATTTGGGACAACTTGAGGCAGAAGAAGACGAACTTTTTTCAACGTCTCAGAATTGCTTGGAAACTCACCCACCCTCCTCATTTCTCGTGAGGATTCCAGAATGCATGAACTTGTTTCGAGATTCCTCCGGTTGGGCCCTGAACCATTTGGGACAACTTGAGGCAGAAGAAGACGAACTTTTTTCAACATCTCGGAATTGGTTGGAAACTCACCCACCCTCCTCATTTCTCGTGAGGATTCCAGAATGCATGAACTTGTTTCGAGATTCCTCCGTTTGGGCCCTGAACCATTTGGCAAGACTTGAGGCAGAAGAAAACGAACTTTTTTCAACGACTCCGAATTGCGTGGAAACTCACCCACCCTCCTCATTTCTCGTGAGGTTTCCAGAATGCATGAACTTGTTTCGAGATTCCTCCCTTTGGGCCCTGAACCATTTGGGACAATTTGAGGCAGAAGAAGACGAACTTTTTTCAACGTCTCGGAATTGCGTGGAAACTCACCCACCCTCCTCATTTCTCGTCAGGACTCCAGAATGCACGAACTTGTTTCGAGATTCCTCCGTTTGGGCCCTGAACCTTTTGGGACAACTTGAGGCAGAAGAAGACGAATTTTTTCAACGTCTCGGAATTGGTTGGAAACTCACCCACCCTCCTCATTTCTCGTGAAGATTCCAGAATGCATGAACTTGTTTCGAGATTCCTCCGTTTGGGCCCTGAACCATTTGGCAAGACTTGAGGCAGAAGAAAACGAACTTTTTTCAACGACTCCGAATTGCGTGGAAACTCACCCACCCTCCTCATTTCTCGTGAGGTTTCCAGAATGCATGAACTTGTTTCGAGATTCCTCCCTTTGGGCCCTGAACCATTTGGGGCAACTTGAGGCAGAAGAAGACGAACTTTTTTCAACGTCTCCGAATTGCGTGGAAACTCACCCACCCTCCTCATTTCTCGTGAGGATTCCAGAATGCATGAACTTGTTTCAAGATTCCTCCCTTTGGGCCCTGAACCATTTGGGACAACTTGAGGCAGAAGAAGACGAATTTTTTCAACGTCTCGGAATTGCTTGGAAACTCACCCACCCTCCTCATTTCTCGTGAAGATTCCAGAATGCATGAACTTGTTTCGAGATTCCTCCGTTTGGGCCCTGAACCATTTGGGACAACTTGAGGCAGAAGAAGACGAACTTTTTTCAACGTCTCCGAATTGCTTGGAAACTCACCCATCCTCCTCATTTCTCGTGAGGATTCCAGAATGCATGAACTTGTTTCGAGATTCCTCCGGTTGGGCCCTGAACCATTTGGGACAACTTGAGGCAGAAGAAGACGAACTTTTTTCAACGACTCCGAATTGCGTGGAAACTCACCCACCCTCCTCATTTCTCGTCAGGACTCCAGAATGCACGAACTTGTTTCGAGATTCCTCCGTTTGGGCCCTGAACCATTTGGGACAACTTGAGGCAGAAGAAGACGAACTTTTTTCAACGACTCCGAATTGCGTGGAAACTCACCCACCCTCCTCATTTCTCGTGAGGATTCCAGAATGCATGAACTTGTTTCGAGATTCCTCCCTTTGGGCCCCGAACCATTTGGGACAACTTGAGGCAGAAGAAGACGAACTTTTTTCAACGTCTCCGAATTGCGTGGAAACTCACCCACCCTCCTCATTTCTCGTGAGGATTCCAGAATGCATGAACTTGTTTCGAGATTCCTCCCTTTGGGCCCTGAACCATTTGGGACAACTTGAGGCAGAAGAAGACGAACTTTTTTCAACGTCTCCGAATTGCTTGGAAACTCACCCACCCTCCCCATTTCTCGTGAAGATTCCAGAATGCATGAACTTGTTTCGAGATTCCTCCGTTTGGGCCCTGAACCATTTGGGACAACTTGAGGCAGAAGAAGACGAACTTTTTTCAACGTCTCCGAATTGCTTGGAAACTCACCCATCCTCCTCATTTCTCGTGAGGATTCCAGAATGCATGAACTTGTTTCGAGATTCCTCCGGTTGGGCCCTGAACCATTTGGGACAACTTGAGGCAGAAGAAGACGAACTTTTTTCAACGACTCCGAATTGCGTGGAAACTCACCCACCCTCCTCATTTCTCGTGAGGTTTCCAGAACGCATGAACTTGTTTCGAGATTCCTCCCTTTGGGCCCTGAACCATTTGGGACAACTTGAGGCAGAAGAAGACGAACTTTTTTCAACGTCTCGGAATTGCGTGGAAACTCACCCACCCTCCTCATTTCTCGTGAGGATTCCAGAATGCATGAACTTGTTTCGAGATTCCTCCGGTTGGGCCCTGAACCATTTGGGACAACTTGAGGCAGAAGAAGACGAACTTTTTTCAACATCTCGGAATTGGTTGGAAACTCACCCACCCTCCTCATTTCTCGTGAGGATTCCAGAATGCATGAACTTGTTTCGAGATTCCTCCGTTTGGGCCCTGAACCATTTGGCAAGACTTGAGGCAGAAGAAAACGAACTTTTTTCAACGACTCCGAATTGCGTGGAAACTCACCCACCCTCCTCATTTCTCGTGAGGTTTCCAGAATGCATGAACTTGTTTCGAGATTCCTCCCTTTGGGCCCTGAACCATTTGGGACAATTTGAGGCAGAAGAAGACGAACTTTTTTCAACGTCTCGGAATTGCGTGGAAACTCACCCACCCTCCTCATTTCTCGTCAGGACTCCAGAATGCACGAACTTGTTTCGAGATTCCTCCGTTTGGGCCCTGAACCTTTTGGGACAACTTGAGGCAGAAGAAGACGAATTTTTTCAACGTCTCGGAATTGGTTGGAAACTCACCCACCCTCCTCATTTCTCGTGAAGATTCCAGAATGCATGAACTTGTTTCGAGATTCCTCCGTTTGGGCCCTGAACCATTTGGCAAGACTTGAGGCAGAAGAAAACGAACTTTTTTCAACGACTCCGAATTGCGTGGAAACTCACCCACCCTCCTCATTTCTCGTGAGGTTTCCAGAATGCATGAACTTGTTTCGAGATTCCTCCCTTTGGGCCCTGAACCATTTGGGGCAACTTGAGGCAGAAGAAGACGAACTTTTTTCAACGTCTCCGAATTGCGTGGAAACTCACCCACCCTCCTCATTTCTCGTGAGGATTCCAGAATGCATGAACTTGTTTCAAGATTCCTCCCTTTGGGCCCTGAACCATTTGGGACAACTTGAGGCAGAAGAAGACGAATTTTTTCAACGTCTCGGAATTGCTTGGAAACTCACCCACCCTCCTCATTTCTCGTGAAGATTCCAGAATGCATGAACTTGTTTCGAGATTCCTCCGTTTGGGCCCTGAACCATTTGGGACAACTTGAGGCAGAAGAAGACGAACTTTTTTCAACGTCTCCGAATTGCTTGGAAACTCACCCATCCTCCTCATTTCTCGTGAGGATTCCAGAATGCATGAACTTGTTTCGAGATTCCTCCGGTTGGGCCCTGAACCATTTGGGACAACTTGAGGCAGAAGAAGACGAACTTTTTTCAACGACTCCGAATTGCGTGGAAACTCACCCACCCTCCTCATTTCTCGTCAGGACTCCAGAATGCACGAACTTGTTTCGAGATTCCTCCGTTTGGGCCCTGAACCATTTGGGACAACTTGAGGCAGAAGAAGACGAACTTTTTTCAACGACTCCGAATTGCGTGGAAACTCACCCACCCTCCTCATTTCTCGTGAGGATTCCAGAATGCATGAACTTGTTTCGAGATTCCTCCCTTTGGGCCCCGAACCATTTGGGACAACTTGAGGCAGAAGAAGACGAACTTTTTTCAACGTCTCCGAATTGCGTGGAAACTCACCCACCCTCCTCATTTCTCGTGAGGATTCCAGAATGCATGAACTTGTTTCGAGATTCCTCCCTTTGGGCCCTGAACCATTTGGGACAACTTGAGGCAGAAGAAGACGAACTTTTTTCAACGTCTCCGAATTGCTTGGAAACTCACCCACCCTCCCCATTTCTCGTGAAGATTCCAGAATGCATGAACTTGTTTCGAGATTCCTCCGTTTGGGCCCTGAACCATTTGGGACAACTTGAGGCAGAAGAAGACGAACTTTTTTCAACGTCTCCGAATTGCTTGGAAACTCACCCATCCTCCTCATTTCTCGTGAGGATTCCAGAATGCATGAACTTGTTTCGAGATTCCTCCGGTTGGGCCCTGAACCATTTGGGACAACTTGAGGCAGAAGAAGACGAACTTTTTTCAACGACTCCGAATTGCGTGGAAACTCACCCACCCTCCTCATTTCTCGTGAGGTTTCCAGAACGCATGAACTTGTTTCGAGATTCCTCCCTTTGGGCCCTGAACCATTTGGGACAACTTGAGGCAGAAGAAGACGAACTTTTTTCAACGTCTCGGAATTGCGTGGAAACTCACCCACCCTCCTCATTTCTCGTCAGGACTCCAGAATGCACGAACTTGTTTCGAGATTCCTCCGTTTGGGCCCTGAACCATTTGGGACAACTTGAGGCAGAAGAAGACGAACTTTTTTCAACGACTCCGAATTGCGTGGAAACTCACCCACCCTCCTCATTTCTCGTGAGGATTCCAGAATGCATGAACTTGTTTCGAGATTCCTCCCTTTGGGCCCTGAACCATTTGGGACAACTTGAGGCAGAAGAAGACGAACTTTTTTCAACGTCTCCGAATTGCGTGGAAACTCACCCACCCTCCTCATTTCTCGTGAGGATTCCAGAATGCATGAACTTGTTTCGAGATGAAAGAATGGACCTTGATACCCAAGAGGGGGGGTGAATTGGGTATCAATGAAATTTTAAAGACTTGGCTCTGTTTTGGGTAAGTTAAAGCAGAGGATAAATGAAGAGAGGAGTAGAGAAGCTTTGCACGGATCAATTTATACTGGTTCGGCCTTTTCTCTGACCTACATCCAGTCCCCAAGCCTCACTTGGGATTTTCAATCCACTAACTTCACAAGACTTGATTACAATCTCTGTACTCAGAGTAGTTCTCTCACTAGAACTCACTCCCCCTTACAAGATGCAATCAATACTCCCAACCACCAAGTCCCCTGACTTGTGGGTATCTCAATCAATGAATGATTACAAGAAAGACTCTCTCAAAGAGTAGATAAGATAAATACTGAAGTACAATGTATCAAAGATACAGCCTAATGAAAAGAACAACTCAGGATGATTATTTTCGAGTAGAGTAGTTGTTCATTGGTTGTGTCTCTTTGGCTTCAGTTCCTCAGTCATTTATAATTGTTTGAACCATTTGAACGTTATTAATCCACTGAAGCTTGTTCCCATTCGAAAATGTGACTGTTGTGAGTGTTCTTCCATGTGTAAAGGTACTGCAGAAGCTGATGGGTAATATTCTGTTGCTACTTTCCAGATTTGGGTGTTTGTAGCTTTTGCATTTGAATATTGGTGGCCCATGACATTCTGTTTTTAGAATAATCACGTTTGGCTTTCTTCAGAGGTGATTGTACTGTCTGTAATGCCAACCTGGACTTCATTTAATCTTGTCTTGAAGGATAAGATAAAATAATCCAAGTTGCATAAAGTGTTGCTCCAATTGAATCTCTGTCTAATTCAAATTCTTTCTGTTATCTCATAAATAAACTTGTTAGAACAGATCACTTACATATATAAGAGATAGATATAATGATTAGATTCAATGGGTATTTTGAAACATGAAGAAAGAATCAAATTTGACATATCAGAGTTTAAATGCGTTTTTCTGTTCTGGAGGTCTGAACTCGAGTTCATAATGTTAGGCTCGAGTTCGGCCTTTATTCATTTTGAGAATTCGGTTCTGTCAAAATCAAACTGGAGGTTTGTGTGTAAACCTGAGGTTTGTAAGAACACGAACTCAAGTTCATTAATGATGAACTCGAGTTCTCTTTTCTTAGAGAACTTCAAAAAGGGTTAACATAAAACAAACTGGAGGTTTAAGACAAGTGGGCTCGAGTTTGAAACTTTTGAAAATGGCTAATTACTCTCTGGAACTTTTGAACTGGAGTTTGAGAAGCTTGGGCTCGAGTTTAGTTCTCTCTAAAATATTCTGAAGGCTCTCGGTCAAAACTAGGCTCGAGTCTGAAGAGTTTAGGCTCCAGTTTAAGGACAATGTTCTGTTTTCAAGTTTAAACAAACTTGTCCTGCCAAGGATGAACTCGAGTTCATCATGACAGGCTCGAGTTCTTTTACTTAATATCTTCTTTGAACTTTTTCAAACTTGAGGTTTGAGTAGAGGTTTAGAGTTTGTAATAGGTTTTCAAAAGTTAAAAAAAAAAACTTTGTCAATGGCGAACTCGAGTTCATTAAATGGTAGGCTCGAGTTCACTCAAACTTTCAAGGATTTAATTTTGAACTTCAGGTTCAGTCTCAAGTTTGATCTTTGGTTTGACAGGTTTATGCTTTCTGTTAAACATAGGCTCGAGTTCAACAGTTATAGGCTCGAGTTCATGCGAACTTTCAAAGGCTTAATTATAAACTTCAGGTTTAGTCTCAAGTTTGAACTTTGGTTTTGCAAGTTCATGCTTTCTGTTAAATACAGGCTCGAGTTCATCACTCATAGGCTCGAGTTTGATTTTGACAGATAGAAAAATCATGAGTTTTAAACATCCTTGACTTGTCAAATCTTTCCACTATTGTTTACAATTGTCAGTGATCATCAAAACACTCTGAGAACTAACATTCTCCCCCTTTTTGATGATGACAACACTTGTAAACAATTGATTGGGAAACTTAGTTTGAAATTTATTTTGAAATTCAGCTTGTGAGAAAAAAAAAATAATAATTTCAGAGATTTGATCAAATTGACAGAAAACATATATCAGAAGCAGAATATCAAGGATTTGTTTTGTGAAACATAAGTTTTGCAGATTATCAGAGACTTAACCAAATTATCAGAGATAAGCTTTAAGACCCCAAAATGACTACAAAAGTTACAAAATAATCAACATTCACTCCACACTTTCTCCCCCTTTGGCATCATCAAAAGGAGGGGAAGAAGAGATAGGTTCAATTTGGACATAGGGTACTATGGCTAGTGGCTCAGCATAGGATGTGAAGGTCGAAGGTGTAGGAGCAGAAGGAGGTGTCTGTGTAGGCTGAGCGTGAGCAGGTTCTGAGTCTGGGGCAGGTACAGAGGTAGAAGCATCCGGAGACTGAGACTTTAAGATCTTGTCCATCTTATCGCTTAGGTTCATCATTGTAACCAATAAGGTGGACATCGTAGAGGTCTGTTCATTGACTTGAGTCTTCAGTGCTTCTTGTTCAACTCTGAAGGCTTCTTGAGCATCCACCAGGTTATTGTGACCCTTGTTCACTTCAGCAACTAGCTTCCCTACAGCTAGTTCAATTCCTTCTATTAGATCAGATACGGCCTTGTCCACAATTTCTTGAACTCTGACATTAAAATCAGAAGGAGGTGGAGGAGCACTCTGAGCTTCTTCAGCTCTGGACTGTGTGGCTCTGGATGTAGCTGGCTTGGACCTCTTTGGGGCTCTGGACTGATCTGAGTACTCAGGCCTGTGAGTTTGCATCAAGTTCATGATGTGCTGTCCAAATTCAGTTGGAAATTGAGGAGAGTCATTCTCAGCCAAGTGCCAAATCTTCTCATGAAATAGAATTACTGAAACCAGGCTGGCAAAGGGAATCTGGGATGACTGGCGTGAGTGAAAAGCAAATTTTGCTATTTCTTGAAAGAGCCAGTAACCTACATTCTGAGGTTGTTGGTCTAGAATGGAGGCGAAGATGTTAAAATCTTTCTTGGCAAAGTGTGTAAAGTTGCCTCCCTTCTGAAGAAGATTCCTGGAATAAATGTACCAGATGGCTCGGTTTCTCAGAGGCATGGCAGCTGGGGTGAAATTCAGTATCTCAAGGGTATTAGGAATAGGTTCATCAGGTCTGAGTAAACTAAATATAGCCTGTTGCTTATATCTGTGAGTTTCAGGCTTAGGAGGGTTTGAGATTTGTAGGATAGAGTTCAGATAGTCAGGAGTAATTGTGATTTTCTGACCTCTAACCTTTGTGACAATTCTTTCTTCTACCAAATCACCATCTGAATTTAGCACATTATCAGATTTCATGTGAAAGTAAAAGACTTTCACAAGTTTGGGACTATAGGCAGCCTTGATTGAAATTAAGGACTCAAATTGATTCATCCAGGGGCTCAAATCCAAATTACATTCTTCTTTTAGCTTAGCTAAATCTACAAAGACTATAGGACAGAATTTCTTCTTTTCATCATATTTTTTCTTGAATAAAACACCCTCTTCTGCTGTCATTCTACATGGTTCTATGTTGAAACCTTCTGGGCACCTCTTATGCTTGTAAATTTCTAAAATTGCAGGTAAGGGCTGAGATACCTGAGGAGTCCCTTGTTCCTGAGATTGAGGTTCAGCTTGACCACTACCTTGACCGGGAGTGGGAACAGAGTGGATACCCGCGGTTTTCTTTCTCTTGAAGGGTTGTTTTTCCCTTAGAGGAGCAGCTGGCTGAGGGGCTTTACCTCTTCCTTGGACAGGAGGCTCGGGATCATGCCTTTTCTTCGTTCTCTCTTCTCCAATTACAACTCCTTTCGGTCTGGAAGGAGGAGTTTGAGTATTTTCGCCGTCAACTCCTCTAACGAATTTGTCAATTCCATCTTGTAGGCGGGAAGAGCGCTTTTTTTGTACGGACAGGGCGTTCAGATTGAGTTTGAGAAACAGATTGAGAAGGGTTAGGGTTTGTGTCTTTGGGATTTGTGGATTGAGAGGCCATTTTCGCAGAAAACAGAGGAAGAAGATGATGAGAAAGACGCAGAGGACTAGGGCAAACCGGAGGTGTGTGAAGAGTGAGGTGAAGAGTTTGTAACTGTAGTATATATAGAGTTCGTGATGAACTCGAGTTCACACCTTTCAGGCTCGAGTTCGTCATTAAAATTTGCTTACCTGGACTTCAAGAGTGTGCTGAGAACTCTTGAACTTCCTCGTGAACCTGAGGTTCTCACTTACGAGCTCGAGTTCAGGATGACTTTCCTCCAAGGTTGCTCTCTGTGATTTACGAACTCGAGTTCGTCACTTATGGGCTCGAGTTCGTCATGCCTGAGATCCAGCCTTGCTCTCTGCCAAAAATGAACTTGAGGTTCATTCACTAATGAACTCGAGTTCATTCTTGTTTTTGCCTTTCACTACTTCCAGTCTCTCTCGAGCTCGAGTTCTTTCTTGTCAGGCTCGAGTTCGGTCATAACTTCAGCAAATTTGAGATAAGAGCATCCTGCATAAGACACTTCTAGATACTCCGATGCTTAAGTCAGTAATCATTATCAAAACCATAACTAACATTAAAATGAGTGAGAAATACTTACAGTTCATTGGGGTTTACCATTCCCAATTCTCTTCTTATGAAATTAAATTGTTCTTTTGCAAGAGGTTTTGTGAAAATGTCTGCAAGTTGGAGATGTGTTGGGATAAACATGACTTTGACATCCTTCTTCTGAACATGATCCCTGATGAAATGATGTCTCACATCAATGTGTTTGGTTCTTGTATGTTGCACAGGATTCTTGGCCAAGCTTATTGTGCTTGTGTTGTCACATAGTATTGGAATTTCTTTCAAGTACACTCCCAAATCAGCGAGTTGTTGTTTTAACCATAACACTTGAGCACAGCAACTTGAGGCAGCCACATACTCAGCTTCAGTAGATGATACAGCAACAGTGGTTTGTTTCTTGCTGAACCATGACACAAGTGAGCCACCAAAGAATTCACATTGTCCACTTGTGCTCTTCCTATCTGTCTTGTATCCAGCATGATCTGAATCTGAATATGCTACTAAGTGTTCTGGTTGTCCTTTGGGAAACCATAAGCCAAGAGTCTTAGTATCAGCAAGATATCTAAAGATTCTTTTCACATGTTCAGCATGTGTCTCTTTTGGAGCAGATTGGAATCTTGCACACATCCCCACACTGAATTGAATGTCGGGGCGGCTTGCTGTAAGATAGAGTAATGACCCAATCATTCCTCTATACTTTGTTATGTTAAAGTCCTTGCCTTCTTCATCAGCATCCAAAGAAGTAGTTGCACTCATGGGAGTATCAGCACCATTGCATTGATCCATTCCAAACTTCTTTAAGAGATCATTCAGATACTTGGTTTGGGATATGAAGATTCCATCTTTCCTTTGCTTGATTTGCAATCCAAGAAAATAATTTAGTTCTCCCATCATTGACATTTCAAATTCTCCCTGCATTTTCTTTGCAAATTCTTCACACAGAGTATCATTAGAAGCTCCAAATATGATATCATCCACATAAATTTGAACAACTAAAATTTCATTTAGCTTATTAGTTTTAATAAAAAGAGTTGTATCAGCTTTCCCTCTAACGAAATCTTGATCAAGAAGAAATTTGCTTAATCGCTCATACCAAGCTCTAGGAGCTTGCTTAAGACCATATAAAGTTTTCTTGAGACGAAAAACATGATCTGGATAATTTTCATTTCGAAAACCAGGTGGTTGTTCAACATAAACTTCTTCTTGTATGAAACCATTTAAAAAGGCACTTTTAACATCCATTTGAAAGAGTTTTATTCCTTTAACACAAGCAAAGGCTAGAAGAACCCTTATGGCTTCCAATCTTGCCACTGGAGCATAAGTTTCTTCATAATCAATTCCTTCTTCTTGATTGTAGCCTTTGGCAACTAGTCTTGCCTTATTTCTGACTATGATTGCAGATTCATCACGTTTGTTTTTGAATACCCATTTGGTGCCAATGACCGGATGGTCTTTAGGCCTAGGTACCAAGTCCCAAACTTGATTTCTGTCAAATTGATGTAATTCCTCTTGCATAGCTATCACCCAATCATTGTCTGAAAGGGCTTCTTCTATTCTAGAGGGTTCAATGTGTGAAATAAATGCAGAGAAGGTTACTTCATTTAACGTGCTTCTTCTGGTTCTTACTCCTTGATTAATATCACCTATAACTTGGTCTAAAGGATGATTCCTTATATATTTCCAAGCTCTAGGCTGAGTCTGATCCGGATTTTCTAAACTGTTTTCAGGATCAGCTTCAAAAACATTTTCAGAATTTTCAAAGGAAGGGGTAGTTTTTGAAAAGAATTGATTTTTGCAAATGTTTTCTTCTTCATCATCCAAGGATCTGTTAGAATCATTTTCACAAAACACAACATGTATTGATTCTTCTACAACTTTAGTTCTAGCGTTAAAAACTCTATATGCTTTGCTTCTATTAGAATAACCAATAAATATTGCTAAGTCAGCCTTAGAATCAAATTTACCAAGATTCTCTTTACCATTATGGTGCACATAGCACTTGCAACCAAAAATGTGAAGGTGACTGAGATTTGGCTTTCTCCCTTTGTAGAGCTCATAAGGAGTCTTGTTCAACTTCTTCCTTAAGTAAGCTCTATTGGAGATATAGCATGCAGTGCTCATGGCATCAGCCCAAAATACTTGTGATGTGTTGTTTTCACTCAACATTGCTCTTGCCATCTCAGTGAGTATTCTGTTCTTTCTCTCCACAACACCATTCTGTTGTGGTGTCCTTGGTGCTGAAAAGTTGTGATCAATCCCCGTGTTGTCACAGAACTCAGCAAAGGCGTTGTTCTCAAATTCTCCACCATGGTCGGTTCGTATACCTGAAATTGAGAAACCTTTCTCGTTCTGGACCTTCTTGGCAAATACAATAAATTGATCAAATGTTTCATCTTTAGATGATAAAAAAATTGTCCATGTGAATCTAGAATAATCATCAACTATGACCAAAGTGTATAAATTTCCACCAAGACTTCTAACTCTAGCTGGTCCAACTAAGTCCATATGAAGTAATTGAAGGGGTCTGGTAGTAGAAATCTCATTCTTCGTTTTAAAGGATGATTTGGTTTGTTTTCCTTTTTGGCAAGCATCACATATCTTATCATTTTTGAAATTCAATTTTGGAATACCAATAACCAAATCCTTTTTCAGCAACTTGTCATGTTGAGACATGTTCACATGAGCTAATCTTTTGTGCCATAACCAACTTTCATCCAAGTTACTTACAAAACATTTTTCTGACACGGAGGTATTACTAGAGAGGTTAAGTGTATAACAATTGCCATCTCTAGGTGCTCTAAACAAGGCTTTAGTTTTTAAATTTTCTATGGGAATCAAATCCTTTTTGACAATAAAGCATTCATCAGAATCAAAGATAACTAAGTTACCCTTATCAGTGCTTTGGCTTACACTTAGGAGATTGTGACACAATCCTTCTACTAGATAGACATCCTTGATGAGTGGACCATCACTACTTCCAATCTCACCAATGCCAGCAATCTTTCCTGATTGGTCTCCTCCAAAGGTGACTCTACCACCATCTTTTGGTTTAATTGTAAGGAATTTGGTTTTATCACCAGTCATGTGTCTTGAGCATCCACTATCAATATACCATTTGTTGGGTCTTGATGCTCTAAGACAAACCTCATCATCATCTTGTTGTTCTTGAGCTACTAGGCATATGTTTGCTTTTCCATCTTTATCCTCTTCATCCTCATCTGAAGAGCTATCACCCCATATGCTTGAAATGTATGCTTTCTTTTTATACTTGCTGAAGCTCTTTTTGTCCTTCTCTTTGTTGGTGTTGTTCAGCAAAGGACATTCAGACTTGATGTGTCCAGGCTTTTGGCACTCATAACAGATGATTGGTTTCTTTGTTTCATGACTTGAGCTTCCTTTCTGAAACCTTTTGAATCCTTGGTCTCTCTTGAAGTATTTCTTGAAGCGCCTGACCAACATACCGATTTCTTCATCTTCATCTTCCTCATTTTCTTCATTATCAGAATCTCTTGCTTCCTTGACTGTTTTAAGAGCCAATCCCTTGCTTTTTCCATGTACCTCGTCAAGTCCTTTCTTGAACTTTATTTTTGCTTCATATTCTGAGAGGCTACCAAATAGAGCAGCCACAGAAGTCATTGATTCTCCTCTAGCTTCTTCTATTGCTGTGACTTTGGCCTCCCATTCCTTGTTGAGAACATTGAGAATTTTTCTTACTTGGATTGACTGATCATAGTCTTTACCAAGTGCAGCAAGTTGATTTATGAGATGAGTGAAACGAAGTTGAAATTCACCAATGGATTCGCCAGACTTCATTCTAAGGAGATCATATTCTGTCATGAGGGTGTTTACACGATTTTGCTTTACACCTGCTGTCCCTTCATGAGCAATTTCTAGTGCATCCCACATATGCTTTGCAGATGGAAGTGTGCAAATCCGGAAGTATTCTTGTTGACTTAATGCACTTTGGAGAAGTAGAACTGCCTTACTGTTGAGTGTGATGTTCCTTCGATCATTGTCATCATATTCCTCTTCAAGCTTTGGAATTCTCACACCATCTTCCATAGTTGTAGGAGTGTAATCTCCTCTTTCAAATACTCTCCATAGTCCATATTCAGTAGCCATGACAAAGACTTTGAACTTGGCTTTCCAGAATGAGTAGTGCTCTCCATTGAAACCAGGTGGTCTGTTGATAGAGGCTCCATCGGGAAGAATTCCTTCCATAATGATCCTTCTCGAGCTGTTAGACTCTCTTGAGAAGACCTTGCTCTGATACCAAATGAAAGAATGGACCTTGATACCCAAGAGGGGGGGTGAATTGGGTATCAATGAAATTTTAAAGACTTGGCTCTGTTTTGGGTAAGTTAAAGCAGAGGATAAATGAAGAGAGGAGTTGAGAAGCTTTGCACGGATCAATTTATACTGGTTCGGCCTTTTCTCTGACCTACATCCAGTCCCCAAGCCTCACTTGGGATTTTCAATCCACTAACTTCACAAGACTTGATTACAATCTCTGTACTCAGAGTAGTTCTCTCACTAGAACTCACTCCCCCTTACAAGATGCAATCAATACTCCCAACCACCAAGTCCCCTGACTTGTGGGTATCTCAATCAATGAATGATTACAAGAAAGACTCTCTCAAAGAGTAGATAAGATAAATACTGAAGTACAATGTATCAAAGATACAGCCTAATGAAAAGAACAACTCAGGATGATTATTTTCGAGTAGAGTAGTTGTTCATTGGTTGTGTCTCTTTGGCTTCAGTTCCTCAGTCATTTATAATTGTTTGAACCATTTGAACGTTATTAATCCACTGAAGCTTGTTCCCATTCGAAAATGTGACTGTTGTGAGTATTCTTCCATGTGTAAAGGTACTGCAGAAGCTGATGGGTAATATTCTGTTGCTACTTTCCAGATTTGGGTGTTTGTAGCTTTTGCATTTGAATATTGGTGGCCCATGACATTCTGTTTTTAGAATAATCACGTTTGGCTTTCTTCAGAGGTGATTGTACTGTCTGTAATGCCAACCTGGACTTCATTTAATCTTGTCTTGAAGGATAAGATAAAATAATCCAAGTTGCATAAAGTGTTGCTCCAATTGAATCTCTGTCTAATTCAAATTCTTTCTGTTATCTCATAAATAAACTTGTTAGAACAGATCACTTACATATATAAGAGATAGATATAATGATTAGATTCAATGGGTATTTTGAAACATGAAGAAAGAATCAAATTTGACATATCAGAGTTTAAATGCGTTTTTCTGTTCTGGAGGTCTGAACTCGAGTTCATAATGTTAGGCTCGAGTTCGGCCTTTATTCATTTTGAGAATTCGGTTCTGTCAAAATCAAACTGGAGGTTTGTGTGTAAACCTGAGGTTTGTAAGAACACGAACTCGAGTTCATTAATGATGAACTCGAGTTCTCTTTTCTTAGAGAACTTCAAAAAGGGTTAACATAAAACAAACTGGAGGTTTAAGACAAGTGGGCTCGAGTTTGAAACTTTTGAAAATGGCTAATTACTCTCTGGAACTTTTGAACTGGAGTTTGAGAAGCTTGGGCTCGAGTTTAGTTCTCTCTAAAATATTCTGAAGGCTCTCGGTCAAAACTAGGCTCGAGTCTGAAGAGTTTAGGCTCCAGTTTAAGGACAATGTTCTGTTTTCAAGTTTAAACAAACTTGTCCTGCCAAGGATGAACTCGAGTTCATCATGACAGGCTCGAGTTCTTTTACTTAATATCTTCTTTGAACTTTTTCAAACTTGAGGTTTGAGTAGAGGTTTAGAGTTTGTAATAGGTTTTCAAAAGTTAAAAAAAAAAACTTTGTCAATGGCGAACTCGAGTTCATTAAATGGTAGGCTCGAGTTCACTCAAACTTTCAAGGATTTAATTTTGAACTTCAGGTTCAGTCTCAAGTTTGATCTTTGGTTTGACAGGTTTATGCTTTCTGTTAAACATAGGCTCGAGTTCAACAGTTATAGGCTCGAGTTCATGCGAACTTTCAAAGGCTTAATTATAAACTTCAGGTTTAGTCTCAAGTTTGAACTTTGGTTTTGCAAGTTCATGCTTTCTGTTAAATACAGGCTCGAGTTCATCACTCATAGGCTCGAGTTTGATTTTGACAGATAGAAAAATCATGAGTTTTAAACATCCTTGACTTGTCAAATCTTTCCACTATTGTTTACAATTGTCAGTGATCATCAAAACACTCTGAGAACTAACATTCTCCCCCTTTTTGATGATGACAACACTTGTAAACAATTGATTGGGAAACTTAGTTTGAAATTTATTTTGAAATTCAGCTTGTGAGAAAAAAAAAATAATTTCAGAGATTTGATCAAATTGACAGAAAACATATATCAGAAGCAGAATATCAAGGATTTGTTTTGTGAAACATAAGTTTTGCAGATTATCAGAGACTTAACCAAATTATCAGAGATAAGCTTTAAGACCCCAAAATGACTACAAAAGTTACAAAATAATCAACATTCACTCCACACTTTCTCCCCCTTTGGCATCATCAAAAGGAGGGGAAGAAGAGATAGGTTCAATTTGGACATAGGGTACTATGGCTAGTGGCTCAGCATAGGATGTGAAGGTCGAAGGTGTAGGAGCAGAAGGAGGTGTCTGTGTAGGCTGAGCGTGAGCAGGTTCTGAGTCTGGGGCAGGTACAGAGGTAGAAGCATCCGGAGACTGAGACTTTAAGATCTTGTCCATCTTATCGCTTAGGTTCATCATTGTAACCAATAAGGTGGACATCGTAGAGGTCTGTTCATTGACTTGAGTCTTCAGTGCTTCTTGTTCAACTCTGAAGGCTTCTTGAGCATCCACCAGGTTATTGTGACCCTTGTTCACTTCAGCAACTAGCTTCCCTACAGCTAGTTCAATTCCTTCTATTAGATCAGATACGGCCTTGTCCACAATTTCTTGAACTCTGACATTAAAATCAGAAGGAGGTGGAGGAGCACTCTGAGCTTCTTCAGCTCTGGACTGTGTGGCTCTGGATGTAGCTGGCTTGGACCTCTTTGGGGCTCTGGACTGATCTGAGTACTCAGGCCTGTGAGTTTGCATCAAGTTCATGATGTGCTGTCCAAATTCAGTTGGAAATTGAGGAGAGTCATTCTCAGCCAAGTGCCAAATCTTCTCATGAAATAGAATTACTGAAACCAGGCTGGCAAAGGGAATCTGGGATGACTGGCGTGAGTGAAAAGCAAATTTTGCTATTTCTTGAAAGAGCCAGTAACCTACATTCTGAGGTTGTTGGTCTAGAATGGAGGCGAAGATGTTAAAATCTTTCTTGGCAAAGTGTGTAAAGTTGCCTCCCTTCTGAAGAAGATTCCTGGAATAAATGTACCAGATGGCTCGGTTTCTCAGAGGCATGGCAGCTGGGGTGAAATTCAGTATCTCAAGGGTATTAGGAATAGGTTCATCAGGTCTGAGTAAACTAAATATAGCCTGTTGCTTATATCTGTGAGTTTCAGGCTTAGGAGGGTTTGAGATTTGTAGGATAGAGTTCAGATAGTCAGGAGTAATTGTGATTTTCTGACCTCTAACCTTTGTGACAATTCTTTCTTCTACCAAATCACCATCTGAATTTAGCACATTATCAGATTTCATGTGAAAGTAAAAGACTTTCACAAGTTTGGGACTATAGGCAGCCTTGATTGAAATTAAGGACTCAAATTGATTCATCCAGGGGCTCAAATCCAAATTACATTCTTCTTTTAGCTTAGCTAAATCTACAAAGACTATAGGACAGAATTTCTTCTTTTCATCATATTTTTTCTTGAATAAAACACCCTCTTCTGCTGTCATTCTACATGGTTCTATGTTGAAACCTTCTGGGCACCTCTTATGCTTGTAAATTTCTAAAATTGCAGGTAAGGGCTGAGATACCTGAGGAGTCCCTTGTTCCTGAGATTGAGGTTCAGCTTGACCACTACCTTGACCGGGAGTGGGAACAGAGTGGATACCCGCGGTTTTCTTTCTCTTGAAGGGTTGTTTTTCCCTTAGAGGAGCAGCTGGCTGAGGGGCTTTACCTCTTCCTTGGACAGGAGGCTCGGGATCATGCCTTTTCTTCGTTCTCTCTTCTCCAATTACAACTCCTTTCGGTCTGGAAGGAGGAGTTTGAGTATTTTCGCCGTCAACTCCTCTAACGAATTTGTCAATTCCATCTTGTAGGCGGGAAGAGCGCTTTTTTTGTACGGACAGGGCGTTCAGATTGAGTTTGAGAAACAGATTGAGAAGGGTTAGGGTTTGTGTCTTTGGGATTTGTGGATTGAGAGGCCATTTTCGCAGAAAACAGAGGAAGAAGATGATGAGAAAGACGCAGAGGACTAGGGCAAACCGGAGGTGTGTGAAGAGTGAGGTGAAGAGTTTGTAACTGTAGTATATATAGAGTTCGTGATGAACTCTGAAAGAGGAGCTTTATACCCAAGAGGGGGGGTGAATTGGGTATATTAAAAATTTTTGCAAACTGGTTCTGTTTTTACACTCTCAGAACAGAGCAGAACAGAGGAGATAGAGAGAAGAGCTTTGCACACAACGATTTATACTGGTTCGGTCCTTTCTCTGACCTACATCCAGTCCCCAAGCCTCACTTGGGATTTTCAATCCACTAACTCAACAATATTGATTACACACTCTGTACTAAGAGTTGTTCTCTCACTAGAACACACTCCCCCTTACAAGTTGTAATCAATACACCCCAACTACCAAGTCCCCTGACTTGTAGTTATCTCAATCAATAAATGATTTACAAGTATTTGACTCTCTTACAGAGCTGATAGGATAAACACTGAAGAACTAAGTATCAAAGTGATACAATACAGATGAAAGCTTGATACAATAAATGACTCAATAAATTTTCGCTCTAAGTAGTTGTATCAGCTTGAGAAGAAGTTAATGCTCTCTATTTATAGGTAGAGAACATTAAATGACCGTTGTGAGATGATTCCAACCGTTGGAAGTGATTTGCTTAAGTTCTGGTCATCTTCTCTCTCTAAACTTCTGCTAATCCAAGTCTTAATGAAGTCTGATGTGGATCTCTGAGTTTCTGCCCGTTGGAATTAACTTTACTTGATGTAGTAAGCATTCTTTAACGTTAACAAGGCGTGCTCAGATGGATTAGCCGAAAGTAGATGAGATTGTGCAGGTGCATTAAATGCACTGTTCACCTTTTTGCTTTTTCTCACAAATCTTCAATAATCTTGTTCTGTGCTAACTGAAAAACACTCAACAAACTTGTTAAACATATCTGGGATCATGAGTGAATGATTTATGAAAGCAATTAGATCAAACAACAAGATATAGCAGATTTTACAAATTTGAAAAAGCTTCAACGGTCACTAACCTCGAGGTTAGTTCATCCAACCTCGAGGTTGGCCTGAAATCCTCAGGCAAACCTTCGTTTTAAAATCATTCAACCTCGAGGTTGCAAAGTGAACCTCGAGGTTTCTCTTGAGAAGAAACCCTCTGATAAATCTCATTAACCTGCAAACCTTGAGGTTCCAAAGGTAACCTCGAGGTTTGAAGTTTGTTTCAAACCTTCAGTTTTCACTGGAGCCCGACAACCTCGAGGTTGTACATCTGTACTCGAGGTTGGCTCTTTGAAAGTGCAAAGTTCAAAGTTAAACATAAAGCCCAGCCTCGAGGTTACAATGTTAACCTCGAGGTTTTCAATGCTTTGAAAACCAGTGTGCTCTCTGTAAGTGATGAAACTCGAGGTTGCAACATCATACTCGAGGTCAAAGGTGTTTTCATCGAGCTTAAGTTTCAAAACAAAGTGTCCAACCTCGAGGTTGAAACATGGACCTCGAGGTTCATGTGCTTGATGAACAACATGACCTTTCTGTATGAGTTGAACCTTGAGGTTTGCTTTGCATACTCGAGGTTACAAGTGATAATGAAGAAACTTGGATTCTCCAACTGAACCAGAACCTCGAGGTTGACTTCTCAACCTCGAGGTTTCACATATAACTTGTGAAACCAAGTTTTGCAACATTCGAAACACTTGATTTTTAAAGCTTCTGTAAGGTCAAACCTCGAGGTTACAAACCCAACCTCGAGGTTTGCTCTTAACCAGAGTTTTGACACTTAAGAGCAAAACCTCTTCAATTGTTTGTAGTTGTTGACAATCATCAAAACCATCAGAGAACTAACATTCTCCCCCTTTTTGATGATGACAACATCTACAAGCAATACCTCTTTAAACATTTAAAAGTTTAAAAAATTTATCAGTGAGATTATCAGAGTGTTTGAAAAATTGATTTTTGCACAAGTAGAGTTCTTAGATAAAGAGTCATATATTCTCAGAGATAAGCAGAAGCATGAAATTGAGACTGATATTTCAATTGATATTCCATTTCAATAAATTTATACAAGATATAATGGAATTCAATGAAAACAAAATACAGACAATACTACAAAAAAAAAATACATGAAAATACACATGCTGCTGCAGACAAAAACTAGATCCCTAGACTCTAGTCCTCACTCATTGCTTGTCTCTCCCCCTTTGTCATCGTCATCAACATACTCTGGGTCGAGAATAACAAGAGGAGGCTGGTAAAGCACCATAGCAGTGGTAGGATCAAATGTGGGATCAAGAAGAGAAGGATGGGCAAAGGGAGAAGGTGTGGGGAAGATTTCAGTAGAGGGGGTAGGTGGAGATAGAAATGGTGGAATGAGAATCTCTGTAGAAGGGGTAGTGGGTGAAGGTTGAGACTGAGCAACAGGAGTGGTATGAGGTGGAGAAGAGTGTGGAGGGCTAGGGAATGAGAAAGAGTGAGAGGGAGGTGAGTGATGGGGTGAGAGAGCAGGAGACTCAGCAGGAGAGGGAGGTGAAGATGGGTCAGGAAGTGATGAGCTAGGGCCATCATGAATATCAGGACGGGGATCAGAGGCTGCATCAGCAGAAGGTAAGTCAGAAGCCACATCAGGAACTGGAACAGATGAGGGGCCATGAGTGGATGAGGAGCCAAGGCCAAAATGTCTGAGAAGCATGTCAGCTTTGTCTCTGGCATCAGATGCAGCAGTGAGAGAGACAGCCAAAGAAGAGTTCAAGTCAGTAAACCTTTGATCCATTTCCTCCTTTAGCTTGTACAGATGGGACATTGCCTCAGTCTGTGCAACTATGACATCCATAAGTCCCATCTTGATGTCAGCCCGCAATACATCAACTTCAGTCTTCATGATAGCTCTGTGGGAGATTAGGGCTTGATCCACTATCTGTCTGATCTGCCCCATCAGATCATCTGGTATAGGAGCCTGAGAAGGTGGAGGAGCTGACTGTGCTTCCTCAGGAGCTTGAGATGCCTGAGACTGTGCTGTACCCTCTGTATCAAGCTTGATCTTCATGAGGTTGATCTGATGTTTGCCAAAATAGAGAGGGTATTCAAGCGTATCAGTTGACCCTACATACCAGATTTTGTGATAGAAAAGTATCACAGAGATTAGAGAAGGATAAGGTATGTGTGTCAATTCCTTCTTGGCAAATCTGAAACTCTTCATCCCTTGGAGCAGCCAATCCCCAATGTTGAAAGGAACTCTCTTCACAAATGCAGTGAAGGGTCTGTAGTCTAGAGATGTGAAGTGAGTGTAGTTCCCAGCCTTAGGAATGAAATTCCTAGAATATATGTACCAAAGGATTCTATGCACAGGAGGCATGTCACTTGGTTTGAATGAAAGCTTAATGGCTTGGTCACGAGGGAAGGGTTTGCCTGGGATGAGAGTTTCATACACCTCTTGATTGGTATATGAAAACTCAGGAACAGGAGGTGGGTTTTTGATTTTCAAAATTTTATTGATCTTCTCAGCAGTCAATGAGAATTCAACACCTCTGACTACAGTGGATACTGACTCTTCTAGCAGATCACCATCATCATCCAATGTACTACTATCCCTCATCTTGAAGTAAAACATCCTAACCAAACTAGGGGTATAGGGACAGTATATGGAAACAAAAGGTTCATATTGTTTTATCCAAGGTGAAAGATCTAAGTTGCACTCTTTATAGAAACTTTCAAGGTTTATTGCAACTGAAGCACAAAAGACTTTTGGGAGATAAATTTCTCTATACTTATCATTTTCTTCCTTGGAGGAGAAGGATGAAGCAGCAGTGACGAATCCTTCTGGGGGTGATCTGATATCCCGGATATCCTCAATTGCATTGACAGCAAATTTCTCCAACTTCTTTTGCTGTGAGGCCTGAGAGGATGATTGAACTTGAGGCCTTGAGGGATTCTTGGTCCTTGCCTTCTTGGCCTTTTCTCCTATTTTCTCTTTCCCTTTACCGGTTGTTTCAGGCACTTTCCTCTTTTTAGACTCAGCTTGACTGGGCTCTTTGATGGAAATGCCCTTCGGTTTGCTCTTCGGAGGAGGAGATGGAGGAGGATCAATGGGCATCCCTGGGATGTGCTTATCAACCCCAGAGCGCAAGCGAAGAGACCGAGTCTTCTTCCTCACAGGCTTGGTTGCTTGAGGTTCTGGGGAAGGTTGACGTTTTGGAGGTGGAGAGGGAGACCAAGATTCTGTCTCATTGTTCGAATGGGAGGAAGATTCTGACTGGGAAGGAGATTTCGAGGCCATTTGTGGACAGAGAGTGGAAGAAATGTGCAGAAAGATGAAGATTGGAAGAGGAAGTGACGAGAGAGAAAGAGTGAACTCGAGGTTAGGGTTCAGTAAAAATGAAATTTCACAGCAGCATATATATAGACACGCTCTCAACCTCGAGGTTGACTTCTCAGCCTCGAGGTTAGATGAACAAAAGTTCACTAAACTCTGCGATCAACCTCGAGGTTGACATCTCAGCCTCGAGGTTAGATGAATAAAAATTCACTAACCTTTGAAATTCTTACCTCCAACCTCGAGGTTGCCTCCAGAACCTCGAGGTTCGACTGTCTGATAGATGAGATGTCTCTTCTGTTTGCTACCAACCTCGAGGTGCTAATCCCATACTCGAGGTTCCAGCTTTTAAGCATTCTCAATTTTGACAGTTTGCCCCGATAACCTCGAGGTTAGCTTTTGAGCCTCGAGGTTCCATCCATCAGATATCTTGAACCTTTTGACACTCTTCCAACCTCGAGGTTGACTACTGAACCTCGAGGTTTGCCCCTTTGACAGCAAACCTAAGTCCTGCATAAGATTGTCTATGTACTCCGATGCTAAAGTTAGTGATCTATAATCATCAAAACCATATTTTAATATAAAAGTAGACAAGAATTACTTACAACTCATTGGGATTTACCATTCCCAATTCTCTTCTTATGAATGTGAATGGGTCCTTGGCTAATGGTTTGGTGAAAATGTCTGCCAATTGAAGATGAGTTGGGATGAACATCACTTTCACATCTCTCTTCTGGACATGATCCCGGATGAAATGATGTCTCACATCAATATGCTTGGTTCTTGTATGTTGCACGGGATTCTTGGCCAAGCTTATTGTGCTAGTGTTATCACATAGTATTGGAATCTCCTTTAAGTGTACTCCTAAATCAGCAAGTTGTTGCTTCAGCCACAACACTTGAGCACAGCAACTTGAGGCAGCCACATATTCAGCTTCTGTTGAGGACACCGCCACGGTAGTTTGCTTCTTGCTAAACCAAGAGACAAGTGAGTTGCCAAAGAATTCGCATTGCCCACTTGTACTCTTTCTATCCGTCTTATAGCCAGCATGATCCGAATCTGAATATGCCACAAGATGCTCCGGCTGACCTTTAGGAAACCATAGCCCAAGAGTCTTTGTATCAGATAGATATCTGAATATTCTCTTCACGTGTTCAGCATGAGACTCTTTGGGTGTGGATTGGAACCGAGCACACATTCCAACACTGAATTGAATGTCCGGGCGACTTGCAGTGAGATAGAGCAATGATCCAATCATTCCTCTATACTTGGTGATGTTAAAGTCCTTGCCCTCTTCATCAGCATCCAAAGAAGTAGTTGTGCTCATTGGTGTGTCAGCCCCATTGCACTTGTCCATTCCAAACTTCTTCAGCAAATCATTCAGATACTTTGTTTGAGATATGAATATCCCATCTTTACGTTGCTTGATTTGCAGCCCAAGGAAGTAATTAAGCTCTCCCATCATTGACATCTCAAATTCACCTTGCATAGACTTGGAAAATTCCTCACACAAAGAATCATTAGTAGCACCGAAAATAATATCATCAACATATATCTGTACGATTAAAATCTCATTTAATTTATTTTTCTTGATAAACAATGTTGTATCAGCCTTTCCTCTGATAAATCCTTGATTGAGTAAGAATTGACTCAATCTTTCATACCAAGCTCTAGGAGCTTGCTTAAGACCATACAAGGCTTTCTTAAGTCTAAAAACATGATCCGGAAATTGATCATTTTCAAAACCTGGAGGTTGTTCAACATACACCTCCTCTTGAATGAAACCATTTAGAAAAGCACTTTTGACATCCATTTGATAGAGTTTAAAGCCTTTTGTGCATGCAAATGCTAGAAGAACTCTTATTGCTTCCAATCTAGCTACTGGAGCATAAGTCTCTTCATAGTCTATTCCTTCTTCTTGATTGTAACCTTTGGCCACTAATCTAGCCTTGTTACGCACAATGATGGCTGACTCATCACGTTTGTTCTTGAATACCCATTTTGTCCCAATTACCGGATGGTCTTTGGGTCTAGGCACCAAGTCCCAAACTTGATTTCTATCAAATTGATGTAGCTCCTCTTGCATAGCAATCACCCAATCATTGTCTGAAAGGGCTTCTTCTATTTTAGAGGGCTCTATATGAGAAATAAATGCAGAAAATGTAACTTCATTCAAGGTACTATTTCTGGTCCTAACTCCTTGATTTACATCACCTATAACTTGGTCTAAAGGATGATTCCTTATAAATCTCCAAGCTCTAGGTTGAGACTGATCAGCATTTTCTAAATTGCTTTCAGGATTAGCCTCAAAAATGTTTTCAGAATTTTCAGAAGGAGTAGGAGCATTTTTCGAAAAGAATTTGTTTTTGAAAATAATCTCCTCTTCATCATCCAAGGATTTATCAGATTCAGATTCACAAAATACAACATGTATAGATTCCTCAACAATCTTAGTTCTAGTATTAAAGACTCTATATGCTTTACTCCTATTAGAATAACCAATAAAGATAGCTAAATCAGCTTTAGGATCGAATTTACCAAGATTGTCTTTACCGTTATTGTGCACATAGCACTTACAACCGAAGACACGAAGGTGACTGAGGTTTGGCTTTCTTCCTTTGTAGAGTTCGTATGGAGTCTTATTCAGCTTCTTTCTCAAGTATGCTCTGTTGGAGACGTAGCAAGCCGTACTCATGGCATCAGCCCAAAACACTTGCGAAGTGATGTACTCGTTCAACATTGCTCTAGCCATTTCAGTGAGTACTCTATTCTTTCTCTCCACAACACCATTTTGTTGTGGTGTTCTTGGTGCTGAAAAGTTGTGATCAATCCCCATACTATCACAGAACTCAGCAAAGGCTTGATTTTCGAACTCTCCACCATGATCAGTTCGTATTCCTGAAATTGAGAACCCTTTCTCGTTTTGGACCTTCTTGGCAAATGAAACAAACTGATCAAAGGTTTCATCTTTAGAAGATAAAAATATTGTCCACGTAAATCTAGAGAAATCATCGACAATGACCAAAGTGTATAAGTTTCCACCAAGACTTTTCACTCTAGCTGGTCCAACTAGATCCATGTGAAGAAGTTGAAGAGGTCTGTTTGTTGAAATCTCATTTTTAGCTTTAAAAGAAGATTTGGTCTGTTTTCCCTTTTGACAAGCATCACAAATCATATCATTTTTGAAATTCAGTTTGGGAATGCCAATAACCAAATCCTTTTTCAATAACTTGTCAAGTTGATACATATTGACATGAGCTAATCGCTTATGCCATAGCCAACTCTCATTCAAGTTACTTACAAAACAATTTTCAGAAGTAGAAGCATTGCTAGAGAGGTTCAAAGTATAACAGTTTCCATCTCTAGGTGCTCTAAATAAAGCTTTATTTTTCAAATCATTTATGGAGATCAAATCCTTTTTAACAATAAAGCATTCATCAGAGTCAAATATTACCAAATTACCCTTATCGGTGCTTTGGCTCACACTTAGGAGATTATGACACAATCCTTCTACAAGGTAGACGTCTTTAATGAGTGGGCCTTCATTGTTGCCTATCTCACCAATGCCAGCGATTTTCCCGGATTGATCACCTCCAAATGTGACTCTACCTCCATCTTTTGGCTTTATTGATAAAAACTTTGATTTGTCTCCAGTCATGTGTCTTGAGCATCCACTATCAATGTACCACTTGTTCGGCCTTGATGCTCTAAGACATACCTGCAGATTACCAGAGGTCAAGTTTTAGGTACCCATCTTTTCTTGGGTCCTTTGGGGTTAGCATGCACCTTGGGAACATATGTTCCTTTTGGTACCCAGACATAATTTCCTACAGGTTTAGCTTTTCTTTCTTTTCGATGAAAACAAGATGAAGTAGAATGACCCTTCCTATTGCAATATGTACAATGTGCAAAAGGATTTGAGGAATGAACAGATTTAGTGAAATAATTCATATAGGATTTTTGTCCATTCTTTTTCTTTCCTTTCTTCTTATCAAAGTCTGGTCTATAACCAATGCCCGATCTATCGTTTGTAAAACGTTGTTGTTTCAAAATTACATTGAGCATTTCACTTCCCTTAGTGAATTTCTCAAGTGCTTTTGTAAGTTGTGAATTCTTTTTCTCTAGGATAGAGCATTCATCACAAATCAGAGATTGAGGAGAAGAGAGGTTTTCAATTTGCAGTTCAAGAAAAGAATTTTTTCTTTTCAAAGACATATACTTGTCTGCAAGTTTTTCAAACTCCTTTTGAACAACATTGTATTCAGCAAACAATTCATCATAGGAAGGAAGAGATTCATATACCTCATTTATTTCACTAGGTTGTTCTTCTTCCTCAGCAACCAGGCATATGTTGGCTTTTTCACTTTCATCCTCTTCAGCTTCATCCTCATCCGATGAGCTATCTCCCCATATAGCTGACACATATGCCTTCTTTTTGTATTTCTTGAATTTCTTCTTTTCTTTCTCTTGGTTTTTCAGCTGAGGGCATTCTGCCTTGATGTGTCCGGGCTTCTCGCATTCATAGCAGATGATAGGCTTCTTTGATTCATAACTCGAACTTCCTTTCTGAAATTTCTTGAAGCCTTGATCTCTTTTATAAAACTTCTTGAATCTCCGGACCATCATGCCAATCTCTTCATCCTCGTCCTCATCTTCCTCATCCTTTTCCGCATTCAGAGCCACTCCCTTGTTGCGATTGTTGCCACCATTGACATCTTCTAATTCCTTCTTGAACTTCAACTTGCTCTCATATTCAGATAAGCTACCAAACAAAGCTGCAACTGACGTCATCGACTCTCCACGAGCCTCTTCGATAGCTGTGACCTTTGCTTCCCAATCTTTGGTCAGAATATTAAGAATCTTTCTTACTTGAGACCCTTGATCAAAGATCTTTCCTAGAGCAGCCAGTTGATTTGTCAAATGGGTATATCTGAGCTGAAACTCTCCAATGCTTTCTCCTTGCTTCATCCGCAACAAGTCATATTCAGTGGTTAGAATATTAATCCGGTTTTCCTTGATTCCAGAAGTTCCTTCATATGCAATCTCTAGTGCTTTCCACATCTCCTTAGCTGTTGACAGATTGCAAATGCGAAAGAACTCTTTTTGGCTAAGAGCACTTTGAAGCATCAGGATGGCCTTGCTATTGAGAGTAATATTCTTCTTATCATCATCGTTGAACTCAGCTTCGGTCTTTGGAACAGTGATGCCTCCTTCAACCTTAACTGGTACATAATCTCCAGTTTCAAATACTCTCCACAATCCATATTCTGTAGCCATTACGAACACACGAAATTTTGCTTTCCAGAAAGAGTAGTGTTCGCCATCGAAACCGGGAGGTCTGTTGATTGAAGCTCCATCAGGAAGAATTCCTTCCATAGTGATCCTTCTCGAGTGGTTAAACTCTTCTGAGAAGACCTATGCTCTGATACCAAATGAAAGAGGAGCTTTATACCCAAGAGGGGGGGTGAATTGGGTATATTAAAAATTTTTGCAAACTGGTTCTGTTTTTACACTCTCAGAACAGAGCAGAACAGAGGAGATAGAGAGAAGAGCTTTGCACACAACGATTTATACTGGTTCGGTCCTTTCTCTGACCTACATCCAGTCCCCAAGCCTCACTTGGGATTTTCAATCCACTAACTCAACAATATTGATTACACACTCTGTACTAAGAGTTGTTCTCTCACTAGAACACACTCCCCCTTACAAGTTGTAATCAATACACCCCAACTACCAAGTCCCCTGACTTGTAGTTATCTCAATCAATAAATGATTTACAAGTATTTGACTCTCTTACAGAGCTGATAGGATAAACACTGAAGAACTAAGTATCAAAGTGATACAATACAGATGAAAGCTTGATACAATAAATGACTCAATAAATTTTCGCTCTAAGTAGTTGTATCAGCTTGAGAAGAAGTTAATGCTCTCTATTTATAGGTAGAGAACATTAAATGACCGTTGTGAGATGATTCCAACCGTTGGAAGTGATTTGCTTAAGTTCTGGTCATCTTCTCTCTCTAAACTTCTGCTAATCCAAGTCTTAATGAAGTCTGATGTGGATCTCTGAGTTTCTGCCCGTTGGAATTAACTTTACTTGATGTAGTAAGCATTCTTTAACGTTAACAAGGCGTGCTCAGATGGATTAGCCGAAAGTAGATGAGATTGTGCAGGTGCATTAAATGCACTGTTCACCTTTTTGCTTTTTCTCACAAATCTTCAATAATCTTGTTCTGTGCTAACTGAAAAACACTCAACAAACTTGTTAAACATATCTGGGATCATGAGTGAATGATTTATGAAAGCAATTAGATCAAACAACAAGATATAGCAGATTTTACAAATTTGAAAAAGCTTCAACGGTCACTAACCTCGAGGTTAGTTCATCCAACCTCGAGGTTGGCCTGAAATCCTCAGGCAAACCTTCGTTTTAAAATCATTCAACCTCGAGGTTGCAAAGTGAACCTCGAGGTTTCTCTTGAGAAGAAACCCTCTGATAAATCTCATTAACCTGCAAACCTTGAGGTTCCAAAGGTAACCTCGAGGTTTGAAGTTTGTTTCAAACCTTCAGTTTTCACTGGAGCCCGACAACCTCGAGGTTGTACATCTGTACTCGAGGTTGGCTCTTTGAAAGTGCAAAGTTCAAAGTTAAACATAAAGCCCAGCCTCGAGGTTACAATGTTAACCTCGAGGTTTTCAATGCTTTGAAAACCAGTGTGCTCTCTGTAAGTGATGAAACTCGAGGTTGCAACATCATACTCGAGGTCAAAGGTGTTTTCATCGAGCTTAAGTTTCAAAACAAAGTGTCCAACCTCGAGGTTGAAACATGGACCTCGAGGTTCATGTGCTTGATGAACAACATGACCTTTCTGTATGAGTTGAACCTTGAGGTTTGCTTTGCATACTCGAGGTTACAAGTGATAATGAAGAAACTTGGATTCTCCAACTGAACCAGAACCTCGAGGTTGACTTCTCAACCTCGAGGTTTCACATATAACTTGTGAAACCAAGTTTTGCAACATTCGAAACACTTGATTTTTAAAGCTTCTGTAAGGTCAAACCTCGAGGTTACAAACCCAACCTCGAGGTTTGCTCTTAACCAGAGTTTTGACACTTAAGAGCAAAACCTCTTCAATTGTTTGTAGTTGTTGACAATCATCAAAACCATCAGAGAACTAACAAACTCGAGTTCACACCTTTCAGGCTCGAGTTCGTCATTAAAATTTGCTTACCTGGACTTCAAGAGTGTGCTGAGAACTCTTGAACTTCCTCGTGAACCTGAGGTTCTCACTTACGAGCTCGAGTTCAGGATGACTTTCCTCCAAGGTTGCTCTCTGTGATTTACGAACTCGAGTTCGTCACTTATGGGCTCGAGTTCGTCATGCCTGAGATCCAGCCTTGCTCTCTGCCAAAAATGAACTTGAGGTTCATTCACTAATGAACTCGAGTTCATTCTTGTTTTTGCCTTTCACTACTTCCAGTCTCTCTCGAGCTCGAGTTCTTTCTTGTCAGGCTCGAGTTCGGTCATAACTTCAGCAAATTTGAGATAAGAGCATCCTGCATAAGACACTTCTAGATACTCCGATGCTTAAGTCAGTAATCATTATCAAAACCATAACTAACATTAAAATGAGTGAGAAATACTTACAGTTCATTGGGGTTTACCATTCCCAATTCTCTTCTTATGAAATTAAATTGTTCTTTTGCAAGAGGTTTTGTGAAAATGTCTGCAAGTTGGAGATGTGTTGGGATAAACATGACTTTGACATCCTTCTTCTGAACATGATCCCTGATGAAATGATGTCTCACATCAATGTGTTTGGTTCTTGTATGTTGCACAGGATTCTTGGCCAAGCTTATTGTGCTTGTGTTGTCACATAGTATTGGAATTTCTTTCAAGTACACTCCCAAATCAGCGAGTTGTTGTTTTAACCATAACACTTGAGCACAGCAACTTGAGGCAGCCACATACTCAGCTTCAGTAGATGATACAGCAACAGTGGTTTGTTTCTTGCTGAACCATGACACAAGTGAGCCACCAAAGAATTCACATTGTCCACTTGTGCTCTTCCTATCTGTCTTGTATCCAGCATGATCTGAATCTGAATATGCTACTAAGTGTTCTGGTTGTCCTTTGGGAAACCATAAGCCAAGAGTCTTAGTATCAGCAAGATATCTAAAGATTCTTTTCACATGTTCAGCATGTGTCTCTTTTGGAGCAGATTGGAATCTTGCACACATCCCCACACTGAATTGAATGTCGGGGCGGCTTGCTGTAAGATAGAGTAATGACCCAATCATTCCTCTATACTTTGTTATGTTAAAGTCCTTGCCTTCTTCATCAGCATCCAAAGAAGTAGTTGCACTCATGGGAGTATCAGCACCATTGCATTGATCCATTCCAAACTTCTTTAAGAGATCATTCAGATACTTGGTTTGGGATATGAAGATTCCATCTTTCCTTTGCTTGATTTGCAATCCAAGAAAATAATTTAGTTCTCCCATCATTGACATTTCAAATTCTCCCTGCATTTTCTTTGCAAATTCTTCACACAGAGTATCATTAGAAGCTCCAAATATGATATCATCCACATAAATTTGAACAACTAAAATTTCATTTAGCTTATTAGTTTTAATAAAAAGAGTTGTATCAGCTTTCCCTCTAACGAAATCTTGATCAAGAAGAAATTTGCTTAATCGCTCATACCAAGCTCTAGGAGCTTGCTTAAGACCATATAAAGCTTTCTTGAGACGAAAAACATGATCTGGATAATTTTCATTTCGAAAACCAGGTGGTTGTTCAACATAAACTTCTTCTTGTATGAAACCATTTAAAAAGGCACTTTTAACATCCATTTGAAAGAGTTTTATTCCTTTAACACAAGCAAAGGCTAGAAGAACCCTTATGGCTTCCAATCTTGCCACTGGAGCATAAGTTTCTTCATAATCAATTCCTTCTTCTTGATTGTAGCCTTTGGCAACTAGTCTTGCCTTATTTCTGACTATGATTGCAGATTCATCACGTTTGTTTTTGAATACCCATTTGGTGCCAATGACCGGATGGTCTTTAGGCCTAGGTACCAAGTCCCAAACTTGATTTCTGTCAAATTGATGTAATTCCTCTTGCATAGCTATCACCCAATCATTGTCTGAAAGGGCTTCTTCTATTCTAGAGGGTTCAATGTGTGAAATAAATGCAGAGAAGGTTACTTCATTTAACGTGCTTCTTCTGGTTCTTACTCCTTGATTAATATCACCTATAACTTGGTCTAAAGGATGATTCCTTATATATTTCCAAGCTCTAGGCTGAGTCTGATCCGGATTTTCTAAACTGTTTTCAGGATCAGCTTCAAAAACATTTTCAGAATTTTCAAAGGAAGGGGTAGTTTTTGAAAAGAATTGATTTTTGCAAATGTTTTCTTCTTCATCATCCAAGGATCTGTTAGAATCATTTTCACAAAACACAACATGTATTGATTCTTCTACAACTTTAGTTCTAGCGTTAAAAACTCTATATGCTTTGCTTCTATTAGAATAACCAATAAATATTGCTAAGTCAGCCTTAGAATCAAATTTACCAAGATTCTCTTTACCATTATGGTGCACATAGCACTTGCAACCAAAAATGTGAAGGTGACTGAGATTTGGCTTTCTCCCTTTGTAGAGCTCATAAGGAGTCTTGTTCAACTTCTTCCTTAAGTAAGCTCTATTGGAGATATAGCATGCAGTGCTCATGGCATCAGCCCAAAATACTTGTGATGTGTTGTTTTCACTCAACATTGCTCTTGCCATCTCAGTGAGTATTCTGTTCTTTCTCTCCACAACACCATTCTGTTGTGGTGTCCTTGGTGCTGAAAAGTTGTGATCAATCCCCGTGTTGTCACAGAACTCAGCAAAGGCGTTGTTCTCAAATTCTCCACCATGGTCGGTTCGTATACCTGAAATTGAGAAACCTTTCTCGTTCTGGACCTTCTTGGCAAATACAATAAATTGATCAAATGTTTCATCTTTAGATGATAAAAAAATTGTCCATGTGAATCTAGAATAATCATCAACTATGACCAAAGTGTATAAATTTCCACCAAGACTTCTAACTCTAGCTGGTCCAACTAAGTCCATATGAAGTAATTGAAGGGGTCTGGTAGTAGAAATCTCATTCTTCGTTTTAAAGGATGATTTGGTTTGTTTTCCTTTTTGGCAAGCATCACATATCTTATCATTTTTGAAATTCAATTTTGGAATACCAATAACCAAATCCTTTTTCAGCAACTTGTCAAGTTGAGACATGTTCACATGAGCTAATCTTTTGTGCCATAACCAACTTTCATCCAAGTTACTTACAAAACATTTTTCTGACACGGAGGTATTACTAGAGAGGTTAAGTGTATAACAATTGCCATCTCTAGGTGCTCTAAACAAGGCTTTAGTTTTTAAATTTTCTATGGGAATCAAATCCTTTTTGACAATAAAGCATTCATCAGAATCAAAGATAACTAAGTTACCCTTATCAGTGCTTTGGCTTACACTTAGGAGATTGTGACACAATCCTTCTACTAGATAGACATCCTTGATGAGTGGACCATCACTACTTCCAATCTCACCAATGCCAGCAATCTTTCCTGATTGGTCTCCTCCAAAGGTGACTCTACCACCATCTTTTGGTTTAATTGTAAGGAATTTGGTTTTATCACCAGTCATGTGTCTTGAGCATCCACTATCAATATACCATTTGTTGGGTCTTGATGCTCTAAGACAAACCTCATCATCATCTTGTTGTTCTTGAGCTACTAGGCATATGTTTGCTTTTCCATCTTTATCCTCTTCATCCTCATCTGAAGAGCTATCACCCCATATGCTTGAAATGTATGCTTTCTTTTTATACTTGCTGAAGCTCTTTTTGTCCTTCTCTTTGTTGGTGTTGTTCAGCAAAGGACATTCAGACTTGATGTGTCCAGGCTTTTGGCACTCATAACAGATGATTGGTTTCTTTGTTTCATGACTTGAGCTTCCTTTCTGAAACCTTTTGAATCCTTGGTCTCTCTTGAAGTATTTCTTGAAGCGCCTGACCAACATACCGATTTCTTCATCTTCATCTTCCTCATTTTCTTCATTATCAGAATCTCTTGCTTCCTTGGCTGTTTTAAGAGCCAATCCCTTGCTTTTTCCATGTACCTCGTCAAGTCCTTTCTTGAACTTTATTTTTGCTTCATATTCTGAGAGGCTACCAAATAGAGCAGCCACAGAAGTCATTGATTCTCCTCTAGCTTCTTCTATTGCTGTGACTTTGGCCTCCCATTCCTTGTTGAGAACATTGAGAATTTTTCTTACTTGGATTGACTGATCATAGTCTTTACCAAGTGCAGCAAGTTGATTTATGAGATGAGTGAAACGAAGTTGAAATTCACCAATGGATTCGCCGGACTTCATTCTAAGGAGATCATATTCTGTCATGAGGGTGTTTACACGATTTTGCTTTACACCTGCTGTCCCTTCATGAGCAATTTCTAGTGCATCCCACATATGCTTTGCAGATGGAAGTGTGCAAATCCGGAAGTATTCTTGTTGACTTAATGCACTTTGGAGAAGTAGAACTGCCTTACTGTTGAGTGTGATGTTCCTTCGATCATTGTCATCATATTCCTCTTCAAGCTTTGGAATTCTCACACCATCTTCCATAGTTGTAGGAGTGTAATCTCCTCTTTCAAATACTCTCCATAGTCCATATTCAGTAGCCATGACAAAGACTTTGAACTTGGCTTTCCAGAATGAGTAGTGCTCTCCATTGAAACCAGGTGGTCTGTTGATAGAGGCTCCATCGGGAAGAATTCCTTCCATAATGATCCTTCTCGAGCTGTTAGACTCTCTTGAGAAGACCTTGCTCTGATACCAAATGAAAGAATGGACCTTGATACCCAAGAGGGGGGGTGAATTGGGTATCAATGAAATTTTAAAGACTTGGCTCTGTTTTGGGTAAGTTAAAGCAGAGGATAAATGAAGAGAGGAGTAGAGAAGCTTTGCACGGATCAATTTATACTGGTTCGGCCTTTTCTCTGACCTACATCCAGTCCCCAAGCCTCACTTGGGATTTTCAATCCACTAACTTCACAAGACTTGATTACAATCTCTGTACTCAGAGTAGTTCTCTCACTAGAACTCACTCCCCCTTACAAGATGCAATCAATACTCCCAACCACCAAGTCCCCTGACTTGTGGGTATCTCAATCAATGAATGATTACAAGAAAGACTCTCTCAAAGAGTAGATAAGATAAATACTGAAGTACAATGTATCAAAGATACAGCCTAATGAAAAGAACAACTCAGGATGATTATTTTCGAGTAGAGTAGTTGTTCATTGGTTGTGTCTCTTTGGCTTCAGTTCCTCAGTCATTTATAATTGTTTGAACCATTTGAACGTTATTAATCCACTGAAGCTTGTTCCCATTCGAAAATGTGACTGTTGTGAGTGTTCTTCCATGTGTAAAGGTACTGCAGAAGCTGATGGGTAATATTCTGTTGCTACTTTCCAGATTTGGGTGTTTGTAGCTTTTGCATTTGAATATTGGTGGCCCATGACATTCTGTTTTTAGAATAATCACGTTTGGCTTTCTTCAGAGGTGATTGTACTGTCTGTAATGCCAACCTGGACTTCATTTAATCTTGTCTTGAAGGATAAGATAAAATAATCCAAGTTGCATAAAGTGTTGCTCCAATTGAATCTCTGTCTAATTCAAATTCTTTCTGTTATCTCATAAATAAACTTGTTAGAACAGATCACTTACATATATAAGAGATAGATATAATGATTAGATTCAATGGGTATTTTGAAACATGAAGAAAGAATCAAATTTGACATATCAGAGTTTAAATGCGTTTTTCTGTTCTGGAGGTCTGAACTCGAGTTCATAATGTTAGGCTCGAGTTCGGCCTTTATTCATTTTGAGAATTCGGTTCTGTCAAAATCAAACTGGAGGTTTGTGTGTAAACCTGAGGTTTGTAAGAACACGAACTCGAGTTCATTAATGATGAACTCGAGTTCTCTTTTCTTAGAGAACTTCAAAAAGGGTTAACATAAAACAAACTGGAGGTTTAAGACAAGTGGGCTCGAGTTTGAAACTTTTGAAAATGGCTAATTACTCTCTGGAACTTTTGAACTGGAGTTTGAGAAGCTTGGGCTCGAGTTTAGTTCTCTCTAAAATATTCTGAAGGCTCTCGGTCAAAACTAGGCTCGAGTCTGAAGAGTTTAGGCTCCAGTTTAAGGACAATGTTCTGTTTTCAAGTTTAAACAAACTTGTCCTGCCAAGGATGAACTCGAGTTCATCATGACAGGCTCGAGTTCTTTTACTTAATATCTTCTTTGAACTTTTTCAAACTTGAGGTTTGAGTAGAGGTTTAGAGTTTGTAATAGGTTTTCAAAAGTTAAAAAAAAAAACTTTGTCAATGGCGAACTCGAGTTCATTAAATGGTAGGCTCGAGTTCACTCAAACTTTCAAGGATTTAATTTTGAACTTCAGGTTCAGTCTCAAGTTTGATCTTTGGTTTGACAGGTTTATGCTTTCTGTTAAACATAGGCTCGAGTTCAACAGTTATAGGCTCGAGTTCATGCGAACTTTCAAAGGCTTAATTATAAACTTCAGGTTTAGTCTCAAGTTTGAACTTTGGTTTTGCAAGTTCATGCTTTCTGTTAAATACAGGCTCGAGTTCATCACTCATAGGCTCGAGTTTGATTTTGACAGATAGAAAAATCATGAGTTTTAAACATCCTTGACTTGTCAAATCTTTCCACTATTGTTTACAATTGTCAGTGATCATCAAAACACTCTGAGAACTAACACGAGATTCCTCCCTTTGGGCCCTGAACCATTTGGGACAACTTGAGGCAGAAGAAGACGAACTTTTTTCAACGTCTCGGAATTGCTTGGAAACTCACCCACCCTCCCCATTTCTCGTGAAGATTCCAGAATGCATGAACTTGTTTCGAGATTCCTCCGTTTGGGCCCTGAACCATTTGGGACAACTTGAGGCAGAAGAAGACGAACTTTTTTCAACGTCTCCGAATTGCTTGGAAACTCACCCATCCTCCTCATTTCTCGTGAGGATTCCAGAATGCATGAACTTGTTTCGAGATTCCTCCGGTTGGGCCCTGAACCATTTGGGACAACTTGAGGCAGAAGAAGACGAACATTTTTCAACGACTCCGAATTGCGTGGAAACTCACCCACCCTCCTCATTTCTCGTGAGGATTCCAGAATGCATGAACTTGTTTCGAGAATCCTCCGTTTGGGCCCTGAACCATTTGGGAGAACTTGAGGCAGAAGAAGACGAACTTTTTTCAACGTCTCGGAATTGCGTGGAAACTCACCCACCCTCCTCATTTCTCGTCAGGACTCCAGAATGCACGAACTTGTTTCGAGATTCCTCCGTTTGGGCCCTGAACCATTTGGGACAACTTGAGGCAGAAGAAGACGAACTTTTTTCAACGTCTCCGAATTGCGTGGAAACTCACCCACCCTCCTCATTTCTCGTGAGGATTCCAGAATGCATGAACTTGTTTCCAGATTCCTCCCTTTCGGCCCTGAACCATATGGGACAACTTGAGGCAGAAGAAGACGAACTTTTTTCAACGTCTCCGAATTGCGTGGAAACTCACCCACCCTCCTCATTTCTCGTGAGGATTCCAGAATGCATGAACTTGTTTCCAGATTCCTCCCTTTGGGCCCTGAACCATATGGGACAACTTGAGGCAGAAGAAGACGAACTTTTTTCAACGTCTCGGAATTGCTTGGAAACTCACCCACCCTCCTCATTTCTCGTGAGGATTCCAGAATGCATGAACTTGTTTCGAGATTCCTCCGTTTGGGCCCTGAACCATATGGGACAACTTGAGCCAGAAGAAGACGAACTTTTTTGAACGTCTCGGAATTGGTTGGAAACTCACCCACCCTCCTCATTTCTCGTGAGGATTCCAGAATGCATGAACTTGTTTCGAGATTCCTCCGTTTGGGCCCTGAACCATTTGGGACAACTTGAGGCAGAAGAAGACGAACTTTTTTCAACGTCTCCGAATTGCGTGGAAACTCACCCACCCTCCTCATTTCTCGTCAGGACTCCAGAATGCACGAACTTGTTTCGAGATTCCTCCGTTTGGGCCCTGAACCATTTGGGACAACTTGAGGCAGAAGAAGACGAACTTTTTTCAACGTCTCCGAATTGCGTGGAAACTCACCCACCCTCCTCATTTCTCGTGAGGATTCCAGAATGCATGAACTTGTTTCCAGATTCCTCCCTTTCGGCCCTGAACCATATGGGACAACTTGAGGCAGAAGAAGACGAACTTTTTTCAACGACTCCGAATTGCGTGGAAACTCACCCACCCTCCTCATTTCTCGTGAGGTTTCCAGAATGCATGAACTTGTTTCGAGATTCCTCCCTTTGGGCCCTGAACCATTTGGGACAACTTGAGGCAGAAGAAGACGAACTTTTTTCAACGTCTCGGAATTGCGTGGAAACTCACCCACCCTCCTCATTTCTCGTCAGGACTCCAGAATGCACGAACTTGTTTCGAGATTCCTCCGTTTGGGCCCTGAACCATTTGGGACAACTTGAGGCAGAAGAAGACGAACTTTTTTCAACGTCTCCGAATTGCGTGGAAACTCACCCACCCTCCTCATTTCTCGTGAGGATTCCAGAATGCATGAACTTGTTTCCAGATTCCTCCCTTTCGGCCCTGAACCATATGGGACAACTTGAGGCAGAAGAAGACGAACTTTTTTCAACGTCTCGGAATTGCTTCGAAACTCACCCACCCTCCTCATTTCTCGTGAGGATTCCAGAGTGCATGAACTTTTTTCGAGATTCCTCCCTTTTGGCCCTGAACCATATGGGACAACTTGAGCCAGAAGAAGACGAACTTTTTTCAACGTCTCCGAATTGCGTGGAAACTCACCCACCCTCCTCATTTCTCGTGAGGATTCCAGAATGCATGAACTTGTTTCGAGATTCCTCCGTTTGGGCCCTGAACCATTTGGGACAACTTGAGGCAGAAGAAGACGAAATTTTTTCAACGACTCCGAATTGCGTGGAAACTCACCCACCCTCCTCATTTCTCGTGAGGATTCCAGAATGCATGAACTTGTTTCGAGATTCCTCCCTTTGGGCCCTGAACCATATGGGACAACTTGAGGCAGAAGAAGACGAACTTTTTTCAACGTCTCCGAATTGCGTGGAAACTCACCCACCCTGCTCATTTCTCGTGAGGATTCCAGAATGCATGAACTTGTTTCGAGATTCCTCCCTTTGGGCCCTGAACCATTTGGGACAACTTGAGGCAGAAGAAGACAAACTTTTTTCAACGTCTCGGAATTGCTTGGAAACTCACCCACCCTCCTCATTTCTCGTGAGGATTCCAGAATGCATGAACTTCTTTCGAGATTCCTTCGTTTGGGCCCTGAACCATTTGGGACAACTTGAGGCAGAAGAAGACGAACTTTTTTCAACGTCTCGGAATTGCTTGGAAACTCACCCACCCTCCTCATTTCTCGTGAGGATTCCAGAATGCATGAACTTGTTTCGAGATTCCTCCGGTTGGGCCCTGAACCATTTGGGACAACTTGAGGCAGAAGAAGACGAACTTTTTTCAACGTCTCGGAATTGCTTGGAAACTCACCCACCCTCCTCATTTCTCGTGAGGATTCCAGAATGCATGAACTTGTTTCGAGATTCCTCCGTTTGGGCCCTGAACCATTTGGCAAGACTTGAGGCAGAAGAAAACGAACTTTTTTCAACGTCTCGGAATTGCTTCGAAACTCACCCACCCTCCTCATTTCTCGTGAGGATTCCAGAATGCATGAACTTGTTTCGAGATTCCTCCGTTTGGGCCCTGAACCATATGGGACAACTTGAGCCAGAAGAAGACGAACTTTTTTCAACGTCTCCGAATTGCGTGGAAACTCACCCACCCTCCTCATTTCTCGTGAGGATTCCAGAATGCATGAACTTGTTTCGAGATTCCTCCCTTTGGGCCCTGAACCATATGGGACAACTTGAGGCAGAAGAAGACGAACTTTTTTCAATGTCTCCGAATTGGTTGGAAACTCACCCACCCTCCTATTTTCTCGTGAGGATTCCAGAATGCATGAACTTGTTTCGAGATTCCTCCGTTTGGGCCCTGAACCATTTGGGACAACTTGAGGCAGAAGAAGACGAACTTTTTTCAACGTCTCCGAATTGCGTGGAAACTCACCCACCCTCCTCATTTCTCGTGAGGATTCCAGAATGCATGAACTTGTTTCCAGATTCCTCCCTTTCGGCCCTGAACCATATGGGACAACTTGAGGCAGAAGAAGACGAACTTTTTTCAACGTCTCGGAATTGCTTAGAAACTCACCCACCCTCCTCATTTCTCGTGAGGATTCCAGAATGCATGAACTTGTTTCGAGATTCCTCCGTTTGGGCCCTGAACCATTTGGGACAACTTGAGGCAGAAGAAGACGAACTTTTTTCAACGACTCCGAATTGCGTGGAAACTCACCGACCCTCCTCATTTCTCGTGAGGATTCCAGAATGCATGAACTTGTTTTGAGATTCCTCCCTTTGGGCCCTGAACCATATGGGACAACTTGAGGCAGAAGAAGACGAACTTTTTTCAACGTCTCCGAATTGCGTGGAAACTCACCCACCCTCCTCATTTCTCGTGAGGATTCCAGAATGCATGAACTTGTTTCGAGATTCCTCCCTTTGGGCCCTGAACCATTTGGGACAACTTGAGCCAGAAGAAGACGAACTTTTTTGAACGTCTCGGAATTGGTTGGAAACTCACCCACCCTCCTCATTTCTCGTGAGGATTCCAGAATGCATGAACTTGTTTCGAGATTCCTCCCTTTGGGCCCTGAACCATTTGGGACAACTTGAGCCAGAAGAAGACGAACTTTTTTGAACGTCTCGGAATTGGTTGGAAACTCACCCACCCTCCTCATTTCTCGTGTGGATTCCAGAATGCATGAACTTGTTTCGAGATTCCTCCGTTTGGGCCCTGAACCATTTGGGACAACTTGAGGCAGAAGAAGACGAACTTTTTTCAACGTCTCGGAATTGCGTGGAAACTCACCCACCCTCCTCATTTCTCGTGAGGATTCCAGAATGCATGAACTTGTTTCGAGACTCCTCCCTTTGGGCCCTGAACCATATGGGACAACTTGAGGCAGAAGAAGACGAACTTTTTTCAACGACTCCGAATTGCGTGGAAACTCACCCACCCTCCTCATTTCTCGTGAGGATTCCAGAATGCATGAACTTTTTTCGAGATTCCTCCGTTTGGGCCCTGAACCATTTGGGACAACTTGAGGCAGAAGAAGAAGAACTTTTTTCAACGACTCCGAATTGCGTGGAAACTCACCCACCCTCCTCATTTCTCGTGAGGATTCCAGAATGCATGAACTTGTTTCGAGATTCCTCCGTTTGGGCCCTGAACCATTTGGGACAACTTGAGGCAGAAGAAGACGAACTTTTTTCAACGACTCCGAATTGCGTGGAAACTCACCGACCCTCCTCATTTCTCGTGAGGATTCCAGAATGCATGAACTTGTTTCGAGATTCCTCCGTTTGGGCCCTGAACCATATGGGACAACTTGAGGCAGAAGAAGACGAACTTTTTTCAACGACTCCGAATTGCGTGGAAACTCACCCACCCTCCTCATTTCTCGTGAGGATTCCAGAATGCATGAACTTGTTTCGAGATTCCTCCCTTTGGGCCCTGAACCATATGGGACAACTTGAGGCAGAAGAAGACGAACTTTTTTCAACGTCTCCGAATTGCGTGGAAACTCACCCACCCACCTCATTTCTCGTGAGGATTCCAGAATGCATGAACTTGTTTCCAGATTCCTCCCTTTCGGCCCTGAACCATATGGGACAACTTGAGGCAGAAGAAGACGATCTTTTTTCAACGTCTCGGAATTGCTTAGAAACTCACCCACCCTCCTCATTTCTCGTGAGGATTCCAGAATGCATGAACTTGTTTCGAGATTCCTCCCTTTGGGCCCTGAACCATTTGGGACAACTTGAGCCAGAAGAAGACGAACTTTTTTGAACGTCTCGGAATTGGTTGGAAACTCACCCACCCTCCTCATTTCTCGTGTGGATTCCAGAATGCATGAACTTGTTTCGAGATTCCTCCGTTTGGGCCCTGAACCATTTGGGACAACTTGAGGCAGAAGAAGACGAACTTTTTTCAACGTCTCGGAATTGCGTGGAAACTCACCCACCCTCCTCATTTCTCGTGAGGATTCCAGAATGCATGAACTTGTTTCGAGATTCCTCCCTTTGGGCCCTGAACCATATGGGACAACTTGAGGCAGAAGAAGACGAACTTTTTTCAACGACTCCGAATTGCGTGGAAACTCACCCACCCTCCTCATTTCTCGTGAGGATTCCAGAATGCATGAACTTTTTTCGAGATTCCTCCGTTTGGGCCCTGAACCATTTGGGACAACTTGAGGCAGAAGAAGAAGAACTTTTTTCAACGACTCCGAATTGCGTGGAAACTCACCCACCCTCCTCATTTCTCGTGAGGATTCCAGAATGCATGAACTTGTTTCGAGATTCCTCCGTTTGGGCCCTGAACCATTTGGGACAACTTGAGGCAGAAGAAGACGAACTTTTTTCAACGACTCCGAATTGCGTGGAAACTCACCGACCCTCCTCATTTCTCGTGAGGATTCCAGAATGCATGAACTTGTTTCGAGATTCCTCCGTTTGGGCCCTGAACCATATGGGACAACTTGAGGCAGAAGAAGACGAACTTTTTTCAACGACTCCGAATTGCGTGGAAACTCACCCACCCTCCTCATTTCTCGTGAGGATTCCAGAATGCATGAACTTGTTTCGAGATTCCTCCCTTTGGGCCCTGAACCATATGGGACAACTTGAGGCAGAAGAAGACGAACTTTTTTCAACGTCTCCGAATTGCGTGGAAACTCACCCACCCACCTCATTTCTCGTGAGGATTCCAGAATGCATGAACTTGTTTCCAGATTCCTCCCTTTCGGCCCTGAACCATATGGGACAACTTGAGGCAGAAGAAGACGATCTTTTTTCAACGTCTCGGAATTGCTTAGAAACTCACCCACCCTCCTCATTTCTCGCGAGGATTCCAGAATGCATGAACTTGTTTCCAGATTCCTCCCTTTCGGCCCTGAACCATATGGGACAACTTGAGGCAGAAGAAGACGAACTTTTTTCAACGTCTCGGAATTGCTTAGAAACTCACCCACCCTCCTCATTTCTCGTGAGGATTCCAGAATGCATGAACTTGTTTCGAGATTCCTCCGTTTGGGCCCTGAACCATTTGGGACAACTTGAGGCAGAAGAAGACGAACTTTTTTCAACGACTCCGAATTGCGTGGAAACTCACCGACCCTCCTCATTTCTCGTGAGGATTCCAGAATGCATGAACTTGTTTTGAGATTCCTCCCTTTGGGCCCTGAACCATATGGGACAACTTGAGGCAGAAGAAGACGAACTTTTTTCAACGTCTCCGAATTGCGTGGAAACTCACCCACCCTCCTCATTTCTCGTGAGGATTCCAGAATGCATGAACTTGTTTCGAGATTCCTCCCTTTGGGCCCTGAACCATTTGGGACAACTTGAGCCAGAAGAAGACGAACTTTTTTGAACGTCTCGGAATTGGTTGGAAACTCACCCACCCTCCTCATTTCTCGTGAGGATTCCAGAATGCAGGAACTTGTTTCGAGATTCCTCCCTTTTGGCCCTGAACCATATGGGACAACTTGAGCCAGAAGAAGACGAACTTTTTTCAACGTCTCCGAATTGCGTGGAAACTCACCCACCCTCCTCATTTCTCGTGAGGATTCCAGAATGCATGAACTTGTTTCGAGATTCCTCCGTTTGGGCCCTGAACCATTTGGGACAACTTGAGGCAGAAGAAGACGAAATTTTTTCAACGACTCCGAATTGCGTGGAAACTCACCCACCCTCCTCATTTCTCGTGAGGATTCCAGAATGCATGAACTTGTTTCGAGATTCCTCCCTTTGGGCCCTGAACCATATGGGACAACTTGAGGCAGAAGAAGACAAACTTTTTTCAACGTCTCCGAATTGCGTGGAAACTCACCCACCCTCCTCATTTCTCGTGAGGATTCCAGAATGCATGAACTTGTTTCGAGATTCCTCCCTTTGGGCCCTGAACCATTTGGGACAACTTGAGGCAGAAGAAGACGAACTTTTTTCAACGTCTCGGAATTGGTTGGAAACTCACCCACCCTCCTCATTTCTCGTGACGATTCCAGAATGCATGAACTTGTTTCGAGATTCCTCCGGTTGGGCCCTGAACCATTTGCGACAACTTGAGGCAGAAGAAGACGAACTTTTTTCAACGTCTCGGATTGGTTGGAAACTCACCCACCCTCCTCATTTCTCGTGAGGATTCCAGAATGCATGAACTTGTTTCGAGATTCCTCCGGTTGGGCCCTGAACCATTTGGGACAACTTGAGGCAGAAGAAGACGAACTTTTTTCAACGTCTCGGAATTGGTTGGAAACTCACCCACCCTCCTCATTTCTCGTGAGGATTCCAGAATGCATGAACTTGTTTCGAGATTCCTCCGTTTGGGCCCTGAACCATTTGGCAGGACTTGAGGCAGAAGAAGACGAACTTTTTTCAACGACTCCGAATTGCGTGGAAACTCACCCACCCTCCTCATTTCTCGTGAGGATTCCAGAATGCATGAACTTTTTTCGAGATTCCTCCGTTTGGGCCCTGAACCATTTGGGACAACTTGAGGCAGAAGAAGAAGAACTTTTTTCAGCGACTCCGAATTGCGTGGAAACTCACCCACCCTCCTCATTTCTCGTGAGGATTCCAGAATGCATGAACTTGTTTCGAGATTCCTCCCTTTGGGCCCTGAACCATATGGGACAACTTGAGCCAGAAGAAGACGAACTTTTTTCAACGTCTCCGAATTGGTTGGAAACTCACCCACCCTCCTCATTTCTCGTGAGGATTCCAGAATGCATGAACTTGTTTCGAGATTCCTCCGTTTGGGCCCTGAACCATTTGGGACAACTTGAGGCAGAAGAAGACGAAATTTTTTCAACGACTCCGAATTGCGTGGAAACTCACCCACCCTCCTCATTTCTCGTGAGGATTCCAGAATGCATGAACTTGTTTCGAGATTCCTCCCTTTGGGCCCTGAACCATATGGGACAACTTGAGGCAGAAGAAGACAAACTTTTTTCAACGTCTCCGAATTGCGTGGAAACTCACCCACCCTCCTCATTTCTCGTGAGGATTCCAGAATGCATGAACTTGTTTCGAGATTCCTCCCTTTGGGCCCTGAACCATTTGGGACAACTTGAGGCAGAAGAAGACGAACTTTTTTCAACGTCTCGGAATTGGTTGGAAACTCACCCACCCTCCTCATTTCTCGTGACGATTCCAGAATGCATGAACTTGTTTCGAGATTCCTCCGGTTGGGCCCTGAACCATTTGCGACAACTTGAGGCAGAAGAAGACGAACTTTTTTCAACGTCTCGGATTGGTTGGAAACTCACCCACCCTCCTCATTTCTCGTGAGGATTCCAGAATGCATGAACTTGTTTCGAGATTCCTCCGGTTGGGCCCTGAACCATTTGGGACAACTTGAGGCAGAAGAAGACGAACTTTTTTCAACGTCTCGGAATTGGTTGGAAACTCACCCACCCTCCTCATTTCTCGTGAGGATTCCAGAATGCATGAACTTGTTTCGAGATTCCTCCGTTTGGGCCCTGAACCATTTGGCAGGACTTGAGGCAGAAGAAGACGAACTTTTTTCAACGACTCCGAATTGCGTGGAAACTCACCCACCCTCCTCATTTCTCGTGAGGATTCCAGAATGCATGAACTTTTTTCGAGATTCCTCCGTTTGGGCCCTGAACCATTTGGGACAACTTGAGGCAGAAGAAGAAGAACTTTTTTCAGCGACTCCGAATTGCGTGGAAACTCACCCACCCTCCTCATTTCTCGTGAGGATTCCAGAATGCATGAACTTGTTTCGAGATTCCTCCCTTTGGGCCCTGAACCATATGGGACAACTTGAGCCAGAAGAAGACGAACTTTTTTCAACGTCTCCGAATTGGTTGGAAACTCACCCACCCTCCTCATTTCTCGTGAGGATTCCAGAATGCATGAACTTGTTTCGAGATTCCTCCGTTTGGGCCCTGAACCATTTGGGACAACTTGAGGCAGAAGAAGACGAACTTTTTTCAACGTCTCCGAATTGCGTGGAAACTCACCCACCCTCCTCATTTCTCGTGAGGATTCCAGAATGCATGAACTTGTTTCGAGATTCCTCTGTTTGGGCCCTGAACCATTTGGGACAACTTGAGGCAGAAGAAGACGAACTTTTTTCAACGTCTCCGAATTGTGTGGAAACTCACCCACCCTCCTCATTTCTCGTGAGGATTCCAGAATGCATGAACTTGTTTCCAGATTCCTCCCTTTCGGCCCTGAACCATATGGGACAACTTGAGGCAGAAGAAGACGATCTTTTTTCAACGTCTCGGAATTGCTTAGAAACTCACCCACCCTCCTCATTTCTTGCGAGGATTCCAGAATGCATGAACTTGTTTCCAGATTCCTCCCTTTCGGCCCTGAACCATATGGGACAACTTGAGGCAGAAGAAGACGAACTTTTTTCAACGTCTCGGAATTGCTTCGAAACTCACCCACCCTCCTCATTTCTCGTGAGGATTCCAGAATGCATGAACTTGTTTCGAGATTCCTCCGTTTGGGCCCTGAACCATATGGGACAACTTGAGGCAGAAGAAGACGATCTTTTTTCAACGTCTCGGAATTGCTTAGAAACTCACCCACCCTCCTCATTTCTCGCGAGGATTCCAGAATGCATGAACTTGTTTCCAGATTCCTCCCTTTCGGCCCTGAACCATATGGGACAACTTGAGGCAGAAGAAGACGAACTTTTTTCAACGTCTCGGAATTGCTTCGAAACTCACCCACCCTCCTCATTTCTCGTGAGGATTCCAGAATGCATGAACTTGTTTCCAGATTCCTCCCTTTCGGCCCTGAACCATATGGGACAACTTGAGGCAGAAGAAGACGATCTTTTTTCAACGTCTCGGAATTGCTTAGAAACTCACCCACCCTCCTCATTTCTCGCGAGGATTCCAGAATGCATGAATTTGTTTCCAGATTCCTCCCTTTCGGCCCTGAACCATTTGGGACAACTTGAGGCAGAAGAAGACGAACTTTTTTCAACGTCTCGGAATTGCTTGGAAACTCACCCACCCTCCTCATTTCTCGTGAGGATTCCAGAATGCATGAACTTGTTTCGAGATTCCTCCGGTTGGGCCCTGAACCATTTGGGACAACTTGAGGCAGAAGAAGACGAACTTTTTTCAACGTCTCGGAATTGGTTGGAAACTCACCCACCCTCCTCATTTCTCGTGAGCATTCCAGAATGCATGAACTTGTTTCGAGATTCCTCCCTTTGGGCCCTGAACCATTTGGGACAACTTGAGGTAGAAGAAGACGAACTTTTTTCAACGTCTCGGAATTGCGTGGAAACTCACCCACCCTCCTCATTTCTCGTGAGGATTCCAGAGTGCATGAACTTTTTTCGAGATTCCTCCCTTTTGGCCCTGAACCATATGGGACAACTTGAGCCAGAAGAAGACGAACTTTTTTCAACGACTCCGAATTGCGTGGAAACTCACCCACCCTCCTCATTTCTCGTGAGGATTCCAGAATGCATGAACTTGTTTCGAGATTCCTCCGTTTGGGCCCTGAACCATTTGGGACAACTTGAGGCAGAAGAAGACGAACTTTTTTCAACGTCTCCGAATTGCGTGGAAACTCACCCACCCTCCTCATTTCTCGTGAGGATTCCAGAATGCATGAACTTGTTTCGAGATTCCTCTGTTTGGGCCCTGAACCATTTGGGACAACTTGAGGCAGAAGAAGACGAACTTTTTTCAACGTCTCCGAATTGTGTGGAAACTCACCCACCCTCCTCATTTCTCGTGAGGATTCCAGAATGCATGAACTTGTTTCCAGATTCCTCCCTTTCGGCCCTGAACCATATGGGACAACTTGAGGCAGAAGAAGACGATCTTTTTTCAACGTCTCGGAATTGCTTAGAAACTCACCCACCCTCCTCATTTCTTGCGAGGATTCCAGAATGCATGAACTTGTTTCCAGATTCCTCCCTTTCGGCCCTGAACCATATGGGACAACTTGAGGCAGAAGAAGACGAACTTTTTTCAACGTCTCGGAATTGCTTCGAAACTCACCCACCCTCCTCATTTCTCGTGAGGATTCCAGAATGCATGAACTTGTTTCGAGATTCCTCCGTTTGGGCCCTGAACCATATGGGACAACTTAAGCCAGAAGAAGACGAACTTTTTTGAACGTCTCGGAATTGGTTGGAAACTCACCCACCCTCCTCATTTCTCGTGAGGATTCCAGAATGCAGGAACTTGTTTCGAGATTCCTCCCTTTCGGCCCTGAACCATATGGGACAACTTGAGGCAGAAGAAGACGAACTTTTTTCAACGTCTCGGAATTGCTTCGAAACTCACCCACCCTCCTCATTTCTCGTGAGGATTCCAGAATGCAGGAACTTGTTTCGAGATTCCTCCCTTTCGGCCCTGAACCATATGGGACAACTTGAGGCAGAAGAAGACGAACTTTTTTCAACGTCTCGGAATTGCTTCGAAACTCACCCACCCTCCTCATTTCTCGTGAGGATTCCAGAATGCATGAACTTGTTTCGAGATTCCTCCGTTTGGGCCCTGAACCATATGGGACAACTTGAGCCAGAAGAAGACGAACTTTTTTGAACGTCTCGGAATTGGTTGGAAACTCACCCACCCTCCTCATTTCTCGTGAGGATTCCAGAATGCAGGAACTTGTTTCGAGATTCCTCCCTTTTGGCCCTGAACCATATGGGACAACTTGAGCCAGAAGAAGACGAACTTTTTTCAACGTCTCCGAATTGCGTGGAAACTCACCCACCCTCCTCATTTCTCGTGAGGATTCCAGAATGCATGAACTTGTTTCGAGATTCCTCCGTTTGGGCCCTGAACCATTTGGGACAACTTGAGGCAGAAGAAGACGAAATTTTTTCAACGACTCCGAATTGCGTGGAAACTCACCCACCCTCCTCATTTCTCGTGAGGATTCCAGAATGCATGAACTTGTTTCGAGATTCCTCCCTTTGGGCCCTGAACCATATGGGACAACTTGAGGCAGAAGAAGACAAACTTTTTTCAACGTCTCCGAATTGCGTGGAAACTCACCCACCCTCCTCATTTCTCGTGAGGATTCTAGAATGCATGAACTTGTTTCGAGATTCCTCCCTTTGGGCCCTGAACCATTTGGGACAACTTGAGGCAGAAGAAGACGAACTTTTTTCAACGTCTCGGAATTGGTTGGAAACTCACCCACCCTCCTCATTTCTCGTGAGTATTCCAGAATGCATGAACTTGTTTCGAGATTCCTCCGGTTGGGCCCTGAACCATTTGCGACAACTTGAGGCAGAAGAAGACGAACTTTTTTCAACGTCTCGGATTGGTTGGAAACTCACCCACCCTCCTCATTTCTCGTGAGGATTCCAGAATGCATGAACTTGTTTCGAGATTCCTCCGGTTGGGCCCTGAACCATTTGGGACAACTTGAGGCAGAAGAAGACGAACTTTTTTCAACGTCTCGGAATTGGTTGGAAACTCACCCACCCTCCTCATTTCTCGTGAGGATTCCAGAATGCATGAACTTGTTTCGAGATTCCTCCGTTTGGGCCCTGAACCATTTGGCAAGACTTGAGGCAGAAGAAGACGAACTTTTTTCAACGACTCCGAATTGCGTGGAAACTCACCCACCCTCCTCATTTCTCGTGAGGATTCCAGAATGCATGAACTTTTTTCGAGATTCCTCCGTTTGGGCCCTGAACCATTTGGGACAACTTGAGGCAGAAGAAGAAGAACTTTTTTCAGCGACTCCGAATTGCGTGGAAACTCACCCACCCTCCTCATTTCTCGTGAGGATTCCAGAATGCATGAACTTGTTTCGAGATTCCTCCCTTTGGGCCCTGAACCATATGGGACAACTTGAGCCAGAAGAAGACGAACTTTTTTCAACGTCTCCGAATTGGTTGGAAACTCACCCACCCTCTTCATTTCTCGTGAGGATTCCAGAATGCATGAACTTGTTTCGAGATTCCTCCGTTTGGGCCCTGAACCATTTGGGACAACTTGAGGCAGAAGAAGACGAACTTTTTTCAACGTCTCCGAATTGCGTGGAAACTCACCCACCCTCCTCATTTCTCGTGAGGATTCCAGAATGCATGAACTTGTTTCGAGATTCCTCTGTTTGGGCCCTGAACCATTTGGGACAACTTGAGGCAGAAGAAGACGAACTTTTTTCAACGTCTCCGAATTGTGTGGAAACTCACCCACCCTCCTCATTTCTCGTGAGGATTCCAGAATGCATGAACTTGTTTCCAGATTCCTCCCTTTCGGCCCTGAACCATATGGGACAACTTGAGGCAGAAGAAGACGATCTTTTTTCAACGTCTCGGAATTGCTTAGAAACTCACCCACCCTCCTCATTTCTTGCGAGGATTCCAGAATGCATGAACTTGTTTCCAGATTCCTCCCTTTCGGCCCTAAACCATATGGGACAACTTGAGGCAGAAGAAGACGAACTTTTTTCAACGTCTCGGAATTGCTTCGAAACTCACCCACCCTCCTCATTTCTCGTGAGGATTCCAGAATGCATGAACTTGTTTCGAGATTCCTCCGTTTGGGCCCTGAACCATATGGGACAACTTGAGGCAGAAGAAGACGATCTTTTTTCAACGTCTCGGAATTGCTTAGAAACTCACCCACCCTCCTCATTTCTCGCGAGGATTCCAGAATGCATGAACTTGTTTCCAGATTCCTCCCTTTCGGCCCTGAACCATATGGGACAACTTGAGGCAGAAGAAGACGAACTTTTTTCAACGTCTCGGAATTGCTTCGAAACTCACCCACCCTCCTCATTTCTCGTGAGGATTCCAGAATGCATGAACTTGTTTCCAGATTCCTCCCTTTCGGCCCTGAACCATATGGGACAACTTGAGGCAGAAGAAGACGATCTTTTTTCAACGTCTCGGAATTGCTTAGAAACTCACCCACCCTCCTCATTTCTCGCGAGGATTCCAGAATGCATGAACTTGTTTCCAGATTCCTCCCTTTCGGCCCTGAACCATTTGGGACAACTTGAGGCAGAAGAAGACGAACTTTTTTCAACGTCTCGGAATTGCTTGGAAACTCACCCACCCTCCTCATTTCTCGTGAGGATTCCAGAATGCATGAACTTGTTTCGAGATTCCTCCGGTTGGGCCCTGAACCATTTGGGACAACTTGAGGCAGAAGAAGACGAACTTTTTTCAACGTCTCGGAATTGGTTGGAAACTCACCCACCCTCCTCATTTCTCGTGAGCATTCCAGAATGCATGAACTTGTTTCGAGATTCCTCCCTTTGGGCCCTGAACCATTTGGGACAACTTGAGGTAGAAGAAGACGAACTTTTTTCAACGTCTCGGAATTGCGTGGAAACTCACCCACCCTCCTCATTTCTCGTGAGGATTCCAGAATGCATGAACTTGTTTCGAGATTCCTCCGTTTGGGCCCTGAACCATTTGGCAAGACTTGAGGCAGAAGAAGACGAACTTTTTTCAACGACTCCGAATTGCGTGGAAACTCACCCACCCTCCTCATTTCTCGTGAGGATTCCAGAATGCATGAACTTTTTTCGAGATTCCTCCGTTTGGGCCCTGAACCATTTGGGACAACTTGAGGCAGAAGAAGAAGAACTTTTTTCAGCGACTCCGAATTGCGTGGAAACTCACCCACCCTCCTCATTTCTCGTGAGGATTCCAGAATGCATGAACTTGTTTCGAGATTCCTCCCTTTGGGCCCTGAACCATATGGGACAACTTGAGCCAGAAGAAGACGAACTTTTTTCAACGTCTCCGAATTGGTTGGAAACTCACCCACCCTCTTCATTTCTCGTGAGGATTCCAGAATGCATGAACTTGTTTCGAGATTCCTCCGTTTGGGCCCTGAACCATTTGGGACAACTTGAGGCAGAAGAAGACGAACTTTTTTCAACGTCTCCGAATTGCGTGGAAACTCACCCACCCTCCTCATTTCTCGTGAGGATTCCAGAATGCATGAACTTGTTTCGAGATTCCTCTGTTTGGGCCCTGAACCATTTGGGACAACTTGAGGCAGAAGAAGACGAACTTTTTTCAACGTCTCCGAATTGTGTGGAAACTCACCCACCCTCCTCATTTCTCGTGAGGATTCCAGAATGCATGAACTTGTTTCCAGATTCCTCCCTTTCGGCCCTGAACCATATGGGACAACTTGAGGCAGAAGAAGACGATCTTTTTTCAACGTCTCGGAATTGCTTAGAAACTCACCCACCCTCCTCATTTCTTGCGAGGATTCCAGAATGCATGAACTTGTTTCCAGATTCCTCCCTTTCGGCCCTAAACCATATGGGACAACTTGAGGCAGAAGAAGACGAACTTTTTTCAACGTCTCGGAATTGCTTCGAAACTCACCCACCCTCCTCATTTCTCGTGAGGATTCCAGAATGCATGAACTTGTTTCGAGATTCCTCCGTTTGGGCCCTGAACCATATGGGACAACTTGAGGCAGAAGAAGACGATCTTTTTTCAACGTCTCGGAATTGCTTAGAAACTCACCCACCCTCCTCATTTCTCGCGAGGATTCCAGAATGCATGAACTTGTTTCCAGATTCCTCCCTTTCGGCCCTGAACCATATGGGACAACTTGAGGCAGAAGAAGACGAACTTTTTTCAACGTCTCGGAATTGCTTCGAAACTCACCCACCCTCCTCATTTCTCGTGAGGATTCCAGAATGCATGAACTTGTTTCCAGATTCCTCCCTTTCGGCCCTGAACCATATGGGACAACTTGAGGCAGAAGAAGACGATCTTTTTTCAACGTCTCGGAATTGCTTAGAAACTCACCCACCCTCCTCATTTCTCGCGAGGATTCCAGAATGCATGAACTTGTTTCCAGATTCCTCCCTTTCGGCCCTGAACCATTTGGGACAACTTGAGGCAGAAGAAGACGAACTTTTTTCAACGTCTCGGAATTGCTTGGAAACTCACCCACCCTCCTCATTTCTCGTGAGGATTCCAGAATGCATGAACTTGTTTCGAGATTCCTCCGGTTGGGCCCTGAACCATTTGGGACAACTTGAGGCAGAAGAAGACGAACTTTTTTCAACGTCTCGGAATTGGTTGGAAACTCACCCACCCTCCTCATTTCTCGTGAGCATTCCAGAATGCATGAACTTGTTTCGAGATTCCTCCCTTTGGGCCCTGAACCATTTGGGACAACTTGAGGTAGAAGAAGACGAACTTTTTTCAACGTCTCGGAATTGCGTGGAAACTCACCCACCCTCCTCATTTCTCGTGAGGATTCCAGAGTGCATGAACTTTTTTCGAGATTCCTCCCTTTTGGCCCTGAACCATATGGGACAACTTGAGCCAGAAGAAGACGAACTTTTTTCAACGACTCCGAATTGCGTGGAAACTCACCCACCCTCCTCATTTCTCGTGAGGATTCCAGAATGCATGAACTTGTTTCGAGATTCCTCCGTTTGGGCCCTGAACCATTTGGGACAACTTGAGGCAGAAGAAGACGAACTTTTTTCAACGTCTCCGAATTGCGTGGAAACTCACCCACCCTCCTCATTTCTCGTGAGGATTCCAGAATGCATGAACTTGTTTCGAGATTCCTCTGTTTGGGCCCTGAACCATTTGGGACAACTTGAGGCAGAAGAAGACGAACTTTTTTCAACGTCTCCGAATTGTGTGGAAACTCACCCACCCTCCTCATTTCTCGTGAGGATTCCAGAATGCATGAACTTGTTTCCAGATTCCTCCCTTTCGGCCCTGAACCATATGGGACAACTTGAGGCAGAAGAAGACGATCTTTTTTCAACGTCTCGGAATTGCTTAGAAACTCACCCACCCTCCTCATTTCTTGCGAGGATTCCAGAATGCATGAACTTGTTTCCAGATTCCTCCCTTTCGGCCCTGAACCATATGGGACAACTTGAGGCAGAAGAAGACGAACTTTTTTCAACGTCTCGGAATTGCTTCGAAACTCACCCACCCTCCTCATTTCTCGTGAGGATTCCAGAATGCATGAACTTGTTTCGAGATTCCTCCGTTTGGGCCCTGAACCATATGGGACAACTTAAGCCAGAAGAAGACGAACTTTTTTGAACGTCTCGGAATTGGTTGGAAACTCACCCACCCTCCTCATTTCTCGTGAGGATTCCAGAATGCAGGAACTTGTTTCGAGATTCCTTCCTTTCGGCCCTGAACCATATGGGACAACTTGAGGCAGAAGAAGACGAACTTTTTTCAACGTCTCGGAATTGCTTCGAAACTCACCCACCCTCCTCATTTCTCGTGAGGATTCCAGAATGCAGGAACTTGTTTCGAGATTCCTCCCTTTCGGCCCTGAACCATATGGGACAACTTGAGGCAGAAGAAGACGAACTTTTTTCAACGTCTCGGAATTGCTTCGAAACTCACCCACCCTCCTCATTTCTCGTGAGGATTCCAGAATGCATGAACTTGTTTCGAGATTCCTCCGTTTGGGCCCTGAACCATATGGGACAACTTGAGCCAGAAGAAGACGAACTTTTTTGAACGTCTCGGAATTGGTTGGAAACTCACCCACCCTCCTCATTTCTCGTGAGGATTCCAGAATGCAGGAACTTGTTTCGAGATTCCTCCCTTTTGGCCCTGAACCATATGGGACAACTTGAGCCAGAAGAAGACGAACTTTTTTCAACGTCTCCGAATTGCGTGGAAACTCACCCACCCTCCTCATTTCTCGTGAGGATTCCAGAATGCATGAACTTGTTTCGAGATTCCTCCGTTTGGGCCCTGAACCATTTGGGACAACTTGAGGCAGAAGAAGACGAAATTTTTTCAACGACTCCGAATTGCGTGGAAACTCACCCACCCTCCTCATTTCTCGTGAGGATTCCAGAATGCATGAACCTGTTTCGAGATTCCTCCCTTTGGGCCCTGAACCATATGGGACAACTTGAGGCAGAAGAAGACAAACTTTTTTCAACGTCTCCGAATTGCGTGGAAACTCACCCACCCTCCTCATTTCTCGTGAGGATTCTAGAATGCATGAACTTGTTTCGAGATTCCTCCCTTTGGGCCCTGAACCATTTGGGACAACTTGAGGCAGAAGAAGACGAACTTTTTTCAACGTCTCGGAATTGGTTGGAAACTCACCCACCCTCCTCATTTCTCGTGAGTATTCCAGAATGCATGAACTTGTTTCGAGATTCCTCCGGTTGGGCCCTGAACCATTTGCGACAACTTGAGGCAGAAGAAGACGAACTTTTTTCAACGTCTCGGATTGGTTGGAAACTCACCCACCCTCCTCATTTCTCGTGAGGATTCCAGAATGCATGAACTTGTTTCGAGATTCCTCCGGTTGGGCCCTGAACCATTTGGGACAACTTGAGGCAGAAGAAGACGAACTTTTTTCAACGTCTCGGAATTGGTTGGAAACTCACCCACCCTCCTCATTTCTCGTGAGGATTCCAGAATGCATGAACTTGTTTCGAGATTCCTCCGTTTGGGCCCTGAACCATTTGGCAAGACTTGAGGCAGAAGAAGACGAACTTTTTTCAACGACTCCGAATTGCGTGGAAACTCACCCACCCTCCTCATTTCTCGTGAGGATTCCAGAATGCATGAACTTTTTTCGAGATTCCTCCGTTTGGGCCCTGAACCATTTGGGACAACTTGAGGCAGAAGAAGAAGAACTTTTTTCAGCGACTCCGAATTGCGTGGAAACTCACCCACCCTCCTCATTTCTCGTGAGGATTCCAGAATGCATGAACTTGTTTCGAGATTCCTCCCTTTGGGCCCTGAACCATATGGGACAACTTGAGCCAGAAGAAGACGAACTTTTTTCAACGTCTCCGAATTGGTTGGAAACTCACCCACCCTCCTCATTTCTCGTGAGGATTCCAGAATGCATGAACTTGTTTCGAGATTCCTCCGTTTGGGCCCTGAACCATTTGGGACAACTTGAGGCAGAAGAAGACGAACTTTTTTCAACGTCTCCGAATTGCGTGGAAACTCACCCACCCTCCTCATTTCTCGTGAGGATTCCAGAATGCATGAACTTGTTTCGAGATTCCTCTGTTTGGGCCCTGAACCATTTGGGACAACTTGAGGCAGAAGAAGACGAACTTTTTTCAACGTCTCCGAATTGTGTGGAAACTCACCCACCCTCCTCATTTCTCGTGAGGATTCCAGAATGCATGAACTTGTTTCCAGATTCCTCCCTTTCGGCCCTGAACCATATGGGACAACTTGAGGCAGAAGAAGACGATCTTTTTTCAACGTCTCGGAATTGCTTAGAAACTCACCCACCCTCCTCATTTCTTGCGAGGATTCCAGAATGCATGAACTTGTTTCCAGATTCCTCCCTTTCGGCCCTGAACCATATGGGACAACTTGAGGCAGAAGAAGACGAACTTTTTTCAACGTCTCGGAATTGCTTAGAAACTCACCCACCCTCCTCATTTCTCGTGAGGATTCCAGAATGCATGAACTTGTTTCGAGATTCCTCCGTTTGGGCCCTGAACCATATGGGACAACTTGAGCCAGAAGAAGACGAACTTTTTTGAACGTCTCGGAATTGGTTGGAAACTCACCCACCCTCCTCATTTCTCGTGAGGATTCCAGAATGCATGAACTTGTTTCGAGATTCCTCCGTTTGGGCCCTGAACCATTTGGGACAACTTGAGGTAGAAGAAGACGAACTTTTTTCAACGTCTCCGAATTGCGTGGAAACTCACCCACCCTCCTCATTTCTCGTGAGGATTCCAGAATGCATGAACTTGTTTCCAGATTCCTCCCTTTCGGCCCTGAACCATATGGGACAACTTGAGGCAGAAGAAGACGAACTTTTTTCAACGTCTCCGAATTGTGTGGAAACTCACCCACCCTCCTCATTTCTCGTGAGGATTCCAGAATGCATGAACTTGTTTCCAGATTCCTCCCTTTCGGCCCTGAACCATATGGGACAACTTGAGGCAGAAGAAGACGAACTTTTTTCAACGACTCCGAATTGCGTGGAAACTCACCCACCCTCCTCATTTCTCGTGAGGACTACAGAATGCACGAACTTGTTTCGAGATTCCTGCGTTTGGGCCGTGAACCATTTGGGACAACTTGAGGCAGAAGAAGACGAACTTTTTTCAACGTCTCCGAATTGCGTGGAAACTCACCCACCCACCTCATTTCTCGTGAGGATTCCAGAATGCATGAACTTGTTTCCAGATTCCTCCCTTTCGGCCCTGAACCATATGGGACAACTTGAGGCAGAAGAAGACGAACTTTTTTCAACGTCTCGGAATTGCTTAGAAACTCACCCACCCTCCTCATTTCTCGTGAGGATTCCAGAATGCATGAACTTGTTTCGAGATTCCTCCGTTTGGGCCCTGAACCATATGGGACAACTTGAGCCAGAAGAAGACGAACTTTTTTGAACGTCTCGGAATTGGTTGGAAACTCACCCACCCTCCTCATTTCCCGTGAGGATTCCAGAATGCATGAACTTGTTTCGAGATTCCTCCGTTTGGGCCCTGAACCATTTGGGACAACTTGAGGTAGAAGAAGACGAACTTTTTTCAACGTCTCCGAATTGCGTGGAAACTCACCCACCCTCCTCATTTCTCGTGAGGATTCCAGAATGCATGAACTTGTTTCCAGATTCCTCCCTTTCGGCCCTGAACCATATGGGACAACTTGAGGCAGAAGAAGACGAACTTTTTTCAACGTCTCGGAATTGCTTAGAAACTCACCCACCCTCCTCATTTCTCGTGAGGATTCCAGAATGCATGAACTTGTTTCGAGATTCCTCCCTTTCGGCCCTGAACCATTTGGGACAACTTGAGGCAGAAGAAGACGAACTTTTTTCAACGACTCCGAATTGCGTGGAAACTCACCGACCCTCCTCATTTCTCGTGAGGATTCCAGAATGCATGAACTTGTTTCGAGATTCCTCCCTTTGGGCCCTGAACCATATGGGACAACTTGAGGCAGAAGAAGACGAACTTTTTTCAACGTCTCCGAATTGCGTGGAAACTCACCCACCCTCCTCATTTCTCGTGAGGATTCCAGAATGCATGAACTTGTTTCAAGATTCCTCCCTTTGGGCCCTGAACCATTTGGGACAACTTGAGCCAGAAGAAGACGAACTTTTTTGAACGTCTCGGAATTGGTTGGAAACTCACCCACCCTCCTCATTTCTCGTGAGGATTCCAGAATGCATGAACTTGTTTCGAGATTCCTCCCTTTGGGCCCTGAACCATTTGGGACAACTTGAGCCAGAAGAAGACGAACTTTTTTGAACGTCTCGGAATTGGTTGGAAACTCACCCACCCTCCTCATTTCTCGTGTGGATTCCAGAATGCATGAACTTGTTTCGAGATTCCTCCGTTTGGGCCCTGAACCATTTGGGACAACTTGAGGCAGAAGAAGACGAACTTTTTTCAACGTCTCGGAATTGCGTGGAAACTCACCCACCCTCCTCATTTCTCGTGAGGATTCCAGAATGCATGAACTTGTTTCGAGATTCCTCCCTTTGGGCCCTGAACCATATGGGACAACTTGAGGCAGAAGAAGACGAACTTTTTTCAACGTCTCCGAATTGCGTGGAAACTCACCCACCCACCTCATTTCTCGTGAGGATTCCAGAATGCATGAACTTGTTTCCAGATTCCTCCCTTTCGGCCCTGAACCATATGGGACAACTTGAGGCAGAAGAAGACGAACTTTTTTCAACGTCTCGGAATTGCTTAGAAACTCACCCACCCTCCTCATTTCTCGTGAGGATTCCAGAATGCATGAACTCTTTTCGAGATTCCTCCGTTTGGGCCCTGAACCATATGGGACAACTTGAGCCAGAAGAAGACGAACTTTTTTGAACGTCTCGGAATTGGTTGGAAACTCACCCACCCTCCTCATTTCTCGTGAGGATTCCAGAATGCATGAACTTGTTTCGAGATTCCTCCGTTTGGGCCCTGAACCATTTGGGACAACTTGAGGTAGAAGAAGACGAACTTTTTTCAACGTCTCCGAATTGCGTGGAAACTCACCCACCCTCCTCATTTCTCGTGAGGATTCCAGAATGCATGAACTTGTTTTGAGATTCCTCCCTTTGGGCCCTGAACCATATGGGACAACTTGAGGCAGAAGAAGACGAACTTTTTTCAACGTCTCCGAATTGCGTGGAAACTCACCCACCCTCCTCATTTCTCGTGAGGATTCCAGAATGCATGAACTTGTTTCGAGATTCCTCCCTTTGGGCCCTGAACCATTTGGGACAACTTGAGCCAGAAGAAGACGAACTTTTTTGAACGTCTCGGAATTGGTTGGAAACTCACCCACCCTCCTCATTTCTCGTGAGGATTCCAGAATGCATGAACTTGTTTCGAGATTCCTCCCTTTGGGCCCTGAACCATTTGGGACAACTTGAGCCAGAAGAAGACGAACTTTTTTGAACGTCTCGGAATTGGTTGGAAACTCACCCACCCTCCTCATTTCTCGTGTGGATTCCAGAATGCATGAACTTGTTTCGAGATTCCTCCGTTTGGGCCCTGAACCATTTGGGACAACTTGAGGCAGAAGAAGACGAACTTTTTTCAACGTCTCGGAATTGCGTGGAAACTCACCCACCCTCCTCATTTCTCGTGAGGATTCCAGAATGCATGAACTTGTTTCGAGATTCCTCCCTTTGGGCCCTGAACCATATGGGACAACTTGAGGCAGAAGAAGACGAACTTTTTTCAACGACTCCGAATTGCGTGGAAACTCACCCACCCTCCTCATTTCTCGTGAGGATTCCAGAATGCATGAACTTTTTTCGAGATTCCTCCGTTTGGGCCCTGAACCATTTGGGACAACTTGAGGCAGAAGAAGAAGAACTTTTTTCAACGACTCCGAATTGCGTGGAAACTCACCCACCCTCCTCATTTCTCGTGAGGATTCCAGAATGCATGAACTTGTTTCGAGATTCCTCCGTTTGGGCCCTGAACCATTTGGGACAACTTGAGGCAGAAGAAGACGAACTTTTTTCAACGACTCCGAATTGCGTGGAAACTCACCGACCCTCCTCATTTCTCGTGAGGATTCCAGAATGCATGAACTTGTTTCGAGATTCCTCCGTTTGGGCCCTGAACCATATGGGACAACTTGAGGCAGAAGAAGACGAACTTTTTTCAACGACTCCGAATTGCGTGGAAACTCACCCACCCTCCTCATTTCTCGTGAGGATTCCAGAATGCATGAACTTGTTTCGAGATTCCTCCCTTTGGGCCCTGAACCATATGGGACAACTTGAGGCAGAAGAAGACGAACTTTTTTCAACGTCTCCGAATTGCGTGGAAACTCACCCACCCACCTCATTTCTCGTGAGGATTCCAGAATGCATGAACTTGTTTCCAGATTCCTCCCTTTCGGCCCTGAACCATATGGGACAACTTGAGGCAGAAGAAGACGATCTTTTTTCAACGTCTCGGAATTGCTTAGAAACTCACCCACCCTCCTCATTTCTCGCGAGGATTCCAGAATGCATGAACTTGTTTCCAGATTCCTCCCTTTCGGCCCTGAACCATATGGGACAACTTGAGGCAGAAGAAGACGAACTTTTTTCAACGTCTCGGAATTGCTTAGAAACTCACCCACCCTCCTCATTTCTCGTGAGGATTCCAGAATGCATGAACTTGTTTCGAGATTCCTCCGTTTGGGCCCTGAACCATTTGGGACAACTTGAGGCAGAAGAAGACGAACTTTTTTCAACGACTCCGAATTGCGTGGAAACTCACCGACCCTCCTCATTTCTCGTGAGGATTCCAGAATGCATGAACTTGTTTTGAGATTCCTCCCTTTGGGCCCTGAACCATATGGGACAACTTGAGGCAGAAGAAGACGAACTTTTTTCAACGTCTCCGAATTGCGTGGAAACTCACCCACCCTCCTCATTTCTCGTGAGGATTCCAGAATGCATGAACTTGTTTCGAGATTCCTCCGTTTGGGCCCTGAACCATTTGGGACAACTTGAGGCAGAAGAAGACGAACTTTTTTCAACGACTCCGAATTGCGTGGAAACTCACCGACCCTCCTCATTTCTCGTGAGGATTCCAGAATGCATGAACTTGTTTCGAGATTCCTCCGTTTGGGCCCTGAACCATATGGGACAACTTGAGGCAGAAGAAGACGAACTTTTTTCAACGACTCCGAATTGCGTGGAAACTCACCCACCCTCCTCATTTCTCGTGAGGATTCCAGAATGCATGAACTTGTTTCGAGATTCCTCCCTTTGGGCCCTGAACCATATGGGACAACTTGAGGCAGAAGAAGACGAACTTTTTTCAACGTCTCCGAATTGCGTGGAAACTCACCCACCCACCTCATTTCTCGTGAGGATTCCAGAATGCATGAACTTGTTTCCAGATTCCTCCCTTTCGGCCCTGAACCATATGGGACAACTTGAGGCAGAAGAAGACGATCTTTTTTCAACGTCTCGGAATTGCTTAGAAACTCACCCACCCTCCTCATTTCTCGCGAGGATTCCAGAATGCATGAACTTGTTTCCAGATTCCTCCCTTTCGGCCCTGAACCATATGGGACAACTTGAGGCAGAAGAAGACGAACTTTTTTCAACGTCTCGGAATTGCTTAGAAACTCACCCACCCTCCTCATTTCTCGTGAGGATTCCAGAATGCATGAACTTGTTTCGAGATTCCTCCGTTTGGGCCCTGAACCATTTGGGACAACTTGAGGCAGAAGAAGACGAACTTTTTTCAACGACTCCGAATTGCGTGGAAACTCACCGACCCTCCTCATTTCTCGTGAGGATTCCAGAATGCATGAACTTGTTTTGAGATTCCTCCCTTTGGGCCCTGAACCATATGGGACAACTTGAGGCAGAAGAAGACGAACTTTTTTCAACGTCTCCGAATTGCGTGGAAACTCACCCACCCTCCTCATTTCTCGTGAGGATTCCAGAATGCATGAACTTGTTTCGAGATTCCTCCCTTTGGGCCCTGAACCATTTGGGACAACTTGAGCCAGAAGAAGACGAACTTTTTTGAACGTCTCGGAATTGGTTGGAAACTCACCCACCCTCCTCATTTCTCGTGAGGATTCCAGAATGCAGGAACTTGTTTCGAGATTCCTCCCTTTTGGCCCTGAACCATATGGGACAACTTGAGCCAGAAGAAGACGAACTTTTTTCAACGTCTCCGAATTGCGTGGAAACTCACCCACCCTCCTCATTTCTCGTGAGGATTCCAGAATGCATGAACTTGTTTCGAGATTCCTCCGTTTGGGCCCTGAACCATTTGGGACAACTTGAGGCAGAAGAAGACGAAATTTTTTCAACGACTCCGAATTGCGTGGAAACTCACCCACCCTCCTCATTTCTCGTGAGGATTCCAGAATGCATGAACTTGTTTCGAGATTCCTCCCTTTGGGCCCTGAACCATATGGGACAACTTGAGGCAGAAGAAGACAAACTTTTTTCAACGTCTCCGAATTGCGTGGAAACTCACCCACCCTCCTCATTTCTCGTGAGGATTCCAGAATGCATGAACTTGTTTCGAGATTCCTCCCTTTGGGCCCTGAACCATTTGGGACAACTTGAGGCAGAAGAAGACGAACTTTTTTCAACGTCTCGGAATTGGTTGGAAACTCACCCACCCTCCTCATTTCTCGTGAGGATTCCAGAATGCATGAACTTGTTTCGAGATTCCTCCGGTTGGGCCCTGAACCATTTGCGACAACTTGAGGCAGAAGAAGACGAACTTTTTTCAACGTCTCGGATTGGTTGGAAACTCACCCACCCTCCTCATTTCTCGTGAGGATTCCAGAATGCATGAACTTGTTTCGAGATTCCTCCGGTTGGGCCCTGAACCATTTGGGACAACTTGAGGCAGAAGAAGACGAACTTTTTTCAACGTCTCGGAATTGGTTGGAAACTCACCCACCCTCCTCATTTCTCGTGAGGATTCCAGAATGCATGAACTTGTTTCGAGATTCCTCCGTTTGGGCCCTGAACCATTTGGCAAGACTTGAGGCAGAAGAAGACGAACTTTTTTCAACGACTCCGAATTGCGTGGAAACTCACCCACCCTCCTCATTTCTCGTGAGGATTCCAGAATGCATGAACTTTTTTCGAGATTCCTCCGTTTGGGCCCTGAACCATTTGGGACAACTTGAGGCAGAAGAAGAAGAACTTTTTTCAGCGACTCCGAATTGCGTGGAAACTCACCCACCCTCCTCATTTCTCGTGAGGATTCCAGAATGCATGAACTTGTTTCGAGATTCCTCCCTTTGGGCCCTGAACCATATGGGACAACTTGAGCCAGAAGAAGACGAACTTTTTTCAACGTCTCCGAATTGGTTGGAAACTCACCCACCCTCCTCATTTCTCGTGAGGATTCCAGAATGCATGAACTTGTTTCGAGATTCCTCCGTTTGGGCCCTGAACCATTTGGGACAACTTGAGGCAGAAGAAGACGAACTTTTTTCAACGTCTCCGAATTGCGTGGAAACTCACCCACCCTCCTCATTTCTCGTGAGGATTCCAGAATGCATGAACTTGTTTCGAGATTCCTCTGTTTGGGCCCTGAACCATTTGGGACAACTTGAGGCAGAAGAAGACGAACTTTTTTCAACGTCTCCGAATTGTGTGGAAACTCACCCACCCTCCTCATTTCTCGTGAGGATTCCAGAATGCATGAACTTGTTTCCAGATTCCTCCCTTTCGGCCCTGAACCATATGGGACAACTTGAGGCAGAAGAAGACGATCTTTTTTCAACGTCTCGGAATTGCTTAGAAACTCACCCACCCTCCTCATTTCTTGCGAGGATTCCAGAATGCATGAACTTGTTTCCAGATTCCTCCCTTTCGGCCCTGAACCATATGGGACAACTTGAGGCAGAAGAAGACGAACTTTTTTCAACGTCTCGGAATTGCTTCGAAACTCACCCACCCTCCTCATTTCTCGTGAGGATTCCAGAATGCATGAACTTGTTTCGAGATTCCTCCGTTTGGGCCCTGAACCATTTGGGACAACTTGAGGCAGAAGAAGACGAACTTTTTTGAACGTCTCGGAATTGGTTGGAAACTCACCCACCCTCCTCATTTCTCGTGAGGATTCCAGAATGCAGGAACTTGTTTCGAGATTCCTCCCTTTCGGCCCTGAACCATATGGGACAACTTGAGGCAGAAGAAGACGAACTTTTTTCAACGTCTCGGAATTGCTTCGAAACTCACCCACCCTCCTCATTTCTCGTGAGGATTCCAGAATGCAGGAACTTGTTTCGAGATTCCTCCCTTTCGGCCCTGAACCATATGGGACAACTTGAGGCAGAAGAAGACGAACTTTTTTCAACGTCTCGGAATTGCTTCGAAACTCACCCACCCTCCTCATTTCTCGTGAGGATTCCAGAATGCATGAACTTGTTTCGAGATTCCTCCGTTTGGGCCCTGAACCATATGGGACAACTTGAGCCAGAAGAAGACGAACTTTTTTGAACGTCTCGGAATTGGTTGGAAACTCACCCACCCTCCTCATTTCTCGTGAGGATTCCAGAATGCATGAACTTGTTTCGAGATTCCTCCCTTTTGGCCCTGAACCATATGGGACAACTTGAGCCAGAAGAAGACGAACTTTTTTCAACGTCTCCGAATTGCGTGGAAACTCACCCACCCTCCTCATTTCTCGTGAGGATTCCAGAATGCATGAACTTCTTTCGAGATTCCTCCGTTTGGGCCCTGAACCATTTGGGACAACTTGAGGCAGAAGAAGACGAAATTTTTTCAACGACTCCGAATTGCGTGGAAACTCACCCACCCTCCTCATTTCTCGTGAGGATTCCAGAATGCATGAACTTGTTTCGAGATTCCTCCCTTTGGGCCCTGAACCATATGGGACAACTTGAGGCAGAAGAAGACAAACTTTTTTCAACGTCTCCGAATTGCGTGGAAACTCACCCACCCTCCTCATTTCTCGTGAGGATTCTAGAATGCATGAACTTGTTTCGAGATTCCTCCCTTTGGGCCCTGAACCATTTGGGACAACTTGAGGCAGAAGAAGACGAACTTTTTTCAACGTCTCGGAATTGGTTGGAAACTCACCCACCCTCCTCATTTCTCGTGAGTATTCCAGAATGCATGAACTTGTTTCGAGATTCCTCCGGTTGGGCCCTGAACCATTTGCGACAACTTGAGGCAGAAGAAGACGAACTTTTTTCAACGTCTCGGATTGGTTGGAAACTCACCCACCCTCCTCATTTCTCGTGAGGATTCCAGAATGCATGAACTTGTTTCGAGATTCCTCCGGTTGGGCCCTGAACCATTTGGGACAACTTGAGGCAGAAGAAGACGAACTTTTTTCAACGTCTCGGAATTGGTTGGAAACTCACCCACCCTCCTCATTTCTCGTGAGGATTCCAGAATGCATGAACTTGTTTCGAGATTCCTCCGTTTGGGCCCTGAACCATTTGGCAAGACTTGAGGCAGAAGAAGACGAACTTTTTTCAACGACTCCGAATTGCGTGGAAACTCACCCACCCTCCTCATTTCTCGTGAGGATTCCAGAATGCATGAACTTTTTTCGAGATTCCTCCGTTTGGGCCCTGAACCATTTGGGACAACTTGAGGCAGAAGAAGAAGAACTTTTTTCAGCGACTCCGAATTGCGTGGAAACTCACCCACCCTCCTGATTTCTCGTGAGGATTCCAGAATGCATGAACTTGTTTCGAGATTCCTCCCTTTGGGCCCTGAACCATATGGGACAACTTGAGCCAGAAGAAGACGAACTTTTTTCAACGTCTCCGAATTGGTTGGAAACTCACCCACCCTCCTCATTTCTCGTGAGGATTCCAGAATGCATGAACTTGTTTCGAGATTCCTCCGTTTGGGCCCTGAACCATTTGGGACAACTTGAGGCAGAAGAAGACGAACTTTTTTCAACGTCTCCGAATTGCGTGGAAACTCACCCACCCTCCTCATTTCTCGTGAGGATTCCAGAATGCATGAACTTGTTTCCAGATTCCTCCCTTTCGGCCCTGAACCATATGGGACAACTTGAGGCAGAAGAAGACGAACTTTTTTCAACGTCTCGGAATTGCTTAGAAACTCACCCACCCTCCTCATTTCTCGTGAGGATTCCAGAATGCATGAACTTGTTTCGAGATTCCTCCCTTTTGGCCCTAAACCATATGGGACAACTTGAGGCAGAAGAAGACGAACTTTTTTCAACGACTCCGAATTGCGTGGAAACTCACCCACCCTCCTCATTTCTCGTGAGGACTACAGAATGCACGAACTTGTTTCGAGATTCCTGCGTTTGGGCCGTGAACCATTTGGGACAACTTGAGGCAGAAGAAGACGAACTTTTTTCAACGTCTCCGAATTGCGTGGAAACTCACCCACCCACCTCATTTCTCGTGAGGATTCCAGAATGCATGAACTTGTTTCCAGATTCCTCCCTTTCGGCCCTGAACCATATGGGACAACTTGAGGCAGAAGAAGACGAACTTTTTTCAACGTCTCGGAATTGCTTAGAAACTCACCCACCCTCCTCATTTCTCGTGAGGATTCCAGAATGCATGAACTTGTTTCGAGATTCCTCCGTTTGGGCCCTGAACCATATGGGACAACTTGAGCCAGAAGAAGACGAACTTTTTTGAACGTCTCGGAATTGGTTGGAAACTCACCCACCCTCCTCATTTCCCGTGAGGATTCCAGAATGCATGAACTTGTTTCGAGATTCCTCCGTTTGGGCCCTGAACCATTTGGGACAACTTGAGGTAGAAGAAGACGAACTTTTTTCAACGTCTCCGAATTGCGTGGAAACTCACCCACCCTCCTCATTTCTCGTGAGGATTCCAGAATGCATGAACTTGTTTCCAGATTCCTCCCTTTCGGCCCTGAACCATATGGGACAACTTGAGGCAGAAGAAGACGAACTTTTTTCAACGTCTCGGAATTGCTTAGAAACTCACCCACCCTCCTCATTTCTCGCGAGGATTCCAGAATGCATGAACTTGTTTCCAGATTCCTCCCTTTCGGCCCTGAACCATATGGGACAACTTGAGGCAGAAGAAGACGAACTTTTTTCAACGTCTCGGAATTGCTTCGAAACTCACCCACCCTCCTCATTTCTCGTGAGGATTCCAGAATGCATGAACTTGTTTCGAGATTCCTCCGTTTGGGCCCTGAACCATTTGGGACAACTTGAGGCAGAAGAAGACGAACTTTTTTGAACGTCTCGGAATTGGTTGGAAACTCACCCACCCTCCTCATTTCTCGTGAGGATTCCAGAATGCATGAACTTGTTTCGAGATTCCTCCCTTTGGGCCCTGAACCATTTGGGACAACTTGAGCCAGAAGAAGACGAACTTTTTTGAACGTCTCGGAATTGGTTGGAAACTCACCCACCCTCCTCATTTCTCGTGAGGATTCCAGAATGCATGAACTTGTTTCGAGATTCCTCCCTTTGGGCCCTGAACCATTTGGGACAACTTGAGCCAGAAGAAGACGAACTTTTTTGAACGTCTCGGAATTGGTTGGAAACTCACCCACCCTCCTCATTTCTCGTGTGGATTCCAGAATGCATGAACTTGTTTCGAGATTCCTCCGTTTGGGCCCTGAACCATTTGGGACAACTTGAGGCAGAAGAAGACGAACTTTTTTCAACGTCTCGGAATTGCGTGGAAACTCACCCACCCTCCTCATTTCTCGTGAGGATTCCAGAATGCATGAACTTGTTTCGAGATTCCTCCCTTTGGGCCCTGAACCATATGGGACAACTTGAGGCAGAAGAAGACGAACTTTTTTCAACGTCTCCGAATTGCGTGGAAACTCACCCACCCACCTCATTTCTCGTGAGGATTCCAGAATGCATGAACTTGTTTCCAGATTCCTCCCTTTCGGCCCTGAACCATATGGGACAACTTGAGGCAGAAGAAGACGAACTTTTTTCAACGTCTCGGAATTGCTTAGAAACTCACCCACCCTCCTCATTTCTCGTGAGGATTCCAGAATGCATGAACTTGTTTCGAGATTCCTCCGTTTGGGCCCTGAACCATATGGGACAACTTGAGCCAGAAGAAGACGAACTTTTTTGAACGTCTCGGAATTGGTTGGAAACTCACCCACCCTCCTCATTTCTCGTGAGGATTCCAGAATGCATGAACTTGTTTCGAGATTCCTCCGTTTGGGCCCTGAACCATTTGGGACAACTTGAGGTAGAAGAAGACGAACTTTTTTCAACGTCTCCGAATTGCGTGGAAACTCACCCACCCTCCTCATTTCTCGTGAGGATTCCAGAATGCATGAACTTGTTTCCAGATTCCTCCCTTTCGGCCCTGAACCATATGGGACAACTTGAGGCAGAAGAAGACGAACTTTTTTCAACGTCTCGGAATTGCTTAGAAACTCACCCACCCTCCTCATTTCTCGTGAGGATTCCAGAATGCATGAACTTGTTTCGAGATTCCTCCGTTTGGGCCCTGAACCATTTGGGACAACTTGAGGCAGAAGAAGACGAACTTTTTTCAACGACTCCGAATTGCGTGGAAACTCACCGACCCTCCTCATTTCTCGTGAGGATTCCAGAATGCATGAACTTGTTTTGAGATTCCTCCCTTTGGGCCCTGAACCATATGGGACAACTTGAGGCAGAAGAAGACGAACTTTTTTCAACGTCTCCGAATTGCGTGGAAACTCACCCACCCTCCTCATTTCTCGTGAGGATTCCAGAATGCATGAACTTGTTTCGAGATTCCTCCCTTTGGGCCCTGAACCATTTGGGACAACTTGAGCCAGAAGAAGACGAACTTTTTTGAACGTCTCGGAATTGGTTGGAAACTCACCCACCCTCCTCATTTCTCGTGAGGATTCCAGAATGCATGAACTTGTTTCGAGATTCCTCCCTTTGGGCCCTGAACCATTTGGGACAACTTGAGCCAGAAGAAGACGAACTTTTTTGAACGTCTCGGAATTGGTTGGAAACTCACCCACCCTCCTCATTTCTCGTGTGGATTCCAGAATGCATGAACTTGTTTCGAGATTCCTCCGTTTGGGCCCTGAACCATTTGGGACAACTTGAGGCAGAAGAAGACGAACTTTTTTCAACGTCTCGGAATTGCGTGGAAACTCACCCACCCTCCTCATTTCTCGTGAGGATTCCAGAATGCATGAACTTGTTTCGAGATTCCTCCCTTTGGGCCCTGAACCATATGGGACAACTTGAGGCAGAAGAAGACGAACTTTTTTCAACGACTCCGAATTGCGTGGAAACTCACCCACCCTCCTCATTTCTCGTGAGGATTCCAGAATGCATGAACTTTTTTCGAGATTCCTCCGTTTGGGCCCTGAACCATTTGGGACAACTTGAGGCAGAAGAAGAAGAACTTTTTTCAACGACTCCGAATTGCGTGGAAACTCACCCACCCTCCTCATTTCTCGTGAGGATTCCAGAATGCATGAACTTGTTTCGAGATTCCTCCGTTTGGGCCCTGAACCATTTGGGACAACTTGAGGCAGAAGAAGACGAACTTTTTTCAACGACTCCGAATTGCGTGGAAACTCACCGACCCTCCTCATTTCTCGTGAGGATTCCAGAATGCATGAACTTGTTTCGAGATTCCTCCGTTTGGGCCCTGAACCATATGGGACAACTTGAGGCAGAAGAAGACGAACTTTTTTCAACGACTCCGAATTGCGTGGAAACTCACCCACCCTCCTCATTTCTCGTGAGGATTCCAGAATGCATGAACTTGTTTCGAGATTCCTCCCTTTGGGCCCTGAACCATATGGGACAACTTGAGGCAGAAGAAGACGAACTTTTTTCAACGTCTCCGAATTGCGTGGAAACTCACCCACCCACCTCATTTCTCGTGAGGATTCCAGAATGCATGAACTTGTTTCCAGATTCCTCCCTTTCGGCCCTGAACCATATGGGACAACTTGAGGCAGAAGAAGACGATCTTTTTTCAACGTCTCGGAATTGCTTAGAAACTCACCCACCCTCCTCATTTCTCGCGAGGATTCCAGAATGCATGAACTTGTTTCCAGATTCCTCCCTTTCGGCCCTGAACCATATGGGACAACTTGAGGCAGAAGAAGACGAACTTTTTTCAACGTCTCGGAATTGCTTAGAAACTCACCCACCCTCCTCATTTCTCGTGAGGATTCCAGAATGCATGAACTTGTTTCGAGATTCCTCCGTTTGGGCCCTGAACCATTTGGGACAACTTGAGGCAGAAGAAGACGAACTTTTTTGAACGTCTCGGAATTGGTTGGAAACTCACCCACCCTCCTCATTTCTCGTGAGGATTCCAGAATGCATGAACTTGTTTCGAGATTCCTCCCTTTGGGCCCTGAACCATTTGGGACAACTTGAGCCAGAAGAAGACGAACTTTTTTGAACGTCTCGGAATTGGTTGGAAACTCACCCACCCTCCTCATTTCTCGTGAGGATTCCAGAATGCATGAACTTGTTTCGAGATTCCTCCCTTTGGGCCCTGAACCATTTGGGACAACTTGAGCCAGAAGAAGACGAACTTTTTTGAACGTCTCGGAATTGGTTGGAAACTCACCCACCCTCCTCATTTCTCGTGTGGATTCCAGAATGCATGAACTTGTTTCGAGATTCCTCCGTTTAGGCCCTGAACCATTTGGGACAACTTGAGGCAGAAGAAGACGAACTTTTTTCAACGTCTCGGAATTGCGTGGAAACTCACCCACCCTCCTCATTTCTCGTGAGGATTCCAGAATGCATGAACTTGTTTCGAGATTCCTCCCTTTGGGCCCTGAACCATATGGGACAACTTGAGGCAGAAGAAGACGAACTTTTTTCAACGTCTCCGAATTGCGTGGAAACTCACCCACCCACCTCATTTCTCGTGAGGATTCCAGAATGCATGAACTTGTTTCCAGATTCCTCCCTTTCGGCCCTGAACCATATGGGACAACTTGAGGCAGAAGAAGACGAACTTTTTTCAACGTCTCGGAATTGCTTAGAAACTCACCCACCCTCCTCATTTCTCGTGAGGATTCCAGAATGCATGAACTTGTTTCGAGATTCCTCCGTTTGGGCCCTGAACCATATGGGACAACTTGAGCCAGAAGAAGACGAACTTTTTTGAACGTCTCGGAATTGGTTGGAAACTCACCCACCCTCCTCATTTCTCGTGAGGATTCCAGAATGCATGAACTTGTTTCGAGATTCCTCCGTTTGGGCCCTGAACCATTTGGGACAACTTGAGGTAGAAGAAGACGAACTTTTTTCAACGTCTCCGAATTGCGTGGAAACTCACCCACCCTCCTCATTTCTCGTGAGGATTCCAGAATGCATGAACTTGTTTCCAGATTCCTCCCTTTCGGCCCTGAACCATATGGGACAACTTGAGGCAGAAGAAGACGAACTTTTTTCAACGTCTCGGAATTGCTTAGAAACTCACCCACCCTCCTCATTTCTCGTGAGGATTCCAGAATGCATGAACTTGTTTCGAGATTCCTCCGTTTGGGCCCTGAACCATTTGGGACAACTTGAGGCAGAAGAAGACGAACTTTTTTCAACGACTCCGAATTGCGTGGAAACTCACCGACCCTCCTCATTTCTCGTGAGGATTCCAGAATGCATGAACTTGTTTTGAGATTCCTCCCTTTGGGCCCTGAACCATATGGGACAACTTGAGGCAGAAGAAGACGAACTTTTTTCAACGTCTCCGAATTGCGTGGAAACTCACCCACCCTCCTCATTTCTCGTGAGGATTCCAGAATGCATGAACTTGTTTCGAGATTCCTCCCTTTGGGCCCTGAACCATTTGGGACAACTTGAGCCAGAAGAAGACGAACTTTTTTGAACGTCTCGGAATTGGTTGGAAACTCACCCACCCTCCTCATTTCTCGTGAGGATTCCAGAATGCATGAACTTGTTTCGAGATTCCTCCCTTTGGGCCCTGAACCATTTGGGACAACTTGAGCCAGAAGAAGACGAACTTTTTTGAACGTCTCGGAATTGGTTGGAAACTCACCCACCCTCCTCATTTCTCGTGTGGATTCCAGAATGCATGAACTTGTTTCGAGATTCCTCCGTTTGGGCCCTGAACCATTTGGGACAACTTGAGGCAGAAGAAGACGAACTTTTTTCAACGTCTCGGAATTGCGTGGAAACTCACCCACCCTCCTCATTTCTCGTGAGGATTCCAGAATGCATGAACTTGTTTCGAGATTCCTCCCTTTGGGCCCTGAACCATATGGGACAACTTGAGGCAGAAGAAGACGAACTTTTTTCAACGACTCCGAATTGCGTGGAAACTCACCCACCCTCCTCATTTCTCGTGAGGATTCCAGAATGCATGAACTTTTTTCGAGATTCCTCCGTTTGGGCCCTGAACCATTTGGGACAACTTGAGGCAGAAGAAGAAGAACTTTTTTCAACGACTCCGAATTGCGTGGAAACTCACCCACCCTCCTCATTTCTCGTGAGGATTCCAGAATGCATGAACTTGTTTCGAGATTCCTCCGTTTGGGCCCTGAACCATTTGGGACAACTTGAGGCAGAAGAAGACGAACTTTTTTCAACGACTCCGAATTGCGTGGAAACTCACCGACCCTCCTCATTTCTCGTGAGGATTCCAGAATGCATGAACTTGTTTCGAGATTCCTCCGTTTGGGCCCTGAACCATATGGGACAACTTGAGGCAGAAGAAGACGAACTTTTTTCAACGACTCCGAATTGCGTGGAAACTCACCCACCCTCCTCATTTCTCGTGAGGATTCCAGAATGCATGAACTTGTTTCGAGATTCCTCCCTTTGGGCCCTGAACCATATGGGACAACTTGAGGCAGAAGAAGACGAACTTTTTTCAACGTCTCCGAATTGCGTGGAAACTCACCCACCCACCTCATTTCTCGTGAGGATTCCAGAATGCATGAACTTGTTTCCAGATTCCTCCCTTTCGGCCCTGAACCATATGGGACAACTTGAGGCAGAAGAAGACGATCTTTTTTCAACGTCTCGGAATTGCTTAGAAACTCACCCACCCTCCTCATTTCTCGCGAGGATTCCAGAATGCATGAACTTGTTTCCAGATTCCTCCCTTTCGGCCCTGAACCATATGGGACAACTTGAGGCAGAAGAAGACGAACTTTTTTCAACGTCTCGGAATTGCTTAGAAACTCACCCACCCTCCTCATTTCTCGTGAGGATTCCAGAATGCATGAACTTGTTTCGAGATTCCTCCGTTTGGGCCCTGAACCATTTGGGACAACTTGAGGCAGAAGAAGACGAACTTTTTTCAACGACTCCGAATTGCGTGGAAACTCACCGACCCTCCTCATTTCTCGTGAGGATTCCAGAATGCATGAACTTGTTTTGAGATTCCTCCCTTTGGGCCCTGAACCATATGGGACAACTTGAGGCAGAAGAAGACGAACTTTTTTCAACGTCTCCGAATTGCGTGGAAACTCACCCACCCTCCTCATTTCTCGTGAGGATTCCAGAATGCATGAACTTGTTTCGAGATTCCTCCCTTTGGGCCCTGAACCATTTGGGACAACTTGAGCCAGAAGAAGACGAACTTTTTTGAACGTCTCGGAATTGGTTGGAAACTCACCCACCCTCCTCATTTCTCGTGAGGATTCCAGAATGCATGAACTTGTTTCGAGATTCCTCCCTTTGGGCCCTGAACCATTTGGGACAACTTGAGCCAGAAGAAGACGAACTTTTTTGAACGTCTCGGAATTGGTTGGAAACTCACCCACCCTCCTCATTTCTCGTGTGGATTCCAGAATGCATGAAATTGTTTCGAGATTCCTCCGTTTGGGCCCTGAACCATTTGGGACAACTTGAGGCAGAAGAAGACGAACCTTTTTCAACGTCTCGGAATTGCGTGGAAACTCACCCACCCTCCTCATTTCTCGTGAGGATTCCAGAATGCATGAACTTGTTTCGAGATTCCTCCCTTTGGGCCCTGAACCATATGGGACAACTTGAGGCAGAAGAAGACGAACTTTTTTCAACGACTCCGAATTGCGTGGAAACTCACCCACCCTCCTCATTTCTCGTGAGGATTCCAGAATGCATGAACTTTTTTCGAGATTCCTCCGTTTGGGCCCTGAACCATTTGGGACAACTTGAGGCAGAAGAAGAAGAACTTTTTTCAACGACTCCGAATTGCGTGGAAACTCACCCACCCTCCTCATTTCTCGTGAGGATTCCAGAATGCATGAACTTGTTTCGAGATTCCTCCGTTTGGGCCCTGAACCATTTGGGACAACTTGAGGCAGAAGAAGACGAACTTTTTTCAACGACTCCGAATTGCGTGGAAACTCACCGACCCTCCTCATTTCTCGTGAGGATTCCAGAATGCATGAACTTGTTTCGAGATTCCTCCGTTTGGGCCCTGAACCATATGGGACAACTTGAGGCAGAAGAAGACGAACTTTTTTCAACGACTCCGAATTGCGTGGAAACTCACCCACCCTCCTCATTTCTCGTGAGGATTAAAGAATGCATGAACTTTTTTCGAGATTCCTCCGTTTGGGCCCTGAACCATTTGGGACAACTTGAGGCAGAAGAAGACGAACTTTTTTCAACGACTCCGAATTGCGTGGAAACTCACCCACCCTCCTCATTTCTCGTGAGGATTCCAGAATGCATGAACTTGTTTCGAGATTCCTCCGTTTGGGCCCTGAACCATTTGGGAAGACTTGAGGCAGAAGAAGACGAACTTTTTTCAACGACTCCGAATTGCGTGGAAACTCACCCACCCTCCTCATTTCTCGTGAGGACTACAGAATGCACGAACTTGTTTAGAGATTCCTTCGTTTGGGCCGTGAACCATTTGGGACAACTTGAGGCAGAAGAAGACGAACTTTTTTCAACGACTCCGAATTGCGTGGAAACTCACCCACCCTCCTCATTTCTCGTGAGGATTCCAGAATGCATGAACTTGTTTCGAGATTCCTCCCTTTGGGCCCTGAACCATATGGGACAACTTGAGGCAGAAGAAGACGAACTTTTTTCAACGTCTCCGAATTGCGTGGAAACTCACCCACCCTCCTCATTTCTCGTGAGGATTCCAGAATGCATGAACTTGTTTCCAGATTCCTCCCTTTCGGCCCTGAACCATTTGGGACAACTTGAGGCAGAAGAAGACGAACTTTTTTCAACGTCTCGGAATTGCTTGGAAACTCACCCACCCTCCTCATTTCTCGTGAGGATTCCAGAATGCATGAACTTGTTTCGAGATTCCTCCGTTTGGGCCCTGAACCATTTGGGACAACTTGAGGCAGAAGAAGACGAACTTTTTTCAACGTCTCGGAATTGCTTGGAAACTCACCCACCCTCCTCATTTCTCGTGAGGATTCCAGAATGCATGAACTTGTTTCGAGATTCCTCCGTTTGGGCCCTGAACCATTTGGGACAACTTGAGGCAGAAGAAGACGAACTTTTTTCAACGACTCCGAATTGCGTGGAAACTCACCCACCCTCCTCATTTCTCGTGAGGATTCCAGAATACATGAACTTTTTTCGAGATTCCTCCGTTTGGGCCCTGAACCATTTGGGACAACTTGAGGCAGAAGAAGAAGAACTTTTTTCAATGACTCCGAATTGCGTGGAAACTCTCCCACCCTCCTCATTTCTCGTGAGGATTCCAGAATGCATGAACTTGTTTCGAGATTCCTCCGTTTGGGCCCTGAACCATTTGGGACAACTTGAGGCAGAAGAAGACGAACTTTTTTCAACGACTCCGAATTGCGTGGAAACTCACCGACCCTCCTCATTTCTCGTGAGGATTCCAGAATGCATGAACTTGTTTCGAGATTCCTCCCTTTGGGCCCTGAACCATATGGGACAACTTGAGGCAGAAGAAGACGAACTTTTTTCAACGTCTCCGAATTGCGTGGAAACTCACCCACCCTCCTCATTTCTCGTGAGGATTCCAGAATGCATGAACTTGTTTCGAGATTCCTCCCTTTGGGCCCTGAACCATTTGGGACAACTTGAGCCAGAAGAAGACGAACTTTTTTGAACGTCTCGGAATTGGTTGGAAACTCACCCACCCTCCTCATTTCTCGTGAGGATTCCAGAATGCATGAACTTGTTTCGAGATTCCTCCGTTTGGGCCCTGAACCATTTGGGACAACTTGAGGCAGAAGAAGACGAACTTTTTTCAACGTCTCGGAATTGCTTGGAAACTCACCCACCCTCCTCATTTCTTGTGTGGATTCCAGAATGCATGAACTTGTTTCGAGATTCCTCCGTTTGGGCCCTGAACCATTTGGGACAACTTGAGGCAGAAGAAGACGAACTTTTTTCAACGTCTCAGAATTGCGTGGAAACTCACCCACCCTCCTCATTTCTCGTGAGGACTCCAGAATGCACGAACTTGTTTCGAGATTCCTCCGTTTGGGCCCTGAACCATTTGGGACAACTTGAGGCAGAAGAAGACGAACTTTTTTCAACGTCTCCGAATTGCGTGGAAACTCACCCACCCACCTCATTTCTCGTGAGGATTCCAGAATGCATGAACTTGTTTCCAGATTCCTCCCTTTCGGCCCTGAACCATATGGGACAACTTGAGGCAGAAGAAGACGAACTTTTTTCAACGTCTCGGAATTGCTTAGAAACTCACCCACCCTCCTCATTTCTCGTGAGGATTCCAGAATGCATGAACTTGTTTCGAGATTCCCCCGTTTGGGCCCTGAACCATATGGGACAACTTGAGCCAGAAGAAGACGAACTTTTTTGAACGTCTCGGAATTGGTTGGAAACTCACCCACCCTCCTCATTTCTCGTGAGGATTCCAGAATGCATGAACTTGTTTCGAGATTCCTCCGTTTGGGCCCTGAACCATTTGGGACAACTTGAGGCAGAAGAAGACGAACTTTTTTCAACGTCTCCGAATTGCGTGGAAACTCACCCACCCTCCTCATTTCTCGTGAGGATTCCAGAATGCATGAACTTGTTTCCAGATTCCTCCCTTTCGGCCCTGAACCATATGGGACAACTTGAGGCAGAAGAAGACGAACTTTTTTCAACGTCTCGGAATTGGTTAGAAACTCACCCACCCTCCTCATTTCTCGTGAGGATTCCAGAATGCATGAACTTGTTTCGAGATTCCTCCCTTTTGGCCCTAAACCATATGGGACAACTTGAGGCAGAAGAAGACGAACTTTTTTCAACGACTCCGAATTGCGTGGAAACTCACCCACCCACCTCATTTCTCGTGAGGATTCCAGAATGCATGAACTTTTTTCGAGATTCCTCCGTTTGGGCCCTGAACCATTTGGGACAACTTGAGGCAGAAGAAGAAGAACTTTTTTCAACGACTCCGAATTGCGTGGAAACTCACCAACCCTCCTCATTTCTCGTGAGGATTCCAGAATGCATGAACTTGTTTCGAGATTCCTCCGTTTGGGCCCTGAACCATTTGGGACAACTTGAGGCAGAAGAAGACGAACTTTTTTCAACGACTCCGAATTGCGTGGAAACTCACCGACCCTCCTCATTTCTCGTGAGGATTCCAGAATGCATGAACTTGTTTCGAGATTCCTCCCTTTGGGCCCTGAACCATATGGGACAACTTGAGGCAGAAGAAGACGAACTTTTTTCAACGTCTCCGAATTGCGTGGAAACTCACCCACCCTCCTCATTTCTCGTGAGGATTCCAGAATGCATGAACTTGTTTCGAGATTCCTCCCTTTGGGCCCTGAACCATTTGGGACAACTTGAGCCAGAAGAAGACGAACTTTTTTGAACGTCTCGGAATTGGTTGGAAACTCACCCACCCTCCTCATTTCTCGTGAGGATTCCAGAATGCATGAACTTGTTTCGAGATTCCTCCGTTTGGGCCCTGAACCATTTGGGAAGACTTGAGGCAGAAGAAGACGAACTTTTTTCAACGACTCCGAATTGCGTGGAAGCTCACCCACCCTCCTCATTTCTCGTGAGGACTCCAGAATGCATGAACTTGTTTCGAGATTCCTCCGTTTTGGCCCTGAACCATATGGGACAACTTGAGGCAGAAGAAGACGATCTTTTTTCAACGTCTCGGAATTGCTTAGAAACTCACCCACCCTCCTCATTTCTCGCGAGGATTCCAGAATGCATGAACTTGTTTCCAGATTCCTCCCTTTCGGCCCTGAACCATATGGGACAACTTGAGGCAGAAGAAGACGAACTTTTTTCAACGTCTCGGAATTGCTTAGAAACTCACCCACCCTCCTCATTTCTCGTGAGGATTCCAGAATGCATGAACTTGTTTCGAGATTCCTCCGTTTGGGCCCTGAACCATTTGGGACAACTTGAGGCAGAAGAAGACGAACTTTTTTCAACGACTCCGAATTGCGTGGAAACTCACCGACCCTCCTCATTTCTCGTGAGGATTCCAGAATGCATGAACTTGTTTTGAGATTCCTCCCTTTGGGCCCTGAACCATATGGGACAACTTGAGGCAGAAGAAGACGAACTTTTTTCAACGTCTCCGAATTGCGTGGAAACTCACCCACCCTCCTCATTTCTCGTGAGGATTCCAGAATGCATGAACTTGTTTCGAGATTCCTCCCTTTGGGCCCTGAACCATTTGGGACAACTTGAGCCAGAAGAAGACGAACTTTTTTGAACGTCTCGGAATTGGTTGGAAACTCACCCACCCTCCTCATTTCTCGTGAGGATTCCAGAATGCATGAACTTGTTTCGAGATTCCTCCCTTTGGGCCCTGAACCATTTGGGACAACTTGAGCCAGAAGAAGACGAACTTTTTTGAACGTCTCGGAATTGGTTGGAAACTCACCCACCCTCCTCATTTCTCGTGTGGATTCCAGAATGCATGAAATTGTTTCGAGATTCCTCCGTTTGGGCCCTGAACCATTTGGGACAACTTGAGGCAGAAGAAGACGAACCTTTTTCAACGTCTCGGAATTGCGTGGAAACTCACCCACCCTCCTCATTTCTCGTGAGGATTCCAGAATGCATGAACTTGTTTCGAGATTCCTCCCTTTGGGCCCTGAACCATATGGGACAACTTGAGGCAGAAGAAGACGAACTTTTTTCAACGACTCCGAATTGCGTGGAAACTCACCCACCCTCCTCATTTCTCGTGAGGATTCCAGAATGCATGAACTTTTTTCGAGATTCCTCCGTTTGGGCCCTGAACCATTTGGGACAACTTGAGGCAGAAGAAGAAGAACTTTTTTCAACGACTCCGAATTGCGTGGAAACTCACCCACCCTCCTCATTTCTCGTGAGGATTCCAGAATGCATGAACTTGTTTCGAGATTCCTCCGTTTGGGCCCTGAACCATTTGGGACAACTTGAGGCAGAAGAAGACGAACTTTTTTCAACGACTCCGAATTGCGTGGAAACTCACCGACCCTCCTCATTTCTCGTGAGGATTCCAGAATGCATGAACTTGTTTCGAGATTCCTCCGTTTGGGCCCTGAACCATATGGGACAACTTGAGGCAGAAGAAGACGAACTTTTTTCAACGACTCCGAATTGCGTGGAAACTCACCCACCCTCCTCATTTCTCGTGAGGATTAAAGAATGCATGAACTTTTTTCGAGATTCCTCCGTTTGGGCCCTGAACCATTTGGGACAACTTGAGGCAGAAGAAGACGAACTTTTTTCAACGACTCCGAATTGCGTGGAAACTCACCCACCCTCCTCATTTCTCGTGAGGATTCCAGAATGCATGAACTTGTTTCGAGATTCCTCCGTTTGGGCCCTGAACCATTTGGGAAGACTTGAGGCAGAAGAAGACGAACTTTTTTCAACGACTCCGAATTGCGTGGAAACTCACCCACCCTCCTCATTTCTCGTGAGGACTACAGAATGCACGAACTTGTTTCGAGATTCCTTCGTTTGGGCCGTGAACCATTTGGGACAACTTGAGGCAGAAGAAGACGAACTTTTTTCAACGACTCCGAATTGCGTGGAAACTCACCCACCCTCCTCATTTCTCGTGAGGATTCCAGAATGCATGAACTTGTTTCGAGATTCCTCCCTTTGGGCCCTGAACCATATGGGACAACTTGAGGCAGAAGAAGACGAACTTTTTTCAACGTCTCCGAATTGCGTGGAAACTCACCCACCCTCCTCATTTCTCGTGAGGATTCCAGAATGCATGAACTTGTTTCCAGATTCCTCCCTTTCGGCCCTGAACCATTTGGGACAACTTGAGGCAGAAGAAGACGAACTTTTTTCAACGTCTCGGAATTGCTTGGAAACTCACCCACCCTCCTCATTTCTCGTGAGGATTCCAGAATGCATGAACTTGTTTCGAGATTCCTCCGTTTGGGCCCTGAACCATTTGGGACAACTTGAGGCAGAAGAAGACGAACTTTTTTCAACGTCTCGGAATTGCTTGGAAACTCACCCACCCTCCTCATTTCTCGTGAGGATTCCAGAATGCATGAACTTGTTTCGAGATTCCTCCGTTTGGGCCCTGAACCATTTGGGACAACTTGAGGCAGAAGAAGACGAACTTTTTTCAACGACTCCGAATTGCGTGGAAACTCACCCACCCTCCTCATTTCTCGTGAGGATTCCAGAATACATGAACTTTTTTCGAGATTCCTCCGTTTGGGCCCTGAACCATTTGGGACAACTTGAGGCAGAAGAAGAAGAACTTTTTTCAATGACTCCGAATTGCGTGGAAACTCTCCCACCCTCCTCATTTCTCGTGAGGATTCCAGAATGCATGAACTTGTTTCGAGATTCCTCCGTTTGGGCCCTGAACCATTTGGGACAACTTGAGGCAGAAGAAGACGAACTTTTTTCAACGACTCCGAATTGCGTGGAAACTCACCGACCCTCCTCATTTCTCGTGAGGATTCCAGAATGCATGAACTTGTTTCGAGATTCCTCCCTTTGGGCCCTGAACCATATGGGACAACTTGAGGCAGAAGAAGACGAACTTTTTTCAACGTCTCCGAATTGCGTGGAAACTCACCCACCCTCCTCATTTCTCGTGAGGATTCCAGAATGCATGAACTTGTTTCGAGATTCCTCCCTTTGGGCCCTGAACCATTTGGGACAACTTGAGCCAGAAGAAGACGAACTTTTTTGAACGTCTCGGAATTGGTTGGAAACTCACCCACCCTCCTCATTTCTCGTGAGGATTCCAGAATGCATGAACTTGTTTCGAGATTCCTCCGTTTGGGCCCTGAACCATTTGGGACAACTTGAGGCAGAAGAAGACGAACTTTTTTCAACGTCTCGGAATTGCTTGGAAACTCACCCACCCTCCTCATTTCTTGTGTGGATTCCAGAATGCATGAACTTGTTTCGAGATTCCTCCGTTTGGGCCCTGAACCATTTGGGACAACTTGAGGCAGAAGAAGACGAACTTTTTTCAACGTCTCAGAATTGCGTGGAAACTCACCCACCCTCCTCATTTCTCGTGAGGACTCCAGAATGCACGAACTTGTTTCGAGATTCCTCCGTTTGGGCCCTGAACCATTTGGGACAACTTGAGGCAGAAGAAGACGAACTTTTTTCAACGTCTCCGAATTGCGTGGAAACTCACCCACCCACCTCATTTCTCGTGAGGATTCCAGAATGCATGAACTTGTTTCCAGATTCCTCCCTTTCGGCCCTGAACCATATGGGACAACTTGAGGCAGAAGAAGACGAACTTTTTTCAACGTCTCGGAATTGCTTAGAAACTCACCCACCCTCCTCATTTCTCGTGAGGATTCCAGAATGCATGAACTTGTTTCGAGATTCCCCCGTTTGGGCCCTGAACCATATGGGACAACTTGAGCCAGAAGAAGACGAACTTTTTTGAACGTCTCGGAATTGGTTGGAAACTCACCCACCCTCCTCATTTCTCGTGAGGATTCCAGAATGCATGAACTTGTTTCGAGATTCCTCCGTTTGGGCCCTGAACCATTTGGGACAACTTGAGGCAGAAGAAGACGAACTTTTTTCAACGTCTCCGAATTGCGTGGAAACTCACCCACCCTCCTCATTTCTCGTGAGGATTCCAGAATGCATGAACTTGTTTCCAGATTCCTCCCTTTCGGCCCTGAACCATATGGGACAACTTGAGGCAGAAGAAGACGAACTTTTTTCAACGTCTCGGAATTGGTTAGAAACTCACCCACCCTCCTCATTTCTCGTGAGGATTCCAGAATGCATGAACTTGTTTCGAGATTCCTCCCTTTTGGCCCTAAACCATATGGGACAACTTGAGGCAGAAGAAGACGAACTTTTTTCAACGACTCCGAATTGCGTGGAAACTCACCCACCCACCTCATTTCTCGTGAGGATTCCAGAATGCATGAACTTTTTTCGAGATTCCTCCGTTTGGGCCCTGAACCATTTGGGACAACTTGAGGCAGAAGAAGAAGAACTTTTTTCAACGACTCCGAATTGCGTGGAAACTCACCAACCCTCCTCATTTCTCGTGAGGATTCCAGAATGCATGAACTTGTTTCGAGATTCCTCCGTTTGGGCCCTGAACCATTTGGGACAACTTGAGGCAGAAGAAGACGAACTTTTTTCAACGACTCCGAATTGCGTGGAAACTCACCGACCCTCCTCATTTCTCGTGAGGATTCCAGAATGCATGAACTTGTTTCGAGATTCCTCCCTTTGGGCCCTGAACCATATGGGACAACTTGAGGCAGAAGAAGACGAACTTTTTTCAACGTCTCCGAATTGCGTGGAAACTCACCCACCCTCCTCATTTCTCGTGAGGATTCCAGAATGCATGAACTTGTTTCGAGATTCCTCCCTTTGGGCCCTGAACCATTTGGGACAACTTGAGCCAGAAGAAGACGAACTTTTTTGAACGTCTCGGAATTGGTTGGAAACTCACCCACCCTCCTCATTTCTCGTGAGGATTCCAGAATGCATGAACTTGTTTCGAGATTCCTCCGTTTGGGCCCTGAACCATTTGGGAAGACTTGAGGCAGAAGAAGACGAACTTTTTTCAACGACTCCGAATTGCGTGGAAGCTCACCCACCCTCCTCATTTCTCGTGAGGACTCCAGAATGCATGAACTTGTTTCGAGATTCCTCCGTTTTGGCCCTGAACCATTTGGGACCACTTGAGGCAGAAGAAGACGAACTTTTTTCAACGACTCCGAATTGCGTGGAAACTCACCCACCCTCCTCATTTCTCGTGAGGATTCCAGAATGCATGAACTTGTTTCGAGATTCCTCCCTTTGGGCCCTGAACTATATGGGACAACTTGAGGCAGAAGAAGACGAACTTTTTTCAACGTCTCCGAATTGCGTGGAAACTCACCCACCCTCCTCATTTCTCGTGAGGATTCCAGAATGCATGAACTTGTTTCGAGATTCCTCCGTTTGGGCCCTGAACCATTTGGGACAACTTGAGGCAGAAGAAGACGAACTTTTTTCAACGTCTCCGTATTGCGTGGAAACTCACCCACCCTCCTCATTTCTCGTGAGGATTCCAGAATGCATGAACTTGTTTCCAGATTCCTCCCTTTCGGCCCTGAACCATTTGGGACAACTTGAGGCAGAAGAAGACGAACTTTTTTCAACGTCTCGGAATTGCTTGGAAACTCACCCATCCTCCTCTTTTCTCGTGAGGATTCCAGAATGCATGAACTTGTTTCGAGATTCCTCCGGTTGGGCCCTGAACCATTTGGGACAACTTGAGGCAGAAGAAGACGAACTTTTTTCAACGTCTCGGAATTGGATGGAAACTCACCCACCCTCCTCATTTCTCGTGAGGATTCCAGAATGCATGAACTTGTTTCGAGATTCCTCCCTTTGGGCCCTGAACCATTTGGGACAACTTGAGCCAGAAGAAGACGAACTTTTTTGAACGTCTCGGAATTGGTTGGAAACTCACCCACCCTCCTCATTTCTCGTGAGGATTCCAGAATGCATGAACTTGTTTCGAGATTCCTCCGTTTGGGCCCTGAACCATTTTGGAAGACTTGAGGCAGAAGAAGATGAACTTTTTTCAACGACTCCGAATTGCGTGGAAGCTCACCCACCCTCCTCAGTTCTCGTGAGGACTCCAGAATGCATGAACTTGTTTCGAGATTCCTCCGTTTTGGCCCTGAACCATTTGGGACCACTTGAGGCAGAAGAAGACGAACTTTTTTCAACGACTCCGAATTGCGTGGAAGCTCACCCACCCTCCTCATTTCTCGTGAGGACTCCAGAATGCATGAACTTGTTTCGAGATTCCTCCGTTTTGGCCCTGAACCATTTGGGACCACTTGAGGCAGAAGAAGACGAACTTTTTTCAACGACTCCGAATTGCGTGGAAACTCACCCACCCTCCTCATTTCTCGTGAGGATTCCAGAATGCATGAACTTGTTTCGAGATTCCTCCCTTTGGGCCCTGAACTATATGGGACAACTTGAGGCAGAAGAAGACGAACTTTTTTCAACGTCTCCGAATTGCGTGGAAACTCACCCACCCTCCTCATTTCTCGTGAGGATTCCAGAATGCATGAACTTGTTTCGAGATTCCTCCCTTCGGGCCCTGAACCATTTGGGACAACTTGAGGCAGAAGAAGACGAACTTTTTTCAACGTCTCGGAATTGCTTGGAAACTCACCCACCCTCCTCATTTCTCGTGAGGATTCCAGAATGCATGAACTTGTTTCGAGATTCCTCCGTTTGGGCCCAGAACCATTTGGGACAACTTGAGGCAGAAGAAGACGAACTTTTTTCAACGTCTCGGAATTGCTTGGAAACTCACCCATCCTCCTCTTTTCTCGTGAGGATTCCAGAATGCATGAACTTGTTTCGAGATTCCTCCGGTTGGGCCCTGAACCATTTGGGACAACTTGAGGCAGAAGAAGACGAACTTTTTTCAACGTCTCGGAATTGGATGGAAACTCACCCACCCTCCTCATTTCTCGTGAGGATTCCAGAATGCATGAACTTGTTTCGAGATTCCTCCGTTTGGGCCCTGAACCTTATGGGACCACTTGAGGCAGAAGAAGACGAACTTTTTTGAACGTCTCGGAATTGGTTGGAAACTCACCCACCCTCCTCATTTCTCGTGAGGTTTCCAGAATGCAGGAACTTGTTTCGAGATTCCTCCGTTTGGGCCCTGAACCATTTGGGACAACTTGAGGCAGAAGAAGACGAACTTTTTTCAACGTCTCCGAATTGCGTGGAAACTCGCCCACCCTCCTCATTTCTCGTGAGGATTCCAGAATGCATGAACTTGTTTCCAGATTCCTCCCTTTCGGCCTGAACCATATGGGACAACTTGAGGCAGAAGAAGACGAACTTTTTTCAACGTCTCGGAATTGCTTAGAAACTCACCCACCCTCCTCATTTCTCGTGAGGATTCCAGAATGCATGAACTTGTTTCGAGATTTCTCCGTTTGGGCCCTGAACCATATGGGACAACTTGAGCCAGAAGAAGACGAACTTTTTTGAACGTCTCGGAATTGGTTGGAAACTTACCCACCCTCCTCATTTCTCGTGAGGATTCCAGAATGCATGAACTTGTTTCGAGATTCCTCCGTTTGGGCCCTGAACCATTTGGGACAACTTGAGGCAGAAGAAGACGAACTTTTTTCAACGTCTCCGAATTGCGTGGAAACTCACCCACCCTCCTCATTTCTCGTGAGGATTCCAGAATGCATGAACTTGTTTCGAGATTCCTCCCTTTGGGCCCTGAACTATATGGGACAACTTGAGGCAGAAGAAGACGAACTTTTTTCAACGTCTCCGAATTGCGTGGAAACTCACCCACCCTCCTCATTTCTCGTGAGGATTCCAGAATGCATGAACTTGTTTCGAGATTCCTCCCTTCGGGCCCTGAACCATTTGGGACAACTTGAGGCAGAAGAAGACGAACTTTTTTCAACGTCTCGGAATTGCTTGGAAACTCACCCACCCTCCTCATTTCTCGTGAGGATTCCAGAATGCATGAACTTGTTTCGAGATTCCTCCGTTTGGGCCCTGAACCATTTGGGACAACTTGAGGCAGAAGAAGACGAACTTTTTTCAACGTCTCGGAATTGCTTGGAAACTCACCCATCCTCCTCTTTTCTCGTGAGGATTCCAGAATGCATGAACTTGTTTCGAGATTCCTCCGGTTGGGCCCTGAACCATTTGGGACAACTTGAGGCAGAAGAAGACGAACTTTTTTCAACGTCTCGGAATTGGATGGAAACTCACCCACCCTCCTCATTTCTCGTGAGGATTCCAGAATGCATGAACTTGTTTCGAGATTCCTCCGTTTGGGCCCTGAACCTTATGGGACCACTTGAGGCAGAAGAAGACGAACTTTTTTGAACGTCTCGGAATTGGTTGGAAACTCACCCACCCTCCTCATTTCTCGTGAGGTTTCCAGAATGCAGGAACTTGTTTCGAGATTCCTCCGTTTGGGCCCTGAACCATTTGGGACAACTTGAGGCAGAAGAAGACGAACTTTTTTCAACGTCTCCGAATTGCGTGGAAACTCGCCCACCCTCCTCATTTCTCGTGAGGATTCCAGAATGCATGAACTTGTTTCCAGATTCCTCCCTTTCGGCCTGAACCATATGGGACAACTTGAGGCAGAAGAAGACAAACTTTTTTCAACGTCTCGGAATTGCTTAGAAACTCACCCACCCTCCTCATTTCTCGTGAGGATTCCAGAATGCATGAACTTGTTTCGAGATTTCTCCGTTTGGGCCCTGAACCATATGGGACAACTTGAGCCAGAAGAAGACGAACTTTTTTGAACGTCTCGGAATTGGTTGGAAACTTACCCACCCTCCTCATTTCTCGTGAGGATTCCAGAATGCATGAACTTGTTTCGAGATTCCTCCGTTTGGGCCCTGAACCATTTGGGACAACTTGAGGCAGAAGAAGACGAACTTTTTTCAACGTCTCCGAATTGCGTGGAAACTCACCCACCCTCCTCATTTCTCGTGAGGACTCCAGAATGCATGAACTTGTTTCGAGATTCCTCCGTTTGGGCCCTGAACCATTTGGGACAACTTGAGGCAGAAGAAGACGAACTTTTTTCAACGACTCCGAATTGCGTGGAAACTCACCCACCCTCCTCATTTCTCGTGAGGATTCCAGAATGCAGGAACTTGTTTCGAGATTCCTCGTTTTGGGCCCTGAACCATATGGGACAACTTGAGGCAGAAGAACACGAACTTTTTTCAACGTCTCCGAATTGCGTGGAAACTCACCCACCCTCCTCATTTCTCGTGAGGATTCCAGAATGCATGAACTTGTTTCGAGATTCCTCCCTTCGGGCCCTGAACCATTTGGGACAACTTGAGGCAGAAGAAGACGAACTTTTTTCAACGTCTCGGAATTGCTTGGAAACTCACCCACCCTCCTCATTTCTCGTGAAGATTCCAGAATGCATGAACTTGTTTCGAGATTCCTCCCTTTTGGCCCTAAACCATATGGGACAACTTGAGGCAGAAGAAGACGAAGTTTTTTCAACGACTCCGAATTGCGTGGAAACTCACCCACCCTCCTCATTTCTCGTGAGGATTCCAGAATGCATGAACTTGTTTCGAGATTCCTCCGTTTGGGCCCTGAACCTTATGGGACCACTTGAGGCAGAAGAAGACGAACTTTTTTGAACGTCTCGGAATTGGTTGGAAACTCACCCACCCTCCTCATTTCTCGTGAGGTTTCCAGAATTCATGAACTTGTTTCGAGATTCCTCCGTTTGGGCCCTGAACCATTTGGGACAACTTGAGGCAGAAGAAGACGAACTTTTTTCAACGTCTCGGAATTGCTTCGAAACTCACCCACCCTCCTCATTTCTCGTGAGGATTCCAGAATGCATGAACTTGTTTCGAGATTTCTCCGTTTGGGCCCTGAACCATATGGGACAACTTGAGCCAGAAGAAGACGAACTTTTTTGAACGTCTCGGAATTGGTTGGAAACTTACCCACCCTCCTCATTTCTCGTGAGGATTCCAGAATGCATGAACTTGTTTCGAGATTCCTCCGTTTGGGCCCTGAACCATTTGGGACAACTTGAGGCAGAAGAAGACGAACTTTTTTCAACGTCTCCGAATTGCGTGGAAACTCACCCACCCTCCTCATTTCTCGTGAGGACTCCAGAATGCATGAACTTGTTTCGAGATTCCTCCGTTTGGGCCCTGAACCATTTGGGACAACTTGAGGCAGAAGAAGACGAACTTTTTTCAACGACTCCGAATTGCGTGGAAACTCACCCACCCTCCTCATTTCTCGTGAGGATTCCAGAATGCATGAACTTGTTTCGAGATTCCTCCCTTCGGGCCCTGAACCATTTGGGACAACTTGAGGCAGAAGAAGACGAACTTTTTTCAACGTCTCGGAATTGCTTGGAAACTCACCCACCCTCCTCATTTCTCGTGAGGATTCCAGAATGCATGAACTTGTTTCGAGATTCCTCCGTTTGGGCCCTGAACCATTTGGGACAACTTGAGGCAGAAGAAGACGAACTTTTTTCAACGTCTCGGAATTGCTTGGAAACTCACCCATCCTCCTCTTTTCTCGTGAGGATTCCAGAATGCATGAACTTGTTTCGAGATTCCTCCGGTTGGGCCCTGAACCATTTGGGACAACTTGAGGCAGAAGAAGACGAACTTTTTTCAACGTCTCGGAATTGGATGGAAACTCACCCACCCTCCTCATTTCTCGTGAGGATTCCAGAATGCATGAACTTGTTTCGAGATTCCTCCGTTTGGGCCCTGAACCTTATGGGACCACTTGAGGCAGAAGAAGACGAACTTTTTTGAACGTCTCGGAATTGGTTGGAAACTCACCCACCCTCCTCATTTCTCGTGAGGTTTCCAGAATGCAGGAACTTGTTTCGAGATTCCTCCGTTTGGGCCCTGAACCATTTGGGACAACTTGAGGCAGAAGAAGACGAACTTTTTTCAACGTCTCCGAATTGCGTGGAAACTCGCCCACCCTCCTCATTTCTCGTGAGGATTCCAGAATGCATGAACTTGTTTCCAGATTCCTCCCTTTCGGCCTGAACCATATGGGACAACTTGAGGCAGAAGAAGACGAACTTTTTTCAACGTCTCGGAATTGCTTAGAAACTCACCCACCCTCCTCATTTCTCGTGAGGATTCCAGAATGCATGAACTTGTTTCGAGATTTCTCCGTTTGGGCCCTGAACCATATGGGACAACTTGAGCCAGAAGAAGACGAACTTTTTTGAACGTCTCGGAATTGGTTGGAAACTTACCCACCCTCCTCATTTCTCGTGAGGATTCCAGAATGCATGAACTTGTTTCGAGATTCCTCCGTTTGGGCCCTGAACCATTTGGGACAACTTGAGGCAGAAGAAGACGAACTTTTTTCAACGTCTCCGAATTGCGTGGAAACTCACCCACCCTCCTCATTTCTCGTGAGGACTCCAGAATGCATGAACTTGTTTCGAGATTCCTCCCTTTGGGCCCTGAACCATTTGGGACAACTTGAGGCAGAAGAAGACGAACTTTTTTCAACGACTCCGAATTGCGTGGAAACTCACCCACCCTCCTCATTTCTCGTGAGGATTCCAGAATGCAGGAACTTGTTTCGAGATTCCTCGTTTTGGGCCCTGAACCATATGGGACAACTTGAGGCAGAAGAACACGAACTTTTTTCAACGTCTCCGAATTGCGTGGAAACTCACCCACCCTCCTCATTTCTCGTGAGGATTCCAGAATGCATGAACTTGTTTCGAGATTCCTCCCTTCGGGCCCTGAACCATTTGGGACAACTTGAGGCAGAAGAAGACGAACTTTTTTCAACGTCTCGGAATTGCTTGGAAACTCACCCACCCTCCTCATTTCTCGTGAAGATTCCAGAATGCATGAACTTGTTTCGAGATTCCTCCCTTTTGGCCCTAAACCATATGGGACAACTTGAGGCAGAAGAAGACGAAGTTTTTTCAACGACTCCGAATTGCGTGGAAACTCACCCACCCTCCTCATTTCTCGTGAGGATTCCAGAATGCATGAACTTGTTTCGAGATTCCTCCGTTTGGGCCCTGAACCTTATGGGACCACTTGAGGCAGAAGAAGACGAACTTTTTTGAACGTCTCGGAATTGGTTGGAAACTCACCCACCCTCCTCATTTCTCGTGAGGTTTCCAGAATTCATGAACTTGTTTCGAGATTCCTCCGTTTGGGCCCTGAACCATTTGGGACAACTTGAGGCAGAAGAAGACGAACTTTTTTCAACGTCTTCGAATTGCGTGGAAACTCGCCCACCCTCCTCATTTCTCGTGAGGAGTCCAGAATGCATGAACTTGTTTCCAGATTCCTCCCTTTCGGCCTGAACCATATGGGACAACTTGAGGCAGAAGAAGACGAACTTTTTTCAACGTCTCGGAATTGCTTCGAAACTCACCCACCCTCCTCATTTCTCGTGAGGATTCCAGAATGCATGAACTTGTTTCGAGATTCCTCCCTTTGGGCCCTGAACCATATGGGACAACTTGAGGCAGAAGAAGACGAACTTTTTTCAACGTCTCCGAATTGCGTGGAAACTCACCCACCCTCCTCATTTCTCGTGAGGATTCCAGAATGCATGAACTTGTTTCCAGATTCCTCCCTTTCGGCCTGAACCATATGGGACAACTTGAGGCAGAAGAAGACGAACTTTTTTCAACGTCTCGGAATTGCTTAGAAACTCACCCACCCTCCTCATTTCTCGTGAGGATTCCAGAATGCATGAACTTGTTTCGAGATTCCTCCGTTTGGGCCCTGAACCATATGGGACAACTTGAGCCAGAAGAAGACGAACTTTTTTGAACGTCTCGGAATTGGTTGGAAACTTACCCACCCTCCTCATTTCTCGTGAGGATTCCAGAATGCATGAACTTGTTTCGAGATTCCTCCGTTTGGGCCCTGAACCATTTGGGACAACTTGAGGCAGAAGAAGACGAACTTTTTTCAACGTCTCCGAATTGCGTGGAAACTCACCCACCCTCCTCATTTCTCGTGAGGACTCCAGAATGCATGAACTTGTTTCGAGATTCCTCCGTTTGGGCCCTGAACCATTTGGGACAACTTGAGGCAGAAGAAGACGAACTTTTTTCAACGACTCCGAATTGCGTGGAAACTCACCCACCCTCCTCATTTCTCGTGAGGATTCCAGAATGCAGGAACTTGTTTCGAGATTCCTCGTTTTGGGCCCTGAACCATATGGGACAACTTGAGGCAGAAGAACACAAACTTTTTTCAACGTCTCCGAATTGCGTGGAAACTCACCCACCCTCCTCATTTCTCGTGAGGATTCCAGAATGCATGAACTTGATTCGAGATTCCTCCCTTCGGGCCCTGAACCATTTGGGACAACTTGAGGCAGAAGAAGACGAACTTTTTTCAACGTCTCGGAATTGCTTGGAAACTCACCCACCCTCCTCATTTCTCGTGAAGATTCCAAAATGCATGAACTTGTTTCGAGATTCCTCCCTTTTGGCCCTAAACCATATGGGACAACTTGAGGCAGAAGAAGACGAACTTTTTTCAACGACTCCGAATTGCGTGGAAACTCACCCACCCTCCTCATTTCTCGTGAGGATTCCAGAATGCATGAACTTGTTTCGAGATTCCTCTGTTTGGGCCCTGAACCTTATGGGACCACTTGAGGCAGAAGAAGACGAACTTTTTTGAACGTCTCGGAATTGGTTGGAAACTCACCCACCCTCCTCATTTCTCGTGAGGTTTCCAGAATGCATGAACTTGTTTCGAGATTCCTCCGTTTGGGCCCTGAACCATTTGGGACAACTTGAGGCAGAAGAAGACGACTTTTTTCAACGTCTCCGAATTGCGTGGAAACTCGCCCACCCTCCTCATTTCTCGTGAGGATTCCAGAATGCATGAACTTGTTTCCAGATTCCTCCCTTTCGGCCTGAACCATATGGGACAACTTGAGGCAGAAGAAGACGAACTTTTTTCAACGTCTCGGAATTGCTTAGAAACTCACCCACCCTCCTCGTTTCTCGTGAGGATTCCAGAATGCATGAACTTGTTTCGAGATTCCTCCCTTTGGGCCCTGAACCATATGGGACAACTTGAGGCAGAAGAAGACGAACTTTTTTCAACGTCTCCGAATTGCGTGGAAACTCACCCACCCTCCTCATTTCTCGTGAGGATTCCAGAATGCATGAACTTGTTTCCAGATTCCTCCCTTTCGGCCTGAACCATATGGGACAACTTGAGGCAGAAGAAGACGAACTTTTTTCAACGTCTCGGAATTGCTTAGAAACTCACCCACCCTCCTCATTTCTCGTGAGGATTCCAGAATGCACGAGCTTGTTTCGAGATTCCTCCGTTTGGGCCCTGAACCATTTGGGACAACTTGAGGCAGAAGAGGACGAACTTTTTTCAACGTCTCGGAATTGCGTGGAAACTCACCCCCCTCCTCATTTCTCGTGAGGACTCCAGAATGCACGAACTTGTTTCGAGAATCCTCCGTTTGGGCCCTGAACCATTTGGGAGAACTTGAGGCAGAAGAAGACGAACTTTTTTCAACGTCTCGGAATTGCTTGGAAACTCACCCACCCTCCTCATTTCTCGTGAGGATTCCAGAAAGCATGAACTTGTTTCGACATTCCTCCCTTTGGGCCCTGAACCATATGGGACAACTTGAGGCAGAAGAAGACGAACTTTTTTCAACGTCTCGGAATTGCTTGGAAACTCACCCACCCTCCTCATTTCTCGTGAGGATTCCAGAATGCATGAACTTGTTTCGAGATTCCTCCGTTTGGGCCCTGAACCATTTGGTACAACTTGAGGCAGAAGAAGACGAACTTTTTTCAACGACTCCGAATTGCGTGGAAACTCACCCACCCTCCTCATTTCTCGTGAGGATTCCAGAAAGCATGAACTTGTTTCGAGATTCCTCCGTTTGGGCCCTGAACCATTTGGCACAACCTGAGGCAGAAGAAGACGAACTTTTTTCAACGTCTCCGAATTGCGTGGAAACTCACCCACCCTCCTCATTTCTCGTGAGGACTCCAGAATGCATGAACTTGTTTCGAGATTCCTCCGTTTGGGCCCTGAACCATTTGGGACAACTTGAGGCAGAAGAAGACGAACTTTTTTCAACGACTCCGAATTGCGTGGAAACTCACCCACCCTCCTCATTTCTCGTGAGGATTCCAGAATGCAGGAACTTGTTTCGAGATTCCTCGTTTTGGGCCCTGAACCATATGGGACAACTTGAGGCAGAAGAACACAAACTTTTTTCAACGTCTCCGAATTGCGTGGAAACTCACCCACCCTCCTCATTTCTCGTGAGGATTCCAGAATGCATGAACTTGATTCGAGATTCCTCCCTTCGGGCCCTGAACCATTTGGGACAACTTGAGGCAGAAGAAGACGAACTTTTTTCAACGTCTCGGAATTGCTTGGAAACTCACCCACCCTCCTCATTTCTCGTGAAGATTCCAGAATGCATGAACTTGTTTCGAGATTCCTCCCTTTTGGCCCTAAACCATATGGGACAACTTGAGGCAGAAGAAGACGAACTTTTTTCAACGACTCCGAATTGCGTGGAAACTCACCCACCCTCCTCATTTCTCGTGAGGATTCCAGAATGCATGAACTTGTTTCGAGATTCCTCTGTTTGGGCCCTGAACCTTATGGGACCACTTGAGGCAGAAGAAGACGAACTTTTTTGAACGTCTCGGAATTGGTTGGAAACTCACCCACCCTCCTCATTTCTCGTGAGGTTTCCAGAATGCATGAACTTGTTTCGAGATTCCTCCGTTTGGGCCCTGAACCATTTGGGACAACTTGAGGCAGAAGAAGACGACTTTTTTCAACGTCTCCGAATTGCGTGGAAACTCGCCCACCCTCCTCATTTCTCGTGAGGATTCCAGAATGCATGAACTTGTTTCCAGATTCCTCCCTTTCGGCCTGAACCATATGGGACAACTTGAGGCAGAAGAAGACGAACTTTTTTCAACGTCTCGGAATTGCTTAGAAACTCACCCACCCTCCTCGTTTCTCGTGAGGATTCCAGAATGCATGAACTTGTTTCGAGATTCCTCCCTTTGGGCCCTGAACCATATGGGACAACTTGAGGCAGAAGAAGACGAACTTTTTTCAACGTCTCCGAATTGCGTGGAAACTCACCCACCCTCCTCATTTCTCGTGAGGATTCCAGAATGCATGAACTTGTTTCCAGATTCCTCCCTTTCGGCCTGAACCATATGGGACAACTTGAGGCAGAAGAAGACGAACTTTTTTCAACGTCTCGGAATTGCTTAGAAACTCACCCACCCTCCTCATTTCTCGTGAGGATTCCAGAATGCACGAGCTTGTTTCGAGATTCCTCCGTTTGGGCCCTGAACCATTTGGGACAACTTGAGGCAGAAGAGGACGAACTTTTTTCAACGTCTCGGAATTGCGTGGAAACTCACCCCCCTCCTCATTTCTCGTGAGGATTCCAGAATGCATGAACTTGTTTCCAGATTCCTCCCTTTCGGCCTGAACCATATGGGACAACTTGAGGCAGAAGAAGACGAACTTTTTTCAACGTCTCGGAATTGCTTAGAAACTCACCCACCCTCCTCATTTCTCGTGAGGATTCCAGAATGCATGAACTTGTTTCGAGATTCCTCCCTTTGGGCCCTGAACCATATGGGACAACTTGAGGCAGAAGAAGACGAACTTTTTTCAACGTCTCCGAATTGCGTGGAAACTCACCCACCCTCCTCATTTCTCGTGAGGATTCCAGAATGCATGAACTTGTTTCCAGATTCCTCCCTTTCGGCCTGAACCATATGGGACAACTTGAGGCAGAAGAAGACGAACTTTTTTCAACGTCTCGGAATTGCTTAGAAACTCACCCACCCTCCTCATTTCTCGTGAGGATTCCAGAATGCATGAACTTGTTTCGAGATTCCTCCGTTTGGGCCCTGAACCATATGGGACAACTTGAGCCAGAAGAAGACGAACTTTTTTGAACGTCTCGGAATTGGTTGGAAACTTACCCACCCTCCTCATTTCTCGTGAGGATTCCAGAATGCATGAACTTGTTTCGAGATTCCTCCGTTTGGGCCCTGAACCATTTGGGACAACTTGAGGCAGAAGAAGACGAACTTTTTTCAACGTCTCCGAATTGCGTGGAAACTCACCCACCCTCCTCATTTCTCGTGAGGACTCCAGAATGCATGAACTTGTTTCGAGATTCCTCCGTTTGGGCCCTGAACCATTTGGGACAACTTGAGGCAGAAGAAGACGAACTTTTTTCAACGACTCCGAATTGCGTGGAAACTCACCCACCCTCCTCATTTCTCGTGAGGATTCCAGAATGCAGGAACTTGTTTCGAGATTCCTCGTTTTGGGCCCTGAACCATATGGGACAACTTGAGGCAGAAGAACACAAACTTTTTTCAACGTCTCCGAATTGCGTGGAAACTCACCCACCCTCCTCATTTCTCGTGAGGATTCCAGAATGCATGAACTTGATTCGAGATTCCTCCCTTCGGGCCCTGAACCATTTGGGACAACTTGAGGCAGAAGAAGACGAACTTTTTTCAACGTCTCGGAATTGCTTGGAAACTCACCCACCCTCCTCATTTCTCGTGAGGATTCCAGAAAGCATGAACTTGTTTCGACATTCCTCCCTTTGGGCCCTGAACCATATGGGACAACTTGAGGCAGAAGAAGACGAACTTTTTTCAACGTCTCGGAATTGCTTGGAAACTCACCCACCCTCCTCATTTCTCGTGAGGATTCCAGAATGCATGAACTTGTTTCGAGATTCCTCCGTTTGGGCCCTGAACCATTTGGTACAACTTGAGGCAGAAGAAGACGAACTTTTTTCAACGACTCCGAATTGCGTGGAAACTCACCCACCCTCCTCATTTCTCGTGAGGATTCCAGAAAGCATGAACTTGTTTCGAGATTCCTCCGTTTGGGCCCTGAACCATTTGGCACAACCTGAGGCAGAAGAAGACGAACTTTTTTCAACGTCTCCGAATTGCGTGGAAACTCACCCACCCTCCTCATTTCTCGTGAGGACTCCAGAATGCATGAACTTGTTTCGAGATTCCTCCGTTTGGGCCCTGAACCATTTGGGACAACTTGAGGCAGAAGAAGACGAACTTTTTTCAACGTCTCCGAATTGCGTGGAAACTCGCCCACCCTCCTCATTTCTCGTGAGGATTCCAGAATGCATGAACTTGTTTCCAGATTCCTCCCTTTCGGCCTGAACCATATGGGACAACTTGAGGCAGAAGAAGACGAACTTTTTTCAACGTCTCGGAATTGCTTAGAAACTCACCCACCCTCCTCGTTTCTCGTGAGGATTCCAGAATGCATGAACTTGTTTCGAGATTCCTCCCTTTGGGCCCTGAACCATATGGGACAACTTGAGGCAGAAGAAGACGAACTTTTTTCAACGTCTCCGAATTGCGTGGAAACTCACCCACCCTCCTCATTTCTCGTGAGGATTCCAGAATGCATGAACTTGTTTCCAGATTCCTCCCTTTCGGCCTGAACCATATGGGACAACTTGAGGCAGAAGAAGACGAACTTTTTTCAACGTCTCGGAATTGCTTAGAAACTCACCCACCCTCCTCATTTCTCGTGAGGATTCCAGAATGCACGAGCTTGTTTCGAGATTCCTCCGTTTGGGCCCTGAACCATTTGGGACAACTTGAGGCAGAAGAGGACGAACTTTTTTCAACGTCTCGGAATTGCGTGGAAACTCACCCCCCTCCTCATTTCTCGTGAGGATTCCAGAATGCATGAACTTGTTTCCAGATTCCTCCCTTTCGGCCTGAACCATATGGGACAACTTGAGGCAGAAGAAGACGAACTTTTTTCAACGTCTCGGAATTGCTTAGAAACTCACCCACCCTCCTCATTTCTCGTGAGGATTCCAGAATGCATGAACTTGTTTCGAGATTCCTCCCTTTGGGCCCTGAACCATATGGGACAACTTGAGGCAGAAGAAGACGAACTTTTTTCAACGTCTCCGAATTGCGTGGAAACTCACCCACCCTCCTCATTTCTCGTGAGGATTCCAGAATGCATGAACTTGTTTCCAGATTCCTCCCTTTCGGCCTGAACCATATGGGACAACTTGAGGCAGAAGAAGACGAACTTTTTTCAACGTCTCGGAATTGCTTAGAAACTCACCCACCCTCCTCATTTCTCGTGAGGATTCCAGAATGCATGAACTTGTTTCGAGATTCCTCCGTTTGGGCCCTGAACCATATGGGACAACTTGAGCCAGAAGAAGACGAACTTTTTTGAACGTCTCGGAATTGGTTGGAAACTTACCCACCCTCCTCATTTCTCGTGAGGATTCCAGAATGCATGAACTTGTTTCGAGATTCCTCCGTTTGGGCCCTGAACCATTTGGGACAACTTGAGGCAGAAGAAGACGAACTTTTTTCAACGTCTCCGAATTGCGTGGAAACTCACCCACCCTCCTCATTTCTCGTGAGGACTCCAGAATGCATGAACTTGTTTCGAGATTCCTCCGTTTGGGCCCTGAACCATTTGGGACAACTTGAGGCAGAAGAAGACGAACTTTTTTCAACGACTCCGAATTGCGTGGAAACTCACCCACCCTCCTCATTTCTCGTGAGGATTCCAGAATGCAGGAACTTGTTTCGAGATTCCTCGTTTTGGGCCCTGAACCATATGGGACAACTTGAGGCAGAAGAACACAAACTTTTTTCAACGTCTCCGAATTGCGTGGAAACTCACCCACCCTCCTCATTTCTCGTGAGGATTCCAGAATGCATGAACTTGATTCGAGATTCCTCCCTTCGGGCCCTGAACCATTTGGGACAACTTGAGGCAGAAGAAGACGAACTTTTTTCAACGTCTCGGAATTGCTTGGAAACTCACCCACCCTCCTCATTTCTCGTGAGGATTCCAGAAAGCATGAACTTGTTTCGACATTCCTCCCTTTGGGCCCTGAACCATATGGGACAACTTGAGGAAGAAGAAGACGAACTTTTTTCAACGTCTCGGAATTGCTTGGAAACTCACCCACCCTCCTCATTTCTCGTGAGGATTCCAGAATGCATGAACTTGTTTCGAGATTCCTCCGTTTGGGCCCTGAACCATTTGGTACAACTTGAGGCAGAAGAAGACGAACTTTTTTCAACGACTCCGAATTGCGTGGAAACTCACCCACCCTCCTCATTTCTCGTGAGGATTCCAGAAAGCATGAACTTGTTTCGAGATTCCTCCGTTTGGGCCCTGAACCATTTGGCACAACCTGAGGCAGAAGAAGACGAACTTTTTTCAACGTCTCCGAATTGCGTGGAAACTCACCCACCCTCCTCATTTCTCGTGAGGACTCCAGAATGCATGAACTTGTTTCGAGATTCCTCCGTTTGGGCCCTGAACCATTTGGGACAACTTGAGGCAGAAGAAGACGAACTTTTTTCAACGACTCCGAATTGCGTGGAAACTCACCCACCCTCCTCATTTCTCGTGAGGATTCCAGAATGCAGGAACTTGTTTCGAGATTCCTCGTTTTGGGCCCTGAACCATATGGGACAACTTGAGGCAGAAGAACACAAACTTTTTTCAACGTCTCCGAATTGCGTGGAAACTCACCCACCCTCCTCATTTCTCGTGAGGATTCCAGAATGCATGAACTTGATTCGAGATTCCTCCCTTCGGGCCCTGAACCATTTGGGACAACTTGAGGCAGAAGAAGACGAACTTTTTTCAACGTCTCGGAATTGCTTGGAAACTCACCCACCCTCCTCATTTCTCGTGAAGATTCCAGAATGCATGAACTTGTTTCGAGATTCCTCCCTTTTGGCCCTAAACCATATGGGACAACTTGAGGCAGAAGAAGACGAACTTTTTTCAACGACTCCGAATTGCGTGGAAACTCACCCACCCTCCTCATTTCTCGTGAGGATTCCAGAATGCATGAACTTGTTTCGAGATTCCTCTGTTTGGGCCCTGAACCTTATGGGACCACTTGAGGCAGAAGAAGACGAACTTTTTTGAACGTCTCGGAATTGGTTGGAAACTCACCCACCCTCCTCATTTCTCGTGAGGTTTCCAGAATGCATGAACTTGTTTCGAGATTCCTCCGTTTGGGCCCTGAACCATTTGGGACAACTTGAGGCAGAAGAAGACGACTTTTTTCAACGTCTCCGAATTGCGTGGAAACTCGCCCACCCTCCTCATTTCTCGTGAGGATTCCAGAATGCAAGAACTTGTTTCCAGATTCCTCCCTTTCGGCCTGAACCATATGGGACAACTTGAGGCAGAAGAAGACGAACTTTTTTCAACGTCTCGGAATTGCTTAGAAACTCACCCACCCTCCTCGTTTCTCGTGAGGATTCCAGAATGCATGAACTTGTTTCGAGATTCCTCCCTTTGGGCCCTGAACCATATGGGACAACTTGAGGCAGAAGAAGACGAACTTTTTTCAACGTCTCCGAATTGCGTGGAAACTCACCCACCCTCCTCATTTCTCGTGAGGATTCCAGAATGCATGAACTTGTTTCCAGATTCCTCCCTTTCGGCCTGAACCATATGGGACAACTTGAGGCAGAAGAAGACGAACTTTTTTCAACGTCTCGGAATTGCTTAGAAACTCACCCACCCTCCTCATTTCTCGTGAGGATTCCAGAATGCACGAGCTTGTTTCGAGATTCCTCCGTTTGGGCCCTGAACCATTTGGGACAACTTGAGGCAGAAGAGGACGAACTTTTTTCAACGTCTCGGAATTGCGTGGAAACTCACCCCCCTCCTCATTTCTCGTGAGGATTCCAGAATGCATGAACTTGTTTCCAGATTCCTCCCTTTCGGCCTGAACCATATGGGACAACTTGAGGCAGAAGAAGACGAACTTTTTTCAACGTCTCGGAATTGCTTAGAAACTCACCCACCCTCCTCATTTCTCGTGAGGATTCCAGAATGCATGAACTTGTTTCGAGATTCCTCCCTTTGGGCCCTGAACCATATGGGACAACTTGAGGCAGAAGAAGACGAACTTTTTTCAACGTCTCCGAATTGCGTGGAAACTCACCCACCCTCCTCATTTCTCGTGAGGATTCCAGAATGCATGAACTTGTTTCCAGATTCCTCCCTTTCGGCCTGAACCATATGGGACAACTTGAGGCAGAAGAAGACGAACTTTTTTCAACGTCTCGGAATTGCTTAGAAACTCACCCACCCTCCTCATTTCTCGTGAGGATTCCAGAATGCATGAACTTGTTTCGAGATTCCTCCGTTTGGGCCCTGAACCATATGGGACAACTTGAGCCAGAAGAAGACGAACTTTTTTGAACGTCTCGGAATTGGTTGGAAACTTACCCACCCTCCTCATTTCTCGTGAGGATTCCAGAATGCATGAACTTGTTTCGAGATTCCTCCGTTTGGGCCCTGAACCATTTGGGACAACTTGAGGCAGAAGAAGACGAACTTTTTTCAACGTCTCCGAATTGCGTGGAAACTCACCCACCCTCCTCATTTCTCGTGAGGACTCCAGAATGCATGAACTTGTTTCGAGATTCCTCCGTTTGGGCCTTGAACCATTTGGGACAACTTGAGGCAGAAGAAGACGAACTTTTTTCAACGACTCCGAATTGCGTGGAAACTCACCCACCCTCCTCATTTCTCGTGAGGATTCCAGAATGCAGGAACTTGTTTCGAGATTCCTCGTTTTGGGCCCTGAACCATATGGGACAACTTGAGGCAGAAGAACACAAACTTTTTTCAACGTCTCCGAATTGCGTGGAAACTCACCCACCCTCCTCATTTCTCGTGAGGATTCCAGAATGCATGAACTTGATTCGAGATTCCTCCCTTCGGGCCCTGAACCATTTGGGACAACTTGAGGCAGAAGAAGACGAACTTTTTTCAACGTCTCGGAATTGCTTGGAAACTCACCCACCCTCCTCATTTCTCGTGAAGATTCCAAAATGCATGAACTTGTTTCGAGATTCCTCCCTTTTGGCCCTAAACCATATGGGACAACTTGAGGCAGAAGAAGACGAACTTTTTTCAACGACTCCGAATTGCGTGGAAACTCACCCACCCTCCTCATTTCTCGTGAGGATTCCAGAATGCATGAACTTGTTTCGAGATTCCTCTGTTTGGGCCCTGAACCTTATGGGACCACTTGAGGCAGAAGAAGACGAACTTTTTTGAACGTCTCGGAATTGGTTGGAAACTCACCCACCCTCCTCATTTCTCGTGAGGTTTCCAGAATGCATGAACTTGTTTCGAGATTCCTCCGTTTGGGCCCTGAACCATTTGGGACAACTTGAGGCAGAAGAAGACGACTTTTTTCAACGTCTCCGAATTGCGTGGAAACTCGCCCACCCTCCTCATTTCTCGTGAGGATTCCAGAATGCATGAACTTGTTTCCAGATTCCTCCCTTTCGGCCTGAACCATATGGGACAACTTGAGGCAGAAGAAGACGAACTTTTTTCAACGTCTCGGAATTGCTTAGAAACTCACCCACCCTCCTCGTTTCTCGTGAGGATTCCAGAATGCATGAACTTGTTTCGAGATTCCTCCCTTTGGGCCCTGAACCATATGGGACAACTTGAGGCAGAAGAAGACGAACTTTTTTCAACGTCTCCGAATTGCGTGGAAACTCACCCACCCTCCTCATTTCTCGTGAGGATTCCAGAATGCATGAACTTGTTTCCAGATTCCTCCCTTTCGGCCTGAACCATATGGGACAACTTGAGGCAGAAGAAGACGAACTTTTTTCAACGTCTCGGAATTGCTTAGAAACTCACCCACCCTCCTCATTTCTCGTGAGGATTCCAGAATGCACGAGCTTGTTTCGAGATTCCTCCGTTTGGGCCCTGAACCATTTGGGACAACTTGAGGCAGAAGAGGACGAACTTTTTTCAACGTCTCGGAATTGCGTGGAAACTCACCCCCCTCCTCATTTCTCGTGAGGACTCCAGAATGCACGAACTTGTTTCGAGAATCCTCCGTTTGGGCCCTGAACCATTTGGGAGAACTTGAGGCAGAAGAAGACGAACTTTTTTCAACGTCTCGGAATTGCTTGGAAACTCACCCACCCTCCTCATTTCTCGTGAGGATTCCAGAAAGCATGAACTTGTTTCGACATTCCTCCCTTTGGGCCCTGAACCATATGGGACAACTTGAGGCAGAAGAAGACGAACTTTTTTCAACGTCTCGGAATTGCTTGGAAACTCACCCACCCTCCTCATTTCTCGTGAGGATTCCAGAATGCATGAACTTGTTTCGAGATTCCTCCGTTTGGGCCCTGAACCATTTGGTACAACTTGAGGCAGAAGAAGACGAACTTTTTTCAACGACTCCGAATTGCGTGGAAACTCACCCACCCTCCTCATTTCTCGTGAGGATTCCAGAAAGCATGAACTTGTTTCGAGATTCCTCCGTTTGGGCCCTGAACCATTTGGCACAACCTGAGGCAGAAGAAGACGAACTTTTTTCAACGTCTCCGAATTGCGTGGAAACTCACCCACCCTCCTCATTTCTCGTGAGGACTCCAGAATGCATGAACTTGTTTCGAGATTCCTCCGTTTGGGCCCTGAACCATTTGGGACAACTTGAGGCAGAAGAAGACGAACTTTTTTCAACGACTCCGAATTGCGTGGAAACTCACCCACCCTCCTCATTTCTCGTGAGGATTCCAGAATGCAGGAACTTGTTTCGAGATTCCTCGTTTTGGGCCCTGAACCATATGGGACAACTTGAGGCAGAAGAACACAAACTTTTTTCAACGTCTCCGAATTGCGTGGAAACTCACCCACCCTCCTCATTTCTCGTGAGGATTCCAGAATGCATGAACTTGATTCGAGATTCCTCCCTTCGGGCCCTGAACCATTTGGGACAACTTGAGGCAGAAGAAGACGAACTTTTTTCAACGTCTCGGAATTGCTTGGAAACTCACCCACCCTCCTCATTTCTCGTGAAGATTCCAGAATGCATGAACTTGTTTCGAGATTCCTCCCTTTTGGCCCTAAACCATATGGGACAACTTGAGGCAGAAGAAGACGAACTTTTTTCAACGACTCCGAATTGCGTGGAAACTCACCCACCCTCCTCATTTCTCGTGAGGATTCCAGAATGCATGAACTTGTTTCGAGATTCCTCTGTTTGGGCCCTGAACCTTATGGGACCACTTGAGGCAGAAGAAGACGAACTTTTTTGAACGTCTCGGAATTGGTTGGAAACTCACCCACCCTCCTCATTTCTCGTGAGGTTTCCAGAATGCATGAACTTGTTTCGAGATTCCTCCGTTTGGGCCCTGAACCATTTGGGACAACTTGAGGCAGAAGAAGACGACTTTTTTCAACGTCTCCGAATTGCGTGGAAACTCGCCCACCCTCCTCATTTCTCGTGAGGATTCCAGAATGCATGAACTTGTTTCCAGATTCCTCCCTTTCGGCCTGAACCATATGGGACAACTTGAGGCAGAAGAAGACGAACTTTTTTCAACGTCTCGGAATTGCTTAGAAACTCACCCACCCTCCTCGTTTCTCGTGAGGATTCCAGAATGCATGAACTTGTTTCGAGATTCCTCCCTTTGGGCCCTGAACCATATGGGACAACTTGAGGCAGAAGAAGACGAACTTTTTTCAACGTCTCCGAATTGCGTGGAAACTCACCCACCCTCCTCATTTCTCGTGAGGATTCCAGAATGCATGAACTTGTTTCCAGATTCCTCCCTTTCGGCCTGAACCATATGGGACAACTTGAGGCAGAAGAAGACGAACTTTTTTCAACGTCTCGGAATTGCTTAGAAACTCACCCACCCTCCTCATTTCTCGTGAGGATTCCAGAATGCACGAGCTTGTTTCGAGATTCCTCCGTTTGGGCCCTGAACCATTTGGGACAACTTGAGGCAGAAGAGGACGAACTTTTTTCAACGTCTCGGAATTGCGTGGAAACTCACCCCCCTCCTCATTTCTCGTGAGGACTCCAGAATGCACGAACTTGTTTCGAGAATCCTCCGTTTGGGCCCTGAACCATTTGGGAGAACTTGAGGCAGAAGAAGACGAACTTTTTTCAACGTCTCGGAATTGCTTGGAAACTCACCCACCCTCCTCATTTCTCGTGAGGATTCCAGAAAGCATGAACTTGTTTCGACATTCCTCCCTTTGGGCCCTGAACCATATGGGACAACTTGAGGCAGAAGAAGACGAACTTTTTTCAACGTCTCGGAATTGCTTGGAAACTCACCCACCCTCCTCATTTCTCGTGAGGATTCCAGAATGCATGAACTTGTTTCGAGATTCCTCCGTTTGGGCCCTGAACCATTTGGTACAACTTGAGGCAGAAGAAGACGAACTTTTTTCAACGACTCCGAATTGCGTGGAAACTCACCCACCCTCCTCATTTCTCGTGAGGATTCCAGAAAGCATGAACTTGTTTCGAGATTCCTCCGTTTGGGCCCTGAACCATTTGGCACAACCTGAGGCAGAAGAAGACGAACTTTTTTCAACGTCTCCGAATTGCGTGGAAACTCACCCACCCTCCTCATTTCTCGTGAGGACTCCAGAATGCATGAACTTGTTTCGAGATTCCTCCGTTTGGGCCCTGAACCATTTGGGACAACTTGAGGCAGAAGAAGACGAACTTTTTTCAACGACTCCGAATTGCGTGGAAACTCACCCACCCTCCTCATTTCTCGTGAGGATTCCAGAATGCAGGAACTTGTTTCGAGATTCCTCGTTTTGGGCCCTGAACCATATGGGACAACTTGAGGCAGAAGAACACGAACTTTTTTCAACGTCTCCGAATTGCGTGGAAACTCACCCACCCTCCTCATTTCTCGTGAGGATTCCAGAATGCATGAACTTGTTTCGAGATTCCTCCCTTCGGGCCCTGAACCATTTGGGACAACTTGAGGCAGAAGAAGACGAACTTTTTTCAACGTCTCGGAATTGCTTGGAAACTCACCCACCCTCCTCATTTCTCGTGAAGATTCCAGAATGCATGAACTTGTTTCGAGATTCCTCCCTTTGGGCCCTAAACCATATGGGACAACTTGAGGCAGAAGAAGACGAACTTTTTTCAACGACTCCGAATTGCGTGGAAACTCACCCACCCTCCTCATTTCTCGTGAGGATTCCAGAATGCATGAACTTGTTTCGAGATTCCTCCGTTTGGGCCCTGAACCTAATGGGACCACTTGAGGCAGAAGAAGACGAACTTTTTTGAACGTCTCGGAATTGGTTGGAAACTCACCCACCCTCCTCATTTCTCGTGAGGTTTCCAGAATGCATGAACTTGTTTCGAGATTCCTCCGTTTGGGCCCTGAACCATTTGGGACAACTTGAGGCAGAAGAAGACGAACTTTTTTCAACGTCTCCGAATTGCGTGGAAACTCGCCCACCCTCCTCATTTCTCGTGAGGATTCCAGAATGCATGAACTTGTTTCCAGATTCCTCCCTTTCGGCCTGAACAATATGGGACAACTTGAGGCAGAAGAAGACGAACTTTTTTCAACGTCTCGGAATTGCTTAGAAACTCACCCACCCTCCTCATTTCTCGTGAGGATTCCAGAATGCATGAACTTGTTTCGAGATTCCTCCGTTTGGGCCCTGAACCATATGGGACAACTTGAGCCAGAAGAAGACGAACTTTTTTGAACGTCTCGGAATTGGTTGGAAACTCACCCACCCTCCTCATTTCTCGTGAGGATTCCAGAATGCATGAACTTGTTTCGAGATTCCTCCGTTTGGGCCCTGAACCATTTGGGACAACTTGAGGCAGAAGAAGACGAACTTTTTTCAACGTCTCCGAATTGCGTGGAAACTCACCCACCCTCCTCATTTCTCGTGAGGATTCCAGAATGCATGAACTTGTTTCCAGATTCCTCCCTTTCGGCCCTGAATCATATGGGACAACTTGAGGCAGAAGAAGACGAACTTTTTTCAACGTCTCGGAATTGCTTCGAAACTCACCCACCCTCCTCATTTCTCGTGAGGATTCCAGAATGCATGAACTTGTTTCGAGATTCCTCCCTTTTGGCCCTGAGCCATATGGGACAACTTGAGGCAGAAGAAGACGAACCTTTTTCAACGACTCCGAATTGCGTGGAAACTCACCCACCCTCCTCATTTCTCGTGAGGATTCCAGAATCCATGAACTTGTTTCGAGATTCCTCCGTTTGGGCCCTGAACCATTTGGGACAACTTGAGGCAGAAGAAGACGAACTTTTTTCAACGACTCCGAATTGCGTGGAAACTCACCCACCCTCCTCATTTCTCGTGAGGACTCCAGAATGCATGAACTTGTTTCGAGATTCCTCCGTTTGGGCCCTGAACCATTTGGGACAACTTGAGGCAGAAGAAGACGAACTTTTTTCAACGACTCCGAATTGCGTGGAAACTCACCCACCCTCCTCATTTCTCGTGAGGATTCCAGAATGCATGAACTTGTTTCGAGATTCCTCCCTTTGGGCCCTGAACCATATGGGACAACTTGAGGCAGAAGAAGACGAACTTTTTTCAACGTCTCGGAATTGCTTAGAAACTCACCCACCCTCCTCATTTCTCGTGAGGATTCCAGAATGCATGAACTTGTTTCGAGATTCCTCCGTTTGGGCCCTGAACCATATGGGACAACTTGACCCAAAAGAAGACGAACTTTTTTGAACGTCTCGGAATTGGTTGGAAACTTACCCACCCTCCTCATTTCTCGTGAGGATTCCAGAATGCATGAACTTGTTTCGAGATTCCTCCGTTTGGGCCCTGAACCATTTGGGACAACTTGAGGCAGAAGAAGACGAACTTTTTTCAACGTCTCCGAATTGCGTGGAAACTCACCCACCCTCCTCATTTCTCGTGAGGACTCCAGAATGCATGAACTTGTTTCGAGATTCCTCCGTTTGGGCCCTGAACCATTTGGGACAACTTGAGGCAGAAGAAGACGAACTTTTTTCAACGACTCCGAATTGCGTGGAAACTCACCCACCCTCCTCATTTCTCGTGAGGATTCCAGAATGCAGGAACTTGTTTCGAGATTCCTCGTTTTGGGCCCTGAACCATATGGGACAACTTGAGGCAGAAGAACACGAACTTTTTTCAACGTCTCCGAATTGCGTGGAAACTCACCCACCCTCCTCATTTCTCGTGAGGATTCCAGAATGCATGAACTTGTTTCGAGATTCCTCCCTTCGGGCCCTGAACCATTTGGGACAACTTGAGGCAGAAGAAGACGAACTTTTTTCAACGACTCCGAATTGCGTGGAAACTCACCCACCCTCCTCATTTCTCGTGAGGATTCCAGAATGCATGAACTTGTTTCGAGATTCCTCCGTTTGGGCCCTGAACCTTATGGGACCACTTGAGGCAGAAGAACACGAACTTTTTTGAACGTCTCGGAATTGGTTGGAAACTCACCCACCCTCCTCATTTCTCGTGAGGTTTCCAGAATGCATGAACTTGTTTCGAGATTCCTCCGTTTGGGCCCTGAACCATTTGGGACAACTTGAGGCAGAAGAAGACGAACTTTTTTCAACGTCTCCGAATTGCGTGGAAACTCGCCCACCCTCCTCATTTCTCGTGAGGATTCCAGAATGCATGAACTTGTTTCCAGATTCCTCCCTTTCGGCCTGAACCATATGGGACAACTTGAGGCAGAAGAAGACGAACTTTTTTCAACGTCTCGGAATTGCTTAGAAACTCACCCACCCTCCTCATTTCTCGTGAGGATTCCAGAATGCATGAACTTGTTTCGAGATTCCTCCGTTTGGGCCCTGAACCATATGGGACAACTTGAGCCAGAAGAAGACGAACTTTTTTGAACGTCTCGGAATTGGTTGGAAACTCACCCACCCTCCTCATTTCTCGTGAGGTTTCCAGAATGCATGAACTTGTTTCGAGATTCCTCCGTTTGGGCCCTGAACCATTTGGGACAACTTGAGGCAGAAGAAGACGAACTTTTTTCAACGTCTCCGAATTGCGTGGAAACTCACCCACCCTCGTCATTTCTCGTGAGGATTCCAGAATGCATGAACTTGTTTCGAGATTCCTCCCTTTGGGCCCTGAACCATTTGGGACAACTTGAGGCAGAAGAAGACGAACTTTTTTCAACGTCTCGGAATTGCTTAGAAACTCACCCACCCTCCTCATTTCTCGTGAGGATTCCAGAATGCATGAACTTGTTTCGAGATTCCTCCGTTTGGGCCCTGAACCATATGGGACAACTTGAGCCAGAAGAAGACGAACTTTTTTGAACGTCTCGGAATTGGTTGGAAACTCACCCACCCTCCTCATTTCTCGTGAGGATTCCAGAATGCATGAACTTGTTTCGAGAATCCTCCGTTTGGGCCCTGAACCATTTGGGAGAACTTGAGGCAGAAGAAGACGAACTTTTTTCAACGTCTCGGAATTGCTTGGAAACTCACCCACCCTCCTCATTTCTCGTGAGGATTCCAGAAAGCATGAACTTGTTTCGACATTCCTCCCTTTGGGCCCTGAACCATATGGGACAACTTGAGGCAGAAGAAGACGAACTTTTTTCAACGTCTCGGAATTGCTTGGAAACTCACCCACCCTCCTCATTTCTCGTGAGGATTCCAGAATGCATGAACTTGTTTCGAGATTCCTCCGTTTGGGCCCTGAACCATTTGGTACAACTTGAGGCAGAAGAAGACGAACTTTTTTCAACGACTCCGAATTGCGTGGAAACTCACCCACCCTCCTCATTTCTCGTGAGGATTCCAGAATGCATGAACTTGTTTCGAGATTCCTCCGTTTGGGCCCTGAACCATATGGGACAACTTGAGCCAGAAGAAGACGAACTTTTTTGAACGTCTCGGAATTGGTTGGAAACTCACCCACCCTCCTCATTTCTCGTGAGGATTCCAGAATGCATGAACTTGTTTCGAGATTCCTCCGTTTGGGCCCTGAACCTTATGGGACCACTTGAGGCAGAAGAACACGAACTTTTTTGAACGTCTCGGAATTGGTTGGAAACTCACCCACCCTCCTCATTTCTCGTGAGGATTCCAGAATGCATGAATTTGTTTCCAGATTCCTCCCTTTCGGCCTGAACCATATGGGACAACTTGAGGCAGAAGAAGACGAACTTTTTTCAACGTCTCGGAATTGCTTAGAAACTCACCCACCCTCCTCATTTCTCGTGAGGATTCCAGAATGCATGAACTTGTTTCGAGATTCCTCCGTTTGGGCCCTGAACCATATGGGACAACTTGAGCCAGAAGAAGACGAACTTTTTTGAACGTCTCGGAATTGGTTGGAAACTCACCCACCCTCCTCATTTCTCGTGAGGATTCCAGAATGCATGAACTTGTTTCGAGATTCCTCCGTTTGGGCCCTGAACCATTTGGGACAACTTGAGGCAGAAGAAGACGAACTTTTTTCAACGTCTCCGAATTGCGTGGAAACTCACCCACCCTCCTCATTTCTCGTGAGGATTCCAGAATGCATGAACTTGTTTCCAGATTCCTCCCTTTCGGCCCTGAATCATATGGGACAACTTGAGGCAGAAGAAGACGAACTTTTTTCAACGTCTCGGAATTGCTTCGAAACTCACCCACCCTCCTCATTTCTCGTGAGGATTCCAGAATGCATGAACTTGTTTCGAGATTCCTCCCTTTTGGCCCTGAACCATATGGGACAACTTGAGGCAGAAGAAGACGAACCTTTTTCAACGACTCCGAATTGCGTGGAAACTCACCCACCCTCCTCATTTCTCGTGAGGATTCCAGAATCCATGAACTTGTTTCGAGATTCCTCCGTTTGGGCCCTGAACCATTTGGGACAACTTGAGGCAGAAGAAGACGAAATTTTTTCAACGACTCCGAATTGCGTGGAAACTCACCCACCCTCCTCATTTCTCGTGAGGATTCCAGAATGCATGAACTTGTTTCGAGATTCCTCCCTTTGGGCCCTGAACCATATGGGACAAATTGAGGCAGAAGAAGACGAACTTTTTTCAACGTCTCGGAATTGCTTAGAAACTCACCCACCCTCCTCATTTCTCGTGAGGATTCCAGAATGCATGAACTTGTTTCGAGATTCCTCCGTTTGGGCCCTGAACCATATGGGACAACTTGAGGCAGAAGAAGACGAACTTTTTTCAACGTCTCCGAATTGCGTGGAAACTCACCCACCCTCCTCATTTCTCGTGAGGATTCCAGAATGCATGAACTTGTTTCGAGATTCCTCCGTTTGGGCCCTGAACCATTTGGGACAACTTGAGGCAGAAGAAGACGAACTTTTTTCAACGTCTCCGAATTGCGTGGAAACTCACCCACCCTCCTCATTTCTCGTGAGGACTCCAGAATGCATGAACTTGTTTCGAGATTCCTCCGTTTGGGCCCTGAACCATTTGGGACAACTTGAGGCAGAAGAAGACGAACCTTTTTCAACGACTCCGAATTGCGTGGAAACTCACCCACCCTCCTCATTTCTCGTGAGGATTCCAGAATGCAGGAACTTGTTTCGAGATTCCTCGTTTTGGGCCCTGAACCATATGGGACAACTTGAGGCAGAAGAACACGAACTTTTTTCAACGTCTCCGAATTGCGTGGAAACTCACCCACCCTCCTCATTTCTCGTGAGGATTCCAGAATGCATGAACTTGTTTCGAGATTCCTCCCTTCGGGCCCTGAACCATTTGGGACAACTTGAGGCAGAAGAAGACGAACTTTTTTCAACGTCTCCGAATTGCGTGGAAACTCACCCACCCTCCTCATTTCTCGTGAGGACTCCAGAATGCATGAACTTGTTTCGAGATTCCTCCGTTTGGGCCCTGAACCATTTGGGACAACTTGAGGCAGAAGAAGACGAACTTTTTTCAACGACTCCGAATTGCGTGGAAACTCACCCACCCTCCTCATTTCTCGTGAGGATTCCAGAATGCAGGAACTTGTTTCGAGATTCCTCGTTTTGGGCCCTGAACCATATGGGACAACTTGAGGCAGAAGAACACGAACTTTTTTCAACGTCTCCGAATTGCGTGGAAACTCACCCACCCTCCTCATTTCTCGTGAGGATTCCAGAATGCATGAACTTGTTTCGAGATTCCTCCCTTCGGGCCCTGAACCATTTGGGACAACTTGAGGCAGAAGAAGACGAACTTTTTTCAACGTCTCGGAATTGCTTGGAAACTCACCCACCCTCCTCATTTCTCGTGAAGATTCCAGAATGCATGAACTTGTTTCGAGATTCCTCCCTTTGGGCCCTAAACCATATGGGACAACTTGAGGCAGAAGAAGACGAACTTTTTTCAACGACTCCGAATTGCGTGGAAACTCACCCACCCTCCTCATTTCTCGTGAGGATTCCAGAATGCATGAACTTGTTTCGAGATTCCTCCGTTTGGGCCCTGAACCTTATGGGACCACTTGAGGCAGAAGAAGACGAACTTTTTTGAACGTCTCGGAATTGGTTGGAAACTCACCCACCCTCCTCATTTCTCGTGAGGTTTCCAGAATGCATGAACTTGTTTCGAGATTCCTCCGTTTGGGCCCTGAACCATTTGGGACAACTTGAGGCAGAAGAAGACGAACTTTTTTCAACGTCTCCGAATTGCGTGGAAACTCGCCCACCCTCCTCATTTCTCGTGAGGATTCCAGAATGCATGAACTTGTTTCCAGATTCCTCCCTTTCGGCCTGAACAATATGGGACAACTTGAGGCAGAAGAAGACGAACTTTTTTCAACGTCTCGGAATTGCTTAGAAACTCACCCACCCTCCTCATTTCTCGTGAGGATTCCAGAATGCATGAACTTGTTTCGAGATTCCTCCGTTTGGGCCCTGAACCATATGGGACAACTTGAGCCAGAAGAAGACGAACTTTTTTGAACGTCTCGGAATTGGTTGGAAACTCACCCACCCTCCTCATTTCTCGTGAGGATTCCAGAATGCATGAACTTGTTTCGAGATTCCTCCGTTTGGGCCCTGAACCATTTGGGACAACTTGAGGCAGAAGAAGACGAACTTTTTTCAACGTCTCCGAATTGCGTGGAAACTCACCCACCCTCCTCATTTCTCGTGAGGATTCCAGAATGCATGAACTTGTTTCCAGATTCCTCCCTTTCGGCCCTGAATCATATGGGACAACTTGAGGCAGAAGAAGACGAACTTTTTTCAACGTCTCGGAATTGCTTCGAAACTCACCCACCCTCCTCATTTCTCGTGAGGATTCCAGAATGCATGAACTTGTTTCGAGATTCCTCCCTTTTGGCCCTGAGCCATATGGGACAACTTGAGGCAGAAGAAGACGAACCTTTTTCAACGACTCCGAATTGCGTGGAAACTCACCCACCCTCCTCATTTCTCGTGAGGATTCCAGAATCCATGAACTTGTTTCGAGATTCCTCCGTTTGGGCCCTGAACCATTTGGGACAACTTGAGGCAGAAGAAGACGAACTTTTTTCAACAACTCCGAATTGCGTGGAAACTCACCCACCCTCCTCATTTCTCGTGAGGACTCCAGAATGCATGAACTTGTTTCGAGATTCCTCCGTTTGGGCCCTGAACCATTTGGGACAACTTGAGGCAGAAGAAGACGAACTTTTTTCAACGACTCCGAATTGCGTGGAAACTCACCCACCCTCCTCATTTCTCGTGAGGATTCCAGAATGCATGAACTTGTTTCGAGATTCCTCCGTTTGGGCCCTGAACCATATGGGACAACTTGAGGCAGAAGAAGACGAACTTTTTTCAACGTCTCGGAATTGCTTAGAAACTCACCCACCCTCCTCATTTCTCGTGAGGATTCCAGAATGCATGAACTTGTTTCGAGATTCCTCCGTTTTGGCCCTGAACCATATGGGACAACTTGAGCCAAAAGAAGACGAACTTTTTTGAACGTCTCGGAATTGGTTGGAAACTTACCCACCCTCCTCATTTCTCGTGAGGATTCCAGAATGCATGAACTTGTTTCGAGATTCCTCCGTTTGGGCCCTGAACCATTTGGGACAACTTGAGGCAGAAGAAGACGAACTTTTTTCAACGTCTCCGAATTGCGTGGAAACTCACCCACCCTCCTCATTTCTCGTGAGGACTCCAGAATGCATGAAGTTGTTTCGAGATTCCTCCGTTTGGGCCCTGAACCATTTGGGACAACTTGAGGCAGAAGAAGACGAACTTTTTTCAACGACTCCGAATTGCGTGGAAACTCACCCACCCTCCTCATTTCTCGTGAGGATTCCAGAATGCAGGAACTTGTTTCGAGATTCCTCGTTTTGGGCCCTGAACCATATGGGACAACTTGAGGCAGAAGAACACGAACTTTTTTCAACGTCTCCGAATTGCGTGGAAACTCACCCACCCTCCTCATTTCTCGTGAGGATTCCAGAATGCATGAACTTGTTTCGAGATTCCTCCCTTCGGGCCCTGAACCATTTGGGACAACTTGAGGCAGAAGAAGACGAACTTTTTTCAACGACTCCGAATTGCGTGGAAACTCACCCACCCTCCTCATTTCTCGTGAGGATTCCAGAATGCAGGAACTTGTTTCGAGATTCCTCGTTTTGGGCCCTGAACCATATGGGACAACTTGAGGCAGAAGAACACGAACTTTTTTCAACGTCTCCGAATTGCGTGGAAACTCACCCACCCTCCTCATTTCTCGTGAGGATTCCAGAATGCATGAACTTGTTTCGAGATTCCTCCGTTTGGGCCCTGAACCTTATGGGACCACTTGAGGCAGAAGAACACGAACTTTTTTGAACGTCTCGGAATTGGTTGGAAACTCACCCACCCTCCTCATTTCTCGTGAGGTTTCCAGAATGCATGAACTTGTTTCGAGATTCCTCCGTTTGGGCCCTGAACCATTTGGGACAACTTGAGGCAGAAGAAGACGAACTTTTTTCAACGTCTCCGAATTGCGTGGAAACTCGCCCACCCTCCTCATTTCTCGTGAGGATTCCAGAATGCATGAACTTGTTTCCAGATTCCTCCCTTTCGGCCTGAACCATATGGGACAACTTGAGGCAGAAGAAGACGAACTTTTTTCAACGTCTCGGAATTGCTTAGAAACTCACCCACCCTCCTCATTTCTCGTGAGGATTCCAGAATGCATGAACTTGTTTCGAGATTCCTCCGTTTGGGCCCTGAACCATATGGGACAACTTGAGCCAGAAGAAGACGAACTTTTTTGAACGTCTCGGAATTGGTTGGAAACTCACCCACCCTCCTCATTTCTCGTGAGGTTTCCAGAATGCATGAACTTGTTTCGAGATTCCTCCGTTTGGGCCCTGAACCATTTGGGACAACTTGAGGCAGAAGAAGACGAACTTTTTTCAACGTCTCCGAATTGCGTGGAAACTCGCCCACCCTCCTCATTTCTCGTGAGGATTCCAGAATGCATGAACTTGTTTCCAGATTCCTCCCTTTCGGCCTGAACCATATGGGACAACTTGAGGCAGAAGAAGACGAACTTTTTTCAACGTCTCGGAATTGCTTAGAAACTCACCCACCCTCCTCATTTCTCGTGAGGATTCCAGAATGCATGAACTTGTTTCGAGATTCCTCCGTTTGGGCCCTGAACCATATGGGACAACTTGAGCCAGAAGAAGACGAACTTTTTTGAACGTCTCGGAATTGGTTGGAAACTCACCCACCCTCCTCATTTCTCGTGAGGATTCCAGAATGCATGAACTTGTTTCGAGATTCCTCCGTTTGGGCCCTGAACCATTTGGGACAACTTGAGGCAGAAGAAGACGAACTTTTTTCAACGTCTCCGAATTGCGTGGAAACTCAGCCACCCTCCTCATTTCTCGTGAGGATTCCAGAATGCATGAACTTGTTTCCAGATTCCTCCCTTTCGGCCCTGAATCATATGGGACAACTTGAGGCAGAAGAAGACGAACTTTTTTCAACGTCTCGGAATTGCTTCGAAACTCACCCACCCTCCTCATTTCTCGTGAGGATTCCAGAATGCATGAACTTGTTTCGAGATTCCTCCCTTTTGGCCCTGAACCATATGGGACAACTTGAGGCAGAAGAAGACGAACCTTTTTCAACGACTCCGAATTGCGTGGAAACTCACCCACCCTCCTCATTTCTCGTGAGGATTCCAGAATCCATGAACTTGTTTCGAGATTCCTCCGTTTGGGCCCTGAACCATTTGGGACAACTTGAGGCAGAAGAAGACGAAATTTTTTCAACGACTCCGAATTGCGTGGAAACTCACCCACCCTCCTCATTTCTCGTGAGGATTCCAGAATGCATGAACTTGTTTCGAGATTCCTCCCTTTGGGCCCTGAACCATATGGGACAACTTGAGGCAGAAGAAGACGAACTTTTTTCAACGTCTCGGAATTGCTTAGAAACTCACCCACCCTCCTCATTTCTCGTGAGGATTCCAGAATGCATGAACTTGTTTCGAGATTCCTCCGTTTGGGCCCTGAACCATATGGGACAACTTGAGGCAGAAGAAGACGAACTTTTTTCAACGTCTCCGAATTGCGTGGAAACTCACCCACCCTCCTCATTTCTCGTGAGGATTCCAGAATGCATGAACTTGTTTCGAGATTCCTCCGTTTGGGCCCTGAACCATTTGGGACAACTTGAGGCAGAAGAAGACGAACTTTTTTCAACGTCTCCGAATTGCGTGGAAACTCACCCACCCTCCTCATTTCTCGTGAGGACTCCAGAATGCATGAACTTGTTTCGAGATTCCTCCGTTTGGGCCCTGAACCATTTGGGACAACTTGAGGCAGAAGAAGACGAACTTTTTTCAACGACTCCGAATTGCGTGGAAACTCACCCACCCTCCTCATTTCTCGTGAGGATTCCAGAATGCAGGAACTTGTTTCGAGATTCCTCGTTTTGGGCCCTGAACCATATGGGACAACTTGAGGCAGAAGAAGACGAACTTTTTTCAACGTCTCCGAATTGCGTGGAAACTCACCCACCCTCCTCATTTCTCGTGAGGATTCCAGAATGCATGAACTTGTTTCGAGATTCCTCCCTTCGGGCCCTGAACCATTTGGGACAACTTGAGGCAGAAGAAGACGAACTTTTTTCAACGACTCCGAATTGCGTGGAAACTCACCCACCCTCCTCATTTCTCGTGAGGATTCCAGAATGCATGAACTTGTTTCGAGATTCCTCCGTTTGGGCCCTGAACCTTATGGGACCACTTGAGGCAGAAGAACACGAACTTTTTTGAACGTCTCGGAATTGGTTGGATACTCACCCACCCTCCTCATTTCTCGTGAGGTTTCCAGAATGCATGAACTTGTTTCGAGATTCCTCCGTTTGGGCCCTGAACCATTTGGGACAACTTGAGGCAGAAGAAGACGAACTTTTTTCAACGTCTCCGAATTGCGTGGAAATTCGCCCACCCTCCTCATTTCTCGTGAGGATTCCAGAATGCATGAACTTGTTTCCAGATTCCTCCCTTTCGGCCTGAACCATATGGGACAACTTGAGGCAGAAGAAGACGAACTTTTTTCAACGTCTCGGAATTGCTTAGAAACTCACCCACCCTCCTCATTTCTCGTGAGGATTCCAGAATGCATGAACTTGTTTCGAGATTCCTCCCTTTGGGCCCTGAACCATTTGGGACAACTTGAGGCAGAAGAAGACGAACTTTTTTCAACGTCTCCGAATTGCGTGGAAACTCACCCACCCTCCTCATTTCTCGTGAGGATTCCAGAATGCATGAACTTGTTTCCAGATTCCTCCCTTTCGGCCCTGAATCATATGGGACAACTTGAGGCAGAAGAAGACGAACTTTTTTCAACGTCTCGGAATTGCTTCGAAACTCACCCACCCTCCTCATTTCTCGTGAGGATTCCAGAATGCATGAACTTGTTTCGAGATTCCTCCCTTTTGGCCCTGAACCATATGGGACAACTTGAGGCAGAAGAAGACGAACCTTTTTCAACGACTCCGAATTGCGTGGAAACTCACCCACCCTCCTCATTTCTCGTGAGGATTCCAGAATCCATGAACTTGTTTCGAGATTCCTCCGTTTGGGCCCTGAACCATTTGGGACAACTTGAGGCAGAAGAAGACGAAATTTTTTCAACGACTCCGAATTGCGTGGAAACTCACCCACCCTCCTCATTTCTCGTGAGGATTCCAGAATGCATGAACTTGTTTCGAGATTCCTCCCTTTGGGCCCTGAACCATATGGGACAACTTGAGGCAGAAGAAGACGAACTTTTTTCAACGTCTCGGAATTGCTTAGAAACTCACCCACCCTCCTCATTTCTCGTGAGGATTCCAGAATGCATGAACTTGTTTCGAGATTCCTCCGTTTGGGCCCTGAACCATATGGGACAACTTGAGCCAGAAGAAGACGAACTTTTTTGAACGTCTCGGAATTGGTTGGAAACTTACCCACCCTCCTCATTTCTCGTGAGGATTCCAGAATGCATGAACTTGTTTCGAGATTCCTCCGTTTGGGCCCTGAACCATTTGGGACAACTTGAGGTAGAAGAAGACGAACTTTTTTCAACGTCTCCGAATTGCGAGGAAACTCACCCACCCTCCTCATTTCTCGTGAGGACTCCAGAATGCATGAACTTGTTTCGAGATTCCTCCGTTTGGGCCCTGAACCATTTGGGACAACTTGAGGCAGAAGAAGACGAACTTTTTTCAACGACTCCGAATTGCGTGGAAACTCACCCACCCTCCTCATTTCTCGTGAGGATTCCAGAATGCAGGAACTTGTTTCGAGATTCCTCGTTTTGGGCCCTGAACCATATGGGACAACTTGAGGCAGAAGAACACGAACTTTTTTCAACGTCTCCGAATTGCGTGGAAACTCACCCACCCTCCTCATTTCTCGTGAGGATTCCAGAATGCATGAAATTGTTTCGAGATTCCTCCCTTCGGGCCCTGAACCATTTGGGACAACTTGAGGCAGAAGAAGACGAACTTTTTTCAACGACTCCGAATTGCGTGGAAACTCACCCACCCTCCTCATTTCTCGTGAGGATTCCAGAATGCATGAACTTGTTTCGAGATTCCTCCGTTTGGGCCCTGAACCTTATGGGACCACTTGAGGCAGAAGAACACGAACTTTTTTGAACGTCTCGGAATTGGTTGGATACTCACCCACCCTCCTCATTTCTCGTGAGGTTTCCAGAATGCATGAACTTGTTTCGAGATTCCTCCGTTTGGGCCCTGAACCATTTGGGACAACTTGAGGCAGAAGAAGACGAACTTTTTTCAACGTCTCCGAATTGCGTGGAAACTCGCCCACCCTCCTCATTTCTCGTGAGGATTCCAGAATGCATGAACTTGTTTCCAGATTCCTCCCTTTCGGCCTGAACCATATGGGACAACTTGAGGCAGAAGAAGACGAACTTTTTTCAACGTCTCGGAATTGCTTAGAAACTCACCCACCCTCCTCATTTCTCGTGAGGATTCCAGAATGCATGAACTTGTTTCGAGATTCCTCCGTTTGGGCCCTGAATCATATGGGACAACTTGAGGCAGAAGAAGACGAACTTTTTTCAACGTCTCGGAATTGCTTCGAAACTCACCCACCCTCCTCATTTCTCGTGAGGATTCCAGAATGCAGGAACTTGTTTCGAGATTCCTCGTTTTGGGCCCTGAACCATATGGGACAACTTGAGGCAGAAGAACACGAACTTTTTTCAACGTCTCCGAATTGCGTGGAAACTCACCCACCCTCCTCATTTCTCGTGAGGATTCCAGAATGCATGAAATTGTTTCGAGATTCCTCCCTTCGGGCCCTGAACCATTTGGGACAACTTGAGGCAGAAGAAGACGAACTTTTTTCAACGACTCCGAATTGCGTGGAAACTCACCCACCCTCCTCATTTCTCGTGAGGATTCCAGAATGCATGAAGTTGTTTCGAGATTCCTCCCTTTGGGCCCTGAACCATATGGGACAACTTGAGGCAGAAGAAGACGAACTTTTTTCAACGTCTCGGAATTGCTTAGAAACTCACCCACCCTCCTCATTTCTCGTGAGGATTCCAGAATGCATGAACTTGTTTCGAGATTCCTCCGTTTGGGCCCTGAACCATATGGGACAACTTGAGGCAGAAGAAGACGAACTTTTTTCAACGTCTCCGAATTGCGTGGAAACTCACCCACCCTCCTCATTTCTCGTGAGGATTCCAGAATGCATGAACTTGTTTCGAGATTCCTCCGTTTGGGCCCTGAACCATTTGGGACAACTTGAGGCAGAAGAAGACGAACTTTTTTCAACGTCTCCGAATTGCGTCGAAACTCACCCACCCTCCTCATTTCTCGTGAGGACTCCAGAATGCATGAACTTGTTTCGAGATTCCTCCGTTTGGGCCCTGAACCATTTGGGACAACTTGAGGCAGAAGAAGACGAACTTTTTTCAACGACTCCGGATTGCGTGGAAACTCACCCACCCTCCTCATTTCTCGTGAGGATTCCAGAATGCAGGAACTTGTTTCGAGATTCCTCGTTTTGGGCCCTGAACCATATGGGACAACTTGAGGCAGAAGAACACGAACTTTTTTCAACGTCTCCGAATTGCGTGGAAACTCACCCACCCTCCTCATTTCTCGTGAGGATTCCAGAATGCATGAACTTGTTTCGAGATTCCTCCCTTCGGGCCCTGAACCATTTGGGACAACTTGAGGCAGAAGAAGACGAACTTTTTTCAACGACTCCGAATTGCGTGGAAACTCACCCACCCTCCTCATTTCTCGTGAGGATTCCAGAATGCATGAACTTGTTTCGAGATTCCTCCGTTTGGGCCCTGAACCTTATGGGACCACTTGAGGCAGAAGAACACGAACTTTTTTGAACGTCTCGGAATTGGTTGGATACTCACCCACCCTCCTCATTTCTCGTGAGGTTTCCAGAATGCATGAACTTGTTTCGAGATTCCTCCGTTTGGGCCCTGAACCATTTGGGACAACTTGAGGCAGAAGAAGACGAACTTTTTTCAACGTCTCCGAATTGCGTGGAAACTCGCCCACCCTCCTCATTTCTCGTGAGGATTCCAGAATGCATGAACTTGTTTCCAGATTCCTCCCTTTCGGCCTGAACCATATGGGACAACTTGAGGCAGAAGAAGACGAACTTTTTTCAACGTCTCGGAATTGCTTAGAAACTCACCCACCCTCCTCATTTCTCGTGAGGATTCCAGAATGCATGAACTTGTTTCGAGATTCCTCCCTTTGGGCCCTGAACCATTTGGGACAACTTGAGGCAGAAGAAGACGAACTTTTTTCAACGTCTCCGAATTGCGTGGAAACTCACCCACCCTCCTCATTTCTCGTGAGGATTCCAGAATGCATGAACTTGTTTCCAGATTCCTCCCTTTCGGCCCTGAATCATATGGGACAACTTGAGGCAGAAGAAGACGAACTTTTTTCAACGTCTCGGAATTGCTTCGAAACTCACCCACCCTCCTCATTTCTCGTGAGGATTCCAGAATGCATGAACTTGTTTCGAGATTCCTCCCTTTTGGCCCTGAACCATATGGGACAACTTGAGGCAGAAGAAGACGAACCTTTTTCAACGACTCCGAATTGCGTGGAAACTCACCCACCCTCCTCATTTCTCGTGAGGATTCCAGAATCCATGAACTTGTTTCGAGATTCCTCCGTTTGGGCCCTGAACCATTTGGGACAACTTGAGGCAGAAGAAGACGAAATTTTTTCAACGACTCCGAATTGCGTGGAAACTCACCCACCCTCCTCATTTCTCGTGAGGATTCCAGAATGCATGAACTTGTTTCGAGATTCCTCCCTTTGGGCCCTGAACCATATGGGACAACTTGAGGCAGAAGAAGACGAACTTTTTTCAACGTCTCGGAATTGCTTAGAAACTCACCCACCCTCCTCATTTCTCGTGAGGATTCCAGAATGCATGAACTTGTTTCGAGATTCCTCCGTTTGGGCCCTGAACCATATGGGACAACTTGAGCCAGAAGAAGACGAACTTTTTTGAACGTCTCGGAATTGGTTGGAAACTTACCCACCCTCCTCATTTCTCGTGAGGATTCCAGAATGCATGAACTTGTTTCGAGATTCCTCCGTTTGGGCCCTGAACCATTTGGGACAACTTGAGGCAGAAGAAGACGAACTTTTTTCAACGTCTCCGAATTGCGTGGAAACTCACCCACCCTCCTCATTTCTCGTGAGGACTCCAGAATGCATGAACTTGTTTCGAGATTCCTCCGTTTGGGCCCTGAACCATTTGGGACAACTTGAGGCAGAAGAAGACGAACTTTTTTGAACGACTCCGAATTGCGTGGAAACTCACCCACCCTCCTCATTTCTCGTGAGGATTCCAGAATGCAGGAACTTGTTTCGAGATTCCTCGTTTTGGGCCCTGAACCATATGGGACAACTTGAGGCAGAAGAACACGAACTTTTTTCAACGTCTCCGAATTGCGTGGAAACTCACCCACCCTCCTCATTTCTCGTGAGGATTCCAGAATGCATGAAATTGTTTCGAGATTCCTCCCTTCGGGCCCTGAACCATTTGGGACAACTTGAGGCAGAAGAAGACGAACTTTTTTCAACGACTCCGAATTGCGTGGAAACTCACCCACCCTCCTCATTTCTCGTGAGGATTCCAGAATGCATGAACTTGTTTCGAGATTCCTCCGTTTGGGCCCTGATCCTTATGGGACCACTTGAGGCAGAAGAACACGAACTTTTTTGAACGTCTCGGAATTGGTTGGAAACTCACCCACCCTCCTCATTTCTCGTGAGGTTTCCAGAATGCATGAACTTGTTTCGAGATTCCTCCGTTTGGGCCCTGAACCATTTGGGACAACTTGAGGCAGAAGAAGACGAACTTTTTTCAACGTCTCCGAATTGCGTGGAAACTCGCCCACCCTCCTCATTTCTCGTGAGGATTCCAGAATGCATGAACTTGTTTCCAGATTCCTCCCTTTCGGCCTGAACCATATGGGACAACTTGAGGCAGAAGAAGACGAACTTTTTTCAACGTCTCGGAATTGCTTAGAAACTCACCCACCCTCCTCATTTCTCGTGAGGATTCCAGAATGCATGAACTTGTTTCGAGATTCCTCCGTTTGGGCCCTGAACCATATGGGACAACTTGAGCCAGAAGAAGACGAACTTTTTTGAACGTCTCGGAATTGGTTGGAAACTCACCCACCCTCCTCATTTCTCGTGAGGTTTCCAGAATGCATGAACTTGTTTCGAGATTCCTCCGTTTGGGCCCTGAACCATTTGGGACAACTTGAGGCAGAAGAAGACGAACTTTTTTCAACGTCTCCGAATTGCGTGGAAACTCGCCCACCCTCCTCATTTCTCGTGAGGATTCCAGAATGCATGAACTTGTTTCCAGATTCCTCCCTTTCGGCCTGAACCATATGGGACAACTTGAGGCAGAAGAAGACGAACTTTTTTCAACGTCTCGGAATTGCTTAGAAACTCACCCACCCTCCTCATTTCTCGTGAGGATTCCAGAATGCATGAACTTGTTTCGAGATTCCTCCGTTTGGGCCCTGAACCATATGGGACAACTTGAGCCAGAAGAAGACGAACTTTTTTGAACGTCTCGGAATTGGTTGGAAACTCACCCACCCTCCTCATTTCTCGTGAGGATTCCAGAATGCATGAACTTGTTTCGAGATTCCTCCGTTTGGGCCCTGAACCATTTGGGACAACTTGAGGCAGAAGAAGACGAACTTTTTTCAACGTCTCCGAATTGCGTGGAAACTCACCCACCCTCCTCATTTCTCGTGAGGATTCCAGAATGCATGAACTTATTTCCAGATTCCTCCCTTTCGGCCCTGAATCATATGGGACAACTTGAGGCAGAAGAAGACGAACTTTTTTCAACGTCTCGGAATTGCTTCGAAACTCACCCACCCTCCTCATTTCTCGTGAGGATTCCAGAATGCATGAACTTGTTTCGAGATTCCTCCCTTTTGGCCCTGAACCATATGGGACAACTTGAGGCAGAAGAAGACGAACCTTTTTCAACGACTCCGAATTGCGTGGAAACTCACCCACCCTCCTCATTTCTCGTGAGGATTCCAGAATCCATGAACTTGTTTCGAGATTCCTCCGTTTGGGCCCTGAACCATTTGGGACAACTTGAGGCAGAAGAAGACGAAATTTTTTCAACGACTCCGAATTGCGTGGAAACTCACCCACCCTCCTCATTTCTCGTGAGGATTCCAGAATGCATGAACTTGTTTCGAGATTCCTCCCTTTGGGCCCTGAACCATATGGGACAACTTGAGGCAGAAGAAGACGAACTTTTTTCAACGTCTCGGAATTGCTTAGAAACTCACCCACCCTCCTCATTTCTCGTGAGGATTCCAGAATGCATGAACTTGTTTCGAGATTCCTCCGTTTGGGCCCTGAACCATATGGGACAACTTGAGGCAGAAGAAGACGAACTTTTTTCAACGTCTCCGAATTGCGTGGAAACTCACCCACCCTCCTCATTTCTCGTGAGGATTCCAGAATGCATGAACTTGTTTCGAGATTCCTCCGTTTGGGCCCTGAACCATTTGGGACAACTTGAGGCAGAAGAAGACGAACTTTTTTCAACGTCTCCGAATTGCGTGGAAACTCACCCACCCTCCTCATTTCTCGTGAGGACTCCAGAATGCATGAACTTGTTTCGAGATTCCTCCGTTTGGGCCCTGAACCATTTGGGACAACTTGAGGCAGAAGAAGACGAACTTTTTTCAACGACTCCGAATTGCGTGGAAACTCACCCACCCTCCTCATTTCTCGTGAGGATTCCAGAATGCAGGAACTTGTTTCGAGATTCCTCGTTTTGGGCCCTGAACCATATGGGACAACTTGAGGCAGAAGAACACGAACTTTTTTCAACGTCTCCGAATTGCGTGGAAACTCACCCACCCTCCTCATTTCTCGTGAGGATTCCAGAATGCATGAACTTGTTTCGAGATTCCTCCCTTCGGGCCCTGAACCATTTGGGACAACTTGAGGCAGAAGAAGACGAACTTTTTTCAACGACTCCGAATTGCGTGGAAACTCACCCACCCTCCTCATTTCTCGTGAGGATTCCAGAATGCATGAACTTGTTTCGAGATTCCTCCGTTTGGGCCCTGAACCTTATGGGACCACTTGAGGCAGAAGAACACGAACTTTTTTGAACGTCTCGGAATTGGTTGGATACTCACCCACCCTCCTCATTTCTCGTGAGGTTTCCAGAATGCATGAACTTGTTTCGAGATTCCTCCGTTTGGGCCCTGAACCATTTGGGACAACTTGAGGCAGAAGAAGACGAACTTTTTTCAACGTCTCCGAATTGCGTGGAAACTCGCCCACCCTCCTCATTTCTCGTGAGGATTCCAGAATGCATGAACTTGTTTCCAGATTCCTCCCTTTCGGCCTGAACCATATGGGACAACTTGAGGCAGAAGAAGACGAACTTTTTTCAACGTCTCGGAATTGCTTAGAAACTCACCCACCCTCCTCATTTCTCGTGAGGATTCCAGAATGCATGAACTTGTTTCGAGATTCCTCCCTTTGGGCCCTGAACCATTTGGGACAACTTGAGGCAGAAGAAGACGAACTTTTTTCAACGTCTCCGAATTGCGTGGAAACTCACCCACCCTCCTCATTTCTCGTGAGGATTCCAGAATGCATGAACTTGTTTCCAGATTCCTCCCTTTCGGCCCTGAATCATATGGGACAACTTGAGGCAGAAGAAGACGAACTTTTTTCAACGTCTCGGAATTGCTTCGAAACTCACCCACCCTCCTCATTTCTCGTGAGGATTCCAGAATGCATGAACTTGTTTCGAGATTCCTCCCTTTTGGCCCTGAACCATATGGGACAACTTGAGGCAGAAGAAGACGAACCTTTTTCAACGACTCCGAATTGCGTGGAAACTCACCCACCCTCCTCATTTCTCGTGAGGATTCCAGAATCCATGAACTTGTTTCGAGATTCCTCCGTTTGGGCCCTGAACCATTTGGGACAACTTGAGGCAGAAGAAGACGAAATTTTTTCAACGACTCCGAATTGCGTGGAAACTCACCCACCCTCCTCATTTCTCGTGAGGATTCCAGAATGCATGAACTTGTTTCGAGATTCCTCCCTTTGGGCCCTGAACCATATGGGACAACTTGAGGCAGAAGAAGACGAACTTTTTTCAACGTCTCGGAATTGCTTAGAAACTCACCCACCCTCCTCATTTCTCGTGAGGATTCCAGAATGCATGAACTTGTTTCGAGATTCCTCCGTTTGGGCCCTGAACCATTTGGGACAACTTGAGGCAGAAGAAGACGAACTTTTTTGAACGACTCCGAATTGCGTGGAAACTCACCCACCCTCCTCATTTCTCGTGAGGATTCCAGAATGCAGGAACTTGTTTCGAGATTCCTCGTTTTGGGCCCTGAACCATATGGGACAACTTGAGGCAGAAGAACACGAACTTTTTTCAACGACTCCGAATTGCGTGGAAACTCACCCACCCTCCTCATTTCTCGTGAGGATTCCAGAATGCATGAACTTGTTTCGAGATTCCTCCGTTTGGGCCCTGAACCATTTGGGACAACTTGAGGCAGAAGAAGACGAACTTTTTTCAACGTCTCCGAATTGCGTGGAAACTCACCCACCCTCCTCATTTCTCGTGAGGATTCCAGAATGCATGAACTTGTTTCCAGATTCCTCCCTTTCGGCCCTGAATCATATGGGACAACTTGAGGCAGAAGAAGACGAACTTTTTTCAACGTCTCGGAATTGCTTCGAAACTCACCCACCCTCCTCATTTCTCGTGAGGATTCCAGAATGCATGAACTTGTTTCGAGATTCCTCCCTTTTGGCCCTGAACCATATGGGACAACTTGAGGCAGAAGAAGACGAACCTTTTTCAACGACTCCGAATTGCGTGGAAACTCACCCACCCTCCTCATTTCTCGTGAGGATTCCAGAATCCATGAACTTGTTTCGAGATTCCTCCGTTTGGGCCCTGAACCATTTGGGACAACTTGAGGCAGAAGAAGACGAAATTTTTTCAACGACTCCGAATTGCGTGGAAACTCACCCACCCTCCTCATTTCTCGTGAGGATTCCAGAATGCATGAACTTGTTTCGAGATTCCTCCCTTTGGGCCCTGAACCATATGGGACAACTTGAGGCAGAAGAAGACGAACTTTTTTCAACGTCTCGGAATTGCTTAGAAACTCACCCACCCTCCTCATTTCTCGTGAGGATTCCAGAATGCATGAACTTGTTTCGAGATTCCTCCGTTTGGGCCCTGAACCATATGGGACAACTTGAGCCAGAAGAAGACGAACTTTTTTGAACGTCTCGGAATTGGTTGGAAACTTACCCACCCTCCTCATTTCTCGTGAGGATTCCAGAATGCATGAACTTGTTTCGAGATTCCTCCGTTTGGGCCCTGAACCATTTGGGACAACTTGAGGCAGAAGAAGACGAACTTTTTTCAACGTCTCCGAATTGCGTGGAAACTCACCCACCCTCCTCATTTCTCGTGAGGACTCCAGAATGCATGAACTTGTTTCGAGATTCCTCCGTTTGGGCCCTGAACCATTTGGGACAACTTGAGGCAGAAGAAGACGAACTTTTTTCAACGACTCCGAATTGCGTGGAAACTCACCCACCCTCCTCATTTCTCGTGAGGATTCCAGAATGTAGGAACTTGTTTCGAGATTCCTCGTTTTGGGCCCTGAACCATATGGGACAACTTGAGGCAGAAGAACACGAACTTTTTTCAACGTCTCCGAATTGCGTGGAAACTCACCCACCCTCCTCATTTCTCGTGAGGATTCCATAATGCATGAACTTGTTTCGAGATTCCTCCCTTCGGGCCCTGAACCATTCGGGACAACTTGAGGCAGAAGAAGACGAACTTTTTTCAACGACTCCGAATTGCGTGGAAACTCACCCACCCTCCTCATTTCTCGTGAGGATTCCAGAATGCATGAACTTGTTTCGAGATTCCTCCGTTTGGGCCCTGAACCTTATGGGACCACTTGAGGCAGAAGAACACGAACTTTTTTGAACGTCTCGGAATTGGTTGGAAACTCACCCACCCTCCTCATTTCTCGTGAGGTTTCCAGAATGCATGAACTTGTTTCGAGATTCCTCCGTTTGGGCCCTGAACCATATGGGACAACTTGAGGCAGAAGAAGACGAACTTTTTTCAACGTCTCGGAATTGCTTAGAAACTCACCCACCCTCCTCATTTCTCGTGAGGATTCCAGAATGCATGAACTTGTTTCGAGATTCCTCCGTTTGGGCCCTGAACCATATGGGACAACTTGAGCCAGAAGAAGACGAACTTTTTTGAACGTCTCGGAATTGGTTGGAAACTTACCCACCCTCCTCATTTCTCGTGAGGATTCCAGAATGCATGAACTTGTTTCGAGATTCCTCCGTTTGGGCCCTGAACCATTTGGGACAACTTGAGGCAGAAGAAGACGAACTTTTTTCAACGTCTCCGAATTGCGTGGAAACTCACCCACCCTCCTCATTTCTCGTGAGGACTCCAGAATGCATGAACTTGTTTCGAGATTCCTCCGTTTGGGCCCTGAACCATTTGGGACAACTTGAGGCAGAAGAAGACGAACTTTTTTCAACGACTCCGAATTGCGTGGAAACTCACCCACCCTCCTCATTTCTCGTGAGGATTCCAGAATGCAGGAACTTGTTTCGAGATTCCTCGTTTTGGGCCCTGAACCATATGGGACAACTTGAGGCAGAAGAACACGAACTTTTTTCAACGTCTCCGAATTGCGTGGAAACTCACCCACCCTCCTCATTTCTCGTGAGGATTCCAGAATGCATGAACTTGTTTCGAGATTCCTCCGTTTGGGCCCTGAACCATTTGGGACAACTTGAGGCAGAAGAAGACGAACTTTTTTCAACGTCTCCGAATTGCGTGGAAACTCACCCACCCTCCTCATTTCTCGTGAGGATTCCAGAATGCATGAAATTGTTTCGAGATTCCTCCCTTCGGGCCCTGAACCATTTGGGACAACTTGAAGCAGAAGAAGACGAACTTTTTTCAACGACTCCGAATTGCGTGGAAACTCACCCACCCTCCTCATTTCTCGTGAGGATTCCAGAATGCATGAACTTGTTTCGAGATTCCTCCGTTTGGGCCCTGAACCTTATGGGACCACTTGAGGCAGAAGAACACGAACTTTTTTGAACGTCTCGGAATTGGTTGGAAACTCACCCACCCTCCTCATTTCTCGTGAGGTTTCCAGAATGCATGAACTTGTTTCGAGATTCCTCCGTTTGGGCCCTGAACCATTTGGGACAACTTGAGGCAGAAGAAGACGAACTTTTTTCAACGTCTCCGAATTGCGTGGAAACTCGCCCACCCTCCTCATTTCTCGTGAGGATTCCAGAATGCATGAACTTGTTTCCAGATTCCTCCCTTTCGGCCTGAACCATATGGGACAACTTGAGGCAGAAGAAGACGAACTTTTTTCAACGTCTCGGAATTGCTTAGAAACTCACCCACCCTCCTCATTTCTCGTGAGGATTCCAGAATGCATGAACTTGTTTCGAGATTCCTCCGTTTGGGCCCTGAACCATATGGGACAACTTGAGCCAGAAGAAGACGGACTTTTTTGAACGTCTCGGAATTGGTTGGAAACTCACCCACCCTCCTCATTTCTCGTGAGGTTTCCAGAATGCATGAACTTGTTTCGAGATTCCTCCGTTTGGGCCCTGAACCATTTGGGACAACTTGAGGCAGAAGAAGACGAACTTTTTTCAACGTCTCCGAATTGCGTGGAAACTCGCCCACCCTCCTCATTTCTCGTGAGGATTCCAGAATGCATGAACTTGTTTCCAGATTCCTCCCTTTCGGCCTGAACCATATGGGACAACTTGAGGCAGAAGAAGACGAACTTTTTTCAACGTCTCGGAATTGCTTAGAAACTCACCCACCCTCCTCATTTCTCGTGAGGATTCCAGAATGCATGAACTTGTTTCGAGATTCCTCCCTTTGGGCCCTGAACCATATGGGACAACTTGAGGCAGAAGAAGACGAACTTTTTTCAACGTCTCCGAATTGCGTGGAAACTGACCCACCCTCCTCATTTCTCGTGAGGATTCCAGAAAGCATGAACTTGTTTCGAGATTCCTCCCTTTGGGCCCTGAACCATTTGGGAAACCTTGAGGCAGAAGAAGACGAACTTTTTTCAACGACTCCGAATTGCGTGGAAACTCACCCACCCTCCTCATTTCTCGTGAGGATTCCAGAATGCATGAACTTGTTTCGAGATTCCTCCGTTTGGGCCCTGAACCATTTGGGACAACTTGAGGCAGAAGAAGACGAACTTTTGTCAACGACTCCGAATTGCGTGGAAACTCACCCACCCTCCTCATTTCTCGTGAGGATTCCAGAATGCATGAACTTGTTTCGAGATTCCTCCGGTTGGGCCCTGAACCATTTGGGACAACTTGAGGCAGAAGAAGACGAACTTTTTTCAACCTCTCGGAATTGGTTGGAAACTCACCCACCCTCCTCATTTCTCGTGAGGATTCCAGAATGCATGAACTTGTTTCGAGATTCCTCCGTTTGGGCCCTGAACCTTATGGGACCACATGAGGCAGAAGAAGACGAAATTTTTTCAACGTCTCGGAATTGGTTGGAAACTCACCCACCCTCCTCATTTCTCGTGAGGATTCAAGAATGCATGAACTTGTTTCGAGATTCCTCCCTTTCGGCCCTGAACCATATGGGACAACTTGAGGCAGAAGAAGACGAACTTTTTTCAACGTCTCGGAATTGCTTAGAAACTCACCCACCCTCCTTATTTCTCGTGAGGATTCCCGAATGCATGAACTTGTTTCGAGATTCCTCCCTTTGGGCCCTGAACCATATGGGACAACTTGAGGCAGAAGAAGACGAACTTTTTTCAACGTCTCCGAATTGCGTGGAAACTGACCCACCCTCCTCATTTCTCGTGAGGATTCCAGAAAGCATGAACTTGTTTCGAGATTCCTCCCTTTGGGCCCTGAACCATTTGGGAAACCTTGAGGCAGAAGAAGACGAACTTTTTTCAACGACTCCGAATTGCGTGGAAACTCACCCACCCTCCTCATTTCTCGTGAGGATTCCAGAATGCATGAACTTGTTTCGAGATTCCTCCGTTTGGGCCCTGAACCATTTGGGACAACTTGAGGCAGAAGAAGACGAACTTTTTTCAACGACTCCGAATTGCGTGGAAACTCACCCACCCTCCTCATTTCTCGTGAGGATTCCAGAATGCATGAACTTGTTTCGAGATTCCTCCCTTTGGGCCCTGAACCATATGGGACAACTTGAGGCAGAAGAAGACGAACTTTTTTCAACGTCTCCGAATTGCGTGGAAACTCACCCACCCTCCTCATTTCTCGTGAGGATTCCAGAATGCATGAACTTGTTTCGAGATTCCTCCGTTTGGGCCCTGAACCATTTGGGACAACTTGAGGCAGAAGAAGACGAACTTTTTTCAACGTCTCGGAATTGCTTGGAAACTCACCCATCCTCCTCATTTCTCGTGAGGATTCCAGAATGCATGAACTTGTTTCGAGATTCCTCCGGTTGGGCCCTGAACCATTTGGGACAACTTGAGGCAGAAGAAGACGAACTTTTTTCAACCTCTCGGAATTGGTTGGAAACTCACCCACCCTCCTCATTTCTCGTGAGGATTCCAGAATGCATGAACTTCTTTCGAGATTCCTCCGCTTGGGCCCTGAACCATTTGGGACAACTTGAGGCAGAAGAAGAAGAACTTTTTTCAACGACTCCGAATTGCGTGGAAACTCACCCACCCTCCTCATTTCTCGTGAGGATTCCAGAATGCATGTACTTGTTTCGAGATTCCTCCGTTTGGGCCCTGAACCATTTGGGACAACTTGAGGCAGAAGAAGACGAACTTTTTTCAACGACTCCGAATTGCGTGGAAACTCACCCACCCTCCTCATTTCTCGTGAGGATTCCAGAATGCATGAACTTGTTTCAAGATTCCTCCCTTTGGGCCCTGAACCATAAGGGACAACTTGAGGCAGAAGAAGACGAACTTTTTTCAACGTCTCCAAATTGCGTGGAAACTCACCCACCCTCCTCATTTCTCGTGAGGATTCCAGAATGCATGAACTTGTTTCGAGATTCCTCCCTTTGGGCCCTGAACCATTTGGGACAACTTGAGCCAGAAGAAGACGAACTTTTTTCAACGTCTCGGAATTGGTTGGAAACTCACCCACCCTCCTCATTTCTCGTGAGGATTCCAGAATGCATGAACTTGTTTCGAGATTCCTCCGTTTGGGCCCTGAACCAATTGGGAAGACTTGAGGCAGAAGAAGACGAACTTTTTTCAACGACTCCGAATTGCGTGGAAACTCACCCACACTCCTCATTTCTCGTGAGGACTCCAGAAAGCATGAACTTGTTTCGAGATTCCTCCGTTTGGGCCCTGAACCATTTGGGACAACTTGAGGCAGAAGAAGATGAACTTTTTTCAACGTCTCCGAATTGCGTGGAAACTCACCCACCCTCCTCATTTATCGTGAGGATTCCAGAATGCATGAACTTGTTTCGAGATTCCTCCCTTTGGGCCCTGAACCATATGGGACAACTTGAGGCAGAAGAAGACGAACTTTTTTCAACGTCTCCGAATTGCGTGGAAACTCACCCACCCTCCTCATTTCTCGTGAGGATTCCAGAATGCATGAACTTGTTTCGAGATTCCTCCCTTTGGGCCCTGAACCATTTGGGACAACTTGAGGCAGAAGAAGACGAACTTTTTTCAGCGTCTCGGAATTGCGTGGAAACTCACCCACCCTCCTCATTTCTCGTCAGGACTCCAGAATGCATGAACTTGTTTCGAGATTCCTCCGGTTGGGCCCTTAACCATTTGGGACAACTTGAGGCAGAAGAAGACGAACTTTTTTCAACCTCTCGGAATTGGTTGGAAACTCACCCACCCTCCTCATTTCTCGTGAGGATTCCAGAATGCATGAACTTGTTTCGAGATTCCTCCCTTTGGGCCCTGAACCATATGGGACAACTTGAGGCAGAAGAAGACGAACTTTTTTCAACGTCTCCGAATTGCGTGGAAACTGACCCACCCTCCTCATTTCTCGTGAGGATTCCAGAAAGCATGAACTTGTTTCGAGATTCCTCCCTTTGGGCCCTGAACCATTTGGGAAACCTTGAGGCAGAAGAAGACGAACTTTTTTCAACGACTCCGAATTGCGTGGAAACTCACCCACCCTCCTCATTTCTCGTGAGGATTCCAGAATGCATGAACTTGTTTCGAGATTCCTCCGTTTGGGCCCTGAACCATTTGGGACAACTTGAGGCAGAAGAAGACGAACTTTTTTCAACGACTCCGAATTGCGTGGAAACTCACCCACCCTCCTCATTTCTCGTGAGGATTCCAGAATGCATGAACTTGTTTCGAGATTCCTCCCTTTGGGCCCTGAACCATATGGGACAACTTGAGGCAGAAGAAGACGAACTTTTTTCAACGTCTCCGAATTGCGTGGATACTCACCCACCCTCCTCATTTCTCGTGAGGATTCCAGAATGCATGAACTTGTTTCGAGATTCCTCCGTTTGGGCCCTGAACCATTTGGGACAACTTGAGGCAGAAGAAGACGAACTTTTTTCAACGTCTCGGAATTGCTTGGAAACTCACCCATCCTCCTCATTTCTCGTGAGGATTCCAGAATGCATGAACTTGTTTCGAGATTCCTCCGGTTGGGCCCTGAACCATTTGGGACAACTTGAGGCAGAAGAAGACGAACTTTTTTCAACCTCTCGGAATTGGTTGGAAACTCACCCACCCTCCTCATTTCTCGTGAGGATTCCAGAATGCATGAACTTGTTTCGAGATTCCTCCGTTTGGGCCCTGAACCATTTGGGACAACTTAAGGCAGAAGAAGAAGAACTTTTTTCAACGACTCCGAATTGCGTGGAAACTCACCCACCCTCCTCATTTCTCGTGAGGATTCCAGAATGCATGAACTTGTTTCGAGATTCCTCCGTTTGGGCACTGAACCATTTGGGACAACTTGAGGCAGAAGAAGACGAACTTTTTTCAACGTCTCCGAATTGCGTGGAAACTCACCCACCCTCCTCATTTATCGTGAGGATTCCAGAATGCATGAACTTGTTTCGAGATTCCTCCCTTTGGGCCTTGAACCATATGGGACAACTTGAGGCAGAAGAAGACGAACTTTTTTCAACGTCTCGGAATTGCTTGGAAACTCACCCATCCTCCTCATTTCTCGTGAGGATTCCAGAATGCATGAACTTGTTTCGAGATTCCTCCGGTTGGGCCCTGAACCATTTGGGACAACTTGAGGCAGAAGAAGACGAACTTTTTTCAACCTCTCGGAATTGGTTGGAAACTCACCCACCCTCCTCATTTCTCGTGAGGATTCCAGAATGCATGAACTTGTTTCGAGATTCCTCTGTTTGGGCCCTGAACCTTATGGGACCACTTGAGGCAGAAGAAGACGAAATTTTTTCAACGTCTCGCAATTGGTTGGAAACTCACCCACCCTCCTCATTTCTCGTGAGGATTCCAGAATGCATGAACTTGTTTCGAGATTCCTCCCTTTCGGCCCTGAACCATATGGGACAACTTGAGGCAGAAGAAGACGAACTTTTTTCAACGTCTCGGAATTGCTTAGAAACTCACCCACCCTCCTCATTTCTCGTGAGGATTCCCGAATGCATAAACTTGTTTCGAGATTCCTCCCTTTTGGCCCTGAACCATATGGGACAACTTGAGGCAGAAGAAGACGAACTTTTTTCAACGACTCCGAATTGCGTGGAAACTCACCCACCCTCCTCATTTCTCGTGAGGATTCCAGAATGCATGAACTTGTTTCGAGATTCCTCCGTTTGGGCCCTGAACCATTTGGGACAACTTGAGGCAGAAGAAGAAGAACTTTTTTCAACGACTCCGAATTGCGTGGAAACTCACCCACCCTCCTCATTTCTCGTGAGGATTCCAGAATGCATGAACTTGTTTCGAGATTCCTCCGTTTGGGCACTGAACCATTTGGGACAACTTGAGGCAGAAGAAGACGAACTTTTTTCAACGACTCCGAATTGCTTGGAAACCCACCCACCCTCCTCATTTCTCGTGAGGATTCCAGAATGCATGTACTTGTTTCGAGATTCCTCCGTTTGGGCCCTGAACCATTTGGGACAACTTGAGGCAGAAGAAGACGAACTTTTTTCAACGTCTCGGAATTGCTTCGAAACTCACCCACCCTCCTCATTTCTCGTGAGGATTCCAGAATGCATGAACTTGTTTCGAGATTCCTCCCTTTTGGCCCTGAACCATATGGGACAACTTGAGGCAGAAGAAGACGAACTTTTTTCAACGACTCCGAATTGCATGGAAACTCACCCACCCTCCTCATTTCTCGTGAGGATTCCAGAATGCATGAACTTGTTTCCAGATTCCTCCCTTTGGGCCCTGAACCATAAGGGACAACTTGAGGCAGAAGAAGACGAACTTTTTTCAACGTCTCCAAATTGCGTGGAAACTCACCCACCCTCCTCATTTCTCGTGAGGATTCCAGAATGCATGAACTTGTTTCGAGATTCCTCCGTTTGAGCCCTGAACCATTTGGGACAACTTGAGGCAGAAGAAGAAGAACTTTTTTCAACGACTCCGAATTGCGTGGAAACTCACCCACCCTCCTCATTTCTCGTGAGGATTCCAGAATGCATGAACTTGTTTCGAGATTCCTCCGTTTGGGCACTGAACCATTTGGGACAACTTGAGGCAGAAGAAGACGAACTTTTTTCAACGACTCCGAATTGCTTGGAAACCCACCCACCCTCCTCATTTCTCGTGAGGATTCCAGAATGCATGTACTTGTTTCGAGATTCCTCCGTTTGGGCCCTGAACCATTTGGGACAACTTGAGGCAGAAGAAGACGAACTTTTTTCAACGTCTCGGAATTGCTTCGAAACTCACCCACCCTCCTCATTTCTCGTGAGGATTCCAGAATGCATGAACTTGTTTCGAGATTCCTCCGTTTGGGCCCTGAACCAATTGGGAAGACTTGAGGCAGAAGAAGACGAACTTTTTTCAACGACTCCGAATTGCGTGGAAACTCACCCACCCTCCTCATTTCTCGTGAGGATTCCAGAATGCATGAACTTGTTTCGAGATTCCTCCCTTTGGGCCCTGAACCATATGGGACAACTTGAGGCAGAAGAAGACGAACTTTTTTCAACGTCTCCGAATTGCGTGGATACTCACCCACCCTCCTCATTTCTCGTGAGGATTCCAGAATGCATGAACTTGTTTCGAGATTCCTCCGTTTGGGCCCTGAACCATTTGGGACAACTTGAGGCAGAAGAAGACGAACTTTTTTCAACGTCTCGGAATTGCTTGGAAACTCACCCATCCTCCTCATTTCTCGTGAGGATTCCAGAATGCATGAACTTGTTTCGAGATTCCTCCGGTTGGGCCCTGAACCATTTGGGACAACTTGAGGCAGAAGAAGACGAACTTTTTTCAACCTCTCGGAATTGGTTGGAAACTCACCCACCCTCCTCATTTCTCGTGAGGATTCCAGAATGCATGAACTTGTTTCGAGATTCCTCCGTTTGGGCCCTGAACCATTTGGGACAACTTAAGGCAGAAGAAGAAGAACTTTTTTCAACGACTCCGAATTGCGTGGAAACTCACCCACCCTCCTCATTTCTCGTGAGGATTCCAGAATGCATGAACTTGTTTCGAGATTCCTCCGTTTGGGCACTGAACCATTTGGGACAACTTGAGGCAGAAGAAGACGAACTTTTTTCAACGTCTCCGAATTGCGTGGAAACTCACCCACCCTCCTCATTTATCGTGAGGATTCCAGAATGCATGAACTTGTTTCGAGATTCCTCCCTTTGGGCCTTGAACCATATGGGACAACTTGAGGCAGAAGAAGACGAACTTTTTTCAACGTCTCGGAATTGCTTGGAAACTCACCCATCCTCCTCATTTCTCGTGAGGATTCCAGAATGCATGAACTTGTTTCGAGATTCCTCCGGTTGGGCCCTGAACCATTTGGGACAACTTGAGGCAGAAGAAGACGAACTTTTTTCAACCTCTCGGAATTGGTTGGAAACTCACCCACCCTCCTCATTTCTCGTGAGGATTCCAGAATGCATGAACTTGTTTCGAGATTCCTCCGTTTGGGCCCTGAACCTTATGGGACCACTTGAGGCAGAAGAAGACGAAATTTTTTCAACGTCTCGCAATTGGTTGGAAACTCACCCACCCTCCTCATTTCTCGTGAGGATTCCAGAATGCATGAACTTGTTTCGAGATTCCTCCCTTTCGGCCCTGAACCATATGGGACAACTTGAGGCAGAAGAAGACGAACTTTTTTCAACGTCTCGGAATTGCTTAGAAACTCACCCACCCTCCTCATTTCTCGTGAGGATTCCCGAATGCATAAACTTGTTTCGAGATTCCTCCCTTTTGGCCCTGAACCATATGGGACAACTTGAGGCAGAAGAAGACGAACTTTTTTCAACGACTCCGAATTGCGTGGAAACTCACCCACCCTCCTCATTTCTCGTGAGGATTCCAGAATGCATGAACTTGTTTCGAGATTCCTCCGTTTGGGCCCTGAACCATTTGGGACAACTTGAGGCAGAAGAAGAAGAACTTTTTTCAACGACTCCGAATTGCGTGGAAACTCACCCACCCTCCTCATTTCTCGTGAGGATTCCAGAATGCATGAACTTGTTTCGAGATTCCTCCGTTTGGGCACTGAACCATTTGGGACAACTTGAGGCAGAAGAAGACGAACTTTTTTCAACGACTCCGAATTGCTTGGAAACCCACCCACCCTCCTCATTTCTCGTGAGGATTCCAGAATGCATGTACTTGTTTCGAGATTCCTCCGTTTGGGCCCTGAACCATTTGGGACAACTTGAGGCAGAAGAAGACGAACTTTTTTCAACGTCTCGGAATTGCTTCGAAACTCACCCACCCTCCTCATTTCTCGTGAGGATTCCAGAATGCATGAACTTGTTTCGAGATTCCTCCCTTTTGGCCCTGAACCATATGGGACAACTTGAGGCAGAAGAAGACGAACTTTTTTCAACGACTCCGAATTGCATGGAAACTCACCCACCCTCCTCATTTCTCGTGAGGATTCCAGAATGCATGAACTTGTTTCCAGATTCCTCCCTTTGGGCCCTGAACCATAAGGGACAACTTGAGGCAGAAGAAGACGAACTTTTTTCAACGTCTCCAAATTGCGTGGAAACTCACCCACCCTCCTCATTTCTCGTGAGGATTCCAGAATGCATGAACTTGTTTCGAGATTCCTCCGTTTGAGCCCTGAACCATTTGGGACAACTTGAGGCAGAAGAAGAAGAACTTTTTTCAACGACTCCGAATTGCGTGGAAACTCACCCACCCTCCTCATTTCTCGTGAGGATTCCAGAATGCATGAACTTGTTTCGAGATTCCTCCGTTTGGGCACTGAACCATTTGGGACAACTTGAGGCAGAAGAAGACGAACTTTTTTCAACGACTCCGAATTGCTTGGAAACCCACCCACCCTCCTCATTTCTCGTGAGGATTCCAGAATGCATGTACTTGTTTCGAGATTCCTCCGTTTGGGCCCTGAACCATTTGGGACAACTTGAGGCAGAAGAAGACGAACTTTTTTCAACGTCTCGGAATTGCTTCGAAACTCACCCACCCTCCTCATTTCTCGTGAGGATTCCAGAATGCATGAACTTGTTTCGAGATTCCTCCGTTTGGGCCCTGAACCAATTGGGAAGACTTGAGGCAGAAGAAGACGAACTTTTTTCAACGACTCCGAATTGCGTGGAAACTCACCCACCCTCCTCATTTCTCGTGAGGATTCCAGAATGCATGAACTTGTTTCGAGATTCCTCCCTTTGGGCCCTGAACCATTTGGGACAACTTGAGCCAGAAGAAGACGAACTTTTTTCAACGTCTCGGAATTGGTTGGAAACTCACCCACCCTCCTCATTTCTCGTGAGGATTCCAGAATGCATGAACGTGTTTCGAGATTCCTCCGTTTGGGCCCTGAACCAATTGGGAAGACTTGAGGCAGAAGAAGACGAACTTTTTTCAACGACTCCGAATTGCGTGGAAACTCACCCACCCTCCTCATTTATCGTGAGGATTCCAGAATGCATGAACTTGTTTCGAGATTCCTCCCTTTGGGCCCTGAACCATATGGGACAACTTGAGGCAGAAGAAGACGAACTTTTTTCAACGTCTCCGAATTGCGTGGAAACTCACCCACCCTCCTCATTTCTCGTGAGGACTCCAGAAAGCATGAACTTGTTTCGAGATTCCTCCGTTTGGGCCCTGAACCATTTGGGACAACTTGAGGCAGAAGAAGACGAACTTTTTTCAACGTCTCCGAATTGCGTGGAAACTCACCCACCCTCCTCATTTATCGTGAGGATTCCAGAATGCATGAACTTGTTTCGAGATTCCTCCCTTTGGGCCCTGAACCATATGGGACAACTTGAGGCAGAAGAAGACGAACTTTTTTCAACGTCTCCGAATTGCGTGGAAACTCACCCACCCTCCTCATTTCTCGTGAGGATTCCAGAATGCATGAACTTGTTTCGAGATTCCTCCCTTTGGGCCCTGAACCATTTGGGACAACTTGAGGCAGAAGAAGACGAACTTTTTTCAACGTCTCGGAATTGCGTGGAAACTCACCCACCCTCCTCATTTCTCGTCAGGACTCCAGAATGCATGAACTTGTTTCGAGATTCCTCCGGTTGGGCCCTTAACCATTTGGGACAACTTGAGGCAGAAGAAGACGAACTTTTTTCAACCTCTCGGAATTGGTTGGAAACTCACCCACCCTCCTCATTTCTCGTGAGGATTCCAGAATGCATGAACTTGTTTCGAGATTCCTCCCTTTGGGCCCTGAACCATATGGGACAACTTGAGGCAGAAGAAGACGAACTTTTTTCAACGTCTCCGAATTGCGTGGAAACTGACCCACCCTCCTCATTTCTCGTGAGGATTCCAGAAAGCATGAACTTGTTTCGAGATTCCTCCCTTTGGGCCCTGAACCATTTGGGAAACCTTGAGGCAGAAGAAGACGAACTTTTTTCAACGTCTCGGAATTGCTTGGAAACTCACCCATCCTCCTCATTTCTCGTGAGGATTCCAGAATGCATGAACTTGTTTCGAGATTCCTCCGGTTGGGCCCTGAACCATTTGGGACAACTTGAGGCAGAAGAAGACGAACTTTTTTCAACGTCTCGGAATTGGTTGGAAACTCACCCACCCTCCTCATTTCTCGTGAGGACTCCAGAAAGCATGAACTTGTTTCGAGATTCCTCCCTTTGGGCCCTGAACCATTTGGGACAACTTGAGGCAGAAGAAGACGAACTTTTTTCAACGACTCCGAATTGCGTGGAAACTCACCCACCCTCCTCATTTATCGTGAGGATTCCAGAATGCATGAACTTGTTTCGAGATTCCTCCCTTTGGGCCCTGAACCATAAGGGACAACTTGAGGCAGAAGAAGACGAACTTTTTTCAACGTCTCCAAATTGCGTGGAAACTCACCCACCCTCCTCATTTCTCGTGAGGATTCCAGAATGCATGAACTTGTTTCGAGATTCCTCCCTTTGGGCCCTGAACCATTTGGGACAACTTGAGCCAGAAGAAGACGAACTTTTTTCAACGTCTCGGAATTGGTTGGAAACTCACCCACCCTCCTCATTTCTCGTGAGGATTCCAGAATGCATGAACGTGTTTCGAGATTCCTCCGTTTGGGCCCTGAACCAATTGGGAAGACTTGAGGCAGAAGAAGACGAACTTTTTTCAACGACTCCGAATTGCGTGGAAACTCACCCACACTCCTCATTTCTCGTGAGGACTCCAGAAAGCATGAACTTGTTTCGAGATTCCTCCGTTTGGGCCCTGAACCATTTGGGACAACTTGAGGCAGAAGAAGACGAACTTTTTTCAACGTCTCGGAATTGGTTGGAAACTCACCCACCCTCCTCATTTCTCGTGAGGATTCCAGAATGCATGAACGTGTTTCGAGATTCCTCCGTTTGGGCCCTGAACCAATTGGGAAGACTTGAGGCAGAAGAAGACGAACTTTTTTCAACGACTCCGAATTGCGTGGAAACTCACCCACACTCCTCATTTCTCGTGAGGACTCCAGAAAGCATGAACTTGTTTCGAGATTCCTCCGTTTGGGCCCTGAACCATTTGGGACAACTTGAGGCAGAAGAAGACGAACTTTTTTCAACGTCTCCGAATTGCGTGGAAACTCACCCACCCTCCTCATTTATCGTGAGGATTCCAGAATGCATGAACTTGTTTCGAGATTCCTCCCTTTGGGCCCTGAACCATATGGGACAACTTGAGGCAGAAGAAGACGAACTTTTTTCAACGTCTCCGAATTGCGTGGAAACTCACCCACCCTCCTCATTTCTCGTGAGGATTCCAGAATGCATGAACTTGTTTCGAGATTCCTCCCTTTGGGCCCTGAACCATTTGGGACAACTTGAGGCAGAAGAAGACGAACTTTTTTCAACGTCTCGGAATTGCGTGGAAACTCACCCACCCTCCTCATTTCTCGTCAGGACTCCAGAATGCATGAACTTGTTTCGAGATTCCTCCGGTTGGGCCCTTAACCATTTGGGACAACTTGAGGCAGAAGAAGACGAACTTTTTTCAACCTCTCGGAATTGGTTGGAAACTCACCCACCCTCCTCATTTCTCGTGAGGATTCCAGAATGCATGAACTTGTTTCGAGATTCCTCCCTTTGGGCCCTGAACCATATGGGACAACTTGAGGCAGAAGAAGACGAACTTTTTTCAACGTCTCCGAATTGCGTGGAAACTGACCCACCCTCCTCATTTCTCGTGAGGATTCCAGAAAGCATGAACTTGTTTCGAGATTCCTCCCTTTGGGCCCTGAACCATTTGGGAAACCTTGAGGCAGAAGAAGACGAACTTTTTTCAACGTCTCGGAATTGCTTGGAAACTCACCCATCCTCCTCATTTCTCGTGAGGATTCCAGAATGCATGAACTTGTTTCGAGATTCCTCCGGTTGGGCCCTGAACCATTTGGGACAACTTGAGGCAGAAGAAGACGAACTTTTTTCAACGTCTCGGAATTGGTTGGAAACTCACCCACCCTCCTCATTTCTCGTGAGGACTCCAGAAAGCATGAACTTGTTTCGAGATTCCTCCCTTTGGGCCCTGAACCATTTGGGACAACTTGAGGCAGAAGAAGACGAACTTTTTTCAACGACTCCGAATTGCGTGGAAACTCACCCACCCTCCTCATTTATCGTGAGGATTCCAGAATGCATGAACTTGTTTCGAGATTCCTCCGGTTGGGCCCTTAACCATTTGGGACAACTTGAGGCAGAAGAAGACGAACTTTTTTCAACCTCTCGGAATTGGTTGGAAACTCACCCACCCTCCTCATTTCTCGTGAGGATTCCAGAATGCATGAACTTGTTTCGAGATTCCTCCCTTTGGGCCCTGAACCATTTGGGACAACTTGAGCCAGAAGAAGACGAACTTTTTTCAACGTCTCGGAATTGGTTGGAAACTCACCCACCCTCGTCATTTCTCGTGAGGATTCCAGAATGCATGAACTTGTTTCGAGATTCCTCCGTTTGGGCCCTGAACCAATTGGGAAGACTTGAGGCAGAAGAAGACGAACTTTTTTCAACGACTCCGAATTGCGTGGAAACTCACCCACCCTCCTCATTTCTCGTGAGGACTCCAGAAAGCATGAACTTGTTTCGAGATTCTTCCGTTTGGGCCCTGAACCATTTGGGACAACTTGAGGCAGAAGAAGACGAACTTTTTTCAACGTCTCCGAATTGCGTGGAAACTCACCCACCCTCCTCATTTATCGTGAGGATTCCAGAATGCATGAACTTGTTTCGAGATTCCTCCCTTTGGGCCCTGAACCATATGGGACAACTTGAGGCAGAAGAAGACGAACTTTTTTCAACGTCTCCGAATTGCGTGGAAACTCACCCACCCTCCTCATTTCTCGTGAGTATTCCAGAATGCATGAACTTGTTTCGTGATTCCTCCCTTTGGGCCCTGAACCATTTGGGACAACTTGAGGCAGAAGAAGACGAACTTTTTTCAACGTCTCGGAATTGTTTGGAAACTCACCCATCCTCCTCATTTCTCGTGAGGATTCCAGAATGCATGAACTTGTTTCGAGATTCCTCCGGTTGGGCCCTGAACCATTTGGGACAACTTGAGGCAGAAGAAGACGAACTTTTTTCAACGTCTCGGAATTGGTTGGAAACTCACCCACCCTCCTCATTTCTCGTGAGGACTCCAGAAAGCATGAACTTGTTTCGAGATTCCTCCGTTTGGGCCCTGAACCATTTGGGACAACTTGAGGCAGAAGAAGACGAACTTTTTTCAACGACTCCGAATTGCGTGGAAACTCACCCACCCTCCTCATTTATCGTGAGGATTCCAGAATGCATGAACTTGTTTCGAGATTCCTCCCTTTGGGCCCTGAACCATATGGGACAACTTGAGGCAGAAGAAGACGAACTTTTTTCAACGTCTCCGAATTGCGTGGAAACTCACCCACCCTCCTCATTTCTCGTGAGGATTCCAGAATGCATGAACTTGTTTCGAGATTCCTCCCTTTGGGCCCTGAACCATTTGGGACAACTTGAGGCAGAAGAAGACGAACTTTTTTCAACGTCTCGGAATTGCGTGGAAACTCACCCACCCTCCTCATTTCTCGTCAGGACTCCAGAATGCATGAACTTGTTTCGAGATTCCTCCGGTTGGGCCCTGAACCATTTGGGACAACTTGAGGCAGAAGAAGACGAACTTTTTTCAACGTCTCGGAATTGGTTGGAAACTCACCCACCCTCCTCATTTCTCGTGAGGATTCCCGAATGCATGAACTTGTTTCGAGATTCCTCCCTTTGGGCCCTGAACCATATGGGACAACTTGAGGCAGAAGAAGACGAACTTTTTTCAACGTCTCCGAATTGCGTGGAAACTCACTCACCCTCCTCATTTATCGTGAGGATTCCAGAATGCATGAACTTGTTTCGAGATTCCTCCCTTTGGGCCCTGAACCATATGGGACAACTTGAGGCAGAAGAAGACGAACTTTTTTCAACGTCTCCGAATTGCGTGGAAACTCACCCACCCTCCTCATTTATCGTGAGGATTCCAGAATGCATGAACTTGTTTCGAGATTCCTCCCTTTGGGCCCTGAACCATATGGGACAACTTGAGGCAGAAGAAGACGAACTTTTTTCAACGTCTCCGAATTGCGTGGAAACTCACCCACCCTCCTCATTTCTCGTGAGGATTCCAGAATGCATGAACTTGTTTCAAGATTCCTCCCTTTGGGCCCTGAACCATATGGGACAACTTGAGGCAGAAGAAGACGAACTTTTTTCAACGTCTCCGAATTGCGTGGAAACTCACCCACCCTCCTCATTTCTCGTGAGGATTCCAGAATGCATGAACTTGTTTCGAGATTCCTCCGTTTGGGCCCTGAACCATTTGGGACAACTTGAGGCAGAAGAAGACGAACTTTTTTCAACGTCTCGGAATTGCTTGGAAACTCACCCATCCTCCTCATTTCTCGTGAGGATTCCAGAATGCATGAACTTGTTTCGAGATTCCTCCGGTTGGGCCCTGAACCATTTGGGACAACTTGAGGTAGAAGAAGACGAACTTTTTTCAACCTCTCGGAATTGGTTGGAAACTCACCCACCCTCCTCATTTCTCGTGAGGATTCCAGAATGCATGAACTTGTTTCGAGATTCCTCCGTTTGGGCCCTGAACCTTGTGGGACCACTTGAGGCAGAAGAAGACGAAATTTTTTCAACGTCTCGCAATTGGTTGGAAACTCACCCACCCTCCTCATTTCTCGTGAGGATTCCAGAATGCATGAACTTGTTTCGAGATTCCTCCCTTTCGGCCCTGAACCATATGGGACAACTTGAGGCAGAAGAAGACGAACTTTTTTCAACGTCTCGGAATTGCTTAGAAACTCACCCACCCTCCTCATTTCTCGTGAGGATTCTCGAATGCATAAACTTGTTTCGAGATTCCTCCCTTTTGGCCCTGAACCATATGGGACAACTTGAGGCAGAAGAAGACGAACTTTTTTCAACGACTCCGAATTGCGTGGAAACTCACCCACCCTCCTCATTTCTCGTGAGGATTCCAGAATGCATGAACTTGTTTCGAGATTCCTCCGTTTGGGCCCTGAACCATTTGGGACAACTTGAGGCAGAAGAAGAAGAACTTTTTTCAACGACTCCGAATTGCGTGGAAACTCACCCACCCTCCTCATTTCTCGTGAGGATTCCAGAATGCATGAACTTGTTTCGAGATTCCTCCGTTTGGGCACTGAACCATTTGGGACAACTTGAGGCAGAAGAAGACGAACTTTTTTCAACGACTCCGAATTGCTTGGAAACTCACCCACCCTCCTCATTTCTCGTGAGGATTCCAGAATGCATGTACTTGTTTCGAGATTCCTCCGTTTGGGCCCTGAACCATTTGGGACAACTTGAGGCAGAAGAAGACGAACTTTTTTCAACGTCTCGGAATTGCTTCGAAACTCACCCACCCTCCTCATTTCTCGTGAGGATTCCAGAATGCATGAACTTGTTTCGAGATTCCTCCCTTTTGGCCCTGAACCATATGGGACAACTTGAGGCAGAAGAAGACGAACTTTTTTCAACGACTCCGAATTGCGTGGAAACTCACCCACCCTCCTCATTTCTCGTGAGGATTCCAGAATGCATGTACTTGTTTCGAGATTCCTCCGTTTGGGCCCTGAACCATTTGGGACAACTTGAGGCAGAAGAAGACGAACTTTTTTCAACGACTCCGAATTGCGTGGAAACTCACCCACCCTCCTCATTTCTCGTGAGGATTCCAGAATGCATGAACTTGTTTCAAGATTCCTCCCTTTGGGCCCTGAACCATATGGGACAACTTGAGGCAGAAGAAGACGAACTTTTTTCAACGTCTCCAAATTGCGTGGAAACTCACCCACCCTCCTCATTTCTCGTGAGGATTCCAGAATGCATGAACTTGTTTCGAGATTCCTCCGTTTGGGCCCTGAACCATTTGGGACAACTTGAGCCAGAAGAAGACGAACTTTTTTCAACGTCTCGGAATTGGTTGGAAACTCACCCACCCTCCTCATTTCTCGTGAGGATTCCAGAATGCATGAACTTGTTTCGAGATTCCTCCGTTTGGGCCCTGAACCAATTGGGAAGACTTGAGGCAGAAGAAGACGAACTTTTTTCAACGACTCCGAATTGCGTGGAAACTCACCCACCCTCCTCATTTCTCGTGAGGACTCCAGAAAGCATGAACTTGTTTCGAGATTCCTCCGTTTGGGCCCTGAACCATTTGGGACAACTTGAGGCAGAAGAAGACGAACTTTTTTCAACGTCTCCGAATTGCGTGGAAACTCACCCACCCTCCTCATTTCTCGTGAGGATTCCAGAATGCATGAACTTGTTTCGAGATTCCTCCCTTTGGGCCCTGAACCATTTGGGACAACTTGAGGCAGAAGAAGACGAACTTTTTTCAACGTCTCGGAATTGCGTGGAAACTCACCCACCCTCCTCATTTCTCGTCAGGACTCCAGAATGCATGAACTTGTTTCGAGATTCCTCCGGTTGGGCCCTGAACCATTTGGGACAACTTGAGGCAGAAGAAGACGAACTTTTTTCAACCTCTCGGAATTGGTTGGAAACTCACCCACCCTCCTCATTTCTCGTGAGGATTCCAGAATGCATGAACTTGTTTCGAGATTCCTCCCTTTGGGCCCTGAACCATATGGGACAACTTGAGGCAGAAGAAGACGAACTTTTTTCAACGTCTCCGAATTGCGTGGAAACTGACCCACCCTCCTCATTTCTCGTGAGGATTCCAGAAAGCATGAACTTGTTTCGAGATTCCTCCCTTTGGGCCCTGAACCATTTGGGACAACTTGAGGCAGAAGAAGACGAACTTTTTTCAACGTCTCGGAATTGCTTGCAAACTCACCCATCCTCCTCATTTCTCGTGAGGATTCCAGAATGCATGAACTTGTTTCGAGATTCCTCCGGTTGGGCCCTGAACCATTTGGGACAACTTGAGGCAGAAGAAGACGAACTTTTTTCAACGTCTCGGAATTGGTTGGAAACTCACCCACCCTCCTCATTTCTCGTGAGGACTCCAGAAAGCATGAACTTGTTTCGAGATTCCTCCCTTTGGGCCCTGAACCATTTGGGACAACTTGAGGCAGAAGAAGACGAACTTTTTTCAACGACTCCGAATTGCGTGGAAACTCACCCACCCTCCTCATTTATCGTGAGGATTCCAGAATGCATGAACTTGTTTCGAGATTCCTCCCTTTGGGCCCTGAACCATTTGGGACAACTTGAGGCAGAAGAAGACGAACTTTTTTCAACGTCTCCAAATTGCGTGGAAACTCACCCACCCTCCTCATTTCTCGTGAGGATTCCAGAATGCATGAACTTGTTTCGAGATTCCTCCCTTTGGGCCCTGAACCATTTGGGACAACTTGAGCCAGAAGAAGACGAACTTTTTTCAACGTCTCGGAATTGGTTGGAAACTCACCCACCCTCCTCATTTCTCGTGAGGATTCCAGAATGCATGAACTTGTTTCGAGATTCCTCCGTTTGGGCCCTGAACCAATTGGGAAGACTTGAGGCAGAAGAAGACGAACTTTTTTCAACGACTCCGAATTGCGTGGAAACTCACCCACCCTCCTCATTTCTCGTGAGGACTCCAGAAAGCATGAACTTGTTTCGAGATTCCTCCGTTTGGGCCCTGAACCATTTGGGACAACTTGAGGCAGAAGAAGACGAACTTTTTTCAACGTCTCCGAATTGCGTGGAAACTCACCCACCCTCCTCATTTATCGTGAGGATTCCAGAATGCATGAACTTGTTTCGAGATTCCTCCCTTTGGGCCCTGAACCATATGGGACAACTTGAGGCAGAAGAAGACGAACTTTTTTCAACGTCTCCGAATTGCGTGGAAACTCACCCACCCTCCTCATTTCTCGTGAGTATTCCAGAATGCATGAACTTGTTTCGAGATTCCTCCCTTTGGGCCCTGAACCATTTGGGACAACTTGAGGCAGAAGAAGACGAACTTTTTTCAACGTCTCGGAGTTGCGTGGAAACTCACCCACCCTCCTCATTTCTCGTCAGGACTCCAGAATGCATGAACTTGTTTCGAGATTCCTCCGGTTGGGCCCTGATCCATTTGGGACAACTTGAGGCAGAAGAAGACGAACTTTTTTCAACCTCTCGGAATTGGTTGGAAACTCACCCACCCTCCTCATTTCTCGTGAGGATTCCAGAATGCATGAACTTGTTTCGAGATTCCTCCCTTTGGGCCCTGAACCATATGGGACAACTTGAGGCAGAAGAAGACGAACTTTTTTCAACGTCTCCGAATTGCGTGGAAACTGACCCACCCTCCTCATTTCTCGTGAGGATTCCAGAATGCATGAACTTGTTTCGAGATTCCTCCCTTTGGGCCCTGAACCATTTGGGACAACTTGAGGCAGAAGAAGACGAACTTTTTTCAACGTCTCGGAATTGCTTGGAAACTCACCCATCCTCCTCATTTCTCGTGAGGATTCCAGAATGCATGAACTTGTTTCGAGATTCCTCCGGTTGGGCCCTAAACCATTTGGGACAACTTGAGGCAGAAGAAGACGAACTTTTTTCAACGTCACGGAATTGGTTGGAAACTCACCCACCCTCCTCATTTCTCGTGAGGACTCCAGAAAGCATGAACTTGTTTCGAGATTCCTCCGTTTGGGCCCTGAACCATTTGGGACAACTTGAGGCAGAAGAAGACGAACTTTTTTCAACGACTCCGAATTGCGTGGAAACTCACCCACCCTCCTCATTTATCGTGAGGATTCCAGAATGCATGAACTTGTTTCGAGATTCCTCCCTTTGGGCCCTGAACCATTTGGGACAACTTGAGGCAGAAGAAGACGAACTTTTTTCAACGTCTCGGAATTGCTTGGAAACTCACCCATCCTCCTCATTTCTCGTGAGGATTCCAGAATGCATGAACTTGTTTCAAGATTCCTCCCTTTGGGCCCTGAACCATATGGGACAACTTGAGGCAGAAGAAGACGAACTTTTTTCAACGTCTCCCAATTGCGTGGAAACTCACCCACCCTCCTCATTTCTCGTGAGGATTCCAGAATGCATGAACTTGTTTCGAGATTCCTCCCTTTGGGCCCTGAACCATTTGGGACAACTTGAGCCAGAAGAAGACGAACTTTTTTCAACGTCTCGGAATTGGTTGGAAACTCACCCACCCTCCTCATTTCTCGTGAGGATTCCAGAATGCATGAACTTGTTTCGAGATTCCTCCGTTTGGGCCCTGAACCAATTGGGAAGACTTGAGGCAGAAGAAGACGAACTTTTTTCAACGACTCCGAATTGCGTGGAAACTCACCCACCCTCCTCATTTCTCGTGAGGACTCCAGAAAGCATGAACTTGTTTCGAGATTCCTCCGTTTGGGCCCTGAACCATTTGGGACAACTTGAGGCAGAAGAAGATGAACTTTTTTCAACGTCTCCGAATTGCGTGGAAACTCACCCACCCTCCTCATTTATCGTGAGGATTCCAGAATGCATGAACTTGTTTCGAGATTCCTCCCTTTGGGCCCTGAACCATATGGGACAACTTGAGGCAGAAGAAGACGAACTTTTTTCAACGTCTCCGAATTGCGTGGAAACTCACCCACCCTCCTCATTTCTCGTGAGGATTCCAGAATGCATGAACTTGTTTCGAGATTCCTCCCTTTGGGCCCTGAACCATTTGGGACAACTTGAGGCAGAAGAAGACGAACTTTTTTCAACGTCTCGGAATTGCTTGGAAACTCACCCATCCTCCTCATTTCTCGTGAGGATTCCAGAATGCATGAACTTGTTTCGAGATTCCTCCGGTTGGGCCCTGAACCATTTGGGACAACTTGAGGCAGAAGAAGACGAACTTTTTTCAACGTCTCGGAATTGGTTGGAAACTCACCCACCCTCCTCATTTCTCGTGAGGACTCCAGAAAGCATGAACTTGTTTCGAGATTCCTCCGTTTGGGCCCTGAACCATTTGGGACAACTTGAGGCAGAAGAAGACGAACTTTTTTCAACGACTCCGAATTGCGTGGAAACTCACCCACCCTCCTCATTTATCTTGAGGATTCCAGAATGCATGAACTTGTTTCGAGATTCCTCCCTTTGGGCCCTGAACCATATGGGACAACTTGAGGCAGAAGAAGACGAACTTTTTTCAACGTCTCCGAATTGCGTGGAAACTCACCCACCCTCCTCATTTCTCGTCAGGACTCCAGAATGCATGAACTTGTTTCGAGATTCCTCCCTTTGGGCCCTGAACCATATGGGACAACTTCAGGCAGAAGAAGACGAACTTTTTTCAACGTCTCCGAATTGCGTGGAAACTCACCCACCCTCCTCATTTCTCGTGAGGATTCCAGAATGCATGAACTTGTTTCGAGATTCCTCCGTTTGGGCCCTGAACCATTTGGGACAACTTGAGGCAGAAGAAGACGAACTTTTTTCAACGTCTCGGAATTGCTTGGAAACTCACCCATCCTCCACATTTCTCGTGAGGATTCCAGAATGCATGAACTTGTTTCGAGATTCCTCCGGTTGGGCCCTGAACCATTTGGGACAACTTGAGGCAGAAGAAGACGAACTTTTTTCAACCTCTCGGAATTGGTTGGAAACTCACCCACCCTCCTCATTTCTCGTGAGGATTCCAGAATGCATGAACTTGTTTCGAGATTCCTCCGTTTGGGCCCTGAACCTTATGGGACCACTTGAGGCAGAAGAAGACGAAATTTTTTCAACGTCTCGCAATTGGTTGGAAACTCACCCACCCTCCTCATTTCTCGTGAGGATTCCAGAATGCATGAACTTGTTTCGAGATTCCTCCCTTTCGGCCCTGAACCATATGGGACAACTTGAGGCAGAAGAAGACGAACTTTTTTCAACGTCTCCGAATTGCGTGGAAACTCACCCACCCTCCTCATTTCTCGTGAGGATTCCAGAATGCATGAACTTGTTTCGAGATTCCTCCCTTTGGGCCCTGAACCATTTGGGACAACTTGAGGCAGAAGAAGACGAACTTTTTTCAACGTCTCGGAATTGCTTGGAAACTCACCCATCCTCCTCATTTCTCGTGAGGATTCCAGAATGCATGAACTTGTTTCGAGATTCCTCTGGTTGGGCCCTGAACCATTTGGGACAACTTGAGGCAGAAGAAGACGAACTTTTTTCAACGTCTCGGAATTGGTTGGAAACTCACCCACCCTCCTCATTTCTCGTGAGGACTCCAGAAAGCATGAACTTGTTTCGAGATTCCTCCGTTTGGGCCCTGAACCATTTGGGACAACTTGAGGCAGAAGAAGACGAACTTTTTTCAACGACTCCGAATTGCGTGGAAACTCACCCACCCTCCTCATTTATCGTGAGGATTCCAGAATGCATGAACTTGTTTCGAGATTCCTCCCTTTGGGCCCTGAACCATATGGGACAACTTGAGGCAGAAGAAGACGAACTTTTTTCAACGTCTCCGAATTGCGTGGAAACTCACCCACCCTCCTCATTTATCGTGAGGATTCCAGAATGCATGAACTTGTTTCGAGATTCCTCCCTTTGGGCCCTGAACCATATGGGACAACTTGAGGCAGAAGAAGACGAACTTTTTTCAACGTCTCCGAATTGCGTGGAAACTCACCCACCCTCCTCATTTCTCGTGAGGATTCCAGAATGCATGAACTTGTTTCGAGATTCCTCCCTTTGGGCCCTGAACCATTTGGGACAACTTGAGGCAGAAGAAGACGAACTTTTTTCAACGTCTCGGAATTGCGTGGAAACTCACCCACCCTCCTCATTTCTCGTGAGGATTCCCGAATGCATAAACTTGTTTCGAGATTCCTCCCTTTTGGCCCTGAACCGTATGGGACAACTTGAGGCAGAAGAAGACGAACTTTTTTCAACGACTCCGAATTGCGTGGAAACTCACCCACCCTCCTCATTTCTCGTGAGGATTCCAGAATGCATGAACTTGTTTCGAGATTCCTCCCTTTGGGCCCTGAACCATATGGGACAACTTGAGGCAGAAGAAGACGAACTTTTTTCAACGTCTCCGAATTGCGTGGAAACTCACCCACCCTCCTCATTTCTCGTGAGGATTCCAGAATGCATGAACTTGTTTCGAGATTCCTCCGTTTGGGCCCTGAACCATTTGGGACAACTTGAGGCAGAAGAAGACGAACTTTTTTCAACGTCTCGGAATTGCTTGGAAACTCACCCATCCTCCACATTTCTCGTGAGGATTCCAGAATGCATGAACTTGTTTCGAGATTCCTCCGGTTGGGCCCTGAACCATTTGGGACAACTTGAGGCAGAAGAAGACGAACTTTTTTCAACCTCTCGGAATTGGTTGGAAACTCACCCACCCTCCTCATTTCTCGTGAGGATTCCAGAATGCATGAACTTGTTTCGAGATTCCTCCGTTTGGGCCCTGAACCTTATGGGACCACTTGAGGCAGAAGAAGACGAAATTTTTTCAACGTCTCGCAATTGGTTGGAAACTCACCCACCCTCCTCATTTCTCGTGAGGATTCCAGATTGCATGAACTTGTTTCGAGATTCCTCCCTTTCGGCCCTGAACCATATGGGACAACTTGAGGCAGAAGAAGACGAACTTTTTTCAACGTCTCCGAATTGCGTGGAAACTCACCCACCCTCCTCATTTCTCGTGAGGATTCCAGAATGCATGAACTTGTTTCGAGATTCCTCCCTTTGGGCCCTGAACCATTTGGGACAACTTGAGGCAGAAGAAGACGAACTTTTTTCAACGTCTCGGAATTGCTTGGAAACTCACCCATCCTCCTCATTTCTCGTGAGGATTCCAGAATGCATGAACTTGTTTCGAGATTCCTCTGGTTGGGCCCTGAACCATTTGGGACAACTTGAGGCAGAAGAAGACGAACTTTTTTCAACGTCTCGGAATTGGTTGGAAACTCACCCACCCTCCTCATTTCTCGTGAGGACTCCAGAAAGCATGAACTTGTTTCGAGATTCCTCCGTTTGGGCCCTGAACCATTTGGGACAACTTGAGGCAGAAGAAGACGAACTTTTTTCAACGACTCCGAATTGCGTGGAAACTCACCCACCCTCCTCATTTATCGTGAGGATTCCAGAATGCATGAACTTGTTTCGAGATTCCTCCCTTTGGGCCCTGAACCATATGGGACAACTTGAGGCAGAAGAAGACGAACTTTTTTCAACGTCTCCGAATTGCGTGGAAACTCACCCACCCTCCTCATTTATCGTGAGGATTCCAGAATGCATGAACTTGTTTCGAGATTCCTCCCTTTGGGCCCTGAACCATATGGGACAACTTGAGGCAGAAGAAGACGAACTTTTTTCAACGTCTCCGAATTGCGTGGAAACTCACCCACCCTCCTCATTTCTCGTGAGGATTCCAGAATGCATGAACTTGTTTCGAGATTCCTCCCTTTGGGCCCTGAACCATTTGGGACAACTTGAGGCAGAAGAAGACGAACTTTTTTCAACGTCTCGGAATTGCGTGGAAACTCACCCACCCTCCTCATTTCTCGTGAGGATTCCCGAATGCATAAACTTGTTTCGAGATTCCTCCCTTTTGGCCCTGAACCGTATGGGACAACTTGAGGCAGAAGAAGACGAACTTTTTTCAACGACTCCGAATTGCGTGGAAACTCACCCACCCTCCTCATTTCTCGTGAGGATTCCAGAATGCATGAACTTGTTTCGAGATTCCTCCGTTTGGGCCCTGAACCATTTGGGACAACTTGAGGCAGAAGAAGAAGAACTTTTTTCAACGACTCCGAATTGCGTGGAAACTCACCCACCCTCCTCATTTCTCGTGAGGATTCCAGAATGCATGAACTTGTTTCGAGATTCCTCCGTTTGGGCACTGAACCATTTGGGACAACTTGAGGCAGAAGAAGACGAACTTTTTTCAACGACTCCGAATTGCTTGGAAACCCACCCACCCTCCTCATTTCTCGTGAGGATTCCAGAATGCATGTACTTGTTTCGAGATTCCTCCGTTTGGGCCCTGGACCATTTGGGACAACTTGAGGCAGAAGAAGACGAACTTTTTTCAACGTCTCGGAATTGCTTCGAAACTCACCCACCCTCCTCATTTCTCGTGAGGATTCCAGAATGCATGAACTTGTTTCGAGATTCCTCCCTTTTGGCCCTGAACCATATGGGACAACTTGAGGCAGAAGAAGACGAACTTTTTTCAACGACTCCGAATTGCTTGGAAACTCACCCACCCTCCTCATTTCTCATGAGGATTCCAGAATGCATGTACTTGTTTCGAGATTCCTCCGTTTGGGCCCTGAACCATTTGGGACAACTTGAGGCAGAAGAAGACGAACTTTTTTCAACGTCTCGGAATTGCTTCGAAACTCACCCACCCTCCTCATTTCTCGTGAGGATTCCAGAATGCATGAACTTGTTTCGAGATTCCTCCCTTTTGGCCCTGAACCATATGGGACAACTTGAGGCAGAAGAAGACGAACTTTTTTCAACGACTCCGAATTGCGTGGAAACTCACCCACCCTCCTCATTTCTCGTGAGGATTCCAGAATGCATGAACTTGTTTCCAGATTCCTCCCTTTGGGCCCTGAACCATTTGGGACAACTTGAGCCAGAAGAAGACGAACTTTTTTGAACGTCTCGGAATTGGTTGGAAACTCACCCACCCTCCTCATTTCTCGTGAGGATTCCAGAATGCATGAACTTGTTTCGAGATTCCTCCGTTTGGGCCCTGAACCAATTGGGAAGACTTGAGGCAGAAGAAGACGAACTTTTTTCAACGACTCCAAATTGCGTGGAAACTCACCCACCCTCCTCATTTCTTGTGAGGACTCCAGAAAGCATGAACTTGTTTCGAGATTCCTCCGTTTGGGCCCTGAACCATTTGGGACAACTTGAGGCAGAAGAAGACGAACTTTTTTCAACGACTCCGAATTGCGTGGAAACTCACCCACCCTCCTCATTTATCGTGAGGATTCCAGAATGCATGAACTTGTTTCGAGATTCCTCCCTTTGGGCCCTGAACCATATGGGACAACTTGAGGCAGAAGAAGACGAACTTTTTTCAACGTCTCCGAATTGCGTGGAAACTGACCCACCCTCCTCATTTCTCGTGAGGATTCCAGAATGCATGAACTTGTTTCGAGATTCCTCCCTTTGGGCCCTGAACCATTTGGGACAACTTGAGGCAGAAGAAGACGAACTTTTTTCAACGTCTCGGAATTGCTTGGAAACTCACCCACCCTCCTCATTTCTCGTGAGGATTCCAGAATGCATGAACTTGTTTTGAGATTCCTCCGTTTGGGCCCTGAACCATTTGGGACAACTTGAGGCAGAAGAAGACGAACTTTTTTCAACGTCTCGGAATTGCGTGGAAACTCACCCACCCTCCTCATTTCTTGTGAGGACTCCAGAAAGCATGAACTTGTTTCGAGATTCCTCCGTTTGGGCCCTGAACCATTTGGGACAACTTGAGGCAGAAGAAGACGAACTTTTTTCAACGACTCCGAATTGCGTGGAAACTCACCCACCCTCCTCATTTATCGTGAGGATTCCAGAATGCATGAACTTGTTTCGAGATTCCTCCCTTTGGGCCCTGAACCATATGGGACAACTTGAGGCAGAAGAAGACGAACTTTTTTCAACGACTCCGAATTGCGTGGAAACTCACCCACCCTCCTCATTTCTCGTGAGGATTCCAGAATGCATGAACTTGTTTCCAGATTCCTCCCTTTCGGCCCTGAACCATATGGGACAACTTGAGGCAGAAGAAGACGAACTTTTTTCAACGTCTCGGAATTGCTTAGAAACTCACCCACCCTCCTCATTTCTCGTGAGGATTCCCGAATGCATGAACTTGTTTCGAGATTCCTCCCTTTTGGCCCTGAACCATATGGGACAACTTGAGGCAGAAGAAGACGAACTTTTTTCAACGACTCCGAATTGCGTGGAAACTCACCCACCCTCCTCATTTCTCGTGAGGATTCCAGAATGCATGAACTTGTTTCGAGATTCCTCCGTTTGGGCCCTGAACCATTTGGGACAACTTGAGGCAGAAGAAGAAGAAATTTTTTCAACGACTCCGAATTGCGTGGAAACTCACCCACCCTCCTCATTTCTCGTGAGGATTCCAGAATGCATGAACTTGTTTCGAAATTCCTCCGTTTGGGCACTGAACCATTTGGGACAACTTGAGGCAGAAGAAGACGAACTTTTTTCAACGACTCCGAATCGTATGGAAACTCACCCACCCTCCTCATTTCTCGTGAGGATTCCAGAATGCATGTACTTGTTTCGAGATTCCTCCGTTTGGGCCCTGAACCATTTGGGACAACTTGAGGCAGAAGAAGACGAACTTTTTTCAACGTCTCGGAATTGCTTGGAAACTCACCCACCCTCCTCATTTCTCGTGAGGATTCCAGAATGCATGAACTTGTTTCGAGATTCCTCCCTTTGGGCCCTGAACCATATGGGACAACTTGAGGCAGAAGAAGATGAACTTTTTTCAACGTCTCCGAATTGCGTGGAAACTCACCCACCCTCCTCATTTCTCGTGAGGATTCCAGAATGCATGAACTTGTTTCGAGATTCCTCCCTTTGGGCCCTGAACCATTTGAGACAACTTGAGGCAGAAGAAGACGAACTTTTTTCAACGACTCCAAATTGCGTGGAAACTCACCCACCCTCCTCATTTCTTGTGAGGACTCCAGAAAGCATGAACTTGTTTCGAGATTCCTCCGTTTGGGCCCTGAACCATTTGGGACAACTTGAGGCAGAAGAAGACGAACTTTTTTCAACGACTCCGAATTGCGTGGAAACTCACCCACCCTCCTCATTTATCGTGAGGATTCCAGAATGCATGAACTTGTTTCGAGATTCCTCCCTTTGGGCCCTGAACCATATGGGACAACTTGAGGCAGAAGAAGACGAACTTTTTTCAACGTCTCCGAATTGCGTGGAAACTCACCCACCCTCCTCATTTCTCGTGAGGATTCCAGAATGCATGAACTTGTTTCGAGATTCCTCCCTTTGGGCCCTGAACCATTTGGGACAACTTGAGGCAGTAGAAGACGAACTTTTTTCAACGTCTCGGAATTGCTTGGAAACTCACCCACCCTCCTCATTTCTCGTGAGGATTCCAGAATGCATGAACTTGTTTTGAGATTCCTCCGTTTGGGCCCTGAACCATTTGGGACAACTTGAGGCAGAAGAAGACGAACTTTTTTCAACGTCTCCGAATTGCGTGGAAACTCACCGACCCTCCTCATTTCTCGTGAGGATTCCAGAATGCATGAACTTGTTTCCAGATTCCTCCCTTTCGGCCCTGAACCATATGGGACAACTTGAGGAGGAAGAAGACGAACTTTTTTCAACGTCTCGGAATTGCTTCGAAACTCACCCACCCTCCTCATTTCTCGTGAGGATTCCAGAATGGATGAACTTGTTTCGAGATTCCTCCCTTTTGGCCCTGAACCATATGGGACAACTTGAGGCAGAAGAAGACGAACTTTTTTCAACGACTCCGAATTGCGTGGAAACTCACCCACCCTCCTCATTTCTCGTGAGGATTCCAGAATGCATGAACTTGTTTCCAGATTCCTCCCTTTCGGCCCTGAACCATATGGGACAACTTGAGGCAGAAGAAGACGAACTTTTTTCAACGTCTCGGAATTGCTTAGAAACTCACCCACCCTCCTCATTTCTCGTGAGGATTCCCGAATGCATGAACTTGTTTCGAGATTCCTCCCTTTTGGCCCTGAACCATATGGGACAACTTGAGGCAGAAGAAGACGAACTTTTTTCAACGACTCCGAATTGCGTGGAAACTCACCCACCCTCCTCATTTCTCGTGAGGATTCCAGAATGCATGAACTTGTTTCGAGATTCCTCCGTTTGGGCCCTGAACCATTTGGGACAACTTGAGGCAGAAGAAGAAGAAATTTTTTCAACGACTCCGAATTGCTTGGAAACTCACCCACCCTCCTCATTTCTCGTGAGGATTCCAGAATGCATGAACTTGTTTCGAAATTCCTCCGTTTGGGCACTGAACCATTTGGGACAACTTGAGGCAGAAGAAGACGAACTTTTTTCAACGACTCCGAATCGTATGGAAACTCACCCACCCTCCTCATTTCTCGTGAGGATTCCAGAATGCATGTACTTGTTTCGAGATTCCTCCGTTTGGGCCCTGAACCATTTGGGACAACTTGAGGCAGAAGAAGACGAACTTTTTTCAACGTCTCGGAATTGCTTCGGAACTCACCCACCCTCCTCATTTCTCGTGAGGATTCCAGAATGCATGAACTTGTTTCGACATTCCTCCCTTTTGGACCTAAACCATATGGGACAACTTGAGGCAGAAGAAGACGAACTTTTTTCAACGACTCCGAATTGCGTGGAAACTCACCCACCCTCCTCATTTCTCGTGAGGATTCCAGAATGCATGAACTTGTTTCCAGATTCCTCCCTTTCGGCCCTGAACCATATGGGACAACTTGAGGCAGAAGAAGACGAACTTTTTTCAACGTCTCGGAATTGCTTAGAAACTCACCCACCCTCCTCATTTCTCGTGAGGATTCCCGAATGCATGAACTTGTTTCGAGATTCCTCCCTTTTGGCCCTGAACCATATGGGACAACTTGAGGCAGAAGAAGACGAACTTTTTTCAACGACTCCGAATTGCGTGGAAACTCACCCACCCTCCTCATTTCTCGTGAGGATTCCAGAATGCATGAACTTGTTTCGAGATTCCTCCGTTTGGGCCCTGAACCATTTGGGACAACTTGAGGCAGAAGAAGAAGAAATTTTTTCAACGACTCCGAATTGCGTGGAAACTCACCCACCCTCCTCATTTCTCGTGAGGATTCCAGAATGCATGAACTTGTTTCGAAATTCCTCCGTTTGGGCACTGAACCATTTGGGACAACTTGAGGCAGAAGAAGACGAACTTTTTTCAACGACTCCGAATCGTATGGAAACTCACCCACCCTCCTCATTTCTCGTGAGGATTCCAGAATGCATGTACTTGTTTCGAGATTCCTCCGTTTGGGCCCTGAACCATTTGGGACAACTTGAGGCAGAAGAAGACGAACTTTTTTCAACGTCTCGGAATTGCTTCGGAACTCACCCACCCTCCTCATTTCTCGTGAGGATTCCAGAATGCATGAACTTGTTTCGACATTCCTCCCTTTTGGACCTAAACCATATGGGACAACTTGAGGCAGAAGAAGACGAACTTTTTTCAACGACTCCGAATTGCGTGGAAACTCACCCACCCTCCTCATTTCTCGTGAGGATTCCAGAATGCATGAACTTGTTTCGAGATTCCTCCCTTTGGGCCCTGAACCATTTGGGACAACTTGAGCCAGAAGAAGACGAACTTTTTTGAACGTCTCGGAATTGGTTGGAAACTCACCCACCCTCCTCATTTCTCGTGAGGATTCCAGAATGCATGAACTTGTTTCGAGATTCCTCCGTTTGGGCCCTGAACCAATTGGGAAGACTTGAGGCAGAAGAAGACGAACTTTTTTCAACGACTCCGAATTGCGTGGAAACTCACCCACCCTCCTCATTTCTCGTGAGGATTCCAGAATGCATGAACTTGTTTCGAGATTCCTCCCTTTGGGCCCTGAACCATATGGGACAACTTGAGGCAGAAGAAGACGAACTTTTTTCAACATCTCCGAATTGCGTGGAAACTCACCCACCCTCCTCATTTCTCGTGAGGATTCCAGAATGCATGAACTTGTTTCGAGATTCCTCCCTTTGGGCCCTGAACCAATTGGGAAGACTTGAGGCAGAAGAAGACGAACTTTTTTCAACGACTCCGAATTGCGTGGAAACTCACCCACCCTCCTCATTTCTCGTGAGGATTCCAGAATGCATGAACTTGTTTCGAGATTCCTCCCTTTCGGCCCTGAACCATATGGGACAACTTGAGGCAGAAGAAGACGAACTTTTTTCAACGTCTCCGAATTGCGTGGAAACTCACCCACCCTCCTCATTTCTCGTGAGGATTCCAGAATGCATGAACTTGTTTCGAGATTCCTCCCTTTGGGCCCTGAACCATTTGGGACAACTTGAGGCAGAAGAAGACGAACTTTTTTCAACGTCTCGGAATTGCTTGGAAACTCACCCATCCTCCTCATTTCTCGTGAGGATTCCAGAATGCATGAACTTGTTTCGAGATTCCTCTGGTTGGGCCCTGAACCATTTGGGACAACTTGAGGCAGAAGAAGACGAACTTTTTTCAACGTCTCGGAATTGGTTGGAAACTCACCCACCCTCCTCATTTCTCGTGAGGACCCCAGAAAGCATGAACTTGTTTCGAGATTCCTCCGTTTGGGCCCTGAACCATTTGGGACAACTTGAGGCAGAAGAAGACGAACTTTTTTCAACGACTCCGAATTGCGTGGAAACTCACCCACCCTCCTCATTTATCGTGAGGATTCCAGAATGCATGAACTTGTTTCGAGATTCCTCCCTTTGGGCCCTGAACCATATGGGACAACTTGAGGCAGAAGAAGACGAACTTTTTTCAACGTCTCCGAATTGCGTGGAAACTCACCCACCCTCCTCATTTATCGTGAGGATTCCAGAATGCATGAACTTGTTTCGAGATTCCTCCCTTTGGGCCCTGAACCATATGGGACAACTTGAGGCAGAAGAAGACGAACTTTTTTCAACGTCTCCGAATTGCGTGGAAACTCACCCACCCTCCTCATTTCTCGTGAGGATTCCAGAATGCATGAACTTGTTTCGAGATTCCTCCGTTTGGGCCCTGAACAATTTGGGACAACTTGAGGCAGAAGAAGACGAACTTTTTTCAACGTCTCGGAATTGCTTGGAAACTCACCCATCCTCCTCATTTCTCGTGAGGATTCCAGAATGCATGAACTTGTTTCGAGATTCCTCCGGTTGGGCCCTGAACCATTTGGGACAACTTGAGGCAGAAGAAGACGAACTTTTTTCAACCTCTCGGAATTGGTTGGAAACTCACCCACCCTCCTCATTTCTCGTGAGGATTCCAGAATGCATGAACTTGTTTCGAGATTCCTTCGTTTGGGCCCTGAACCTTATGGGACCACTTGAGGCAGAAGAAGACGAAATTTTTTCAACGTCTCGCAATTGGTTGGAAACTCACCCACCCTCCTCATTTCTCGTGAGGATTCCAGAATGCATGAACTTGTTTCGAGATTCCTCCCTTTCGGCCCTGAACCATATGGGACAACTTGAGGCAGAAGAAGACGAACTTTTTTCAACGTCTCGGAATTGCTTAGAAACTCACCCACCCTCGTGAGGATTCCCGAATGCATAAACTTGTTTCGAGATTCCTCCCTTTTGGCCCTGAACCGTATGGGACAACTTGAGGCAGAAGAAGACGAACTTTTTTCAACGACTCCGAATTGCGTGGAAACTCACCCACCCTCCTCATTTCTCGTGAGGATTCCAGAATGCATGAACTTGTTTCGAGATTCCTCCGTTTGGGCCCTGAACCATTTGGGACAACTTGAGGCAGAAGAAGAAGAACTTTTTTCAACGACTCCGAATTGCGTGGAAACTCACCCACCCTCCTCATTTCTCGTGAGGATTCCAGAATGCATGAACTTGTTTCGAGATTCCTCCGTTTGGGCACTGAACCATTTGGGACAACTTGAGGCAGAAGAAGACGAACTTTTTTCAACGACTCCGAATTGCTTGGAAACCCACCCACCCTCCTCATTTCTCGTGAGGATTCCAGAATGCATGTACTTGTTTCGAGATTCCTCCGTTTGGGCCCTGAACCATTTGGGACAACTTGAGGCAGAAGAAGACGAACTTTTTTCAACGTCTCGGAATTGCTTCGAAACTCACCCACCCTCCTCATTTCTCGTGAGGATTCCAGAATGCATGAACTTGTTTCGAGATTCCTCCCTTTTGGCCCTGAACCATATGGGACAACTTGAGGCAGAAGAAGACGAACTTTTTTCAACGACTCCGAATTGCTTGGAAACTCACCCACCCTCCTTATTTCTCATGAGGATTCCAGAATGCATGTACTTGTTTCGAGATTCCTCCGTTTGGGCCCTGAACCATTTGGGACAACTTGAGGCAGAAGAAGAAGAACTTTTTTCAACGTCTCGGAATTGCTTCGAAACTCACCCACCCTCCTCATTTCTCGTGAGGATTCCAGAATGCATGAACTTGTTTCGAGATTCCTCCCTTTTGGCCCTGAACCATATGGGACAACTTGAGGCAGAAGAAGACGAACTTTTTTCAATGACTCCGAATTGCGTGGAAACTCACCCACCCTCCTCATTTCTCGTGAGGATTCCAGAATGCATGAACTTGTTTCGAGATTCCTCCCTTTGGGCCCTGAACCATTTGGGACAACTTGAGGCAGAAGAAGACGAACTTTTTTGAACGTCTCGGAATTGGTTGGAAACTCACCCACCCTCCTCATTTCTCGTGAGGATTCCAGAATGCATGAACTTGTTTCGAGATTCCTCCGTTTGGGCCCTGAACCAATTGGGAAGACTTGAGGCAGAAGAAGACGAACTTTTTTCAACGACTCCAAATTGCGTGGAAACTCACCCACCCTCCTCATTTCAACTGAGGACTCCAGAAAGCATGAACTTGTTTCGAGATTCCTCCGTTTGGGCCCTGAACCATTTGGGACAACTTGAGGCAGAAGAAGACGAACTTTTTTCAACGACTCCGAATTGCGTGGAAACTCACCCACCCTCCTCATTTATCGTGAGGATTCCAGAATGCATGAACTTGTTTCGAGATTCCTCCCTTTGGGCCCTGAACCATATGGGACAACTTGAGGCAGAAGAAGACGAACTTTTTTCAACGACTCCGAATTGCGTGGAAACTCACCCACCCTCCTCATTTCTCGTGAGGATTCCAGAATGCATGAACTTGTTTCGAGATTCCTCCCTTTGGGCCCTGAACCATTTGGGACAACTTGAGGCAGAAGAAGACGAACTTTTTTCAACGTCTCGGAATTGCTTGGAAACTCACCCACCCTCCTCATTTCTCGTGAGGATTCCAGAATGCATGAACTTGTTTTGAGATTCCTCCGTTTGGGCCCTGAACCATTTGGGACAACTTGAGGCAGAAGAAGACGAACTTTTTTCAACGTCTCGGAATTGCTTCGAAACTCACCCACCCTCCTCATTTCTCGTGAGGATTCCAGAATGCATGAACTTGTTTCGAGATTCCTCCCTTTTGGCCCTGAACCATATGGGACAACTTGAGGCAGAAGAAGACGAACTTTTTTCAACGACTCCGAATTGCTTGGAAACTCACCCACCCTCCTCATTTCTCATGAGGATTCCAGAATGCATGTACTTGTTTCGAGATTCCTCCGTTTGGGCCCTGAACCATTTGGGACAACTTGAGGCAGAAGAAGACGAACTTTTTTCAATGTCTCGGAATTGCTTCGAAACTCACCCACCCTCCTCATTTCTCGTGAGGATTCCAGAATGCATGAACTTGTTTCGAGATTCCTCCCTTTTGGCCCTGAACCATATGGGACAACTTGAGGCAGAAGAAGACGAACTTTTTTCATCGACTCCGAATTGCTTGGAAACTCACCCACCCTCCTCATTTCTCATGAGGATTCCAGAATGCATGTACTTGTTTCGAGATTCCTCCGTTTGGGCCCTGAACCATTTGGGACAACTTGAGGCAGAAGAAGACGAACTTTTTTCAACGTCTCGGAATTGCTTCGAAACTCACCCACCCTCCTCATTTCTCGTGAGGATTCCAGAATGCATGAACTTGTTTCGAGATTCCTCCCTTTTGGCCCTGAACCATATGGGACAACTTGAGGCAGAAGAAGACGAACTTTTTTCAACGACTCCGAATTGCTTGGAAACTCACCCACCCTCCTCATTTCTCATGAGGATTCCAGAATGCATGTACTTGTTTCGAGATTCCTCCCTTTGGGCCCTGAACCATTTGGGACAACTTGAGGCAGAAGAAGACGAACTTTTTTGAACGTCTCGGAATTGGTTGGAAACTCACCCACCCTCCTCATTTCTCGTGAGGATTCCAGAATGCATGAACTTGTTTCGAGATTCCTCCGTTTGGGCCCTGAACCAATTGGGAAGACTTGAGGCAGAAGAAGACGAACTTTTTTCAACGACTCCAAATTGCGTGGAAACTCACCCACCCTCCTCATTTCTTGTGAGGACTCCAGAAAGCATGAACTTGTTTCGAGATTCCTCCGTTTGGGCCCTGAACCATTTGGGACAACTTGAGGCAGAAGAAGACGAACTTTTTTCAACGACTCCGAATTGCGTGGAAACTCACCCACCCTCCTCATTTATCGTGAGGATTCCAGAATGCATGAACTTGTTTCGAGATTCCTCCCTTTGGGCCCTGAACCATATGGGACAACTTGAGGCAGAAGAAGACGAACTTTTTTCAACGTCTCCGAATTGCGTGGAAACTCACCCACCCTCCTCATTTCTCGTGAGGATTCCAGAATGCATGAACTTGTTTCGAGATTCCTCCCTTTGGGCCCTGAACCATTTGGGACAACTTGAGGCAGAAGAAGACGAACTTTTTTCAACGTCTCGGAATTGCTTGGAAACTCACCCACCCTCCTCATTTCTCGTGAGGATTCCAGAATGCATGAACTTGTTTTGAGATTCCTCCGTTTGGGCCCTGAACCATTTGGGACAACTTGAGGCAGAAGAAGACGAACTTTTTTCAACGTCTCGGAATTGCTTCGAAACTCACCCACCCTCCTCATTTCTCGTGAGGATTCCAGAATGCATGAACTTGTTTCGAGATTCCTCCCTTTTGGCCCTGAACCATATGGGACAACTTGAGGCAGAAGAAGACGAACTTTTTTCAACGACTCCGAATTGCTTGGAAACTCACCCACCCTCCTCATTTCTCCTTAGGATTCCAGAATGCATGTACTTGTTTCGAGATTCCTCCGTTTGGGCCCTGAACCATTTGGGACAACTTGAGGCAGAAGAAGACGAACTTTTTTCAACGTCTCGGAATTGCTTCGAAACTCACCCACCCTCCTCATTTCTCGTGAGGATTCCAGAATGCATGAACTTGTTTCGAGATTCCTCCCTTTTGGCCCTGAACCATATGGGACAACTTGAGGCAGAAGAAGACGAACTTTTTTCAACGACTCCGAATTGCTTGGAAACTCACCCACCCTCCTCATTTCTCATGAGGATTCCAGAATGCATGTACTTGTTTCGAGATTCCTCCGTTTGGGCCCTGAACCATTTGGGACAACTTGAGGCAGAAGAAGACGAACTTTTTTCAACGTCTCGGAATTGCTTCGAAACTCACCCACCCTCCTCATTTCTCGTGAGGATTCCAGAATGCATGAACTTGTTTCGAGATTCCTCCCTTTTGGCCCTGAACCATATGGGACAACTTGAGGCAGAAGAAGACGAACTTTTTTCAACGACTCCGAATTGCGTGGAAACTCACCCACCCTCCTCATTTCTCGTGAGGATTCCAGAATGCATGAACTTGTTTCGAGATTCCTCCCTTTGGGCCCTGAACCATTTGGGACAACTTGAGCCAGAAGAAGACGAACTTTTTTGAACGTCTCGGAATTGGTTGGAAACTCACCCACCCTCCTGATTTCTCGTGAGGATTCCAGAATGCATGAACTTGTTTCGAGATTCCTCCGTTTGGGCCCTGAACCAATTGGGAAGACTTGAGGCAGAAGAAGACGAACTTTTTTCAACGACTCCAAATTGCGTGGAAACTCACCCACCCTCCTCATTTCTTGTGAGGACTCCAGAAAGCATGAACTTGTTTCGAGATTCCTCCGTTTGGGCCCTGAACCATTTGGGACAACTTGAGGCAGAAGAAGACGAACTTTTTTCAACGACTCCGAATTGCGTGGAAACTCACCCACCCTCCTCATTTATCGTGAGGATTCCAGAATACATGAACTTGTTTCGAGATTCCTCCCTTTGGGCCCTGAACCATATGGGACAACTTGAGGCAGAAGAAGACGAACTTTTTTCAACGTCTACGAATTGCGTGGAAACTCACCCACCCTCCTCATTTCTCGTGAGGATTCCAGAATGCATGAACTTGTTTCCAGATTCCTCCCTTTCGGCCCTGAACCATATGGGACAACTTGAGGCAGAAGAAGACGAACTTTTTTCAACGACTCCGAATTGCTTGGAAACTCACCCACCCTCCTCATTTCTCATGAGGATTCCAGAATGCATGTACTTGTTTCGAGATTCCTCCGTTTGGGCCCTGAACCATTTGGGACAACTTGAGGCAGAAGAAGACGAACTTTTTTCAACGTCTCGGAATTGCTTCGAAACTCACCCACCCTCCTCATTTCTCGTGAGGATTCCAGAATGCATGAACTTGTTTCGAGATTCCTCCCTTTTGGCCCTGAACCATATGGGACAACTTGAGGCAGAAGAAGACGAACTTTTTTCAACGACTCCGAATTGCTTGGAAACTCACCCACCCTCCTCATTTCTCATGAGGATTCCAGAATGCATGTACTTGTTTCGAGATTCCTCCGTTTGGGCCCTGAACCATTTGGGACAACTTGAGGCAGAAGAAGACGAACTTTTTTCAACGTCTCGGAATTGCTTCGAAACTCACCCACCCTCCTCATTTCTCGTGAGGATTCCAGAATGCATGAACTTGTTTCGAGATTCCTCCCTTTGGGCCCTGAACCATTTGGGACAACTTGAGCCAGAAGAAGACGAACTTTTTTGAACGTCTCGGAATTGGTTGGAAACTCACCCACCCTCCTCATTTCTCGTGAGGATTCCAGAATGCATGAACTTGTTTCGAGATTCCTCCCTTTGGGCCCTGAACCATATGGGACAACTTGAGGCAGAAGAAGACGAACTTTTTTCAACGACTCCAAATTGCGTGGAAACTCACCCACCCTCCTCATTTCTTGTGAGGACTCCAGAAAGCATGAACTTGTTTCGAGATTCCTCCGTTTGGGCCCTGAACCATTTGGGACAACTTGAGGCAGAAGAAGACGAACTTTTTTCAACGACTCCGAATTGCGTGGAAACTCACCCACCCTCCTCATTTCTCGTGAGGATTCCAGAATGCATGAACTTGTTTCGAGATTCCTCCCTTTGGGCCCTGAACCATTTGGGACAACTTGAGGCAGAAGAAGACGAACTTTTTTCAACGTCTCGGAATTGCTTGGAAACTCACCCACCCTCCTCATTTCTCGTGAGGATTCCAGAATGCATGAACTTGTTTTGAGATTCCTCCGTTTGGGCCCTGAACCATTTGGGACAACTTGAGGCAGAAGAAGACGAACTTTTTTCAACGTCTCCGAATTGCGTGGAAACTCACCCACCCTCCTCATTTCTCGTGAGGATTCCAGAATGCATGAACTTGTTTCCAGATTCCTCCCTTTCAGCCCTGAACCATATGGGACAACTTGAGGAGGAAGAAGACGAACTTTTTTCAACGTCTCGGAATTGCTTCGAAACTCACCCACCCTCCTCATTTCTCGTGAGGATTCCAGAATGGATGAACTTGTTTCGAGATTCCTCCCTTTTGGCCCTGAACCATATGGGACAACTTGAGGCAGAAGAAGACGAACTTTTTTCAACGACTCCGAATTGCGTGGAAACTCACCCACCCTCCTCATTTCTCGTGAGGATTCCAGAATGCATGAACTTGTTTCCAGATTCCTCCCTTTCGGCCCTGAACCATATGGGACAACTTGAGGCAGAAGAAGACGAACTTTTTTCAACGTCTCGGAATTGCTTAGAAACTCACCCACCCTCCTCATTTCTCGTGAGGATTCCCGAATGCATGAACTTGTTTCGAGATTCCTCCCTTTTGGCCCTGAACCATATGGGACAACTTGAGGCAGAAGAAGACGAACTTTTTTCAACGACTCCGAATTGCGTGGAAACTCACCCACCCTCCTCATTTCTCGTGAGGATTCCAGAATGCATGAACTTGTTTCGAGATTCCTCCGTTTGGGCCCTGAACCATTTGGGACAACTTGAGGCAGAAGAAGAAGAAATTTTTTCAACGACTCCGAATTGCGTGGAAACTCACCCACCCTCCTCATTTCTCGTGAGGATTCCAGAATGCATGAACTTGTTTCGAAATTCCTCCGTTTGGGCACTGAACCATTTGGGACAACTTGAGGCAGAAGAAGACGAACTTTTTTCAACGACTCCGAATCGTATGGAAACTCACCCACCCTCCTCATTTCTCGTGAGGATTCCAGAATGCATGTACTTGTTTCGAGATTCCTCCGTTTGGGCCCTGAACCATTTGGGACAACTTGAGGCAGAAGAAGACGATCTTTTTTCAACGTCTCGGAATTGCTTCGGAACTCACCCACCCTCCTCATTTCTCGTGAGGATTCCAGAATGCATGAACTTGTTTCGACATTCCTCCCTTTTGGCCCTGAACCATATGGGACAACTTGAGGTAGAAGAAGACGAACTTTTTTCAACGACTCCGAATTGCGTGGAAACTCACCCACCCTCCTCATTTCTCGTGAGGATTCCAGAATGCATGAACTTGTTTCGAGATTCCTCCCTTTGGGCCCTGAACCATTTGGGACAACTTGAGCCAGAAGAAGACGAACTTTTTTGAACGTCTCGGAATTGGTTGGAAACTCACCCACCCTCCTCATTTCTCGTGAGGATTCCAGAATGCATGAACTTGTTTCGAGATTCCTCCGTTTGGGCCCTGAACCAATTGGGAAGACTTGAGGCAGAAGAAGACGAACTTTTTTCAACGACTCCGAATTGCGTGGAAACTCACCCACCCTCCTCATTTCTCGTGAGGATTCCAGAATGCATGAACTTGTTTCGAGATTCCTCCGGTTGGGCCCTGAACCATTTGGGACAGCTTGAGGCAGAAGAAGACGAACTTTTTTCAACGTCTCGGAATTGCTTGGAAACTTACCCACCCTCCTCATTTCTCGTGAGGATTCCAGAATGCATGAACTTGTTTCCAGATTCCTCCCTTTCGGCCCTGAACCATATGGGACAACTTGAGGCAGAAGAAGACGAACTTTTTTCAACGTCTCGGAATTGCTTCGAAACTCACCCACCCTCCTCATTTCTCGTGAGGATTCCAGAATGCATGAACTTGTTTCGAGATTCCTCCCTTTGGGCCCTGAACCATTTGGGACAACTTGAGCCAGAAGAAGACGAACTTTTTTTAACGTCTCGGAATTGGTTGGAAACTCACCCACCCTCCTCATTTCTCGTGAGGATTCCAGAATGCATGAACTTGTTTCGAGATTCCTCCGTTTGGGCCCTGAACCAATTGGGAAGACTTGAGGCAGAAGAAGACGAACTTTTTTCAACGACTCCAAATTGCGTGGAAACTCACCCACCCTCCTCATTTCTTGTGAGGGCTCCAGAAAGCATGAACTTGTTTCGAGATTCCTCCGTTTGGGCCCTGAACCATTTGGGACAACTTGAGGCAGAAGAAGACGAACTTTTTTCAACGTCTCCGAATTGCGTGGAAACTCACCCACCCTCCTCATTTATCGTGAGGATTCCAGAATGCATGAACTTGTTTCGAGATTCCTCCCTTTGGGCCCTGAACCATATGGGACAACTTGAGGCAGAAGAAGACGAACTTTTTTCAACGTCTCCGAATTGCGTGGAAACTCACCCACCCTCCTCATTTCTCGTGAGGATTCCAGAATGCATGAACTTGTTTCGAGATTCCTCCCTTTGGGCCCTGAACCATTTGGGACAACTTGAGGCAGAAGAAGACGAACTTTTTTCAACGTCTCGGAATTGCTTGGAAACTCACCCACCCTCCTCATTTCTCGTGAGGATTCCAGAATGCATGAACTTGTTTTGAGATTCCTCCGTTTGGGCCCTGAACCATTTGGGACAACTTGAGGCAGAAGAAGACGAACTTTTTTCAACGACTCCGAATTGCGTGGAAACTCACCCACCCTCCTCAGTTCTCGTGAGGATTCCAGAATGCATGAACTTGTTTCAAGATTCCTCCCTTTGGGCCCTGAACCATATGGGACAACTTGAGGCAGAAGAAGACGAACTTTTTTCAACGTCTCCGAATTGCGTGGAAACTCACCCACCCTCCTCATTTCTCGTGAGGATTCCAGAATGCATGAACTTGTTTCGAGATTCCTCCCTTTGGGCCCTGAACCATTTGGGACAACTTGAGGCAGAAGAAGACGAACTTTTTTCAACGTCTCGGAATTGCTTGGAAACTCACCCATCCTCCTCATTTCTCGTGAGGATTCCAGAATGCATGAACTTGTTTCGAGATTCCTCCAGTTGGGCCCTGAACCATTTGGGACAACTTGAGGCAGAAGAAGACGAACTTTTTTCAACGTCTCGGAATTGCTTGGAAACTCACCCACCCTCCTCATTTCTCGTGAGGATTCCAGAATGCATGAACTTGTTTCGAGATTCCTCCGTTTGGGCCCTGAACCATATGGGACAACTTGAGCCAGAAGAAGACGAACTTTTTTGAACGTCTCGGAATTGGTTGGAAACTCACCCACCCTCCTCATTTCTCGTGAGGATTCCAGAATGCATGAAGTTGTTTCCAGATTCCTCCCTTTCGGCCCTGAACCATATGGGACAACTTGCGGCAGAAGAAGACGAACTTTTTTCAACGTCTCGGAATTGCTTCGAAACTCACCCACCCTCCTCATTTCTCGTGAGGATTCCAGAATGCATGAACTTGTTTCGAGATTCCTCCCTTTGGGCCCTGAACCATATGGGACAGCTTGAGGCAGAAGAAGACGAACTTTTTTCAACGTCTCGGAATTGCGTGGAAACTCACCCACCCTCCTCATTTCTCGTGAGGATTCCAGAATGCATGAACTTGTTTCGAGATTCCTCCGTTTGGGCCCTGAACCATTTGGGACAACTTGAGGCAGAAGAAGACGAACTTTTTTCAACGACTCCGAATTGCGTGGAAACTCACCCACCCTCCTCATTTCTCGTGAGGATTCCAGAATGCATGAACTTGTTTCGAGATTCCTCCGTTTGGGCCCTGAACCATTTGGGACAACTTGAGGCAGAAGAAGAAGAAATTTTTTCAACGACTCCGAATTGCGTGGAAACTCACCCACCCTCCTCATTTCTCGTGAGGATTCCAGAATGCATGAACTTGTTTCGAAATTCCTCCGTTTGGGCACTGAACCATTTGGGACAACTTGAGGCAGAAGAAGACGAACTTTTTTCAACGACTCCGAATCGTATGGAAACTCACCCACCCTCCTCATTTCTCGTGAGGATTCCAGAATGCATGTACTTGTTTCGAGATTCCTCCGTTTGGGCCCTGAACCATTTGGGACAACTTGAGGCAGAAGAAGACGATCTTTTTTCAACGTCTCGGAATTGCTTCGGAACTCACCCACCCTCCTCATTTCTCGTGAGGATTCCAGAATGCATGAACTTGTTTCGACATTCCTCCCTTTTGGCCCTGAACCATATGGGACAACTTGAGGTAGAAGAAGACGAACTTTTTTCAACGACTCCGAATTGCGTGGAAACTCACCCACCCTCCTCATTTCTCGTGAGGATTCCAGAATGCATGAACTTGTTTCGAGATTCCTCCCTTTGGGCCCTGAACCATTTGGGACAACTTGAGCCAGAAGAAGACGAACTTTTTTGAACGTCTCGGAATTGGTTGGAAACTCACCCACCCTCCTCATTTCTCGTGAGGATTCCAGAATGCATGAACTTGTTTCGAGATTCCTCCGTTTGGGCCCTGAACCAATTGGGAAGACTTGAGGCAGAAGAAGACGAACTTTTTTCAACGACTCCGAATTGCGTGGAAACTCACCCACCCTCCTCATTTCTCGTGAGGATTCCAGAATGCATGAACTTGTTTCGAGATTCCTCCGGTTGGGCCCTGAACCATTTGGGACAGCTTGAGGCAGAAGAAGACGAACTTTTTTCAACGTCTCGGAATTGCTTGGAAACTTACCCACCCTCCTCATTTCTCGTGAGGATTCCAGAATGCATGAACTTGTTTCCAGATTCCTCCCTTTCGGCCCTGAACCATATGGGACAACTTGAGGCAGAAGAAGACGAACTTTTTTCAACGTCTCGGAATTGCTTCGAAACTCACCCACCCTCCTCATTTCTCGTGAGGATTCCAGAATGCATGAACTTGTTTCGAGATTCCTCCCTTTGGGCCCTGAACCATTTGGGACAACTTGAGCCAGAAGAAGACGAACTTTTTTTAACGTCTCGGAATTGGTTGGAAACTCACCCACCCTCCTCATTTCTCGTGAGGATTCCAGAATGCATGAACTTGTTTCGAGATTCCTCCGTTTGGGCCCTGAACCAATTGGGAAGACTTGAGGCAGAAGAAGACGAACTTTTTTCAACGACTCCAAATTGCGTGGAAACTCACCCACCCTCCTCATTTCTTGTGAGGGCTCCAGAAAGCATGAACTTGTTTCGAGATTCCTCCGTTTGGGCCCTGAACCATTTGGGACAACTTGAGGCAGAAGAAGACGAACTTTTTTCAACGACTCCGAATTGCGTGGAAACTCACCCACCCTCCTCATTTATCGTGAGGATTCCAGAATGCATGAACTTGTTTCGAGATTCCTCCCTTTGGGCCCTGAACCATATGGGACAACTTGAGGCAGAAGAAGACGAACTTTTTTCAACGTCTCCGAATTGCGTGGAAACTCACCCACCCTCCTCATTTCTCGTGAGGATTCCAGAATGCATGAACTTGTTTCGAGATTCCTCCCTTTGGGCCCTGAACCATTTGGGACAACTTGAGGCAGAAGAAGACGAACTTTTTTCAACGTCTCGGAATTGCTTGGAAACTCACCCACCCTCCTCATTTCTCGTGAGGATTCCAGAATGCATGAACTTGTTTTGAGATTCCTCCGTTTGGGCCCTGAACCATTTGGGACAACTTGAGGCAGAAGAAGACGAACTTTTTTCAACGACTCCGAATTGCGTGGAAACTCACCCACCCTCCTCAGTTCTCGTGAGGATTCCAGAATGCATGAACTTGTTTCAAGATTCCTCCCTTTGGGCCCTGAACCATATGGGACAACTTGAGGCAGAAGAAGACGAACTTTTTTCAACGTCTCCGAATTGCGTGGAAACTCACCCACCCTCCTCATTTCTCGTGAGGATTCCAGAATGCATGAACTTGTTTCGAGATTCCTCCCTTTGGGCCCTGAACCATTTGGGACAACTTGAGGCAGAAGAAGACGAACTTTTTTCAACGTCTCGGAATTGCTTGGAAACTCACCCATCCTCCTCATTTCTCGTGAGGATTCCAGAATGCATGAACTTGTTTCGAGATTCCTCCAGTTGGGCCCTGAACCATTTGGGACAACTTGAGGCAGAAGAAGACGAACTTTTTTCAACGTCTCGGAATTGCTTGGAAACTCACCCACCCTCCTCATTTCTCGTGAGGATTCCAGAATGCATGAACTTGTTTCGAGATTCCTCCGTTTGGGCCCTGAACCATATGGGACAACTTGAGCCAGAAGAAGACGAACTTTTTTGAACGTCTCGGAATTGGTTGGAAACTCACCCACCCTCCTCATTTCTCGTGAGGATTCCAGAATGCATGAAGTTGTTTCCAGATTCCTCCCTTTCGGCCCTGAACCATATGGGACAACTTGCGGCAGAAGAAGACGAACTTTTTTCAACGTCTCGGAATTGCTTCGAAACTCACCCACCCTCCTCATTTCTAGTGAGGATTCCAGAATGCATGAACTTGTTTCGAGATTCCTCCCTTTGGGCCCTGAACCATATGGGACAGCTTGAGGCAGAAGAAGACGAACTTTTTTCAACGTCTCGGAATTGCGTGGAAACTCACCCACCCTCCTCATTTCTCGTGAGGATTCCAGAATGCATGAACTTGTTTCGAGATTCCTCCGTTTGGGCCCTGAACCATTTGGGACAACTTGAGGCAGAAGAAGACGAACTTTTTTCAACGACTCCGAATTGCGTGGAAACTCACCCACCCTCCTCATTTCTCGTGAGGATTCCAGAATGCATGAACTTGTTTCGAGATTCCTCCCTTTGGGCCCTGAACCATATGGGACAACTTGAGGCAGAAGAAGACGAACTTTTTTCATCGTCTCCGAATTGCGTGGAAACTCACCCACCCTCCTCATTTCTCTTGAGGATTCCAGAATGCATGAACTTGTTTCGAGATTCCTCCCTTTGGGCCCTGAACCATTTGGGACAACTTGAGGCAGAAGAAGAGGAACTTTTTTCAACGTCTCGGAATTGCTTGGAAACTCACCCACCCTCCTCATTTCTCGTGAGGATTCCAGAATGCATGAACTTGTTTTGAGATTCCTCCGTTTGGGCCCTGAACCATTTGGGACAACTTGAGGCAGAAGAAGACGAACTTTTTTCAACGTCTCCGAATTGCGTGGAAACTCACCCACCCTCCTCATTTCTCGTGAGGATTCCAGAATGCATGAACTTGTTTCCAGATTCCTCCCTTTCGGCCCTGAACCATATGGGACAACTTGAGGAGGAAGAAGACGAACTTTTTTCAACGTCTCGGAATTGCTTCGAAACTCACCCACCCTCCTCATTTCTCGTGAGGATTCCAGAATGCATGAACTTGTTTCCAGATTCCTCCCTTTCGGCCCTGAACCATATGGGACAACTTGAGGCAGAAGAAGACGAACTTTTTTCAACGTCTCGGAATTGCTTGGAAACTCACCCACCCTCCTCATTTCTCGTGAGGATTCCAGAATGCATGAACTTGTTTCGAGATTCCTCCCTTTTGGCCCTGAACCATATGGGACAGCTTGAGGCAGAAGAAGACGAACTTTTTTCAACGTCTCCGAATTGCGTGGAAACTCACCCACCCTCCTCATTTCTCGTGAGGATTCCAGAATGCATGAACTTGTTTCGAGATTCCTCCGTTTGGGCCCTGAACCATTTGGGACAACTTGAGGCAGAAGAAGACGAACTTTTTTCAACGACTCCGAATTGCGTGGAAACTCACCCACCCTCCTCATTTCTCGTGAGGATTCCAGAATGCATGAACTTGTTTCGAGATTCCTCCCTTTGGGCCCTGAACCATATGGGACAACTTGAGGCAGAAGAAGACGAACTTTTTTCATCGTCTCCGAATTGCGTGGAAACTCACCCACCCTCCTCATTTCTCGTGAGGATTCCAGAATGCATGAACTTGTTTCGAGATTCCTCCGTTTGGGCCCTGAACCATTTGGGACAACTTGAGGCAGAAGAAGACGAACTTTTTTCAACGACTCCGAATTGCGTGGAAACTCACCCACCCTCCTCATTTCTCGTGAGGATTCCAGAATGCATGAACTTGTTTCGAGATTCCTCCCTTTGGGCCCTGAACCATATGGGACAACTTGAGGCAGAAGAAGACGAACTTTTTTCATCGTCTCCGAATTGCGTGGAAACTCACCCACCCTCCTCATTTCTCTTGAGGATTCCAGAATGCATGAACTTGTTTCGAGATTCCTCCCTTTGGGCCCTGAACCATTTGGGACAACTTGAGGCAGAAGAAGAGGAACTTTTTTCAACGTCTCGGAATTGCTTGGAAACTCACCCACCCTCCTCATTTCTCGTGAGGATTCCAGAATGCATGAACTTGTTTTGAGATTCCTCCGTTTGGGCCCTGAACCATTTGGGACAACTTGAGGCAGAAGAAGACGAACTTTTTTCAACGTCTCCGAATTGCGTGGAAACTCACCCACCCTCCTCATTTCTCGTGAGGATTCCAGAATGCATGAACTTGTTTCCAGATTCCTCCCTTTCGGCCCTGAACCATATGGGACAACTTGAGGAGGAAGAAGACGAACTTTTTTCAACGTCTCGGAATTGCTTCGAAACTCACCCACCCTCCTCATTTCTCGTGAGGATTCCAGAATGCATGAACTTGTTTCCAGATTCCTCCCTTTCGGCCCTGAACCATATGGGACAACTTGAGGCAGAAGAAGACGAACTTTTTTCAACGTCTCGGAATTGCTTGGAAACTCACCCACCCTCCTCATTTCTCGTGAGGATTCCAGAATGCATGAACTTGTTTCGAGATTCCTCCCTTTTGGCCCTGAACCATATGGGACAGCTTGAGGCAGAAGAAGACGAACTTTTTTCAACGTCTCCGAATTGCGTGGAAACTCACCCACCCTCCTCATTTCTCGTGAGGATTCCAGAATGCATGAACTTGTTTCGAGATTCCTCCGTTTGGGCCCTGAACCATTTGGGACAACTTGAGGCAGAAGAAGACGAACTTTTTTCAACGACTCCGAATTGCGTGGAAACTCACCCACCCTCCTCATTTCTCGTGAGGATTCCAGAATGCATGAACTTGTTTCGAGATTCCTCCCTTTGGGCCCTGAACCATATGGGACAACTTGAGGCAGAAGAAGACGAACTTTTTTCATCGTCTCCGAATTGCGTGGAAACTCACCCACCCTCCTCATTTCTCTTGAGGATTCCAGAATGCATGAACTTGTTTCGAGATTCCTCCCTTTGGGCCCTGAACCATTTGGGACAACTTGAGGCAGAAGAAGAGGAACTTTTTTCAACGTCTCGGAATTGCTTGGAAACTCACCCACCCTCCTCATTTCTCGTGAGGATTCCAGAATGCATGAACTTGTTTTGAGATTCCTCCGTTTGGGCCCTGAACCATTTGGGACAACTTGAGGCAGAAGAAGACGAACTTTTTTCAACGTCTCCGAATTGCGTGGAAACTCACCCACCCTCCTCATTTCTCGTGAGGATTCCAGAATGCATGAACTTGTTTCCAGATTCCTCCCTTTCGGCCCTGAACCATATGGGACAACTTGAGGAGGAAGAAGACGAACTTTTTTCAACGTCTCGGAATTGCTTCGAAACTCACCCACCCTCCTCATTTCTCGTGAGGATTCCAGAATGCATGAACTTGTTTCCAGATTCCTCCCTTTCGGCCCTGAACCATATGGGACAACTTGAGGCAGAAGAAGACGAACTTTTTTCAACATCTCGGAATTGCTTGGAAACTCACCCACCCTCCTCATTTCTCGTGAGGATTCCAGAATGCATGAACTTGTTTCGAGATTCCTCCCTTTTGGCCCTGAACCATATGGGACAGCTTGAGGCAGAAGAAGACGAACTTTTTTCAACGTCTCCGAATTGCGTGGAAACTCACCCACCCTCCTCATTTCTCGTGAGGATTCCAGAATGCATGAACTTGTTTCGAGATTCCTCCGTTTGGGCCCTGAACCATTTGGGACAACTTGAGGCAGAAGAAGACGAACTTTTTTCAACGACTCCGAATTGCGTGGAAACTCACCCACCCTCCTCATTTCTCGTGAGGATTCCAGAATGCATGAACTTGTTTCGAGATTCCTCCCTTTGGGCCCTGAACCATATGGGACAACTTGAGGCAGAAGAAGACGAACTTTTTTCATCGTCTCCGAATTGCGTGGAAACTCACCCACCCTCCTCATTTCTCTTGAGGATTCCAGAATGCATGAACTTGTTTCGAGATTCCTCCCTTTGGGCCCTGAACCATTTGGGACAACTTGAGGCAGAAGAAGACGAACTTTTTTCAACGTCTCGGAATTGCTTGGAAACTCACCCACCCTCCTCATTTCTCGTGAGGATTCCAGAATGCATGAACTTGTTTTGAGATTCCTCCGTTTGGGCCCTGAACCATTTGGGACAACTTGAGGCAGAAGAAGACGAACTTTTTTCAACGTCTCCGAATTGCGTGGAAACTCACCCACCCTCCTCATTTCTCGTGAGGATTCCAGAATGCATGAACTTGTTTCCAGATTCCTCCCTTTCGGCCCTGAACCATATGGGACAACTTGAGGAGGAAGAAGACGAACTTTTTTCAACGTCTCGGAATTGCTTCGAAACTCACCCACCCTCCTCATTTCTCGTGAGGATTCCAGAATGGATGAACTTGTTTCGAGATTCCTCCCTTTTGGCCCTGAACCATATGGGACAACTTGAGGCAGAAGAAGACGAACTTTTTTCAACGACTCCGAATTGCGTGGAAACTCACCCACCCTCCTCATTTCTCGTGAGGATTCCAGAATGCATGAACTTGTTTTGAGATTCCTCCGTTTGGGCCCTGAACCATTTGGGACAACTTGAGGCAGAAGAAGACGAACTTTTTTCAACGTCTCCGAATTGCGTGGAAACTCACCCACCCTCCTCATTTCTCGTGAGGATTCCAGAATGCATGAACTTGTTTCCAGATTCCTCCCTTTCGGCCCTGAACCATATGGGACAACTTGAGGAGGAAGAAGACGATCTTTTTTCAACGTCTCGGAATTGCTTCGAAACTCACCCACCCTCCTCATTTCTCGTGAGGATTCCAGAATGGATGAACTTGTTTCGAGATTCGTCCCTTTTGGCCCTGAACCATATGGGACAACTTGAGGCAGAAGAAGACGAACTTTTTTCAACGACTCCGAATTGCGTGGAAACTCACCCACCCTCCTCATTTCTCGTGAGGATTCCAGAATGCATGAACTTGTTTCCAGATTCCTCCCTTTCGGCCCTGAACCATATGGGACAACTTGAGGCAGAAGAAGACGAACTTTTTTCAACGTCTCGGAATTGCTTAGAAACTCACCCACCCTCCTCATTTCTCGTGAGGATTCCCGAATGCATGAACTTGTTTCGAGATTCCTCCCTTTTGGCCCTGAACCATATGGGACAACTTGAGGCAGAAGAAGACGAACTTTTTTCAACGACTCCGAATTGCGTGGAAACTCACCCACCCTCCTCATTTCTCGTGAGGATTCCAGAATGCATGAACTTGTTTCGAGATTCCTCCGTTTGGGCCCTGAACCATTTGGGACAACTTGAGGCAGAAGAAGAAGAAATTTTTTCAACGACTCCGAATTGCGTGGAAACTCACCCACCCTCCTCATTTCTCGTGAGGATTCCAGAATGCATGAACTTGTTTCGAGATTCCTCCGTTTGGGCACTGAACCATTTGGGACAACTTGAGGCAGAAGAAGACGAACTTTTTTCAACGACTCCGAATCGCATGGAAACTCACCCACCCTCCTCATTTCTCGTGAGGATTCCAGAATGCATGTACTTGTTTCGAGATTCCTCCGTTTGGGCCCTGAACCATTTGGGACAACTTGAGGCAGAAGAAGACGAACTTTTTTCAACGTCTCGGAATTGCTTCGGAACTCACCCACCCTCCTCATTTCTCGTGAGGATTCCAGAATGCATGAACTTGTTTCGACATTCCTCCCTTTTGGCCCTGAACCATATGGGACAACTTGAGGCAGAAGAAGACGAACTTTTTTCAACGACTCCGAATTGCGTGGAAACTCACCCACCCTCCTCATTTCTCGTGAGGATTCCAGAATGCATGAACTTGTTTCGAGATTCCTCCCTTTGGGCCCTGAACCATTTGGGACAACTTGAGCCAGAAGAAGACGAACTTTTTTGAACGTCTCGGAATTGGTTGGAAACTCACCCACCCTCCTCATTTCTCGTGAGGATTCCAGAATGCATGAACTTGTTTCGAGATTCCTCCGTTTGGGCCCTGAACCAATTGGGAAGACTTGAGGCAGAAGAAGACGAACTTTTTTCAACGACTCCGAATTGCGTGGAAACTCACCCACCCTCCTCATTTCTCGTGAGGATTCCAGAATGCATGAACTTGTTTCGAGATTCCTCCCTTTGGGCCCTGAACCATATGGGACAACTTGAGGCAGAAGAAGACGAACTTTTTTCAACGTCTCCGAATTGCGTGGAAACTCACCCACCCTCCTCATTTCTCGTGAGGATTCCAGAATGCATGAACTTGTTTCGAGATTCCTCCCTTTGGGCCCTGAACCATTTGGGACAACTTGAGGCAGAAGAAGACGAACTTTTTTCAACGTCTCGGAATTGCTTGGAAACTCACCCATCCTCCTTATTTCTCGTGAGGATTCCAGAATGCATGAACTTGTTTCGAGATTCCTCCGGTTGGGCCCTGAACCATTTGGGACAACTTGAGGCAGAAGAAGACGAACTTTTTTCAACGTCTCGGAATTGGTTGGAAACTCACCCACCCTCCTCATTTCTCGTGAGGATTCCAGAATGCATGAACTTGTTTCGAGATTCCTCCGTTTGGGCCCTGAACCATATGGGACAACTTGAGCCAGAAGAAGACGAACTTTTTTGAACGTCTCGGAATTGGTTGGAAACTCACCCACCCTCCTCATTTCTCGTGAGGATTCCAGAATGCATGAACTTGTTTCCAGATTCCTCCCTTTCGGCCCTGAACCATATGGGACAACTTGAGGCAGAAGAAGACGAACTTTTTTCAACGTCTCGGAATTGCTTCGAAACTCACCCACCCTCCTCATTTCTCGTGAGGATTCCAGAATGCATGAACTTGTTTCGAGATTCCTCCCTTTTGGCCCTGAACCATATGGGACAGCTTGAGGCAGAAGAAGACGAACTTTTTTCAACGTCTCCGAATTGCGTGGAAACTCACCCACCCTCCTCATTTCTCGTGAGGATTCCAGAATGCATGAACTTGTTTCGAGATTCCTCCGTTTGGGCCCTGAACCATTTGGGACAACTTGAGGCAGAAGAAGAAGAAATTTTTTCAACGACTCTGAATTGCGTGGAAACTCACCCACCCTCCTCATTTCTCGTGAGGATTCCAGAATGCATGAACTTGTTTCGAGATTCCTCCGTTTGGGCACTGAACCATTTGGGACAACTTGAGGCAGAAGAAGACGAACTTTTTTCAACGACTCCGAATCGCATGGAAACTCACCCACCCTCCTCATTTCTCGTAAGGATTCCAGAATGCATGTACTTGTTTCGAGATTCCTCCGTTTGGGCCCTGAACCATTTGGGACAACTTGAGGCAGAAGAAAACGAACTTTTTTCAACGACTCCGAATTGCGTGGAAACTCACCCACCCTCCTCATTTCTCGTGAGGTTTCCAGAATGCATGAACTTGTTTCCAGATTCCTCCCTTTCGGCCCTGAACCATATGGGACAACTTGAGGCAGAAGAAGACGAACTTTTTTCAACGTCTCGGAATTGCTTAGAAACTCACCCACCCTCCTCATTTCTCGTGAGGATTCCAGAATGCATGAACTTGTTTCGAGATTCCTCCCTTTTGGCCCTGAACCATATGGGACAACTTGAGGCAGAAGAAGACGAACTTTTTTCAACGACTCCGAATTGCGTGGAAACTCACCCACCCTCCTCATTTCTCGTGAGGATTCTAGAATGCATGAACTTGTGTCGAGATTCCTCCGTTTGGGCCCAGAACCATTTGGGACAACTTGAGGCAGAAGAAGACGAACTTTTTTCAACGACTCCGAATTGCGTTGAAACTCACCCACCCTCCTCATTTCTCGTGAGGATTTCAGAATGCATGAACTTGTTTCGAGATTCCTCCCTTTGGGCCCTGAACCATATGGGACAACTTGAGGCAGAAGAAGACGAACTTTTTTCAACGTCTCCGAATTGCGTGGAAACTCACCCACCCTCCTCATTTCTCGTGAGGATTCCAGAATGCATGAACTTGTTTCGAGATTCCTCCCTTTGGGCCCTGAACCATTTGGGACAACTTGAGGCAGAAGAAGACGAACTTTTTTCAACGACTCCGAATTGCGTGGAAACTCACCCACCCTCCTCATTTCTCGTGAGGATTCCAGAATGCATGAACTTGTTTCGAGATTCCTCCCTTTGGGCCCTGAACCATTTGGGACAACTTGAGGCAGAAGAAGAAGAAATTTTTTCAACGACTCCGAATTGCGTGGAAACTCACCCACCCTCCTCATTTCTCGTGAGGATTCCAGAATGCATGAACTTGTTTCGAGATTCCTCCGTTTGGGCACTGAACCATTTGGGACAACTTGAGGCAAAAGAAGACGAACTTTTTTCAACGACTCCGAATCGCATGGAAACTCACCCACCCTCCTCATTTCTCGTGAGGATTCCAGAATGCATGTACTTGTTTCGAGATTCCTCCGTTTGGGCCCTGAACCATTTGGGACAACTTGAGGCAGAAGAAGACGAACTTTTTTCAACGTCTCGGAATTGCTGCGGAACTCACCCACCCTCCTCATTTCTCGTGAGGATTCCAGAATGCATGAACTTGTTTCGACATTCCTCCCTTTTGGCCCTGAACCATATGGGACAACTTGAGGCAGAAGAAGACGAACTTTTTTCAACGACTCCGAATTGCGTGGAAACTCACCCACCCTCCTCATTTCTCGTGAGGATTCCAGAATGCATGAACTTGTTTCGAGATTCATCCCTTTGGGCCCTGAACCATTTGGGACAACTTGAGCCAGAAGAAGACGAACTTTTTTGAACGTCTCGGAATTGGTTGGAAACTCACCCACCCTCCTCATTTCTCGTGAGGATTCCAGAATGCATGAACTTGTTTCGAGATTCCTCCGTTTGGGCCCTGAACCAATTGGGAAGACTTGAGGCAGAAGAAGACGAACTTTTTTCAACGACTCCGAATTGCGTGGAAACTCACCCACCCTCCTCATTTCTCGTGAGGATTCCAGAATGCATGAACTTGTTTCGAGATTCCTCCCTTTGGGCCCTGAACCATATGGGACAACTTGAGGCAGAAGAAGACGAACTTTTTTCAACGTCTCCGAATTGCGTGGAAACTCACCCACCCTCCTCATTTCTCGTGAGGATTCCAGAATGCATGAACTTGTTTCGAGATTCCTCCCTTTGGGCCCTGAACCATTTGGGACAACTTGAGGCAGAAGAAGACGAACTTTTTTCAACGTCTCGGAATTGCTTGGAAACTCACCCATCCTCCTCATTTCTCGTGAGGATTCCAGAATGCATGAACTTGTTTCGAGATTCCTCCGGTTGGGCCCTGAACCATTTGGGACAACTTGAGGCAGAAGAAGACGAACTTTTTTCAACGTCTCGGAATTGGTTGGAAACTCACCCACCCTCCTCATTTCTCGTGAGGATTCCAGAATGCAGGAACTTGTTTCGAGATTCCTCCGTTTGGGCCCTGAACCATATGGGACAACTTGAGCCAGAAGAAGACGAACTTTTTTGAACGTCTCGGAATTGGTTGGAAACTCACCCACCCTCCTCATTTCTCGTGAGGATTCCAGAATGCATGAACTTGTTTCCAGATTCCTCCCTTTCGGCCCTGAACCATATGGGACAACTTGAGGCAGAAGAAGACGAACTTTTTTCAACGTCTCGGAATTGCTTCGAAACTCACCCACCCTCCTCATTTCTCGTGAGGATTCCAGAATGCATGAACTTGTTTCGAGATTCCTCCCTTTTGGCCCTGAACCATATGGGACAGCTTGAGGCAGAAGAAGACGAACTTTTTTCAACGTCTCCGAATTGCGTGGAAACTCACCCACCCTCCTCATTTCTCGTGAGGATTCCAGAATGCATGAACTTGTTTCGAGATTCCTCCGTTTGGGCCCTGAACCATTTGGGACAACTTGAGGCAGAAGAAGAAGAAATTTTTTCAACGACTCCGAATTGCGTGGAAACTCACCCACCCTCCTCATTTCTCGTGAGGATTCCAGAATGCATGAACTTGTTTCGAGATTCCTCCGTTTGGGCACTGAACCATTTGGGACAACTTGAGGCAGAAGAAGACGAACTTTTTTCAACGACTCCGAATCGCATGGAAACTCACCCACCCTCCTCATTTCTCGTAAGGATTCCAGAATGCATGTACTTGTTTCGAGATTCCTCCGTTTGGGCCCTGAACCATTTGGGACAACTTGAGGCAGAAGAAAACGAACTTTTTTCAACGACTCCGAATTGCGTGGAAACTCACCCACCCTCCTCATTTCTCGTGAGGTTTCCAGAATGCATGAACTTGTTTCCAGATTCCTCCCTTTCGGCCCTGAACCATATGGGACAACTTGAGGCAGAAGAAGACGAACTTTTTTCAACGTCTCGGAATTGCTTAGAAACTCACCCACCCTCCTCATTTCTCGTGAGGATTCCAGAATGCATGAACTTGTTTCGAGATTCCTCCCTTTTGGCCCTGAACCATATGGGACAACTTGAGGCAGAAGAAGACGAACTTTTTTCAACGACTCCGAATTGCGTGGAAACTCACCCACCCTCCTCATTTCTCGTGAGGATTCCAGAATGCATGAACTTTTTTCGAGATTCCTCTGTTTGCGCCCTGAACCATTTGGGACAACTTGAGGCAGAAGAAGAAGAACTTTTTTCAACGACTCCGAATTGCGTGGAAACTCACCCACCCTCCTCATTTCTCGTGAGGATTCCAGAATGCATGAACTTGTTTCGAGATTCCTCCGTTTGGGTCCTGAACCATTTGGGACAACTTGAGGCAGAAGAAGACGAACTTTTTTCAACGACTCCGAATTGCGTGGAAACTCACCCACCCTCCTCATTTCTCGTGAGGATTCTAGAATGCATGAACTTGTGTCGAGATTCCTCCGTTTGGGCCCTGAACCATTTGGGACAACTTGAGGCAGAAGAAGACGAACTTTTTTCAACGACTCCGAATTGCGTTGAAACTCACCCACCCTCCTCATTTCTCGTGAGGATTTCAGAATGCATGAACTTGTTTCGAGATTCCTAACTTTGGGCCCTGAACCATATGGGACAACTTGAGGCAGAAGAAGACGAACTTTTTTCAACGTCTCCGAATTGCGTGGAAACTCACCCACCCTCCTCATTTCTCGTGAGGATTCCAGAATGCATGAACTTGTTTCGAGATTCCTCCCTTTGGGCCCTGAACCATTTGGGACAACTTGAGCCAGAAGAAGACGAACTTTTTTGAACGTCTCGGAATTGGTTGGAAACTCACCCACCCTCCTCATTTCTCGTGAGGATTCCAGAATGCATGAACTTGTTTCGAGATTCCTCCGTTTGGGCCCTGAACCATTTGGGAAGACTTGAGGCAGAAGAAGACGAACTTTTTTCAACGACTCCGAATTGCGTGGAAACTCACCCACCCACCTCATTTCTCGTGAGGACTCCAGAATGCATGAACTTGTTTCGAGATTCCTCCGTTTGGGCCCTGAACCATTTGGGACAACTTGAGGCAGAAGAAGACGAACTTTTTTCAACGACTCCGAATTGCGTGGAAACTCACCCACCCTCCTCATTTCTCGTGAGGATTCCAGAATGCATGAACTTTTTTCGAGATTCCTCCGTTTGGGCCCTGAACTCACATTTGGGACAACTTGAGGCAGAAGAAGACGAACTTTTTTCAACGACTCCGAATTGCGTGGAAACTCACCCACCCTCCTCATTTCTCGTGAGGATTCTAGAATGCATGAACTTGTGTCGAGATTCCTCCGTTTGGGCCCTGAACCATTTGGGACAACTTGAGGCAGAAGAAGACGAACTTTTTTCAACGACTCCGAATTGCGTGGAAACTCACCCACCCTCCTCATTTCTCGTGAGGATTCTAGAATGCATGAACTTGTGTCGAGATTCCTCCGTTTGGGCCCTGAACCATTTGGGACAACTTGAGGCAGAAGAAGACGAACTTTTTTCAACGACTCCGAATTGCGTGGAAACTCACCCACCCTCCTCATTTCTCGTGAGGATTCCAGAATGCATGAACTTGTTTCGAGATTCCTCCCTTTGGGCCCTGAACCATATGGGACAACTTGAGGCAGAAGAAGACGAACTTTTTTCAACGACTCCGAATTGCGTGGAAACTCACCCACCCTCCTCATTTCTCGTGAGGATTCCAGAATGCATGAACTTGTTTCGAGATTCCTCCGTTTGGGCCCTGAACCATTTGGGACAACTTGAGGCAGAAGAAGAAGAAATTTTTTCAACGACTCCGAATTGCGTGGAAACTCACCCACCCTCCTCATTTCTCGTGAGGATTCCAGAATGCATGAACTTGTTTCGAGATTCCTCCGTTTGGGCACTGAACCATTTGGGACAACTTGAGGCAGAAGAAGACGAACTTTTTTCAACGACTCCGAATCGCATGGAAACTCACCCACCCTCCTCATTTCTCGTGAGGATTCCAGAATGTATGAACTTGTTTCGAGATTCCTCCGTTTGGGCCCTGAACCATTTGGGACAACTTGAGGCAGAAGAAGACGAAATTTTTTCAACGACTTCGAAATGCGTGGAAACTCACCCACCCTCTTCATTTCTCGTGAGGATTCCAGAATGCATGAACTTGTTTCGAGATTCCTCCCTTTGGGCCCTGAACCATATGGGACAACTTGAGGCAGAAGAAGACGAACTTTTTTCAACGTCTCCGAATTGCGTGGAAACTCACCCACCCTCCTCATTTCTCGTGAGGATTCCAGAATGCATGAACTTGTTTCGAGATTCCTCCCTTTGGGCCCTGAACCATATGGGACAACTTGAGGCAGAAGAAGACGAACTTTTTTCAACGTCTCCGAATTGCGTGGAAACTCACCCACCCTCCTCATTTCTCGTGAGGATTCCAGAATGCATGAACTTGTTTCGAGATTCCTCCCTTTGGGCCCTGAACCATTTGGGACAACTTGAGGCAGAAGAAGACGAACTTTTTTCAACGTCTCGGAATTGCTTGGAAACTCACCCACCCTCCTCATTTCTCGTGAGGATTCCAGAATGCATGAACTTGTTTCGAGATTCCTCCGTTTGGGCCCTGAACCATTTGAAACAACTTGAGGCAGAAGAAGACGAACTTTTTTCAACGTCTCGGAATTGCTTGGAAACTCACCCACCCTCCTCATTTCTCGTGAGGATTCCAGAATGCATGAACTTGTTTCGAGATTCCTCCGGTTGGGCCCTGAACCATTTGGGACAACTTGAGGCAGAAGAAGACGAACTTTTTTCAACGTCTCGGAATTGGTTGGAAACTCACCCACCCTCCTCATTTCTCGTGAGGATTCCAGAATGCATGAACTTGTTTCGAGATTCCTCCGTTTGGGCCATGAACCATTTGGCAAGACTTGAGGCAGAAGAACACGAACTTTTTTCAACGACTCCGAATTGCGTGGAAACTCACCCACCCTCCTCATTTCTCGTGAGGATTCCAGAATGCATGAACTTGTTTCGAGATTCCTCCGTTTGGGCCCTGAACCATTTGGAACAACTTGAGGCAGAAGAAGACGAACTTTTTTCAACGTCTCGGAATTGCTTGGAAACTCACCCACCCTCCTCATTTCTCGTGAGGATTCCAGAATGCATGAACTTGTTTCCAGATTCCTCCCTTTCGGCCCTGAACCATATGGGACAACTTGAGGCAGAAGAAGACGAACTTTTTTCAACGTCTCGGAATTGCTTAGAAACTCACCCACCCTCCTCATTTCTCGTGAGGATTCCAGAATGCATGAACTTGTTTCGAGATTCCTCCCTTTTGGCCCTGAACCATATGGGACAACTTGAGGCAGAAGAAGACGAACTTTTTTCAACGACTCCGAATTGCGTGGAAACTCACCCACCCTCCTCATTTCTCATGAGGATTCCAGAATGCATGAACTTTTTTCGAGATTCCTCCGTTTGGGCCCTGAACCATTTGGGACAACTTGAGGCAGAAGAAGAAGAAATTTTTTCAACGACTCCGAATTGCGTGGAAACTCACCCACCCTCCTCATTTCTCGTGAGGATTCCAGAATGCATGAACTTGTTTCGAGATTCCTCCGTTTGGGCACTGAACCATTTGGGACAACTTGAGGCAGAAGAAGACGAACTTTTTTCAACGACTCCGAATCGCATGGAAACTCACCCACCCTCCTCATTTCTCGTGAGGATTCCAGAATGTATGAACTTGTTTCGAGATTCCTCCGTTTGGGCCCTGAACCATTTGGGACAACTTGAGGCAGAAGAAGACGAAATTTTTTCAACGACTTCGCAATGCGTGGAAACTCACCCACCCTCTTCATTTCTCGTGAGGATTCCAGAATGCATGAACTTGTTTCGAGATTCCTCCCTTTGGGCCCTGAACCATATGGGACAACTTGAGGCAGAAGAAGACGAACTTTTTTCAACGTCTCCGAATTGCGTGGAAACTCACCCACCCTCCTCATTTCTCGTGAGGATTCCAGAATGCATGAACTTGTTTCGAGATTCCTCCCTTTGGGCCCTGAACCATATGGGACAACTTGAGGCAGAAGAAGACGAACTTTTTTCAACGTCTCCGAATTGCGTGGAAACTCACCCACCCTCCTCATTTCTCGTGAGGATTCCAGAATGCATGAACTTGTTTCGAGATTCCTCCCTTTGGGCCCTGAACCATTTGGGACAACTTGAGGCAGAAGAAGACGAACTTTTTTCAACGTCTCGGAATTGCTTGGAAACTCACCCACCCTCCTCATTTCTCGTGAGGATTCCAGAATGCATGAACTTGTTTCGAGATTCCTCCGTTTGGGCCCTAAACCATTTGAAACAACTTGAGGCAGAAGAAGACGAACTTTTTTCAACGTCTCGGAATTGCTTGGAAACTCACCCACCCTCCTCATTTCTCGTGAGGATTCCAGAATGCATGAACTTGTTTCGAGATTCCTCCGGTTGGGCCCTGAACCATTTGGGACAACTTGAGGCAGAAGAAGACGAACTTTTTTCAACGTCTCGGAATTGGTTGGAAACTCACCCACCCTCCTCATTTCTCGTGAGGATTCCAGAATGCATGAACTTGTTTCGAGATTCCTCCGTTTGGGCCATGAACCATTTGGCAAGACTTGAGGCAGAAGAACACGAACTTTTTTCAACGACTCCGAATTGCGTGGAAACTCACCCACCCTCCTCATTTCTCGTGAGGATTCCAGAATGCATGAACTTGTTTCGAGATTCCTCCCTTTGGGCCCTGAACCATTTGGGACAACTTGAGGCAGAAGAAGACGAACTTTTTTCAACGTCTCGGAATTGCTTGGAAACTCACCCACCCTCCTCATTTCTCGTGAGGATTCCAGAATGCATGAACTTGTTTCGAGATTCCTCCGTTTGGGCCCTGAACCATTTGAAACAACTTGAGGCAGAAGAAGACGAACTTTTTTCAACGTCTCGGAATTGCTTGGAAACTCACCCACCCTCCTCATTTCTCGTGAGGATTCCAGAATGCATGAACTTGTTTCCAGATTCCTCCCTTTCGGCCCTGAACCATATGGGACAACTTGAGGCAGAAGAAGACGAACTTTTTTCAACGTCTCGGAATTGCTTAGAAACTCACCCACCCTCCTCATTTCTCGTGAGGATTCCAGAATGCATGAACTTGTTTCGAGATTCCTCCCTTTTGGCCCTGAACCATATGGGACAACTTGAGGCAGAAGAAGACGAACTTTTTTCAACGACTCCGAATTGCGTGGAAACTCACCCACCCTCCTCATTTCTCGTGAGGATTCCAGAATGCATGAACTTTTTTCGAGATTCCTCTGTTTGCGCCCTGAACCATTTGGGACAACTTGAGGCAGAAGAAGAAGAACTTTTTTCAACGACTCCGAATTGCGTGGAAACTCACCCACCCTCCTCATTTCTCGTGAGGATTCCAGAATGCATGAACTTGTTTCGAGATTCCTCCGTTTGGGTCCTGAACCATTTGGGACAACTTGAGGCAGAAGAAGACGAACTTTTTTCAACGACTCCGAATTGCGTGGAAACTCACCCACCCTCCTCATTTCTCGTGAGGATTCTAGAATGCATGAACTTGTGTCGAGATTCCTCCGTTTGGGCCCTGAACCATTTGGGACAACTTGAGGCAGAAGAAGACGAACTTTTTTCAACGACTCCGAATTGCGTTGAAACTCACCCACCCTCCTCATTTCTCGTGAGGATTTCAGAATGCATGAACTTGTTTCGAGATTCCTCCCTTTGGGCCCTGAACCATATGGGACAACTTGAGGCAGAAGAAGACGAACTTTTTTCAACGTCTCCGAATTGCGTGGAAACTCACCCACCCTCCTCATTTCTCGTGAGGATTCCAGAATGCATGAACTTGTTTCGAGATTCCTCCCTTTGGGCCCTGAACCATTTGGGACAACTTGAGCCAGAAGAAGACGAACTTTTTTGAACGTCTCGGAATTGGTTGGAAACTCACCCACCCTCCTCATTTCTCGTGAGGATTCCAGAATGCATGAACTTGTTTCGAGATTCCTCCGTTTGGGCCCTGAACCATTTGGGAAGACTTGAGGCAGAAGAAGACGAACTTTTTTCAACGACTCCGAATTGCGTGGAAACTCACCCACCCACCTCATTTCTCGTGAGGACTCCAGAATGCATGAACTTGTTTCGAGATTCCTCCGTTTGGGCCCTGAACCATTTGGGACAACTTGAGGCAGAAGAAGACGAACTTTTTTCAACGACTCCGAATTGCGTGGAAACTCACCCACCCTCCTCATTTCTCGTGAGGATTCCAGAATGCATGAACTTTTTTCGAGATTCCTCCGTTTGGGCCCTGAACTCACATTTGGGACAACTTGAGGCAGAAGAAGACGAACTTTTTTCAACGACTCCGAATTGCGTGGAAACTCACCCACCCTCCTCATTTCTCGTGAGGATTCTAGAATGCATGAACTTGTGTCGAGATTCCTCCGTTTGGGCCCTGAACCATTTGGGACAACTTGAGGCAGAAGAAGACGAACTTTTTTCAACGACTCCGAATTGCGTGGAAACTCACCCACCCTCCTCATTTCTCGTGAGGATTCTAGAATGCATGAACTTGTGTCGAGATTCCTCCGTTTGGGCCCTGAACCATTTGGGACAACTTGAGGCAGAAGAAGACGAACTTTTTTCAACGACTCCGAATTGCGTGGAAACTCACCCACCCTCCTCATTTCTCGTGAGGATTCCAGAATGCATGAACTTGTTTCGAGATTCCTCCCTTTGGGCCCTGAACCATATGGGACAACTTGAGGCAGAAAAAGACGAACTTTTTTCAACGACTCCGAATTGCGTGGAAACTCACCCACCCTCCTCATTTCTCGTGAGGATTCCAGAATGCATGAACTTGTTTCGAGATTCCTCCGTTTGGGCCCTGAACCATTTGGGACAACTTGAGGCAGAAGAAGAAGAAATTTTTTCAACGACTCCGAATTGCGTGGAAACTCACCCACCCTCCTCATTTCTCGTGAGGATTCCAGAATGCATGAACTTGTTTCGAGATTCCTCCGTTTGGGCACTGAACCATTTGGGACAACTTGAGGCAGAAGAAGACGAACTTTTTTCAACGACTCCGAATCGCATGGAAACTCACCCACCCTCCTCATTTCTCGTGAGGATTCCAGAATGTATGAACTTGTTTCGAGATTCCTCCGTTTGGGCCCTGAACCATTTGGGACAACTTGAGGCAGAAGAAGACGAAATTTTTTCAACGACTTCGAAATGCGTGGAAACTCACCCACCCTCTTCATTTCTCGTGAGGATTCCAGAATGCATGAACTTGTTTCGAGATTCCTCCCTTTGGGCCCTGAACCATATGGGACAACTTGAGGCAGAAGAAGACGAACTTTTTTCAACGTCTCCGAATTGCGTGGAAACTCACCCACCCTCCTCATTTCTCGTGAGGATTCCAGAATGCATGAACTTGTTTCGAGATTCCTCCCTTTGGGCCCTGAACCATATGGGACAACTTGAGGCAGAAGAAGACGAACTTTTTTCAACGTCTCCGAATTGCGTGGAAACTCACCCACCCTCCTCATTTCTCGTGAGGATTCCAGAATGCATGAACTTGTTTCGAGATTCCTCCCTTTGGGCCCTGAACCATTTGGGACAACTTGAGGCAGAAGAAGACGAACTTTTTTCAACGTCTCGGAATTGCTTGGAAACTCACCCACCCTCCTCATTTCTCGTGAGGATTCCAGAATGCATGAACTTGTTTCGAGATTCCTCCGTTTGGGCCCTAAACCATTTGAAACAACTTGAGGCAGAAGAAGACGAACTTTTTTCAACGTCTCGGAATTGCTTGGAAACTCACCCACCCTCCTCATTTCTCGTGAGGATTCCAGAATGCATGAACTTGTTTCGAGATTCCTCCGGTTGGGCCCTGAACCATTTGGGACAACTTGAGGCAGAAGAAGACGAACTTTTTTCAACGTCTCGGAATTGGTTGGAAACTCACCCACCCTCCTCATTTCTCGTGAGGATTCCAGAATGCATGAACTTGTTTCGAGATTCCTCCGTTTGGGCCATGAACCATTTGGCAAGACTTGAGGCAGAAGAACACGAACTTTTTTCAACGACTCCGAATTGCGTGGAAACTCACCCACCCTCCTCATTTCTCGTGAGGATTCCAGAATGCATGAACTTGTTTCGAGATTCCTCCCTTTGGGCCCTGAACCATTTGGGACAACTTGAGGCAGAAGAAGACGAACTTTTTTCAACGTCTCGGAATTGCTTGGAAACTCACCCACCCTCCTCATTTCTCGTGAGGATTCCAGAATGCATGAACTTGTTTCGAGATTCCTCCGTTTGGGCCCAGAACCATTTGAAACAACTTGAGGCAGAAGAAGACGAACTTTTTTCAACGTCTCGGAATTGCTTGGAAACTCACCCACCCTCCTCATTTCTCGTGAGGATTCCAGAATGCATGAACTTGTTTCCAGATTCCTCCCTTTCGGCCCTGAACCATATGGGACAACTTGAGGCAGAAGAAGACGAACTTTTTTCAACGTCTCGGAATTGCTTAGAAACTCACCCACCCTCCTCATTTCTCGTGAGGATTCCAGAATGCATGAACTTGTTTCGAGATTCCTCCCTTTTGGCCCTGAACCATATGGGACAACTTGAGGCAGAAGAAGACGAACTTTTTTCAACGACTCCGAATTGCGTGGAAACTCACCCACCCTCCTCATTTCTCGTGAGGATTCCAGAATGCATGAACTTTTTTCGAGATTCCTCTGTTTGCGCCCTGAACCATTTGGGACAACTTGAGGCAGAAGAAGAAGAACTTTTTTCAACGACTCCGAATTGCGTGGAAACTCACCCACCCTCCTCATTTCTCGTGAGGATTCCAGAATGCATGAACTTGTTTCGAGATTCCTCCGTTTGGGTCCTGAACCATTTGGGACAACTTGAGGCAGAAGAAGACGAACTTTTTTCAACGACTCCGAATTGCGTGGAAACTCACCCACCCTCCTCATTTCTCGTGAGGATTCTAGAATGCATGAACTTGTGTCGAGATTCCTCCGTTTGGGCCCTGAACCATTTGGGACAACTTGAGGCAGAAGAAGACGAACTTTTTTCAACGACTCCGAATTGCGTTGAAACTCACCCACCCTCCTCATTTCTCGTGAGGATTTCAGAATGCATGAACTTGTTTCGAGATTCCTCCCTTTGGGCCCTGAACCATATGGGACAACTTGAGGCAGAAGAAGACGAACTTTTTTCAACGTCTCCGAATTGCGTGGAAACTCACCCACCCTCCTCATTTCTCGTGAGGATTCCAGAATGCATGAACTTGTTTCGAGATTCCTCCCTTTGGGCCCTGAACCATTTGGGACAACTTGAGCCAGAAGAAGACGAACTTTTTTGAACGTCTCGGAATTGGTTGGAAACTCACCCACCCTCCTCATTTCTCGTGAGGATTCCAGAATGCATGAACTTGTTTCGAGATTCCTCCGTTTGGGCCCTGAACCATTTGGGAAGACTTGAGGCAGAAGAAGACGAACTTTTTTCAACGACTCCGAATTGCGTGGAAACTCACCCACCCACCTCATTTCTCGTGAGGACTCCAGAATGCATGAACTTGTTTCGAGATTCCTCCGTTTGGGCCCTGGACCATTTGGGACAACTTGAGGCAGAAGAAGACGAACTTTTTTCAACGACTCCGAATTGCGTGGAAACTCACCCACCCTCCTCATTTCTCGTGAGGATTCCAGAATGCATGAACTTTTTTCGAGATTCCTCCGTTTGGGCCCTGAACTCACATTTGGGACAACTTGAGGCAGAAGAAGACGAACTTTTTTCAACGACTCCGAATTGCGTGGAAACTCACCCACCCTCCTCATTTCTCGTGAGGATTCTAGAATGCATGAACTTGTGTCGAGATTCCTCCGTTTGGGCCCTGAACCAATTGGGACAACTTGAGGCAGAAGAAGACGAACTTTTTTCAACGACTCCGAATTGCGTGGAAACTCACCCACCCTCCTCATTTCTCGTGAGGATTCTAGAATGCATGAACTTGTGTCGAGATTCCTCCGTTTGGGCCCTGAACCATTTGGGACAACTTGAGGCAGAAGAAGACGAACTTTTTTCAACGACTCCGAATTGCGTGGAAACTCACCCACCCTCCTCATTTCTCGTGAGGATTCCAGAATGCATGAACTTGTTTCGAGATTCCTCCCTTTGGGCCCTGAACCATATGGGACAACTTGAGGCAGAAGAAGACGAACTTTTTTCAACGACTCCGAATTGCGTGGAAACTCACCCACCCTCCTCATTTCTCGTGAGGATTCCAGAATGCATGAACTTGTTTCGAGATTCCTCCGTTTGGGCCCTGAACCATTTGGGACAACTTGAGGCAGAAGAAGAAGAAATTTTTTCAACGACTCCGAATTGCGTGGAAACTCACCCACCCTCCTCATTTCTCGTGAGGATTCCAGAATGCATGAACTTGTTTCGAGATTCCTCCGTTTGGGCACTGAACCATTTGGGACAACTTGAGGCAGAAGAAGACGAACTTTTTTCAACGACTCCGAATCGCATGGAAACTCACCCACCCTCCTCATTTCTCGTGAGGATTCCAGAATGTATGAACTTGTTTCGAGATTCCTCCGTTTGGGCCCTGAACCATTTGGGACAACTTGAGGCAGAAGAAGACGAAATTTTTTCAACGACTTCGAAATGCGTGGAAACTCACCCACCCTCTTCATTTCTCGTGAGGATTCCAGAATGCATGAACTTGTTTCGAGATTCCTCCCTTTGGGCCCTGAACCATATGGGACAACTTGAGGCAGAAGAAGACGAACTTTTTTCAACGTCTCCGAATTGCGTGGAAACTCACCCACCCTCCTCATTTCTCGTGAGGATTCCAGAATGCATGAACTTGTTTCGAGATTCCTCCCTTTGGGCCCTGAACCATATGGGACAACTTGAGGCAGAAGAAGACGAACTTTTTTCAACGTCTCCGAATTGCGTGGAAACTCACCCACCCTCCTCATTTCTCGTGAGGATTCCAGAATGCATGAACTTGTTTCGAGATTCCTCCCTTTGGGCCCTGAACCATTTGGGACAACTTGAGGCAGAAGAAGACGAACTTTTTTCAACGTCTCGGAATTGCTTGGAAACTCACCCACCCTCCTCATTTCTCGTGAGGATTCCAGAATGCATGAACTTGTTTCGAGATTCCTCCGTTTGGGCCCTGAACCATTTGAAACAACTTGAGGCAGAAGAAGACGAACTTTTTTTAACGTCTCGGAATTGCTTGGAAACTCACCCACCCTCCTCATTTCTCGTGAGGATTCCAGAATGCATGAACTTGTTTCGAGATTCCTCCGGTTGGGCCCTGAACCATTTGGGACAACTTGAGGCAGAAGAAGACGAACTTTTTTCAACGTCTCGGAATTGGTTGGAAACTCACCCACCCTCCTCATTTCTCGTGAGGATTCCAGAATGCATGAACTTGTTTCGAGATTCCTCCGTTTGGGCCCTGAACCATTTGGGACAACTTGAGGCAGAAGAAGAAGAAATTTTTTCAACGACTCCGAATTGCGTGGAAACTCACCCACCCTCCTCATTTCTCGTGAGGATTCCAGAATGCATGAACTTGTTTCGAGATTCCTCCGTTTGGGCACTGAACCATTTGGGACAACTTGAGGCAGAAGAAGACGAACTTTTTTCAACGACTCCGAATCGCATGGAAACTCACCCACCCTCCTCATTTCTCGTGAGGATTCCAGAATGTATGAACTTGTTTCGAGATTCCTCCGTTTGGGCCCTGAACCATTTGGGACAACTTGAGGCAGAAGAAGACGAAATTTTTTCAACGACTTCGAAATGCGTGGAAACTCACCCACCCTCTTCATTTCTCGTGAGGATTCCAGAATGCATGAACTTGTTTCGAGATTCCTCCCTTTGGGCCCTGAACCATATGGGACAACTTGAGGCAGAAGAAGACGAACTTTTTTCAACGTCTCCGAATTGCGTGGAAACTCACCCACCCTCCTCATTTCTCGTGAGGATTCCAGAATGCATGAACTTGTTTCGAGATTCCTCCCTTTGGGCCCTGAACCATATGGGACAACTTGAGGCAGAAGAAGACGAACTTTTTTCAACGTCTCCGAATTGCGTGGAAACTCACCCACCCTCCTCATTTCTCGTGAGGATTCCAGAATGCATGAACTTGTTTCGAGATTCCTCCCTTTGGGCCCTGAACCATTTGGGACAACTTGAGGCAGAAGAAGACGAACTTTTTTCAACGTCTCGGAATTGCTTGGAAACTCACCCACCCTCCTCATTTCTCGTGAGGATTCCAGAATGCATGAACTTGTTTCGAGATTCCTCCGTTTGGGCCCTGAACCATTTGAAACAACTTGAGGCAGAAGAAGACGAACTTTTTTTAACGTCTCGGAATTGCTTGGAAACTCACCCACCCTCCTCATTTCTCGTGAGGATTCCAGAATGCATGAACTTGTTTCGAGATTCCTCCGGTTGGGCCCTGAACCATTTGGGACAACTTGAGGCAGAAGAAGACGAACTTTTTTCAACGTCTCGGAATTGGTTGGAAACTCACCCACCCTCCTCATTTCTCGTGAGGATTCCAGAATGCATGAACTTGTTTCGAGATTCCTCCGTTTGGGCCCTGAACCATTTGGGACAACTTGAGGCAGAAGAAGAAGAAATTTTTTCAACGACTCCGAATTGCGTGGAAACTCACCCACCCTCCTCATTTCTCGTGAGGATTCCAGAATGCATGAACTTGTTTCGAGATTCCTCCGTTTGGGCACTGAACCATTTGGGACAACTTGAGGCAGAAGAAGACGAACTTTTTTCAACGACTCCGAATCGCATGGAAACTCACCCACCCTCCTCATTTCTCGTGAGGATTCCAGAATGTATGAACTTGTTTCGAGATTCCTCCGTTTGGGCCCTGAACCATTTGGGACAACTTGAGGCAGAAGAAGACGAAATTTTTTCAACGACTTCGAAATGCGTGGAAACTCACCCACCCTCTTCATTTCTCGTGAGGATTCCAGAATGCATGAACTTGTTTCGAGATTCCTCCCTTTGGGCCCTGAACCATATGGGACAACTTGAGGCAGAAGAAGACGAACTTTTTTCAACGTCTCCGAATTGCGTGGAAACTCACCCACCCTCCTCATTTCTCGTGAGGATTCCAGAATGCATGAACTTGTTTCGAGATTCCTCCCTTTGGGCCCTGAACCATATGGGACAACTTGAGGCAGAAGAAGACGAACTTTTTTCAACGTCTCCGAATTGCGTGGAAACTCACCCACCCTCCTCATTTCTCGTGAGGATTCCAGAATGCATGAACTTGTTTCGAGATTCCTCCCTTTGGGCCCTGAACCATTTGGGACAACTTGAGGCAGAAGAAGACGAACTTTTTTCAACGTCTCGGAATTGCTTGGAAACTCACCCACCCTCCTCATTTCTCGTGAGGATTCCAGAATGCATGAACTTGTTTCGAGATTCCTCCGTTTGGGCCCTGAACCATTTGAAACAACTTGAGGCAGAAGAAGACGAACTTTTTTTAACGTCTCGGAATTGCTTGGAAACTCACCCACCCTCCTCATTTCTCGTGAGGATTCCAGAATGCATGAACTTGTTTCGAGATTCCTCCGGTTGGGCCCTGAACCATTTGGGACAACTTGAGGCAGAAGAAGACGAACTTTTTTCAACGTCTCGGAATTGGTTGGAAACTCACCCACCCTCCTCATTTCTCGTGAGGATTCCAGAATGCATGAACTTGTTTCGAGATTCCTCCGTTTGGGCCCTGAACCATTTGGGACAACTTGAGGCAGAAGAAGAAGAAATTTTTTCAACGACTCCGAATTGCGTGGAAACTCACCCACCCTCCTCATTTCTCGTGAGGATTCCAGAATGCATGAACTTGTTTCGAGATTCCTCCCTTTGGGCCCTGAACCATATGGGACAACTTGAGGCAGAAGAAGACGAACTTTTTTCAACGTCTCCGAATTGCGTGGAAACTCACCCACCCTCCTCATTTCTCGTGAGGATTCCAGAATGCATGAACTTGTTTCGAGATTCCTCCGTTTGGGCCCTGAACCATTTGGGACAACTTGAGGCAGAAGAAGACGAAATTTTTTCAACGACTTCGAAATGCGTGGAAACTCACCCACCCTCTTCATTTCTCGTGAGGATTCCAGAATGCATGAACTTGTTTCGAGATTCCTCCCTTTGGGCCCTGAACCATATGGGACAACTTGAGGCAGAAGAAGACGAACTTTTTTCAACGTCTCCGAATTGCGTGGAAACTCACCCACCCTCCTCATTTCTCGTGAGGATTCCAGAATGCATGAACTTGTTTCGAGATTCCTCCCTTTGGGCCCTGAACCATATGGGACAACTTGAGGCAGAAGAAGACGAACTTTTTTCAACGTCTCCGAATTGCGTGGAAACTCACCCACCCTCCTCATTTCTCGTGAGGATTCCAGAATGCATGAACTTGTTTCGAGATTCCTCCCTTTGGGCCCTGAACCATTTGGGACAACTTGAGGCAGAAGAAGACGAACTTTTTTCAACGTCTCGGAATTGCTTGGAAACTCACCCACCCTCCTCATTTCTCGTGAGGATTCCAGAATGCATGAACTTGTTTCGAGATTCCTCCGTTTGGGCCCTGAACCATTTGAAACAACTTGAGGCAGAAGAAGACGAACTTTTTTCAACGTCTCGGAATTGCTTGGAAACTCACCCACCCTCCTCATTTCTCGTGAGGATTCCAGAATGCATGAACTTGTTTCGAGATTCCTCCGGTTGGGCCCTGAACCATTTGGGACAACTTGAGGCAGAAGAAGACGAACTTTTTTCAACGTCTCGGAATTGGTTGGAAACTCACCCACCCTCCTCATTTCTCGTGAGGATTCCAGAATGCATGAACTTGTTTCGAGATTCCTCCGTTTGGGCCCTGAACCATTTGGGACAACTTGAGGCAGAAGAAGAAGAAATTTTTTCAACGACTCCGAATTGCGTGGAAACTCACCCACCCTCCTCATTTCTCGTGAGGATTCCAGAATGCATGAACTTGTTTCGAGATTCCTCCGTTTGGGCACTGAACCATTTGGGACAACTTGAGGCAGAAGAAGACGAACTTTTTTCAACGACTCCGAATCGCATGGAAACTCACCCACCCTCCTCATTTCTCGTGAGGATTCCAGAATGTATGAACTTGTTTCGAGATTCCTCCGTTTGGGCCCTGAACCATTTGGGACAACTTGAGGCAGAAGAAGACGAAATTTTTTCAACGACTTCGAAATGCGTGGAAACTCACCCACCCTCTTCATTTCTCGTGAGGATTCCAGAATGCATGAACTTGTTTCGAGATTCCTCCCTTTGGGCCCTGAACCATATGGGACAACTTGAGGCAGAAGAAGACGAACTTTTTTCAACGTCTCCGAATTGCGTGGAAACTCACCCACCCTCCTCATTTCTCGTGAGGATTCCAGAATGCATGAACTTGTTTCGAGATTCCTCCCTTTGGGCCCTGAACCATATGGGACAACTTGAGGCAGAAGAAGACGAACTTTTTTCAACGTCTCCGAATTGCGTGGAAACTCACCCACCCTCCTCATTTCTCGTGAGGATTCCAGAATGCATGAACTTGTTTCGAGATTCCTCCCTTTGGGCCCTGAACCATATGGGACAACTTGAGGCAGAAGAAGACGAACTTTTTTCAACGTCTCCGAATTGCGTGGAAACTCACCCACCCTCCTCATTTCTCGTGAGGATTCCAGAATGCATGAACTTGTTTCGAGATTCCTCCCTTTGGGCCCTGAACCATTTGGGACAACTTGAGGCAGAAGAAGACGAACTTTTTTCAACGTCTCGGAATTGCTTGGAAACTCACCCACCCTCCTCATTTCTCGTGAGGATTCCAGAATGCATGAACTTGTTTCGAGATTCCTCCGTTTGGGCCCTGAACCATTTGAAACAACTTGAGGCAGAAGAAGACGAACTTTTTTCAACGTCTCGGAATTGCTTGGAAACTCACCCACCCTCCTCATTTCTCGTGAGGATTCCAGAATGCATGAACTTGTTTCGAGATTCCTCCGGTTGGGCCCTGAACCATTTGGGACAACTTGAGGCAGAAGAAGACGAACTTTTTTCAACGTCTCGGAATTGGTTGGAAACTCACCCACCCTCCTCATTTCTCGTGAGGATTCCAGAATGCATGAACTTGTTTCGAGATTCCTCCGTTTGGGTCCTGAACCATTTGGGACAACTTGAGGCAGAAGAAGACGAACTTTTTTCAACGACTCCGAATTGCGTGGAAACTCACCCACCCTCCTCATTTCTCGTGAGGATTCTAGAATGCATGAACTTGTGTCGAGATTCCTCCGTTTGGGCCCTGAACCATTTGGGACAACTTGAGGCAGAAGAAGACGAACTTTTTTCAACGACTCCGAATTGCGTTGAAACTCACCCACCCTCCTCATTTCTCGTGAGGATTTCAGAATGCATGAACTTGTTTCGAGATTCCTCCCTTTGGGCCCTGAACCATATGGGACAACTTGAGGCAGAAGAAGACGAACTTTTTTCAACGTCTCCGAATTGCGTGGAAACTCACCCACCCTCCTCATTTCTCGTGAGGATTCCAGAATGCATGAACTTGTTTCGAGATTCCTCCCTTTGGGCCCTGAACCATTTGGGACAACTTGAGCCAGAAGAAGACGAACTTTTTTGAACGTCTCGGAATTGGTTGGAAACTCACCCACCCTCCTCATTTCTCGTGAGGATTCCAGAATGCATGAACTTGTTTCGAGATTCCTCCGTTTGGGCCCTGAACCATTTGGGAAGACTTGAGGCAGAAGAAGACGAACTTTTTTCAACGACTCCGAATTGCGTGGAAACTCACCCACCCACCTCATTTCTCGTGAGGACTCCAGAATGCATGAACTTGTTTCGAGATTCCTCCGTTTGGGCCCTGAACCATTTGGGACAACTTGAGGCAGAAGAAGACGAACTTTTTTCAACGACTCCGAATTGCGTGGAAACTCACCCACCCTCCTCATTTCTCGTGAGGATTCCAGAATGCATGAACTTTTTTCGAGATTCCTCTGTTTGGGCCCTGAACTCACATTTGGGACAACTTGAGGCAGAAGAAGACGAACTTTTTTCAACGACTCCGAATTGCGTGGAAACTCACCCACCCTCCTCATTTCTCGTGAGGATTCTAGAATGCATGAACTTGTGTCGAGATTCCTCCGTTTGGGCCCTGAACCATTTGGGACAACTTGAGGCAGAAGAAGACGAACTTTTTTCAACGACTCCGAATTGCGTGGAAACTCACCCACCCTCCTCATTTCTCGTGAGGATTCTAGAATGCATGAACTTGTGTCGAGATTCCTCCGTTTGGGCCCTAAACCATTTGGGACAACTTGAGGCAGAAGAAGACGAACTTTTTTCAACGACTCCGAATTGCGTGGAAACTCACCCACCCTCCTCATTTCTCGTGAGGATTCCAGAATGCATGAACTTGTTTCGAGATTCCTCCCTTTGGGCCCTGAACCATATGGGACAACTTGAGGCAGAAGAAGACGAACTTTTTTCAACGACTCCGAATTGCGTGGAAACTCACCCACCCTCCTCATTTCTCGTGAGGATTCCAGAATGCATGAACTTGTTTCGAGATTCCTCCGTTTGGGCCCTGAACCATTTGGGACAACTTGAGGCAGAAGAAGAAGAAATTTTTTCAACGACTCCGAATTGCGTGGAAACTCACCCACCCTCCTCATTTCTCGTGAGGATTCCAGAATGCATGAACTTGTTTCGAGATTCCTCCGTTTGGGCACTGAACCATTTGGGACAACTTGAGGCAGAAGAAGACGAACTTTTTTCAACGACTCCGAATCGCATGGAAACTCACCCACCCTCCTCATTTCTCGTGAGGATTCCAGAATGTATGAACTTGTTTCGAGATTCCTCCGTTTGGGCCCTGAACCATTTGGGACAACTTGAGGCAGAAGAAGACGAAATTTTTTCAACGACTTCGAAATGCGTGGAAACTCACCCACCCTCTTCATTTCTCGTGAGGATTCCAGAATGCATGAACTTGTTTCGAGATTCCTCCCTTTGGGCCCTGAACCATATGGGACAACTTGAGGCAGAAGAAGACGAACTTTTTTCAACGACTCCGAATTGCGTGGAAACTCACCCACCCTCCTCATTTCTCGTGAGGATTCTAGAATGCATGAACTTGTGTCGAGATTCCTCCGTTTGGGCCCTGAACCATTTGGGACAACTTGAGGCAGAAGAAGACGAACTTTTTTCAACGACTCCGAATTGCGTGGAAACTCACCCACCCTCCTCATTTCTCGTGAGGATTCCAGAATGCATGAACTTGTTTCGAGATTCCTCCCTTTGGGCCCTGAACCATATGGGACAACTTGAGGCAGAAGAAGACGAACTTTTTTCAACGACTCCGAATTGCGTGGAAACTCACCCACCCTCCTCATTTCTCGTGAGGATTCCAGAATGCATGAACTTGTTTCGAGATTCCTCCGTTTGGGCCCTGAACCATTTGGGACAACTTGAGGCAGAAGAAGAAGAAATTTTTTCAACGACTCCGAATTGCGTGGAAACTCACCCACCCTCCTCATTTCTCGTGAGGATTCCAGAATGCATGAACTTGTTTCGAGATTCCTCCGTTTGGGCACTGAACCATTTGGGACAACTTGAGGCAGAAGAAGACGAACTTTTTTCAACGACTCCGAATCGCATGGAAACTCACCCACCCTCCTCATTTCTCGTGAGGATTCCAGAATGTATGAACTTGTTTCGAGATTCCTCCGTTTGGGCCCTGAACCATTTGGGACAACTTGAGGCAGAAGAAGACGAAATTTTTTCAACGACTTCGAAATGCGTGGAAACTCACCCACCCTCTTCATTTCTCGTGAGGATTCCAGAATGCATGAACTTGTTTCGAGATTCCTCCCTTTGGGCCCTGAACCATATGGGACAACTTGAGGCAGAAGAAGACGAACTTTTTTCAACGTCTCCGAATTGCGTGGAAACTCACCCACCCTCCTCATTTCTCGTGAGGATTCCAGAATGCATGAACTTGTTTCGAGATTCCTCCCTTTGGGCCCTGAACCATATGGGACAACTTGAGGCAGAAGAAGACGAACTTTTTTCAACGTCTCCGAATTGCGTGGAAACTCACCCACCCTCCTCATTTCTCGTGAGGATTCCAGAATGCATGAACTTGTTTCGAGATTCCTCCCTTTGGGCCCTGAACCATTTGGGACAACTTGAGGCAGAAGAAGACGAACTTTTTTCAACGTCTCGGAATTGCTTGGAAACTCACCCACCCTCCTCATTTCTCGTGAGGATTCCAGAATGCATGAACTTGTTTCGAGATTCCTCCGTTTGGGCCCTGAACCATTTGAAACAACTTGAGGCAGAAGAAGACGAACTTTTTTCAACGTCTCGGAATTGCTTGGAAACTCACCCACCCTCCTCATTTCTCGTGAGGATTCCAGAATGCATGAACTTGTTTCGAGATTCCTCCGGTTGGGCCCTGAACCATTTGGGACAACTTGAGGCAGAAGAAGACGAACTTTTTTCAACGTCTCGGAATTGGTTGGAAACTCACCCACCCTCCTCATTTCTCGTGAGGATTCCAGAATGCATGAACTTGTTTCGAGATTCCTCCGTTTGGGCCATGAACCATTTGGCAAGACTTGAGGCAGAAGAACACGAACTTTTTTCAACGACTCCGAATTGCGTGGAAACTCAACCACCCTCCTCATTTCTCGTGAGGTTTCCAGAATGCATGAACTTGTTTCGAGATTCCTCCCTTTGGGCCCTGAACCATTTGGGACAACTTGAGCCAGAAGAAGACGAACTTTTTTGAACGTCTCGGAATTGGTTGGAAACTCAACCACCCTCCTCATTTCTCGTGAGGATTCCAGAATGCATGAACTTGTTTCGAGATTCCTCCGTTTGGGCCCTGAACCATTTGGGAAGACTTGAGGCAGAAGAAGACGAACTTTTTTCAACGACTCCGAATTGCGTGGAAACTCACCCACCCTCCTCATTTCTCGTGAGGACTCCAGAATGCATGAACTTGTTTCGAGATTCCTCCGTTTGGGCCCTGAACCATTTGGGACAACTTGAGGCAAAAGAAGACGAACTTTTTTCAACGACTCCGAATTGCGTGGAAACTCACCCACCCTCCTCATTTCTCGTGAGGATTCCAGAATGCATGAACTTGTTTCGAGATTCCTCCCTTTGGGCCCTGAACCATATGGGACAACTTGAGGCAGAAGAAGACGAACTTTTTTCAACGACTCCGAATTGCGTGGAAACTCACCCACCCTCCTCATTTCTCGTGAGGATTCCAGAATGCATGAACTTGTTTCAAGATTCCTCCGTTTGGGCCCTGAACCATTTGGGACAACTTGAGGCAGAAGAAGACGAACTTTTTTCAACGACTCCGAATTGCGTGGAAACTCACCCACCCTCCTCATTTCTCGTGAGGATTCCAGAATGCATGAACTTGTTTCGAGATTCCTCCCTTTGGGCCCTGAACCATATGGGACAACTTGAGGCAGAAGAAGACGAACTTTTTTCAACGACTCCGAATTGCGTGGAAACTCACCCACCCTCCTCATTTCTCGTGAGGATTCCAGAATGCATGAACTTGTTTCGAGATTCCTCCGTTTGGGCCCTGAACCATTTGGGACAACTTGAGGCAGAAGAAGAAGAAATTTTTTCAACGACTCCGAATTGCGTGGAAACTCACCCACCCTCCTCATTTCTCGTGAGGATTCCAGAATGCATGAACTTGTTTCGAGATTCCTCCGTTTGGGCACTGAACCATTTGGGACAACTTGAGGCAGAAGAAGACGAACTTTTTTCAACGACTCCGAATCGCATGGAAACTCACCCACCCTCCTCATTTCTCGTGAGGATTCCAGAATGTATGAACTTGTTTCGAGATTCCTCCGTTTGGGCCCTGAACCATTTGGGACAACTTGAGGCAGAAGAAGACGAAATTTTTTCAACGACTTCGAAATGCGTGGAAACTCACCCACCCTCTTCATTTCTCGTGAGGATTCCAGAATGCATGAACTTGTTTCGAGATTCCTCCCTTTGGGCCCTGAACCATATGGGACAACTTGAGGCAGAAGAAGACGAACTTTTTTCAACGACTCCGAATTGCGTGGAAACTCACCCACCCTCCTCATTTCTCGTGAGGATTCTAGAATGCATGAACTTGTGTCGAGATTCCTCCGTTTGGGCCCTGAACCATTTGGGACAACTTGAGGCAGAAGAAGACGAACTTTTTTCAACGACTCCGAATTGCGTGGAAACTCACCCACCCTCCTCATTTCTCGTGAGGATTCCAGAATGCATGAACTTGTTTCGAGATTCCTCCCTTTGGGCCCTGAACCATATGGGACAACTTGAGGCAGAAGAAGACGAACTTTTTTCAACGACTCCGAATTGCGTGGAAACTCACCCACCCTCCTCATTTCTCGTGAGGATTCCAGAATGCATGAACTTGTTTCGAGATTCCTCCGTTTGGGCCCTGAACCATTTGGGACAACTTGAGGCAGAAGAAGAAGAAATTTTTTCAACGACTCCGAATTGCGTGGAAACTCACCCACCCTCCTCATTTCTCGTGAGGATTCCAGAATGCATGAACTTGTTTCGAGATTCCTCCGTTTGGGCACTGAACCATTTGGGACAACTTGAGGCAGAAGAAGACGAACTTTTTTCAACGACTCCGAATCGCATGGAAACTCACCCACCCTCCTCATTTCTCGTGAGGATTCCAGAATGTATGAACTTGTTTCGAGATTCCTCCGTTTGGGCCCTGAACCATTTGGGACAACTTGAGGCAGAAGAAGACGAAATTTTTTCAACGACTTCGAAATGCGTGGAAACTCACCCACCCTCTTCATTTCTCGTGAGGATTCCAGAATGCATGAACTTGTTTCGAGATTCCTCCCTTTGGGCCCTGAACCATATGGGACAACTTGAGGCAGAAGAAGACGAACTTTTTTCAACGTCTCCGAATTGCGTGGAAACTCACCCACCCTCCTCATTTCTCGTGAGGATTCCAGAATGCATGAACTTGTTTCGAGATTCCTCCCTTTGGGCCCTGAACCATATGGGACAACTTGAGGCAGAAGAAGACGAACTTTTTTCAACGTCTCCGAATTGCGTGGAAACTCACCCACCCTCCTCATTTCTCGTGAGGATTCCAGAATGCATGAACTTGTTTCGAGATTCCTCCCTTTGGGCCCTGAACCATTTGGGACAACTTGAGGCAGAAGAAGACGAACTTTTTTCAACGTCTCGGAATTGCTTGGAAACTCACCCACCCTCCTCATTTCTCGTGAGGATTCCAGAATGCATGAACTTGTTTCGAGATTCCTCCGTTTGGGCCCTGAACCATTTGAAACAACTTGAGGCAGAAGAAGACGAACTTTTTTCAACGTCTCGGAATTGCTTGGAAACTCACCCACCCTCCTCATTTCTCGTGAGGATTCCAGAATGCATGAACTTGTTTCGAGATTCCTCCGGTTGGGCCCTGAACCATTTGGGACAACTTGAGGCAGAAGAAGACGAACTTTTTTCAACGTCTCGGAATTGGTTGGAAACTCACCCACCCTCCTCATTTCTCGTGAGGATTCCAGAATGCATGAACTTGTTTCGAGATTCCTCCGTTTGGGCCATGAACCATTTGGCAAGACTTGAGGCAGAAGAACACGAACTTTTTTCAACGACTCCGAATTGCGTGGAAACTCAACCACCCTCCTCATTTCTCGTGAGGTTTCCAGAATGCATGAACTTGTTTCGAGATTCCTCCCTTTGGGCCCTGAACCATTTGGGACAACTTGAGCCAGAAGAAGACGAACTTTTTTGAACGTCTCGGAATTGGTTGGAAACTCAACCACCCTCCTCATTTCTCGTGAGGATTCCAGAATGCATGAACTTGTTTCGAGATTCCTCCGTTTGGGCCCTGAACCATTTGGGAAGACTTGAGGCAGAAGAAGACGAACTTTTTTCAACGACTCCGAATTGCGTGGAAACTCACCCACCCTCCTCATTTCTCGTGAGGACTCCAGAATGCATGAACTTGTTTCGAGATTCCTCCGTTTGGGCCCTGAACCATTTGGGACAACTTGAGGCAAAAGAAGACGAACTTTTTTCAACGACTCCGAATTGCGTGGAAACTCACCCACCCTCCTCATTTCTCGTGAGGATTCCAGAATGCATGAACTTGTTTCGAGATTCCTCCCTTTGGGCCCTGAACCATATGGGACAACTTGAGGCAGAAGAAGACGAACTTTTTTCAACGACTCCGAATTGCGTGGAAACTCACCCACCCTCCTCATTTCTCGTGAGGATTCCAGAATGCATGAACTTGTTTCAAGATTCCTCCGTTTGGGCCCTGAACCATTTGGGACAACTTGAGGCAGAAGAAGACGAACTTTTTTCAACGTCTCGGAATTGCTTCGGAACTCACCCACCCTCCTCATTTCTCGTGAGGATTCCAGAATGCATGAACTTGTTTCGACATTCCTCCCTTTTGGCCCGGAACCATATGGGACAACTTGAGGCAGAAGAAGACGAACTTTTTTCAACGACTCCGAATTGCGTGGAAACTCACCCACCCTCCTCATTTCTCGTGAGGATTCCAGAATGCATGAACTTGTTTCGAGATTCCTCCCTTTGGGCCCTGAACCATTTGGGACAACTTGAGCCAGAAGAAGACGAACTTTTTTGAACGTCTCGGAATTGGTTGGAAACTCACCCACCCTCCTCATTTCTCGTGAGGATTCCAGAATGCATGAACTTGTTTCGAGATTCCTTCGTTTGGGCCCTGAACCAATTGGGAAGACTTGAGGCAGAAGAAGACGAACTTTTTTCAACGACTCCGAATTGCGTGGAAACTCACCCACCCTCCTCATTTCTCGTGAGGATTCCAGAATGCATGAACTTGTTTCGAGATTCCTCCCTTTGGGCCCTGAACCATATGGGACAACTTGAGGCAGAAGAAGACGAACTTTTTTCAACGTCTCCGAATTGCGTGGAAACTCACCCACCCTCCTCATTTCTCGTGAGGATTCCAGAATGCATGAACTTGTTTCGAGATTCCTCCGTTTGGGTCCTGAACCATTTGGGACAACTTGAGGCAGAAGAAGACGAACTTTTTTCAACGACTCCGAATTGCGTGGAAACTCACCCACCCTCCTCATTTCTCGTGAGGATTCCAGAATGCATGAACTTGTTTCGAGATTCCTCCGTTTGGGTCCTGAACCATTTGGGACAACTTGAGGCAGAAGAAGACGAACTTTTTTCAACGACTCCGAATTGCGTGGAAACTCACCCACCCTCCTCATTTCTCGTGAGGATTCTAGAATGCATGAACTTGTGTCGAGATTCCTCCGTTTGGGCCCTGAACCATTTGGGACAACTTGAGGCAGAAGAAGACGAACTTTTTTCAACGACTCCGAATTGCGTTGAAACTCACCCACCCTCCTCATTTCTCGTGAGGATTTCAGAATGCATGAACTTGTTTCGAGATTCCTCCCTTTGGGCCCTGAACCATATGGGACAACTTGAGGCAGAAGAAGACGAACTTTTTTCAACGTCTCCGAATTGCGTGGAAACTCACCCACCCTCCTCATTTCTCGTGAGGATTCCAGAATGCATGAACTTGTTTCGAGATTCCTCCCTTTGGGCCCTGAACCATTTGGGACAACTTGAGCCAGAAGAAGACGAACTTTTTTGAACGTCTCGGAATTGGTTGGAAACTCACCCACCCTCCTCATTTCTCGTGAGGATTCCAGAATGCATGAACTTGTTTCGAGATTCCTCCGTTTGGGCCCTGAACCATTTGGGAAGACTTGAGGCAGAAGAAGACGAACTTTTTTCAACGACTCCGAATTGCGTGGAAACTCACCCACCCACCTCATTTCTCGTGAGGACTCCAGAATGCATGAACTTGTTTCGAGATTCCTCCGTTTGGGCCCTGAACCATTTGGGACAACTTGAGGCAGAAGAAGACGAACTTTTTTCAACGACTCCGAATTGCGTGGAAACTCACCCACCCTCCTCATTTCTCGTGAGGATTCCAGAATGCATGAACTTTTTTCGAGATTCCTCCGTTTGGGCCCTGAACTCACATTTGGGACAACTTGAGGCAGAAGAAGACGAACTTTTTTCAACGACTCCGAATTGCGTGGAAACTCACCCACCCTCCTCATTTCTCGTGAGGATTCTAGAATGCATGAACTTGTGTCGAGATTCCTCCGTTTGGGCCCTGAACCATTTGGGACAACTTGAGGCAGAAGAAGACGAACTTTTTTCAACGACTCCGAATTGCGTGGAAACTCACCCACCCTCCTCATTTCTCGTGAGGATTCTAGAATGCATGAACTTGTGTCGAGATTCCTCCGTTTGGGCCCTGAACCATTTGGGACAACTTGAGGCAGAAGAAGACGAACTTTTTTCAACGACTCCGAATTGCGTGGAAACTCACCCACCCTCCTCATTTCTCGTGAGGATTCCAGAATGCATGAACTTGTTTCGAGATTCCTCCCTTTGGGCCCTGAACCATATGGGACAACTTGAGGCAGAAGAAGACGAACTTTTTTCAACGACTCCGAATTGCGTGGAAACTCACCCACCCTCCTCATTTCTCGTGAGGATTCCAGAATGCATGAACTTGTTTCGAGATTCCTCCGTTTGGGCCCTGAACCATTTGGGACAACTTGAGGCAGAAGAAGAAGAAATTTTTTCAACGACTCCGAATTGCGTGGAAACTCACCCACCCTCCTCATTTCTCGTGAGGATTCCAGAATGCATGAACTTGTTTCGAGATTCCTCCGTTTGGGCACTCAACCATTTGGGACAACTTGAGGCAGAAGAAGACGAACTTTTTTCAACGACTCCGAATCGCATGGAAACTCACCCACCCTCCTCATTTCTCGTGAGGATTCCAGAATGTATGAACTTGTTTCGAGATTCCTCCGTTTGGGCCCTGAACCATTTGGGACAACTTGAGGCAGAAGAAGACGAAATTTTTTCAACGACTTCGAAATGCGTGGAAACTCACCCACCCTCTTCATTTCTCGTGAGGATTCCAGAATGCATGAACTTGTTTCGAGATTCCTCCCTTTGGGCCCTGAACCATATGGGACAACTTGAGGCAGAAGAAGACGAACTTTTTTCAACGTCTCCGAATTGCGTGGAAACTCACCCACCCTCCTCATTTCTCGTGAGGATTCCAGAATGCATGAACTTGTTTCGAGATTCCTCCCTTTGGGCCCTGAACCATATGGGACAACTTGAGGCAGAAGAAGACGAACTTTTTTCAACGTCTCCGAATTGCGTGGAAACTCACCCACCCTCCTCATTTCTCGTGAGGATTCCAGAATGCATGAACTTGTTTCGAGATTCCTCCCTTTGGGCCCTGAACCATTTGGGACAACTTGAGGCAGAAGAAGACGAACTTTTTTCAACGTCTCGGAATTGCTTGGAAACTCACCCACCCTCCTCATTTCTCGTGAGGATTCCAGAATGCATGAACTTGTTTCGAGATTCCTCCGTTTGGGCCCTGAACCATTTGAAACAACTTGAGGCAGAAGAAGACGAACTTTTTTCAACGTCTCGGAATTGCTTGGAAACTCACCCACCCTCCTCATTTCTCGTGAGGATTCCAGAATGCATGAACTTGTTTCCAGATTCCTCCCTTTCGGCCCTGAACCATATGGGACAACTTGAGGCAGAAGAAGACGAACTTTTTTCAACGTCTCGGAATTGGTTGGAAACTCACCCACCCTCCTCATTTCTCGTGAGGATTCCAGAATGCATGAACTTGTTTCGAGATTCCTCCGTTTGGGCCATGAACCATTTGGCAAGACTTGAGGCAGAAGAACACGAACTTTTTTCAACGACTCCGAATTGCGTGGAAACTCAACCACCCTCCTCATTTCTCGTGAGGTTTCCAGAATGCATGAACTTGTTTCGAGATTCCTCCCTTTGGGCCCTGAACCATTTGGGACAACTTGAGCCAGAAGAAGACGAACTTTTTTGAACGTCTCGGAATTGGTTGGAAACTCAACCACCCTCCTCATTTCTCGTGAGGATTCCAGAATGCATGAACTTGTTTCGAGATTCCTCCGTTTGGGCCCTGAACCATTTGGGAAGACTTGAGGCAGAAGAAGACGAACTTTTTTCAACGACTCCGAATTGCGTGGAAACTCACCCACCCTCCTCATTTCTCGTGAGGACTCCAGAATGCATGAACTTGTTTCGAGATTCCTCCGTTTGGGCCCTGAACCATTTGGGACAACTTGAGGCAAAAGAAGACGAACTTTTTTCAACGACTCCGAATTGCGTGGAAACTCACCCACCCTCCTCATTTCTCGTGAGGATTCCAGAATGCATGAACTTGTTTCGAGATTCCTCCCTTTGGGCCCTGAACCATATGGGACAACTTGAGGCAGAAGAAGACGAACTTTTTTCAACGACTCCGAATTGCGTGGAAACTCACCCACCCTCCTCATTTCTCGTGAGGATTCCAGAATGCATGAACTTGTTTCAAGATTCCTCCGTTTGGGCCCTGAACCATTTGGGACAACTTGAGGCAGAAGAAGACGAACTTTTTTCAACGTCTCGGAATTGCTTCGGAACTCACCCACCCTCCTCATTTCTCGTGAGGATTCCAGAATGCATGAACTTGTTTCGACATTCCTCCCTTTTGGCCCGGAACCATATGGGACAACTTGAGGCAGAAGAAGACGAACTTTTTTCAACGACTCCGAATTGCGTGGAAACTCACCCACCCTCCTCATTTCTCGTGAGGATTCCAGAATGCATGAACTTGTTTCGAGATTCCTCCCTTTGGGCCCTGAACCATTTGGGACAACTTGAGCCAGAAGAAGACGAACTTTTTTGAACGTCTCGGAATTGGTTGGAAACTCACCCACCCTCCTCATTTCTCGTGAGGATTCCAGAATGCATGAACTTGTTTCGAGATTCCTTCGTTTGGGCCCTGAACCAATTGGGAAGACTTGAGGCAGAAGAAGACGAACTTTTTTCAACGACTCCGAATTGCGTGGAAACTCACCCACCCTCCTCATTTCTCGTGAGGATTCCAGAATGCATGAACTTGTTTCGAGATTCCTCCCTTTGGGCCCTGAACCATATGGGACAACTTGAGGCAGAAGAAGACGAACTTTTTTCAACGTCTCCGAATTGCGTGGAAACTCACCCACCCTCCTCATTTCTCGTGAGGATTCCAGAATGCATGAACTTGTTTCGAGATTCCTCCCTTTGGGCCCTGAACCATTTGGGACAACTTGAGGCAGAAGAAGACGAACTTTTTTCAACGTCTCGGAATTGCTTGGAAACTCACCCATCCTCCTCATTTCTCGTGAGGATTCCAGAATGCATGAACTTGTTTCGAGATTCCTCCGGTTGGGCCCTGAACCATTTGGGACAACTTGAGGCAGAAGAAGACGAACTTTTTTCAACGTCTCGGAATTGGTTGGAAACTCACCCACCCTCCTCATTTCTCGTGAGGATTCCAGAATGCATGAACTTGTTTCGAGATTCCTCCGTTTGGGCCCTGAACCATATGGGACAACTTGAGCCAGAAGAAGACGAACTTTTTTGAACGTCTCGGAATTGGTTGGAAACTCACCCACCCTCCTCATTTCTCGTGAGGATTCCAGAATGCATGAACTTGTTTCCAGATTCCTCCCTTTCGGCCCTGAACCATATGGGACAACTTGAGGCAGAAGAAGACGAACTTTTTTCAACGTCTCGGAATTGCTTCGAAACTCACCCACCCTCCTCATTTCTCGTGAGGATTCCAGAATGCATGAACTTGTTTCGAGATTCCTCCCTTTTGGCCCTGAACCATATGGGACAGCTTGAGGCAGAAGAAGACGAACTTTTTTCAACGTCTCCGAATTGCGTGGAAACTCACCCACCCTCCTCATTTCTCGTGAGGATTCCAGAATGCATGAACTTGTTTCGAGATTCCTCCGTTTGGGCCCTGAACCATTTGGGACAACTTGAGGCAGAAGAAGACGAACTTTTTTCAACGACTCCGAATTGCGTGGAAACTCACCCACCCTCCTCATTTCTCGTGAGGATTCCAGAATGCATGAACTTGTTTCGAGATTCCTCCCTTTGGGCCCTGAACCATATGGGACAACTTGAGGCAGAAGAAGACGAACTTTTTTCATCGTCTCCGAATTGCGTGGAAACTCACCCACCCTCCTCATTTCTCTTGAGGATTCCAGAATGCATGAACTTGTTTCGAGATTCCTCCCTTTGGGCCCTGAACCATTTGGGACAACTTGAGGCAGAAGAAGAGGAACTTTTTTCAACGTCTCGGAATTGCTTGGAAACTCACCCACCCTCCTCATTTCTCGTGAGGATTCCAGAATGCATGAACTTGTTTTGAGATTCCTCCGTTTGGGCCCTGAACCATTTGGGACAACTTGAGGCAGAAGAAGACGAACTTTTTTCAACGTCTCCGAATTGCGTGGAAACTCACCCACCCTCCTCATTTCTCGTGAGGATTCCAGAATGCATGAACTTGTTTCCAGATTCCTCCCTTTCGGCCCTGAACCATATGGGACAACTTGAGGAGGAAGAAGACGAACTTTTTTCAACGTCTCGGAATTGCTTCGAAACTCACCCACCCTCCTCATTTCTCGTGAGGATTCCAGAATGCATGAACTTGTTTCCAGATTCCTCCCTTTCGGCCCTGAACCATATGGGACAACTTGAGGCAGAAGAAGACGAACTTTTTTCAACGTCTCGGAATTGCTTCGAAACTCACCCACCCTCCTCATTTCTCGTGAGGATTCCAGAATGCATGAACTTGTTTCGAGATTCCTCCCTTTTGGCCCTGTACCATATGGGACAGCTTGAGGCAGAAGAAGACGAACTTTTTTCAACGTCTCCGAATTGCGTGGAAACTCACCCACCCTCCTCATTTCTCGTGAGGATTCCAGAATGCATGAACTTGTTTCGAGATTCCTCCGTTTGGGCCCTGAACCATTTGGGACAACTTGAGGCAGAAGAAGACGAACTTTTTTCAACGACTCCGAATTGCGTGGAAACTCACCCACCCTCCTCATTTCTCGTGAGGATTCCAGAATGCATGAACTTGTTTCGAGATTCCTCCCTTTGGGCCCTGAACCATATGGGACAACTTGAGGCAGAAGAAGACGAACTTTTTTCATCGTCTCCGAATTGCGTGGAAACTCACCCACCCTCCTCATTTCTCTTGAGGATTCCAGAATGCATGAACTTGTTTCGAGATTCCTCCCTTTGGGCCCTGAACCATTTGGGACAACTTGAGGCAGAAGAAGACGAACTTTTTTCAACGTCTCGGAATTGCTTGGAAACTCACCCACCCTCCTCAATTCTCGTGAGGATTCCAGAATGCATGAACTTGTTTTGAGATTCCTCCGTTTGGGCCCTGAACCATTTGGGACAACTTGAGGCAGAAGAAGACGAACTTTTTTCAACGTCTCCGAATTGCGTGGAAACTCACCCACCCTCCTCATTTCTCGTGACGATTCCAGAATGCATGAACTTGTTTCCAGATTCCTCCCTTTCGGCCCTGAACCATATGGGACAACTTGAGGCAGAAGAAGACGAACTTTTTTCAACGTCTCGGAATTGCTTCGAAACTCACCCACCCTCCTCATTTCTCGTGAGGATTCCAGAATGCATGAACTTGTTTCGAGATTCCTCCCTTTTGGCCCTGAACCATATGGGACAGCTTGAGGCAGAAGAAGACGAACTTTTTTCAACGTCTCCGAATTGCGTGGAAACTCACCCACCCTCCTCATTTCTCGTGAGGATTCCAGAATGCATGAACTTGTTTCGAGATTCCTCCGTTTGGGCCCTGAACCAATTGGGAAGACTTGAGGCAGAAGAAGACGAACTTTTTTCAACGACTCCGAATTGCGTGGAAACTCACCCACCCTCCTCATTTCTCGTGAGGATTCCAGAATGCATGAACTTGTTTCGAGATTCCTCCCTTTGGGCCCTGAACCATATGGGACAACTTGAGGCAGAAGAAGACGAACTTTTTTCAACGTCTCCGAATTGCGTGGAAACTCACCCACCCTCCTCATTTCTCGTGAGGATTCCAGAATGCATGAACTTGTTTCGAGATTCCTCCCTTTGGGCCCTGAACCATTTGGGACAACTTGAGGCAGAAGAAGACGAACTTTTTTCAACGTCTCGGAATTGCTTGGAAACTCACCCATCCTCCTCATTTCTCGTGAGGATTCCAGAATGCATGAACTTATTTCGAGATTCCTCCGGTTGGGCCCTGAACCATTTAGGACAACTTGAGGCAGAAGAAGACGAACTTTTTTCAACGTCTCGGAATTGGTTGGAAACTCACCCACCCTCCTCATTTCTCGTGAGGATTCCAGAATGCATGAACTTGTTTCGAGATTCCTCCGTTTGGGCCCTGAACCATATGGGACAACTTGAGCCAGAAGAAGACGAACTTTTTTGAACGTCTCGGAATTGGTTGGAAACTCACCCACCCTCCTCATTTCTCGTGAGGATTCCAGAATGCATGAACTTGTTTCCAGATTCCTCCCTTTCGGCCCTGAACCATATGGGACAACTTGAGGCAGAAGAAGACGAACTTTTTTCAACGTCTCGGAATTGCTTCGAAACTCACCCACCCTCCTCATTTCTCGTGAGGATTCCAGAATGCATGAACTTGTTTCGACATTCCTCCCTTTTGGCCCTGAACCATATGGGACAGCTTGAGGCAGAAGAAGACGAACTTTTTTCAACGTCTCCGAATTGCGTGGAAACTCACCCACCCTCCTCATTTCTCGTGAGGATTCCAGAATGCATGAACTTGTTTCGAGATTCCTCCGTTTGGGCCCTGAACCATTTGGGACAACTTGAGGCAGAAGAAGAAGAAATTTTTTCAACGACTCCGAATTGCGTGGAAACTCACCCACCCTCCTCATTTCTCGTGAGGATTCCAGAATGCATGAACTTGTTTCGAGATTCCTCCGTTTGGGCACTGAACCATTTGGGACAACTTGAGGCAGAAGAAGACGAACTTTTCTCAACGACTCCGAATCGCATGGAAACTCACCCACCCTCCTCATTTCTCGTGAGGATTCCAGAATGCATGTACTTGTTTCGAGATTCCTCCGTTTGGGCCCTGAACCATTTGGGACAACTTGAGGCAGAAGAAGACGAACTTTTTTCAACGTCTCGGAATTGCTTCGGAACTCACCCACCCTCCTCATTTCTCGTGAGGATTCCAGAATGCATGAACTTGTTTCGACATTCCTCCCTTTTGGCCCTGAACCATATGGGACAACTTGAGGCAGAAGAAGACGAACTTTTTTCAACGACTCCGAATTGCGTGGAAACTCACCCACCCTCCTCATTTCTCGTGAGGATTCCAGAATGCATGAACTTGTTTCGACATTCCTCCCTTTGGGCCCTGAACCATTTGGGACAACTTGAGCCAGAAGAAGACGAACTTTTTTGAACGTCTCGGAATTGGTTGGAAACTCACCCACCCTCCTCATTTCTCGTGAGGATTCCAGAATGCATGAACTTGTTTCGAGATTCCTCCGTTTGGGCCCTGAACCAATTGGGAAGACTTGAGGCAGAAGAAGACGAACTTTTTTCAACGACTCCGAATTGCGTGGAAACTCACCCACCCTCCTCATTTCTCGTGAGGATTCCAGAATGCATGAACTTGTTTCGAGATTCCTCCCTTTGGGCCCTGAACCATATGGGACAACTTGAGGCAGAAGAAGACGAACTTTTTTCAACGTCTCCGAATTGCGTGGAAACTCACCCACCCTCCTCATTTCTCGTGAGGATTCCAGAATGCATGAACTTGTTTCGAGATTCCTCCCTTTGGGCCCTGAACCATTTGGGACAACTTGAGGCAGAAGAAGACGAACTTTTTTCAACGTCTCGGAATTGCTTGGAAACTCACCCATCCTCCTCATTTCTCGTGAGGATTCCAGAATGCATGAACTTGTTTCGAGATTCCTCCGGTTGGGCCCTGAACCATTTGGGACAACTTGAGGCAGAAGAAGACGAACTTTTTTCAACGTCTCGGAATTGGTTGGAAACTCACCCACCCTCCTCATTTCTCGTGAGGATTCCAGAATGCATGAACTTGTTTCGAGATTCCTCTGTTTGGGCCCTGAACCATATGGGACAACTTGAGCCAGAAGAAGACGAACTTTTTTGAACGTCTCGGAATTGGTTGGAAACTCACCCACCCTCCTCATTTCTCGTGAGGATTCCAGAATGCATGAACTTGTTTCCAGATTCCTCCCTTTCGGCCCTGAACCATATGGGACAACTTGAGGCAGAAGAAGACGAACTTTTTCCAACGTCTCGGAATTGCTTCGAAACTCACCCACCCTCCTCATTTCTCGTGAGGATTCCAGAATGCATGAACTTGTTTCGAGATTCCTCCCTTTTGGCCCTGAACCATATGGGACAGCTTGAGGCAGAAGAAGACGAACTTTTTTCAACGTCTCCGAATTGCGTGGAAACTCACCCACCCTCCTCATTTCTCGTGAGGATTCCAGAATGCATGAACTTGTTTCGAGATTCCTCCCTTTGGGCCCTGAACCATTTGGGACAACTTGAGCCAGAAGAAGACGAACTTTTTTGAACGTCTCGGAATTGGTTGGAAACTCACCCACCCTCCTCATTTCTCGTGAGGATTCCAGAATGCATGAACTTTTTTCGAGATTCCTCCCTTTGGGCCCTAAACCATATGGGACAACTTGAGGCAGAAGAAGACGAACTTTTTTCAACGACTCCGAATTGCGTGGAAACTCACCCACCCTCCTCATTTCTCGTGAGGATTCCAGAATGCATGAACTTGTTTCGAGATTCCTCCGTTTGGGCACTGAACCATTTGGGACAACTTGAGGCAGAAGAAGACGAACTTTTTTCAACGACTCCGAATCGCATGGAAACTCACCCACCCTCCTCATTTCTCGTGAGGATTCCAGAATGCATGTACTTGTTTCGAGATTCCTCCGTTTGGTTCTGAACCATTTGGGACAACTTGAGGCAGAAGAAGACGAACTTTTTTCAACGTCTCGGAATTGCTTCGGAACTCACCCACCCTCCTCATTTCTCGTGAGGATTCCAGAATGCATGAACTTGTTTCCAGATTCCTCCCTTTCGGCCCTGAACCATATGGGACAACTTGAGGCAGAAGAAGACGAACTTTTTTCAACGTCTCGGAATTGCTTCGAAACTCACCCACCCTCCTCATTTCTCGTGAGGATTCCAGAATGCATGAACTTGTTTCGAGATTCCTCCCTTTTGGCCCTGAACCATATGGGACAGCTTGAGGCAGAAGAAGACGAACTTTTTTCAACGTCTCCGAATTGCGTGGAAACTCACCCACCCTCCTCATTTCTCGTGAGGATTCCAGAATGCATGAACTTGTTTCGAGATTCCTCCGTTTGGGCCCTGAACCAATTGGGAAGACTTGAGGCAGAAGAAGACGAACTTTTTTCAACGACTCCGAATTGCGTGGAAACTCACCCACCCTCCTCATTTCTCGTGAGGATTCCAGAATGCATGAACTTGTTTCGAGATTCCTCCCTTTGGGCCCTGAACCATATGGGACAACTTGAGGCAGAAGAAGACGAACTTTTTTCAACGTCTCCGAATTGCGTGGAAACTCACCCACCCTCCTCATTTCTCGTGAGGATTCCAGAATGCATGAACTTGTTTCGAGATTCCTCCCTTTGGGCCCTGAACCATTTGGGACAACTTGAGGCAGAAGAAGACGAACTTTTTTCAACGTCTCGGAATTGCTTGGAAACTCACCCATCCTCCTCATTTCTCGTGAGGATTCCAGAATGCATGAACTTGTTTCGAGATTCCTCCGGTTGGGCCCTGAACCATTTAGGACAACTTGAGGCAGAAGAAGACGAACTTTTTTCAACGTCTCGGAATTGGTTGGAAACTCACCCACCCTCCTCATTTCTCGTGAGGATTCCAGAATGCATGAACTTGTTTCGAGATTCCTCCGTTTGGGCCCTGAACCATATGGGACAACTTGAGCCAGAAGAAGACGAACTTTTTTGAACGTCTCGGAATTGGTTGGAAACTCACCCACCCTCCTCATTTCTCGTGAGGATTCCAGAATGCATGAACTTGTTTCCAGATTCCTCCCTTTCGGCCCTGAACCATATGGGACAACTTGAGGCAGAAGAAGACGAACTTTTTTCAACGTCTCGGAATTGCTTCGAAACTCACCCACCCTCCTCATTTCTCGTGAGGATTCCAGAATGCATGAACTTGTTTCGAGATTCCTCCCTTTTGGCCCTGAACCATATGGGACAGCTTGAGGCAGAAGAAGACGAACTTTTTTCAACGTCTCCGAATTGCGTGGAAACTCACCCACCCTCCTCATTTCTCGTGAGGATTCCAGAATGCATGAACTTGTTTCGAGATTCCTCCGTTTGGGCCCTGAACCATTTGGGACAACTTGAGGCAGAAGAAGAAGAAATTTTTTCAACGACTCCGAATTGCGTGGAAACTCACCCACCCTCCTCATTTCTCGTGAGGATTCCAGAATGCATGAACTTGTTTCGAGATTCCTCCGTTTGGGCACTGAACCATTTGGGACAACTTGAGGCAGAAGAAGACGAACTTTTCTCAACGACTCCGAATCGCATGGAAACTCACCCACCCTCCTCATTTCTCGTGAGGATTCCAGAATGCATGTACTTGTTTCGAGATTCCTCCGTTTGGGCCCTGAACCATTTGGGACAACTTGAGGCAGAAGAAGACGAACTTTTTTCAACGTCTCGGAATTGCTTCGGAACTCACCCACCCTCCTCATTTCTCGTGAGGATTCCAGAATGCATGAACTTGTTTCGAGATTCCTCCGTTTGGGCCCTGAACCAATTGGGAAGACTTGAGGCAGAAGAAGACGAACTTTTTTCAACGACTCCGAATTGCGTGGAAACTCACCCACCCTCCTCATTTCTCGTGAGGATTCCAGAATGCATGAACTTGTTTCGAGATTCCTCCCTTTGGGCCCTGAACCATATGGGACAACTTGAGGCAGAAGAAGACGAACTTTTTTCAACGTCTCCGAATTGCGTGGAAACTCACCCACCCTCCTCATTTCTCGTGAGGATTCCAGAATGCATGAACTTGTTTCGAGATTCCTCCCTTTTGGCCCTGAACCATATGGGACAGCTTGAGGCAGAAGAAGACGAACTTTTTTCAACGTCTCCGAATTGCGTGGAAACTCACCCACCCTCCTCATTTCTCGTGAGGATTCCAGAATGCATGAACTTGTTTCGAGATTCCTCCGTTTGGGCCCTGAACCAATTGGGAAGACTTGAGGCAGAAGAAGACGAACTTTTTTCAACGACTCCGAATTGCGTGGAAACTCACCCACCCTCCTCATTTCTCGTGAGGATTCCAGAATGCATGAACTTGTTTCGAGATTCCTCCCTTTGGGCCCTGAACCATATGGGACAACTTGAGGCAGAAGAAGACGAACTTTTTTCAACGTCTCCGAATTGCGTGGAAACTCACCCACCCTCCTCATTTCTCGTGAGGATTCCAGAATGCATGAACTTGTTTCGAGATTCCTCCCTTTGGGCCCTGAACCATTTGGGACAACTTGAGGCAGAAGAAGACGAACTTTTTTCAACGTCTCGGAATTGCTTGGAAACTCACCCATCCTCCTCATTTCTCGTGAGGATTCCAGAATGCATGAACTTGTTTCGAGATTCCTCCGGTTGGGCCCTGAACCATTTAGGACAACTTGAGGCAGAAGAAGACGAACTTTTTTCAACGTCTCGGAATTGGTTGGAAACTCACCCACCCTCCTCATTTCTCGTGAGGATTCCAGAATGCATGAACTTGTTTCGAGATTCCTCCGTTTGGGCCCTGAACCATATGGGACAACTTGAGCCAGAAGAAGACGAACTTTTTTGAACGTCTCGGAATTGGTTGGAAACTCACCCACCCTCCTCATTTCTCGTGAGGATTCCAGAATGCATGAACTTGTTTCCAGATTCCTCCCTTTCGGCCCTGAACCATATGGGACAACTTGAGGCAGAAGAAGACGAACTTTTTTCAACGTCTCGGAATTGCTTCGAAACTCACCCACCCTCCTCATTTCTCGTGAGGATTCCAGAATGCATGAACTTGTTTCGAGATTCCTCCCTTTTGGCCCTGAACCATATGGGACAGCTTGAGGCAGAAGAAGACGAACTTTTTTCAACGTCTCCGAATTGCGTGGAAACTCACCCACCCTCCTCATTTCTCGTGAGGATTCCAGAATGCATGAACTTGTTTCGAGATTCCTCCGTTTGGGCCCTGAACCATTTGGGACAACTTGAGGCAGAAGAAGAAGAAATTTTTTCAACGACTCCGAATTGCGTGGAAACTCACCCACCCTCCTCATTTCTCGTGAGGATTCCAGAATGCATGAACTTGTTTCGAGATTCCTCCGTTTGGGCACTGAACCATTTGGGACAACTTGAGGCAGAAGAAGACGAACTTTTCTCAACGACTCCGAATCGCATGGAAACTCACCCACCCTCCTCATTTCTCGTGAGGATTCCAGAATGCATGTACTTGTTTCGAGATTCCTCCGTTTGGGCCCTGAACCATTTGGGACAACTTGAGGCAGAAGAAGACGAACTTTTTTCAACGTCTCGGAATTGCTTCGGAACTCACCCACCCTCCTCATTTCTCGTGAGGATTCCAGAATGCATGAACTTGTTTCGACATTCCTCCCTTTTGGCCCTGAACCATATGGGACAACTTGAGGCAGAAGAAGACGAACTTTTTTCAACGACTCCGAATTGCGTGGAAACTCACCCACCCTCCTCATTTCTCGTGAGGATTCCAGAATGCATGAACTTGTTTCGAGATTCCTCCCTTTGGGCCCTGAACCATTTGGGACAACTTGAGCCAGAAGAAGACGAACTTTTTTGAACGTCTCGGAATTGGTTGGAAACTCACCCACCCTCCTCATTTCTCGTGAGGATTCCAGAATGCATGAACTTGTTTCGAGATTCCTCCGTTTGGGCCCTGAACCAATTGGGAAGACTTGAGGCAGAAGAAGACGAACTTTTTTCAACGACTCCGAATTGCGTGGAAACTCACCCACCCTCCTCATTTCTCGTGAGGATTCCAGAATGCATGAACTTGTTTCGAGATTCCTCCCTTTGGGCCCTGAACCATATGGGACAACTTGAGGCAGAAGAAGACGAACTTTTTTCAACGTCTCCGAATTGCGTGGAAACTCACCCACCCTCCTCATTTCTCGTGAGGATTCCAGAATGCATGAACTTGTTTCGAGATTCCTCCCTTTGGGCCCTGAACCATTTGGGACAACTTGAGGCAGAAGAAGACGAACTTTTTTCAACGTCTCGGAATTGCTTGGAAACTCACCCATCCTCCTCATTTCTCGTGAGGATTCCAGAATGCATGAACTTGTTTCGAGATTCCTCCGGTTGGGCCCTGAACCATTTGGGACAACTTGAGGCAGAAGAAGACGAACTTTTTTCAACGTCTCGGAATTGGTTGGAAACTCACCCACCCTCCTCATTTCTCGTGAGGATTCCAGAATGCATGAACTTGTTTCGAGATTCCTCTGTTTGGGCCCTGAACCATATGGGACAACTTGAGCCAGAAGAAGACGAACTTTTTTGAACGTCTCGGAATTGGTTGGAAACTCACCCACCCTCCTCATTTCTCGTGAGGATTCCAGAATGCATGAACTTGTTTCCAGATTCCTCCCTTTCGGCCCTGAACCATATGGGACAACTTGAGGCAGAAGAAGACGAACTTTTTCCAACGTCTCGGAATTGCTTCGAAACTCACCCACCCTCCTCATTTCTCGTGAGGATTCCAGAATGCATGAACTTGTTTCGAGATTCCTCCCTTTTGGCCCTGAACTATATGGGACAGCTTGAGGCAGAAGAAGACGAACTTTTTTCAACGTCTCCGAATTGCGTGGAAACTCACCCACCCTCCTCATTTCTCGTGAGGATTCCAGAATGCATGAACTTGTTTCGAGATTCCTCCCTTTGGGCCCTGAACCATTTGGGACAACTTGAGCCAGAAGAAGACGAACTTTTTTGAACGTCTCGGAATTGGTTGGAAACTCACCCACCCTCCTCATTTCTCGTGAGGATTCCAGAATGCATGAACTTGTTTCGAGATTCCTCCGTTTGGGCCCTGAACCAATTGGGAAGACTTGAGGCAGAAGAAGACGAACTTTTTTCAACGACTCCGAATTGCGTGGAAACTCACCCACCCTCCTCATTTCTCGTGAGGATTCCAGAATGCATGAACTTGTTTCCAGATTCCTCCCTTTCGGCCCTGAACCATATGGGACAACTTGAGGCAGAAGAAGACGAACTTTTTTCAACGTCTCGGAATTGCTTAGAAACTCACCCACCCTCCTCATTTCTCGTGAGGATTCCCGAATGCATGAACTTGTTTCGAGATTCCTCCCTTTTGGCCCTGAACCATATGGGACAACTTGAGGCAGAAGAAGACGAACTTTTTTCAACGACTCCGAATTGCGTGGAAACTCACCCACCCTCCTCATTTCTCGTGAGGATTCCAGAATGCATGAACTTTTTTCGAGATTCCTCCCTTTGGGCCCTAAACCATATGGGACAACTTGAGGCAGAAGAAGACGAACTTTTTTCAACGACTCCGAATTGCGTGGAAACTCACCCATCCTCCTCATTTCTCGTGAGGATTCCAGAATGCATGAACTTGTTTCGAGATTCCTCCGTTTGGGCACTGAACCATTTGGGACAACTTGAGGCAGAAGAAGACGAACTTTTTTCAACGACTCCGAATTGCATGGAAACTCACCCACCCTCCTCATTTCTCGTGAGGATTCCAGAATGCATGAACTTGTTTCGAGATTCCTCCGGTTGGGCCCTGAACCATTTGGGACAACTTGAGGCAGAAGAAGACGAACTTTTTTCAACGACTCCGAATTGCTTGGAAACTCACCCATCCTCCTCATTTCTCGTGAGGATTCCAGAATGCATGAACTTGTTTCGAGATTCCTCCGTTTGGGCACTGAACCATTTGGGACAACTTGAGGCAGAAGAAGACGAACTTTTTTCAACGACTCCGAATCGCATGGAAACTCACCCACCCTCCTCATTTCTCGTGAGGATTCCAGAATGCATGTACTTGTTTCGAGATTCCTCCGTTTGGGCCCTGAACCATTTGGGACAACTTGAGGCAGAAGAAGACGAACTTTTTTCAACGTCTCGGAATTGCTTCGGAACTCACCCACCCTCCTCATTTCTCGTGAGGATTCCAGAATGCATGAACTTGTTTCGACATTCCTCCCTTTTGGCCCTGAACCATATGGGACAACTTGAGGCAGAAGAAGACGAACTGTTTTCAACGACTCCGAATTGCGTGGAAACTCACCCACCCTCCTCATTTCTCGTGAGGATTCCAGAATGCATGAACTTGTTTCGAGATTCCTCCCTTTGGGCCCTGAACCATTTGGGACAACTTGAGCCAGAAGAAGACGAACTTTTTTGAACGTCTCGGAATTGGTTGGAAACTCACCCACCCTCCTCATTTCTCGTGAGGATTCCAGAATGCATGAACTTGTTTCGAGATTCCTCCGTTTGGGCCCTGAACCAATTGGGAAGACTTGAGGCAGAAGAAGACGAACTTTTTTCAACGACTCCGAATTGCGTGGAAACTCACCCACCCTCCTCATTTCTCGTGAGGATTCCAGAATGCATGAACTTGTTTCGAGATTCCTCCCTTTGGGCCCTGAACCATATGGGACAACTTGAGGCAGAAGAAGACGAACTTTTTTCAACGTCTCCGAATTGCGTGGAAACTCACCCACCCTCCTCATTTCTCGTGAGGATTCCAGAATGCATGAACTTGTTTCGAGATTCCTCCCTTTGGGCCCTGAACCATTTGGGACAACTTGAGGCAGAAGAAGACGAACTTTTTTCAACGTCTCGGAATTGCTTGGAAACTCACCCATCCTCCTCATTTCTCGTGAGGATTCCAGAATGCATGAACTTGTTTCGAGATTCCTCCGGTTGGGCCCTGAACCATTTGGGACAACTTGAGGCAGAAGAAGACGAACTTTTTTCAACGTCTCGGAATTGGTTGGAAACTCACCCACCCTCCTCATTTCTCGTGAGGATTCCAGAATGCATGAACTTGTTTCGAGATTCCTCCGTTTGGGCCCTGAACCATATGGGACAACTTGAGCCAGAAGAAGACGAACTTTTTTGAACGTCTCGGAATTGGTTGGAAACTCACCCATCCTCCTCATTTCTCGTGAGGATTCCAGAATGCATGAACTTGTTTCGAGATTCCTCCGGTTGGGCCCTGAACCATTTAGGACAACTTGAGGCAGAAGAAGACGAACTTTTTTCAACGTCTCGGAATTGGTTGGAAACTCACCCACCCTCCTCATTTCTCGTGAGGATTCCAGAATGCATGAACTTGTTTCCAGATTCCTCCCTTTTGGCCCTGAACCATATGGGACAACTTGAGGCAGAAGATGACGAACTTTTTTCAACGACTCCGAATTGCGTGGAAACTCACCCACCCTCCTCATTTCTCGTGAGGATTCCAGAATGCATGAACTTGTTTCGAGATTCCTCCGTTTGGGCCCTGAACCATTTGAAACAACTTGAGGCAGAAGAAGACGAACTTTTTTCAACGTCTCGGAATTGCTTGGAAACTCACCCACCCTCCTCATTTCTCGTGAGGATTCCAGAATGCATGAACTTGTTTCGAGATTCCTCCGGTTGGGCCCTGAACCATTTGGGACAACTTGAGGCAGAAGAAGACGAACTTTTTTCAACGTCTCGGAATTGGTTGGAAACTCACCCACCCTCCTCATTTCTCGTGAGGATTCCAGAATGCATGAACTTGTTTCGAGATTCCTCCGTTTGGGCCATGAACCATTTGGCAAGACTTGAGGCAGAAGAACACGAACTTTTTTCAACGACTCCGAATTGCGTGGAAACTCAACCACCCTCCTCATTTCTCGTTAGGTTTCCAGAATGCATGAACTTGTTTCGAGATTCCTCCCTTTTGGCCCTGAACCATTTGGGACAACTTGAGCCAGAAGAAGACGAACTTTTTTGAACGTCTCGGAATTGGTTGGAATTTCAACCACCCTCCTCATTTCTCGTGAGGATTCCAGAATGCATGAACTTGTTTCGAGATTCCTCCGTTTGGGCCCTGAACCATTTGGGAAGACTTGAGGCAGAAGAAGACGAACTTTTTTCAACGACTCCGAATTGCGTGGAAACTCACCCACCCTCCTCATTTCTCGTGAGGACTCCAGAATGCATGAACTTGTTTCGAGATTCCTCCGTTTGGGCCCTGAACCATTTGGGACAACTTGAGGCAAAAGAAGACGAACTTTTTTCAACGACTCCGAATTGCGTGGAAACTCACCCACCCTCCTCATTTCTCGTGAGGATTCCAGAATGCATGAACTTGTTTCGAGATTCCTCCCTTTGGGCCCTGAACCATATGGGACAACTTGAGGCAGAAGAAGACGAACTTTTTTCAACGACTCCGAATTGCGTGGAAACTCACCCACCCTCCTCATTTCTCGTGAGGATTCCAGAATGCATGAACTTGTTTCAAGATTCCTCCGTTTGGGCCCTGAACCATTTGGGACAACTTGAGGCAGAAGAAGACGAACTTTTTTCAACGTCTCGGAATTGCTTCGGAACTCACCCACCCTCCTCATTTCTCGTGAGGATTCCAGAATGCATGAACTTGTTTCGACATTCCTCCCTTTTGGCCCTGAACCATATGGGACAACTTGAGGCAGAAGAAGACGAACTTTTTTCAACGACTCCGAATTGCGTGGAAACTCACCCACCCTCCTCATTTCTCGTGAGGATTCCAGAATGCATGAACTTGTTTCGAGATTCCTCCCTTTGGGCCCTGAACCATTTGGGACAACTTGAGCCAGAAGAAGACGAACTTTTTTGAACGTCTCGGAATTGGTTGGAAACTCACCCACCCTCCTCATTTCTCGTGAGGATTCCAGAATGCATGAACTTGTTTCGAGATTCCTTCGTTTGGGCCCTGAACCAATTGGGAAGACTTGAGGCAGAAGAAGACGAACTTTTTTCAACGACTCCGAATTGCGTGGAAACTCACCCACCCTCCTCATTTCTCGTGCGGATTCCAGAATGCATGAACTTGTTTCGAGATTCCTCCCTTTGGGCCCTGAACCATATGGGACAACTTGAGGCAGAAGAAGACGAACTTTTTTCAACGTCTCCGAATTGCGTGGAAACTCACCCACCCTCCTCATTTCTCGTGAGGATTCCAGAATGCATGAACTTGTTTCGAGATTCCTCCCTTTGGGCCCTGAACCATTTGGGACAACTTGAGGCAGAAGAAGACGAACTTTTTTCAACGTCTCGGAATTGCTTGGAAACTCACCCATCCTCCTCATTTCTCGTGAGGATTCCAGAATGCATGAACTTGTTTCGAGATTCCTCCGGTTGGGCCCTGAACCATTTGGGACAACTTGAGGCAGAAGAAGACGAACTTTTTTCAACGTCTCGGAATTGGTTGGAAACTCACCCACCCTCCTCATTTCTCGTGAGGATTCCAGAATGCATGAACTTGTTTCGAGATTCCTCCGTTTGGGCCCTGAACCATATGGGACAACTTGAGCCAGAAGAAGACGAACTTTTTTGAACGTCTCGGAATTGGTTGGAAACTCACCCACCCTCCTCATTTCTCGTGAGGATTCCAGAATGCATGAACTTGTTTCCAGATTCCTCCCTTTCGGCCCTGAACCATATGGGACAACTTGAGGCAGAAGAAGACGAACTTTTTTCAACGTCTCCGAATTGCGTGGAAACTCACCCACCCTCCTCATTTCTCGTGAGGATTCCAGAATGCATGAACTTGTTTCGAGATTCCTCCCTTTTGGCCCTGAACCATATGGGACAGCTTGAGGCAGAAGAAGACGAACTTTTTTCAACGTCTCCGAATTGCGTGGAAACTCACCCACCCTCCTCATTTCTCGTGAGGATTCCAGAATGCATGAACTTGTTTCGAGATTCCTCCGTTTGGGCCCTGAACCATTTGGGACAACTTGAGGCAGAAGAAGACGAACTTTTTTCAACGACTCCGAATTGCGTGGAAACTCACCCACCCTCCTCATTTCTCGTGAGGATTCCAGAATGCATGAACTTGTTTCGAGATTCCTCCCTTTGGGCCCTGAACCATATGGGACAACTTGAGGCAGAAGAAGACGAACTTTTTTCATCGTCTCCGAATTGCGTGGAAACTCACCCACCCTCCTCATTTCTCTTGAGGATTCCAGAATGCATGAACTTGTTTCGAGATTCCTCCCTTTGGGCCCTGAACCATTTGGGACAACTTGAGGCAGAAGAAGAGGAACTTTTTTCAACGTCTCGGAATTGCTTGGAAACTCACCCACCCTCCTCATTTCTCGTGAGGATTCCAGAATGCATGAACTTGTTTTGAGATTCCTCCGTTTGGGCCCTGAACCATTTGGGACAACTTGAGGCAGAAGAAGACGAACTTTTTTCAACGTCTCCGAATTGCGTGGAAACTCACCCACCCTCCTCATTTCTCGTGAGGATTCCAGAATGCATGAACTTGTTTCCAGATTCCTCCCTTTCGGCCCTGAACCATATGGGACAACTTGAGGAGGAAGAAGACGAACTTTTTTCAACGTCTCGGAATTGCTTCGAAACTCACCCACCCTCCTCATTTCTCGTGAGGATTCCAGAATGCATGAACTTGTTTCCAGATTCCTCCCTTTCGGCCCTGAACCATATGGGACAACTTGAGGCAGAAGAAGACGAACTTTTTTCAACGTCTCGGAATTGCTTCGAAACTCACCCACCCTCCTCATTTCTCGTGAGGATTCCAGAATGCATGAACTTGTTTCGAGATTCCTCCCTTTTGGCCCTGTACCATATGGGACAGCTTGAGGCAGAAGAAGACGAACTTTTTTCAACGTCTCCGAATTGCGTGGAAACTCACCCACCCTCCTCATTTCTCGTGAGGATTCCAGAATGCATGAACTTGTTTCGAGATTCCTCCGTTTGGGCCCTGAACCATTTGGGACAACTTGAGGCAGAAGAAGACGAACTTTTTTCAACGACTCCGAATTGCGTGGAAACTCACCCACCCTCCTCATTTCTCGTGAGGATTCCAGAATGCATGAACTTGTTTCGAGATTCCTCCCTTTGGGCCCTGAACCATATGGGACAACTTGAGGCAGAAGAAGACGAACTTTTTTCATCGTCTCCGAATTGCGTGGAAACTCACCCACCCTCCTCATTTCTCTTGAGGATTCCAGAATGCATGAACTTGTTTCGAGATTCCTCCCTTTGGGCCCTGAACCATTTGGGACAACTTGAGGCAGAAGAAGACGAACTTTTTTCAACGTCTCGGAATTGCTTGGAAACTCACCCACCCTCCTCATTTCTCGTGAGGATTCCAGAATGCATGAACTTGTTTTGAGATTCCTCCGTTTGGGCCCTGAACCATTTGGGACAACTTGAGGCAGAAGAAGACGAACTTTTTTCAACGTCTCCGAATTGCGTGGAAACTCACCCACCCTCCTCATTTCTCGTGACGATTCCAGAATGCATGAACTTGTTTCCAGATTCCTCCCTTTCGGCCCTGAACCATATGGGACAACTTGAGGAGGAAGAAGACGAACTTTTTTCAACGTCTCGGAATTGCTTCGAAACTCACCCACCCTCCTCATTTCTCGTGAGGATTCCAGAATGCATGAACTTGTTTCCAGATTCCTCCCTTTCGGCCCTGAACCATATGGGACAACTTGAGGCAGAAGAAGACGAACTTTTTCCAACGTCTCGGAATTGCTTCGAAACTCACCCACCCTCCTCATTTCTCGTGAGGATTCCAGAATGCATGAACTTGTTTCGAGATTCCTCCCTTTTGGCCCTGAACCATATGGGACAGCTTGAGGCAGAAGAAGACGAACTTTTTTCAACGTCTCCGAATTGCGTGGAAACTCACCCACCCTCCTCATTTCTCGTGAGGATTCCAGAATGCATGAACTTGTTTCGAGATTCCTCCCTTTGGGCCCTGAACCATTTGGGACAACTTGAGCCAGAAGAAGACGAACTTTTTTGAACGTCTCGGAATTGGTTGGAAACTCACCCACCCTCCTCATTTCTCGTGAGGATTCCAGAATGCATGAACTTTTTTCGAGATTCCTCCCTTTGGGCCCTAAACCATATGGGACAACTTGAGGCAGAAGAAGACGAACTTTTTTCAACGACTCCGAATTGCGTGGAAACTCACCCACCCTCCTCATTTCTCGTGAGGATTCCAGAATGCATGAACTTGTTTCGAGATTCCTCCGTTTGGGCACTGAACCATTTGGGACAACTTGAGGCAGAAGAAGACGAACTTTTTTCAACGACTCCGAATCGCATGGAAACTCACCCACCCTCCTCATTTCTCGTGAGGATTCCAGAATGCATGAACTTGTTTCGAGATTCCTCCCTTTGGGCCCTGAACCATATGGGACAACTTGAGGCAGAAGAAGACGAACTTTTTTCAACGTCTCCGAATTGCTTCGGAACTCACCCACCCTCCTCATTTCTCGTGAGGATTCCAGAATGCATGAACTTGTTTCCAGATTCCTCCCTTTCGGCCCTGAACCATATGGGACAACTTGAGGCAGAAGAAGACGAACTTTTTTCAACGTCTCGGAATTGCTTCGAAACTCACCCACCCTCCTCATTTCTCGTGAGGATTCCAGAATGCATGAACTTGTTTCGAGATTCCTCCCTTTTGGCCCTGAACCATATGGGACAGCTTGAGGCAGAAGAAGACGAACTTTTTTCAACGTCTCCGAATTGCGTGGAAACTCACCCACCCTCCTCATTTCTCGTGAGGATTCCAGAATGCATGAACTTGTTTCGAGATTCCTCCGTTTGGGCCCTGAACCAATTGGGAAGACTTGAGGCAGAAGAAGACGAACTTTTTTCAACGACTCCGAATTGCGTGGAAACTCACCCACCCTCCTCATTTCTCGTGAGGATTCCAGAATGCATGAACTTGTTTCGAGATTCCTCCCTTTGGGCCCTGAACCATATGGGACAACTTGAGGCAGAAGAAGACGAACTTTTTTCAACGTCTCGGAATTGCTTCGAAACTCACCCACCCTCCTCATTTCTCGTGAGGATTCCAGAATGCATGAACTTGTTTCGAGATTCCTCCCTTTTGGCCCTGAACCATATGGGACAGCTTGAGGCAGAAGAAGACGAACTTTTTTCAACGTCTCCGAATTGCGTGGAAACTCACCCACCCTCCTCATTTCTCGTGAGGATTCCAGAATGCATGAACTTGTTTCGAGATTCCTCCCTTTGGGCCCTGAACCATTTGGGACAACTTGAGCCAGAAGAAGACGAACTTTTTTGAACGTCTCGGAATTGGTTGGAAACTCACCCACCCTCCTCATTTCTCGTGAGGATTCCAGAATGCATGAACTTTTTTCGAGATTCCTCCCTTTGGGCCCTAAACCATATGGGACAACTTGAGGCAGAAGAAGACGAACTTTTTTCAACGACTCCGAATTGCGTGGAAACTCACCCACCCTCCTCATTTCTCGTGAGGATTCCAGAATGCATGAACTTGTTTCGAGATTCCTCCGTTTGGGCACTGAACCATTTGGGACAACTTGAGGCAGAAGAAGACGAACTTTTTTCAACGACTCCGAATCGCATGGAAACTCACCCACCCTCCTCATTTCTCGTGAGGATTCCAGAATGCATGAACTTGTTTCGAGATTCCTCCCTTTGGGCCCTGAACCATATGGGACAACTTGAGGCAGAAGAAGACGAACTTTTTTCAACGTCTCCGAATTGCTTCGGAACTCACCCACCCTCCTCATTTCTCGTGAGGATTCCAGAATGCATGAACTTGTTTCCAGATTCCTCCCTTTCGGCCCTGAACCATATGGGACAACTTGAGGCAGAAGAAGACGAGCTTTTTTCAACGTCTCGGAATTGCTTCGAAACTCACCCACCCTCCTCATTTCTCGTGAGGATTCCAGAATGCATGAACTTGTTTCGAGATTCCTCCCTTTTGGCCCTGAACCATATGGGACAGCTTGAGGCAGAAGAAGACGAACTTTTTTCAACGTCTCCGAATTGCGTGGAAACTCACCCACCCTCCTCATTTCTCGTGAGGATTCCAGAATGCATGAACTTGTTTCGAGATTCCTCCGTTTGGGCCCTGAACCAATTGGGAAGACTTGAGGCAGAAGAAGACGAACTTTTTTCAACGACTCCGAATTGCGTGGAAACTCACCCACCCTCCTCATTTCTCGTGAGGATTCCAGAATGCATGAACTTGTTTCGAGATTCCTCCCTTTGGGCCCTGAACCATATGGGACAACTTGAGGCAGAAGAAGACGAACTTTTTTCAACGTCTCGGAATTGCTTCGAAACTCACCCACCCTCCTCATTTCTCGTGAGGATTCCAGAATGCATGAACTTGTTTCGAGATTCCTCCCTTTTGGCCCTGAACCATATGGGACAGCTTGAGGCAGAAGAAGACGAACTTTTTTCAACGTCTCCGAATTGCGTGGAAACTCACCCACCCTCCTCATTTCTCGTGAGGATTCCAGAATGCATGAACTTGTTTCGAGATTCCTCCCTTTGGGCCCTGAACCATTTGGGACAACTTGAGCCAGAAGAAGACGAACTTTTTTGAACGTCTCGGAATTGGTTGGAAACTCACCCACCCTCCTCATTTCTCGTGAGGATTCCAGAATGCATGAACTTTTTTCGAGATTCCTCCCTTTGGGCCCTAAACCATATGGGACAACTTGAGGCAGAAGAAGACGAACTTTTTTCAACGACTCCGAATTGCGTGGAAACTCACCCAACCTCCTCATTTCTCGTGAGGATTCCAGAATGCATGAACTTGTTTCGAGATTCCTCCGTTTGGGCACTGAACCATTTGGGACAACTTGAGGCAGAAGAAGACGAACTTTTTTCAACGACTCCGAATCGCATGGAAACTCACCCACCCTCCTCATTTCTCGTGAGGATTCCAGAATGCATGAACTTGTTTCGAGATTCCTCCCTTTGGGCCCTGAACCATATGGGACAACTTGAGGCAGAAGAAGACGAACTTTTTTCAACGTCTCCGAATTGCTTCGGAACTCACCCACCCTCCTCATTTCTCGTGAGGATTCCAGAATGCATGAACTTGTTTCCAGATTCCTCCCTTTCGGCCCTGAACCATATGGGACAACTTGAGGCAGAAGAAGACGAACTTTTTTCAACGTCTCGGAATTGCTTCGAAACTCACCCACCCTCCTCATTTCTCGTGAGGATTCCAGAATGCATGAACTTGTTTCGAGATTCCTCCCTTTTGGCCCTGAACCATATGGGACAGCTTGAGGCAGAAGAAGACGAACTTTTTTCAACGTCTCCGAATTGCGTGGAAACTCACCCACCCTCCTCATTTCTCGTGAGGATTCCAGAATGCATGAACTTGTTTCGAGATTCCTCCGTTTGGGCCCTGAACCAATTGGGAAGACTTGAGGCAGAAGAAGACGAACTTTTTTCAACGACTCCGAATTGCGTGGAAACTCACCCACCCTCCTCATTTCTCGTGAGGATTCCAGAATGCATGAACTTGTTTCGAGATTCCTCCCTTTGGGCCCTGAACCATATGGGACAACTTGAGGCAGAAGAAGACGAACTTTTTTCAACGTCTCCGAATTGCGTGGAAACTCACCCACCCTCCTCATTTCTCGTGAGGATTCCAGAATGCATGAACTTGTTTCGAGATTCCTCCCTTTGGGCCCTGAACCATTTGGGACAACTTGAGGCAGAAGAAGACGAACTTTTTTCAACGTCTCGGAATTGCTTGGAAACTCACCCATCCTCCTCATTTCTCGTGAGGATTCCAGAATGCATGAACTTGTTTCGAGATTCCTCCGGTTGGGCCCTGAACCATTTAGGACAACTTGAGGCAGAAGAAGACGAACTTTTTTCAACGTCTCGGAATTGGTTGGAAACTCACCCACCCTCCTCATTTCTCGTGAGGATTCCAGAATGCATGAACTTGTTTCGAGATTCCTCCGTTTGGGCCCTGAACCATATGGGACAACTTGAGCCAGAAGAAGACGAACTTTTTTGAACGTCTCGGAATTGGTTGGAAACTCACCCACCCTCCTCATTTCTCGTGAGGATTCCAGAATGCATGAACTTGTTTCCAGATTCCTCCCTTTCGGCCCTGAACCATATGGGACAACTTGAGGCAGAAGAAGACGAACTTTTTTCAACGTCTCGGAATTGCTTCGAAACTCACCCACCCTCCTCATTTCTCGTGAGGATTCCAGAATGCATGAACTTGTTTCGACATTCCTCCCTTTTGGCCCTGAACCATATGGGACAGCTTGAGGCAGAAGAAGACGAACTTTTTTCAACGTCTCCGAATTGCGTGGAAACTCACCCACCCTCCTCATTTCTCGTGAGGATTCCAGAATGCATGAACTTGTTTCGAGATTCCTCCGTTTGGGCCCTGAACCATTTGGGACAACTTGAGGCAGAAGAAGAAGAAATTTTTTCAACGACTCCGAATTGCGTGGAAACTCACCCACCCTCCTCATTTCTCGTGAGGATTCCAGAATGCATGAACTTGTTTCGAGATTCCTCCGTTTGGGCACTGAACCATTTGGGACAACTTGAGGCAGAAGAAGACGAACTTTTCTCAACGACTCCGAATCGCATGGAAACTCACCCACCCTCCTCATTTCTCGTGAGGATTCCAGAATGCATGTACTTGTTTCGAGATTCCTCCGTTTGGGCCCTGAACCATTTGGGACAACTTGAGGCAGAAGAAGACGAACTTTTTTCAACGTCTCGGAATTGCTTCGGAACTCACCCACCCTCCTCATTTCTCGTGAGGATTCCAGAATGCATGAACTTGTTTCGACATTCCTCCCTTTTGGCCCTGAACCATATGGGACAACTTGAGGCAGAAGAAGACGAACTTTTTTCAACGACTCCGAATTGCGTGGAAACTCACCCACCCTCCTCATTTCTCGTGAGGATTCCAGAATGCATGAACTTGTTTCGACATTCCTCCCTTTGGGCCCTGAACCATTTGGGACAACTTGAGCCAGAAGAAGACGAACTTTTTTGAACGTCTCGGAATTGGTTGGAAACTCACCCACCCTCCTCATTTCTCGTGAGGATTCCAGAATGCATGAACTTGTTTCGAGATTCCTCCGTTTGGGCCCTGAACCAATTGGGAAGACTTGAGGCAGAAGAAGACGAACTTTTTTCAACGACTCCGAATTGCGTGGAAACTCACCCACCCTCCTCATTTCTCGTGAGGATTCCAGAATGCATGAACTTGTTTCGAGATTCCTCCCTTTGGGCCCTGAACCAATTGGGAAGACTTGAGGCAGAAGAAGGCGAACTTTTTTCAACGTCTCCGAATTGCGTGGAAACTCACCCACCCTCCTCATTTCTCGTGAGGATTCCAGAATGCATGAACTTGTTTCCAGATTCCTCCCTTTCGGCCCTGAACCATTTGGGACAACTTGAGGCAGAAGAAGACGAACTTTTTTCAACGTCTCGGAATTGCTTGGAAACTCACCCATCCTCCTCATTTCTCGTGAGGATTCCAGAATGCATGAACTTGTTTCGAGATTCCTCCGGTTGGGCCCTGAACCATTTGGGAAGACTTGAGGCAGAAGAAGACGAACTTTTTTCAACGACTCCGAATTGCGTGGAAACTCACCCACCCTCCTCATTTCTCGTGAGGATTCCAGAATGCATGAACTTGTTTCGAGATTCCTCCGTTTGGGCCCTGAACCATTTGGGACAACTTGAGGCAGAAGAAGAAGAAATTTTTTCAACGACTCCGAATTGCGTGGAAACTCACCCACCCTCCTCATTTCTCGTGAGGATTCCAGAATGCATGAACTTGTTTCGAGATTCCTCCGTTTGGGCACTGAACCATTTGGGACAACTTGAGGCAGAAGAAGACGAACTTTTCTCAACGACTCCGAATCGCATGGAAACTCACCCACCCTCCTCATTTCTCGTGAGGATTCCAGAATGCATGTACTTGTTTCGAGATTCCTCCGTTTGGGCCCTGAACCATTTGGGACAACTTGAGGCAGAAGAAGACGAACTTTTTTCAACGTCTCGGAATTGCTTCGGAACTCACCCACCCTCCTCATTTCTCGTGAGGATTCCAGAATGCATGAACTTGTTTCGACATTCCTCCCTTTTGGCCCTGAACCATATGGGACAACTTGAGGCAGAAGAAGACGAACTTTTTTCAACGACTCCGAATTGCGTGGAAACTCACCCACCCTCCTCATTTCTCGTGAGGATTCCAGAATGCATGAACTTGTTTCGACATTCCTCCCTTTGGGCCCTGAACCATTTGGGACAACTTGAGCCAGAAGAAGACGAACTTTTTTGAACGTCTCGGAATTGGTTGGAAACTCACCCACCCTCCTCATTTCTCGTGAGGATTCCAGAATGCATGAACTTGTTTCGAGATTCCTCCGTTTGGGCCCTGAACCAATTGGGAAGACTTGAGGCAGAAGAAGACGAACTTTTTTCAACGACTCCGAATTGCGTGGAAACTCACCCACCCTCTTCATTTCTCGTGAGGATTCCAGAATGCATGAACTTGTTTCGAGATTCCTCCCTTTGGGCCCTGAACCAATTGGGAAGACTTGAGGCAGAAGAAGACGAACTTTTTTCAACGTCTCCGAATTGCGTGGAAACTCACCCACCCTCCTCATTTCTCGTGAGGATTCCAGAATGCATGAACTTGTTTCCAGATTCCTCCCTTTCGGCCCTGAACCATTTGGGACAACTTGAGGCAGAAGAAGACGAACTTTTTTCAACGTCTCGGAATTGCTTGGAAACTCACCCATCCTCCTCATTTCTCGTGAGGATTCCAGAATGCATGAACTTGTTTCGAGATTCCTCCCTTTGGGCCCTGAACCAATTGGGAAGACTTGAGGCAGAAGAAGACGAACTTTTTTCAACGTCTCCGAATTGCGTGGAAACTCACCCACCCTCCTCATTTCTCGTGAGGATTCCAGAATGCATGAACTTGTTTCCAGATTCCTCCCTTTCGGCCCTGAACCATTTGGGACAACTTGAGGCAGAAGAAGACGAACTTTTTTCAACGTCTCGGAATTGCTTGGAAACTCACCCATCCTCCTCATTTCTCGTGAGGATTCCAGAATGCATGAACTTGTTTCGAGATTCCTCCGGTTGGGCCCTGAACCATTTGGGACAACTTGAGGCAGAAGAAGACGAACTTTTTTCAACGTCTCGGAATTGGTTGGAAACTCACCCACCCTCCTCATTTCTCGTGAGGATTCCAGAATGCATGAACTTGTTTCGAGATTCCTCTGTTTGGGCCCTGAACCATATGGGACAACTTGAGCCAGAAGAAGACGAACTTTTTTGAACGTCTCGGAATTGGTTGGAAACTCACCCACCCTCCTCATTTCTCGTGAGGATTCCAGAATGCATGAACTTGTTTCCAGATTCCTCCCTTTCGGCCCTGAACCATATGGGACAACTTGAGGCAGAAGAAGACGAACTTTTTCCAACGTCTCGGAATTGCTTCGAAACTCACCCACCCTCCTCATTTCTCGTGAGGATTCCAGAATGCATGAACTTGTTTCGAGATTCCTCCCTTTTGGCCCTGAACCATATGGGACAGCTTGAGGCAGAAGAAGACGAACTTTTTTCAACGTCTCCGAATTGCGTGGAAACTCACCCACCCTCCTCATTTCTCGTGAGGATTCCAGAATGCATGAACTTGTTTCGAGATTCCTCCCTTTGGGCCCTGAACCATTTGGGACAACTTGAGCCAGAAGAAGACGAACTTTTTTGAACGTCTCGGAATTGGTTGGAAACTCACCCACCCTCCTCATTTCTCGTGAGGATTCCAGAATGCATGAACTTTTTTCGAGATTCCTCCCTTTGGGCCCTAAACCATATGGGACAACTTGAGGCAGAAGAAGACGAACTTTTTTCAACGACTCCGAATTGCGTGGAAACTCACCCACCCTCCTCATTTCTCGTGAGGATTCCAGAATGCATGAACTTGTTTCGAGATTCCTCCGTTTGGGCACTGAACCATTTGGGACAACTTGAGGCAGAAGAAGACGAACTTTTTTCAACGACTCCGAATCGCATGGAAACTCACCCACCCTCCTCATTTCTCGTGAGGATTCCAGAATGCATGTACTTGTTTCGAGATTCCTCCGTTTGGGCCCTGAACCATTTGGGACAACTTGAGGCAGAAGAAGACGAACTTTTTTCAACGTCTCGGAATTGCTTCGGAACTCACCCACCCTCCTCATTTCTCGTGAGGATTCCAGAATGCATGAACTTGTTTCCAGATTCCTCCCTTTCGGCCCTGAACCATATGGGACAACTTGAGGCAGAAGAAGACGAACTTTTTTCAACGTCTCGGAATTGCTTCGAAACTCACCCACCCTCCTCATTTCTCGTGAGGATTCCAGAATGCATGAACTTGTTTCGAGATTCCTCCCTTTTGGCCCTGAACCATATGGGACAGCTTGAGGCAGAAGAAGACGAACTTTTTTCAACGTCTCCGAATTGCGTGGAAACTCACCCACCCTCCTCATTTCTCGTGAGGATTCCAGAATGCATGAACTTGTTTCGAGATTCCTCCGTTTGGGCCCTGAACCAATTGGGAAGACTTGAGGCAGAAGAAGACGAACTTTTTTCAACGACTCCGAATTGCGTGGAAACTCACCCACCCTCCTCATTTCTCGTGAGGATTCCAGAATGCATGAACTTGTTTCGAGATTCCTCCCTTTGGGCCCTGAACCATATGGGACAACTTGAGGCAGAAGAAGACGAACTTTTTTCAACGTCTCCGAATTGCGTGGAAACTCACCCACCCTCCTCATTTCTCGTGAGGATTCCAGAATGCATGAACTTGTTTCGAGATTCCTCCCTTTGGGCCCTGAACCATTTGGGACAACTTGAGGCAGAAGAAGACGAACTTTTTTCAACGTCTCGGAATTGCTTGGAAACTCACCCATCCTCCTCATTTCTCGTGAGGATTCCAGAATGCATGAACTTGTTTCGAGATTCCTCCGGTTGGGCCCTGAACCATTTAGGACAACTTGAGGCAGAAGAAGACGAACTTTTTTCAACGTCTCGGAATTGGTTGGAAACTCACCCACCCTCCTCATTTCTCGTGAGGATTCCAGAATGCATGAACTTGTTTCGAGATTCCTCCGTTTGGGCCCTGAACCATATGGGACAACTTGAGCCAGAAGAAGACGAACTTTTTTGAACGTCTCGGAATTGGTTGGAAACTCACCCACCCTCCTCATTTCTCGTGAGGATTCCAGAATGCATGAACTTGTTTCCAGATTCCTCCCTTTCGGCCCTGAACCATATGGGACAACTTGAGGCAGAAGAAGACGAACTTTTTTCAACGTCTCGGAATTGCTTCGAAACTCACCCACCCTCCTCATTTCTCGTGAGGATTCCAGAATGCATGAACTTGTTTCGAGATTCCTCCCTTTTGGCCCTGAACCATATGGGACAGCTTGAGGCAGAAGAAGACGAACTTTTTTCAACGTCTCCGAATTGCGTGGAAACTCACCCACCCTCCTCATTTCTCGTGAGGATTCCAGAATGCATGAACTTGTTTCGAGATTCCTCCGTTTGGGCCCTGAACCATTTGGGACAACTTGAGGCAGAAGAAGAAGAAATTTTTTCAACGACTCCGAATTGCGTGGAAACTCACCCACCCTCCTCATTTCTCGTGAGGATTCCAGAATGCATGAACTTGTTTCGAGATTCCTCCGTTTGGGCACTGAACCATTTGGGACAACTTGAGGCAGAAGAAGACGAACTTTTCTCAACGACTCCGAATCGCATGGAAACTCACCCACCCTCCTCATTTCTCGTGAGGATTCCAGAATGCATGTACTTGTTTCGAGATTCCTCCGTTTGGGCCCTGAACCATTTAGGACAACTTGAGGCAGAAGAAGACGAACTTTTTTCAACGTCTCGGAATTGCTTCGGAACTCACCCACCCTCCTCATTTCTCGTGAGGATTCCAGAATGCATGAACTTGTTTCGACATTCCTCCCTTTTGGCCCTGAACCATATGGGACAACTTGAGGCAGAAGAAGACGAACTTTTTTCAACGACTCCGAATTGCGTGGAAACTCACCCACCCTCCTCATTTCTCGTGAGGATTCCAGAATGCATGAACTTGTTTCGAGATTCCTCCCTTTGGGCCCTGAACCATTTGGGACAACTTGAGCCAGAAGAAGACGAACTTTTTTGAACGTCTCGGAATTGGTTGGAAACTCACCCACCCTCCTCATTTCTCGTGAGGATTCCAGAATGCATGAACTTGTTTCGAGATTCCTCCGTTTGGGCCCTGAACCAATTGGGAAGACTTGAGGCAGAAGAAGACGAACTTTTTTCAACGACTCCGAATTGCGTGGAAACTCACCCACCCTCCTCATTTCTCGTGAGGATTCCAGAATGCATGAACTTGTTTCGAGATTCCTCCCTTTGGGCCCTGAACCATATGGGACAACTTGAGGCAGAAGAAGACGAATTTTTTTCAACGTCTCCGAATTGCGTGGAAACTCACCCACCCTCCTCATTTCTCGTGAGGATTCCAGAATGCATGAACTTGTTTCGAGATTCCTCCCTTTGGGCCCTGAACCATTTGGGACAACTTGAGGCAGAAGAAGACGAACTTTTTTCAACGTCTCGGAATTGCTTGGAAACTCACCCATCCTCCTCATTTCTCGTGAGGATTCCAGAATGCATGAACTTGTTTCGAGATTCCTCCGGTTGGGCCCTGAACCATTTGGGACAACTTGAGGCAGAAGAAGACGAACTTTTTTCAACGACTCCGAATTGCGTGGAAACTCACCCACCCTCCTCATTTCTCGTGAGGATTCCAGAATGCATGAACTTGTTTCGAGATTCCTCCCTTTGGGCCCTGAACCATTTGGGACAACTTGAGGCAGAAGAAGACGAACTTTTTTCAACGTCTCGGAATTGCTTGGAAACTCACCCACCCTCCTCATTTCTCGTGAGGATTCCAGAATGCATGAACTTGTTTCGAGATTCCTCTGTTTGGGCCCTGAACCATATGGGACAACTTGAGCCAGAAGAAGACGAACTTTTTTGAACGTCTCGGAATTGGTTGGAAACTCACCCACCCTCCTCATTTCTCGTGAGGATTCCAGAATGCATGAACTTGTTTCCAGATTCCTCCCTTTCGGCCCTGAACCATATGGGACAACTTGAGGCAGAAGAAGACGAACTTTTTCCAACGTCTCGGAATTGCTTCGAAACTCACCCACCCTCCTCATTTCTCGTGAGGATTCCAGAATGCATGAACTTGTTTCGAGATTCCTCCCTTTTGGCCCTGAACTATATGGGACAGCTTGAGGCAGAAGAAGACGAACTTTTTTCAACGTCTCCGAATTGCGTGGAAACTCACCCACCCTCCTCATTTCTCGTGAGGATTCCAGAATGCATGAACTTGTTTCGAGATTCCTCCCTTTGGGCCCTGAACCATTTGGGACAACTTGAGCCAGAAGAAGACGAACTTTTTTGAACGTCTCGGAATTGGTTGGAAACTCACCCACCCTCCTCATTTCTCGTGAGGATTCCAGAATGCATGAACTTGTTTCGAGATTCCTCCGTTTGGGCCCTGAACCAATTGGGAAGACTTGAGGCAGAAGAAGACGAACTTTTTTCAACGACTCCGAATTGCGTGGAAACTCACCCACCCTCCTCATTTCTCGTGAGGATTCCAGAATGCATGAACTTGTTTCCAGATTCCTCCCTTTCGGCCCTGAACCATATGGGACAACTTGAGGCAGAAGAAGACGAACTTTTTTCAACGTCTCGGAATTGCTTAGAAACTCACCCACCCTCCTCATTTCTCGTGAGGATTCCCGAATGCATGAACTTGTTTCGAGATTCCTCCCTTTTGGCCCTGAACCATATGGGACAACTTGAGGCAGAAGAAGACGAACTTTTTTCAACGACTCCGAATTGCGTGGAAACTCACCCACCCTCCTCATTTCTCGTGAGGATTCCAGAATGCATGAACTTTTTTCGAGATTCCTCCCTTTGGGCCCTAAACCATATGGGACAACTTGAGGCAGAAGAAGACGAACTTTTTTCAACGACTCCGAATTGCGTGGAAACTCACCCACCCTCCTCATTTCTCGTGAGGATTCCAGAATGCATGAACTTGTTTCGAGATTCCTCCGTTTGGGCACTGAACCATTTGGGACAACTTGAGGCAGAAGAAGACGAACTTTTTTCAACGACTCCGAATCGCATGGAAACTCACCCACCCTCCTCATTTCTCGTGAGGATTCCAGAATGCATGTACTTGTTTCGAGATTCCTCCGTTTGGGCCCTGAACCATTTGGGACAACTTGAGGCAGAAGAAGACGAACTTTTTTCAACGTCTCGGAATTGCTTCGGAACTCACCCACCCTCCTCATTTCTCGTGAGGATTCCAGAATGCATGAACTTGTTTCGACATTCCTCCCTTTTGGCCCTGAACCATATGGGACAACTTGAGGCAGAAGAAGACGAACTGTTTTCAACGACTCCGAATTGCGTGGAAACTCACCCACCCTCCTCATTTCTCGTGAGGATTCCAGAATGCATGAACTTGTTTCGAGATTCCTCCCTTTGGGCCCTGAACCATTTGGGACAACTTGAGCCAGAAGAAGACGAACTTTTTTGAACGTCTCGGAATTGGTTGGAAACTCACCCACCCTCCTCATTTCTCGTGAGGATTCCAGAATGCATGAACTTGTTTCGAGATTCCTCCGTTTGGGCCCTGAACCAATTGGGAAGACTTGAGGCAGAAGAAGACGAACTTTTTTCAACGACTCCGAATTGCGTGGAAACTCACCCACCCTCCTCATTTCTCGTGAGGATTCCAGAATGCATGAACTTGTTTCGAGATTCCTCCCTTTGGGCCCTGAACCATATGGGACAACTTGAGGCAGAAGAAGACGAACTTTTTTCAACGTCTCCGAATTGCGTGGAAACTCACCCACCCTCCTCATTTCTCGTGAGGATTCCAGAATGCATGAACTTGTTTCGAGATTCCTCCCTTTGGGCCCTGAACCATTTGGGACAACTTGAGGCAGAAGAAGACGAACTTTTTTCAACGTCTCGGAATTGCTTGGAAACTCACCCATCCTCCTCATTTCTCGTGAGGATTCCAGAATGCATGAACTTGTTTCGAGATTCCTCCGGTTGGGCCCTGAACCATTTGGGACAACTTGAGGCAGAAGAAGACGAACTTTTTTCAACGTCTCGGAATTGGTTGGAAACTCACCCACCCTCCTCATTTCTCGTGAGGATTCCAGAATGCATGAACTTGTTTCGAGATTCCTCCGTTTGGGCCCTGAACCATATGGGACAACTTGAGCCAGAAGAAGACGAACTTTTTTGAACGTCTCGGAATTGGTTGGAAACTCACCCATCCTCCTCATTTCTCGTGAGGATTCCAGAATGCATGAACTTGTTTCGAGATTCCTCCGGTTGGGCCCTGAACCATTTAGGACAACTTGAGGCAGAAGAAGACGAACTTTTTTCAACGTCTCGGAATTGGTTGGAAACTCACCCACCCTCCTCATTTCTCGTGAGGATTCCAGAATGCATGAACTTGTTTCGAGATTCCTCCCTTTTGGCCCTGAACCATTTGGGACAACTTGAGGCAGAAGAAGACGAACTTTTTTCAACGTCTCGGAATTGCTTGGAAACTCACCCATCCTCCTCATTTCTCGTGAGGATTCCAGAATGCATGAACTTGTTTCGAGATTCCTCCCTTTTGGCCCTGAACCATATGGGACAGCTTGAGGCAGAAGAAGACGAACTTTTTTCAACGTCTCCGAATTGCGTGGAAACTCACCCACCCTCCTCATTTCTCGTGAGGATTCCAGAATGCATGAACTTGTTTCGAGATTCCTCCGTTTGGGCCCTGAACCATTTGGGACAACTTGAGGCAGAAGAAGAAGAAATTTTTTCAACGACTCCGAATTGCGTGGAAACTCACCCACCCTCCTCATTTCTCGTGAGGATTCCAGAATGCATGAACTTGTTTCGAGATTCCTCCGTTTGGGCACTGAACCATTTGGGACAACTTGAGGCAGAAGAAGACGAACTTTTCTCAACGACTCCGAATCGCATGGAAACTCACCCACCCTCCTCATTTCTCGTGAGGATTCCAGAATGCATGTACTTGTTTCGAGATTCCTCCGTTTGGGCCCTGAACCATTTGGGACAACTTGAGGCAGAAGAAGACGAACTTTTTTCAACGTCTCGGAATTGCTTCGGAACTCACCCACCCTCCTCATTTCTCGTGAGGATTCCAGAATGCATGAACTTGTTTCGACATTCCTCCCTTTTGGCCCTGAACCATATGGGACAACTTGAGGCAGAAGAAGACGAACTTTTTTCAACGACTCCGAATTGCGTGGAAACTCACCCACCCTCCTCATTTCTCGTGAGGATTCCAGAATGCATGAACTTGTTTCGAGATTCCTCCCTTTGGGCCCTGAACCATTTGGGACAACTTGAGCCAGAAGAAGACGAACTTTTTTGAACGTCTCGGAATTGGTTGGAAACTCACCCACCCTCCTCATTTCTCGTGAGGATTCCAGAATGCATGAACTTGTTTCGAGATTCCTCCGTTTGGGCCCTGAACCAATTGGGAAGACTTGAGGCAGAAGAAGACGAACTTTTTTCAACGACTCCGAATTGCGTGGAAACTCACCCACCCTCCTCATTTCTCGTGAGGATTCCAGAATGCATGAACTTGTTTCGAGATTCCTCCCTTTGGGCCCTGAACCATATGGGACAACTTGAGGCAGAAGAAGACGAATTTTTTTCAACGTCTCCGAATTGCGTGGAAACTCACCCACCCTCCTCATTTCTCGTGAGGATTCCAGAATGCATGAACTTGTTTCGAGATTCCTCCCTTTGGGCCCTGAACCATTTGGGACAACTTGAGGCAGAAGAAGACGAACTTTTTTCAACGTCTCGGAATTGCTTGGAAACTCACCCATCCTCCTCATTTCTCGTGAGGATTCCAGAATGCATGAACTTGTTTCGAGATTCCTCCGGTTGGGCCCTGAACCATTTGGGACAACTTGAGGCAGAAGAAGACGAACTTTTTTCAACGACTCCGAATTGCGTGGAAACTCACCCACCCTCCTCATTTCTCGTGAGGATTCCAGAATGCATGAACTTGTTTCGAGATTCCTCCCTTTGGGCCCTGAACCATTTGGGACAACTTGAGGCAGAAGAAGACGAACTTTTTTCAACGTCTCGGAATTGCTTGGAAACTCACCCACCCTCCTCATTTCTCGTGAGGATTCCAGAATGCATGAACTTGTTTCGAGATTCCTCTGTTTGGGCCCTGAACCATATGGGACAACTTGAGCCAGAAGAAGACGAACTTTTTTGAACGTCTCGGAATTGGTTGGAAACTCACCCACCCTCCTCATTTCTCGTGAGGATTCCAGAATGCATGAACTTGTTTCCAGATTCCTCCCTTTCGGCCCTGAACCATATGGGACAACTTGAGGCAGAAGAAGACGAACTTTTTCCAACGTCTCGGAATTGCTTCGAAACTCACCCACCCTCCTCATTTCTCGTGAGGATTCCAGAATGCATGAACTTGTTTCGAGATTCCTCCCTTTTGGCCCTGAACTATATGGGACAGCTTGAGGCAGAAGAAGACGAACTTTTTTCAACGTCTCCGAATTGCGTGGAAACTCACCCACCCTCCTCATTTCTCGTGAGGATTCCAGAATGCATGAACTTGTTTCGAGATTCCTCCCTTTGGGCCCTGAACCATTTGGGACAACTTGAGCCAGAAGAAGACGAACTTTTTTGAACGTCTCGGAATTGGTTGGAAACTCACCCACCCTCCTCATTTCTCGTGAGGATTCCAGAATGCATGAACTTGTTTCGAGATTCCTCCGTTTGGGCCCTGAACCAATTGGGAAGACTTGAGGCAGAAGAAGACGAACTTTTTTCAACGACTCCGAATTGCGTGGAAACTCACCCACCCTCCTCATTTCTCGTGAGGATTCCAGAATGCATGAACTTGTTTCCAGATTCCTCCCTTTCGGCCCTGAACCATATGGGACAACTTGAGGCAGAAGAAGACGAACTTTTTTCAACGTCTCGGAATTGCTTAGAAACTCACCCACCCTCCTCATTTCTCGTGAGGATTCCCGAATGCATGAACTTGTTTCGAGATTCCTCCCTTTTGGCCCTGAACCATATGGGACAACTTGAGGCAGAAGAAGACGAACTTTTTTCAACGACTCCGAATTGCGTGGAAACTCACCCACCCTCCTCATTTCTCGTGAGGATTCCAGAATGCATGAACTTTTTTCGAGATTCCTCCCTTTGGGCCCTAAACCATATGGGACAACTTGAGGCAGAAGAAGACGAACTTTTTTCAACGACTCCGAATTGCGTGGAAACTCACCCACCCTCCTCATTTCTCGTGAGGATTCCAGAATGCATGAACTTGTTTCGAGATTCCTCCGTTTGGGCACTGAACCATTTGGGACAACTTGAGGCAGAAGAAGACGAACTTTTTTCAACGACTCCGAATCGCATGGAAACTCACCCACCCTCCTCATTTCTCGTGAGGATTCCAGAATGCATGTACTTGTTTCGAGATTCCTCCGTTTGGGCCCTGAACCATTTGGGACAACTTGAGGCAGAAGAAGACGAACTTTTTTCAACGTCTCGGAATTGCTTCGGAACTCACCCACCCTCCTCATTTCTCGTGAGGATTCCAGAATGCATGAACTTGTTTCGACATTCCTCCCTTTTGGCCCTGAACCATATGGGACAACTTGAGGCAGAAGAAGACGAACTGTTTTCAACGACTCCGAATTGCGTGGAAACTCACCCACCCTCCTCATTTCTCGTGAGGATTCCAGAATGCATGAACTTGTTTCGAGATTCCTCCCTTTGGGCCCTGAACCATTTGGGACAACTTGAGCCAGAAGAAGACGAACTTTTTTGAACGTCTCGGAATTGGTTGGAAACTCACCCACCCTCCTCATTTCTCGTGAGGATTCCAGAATGCATGAACTTGTTTCGAGATTCCTCCGTTTGGGCCCTGAACCAATTGGGAAGACTTGAGGCAGAAGAAGACGAACTTTTTTCAACGACTCCGAATTGCGTGGAAACTCACCCACCCTCCTCATTTCTCGTGAGGATTCCAGAATGCATGAACTTGTTTCGAGATTCCTCCCTTTGGGCCCTGAACCATATGGGACAACTTGAGGCAGAAGAAGACGAACTTTTTTCAACGTCTCCGAATTGCGTGGAAACTCACCCACCCTCCTCATTTCTCGTGAGGATTCCAGAATGCATGAACTTGTTTCGAGATTCCTCCCTTTGGGCCCTGAACCATTTGGGACAACTTGAGGCAGAAGAAGACGAACTTTTTTCAACGTCTCGGAATTGCTTGGAAACTCACCCATCCTCCTCATTTCTCGTGAGGATTCCAGAATGCATGAACTTGTTTCGAGATTCCTCCGGTTGGGCCCTGAACCATTTGGGACAACTTGAGGCAGAAGAAGACGAACTTTTTTCAACGTCTCGGAATTGGTTGGAAACTCACCCACCCTCCTCATTTCTCGTGAGGATTCCAGAATGCATGAACTTGTTTCGAGATTCCTCCGTTTGGGCCCTGAACCATATGGGACAACTTGAGCCAGAAGAAGACGAACTTTTTTGAACGTCTCGGAATTGGTTGGAAACTCACCCATCCTCCTCATTTCTCGTGAGGATTCCAGAATGCATGAACTTGTTTCGAGATTCCTCCGGTTGGGCCCTGAACCATTTAGGACAACTTGAGGCAGAAGAAGACGAACTTTTTTCAACGTCTCGGAATTGGTTGGAAACTCACCCACCCTCCTCATTTCTCGTGAGGATTCCAGAATGCATGAACTTGTTTCGAGATTCCTCCCTTTTGGCCCTGAACCATATGGGACAGCTTGAGGCAGAAGAAGACGAACTTTTTTCAACGTCTCCGAATTGCGTGGAAACTCACCCACCCTCCTCATTTCTCGTGAGGATTCCAGAATGCATGAACTTGTTTCGAGATTCCTCCGTTTGGGCCCTGAACCATTTGGGACAACTTGAGGCAGAAGAAGAAGAAATTTTTTCAACGACTCCGAATTGCGTGGAAACTCACCCACCCTCCTCATTTCTCGTGAGGATTCCAGAATGCATGAACTTGTTTCGAGATTCCTCCGTTTGGGCACTGAACCATTTGGGACAACTTGAGGCAGAAGAAGACGAACTTTTCTCAACGACTCCGAATCGCATGGAAACTCACCCACCCTCCTCATTTCTCGTGAGGATTCCAGAATGCATGTACTTGTTTCGAGATTCCTCCGTTTGGGCCCTGAACCATTTGGGACAACTTGAGGCAGAAGAAGACGAACTTTTTTCAACGTCTCGGAATTGCTTCGGAACTCACCCACCCTCCTCATTTCTCGTGAGGATTCCAGAATGCATGAACTTGTTTCGACATTCCTCCCTTTTGGCCCTGAACCATATGGGACAACTTGAGGCAGAAGAAGACGAACTTTTTTCAACGACTCCGAATTGCGTGGAAACTCACCCACCCTCCTCATTTCTCGTGAGGATTCCAGAATGCATGAACTTGTTTCGAGATTCCTCCCTTTGGGCCCTGAACCATTTGGGACAACTTGAGCCAGAAGAAGACGAACTTTTTTGAACGTCTCGGAATTGGTTGGAAACTCACCCACCCTCCTCATTTCTCGTGAGGATTCCAGAATGCATGAACTTGTTTCGAGATTCCTCCGTTTGGGCCCTGAACCAATTGGGAAGACTTGAGGCAGAAGAAGACGAACTTTTTTCAACGACTCCGAATTGCGTGGAAACTCACCCACCCTCCTCATTTCTCGTGAGGATTCCAGAATGCATGAACTTGTTTCGAGATTCCTCCCTTTGGGCCCTGAACCATATGGGACAACTTGAGGCAGAAGAAGACGAACTTTTTTCAACGTCTCCGAATTGCGTGGAAACTCACCCACCCTCCTCATTTCTCGTGAGGATTCCAGAATGCATGAACTTGTTTCGAGATTCCTCCCTTTGGGCCCTGAACCATTTGGGACAACTTGAGGCAGAAGAAGACGAACTTTTTTCAACGTCTCGGAATTGCTTGGAAACTCACCCATCCTCCTCATTTCTCGTGAGGATTCCAGAATGCATGAACTTGTTTCGAGATTCCTCCGGTTGGGCCCTGAACCATTTGGGACAACTTGAGGCAGAAGAAGACGAACTTTTTTCAACGTCTCGGAATTGGTTGGAAACTCACCCACCCTCCTCATTTCTCGTGAGGATTCCAGAATGCATGAACTTGTTTCGAGATTCCTCCGTTTGGGCCCTGAACCAATTGGGAAGACTTGAGGCAGAAGAAGACGAACTTTTTTCAACGACTCCGAATTGCGTGGAAACTCACCCACCCTCCTCATTTCTCGTGAGGATTCCAGAATGCATGAACTTGTTTCGAGATTCCTCCGTTTGGGCCCTGAACCATTTGGGACAACTTGAGGCAGAAGAAGAAGAAATTTTTTCAACGACTCCGAATTGCGTGGAAACTCACCCACCCTCCTCATTTCTCGTGAGGATTCCAGAATGCATGAACTTGTTTCGAGATTCCTCCGTTTGGGCACTGAACCATTTGGGACAACTTGAGGCAGAAGAAGACGAACTTTTCTCAACGACTCCGAATCGCATGGAAACTCACCCACCCTCCTCATTTCTCGTGAGGATTCCAGAATGCATGAACTTGTTTCGAGATTCCTCCCTTTGGGCCCTGAACCATTTGGGACAACTTGAGGCAGAAGAAGACGAACTTTTTTCAACGTCTCGGAATTGCTTGGAAACTCACCCATCCTCCTCATTTCTCGTGAGGATTCCAGAATGCATGAACTTGTTTCGAGATTCCTCCGGTTGGGCCCTGAACCATTTGGGACAACTTGAGGCAGAAGAAGACGAACTTTTTTCAACGTCTCGGAATTGGTTGGAAACTCACCCACCCTCCTCATTTCTCGTGAGGATTCCAGAATGCATGAACTTGTTTCGAGATTCCTCCGTTTGGGCCCTGAACCAATTGGGAAGACTTGAGGCAGAAGAAGACGAACTTTTTTCAACGACTCCGAATTGCGTGGAAACTCACCCACCCTCCTCATTTCTCGTGAGGATTCCAGAATGCATGAACTTGTTTCGAGATTCCTCCGTTTGGGCCCTGAACCATTTGGGACAACTTGAGGCAGAAGAAGAAGAAATTTTTTCAACGACTCCGAATTGCGTGGAAACTCACCCACCCTCCTCATTTCTCGTGAGGATTCCAGAATGCATGAACTTGTTTCGAGATTCCTCCGTTTGGGCACTGAACCATTTGGGACAACTTGAGGCAGAAGAAGACGAACTTTTCTCAACGACTCCGAATCGCATGGAAACTCACCCACCCTCCTCATTTCTCGTGAGGATTCCAGAATGCATGTACTTGTTTCGAGATTCCTCCGTTTGGGCCCTGAACCATTTGGGACAACTTGAGGCAGAAGAAGACGAACTTTTTTCAACGTCTCGGAATTGCTTCGGAACTCACCCACCCTCCTCATTTCTCGTGAGGATTCCAGAATGCATGAACTTGTTTCGACATTCCTCCCTTTTGGCCCTGAACCATATGGGACAACTTGAGGCAGAAGAAGACGAACTTTTTTCAACGACTCCGAATTGCGTGGAAACTCACCCACCCTCCTCATTTCTCGTGAGGATTCCAGAATGCATGAACTTGTTTCGAGATTCCTCCCTTTGGGCCCTGAACCATTTGGGACAACTTGAGCCAGAAGAAGACGAACTTTTTTGAACGTCTCGGAATTGGTTGGAAACTCACCCACCCTCCTCATTTCTCGTGAGGATTCCAGAATGCATGAACTTGTTTCGAGATTCCTCCGTTTGGGCCCTGAACCAATTGGGAAGACTTGAGGCAGAAGAAGACGAACTTTTTTCAACGACTCCGAATTGCGTGGAAACTCACCCACCCTCCTCATTTCTCGTGAGGATTCCAGAATGCATGAACTTGTTTCGAGATTCCTCCCTTTGGGCCCTGAACCATATGGGACAACTTGAGGCAGAAGAAGACGAACTTTTTTCAACGTCTCGGAATTGCTTGGAAACTCACCCATCCTCCTCATTTCTCGTGAGGATTCCAGAATGCATGAACTTGTTTCGAGATTCCTCCGGTTGGGCCCTGAACCATTTGGGACAACTTGAGGCAGAAGAAGACGAACTTTTTTCAACGTCTCGGAATTGCTTGGAAACTCACCCATCCTCCTCATTTCTCGTGAGGATTCCAGAATGCATGAACTTGTTTCGAGATTCCTCCGGTTGGGCCCTGAACCATTTGGGACAACTTGAGGCAGAAGAAGACGAACTTTTTTCAACGTCTCGGAATTGGTTGGAAACTCACCCACCCTCCTCATTTCTCGTGAGGATTCCAGAATGCATGAACTTGTTTCGAGATTCCTCCCTTTGGGCCCTGAACCATTTGGGACAACTTGAGCCAGAAGAAGACGAACTTTTTTGAACGTCTCGGAATTGGTTGGAAACTCACCCACCCTCCTCATTTCTCGTGAGGATTCCAGAATGCATGAACTTGTTTCCAGATTCCTCCCTTTCGGCCCTGAACCATATGGGACAACTTGAGGCAGAAGAAGACGAACTTTTTCCAACGTCTCGGAATTGCTTCGAAACTCACCCACCCTCCTCATTTCTCGTGAGGATTCCAGAATGCATGAACTTGTTTCGAGATTCCTCCCTTTTGGCCCTGTACCATATGGGACAGCTTGAGGCAGAAGAAGACGAACTTTTTTCAACGTCTCCGAATTGCGTGGAAACTCACCCACCCTCCTCATTTCTCGTGAGGATTCCAGAATGCATGAACTTGTTTCGAGATTCCTCCGTTTGGGCCCTGAACCATTTGGGACAACTTGAGGCAGAAAAAGACGAACTTTTTTCAACGACTCCGAATTGCGTGGAAACTCACCCACCCTCCTCATTTCTCGTGAGGATTCCAGAATGCATGAACTTGTTTCGAGATTCCTCCCTTTGGGCCCTGAACCATATGGGACAACTTGAGGCAGAAGAAGACGAACTTTTTTCATCGTCTCCGAATTGCGTGGAAACTCACCCACCCTCCTCATTTCTCTTGAGGATTCCAGAATGCATGAACTTGTTTCGAGATTCCTCCGTTTGGGCCCTGAACCATTTGGCAAGACTTGAGGCAGAAGAAAACGAACTTTTTTCAACGACTCCGAATTGCGTGGAAACTCACCCACCCTCCTCATTTCTCGTGAGGTTTCCAGAATGCATGAACTTGTTTCCAGATTCCTCCCTTTCGGCCCTGAACCATATGGGACAACTTGAGGCAGAAGAAGACGAACTTTTTTCAACGTCTCGGAATTGCTTAGAAACTCACCCACCCTCCTCATTTCTCGTGAGGATTCCAGAATGCATGAACTTGTTTCGAGATTCCTCCCTTTTGGCCCTGAACCATATGGGACAACTTGAGGCAGAAGAAGACGAACTTTTTTCAACGACTCCGAATTGCGTGGAAACTCACCCACCCTCCTCATTTCTCGTGAGGATTCCAGAATGCATGAACTTGTTTCGAGATTCCTCCCTTTGGGCCCTGAACCATTTGGGACAACTTGAGGCAGAAGAAGACGAACTTTTTTCAACGTCTCGGAATTGCTTGGAAACTCACCCATCCTCCTCATTTCTCGTGAGGATTCCAGAATGCATGAACTTGTTTCGAGATTCCTCCGGTTGGGCCCTGAACCATTTGGGACAACTTGAGGCAGAAGAAGACGAACTTTTTTCAACGTCTCGGAATTGGTTGGAAACTCACCCACCCTCCTCATTTCTCGTGAGGATTCCAGAATGCATGAACTTGTTTCGAGATTCCTCTGTTTGGGCCCTGAACCATATGGGACAACTTGAGCCAGAAGAAGACGAACTTTTTTGAACGTCTCGGAATTGGTTGGAAACTCACCCACCCTCCTCATTTCTCGTGAGGATTCCAGAATGCATGAACTTGTTTCCAGATTCCTCCCTTTCGGCCCTGAACCATATGGGACAACTTGAGGCAGAAGAAGACGAACTTTTTCCAACGTCTCGGAATTGCTTCGAAACTCACCCACCCTCCTGATTTCTCGTGAGGATTCCAGAATGCATGAACTTGTTTCGAGATTCCTCCCTTTTGGCCCTGAACCATATGGGACAGCTTGAGGCAGAAGAAGACGAACTTTTTTCAACGTCTCCGAATTGCATGGAAACTCACCCACCCTCCTCATTTCTCGTGAGGATTCCAGAATGCATGAACTTGTTTCGAGATTCCTCCGTTTGGGCCCTGAACCATTTGGGACAACTTGAGGCAGAAGAAGACGAACTTTTTTCAACGACTCCGAATTGCGTGGAAACTCACCCACCCTCCTCATTTCTCGTGAGGATTCCAGAATGCATGAACTTGTTTCGAGATTCCTCCCTTTGGGCCCTGAACCATATGGGACAACTTGAGGCAGAAGAAGACGAACTTTTTTCATCGTCTCCGAATTGCGTGGAAACTCACCCACCCTCCTCATTTCTCTTGAGGATTCCAGAATGCATGAACTTGTTTCGAGATTCCTCCGTTTGGGCCCTGAACCATTTGGCAAGACTTGAGGCAGAAGAAAACGAACTTTTTTCAACGACTCCGAATTGCGTGGAAACTCACCCACCCTCCTCATTTCTCGTGAGGTTTCCAGAATGCATGAACTTGTTTCCAGATTCCTCCCTTTCGGCCCTGAACCATATGGGACAACTTGAGGCAGAAGAAGACGAACTTTTTTCAACGTCTCGGAATTGCTTAGAAACTCACCCACCCTCCTCATTTCTCGTGAGGATTCCAGAATGCATGAACTTGTTTCGAGATTCCTCCCTTTTGGCCCTGAACCATATGGGACAACTTGAGGCAGAAGAAGACGAACTTTTTTCAACGACTCCGAATTGCGTGGAAACTCACCCACCCTCCTCATTTCTCGTGAGGATTCCAGAATGCATGAACTTTTTTCGAGATTCCTCTGTTTGGGCCCTGAACCATTTGGGACAACTTGAGGCAGAAGAAGAAGAACTTTTTTCAACGACTCCGAATTGCGTGGAAACTCACCCACCCTCCTCATTTCTCGTGAGGATTCCAGAATGCATGAACTTGTTTCGAGATTCCTCCGTTTGGGCCCTGAACCATTTGGGACAACTTGAGGCAGAAGAAGATGAACTTTTTTCAACGACTCCGAATTGCGTGGAAACTCACCCACCCTCCTCATTTCTCGTGAGGATTCTAGAATGCATGAACTTGTTTCGAGATTCCTCCGGTTGGGCCCTGAACCATTTGGGACAACTTGAGGCAGAAGAAGACGAACTTTTTTCAACGTCTCGGAATTGGTTGGAAACTCACCCACCCTCCTCATTTCTCGTGAGGATTCCAGAATGCATGAACTTGTTTCGAGATTCCTCCGTTTGGGCCCTGAACCAATTGGGAAGACTTGAGGAAGAAGAAGACGAACTTTTTTCAACGACTCCGAATTGCGTGGAAACTCACCCACCCTCCTCATTTCTCGTGAGGATTGCAGAATGCATGAACTTGTTTCGAGATTCCTCCCTTTGGGCCCTGAACCATATGGGACAACTTGAGGCAGAAGAAGATGAACTTTTTTCAACGTCTCCGAATTGCGTGGAAACTCACCCACCCTCCTCATTTCTCGTGAGGATTCCAGAATGCATGAACTTGTTTCGAGATTCCTCCCTTTGGGCCCTGAACCATTTGGGACAACTTGAGGCAGAAGAAGACGAACTTTTTTCAACGTCTCGGAATTGCTTGGAAACTCACCCATCCTCCTCATTTCTCGTGAGGATTCCAGAATGCATGAACTTGTTTCGAGATTCCTCCGGTTGGGCCCTGAACCATTTGGGACAACTTGAGGCAGAAGAAGACGAACTTTTTTCAACGTCTCGGAATTGGTTGGAAACTCACCCACCCTCCTCATTTCTCGTGAGGATTCCAGAATGCATGAACTTGTTTCGAGATTCCTCTGTTTGGGCCCTGAACCATATGGGACAACTTGAGCCAGAAGAAGACGAACTTTTTTGAACGTCTCGGAATTGGTTGGAAACTCACCCACCCTCCTCATTTCTCGTGAGGATTCCAGAATGCATGAACTTGTTTCCAGATTCCTCCCTTTCGGCCCTGAACCATATGGGACAACTTGAGGCAGAAGAAGACGAACTTTTTCCAACGTCTCGGAATTGCTTCGAAACTCACCCACCCTCCTCATTTCTCGTGAGGATTCCAGAATGCATGAACTTGTTTCGAGATTCCTCCCTTTTGGCCCTGAACCATATGGGACAGCTTGAGGCAGAAGAAGACGAACTTTTTTCAACGTCTCCGAATTGCGTGGAAACTCACCCACCCTCCTCATTTCTCGTGAGGATTCCAGAATGCATGAACTTGTTTCGAGATTCCTCCGTTTGGGCCCTGAACCATTTGGGACAACTTGAGGCAGAAGAAGACGAACTTTTTTCAACGTCTCCGAATTGCGTGGAAACTCACCCACCCTCCTCATTTCTCGTGAGGATTCCAGAATGCATGAACTTGTTTCGAGATTCCTCCCTTTGGGCCCTGAACCATTTGGGACAACTTGAGGCAGAAGAAGACGAACTTTTTTCAACGTCTCGGAATTGCTTGGAAACTCACCCATCCTCCTCATTTCTCGTGAGGATTCCAGAATGCATGAACTTGTTTCGAGATTCCTCCGGTTGGGCCCTGAACCATTTAGGACAACTTGAGGCAGAAGAAGACGAACTTTTTTCAACGTCTCGGAATTGGTTGGAAACTCACCCACCCTCCTCATTTCTCGTGAGGATTCCAGAATGCATGAACTTGTTTCGAGATTCCTCCGTTTGGGCCCTGAACCATATGGGACAACTTGAGCCAGAAGAAGACGAACTTTTTTGAACGTCTCGGAATAGCGTGGAAACTCACCCACCCTCCTCATTTCTCGTGAGGATTCCAGAATGCATGAACTTGTTTCGAGATTCCTCCCTTTGGGCCCTGAACCATTTGGGACAACTTGAGGCAGAAGAAGACGAACTTTTTTCAACGTCTCGGAATTGCTTGGAAACTCACCCATCCTCCTCATTTCTCGTGAGGATTCCAGAATGCATGAACTTGTTTCGAGATTCCTCCGGTTGGGCCCTGAACCATTTAGGACAACTTGAGGCAGAAGAAGACGAACTTTTTTCAACGTCTCGGAATTGGTTGGAAACTCACCCACCCTCCTCATTTCTCGTGAGGATTCCAGAATGCATGAACTTGTTTCGAGATTCCTCCGTTTGGGCCCTGATCCATATGGGACAACTTGAGCCAGAAGAAGACGAACTTTTTTGAACGTCTCGGAATTGGTTGGAAACTCACCCACCCTCGTCATTTCTCGTGAGGATTCCAGAATGCATGAACTTGTTTCCAGATTCCTCCCTTTCGGCCCTGAACCATATGGGACAACTTGAGGCAGAAGAAGACGAACTTTTTTCAACGTCTCGGAATTGCTTCGAAACTCACCCACCCTCCTCATTTCTCGTGAGGATTCCAGAATGCATGAACTTGTTTCGAGATTCCTCCCTTTGGGCCCTGAACCATATGGGACAGCTTGAGGCAGAAGAAGACGAACTTTTTTCAACGTCTCCGAATTGCGTGGAAACTCACCCACCCTCCTCATTTCTCGTGAGGATTCCAGAATGCATGAACTTGTTTCGAGATTCCTCCGTTTGGGCCCTGAACCATTTGGGACAACTTGAGGCAGAAGAAGAAGAAATTTTTTCAACGACTCCGAATTGCGTGGAAACTCACCCACCCTCCTCATTTCTCGTGAGGATTCCAGAATGCATGAACTTGTTTCGAGATTCCTCCCTTTGGGCCCTGAACCATTTGGGACAACTTGAGCCAGAAGAAGACGAACTTTTTTGAACGTCTCGGAATTGGTTGGAAACTCACCCACCCTCCTCATTTCTCGTGAGGATTCCAGAATGCATGAACTTGTTTCGAGATTCCTCCGTTTGGGCCCTGAACCAATTGGGAAGACTTGAGGCAGAAGAAGACGAACTTTTTTCAACGACTCCGAATTGCGTGGAAACTCACCCACCCTCCTCATTTCTCGTGAGGATTCCAGAATGCATGAACTTGTTTCGAGATTCCTCCCTTTGGGCCCTGAACCATATGGGACAACTTGAGGCAGAAGAAGACGAACTTTTTTCAACGTCTCCGAATTGCGTGGAAACTCACCCACCCTCCTCATTTCTCGTGAGGATTCCAGAATGCATGAACTTGTTTCGAGATTCCTCCCTTTGGGCCCTGAACCATTTGGGACAACTTGAGGCAGAAGAAGACGAACTTTTTTCAACGTCTCCGAATTGCTTGGAAACTCACCCATCCTCCTCATTTCTCGTGAGGATTCCAGAATGCATGAACTTGTTTCGAGATTCCTCCGGTTGGGCCCTGAACCATTTGGGACAACTTGAGGCAGAAGAAGACGAACTTTTTTCAACGTCTCGGAATTGGTTGGAAACTCACCCACCATCCTCATTTCTCGTGAGGATTCCAGAATGCATGAACTTGTTTCGAGATTCCTCTGTTTGGGCCCTGAACCATATGGGACAACTTGAGCCAGAAGAAGACGAACTTTTTTGAACGTCTCGGAATTGGTTGGAAACTCACCCACCCTCCTCATTTCTCGTGAGGATTCCAGAATGCATGAACTTGTTTCCAGATTCCTCCCTTTCGGCCCTGAACCATATGGGACAACTTGAGGCAGAAGAAGACGAACTTTTTTCAACGTCTCGGAATTGGTTCGAAACTCACCCACCCTCCTCATTTCTCGTGAGGATTCCAGAATGCATGAACTTGTTTCGAGATTCCTCCCTTTTGGCCCTGAACCATATGGGACAGCTTGAGGCAGAAGAAGACGAACTTTTTTCAACGTCTCCGAATTGCGTGGAAACTCACCCACCCTCCTCATTTCTCGTGAGGATTCCAGAATGCATGAACTTGTTTCGAGATTCCTCCGTTTGGGCCCTGAACCATTTGGGACAACTTGAGGCAGAAGAAGACGAACTTTTTTCAACGACTCCGAATTGCGTGGAAACTCACCCACCCTCCTCATTTCTCGTGAGGATTCCAGAATGCATGAACTTGTTTCGAGATTCCTCCCTTTGGGCCCTGAACCATATGGGACAACTTGAGGCAGAAGAAGACGAACTTTTTTCATCTTCTCCGAATTGCGTGGAAACTCACCCACCCTCCTCATTTCTCTTGAGGATTCCAGAATGCATGAACTTGTTTCGAGATTCCTCCGTTTGGGCCCTGAACCATTTGGCAAGACTTGAGGCAGAAGAAAACGAACTTTTTTCAACGACTCCGAATTGCGTGGAAACTCACCCACCCTCCTCATTTCTCGTGAGGTTTCCAGAATGCATGAACTTGTTTCCAGATTCCTCCCTTTCGGCCCTGAACCATATGGGACAACTTGAGGCAGAAGAAGACGAACTTTTTTCAACGTCTCGGAATTGCTTAGAAACTCACCCACCCTCCTCATTTCTCGTGAGGATTCCAGAATGCATGAACTTGTTTCGAGATTCCTCCCTTTTGGCCCTGAACCATATGGGACAACTTGAGGCAGAAGAAGACGAACTTTTTTCAACGACTCCGAATTGCGTGGAAACTCACCCACCCTCCTCATTTCTCGTGAGGATTCCAGAATGCATGAACTTGTTTCGAGATTCCTCCGTTTGGGCACTGAACCATTTGGGACAACTTGAGGCAGAAGAAGACGAACTTTTTTCAACGACTCCGAATCGCATGGAAACTCACCCACCCTCCTCATTTCTCGTGAGGATTCCAGAATGCATGTACTTGTTTCGAGATTCCTCCGTTTGGGCCCTGAACCATTTGGGACAACTTGAGGCAGAAGAAGACGAACTTTTTTCAACGTCTCGGAATTGCTTCGGAACTCACCCACCCTCCTCATTTCTCGTGAGGATTCCAGAATGCATGAACTTGTTTCGACATTCCTCCCTTTTGGCCCTGAACCATATGGGACAACTTGAGGCAGAAGAAGACGAACTTTTTTCAACGACTCCGAATTGCGTGGAAACTCACCCACCCTCCTCATTTCTCGTGAGGATTCCAGAATGCATGAACTTGTTTCGAGATTCCTCCCTTTGGGCCCTGAACCATTTGGGACAACTTGAGCCAGAAGAAGACGAACTTTTTTGAACGTCTCGGAATTGGTTGGAAACTCACCCACCCTCCTCATTTCTCGTGAGGATTCCAGAATGCATGAACTTGTTTCGAGATTCCTCCGTTTGGGCCCTGAACCAATTGGGAAGACTTGAGGCAGAAGAAGACGAACTTTTTTCAACGACTCCGAATTGCGTGGAAACTCACCCACCCTCCTCATTTCTCGTGAGGATTCCAGAATGCATGAACTTGTTTCGAGATTCCTCCCTTTGGGCCCTGAACCATATGGGACAACTTGAGGCAGAAGAAGACGAACTTTTTTCAACGTCTCCGAATTGCGTGGAAACTCACCCACCCTCCTCATTTCTCGTGAGGATTCCAGAATGCATGAACTTGTTTCGAGATTCCTCCCTTTGGGCCCTGAACCATTTGGGACAACTTGAGGCAGAAGAAGACGAACTTTTTTCAACGTCTCGGAATTGCTTGGAAACTCACCCATCCTCCTCATTTCTCGTGAGGATTCCAGAATGCATGAACTTGTTTCGAGATTCCTCCGGTTGGGCCCTGAACCATTTGGGACAACTTGAGGCAGAAGAAGACGAACTTTTTTCAACGTCTCGGAATTGGTTGGAAACTCACCCACCCTCCTCATTTCTCGTGAGGATTCCAGAATGCATGAACTTGTTTCGAGATTCCTCTGTTTGGGCCCTGAACCATATGGGACAACTTGAGCCAGAAGAAGACGAACTTTTTTGAACGTCTCGGAATTGGTTGGAAACTCACCCACCCTCCTCATTTCTCGTGAGGATTCCAGAATGCATGAACTTGTTTCCAGATTCCTCCCTTTCGGCCCTGAACCATATGGGACAACTTGAGGCAGAAGAAGACGAACTTTTTTCAACGTCTCGGAATTGCTTCGAAACTCACCCACCCTCCTCATTTCTCGTGAGGATTCCAGAATGCATGAACTTGTTTCGAGATTCCTCCCTTTTGGCCCTGAACCATATGGGACAGCTTGAGGCAGAAGAAGACGAACTTTTTTCAACGTCTCCGAATTGCGTGGAAACTCACCCACCCTCCTCATTTCTCGTGAGGATTCCAGAATGCATGAACTTGTTTCGAGATTCCTCCCTTTGGGCCCTGAACCATTTGGGACAACTTGAGGCAGAAGAAGACGAACTTTTTTCAACGTCTCGGAATTGCTTGGAAACTCACCCATCCTCCTCATTTCTCGTGAGGATTCCAGAATGCATGAACTTGTTTCGAGATTCCTCCGGTTGGGCCCTGAACCATTTGGGACAACTTGAGGCAGAAGAAGACGAACTTTTTTCAACGTCTCGGAATTGGTTGGAAACTCACCCACCATCCTCATTTCTCGTGAGGATTCCAGAATGCATGAACTTGTTTCGAGATTCCTCTGTTTGGGCCCTGAACCATGTGGGACAACTTGAGCCAGTAGAAGACGAACTTTTTTGAACGTCTCGGAATTGGTTGGAAACTCACCCACCCTCCTCATTTCTCGTGAGGATTCCAGAATGCATGAACTTGTTTCCAGATTCCTCCCTTTCGGCCCTGAACCATATGGGACAACTTGAGGCAGAAGAAGACGAACTTTTTTCAACGTCTCGGAATTGCTTAGAAACTCACCCACCTTCCTCATTTCTCGTGAGGATTCCAGAATGCATGAACTTGTTTCGAGATTCCTCCCTTTTGGCCCTGAACCATATGGGACAACTTGAGGCAGAAGAAGACGAACTTTTTTCAACGACTCCGAATTGCGTGGAAACTCACCCACCCTCCTCATTTCTCGTGAGGATTCCAGAATGCATGAACTTTTTTCGAGATTCCTCTGTTTGGGCCCTGAACCATTTGGGACAACTTGAGGCAGAAGAAGAAGAACTTTTTTCAACGACTCCGAATTGCGTGGAAACTCACCCACCCTCCTCATTTCTCGTGAGGATTCCAGAATGCATGAACTTGTTTCGAGATTCCTCCGTTTGGGCCCTGAACCATTTGGGACAACTTGAGGCAGAAGAAGACGAACTTTTTTCAACGACTCCGAATTGCGTGGAAACTCACCCACCCTCCTCATTTCTCGTGAGGATTCTAGAATGCATGAACTTGTGTCGAGATTCCTCCGTTTGGGCCCTGAACCATTTGGGACAACTTGAGGCAGAAGAAGACGAACTTTTTTCAACGACTCCGAATTGCGTTGAAACTCACCCACCCTCCTCATTTCTCGTGAGGATTTCAGAATGCATGAACTTGTTTCGAGATTCCTCCCTTTGGGCCCTGAACCATATGGGACAACTTGAGGCAGAAGAAGACGAACTTTTTTCAACGTCTCCGAATTGCGTGGAAACTCACCAACCCTCCTCATTTCTCGTGAGGTCTCCAGAATGCATGAACTTGTTTCGAGATTCCTCCCTTTGGGCCCTGAACCATTTGGGACAACTTGAGCCAGAAGAAGACGAACTTTTTTGAACGTCTCGGAATTGGTTGGAAACTCACCCACCCTCCTCATTTCTCGTGAGGATTCCAGAATGCATGAACTTGTTTCGAGATTCCTCCGTTTGGGCCCTGAACCATTTGGGAAGACTTGAGGCAGAAGAAGACGAACTTTTTTCAACGACTCCGAATTGCGTGGAAACTCACCCACCCACCTCATTTCTCGTGAGGACTCCAGAATGCATGAACTTGTTTCGAGATTCCTCCGTTTGGGCCCTGAACCATTTGGGACAACTTGAGGCAGAAGAAGACGAACTTTTTTCAACGACTCCGAATTGCGTGGAAACTCACCCACCCTCCTCATTTCTCGTGAGGATTCCAGAATGCATGAACTTTTTTCGAGATTCCTCCGTTTGGGCCCTGAACTCACATTTGGGACAACTTGAGGCAGAAGAAGACGAACTTTTTTCAACGACTCCGAATTGCGTGGAAACTCACCCACCCTCCTCATTTCTCGTGAGGATTCTAGAATACATGAACTTGTGTCGAGATTCCTCCGTTTGGGCCCTGAACCATTTGGGACAACTTGAGGCAGAAGAAGACGAACTTTTTTCAACGACTCCGAATTGCGTGGAAACTCACCCACCCTCCTCATTTCTCGTGAGGATTGCAGAATGCATGAACTTGTTTCGAGATTCCTCCCTTTGGGCCCTGAACCATATGGGACAACTTGAGGCAGAAGAAGACGAACTTTTTTCAACGTCTCCGAATTGCGTGGAAACTCACCCACCCTCCTCATTTCTCGTGAGGATTCCAGAATGCATGAACTTGTTTCGAGATTCCTCCCTTTGGGCCCTGAACCATTTGGGACAACTTGAGCCAGAAGAAGACGAACTTTTTTGAACGTCTCGGAATTGGTTGGAAACTCACCCACCCTCCTCATTTCTCGTGAGGATTCCAGAATGCATGAACTTGTTTCGAGATTCCTCCGTTTGGGCCCTGAACCATTTGGGAAGACTTGAGGCAGAAGAAGACGAACTTTTTTCAACGACTCCGAATTGCGTGGAAACTCACCCACCCTCCTCATTTCTCGTGAGGACTCCAGAATGCATGTACTTGTTTCGAGATTCCTCCGTTTGGGCCCTGAACCATTTGGGACAACTTGAGGCAGAAGAAGACGAACTTTTTTCAACGTCCCCGAATTGCGTGGAAACTCACCCACCCTCCTCATTTCTCGTGAGGATTCCAGAATGCATGAACTTGTTTCCAGATTCCTCCCTTTCGGCCCTGAACCATATGGGACAACTTGAGGCAGAAGAAGACGAACTTTTTTCAACGTCTCGGAATTGCTTCGAAACTCACCCACCCTCCTCATTTCTCGTGAGGATTCCAGAATGCATGAACTTGTTTCGAGATTCCTCCGTTTGGGCCCTGAACCATTTGGGACAACTTGAGGCAGAAGAAGAAGAACTTTTTTCAACGACTCCGAATTGCGTGGAAACTCACCCACCCTCCTCATTTCTCGTGAGGATTCCAGAATGCATGAACTTGTTTCGAGATTCCTCCGTTTGGGCACTGAACCATTTGGGACAACTTGAGGAAGAAGAAGACGAACTTTTTTCAACGACTCCGAATTGCGTGGAAACTCACCCACCATCCTCATTTCTCGTGAGGATTCCAGAATGCATGAACTTGTTTCGAGATTCCTCCGTTTGGGCCCTGAACCATTTGGGACAACTTGAGGCAGAAGAAGACGAACTTTTTTCAACGACTCCGAATTGCGTGGAAACTCACCCACCCTCCTCATTTCTCGTGAGGATTCTAGAATGCATGAACTTGTGTCGAGATTCCTCCGTTTGGGCCCTGAACCATTTGGGACAACTTGAGGCAGAAGAAGACGAACTTTTTTCAACGACTCCGAATTGCGTTGAAACTCACCCACCCTCCTCATTTCTCGTGAGGATTCCAGAATGCATGAACTTGTTTCGAGATTCCTCCCTTTGGGCCCTGAACCATATGGGACAACTTGAGGCAGAAGAAGACGAACTTTTTTCAACGTCTCCGAATTGCGTGGAAACTCACCCACCCTCCTCATTTCTCGTGAGGATTCCAGAATGCATGAACTTGTTTCGAGATTCCTCCCTTTGGGCCCTGAACCATTTGGGACAACTTGAGCCAGAAGAAGACGAACTTTTTTGAACGTCTCGGAATTGGTTGGAAACTCACCCACCCTCCTCATTTCTCGTGAGGATTCCAGAATGCATGAACTTGTTTCGAGATTCCTCCGTTTGGGCCCTGAACCATTTGGGAAGACTTGAGGCAGAAGAAGACGAACTTTTTTCAACGACTCCGAATTGCGTGGAAACTCACCCACCCACCTCATTTCTCGTGAGGACTCCAGAATGCATGAACTTGTTTCGAGATTCCTCCATTTGGGCCCTGAACCATTTGGGACAACTTGAGGCAGAAGAAGACGAACTTTTTTCAACGACTCCGAATTGCGTGGAAACTCACCCACCCTCCTCATTTCTTGTGAGGATTCCAGAATGCATGAACTTTTTTCGAGATTCCTCCGTTTGGGCCCTGAACTCACATTTGGGACAACTTGAGGCAGAAGAAGACGAACTTTTTTCAACGACTCCGAATTGCGTGGAAACTCACCCACCCTCCTCATTTCTCGTGAGGATTCTAGAATGCATGAACTTGTGTCGAGATTCCTCCGTTTGGGCCCTGAACCATTTGGGACAACTTGAGGCAGAAGAAGACGAACTTTTTTCAACGACTCCGAATTGCGTGGAAACTCACCCACCCTCCTCATTTCTCGTGAGGATTGCAGAATGCATGAACTTGTTTCGAGATTCCTCCCTTTGGGCCCTGAACCATATGGGACAACTTGAGGCAGAAGAAGACGAACTTTTTTCAACGTCTCCGAATTGCGTGGAAACTCACCCACCCTCCTCATTTCTCGTGAGGATTCCAGAATGCATGAACTTGTTTCGAGATTCCTCCCTTTGGGCCCTGAACAATTTGGGACAACTTGAGCCAGAAGAAGACGAACTTTTTTGAACGTCTCGGAATTGGTTGGAAACTCACCCACCCTCCTCATTTCTTGTGATGATTCCAGAATGCATGAACTTGTTTCGAGATTCCTCCGTTTGGGCCCTGAACCATTTGGGAAGACTTGAGGCAGAAGAAGACGAACTTTTTTCAACGACTCCGAATTGCGTGGAAACTCACCCACCCTCCTCATTTCTCGTGAGGACTCCAGAATGCATGTACTTGTTTCGAGATTCCTCCGTTTGGGCCCTGAACCATTTGGGACAACTTGAGGCAGAAGAAGACGAACTTTTTTCAACGTCCCCGAATTGCGTGGAAACTCACCCACCCTCCTCATTTCTCGTGAGGATTCCAGAATGCATGAACTTGTTTCCAGATTCCTCCCTTTCGGCCCTGAACCATATGGGACAACTTGAGGCAGAAGAAGACGAACTTTTTTCAACGTCTCGGAATTGCTTCGAAACTCACCCACCCTCCTCATTTCTCGTGAGGATTCCAGAATGGATGAACTTGTTTCGAGATTCCTCCCTTTTGGCCCTGAACCATATGGGACAACTTGAGGCAGAAGAAGACGAACTTTTTTCAACGACTCCGAATTGCGTGGAAACTCACCCACCCTCCTCATTTCTCGTGAGGATTCCAGAATGCATGAACTTGTTTCCAGATTCCTCCCTTTCGGCCCTGAACCATATGGGACAACTTGAGGCAGAAGAAGACGAACTTTTTTCAACGTCTCGGAATTGCTTAGAAACTCACCCACCCTCCTCATTTCTCGTGAGGATTCCCGAATGCATGAACTTGTTTCGAGATTCCTCCCTTTTGGCCCTGAACCATATGGGACAACTTGAGGCAGAAGAAGACGAACTTTTTTCAACGACTCCGAATTGCGTGGAAACTCACCCACCCTCCTCATTTCTCGTGAGGATTCCAGAATGCATGAACTTGTTTCGAGATTCCTCCGTTTGGGCCCTGAACCATTTGGGACAACTTGAGGCAGAAGAAGAAGAACTTTTTTCAACGACTCCGAATTGCGTGGAAACTCACCCACCCTCCTCATTTCTCGTGAGGATTCCAGAATGCATGAACTTGTTTCGAGATTCCTCCGTTTGGGCACTGAACCATTTGGGACAACTTGAGGAAGAAGAAGACGAACTTTTTTCAACGACTCCGAATTGCATGGAAACTCACCCACCCACCTCATTTCTCGTGAGGATTCCAGAATGCATGTACTTGTTTCGAGATTCCTCCGTTTGGGCCCTGAACCATTTGGGACAACTTGAGGCAGAAGAAGACGAACTTTTTTCAACGTCTCGGAATTGCTTCGAAACTCACCCACCCTCCTCATTTCTCGTGAGGATTCCAGAATGCATGAACTTGTTTCGAGATTCCTCCCTTTTGGCCCTGAACCATATGGGACAACTTGAGGCAGAAGAAGACGAACTTTTTTCAACGACTCCGAATTGCGTGGAAACTCACCCACCCTCCTCATTTCTCGTGAGGATTCCAGAATGCATGAACTTGTTTCGAGATTCCTCCCTTTGGGCCCTGAACCATTTGGGACAACTTGAGCCAGAAGAAGACGAACTTTTTTGAACGTCTCGGAATTGGTTGGAAACTCACCCACCCTCCTCATTTCTCGTGAGGATTCCAGAATGCATGAACTTGTTTCGAGATTCCTCCGTTTGGGCCCTGAACCAATTGGGAAGACTTGAGGCAGAAGAAGACGAACTTTTTTCAACGACTCCGAATTGCGTGGAAACTCACCCACCCTCCTCATTTCTCGTGAGGATTCCAGAATGCATGAACTTGTTTCGAGATTCCTCCCTTTGGGCCCTGAACCATATGGGACAACTTGAGGCAGAAGAAAACGAACTTTTTTCAACGACTCCGAATTGCGTGGAAACTCACCCACCCTCCTCATTTCTCGTGAGGATTCTAGAATGCATGAACTTGTGTCGAGATTCCTCCGTTTGGGCCCTGAACCATTTGGGACAACTTGAGGCAGAAGAAGACGAACTTTTTTCAACGACTCCGAATTGCGTGGAAACTCACCCACCCTCCTCATTTCTCGTGAGGATTCCAGAATGCATGAACTTGTTTCGCGATTCCTCCCTTTGGGCCCTGAACCATATGGGACAACTTGAGGCAGAAGAAGACGAACTTTTTTCAACGTCTCCGAATTGCGTGGAAACTCACCCACCCTCCTCATTTCTCGTGAGGATTCCAGAATGCATGAACTTGTTTCGAGATTCCTCCCTTTGGGCCCTGAACCATTTGGGACAACTTGAGCCAGAAGAAGACGAACTTTTTTGAACGTCTCGGAATTGGTTGGAAACTCACCCACCCTCCTCATTTCTCGTGAGGATTCCAGAATGCATGAACTTGTTTCGAGATTCCTCCGTTTGGGCCCTGAACCATTTGGGAAGACTTGAGGCAGAAGAAGACGAACTTTTTTCAACGACTCCGAATTGCGTGGAAACTCACCCACCCTCCTCATTTCTCGTGAGGACTCCAGAATGCATGTACTTGTTTCGAGATTCCTCCGTTTGGGCCCTGAACCATTTGGGACAACTTGAGGCAGAAGAAGACGAACTTTTTTCAACATCCCCGAATTGCGTGGAAACTCACCCACCCTCCTCATTTCTCGTGAGGACTCCAGAATGCATGAACTTGTTTCGAGATTCCTCCGTTTGGGCTCTGAACCATTTGGGACAACTTGAGGCAGAAGAAGACGAACTTTTTTCTACGACTCCGAATTGCGTGGAAACTCACCCACCCTCCTCATTTCTCGTGAGGATTCCAGAATGCATGAACTTGTTTCGAGATTCCTCCCTTTGGGCCCTGAACCATTTGGGACAACTTGAGCCAGAAGAAGACGAACTTTTTTGAACGTCTCGGAATTGGTTGGAAACTCACCCACCCTCCTCATTTCTCGTGAGGATTCCAGAATGCATGAACTTGTTTCGAGATTCCTCCGTTTGGGCCCTGAACCATTTGGGAAGACTTGAGGCAGAAGAAGACGAACTTTTTTCAACGACTCCGAATTGCGTGGAAACTCACCCACCCACCTCATTTCTCGTGAGGACTCCAGAATGCATGAACTTGTTTCGAGATTCCTCCATTTGGGCCCTGAACCATTTGGGACAACTTGAGGCAGAAGAAGACGAACTTTTTTCAACGACTCCGAATTGCGTGGAAACTCACCCACCCTCCTCATTTCTCGTGAGGATTCCAGAATGCATGAACTTTTTTCGAGATTCCTCCGTTTGGGCCCTGAACTCACATTTGGGACAACTTGAGGCAGAAGAAGACGAACTTTTTTCAACGACTCCGAATTGCGTGGAAACTCACCCACCCTCCTCATTTCTCGTGAGGATTCTAGAATGCATGAACTTGTGTCGAGATTCCTCCGTTTGGGCCCTGAACCATTTGGGACAACTTGAGGCAGAAGAAGACGAACTTTTTTCAACGACTCCGAATTGCGTGGAAACTCACCCACCCTCCTCATTTCTCGTGAGGATTGCAGAATGCATGAACTTGTTTCGAGATTCCTCCCTTTGGGCCCTGAACCATATGGGACAACTTGAGGCAGAAGAAGACGAACTTTTTTCAACGTCTCCGAATTGCGTGGAAACTCACCCACCCTCCTCATTTCTCGTGAGGATTCCAGAATGCATGAACTTGTTTCGAGATTCCTCCCTTTGGGCCCTGAACCATTTGGGACAACTTGAGCCAGAAGAAGACGAACTTTTTTGAACGTCTCGGAATTGGTTGGAAACTCACCCACCCTCCTCATTTCTTGTGATGATTCCAGAATGCATGAACTTGTTTCGAGATTCCTCCGTTTGGGCCCTGAACCATTTGGGAAGACTTGAGGCAGAAGAAGACGAACTTTTTTCAACGACTCCGAATTGCGTGGAAACTCACCCACCCTCCTCATTTCTCGTGAGGACTCCAGAATGCATGTACTTGTTTCGAGATTCCTCCGTTTGGGCCCTGAACCATTTGGGACAACTTGAGGCAGAAGAAGACGAACTTTTTTCAACGTCCCCGAATTGCGTGGAAACTCACCCACCCTCCTCATTTCTCGTGAGGATTCCAGAATGCATGAACTTGTTTCCAGATTCCTCCCTTTCGGCCCTGAACCATATGGGACAACTTGAGGCAGAAGAAGACGAACTTTTTTCAACGTCTCGGAATTGCTTCGAAACTCACCCACCCTCCTCATTTCTCGTGAGGATTCCAGAATGGATGAACTTGTTTCGAGATTCCTCCCTTTTGGCCCTGAACCATATGGGACAACTTGAGGCAGAAGAAGACGAACTTTTTTCAACGACTCCGAATTGCGTGGAAACTCACCCACCCTCCTCATTTCTCGTGAGGATTCCAGAATGCATGAACTTGTTTCCAGATTCCTCCCTTTCGGCCCTGAACCATATGGGACAACTTGAGGCAGAAGAAGACGAACTTTTTTCAACGTCTCGGAATTGCTTAGAAACTCACCCACCCTCCTCATTTCTCGTGAGGATTCCCGAATGCATGAACTTGTTTCGAGATTCCTCCCTTTTGGCCCTGAACCATATGGGACAACTTGAGGCAGAAGAAGACGAACTTTTTTCAACGACTCCGAATTGCGTGGAAACTCACCCACCCTCCTCATTTCTCGTGAGGATTCCAGAATGCATGAACTTGTTTCGAGATTCCTCCGTTTGGGCCCTGAACCATTTGGGACAACTTGAGGCAGAAGAAGAAGAACTTTTTTCAACGACTCCGAATTGCGTGGAAACTCACCCACCCTCCTCATTTCTCGTGAGGATTCCAGAATGCATGAACTTGTTTCGAGATTCCTCCGTTTGGGCACTGAACCATTTGGGACAACTTGAGGAAGAAGAAGACGAACTTTTTTCAACGACTCCGAATTGCATGGAAACTCACCCACCCACCTCATTTCTCGTGAGGATTCCAGAATGCATGTACTTGTTTCGAGATTCCTCCGTTTGGGCCCTGAACCATTTGGGACAACTTGAGGCAGAAGAAGACGAACTTTTTTCAACGTCTCGGAATTGCTTCGAAACTCACCCACCCTCCTCATTTCTCGTGAGGATTCCAGAATGCATGAACTTGTTTCGAGATTCCTCCCTTTTGGCCCTGAACCATATGGGACAACTTGAGGCAGAAGAAGACGAACTTTTTTCAACGACTCCGAATTGCGTGGAAACTCACCCACCCTCCTCATTTCTCGTGAGGATTCCAGAATGCATGAACTTGTTTCGAGATTCCTCCCTTTGGGCCCTGAACCATTTGGGACAACTTGAGCCAGAAGAAGACGAACTTTTTTGAACGTCTCGGAATTGGTTGGAAACTCACCCACCCTCCTCATTTCTCGTGAGGATTCCAGAATGCATGAACTTGTTTCGAGATTCCTCCGTTTGGGCCCTGAACCAATTGGGAAGACTTGAGGCAGAAGAAGACGAACTTTTTTCAACGACTCCGAATTGCGTGGAAACTCACCCACCCTCCTCATTTCTCGTGAGGATTCCAGAATGCATGAACTTGTTTCGAGATTCCTCCCTTTGGGCCCTGAACCATATGGGACAACTTGAGGCAGAAGAAAACGAACTTTTTTCAACGACTCCGAATTGCGTGGAAACTCACCCACCCTCCTCATTTCTCGTGAGGATTCTAGAATGCATGAACTTGTGTCGAGATTCCTCCGTTTGGGCCCTGAACCATTTGGGACAACTTGAGGCAGAAGAAGACGAACTTTTTTCAACGACTCCGAATTGCGTGGAAACTCACCCACCCTCCTCATTTCTCGTGAGGATTCCAGAATGCATGAACTTGTTTCGCGATTCCTCCCTTTGGGCCCTGAACCATATGGGACAACTTGAGGCAGAAGAAGACGAACTTTTTTCAACGTCTCCGAATTGCGTGGAAACTCACCCACCCTCCTCATTTCTCGTGAGGATTCCAGAATGCATGAACTTGTTTCGAGATTCCTCCCTTTGGGCCCTGAACCATTTGGGACAACTTGAGCCAGAAGAAGACGAACTTTTTTGAACGTCTCGGAATTGGTTGGAAACTCACCCACCCTCCTCATTTCTCGTGAGGATTCCAGAATGCATGAACTTGTTTCGAGATTCCTCCGTTTGGGCCCTGAACCATTTGGGAAGACTTGAGGCAGAAGAAGACGAACTTTTTTCAACGACTCCGAATTGCGTGGAAACTCACCCACCCTCCTCATTTCTCGTGAGGACTCCAGAATGCATGTACTTGTTTCGAGATTCCTCCGTTTGGGCCCTGAACCATTTGGGACAACTTGAGGCAGAAGAAGACGAACTTTTTTCAACATCCCCGAATTGCGTGGAAACTCACCCACCCTCCTCATTTCTCGTGAGGACTCCAGAATGCATGAACTTGTTTCGAGATTCCTCCGTTTGGGCTCTGAACCATTTGGGACAACTTGAGGCAGAAGAAGACGAACTTTTTTCTACGACTCCGAATTGCGTGGAAACTCACCCACCCTCCTCATTTCTCGTGAGGATTCCAGAATGCATGAACTTTTTTCGAGATTCCTCCGTTTGGGCCCTGAACCATTTGGGACAACTTGAGGCAGAAGAAGAAGAACTTTTTTCAACGACTCCGAATTGCGTGGAAACTCACCCACCCTCCTCATTTCTTGTGAGGATTCCAGAATGCATGAACTTGTTTCGAGATTCCTCCGTTTGAGCCCTGAACCATTTGGGACAACTTGAGGCAGAAGAAGACGAACTTTTTTCAACGACTCCGAATTGCGTGGAAACTCACCCACCCTCCTCATTTCTCGTGAGGATTCCAGAATGCATGAACTTGTTTCGAGATTCCTCCCTTTGGGCCCTGAACCATTTGGGACAACTTGAGCCAGAAGAAGACGAACTTTTTTGAACGTCTCGGAATTGGTTGGAAACTCACCCACCCTCCTCATTTCTCGTGAGGATTCCAGAATGCATGAACTTGTTTCGAGATTCCTCCGTTTGGGCCCTGAACCATTTGGGAAGACTTGAGGCAGAAGAAGACGAACTTTTTTCAACGACTCCGAATTGCGTGGAAACTCACCCACCCACCTCATTTCTCGTGAGGACTCCAGAATGCATGAACTTGTTTCGAGATTCCTCCCTTTGGGCCCTGAACCATTTGGGACAACTTGAGCCAGAAGAAGACGAACTTTTTTGAACGTCTCGGAATTGGTTGGAAACTCACCCACCCTCCTCATTTCTCGTGAGGATTCCAGAATGCATGAACTTGTTTCGAGATTCCTCCGTTTGGGCCCTGAACCATTTGGGAAGACTTGAGGCAGAAAAAGACGAACTTTTTTCAACGACTCCGAATTGCGTGGAAACTCACCCACCCTCCTCATTTCTCGTGAGGACTCCAGAATGCATGAACTTGTTTCCAGATTCCTCCCTTTCGGCCCTGAACCATATGGGACAACTTGAGGCAGAAGAAGACGAACTTTTTTCAACGTCTCGGAATTGCTTAGAAACTCACCCACCCTCCTCATTTCTCGTGAGGATTCCCGAATGCATGAACTTGTTTCGAGATTCCTCCCTTTTGGCCCTGAACCATATGGGACAACTTGAGGCAGAAGAAGACGAACTTTTTTCAACGACTCCGAATTGCGTGGAAACTCACCCACCCTCCTCATTTCTCGTGAGGATTCCAGAATGCATGAACTTGTTTCGAGATTCCTCCGTTTGGGCCCTGAACCATTTGGGACAACTTGAGGCAGAAGAAGAAGAACTTTTTTCAACGACTCCGAATTGCGTGGAAACTCACCCACCCTCCTCATTTCTCGTGAGGATTCCAGAATGCATGAACTTGTTTCGAGATTCCTCCGTTTGGGCCCTGAACTCACATTTGGGACAACTTGAGGCAGAAGAAGACGAACTTTTTTCAACGACTCCGAATTGCGTGGAAACTCACCCACCCTCCTCATTTCTCGTGAGGATTGCAGAATGCATGAACTTGTTTCGAGATTCCTCCCTTTGGGCCCTGAACCATATGGGACAACTTGAGGCAGAAGAAGACGAACTTTTTTCAACGTCTCCGAATTGCGTGGAAACTCACCCACCCTCCTCATTTCTCGTGAGGATTCCAGAATGCATGAACTTGTTTCGAGATTCCTCCCTTTGGGCCCTGAACCATTTGGGACAACTTGAGCCAGAAGAAGACGAACTTTTTTGAACGTCTCGGAATTGGTTGGAAACTCACCCACCCTCCTCATTTCTTGTGATGATTCCAGAATGCATGAACTTGTTTCGAGATTCCTCCGTTTGGGCCCTGAACCATTTGGGAAGACTTGAGGCAGAAGAAGACGAACTTTTTTCAACGACTCCGAATTGCGTGGAAACTCACCCACCCTCCTCATTTCTCGTGAGGACTCCAGAATGCATGTACTTGTTTCGAGATTCCTCCGTTTGGGCCCTGAACCATTTGGGACAACTTGAGGCAGAAGAAGACGAACTTTTTTCAACGTCCCCGAATTGCGTGGAAACTCACCCACCCTCCTCATTTCTCGTGAGGATTCCAGAATGCATGAACTTGTTTCCAGATTCCTCCCTTTCGGCCCTGAACCATATGGGACAACTTGAGGCAGAAGAAGACGAACTTTTTTCAACGTCTCGGAATTGCTTCGAAACTCACCCACCCTCCTCATTTCTCGTGAGGATTCCAGAATGGATGAACTTGTTTCGAGATTCCTCCCTTTTGGCCCTGAACCATATGGGACAACTTGAGGCAGAAGAAGACGAACTTTTTTCAACGACTCCGAATTGCGTGGAAACTCACCCACCCTCCTCATTTCTCGTGAGGATTCCAGAATGCATGAACTTGTTTCCAGATTCCTCCCTTTCGGCCCTGAACCATATGGGACAACTTGAGGCAGAAGAAGACGAACTTTTTTCAACGTCTCGGAATTGCTTAGAAACTCACCCACCCTCCTCATTTCTCGTGAGGATTCCCGAATGCATGAACTTGTTTCGAGATTCCTCCCTTTTGGCCCTGAACCATATGGGACAACTTGAGGCAGAAGAAGACGAACTTTTTTCAACGACTCCGAATTGCGTGGAAACTCACCCACCCTCCTCATTTCTCGTGAGGATTCCAGAATGCATGAACTTGTTTCGAGATTCCTCCGTTTGGGCCCTGAACCATTTGGGACAACTTGAGGCAGAAGAAGAAGAACTTTTTTCAACGACTCCGAATTGCGTGGAAACTCACCCACCCTCCTCATTTCTCGTGAGGATTCCAGAATGCATGAACTTGTTTCGAGATTCCTCCGTTTGGGCACTGAACCATTTGGGACAACTTGAGGAAGAAGAAGACGAACTTTTTTCAACGACTCCGAATTGCATGGAAACTCACCCACCCACCTCATTTCTCGTGAGGATTCCAGAATGCATGTACTTGTTTCGAGATTCCTCCGTTTGGGCCCTGAACCATTTGGGACAACTTGAGGCAGAAGAAGACGAACTTTTTTCAACGTCTCGGAATTGCTTCGAAACTCACCCACCCTCCTCATTTCTCGTGAGGATTCCAGAATGCATGAACTTGTTTCGAGATTCCTCCCTTTTGGCCCTGAACCATATGGGACAACTTGAGGCAGAAGAAGACGAACTTTTTTCAACGACTCCGAATTGCGTGGAAACTCACCCACCCTCCTCATTTCTCGTGAGGATTCCAGAATGCATGAACTTGTTTCGAGATTCCTCCCTTTGGGCCCTGAACCATTTGGGACAACTTGAGCCAGAAGAAGACGAACTTTTTTGAACGTCTCGGAATTGGTTGGAAACTCACCCACCCTCCTCATTTCTCGTGAGGATTCCAGAATGCATGAACTTGTTTCGAGATTCCTCCGTTTGGGCCCTGAACCAATTGGGAAGACTTGAGGCAGAAGAAGACGAACTTTTTTCAACGACTCCGAATTGCGTGGAAACTCACCCACCCTCCTCATTTCTCGTGAGGATTCCAGAATGCATGAACTTGTTTCGAGATTCCTCCCTTTGGGCCCTGAACCATATGGGACAACTTGAGGCAGAAGAAAACGAACTTTTTTCAATGACTCCGAATTGCGTGGAAACTCACCCACCCTCCTCATTTCTCGTGAGGATTCTAGAATGCATGAACTTGTGTCGAGATTCCTCCGTTTGGGCCCTGAACCATTTGGGACAACTTGAGGCAGAAGAAGACGAACTTTTTTCAACGACTCCGAATTGCGTGGAAACTCACCCACCCTCCTCATTTCTCGTGAGGATTCCAGAATGCATGAACTTGTTTCGCGATTCCTCCCTTTGGGCCCTGAACCATATGGGACAACTTGAGGCAGAAGAAGACGAACTTTTTTCAACGTCTCCGAATTGCGTGGAAACTCACCCACCCTCCTCATTTCTCGTGAGGATTCCAGAATGCATGAACTTGTTTCGAGATTCCTCCCTTTGGGCCCTGAACCATTTGGGACAACTTGAGCCAGAAGAAGACGAACTTTTTTGAACGTCTCGGAATTGGTTGGAAACTCACCCACCCTCCTCATTTCTCGTGAGGATTCCAGAATGCATGAACTTGTTTCGAGATTCCTCCGTTTGGGCCCTGAACCATTTGGGAAGACTTGAGGCAGAAGAAGACGAACTTTTTTCAACGACTCCGAATTGCGTGGAAACTCACCCACCCTCCTCATTTCTCGTGAGGACTCCAGAATGCATGTACTTGTTTCGAGATTCCTCCGTTTGGGCCCTGAACCATTTGGGACAACTTGAGGCAGAAGAAGACGAACTTTTTTCAACATCCCCGAATTGCGTGGAAACTCACCCACCCTCCTCATTTCTCGTGAGGACTCCAGAATGCATGAACTTGTTTCGAGATTCCTCCGTTTGGGCTCTGAACCATTTGGGACAACTTGAGGCAGAAGAAGACGAACTTTTTTCTACGACTCCGAATTGCGTGGAAACTCACCCACCCTCCTCATTTCTCGTGAGGATTCCAGAATGCATGAACTTTTTTCGAGATTCCTCCGTTTGGGCCCTGAACCATTTGGGACAACTTGAGGCAGAAGAAGAAGAACTTTTTTCAACGACTCCGAATTGCGTGGAAACTCACCCACCCTCCTCATTTCTTGTGAGGATTCCAGAATGCATGAACTTGTTTCGAGATTCCTCCGTTTGAGCCCTGAACCATTTGGGACAACTTGAGGCAGAAGAAGACGAACTTTTTTCAACGACTCCGAATTGCGTGGAAACTCACCCACCCTCCTCATTTCTCGTGAGGATTCCAGAATGCATGAACTTGTTTCGAGATTCCTCCCTTTGGGCCCTGAACCATTTGGGACAACTTGAGCCAGAAGAAGACGAACTTTTTTGAACGTCTCGGAATTGGTTGGAAACTCACCCACCCTCCTCATTTCTCGTGAGGATTCCAGAATGCATGAACTTGTTTCGAGATTCCTCCGTTTGGGCCCTGAACCATTTGGGAAGACTTGAGGCAGAAGAAGACGAACTTTTTTCAACGACTCCGAATTGCGTGGAAACTCACCCACCCACCTCATTTCTCGTGAGGACTCCAGAATGCATGAACTTGTTTCGAGATTCCTCCCTTTGGGCCCTGAACCATTTGGGACAACTTGAGCCAGAAGAAGACGAACTTTTTTGAACGTCTCGGAATTGGTTGGAAACTCACCCACCCTCCTCATTTCTCGTGAGGATTCCAGAATGCATGAACTTGTTTCGAGATTCCTCCGTTTGGGCCCTGAACCATTTGGGAAGACTTGAGGCAGAAAAAGACGAACTTTTTTCAACGACTCCGAATTGCGTGGAAACTCACCCACCCTCCTCATTTCTCGTGAGGACTCCAGAATGCATGAACTTGTTTCCAGATTCCTCCCTTTCGGCCCTGAACCATATGGGACAACTTGAGGCAGAAGAAGACGAACTTTTTTCAACGTCTCGGAATTGCTTAGAAACTCACCCACCCTCCTCATTTCTCGTGAGGATTCCCGAATGCATGAACTTGTTTCGAGATTCCTCCCTTTTGGCCCTGAACCATATGGGACAACTTGAGGCAGAAGAAGACGAACTTTTTTCAACGACTCCGAATTGCGTGGAAACTCACCCACCCTCCTCATTTCTCGTGAGGATTCCAGAATGCATGAACTTGTTTCGAGATTCCTCCGTTTGGGCCCTGAACCATTTGGGACAACTTGAGGCAGAAGAAGAAGAACTTTTTTCAACGACTCCGAATTGCGTGGAAACTCACCCACCCTCCTCATTTCTCGTGAGGATTCCAGAATGCATGAACTTGTTTCGAGATTCCTCCGTTTGGGCACTGAACCATTTGGGACAACTTGAGGAAGAAGAAGACGAACTTTTTTCAACGACTCCGAATTGCATGGAAACTCACCCACCCACCTCATTTCTCGTGAGGATTCCAGAATGCATGTACTTGTTTCGAGATTCCTCCGTTTGGGCCCTGAACCATTTGGGACAACTTGAGGCAGAAGAAGACGAACTTTTTTCAACGTCTCGGAATTGCTTCGAAACTCACCCACCCTCCTCATTTCTCGTGAGGATTCCAGAATGCATGAACTTGTTTCGAGATTCCTCCCTTTTGGCCCTGAACCATATGGGACAACTTGAGGCAGAAGAAGACGAACTTTTTTCAACGACTCCGAATTGCGTGGAAACTCACCCACCCTCCTCATTTCTCGTGAGGATTCCAGAATGCATGAACTTGTTTCGAGATTCCTCCCTTTGGGCCCTGAACCATTTGGGACAACTTGAGCCAGAAGAAGACGAACTTTTTTGAACGTCTCGGAATTGGTTGGAAACTCACCCACCCTCCTCATTTCTCGTGAGGATTCCAGAATGCATGAACTTGTTTCGAGATTCCTCCGTTTGGGCCCTGAACCAATTGGGAAGACTTGAGGCAGAAGAAGACGAACTTTTTTCAACGACTCCGAATTGCGTGGAAACTCACCCACCCTCCTCATTTCTCGTGAGGATTCCAGAATGCATGAACTTGTTTCGAGATTCCTCCCTTTGGGCCCTGAACCATATGGGACAACTTGAGGCAGAAGAAAACGAACTTTTTTCAACGACTCCGAATTGCGTGGAAACTCACCCACCCTCCTCATTTCTCGTGAGGATTCTAGAATGCATGAACTTGTGTCGAGATTCCTCCGTTTGGGCCCTGAACCATTTGGGACAACTTGAGGCAGAAGAAGACGAACTTTTTTCAACGACTCCGAATTGCGTGGAAACTCACCCACCCTCCTCATTTCTCGTGAGGATTCCAGAATGCATGAACTTGTTTCGCGATTCCTCCCTTTGGGCCCTGAACCATATGGGACAACTTGAGGCAGAAGAAGACGAACTTTTTTCAACGTCTCCGAATTGCGTGGAAACTCACCCACCCTCCTCATTTCTCGTGAGGATTCCAGAATGCATGAACTTGTTTCGAGATTCCTCCCTTTGGGCCCTGAACCATTTGGGACAACTTGAGCCAGAAGAAGACGAACTTTTTTGAACGTCTCGGAATTGGTTGGAAACTCACCCACCCTCCTCATTTCTCGTGAGGATTCCAGAATGCATGAACTTGTTTCGAGATTCCTCCGTTTGGGCCCTGAACCATTTGGGAAGACTTGAGGCAGAAGAAGACGAACTTTTTTCAACGACTCCGAATTGCGTGGAAACTCACCCACCCTCCTCATTTCTCGTGAGGACTCCAGAATGCATGTACTTGTTTCGAGATTCCTCCGTTTGGGCCCTGAACCATTTGGGACAACTTGAGGCAGAAGAAGACGAACTTTTTTCAACATCCCCGAATTGCGTGGAAACTCACCCACCCTCCTCATTTCTCGTGAGGATTCCAGAATGCATGAACTTGTTTCCAGATTCCTCCCTTTCGGCCCTGAACCATATGGGACAACTTGAGGCAGAAGAAGACGAACTTTTTTCAACGTCTCGGAATTGCTTCGAAACTCACCCACCCTCCTCATTTCTCGTGAGGATTCCAGAGTGGATGAACTTGTTTCGAGATTCCTCCCTTTTGGCCCTGAACCATATGGGACAACTTGAGGCAGAAGAAGACGAACTTTTTTCAACGACTCCGAATTGCGTGGAAACTCACCCACCCTCCTCATTTCTCGTGAGGATTCCAGAATGAATGAACTTGTTTCCAGATTCCTCCCTTTCGGCCCTGAACCATTTGGGAACACTTGAGGCAGAAGAAGACGAACTTTTTTCAACGACTCCGAATTGCGTGGAAACTCACCCACCCTCCTCATTTCTCGTGAGGATTCCAGAATGCATGAACTTGTTCCGAGATTCCTCCCTTTGGGCCCTGAACCATATGGGACAACTTGAGGCAGAAGAAGACGAACTTTTTTCAACGACTCCGAATTGCGTGGAAACTCACCCACCCTCCTCATTTCTCGTGAGGATTCCAGAATGCATGAACTTGTTTCGAGATTCCTCCGTTTGGGCCCTGAACCATTTGGGACAACTTGAGGCAGAAGAAGACGAACTTTTTTCAACGACTCCGAATTGCGTGGAAACTCACCCACCCTCCTCATTTCTCGTGAGGATTCCAGAATGCATGAACTTGTTTCGAGATTCCTCCCTTTGGGCCCTGAACCATATGGGACAACTTGAGGCAGAAGAAGACGAACTTTTTTCAACGTCTCCGAATTGCGTGGAAACTCACCCACCCTCCTCATTTCTCGTGAGGATTCCAGAATGCATGAACTTGTTTCGAGATTCCTCCCTTTGGGCCCTGAACCATTTGGGACAACTTGAGCCAGAAGAAGACGAACTTTTTTGAACGACTCCGAATTGCGTGGAAACTCACCCACCCTCCTCATTTCTCGTGAGGACTCCAGAATGCATGAACTTGTTTCGAGATTCCTCCGTTTGGGCTCTGAACCATTTGGGACAACTTGAGGCAGAAGAAGACGAACTTTTTTCTACGACTCCGAATTGCGTAGAAACTCACCCACCCTCCTCATTTCTCGTGAGGATTCCAGAATGCATGAACTTTTTTCGAGATTCCTCCGTTTGGGCCCTGAACCATTTGGGACAACTTGAGGCAGAAGAAGACGAACTTTTTTCAACATCCCCGAATTGCGTGGAAACTCACCCACCCTCCTCATTTCTCGTGAGGATTCCAGAATGCATGAACTTTTTTCGAGATTCCTCCGTTTGGGCCCTGAACCATTTGGGACAACTTGAGGCAGAAGAAGAAGAACTTTTTTCAACGACTCCGAATTGCGTGGAAACTCACCCACCCTCCTCATTTCTTGTGAGGATTCCAGAATGCATGAACTTGTTTCGAGATTCCTCCGTTTGAGCCCTGAACCATTTGGGACAACTTGAGGCAGAAGAAGACGAACTTTTTTCAACGACTCCGAATTGCGTGGAAACTCACCCACCCTCCTCATTTCTCGTGAGGATTCCAGAATGCATGAACTTGTTTCGAGATTCCTCCCTTTGGGCCCTGAACCATTTGGGACAACTTGAGCCAGAAGAAGACGAACTTTTTTGAACGTCTCGGAATTGGTTGGAAACTCACCCACCCTCCTCATTTCTCGTGAGGATTCCAGAATGCATGAACTTGTTTCGAGATTCCTCCGTTTGGGCCCTGAACCATTTGGGAAGACTTGAGGCAGAAGAAGACGAACTTTTTTCAACGACTCCGAATTGCGTGGAAACTCACCCACCCACCTCATTTCTCGTGAGGACTCCAGAATGCATGAACTTGTTTCGAGATTCCTCCCTTTGGGCCCTGAACCATTTGGGACAACTTGAGCCAGAAGAAGACGAACTTTTTTGAACGTCTCGGAATTGGTTGGAAACTCACCCACCCTCCTCATTTCTCGTGAGGATTCCAGAATGCATGAACTTGTTTCGAGATTCCTCCGTTTGGGCCCTGAACCATTTGGGAAGACTTGAGGCAGAAAAAGACGAACTTTTTTCAACGACTCCGAATTGCGTGGAAACTCACCCACCCTCCTCATTTCTCGTGAGGACTCCAGAATGCATGAACTTGTTTCCAGATTCCTCCCTTTCGGCCCTGAACCATATGGGACAACTTGAGGCAGAAGAAGACGAACTTTTTTCAACGTCTCCGTATTGCGTGGAAACTCACCCACCCTCCTCATTTCTCGTGAGGATTCCAGAATGCATGAACTTGTTTCGAGATTCCTCCGTTTGAGCCCTGAACCATTTGGGAACTTTTTTCAACGACTCCGAATTGCGTGGAAACTCACCCACCCTCCTCATTTCTCGTGAGGAGTCCAGAATGCATGAACTTGTTTCGAGATCCCTCCGTTTGGGCCCTGAACCATTTGGGACAACTTGAGGCAGAAGAAGACGAACTTTTTTCAACGACTCCGAATTGCGTGGAAACTCACCCACCCTCCTCATTTCTCGTGAGGATTCCAGAATGCAAGAACTTGTTTCGAGATTCCTCCCTTTGGGCCCTGAACCATATGGGACAACTTGAGGCAGAAGAAGACGAACTTTTTTCAACGACTCCGAATTGCGTGGAAACTCACCCACCCTCCTCATTTCTCGTGAGGATTCAAGAATGCATGAACTTGTTTCGAGATTCCTCCCTTTGGGCCCTGAACCATTTGGGACAACTTGAGCCAGAAGAAGACGAACTTTTTTGAACTTCTCGGAATTGGTTGGAAACTCACCCACCCTCCTCATTTCTCGTGAGGATTCCAGAATGCATGAACTTGTTTCGAGATTCCTCCGTTTGGGCCCTGAACCATTTGGGAAGACTTGAGGCAGAAGAAGACGAACTTTTTTCAACGACTCCGAATTGCGTGGAAACTCACCCACCCTCCTCATTTCTCGTGAGGACTCCAGAATGCATGAACTTGTTTCGAGATTCCTCCGTTTGGGCCTTGAACCATTTGGGACAACTTGAGGCAGAAGAAGACGAACTTTTTTCAACGACTCCGAATTGCGTGGAAACTCACCCACCCTCCTCATTTCTCGTGAGGATTCCAGAATGCATGAACTTGTTTCGAGATTCCTCCGTTTGGGCCCTGAACCATTTGGGACAACTTGAGGCAGAAGAAGACGAACTTTTTTCAACGACTCCGAATTGCGTGGAAACTCACCCACCCTCCTCATTTCTCGTGAGGATTCCAGAATGCAGGAACTTCTTTCGAGATTCCTCCGTTTGGGCCCTGAACCATTTGGGACAACTTGAGGCAGAAGAAGACGAACTTTTTTCAACGACTCCGAATTGCGTGGAAACTCACCCACCCTCCTCATTTCTCGTGAGGATTCCAGAATGCATGAACTTGTTTCGAGATTCCTCCGTTTGGGCCCTGAACCATTTGGGAAGACTTGAGGCAGAAGAAGACGAACTTTTTTCAACGACTCCGAATTGCGTGGAAACTCACCCACCCTCCTCATTTCTCGTGAGGACTCCAGAATGCATGAACTTGTTTCGAGATTCCTCCGTTTGGGCCCTGAACCATTTGGGACAACTTGAGGCAGAAGAAGACGAACTTTTTTCAACGACTCCGAATTGCGTGGAAACTCACCCACCCTCCTCATTTCTCGTGAGGATTCCAGAATGCATGAACTTGTTTCGAGATTCCTCCGTTTGGGCCCTGAACCATTTGGGACAACTTGAGGCAGAAGAAGACGAACTTTTTTCAACGACTCCGAATTGCGTGGAAACTCACCCACCCTCCTCATTTCTCGTGAGGACTCCAGAATGCATGAACTTGTTTCGAGATTCCTCCGTTTGGGCCTTGAACCATTTGGGACAACTTGAGGCAGAAGAAGACGAACTTTTTTCAACGACTCCGAATTGCGTGGAAACTCACCCACCCTCCTCATTTCTCGTGAGGATTCCAGAATGCAGGAACTTGTTTCGAGATTCCTCCGTTTGGGCCCTGAACCATTTGGGACAACTTGAGGCAGAAGAAGACGAACTTTTTTCAACGACTCCGAATTGCGTGGAAACTCACCCACCCTCCTCATTTCTCGTGAGGATTCCAGAATGCAGGAACTTCTTTCGAGATTCCTCCGTTTGGGCCCTGAACCATTTGGGACAACTTGAGGCAGAAGAAGACGAACTTTTTTCAACGACTCCGAATTGCGTGGAAACTCACCCACCCTCCTCATTTCTCGTGAGGATTCCAGAATGCAGGAACTTCTTTCGAGATTCCTCCGTTTGGGCCCTGAACCATTTGGGACAACTTGAGGCAGAAGAAGACGAACTTTTTTCAACGACTCCGAATTGCGTGGAAACTCACCCACCCTCCTCATTTCTCGTGAGGTTTCCAGAATGCATGAACTTGTTTCGAGATTCCTCCCTTTGGGCCCTGAACCATTTGGGACAACTTGAGGCAGAAGAAGACGAACTTGTTTCAACGTCTCGGAATTGCGTGGAAACTCACCCACCCTCCTCATTTCTCGTGAGGATTCAAGAATGCATGAACTTGTTTCGAGATTCCTCCCTTTGGGCCCTGAACCATTTGGGACAACTTGAGCCAGAAGAAGACGAACTTTTTTGAACGTCTCGGAATTGGTTGGAAACTCACCCACCCTCCTCATTTCTCGTGAGGATTCCAGAATGCATGAACTTGTTTCGAGATTCCTCCGTTTGGGCCCTGAACCATTTGGGAAGACTTGAGGCAGAAGAAGACGAACTTTTTTCAACGACTCCGAATTGCGTGGAAACTCACCCACCCTCCTCATTTCTCGTGAGGACTCCAGAATGCATGAACTTGTTTCGAGATTCCTCCGTTTGGGCCCTGAACCATTTGGGACAACTTGAGGCAGAAGAAGACGAACTTTTTTCAACGACTCCGAATTGCGTGGAAACTCACCCACCCTCCTCATTTCTCGTGAGGATTCCAGAATGCATGAACTTGTTTCGAGATTCCTCCGTTTGGGCCCTGAACCATTTGGGACAACTTGAGGCAGAAGAAGACGAACTTTTTTCAACGACTCCGAATTGCGTGGAAACTCACCCACCCTCCTCATTTCTCGTGAGGACTCCAGAATGCATGAACTTGTTTCGAGATTCCTCCGTTTGGGCCTTGAACCATTTGGGACAACTTGAGGCAGAAGAAGACGAACTTTTTTCAACGACTCCGAATTGCGTGGAAACTCACCCACCCTCCTCATTTCTCGTGAGGATTCCAGAATGCAGGAACTTGTTTCGAGATTCCTCCGTTTGGGCCCTGAACCATTTGGGACAACTTGAGGCAGAAGAAGACGAACTTTTTTCAACGACTCCGAATTGCGTGGAAACTCACCCACCCTCCTCATTTCTCGTGAGGATTCCAGAATGCAGGAACTTCTTTCGAGATTCCTCCGTTTGGGCCCTGAACCATTTGGGACAACTTGAGGCAGAAGAAGACGAACTTTTTTCAACGACTCCGAATTGCGTGGAAACTCACCCACCCTCCTCATTTCTCGTGAGGTTTCCAGAATGCATGAACTTGTTTCGAGATTCCTCCCTTTGGGCCCTGAACCATTTGGGACAACTTGAGGCAGAAGAAGACGAACTTTTTTCAACGTCTCGGAATTGCGTGGAAACTCACCCACCCTCCTCATTTCTCGTGAGGATTCCAGAATGCATGAACTCGTTTCCAGATTCCTCCCTTTGGGCCCTGAACCATATGGGACAACTTGAGGCAGAAGAAGACGAACTTTTTTCAACGACTCCGAATTGCGTGGAAACTCACCCACCCTCCTCATTTCTCGTGAGGATTCCAGAATCGAAGAACTTGTTTCGAGATTCCTCCCTTTGGGCCCTGAACCATATGGGACAACTTGAGGCAGAAGAAGACGAACTTTTTTCAACGTCTCCGAATTGCGTGGAAACTCACCCACCCTCCTCATTTCTCGTGAGGATTCAAGAATGCATGAACTTGTTTCGAGATTCCTCCCTTTGGGCCCTGAACCATTTGGGACAACTTGAGCCAGAAGAAGACGAACTTTTTTGAACGTCTCGGAATTGGTTGGAAACTCACCCACCCTCCTCATTTCTCGTGAGGATTCCAGAATGCATGAACTTGTTTCGAGATTCCTCCGTTTGGGCCCTGAACCATTTGGGAAGACTTGAGGCAGAAGAAGACGAACTTTTTTCAACGATTCCGAATTGCGTGGAAACTCACCCACCCTCCTCATTTCTCGTGAGGACTCCAGAATGCATGAACCTGTTTCGAGATTCCTCCGTTTGGGCCCTGAACCATTTGGGACAACTTGAGGCAGAAGAAGACGAACTTTTTTCAACGACTCCGAATTGCGTGGAAACTCACCCACCCTCCTCGTTTCTCGTGAGGATTCCAGAATGCATGAACTTGTTTCGAGATTCCTCCCTTTGGGCCCTGAACCATATGGGACAACTTGAGGCAGAAGAAGACGAACTTTTTTCAACGTCTCCGAATTGCGTGGAAACTCACCCACCCTCCTCATTTCTCGTGAGGATTCCAGAATGCATGAACTTGTTTCGAGATTCCTCCCTTTGGGCCCTGAACCATTTGGGACAACTTGAGGCAGAAGAAGACGAACTTGTTTCAACGTCTCGGAATTGCGTGGAAACTCACCCACCCTCCTCATTTCTCGTGAGGATTCCAGAATGCATGAACTTGTTTCGAGATTCCTCCGTTTGGGCCCTGAACCATTTGGGACAACTTGAGGCAGAAGAAGACGAACTTTTTTCAACGACTCCGAATTGCGTGGAAACTCACCCACCCTCCTCATTTCTCGTGAGGATTCCAGAATGCATGAACTTGTTTCGAGATTCCTCCGTTTGGGCCCTGAACCATTTGGGACAACTTGAGGCAGAAGAAGACGAACTTTTTTCAACGACTCCGAATTGCGTGGAAACTCACCCACCCTCCTCATTTCTCGTGAGGATTCCAGAATGCATGAACTTGTTTCGAGATTCCTCCCATTGGGCCCTGAACCATATGGGACAACTTGAGGCAGAAGAAGACGAACTTTTTTCAACGTCTCCGAATTGCGTGGAAACTCACCCACCCTCCTCATTTCTCGTGAGGATTCCAGAATGCATGAACTTGTTTCGAGATTCCTCCCTTTTGGGCCCTTAACCATTTGGGACAACTTGAGCCAGAAGAGGACGAACTTTTTTGAACGTCTCGGAATTGGTTGGAAACTCACCCACCCTCCTCATTTCTCGTGAGGATTCCAGAATGCATGAACTTGTTTCGAGATTCCTCCGTTTGGGCCCTGAACCATTTGGGAAGACTTGAGGCAGAAGAAGACGAACTTTTTTCAACGACTCCGAATTGCGTGGAAACTCACCCACCCTCCTCATTTCTCGTGAGGACTCCAGAATGCATGAACTTGTTTCGAGATTCCTCCGTTTGGGCCCTGAACCATTTGGGACAACTTGAGGCAGAAGAAGACGAACTTTTTTCAACGACTCCGAATTGCGTGGAAACTCACCCACCCTCCTCATTTCTCGTGAGGATTCCAGAATGCATGAACTTTTTTCGAGATTCCTCCGTTTGGGCCCTGAACCATTTGGGACAACTTGAGGCAGAAGAAGAAGAACTTTTTTCAACGACTCCGAATTGCGTGGAAACTCACCCACCCTCCTCATTTCTCGTGAGGATTCCAGAATGCATGAACTTGTTTCGAGATTCCTCCGTTTGAGCCCTGAACCATTTGGGACAACTTGAGGCAGAAGAAGACGAACTTTTTTCAACGACTCCGAATTGCGTGGAAACTCACCCACCCTCCTCATTTCTCGTGAGGATTCCAGAATGCATGAACTTGTTTCGAGATCCCTCCGTTTGGGCCCTGAACCATTTGGGACAACTTGAGGCAGAAGAAGACGAACTTTTTTCAGCGACTCCGAATTGCGTGGAAACTCACCCACCCTCCTCATTTCTCGTGAGGATTCCAGAATGCATGAACTTGTTTCGAGATTCCTCCCTTTGGGCCCTGAACCATATGGGACAACTTGAGGCAGAAGAAGACGAACTTTTTTCAATGTCTCCGAATTGCGTGGAAACTCACCCACCCTCCTCATTTCTCGTGAGGATTCAAGAATGCATGAACTTGTTTCGAGATTCCTCCCTTTGGGCCCTGAACCATTTGGGACAACTTGAGCCAGAAGAAGACGAACTTTTTTGAACTTCTCGGAATTGGTTGGAAACTCACCCACCCTCCTCATTTCTCGTGAGGATTCCAGAATGCATGAACTTGTTTCGAGATTCCTCCGTTTGGGCCCTGAACCATTTGGGAAGACTTGAGGCAGAAGAAGACGAACTTTTTTCAACGACTCCGAATTGCGTGGAAACTCACCCACCCTCCTCATTTCTCGTGAGGACTCCAGAATGCATGAACTTGTTTCGAGATTCCTCCGTTTGGGCCTTGAACCATTTGGGAAGACTTGAGGCAGAAGAAGACGAACTTTTTTCAACGATTCCGAATTGCGTGGAAACTCACCCACCCTCCTCATTTCTCGTGAGGACTCCAGAATGCATGAACCTGTTTCGAGATTCCTCCGTTTGGGCCCTGAACCATTTGGGACAACTTGAGGCAGAAGAAGACGAACTTTTTTCAACGACTCCGAATTGCGTGGAAACTCACCCACCCTCCTCGTTTCTCGTGAGGATTCCAGAATGCATGAACTTGTTTCGAGATTCCTCCCTTTGGGCCCTGAACCATATGGGACAACTTGAGGCAGAAGAAGACGAACTTTTTTCAACGTCTCCGAATTGCGTGGAAACTCACCCACCCTCCTCATTTCTCGTGAGGATTCCAGAATGCATGAACTTGTTTCGAGATTCCTCCCTTTGGGCCCTGAACCATTTGGGACAACTTGAGGCAGAAGAAGACGAACTTGTTTCAACGTCTCGGAATTGCGTGGAAACTCACCCACCCTCCTCATTTCTCGTGAGGATTCCAGAATGCATGAACTTGTTTCGAGATTCCTCCGTTTGGGCCCTGAACCATTTGGGACAACTTGAGGCAGAAGAAGACGAACTTTTTTCAACGACTCCGAATTGCGTGGAAACTCACCCACCCTCCTCATTTCTCGTGAGGATTCCAGAATGCATGAACTTGTTTCGAGATTCCTCCGTTTGGGCCCTGAACCATTTGGGACAACTTGAGGCAGAAGAAGACGAACTTTTTTCAACGACTCCGAATTGCGTGGAAACTCACCCACCCTCCTCATTTCTCGTGAGGATTCCAGAATGCATGAACTTGTTTCGAGATTCCTCCCATTGGGCCCTGAACCATATGGGACAACTTGAGGCAGAAGAAGACGAACTTTTTTCAACGTCTCCGAATTGCGTGGAAACTCACCCACCCTCCTCATTTCTCGTGAGGATTCCAGAATGCATGAACTTGTTTCGAGATTCCTCCCTTTTGGGCCCTTAACCATTTGGGACAACTTGAGCCAGAAGAGGACGAACTTTTTTGAACGTCTCGGAATTGGTTGGAAACTCACCCACCCTCCTCATTTCTCGTGAGGATTCCAGAATGCATGAACTTGTTTCGAGATTCCTCCGTTTGGGCCCTGAACCATTTGGGAAGACTTGAGGCAGAAGAAGACGAACTTTTTTCAACGACTCCGAATTGCGTGGAAACTCACCCACCCTCCTCATTTCTCGTGAGGACTCCAGAATGCATGAACTTGTTTCGAGATTCCTCCGTTTGGGCCCTGAACCATTTGGGACAACTTGAGGCAGAAGAAGACGAACTTTTTTCAACGACTCCGAATTGCGTGGAAACTCACCCACCCTCCTCATTTCTCGTGAGGATTCCAGAATGCATGAACTTTTTTCGAGATTCCTCCGTTTGGGCCCTGAACCATTTGGGACAACTTGAGGCAGAAGAAGAAGAACTTTTTTCAACGACTCCGAATTGCGTGGAAACTCACCCACCCTCCTCATTTCTCGTGAGGATTCCAGAATGCATGAACTTGTTTCGAGATTCCTCCGTTTGAGCCCTGAACCATTTGGGACAACTTGAGGCAGAAGAAGACGAACTTTTTTCAACGACTCCGAATTGCGTGGAAACTCACCCACCCTCCTCATTTCTCGTGAGGATTCCAGAATGCATGAACTTGTTTCGAGATCCCTCCGTTTGGGCCCTGAACCATTTGGGACAACTTGAGGCAGAAGAAGACGAACTTTTTTCAGCGACTCCGAATTGCGTGGAAACTCACCCACCCTCCTCATTTCTCGTGAGGATTCCAGAATGCATGAACTTGTTTCGAGATTCCTCCCTTTGGGCCCTGAACCATATGGGACAACTTGAGGCAGAAGAAGACGAACTTTTTTCAATGTCTCCGAATTGCGTGGAAACTCACCCACCTTCCTCATTTCTCGTGAGGATTCAAGAATGCATGAACTTGTTTCGAGATTCCTCCCTTTGGGCCCTGAACCATTTGGGACAACCTGAGCCAGAAGAAGACGAACTTTTTTGAACTTCTCGGAATTGGTTGGAAACTCACCCACCCTCCTCATTTCTCGTGAGGATTCCAGAATGCATGAACTTGTTTCGAGATTCCTCCGTTTGGGCCCTGAACCATTTGGGAAGACTTGAGGCAGAAGAAGACGAACTTTTTTCAACGACTCCGAATTGCGTGGAAACTCACCCACCCTCCTCATTTCTCGTGAGGACTCCAGAATGCATGAACTTGTTTCGAGATTCCTCCGTTTGGGCCCTGAACCATTTGGGACAACTTGAGGCAGAAGAAGACGAACTTTTTTCAACGACTCCGAATTGCGTGGAAACTCACCCACCCTCCTCATTTCTCGTGAGGATTCCAGAATGCATGAACTTGTTTCGAGATTCCTCCGTTTGGGCCCTGAACCATTTGGGACAACTTGAGGCAGAAGAAGACGAACTTTTTTCAACGACTCCGAATTGCGTGGAAACTCACCCACCCTCCTCATTTCTCGTGAGGATTCCAGAATGCATGAACTTGTTTCGAGATTCCTCCCTTTGGGCCCTGAACCATATGGGACAACTTGAGGCAGAAGAAGACGAACTTTTTTCAACGTGTCCGAATTGCGTGGAAACTCACCCACCCTCCTCATTTCTCGTGAGGATTCAAGAATGCATGAACTTATTTCGAGATTCCTCCCTTTGGGCCCTGAACCATTTGGGACAACTTGAGCCAGAAGAAGACGAACTTTTTTGAACGTCTCGGAATTGGTTGGAAACTCACCCACCCTCCTCATTTCTCGTGAGGATTCCAGAATGCATGAACTTGTTTCGAGATTCCTCCGTTTGGGCCCTGAACCATTTGGGAAGACTTGAGGCAGAAGAAGACGAACTTTTTTCAACGACTCCGAATTGCGTGGAAACTCACCCACCCTCCTCATTTCTCGTGAGGACTCCAGAATGCATGAACTTGTTTCGAGATTCCTCCGTTTGGGCCCTGAACCATTTGGGACAACTTGAGGCAGAAGAAGACGAACTTTTTTCAACAACTCCGAATTGCGTGGAAACTCACCCACCCTCCTCATTTCTCGTGAGGATTCCAGAATGCATGAACTTGTTTCGAGATTCCTCCCTTTGGGCCCTGAACCATATGGGACAACTTGAGGCAGAAGAAGACGAACTTTTTTCAACGTCTCCGAATTGCGTGGAAACTCACCCACCCTCCTCATTTCTCGTGAGGATTCCAGAATGCATGAACTTGTTTCGAGATTCCTCCCTTTGGGCCCTGAACCATTTGGGACAACTTGAGGCAGAAGAAGACGAACTTGTTTCAACGTCTCGGAATTGCGTGGAAACTCACCCACCCTCCTCATTTCTCGTGAGGATTCCAGAATGCATGAACTTGTTTCGAGATTCCTCCGTTTGGGCCCTGAACCATTTGGGACAACTTGAGGCAGAAGAAGACGAACTTTTTTCAACGACTCCGAATTGCGTGGAAACTCACCCACCCTCCTCATTTCTCGTGAGGATTCAAGAATGCATGAACTTGTTTCGAGATTCCTCCGTTTGGGCCCTGAACCATTTGGGACAACTTGAGGCAGAACAAGACGAACTTTTTTCAACGACTCCGAATTGCGTGGAAACTCACCCACCCTCCTCATTTCTCGTGAGGATTCCAGAATGCATGAACTTGTTTCGAGATTCCTCCGTTTGGGCCCTGAACCATTTGGGACAACTTGAGGCAGAAGAAGACGAACTTTTTTCAACGACTCCGAATTGCGTGGAAACTCACCCACCCTCCTCATTTCTCGTGAGGATTCCAGAATGCATGAACTTGTTTCGAGATTCCTCCCTTTGGGCCCTGAACCATATGGGACAACTTGAGGCAGAAGAAGACGAACTTTTTTCAACGTCTCCGAATTGCGTGGAAACTCACCCACCCTCCTCATTTCTCGTGAGGATTCAAGAATGCATGAACTTATTTCGAGATTCCTCCCTTTGGGCCCTGAACCATTTGGGACAACTTGAGCCAGAAGAAGACGAACTTTTTTGAACGTCTCGGAATTGGTTGGAAACTCACCCACCCTCCTCATTTCTCGTGAGGATTCCAGAATGCATGAACTTGTTTCGAGATTCCTCCGTTTGGGCCCTGAACCATTTGGGAAGACTTGAGGCAGAAGAAGACGAACTTTTTTCAACGACTCCGAATTGCGTGGAAACTCACCCACCCTCCTCATTTCTCGTGAGGACTCCAGAATGCATGAACTTGTTTCGAGATTCCTCCGTTTGGGCCCTGAACCATTTGGGACAACTTGAGGCAGAAGAAGACGAACTTTTTTCAACGACTCCGAATTGCGTGGAAACTCACCCACCCTCCTCATTTCTCGTGAGGATTCCAGAATGCATGAACTTTTTTCGAGATTCCTCCCTTTGGGCCCTGAACCATATGGGACAACTTGAGGCAGAAGAAGACGAACTTTTTTCAACGTCTCCGAATTGCGTGGAAACTCACCCACCCTCCTCATTTCTCGTGAGGATTCCAGAATGCATGAACTTGTTTCGAGATTCCTCCCTTTGGGCCCTGAACCATTTGGGACAACTTGAGGCAGAAGAAGACGAACTTGTTTCAACGTCTCGGAATTGCGTGGAAACTCACCCACCCTCCTCATTTCTCGTGAGGATTCCAGAATGCATGAACTTGTTTCGAGATTCCTCCGTTTGGGCCCTGAACCATTTGGGACAACTTGAGGCAGAAGAAGACGAACTTTTTTCAACGACTCCGAATTGCGTGGAAACTCACCCACCCTCCTCATTTCTCGTGAGGATTCAAGAATGCATGAACTTGTTTCGAGATTCCTCCGTTTGGGCCCTGAACCATTTGGGACAACTTGAGGCAGAAGAAGACGAACTTTTTTCAACGACTCCGAAATGCGTGGAAACTCACCCACCCTCCTCATTTCTCGTGAGGATTCCAGAATGCATGAACTTTTTTCGAGATTCCTCCCTTTGGGCCCTGAACCATTTGGGACAACTTGAGCCAGAAGAAGACGAACTTTTTTGAACGTCTCGGAATTGGTTGGAAACTCACCCACCCTCCTCATTTCTCGTGAGGATTCCAGAATGCATGAACTTGTTTCGAGATTCCTCCCTTTGGGCCCTGAACCATATGGGACAACTTGAGGCAGAAGAAGACGAACTTTTTTCAACGTCTCCGAATTGCGTGGAAACTCACCCACCCTCCTCATTTCTCGTGAGGATTCAAGAATGCATGAACTTATTTCGAGATTCCTCCCTTTGGGCCCTGAACCATTTGGGACAACTTGAGCCAGAAGAAGACGAACTTTTTTGAACGTCTCGGAATTGGTTGGAAACTCACCCACCCTCCTCATTTCTCGTGAGGATTCCAGAATGCATGAACTTGTTTCGAGATTCCTCCGTTTGGGCCCTGAACCATTTGGGAAGACTTGAGGCAGAAGAAGACGAACTTTTTTCAACGACTCCGAATTGCGTGGAAACTCACCCACCCTCCTCATTTCTCGTGAGGACTCCAGAATGCATGAACTTGTTTCGAGATTCCTCCGTTTGGGCCCTGAACCATTTGGGACAACTTGAGGCAGAAGAAGACGAACTTTTTTCAACGACTCCGAATTGCGTGGAAACTCACCCACCCTCCTCATTTCTCGTGAGGATTCCAGAATGCATGAACTTGTTTCGAGATTCCTCCGTTTGGGCCCTGAACCATTTGGGACAACTTGAGGCAGAAGAAGACGAACTTTTTTCAACGACTCCGAATTGCGTGGAAACTCACCCACCCTCCTCATTTCTCGTGAGGACTCCAGAATGCATGAACTTGTTTCGAGATTCCTCCCTTTGGGCCCTGAACCATATGGGACAACTTGAGGCAGAAGAAGACGAACTTTTTTCAACGTCTCCGAATTGCGTGGAAACTCACCCACCCTCCTCATTTCTCGTGAGGATTCCAGAATGCATGAACTTGTTTCGAGATTCCTCCCTTTGGGCCCTGAACCATATGGGACAACTTGAGGCAGAAGAAGACGAACTTTTTTCAACGTCTCCGAATTGCGTGGAAACTCACCCACCCTCGTCATTTCTCGTGAGGATTCCAGAATGCATGAACTTGTTTCGAGATTCCTCCCTTTGGGCCCTGAACCATTTGGGACAACTTGAGCCAGAAGAAGACGAACTTGTTTCAACGTCTCGGAATTGCGTGGAAACTCACCCACCCTCCTCATTTCTCGTGAGGATTCCAGAATGCATGAACTTGTTTCGAGATTCCTCCGTTTGGGCCCTGAACCATTTGGGACAACTTGAGGCAGAAGAAGACGAACTTTTTTCAACGACTCCGAATTGCGTGGAAACTCACCCACCCTCCTCATTTCTCGTGAGGATTCCAGAATGCATGAACTTGTTTCGAGATTCCTCCCTTTGGGCCCTGAACCATATGGGACAACTTGAGGCAGAAGAAGACGAACTTTTTTCAACGTCTCCGAATTGCGTGGAAACTCACCCACCCTCCTCATTTCTCGTGAGGATTCCAGAATGCATGAACTTGTTTCGAGATTCCTCCCTTTGGGCCCTGAACCATTTGGGACAACTTGAGCCAGAAGAAGACGAACTTTTTTGAACGTCTCGGAATTGGTTGGAAACTCACCCACCCTCCTCATTTCTCGTGAGGATTCCAGAATGCATGAACTTGTTTCGAGATTCCTCCGTTTGGGCCCTGAACCATTTGGGAAGACTTGAGGCAGAAGAAGACGAACTTTTTTCAACGACTCCGAATTGCGTGGAAACTCACCCACCCTCCTCATTTCTCGTGAGGACTCCAGAATGCATGAACTTGTTTCGAGACTCCTCCGTTTGGGCCCTGAACCATTTGGGACAACTTGAGGCAGAAGAAGACGAACTTTTTTCAACGACTCCGAATTGCGTGGAAACTCACCCACCCTCCTCATTTCTCGTGAGGATTCCAGAATGCATGAACTTGTTTCGAGATTCCTCCCTTTGGGCCCTGAACCATATGGGACAACTTGAGGCAGAAGAAGACGAACTTTTTTCAACGTCTCCGAATTGCGTGGAAACTCACCCACCCTCCTCATTTCTCGTGAGGATTCCAGAATGCATGAACTTGTTTCGAGATTCCTCCCTTTGGGCCCTGAACCATTTGGGACAACTTGAGCCAGAAGAAGACGAACTTTTTTGAACTTCTCGGAATTGGTTGGAAACTCACCCACCCTCCTCATTTCTCGTGAGGATTCCAGAATGCATGAACTTGTTTCGAGATTCCTCCGTTTGGGCCCTGAACCATTTGGGAAGACTTGAGGCAGAAGAAGACGAACTTTTTTCAACGACTCCGAATTGCGTGGAAACTCACCCACCCTCCTCATTTCTCGTGAGGACTCCAGAATGCATGAACTTGTTTCGAGATTCCTCCGTTTGGGCCCTGAACCATTTGGGACAACTTGAGGCAGAAGAAGACGAACTTTTTTCAACGACTCCGAATTGCGTGGAAACTCACCCACCCTCCTCATTTCTCGTGAGGATTCCAGAATGCATGAACTTGTTTCGAGATTCCTCCGTTTGGGCCCTGAACCATTTGGGACAACTTGAGGCAGAAGAAGACGAACTTTTTTCAACGACTCCGAATTGCGTGGAAACTCACCCACCCTCCTCATTTCTCGTGAGGATTCCAGAATGCATGAACTTGTTTCGAGATTCCTCCCTTTGGGCCCTGAACCATATGGGACAACTTGAGGCAGAAGAAGACGAACTTTTTTCAACGTGTCCGAATTGCGTGGAAACTCACCCACCCTCCTCATTTCTCGTGAGGATTCAAGAATGCATGAACTTATTTCGAGATTCCTCCCTTTGGGCCCTGAACCATTTGGGACAACTTGAGCCAGAAGAAGACGAACTTTTTTGAACGTCTCGGAATTGGTTGGAAACTCACCCACCCTCCTCATTTCTCGTGAGGATTCCAGAATGCATGAACTTGTTTCGAGATTCCTCCGTTTGGGCCCTGAACCATTTGGGAAGACTTGAGGCAGAAGAAGACGAACTTTTTTCAACGACTCCGAATTGCGTGGAAACTCACCCACCCTCCTCATTTCTCGTGAGGACTCCAGAATGCATGAACTTGTTTCGAGATTCCTCCGTTTGGGCCCTGAACCATTTGGGACAACTTGAGGCAGAAGAAGACGAACTTTTTTCAACGACTCCGAATTGCGTGGAAACTCACCCACCCTCCTCATTTCTCGTGAGGATTCCAGAATGCATGAACTTGTTTCGAGATTCCTCCCTTTGGGCCCTGAACCATATGGGACAACTTGAGGCAGAAGAAGACGAACTTTTTTCAACGTCTCCGAATTGCGTGGAAACTCACCCACCCTCCTCATTTCTCGTGAGGATTCCAGAATGCATGAACTTGTTTCGAGATTCCTCCCTTTGGGCCCTGAACCATTTGGGACAACTTGAGGCAGAAGAAGACGAACTTGTTTCAACGTCTCGGAATTGCGTGGAAACTCACCCACCCTCCTCATTTCTCGTGAGGATTCCAGAATGCATGAACTTGTTTCGAGATTCCTCCGTTTGGGCCCTGAACCATTTGGGACAACTTGAGGCAGAAGAAGACGAACTTTTTTCAACGACTCCGAATTGCGTGGAAACTCAGCCACCCTCCTCATTTCTCGTGAGGATTCAAGAATGCATGAACTTGTTTCGAGATTCCTCCGTTTGGGCCCTGAACCATTTGGGACAACTTGAGGCAGAAGAAGACGAACTTTTTTCAACGACTCCGAATTGCGTGGAAACTCACCCACCCTCCTCATTTCTCGTGAGGATTCCAGAATGCATGAACTTGTTTCGAGATTCCTCCGTTTGGGCCCTGAACCATTTGGGACAACTTGAGGCAGAAGAAGACGAACTTTTTTCAACGACTCCGAATTGCGTGGAAACTCACCCACCCTCCTCATTTCTCGTGAGGATTCCAGAATGCATGAACTTGTTTCGAGATTCCTCCCTTTGGGCCCTGAACCATATGGGACAACTTGAGGCAGAAGAAGACGAACTTTTTTCAACGTCTCCGAATTGCGTGGAAACTCACTTACCCTCCTCATTTCTCGTGAGGATTCAAGAATGCATGAACTTATTTCGAGATTCCTCCCTTTGGGCCCTGAACCATTTGGGACAACTTGAGCCAGAAGAAGACGAACTTTTTTGAACGTCTCGGAATTGGTTGGAAACTCACCCACCCTCCTCATTTCTCGTGAGGATTCCAGAATGCATGAACTTGTTTCGAGATTCCTCCGTTTGGGCCCTGAACCATTTGGGAAGACTTGAGGCAGAAGAAGACGAACTTTTTTCAACGACTCCGAATTGCGTGGAAACTCACCCACCCTCCTCATTTCTCGTGAGGACTCCAGAATGCATGAACTTGTTTCGAGATTCCTCCGTTTGGGCCCTGAACCATTTGGGACAACTTGAGGCAGAAGAAGACGAACTTTTTTCAACGACTCCGAATTGCGTGGAAACTCACCCACCCTCCTCATTTCTCGTGAGGATTCCAGAATGCATGAACTTTTTTCGAGATTCCTCCCTTTGGGCCCTGAACCATATGGGACAACTTGAGGCAGAAGAAGACGAACTTTTTTCAACGTCTCCGAATTGCGTGGAAACTCACCCACCCTCCTCATTTCTCGTGAGCATTCCAGAATGCATGAACTTGTTTCGAGATTCCTCCCTTTGGGCCCTGAACCATTTGGGACAACTTGAGGCAGAAGAAGACGAACTTGTTTCAACGTCTCGGAATTGCGTGGAAACTCACCCACCCTCCTCATTTCTCGTGAGGATTCCAGAATGCATGAACTTGTTTCGAGATTCCTCCGTTTGGGCCCTGAACCATTTGGGACAACTTGAGGCAGAAGAAGACGAACTTTTTTCAACGACTCCGAATTGCGTGGAAACTCACCCACCCTCCTCATTTCTCGTGAGGATTCAAGAATGCATGAACTTGTTTCGAGATTCCTCCGTTTGGGCCCTGAACCATTTGGGACAACTTGAGGCAGAAGAAGACGAACTTTTTTCAACGACTCCGAATTGCGTGGAAACTCACCCACCCTCCTCATTTCTCGTGAGGATTCCAGAATGCATGAACTTTTTTCGAGATTCCTCCCTTTGGGCCCTGAACCATTTGGGACAACTTGAGCCAGAAGAAGACGAACTTTTTTGAACGTCTCGGAATTGGTTGGAAACTCACCCACCCTCCTCATTTCTCGTGAGGATTCCAGAATGCATGAACTTGTTTCGAGATTCCTCCCTTTGGGCCCTGAACCATATGGGACAACTTGAGGCAGAAGAAGACGAACTTTTTTCAACGTCTCCGAATTGCGTGGAAACTCACCCACCCTCCTCATTTCTCGTGAGGATTCAAGAATGCATGAACTTATTTCGAGATTCCTCCCTTTGGGCCCTGAACCATTTGGGACAACTTGAGCCAGAAGAAGACGAACTTTTTTGAACGTCTCGGAATTGGTTGGAAACTCACCCACCCTCCTCATTTCTCGTGAGGATTCCAGAATGCATGAACTTGTTTCGAGATTCCTCCGTTTGGGCCCTGAACCATTTGGGAAGACTTGAGGCAGAAGAAGACGAACTTTTTTCAACGACTCCGAATTGCGTGGAAACTCACCCACCCTCCTCATTTCTCGTGAGGACTCCAGAATGCATGAACTTGTTTCGAGATTCCTCCGTTTGGGCCCTGAACCATTTGGGACAACTTGAGGCAGAAGAAGACGAACTTTTTTCAACGACTCCGAATTGCGTGGAAACTCACCCACCCTCCTCATTTCTCGTGAGGATTCCAGAATGCATGAACTTGTTTCGAGATTCCTCCGTTTGGGCCCTGAACCATTTGGGACAACTTGAGGCAGAAGAAGACGAACTTTTTTCAACGACTCCGAATTGCGTGGAAACTCACCCACCCTCCTCATTTCTCGTGAGGACTCCAGAATGCATGAACTTGTTTCGAGATTCCTCCCTTTGGGCCCTGAACCATATGGGACAACTTGAGGCAGAAGAAGACGAACTTTTTTCAACGTCTCCGAATTGCGTGGAAACTCACCCACCCTCCTCATTTCTCGTGAGGATTCCAGAATGCATGAACTTGTTTCGAGATTCCTCCCTTTGGGCCCTGAACCATATGGGACAACTTGAGGCAGAAGAAGACGAACTTTTTTCAACGTCTCCGAATTGCGTGGAAACTCACCCACCCTCGTCATTTCTCGTGAGGATTCCAGAATGCATGAACTTGTTTCGAGATTCCTCCCTTTGGGCCCTGAACCATTTGGGACAACTTGAGCCAGAAGAAGACGAACTTGTTTCAACGTCTCGGAATTGCGTGGAAACTCACCCACCCTCCTCATTTCTCGTGAGGATTCCAGAATGCATGAACTTGTTTCGAGATTCCTCCGTTTGGGCCCTGAACCATTTGGGACAACTTGAGGCAGAAGAAGACGAACTTTTTTCAACGACTCCGAATTGCGTGGAAACTCACCCACCCTCCTCATTTCTCGTGAGGATTCCAGAATGCATGAACTTGTTTCGAGATTCCTCCCTTTGGGCCCTGAACCATATGGGACAACTTGAGGCAGAAGAAGACGAACTTTTTTCAACGTCTCCGAATTGCGTGGAAACTCACCCACCCTCCTCATTTCTCGTGAGGATTCCAGAATGCATGAACTTGTTTCGAGATTCCTCCCTTTGGGCCCTGAACCATTTGGGACAACTTGAGCCAGAAGAAGACGAACTTTTTTGAACGTCTCGGAATTGGTTGGAAACTCACCCACCCTCCTCATTTCTCGTGAGGATTCCAGAATGCATGAACTTGTTTCGAGATTCCTCCGTTTGGGCCCTGAACCATTTGGGAAGACTTGAGGCAGAAGAAGACGAACTTTTTTCAACGACTCCGAATTGCGTGGAAACTCACCCACCCTCCTCATTTCTCGTGAGGATTCCAGAATGCATGAACTTGTTTCGAGATTCCTCCGTTTGGGCCCTGAACCATTTGGGACAACTTGAGGCAGAAGAAGACGAACTTTTTTCAACGACTCCGAATTGCGTGGAAACTCACCCACCCTCCTCATTTCTCGTGAGGATTCCAGAATGCATGAACTTGTTTCGAGATTCCTCCGTTTGGGCCCTGAACCATTTGGGACAACTTGAGGCAGAAGAAGACGAACTTTTTTCAACGACTCCGAATTGCGTGGAAACTCACCCACCCTCCTCATTTCTCGTGAGGATTCAAGAATGCATGAACTTGTTTCGAGATTCCTCCGTTTGGGCCCTGAACCATTTGGGACAACTTGAGGCAGAAGAAGACGAACTTTTTTCAACGACTCCGAATTGCGTGGAAACTCACCCACCCTCCTCATTTCTCGTGAGGATTCCAGAATGCATGAACTTTTTTCGAGATTCCTCCCTTTGGGCCCTGAACCATTTGGGACAACTTGAGCCAGAAGAAGACGAACTTTTTTGAACGTCTCGGAATTGGTTGGAAACTCACCCACCCTCCTCATTTCTCGTGAGGATTCCAGAATGCATGAACTTGTTTCGAGATTCCTCCCTTTGGGCCCTGAACCATATGGGACAACTTGAGGCAGAAGAAGACGAACTTTTTTCAACGTCTCCGAATTGCGTGGAAACTCACCCACCCTCCTCATTTCTCGTGAGGATTCAAGAATGCATGAACTTATTTCGAGATTCCTCCCTTTGGGCCCTGAACCATTTGGGACAACTTGAGCCAGAAGAAGACGAACTTTTTTGAACGTCTCGGAATTGGTTGGAAACTCACCCACCCTCCTCATTTCTCGTGAGGATTCCAGAATGCATGAACTTGTTTCGAGATTCCTCCGTTTGGGCCCTGAACCATTTGGGAAGACTTGAGGCAGAAGAAGACGAACTTTTTTCAACGACTCCGAATTGCGTGGAAACTCACCCACCCTCCTCATTTCTCGTGAGGACTCCAGAATGCATGAACTTGTTTCGAGATTCCTCCGTTTGGGCCCTGAACCATTTGGGACAACTTGAGGCAGAAGAAGACGAACTTTTTTCAACGACTCCGAATTGCGTGGAAACTCACCCACCCTCCTCATTTCTCGTGAGGATTCCAGAATGCATGAACTTGTTTCGAGATTCCTCCGTTTGGGCCCTGAACCATTTGGGACAACTTGAGGCAGAAGAAGACGAACTTTTTTCAACGACTCCGAATTGCGTGGAAACTCACCCACCCTCCTCATTTCTCGTGAGGACTCCAGAATGCATGAACTTGTTTCGAGATTCCTCCCTTTGGGCCCTGAACCATATGGGACAACTTGAGGCAGAAGAAGACGAACTTTTTTCAACGTCTCCGAATTGCGTGGAAACTCACCCACCCTCCTCATTTCTCGTGAGGATTCCAGAATGCATGAACTTGTTTCGAGATTCCTCCCTTTGGGCCCTGAACCATATGGGACAACTTGAGGCAGAAGAAGACGAACTTTTTTCAACGTCTCCGAATTGCGTGGAAACTCACCCACCCTCGTCATTTCTCGTGAGGATTCCAGAATGCATGAACTTGTTTCGAGATTCCTCCCTTTGGGCCCTGAACCATTTGGGACAACTTGAGCCAGAAGAAGACGAACTTGTTTCAACGTCTCGGAATTGCGTGGAAACTCACCCACCCTCCTCATTTCTCGTGAGGATTCCAGAATGCATGAACTTGTTTCGAGATTCCTCCGTTTGGGCCCTGAACCATTTGGGACAACTTGAGGCAGAAGAAGACGAACTTTTTTCAACGACTCCGAATTGCGTGGAAACTCACCCACCCTCCTCATTTCTCGTGAGGATTCCAGAATGCATGAACTTGTTTCGAGATTCCTCCCTTTGGGCCCTGAACCATATGGGACAACTTGAGGCAGAAGAAGACGAACTTTTTTCAACGTCTCCGAATTGCGTGGAAACTCACCCACCCTCCTCATTTCTCGTGAGGATTCCAGAATGCATGAACTTGTTTCGAGATTCCTCCCTTTGGGCCCTGAACCATTTGGGACAACTTGAGCCAGAAGAAGACGAACTTTTTTGAACGTCTCGGAATTGGTTGGAAACTCACCCACCCTCCTCATTTCTCGTGAGGATTCCAGAATGCATGAACTTGTTTCGAGATTCCTCCGTTTGGGCCCTGAACCATTTGGGAAGACTTGAGGCAGAAGAAGACGAACTTTTTTCAACGACTCCGAATTGCGTGGAAACTCACCCACCCTCCTCATTTCTCGTGAGGACTCCAGAATGCATGAACTTGTTTCGAGACTCCTCCGTTTGGGCCCTGAACCATTTGGGACAACTTGAGGCAGAAGAAGACGAACTTTTTTCAACGACTCCGAATTGCGTGGAAACTCACCCACCCTCCTCATTTCTCGTGAGGATTCCAGAATGCATGAACTTGTTTCGAGATTCCTCCGTTTGGGCCCTGAACCATTTGGGACAACTTGAGGCAGAAGAAGACGAACTTTTTTCAACGACTCCGAATTGCGTGGAAACTCACCCACCCTCCTCATTTCTCGTGAGGACTCCAGAATGCATGAACTTGTTTCGAGATTCCTCCCTTTGGGCCCTGAACCATATGGGACAACTTGAGGCAGAAGAAGACGAACTTTTTTCAACGTCTCCGAATTGCGTGGAAACTCACCCACCCTCCTCATTTCTCGTGAGGATTCCAGAATGCATGAACTTGTTTCGAGATTCCTCCCTTTGGGCCCTGAACCATATGGGACAACTTGAGGCAGAAGAAGACGAACTTTTTTCAACGTCTCCGAATTGCGTGGAAACTCACCCACCCTCGTCATTTCTCGTGAGGATTCCAGAATGCATGAACTTGTTTCGAGATTCCTCCCTTTGGGCCCTGAACCATTTGGGACAACTTGAGCCAGAAGAAGACGAACTTGTTTCAACGTCTCGGAATTGCGTGGAAACTCACCCACCCTCCTCATTTCTCGTGAGGATTCCAGAATGCATGAACTTGTTTCGAGATTCCTCCGTTTGGGCCCTGAACCATTTGGGACAACTTGAGGCAGAAGAAGACGAACTTTTTTCAACGACTCCGAATTGCGTGGAAACTCACCCACCCTCCTCATTTCTCGTGAGGATTCCAGAATGCATGAACTTGTTTCGAGATTCCTCCCTTTGGGCCCTGAACCATATGGGACAACTTGAGGCAGAAGAAGACGAACTTTTTTCAACGTCTCCGAATTGCGTGGAAACTCACCCACCCTCCTCATTTCTCGTGAGGATTCCAGAATGCATGAACTTGTTTCGAGATTCCTCCCTTTGGGCCCTGAACCATTTGGGACAACTTGAGCCAGAAGAAGACGAACTTTTTTGAACGTCTCGGAATTGGTTGGAAACTCACCCACCCTCCTCATTTCTCGTGAGGATTCCAGAATGCATGAACTTGTTTCGAGATTCCTCCGTTTGGGCCCTGAACCATTTGGGAAGACTTGAGGCAGAAGAAGACGAACTTTTTTCAACGACTCCGAATTGCGTGGAAACTCACCCACCCTCCTCATTTCTCGTGAGGACTCCAGAATGCATGAACTTGTTTCGAGACTCCTCCGTTTGGGCCCTGAACCATTTGGGACAACTTGAGGCAGAAGAAGACGAACTTTTTTCAACGACTCCGAATTGCGTGGAAACTCACCCACCCTCCTCATTTCTCGTGAGGATTCCAGAATGCATGAACTTGTTTCGAGATTCCTCCCTTTGGGCCCTGAACCATATGGGACAACTTGAGGCAGAAGAAGACAAACTTTTTTCAACGTCTCCGAATTGCGTGGAAACTCACCCACCCTCCTCATTTCTCGTGAGGATTCCAGAATGCATGAACTTGTTTCGAGATTCCTCCCTTTGGGCCCTGAACCATTTAGGACAACTTGAGCCAGAAGAAGACGAACTTTTTTGAACGTCGCGGAATTGGTTGGAAACTCACCCACCCTCCTCATTTCTCGTGAGGATTCCAGAATGCATGATCTTGTTTCGAGATTCCTCCGTTTGGGCCCTGAACCATTTGGGAAGACTTGAGGCAGAAGAAGACGAACTTTTTTCAACGACTCCGAATTGCGTGGAAACTCACCCACCCTCCTCATTTCTCGTGAGGATTCCAGAATGCATGAACTTGTTTCGAGATTCCTCCCTTTGGGCCCTGAACCATATGGGACAACTTGAGGCAGAAGAAGACGAACTTTTTTCAACGTCTCCGAATTGCGTGGAAACTCACCCACCCTCCTCATTTCTCGTGAGGATTCCAGAATGCATGAACTTGTTTCGAGATTCCTCCCTTTTGGGCCCATAACCATTTGGGACAACTTGAGCCAGAAGAGGACGAACTTTTTTGAACGTCTCGGAATTGGTTGGAAACTCACCCACCCTCCTCATTTCTCGTGAGGATTCCAGAATGCATGAACTTGTTTCGAGATTCCTCCGTTTGGGCCCTGAACCATTTGGGAAGACTTGAGGCAGAAGAAGACGAACTTTTTTCAACGACTCCGAATTGCGTGGAAACTCACCCACCCTCCTCATTTCTCGTGAGGACTCCAGAATGCATGAACTTGTTTCGAGATTCCTCCGTTTGGGCCCTGAACCATTTGGGACAACTTGAGGCAGAAGAAGACGAACTTTTTTCAACGACTCCGAATTGCGTGGAAACTCACCCACCCTCCTCATTTCTCGTGAGGATTCCAGAATGCATGAACTTGTTTCGAGATTCCTCCCTTTGGGCCCTGAACCATATGGGACAACTTGAGGCAGAAGAAGACGAACTTTTTTCAACGTCTCCGAATTGCGTGGAAACTCACCCACCCTCGTCATTTCTCGTGAGGATTCCAGAATGCATGAACTTGTTTCGAGATTCCTCCCTTTGGGCCCTGAACCATTTGGGACAACTTGAGCCAGAAGAAGACGAACTTGTTTCAACGTCTCGGAATTGCGTGGAAACTCACCCACCCTCCTCATTTCTCGTGAGGATTCCAGAATGCATGAACTTGTTTCGAGATTCCTCCGTTTGGGCCCTGAACCATTTGGGACAACTTGAGGCAGAAGAAGACGAACTTTTTTCAACGACTCCGAATTGCGTGGAAACTCACCCACCCTCCTCATTTCTCGTGAGGATTCCAGAATGCATGAACTTGTTTCGAGATTCCTCCCTTTGGGCCCTGAACCATATGGGACAACTTGAGGCAGAAGAAGACGAACTTTTTTCAACGTCTCCGAATTGCGTGGAAACTCACCCACCCTCCTCATTTCTCGTGAGGATTCCAGAATGCATGAACTTGTTTCGAGATTCCTCCCTTTGGGCCCTTAACCATTTGGGACAACTTGAGCCAGAAGAAGACGAACTTTTTTGAACGTCTCGGAATTGGTTGGAAACTCACCCACCCTCCTCATTTCTCGTGAGGATTCCAGAATGCATGAACTTGTTTCGAGATTCCTCCGTTTGGGCCCTGAACCATTTGGGAAGACTTGAGGCAGAAGAAGACGAACTTTTTTCAACGACTCCGAATTGCGTGGAAACTCACCCACCCTCCTCATTTCTCGTGAGGACTCCAGAATGCATGAACTTGTTTCGAGACTCCTCCGTTTGGGCCCTGAACCATTTGGGACAACTTGAGGCAGAAGAAGACGAACTTTTTTCAACGACTCCGAATTGCGTGGAAACTCACCCACCCTCCTCATTTCTCGTGAGGATTCCAGAATGCATGAACTTGTTTCGAGATTCCTCCCTTTGGGCCCTGAACCATATGGGACAACTTGAGGCAGAAGAAGACGAACTTTTTTCAACGTCTCCGAATTGCGTGGAAACTCACCCACCCTCCTCATTTCTCGTGAGGATTCCAGAATGCATGAACTTGTTTCGAGATTCCTCCCTTTGGGCCCTGAACCATTTAGGACAACTTGAGCCAGAAGAAGACGAACTTTTTTGAACGTCGCGGAATTGGTTGGAAACTCACCCACCCTCCTCATTTCTCGTGAGGATTCCAGAATGCATGATCTTGTTTCGAGATTCCTCCGTTTGGGCCCTGAACCATTTGGGAAGACTTGAGGCAGAAGAAGACGAACTTTTTTCAACGACTCCGAATTGCGTGGAAACTCACCCACCCTCCTCATTTCTCGTGAGGATTCCAGAATGCATGAACTTGTTTCGAGATTCCTCCCTTTGGGCCCTGAACCATATGGGACAACTTGAGGCAGAAGAAGACGAACTTTTTTCAACGTCTCCGAATTGCGTGGAAACTCACCCACCCTCCTCATTTCTCGTGAGGATTCCAGAATGCATGAACTTGTTTCGAGATTCCTCCCTTTTGGGCCCTTAACCATTTGGGACAACTTGAGCCAGAAGAGGACGAACTTTTTTGAACGTCTCGGAATTGGTTGGAAACTCACCCACCCTCCTCATTTCTCGTGAGGATTCCAGAATGCATGAACTTGTTTCGAGATTCCTCCGTTTGGGCCCTGAACCATTTGGGAAGACTTGAGGCAGAAGAAGACGAACTTTTTTCAACGACTCCGAATTGCGTGGAAACTCACCCACCCTCCTCATTTCTCGTGAGGACTCCAGAATGCATGAACTTGTTTCGAGATTCCTCCGTTTGGGCCCTGAACCATTTGGGACAACTTCAGGCAGAAGAAGACGAACTTTTTTCAACGACTCCGAATTGCGTGGAAACTCACCCACCCTCCTCATTTCTCGTGAGGATTCCAGAATGCATGAACTTGTTTCGAGATTCCTCCGTTTGGGCCCTGAACCATTTGGGACAACTTGAGGCAGAAGAAGAAGAACTTTTTTCAACGACTCCGAATTGCGTGGAAACTCACCCACCCTCCTCATTTCTCGTGAGGATTCCAGAATGCATGAACTTGTTTCGAGATTCCTCCGTTTGAGCCCTGAACCATTTGGGACAACTTGAGGCAGAAGAAGACGAACTTTTTTCAACGACTCCGAATTGCTTGGAAACTCACCCACCCTCCTCATTTCTCGTGAGGATTCCAGAATGCATGAACTTGTTTCGAGATCCCTCCGTTTGGGCCCTGAACCATTTGGGACAACTTGAGGCAGAAGAAGACGAACTTTTTTCAACGTCTCCGAATTGCGTGGAAACTCACCCACCCTCCTCATTTCTCGTGAGGATTCAAGAATGCATGAACTTGTTTCGAGATTCCTCCCTTTGGGCCCTGAACCATTTGGGACAACTTGAGCCAGAAGAAGACGAACTTTTTTGAACGTCTCGGAATTGGTTGGAAACTCACCCACCCTCCTCATTTCTCGTGAGGATTCCAGAATGCATGAACTTGTTTCGAGATTCCTCCGTTTGGGCCCTGAACCATTTGGGAAGACTTGAGGAAGAAGAAGACGAACTTTTTTCAACGACTCCGAATTGCGTGGAAACTCACCCACCCTCCTCATTTCTCGTGAGGACTCCAGAATGCATGAACTTGTTTCGAGATTCCTCCGTTTGGGCCCTGAACCATTTGGGACAACTTGAGGCAGAAGAAGACGAACTTTTTTCAACGACTCCGAATTGCGTGGAAACTCACCCACCCTCCTCATTTCTCGTGAGGATTCCAGAATGCATGAACTTGTTTCGAGATTCCTCCGTTTGGGCCCTGAACCATTTGGGACAACTTGAGGAAGAAGATGACGAACTTTTTTCAGCGACTCCGAATTGCGTGGAAACTCACCCACCCTCCTCATTTCTCGTGAGGATTCCAGAATGCATGAACTTGTTTCGAGATTCCTCCCTTTGGGCCCTGAACCATATGGGACAACTTGAGGCAGAAGAAGACGAACTTTTTTCAACGTCTCCGAATTGCGTGGAAACTCACCCACCCTCCTCATTTCTCGTGAGGATTCAAGAATGCATGAACTTGTTTCGAGATTCCTCCCTTTGGGCCCTGAACCATTTGGGACAACTTGAGCCAGAAGAAGACGAACTTTTTTGAACTTCTCGGAATTGGTTGGAAACTCACCCACCCTCCTCATTTCTCGTGAGGATTCCAGAATGCATGAACTTGTTTCGAGATTCCTCCGTTTGGGCCCTGAACCATTTGGGAAGACTTGAGGCAGAAGAAGACGAACTTTTTTCAACGACTCCGAATTGCGTGGAAACTCACCCACCCTCCTCATTTCTCGTGAGGACTCCAGAATGCATGAACTTGTTTCGAGATTCCTCCGTTTGGGCCCTGAACCATTTGGGACAACTTGAGGCAGAAGAAGACGAACTTTTTTCAACGACTCCGAATTGCGTGGAAACTCACCCACCCTCCTCATTTCTCGTGAGGATTCCAGAATGCATGAACTTGTTTCGAGATTCCTCCGTTTGGGCCCTGAACCATTTGGGACAACTTGAGGCAGAAGAAGACGAACTTTTTTCAACGACTCCGAATTGCGTGGAAACTCACTCACCCTCCTCATTTCTCGTGAGGATTCCAGAATGCATGAACTTGTTTCGAGATTCCTCCCTTTGGGCCCTGAACCATATGGGACAACTTGAGGCAGAAGAAGACGAACTTTTTTCAACGTCTCCGAATTGCGTGGAAACTCACCCACCCTCCTCATTTCTCGTGAGGATTCAAGAATGCATGAACTTGTTTCGAGATTCCTCCCTTTGGGCCCTGAACCATTTGGGACAACTTGAGCCAGAAGAAGACGAACTTTTTTGAACGTCTCGGAATTGGTTGGAAACTCACCCACCCTCCTCATTTCTCGTGAGGATTCCAGAATGCATGAACTTGTTTCGAGATTCCTCCGTTTGGGCCCTGAACCATTTGGGAAGACTTGAGGCAGAAGAAGACGAACTTTTTTCAACGACTCCGAATTGCGTGGAAACTCACCCACCCTCCTCATTTCTCGTGAGGACTCCAGAATGCATGAACTTGTTTCGAGATTCCTCCGTTTGGGCCCTGAACCATTTGGGACAACTTGAGGCAGAAGAAGACGAACTTTTTTCAACGACTCCGAATTGCGTGGAAACTCACCCACCCTCCTCATTTCTCGTGAGGATTCCAGAATGCATGAACTTGTTTCGAGATTCCTCCCTTTGGGCCCTGAACCATATGGGACAACTTGAGGCAGAAGAAGACGAACTTTTTTCAACGTCTCCGTATTGCGTGGAAACTCACCCACCCTCCTCATTTCTCGTGAGGATTCCAGAATGCATGAACTTGTTTCGAGATTCCTCCCTTTGGGCCCTGAACCATTTGGGACAACTTGAGGCAGAAGAAGACGAACTTGTTTCAACGTCTCGGAATTGCGTGGAAACTCACCCACCCTCCTCATTTCTCGTGAGGATTCCAGAATGCATGAACTTGTTTCGAGATTCCTCCCTTTGGGCCCTGAACCATATGGGACAACTTGAGCCAGAAGAAGACGAACTTTTTTGAACGTCTCGGAATTGGTTGGAAACTCACCCACCCTCCTCATTTCTCGTGAGGACTCCAGAATGCATGAACTTGTTTCGAGATTCCTCCGTTTGGGCCCTGAACCATTTGGGACAACTTGAGCCAGAAGAAGACGAACTTTTTTCAACGTCTCCGTATTGCGTGGAAACTCACCCACCCTCCTCATTTCTCGTGAGGATTCCAGAATGCATGAACTTGTTTCGAGATTCCTCCCTTTGGGCCCTGAACCATTTGGGACAACTTGAGGCAGAAGAAGACGAACTTTTTTCAACGACTCCGAATTGCGTGGAAACTCACCCACCCTCCTCATTTCTCGTGAGGATTCAAGAATGCATGAACTTGTTTCGAGATTCCTCTGTTTGGGCCCTGAACCATTTGGGACAACTTGAGGCAGAAGAAGACGAACTTTTTTCAACGACTCCGAATTGCGTGGAAACTCGCCCACCCTCCTCATTTCTCGTGAGGATTCCAGAATGCATGAACTTGTTTCGAGATTCCTCCCTTTGGGCCCTGAACCAAATGGGACAACTTGAGGCAGAAGAAGACGAACTTTTTTCAACGTCTCCGAATTGCGTGGAAACTCACCCACCCTCGTCATTTCTCGTGAGGATTCCAGAAAGCATGAACTTGTTTCGAGATTCCTCCCTTTGGGCCCTGAACCATTTGGGACAACTTGAGCCAGAAGAAGACGAACTTTTTTGAACGTCTCGGAATTGGTTGGAAACTCACCCACCCTCCTCATTTCTCGTGAGGATTCCAGAATGCATGAACTTGTTTCGAGATTCCTCCGTTTGGGCCCTGAACCATTTGGGAAGACTTGAGGCAGAAGAAGACGAACTTTTTTCAACGACTCCGAATTGCGTGGAAACTCACCCACCCTCCTCATTTCTCGTGAGGACTCCAGAATGCATGAACTTGTTTCGAGATTCCTCCGTTTGGGCCCTGAACCATTTGGGACAACTTGAGGCAGAAGAAGACGAACTTTTTTCAACGACTCCGAATTGCGTGGAAACTCACCCACCCTCCTCATTTCTCGTGAGGATTCAAGAATGCATGAACTTGTTTCGAGATTCCTCTGTTTGGGCCCTGAACCATTTGGGACAACTTGAGGCAGAAGAAGACGAACTTTTTTCAACGACTCCGAATTGCGTGGAAACTCGCCCACCCTCCTCATTTCTCGTGAGGACTCCAGAATGCATGAACTTGTTTCGAGATTCCTCCCTTTGGGCCCTGAACCAAATGGGACAACTTGAGGCAGAAGAAGACGAACTTTTTTCAACGTCTCCGAATTGCGTGGAAACTCACCCACCCTCGTCATTTCTCGTGAGGATTCCAGAATGCATGAACTTGTTTCGAGATTCCTCCCTTTGGGCCCTGAACCATTTGGGACAACTTGAGCCAGAAGAAGACGAACTTTTTTGAACGTCTCGGAATTGGTTGGAAACTCACCCACCCTCCTCATTTCTCGTGAGGATTCCAAAATGCATGAACTTGTTTCGAGATTCCTCCCTTTGGGCCATGAACCATTTGGGACAACTTGAGGCAGAAGAAGACGAACTTGTTTCAACGTCTCGGAATTGCGTGGAAACTCACCCACCCTCCTCATTTCTCGTGAGGATTCCAGAATGCATGAACTTGTTTCGAGATTCCTCCCTTTGGCCCTGAACCATATGGGACAACTTGAGGCAGAAGAAGACGAACTTTTTTCAACGTCTCCGAATTGCGTGGAAACTCACCCACCCTCGTCATTTCTCGTGAGGATTCCAAAATGCATGAACTTGTTTCGAGATTCCTCCCTTTGGGCCATGAACCATTTGGGACAACTTGAGGCAGAAGAAGACGAACTTGTTTCAACGTCTCGGAATTGCGTGGAAACTCACCCACCCTCCTCATTTCTCGTGAGGATTCCAGAATGCATGAACTTGTTTCGAGATTCCTCCGTTTGGGCCCTGAACCATTTGGGACAACTTGAGGCAGAAGAAGACGAACTTTTTTCAACGACTCCGAATTGCGTGGAAACTCACCCACCCTCCTCATTTCTCGTGAGGATTCCAGAATGCATGAACTTGTTTCGAGATTCCTCCCTTTGGGCCCTGAACCATATGGGACAACTTGAGGCAGAAGAAGACGAACTTTTTTCAACGTCTCCGAATTGCGTGGAAACTCACCCACCCTCCTCATTTCTCGTGAGGATTCCAGAATGCATGAACTTGTTTCGAGATTCCTCCCTTTGGGCCCTGAACCATTTGGGACAACTTGAGCCAGAAGAAGACGAACTTTTTTGAACGTCTCGGAATTGGTTGGAAACTCACCCACCCTCCTCATTTCTCGTGAGGATTCCAGAATGCATGAACTTGTTTCGAGATTCCTCCGTTTGGGCCCTGAACCATTTGGGAAGACTTGAGGCAGAAGAAGACGAACTTTTTTCAACGACTCCGAATTGCGTGGAAACTCACCCACCCTCCTCATTTCTCGTGAGGACTCCAGAATGCATGAACTTGTTTCGAGACTCCTCCGTTTGGGCCCTGAACCATTTGGGACAACTTGAGGCAGAAGAAGACGAACTTTTTTCAACGACTCCGAATTGCGTGGAAACTCACCCACCCTCCTCATTTCTCGTGAGGATTCCAGAATGCATGAACTTGTTTCGAGATTCCTCCCTTTGGGCCCTGAACCATATGGGACAACTTGAGGCAGAAGAAGACGAACTTTTTTCAACGTCTCCGAATTGCGTGGAAACTCACCCACCCTCCTCATTTCTCGTGAGGATTCCAGAATGCATGAACTTGTTTCGAGATTCCTCCCTTTGGGCCCTGAACCATTTGGGACAACTTGAGCCAGAAGAAGACGAACTTTTTTGAACGTCTCGGAATTGGTTGGAAACTCACCCACCCTCCTCATTTCTCGTGAGGATTCCAGAATGCATGAACTTGTTTCGAGATTCCTCCGTTTGGGCCCTGAACCATTTGGGAAGACTTGAGGCAGAAGAAGACGAACTTTTTTCAACGACTCCGAATTGCGTGGAAACTCACCCACCCTCCTCATTTCTCGTGAGGACTCCAGAATGCATGAACTTGTTTCGAGATTCCTCCGTTTGGGCCCTGAACCATTTGGGACAACTTGAGTCAGAAGAAGACGAACTTTTTTCAACGACTCCGAATTGCGTGGAAACTCACCCACCCTTCTCATTTCTCGTGAGGATTCCAGAATGCATGAACTTGTTTCGAGATTCCTCCCTTTGGGCCCTGAACCATATGGGACAACTTGAGGCAGAAGAAGACGAACTTTTTTCAACGTCTCCGAATTGCGTGGAAACTCACCCACCCTCCTCATTTCTCGTGAGGATTCCAGAATGCATGAACTTGTTTCGAGATTCCTCCCTTTGGGCCCTGAACCATTTGGGACAACTTGAGCCAGAAGAAGACGAACTTTTTTGAACGTCTCGGAATTGGTTGGAAACTCACCCACCCTCCTCATTTCTCGTGAGGATTCCAGAATGCATGAACTTGTTTCGAGATTCCTCCGTTTGGGCCCTGAACCATTTGGGAAGACTTGAGGCAGAAGAAGACGAACTTTTTTCAACGAATCCGAATTGCGTGGAAACTCACCCACCCTCGTCATTTCTCGTGAGGATTCCAGAATGCATGAACTTGTTTCGAGATTCCTCCCTTTGGGCCCTGAACCATTTGGGACAACTTGAGCCAGAAGAAGACGAACTTTTTTGAACGACTCCGAATTGCGTGGAAACTCGCCCACCCTCCTCATTTCTCGTGAGGACTCCAGAATGCATGAACTTGTTTCGAGATTCCTCCCTTTGGGCCCTGAACCAAATGGGACAACTTGAGGCAGAAGAAGACGAACTTTTTTCAACGTCTCCGAATTGCGTGGAAACTCACCCACCCTCGTCATTTCTCGTGAGGATTCCAGAATGCATGAACTTGTTTCGAGATTCCTCCCTTTGGGCCCTGAACCATTTGGGACAACTTGAGCCAGAAGAAGACGAACTTTTTTGAACGTCTCGGAATTGGTTGGAAACTCACCCACCCTCCTCATTTCTCGTGAGGATTCCAAAATGCATGAACTTGTTTCGAGATTCCTCCCTTTGGGCCATGAACCATTTGGGACAACTTGAGGCAGAAGAAGACGAACTTGTTTCAACGTCTCGGAATTGCGTGGAAACTCACCCACCCTCCTCATTTCTCGTGAGGATTCCAGAATGCATGAACTTGTTTCGAGATTCCTCCCTTTGGCCCTGAACCATATGGGACAACTTGAGGCAGAAGAAGACGAACTTTTTTCAACGTCTCCGAATTGCGTGGAAACTCACCCACCCTCGTCATTTCTCGTGAGGATTCCAAAATGCATGAACTTGTTTCGAGATTCCTCCCTTTGGGCCATGAACCATTTGGGACAACTTGAGGCAGAAGAAGACGAACTTGTTTCAACGTCTCGGAATTGCGTGGAAACTCACCCACCCTCCTCATTTCTCGTGAGGATTCCAGAATGCATGAACTTGTTTCGAGATTCCTCCGTTTGGGCCCTGAACCATTTGGGACAACTTGAGGCAGAAGAAGACGAACTTTTTTCAACGACTCCGAATTGCGTGGAAACTCACCCACCCTCCTCATTTCTCGTGAGGATTCCAGAATGCATGAACTTGTTTCGAGATTCCTCCCTTTGGGCCCTGAACCATATGGGACAACTTGAGGCAGAAGAAGACGAACTTTTTTCAACGTCTCCGAATTGCGTGGAAACTCACCCACCCTCCTCATTTCTCGTGAGGATTCCAGAATGCATGAACTTGTTTCGAGATTCCTCCCTTTGGGCCCTGAACCATTTGGGACAACTTGAGCCAGAAGAAGACGAACTTTTTTGAACGTCTCGGAATTGGTTGGAAACTCACCCACCCTCCTCATTTCTCGTGAGGATTCCAGAATGCATGAACTTGTTTCGAGATTCCTCCGTTTGGGCCCTGAACCATTTGGGAAGACTTGAGGCAGAAGAAGACGAACTTTTTTCAACGACTCCGAATTGCGTGGAAACTCACCCACCCTCCTCATTTCTCGTGAGGACTCCAGAATGCATGAACTTGTTTCGAGACTCCTCCGTTTGGGCCCTGAACCATTTGGGACAACTTGAGGCAGAAGAAGACGAACTTTTTTCAACGACTCCGAATTGCGTGGAAACTCACCCACCCTCCTCATTTCTCGTGAGGATTCCAGAATGCATGAACTTGTTTCGAGATTCCTCCCTTTGGGCCCTGAACCATATGGGACAACTTGAGGCAGAAGAAGACGAACTTTTTTCAACGTCTCCGAATTGCGTGGAAACTCACCCACCCTCCTCATTTCTCGTGAGGATTCCAGAATGCATGAACTTGTTTCGAGATTCCTCCCTTTGGGCCCTGAACCATTTGGGACAACTTGAGCCAGAAGAAGACGAACTTTTTTGAACGTCTCGGAATTGGTTGGAAACTCACCCACCCTCCTCATTTCTCGTGAGGATTCCAGAATGCATGAACTTGTTTCGAGATTCCTCCGTTTGGGCCCTGAACCATTTGGGAAGACTTGAGGCAGAAGAAGACGAACTTTTTTCAACGACTCCGAATTGCGTGGAAACTCACCCACCCTCCTCATTTCTCGTGAGGACTCCAGAATGCATGAACTTGTTTCGAGATTCCTCCGTTTGGGCCCTGAACCATTTGGGACAACTTGAGTCAGAAGAAGACGAACTTTTTTCAACGACTCCGAATTGCGTGGAAACTCACCCACCCTTCTCATTTCTCGTGAGGATTCCAGAATGCATGAACTTGTTTCGAGATTCCTCCCTTTGGGCCCTGAACCATATGGGACAACTTGAGGCAGAAGAAGACGAACTTTTTTCAACGTCTCCGAATTGCGTGGAAACTCACCCACCCTCCTCATTTCTCGTGAGGATTCCAGAATGCATGAACTTGTTTCGAGATTCCTCCCTTTGGGCCCTGAACCATTTGGGACAACTTGAGCCAGAAGAAGACGAACTTTTTTGAACGTCTCGGAATTGGTTGGAAACTCACCCACCCTCCTCATTTCTCGTGAGGATTCCAGAATGCATGAACTTGTTTCGAGATTCCTCCGTTTGGGCCCTGAACCATTTGGGAAGACTTGAGGCAGAAGAAGACGAACTTTTTTCAACGAATCCGAATTGCGTGGAAACTCACCCACCCTCCTCATTTCTCGTGAGGATTCCAGAATGCATGAACTTGTTTCGAGATTCCTCCGTTTGGGCCCTGAACCATTTGGGAAGACTTGAGGCAGAAGAAGACGAACTTTTTTCAACGACTCCGAATTGCGTGGAAACTCACCCACCCTCCTCATTTCTCGTGAGGACTCCAGAATGCATGAACTTGTTTCGAGATTCCTCCGTTTGGGCCCTGAACCATTTGGGGCAACTTGAGGCAGAAGAAGACGAACTTTTTTCAACGACTCCGAATTGCGTGGAAACTCACCCACCCTCCTCATTTCTCGTGAGGATTCCAGAATGCATGAACTTGTTTCGAGATTCCTCCCTTTGGGCCCTGAACCATATGGGACAACTTGAGGCAGAAGAAGACGAACTTTTTTCAACGTCTCCGGATTGCGTGGAAACTCACCCACCCTCGTCATTTCTCGTGAGGATTCCAGAATGCATGAACTTGTTTCGAGATTCCTCCGTTTGGGCCCTGAACCATTTGGGAAGACTTGAGGCAGAAGAAGACGAACTTTTTTCAACGAATCCGAATTGCGTGGAAACTCACCCACCCTCCTCATTTCTCGTGAGGATTCCAGAATGCATGAACTTGTTTCGAGATTCCTCCGTTTGGCCCCTGAACCATTTGGGAAGACTTGAGGCAGAAGAAGACGAACTTTTTTCAACGACTCCGAATTGCGTGGAAACTCACCCACCCTCCTCATTTCTCGTGAGGACTCCAGAATGCATGAACTTGTTTCGCGATTCCTCCGTTTGGGCCCTGAACCATTTGGGACAACTTGAGGCAGAAGAAGACGAACTTTTTTCAACGACTCCGAATTGCGTGGAAACTCACCCACCCTCCTCATTTCTCGTGAGGATTCAAGAATGCATGAACTTGTTTCGAGATTCCTCCCTTTGGGCCCTGAACCATATGGGACAACTTGAGGGAGAAGAAGACGAACTTTTTTCAACGACTCCGAATTGCGTGGAAACTCACCCACCCTCCTCATTTCTCGTGAGGACTCCAGAATGCATGAACTTGTTTCGAGATTCCTCCGTTTGGGCCCTGAACCATTTGGGACAACTTGAGGCAGAAGAAGACGAACTTTTTTCAACGACTCCGAATTGCGTGGAAACTCTCCTTTCCTCCTCATTTCTCGTGAGGATTCCAGAATGCATGAACTTGTTTCGAGATTCCTCCCTTTGGGCCCTGAACCATATGGGACAACTTGAGGCAGAAGAAGACGAACTTTTTTCAACGTCTCCGGATTGCGTGGAAACTCACCCACCCTCGTCATTTCTCGTGAGGATTCCAGAATGCATGAACTTGTTTCGAGATTCCTCCGTTTGGCCCCTGAACCATTTGGGAAGACTTGAGGCAGAAGAAGACGAACTTTTTTCAACGACTCCGAATTGCGTGGAAACTCACCCACCCTCCTCATTTCTCGTGAGGACTCCAGAATGCATGAACTTGTTTCGCGATTCCTCCGTTTGGGCCCTGAACCATTTGGGACAACTTGAGGCAGAAGAAGACGAACTTTTTTCAACGACTCCGAATTGCGTGGAAACTCACCCACCCTCCTCATTTCTCGTGAGGATTCCAGAATGCATGAACTTGTTTCGAGATTCCTCCCTTTGGGCCCTGAACCATATGGGACAACTTGAGGCAGAAGAAGACGAACTTTTTCAACGTCTCCGAATTGCGTGGAAACTCACCCACCCTCCTCATTTCTCGTGAGGATTCCAGAATGCATGAACTTGTTTCGAGATTCCTCCCTTTGGGCCCTGAACCATTTGGGACAACTTGAGCCAGAAGAAGACGAACTTTTTTGAACGTCTCGGAATTGGTTGGAAACTCACCCACCCTCCTCATTTCTCGTGAGGATTCCAGAATGCATGAACTTGTTTCGAGATTCCTCCGTTTGGGCCCTGAACCATTTGGGAAGACTTGAGGCAGAAGAAGACGAACTTTTTTCAACGACTCCGAATTGCGTGGAAACTCACCCACCCTCCTCATTTCTCTTGAGGACTCCAGAATGCATGAACTTGTTTCGAGATTCCTCCGTTTGGGCCCTGAACCATTTGGGACAACTTGAGTCAGAAGAAGACGAACTTTTTTCAACGACTCCGAATTGCGTGGAAACTCACCCACCCTTCTCATTTCTCGTGAGGATTCCAGAATGCATGAACTTGTTTCGAGATTCCTCCCTTTGGGCCCTGAACCATATGGGACAACTTGAGGCAGAAGAAGACGAACTTTTTTCAACGTCTCCGAATTGCGTGGAAACTCACCCACCCTCCTCATTTCTCGTGAGGATTCCAGAATGCATGAACTTGTTTCGAGATTCCTCCCTTTGGGCCCTGAACCATTTGGGACAACTTGAGCCAGAAGAAGACGAACTTTTTTGAACGTCTCGGAATTGGTTGGAAACTCACCCACCCTCCTCATTTCTCGTGAGGATTCCAGAATGCATGAACTTGTTTCGAGATTCCTCCGTTTGGGCCCTGAACCATTTGGGAAGACTTGAGGCAGAAGAAGACGAACTTTTTTCAACGAATCCGAATTGCGTGGAAACTCACCCACCCTCCTCATTTCTCGTGAGGATTCCAGAATGCATGAACTTGTTTCGAGATTCCTCCGTTTGGGCCCTGAACCATTTGGGAAGACTTGAGGCAGAAGAAGACGAACTTTTTTCAACGACTCCGAATTGCGTGGAAACTCACCCACCCTCCTCATTTCTCGTGAGGACTCCAGAATGCATGAACTTGTTTCGAGATTCCTCCGTTTGGGCCCTGAACCATTTGGGGCAACTTGAGGCAGAAGAAGACGAACTTTTTTCAACGACTCCGAATTGCGTGGAAACTCACCCACCCTCCTCATTTCTCGTGAGGATTCCAGAATGCATGAACTTGTTTCGAGATTCCTCCCTTTGGGCCCTGAACCATATGGGACAACTTGAGGCAGAAGAAGACGAACTTTTTTCAACGTCTCCGGATTGCGTGGAAACTCACCCACCCTCGTCATTTCTCGTGAGGATTCCAGAATGCATGAACTTGTTTCGCGATTCCTCCGGTTGGGCCCTGAACCATTTGGGACAACTTGAGGCAGAAGAAGACGAACTTTTTTCAACGTCTCGGAATTGGTTGGAAACTCACCCACCCTCCTCATTTCTCGTGAGGACTCCAGAATGCATGAACTTGTTTCGAGATTCCTCCGTTTGGGCCCTGAACCATTTGGGACAACTTGAGTCAGAAGAAGACGAACTTTTTTCAACGACTCCGAATTGCGTGGAAACTCACCCACCCTTCTCATTTCTCGTGAGGATTCCAGAATGCATGAACTTGTTTCGAGATTCCTCCCTTTGGGCCCTGAACCATATGGGACAACTTGAGGCAGAAGAAGACGAACTTTTTTCAACGTCTCCGAATTGCGTGGAAACTCACCCACCCTCCTCATTTCTCGTGAGGATTCCAGAATGCATGAACTTGTTTCGAGATTCCTCCCTTTGGGCCCTGAACCATTTGGGACAACTTGAGCCAGAAGAAGACGAACTTTTTTGAACGTCTCGGAATTGGTTGGAAACTCACCCACCCTCCTCATTTCTCGTGAGGACTCCAGAATGCATGAACTTGTTTCGAGATTCCTCCGTTTGGGCCCTGAACCATTTGGGAAGACTTGAGGCAGAAGAAGACGAACTTTTTTCAACGAATCCGAATTGCGTGGAAACTCACCCACCCTCCTCATTTCTCGTGAGGATTCCAGAATGCATGAACTTGTTTCGAGATTCCTCCGTTTGGGCCCTGAACCATTTGGGAAGACTTGAGGCAGAAGAAGACGAACTTTTTTCAACGACTCCGAATTGCGTGGAAACTCACCCACCCTCCTCACTTCTCGTGAGGACTCCAGAATGCATGAACTTGTTTCGAGATTCCTCCGTTTGGGCCCTGAACCATTTGGGGCAACTTGAGGCAGAAGAAGACGAACTTTTTTCAACGACTCCGAATTGCGTGGAAACTCACCCACCCTCCTCATTTCTCGTGAGGATTCCAGAATGCATGAACTTGTTTCGAGATTCCTCCCTTTGGGCCCTGAACCATATGGGACAACTTGAGGCAGAAGAAGACGAACTTTTTTCAACGTCTCCGGATTGCGTGGAAACTCACCCACCCTCGTCATTTCTCGTGAGGATTCCAGAATGCATGAACTTGTTTCGAGATTCCTCCGTTTGGGCCCTAAACCATTTGGGAAGACTTGAGGCAGAAGAAGACGAACTTTTTTCAACGAATCCGAATTGCGTGGAAACTCACCCACCCTCCTCATTTCTCGTGAGGATTCCAGAATGCATGAACTTGTTTCGAGATTCCTCCATTTGGCCCCTGAACCATTTGGGAAGACTTGAGGCAGAAGAAGACGAACTTTTTTCAACGACTCCGAATTGCGTGGAAACTCACCCACCCTCCTCATTTCTCGTGAGGACTCCAGAATGCATGAACTTGTTTCGCGATTCCTCCGTTTGGGCCCTGAACCATTTGGGACAACTTGAGGCAGAAGAAGACGAACTTTTTTCAACGACTCCGAATTGCGTGGAAACTCACCCACCCTCCTCATTTCTCGTGAGGATTCAAGAATGCATGAACTTGTTTCGAGATTCCTCCCTTTGGGCCCTGAACCATATGGGACAACTTGAGGGAGAAGAAGACGAACTTTTTTCAACGACTCCGAATTGCGTGGAAACTCACCCACCCTCCTCATTTCTCGTGAGGACTCCAGAATGCATGAACTTGTTTCGAGATTCCTCCGTTTGGGCCCTGAACCATTTGGGACAACTTGAGGCAGAAGAAGACGAACTTTTTTCAACGACTCCGAATTGCGTGGAAACTCTCCTTTCCTCCTCATTTCTCGTGAGGATTCCAGAATGCATGAACTTGTTTCGAGATTCCTCCGTTTGGGCCCTGAACCATTTGGGAAGACTTGAGGCAGAAGAAGACGAACTTTTTTCAACGAATCCGAATTGCGTAGAAACTCACCCACCCTCCTCATTTCTCGTGAGGATTCCAGAATGCATGAACTTGTTTCGAGATTCCTCCGTTTGGGCCCTAAACCATTTGGGAAGACTTGAGGCAGAAGAAGACGAACTTTTTTCAACGAATCCGAATTGCGTGGAAACTCACCCACCCTCCTCATTTCTCGTGAGGATTCCAGAATGCATGAACTTGTTTCGAGATTCCTCCATTTGGCCCCTGAACCATTTGGGAAGACTTGAGGCAGAAGAAGACGAACTTTTTTCAACGACTCCGAATTGCGTGGAAACTCACCCACCCTCCTCATTTCTCGTGAGGACTCCAGAATGCATGAACTTGTTTCGCGATTCCTCCGTTTGGGCCCTGAACCATTTGGGACAACTTGAGGCAGAAGAAGACGAACTTTTTTCAACGACTCCGAATTGCGTGGAAACTCACCCACCCTCCTCATTTCTCGTGAGGATTCAAGAATGCATGAACTTGTTTCGAGATTCCTCCCTTTGGGCCCTGAACCATATGGGACAACTTGAGGGAGAAGAAGACGAACTTTTTTCAACGACTCCGAATTGCGTGGAAACTCACCCACCCTCCTCATTTCTCGTGAGGACTCCAGAATGCATGAACTTGTTTCGAGATTCCTCCGTTTGGGCCCTGAACCATTTGGGACAACTTGAGGCAGAAGAAGACGAACTTTTTTCAACGACTCCGAATTGCGTGGAAACTCTCCTTTCCTCCTCATTTCTCGTGAGGATTCCAGAATGCATGAACTTGTTTCGAGATTCCTCCGTTTGGGCCCTGAACCATTTGGGAAGACTTGAGGCAGAAGAAGACGAACTTTTTTCAACGAATCCGAATTGCGTAGAAACTCACCCACCCTCCTCATTTCTCGTGAGGATTCCAGAATGCATGAACTTGTTTCGAGATTCCTCCGTTTGGCCCCTGAACCATTTGGGAAGACTTGAGGCAGAAGAAGACGAACTTTTTTCAACGACTCCGAATTGCGTGGAAACTCACCCACCCTCCTCATTTCTCGTGAGGACTCAAGAATGCATGAACTTGTTTCGCGATTCCTCCGTTTGGGCCCTGAACCATTTGGGACAACTTGAGGCAGAAGAAGACGAACTTTTTTCAACGACTCCGAATTGCGTGGAAACTCACCCACCCTCCTCATTTCTCGTGAGGATTCCAGAATGCATGAACTTGTTTCGAGATTCCTCCCTTTGGGCCCTGAACCATATGGGACAACTTGAGGCAGAAGAAGACGAACTTTTTTCAACGTCTCCGAATTGCGTGGAAACTCACCCACCCTCGTCATTTCTCGTGAGGATTCCAGAATGCATGAACTTGTTTTGAGATTCCTCCCTTTGGGCCCTGAACCATTTGGGACAACTTGAGCCAGAAGAAGACGAACTTTTTTGAACGTCTCGGAATTGGTTGGAAACTCACCCACCCTCCTCATTTCTCGTGAGGATTCCAGAATGCATGAACTTGTTTCGAGATTCCTCCGTTTGGGCCCTGAACCATTTGGGAAGACTTGAGGCAGAAGAAGACGAACTTTTTTCAACGAATCCGAATTGCGTGGAAACTCACCCACCCTCCTCATTTCTCGTGAGGATTCCAGAATGCATGAACTTGTTTCGAGATTCCTCCGTTTGGGCCCTGAACCATTTGGGAAGACTTGAGGCAGAAGAAGACGAACTTTTTTCAACGAATCCGAATTGCGTGGAAACTCACCCACCCTCCTCATTTCTCGTGAGGATTCCAGAATGCATGAACTTGTTTCGAGATTCCTCCGTTTGGCCCCTGAACCATTTGGGAAGACTTGAGGCAGAAGAAGACGAACTTTTTTCAACGACTCCGAATTGCGTGGAAACTCACCCACCCTCCTCATTTCTCGTGAGGACTCCAGAATGCATGAACTTGTTTCGCGATTCCTCCGTTTGGGCCCTGAACCATTTGGGACAACTTGAGGCAGAAGAAGACGAACTTTTTTCAACGACTCCGAATTGCGTGGAAACTCACCCACCCTCCTCATTTCTCGTGAGGATTCAAGAATGCATGAACTTGTTTCGAGATTCCTCCCTTTGGGCCCTGAACCATATGGGACAACTTGAGGCAGAAGAAGACGAACTTTTTTCAACGACTCCGAATTGCGTGGAAACTCACCCACCCTCCTCATTTCTCGTGAGGACTCCAGAATGCATGAACTTGTTTCGAGATTCCTCCGTTTGGGAACTGAACCATTTGGGACAACTTGAGGCAGAAGAAGACGAACTTTTTTCAACGACTCCGAATTGCGTGGAAACTCACCCACCCTCCTCATTTCTCGTGAGGATTCAAGAATGCATGAACTTGTTTCGAGATTCCTCCCTTTGGGCCCTGAACCATATGGGACAACTTGAGGGAGAAGAAGACGAACTTTTTTCAACGACTCCGAATTGCGTGGAAACTCACCCACCCTCCTCATTTCTCGTGAGGACTCCAGAATGCATGAACTTGTTTCGAGATTCCTCCGTTTGGGCCCTGAACCATTTGGGACAACTTGAGGCAGAAGAAGACGAACTTTTTTCAACGACTCCGAATTGCGTGGAAACTCTCCTTTCCTCCTCATTTCTCGTGAGGATTCCAGAATGCATGAACTTGTTTCGAGATTCCTCCCTTTGGGCCCTGAACCATATGGGACAACTTGAGGCAGAAGAAGACGAACTTTTTTCAACGTCTCCGGATTGCGTGGAAACTCACCCACCCTCGTCATTTCTCGTGAGGATTCCAGAATGCATGAACTTGTTTCGAGATTCCTCCGTTTGGCCCCTGAACCATTTGGGAAGACTTGAGGCAGAAGAAGACGAACTTTTTTCAACGACTCCGAATTGCGTGGAAACTCACCCACCCTCCTCATTTCTCGTGAGGACTCCAGAATGCATGAACTTGTTTCGCGATTCCTCCGTTTGGGCCCTGAACCATTTGGGACAACTTGAGGCAGAAGAAGACGAACTTTTTTCAACGACTCCGAATTGCGTGGAAACTCACCCACCCTCCTCATTTCTCGTGAGGACTCCAGAATGCATGAACTTGTTTCGAGATTCCTCCGTTTGGGCCCTGACATTTGGGACAACTTGAGGCAGAAGAAGACGAACTTTTTTCAACGACTCCGAATTGCGTGGAAACTCACCCACCCTCCTCATTTCTCGTGAGGATTCCAGAATGCTTGAACTTGTTTCGAGATTCCTCCCTTTGGGCCCTGAACCATATGGGACAACTTGAGGCAGAAGAAGACGAACTTTTTTCAACGTCTCCGAATTGCGTGGAAACTCACCCACCCTCCTCATTTCTCGTGAGGATTCCAGAATGCAGAACTTGTTTCGAGATTCCTCCCTTTGGGCCCTGAACCATATGGGACAACTTGAGGCAGAAGAAGACGAACTTTTTTCAACGTCTCCGAATTGCGTGGAAACTCACCCACCTTCGTCATTTCTCGTGAGGATTCCAGAATGCATGAACTTGTTTCGAGATTCCTCCCTTTGGGCCCTGAACCATTTGGGACAACTTGAGCCAGAAGAAGACGAACTTTTTTGAACGTCTCGGAATTGATTGGAAACTCACCCACCCTCGTCATTTCTCGTGAGGATTCCAGAATGCATGAACTTGTTTCGAGATTCCTCCGTTTGGGCCCTGAACCATTTGGGAAGACTTGAGGCAGAAGAAGACGAACTTTTTTCAACGACTCCGAATTGCGTGGAAACTCACCCACCCTCCTCATTTCTCGTGAGGACTCCAGAATGCATGAACTTGTTTCGAGATTCCTCCGTTTGGGCCCTGAACCATTTGGGACAACTTGAGGCAGAAGAAGACGAACTTTTTTCAACGACTCCGAATTGCGTGGAAACTCTCCTTTCCTCCTCATTTCTCGTGAGGATTCCAGAATGCATGAACTTGTTTCGAGATTCCTCCCTTTGGGCCCTGAACCATATGGGACAACTTGAGGCAGAAGAAGACGAACTTTTTTCAACGTCTCCGGATTGCGTGGAAACTCACCCACCCTCGTCATTTCTCGTGAGGATTCCAGAATGCATGAACTTGTTTCGAGATTCCTCCGTTTGGCCCCTGAACCATTTGGGAAGACTTGAGGCAGAAGAAGACGAACTTTTTTCAACGACTCCGAATTGCGTGGAAACTCACCCACCCTCCTCATTTCTCGTGAGGACTCCAGAATGCATGAACTTGTTTCGCGATTCCTCCGTTTGGGCCCTGAACCATTTGGGACAACTTGAGGCAGAAGAAGACGAACTTTTTTCAACGACTCCGAATTGCGTGGAAACTCACCCACCCTCCTCATTTCTCGTGAGGACTCCAGAATGCATGAACTTGTTTCGAGATTCCTCCGTTTGGGCCCTGACATTTGGGACAACTTGAGGCAGAAGAAGACGAACTTTTTTCAACGACTCCGAATTGCGTGGAAACTCACCCACCCTCCTCATTTCTCGTGAGGATTCCAGAATGCATGAACTTGTTTCGAGATTCCTCCCTTTGGGCCCTGAACCATATGGGACAACTTGAGGCAGAAGAAGACGAACTTTTTTCAACGTCTCCGAATTGCGTGGAAACTCACCCACCCTCGTCATTTCTCGTGAGGATTCCAGAATGCATGAACTTGTTTCGAGATTCCTCCGTTTGGGCCCTGAACCATTTGGGAAGACTTGAGGCAGAAGAAGACGAACTTTTTTCAACGACTCCGAATTGCGTGGAAACTCACCCACCCTCCTCATTTCTCGTGAGGACTCCAGAATGCATGAACTTGTTTCGAGATTCCTCCGTTTGGGCCCTGAACCATTTGGGACAACTTGAGTCAGAAGAAGACGAACTTTTTTCAACGACTCCGAATTGCGTGGAAACTCACCCACCCTCCTCATTTCTCGTGAGGATTCCAGAATGCATGAACTTGTTTCGAGATTCCTCCCTTTGGGCCCTGAACCATATGGGACAACTTGTGGCAGAAGAAGACGAACTTTTTTCAACGTCTCCGAATTGCGTGGAAACTCACCCACCCTCGTCATTTCTCGTGAGGATTCCAGAATGCATGAATTTGTTTTGAGATTCCTCCCTTTGGGCCCTGAACCATTTGGGACAACTTGAGCCAGAAGAAGACGAACTTTTTTGAACGTCTCGGAATTGGTTGGAAACTCACCCACCCTCCTCATTTCTCGTGAGGATTCCAGAATGCATGAACTTGTTTCGAGATTCCTCCGTTTGGGCCCTGAACCATTTGGGAAGACTTGAGGCAGAAGAAGACGAACTTTTTTCAACGAATCCGAATTGCGTAGAAACTCACCCACCCTCCTCATTTCTCGTGAGGATTCCAGAATGCATGAACTTGTTTCGAGATTCCTCCGTTTGGCCCCTGAACCATTTGGGAAGACTTGAGGCAGAAGAAGACGAACTTTTTTCAACGACTCCGAATTGCGTGGAAACTCACCCACCCTCCTCATTTCTCGTGAGGACTCAAGAATGCATGAACTTGTTTCGCGATTCCTCCGTTTGGGCCCTGAACCATTTGGGAACACTTGAGGCAGAAGAAGACGAACTTTTTTCAACGACTCCGAATTGCGTGGAAACTCACCCACCCTCCTCATTTCTCGTGAGGATTCCAGAATGCATGAACTTGTTTCGAGATTCCTCCCTTTGGGCCCTGAACCATATGGGACAACTTGAGGCAGAAGAAGACGAACTTTTTTCAACGTCTCCGAATTGCGTGGAAACTCACCCACCCTCGTCATTTCTCGTGAGGATTCCAGAATGCATGAACTTGTTTTGAGATTCCTCCCTTTGGGCCCTGAACCATTTGGGACAACTTGAGCCAGAAGAAGACGAACTTTTTTGAACGTCTCGGAATTGGTTGGAAACTCACCCACCCTCCTCATTTCTCGTGAGGATTCCAGAATGCATGAACTTGTTTCGAGATTCCTCCGTTTGGGCCCTGAACCATTTGGGAAGACTTGAGGCAGAAGAAGACGAACTTTTTTCAACGAATCCGAATTGCGTGGAAACTCACCCACCCTCCTCATTTCTCGTGAGGATTCCAGAATGCATGAACTTGTTTCGAGATTCCTCCGTTTGGGCCCTGAACCATTTGGGAAGACTTGAGGCAGAAGAAGACGAACTTTTTTCAACGAATCCGAATTGCGTGGAAACTCACCCACCCTCCTCATTTCTCGTGAGGATTCCAGAATGCATGAACTTGTTTCGAGATTCCTCCGTTTGGCCCCTGAACCATTTGGGAAGACTTGAGGCAGAAGAAGACGAACTTTTTTCAACGACTCCGAATTGCGTGGAAACTCACCCACCCTCCTCATTTCTCGTGAGGACTCCAGAATGCATGAACTTGTTTCGCGATTCCTCCGTTTGGGCCCTGAACCATTTGGGACAACTTGAGGCAGAAGAAGACGAACTTTTTTCAACGACTCCGAATTGCGTGGAAACTCACCCACCCTCCTCATTTCTCGTGAGGATTCAAGAATGCATGAACTTGTTTCGAGATTCCTCCCTTTGGGCCCTGAACCATATGGGACAACTTGAGGCAGAAGAAGACGAACTTTTTTCAACGACTCCGAATTGCGTGGAAACTCACCCACCCTCCTCATTTCTCGTGAGGACTCCAGAATGCATGAACTTGTTTCGAGATTCCTCCGTTTGGGCCCTGAACCATTTGGGACAACTTGAGGCAGAAGAAGACGAACTTTTTTCAACGACTCCGAATTGCGTGGAAACTCACCCACCCTCCTCATTTCTCGTGAGGATTCAAGAATGCATGAACTTGTTTCGAGATTCCTCCCTTTGGGCCCTGAACCATATGGGACAACTTGAGGGAGAAGAAGACGAACTTTTTTCAACGACTCCGAATTGCGTGGAAACTCACCCACCCTCCTCATTTCTCGTGAGGACTCCAGAATGCATGAACTTGTTTCGAGATTCCTCCGTTTGGGCCCTGAACCATTTGGGACAACTTGAGGCAGAAGAAGACGAACTTTTTTCAACGACTCCGAATTGCGTGGAAACTCTCCTTTCCTCCTCATTTCTCGTGAGGATTCCAGAATGCATGAACTTGTTTCGAGATTCCTCCCTTTGGGCCCTGAACCATATGGGACAACTTGAGGCAGAAGAAGACGAACTTTTTTCAACGTCTCCGGATTGCGTGGAAACTCACCCACCCTCGTCATTTCTCGTGAGGATTCCAGAATGCATGAACTTGTTTCGAGATTCCTCCGTTTGGCCCCTGAACCATTTGGGAAGACTTGAGGCAGAAGAAGACGAACTTTTTTCAACGACTCCGAATTGCGTGGAAACTCACCCACCCTCCTCATTTCTCGTGAGGACTCCAGAATGCATGAACTTGTTTCGCGATTCCTCCGTTTGGGCCCTGAACCATTTGGGACAACTTGAGGCAGAAGAAGACGAACTTTTTTCAACGACTCCGAATTGCGTGGAAACTCACCCACCCTCCTCATTTCTCGTGAGGACTCCAGAATGCATGAACTTGTTTCGAGATTCCTCCGTTTGGGCCCTGACATTTGGGACAACTTGAGGCAGAAGAAGACGAACTTTTTTCAACGACTCCGAATTGCGTGGAAACTCACCCACCCTCCTCATTTCTCGTGAGGATTCCAGAATGCATGAACTTGTTTCGAGATTCCTCCCTTTGGGCCCTGAACCATATGGGACAACTTGAGGCAGAAGAAGACGAACTTTTTTCAACGTCTCCGAATTGCGTGGAAACTCACCCACCCTCCTCATTTCTCGTGAGGATTCCAGAATGCAGAACTTGTTTCGAGATTCCTCCCTTTGGGCCCTGAACCATATGGGACAACTTGAGGCAGAAGAAGACGAACTTTTTTCAACGTCTCCGAATTGCGTGGAAACTCACCCACCTTCGTCATTTCTCGTGAGGATTCCAGAATGCATGAACTTGTTTCGAGATTCCTCCCTTTGGGCCCTGAACCATTTGGGACAACTTGAGCCAGAAGAAGACGAACTTTTTTGAACGTCTCGGAATTGATTGGAAACTCACCCACCCTCGTCATTTCTCGTGAGGATTCCAGAATGCATGAACTTGTTTCGAGATTCCTCCGTTTGGGCCCTGAACCATTTGGGAAGACTTGAGGCAGAAGAAGACGAACTTTTTTCAACGACTCCGAATTGCGTGGAAACTCACCCACCCTCCTCATTTCTCGTGAGGACTCCAGAATGCATGAACTTGTTTCGAGATTCCTCCGTTTGGGCCCTGAACCATTTGGGACAACTTGAGGCAGAAGAAGACGAACTTTTTTCAACGACTCCGAATTGCGTGGAAACTCTCCTTTCCTCCTCATTTCTCGTGAGGATTCCAGAATGCATGAACTTGTTTCGAGATTCCTCCCTTTGGGCCCTGAACCATATGGGACAACTTGAGGCAGAAGAAGACGAACTTTTTTCAACGTCTCCGGATTGCGTGGAAACTCACCCACCCTCGTCATTTCTCGTGAGGATTCCAGAATGCATGAACTTGTTTCGAGATTCCTCCGTTTGGCCCCTGAACCATTTGGGAAGACTTGAGGCAGAAGAAGACGAACTTTTTTCAACGACTCCGAATTGCGTGGAAACTCACCCACCCTCCTCATTTCTCGTGAGGACTCCAGAATGCATGAACTTGTTTCGCGATTCCTCCGTTTGGGCCCTGAACCATTTGGGACAACTTGAGGCAGAAGAAGACGAACTTTTTTCAACGACTCCGAATTGCGTGGAAACTCACCCACCCTCCTCATTTCTCGTGAGGACTCCAGAATGCATGAACTTGTTTCGAGATTCCTCCGTTTGGGCCCTGACATTTGGCACAACTTGAGGCAGAAGAAGACGAACTTTTTTCAACGACTCCGAATTGCGTGGAAACTCACCCACCCTCCTCATTTCTCGTGAGGATTCCAGAATGCATGAACTTGTTTCGAGATTCCTCCCTTTGGGCCCTGAACCATATGGGACAACTTGAGGCAGAAGAAGACGAACTTTTTTCAACGTCTCCGAATTGCGTGGAAACTCACCCACCCTCGTCATTTCTCGTGAGGATTCCAGAATGCATGAACTTGTTTCGAGATTCCTCCGTTTGGGCCCTGAACCATTTGGGAAGACTTGAGGCAGAAGAAGACGAACTTTTTTCAACGACTCCGAATTGCGTGGAAACTCACCCACCCTCCTCATTTCTCGTGAGGACTCCAGAATGCATGAACTTGTTTCGAGATTCCTCCGTTTGGGCCCTGAACCATTTGGGACAACTTGAGTCAGAAGAAGACGAACTTTTTTCAACGACTCCGAATTGCGTGGAAACTCACCCACCCTCCTCATTTCTCGTGAGGATTCCAGAATGCATGAACTTGTTTCGAGATTCCTCCGTTTGGGCCCTGAACCATTTGGGAAGACTTGAGGCAGAAGAAGACGAACTTTTTTCAACGAATCCGAATTGCGTGGAAACTCACCCACCCTCCTCATTTCTCGTGAGGATTCCAGAATGCATGAACTTGTTTCGAGATTCCTCCGTTTGGGCCCTGAACCATTTGGGAAGACTTGAGGCAGAAGAAGACGAACTTTTTTCAACGAATCCGAATTGCGTGGAAACTCACCCACCCTCCTCATTTCTCGTGAGGATTCCAGAATGCATGAACTTGTTTCGAGATTCCTCCGTTTGGCCCCTGAACCATTTGGGAAGACTTGAGGCAGAAGAAGACGAACTTTTTTCAACGACTCCGAATTGCGTGGAAACTCACCCACCCTCCTCATTTCTCGTGAGGACTCCAGAATGCATGAACTTGTTTCGCGATTCCTCCGTTTGGGCCCTGAACCATTTGGGACAACTTGAGGCAGAAGAAGACGAACTTTTTTCAACGACTCCGAATTGCGTGGAAACTCACCCACCCTCCTCATTTCTCGTGAGGATTCAAGAATGCATGAACTTGTTTCGAGATTCCTCCCTTTGGGCCCTGAACCATATGGGACAACTTGAGGCAGAAGAAGACGAACTTTTTTCAACGACTCCGAATTGCGTGGAAACTCACCCACCCTCCTCATTTCTCGTGAGGACTCCAGAATGCATGAACTTGTTTCGAGATTCCTCCGTTTGGGCCCTGAACCATTTGGGACAACTTGAGGCAGAAGAAGACGAACTTTTTTCAACGACTCCGAATTGCGTGGAAACTCACCTTTCCTCCTCATTTCTCGTGAGGATTCCAGAATGCATGAACTTGTTTCGAGATTCCTCCCTTTGGGCCCTGAACCATATGGGACAACTTGAGGCAGAAGAAGACGAACTTTTTTCAACGTCTCCGGATTGCGTGGAAACTCACCCACCCTCGTCATTTCTCGTGAGGATTCCAGAATGCATGAACTTGTTTCGAGATTCCTCCGTTTGGCCCCTGAACCATTTGGGAAGACTTGAGGCAGAAGAAGACGAACTTTTTTCAACGACTCCGAATTGCGTGGAAACTCACCCACCCTCCTCATTTCTCGTGAGGACTCCAGAATGCATGAACTTGTTTCGCGATTCCTCCGTTTGGGCCCTGAACCATTTGGGACAACTTGAGGCAGAAGAAGACGAACTTTTTTCAACGACTCCGAATTGCGTGGAAACTCACCCACCCTCCTCATTTCTCGTGAGGACTCCAGAATGCATGAACTTGTTTCGAGATTCCTCCGTTTGGGCCCTGACATTTGGGACAACTTGAGGCAGAAGAAGACGAACTTTTTTCAACGACTCCGAATTGCGTGGAAACTCACCCACCCTCCTCATTTCTCGTGAGGATTCCAGAATGCATGAACTTGTTTCGAGATTCCTCCCTTTGGGCCCTGAACCATATGGGACAACTTGAGGCAGAAGAAGACGAACTTTTTTCAACGTCTCTGAATTGCGTGGAAACTCACCCACCCTCCTCATTTCTCGTGAGGATTCCAGAATGCAGAACTTGTTTCGAGATTCCTCCCTTTGGGCCCTGAACCATATGGGACAACTTGAGGCAGAAGAAGACGAACTTTTTTCAACGTCTCCGAATTGCGTGGAAACTCACCCACCTTCGTCATTTCTCGTGAGGATTCCAGAATGCATGAACTTGTTTCGAGATTCCTCCCTTTGGGCCCTGAACCATTTGGGACAACTTGAGCCAGAAGAAGACGAACTTTTTTGAACGTCTCGGAATTGATTGGAAACTCACCCACCCTCGTCATTTCTCGTGAGGATTCCAGAATGCATGAACTTGTTTCGAGATTCCTCCGTTTGGGCCCTGAACCATTTGGGAAGACTTGAGGCAGAAGAAGACGAACTTTTTTCAACGACTCCGAATTGCGTGGAAACTCACCCACCCTCCTCATTTCTCGTGAGGACTCCAGAATGCATGAACTTGTTTCGAGATTCCTCCGTTTGGGCCCTGAACCATTTGGGACAACTTGAGTCAGAAGAAGACGAACTTTTTTCAACGACTCCGAATTGCGTGGAAACTCACCCACCCTCCTCATTTCTCGTGAGGATTCCAGAATGCATGAACTTGTTTCGACATTCCTCCCTTTGGGCCCTGAACCATATGGGACAACTTGTGGCAGAAGAAGACGAACTTTTTTCAACGTCTCCGAATTGCGTGGAAACTCACCCACCCTCGTCATTTCTCGTGAGGATTCCAGAATGCATGAACTTGTTTTGAGATTCCTCCCTTTGGGCCCTGAACAATTTGGGACAACTTGAGCCAGAAGAAGACGAACTTTTTTGAACGTCTCGGAATTGGTTGGAAACTCACCCACCCTCCTCATTTCTCGTGAGGATTCCAGAATGCATGAACTTGTTTCGAGATTCCTCCGTTTGGGCCCTGAACCATTTGGGAAGACTTGAGGCAGAAGAAGACGAACTTTTTTCAACGAATCCGAATTGCGTGGAAACTCACCCACCCTCCTCATTTCTCGTGAGGATTCCAGAATGCATGAACTTGTTTCGAGATTCCTCCGTTTGGCCCCTGAACCATTTGGGAAGACTTGAGGCAGAAGAAGACGAACTTTTTTCAACGACTCCGAATTGCGTGGAAACTCACCCACCCTCCTCATTTCTCGTGAGGACTCAAGAATGCATGAACTTGTTTCGCGATTCCTCCGTTTGGGCCCTGAACCATTTGGGACAACTTGAGGCAGAAGAAGACGAACTTTTTTCAACGACTCCGAATTGCGTGGAAACTCACCCACCCTCCTCATTTCTCGTGAGGATTCCAGAATGCATGAACTTGTTTCGAGATTCCTCCGTTTGGCCCCTGAACCATTTGGGAAGACTTGAGGCAGAAGAAGACGAACTTTTTTCAACGACTCCGAATTGCGTGGAAACTCACCCACCCTCCTCATTTCTCGTGAGGACTCCAGAATGCATGAACTTGTTTCGCGATTCCTCGTTTGGGCCCTGAACCATTTGGGACAACTTGAGGCAGAAGAAGACGAACTTTTTTCAACGACTCCGAATTGCGTGGAAACTCACCCACCCTCCTCATTTCTCGTGAGGATTCAAGAATGCATGAACTTGTTTCGAGATTCCTCCCTTTGGGCCCTGAACCATATGGGACAACTTGAGGCAGAAGAAGACGAACTTTTTTCAACGACTCCGAATTGCGTGGAAACTCACCCACCCTCCTCATTTCTCGTGAGGACTCCAGAATGCATGAACTTGTTTCGAGATTCCTCCGTTTGGGCCCTGAACCATTTGGGACAACTTGAGGCAGAAGAAGACGAACTTTTTTCAACGACTCCGAATTGCGTGGAAACTCACCTTTCCTCCTCATTTCTCGTGAGGATTCCAGAATGCATGAACTTGTTTCGAGATTCCTCCCTTTGGGCCCTGAACCATATGGGACAACTTGAGGCAGAAGAAGACGAACTTTTTTCAACGTCTCCGGATTGCGTGGAAACTCACCCACCCTCGTCATTTCTCGTGAGGATTCCAGAATGCATGAACTTGTTTCGAGATTCCTCCGTTTGGCCCCTGAACCATTTGGGAAGACTTGAGGCAGAAGAAGACGAACTTTTTTCAACGACTCCGAATTGCGTGGAAACTCACCCACCCTCCTCATTTCTCGTGAGGACTCCAGAATGCATGAACTTGTTTCGCGATTCCTCCGTTTGGGCCCTGAACCATTTGGGACAACTTGAGGCAGAAGAAGACGAACTTTTTTCAACGACTCCGAATTGCGTGGAAACTCACCCACCCTCCTCATTTCTCGTGAGGACTCCAGAATGCATGAACTTGTTTCGAGATTCCTCCGTTTGGGCCCTGACATTTGGGACAACTTGAGGCAGAAGAAGACGAACTTTTTTCAACGACTCCGAATTGCGTGGAAACTCACCCACCCTCCTCATTTCTCGTGAGGATTCCAGAATGCATGAACTTGTTTCGAGATTCCTCCCTTTGGGCCCTGAACCATATGGGACAACTTGAGGCAGAAGAAGACGAACTTTTTTCAACGTCTCCGAATTGCGTGGAAACTCACCCACCCGCCTCATTTCTCGTGAGGATTCCAGAATGCAGAACTTGTTTCGAGATTCCTCCCTTTGGGCCCTGAACCATATGGGACAACTTGAGGCAGAAGAAGACGAACTTTTTTCAACGTCTCCGAATTGCGTGGAAACTCACCCACCTTCGTCATTTCTCGTGAGGATTCCAGAATGCATGAACTTGTTTCGAGATTCCTCCCTTTGGGCCCTGAACCATTTGGGACAACTTGAGCCAGAAGAAGACGAACTTTTTTGAACGTCTCGGAATTGATTGGAAACTCACCCACCCTCGTCATTTCTCGTGAGGATTCCAGAATGCATGAACTTGTTTCGAGATTCCTCCGTTTGGGCCCTGAACCATTTGGGAAGACTTGAGGCAGAAGAAGACGAACTTTTTTCAACGACTCCGAATTGCGTGGAAACTCACCCACCCTCCTCATTTCTCGTGAGGACTCCAGAATGCATGAACTTGTTTCGAGATTCCTCCGTTTGGGCCCTGAACCATTTGGGACAACTTGAGTCAGAAGAAGACGAACTTTTTTCAACGACTCCGAATTGCGTGGAAACTCACCCACCCTCCTCATTTCTCGTGAGGATTCCAGAATGCATGAACTTGTTTCGAGATTCCTCCCTTTGGGCCCTGAACCATATGGGACAACTTGTGGCAGAAGAAGACGAACTTTTTTCAACGTCTCCGAATTGCGTGGAAACTCACCCACCCTCGTCATTTCTCGTGAGGATTCCAGAATGCATGAACTTGTTTTGAGATTCCTCCCTTTGGGCCCTGAACCATTTGGGACAACTTGAGCCAGAAGAAGACGAACTTTTTTGAACGTCTCGGAATTGGTTGGAAACTCACCCACCCTCCTCATTTCTCGTGAGGATTCCAGAATGCATGAACTTGTTTCGAGATTCCTCCGTTTGGGCCCTGAACCATTTGGGAAGACTTGAGGCAGAAGAAGACGAACTTTTTTCAACGAATCCGAATTGCGTGGAAACTCACCCACCCTCCTCATTTCTCGTGAGGATTCCAGAATGCATGAACTTGTTTCGAGATTCCTCCGTTTGGCCCCTGAACCATTTGGGAAGACTTGAGGCAGAAGAAGACGAACTTTTTTCAACGACTCCGAATTGCGTGGAAACTCACCCACCCTCCTCATTTCTCGTGAGGACTCAAGAATGCATGAACTTGTTTCGCGATTCCTCCGTTTGGGCCCTGAACCATTTGGGACAACTTGAGGCAGAAGAAGACGAACTTTTTTCAACGACTCCGAATTGCGTGGAAACTCACCCACCCTCCTCATTTCTCGTGAGGATTCCAGAATGCATGAACTTGTTTCGAGATTCCTCCCTTTGGGCCCTGAACCATATGGGACAACTTGAGGCAGAAGAAGACGAACTTTTTTCAACGTCTCCGAATTGCGTGGAAACTCACCCACCCTCGTCATTTCTCGTGAGGATTCCAGAATGCATGAACTTGTTTTGAGATTCCTCCCTTTGGGCCCTGAACCATTTGGGACAACTTGAGCCAGAAGAAGACGAACTTTTTTGAACGTCTCGGAATTGGTTGGAAACTCACCCACCCTCCTCATTTCTCGTGAGGATTCCAGAATGCATGAACTTGTTTCGAGATTCCTCCGTTTGGGCCCTGAACCATTTGGGAAGACTTGAGGCAGAAGAAGACGAACTTTTTTCAACGAATCCGAATTGCGTGGAAACTCACCCACCCTCCTCATTTCTCGTGAGGATTCCAGAATGCATGAACTTGTTTCGAGATTCCTCCGTTTGGCCCCTGAACCATTTGGGAAGACTTGAGGCAGAAGAAGACGAACTTTTTTCAACGACTCCGAATTGCGTGGAAACTCACCCACCCTCCTCATTTCTCGTGAGGACTCCAGAATGCATGAACTTGTTTCGCGATTCCTCCGTTTGGGCCCTGAACCATTTGGGACAACTTGAGGCAGAAGAAGACGAACTTTTTTCAACGACTCCGAATTGCGTGGAAACTCACCCACCCTCCTCATTTCTCGTGAGGATTCAAGAATGCATGAACTTGTTTCGAGATTCCTCCCTTTGGGCCCTGAACCATATGGGACAACTTGAGGCAGAAGAAGACGAACTTTTTTCAACGACTCCGAATTGCGTGGAAACTCACCCACCCTCCTCATTTCTCGTGAGGACTCCAGAATGCATGAACTTGTTTCGAGATTCCTCCGTTTGGGCCCTGAACCATTTGGGACAACTTGAGGCAGAAGAAGACGAACTTTTTTCAACGACTCCGAATTGCGTGGAAACTCACCCACCCTCCTCATTTCTCGTGAGGATTCCAGAATGCATGAACTTGTTTCGAGATTCCTCCCTTTGGGCCCTGAACCATTTGGGACAACTTGAGGCAGAAGAAGACGAACTTTTTTCAACGTCTCCGGATTGCGTGGAAACTCACCCACCCTCGTCATTTCTCGTGAGGATTCCAGAATGCATGAACTTGTTTCGAGATTCCTCCCTTTGGGCCCTGAACCATTTGGGACAACTTGAGGCAGAAGAAGACGAACTTTTTTCAACGTCTCCGGATTGCGTGGAAACTCACCCACCCTCGTCATTTCTCGTGAGGATTCCAGAATGCATGAACTTGTTTCGAGATTCCTCCCTTTGGGCCCTGAACCATTTGGGACAACTTGAGGCAGAAGAAGACGAACTTGTTTCAACGTCTCGGAATTGCGTGGAAACTCACCCACCCTCCTCATTTCTCGTGAGGATTCCAGAATGCATGAACTTGTTTCGAGATTCCTCCCTTTGGGCCCTGAACCATTTGGGAAGACTTGAGGCAGAAGAAGGCGAACTTTTTTCAACGACTCCGAATTGCGTGGAAACTCACCCACCCTCCTCATTTCTCGTGAGGACTCCAGAATGCATGAACTTGTTTCGAGATTCCTCCGTTTGGGCCCTGAACCATTTGGGACAACTTGAGGCAGAAGAAGACGAACTTTTTTCAACGACTCCGAATTGCGTGGAAACTCACCCACCCTCGTCATTTCTCGTGAGGATTCCAGAATGCATGAACTTGTTTCGAGATTCCTCCCTTTGGGCCCTGAACCATATGGGACAACTTGAGGCAGAAGAAGACGAACTTTTTTCAACGTCTCCGAATTGCGTGGAAACTCACCCACCCTCCTCATTTCTCGTGAGGATTCCAGAATGCAGAACTTGTTTCGAGATTCCTCCCTTTGGGCCCTGAACCATATGGGACAACTTGAGGCAGAAGAAGACGAACTTTTTTCAACGTCTCCGAATTGCGTGGAAACTCACCCACCCTCGTCATTTCTCGTGAGGATTCCAGAATGCATGAACTTGTTTCGAGATTCCTCCCTTTGGGCCCTGAACCAATTGGGACAACTTGAGCCAGAAGAAGACGAACTTTTTTGAACGTCTCGGAATTGATTGGAAACTCACCCACCCTCCTCATTTCTCGTGAGGATTCCAGAATGCATGAACTTGTTTCGAGATTCCTCCGTTTGGGCCCTGAACCATTTGGGAAGACTTGAGGCAGAAGAAGACGAACTTTTTTCAACGACTCCGAATTGCGTGGAAACTCACCCACCCTCCTCATTTCTCGTGAGGACTCCAGAATGCATGAACTTGTTTCGAGATTCCTCCGTTTGGGCCCTGAACCATTTGGGACAACTTGAGTCAGAAGAAGACGAACTTTTTTCAACGACTCCGAATTGCGTGGAAACTCACCCACCCTCCTCATTTCTCGTGAGGATTCCAGAATGCATGAACTTGTTTCGAGATTCCTCCCTTTGGGCCCTGAACCATATGGGACAACTTGTGGCAGAAGAAGACGAACTTTTTTCAACGTCTCCGAATTGCGTGGAAACTCACCCACCCTCGTCATTTCTCGTAAGGATTCCAGAATGCATGAACTTGTTTTGAGATTCCTCCCTTTGGGCCCTGAACCATTTGGGACAACTTGAGCCAGAAGAAGACGAACTTTTTTGAACGTCTCGGAATTGGTTGGAAACTCACCCACCCTCCTCATTTCTCGTGAGGATTCCAGAATGCATGAACTTGTTTTGAGATTCCTCCCTTTGGGCCCTGAACCATTTGGGACAACTTGAGCCAGAAGAAGACGAACTTTTTTGAACGTCTCGGAATTGGTTGGAAACTCACCCACCCTCCTCATTTCTCGTGAGGATTCCAGAATGCATGAACTTGTTTCGAGATTCCTCCCTTTGGGCCCTGAACCATTTGGGACAACTTGAGCCAGAAGAAGACGAACTTTTTTGAACGTCTCGGAATTGGTTGGAAACTCACCCACCCTCCTCATTTCTCGTGAGGATTCCAGAATGCATGAACTTGTTTCGAGATTCCTCCCTTTGGGCCCTGAACCATTTGGGACAACTTGAGCCAGAAGAAGACGAACTTTTTTGAACGTCTCGGAATTGGTTGGAAACTCACCCACCCTCCTCATTTCTCGTGAGGATTCCAGAATGCATGAACTTGTTTCGAGATTCCTCCGTTTGGGCCCTGAACCATTTGGGAAGACTTGAGGCAGAGGAAGACGAACTTTTTTCAACGAATCCGAATTGCGTGGAAACTTACCCACCCTCCTCATTTCTCGTGAGGATTCCAGAATGCATGAACTTGTTTCGAGATTCCTCCGTTTGGGCCCTGAACCATTTGGGAAGACTTGAGGCAGAAGAAGGCGAACTTTTTTCAACGACTCCGAATTGCGTGGAAACTCACCCACCCTCCTCATTTCTCGTGAGGACTCCAGAATGCATGAACTTGTTTCGAGATTCCTCCGTTTGGGCCCTGAACCATTTGGGACAACTTGAGGCAGAAGAAGACGAACTTTTTTCAACGACTCCGAATTGCGTGGAAACTCACCCACCCTCCTCATTTCTCATGAGGATTCCAGAATGCATGAACTTGTTTCGAGATTCCTCCCTTTGGGCCCTGAACCATATGGGACAACTTGAGGCAGAAGAAGACGAACTTTTTTCAACGTCTCCGGATTGCGTGGAAACTCACCCACCCTCGTCATTTCTCGTGAGGATTCCAGAATGCATGAACTTGTTTCGAGATTCCTCCCTTTGGGCCCTGAACCATTTGGGACAACTTGAGGCAGAAGAAGACGAACTTGTTTCAACGTCTCGGAATTGCGTGGAAACTCACCCACCCTCCTCATTTCTCGTGAGGATTCCAGAATGCATGAACTTGTTTCGAGATTCCTCCGTTTGGGCCCTGAACCATTTGGGACAACTTGAGGCAGAAGAAGACGAACTTTTTTCAACGACTCCGAATTGCGTGGAAACTCACCCACCCTCCTCATTTCTCGTGAGGATTCCAGAATGCATGAACTTGTTTCGAGATTCCTCCCTTTGGGCCCTGAACCATATGGGACAACTTGTGGCAGAAGAAGACGAACTTTTTTCAACGTCTCCGAATTGCGTGGAAACTCACCCACCCTCGTCATTTCTCGTGAGGATTCCAGAATGCATGAACTTGTTTTGAGATTCCTCCCTTTGGGCCCTGAACCATTTGGGACAACTTGAGCCAGAAGAAGACGAACTTTTTTGAACGTCTCGGAATTGGTTGGAAACTCACCCACCCTCCTCATTTCTCGTGAGGACTCAAGAATGCATGAACTTGTTTCGCGATTCCTCCGTTTGGGCCCTGAACCATTTGGGACAACTTGAGGCAGAAGAAGACGAACTTTTTTCAACGACTCTGAATTGCGTGGAAACTCACCCACCCTCCTCATTTCTCGTGAGGATTCCAGAATGCATGAACTTGTTTCGAGATTCCTCCCTTTGGGCCCTGAACCATATGGGACAACTTGAGGCAGAAGAAGACGAACTTTTTTCAACGTCTCCGAATTGCGTGGAAACTCACCCACCCTCGTCATTTCTCGTGAGGATTCCAGAATGCATGAACTTGTTTTGAGATTCCTCCCTTTGGGCCCTGAACCATTTGGGACAACTTGAGCCAGAAGAAGACGAACTTTTTTGAACGTCTCGGAATTGGTTGGAAACTCACCCACCCTCCTCATTTCTCGTGAGGATTCCAGAATGCATGAACTTGTTTCGAGATTCCTCCGTTTGGGCCCTGAACCATTTGGGAAGACTTGAGGCAGAAGAAGACGAACTTTTTTCAACGAATCCGAATTGCGTGGAAACTCACCCACCCTCCTCATTTCTCGTGAGGATTCCAGAATGCATGAACTTGTTTCGAGATTCCTCCGTTTGGCCCCTGAACCATTTGGGAAGACTTGAGGCAGAAGAAGACGAACTTTTTTCAACGACTCCGAATTGCGTGGAAACTCACCCACCCTCCTCATTTCTCGTGAGGACTCCAGAATGCATGAACTTGTTTCGCGATTCCTCCGTTTGGGCCCTGAACCATTTGGGACAACTTGAGGCAGAAGAAGACGAACTTTTTTCAACGACTCCGAATTGCGTGGAAACTCACCCACCCTCCTCATTTCTCGTGAGGATTCAAGAATGCATGAACTTGTTTCGAGATTCCTCCCTTTGGGCCCTGAACCATATGGGACAACTTGAGGCAGAAGAAGACGAACTTTTTTCAACGACTCCGAATTGCGTGGAAACTCACCCACCCTCCTCATTTCTCGTGAGGACTCCAGAATGCATGAACTTGTTTCGAGATTCCTCCGTTTGGGCCCTGAACCATTTGGGACAACTTGAGGCAGAAGAAGACGAACTTTTTTCAACGACTCCGAATTGCGTGGAAACTCACCCACCCTCCTCATTTCTCGTGAGGATTCCAGAATGCATGAACTTGTTTCGAGATTCCTCCCTTTGGGCCCTGAACCATTTGGGACAACTTGAGGCAGAAGAAGACGAACTTTTTTCAACGTCTCCGGATTGCGTGGAAACTCACCCACCCTCGTCATTTCTCGTGAGGATTCCAGAATGCATGAACTTGTTTCGAGATTCCTCCCTTTGGGCCCTGAACCATTTGGGACAACTTGAGGCAGAAGAAGACGAACTTTTTTCAACGTCTCCGGATTGCGTGGAAACTCACCCACCCTCGTCATTTCTCGTGAGGATTCCAGAATGCATGAACTTGTTTCGAGATTCCTCCCTTTGGGCCCTGAACCATTTGGGACAACTTGAGGCAGAAGAAGACGAACTTGTTTCAACGTCTCGGAATTGCGTGGAAACTCACCCACCCTCCTCATTTCTCGTGAGGATTCCAGAATGCATGAACTTGTTTCGAGATTCCTCCCTTTGGGCCCTGAACCATATGGGACAACTTGAGGCAGAAGAAGGCGAACTTTTTTCAACGACTCCGAATTGCGTGGAAACTCACCCACCCTCCTCATTTCTCGTGAGGACTCCAGAATGCATGAACTTGTTTCGAGATTCCTCCGTTTGGGCCCTGAACCATTTGGGACAACTTGAGGCAGAAGAAGACGAACTTTTTTCAACGACTCCGAATTGCGTGGAAACTCACCCACCCTCGTCATTTCTCGTGAGGATTCCAGAATGCATGAACTTGTTTCGAGATTCCTCCCTTTGGGCCCTGAACCATATGGGACAACTTGAGGCAGAAGAAGACGAACTTTTTTCAACGTCTCCGAATTGCGTGGAAACTCACCCACCCTCCTCATTTCTCGTGAGGATTCCAGAATGCAGAACTTGTTTCGAGATTCCTCCCTTTGGGCCCTGAACCATATGGGACAACTTGAGGCAGAAGAAGACGAACTTTTTTCAACGTCTCCGAATTGCGTGGAAACTCACCCACCCTCGTCATTTCTCGTGAGGATTCCAGAATGCATGAACTTGTTTCGAGATTCCTCCCTTTGGGCCCTGAACCATTTGGGACAACTTGAGCCAGAAGAAGACGAACTTTTTTGAACGTCTCGGAATTGATTGGAAACTCACCCACCCTCCTCATTTCTCGTGAGGATTCCAGAATGCATGAACTTGTTTCGAGATTCCTCCGTTTGGGCCCTGAACCATTTGGGAAGACTTGAGGCAGAAGAAGACGAACTTTTTTCAACGACTCCGAATTGCGTGGAAACTCACCCACCCTCCTCATTTCTCGTGAGGATTCCAGAATGCATGAACTTGTTTCGAGATTCCTCCCTTTGGGCCCTGAACCATATGGGACAACTTGTGGCAGAAGAAGACGAACTTTTTTCAACGTCTCCGAATTGCGTGGAAACTCACCCACCCTCGTCATTTCTCGTGAGGATTCCAGAATGCATGAACTTGTTTTGAGATTCCTCCCTTTGGGCCCTGAACCATTTGGGACAACTTGAGCCAGAAGAAGACGAACTTTTTTGAACGTCTCGGAATTGGTTGGAAACTCACCCACCCTCCTCATTTCTCGTGAGGACTCAAGAATGCATGAACTTGTTTCGCGATTCCTCCGTTTGGGCCCTGAACCATTTGGGACAACTTGAGGCAGAAGAAGACGAACTTTTTTCAACGACTCCGAATTGCGTGGAAACTCACCCACCCTCCTCATTTCTCGTGAGGATTCCAGAATGCATGAACTTGTTTCGAGATTCCTCCCTTTGGGCCCTGAACCATATGGGACAACTTGAGGCAGAAGAAGACGAACTTTTTTCAACGTCTCCGAATTGCGTGGAAACTCACCCACCCTCGTCATTTCTCGTGAGGATTCCAGAATGCATGAACTTGTTTTGAGATTCCTCCCTTTGGGCCCTGAACCATTTGGGACAACTTGAGCCAGAAGAAGACGAACTTTTTTGAACGTCTCGGAATTGGTTGGAAACTCACCCACCCTCCTCATTTCTCGTGAGGATTCCAGAATGCATGAACTTGTTTCGAGATTCCTCCGTTTGGGCCCTGAACCATTTGGGAAGACTTGAGGCAGAAGAAGACGAACTTTTTTCAACGAATCCGAATTGCGTGGAAACTCACCCACCCTCCTCATTTCTCGTGAGGATTCCAGAATGCATGAACTTGTTTCGAGATTCCTCCGTTTGGCCCCTGAACCATTTGGGAAGACTTGAGGCAGAAGAAGACGAACTTTTTTCAACGACTCCGAATTGCGTGGAAACTCACCCACCCTCCTCATTTCTCGTGAGGACTCCAGAATGCATGAACTTGTTTCGCGATTCCTCCGTTTGGGCCCTGAACCATTTGGGACAACTTGAGGCAGAAGAAGACGAACTTTTTTCAACGACTCCGAATTGCGTGGAAACTCACCCACCCTCCTCATTTCTCGTGAGGATTCAAGAATGCATGAACTTGTTTCGAGATTCCTCCCTTTGGGCCCTGAACCATATGGGACAACTTGAGGCAGAAGAAGACGAACTTTTTTCAACGACTCCGAATTGCGTGGAAACTCACCCACCCTCCTCATTTCTCGTGAGGACTCCAGAATGCATGAACTTGTTTCGAGATTCCTCCGTTTGGGCCCTGAACCATTTGGGACAACTTGAGGCAGAAGAAGACGAACTTTTTTCAACGACTCCGAATTGCGTGGAAACTCACCCACCCTCCTCATTTCTCGTGAGGATTCCAGAATGCATGAACTTGTTTCGAGATTCCTCCCTTTGGGCCCTGAACCATTTGGGACAACTTGAGGCAGAAGAAGACGAACTTTTTTCAACGTCTCCGGATTGCGTGGAAACTCACCCACCCTCGTCATTTCTCGTGAGGATTCCAGAATGCATGAACTTGTTTCGAGATTCCTCCCTTTGGGCCCTGAACCATTTGGGACAACTTGAGGCAGAAGAAGACGAACTTTTTTCAACGTCTCCGGATTGCGTGGAAACTCACCCACCCTCGTCATTTCTCGTGAGGATTCCAGAATGCATGAACTTGTTTCGAGATTCCTCCCTTTGGGCCCTGAACCATTTGGGACAACTTGAGGCAGAAGAAGACGAACTTGTTTCAACGTCTCGGAATTGCGTGGAAACTCACCCACCCTCCTCATTTCTCGTGAGGATTCCAGAATGCATGAACTTGTTTCGAGATTCCTCCCTTTGGGCCCTGAACCATTTGGGAAGACTTGAGGCAGAAGAAGGCGAACTTTTTTCAACGACTCCGAATTGCGTGGAAACTCACCCACCCTCCTCATTTCTCGTGAGGACTCCAGAATGCATGAACTTGTTTCGAGATTCCTCCGTTTGGGCCCTGAACCATTTGGGACAACTTGAGGCAGAAGAAGACGAACTTTTTTCAACGACTCCGAATTGCGTGGAAACTCACCCACCCTCGTCATTTCTCGTGAGGATTCCAGAATGCATGAACTTGTTTCGAGATTCCTCCCTTTGGGCCCTGAACCATATGGGACAACTTGAGGCAGAAGAAGACGAACTTTTTTCAACGTCTCCGAATTGCGTGGAAACTCACCCACCCTCCTCATTTCTCGTGAGGATTCCAGAATGCAGAACTTGTTTCGAGATTCCTCCCTTTGGGCCCTGAACCATATGGGACAACTTGAGGCAGAAGAAGACGAACTTTTTTCAACGTCTCCGAATTGCGTGGAAACTCACCCACCCTCGTCATTTCTCGTGAGGATTCCAGAATGCATGAACTTGTTTCGAGATTCCTCCCTTTGGGCCCTGAACCATTTGGGACAACTTGAGCCAGAAGAAGACGAACTTTTTTGAACGTCTCGGAATTGATTGGAAACTCACCCACCCTCCTCATTTCTCGTGAGGATTCCAGAATGCATGAACTTGTTTCGAGATTCCTCCGTTTGGGCCCTGAACCATTTGGGAAGACTTGAGGCAGAAGAAGACGAACTTTTTTCAACGACTCCGAATTGCGTGGAAACTCACCCACCCTCCTCATTTCTCGTGAGGACTCCAGAATGCATGAACTTGTTTCGAGATTCCTCCGTTTGGGCCCTGAACCATTTGGGACAACTTGAGTCAGAAGAAGACGAACTTTTTTCAACGACTCCGAATTGCGTGGAAACTCACCCACCCTCCTCATTTCTCGTGAGGATTCCAGAATGCATGAACTTGTTTCGAGATTCCTCCCTTTGGGCCCTGAACCATATGGGACAACTTGTGGCAGAAGAAGACGAACTTTTTTCAACGTCTCCGAATTGCGTGGAAACTCACCCACCCTCGTCATTTCTCGTGAGGATTCCAGAATGCATGAACTTGTTTTGAGATTCCTCCCTTTGGGCCCTGAACCATTTGGGACAACTTGAGCCAGAAGAAGACGAACTTTTTTGAACGTCTCGGAATTGGTTGGAAACTCACCCACCCTCCTCATTTCTCGTGAGGATTCCAGAATGCATGAACTTGTTTTGAGATTCCTCCCTTTGGGCCCTGAACCATTTGGGACAACTTGAGCCAGAAGAAGACGAACTTTTTTGAACGTCTCGGAATTGGTTGGAAACTCACCCACCCTCCTCATTTCTCGTGAGGATTCCAGAATGCATGAACTTGTTTCGAGATTCCTCCCTTTGGGCCCTGAACTATTTGGGACAACTTGAGCCAGAAGAAGACGAACTTTTTTGAACGTCTCGGAATTGGTTGGAAACTCACCCACCCTCCTCATTTCTCGTGAGGATTCCAGAATGCATGAACTTGTTTCGAGATTCCTCCCTTTGGGCCCTGAACCATTTGGGACAACTTGAGCCAGAAGAAGACGAACTTTTTTGAACGTCTCGGAATTGGTTGGAAACTCACCCACCCTCCTCATTTCTCGTGAGGATTCCAGAATGCATGAACTTGTTTCGAGATTCCTCCGTTTGGGCCCTGAACCATTTGGGAAGACTTGAGGCAGAGGAAGACGAACTTTTTTCAACGAATCCGAATTGCGTGGAAACTCACCCACCCTCCTCATTTCTCGTGAGGATTCCAGAATGCATGAACTTGTTTCGAGATTCCTCCGTTTGGGCCCTGAACCATTTGGGAAGACTTGAGGCAGAAGAAGGCGAACTTTTTTCAACGACTCCGAATTGCGTGGAAACTCACCCACCCTCCTCATTTCTCGTGAGGACTCCAGAATGCATGAACTTGTTTCGAGATTCCTCCGTTTGGGCCCTGAACCATTTGGGACAACTTGAGGCAGAAGAAGACGAACTTTTTTCAACGACTCCGAATTGCGTGGAAACTCACCCACCCTCCTCATTTCTCGTGAGGATTCCAGAATGCATGAACTTGTTTCGAGATTCCTCCCTTTGGGCCCTGAACCATATGGGACAACTTGAGGCAGAAGAAGACGAACTTTTTTCAACGTCTCCGGATTGCGTGGAAACTCACCCACCCTCGTCATTTCTCGTGAGGATTCCAGAATGCATGAACTTGTTTCGAGATTCCTCCCTTTGGGCCCTGAACCATTTGGGACAACTTGAGGCAGAAGAAGACGAACTTGTTTCAACGTCTCGGAATTGCGTGGAAACTCACCCACCCTCCTCATTTCTCGTGAGGATTCCAGAATGCATGAACTTGTTTCGAGATTCCTCCGTTTGGGCCCTGAACCATTTGGGACAACTTGAGGCAGAAGAAGACGAACTTTTTTCAACGACTCCGAATTGCGTGGAAACTCACCCACCCTCCTCATTTCTCGTGAGGATTCCAGAATGCATGAACTTGTTTCGAGATTCCTCCCTTTGGGCCCTGAACCATATGGGACAACTTGAGGCAGAAGAAGACGAACTTTTTTCAACGTCTCCGAATTGCGTGGAAACTCACCCACCCTCCTCATTTCTCGTGAGGATTCCAGAATGCATGAACTTGTTTCGAGATTCCTCCCTTTGGGCCCTGAACCATTTGGGACAACTTGAGGCAGAAGAAGACGAACTTTTTTGAACGTCTCGGAATTGGTTGGAAACTCACCCACCCTCCTCATTTCTCGTGAGGATTCCAGAATGCATGAACTTGTTTCGAGATTCCTCCGTTTGGGCCCTGAACCATTTGGGAAGACTTGAGGCAGAAGAAGACGAACTTTTTTCAACGACTCCGAATTGCGTGGAAACTCACCCACCCTCCTCATTTCTCGTGAGGACTCCAGAATGCATGAACTTGTTTCGAGATTCCTCCGTTTGGGCCCTGAACCATTTGGGACAACTTGAGGCAGAAGAAGACGAACTTTTTTCAACGACTCCGAATTGCGTGGAAACTCACCCACCCTCCTCATTTCTCGTGAGGATTCCAGAATGCATGAACTTGTTTCGAGATTCCTCCCTTTGGGCCCTGAACCATTTGGGACAACTTGAGCCAGAAGAAGACGAACTTTTTTGAACGTCTCAGAATTGGTTGGAAACTCACCCACCCTCCTCATTTCTCGTGAGGATTCCAGAATGCATGAACTTGTTTCGAGATTCCTCCGTTTGGGCCCTGAACCATTTGGGAAGACTTGAGGCAGAGGAAGACGAACTTTTTTCAACGAATCCGAATTGCGTGGAAACTCACCCACCCTCCTCATTTCTCGTGAGGATTCCAGAATGCATGAACTTGTTTCGAGATTCCTCCCTTTGGGCCCTGAACCATATGGGACAACTTGAGGCAGAAGAAGACGAACTTTTTTCAACGTCTCCGAATTGCGTGGAAACTCACCCACCCTCATCATTTCTCGTGAGGATTCCAGAATGCATGAACTTGTTTCGAGATTCCTCCCTTTGGGCCCTGAACCATTTGGGACAACTTGAGCCAGAAGAAGACGAACTTTTTTGAACGTCTCGGAATTGGTTGGAAACTCACCCACCCTCCTCATTTCTCGTGAGGATTCCAGAATGCATGAACTTGTTTCGAGATTCCTCCCTTTGGGCCCTGAACCATTTGGGACAACTTGAGCCAGAAGAAGACGAACTTTTTTGAACGTCTCGGAATTGGTTGGAAACTCACCCACCCTCCTCATTTCTCGTGAGGATTCCAGAATGCATGAACTTGTTTCGAGATTCCTCCCTTTGGGCCCTGAACCATTTGGGACAACTTGAGCCAGAAGAAGACGAACTTTTTTGAACGTCTCGGAATTGGTTGGAAACTCACCCACCCTCCTCATTTCTCGTGAGGATTCCAGAATGCATGAACTTGTTTCGAGATTCCTCCGTTTGGGCCCTGAACCATTTGGGAAGACTTGAGGCAGAGGAAGACGAACTTTTTTCAACGAATCCGAATTGCGTGGAAACTCACCCACCCTCCTCATTTCTCGTGAGGATTCCAGAATGCATGAACTTGTTTCGAGATTCCTCCCTTTGGGCCCTGAACCATATGGGACAACTTGAGGCAGAAGAAGACGAACTTTTTTCAACGTCTCCGAATTGCGTGGAAACTCACCCACCCTCATCATTTCTCGTGAGGATTCCAGAATGCATGAACTTGTTTCGAGATTCCTCCCTTTGGGCCCTGAACCATTTGGGACAACTTGAGCCAGAAGAAGACGAACTTTTTTGAACGTCTCGGAATTGGTTGGAAACTCACCCACCCTCCTCATTTCTCGTGAGGATTCCAGAATGCATGAACTTGTTTCGAGATTCCTCCCTTTGGGCCCTGAACCATTTGGGACAACTTGAGCCAGAAGAAGACGAACTTTTTTGAACGTCTCGGAATTGGTTGGAAACTCACCCACCCTCCTCATTTCTCGTGAGGATTCCAGAATGCATGAACTTGTTTCGAGATTCCTCCGTTTGGGCCCTGAACCATTTGGGAAGACTTGAGGCAGAAGAAGACGAACTTTTTTCAACGACTCCGAATTGCGTGGAAACTCACCCACCCTCCTCATTTCTCGTGAGGACTCCAGAATGCATGAACTTGTTTCGAGATTCCTCCGTTTGGGCCCTGAACCATTTGGGACAACTTGAGGCAGAAGAAGACGAACTTTTTTCAACGACTCCGAATTGCGTGGAAACTCACCCACCCTCCTCATTTCTCGTGAGGATTCCAGAATGCATGAACTTGTTTCGAGATTCCTCCCTTTGGGCCCTGAACCATATGGGACAACTTGAGGAAGAAGAAGACGAACTTTTTTCAACGTCTCCGATTTGCGTGGAAACTCACCCACCCTCGTCATTTCTCGTGAGGATTCCAGAATGCATGAACTTGTTTCGAGATTCCTCCCTTTAGGCCCTGAACTATTTGGGACAACTTGAGCCAGAAGAAGACGAACTTTTTTGAACGTCTCGGAATTGGTTGGAAACTCACCCACCCTCCTCATTTCTCGTGAGGTTTCCAGAATGCATGAACTTGTTTCGAGATTCCTCCGTTTGGGCCCTGAACCATTTGGGAAGACTTGAGGCAGAAGAAGACGAACTTTTTTCAACGACTCCGAATTGCGTGGAAACTCACCCACCCTCCTCATTTCTCGTGAGGACTCCAGAATGCATGAACTTGTTTCGAGATTCCTCCGTTTGGGCCCTGAACCATTTGGGACAACTTGAGTCAGAAGAAGACGAACTTTTTTCAACGACTCCGAATTGCGTGGAAACTCACCCACCCTCCTCATTTCTCGTGAGGATTCCAGAATGCATGAACTTGTTTCGAGATTCCTCCCTTTGGGCCCTGAACCATATGGGACAACTTGAGGCAGAAGAAGACGAACTTTTTTCAACATCTCCGAATTGCGTGGAAACTCACCCACCCTCGTCATTTCTCGTGAGGATTCCAGAATGCATGAACTTGTTTCGAGATTCCTCCCTTTGGGCCCTGAACCATTTGGGACAACTTGAGCCAGAAGAAGACGAACTTTTTTGAACGTCTCGGAATTGGTTGGAAACTCACCCACCCTCCTCATTTCTCGTGAGGATTCCAGAATGCATGAACTTGTTTCGAGATTCCTCTGTTTGGGCCCTGAACCATTTGGGAAGACTTGAGGCAGAAGAAGACGAACTTTTTTCAACGACTCTGAATTGCGTGGAAACTCACCCACCCTCCTCATTTCTCGTGAGGACTCCAGAATGCATGAACTTGTTTCGAGATTCCTCCGTTTGGGCCCTGAACCATTTGGGACAACTTGAGCCAGAAGAAGACGAACTTTTTTGAACGTCTCGGAATTGGTTGGAAACTCACCCACCCTCCTCATTTCTCGTGAGGATTCCAGAATGCATGAACTTGTTTCGAGATTCCTCCGTTTGGGCCCTGAACCATTTGGGAAGACTTGAGGCAGAGGAAGACGAACTTTTTTCAACGAATCCGAATTGCGTGGAAACTCACCCACCCTCCTCATTTCTCGTGAGGATTCCAGAATGCATGAACTTGTTTCGAGATTCCTCCCTTTGGGCCCTGAACCATATGGGACAACTTGAGGCAGAAGAAGACGAACTTTTTTCAACGTCTCCGAATTGCGTGGAAACTCACCCACCCTCATCATTTCTCGTGAGGATTCCAGAATGCATGAACTTGTTTCGAGATTCCTCCCTTTGGGCCCTGAACCATTTGGGACAACTTGAGCCAGAAGAAGACGAACTTTTTTGAACGTCTCGGAATTGGTTGGAAACTCACCCACCCTCCTCATTTCTCGTGAGGATTCCAGAATGCATGAACTTGTTTCGAGATTCCTCCCTTTGGGCCCTGAACCATTTGGGACAACTTGAGCCAGAAGAAGACGAACTTTTTTGAACGTCTCGGAATTGGTTGGAAACTCACCCACCCTCCTCATTTCTCGTGAGGATTCCAGAATGCATGAACTTGTTTCGAGATTCCTCCCTTTGGGCCCTGAACCATTTGGGACAACTTGAGCCAGAAGAAGACGAACTTTTTTGAACGTCTCGGAATTGGTTGGAAACTCACCCACCCTCCTCATTTCTCGTGAGGATTCCAGAATGCATGAACTTGTTTCGAGATTCCTCCGTTTGGGCCCTGAACCATTTGGGAAGACTTGAGGCAGAGGAAGACGAACTTTTTTCAACGAATCCGAATTGCGTGGAAACTCACCCACCCTCCTCATTTCTCGTGAGGATTCCAGAATGCATGAACTTGTTTCGAGATTCCTCCCTTTGGGCCCTGAACCATATGGGACAACTTGAGGCAGAAGAAGACGAACTTTTTTCAACGTCTCCGAATTGCGTGGAAACTCACCCACCCTCATCATTTCTCGTGAGGATTCCAGAATGCATGAACTTGTTTCGAGATTCCTCCCTTTGGGCCCTGAACCATTTGGGACAACTTGAGCCAGAAGAAGACGAACTTTTTTGAACGTCTCGGAATTGGTTGGAAACTCACCCACCCTCCTCATTTCTCGTGAGGATTCCAGAATGCATGAACTTGTTTCGAGATTCCTCCCTTTGGGCCCTGAACCATTTGGGACAACTTGAGCCAGAAGAAGACGAACTTTTTTGAACGTCTCGGAATTGGTTGGAAACTCACCCACCCTCCTCATTTCTCGTGAGGATTCCAGAATGCATGAACTTGTTTCGAGATTCCTCCGTTTGGGCCCTGAACCATTTGGGAAGACTTGAGGCAGAAGAAGACGAACTTTTTTCAACGACTCCGAATTGCGTGGAAACTCACCCACCCTCCTCATTTCTCGTGAGGACTCCAGAATGCATGAACTTGTTTCGAGATTCCTCCGTTTGGGCCCTGAACCATTTGGGACAACTTGAGGCAGAAGAAGACGAACTTTTTTCAACGACTCCGAATTGCGTGGAAACTCACCCACCCTCCTCATTTCTCGTGAGGATTCCAGAATGCATGAACTTGTTTCGAGATTCCTCCCTTTGGGCCCTGAACCATATGGGACAACTTGAGGAAGAAGAAGACGAACTTTTTTCAACGTCTCCGAATTGCGTGGAAACTCACCCACCCTCGTCATTTCTCGTGAGGATTCCAGAATGCATGAACTTGTTTCGAGATTCCTCCCTTTGGGCCCTGAACTATTTGGGACAACTTGAGCCAGAAGAAGACGAACTTTTTTGAACGTCTCGGAATTGGTTGGAAACTCACCCACCCTCCTCATTTCTCGTGAGGATTCCAGAATGCATGAACTTGTTTCGAGATTCCTCCGTTTGGGCCCTGAACCATTTGGGAAGACTTGAGGCAGAGGAAGACGAACTTTTTTCAACGAATCCGAATTGCGTGGAAACTCTCCCACCCTCCTCATTTCTCGTGAGGATTCCAGAATGCATGAACTTGTTTCGAGATTCCTCCCTTTGGGCCCTGAACCATATGGGACAACTTGAGGCAGAAGAAGACGAACTTTTTTCAACGTCTCCGAATTGCGTGGAAACTCACCCACCCTCATCATTTCTCGTGAGGATTCCAGAATGCATGAACTTGTTTCGAGATTCCTCCCTTTGGGCCCTGAACCATTTGGGACAACTTGAGCCAGAAGAAGACGAACTTTTTTGAACGTCTCGGAATTGGTTGGAAACTCACCCACCCTCCTCATTTCTCGTGAGGATTCCAGAATGCATGAACTTGTTTCGAGATTCCTCCCTTTGGGCCCTGAACCATTTGGGACAACTTGAGCCAGAAGAAGACGAACTTTTTTGAACGTCTCGGAATTGGTTGGAAACTCACCCACCCTCCTCATTTCTCGTGAGGATTCCAGAATGCATGAACTTGTTTCGAGATTCCTCCGTTTGGGCCCTGAACCATTTGGGAAGACTTGAGGCAGAAGAAGACGAACTTTTTTCAACGACTCCGAATTGCGTGGAAACTCACCCACCCTCCTCATTTCTCGTGAGGACTCCAGAATGCATGAACTTGTTTCGAGATTCCTCCGTTTGGGCCCTGAACCATTTGGGACAACTTGAGGCAGAAGAAGACGAACTTTTTTCAACGACTCCGAATTGCGTGGAAACTCACCCACCCTCCTCATTTCTCGTGAGGATTCCAGAATGCATGAACTTGTTTCGAGATTCCTCCCTTTGGGCCCTGAACCATATGGGACAACTTGAGGAAGAAGAAGACGAACTTTTTTCAACGTCTCCGAATTGCGTGGAAACTCACCCACCCTCGTCATTTCTCGTGAGGATTCCAGAATGCATGAACTTGTTTCGAGATTCCTCCCTTTAGGCCCTGAACTATTTGGGACAACTTGAGCCAGAAGAAGACGAACTTTTTTGAACGTCTCGGAATTGGTTGGAAACTCACCCACCCTCCTCATTTCTCGTGAGGTTTCCAGAATGCATGAACTTGTTTCGAGATTCCTCCGTTTGGGCCCTGAACCATTTGGGAAGACTTGAGGCAGAAGAAGACGAACTTTTTTCAACGACTCCGAATTGCGTGGAAACTCACCCACCCTCCTCATTTCTCGTGAGGACTCCAGAATGCATGAACTTGTTTCGAGATTCCTCCGTTTGGGCCCTGAACCATTTGGGACAACTTGAGTCAGAAGAAGACGAACTTTTTTCAACGACTCCGAATTGCGTGGAAACTCACCCACCCTCCTCATTTCTCGTGAGGATTCCAGAATGCATGAACTTGTTTCGAGATTCCTCCCTTTGGGCCCTGAACCATATGGGACAACTTGAGGCAGAAGAAGACGAACTTTTTTCAACATCTCCGAATTGCGTGGAAACTCACCCACCCTCGTCATTTCTCGTGAGGATTCCAGAATGCATGAACTTGTTTCGAGATTCCTCCCTTTGGGCCCTGAACCATTTGGGACAACTTGAGCCAGAAGAAGACGAACTTTTTTGAACGTCTCGGAATTGGTTGGAAACTCACCCACCCTCCTCATTTCTCGTGAGGATTCCAGAATGCATGAACTTGTTTCGAGATTCCTCTGTTTGGGCCCTGAACCATTTGGGAAGACTTGAGGCAGAAGAAGACGAACTTTTTTCAACGACTCTGAATTGCGTGGAAACTCACCCACCCTCCTCATTTCTCGTGAGGACTCCAGAATGCATGAACTTGTTTCGAGATTCCTCCGTTTGGGCCCTGAACCATTTGGGACAACTTGAGCCAGAAGAAGACGAACTTTTTTGAACGTCTCGGAATTGGTTGGAAACTCACCCACCCTCCTCATTTCTCGTGAGGATTCCAGAATGCATGAACTTGTTTCGAGATTCCTCCGTTTGGGCCCTGAACCATTTGGGAAGACTTGAGGCAGAGGAAGACGAACTTTTTTCAACGAATCCGAATTGCGTGGAAACTCACCCACCCTCCTCATTTCTCGTGAGGATTCCAGAATGCATGAACTTGTTTCGAGATTCCTCCCTTTGGGCCCTGAACCATATGGGACAACTTGAGGCAGAAGAAGACGAACTTTTTTCAACGTCTCCGAATTGCGTGGAAACTCACCCACCCTCATCATTTCTCGTGAGGATTCCAGAATGCATGAACTTGTTTCGAGATTCCTCCCTTTGGGCCCTGAACCATTTGGGACAACTTGAGCCAGAAGAAGACGAACTTTTTTGAACGTCTCGGAATTGGTTGGAAACTCACCCACCCTCCTCATTTCTCGTGAGGATTCCAGAATGCATGAACTTGTTTCGAGATTCCTCCCTTTGGGCCCTGAACCATTTGGGACAACTTGAGCCAGAAGAAGACGAACTTTTTTGAACGTCTCGGAATTGGTTGGAAACTCACCCACCCTCCTCATTTCTCGTGAGGATTCCAGAATGCATGAACTTGTTTCGAGATTCCTCCCTTTGGGCCCTGAACCATTTGGGACAACTTGAGCCAGAAGAAGACGAACTTTTTTGAACGTCTCGGAATTGGTTGGAAACTCACCCACCCTCCTCATTTCTCGTGAGGATTCCAGAATGCATGAACTTGTTTCGAGATTCCTCCGTTTGGGCCCTGAACCATTTGGGAAGACTTGAGGCAGAGGAAGACGAACTTTTTTCAACGAATCCGAATTGCGTGGAAACTCACCCACCCTCCTCATTTCTCGTGAGGATTCCAGAATGCATGAACTTGTTTCGAGATTCCTCCCTTTGGGCCCTGAACCATATGGGACAACTTGAGGCAGAAGAAGACGAACTTTTTTCAACGTCTCCGAATTGCGTGGAAACTCACCCACCCTCATCATTTCTCGTGAGGATTCCAGAATGCATGAAGTTGTTTCGAGATTCCTCCCTTTGGGCCCTGAACCATTTGGGACAACTTGAGCCAGAAGAAGACGAACTTTTTTGAACGTCTCGGAATTGGTTGGAAACTCACCCACCCTCCTCATTTCTCGTGAGGATTCCAGAATGCATGAACTTGTTTCGAGATTCCTCCCTTTGGGCCCTGAACCATTTGGGACAACTTGAGCCAGAAGAAGACGAACTTTTTTGAACGTCTCGGAATTGGTTGGAAACTCACCCACCCTCCTCATTTCTCGTGAGGTTTCCAGAATGCATGAACTTGTTTCGAGATTCCTCCGTTTGGGCCCTGAACCATTTGGGAAGACTTGAGGCAGAAGAAGACGAACTTTTTTCAACGACTCCGAATTGCGTGGAAACTCACCCACCCTCCTCATTTCTCGTGAGGACTCCAGAATGCATGAACTTGTTTCGAGATTCCTCCGTTTGGGCCCTGAACCATTTGGGACAACTTGAGTCAGAAGAAGACGAACTTTTTTCAACGACTCCGAATTGCGTGGAAACTCACCCACCCTCCTCATTTCTCGTGAGGATTCCAGAATGCATGAACTTGTTTCGAGATTCCTCCCTTTGGGCCCTGAACCATATGGGACAACTTGAGGCAGAAGAAGACGAACTTTTTTCAACATCTCCGAATTGCGTGGAAACTCACCCACCCTCGTCATTTCTCGTGAGGATTCCAGAATGCATGAACTTGTTTCGAGATTCCTCCCTTTGGGCCCTGAACTATTTGGGACAACTTGAGCCAGAAGAAGACGAACTTTTTTGAACGTCTCGGAATTGGTTGGAAACTCACCCACCCTCCTCATTTCTCGTGAGGTTTCCAGAATGCATGAACTTGTTTCGAGATTCCTCCGTTTGGGCCCTGAACCATTTGGGAAGACTTGAGGCAGAAGAAGACGAACTTTTTTCAACGACTCCGAATTGCGTGGAAACTCACCCACCCTCCTCATTTCTCGTGAGGACTCCAGAATGCATGAACTTGTTTCGAGATTCCTCCGTTTGGGCCCTGAACCATTTGGGACAACTTGAGTCAGAAGAAGACGAACTTTTTTCAACGACTCCGAATTGCGTGGAAACTCACCCACCCTCCTCATTTCTCGTGAGGATTCCAGAATGCATGAACTTGTTTCGAGATTCCTCCCTTTGGGCCCTGAACCATATGGGACAACTTGAGGCAGAAGAAGACGAACTTTTTTCAACATCTCCGAATTGCGTGGAAACTCACCCACCCTCGTCATTTCTCGTGAGGATTCCAGAATGCATGAACTTGTTTCGAGATTCCTCCCTTTGGGCCCTGAACCATTTGGGACAACTTGAGCCAGAAGAAGACGAACTTTTTTGAACGTCTCGGAATTGGTTGGAAACTCACCCACCCTCCTCATTTCTCGTGAGGATTCCAGAATGCATGAACTTGTTTCGAGATTCCTCTGTTTGGGCCCTGAACCATTTGGGAAGACTTGAGGCAGAAGAAGACGAACTTTTTTCAACGACTCTGAATTGCGTGGAAACTCACCCACCCTCCTCATTTCTCGTGAGGACTCCAGAATGCATGAACTTGTTTCGAGATTCCTCCGTTTGGGCCCTGAACCATTTGGGACAACTTGAGCCAGAAGAAGACGAACTTTTTTGAACGTCTCGGAATTGGTTGGAAACTCACCCACCCTCCTCATTTCTCGTGAGGATTCCAGAATGCATGAACTTGTTTCGAGATTCCTCCGTTTGGGCCCTGAACCATTTGGGAAGACTTGAGGCAGAAGAAGACGAACTTTTTTCAACGACTCCGAATTGCGTGGAAACTCACCCACCCTCCTCATTTCTCGTGAGGACTCCAGAATGCATGAACTTGTTTCGAGATTCCTCCGTTTGGGCCCTGAACCATTTGGGACAACTTGAGGCAGAAGAAGACGAACTTTTTTCAACGACTCCGAATTGCGTGGAAACTCACCCACCCTCCTCATTTCTCGTGAGGATTCCAGAATGCATGAACTTGTTTCGAGATTCCTCCCTTTGGGCCCTGAACCATATGGGACAACTTGAGGCAGAAGAAGACGAACTTTTTTCAACGTCTCCGGATTGCGTGGAAACTCACCCACCCTCGTCATTTCTCGTGAGGATTCCAGAATGCATGAACTTGTTTCGAGATTCCTCCCTTTGGGCCCTGAACCATTTGGGACAACTTGAGCCAGAAGAAGACGAACTTGTTTCAACGTCTCGGAATTGCGTGGAAACTCACCCACCCTCCTCATTTCTCGTGAGGATTCCAGAATGCATGAACTTGTTTCGAGATTCCTCCGTTTGGGCCCTGAACCATTTGGGACAACTTGAGGCAGAAGAAGACGAACTTTTTTCAACGACTCCGAATTGCGTGGAAACTCACCCACCCTCCTCATTTCTCGTGAGGATTCCAGAATGCATGAACTTGTTTCGAAATTCCTCCCTTTGGGCCTTGAACCAATTGGGAAGACTTGAGGCAGAAGAAGACGAACTTTTTTCAACGACTCCGAATTGCGTGGAAACTCACCCACCCTCCTCATTTCTCGTGAGGATTCCAGAATGCATGAACTTGTTTCGAGATTCCTCCCTTTGGGCCCTGAACCATTTGGGACAACTTGAGCCAGAAGAAGACGAACTTTTTTGAACGTCTCGGAATTGGTTGGAAACTCACCCACCCTCCTCATTTCTCGTGAGGATTCCAGAATGCATGAACTTGTTTCGAGATTCCTCCGTTTGGGCCCTGAACCATTTGGGAAGACTTGAGGCAGAAGAAGACGAACTTTTTTCAACGACTCCGAATTGCGTGGAAACTCACCCACCCTCCTCATTTCTCGTGAGGACTCCAGAATGCATGAACTTGTTTCGAGATTCCTCCGTTTGGGCCCTGAACCATTTGGGACAACTTGAGGCAGAAGAAGACGAACTTTTTTCAACGACTCCGAATTGCGTGGAAACTCACCCACCCTCCTCATTTCTCGTGAGGATTCCAGAATGCATGAACTTGTTTCGAGATTCCTCCCTTTGGGCCCTGAACCATATGGGACAACTTGAGGAAGAAGAAGACGAACTTTTTTCAACGTCTCCGAATTGCGTGGAAACTCACCCACCCTCGTCATTTCTCGTGAGGATTCCAGAATGCATGAACTTGTTTCGAGATTCCTCCCTTTGGGCCCTGAACTATTTGGGACAACTTGAGCCAGAAGAAGACGAACTTTTTTGAACGTCTCGGAATTGGTTGGAAACTCACCCACCCTCCTCATTTCTCGTGAGGTTTCCAGAATGCATGAACTTGTTTCGAGATTCCTCCGTTTGGGCCCTGAACCATTTGGGAAGACTTGAGGCAGAAGAAGACGAACTTTTTTCAACGACTCCGAATTGCGTGGAAACTCACCCACCCTCCTCATTTCTCGTGAGGACTCCAGAATGCATGAACTTGTTTCGAGATTCCTCCGTTTGGGCCCTGAACCATTTGGGACAACTTGAGTCAGAAGAAGACGAACTTTTTTCAACGACTCCGAATTGCGTGGAAACTCACCCACCCTCCTCATTTCTCGTGAGGATTCCAGAATGCATGAACTTGTTTCGAGATTCCTCCCTTTGGGCCCTGAACCATATGGGACAACTTGAGGCAGAAGAAGACGAACTTTTTTCAACATCTCCGAATTGCGTGGAAACTCACCCACCCTCGTCATTTCTCGTGAGGATTCCAGAATGCATGAACTTGTTTCGAGATTCCTCCCTTTGGGCCCTGAACCATTTGGGACAACTTGAGCCAGAAGAAGACGAACTTTTTTGAACGTCTCGGAATTGGTTGGAAACTCACCCACCCTCCTCATTTCTCGTGAGGATTCCAGAATGCATGAACTTGTTTCGAGATTCCTCTGTTTGGGCCCTGAACCATTTGGGAAGACTTGAGGCAGAAGAAGACGAACTTTTTTCAACGACTCTGAATTGCGTGGAAACTCACCCACCCTCCTCATTTCTCGTGAGGACTCCAGAATGCATGAACTTGTTTCGAGATTCCTCCGTTTGGGCCCTGAACCATTTGGGACAACTTGAGCCAGAAGAAGACGAACTTTTTTGAACGTCTCGGAATTGGTTGGAAACTCACCCACCCTCCTCATTTCTCGTGAGGATTCCAGAATGCATGAACTTGTTTCGAGATTCCTCCGTTTGGGCCCTGAACCATTTGGGAAGACTTGAGGCAGAAGAAGACGAACTTTTTTCAACGACTCCGAATTGCGTGGAAACTCACCCACCCTCCTCATTTCTCGTGAGGACTCCAGAATGCATGAACTTGTTTCGAGATTCCTCCGTTTGGGCCCTGAACCATTTGGGACAACTTGAGGCAGAAGAAGACGAACTTTTTTCAACGACTCCGAATTGCGTGGAAACTCACCCACCCTCCTCATTTCTCGTGAGGATTCCAGAATGCATGAACTTGTTTCGAGATTCCTCCCTTTGGGCCCTGAACCATATGGGACAACTTGAGGCAGAAGAAGACGAACTTTTTTCAACGTCTCCGGATTGCGTGGAAACTCACCCACCCTCGTCATTTCTCGTGAGGATTCCAGAATGCATGAACTTGTTTCGAGATTCCTCCCTTTGGGCCCTGAACCATTTGGGACAACTTGAGCCAGAAGAAGACGAACTTGTTTCAACGTCTCGGAATTGCGTGGAAACTCACCCACCCTCCTCATTTCTCGTGAGGATTCCAGAATGCATGAACTTGTTTCGAGATTCCTCCGTTTGGGCCCTGAACCATTTGGGACAACTTGAGGCAGAAGAAGACGAACTTTTTTCAACGACTCCGAATTGCGTGGAAACTCACCCACCCTCCTCATTTCTCGTGAGGATTCCAGAATGCATGAACTTGTTTCGAAATTCCTCCCTTTGGGCCTTGAACCAATTGGGAAGACTTGAGGCAGAAGAAGACGAACTTTTTTCAACGACTCCGAATTGCGTGGAAACTCACCCACCCTCCTCATTTCTCGTGAGGATTCCAGAATGCATGAACTTGTTTCGAGATTCCTCCCTTTGGGCCCTGAACCATTTGGGACAACTTGAGCCAGAAGAAGACGAACTTTTTTGAACGTCTCGGAATTGGTTGGAAACTCACCCACCCTCCTCATTTCTCGTGAGGATTCCAGAATGCATGAACTTGTTTCGAGATTCCTCCGTTTGGGCCCTGAACCATTTGGGAAGACTTGAGGCAGAAGAAGACGAACTTTTTTCAACGACTCCGAATTGCGTGGAAACTCACCCACCCTCCTCATTTCTCGTGAGGACTCCAGAATGCATGAACTTGTTTCGAGATTCCTCCGTTTGGGCCCTGAACCATTTGGGACAACTTGAGGCAGAAGAAGACGAACTTTTTTCAACGACTCCGAATTGCGTGGAAACTCACCCACCCTCCTCATTTCTCGTGAGGATTCCAGAATGCATGAACTTGTTTCGAGATTCCTCCCTTTGGGCCCTGAACCATATGGGACAACTTGAGGAAGAAGAAGACGAACTTTTTTCAACGTCTCCGAATTGCGTGGAAACTCACCCACCCTCGTCATTTCTCGTGAGGATTCCAGAATGCATGAACTTGTTTCGAGATTCCTCCCTTTGGGCCCTGAACCATTTGGGACAACTTGAGCCAGAAGAAGACGAACTTTTTTGAACGTCTCGGAATTGGTTGGAAACTCACCCACCCTCCTCATTTCTCGTGAGGTTTCCAGAATGCATGAACTTGTTTCGAGATTCCTCCGTTTGGGCCCTGAACCATTTGGGAAGACTTGAGGCAGAAGAAGACGAACTTTTTTCAACGACTCCGAATTGCGTGGAAACTCACCCACCCTCCTCATTTCTCGTGAGGACTCCAGAATGCATGAACTTGTTTCGAGATTCCTCCGTTTGGGCCCTGAACCATTTGGGACAACTTGAGTCAGAAGAAGACGAACTTTTTTCAACGACTCCGAATTGCGTGGAAACTCACCCACCCTTCTCATTTCTCGTGAGGATTCCAGAATGCATGAACTTGTTTCGAGATTCCTCCCTTTGGGCCCTGAACCATATGGGACAACTTGAGGCAGAAGAAGACGAACTTTTTTCAACGTCTCCGAATTGCGTGGAAACTCACCCACCCTCGTCATTTCTCGTGAGGATTCCAGAATGCATGAACTTGTTTCGAGATTCCTCCCTTTGGGCCCTGAACCATTTGGGACAACTTGAGCCAGAAGAAGACGAACTTTTTTGAACGTCTCGGAATTGGTTGGAAACTCACCCACCCTCCTCATTTCTCGTGAGGATTCCAGAATGCATGAACTTGTTTCGAGATTCCTCTGTTTGGGCCCTGAACCATTTGGGAAGACTTGAGGCAGAAGAAGACGAACTTTTTTCAACGACTCCGAATTGCGTGGAAACTCACCCACCCTCCTCATTTCTCGTGAGGATTCCAGAATGCATGAACTTGTTTCGAGATTCCTCCCTTTGGGCCCTGAACCATATGGGACAACTTGAGGAAGAAGAAGACGAACTTTTTTCAACGTCTCCGAATTGCGTGGAAACTCACCCACCCTCGTCATTTCTCGTGAGGATTCCAGAATGCATGAACTTGTTTCGAGATTCCTCCCTTTGGGCCCTGAACCATTTGGGACAACTTGAGCCAGAAGAAGACGAACTTGTTTCAACGTCTCGGAATTGCGTGGAAACTCACCCACCCTCCTCATTTCTCGTGAGGATTCCAGAATGCATGAACTTGTTTCGAGATTCCTCCGTTTGGGCCCTGAACCATTTGGGACAACTTGAGGCAGAAGAAGACGAACTTTTTTCAACGACTCCGAATTGCGTGGAAACTCACCCACCCTCCTCATTTCTCGTGAGGATTCCAGAATGCATGAACTTGTTTCGAGATTCCTCCCTTTGGGCCCTGAACCATATGAGACAACTTGAGGCAGAAGAAGACGAACTTTTTTCAACGTCTCCGAATTGCGTGGAAACTCACCCACCCTCGTCATTTCTCGTGAGGATTCCAGAATGCATGAACTTGTTTCGAGATTCCTCCCTTTGGGCCCTGAACCATTTGGGACAACTTGAGCCAGAAGAAGACGAACTTTTTTGAACGTCTCGGAATTGGTTGGAAACTCACCCACCCTCCTCATTTCTCGTGAGGTTTCCAGAATGCATGAACTTGTTTCGAGATTCCTCCGTTTGGGCCCTGAACCATTTGGGAAGACTTGAGGCAGAAGAAGACGAACTTTTTTCAACGACTCCGAATTGCGTGGAAACTCACCCACCCTCCTCATTTCTCGTGAGGACTCCAGAATGCATGAACTTGTTTCGAGATTCCTCCGTTTGGGCCCTGAACCATTTGGGACAACTTGAGGCAGAAGAAGACGAACTTTTTTCAACGACTCCGAATTGCGTGGAAACTCACCCACCCTCCTCATTTCTCGTGAGGACTCCAGAATGCATGAACTTGTTTCGAGATTCCTCCGTTTGGGCCCTGAACCATTTGGGACAACTTGAGGCAGAAGAAGACGAACTTTTTTCAACATCCCCGAATTGCGTGGAAACTCACCCACCCTCCTCATTTCTCGTGAGGATTCCAGAATGCATGAACTTGTTTCGAGATTCCTCCCTTTGGGCCCTGAACCATATGGGACAACTTGAGGCAGAAGAAGACGAACTTTTTTCAACGTCTCCGGATTGCGTGGAAACTCACCCACCCTCGTCATTTCTCGTGAGGATTCCAGAAAGCATGAACTTGTTTCGAGATTCCTCCCTTTGGGCCCTGAACCATTTGGGACAACTTGAGCCAGAAGAAGACGAACTTGTTTCAACGTCTCGGAATTGCGTGGAAACTCACCCACCCTCCTCATTTCTCGTGAGGATTCCAGAATGCATGAACTTGTTTCGAGATTCCTCCGTTTGGGCCCTGAACCATATGGGACAACTTGAGGAAGAAGAAGACGAACTTTTTTCAACGTCTCCGAATTGCGTGGAAACTCACCCACCCTCGTCATTTCTCGTGAGGATTCCAGAATGCATGAACTTGTTTCGAGATTCCTCCCTTTGGGCCCTGAACCATTTGGGACAACTTGAGCCAGAAGAAGACGAACTTTTTTGAACGTCTCGGAATTGGTTGGAAACTCACCCACCCTCCTCATTTCTCGTGAGGATTCCAGAATGCATGAACTTGTTTCGAGATTCCTCTGTTTGGGCCCTGAACCATTTGGGAAGACTTGAGGCAGAAGAAGACGAACTTTTTTCAACGACTCCGAATTGCGTGGAAACTCACCCACCCTCCTCATTTCTCGTGAGGACTCCAGAATGCATGAACTTGTTTCGAGATTCCTCCGTTTGGGCCCTGAACCATTTGGGACAACTTGAGGCAGAAGAAGACGAACTTTTTTCAACGACTCCGAATTGCGTGGAAACTCACCCACCCTCCTCATTTCTCGTGAGGATTCCAGAATGCATGAACTTGTTTCGAGATTCCTCCCTTTGGGCCCTGAACCATATGGGACAACTTGAGGCAGAAGAAGACGAACTTTTTTCAACGTCTCCGAATTGCGTGGAAACTCACCCACCCTCCTCATTTCTCATGAGGATTCCAGAATGCATGAACTTGTTTCGAGATTCCTCCCTTTGGGCCCTGAACCATTTGGGACAACTTGAGCCAGAAGAAGACGAACTTTTTTGAACGTCTCGGAATTGGTTGGAAACTCACCCACCCTCCTCATTTCTCGTGAGGATTCTAGAATGCATGAACTTGTTTCGAGATTCCTCCCTTTGGGCCCTGAACCATTTGGGACAACTTGAGCCAGAAGAAGACGAACTTTTTTGAACGTCTCGGAATTGGTTGGAAACTCACCCACCCTCCTCATTTCTCGTGAGGATTCCAGAATGCATGAACTTGTTTCGAGATTCCTCCGTTTGGGCCCTGAACCATTTGGGAAGACTTGAGGCAGAAGAAGACGAACTTTTTTCAACGACTCCGAATTGCGTGGAAACTCACCCACCCTCCTCATTTCTCGTGAGGACTCCAGAATGCATGAACTTGTTTCGAGATTCCTCCGTTTGGGCCCTGAACCATTTGGGACAACTTGAGGCAGAAGAAGACGAACTTTTTTCAACGACTCCGAATTGCGTGGAAACTCACCCACCCTCCTCATTTCTCGTGAGGACTCCAGAATGCATGAACTTGTTTCGAGATTCCTCCGTTTGGGCCCTGAACCATTTGGGACAACTTGAGGCAGAAGAAGACGAACTTTTTTCAACGACTCCGAATTGCGTGGAAACTCACCCACCCTCCTCATTTCTCGTGAGGATTCCAGAATGCATGAACTTGTTTCGAGATTCCTCCCTTTGGGCCCTGAACCATATGGGACAACTTGAGGCAGAAGAAGACGAACTTTTTTCAACGTCTCCGAATTGCGTGGAAACTCACCCACCCTCCTCATTTCTCGTGAGGATTCCAGAATGCATGAACTTGTTTCGAGATTCCTCCCTTTGGGCCCTGAACCATTTGGGACAACTTGAGCCAGAAGAAGACGAACTTTTTTGAACGTCTCGGAATTGGTTGGAAACTCACCCACCCTCCTCATTTCTCGTGAGGATTCCAGAATGCATGAACTTGTTTCGAGATTCCTCCCTTTGGGCCCTGAACCATTTGGGACAACTTGAGCCAGAAGAAGACGAACTTTTTTGAACGTCTCGGAATTGGTTGGAAACTCACCCACCCTCCTCATTTCTCGTGAGGATTCCAGAATGCATGAACTTGTTTCGAGATTCCTCCGTTTGGGCCCTGAACCATTTGGGAAGACTTGAGGCAGAAGAAGACGAACTTTTTTCAACGACTCCGAATTGCGTGGAAACTCACCCACCCTCCTCATTTCTCGTGACGACTCCAGAATGCATGAACTTGTTTCGAGATTCCTCCGTTTGGGCCCTGAACCATTTGGGACAACTTGAGGCAGAAGAAGACGAACTTTTTTCAACGACTCCGAATTGCGTGGAAACTCACCCACCCTTCTCATTTCTCGTGAGGATTCCAGAATGCATGAACTTGTTTCGAGATTCCTCCCTTTGGGCCCTGAACCATATGGGACAACTTGAGGAAGAAGAAGACGAACTTGTTTCAACGACTCCGAATTGCGTGGAAACTCACCCACCCTCCTCATTTCTCGTGAGGATTCCAGAATGCATCAACTTGTTTCGAGATTCCTCCCTTTGGGCCCTGAACCATATGGGACAACTTGAGGCAGAAGAAGACGAACTTTTTTGAACGTCTCGGAATTCGTTGGAAACTCACCCACCCTCCTCATTTCTCGTGAGGATTCCAGAATGCATGAACTTGTTTCGAGATTCCTCCCTTTGGGCCCTGAACCATATGGGACAACTTGAGGCAGAAGAAGACGAACTTTTTTGAACGTCTCCGGATTGCGTGGAAACTCACCCACCCTCGTCATTTCTCGTGAGGATTCCAGAATGCATGAACTTGTTTCGAGATTCCTCCCTTTGGGCCCTGAACCATTTGGGACAACTTGAGCCAGAAGAAGACGAACTTGTTTCAACGTCTCGGAATTGCGTGGAAACTCACCCACCCTCCTCATTTCTCGTGAGGATTCCAGAATGCATGAACTTGTTTCGAGATTCCTCCGTTTGGGCCCTGAACCATTTGGGACAACTTGAGGCAGAAGAAGACGAACTTTTTTCAACGACTCCGAATTGCGTGGAAACTCACCCACCCTCCTCATTTCTCGTGAGGATTCCAGAATGCATGAACTTGTTTCGAGATTCCTCCCTTTGGGCCCTGAACCATATGGGACAACTTGAGGCAGAAGAAGACGAACTTTTTTCAACGTCTCCGAATTGCGTGGAAACTCACCCACCCTCCTCATTTCTCGTGAGGATTCCAGAATGCATGAACTTGTTTCGAGATTCCTCCCTTTGGGCCCTGAACCATTTGGGACAACTTGAGCCAGAAGAAGACGAACTTTTTTGAACGTCTCGGAATTGGTTGGAAACTCACCCACCCTCCTCATTTCTCGTGAGGATTCCAGAATGCATGAACTTGTTTCGAGATTCCTCCCTTTGGGCCCTGAACCATTTGGGACAACTTGAGGCAGAAGAAGACGAACTTTTTTCAACGACTCCGAATTGCGTGGAAACTCACCCACCCTCGTCATTTCTCGTGAGGATTCCAGAATGCATGAACTTGTTTCGAGATTCCTCCCTTTGGGCCCTGAACCATTTGGGACAACTTGAGCCAGAAGAAGACGAACTTTTTTGAACGTCTCGGAATTGGTTGGAAACTCACCCACCCTCCTCATTTCTCGTGAGGTTTCTAGAATGCATGAACTTGTTTCGAGATTCCTCCGTTTGGGCCCTGAACCATTTGGGAAGACTTGAGGCAGAAGAAGACGAACTTTTTTCAACGACTCCGAATTGCGTGGAAACTCACCCACCCTCCTCATTTCTCGTGAGGACTCCAGAATGCATGAACTTGTTTCGAGATTCCTCCGTTTGGGCCCTGAACCATTTGGGACAACTTGAGTCAGAAGAAGACGAACTTTTTTCAACGACTCCGAATTGCGTGGAAACTCACCCACCCTTCTCATTTCTCGTGAGGATTCCAGAATGCATGAACTTGTTTCGAGATTCCTCCCTTTGGGCCCTGAACCATATGGGACAACTTGAGGCAGAAGAAGACGAACTTTTTTCAACGTCTCCGAATTGCGTGGAAACTCACCCACCCTCGTCATTTCTCGTGAGGATTCCAGAATGCATGAACTTGTTTCGAGATTCCTCCCTTTGGGCCCTGAACCATTTGGGACAACTTGAGCCAGAAGAAGACGAACTTTTTTGAACGTCTCGGAATTCGTTGGAAACTCACCCACCCTCCTCATTTCTCGTGAGGATTCCAGAATGCATGAACTTGTTTCGAGATTCCTCTGTTTGGGCCCTGAACCATTTGGGAAGACTTGAGGCAGAAGAAGACGAACTTTTTTCAACGACTCCGAATTGCGTGGAAACTCACCCACCCTCCTCATTTCTCGTGAGGACTCCAGAATGCATGAACTTGTTTCGAGATTCCTCCGTTTGGGCCCTGAACCATTTGGGACAACTTGAGGCAGAAGAAGACGAACTTTTTTCAACGACTCCGAATTGCGTGGAAACTCACCCACCCTCGTCATTTCTCGTGAGGATTCCAGAATGCATGAACTTGTTTCGAGATTCCTCCCTTTGGGCCCTGAACCATATGGGACAACTTGAGGCAGAAGAAGACGAACTTTTTTCAACGTCTCCGAATTGCGTGGAAACTCACCCACCCTCCTCATTTCTCGTGAGGATTCCAGAATGCATGAACTTGTTTCGAGATTCCTCCCTTTGGGCCCTGAACCATTTGGGACAACTTGAGCCAAAAGAAGACGAACTTTTTTGAACGTCTCGGAATTGGTTGGAAACTCACCCACCCTCCTCATTTCTCGTGAGGATTCCAGAATGCATGAACTTGTTTCGAGATTCCTCCCTTTGGGCCCTGAACCATTTGGGACAACTTGAGCCAGAAGAAGACGAACTTTTTTGAACGTCTCGGAATTGGTTGGAAACTCACCCACCCTCCTCATTTCTCGTGAGGATTCCAGAATGCATGAACTTGTTTCGAGATTCCTCCGTTTGGGCCCTGAACCATTTGGGAAGACTTGAGGCAGAAGAAGACGAACTTTTTTCAACGACTCCGAATTGCGTGGAAACTCACCCACCCTCCTCATTTCTCGTGAGGACTCCAGAATGCATGAACTTGTTTCGAGATTCCTCCGTTTGGGCCCTGAACCATTTGGGACAACTTGAGGCAGAAGAAGACGAACTTTTTTCAACGACTCCGAATTGCGTGGAAACTCACCCACCCTCCTCATTTCTCGTGAGGATTCCAGAATGCATGAACTTGTTTCGAGATTCCTCCCTTTGGGCCCTGAACCATATGGGACAACTTGAGGAAGAAGAAGACGAACTTTTTTCAACGTCTCCGAATTGCGTGGAAACTCACCCACCCTCGTCATTTCTCGTGAGGATTCCAGAATGCATGAACTTGTTTCGAGATTCCTCCCTTTGGGCCCTGAACCATTTGGGACAACTTGAGCCAGAAGAAGACGAACTTTTTTGAACGTCTCGGAATTGGTTGGAAACTCACCCACCCTCCTCATTTCTCGTGAGGATTCCAGAATGCATGAACTTGTTTCGAGATTCCTCTGTTTGGGCCCTGAACCATTTGGGAAGACTTGAGGCAGAAGAAGACGAACTTTTTTCAACGACTCCGAATTGCGTGGAAACTCACCCACCCTCCTCATTTCTCGTGAGGATTCCAGAATGCATGAACTTGTTTCGAGATTCCTCCCTTTGGGCCCTGAACCATATGGGACAACTTGAGGAAGAAGAAGACGAACTTTTTTCAACGTCTCCGAATTGCGTGGAAACTCACCCACCCTCGTCATTTCTCGTGAGGATTCCAGAATGCATGAACTTGTTTCGAGATTCCTCCCTTTGGGCCCTGAACCATTTGGGACAACTTGAGCCAGAAGAAGACGAACTTGTTTCAACGTCTCGGAATTGCGTGGAAACTCACCCACCCTCCTCATTTCTCGTGAGGAGTCCAGAATGCATGAACTTGTTTCGAGATTCCTCCGTTTGGGCCCTGAACCATTTGGGACAACTTGAGGCAGAAGAAGACGAACTTTTTTCAACGACTCCGAATTGCGTGGAAACTCACCCACCCTCCTCATTTCTCGTGAGGATTCCAGAATGCATGAACTTGTTTCGAGATTCCTCCCTTTGGGCCCTGAACCATATGAGACAACTTGAGGCAGAAGAAGACGAACTTTTTTCAACGTCTCCGAATTGCGTGGAAACTCACCCACCCTCGTCATTTCTCGTGAGGATTCCAGAATGCATGAACTTGTTTCGAGATTCCTCCCTTTGGGCCCTGAACCATTTGGGACAACTTGAGCCAGAAGAAGACGAACTTTTTTGAACGTCTCGGAATTGGTTGGAAACTCACCCACCCTCCTCATTTCTCGTGAGGTTTCCAGAATGCATGAACTTGTTTCGAGATTCCTCCGTTTGGGCCCTGAACCATTTGGGAAGACTTGAGGCAGAAGAAGACGAACTTTTTTCAACGACTCCGAATTGCGTGGAAACTCACCCACCCTCCTCATTTCTCGTGAGGACTCCAGAATGCATGAACTTGTTTCGAGATTCCTCCGTTTGGGCCCTGAACCATTTGGGACAACTTGAGGCAGAAGAAGACGAACTTTTTTCAACGACTCCGAATTGCGTGGAAACTCACCCACCCTCCTCATTTCTCGTGAGGACTCCAGAATGCATGAACTTGTTTCGAGATTCCTCCGTTTGGGCCCTGAACCATTTGGGACAACTTGAGGCAGAAGAAGACGAACTTTTTTCAACATCCCCGAATTGCGTGGAAACTCACCCACCCTCCTCATTTCTCGTGAGGATTCCAGAATGCATGAACTTGTTTCGAGATTCCTCCCTTTGGGCCCTGAACCATATGGGACAACTTGAGGCAGAAGAAGACGAACTTTTTTCAACGTCTCCGGATTGCGTGGAAACTCACCCACCCTCGTCATTTCTCGTGAGGATTCCAGAAAGCATGAACTTGTTTCGAGATTCCTCCCTTTGGGCCCTGAACCATTTGGGACAACTTGAGCCAGAAGAAGACGAACTTGTTTCAACGTCTCGGAATTGCGTGGAAACTCACCCACCCTCCTCATTTCTCGTGAGGATTCCAGAATGCATGAACTTGTTTCGAGATTCCTCCGTTTGGGCCCTGAACCATATGGGACAACTTGAGGAAGAAGAAGACGAACTTTTTTCAACGTCTCCGAATTGCGTGGAAACTCACCCACCCTCGTCATTTCTCGTGAGGATTCCAGAATGCATGAACTTGTTTCGAGATTCCTCCCTTTGGGCCCTGAACCATTTGGGACAACTTGAGCCAGAAGAAGACGAACTTTTTTGAACGTCTCGGAATTGGTTGGAAACTCACCCACCCTCCTCATTTCTCGTGAGGATTCCAGAATGCATGAACTTGTTTCGAGATTCCTCTGTTTGGGCCCTGAACCATTTGGGAAGACTTGAGGCAGAAGAAGACGAACTTTTTTCAACGACTCCGAATTGCGTGGAAACTCACCCACCCTCCTCATTTCTCGTGAGGACTCCAGAATGCATGAACTTGTTTCGAGATTCCTCCGTTTGGGCCCTGAACCATTTGGGACAACTTGAGGCAGAAGAAGACGAACTTTTTTCAACGACTCCGAATTGCGTGGAAACTCACCCACCCTCCTCATTTCTCGTGAGGATTCCAGAATGCATGAACTTGTTTCGAGATTCCTCCCTTTGGGCCCTGAACCATATGGGACAACTTGAGGCAGAAGAAGACGAACTTTTTTCAACGTCTCCGAATTGCGTGGAAACTCACCCACCCTCCTCATTTCTCATGAGGATTCCAGAATGCATGAACTTGTTTCGAGATTCCTCCCTTTGGGCCCTGAACCATTTGGGACAACTTGAGCCAGAAGAAGACGAACTTTTTTGAACGTCTCGGAATTGGTTGGAAACTCACCCACCCTCCTCATTTCTCGTGAGGATTCTAGAATGCATGAACTTGTTTCGAGATTCCTCCCTTTGGGCCCTGAACCATTTGGGACAACTTGAGCCAGAAGAAGACGAACTTTTTTGAACGTCTCGGAATTGGTTGGAAACTCACCCACCCTCCTCATTTCTCGTGAGGATTCCAGAATGCATGAACTTGTTTCGAGATTCCTCCGTTTGGGCCCTGAACCATTTGGGAAGACTTGAGGCAGAAGAAGACGAACTTTTTTCAACGACTCCGAATTGCGTGGAAACTCACCCACCCTCCTCATTTCTCGTGAGGACTCCAGAATGCATGAACTTGTTTCGAGATTCCTCCGTTTGGGCCCTGAACCATTTGGGACAACTTGAGGCAGAAGAAGACGAACTTTTTTCAACGTCTCCGAATTGCGTGGAAACTCACCCACCCTCGTCATTTCTCGTGAGGATTCCAGAATGCATGAACTTGTTTCGAGATTCCTCCCTTTGGGCCCTGAACCATTTGGGACAACTTGAGCCAGAAGAAGACGAACTTTTTTGAACGTCTCGGAATTGGTTGGAAACTCACCCACCCTCCTCATTTCTCGTGAGGTTTCCAGAATGCATGAACTTGTTTCGAGATTCCTCCGTTTGGGCCCTGAACCATTTGGGAAGACTTGAGGCAGAAGAAGACGAACTTTTTTCAACGACTCCGAATTGCGTGGAAACTCACCCACCCTCCTCATTTCTCGTGAGGACTCCAGAATGCATGAACTTGTTTCGAGATTCCTCCGTTTGGGCCCTGAACCATTTGGGACAACTTGAGGCAGAAGAAGACGAACTTTTTTCAACGACTCCGAATTGCGTGGAAACTCACCCACCCTCCTCATTTCTCGTGAGGACTCCAGAATGCATGAACTTGTTTCGAGATTCCTCCGTTTGGGCCCTGAACCATTTGGGACAACTTGAGGCAGAAGAAGACGAACTTTTTTCAACGACTCCGAATTGCGTGGAAACTCACCCACCCTCCTCATTTCTCGTGAGGATTCCAGAATGCATGAACTTGTTTCGAGATTCCTCCCTTTGGGCCCTGAACCATATGGGACAACTTGAGGCAGAAGAAGACGAACTTTTTTCAACGTCTCCGAATTGCGTGGAAACTCACCCACCCTCCTCATTTCTCGTGAGGATTCCAGAATGCATGAACTTGTTTCGAGATTCCTCCCTTTGGGCCCTGAACCATTTGGGACAACTTGAGCCAGAAGAAGACGAACTTTTTTGAACGTCTCGGAATTGGTTGGAAACTCACCCACCCTCCTCATTTCTCGTGAGGATTCCAGAATGCATGAACTTGTTTCGAGATTCCTCCCTTTGGGCCCTGAACCATTTGGGACAACTTGAGCCAGAAGAAGACGAACTTTTTTGAACGTCTCGGAATTGGTTGGAAACTCACCCACCCTCCTCATTTCTCGTGAGGATTCCAGAATGCATGAACTTGTTTCGAGATTCCTCCGTTTGGGCCCTGAACCATTTGGGAAGACTTGAGGCAGAAGAAGACGAACTTTTTTCAACGACTCCGAATTGCGTGGAAACTCACCCACCCTCCTCATTTCTCGTGACGACTCCAGAATGCATGAACTTGTTTCGAGATTCCTCCGTTTGGGCCCTGAACCATTTGGGACAACTTGAGGCAGAAGAAGACGAACTTTTTTCAACGACTCCGAATTGCGTGGAAACTCACCCACCCTTCTCATTTCTCGTGAGGATTCCAGAATGCATGAACTTGTTTCGAGATTCCTCCCTTTGGGCCCTGAACCATATGGGACAACTTGAGGAAGAAGAAGACGAACTTGTTTCAACGACTCCGAATTGCGTGGAAACTCACCCACCCTCCTCATTTCTCGTGAGGATTCCAGAATGCATCAACTTGTTTCGAGATTCCTCCCTTTGGGCCCTGAACCATATGGGACAACTTGAGGCAGAAGAAGACGAACTTTTTTGAACGTCTCGGAATTCGTTGGAAACTCACCCACCCTCCTCATTTCTCGTGAGGATTCCAGAATGCATGAACTTGTTTCGAGATTCCTCCCTTTGGGCCCTGAACCATATGGGACAACTTGAGGCAGAAGAAGACGAACTTTTTTGAACGTCTCCGGATTGCGTGGAAACTCACCCACCCTCGTCATTTCTCGTGAGGATTCCAGAATGCATGAACTTGTTTCGAGATTCCTCCCTTTGGGCCCTGAACCATTTGGGACAACTTGAGCCAGAAGAAGACGAACTTGTTTCAACGTCTCGGAATTGCGTGGAAACTCACCCACCCTCCTCATTTCTCGTGAGGATTCCAGAATGCATGAACTTGTTTCGAGATTCCTCCGTTTGGGCCCTGAACCATTTGGGACAACTTGAGGCAGAAGAAGACGAACTTTTTTCAACGACTCCGAATTGCGTGGAAACTCACCCACCCTCCTCATTTCTCGTGAGGATTCCAGAATGCATGAACTTGTTTCGAGATTCCTCCCTTTGGGCCCTGAACCATATGGGACAACTTGAGGCAGAAGAAGACGAACTTTTTTCAACGTCTCCGAATTGCGTGGAAACTCACCCACCCTCCTCATTTCTCGTGAGGATTCCAGAATGCATGAACTTGTTTCGAGATTCCTCCCTTTGGGCCCTGAACCATTTGGGACAACTTGAGCCAGAAGAAGACGAACTTTTTTGAACGTCTCGGAATTGGTTGGAAACTCACCCACCCTCCTCATTTCTCGTGAGGATTCCAGAATGCATGAACTTGTTTCGAGATTCCTCCCTTTGGGCCCTGAACCATTTGGGACAACTTGAGGCAGAAGAAGACGAACTTTTTTCAACGACTCCGAATTGCGTGGAAACTCACCCACCCTCGTCATTTCTCGTGAGGATTCCAGAATGCATGAACTTGTTTCGAGATTCCTCCCTTTGGGCCCTGAACCATTTGGGACAACTTGAGCCAGAAGAAGACGAACTTTTTTGAACGTCTCGGAATTGGTTGGAAACTCACCCACCCTCCTCATTTCTCGTGAGGTTTCTAGAATGCATGAACTTGTTTCGAGATTCCTCCGTTTGGGCCCTGAACCATTTGGGAAGACTTGAGGCAGAAGAAGACGAACTTTTTTCAACGACTCCGAATTGCGTGGAAACTCACCCACCCTCCTCATTTCTCGTGAGGACTCCAGAATGCATGAACTTGTTTCGAGATTCCTCCGTTTGGGCCCTGAACCATTTGGGACAACTTGAGTCAGAAGAAGACGAACTTTTTTCAACGACTCCGAATTGCGTGGAAACTCACCCACCCTTCTCATTTCTCGTGAGGATTCCAGAATGCATGAACTTGTTTCGAGATTCCTCCCTTTGGGCCCTGAACCATATGGGACAACTTGAGGCAGAAGAAGACGAACTTTTTTCAACGTCTCCGAATTGCGTGGAAACTCACCCACCCTCGTCATTTCTCGTGAGGATTCCAGAATGCATGAACTTGTTTCGAGATTCCTCCCTTTGGGCCCTGAACCATTTGGGACAACTTGAGCCAGAAGAAGACGAACTTTTTTGAACGTCTCGGAATTGGTTGGAAACTCACCCACCCTCCTCATTTCTCGTGAGGATTCCAGAATGCATGAACTTGTTTCGAGATTCCTCTGTTTGGGCCCTGAACCATTTGGGAAGACTTGAGGCAGAAGAAGACGAACTTTTTTCAACGACTCCGAATTGCGTGGAAACTCACCCACCCTCCTCATTTCTCGTGAGGACTCCAGAATGCATGAACTTGTTTCGAGATTCCTCCGTTTGGGCCCTGAACCATTTGGGACAACTTGAGGCAGAAGAAGACGAACTTTTTTCAACGACTCCGAATTGCGTGGAAACTCACCCACCCTCGTCATTTCTCGTGAGGATTCCAGAATGCATGAACTTGTTTCGAGATTCCTCCCTTTGGGCCCTGAACCATATGGGACAACTTGAGGCAGAAGAAGACGAACTTTTTTCAACGTCTCCGAATTGCGTGGAAACTCACCCACCCTCCTCATTTCTCGTGAGGATTCCAGAATGCATGAACTTGTTTCGAGATTCCTCCCTTTGGGCCCTGAACCATTTGGGACAACTTGAGCCAAAAGAAGACGAACTTTTTTGAACGTCTCGGAATTGGTTGGAAACTCACCCACCCTCCTCATTTCTCGTGAGGATTCCAGAATGCATGAACTTGTTTCGAGATTCCTCCCTTTGGGCCCTGAACCATTTGGGACAACTTGAGCCAGAAGAAGACGAACTTTTTTGAACGTCTCGGAATTGGTTGGAAACTCACCCACCCTCCTCATTTCTCGTGAGGATTCCAGAATGCATGAACTTGTTTCGAGATTCCTCCGTTTGGGCCCTGAACCATTTGGGAAGACTTGAGGCAGAAGAAGACGAACTTTTTTCAACGACTCCGAATTGCGTGGAAACTCACCCACCCTCCTCATTTCTCGTGACGACTCCAGAATGCATGAACTTGTTTCGAGATTCCTCCGTTTGGGCCCTGAACCATTTGGGACAACTTGAGGCAGAAGAAGACGAACTTTTTTCAACGACTCCGAATTGCGTGGAAACTCACCCACCCTCGTCATTTCTCGTGAGGATTCCAGAATGCATGAACTTGTTTCGAGATTCCTCCCTTTGGGCCCTGAACCATTTGGGACAACTTGAGCCAGAAGAAGACGAACTTGTTTCAACGTCTCGGAATTGCGTGGAAACTCACCCACCCTCCTCATTTCTCGTGAGGATTCCAGAATGCATGAACTTGTTTCGAGATTCCTCCGTTTGGGCCCTGAACCATTTGGGACAACTTGAGGCAGAAGAAGACGAACTTTTTTCAACGACTCCGAATTGCGTGGAAACTCACCCACCCTCCTCATTTCTCGTGAGGATTCCAGAATGCATGAACTTGTTTCGAGATTCCTCCCTTTGGGCCCTGAACCATATGGGACAACTTGAGGCAGAAGAAGACGAACTTTTTTCAACGTCTCCGAATTGCGTGGAAACTCACCCACCCTCCTCATTTCTCGTGAGGATTCCAGAATGCATGAACTTGTTTCGAGATTCCTCCCTTTGGGCCCTGAACCATTTGGGACAACTTGAGCCAGAAGAAGACGAACTTTTTTGAACGTCTCGGAATTGGTTGGAAACTCACCCACCCTCCTCATTTCTCGTGAGGATTCCAGAATGCATGAACTTGTTTCGAGATTCCTCCCTTTGGGCCCTGAACCATTTGGGACAACTTGAGGCAGAAGAAGACGAACTTTTTTCAACGACTCCGAATTGCGTGGAAACTCACCCACCCTCGTCATTTCTCGTGAGGATTCCAGAATGCATGAACTTGTTTCGAGATTCCTCCCTTTGGGCCCTGAACCATTTGGGACAACTTGAGCCAGAAGAAGACGAACTTTTTTGAACGTCTCGGAATTGGTTGGAAACTCACCCACCCTCCTCATTTCTCGTGAGGTTTCTAGAATGCATGAACTTGTTTCGAGATTCCTCCGTTTGGGCCCTGAACCATTTGGGAAGACTTGAGGCAGAAGAAGACGAACTTTTTTCGACGACTCCGAATTGCGTGGAAACTCACCCACCCTCCTCATTTCTCGTGAGGACTCCAGAATGCATGAACTTGTTTCGAGATTCCTCCGTTTGGGCCCTGAACCATTTGGGACAACTTGAGTCAGAAGAAGACGAACTTTTTTCAACGACTCCGAATTGCGTGGAAACTCACCCACCCTTCTCATTTCTCGTGAGGATTCCAGAATGCATGAACTTGTTTCGAGATTCCTCCCTTTGGGCCCTGAACCATATGGGACAACTTGAGGCAGAAGAAGACGAACTTTTTTCAACGTCTCCGAATTGCGTGGAAACTCACCCACCCTCGTCATTTCTCGTGAGGATTCCAGAATGCATGAACTTGTTTCGAGATTCCTCCCTTTGGGCCCTGAACCATTTGGGACAACTTGAGCCAGAAGAAGACGAACTTTTTTGAACGTCTCGGAATTGGTTGGAAACTCACCCACCCTCCTCATTTCTCGTGAGGATTCCAGAATGCATGAACTTGTTTCGAGATTCCTCTGTTTGGGCCCTGAACCATTTGGGAAGACTTGAGGCAGAAGAAGACGAACTTTTTTCAACGACTCCGAATTGCGTGGAAACTCACCCACCCTCCTCATTTCTCGTGAGGACTCCAGAATGCATGAACTTGTTTCGAGATTCCTCCGTTTGGGCCCTGAACCATTTGGGACAACTTGAGGCAGAAGAAGACGAACTTTTTTCAACGACTCCGAATTGCGTGGAAACTCACCCACCCTCGTCATTTCTCGTGAGGATTCCAGAATGCATGAACTTGTTTCGAGATTCCTCCCTTTGGGCCCTGAACCATATGGGACAACTTGAGGCAGAAGAAGACGAACTTTTTTCAACGTCTCCGAATTGCGTGGAAACTCACCCACCCTCCTCATTTCTCGTGAGGATTCCAGAATGCATGAACTTGTTTCGAGATTCCTCCCTTTGGGCCCTGAACCATTTGGGACAACTTGAGCCAAAAGAAGACGAACTTTTTTGAACGTCTCGGAATTGGTTGGAAACTCACCCACCCTCCTCATTTCTCGTGAGGATTCCAGAATGCATGAACTTGTTTCGAGATTCCTCCCTTTGGGCCCTGAACCATTTGGGACAACTTGAGCCAGAAGAAGACGAACTTTTTTGAACGTCTCGGAATTGGTTGGAAACTCACCCACCCTCCTCATTTCTCGTGAGGATTCCAGAATGCATGAACTTGTTTCGAGATTCCTCCGTTTGGGCCCTGAACCATTTGGGAAGACTTGAGGCAGAAGAAGACGAACTTTTTTCAACGACTCCGAATTGCGTGGAAACTCACCCACCCTCCTCATTTCTCGTGACGACTCCAGAATGCATGAACTTGTTTCGAGATTCCTCCGTTTGGGCCCTGAACCATTTGGGACAACTTGAGGCAGAAGAAGACGAACTTTTTTCGACGACTCCGAATTGCGTGGAAACTCACCCACCCTTCTCATTTCTCGTGAGGATTCCAGAATGCATGAACTTGTTTCGAGATTCCTCCCTTTGGGCCCTGAACCATATGGGACAACTTGAGGAAGAAGAAGACGAACTTGTTTCAACGACTCCGAATTGCGTGGAAACTCACCCACCCTCCTCATTTCTCGTGAGGATTCCAGAATGCATGAACTTGTTTCGAGATTCCTCCCTTTGGGCCCTGAACCATATGGGACAACTTGAGGCAGAAGAAGACGAACTTTTTTGAACGTCTCGGAATTGGTTGGAAACTCACCCACCCTCCTCATTTCTCGTGAGGATTCCAGAATGCATGAACTTGTTTCGAGATTCCTCCCTTTGGGCCCTGAACCATATGGGACAACTTGAGGCAGAAGAAGACGAACTTTTTTCAACGTCTCCGAATTGCGTGGAAACTCACCCACCCTCCTCATTTCTCGTGAGGATTCCAGAATGCATGAACTTGTTTCGAGATTCCTCCGTTTGGGCCCTGAACCATTTGGGACAACTTGAGGCAGAAGAAGACGAACTTTTTTCAACGACTCCGAATTGCGTGGAAACTCACCCACCCTCCTCATTTCTCGTGAGGATTCCAGAATGCATGAACTTGTTTCGAGATTCCTCCCTTTGGGCCCTGAACCATATGGGACAACTTGAGGCAGAAGAAGACGAACTTTTTTCAACGTCTCCGAATTGCGTGGAAACTCACCCACCCTCGTCATTTCTCGTGAGGATTCCAGAATGCATGAACTTGTTTCGAGATTCCTCCCTTTGGGCCCTGAACCATTTGGGACAACTTGAGCCAGAAGAAGACGAACTTTTTTGAACGTCTCGGAATTGGTTGGAAACTCACCCACCCTCCTCATTTCTCGTGAGGATTCCAGAATGCATGAACTTGTTTCGAGATTCCTCTGTTTGGGCCCTGAACCATTTGGGAAGACTTGGGGCAGAAGAAGACGAACTTTTTTCAACGACTCCGAATTGCGTGGAAACTCACCCACCCTCCTCATTTCTCGTGAGGACTCCAGAATGCATGAACTTGTTTCGAGATTCCTCCCTTTGGGCCCTGAACCATATGGGACAACTTGAGGCAGAAGAAGACGAACTTTTTTCAACGTCTCCGAATTGCGTGGAAACTCACCCACCCTCGTCATTTCTCGTGAGGACTCCAGAATGCATGAACTTGTTTCGAGATTCCTCCCTTTGGGCCCTGAACCATATGGGACAACTTGAGGCAGAAGAAGACGAACTTTTTTCAACGTCTCCGAATTGCGTGGAAACTCACCCACCCTCGTCATTTCTCGTGAGGATTCCAGAATGCATGAACTTGTTTCGAGATTCCTCCCTTTGGGCCCTGAACCATTTGGGACAACTTGAGCCAGAAGAAGACGAACTTTTTTGAACGTCTCGGAATTGGTTGGAAACTCACCCACCCTCCTCATTTCTCGTGAGGATTCCAGAATGCATGAACTTGTTTCGAGATTCCTCTGTTTGGGCCCTGAACCATTTGGGAAGACTTGAGGCAGAAGAAGACGAACTTTTTTCAACGACTCCGAATTGCGTGGAAACTCACCCACCCTCCTCATTTCTCGTGAGGACTCCAGAATGCATGAACTTGTTTCGAGATTCCTCCGTTTGGGCCCTGAACCATTTGGGACAACTTGAGGCAGAAGAAGACGAACTTTTTTCAACGACTCCGAATTGCGTGGAAACTCACCCACCCTCCTCATTTCTCGTGAGGATTCCAGAATGCATGAACTTGTTTCGAGATTCCTCCCTTTGGGCCCTGAACCATATGGGACAACTTGAGGCAGAAGAAGACGAACTTTTTTCAACGTCTCCGAATTGCGTGGAAACTCACCCACCCTCCTCATTTCTCGTGAGGATTCCAGAATGCATGAACTTGTTTCGAGATTCCTCCCTTTGGGCCCTGAACCATTTGGGACAACTTGAGCCAAAAGAAGACGAACTTTTTTGAACGTCTCGGAATTGGTTGGAAACTCACCCACCCTCCTCATTTCTCGTGAGGATTCCAGAATGCATGAACTTGTTTCGAGATTCCTCCCTTTGGGCCCTGAACCATTTGGGACAACTTGAGCCAGAAGAAGACGTACTTTTTTGAACGTCTCGGAATTGGTTGGAAACTCACCCACCCTCCTCATTTCTCGTGAGGATTCCAGAATGCATGAACTTGTTTCGAGATTCCTCCGTTTGGGCCCTGAACCATTTGGGAAGACTTGAGGCAGAAGAAGACGAACTTTTTTCAACGACTCCGAATTGCGTGGAAACTCACCCACCCTCCTCATTTCTCGTGACGACTCCAGAATGCATGAACTTGTTTCGAGATTCCTCCGTTTGGGCCCTGAACCATTTGGGACAACTTGAGGCAGAAGAAGACGAACTTTTTTCAACGACTCCGAATTGCGTGGAAACTCACCCACCCTTCTCATTTCTCGTGAGGATTCCAGAATGCATGAACTTGTTTCGAGATTCCTCCCTTTGGGCCCTGAACCATATGGGACAACTTGAGGAAGAAGAAGACGAACTTGTTTCAACGACTCCGAATTGCGTGGAAACTCACCCACCCTCCTCATTTCTCGTGAGGATTCCAGAATGCATGAACTTGTTTCGAGATTCCTCCCTTTGGGCCCTGAACCATATGGGACAACTTGAGGCAGAAGAAGACGAACTTTTTTGAACGTCTCGGAATTGGTTGGAAACTCACCCACCCTCCTCATTTCTCGTGAGGATTCCAGAATGCATGAACTTGTTTCGAGATTCCTCCCTTTGGGCCCTGAACCATATGGGACAACTTGAGGCAGAAGAAGACGAACTTTTTTCAACGTCTCCGAATTGCGTGGAAACTCACCCACCCTCCTCATTTCTCGTGAGGATTCCAGAATGCATGAACTTGTTTCGAGATTCCTCCGTTTGGGCCCTGAACCATTTGGGACAACTTGAGGCAGAAGAAGACGAACTTTTTTCAACGACTCCGAATTGCGTGGAAACTCACCCACCCTCCTCATTTCTCGTGAGGATTCCAGAATGCATGAACTTGTTTCGAGATTCCTCCCTTTGGGCCCTGAACCATATGGGACAACTTGAGGCAGAAGAAGACGAACTTTTTTCAACGTCTCCGAATTGCGTGGAAACTCACCCACCCTCGTCATTTCTCGTGAGGATTCCAGAATGCATCAACTTGTTTCGAGATTCCTCCCTTTGGGCCCTGAACCATTTGGGACAACTTGAGCCAGAAGAAGACGAACTTTTTTGAACGTCTCGGAATTGGTTGGAAACTCACCCACCCTCCTCATTTCTCGTGAGGATTCCAGAATGCATGAACTTGTTTCGAAATTCCTCTGTTTGGGCCCTGAACCATTTGGGAAGACTTGGGGCAGAAGAAGACGAACTTTTTTCAACGACTCCGAATTGCGTGGAAACTCACCCACCCTCCTCATTTCTCGTGAGGACTCCAGAATGCATGAACTTGTTTCGAGATTCCTCCGTTTGGGCCCTGAACCATTTGGGACAACTTGAGGCAGAAGAAGACGAACTTTTTTCAACGTCTCCGAATTGCGTGGAAACTCACCCACCCTCGTCATTTCTCGTGAGGATTCCAGAATGCATGAACTTGTTTCGAGATTCCTCCCTTTGGGCCCTGAACCATTTGGGACAACTTGAGCCAGAAGAAGACGAACTTTTTTGAACGTCTCGGAATTGGTTGGAAACTCACCCACCCTCCTCATTTCTCGTGAGGATTCCAGAATGCATGAACTTGTTTCGAGATTCCTCTGTTTGGGCCCTGAACCATTTGGGAAGACTTGAGGCAGAAGAAGACGAACTTTTTTCAACGACTCCGAATTGCGTGGAAACTCACCCACCCTCCTCATTTCTCGTGAGGACTCCAGAATGCATGAACTTGTTTCGAGATTCCTCCGTTTGGGCCCTGAACCATTTGGGACAACTTGAGGCAGAAGAAGAAGAACTTTTTTCAACGACTCCGAATTGCGTGGAAACTCACCCACCCTCCTCATTTCTCGTGAGGATTCCAGAATGCATGAACTTGTTTCGAGATTCCTCCCTTTGGGCCCTGAACCATATGGGACAACTTGAGGCAGAAGAAGACGAACTTTTTTCAACGTCTCCGAATTGCGTGGAAACTCACCCACCCTCCTCATTTCTCGTGAGGATTCCAGAATGCATGAACTTGTTTCGAGATTCCTCCCTTTGGGCCCTGAACCATTTGGGACAACTTGAGCCACAAGAAGACGAACTTTTTTGAACGTCTCGGAATTGGTTGGAAACTCACCCACCCTCCTCATTTCTCGTGAGGATTCCAGAATGCATGAACTTGTTTCGAGATTCCTCCCTTTGGGCCCTGAACCATTTGGGACAACTTGAGCCAGAAGAAGACGAACTTTTTTGAACGTCTCGGAATTGGTTGGAAACTCACCCACCCTCCTCATTTCTCGTGAGGATTCCAGAATGCATGAACTTGTTTCGAGATTCCTCCGTTTGGGCCCTGAACCATTTGGGAAGACTTGAGGCAGAAGAAGACGAACTTTTTTCAACGACTCCGAATTGCGTGGAAACTCACCCACCCTCCTCATTTCTCGTGACGACTCCAGAATGCATGAACTTGTTTCGAGATTCCTCCGTTTGGGCCCTGAACCATTTGGGACAACTTGAGGCAGAAGAAGACGAACTTTTTTCAACGACTCCGAATTGCGTGGAAACTCACCCACCCTTCTCATTTCTCGTGAGGATTCCAGAATGCATGAACTTGTTTCGAGATTCCTCCCTTTGGGCCCTGAACCATATGGGACAACTTGAGGAAGAAGAAGACGAACTTGTTTCAACGACTCCGAATTGCGTGGAAACTCACCCACCCTCCTCATTTCTCGTGAGGATTCCAGAATGCATGAACTTGTTTCGAGATTCCTCCCTTTGGGCCCTGAACCATATGGGACAACTTGAGGCAGAAGAAGACGAACTTTTTTGAACGTCTCGGAATTGGTTGGAAACTCACCCATCCTCCTCATTTCTCGTGAGGATTCCAGAATGCATGAACTTGTTTCGAGATTCCTCCCTTTGGGCCCTGAACCATATGGGACAACTTGAGGCAGAAGAGGACGAACTTTTTTCAACGTCTCCGAATTGCGTGGAAACTCACCCACCCTCCTCATTTCTCGTGAGGATTCCAGAATGCATGAACTTGTTTCGAGATTCCTCCCTTTGGGCCCTGAACCATATGGGACAACTTGAGGCAGAAGAAGACGAACTTTTTTCAACGTCTCCGAATTGCGTGGAAACTCACCCACCCTCGTCATTTCTCGTGAGGATTCCAGAATGCATGAACTTGTTTCGAGATTCCTCCCTTTGGGCCCTGAACCATTTGGGACAACTTGAGCCAGAAGAAGACGAACTTTTTTGAACGTCTCGGAATTGGTTGGAAACTCACCCACCCTCGTCATTTCTCGTGAGGATTCCAGAATGCATGAACTTGTTTCGAGATTCCTCTGTTTGGGCCCTGAACCATTTCGGAAGACTTGGGGCAGAAGAAGACGAACTTTTTTCAACGACTCCGAATTGCGTGGAAACTCACCCACCCTCCTCATTTCTCGTGAGGACTCCAGAATGCATGAACTTGTTTCGAGATTCCTCCGTTTGGGCCCTGAACCATTTGGGACAACTTGAGGCAGAAGAAGACGAACTTTTTTCAACGACTCCGAATTGCGTGGAAACTCACCCACCCTCCTCATTTCTCGTGAGGATTCCAGAATGCATGAACTTGTTTCGAGATTCCTCCCTTTGGGCCCTGAACCATATGGGACAACTTGAGGCAGAAGAAGACGAACTTTTTTCAACGTCTCCGAATTGCGTGGAAACTCACCCACCCTCCTCATTTCTCGTGAGGATTCCAGAATGCATGAACTTGTTTCGAGATTCCTCCCTTTGGGCCCTGAACCATTTGGGACAACTTGAGCCAGAAGAAGACGAACTTTTTTGAACGTCTCGGAATTGGTTGGAAACTCACCCACCCTCCTCATTTCTCGTGAGGATTCCAGAATGCATGAACTTGTTTCGAGATTCCTCCCTTTGGGCCCTGAACCATTTGGGACAACTTGAGCCAGAAGAAGACGAACTTTTTTGACCGTCTCGGAATTGGTTGGAAACTCACCCACCCTCCTCATTTCTCGTGAGGATTCCAGAATGCATGAACTTGTTTCGAGATTCCTCCGTTTGGGCCCTGAACCATTTGGGAAGACTTGAGGCAGAAGAAGACGAACTTTTTTCAACGACTCCGAATTGCGTGGAAACTCACCCACCCTCCTCATTTCTCGTGACGACTCCAGAATGCATGAACTTGTTTCGAGATTCCTCCCTTTGGGCCCTGAACCATTTGGGACAACTTGAGGCAGAAGAAGACGAACTTTTTTCAACGACTCCGAATTGCGTGGAAACTCACCCACCCTTCTCATTTCTCGTGAGGATTCCAGAATGCATGAACTTGTTTCGAGATTCCTCCCTTTGGGCCCTGAACCATATGGGACAACTTGAGGAAGAAGAAGACGAACTTGTTTCAACGACTCCGAATTGCGTGGAAACTCACCCACCCTCCTCATTTCTCGTGAGGATTCCAGAATGCATGAACTTGTTTCGAGATTCCTCCCTTTGGGCCCTGAACCATTTGGGACAACTTGAGCCAGAAGAAGACGAACTTTTTTGAACGTCTCGGAATTGGTTGGAAACTCACCCACCCTCCTCATTTCTCGTGAGGATTCCAGAATGCATGAACTTGTTTCGAGATTCCTCCCTTTGGGCCCTGAACCATTTGGGACAACTTGAGGCAGAAGAAGACGAACTTTTTTCAACGACTCCGAATTGCGTGGAAACTCACCCACCCTCCTCATTTCTCGTGAGGATTCCAGAATGCATGAACTTGTTTCGAGATTCCTCCCTTTGGGCCCTGAACCATATGGGACAACTTGAGGCAGAAGAAGACGAACTTTTTTGAACGTCTCGGAATTGGTTGGAAACTCACCCACCCTCCTCATTTCTCGTGAGGATTCCAGAATGCATGAACTTGTTTCGAGATTCCTCCCTTTGGGCCCTGAACCATATGGGACAACTTGAGGCAGAAGAAGACGAACTTTTTTCAACGTCTCCGAATTGCGTGGAAACTCACCCACCCTCCTCATTTCTCGTGAGGATTCCAGAATGCATGAACTTGTTTCGAGATTCCTCCGTTTGGGCCCTGAACCATTTGGGACAACTTGAGGCAGAAGAAGACGAACTTTTTTCAACGACTCCGAATTGCGTGGAAACTCACCCACCCTCCTCATTTCTCGTGAGGATTCCAGAATGCATGAACTTGTTTCGAGATTCCTCCCTTTGGGCCCTGAACCATATGGGACAACTTGAGGCAGAAGAAGACGAACTTTTTTCAACGTCTCCGAATTGCGTGGAAACTCACCCACCCTCGTCATTTCTCGTGAGGATTCCAGAATGCATCAACTTGTTTCGAGATTCCTCCCTTTGGGCCCTGAACCATTTGGGACAACTTGAGCCAGAAGAAGACGAACTTTTTTGAACGTCTCGGAATTGGTTGGAAACTCACCCACCCTCCTCATTTCTCGTGAGGATTCCAGAATGCATGAACTTGTTTCGAAATTCCTCTGTTTGGGCCCTGAACCATTTGGGAAGACTTGGGGCAGAAGAAGACGAACTTTTTTCAACGACTCCGAATTGCGTGGAAACTCACCCACCCTCCTCATTTCTCGTGAGGACTCCAGAATGCATGAACTTGTTTCGAGATTCCTCCGTTTGGGCCCTGAACCATTTGGGACAACTTGAGGCAGAAGAAGACGAACTTTTTTCAACGTCTCCGAATTGCGTGGAAACTCACCCACCCTCCTCATTTCTCGTGAGGATTCCAGAATGCATGAACTTGTTTCGAGATTCCTCCCTTTGGGCCCTGAACCATTTGGGACAACTTGAGCCACAAGAAGACGAACTTTTTTGAACGTCTCGGAATTGGTTGGAAACTCACCCACCCTCCTCATTTCTCGTGAGGATTCCAGAATGCATGAACTTGTTTCGAGATTCCTCCCTTTGGGCCCTGAACCATTTGGGACAACTTGAGCCAGAAGAAGACGAACTTTTTTGAACGTCTCGGAATTGGTTGGAAACTCACCCACCCTCCTCATTTCTCGTGAGGATTCCAGAATGCATGAACTTGTTTCGAGATTCCTCCGTTTGGGCCCTGAACCATTTGGGAAGACTTGAGGCAGAAGAAGACGAACTTTTTTCAACGACTCCGAATTGCGTGGAAACTCACCCACCCTCCTCATTTCTCGTGACGACTCCAGAATGCATGAACTTGTTTCGAGATTCCTCCGTTTGGGCCCTGAACCATTTGGGACAACTTGAGGCAGAAGAAGACGAACTTTTTTCAACGACTCCGAATTGCGTGGAAACTCACCCACCCTTCTCATTTCTCGTGAGGATTCCAGAATGCATGAACTTGTTTCGAGATTCCTCCCTTTGGGCCCTGAACCATATGGGACAACTTGAGGAAGAAGAAGACGAACTTGTTTCAACGACTCCGAATTGCGTGGAAACTCACCCACCCTCCTCATTTCTCGTGAGGATTCCAGAATGCATGAACTTGTTTCGAGATTCCTCCCTTTGGGCCCTGAACCATATGGGACAACTTGAGGCAGAAGAAGACGAACTTTTTTGAACGTCTCGGAATTGGTTGGAAACTCACCCATCCTCCTCATTTCTCGTGAGGATTCCAGAATGCATGAACTTGTTTCGAGATTCCTCCCTTTGGGCCCTGAACCATATGGGACAACTTGAGGCAGAAGAAGACGAACTTTTTTCAACGTCTCCGAATTGCGTGGAAACTCACCCACCCTCCTCATTTCTCGTGAGGATTCCAGAATGCATGAACTTGTTTCGAGATTCCTCCCTTTGGGCCCTGAACCATATGGGACAACTTGAGGCAGAAGAAGACGAACTTTTTTCAACGTCTCCGAATTGCGTGGAAACTCACCCACCCTCGTCATTTCTCGTGAGGATTCCAGAATGCATGAACTTGTTTCGAGATTCCTCCCTTTGGGCCCTGAACCATTTGGGACAACTTGAGCCAGAAGAAGACGAACTTTTTTGAACGTCTCGGAATTGGTTGGAAACTCACCCACCCTCGTCATTTCTCGTGAGGATTCCAGAATGCATGAACTTGTTTCGAGATTCCTCTGTTTGGGCCCTGAACCATTTCGGAAGACTTGGGGCAGAAGAAGACGAACTTTTTTCAACGACTCCGAATTGCGTGGAAACTCACCCACCCTCCTCATTTCTCGTGAGGACTCCAGAATGCATGAACTTGTTTCGAGATTCCTCCGTTTGGGCCCTGAACCATTTGGGACAACTTGAGGCAGAAGAAGACGAACTTTTTTCAACGACTCCGAATTGCGTGGAAACTCACCCACCCTCCTCATTTCTCGTGAGGATTCCAGAATGCATGAACTTGTTTCGAGATTCCTCCCTTTGGGCCCTGAACCATATGGGACAACTTGAGGCAGAAGAAGACGAACTTTTTTCAACGTCTCGGAATTGGTTGGAAACTCACCCACCCTCCTCATTTCTCGTGAGGATTCCAGAATGCATGAACTTGTTTCGAGATTCCTCCCTTTGGGCCCTGAACCATTTGGGACAACTTGAGCCAGAAGAAGACGAACTTTTTTGAACGTCTCGGAATTGGTTGGAAACTCACCCACCCTCCTCATTTCTCGTGAGGATTCCAGAATGCATGAACTTGTTTCGAGATTCCTCCGTTTGGGCCCTGAACCATTTGGGAAGACTTGAGGCAGAAGAAGACGAACTTTTTTCAACGACTCCGAATTGCGTGGAAACTCACCCACCCTCCTCATTTCTCGTGACGACTCCAGAATGCATGAACTTGTTTCGAGATTCCTCCCTTTGGGCCCTGAACCATTTGGGACAACTTGAGGCAGAAGAAGACGAACTTTTTTCAACGACTCCGAATTGCGTGGAAACTCACCCACCCTTCTCATTTCTCGTGAGGATTCCAGAATGCATGAACTTGTTTCGAGATTCCTCCCTTTGGGCCCTGAACCATATGGGACAACTTGAGGAAGAAGAAGACGAACTTGTTTCAACGACTCCGAATTGCGTGGAAACTCACCCACCCTCCTCATTTCTCGTGAGGATTCCAGAATGCATGAACTTGTTTCGAGATTCCTCCCTTTGGGCCCTGAACCATTTGGGACAACTTGAGCCAGAAGAAGACGAACTTTTTTGAACGTCTCGGAATTGGTTGGAAACTCACCCACCCTCCTCATTTCTCGTGAGGATTCCAGAATGCATGAACTTGTTTCGAGATTCCTCCCTTTGGGCCCTGAACCATTTGGGACAACTTGAGGCAGAAGAAGACGAACTTTTTTCAACGACTCCGAATTGCGTGGAAACTCACCCACCCTCCTCATTTCTCGTGAGGATTCCAGAATGCATGAACTTGTTTCGAGATTCCTCCCTTTGGGCCCTGAACCATATGGGACAACTTGAGGCAGAAGAAGACGAACTTTTTTGAACGTCTCGGAATTGGTTGGAAACTCACCCACCCTCCTCATTTCTCGTGAGGATTCCAGAATGCATGAACTTGTTTCGAGATTCCTCCCTTTGGGCCCTGAACCATATGGGACAACTTGAGGCAGAAGAAGACGAACTTTTTTCAACGTCTCCGAATTGCGTGGAAACTCACCCACCCTCCTCATTTCTCGTGAGGATTCCAGAATGCATGAACTTGTTTCGAGATTCCTCCGTTTGGGCCCTGAACCATTTGGGACAACTTGAGGCAGAAGAAGACGAACTTTTTTCAACGACTCCGAATTGCGTGGAAACTCACCCACCCTCCTCATTTCTCGTGAGGATTCCAGAATGCATGAACTTGTTTCGAGATTCCTCCCTTTGGGCCCTGAACCATATGGGACAACTTGAGGCAGAAGAAGACGAACTTTTTTCAACGTCTCCGAATTGCGTGGAAACTCACCCACCCTCGTCATTTCTCGTGAGGATTCCAGAATGCATGAACTTGTTTCGAGATTCCTCTGTTTGGGCCCTGAACCATTTCGGAAGACTTGGGGCAGAAGAAGACGAACTTTTTTCAACGACTCCGAATTGCGTGGAAACTCACCCACCCTCCTCATTTCTCGTGAGGACTCCAGAATGCATGAACTTGTTTCGAGATTCCTCCGTTTGGGCTCTGAACCATTTGGGACAACTTGAGGCAGAAGAAGACGAACTTTTTTCAACGACTCCGAATTGCGTGGAAACTCACCCACCCTCCTCATTTCTCGTGAGGATTCCAGAATGCATGAACTTGTTTCGAGATTCCTCCCTTTGGGCCCTGAACCATATGGGACAACTTGAGGCAGAAGAAGACGAACTTTTTTCAACGTCTCCGAATTGCGTGGAAACTCACCCACCCTCGTCATTTCTCGTGAGGATTCCAGAATGCATCAACTTGTTTCGAGATTCCTCCCTTTGGGCCCTGAACCATTTGGGACAACTTGAGCCAGAAGAAGACGAACTTTTTTGAACGTCTCGGAATTGGTTGGAAACTCACCCACCCTCCTCATTTCTCGTGAGGATTCCAGAATGCATGAACTTGTTTCGAGATTCCTCCGTTTGGGCCCTGAACCATTTGGGAAGACTTGAGGCAGAAGAAGACGAACTTTTTTCAACGACTCCGAATTGCGTGGAAACTCACCCACCCTCCTCATTTCTCGTGACGACTCCAGAATGCATGAACTTGTTTCGAGATTCCTCCCTTTGGGCCCTGAACCATTTGGGACAACTTGAGGCAGAAGAAGACGAACTTTTTTCAACGACTCCGAATTGCGTGGAAACTCACCCACCCTTCTCATTTCTCGTGAGGATTCCAGAATGCATGAACTTGTTTCGAGATTCCTCCCTTTGGGCCCTGAACCATATGGGACAACTTGAGGAAGAAGAAGACGAACTTGTTTCAACGACTCCGAATTGCGTGGAAACTCACCCACCCTCCTCATTTCTCGTGAGGATTCCAGAATGCATGAACTTGTTTCGAGATTCCTCCCTTTGGGCCCTGAACCATTTGGGACAACTTGAGCCAGAAGAAGACGAACTTTTTTGAACGTCTCGGAATTGGTTGGAAACTCACCCACCCTCCTCATTTCTCGTGAGGATTCCAGAATGCATGAACTTGTTTCGAGATTCCTCCCTTTGGGCCCTGAACCATTTGGGACAACTTGAGGCAGAAGAAGACGAACTTTTTTCAACGACTCCGAATTGCGTGGAAACTCACCCACCCTCCTCATTTCTCGTGAGGATTCCAGAATGCATGAACTTGTTTCGAGATTCCTCCCTTTGGGCCCTGAACCATATGGGACAACTTGAGGCAGAAGAAGACGAACTTTTTTGAACGTCTCGGAATTGGTTGGAAACTCACCCACCCTCCTCATTTCTCGTGAGGATTCCAGAATGCATGAACTTGTTTCGAGATTCCTCCCTTTGGGCCCTGAACCATATGGGACAACTTGAGGCAGAAGAAGACGAACTTTTTTCAACGTCTCCGAATTGCGTGGAAACTCACCCACCCTCCTCATTTCTCGTGAGGATTCCAGAATGCATGAACTTGTTTCGAGATTCCTCCGTTTGGGCCCTGAACCATTTGGGACAACTTGAGGCAGAAGAAGACGAACTTTTTTCAACGACTCCGAATTGCGTGGAAACTCACCCACCCTCCTCATTTCTCGTGAGGATTCCAGAATGCATGAACTTGTTTCGAGATTCCTCCCTTTGGGCCCTGAACCATATGGGACAACTTGAGGCAGAAGAAGACGAACTTTTTTCAACGTCTCCGAATTGCGTGGAAACTCACCCACCCTCGTCATTTCTCGTGAGGATTCCAGAATGCATCAACTTGTTTCGAGATTCCTCTGTTTGGGCCCTGAACCATTTCGGAAGACTTGGGGCAGAAGAAGACGAACTTTTTTCAACGACTCCGAATTGCGTGGAAACTCACCCACCCTCCTCATTTCTCGTGAGGACTCCAGAATGCATGAACTTGTTTCGAGATTCCTCCGTTTGGGCCCTGAACCATTTGGGACAACTTGAGGCAGAAGAAGACGAACTTTTTTCAACGACTCCGAATTGCGTGGAAACTCACCCACCCTCCTCATTTCTCGTGAGGATTCCAGAATGCATGAACTTGTTTCGAGATTCCTCCCTTTGGGCCCTGAACCATATGGGACAACTTGAGGCAGAAGAAGACGAACTTTTTTCAACGTCTCGGAATTGGTTGGAAACTCACCCACCCTCCTCATTTCTCGTGAGGATTCCAGAATGCATGAACTTGTTTCGAGATTCCTCCCTTTGGGCCCTGAACCATTTGGGACAACTTGAGCCAGAAGAAGACGAACTTTTTTGAACGTCTCGGAATTGGTTGGAAACTCACCCACCCTCCTCATTTCTCGTGAGGATTCCAGAATGCATGAACTTGTTTCGAGATTCCTCCGTTTGGGCCCTGAACCATTTGGGAAGACTTGAGGCAGAAGAAGACGAACTTTTTTCAACGACTCCGAATTGCGTGGAAACTCACCCACCCTCCTCATTTCTCGTGACGACTCCAGAATGCATGAACTTGTTTCGAGATTCCTCCCTTTGGGCCCTGAACCATTTGGGACAACTTGAGGCAGAAGAAGACGAACTTTTTTCAACGACTCCGAATTGCGTGGAAACTCACCCACCCTTCTCATTTCTCGTGAGGATTCCAGAATGCATGAACTTGTTTCGAGATTCCTCCCTTTGGGCCCTGAACCATATGGGACAACTTGAGGAAGAAGAAGACGAACTTGTTTCAACGACTCCGAATTGCGTGGAAACTCACCCACCCTCCTCATTTCTCGTGAGGATTCCAGAATGCATGAACTTGTTTCGAGATTCCTCCCTTTGGGCCCTGAACCATTTGGGACAACTTGAGCCAGAAGAAGACGAACTTTTTTGAACGTCTCGGAATTGGTTGGAAACTCACCCACCCTCCTCATTTCTCGTGAGGATTCCAGAATGCATGAACTTGTTTCGAGATTCCTCCCTTTGGGCCCTGAACCATTTGGGACAACTTGAGGCAGAAGAAGACGAACTTTTTTCAACGACTCCGAATTGCGTGGAAACTCACCCACCCTCCTCATTTCTCGTGAGGATTCCAGAATGCATGAACTTGTTTCGAGATTCCTCCCTTTGGGCCCTGAACCATATGGGACAACTTGAGGCAGAAGAAGACGAACTTTTTTGAACGTCTCGGAATTGGTTGGAAACTCACCCACCCTCCTCATTTCTCGTGAGGATTCCAGAATGCATGAACTTGTTTCGAGATTCCTCCCTTTGGGCCCTGAACCATATGGGACAACTTGAGGCAGAAGAAGACGAACTTTTTTCAACGTCTCCGAATTGCGTGGAAACTCACCCACCCTCCTCATTTCTCGTGAGGATTCCAGAATGCATGAACTTGTTTCGAGATTCCTCCGTTTGGGCCCTGAACCATTTGGGACAACTTGAGGCAGAAGAAGACGAACTTTTTTCAACGACTCCGAATTGCGTGGAAACTCACCCACCCTCCTCATTTCTCGTGAGGATTCCAGAATGCATGAACTTGTTTCGAGATTCCTCCCTTTGGGCCCTGAACCATATGGGACAACTTGAGGCAGAAGAAGACGAACTTTTTTCAACGTCTCCGAATTGCGTGGAAACTCACCCACCCTCGTCATTTCTCGTGAGGATTCCAGAATGCATCAACTTGTTTCGAGATTCCTCCCTTTGGGCCCTGAACCATTTGGGACAACTTGAGCCAGAAGAAGACGAACTTTTTTGAACGTCTCGGAATTGGTTGGAAACTCACCCACCCTCCTCATTTCTCGTGAGGATTCCAGAATGCATGAACTTGTTTCGAAATTCCTCTGTTTGGGCCCTGAACCATTTGGGAAGACTTGGGGCAGAAGAAGACGAACTTTTTTCAACGACTCCGAATTGCGTGGAAACTCACCCACCCTCCTCATTTCTCGTGAGGACTCCAGAATGCATGAACTTGTTTCGAGATTCCTCCGTTTGGGCCCTGAACCATTTGGGACAACTTGAGGCAGAAGAAGACGAACTTTTTTCAACGTCTCCGAATTGCGTGGAAACTCACCCACCCTCCTCATTTCTCGTGAGGATTCCAGAATGCATGAACTTGTTTCGAGATTCCTCCCTTTGGGCCCTGAACCATTTGGGACAACTTGAGCCACAAGAAGACGAACTTTTTTGAACGTCTCGGAATTGGTTGGAAACTCACCCACCCTCCTCATTTCTCGTGAGGATTCCAGAATGCATGAACTTGTTTCGAGATTCCTCCCTTTGGGCCCTGAACCATTTGGGACAACTTGAGCCAGAAGAAGACGAACTTTTTTGAACGTCTCGGAATTGGTTGGAAACTCACCCACCCTCCTCATTTCTCGTGAGGATTCCAGAATGCATGAACTTGTTTCGAGATTCCTCCGTTTGGGCCCTGAACCATTTGGGAAGACTTGAGGCAGAAGAAGACGAACTTTTTTCAACGACTCCGAATTGCGTGGAAACTCACCCACCCTCCTCATTTCTCGTGACGACTCCAGAATGCATGAACTTGTTTCGAGATTCCTCCGTTTGGGCCCTGAACCATTTGGGACAACTTGAGGCAGAAGAAGACGAACTTTTTTCAACGACTCCGAATTGCGTGGAAACTCACCCACCCTTCTCATTTCTCGTGAGGATTCCAGAATGCATGAACTTGTTTCGAGATTCCTCCCTTTGGGCCCTGAACCATATGGGACAACTTGAGGAAGAAGAAGACGAACTTGTTTCAACGACTCCGAATTGCGTGGAAACTCACCCACCCTCCTCATTTCTCGTGAGGATTCCAGAATGCATGAACTTGTTTCGAGATTCCTCCCTTTGGGCCCTGAACCATATGGGACAACTTGAGGCAGAAGAAGACGAACTTTTTTGAACGTCTCGGAATTGGTTGGAAACTCACCCATCCTCCTCATTTCTCGTGAGGATTCCAGAATGCATGAACTTGTTTCGAGATTCCTCCCTTTGGGCCCTGAACCATATGGGACAACTTGAGGCAGAAGAAGACGAACTTTTTTCAACGTCTCCGAATTGCGTGGAAACTCACCCACCCTCCTCATTTCTCGTGAGGATTCCAGAATGCATGAACTTGTTTCGAGATTCCTCCCTTTGGGCCCTGAACCATATGGGACAACTTGAGGCAGAAGAAGACGAACTTTTTTCAACGTCTCCGAATTGCGTGGAAACTCACCCACCCTCGTCATTTCTCGTGAGGATTCCAGAATGCATGAACTTGTTTCGAGATTCCTCCCTTTGGGCCCTGAACCATTTGGGACAACTTGAGCCAGAAGAAGACGAACTTTTTTGAACGTCTCGGAATTGGTTGGAAACTCACCCACCCTCGTCATTTCTCGTGAGGATTCCAGAATGCATGAACTTGTTTCGAGATTCCTCTGTTTGGGCCCTGAACCATTTCGGAAGACTTGGGGCAGAAGAAGACGAACTTTTTTCAACGACTCCGAATTGCGTGGAAACTCACCCACCCTCCTCATTTCTCGTGAGGACTCCAGAATGCATGAACTTGTTTCGAGATTCCTCCGTTTGGGCCCTGAACCATTTGGGACAACTTGAGGCAGAAGAAGACGAACTTTTTTCAACGACTCCGAATTGCGTGGAAACTCACCCACCCTCCTCATTTCTCGTGAGGATTCCAGAATGCATGAACTTGTTTCGAGATTCCTCCCTTTGGGCCCTGAACCATATGGGACAACTTGAGGCAGAAGAAGACGAACTTTTTTCAACGTCTCCGAATTGCGTGGAAACTCACCCACCCTCCTCATTTCTCGTGAGGATTCCAGAATGCATGAACTTGTTTCGAGATTCCTCCCTTTGGGCCCTGAACCATTTGGGACAACTTGAGCCAGAAGAAGACGAACTTTTTTGAACGTCTCGGAATTGGTTGGAAACTCACCCACCCTCCTCATTTCTCGTGAGGATTCCAGAATGCATGAACTTGTTTCGAGATTCCTCCCTTTGGGCCCTGAACCATTTGGGACAACTTGAGCCAGAAGAAGACGAACTTTTTTGAACGTCTCGGAATTGGTTGGAAACTCACCCACCCTCCTCATTTCTCGTGAGGATTCCAGAATGCATGAACTTGTTTCGAGATTCCTCCGTTTGGGCCCTGAACCATTTGGGAAGACTTGAGGCAGAAGAAGACGAACTTTTTTCAACGACTCCGAATTGCGTGGAAACTCACCCACCCTCCTCATTTCTCGTGACGACTCCAGAATGCATGAACTTGTTTCGAGATTCCTCCGTTTGGGCCCTGAACCATTTGGGACAACTTGAGGCAGAAGAAGACGAACTTTTTTCAACGACTCCGAATTGCGTGGAAACTCACCCACCCTTCTCATTTCTCGTGAGGATTCCAGAATGCATGAACTTGTTTCGAGATTCCTCCCTTTGGGCCCTGAACCATATGGGACAACTTGAGGAAGAAGAAGACGAACTTGTTTCAACGACTCCGAATTGCGTGGAAACTCACCCACCCTCCTCATTTCTCGTGAGGATTCCAGAATGCATGAACTTGTTTCGAGATTCCTCCCTTTGGGCCCTGAACCATTTGGGACAACTTGAGCCAGAAGAAGACGAACTTTTTTGAACGTCTCGGAATTGGTTGGAAACTCACCCACCCTCCTCATTTCTCGTGAGGATTCCAGAATGCATGAACTTGTTTCGAGATTCCTCCCTTTGGGCCCTGAACCATTTGGGACAACTTGAGCCAGAAGAAGACGAACTTTTTTGAACGTCTCGGAATTGGTTGGAAACTCACCCACCCTCCTCATTTCTCGTGAGGATTCCAGAATGCATGAACTTGTTTCGAAATTCCTCTGTTTGGGCCCTGAACCATTTGGGACAACTTGAGGCAGAAGAAGACGAACTTTTTTCAATGACTCCGAATTGCGTGGAAACTCACCCACCCTTCTCATTTCTCGTGAGGATTCCAGAATGCATGAACTTGTTTCGAGATTCCTCCCTTTGGGCCCTGAACCATATGGGACAACTTGAGGAAGAAGAAGACGAACTTGTTTCAACGACTCCGAATTGCGTGGAAACTCACCCACCCTCCTCATTTCTCGTGAGGATTCCAGAATGCATGAACTTGTTTCGAGATTCCTCCCTTTGGGCCCTGAACCATATGGGACAACTTGAGGCAGAAGAAGACGAACTTTTTTGAACGTCTCGGAATTGGTTGGAAACTCACCCACCCTCCTCATTTCTCGTGAGGATTCCAGAATGCATGAACTTGTTTCGAGATTCCTCCCTTTGGGCCCTGAACCATATGGGACAACTTGAGGCAGAAGAAGACGAACTTTTTTCAACGTCTCGGAATTGGTTGGAAACTCACCCACCCTCCTCATTTCTCGTGAGGATTCCAGAATGCATGAACTTGTTTCGAGATTCCTCCGTTTGGGCCCTGAACCATTTGGGAAGACTTGAGCCAGAAGAAGACGAACTTGTTTCAACGTCTCGGAATTGCGTGGAAACTCACCCACCCTCCTCATTTCTCGTGAGGATTCCAGAATGCATGAACTTGTTTCGAGATTCCTCCGTTTGGGCCCTGAACCATTTGGGACAACTTGAGGCAGAAGAAGACGAACTTTTTTCAACGACTCCGAATTGCGTGGAAACTCACCCACCCTCCTCATTTCTCGTGAGGATTCCAGAATGCATGAACTTGTTTCGAGATTCCTCCCTTTGGGCCCTGAACCATATGGGACAACTTGAGGCAGAAGAAGACGAACTTTTTTCAACGTCTCCGAATTGCGTGGAAACTCACCCACCCTCCTCATTTCTCGTGAGGATTCCAGAATGCATGAACTTGTTTCGAGATTCCTCCCTTTGGGCCCTGAACCATTTGGGACAACTTGAGCCAGAAGAAGACGAACTTTTTTGAACGTCTCGGAATTGGTTGGAAACTCACCCACCCTCCTCATTTCTCGTGAGGATTCCAGAATGCATGAACTTGTTTCGAGATTCCTCCCTTTGGGCCCTGAACCATTTGGGAAGACTTGAGCCAGAAGAAGACGAACTTTTTTGAACGTCTCGGAATTGGTTGGAAACTCACCCACCCTCCTCATTTCTCGTGAGGATTCCAGAATGCATGAACTTGTTTCGAGATTCCTCCGTTTGGGCCCTGAACCATTTGGGACAACTTGAGGCAGAAGAAGACGAACTTTTTTCAACGACTCCGAATTGCGTGGAAACTCACCCACCCTCCTCATTTCTCGTGAGGACTCCAGAATGCATGAACTTGTTTCGAGATTCCTCCGTTTGGGCCCTGAACCATTTGGGACAACTTGAGGCAGAAGAAGACGAACTTTTTTCAACGACTCCGAATTGCGTGGAAACTCACCCACCCTCCTCATTTCTCGTGAGGATTCCAGAATGCATGAACTTGTTTCGAGATTCCTCCCTTTGGGCCCTGAACCATATGGGACAACTTGAGGAAGAAGAAGACGAACTTTTTTCAACGTCTCCGAATTGCGTGGAAACTCACCCACCCTCGTCATTTCTCGTGAGGATTCCAGAATGCATGAACTTGTTTCGAGATTCCTCCGTTTGGGCCCTGAACCATTTGGGAAGACTTGAGGCAGAAGAAGACGAACTTTTTTCAACGACTCCGAATTGCGTGGAAACTCACCCACCCTCCTCATTTCTCGTGAGGACTCCAGAATGCATGAACTTGTTTCGAGATTCCTCCGTTTGGGCCCTGAACCATTTGGGACAACTTGAGGCAGAAGAAGACGAACTTTTTTCAACGACTCCGAATTGCGTGGAAACTCACCCACCCTCCTCATTTCTCGTGAGGACTCCAGAATGCATGAACTTGTTTCGAGATTCCTCCGTTTGGGCCCTGAACCATTTGGGACAACTTGAGGCAGAAGAAGACGAACTTTTTTCAACGACTCCGAATTGCGTGGAAACTCACCCACCCTCCTCATTTCTCGTGAGGATTCCAGAATGCATGAACTTGTTTCGAGATTCCTCCCTTTGGGCCCTGAACCATATGGGACAACTTGAGGAAGAAGAAGACGAACTTTTTTCAACGTCTCCGAATTGCGTGGAAACTCACCCACCCTCGTCATTTCTCGTGAGGATTCCAGAATGCATGAACTTGTTTCGAGATTCCTCCCTTTGGGCCCTGAACCATTTGGGACAACTTGAGCCAGAAGAAGACGAACTTTTTTGAACGTCTCGGAATTGGTTGGAAACTCACCCACCCTCCTCATTTCTCGTGAGGATTCCAGAATGCATGAACTTGTTTCGAGATTCCTCCGTTTGGGCCCTGAACCATTTGGGAAGACTTGAGGCAGAAGAAGACGAACTTTTTTCAACGACTCCGAATTGCGTGGAAACTCACCCACCCTCCTCATTTCTCGTGACGACTCCAGAATGCATGAACTTGTTTCGAGATTCCTCCGTTTGGGCCCTGAACCATTTGGGACAACTTGAGGCAGAAGAAGACGAACTTTTTTCAACGACTCCGAATTGCGTGGAAACTCACCCACCCTTCTCATTTCTCGTGAGGATTCCAGAATGCATGAACTTGTTTCGAGATTCCTCCCTTTGGGCCCTGAACCATATGGGACAACTTGAGGAAGAAGAAGACGAACTTGTTTCAACGACTCCGAATTGCGTGGAAACTCACCCACCCTCCTCATTTCTCGTGAGGATTCCAGAATGCATGAACTTGTTTCGAGATTCCTCCCTTTGGGCCCTGAACCATTTGGGACAACTTGAGCCAGAAGAAGACGAACTTTTTTGAACGTCTCGGAATTGGTTGGAAACTCACCCACCCTCCTCATTTCTCGTGAGGATTCCAGAATGCATGAACTTGTTTCGAGATTCCTCCCTTTGGGCCCTGAACCATTTGGGAAGACTTGAGCCAGAAGAAGACGAACTTTTTTGAACATCTCGGAATTGGTTGGAAACTCACCCACCCTCCTCATTTCTCGTGAGGATTCCAGAATGCATGAACTTGTTTCGAGATTCCTCCGTTTGGGCCCTGAACCATTTGGGACAACTTGAGGCAGAAGAAGACGAACTTTTTTCAACGACTCCGAATTGCGTGGAAACTCACCCACCCTCCTCATTTCTCGTGAGGACTCCAGAATGCATGAACTTGTTTCGAGATTCCTCCGTTTGGGCCCTGAACCATTTGGGACAACTTGAGGCAGAAGAAGACGAACTTTTTTCAACGACTCCGAATTGCGTGGAAACTCACCCACCCTCCTCATTTCTCGTGAGGATTCCAGAATGCATGAACTTGTTTCGAGATTCCTCCCTTTGGGCCCTGAACCATATGGGACAACTTGAGGAAGAAGAAGACGAACTTTTTTCAACGTCTCCGAATTGCGTGGAAACTCACCCACCCTCGTCATTTCTCGTGAGGATTCCAGAATGCATGAACTTGTTTCGAGATTCCTCCCTTTGGGCCCTGAACCATTTGGGACAACTTGAGCCAGAAGAAGACGAACTTTTTTGAACGTCTCGGAATTGGTTGGAAACTCACCCACCCTCCTCATTTCTCGTGAGGTTTCCAGAATGCATGAACTTGTTTCGAGATTCCTCCGTTTGGGCCCTGAACCATTTGGGAAGACTTGAGGCAGAAGAAGACGAACTTTTTTCAACGACTCCGAATTGCGTGGAAACTCACCCACCCTCCTCATTTCTCGTGAGGACTCCAGAATGCATGAACTTGTTTCGAGATTCCTCCGTTTGGGCCCTGAACCATTTGGGACAACTTGAGGCAGAAGAAGACGAACTTTTTTCAACGACTCCGAATTGCGTGGAAACTCACCCACCCTCCTCATTTCTCGTGAGGATTCCAGAATGCATGAACTTGTTTCGAGATTCCTCCCTTTGGGCCCTGAACCATATGGGACAACTTGAGGCAGAAGAAGACGAACTTTTTTCAACGTCTCCGAATTGCGTGGAAACTCACCCACCCTCCTCATTTCTCGTGAGGATTCCAGAATGCATGAACTTGTTTCGAGATTCCTCCCTTTGGGCCCTGAACCATTTGGGACAACTTGAGCCAGAAGAAGACGAACTTTTTTGAACGTCTCGGAATTGGTTGGAAACTCACCCACCCTCCTCATTTCTCGTGAGGATTCCAGAATGCATGAACTTGTTTCGAGATTCCTCCCTTTGGGCCCTGAACCATTTGGGAAGACTTGAGCCAGAAGAAGACGAACTTTTTTGAACATCTCGGAATTGGTTGGAAACTCACCCACCCTCCTCATTTCTCGTGAGGATTCCAGAATGCATGAACTTGTTTCGAGATTCCTCCGTTTGGGCCCTGAACCATTTGGGACAACTTGAGGCAGAAGAAGACGAACTTTTTTCAACGACTCCGAATTGCGTGGAAACTCACCCACCCTCCTCATTTCTCGTGAGGACTCCAGAATGCATGAACTTGTTTCGAGATTCCTCCGTTTGGGCCCTGAACCATTTGGGACAACTTGAGGCAGAAGAAGACGAACTTTTTTCAACGACTCCGAATTGCGTGGAAACTCACCCACCCTCCTCATTTCTCGTGAGGATTCCAGAATGCATGAACTTGTTTCGAGATTCCTCCCTTTGGGCCCTGAACCATATGGGACAACTTGAGGAAGAAGAAGACGAACTTTTTTCAACGTCTCCGAATTGCGTGGAAACTCACCCACCCTCGTCATTTCTCGTGAGGATTCCAGAATGCATGAACTTGTTTCGAGATTCCTCCCTTTGGGCCCTGAACCATTTGGGACAACTTGAGCCAGAAGAAGACGAACTTTTTTGAACGTCTCGGAATTGGTTGGAAACTCACCCACCCTCCTCATTTCTCGTGAGGTTTCCAGAATGCATGAACTTGTTTCGAGATTCCTCCGTTTGGGCCCTGAACCATTTGGGAAGACTTGAGGCAGAAGAAGACGAACTTTTTTCAACGACTCCGAATTGCGTGGAAACTCACCCACCCTCCTCATTTCTCGTGAGGACTCCAGAATGCATGAACTTGTTTCGAGATTCCTCCGTTTGGGCCCTGAACCATTTGGGACAACTTGAGGCAGAAGAAGACGAACTTTTTTCAACGACTCCGAATTGCGTGGAAACTCACCCACCCTCCTCATTTCTCGTGAGGATTCCAGAATGCATGAACTTGTTTCGAGATTCCTCCCTTTGGGCCCTGAACCATATGGGACAACTTGAGGCAGAAGAAGACGAACTTTTTTCAACGTCTCCGAATTGCGTGGAAACTCACCCACCCTCCTCATTTCTCGTGAGGATTCCAGAATGCATGAACTTGTTTCGAGATTCCTCCCTTTGGGCCCTGAACCATTTGGGACAACTTGAGCCAGAAGAAGACGAACTTTTTTGAACGTCTCGGAATTGGTTGGAAACTCACCCACCCTCCTCATTTCTCGTGAGGATTCCAGAATGCATGAACTTGTTTCGAGATTCCTCCCTTTGGGCCCTGAACCATTTGGGACAACTTGAGCCAGAAGAAGACGAACTTTTTTGAACGTCTCGGAATTGGTTGGAAACTCACCCACCCTCCTCATTTCTCGTGAGGATTCCAGAATGCATGAACTTGTTTCGAGATTCCTCCGTTTGGGCCCTGAACCATTTGGGAAGACTTGAGGCAGAAGAAGACGAACTTTTTTCAACGACTCCGAATTGCGTGGAAACTCACCCACCCTCCTCATTTCTCGTGACGACTCCAGAATGCATGAACTTGTTTCGAGATTCCTCCGTTTGGGCCCTGAACCATTTGGGACAACTTGAGGCAGAAGAAGACGAACTTTTTTCAACGACTCCGAATTGCGTGGAAACTCACCCACCCTTCTCATTTCTCGTGAGGATTCCAGAATGCATGAACTTGTTTCGAGATTCCTCCCTTTGGGCCCTGAACCATATGGGACAACTTGAGGAAGAAGAAGACGAACTTGTTTCAACGACTCCGAATTGCGTGGAAACTCACCCACCCTCCTCATTTCTCGTGAGGATTCCAGAATGCATGAACTTGTTTCGAGATTCCTCCCTTTGGGCCCTGAACCATATGGGACAACTTGAGGCAGAAGAAGACGAACTTTTTTGAACGTCTCGGAATTGGTTGGAAACTCACCCACCCTCCTCATTTCTCGTGAGGATTCCAGAATGCATGAACTTGTTTCGAGATTCCTCCCTTTGGGCCCTGAACCATATGGGACAACTTGAGGCAGAAGAAGACGAACTTTTTTCAACGTCTCCGAATTGCGTGGAAACTCACCCACCCTCCTCATTTCTCGTGAGGATTCCAGAATGCATGAACTTGTTTCGAGATTCCTCCGTTTGGGCCCTGAACCATTTGGGACAACTTGAGGCAGAAGAAGACGAACTTTTTTCAACGACTCCGAATTGCGTGGAAACTCACCCACCCTCCTCATTTCTCGTGAGGACTCCAGAATGCATGAACTTGTTTCGAGATTCCTCCGTTTGGGCCCTGAACCATTTGGGACAACTTGAGTCAGAAGAAGACGAACTTTTTTCAACGACTCCGAATTGCGTGGAAACTCACCCACCCTCCTCATTTCTCGTGAGGATTCCAGAATGCATGAACTTGTTTCGAGATTCCTCCCTTTGGGCCCTGAACCATATGGGACAACTTGAGGCAGAAGAAGACGAACTTTTTTCAACGTCTCCGAATTGCGTGGAAACTCACCCACCCTCCTCATTTCTCGTGAGGATTCCAGAATGCATGAACTTGTTTCGAGATTCCTCCCTTTGGGCCCTGAACCATTTGGGACAACTTGAGCCAGAAGAAGACGAACTTTTTTGAACGTCTCGGAATTGGTTGGAAACTCACCCACCCTCCTCATTTCTCGTGAGGATTCCAGAATGCATGAACTTGTTTCGAGATTCCTCTGTTTGGGCCCTGAACCATTTGGGAAGACTTGAGGCAGAAGAAGACGAACTTTTTTCAACGACTCCGAATTGCGTGGAAACTCACCCACCCTCCTCATTTCTCGTGAGGATTCCAGAATGCATGAACTTGTTTCGAGATTCCTCCCTTTGGGCCCTGAACCATATGGGACAACTTGAGGCAGAAGAAGACGAACTTTTTTCAACGTCTCCGAATTGCGTGGAAACTCACCCACCCTCCTCATTTCTCGTGAGGATTCCAGAATGCATGAACTTGTTTCGAGATTCCTCCCTTTGGGCCCTGAACCATTTGGGACAACTTGAGCCAGAAGAAGACGAACTTTTTTGAACGTCTCGGAATTGGTTGGAAACTCACCCACCCTCCTCATTTCTCGTGAGGTTTCCAGAATGCATGAACTTGTTTCGAGATTCCTCCGTTTGGGCCCTGAACCATTTGGGAAGACTTGAGGCAGAAGAAGACGAACTTTTTTCAACGACTCCGAATTGCGTGGAAACTCACCCACCCTCCTCATTTCTCGTGAGGACTCCAGAATGCATGAACTTGTTTCGAGATTCCTCCGTTTGGGCCCTGAACCATTTGGGACAACTTGAGGCAGAAGAAGACGAACTTTTTTCAACGACTCCGAATTGCGTGGAAACTCACCCACCCTCCTCATTTCTCGTGAGGATTCCAGAATGCATGAACTTGTTTCGAGATTCTTCCCTTTGGGCCCTGAACCATATGGGACAACTTGAGGCAGAAGAAGACGAACTTTTTTCAACGTCTCCGAATTGCGTGGAAACTCACCCACCCTCCTCATTTCTCGTGAGGATTCCAGAATGCATGAACTTGTTTCGAGATTCCTCCCTTTGGGCCCTGAACCATTTGGGACAACTTGAGCCAGAAGAAGACGAACTTTTTTGAACGTCTCGGAATTGGTTGGAAACTCACCCACCCTCCTCATTTCTCGTGAGGATTCCAGAATGCATGAACTTGTTTCGAGATTCCTCCCTTTGGGCCCTGAACCATTTGGGACAACTTGAGCCAGAAGAAGACGAACTTTTTTGAACGTCTCGGAATTGGTTGGAAACTCACCCACCCTCCTCATTTCTCGTGAGGATTCCAGAATGCATGAACTTGTTTCGAGATTCCTCCGTTTGGGCCCTGAACCATTTGGGAAGACTTGAGGCAGAAGAAGACGAACTTTTTTCAACGACTCCGAATTGCGTGGAAACTCACCCACCCTCCTCATTTCTCGTGACGACTCCAGAATGCATGAACTTGTTTCGAGATTCCTCCGTTTGGGCCCTGAACCATTTGGGACAACTTGAGGCAGAAGAAGACGAACTTTTTTCAACGACTCCGAATTGCGTGGAAACTCACCCACCCTTCTCATTTCTCGTGAGGATTCCAGAATGCATGAACTTGTTTCGAGATTCCTCCCTTTGGGCCCTGAACCATATGGGACAACTTGAGGAAGAAGAAGACGAACTTGTTTCAACGACTCCGAATTGCGTGGAAACTCACCCACCCTCCTCATTTCTCGTGAGGATTCCAGAATGCATGAACTTGTTTCGAGATTCCTCCCTTTGGGCCCTGAACCATATGGGACAACTTGAGGCAGAAGAAGACGAACTTTTTTCAACGTCTCGGAATTGGTTGGAAACTCACCCACCCTCCTCATTTCTCGTGAGGATTCCAGAATGCATGAACTTGTTTCGAGATTCCTCCCTTTGGGCCCTGAACCATTTGGGAAGACTTGAGCCAGAAGAAGACGAACTTTTTTGAACATCTCGGAATTGGTTGGAAACTCACCCACCCTCCTCATTTCTCGTGAGGATTCCAGAATGCATGAACTTGTTTCGAGATTCCTCCGTTTGGGCCCTGAACCATTTGGGACAACTTGAGGCAGAAGAAGACGAACTTTTTTCAACGACTCCGAATTGCGTGGAAACTCACCCACCCTCCTCATTTCTCGTGAGGACTCCAGAATGCATGAACTTGTTTCGAGATTCCTCCGTTTGGGCCCTGAACCATTTGGGACAACTTGAGGCAGAAGAAGACGAACTTTTTTCAACGACTCCGAATTGCGTGGAAACTCACCCACCCTCCTCATTTCTCGTGAGGATTCCAGAATGCATGAACTTGTTTCGAGATTCCTCCCTTTGGGCCCTGAACCATATGGGACAACTTGAGGAAGAAGAAGACGAACTTTTTTCAACGTCTCCGAATTGCGTGGAAACTCACCCACCCTCGTCATTTCTCGTGAGGATTCCAGAATGCATGAACTTGTTTCGAGATTCCTCCCTTTGGGCCCTGAACCATTTGGGACAACTTGAGCCAGAAGAAGACGAACTTTTTTGAACGTCTCGGAATTGGTTGGAAACTCACCCACCCTCCTCATTTCTCGTGAGGATTCCAGAATGCATGAACTTGTTTCGAGATTCCTCCGTTTGGGCCCTGAACCATTTGGGAAGACTTGAGGCAGAAGAAGACGAACTTTTTTCAACGACTCCGAATTGCGTGGAAACTCACCCACCCTCCTCATTTCTCGTGACGACTCCAGAATGCATGAACTTGTTTCGAGATTCCTCCGTTTGGGCCCTGAACCATTTGGGACAACTTGAGGCAGAAGAAGACGAACTTTTTTCAACGACTCCGAATTGCGTGGAAACTCACCCACCCTTCTCATTTCTCGTGAGGATTCCAGAATGCATGAACTTGTTTCGAGATTCCTCCCTTTGGGCCCTGAACCATATGGGACAACTTGAGGAAGAAGAAGACGAACTTGTTTCAACGACTCCGAATTGCGTGGAAACTCACCCACCCTCCTCATTTCTCGTGAGGATTCCAGAATGCATGAACTTGTTTCGAGATTCCTCCCTTTGGGCCCTGAACCATTTGGGACAACTTGAGCCAGAAGAAGACGAACTTTTTTGAACGTCTCGGAATTGGTTGGAAACTCACCCACCCTCCTCATTTCTCGTGAGGATTCCAGAATGCATGAACTTGTTTCGAGATTCCTCCCTTTGGGCCCTGAACCATTTGGGAAGACTTGAGCCAGAAGAAGACGAACTTTTTTGAACATCTCGGAATTGGTTGGAAACTCACCCACCCTCCTCATTTCTCGTGAGGATTCCAGAATGCATGAACTTGTTTCGAGATTCCTCCGTTTGGGCCCTGAACCATTTGGGACAACTTGAGGCAGAAGAAGACGAACTTTTTTCAACGACTCCGAATTGCGTGGAAACTCACCCACCCTCCTCATTTCTCGTGAGGACTCCAGAATGCATGAACTTGTTTCGAGATTCCTCCGTTTGGGCCCTGAACCATTTGGGACAACTTGAGGCAGAAGAAGACGAACTTTTTTCAACGACTCCGAATTGCGTGGAAACTCACCCACCCTCCTCATTTCTCGTGAGGATTCCAGAATGCATGAACTTGTTTCGAGATTCCTCCCTTTGGGCCCTGAACCATATGGGACAACTTGAGGAAGAAGAAGACGAACTTTTTTCAACGTCTCCGAATTGCGTGGAAACTCACCCACCCTCGTCATTTCTCGTGAGGATTCCAGAATGCATGAACTTGTTTCGAGATTCCTCCCTTTGGGCCCTGAACCATTTGGGACAACTTGAGCCAGAAGAAGACGAACTTTTTTGAACGTCTCGGAATTGGTTGGAAACTCACCCACCCTCCTCATTTCTCGTGAGGTTTCCAGAATGCATGAACTTGTTTCGAGATTCCTCCGTTTGGGCCCTGAACCATTTGGGAAGACTTGAGGCAGAAGAAGACGAACTTTTTTCAACGACTCCGAATTGCGTGGAAACTCACCCACCCTCCTCATTTCTCGTGAGGACTCCAGAATGCATGAACTTGTTTCGAGATTCCTCCGTTTGGGCCCTGAACCATTTGGGACAACTTGAGGCAGAAGAAGACGAACTTTTTTCAACGACTCCGAATTGCGTGGAAACTCACCCACCCTCCTCATTTCTCGTGAGGATTCCAGAATGCATGAACTTGTTTCGAGATTCCTCCCTTTGGGCCCTGAACCATATGGGACAACTTGAGGCAGAAGAAGACGAACTTTTTTCAACGTCTCCGAATTGCGTGGAAACTCACCCACCCTCCTCATTTCTCGTGAGGATTCCAGAATGCATGAACTTGTTTCGAGATTCCTCCCTTTGGGCCCTGAACCATTTGGGACAACTTGAGCCAGAAGAAGACGAACTTTTTTGAACGTCTCGGAATTGGTTGGAAACTCACCCACCCTCCTCATTTCTCGTGAGGATTCCAGAATGCATGAACTTGTTTCGAGATTCCTCCCTTTGGGCCCTGAACCATTTGGGACAACTTGAGCCAGAAGAAGACGAACTTTTTTGAACGTCTCGGAATTGGTTGGAAACTCACCCACCCTCCTCATTTCTCGTGAGGATTCCAGAATGCATGAACTTGTTTCGAGATTCCTCCGTTTGGGCCCTGAACCATTTGGGAAGACTTGAGGCAGAAGAAGACGAACTTTTTTCAACGACTCCGAATTGCGTGGAAACTCACCCACCCTCCTCATTTCTCGTGACGACTCCAGAATGCATGAACTTGTTTCGAGATTCCTCCGTTTGGGCCCTGAACCATTTGGGACAACTTGAGGCAGAAGAAGACGAACTTTTTTCAACGACTCCGAATTGCGTGGAAACTCACCCACCCTTCTCATTTCTCGTGAGGATTCCAGAATGCATGAACTTGTTTCGAGATTCCTCCCTTTGGGCCCTGAACCATATGGGACAACTTGAGGAAGAAGAAGACGAACTTGTTTCAACGACTCCGAATTGCGTGGAAACTCACCCACCCTCCTCATTTCTCGTGAGGATTCCAGAATGCATGAACTTGTTTCGAGATTCCTCCCTTTGGGCCCTGAACCATATGGGACAACTTGAGGCAGAAGAAGACGAACTTTTTTGAACGTCTCGGAATTGGTTGGAAACTCACCCACCCTCCTCATTTCTCGTGAGGATTCCAGAATGCATGAACTTGTTTCGAGATTCCTCCCTTTGGGCCCTGAACCATATGGGACAACTTGAGGCAGAAGAAGACGAACTTTTTTCAACGTCTCCGAATTGCGTGGAAACTCACCCACCCTCCTCATTTCTCGTGAGGATTCCAGAATGCATGAACTTGTTTCGAGATTCCTCCGTTTGGGCCCTGAACCATTTGGGACAACTTGAGGCAGAAGAAGACGAACTTTTTTCAACGACTCCGAATTGCGTGGAAACTCACCCACCCTCCTCATTTCTCGTGAGGACTCCAGAATGCATGAACTTGTTTCGAGATTCCTCCGTTTGGGCCCTGAACCATTTGGGACAACTTGAGTCAGAAGAAGACGAACTTTTTTCAACGACTCCGAATTGCGTGGAAACTCACCCACCCTCCTCATTTCTCGTGAGGATTCCAGAATGCATGAACTTGTTTCGAGATTCCTCCCTTTGGGCCCTGAACCATATGGGACAACTTGAGGCAGAAGAAGACGAACTTTTTTCAACGTCTCCGAATTGCGTGGAAACTCACCCACCCTCCTCATTTCTCGTGAGGATTCCAGAATGCATGAACTTGTTTCGAGATTCCTCCCTTTGGGCCCTGAACCATTTGGGACAACTTGAGCCAGAAGAAGACGAACTTTTTTGAACGTCTCGGAATTGGTTGGAAACTCACCCACCCTCCTCATTTCTCGTGAGGATTCCAGAATGCATGAACTTGTTTCGAGATTCCTCTGTTTGGGCCCTGAACCATTTGGGAAGACTTGAGGCAGAAGAAGACGAACTTTTTTCAACGACTCCGAATTGCGTGGAAACTCACCCACCCTCCTCATTTCTCGTGAGGATTCCAGAATGCATGAACTTGTTTCGAGATTCCTCCCTTTGGGCCCTGAACCATATGGGACAACTTGAGGCAGAAGAAGACGAACTTTTTTCAACGTCTCCGAATTGCGTGGAAACTCACCCACCCTCCTCATTTCTCGTGAGGATTCCAGAATGCATGAACTTGTTTCGAGATTCCTCCCTTTGGGCCCTGAACCATTTGGGACAACTTGAGCCAGAAGAAGACGAACTTTTTTGAACGTCTCGGAATTGGTTGGAAACTCACCCACCCTCCTCATTTCTCGTGAGGTTTCCAGAATGCATGAACTTGTTTCGAGATTCCTCCGTTTGGGCCCTGAACCATTTGGGAAGACTTGAGGCAGAAGAAGACGAACTTTTTTCAACGACTCCGAATTGCGTGGAAACTCACCCACCCTCCTCATTTCTCGTGAGGACTCCAGAATGCATGAACTTGTTTCGAGATTCCTCCGTTTGGGCCCTGAACCATTTGGGACAACTTGAGGCAGAAGAAGACGAACTTTTTTCAACGACTCCGAATTGCGTGGAAACTCACCCACCCTCCTCATTTCTCGTGAGGATTCCAGAATGCATGAACTTGTTTCGAGATTCTTCCCTTTGGGCCCTGAACCATATGGGACAACTTGAGGCAGAAGAAGACGAACTTTTTTCAACGTCTCCGAATTGCGTGGAAACTCACCCACCCTCCTCATTTCTCGTGAGGATTCCAGAATGCATGAACTTGTTTCGAGATTCCTCCCTTTGGGCCCTGAACCATTTGGGACAACTTGAGCCAGAAGAAGACGAACTTTTTTGAACGTCTCGGAATTGGTTGGAAACTCACCCACCCTCCTCATTTCTCGTGAGGATTCCAGAATGCATGAACTTGTTTCGAGATTCCTCCCTTTGGGCCCTGAACCATTTGGGACAACTTGAGCCAGAAGAAGACGAACTTTTTTGAACGTCTCGGAATTGGTTGGAAACTCACCCACCCTCCTCATTTCTCGTGAGGATTCCAGAATGCATGAACTTGTTTCGAGATTCCTCCGTTTGGGCCCTGAACCATTTGGGAAGACTTGAGGCAGAAGAAGACGAACTTTTTTCAACGACTCCGAATTGCGTGGAAACTCACCCACCCTCCTCATTTCTCGTGACGACTCCAGAATGCATGAACTTGTTTCGAGATTCCTCCGTTTGGGCCCTGAACCATTTGGGACAACTTGAGGCAGAAGAAGACGAACTTTTTTCAACGACTCCGAATTGCGTGGAAACTCACCCACCCTTCTCATTTCTCGTGAGGATTCCAGAATGCATGAACTTGTTTCGAGATTCCTCCCTTTGGGCCCTGAACCATATGGGACAACTTGAGGAAGAAGAAGACGAACTTGTTTCAACGACTCCGAATTGCGTGGAAACTCACCCACCCTCCTCATTTCTCGTGAGGATTCCAGAATGCATGAACTTGTTTCGAGATTCCTCCCTTTGGGCCCTGAACCATATGGGACAACTTGAGGCAGAAGAAGACGAACTTTTTTGAACGTCTCGGAATTGGTTGGAAACTCACCCACCCTCCTCATTTCTCGTGAGGATTCCAGAATGCATGAACTTGTTTCGAGATTCCTCCCTTTGGGCCCTGAACCATATGGGACAACTTGAGGCAGAAGAAGACGAACTTTTTTCAACGTCTCCGAATTGCGTGGAAACTCACCCACCCTCCTCATTTCTCGTGAGGATTCCAGAATGCATGAACTTGTTTCGAGATTCCTCCGTTTGGGCCCTGAACCATTTGGGACAACTTGAGGCAGAAGAAGACGAACTTTTTTCAACGACTCCGAATTGCGTGGAAACTCACCCACCCTCCTCATTTCTCGTGAGGACTCCAGAATGCATGAACTTGTTTCGAGATTCCTCCGTTTGGGCCCTGAACCATTTGGGACAACTTGAGTCAGAAGAAGACGAACTTTTTTCAACGACTCCGAATTGCGTGGAAACTCACCCACCCTCCTCATTTCTCGTGAGGATTCCAGAATGCATGAACTTGTTTCGAGATTCCTCCCTTTGGGCCCTGAACCATATGGGACAACTTGAGGCAGAAGAAGACGAACTTTTTTCAACGTCTCCGAATTGCGTGGAAACTCACCCACCCTCCTCATTTCTCGTGAGGATTCCAGAATGCATGAACTTGTTTCGAGATTCCTCCCTTTGGGCCCTGAACCATTTGGGACAACTTGAGCCAGAAGAAGACGAACTTTTTTGAACGTCTCGGAATTGGTTGGAAACTCACCCACCCTCCTCATTTCTCGTGAGGATTCCAGAATGCATGAACTTGTTTCGAGATTCCTCTGTTTGGGCCCTGAACCATTTGGGAAGACTTGAGGCAGAAGAAGACGAACTTTTTTCAACGACTCCGAATTGCGTGGAAACTCACCCACCCTCCTCATTTCTCGTGAGGATTCCAGAATGCATGAACTTGTTTCGAGATTCCTCCCTTTGGGCCCTGAACCATATGGGACAACTTGAGGCAGAAGAAGACGAACTTTTTTCAACGTCTCCGAATTGCGTGGAAACTCACCCACCCTCCTCATTTCTCGTGAGGATTCCAGAATGCATGAACTTGTTTCGAGATTCCTCCCTTTGGGCCCTGAACCATTTGGGACAACTTGAGCCAGAAGAAGACGAACTTTTTTGAACGTCTCGGAATTGGTTGGAAACTCACCCACCCTCCTCATTTCTCGTGAGGTTTCCAGAATGCATGAACTTGTTTCGAGATTCCTCCGTTTGGGCCCTGAACCATTTGGGAAGACTTGAGGCAGAAGAAGACGAACTTTTTTCAACGACTCCGAATTGCGTGGAAACTCACCCACCCTCCTCATTTCTCGTGAGGACTCCAGAATGCATGAACTTGTTTCGAGATTCCTCCGTTTGGGCCCTGAACCATTTGGGACAACTTGAGGCAGAAGAAGACGAACTTTTTTCAACGACTCCGAATTGCGTGGAAACTCACCCACCCTCCTCATTTCTCGTGAGGATTCCAGAATGCATGAACTTGTTTCGAGATTCTTCCCTTTGGGCCCTGAACCATATGGGACAACTTGAGGCAGAAGAAGACGAACTTTTTTCAACGTCTCCGAATTGCGTGGAAACTCACCCACCCTCCTCATTTCTCGTGAGGATTCCAGAATGCATGAACTTGTTTCGAGATTCCTCCCTTTGGGCCCTGAACCATTTGGGACAACTTGAGCCAGAAGAAGACGAACTTTTTTGAACGTCTCGGAATTGGTTGGAAACTCACCCACCCTCCTCATTTCTCGTGAGGATTCCAGAATGCATGAACTTGTTTCGAGATTCCTCCCTTTGGGCCCTGAACCATTTGGGACAACTTGAGCCAGAAGAAGACGAACTTTTTTGAACGTCTCGGAATTGGTTGGAAACTCACCCACCCTCCTCATTTCTCGTGAGGATTCCAGAATGCATGAACTTGTTTCGAGATTCCTCCGTTTGGGCCCTGAACCATTTGGGAAGACTTGAGGCAGAAGAAGACGAACTTTTTTCAACGACTCCGAATTGCGTGGAAACTCACCCACCCTCCTCATTTCTCGTGACGACTCCAGAATGCATGAACTTGTTTCGAGATTCCTCCGTTTTGGCCCTGAACCATTTGGGACAACTTGAGGCAGAAGAAGACGAACTTTTTTCAACGACTCCGAATTGCGTGGAAACTCACCCACCCTTCTCATTTCTCGTGAGGATTCCAGAATGCATGAACTTGTTTCGAGATTCCTCCCTTTGGGCCCTGAACCATATGGGACAACTTGAGGAAGAAGAAGACGAACTTGTTTCAACGACTCCGAATTGCGTGGAAACTCACCCACCCTCCTCATTTCTCGTGAGGATTCCAGAATGCATGAACTTGTTTCGAGATTCCTCCCTTTGGGCCCTGAACCATTTGGGACAACTTGAGGCAGAAGAAGACGAACTTTTTTCAACGACTCCGAATTGCGTGGAAACTCACCCACCCTCCTCATTTCTCGTGAGGATTCCAGAATGCATGAACTTGTTTCGAGATTCCTCCCTTTGGGCCCTGAACCATATGGGACAACTTGAGGCAGAAGAAGACGAACTTTTTTCAACGTCTCCGAATTGCGTGGAAACTCACCCACCCTCCTCATTTCTCGTGAGGATTCCAGAATGCATGAACTTGTTTCGAGATTCCTCCCTTTGGGCCCTGAACCATTTGGGACAACTTGAGCCAGAAGAAGACGAACTTTTTTGAACGTCTCGGAATTGGTTGGAAACTCACCCACCCTCCTCATTTCTCGTGAGGATTCCAGAATGCATGAACTTGTTTCGAGATTCCTCCCTTTGGGCCCTGAACCATTTGGGAAGACTTGAGCCAGAAGAAGACGAACTTTTTTGAACGTCTCGGAATTGGTTGGAAACTCACCCACCCTCCTCATTTCTCGTGAGGATTCCAGAATGCATGAACTTGTTTCGAGATTCCTCCCTTTGGGCCCTGAACCATTTGGGAAGACTTGAGCCAGAAGAAGACGAACTTTTTTGAACGTCTCGGAATTGGTTGGAAACTCACCCACCCTCCTCATTTCTCGTGAGGATTCCAGAATGCATGAACTTGTTTCGAGATTCCTCCGTTTGGGCCCTGAACCATTTGGGACAACTTGAGGCAGAAGAAGACGAACTTTTTTCAACGACTCCGAATTGCGTGGAAACTCACCCACCCTCCTCATTTCTCGTGAGGACTCCAGAATGCATGAACTTGTTTCGAGATTCCTCCGTTTGGGCCCTGAACCATTTGGGACAACTTGAGGCAGAAGAAGACGAACTTTTTTCAACGACTCCGAATTGCGTGGAAACTCACCCACCCTCCTCATTTCTCGTGAGGATTCCAGAATGCATGAACTTGTTTCGAGATTCCTCCCTTTGGGCCCTGAACCATATGGGACAACTTGAGGAAGAAGAAGACGAACTTTTTTCAACGTCTCCGAATTGCGTGGAAACTCACCCACCCTCGTCATTTCTCGTGAGGATTCCAGAATGCATGAACTTGTTTCGAGATTCCTCCCTTTGGGCCCTGAACCATTTGGGACAACTTGAGCCAGAAGAAGACGAACTTTTTTGAACGTCTCGGAATTGGTTGGAAACTCACCCACCCTCCTCATTTCTCGTGAGGTTTCCAGAATGCATGAACTTGTTTCGAGATTCCTCCGTTTGGGCCCTGAACCATTTGGGAAGGCTTGAGGCAGAAGAAGACGAACTTTTTTCAACGACTCCGAATTGCGTGGAAACTCACCCACCCTCCTCATTTCTCGTGAGGACTCCAGAATGCATGAACTTGTTTCGAGATTCCTCCGTTTGGGCCCTGAACCATTTGGGACAACTTGAGGCAGAAGAAGACGAACTTTTTTCAACGACTCCGAATTGCGTGGAAACTCACCCACCCTCCTCATTTCTCGTGAGGATTCCAGAATGCATGAACTTGTTTCGAGATTCCTCCCTTTGGGCCCTGAACCATATGGGACAACTTGAGGCAGAAGAAGACGAACTTTTTTCAACGTCTCCGAATTGCGTGGAAACTCACCCACCCTCCTCATTTCTCGTGAGGATTCCAGAATGCATGAACTTGTTTCGAGATTCCTCCCTTTGGGCCCTGAACCATTTGGGACAACTTGAGCCAGAAGAAGACGAACTTTTTTGAACGTCTCGGAATTGGTTGGAAACTCACCCACCCTCCTCATTTCTCGTGAGGATTCCAGAATGCATGAACTTGTTTCGAGATTCCTCCCTTTGGGCCCTGAACCATTTGGGACAACTTGAGCCAGAAGAAGACGAACTTTTTTGAACGTCTCGGAATTGGTTGGAAACTCACCCACCCTCCTCATTTCTCGTGAGGATTCCAGAATGCATGAACTTGTTTCGAGATTCCTCCGTTTGGGCCCTGAACCATTTGGGAAGACTTGAGGCAGAAGAAGACGAACTTTTTTCAACGACTCCAAATTGCGTGGAAACTCACCCACCCTCCTCATTTCTCGTGACGACTCCAGAATGCATGAACTTGTTTCGAGATTCCTCCGTTTGGGCCCTGAACCATTTGGGACAACTTGAGGCAGAAGAAGACGAACTTTTTTCAACGACTCCGAATTGCGTGGAAACTCACCCACCCTTCTCATTTCTCGTGAGGATTCCAGAATGCATGAACTTGTTTCGAGATTCCTCCCTTTGGGCCCTGAACCATATGGGACAACTTGAGGAAGAAGAAGACGAACTTGTTTCAACGACTCCGAATTGCGTGGAAACTCACCCACCCTCCTCATTTCTCGTGAGGATTCCAGAATGCATGAACTTGTTTCGAGATTCCTCCCTTTGGGCCCTGAACCATATGGGACAACTTGAGGCAGAAGAAGACGAACTTTTTTGAACGTCTCGGAATTGGTTGGAAACTCACCCACCCTCCTCATTTCTCGTGAGGATTCCAGAATGCATGAACTTGTTTCGAGATTCCTCCCTTTGGGCCCTGAACCATATGGGACAACTTGAGGCAGAAGAAGACGAACTTTTTTCAACGTCTCCGAATTGCGTGGAAACTCACCCACCCTCCTCATTTCTCGTGAGGATTCCAGAATGCATGAACTTGTTTCGAGATTCCTCCGTTTGGGCCCTGAACCATTTGGGACAACTTGAGGCAGAAGAAGACGAACTTTTTTCAACGACTCCGAATTGCGTGGAAACTCACCCACCCTCCTCATTTCTCGTGAGGACTCCAGAATGCATGAACTTGTTTCGAGATTCCTCCGTTTGGGCCCTGAACCATTTGGGACAACTTGAGTCAGAAGAAGACGAACTTTTTTCAACGACTCCGAATTGCGTGGAAACTCACCCACCCTCCTCATTTCTCGTGAGGATTCCAGAATGCATGAACTTGTTTCGAGATTCCTCCCTTTGGGCCCTGAACCATATGGGACAACTTGAGGCAGAAGAAGACGAACTTTTTTCAACGTCTCCGAATTGCGTGGAAACTCACCCACCCTCCTCATTTCTCGTGAGGATTCCAGAATGCATGAACTTGTTTCGAGATTCCTCCCTTTGGGCCCTGAACCATTTGGGACAACTTGAGCCAGAAGAAGACGAACTTTTTTGAACGTCTCGGAATTGGTTGGAAACTCACCCACCCTCCTCATTTCTCGTGAGGATTCCAGAATGCATGAACTTGTTTCGAGATTCCTCCCTTTGGGCCCTGAACCATTTGGGACAACTTGAGCCAGAAGAAGACGAACTTTTTTGAACGTCTCGGAATTGGTTGGAAACTCACCCACCCTCCTCATTTCTCGTGAGGATTCCAGAATGCATGAACTTGTTTCGAGATTCCTCCCTTTGGGCCCTGAACCATTTGGGACAACTTGAGCCAGAAGAAGACGAACTTTTTTGAACGTCTCGGAATTGGTTGGAAACTCACCCACCCTCCTCATTTCTCGTGAGGATTCCAGAATGCATGAACTTGTTTCGAGATTCCTCCGTTTGGGCCCTGAACCATTTGGGAAGACTTGAGGCAGAAGAAGACGAACTTTTTTCAACGACTCCGAATTGCGTGGAAACTCACCCACCCTCCTCATTTCTCGTGACGACTCCAGAATGCATGAACTTGTTTCGAGATTCCTCCGTTTGGGCCCTGAACCATTTGGGACAACTTGAGGCAGAAGAAGACGAACTTTTTTCAACGACTCCGAATTGCGTGGAAACTCACCCACCCTTCTCATTTCTCGTGAGGATTCCAGAATGCATGAACTTGTTTCGAGATTCCTCCCTTTGGGCCCTGAACCATATGGGACAACTTGAGGAAGAAGAAGACGAACTTGTTTCAACGACTCCGAATTGCGTGGAAACTCACCCACCCTCCTCATTTCTCGTGAGGATTCCAGAATGCATGAACTTGTTTCGAGATTCCTCCCTTTGGGCCCTGAACCATATGGGACAACTTGAGGCAGAAGAAGACGAACTTTTTTGAACGTCTCGGAATTGGTTGGAAACTCACCCACCCTCCTCATTTCTCGTGAGGATTCCAGAATGCATGAACTTGTTTCGAGATTCCTCCCTTTGGGCCCTGAACCATATGGGACAACTTGAGGCAGAAGAAGACGAACTTTTTTCAACGTCTCCGAATTGCGTGGAAACTCACCCACCCTCCTCATTTCTCGTGAGGATTCCAGAATGCATGAACTTGTTTCGAGATTCCTCCGTTTGGGCCCTGAACCATTTGGGACAACTTGAGGCAGAAGAAGACGAACTTTTTTCAACGACTCCGAATTGCGTGGAAACTCACCCACCCTCCTCATTTCTCGTGAGGACTCCAGAATGCATGAACTTGTTTCGAGATTCCTCCGTTTGGGCCCTGAACCATTTGGGACAACTTGAGTCAGAAGAAGACGAACTTTTTTCAACGACTCCGAATTGCGTGGAAACTCACCCACCCTCCTCATTTCTCGTGAGGATTCCAGAATGCATGAACTTGTTTCGAGATTCCTCCCTTTGGGCCCTGAACCATATGGGACAACTTGAGGCAGAAGAAGACGAACTTTTTTCAACGTCTCCGAATTGCGTGGAAACTCACCCACCCTCCTCATTTCTCGTGAGGATTCCAGAATGCATGAACTTGTTTCGAGATTCCTCCCTTTGGGCCCTGAACCATTTGGGACAACTTGAGCCAGAAGAAGACGAACTTTTTTGAACGTCTCGGAATTGGTTGGAAACTCACCCACCCTCCTCATTTCTCGTGAGGATTCCAGAATGCATGAACTTGTTTCGAGATTCCTCTGTTTGGGCCCTGAACCATTTGGGAAGACTTGAGGCAGAAGAAGACGAACTTTTTTCAACGACTCCGAATTGCGTGGAAACTCACCCACCCTCCTCATTTCTCGTGAGGATTCCAGAATGCATGAACTTGTTTCGAGATTCCTCCCTTTGGGCCCTGAACCATATGGGACAACTTGAGGCAGAAGAAGACGAACTTTTTTCAACGTCTCCGAATTGCGTGGAAACTCACCCACCCTCCTCATTTCTCGTGAGGATTCCAGAATGCATGAACTTGTTTCGAGATTCCTCCCTTTGGGCCCTGAACCATTTGGGACAACTTGAGCCAGAAGAAGACGAACTTTTTTGAACGTCTCGGAATTGGTTGGAAACTCACCCACCCTCCTCATTTCTCGTGAGGTTTCCAGAATGCATGAACTTGTTTCGAGATTCCTCCGTTTGGGCCCTGAACCATTTGGGAAGACTTGAGGCAGAAGAAGACGAACTTTTTTCAACGACTCCGAATTGCGTGGAAACTCACCCACCCTCCTCATTTCTCGTGAGGACTCCAGAATGCATGAACTTGTTTCGAGATTCCTCCGTTTGGGCCCTGAACCATTTGGGACAACTTGAGGCAGAAGAAGACGAACTTTTTTCAACGACTCCGAATTGCGTGGAAACTCACCCACCCTCCTCATTTCTCGTGAGGATTCCAGAATGCATGAACTTGTTTCGAGATTCTTCCCTTTGGGCCCTGAACCATATGGGACAACTTGAGGCAGAAGAAGACGAACTTTTTTCAACGTCTCCGAATTGCGTGGAAACTCACCCACCCTCCTCATTTCTCGTGAGGATTCCAGAATGCATGAACTTGTTTCGAGATTCCTCCCTTTGGGCCCTGAACCATTTGGGACAACTTGAGCCAGAAGAAGACGAACTTTTTTGAACGTCTCGGAATTGGTTGGAAACTCACCCACCCTCCTCATTTCTCGTGAGGATTCCAGAATGCATGAACTTGTTTCGAGATTCCTCCCTTTGGGCCCTGAACCATTTGGGACAACTTGAGCCAGAAGAAGACGAACTTTTTTGAACGTCTCGGAATTGGTTGGAAACTCACCCACCCTCCTCATTTCTCGTGAGGATTCCAGAATGCATGAACTTGTTTCGAGATTCCTCCGTTTGGGCCCTGAACCATTTGGGAAGACTTGAGGCAGAAGAAGACGAACTTTTTTCAACGACTCCGAATTGCGTGGAAACTCACCCACCCTCCTCATTTCTCGTGACGACTCCAGAATGCATGAACTTGTTTCGAGATTCCTCCGTTTTGGCCCTGAACCATTTGGGACAACTTGAGGCAGAAGAAGACGAACTTTTTTCAACGACTCCGAATTGCGTGGAAACTCACCCACCCTTCTCATTTCTCGTGAGGATTCCAGAATGCATGAACTTGTTTCGAGATTCCTCCCTTTGGGCCCTGAACCATATGGGACAACTTGAGGAAGAAGAAGACGAACTTGTTTCAACGACTCCGAATTGCGTGGAAACTCACCCACCCTCCTCATTTCTCGTGAGGATTCCAGAATGCATGAACTTGTTTCGAGATTCCTCCCTTTGGGCCCTGAACCATATGGGACAACTTGAGGCAGAAGAAGACGAACTTTTTTGAACGTCTCGGAATTGGTTGGAAACTCACCCACCCTCCTCATTTCTCGTGAGGATTCCAGAATGCATGAACTTGTTTCGAGATTCCTCCCTTTGGGCCCTGAACCATATGGGACAACTTGAGGCAGAAGAAGACGAACTTTTTTCAACGTCTCCGAATTGCGTGGAAACTCACCCACCCTCCTCATTTCTCGTGAGGATTCCAGAATGCATGAACTTGTTTCGAGATTCCTCCGTTTGGGCCCTGAACCATTTGGGACAACTTGAGGCAGAAGAAGACGAACTTTTTTCAACGACTCCGAATTGCGTGGAAACTCACCCACCCTCCTCATTTCTCGTGAGGACTCCAGAATGCATGAACTTGTTTCGAGATTCCTCCGTTTGGGCCCTGAACCATTTGGGACAACTTGAGTCAGAAGAAGACGAACTTTTTTCAATGACTCCGAATTGCGTGGAAACTCACCCACCCTCCTCATTTCTCGTGAGGATTCCAGAATGCATGAACTTGTTTCGAGATTCCTCCCTTTGGGCCCTGAACCATATGGGACAACTTGAGGCAGAAGAAGACGAACTTTTTTCAACGTCTCCGAATTGCGTGGAAACTCACCCACCCTCGTCATTTCTCGTGAGGATTCCAGAATGCATGAACTTGTTTCGAGATTCCTCCCTTTGGGCCCTGAACCATTTGGGACAACTTGAGCCAGAAGAAGACGAACTTTTTTGAACGTCTCGGAATTGGTTGGAAACTCACCCACCCTCCTCATTTCTCGTGAGGATTCCAGAATGCATGAACTTGTTTCGAGATTCCTCTGTTTGGGCCCTGAACCATTTGGGAAGACTTGAGGCAGAAGAAGACGAACTTTTTTCAACGACTCCGAATTGCGTGGAAACTCACCCACCCTCCTCATTTCTCGTGAGGATTCCAGAATGCATGAACTTGTTTCGAGATTCCTCCCTTTGGGCCCTGAACCATATGGGACAACTTGAGGCAGAAGAAGACGAACTTTTTTCAACGTCTCCGAATTGCGTGGAAACTCACCCACCCTCCTCATTTCTCGTGAGGATTCCAGAATGCATGAACTTGTTTCGAGATTCCTCCCTTTGGGCCCTGAACCATTTGGGACAACTTGAGGCAGAAGAAGACGAACTTTTTTGAACGTCTCGGAATTGGTTGGAAACTCACCCACCCTCCTCATTTCTCGTGAGGATTCCAGAATGCATGAACTTGTTTCGAGATTCCTCCGTTTGGGCCCTGAACCATTTGGGACAACTTGAGTCAGAAGAAGACGAACTTTTTTCAACGACTCCGAATTGAGTGGAAACTCACCCACCCTCCTCGTTTCTCGTGAGGATTCCAGAATGCATGAACTTGTTTCGAGATTCCTCCCTTTGGGCCCTGAACCATATGGGACAACTTGAGGCAGAAGAAGATGAACTTTTTTCAACGTCTCCGAATTGCGTGGAAACTCACCCACCCTCCTCATTTCTCGTGAGGATTCCAGAATGCATGAACTTGTTTCGAGATTCCTCCGTTTGGGCCCTGAACCATTTGGGACAACTTGAGGCAGAAGAAGACGAACTTTTTTCAACGACTCCGAATTGCGTGGAAACTCACCCACCCTCGTCATTTCTCGTGAGGATTCCAGAATGCATGAACTTGTTTCGAGATTCCTCCCTTTGGGCCCTGAACCATTTGGGACAACTTGAGCCAGAAGAAGACGAACTTTTTTGAACGTCTCGGAATTGGTTGGAAACTCACCCACCCTCCTCATTTCTCGTGAGGATTCCAGAATGCATGAACTTGTTTCGAGATTCCTCTGTTTGGGCCCTGAACCATTTGGGAAGACTTGAGGCAGAAGAAGACGAACTTTTTTCAACGACTCCGAATTGCGTGGAAACTCACCCACCCTCCTCATTTCTCGTGAGGATTCCAGAATGCATGAACTTGTTTCGAGATTCCTCCCTTTGGGCCCTGAACCATATGGGACAACTTGAGGCAGAAGAAGACGAACTTTTTTCAACGTCTCCGAATTGCGTGGAAACTCACCCACCCTCCTCATTTCTCGTGAGGATTCCAGAATGCATGAACTTGTTTCGAGATTCCTCCCTTTGGGCCCTGAACCATTTGGGACAACTTGAGGCAGAAGAAGACGAACTTTTTTGAACGTCTCGGAATTGGTTGGAAACTCACCCACCCTCCTCATTTCTCGTGAGGATTCCAGAATGCATGAACTTGTTTCGAGATTCCTCCGTTTGGGCCCTGAACCATTTGGGACAACTTGAGTCAGAAGAAGACGAACTTTTTTCAACGACTCCGAATTGCGTGGAAACTCACCCACCCTCCTCGTTTCTCGTGAGGATTCCAGAATGCATGAACTTGTTTCGAGATTCCTCCCTTTGGGCCCTGAACCATATGGGACAACTTGAGGCAGAAGAAGATGAACTTTTTTCAACGTCTCCGAATTGCGTGGAAACTCACCCACCCTCCTCATTTCTCGTGAGGATTCCAGAATGCATGAACTTGTTTCGAGATTCCTCCGTTTGGGCCCTGAACCATTTGGGACAACTTGAGGCAGAAGAAGACGAACTTTTTTCAACGACTCCGAATTGCGTGGAAACTCACCCACCCTCCTCATTTCTCGTGAGGATTCCAGAATGCATGAACTTGTTTCGAGATTCCTCCCTTTGGGCCCTGAACCATATGGGACAACTTCAGGCAGAAGAAGACGAACTTTTTTCAACGTCTCCGAATTGCGTGGAAACTCACCCACCCTCCTCATTTCTCGTGAGGATTCCAGAATGCATGAACTTGTTTCGAGATTCCTCCCTTTGGGCCCTGAACCATTTGGGACAACTTGAGGCAGAAGAAGACGAACTTGTTTCAACGTCTCGGAATTGCGTGGAAACTCACCCACCCCCCTCATTTCTCGTGAGGATTCCAGAATGCATGAACTTGTTTCGAGATTCCTCCGTTTGGGCCCTGAACCATTTGGGACAACTTGAGGCAGAAGAAGACGAACTTTTTTCAACGACTCCGAATTGCGTGGAAACTCACCCACCCTCCTCATTTCTCGTGAGGATTCCAGAATGCATGAACTTGTTTCGAGATTCCTCCGTTTGGGCCCTGAACCATTTGGGACAACTTGAGGCAGAAGAAGACGAACTTTTTTCAACGACTCCGAATTGCGTGGAAACTCACCCACCGTCCTCATTTCTCGTGAGGACTCCAGAATGCATGAACTTGTTTCGAGATTCCTCCGTTTGGGCCCTGAACCATTTGGGACAACTTGAGTCAGAAGAAGACGAACTTTTTTCAACGACTCCGAATTGCGTGGAAACTCACCCACCCTCCTCATTTCTCGTGAGGATTCCAGAATGCATGAACTTGTTTCGAGATTCCTCCCTTTGGGCCCTGAACCATATGGGACAACTTGAGGCAGAAGAAGGCGAACTTTTTTCAACGTCTCCGAATTGCGTGGAAACTCACCCACCCTCGTCATTTCTCGTGAGGATTCCAGAATGCATGAACTTGTTTCGAGATTCCTCCCTTTGGGCCCTGAACCATTTGGGACAACTTGAGCCAGAAGAAGACGAACTTTTTTGAACGTCTCGGAATTGGTTGGAAACTCACCCACCCTCCTCATTTCTCGTGAGGATTCCAGAATGCATGAACTTGTTTCGAGATTCCTCTGTTTGGGCCCTGAACCATTTGGGAAGACTTGAGGCAGAAGAAGACGAACTTTTTTCAACAACTCCGAATTGCGTGGAAACTCACCCACCCTCCTCATTTCTCGTGAGGACTCCAGAATGCATGAACTTGTTTCGAGATTCCTCCGTTTGGGCCCTGAACCATTTGGGACAACTTGAGGCAGAAGAAGACGAACATTTTTCAACGACTCCGAATTGCGTGGAAACTCACCCACCCTCCTCATTTCTCGTGAGGATTCCAGAATGCATGAACTTGTTTCGAGATTCCTCCGTTTGGGCCCTGAACCATTTGGGACAACTTGAGGCAGAAGAAGACGAACATTTTTCAACGACTCCGAATTGCGTGGAAACTCACCCACCCTCCTCATTTCTCGTGAGGATTCCAGAATGCATGAACTTGTTTCGAGATTCCTCCGTTTGGGCCCTGAACCATTTGGGACAACTTGAGGCAGAAGAAGACGAACTTTTTTCAACGACTCCGAATTGCGTGGAAACTCACCCACCCTCCTCATTTCTCGTGAGGATTCCAGAATGCATGAACTTGTTTCGAGATTCCTCCGTTTGGGCCCTGAACCATTTGGGACAACTTGAGGCAGAAGAAGACGAACTTTTTTGAACGTCTCGGAATTGGTTGGAAACTCACCCACCCTCCTCATTTCTCGTGAGGATTCCAGAATGCATGAACTTGTTTCGAGATTCCTCCGTTTGGGCCCTGAACCATTTGGGACAACTTGAGTCAGAAGAAGACGAACTTTTTTCAACGACTCCGAATTGCGTGGAAACTCACCCACCCTCCTCGTTTCTCGTGAGGATTCCAGAATGCATGAACTTGTTTCGAGATTCCTCCGTTTGGGCCCTGAACCATTTGGGACAACTTGAGGCAGAAGAAGACGAACTTTTTTCAACGACTCCGAATTGCGTGGAAACTCACCCACCCTCCTCATTTCTCGTGAGGATTCCAGAATGCATGAACTTGTTTCGAGATTCCTCCGTTTGGGCCCTGAACCATTTGGGACAACTTGAGGCAGAAGAAGACGAACTTTTTTCAACGACTCCGAATTGCGTGGAAACTCACCCACCCTGCTCATTTCTCGTGAGGATTCCAGAATGCATGAACTTGTTTCGAGATTCCTCCCTTTGGGCCCTGAACCATTTGGGACAACTTGAGGCAGAAGAAGACGAACTTGTTTCAACGTCTCGGAATTGCGTGGAAACTCACCCACCCCCCTCATTTCTCGTGAGGATTCCAGAATGCATGAACTTGTTTCGAGATTCCTCCGTTTGGGCCCTGAACCATTTGGGACAACTTGAGGCAGAAGAAGACGAACTTTTTTCAACGACTCCGAATTGCGTGGAAACTCACCCACCCTCCTCATTTCTCGTGAGGATTCCAGAATGCATGAACTTGTTTCGAGATTCCTCCGTTTGGGCCCTGAACCATTTGGGACAACTTGAGGCAGAAGAAGACGAACTTTTTTCAACGACTCCGAATTGCGTGGAAACTCACCCACCCTGCTCATTTCTCGTGAGGATTCCAGAATGCATGAACTTGTTTCGAGATTCCTCCCTTTGGGCCCTGAACCATATGGGACAACTTGAGGCAGAAGAAGACGAACTTTTTTCAACGTCTCGGAATTGCGTGGAAACTCACCCACCCCCCTCATTTCTCGTGAGGATTCCAGAATGCATGAACTTGTTTCGAGATTCCTCCGTTTGGGCCCTGAACCATTTGGGACAACTTGAGGCAGAAGAAGACGAACTTTTTTCAACGACTCCGAATTGCGTGGAAACTCACCCACCCTCCTCATTTCTCGTGAGGATTCCAGAATGCATGAACTTGTTTCGAGATTCCTCCCTTTGGGCCCTGAACCATATGGGACAACTTCAGGCAGAAGAAGACGAACTTTTTTCAACGTCTCCGAATTGCGTGGAAACTCACCCACCCTCCTCATTTCTCGTGAGGATTCCAGAATGCATGAACTTGTTTCGAGATTCCTCCCTTTGGGCCCTGAACCATTTGGGACAACTTGAGGCAGAAGAAGACGAACTTGTTTCAACGTCTCGGAATTGCGTGGAAACTCACCCACCCCCCTCATTTCTCGTGAGGATTCCAGAATGCATGAACTTGTTTCGAGATTCCTCCGTTTGGGCCCTGAACCATTTGGGACAACTTGAGGCAGAAGAAGACGAACTTTTTTCAACGACTCCGAATTGCGTGGAAACTCACCCACCCTCCTCATTTCTCGTGAGGATTCCAGAATGCATGAACTTGTTTCGAGATTCCTCCGTTTGGGCCCTGAACCATTTGGGACAACTTGAGGCAGAAGAAGACGAACTTTTTTCAACGACTCCGAATTGCGTGGAAACTCACCCACCCTCCTCATTTCTCGTGAGGATTCCAGAATGCATGAACTTGTTTCGAGATTCCTCCCTTTGGGCCCTGAACCATATGGGACAACTTGAGGCAGAAGAAGACGAACTTTTTTCAACGTCTCCGAATTGCGTGGAAACTCACCCACCCTCCTCATTTCTCGTGAGGATTCCAGAATGCATGAACTTGTTTCGAGATTCCTCCCTTTGGTCCCTGAACCATTTGGGACAACTTGAGCCAGAAGAAGACGAACTTTTTTGAACGTCTCGGAATTGGTTGGAAACTCACCCACCCTCCTCATTTCTCGTGAGGATTCCAGAATGCATGAACTTGTTTCGAGATTCCTCCGTTTGGGCCCTGAACCATTTGGGAAGACTTGAGGCAGAAGAAGACGAACTTTTTTCAACGACTCCGAATTGCGTGGAAACTCACCCACCCTCCTCATTTCTCGTGAGGACTCCAGAATGCATGAACTTGTTTCGAGATTCCTCCCTTTGGGCCCTGAACCATTTGGGACAACTTGAGGCAGAAGAAGACGAACTTTTTTCAACGACTCCGAATTGCGTGGAAACTCACCCACCCTCCTCATTTCTCGTGAGGATTCCAGAATGCATGAACTTGTTTCGAGATTCCTCCCTTTGGGCCCTGAACCATATGGGACAACTTGAGGCAGAAGAAGACGAACTTTTTTCAACGTCTCCGAATTGCGTGGAAACTCACCCACCCTCCTCATTTCTCGTGAGGATTCCAGAATGCATGAACTTGTTTCAAGATTCCTCCGTTTGGGCCCTGAACCATTTGGGACAACTTGAGGCAGAAGAAGACGAACTTTTTTCAACGTCTCGGAATTGCTTGGAAACTCACCCACCCTCCTCATTTCTCGTGAGGATTCCAGAATGCATGAACTTGTTTCGAGATTCCTCCGTTTGGGCCCTGAACCATTTGGGACAACTTGAGGCAGAAGAAGACGAACTTTTTTCAACGTCTCGGAATTGGTTGGAAACTCACCCACCCTCCTCATTTCTCGTGAGGATTCCAGAATGCATGAACTTGTTTCGAGATTCCTCCGTTTGGGCCCTGAACCATTTGGGACAACTTGAGGCAGAAGAAGACGAACTTTTTTCAACGACTCCGAATTGCGTGGAAACTCACCCACCCTCCTCATTTCTCGTGAGGATTCCAGAATGCATGAACTTGTTTCGAGATTCCTCCCTTTGGGCCCTGAACCATATGGGACAACTTGAGGCAGAAGAAGACGAACTTTTTTCAACGTCTCGGAATTGCGTGGAAACTCACCCACCCCCCTCATTTCTCGTGAGGATTCCAGAATGCATGAACTTGTTTCGAGATTCCTCCGTTTGGGCCCTGAACCATTTGGGACAACTTGAGGCAGAAGAAGACGAACTTTTTTCAACGACTCCGAATTGCGTGGAAACTCACCCACCCTCCTCATTTCTCGTGAGGATTCCAGAATGCATGAACTTGTTTCGAGATTCCTCCGTTTGGGCCCTGAACCATTTGGGACAACTTGAGGCAGAAGAAGACGAACTTTTTTCAACGACTCCGAATTGCGTGGAAACTCACCCACCCTCCTCATTTCTCGTGAGGATTCCAGAATGCATGAACTTGTTTCGAGATTCCTCCGTTTGGGCCCTGAACCATTTGGGACAACTTGAGGCAGAAGAAGACGAACTTTTTTGAACGTCTCGGAATTGGTTGGAAACTCACCCACCCTCCTCATTTCTCGTGAGGATTCCAGAATGCATGAACTTGTTTCGAGATTCCTCCGTTTGGGCCCTGAACCATTTGGGACAACTTGAGTCAGAAGAAGACGAACTTTTTTCAACGACTCCGAATTGCGTGGAAACTCACCCACCCTCCTCGTTTCTCGTGAGGATTCCAGAATGCATGAACTTGTTTCGAGATTCCTCCGTTTGGGCCCTGAACCATTTGGGACAACTTGAGGCAGAAGAAGACGAACTTTTTTCAACGACTCCGAATTGCGTGGAAACTCACCCACCCTCCTCATTTCTCGTGAGGATTCCAGAATGCATGAACTTGTTTCGAGATTCCTCCGTTTGGGCCCTGAACCATTTGGGACAACTTGAGGCAGAAGAAGACGAACTTTTTTCAACGACTCCGAATTGCGTGGAAACTCACCCACCCTGCTCATTTCTCGTGAGGATTCCAGAATGCATGAACTTGTTTCGAGATTCCTCCCTTTGGGCCCTGAACCATTTGGGACAACTTGAGGCAGAAGAAGACGAACTTGTTTCAACGTCTCGGAATTGCGTGGAAACTCACCCACCCCCCTCATTTCTCGTGAGGATTCCAGAATGCATGAACTTGTTTCGAGATTCCTCCGTTTGGGCCCTGAACCATTTGGGACAACTTGAGGCAGAAGAAGACGAACTTTTTTCAACGACTCCGAATTGCGTGGAAACTCACCCACCCTCCTCATTTCTCGTGAGGATTCCAGAATGCATGAACTTGTTTCGAGATTCCTCCGTTTGGGCCCTGAACCATTTGGGACAACTTGAGGCAGAAGAAGACGAACTTTTTTCAACGACTCCGAATTGCGTGGAAACTCACCCACCCTGCTCATTTCTCGTGAGGATTCCAGAATGCATGAACTTGTTTCGAGATTCCTCCCTTTGGGCCCTGAACCATATGGGACAACTTGAGGCAGAAGAAGACGAACTTTTTTCAACGTCTCGGAATTGCGTGGAAACTCACCCACCCCCCTCATTTCTCGTGAGGATTCCAGAATGCATGAACTTGTTTCGAGATTCCTCCGTTTGGGCCCTGAACCATTTGGGACAACTTGAGGCAGAAGAAGACGAACTTTTTTCAACGACTCCGAATTGCGTGGAAACTCACCCACCCTCCTCATTTCTCGTGAGGATTCCAGAATGCATGAACTTGTTTCGAGATTCCTCCCTTTGGGCCCTGAACCATATGGGACAACTTCAGGCAGAAGAAGACGAACTTTTTTCAACGTCTCCGAATTGCGTGGAAACTCACCCACCCTCCTCATTTCTCGTGAGGATTCCAGAATGCATGAACTTGTTTCGAGATTCCTCCCTTTGGGCCCTGAACCATTTGGGACAACTTGAGGCAGAAGAAGACGAACTTGTTTCAACGTCTCGGAATTGCGTGGAAACTCACCCACCCCCCTCATTTCTCGTGAGGATTCCAGAATGCATGAACTTGTTTCGAGATTCCTCCGTTTGGGCCCTGAACCATTTGGGACAACTTGAGGCAGAAGAAGACGAACTTTTTTCAACGACTCCGAATTGCGTGGAAACTCACCCACCCTCCTCATTTCTCGTGAGGATTCCAGAATGCATGAACTTGTTTCGAGATTCCTCCGTTTGGGCCCTGAACCATTTGGGACAACTTGAGGCAGAAGAAGACGAACTTTTTTCAACGACTCCGAATTGCGTGGAAACTCACCCACCCTCCTCATTTCTCGTGAGGATTCCAGAATGCATGAACTTGTTTCGAGATTCCTCCCTTTGGGCCCTGAACCATATGGGACAACTTGAGGCAGAAGAAGACGAACTTTTTTCAACGTCTCCGAATTGCGTGGAAACTCACCCACCCTCCTCATTTCTCGTGAGGATTCCAGAATGCATGAACTTGTTTCGAGATTCCTCCCTTTGGTCCCTGAACCATTTGGGACAACTTGAGCCAGAAGAAGACGAACTTTTTTGAACGTCTCGGAATTGGTTGGAAACTCACCCACCCTCCTCATTTCTCGTGAGGATTCCAGAATGCATGAACTTGTTTCGAGATTCCTCCGTTTGGGCCCTGAACCATTTGGGAAGACTTGAGGCAGAAGAAGACGAACTTTTTTCAACGACTCCGAATTGCGTGGAAACTCACCCACCCTCCTCATTTCTCGTGAGGACTCCAGAATGCATGAACTTGTTTCGAGATTCCTCCCTTTGGGCCCTGAACCATTTGGGACAACTTGAGGCAGAAGAAGACGAACTTTTTTCAACGACTCCGAATTGCGTGGAAACTCACCCACCCTCCTCATTTCTCGTGAGGATTCCAGAATGCATGAACTTGTTTCGAGATTCCTCCCTTTGGGCCCTGAACCATATGGGACAACTTGAGGCAGAAGAAGACGAACTTTTTTCAACGTCTCCGAATTGCGTGGAAACTCACCCACCCTCCTCATTTCTCGTGAGGATTCCAGAATGCATGAACTTGTTTCAAGATTCCTCCGTTTGGGCCCTGAACCATTTGGGACAACTTGAGGCAGAAGAAGACGAACTTTTTTCAACGTCTCGGAATTGCTTGGAAACTCACCCACCCTCCTCATTTCTCGTGAGGATTCCAGAATGCATGAACTTGTTTCGAGATTCCTCCGTTTGGGCCCTGAACCATTTGGGACAACTTGAGGCAGAAGAAGACGAACTTTTTTCAACGTCTCGGAATTGGTTGGAAACTCACCCACCCTCCTCATTTCTCGTGAGGATTCCAGAATGCATGAACTTGTTTCGAGATTCCTCCGTTTGGGCCCTGAACCATTTGGGACAACTTGAGGCAGAAGAAGACGAACTTTTTTCAACGACTCCGAATTGCGTGGAAACTCACCCACCCTCCTCATTTCTCGTGAGGATTCCAGAATGCATGAACTTGTTTCGAGATTCCTCCCTTTGGGCCCTGAACCATATGGGACAACTTGAGGCAGAAGAAGACGAACTTTTTTCAACGTCTCGGAATTGCGTGGAAACTCACCCACCCCCCTCATTTCTCGTGAGGATTCCAGAATGCATGAACTTGTTTCGAGATTCCTCCGTTTGGGCCCTGAACCATTTGGGACAACTTGAGGCAGAAGAAGACGAACTTTTTTCAACGACTCCGAATTGCGTGGAAACTCACCCACCCTCCTCATTTCTCGTGAGGATTCCAGAATGCATGAACTTGTTTCGAGATTCCTCCCTTTGGGCCCTGAACCATATGGGACAACTTGAGGCAGAAGAAGACGAACTTTTTTCAACGTCTCGGAATTGCGTGGAAACTCACCCACCCCCCTCATTTCTCGTGAGGATTCCAGAATGCATGAACTTGTTTCGAGATTCCTCCGTTTGGGCCCTGAACCATTTGGGACAACTTGAGGCAGAAGAAGACGAACTTTTTTCAACGTCTCCGAATTGCGTGGAAACTCACCCACCCTCCTCATTTCTCGTGAGGATTCCAGAATGCATGAACTTGTTTCAAGATTCCTCCGTTTGGGCCCCGAACCATTTGGGACAACTTGAGGCAGAAGAAGATGAACTTTTTTCAACGTCTCGGAATTGCTTGGAAACTCACCCACCCTCCTTATTTCTCGTGAGGATTCCAGAATGCATGAACTTGTTTCGAGATTCCTCCGGTTGGGCCCTGAACCATTTGGGACAACTTGAGGCAGAAGAAGACGAACTTTTTTCAACGTCTCGGAATTGGTTGGAAACTCACCCACCCTCCTCATTTCTCGTGAGGATTCCAGAATGCATGAACTTGTTTCGAGATTCCTCCGTTTGGGCCCTGAACCATTTGGGACAACTTGAGGCAGAAGAAGATGAACTTTTTTCAACGTCTCGGAATTGCTTGGAAACTCACCCACCCTCCTCATTTCTCGTGAGGATTCCAGAATGCATGAACTTGTTTCGAGATTCCTCCGGTTGGGCCCTGAACCATTTGGGACAACTTGAGGCAGAAGAAGACGAACTTTTTTCAACGACTCCGAATTGCGTGGAAACTCACCCACCCTCCTCATTTCTCGTGAGGATTCCAGAATGCATGAACTTGTTTCGAGATTCCTCTGTTTGGGCCCTGAACCATTTGGGAAGACTTGAGGCAGAAGAAGACGAACTTTTTTCAACGACTCCGAATTGCGTGGAAACTCACCCACCCTCCTCATTTCTCGTGAGCATTCCAGAATGCATGAACTTGTTTCGACATTCCTCCCTTTGGGCCCTGAACCATATGGGACAACTTGAGGCAGAAGAAGACGAACTTTTTTCAACGTCTCGGAATTGCGTGGAAACTCACCCACCCCCCTCATTTCTCGTGAGGATTCCAGAATGCATGAACTTGTTTCGAGATTCCTCCGTTTGGGCCCTGAACCATTTGGGACAACTTGAGGCAGAAGAAGACGAACTTTTTTCAACGTCTCGGAATTGCTTGGAAACTCACCCACCCTCCTCATTTCTCGTGAGGATTCCAGAATGCATGAACTTGTTTCGAGATTCCTCCGGTTGGGCCCTGAACCATTTGGGACAACTTGAGGCAGAAGAAGACGAACTTTTTTCAACGACTCCGAATTGCGTGGAAACTCACCCACCCTCCTCATTTCTCGTGAGGATTCCAGAATGCATGAACTTGTTTCGAGATTCCTCCGTTTGGGCCCTGAACCATTTGGGACAACTTGAGGCAGAAGAAGACGAACTTTTTTCAACGACTCCGAATTGCGTGGAAACTCACCCACCCTCCTCATTTCTCGTGAGGATTCCAGAATGCATGAACTTGTTTCGAGATTCCTCCCTTTGGGCCCTGAACCATATGGGACAACTTGAGGCAGAAGAAGACGAACTTTTTTCAACGTCTCGGAATTGCGTGGAAACTCACCCACCCCCCTCATTTCTCGTGAGGATTCCAGAATGCATGAACTTGTTTCGAGATTCCTCCGTTTGGGCCCTGAACCATTTGGGACAACTTGAGGCAGAAGAAGACGAACTTTTTTCAACGACTCCGAATTGCGTGGAAACTCACCCACCCTCCTCATTTCTCGTGAGGATTCCAGAATGCATGAACTTGTTTCGAGATTCCTCCCTTTGGGCCCTGAACCATATGGGACAACTTGAGGCAGAAGAAGACGAACTTTTTTCAACGTCTCGGAATTGCGTGGAAACTCACCCACCCCCCTCATTTCTCGTGAGGATTCCAGAATGCATGAACTTGTTTCGAGATTCCTCCGTTTGGGCCCTGAACCATTTGGGACAACTTGAGGCAGAAGAAGACGAACTTTTTTCAACGTCTCCGAATTGCGTGGAAACTCACCCACCCTCCTCATTTCTCGTGAGGATTCCAGAATGCATGAACTTGTTTCAAGATTCCTCCGTTTGGGCCCTGAACCATTTGGGACAACTTGAGGCAGAAGAAGATGAACTTTTTTCAACGTCTCGGAATTGCTTGGAAACTCACCCACCCTCCTCATTTCTCGTGAGGATTCCAGAATGCATGAACTTGTTTCGAGATTCCTCCGGTTGGGCCCTGAACCATTTGGGACAACTTGAGGCAGAAGAAGACGAACTTTTTTCAACGTCTCGGAATTGGTTGGAAACTCACCCACCCTCCTCATTTCTCGTGAGGATTCCAGAATGCATGAACTTGTTTCGAGATTCCTCCGTTTGGGCCCTGAACCATTTGGGACAACTTGAGGCAGAAGAAGATGAACTTTTTTCAACGTCTCGGAATTGCTTGGAAACTCACCCACCCTCCTCATTTCTCGTGAGGATTCCAGAATGCATGAACTTGTTTCGAGATTCCTCCGGTTGGGCCCTGAACCATTTGGGACAACTTGAGGCAGAAGAAGACGAACTTTTTTCAACGACTCCGAATTGCGTGGAAACTCACCCACCCTCCTCATTTCTCGTGAGGATTCCAGAATGCATGAACTTGTTTCGAGATTCCTCCGTTTGGGCCCTGAACCATTTGGGACAACTTGAGGCAGAAGAAGACGAACTTTTTTCAACGACTCCGAATTGCGTGGAAACTCACCCACCCCCCTCATTTCTCGTGAGGATTCCAGAATGCATGAACTTGTTTCGAGATTCCTCCGTTTGGGCCCTGAACCATTTGGGACAACTTGAGGCAGAAGAAGACGAACTTTTTTCAACGTCTCGGAATTGCTTGGAAACTCACCCACCCTCCTCATTTCTCGTGAGGATTCCAGAATGCATGAACTTGTTTCGAGATTCCTCCGGTTGGGCCCTGAACCATTTGGGACAACTTGAGGCAGAAGAAGACGAACTTTTTTCAACGACTCCGAATTGCGTGGAAACTCACCCACCCTCCTCATTTCTCGTGAGGATTCCAGAATGCATGAACTTGTTTCGAGATTCCTCCGTTTGGGCCCTGAACCATTTGGGACAACTTGAGGCAGAAGAAGACGAACTTTTTTCAACGACTCCGAATTGCGTGGAAACTCACCCACCCTCCTCATTTCTCGTGAGGATTCCAGAATGCATGAACTTGTTTCGAGATTCCTCCCTTTGGGCCCTGAACCATATGGGACAACTTGAGGCAGAAGAAGACGAACTTTTTTCAACGTCTCGGAATTGCGTGGAAACTCACCCACCCCCCTCATTTCTCGTGAGGATTCCAGAATGCATGAACTTGTTTCGAGATTCCTCCGTTTGGGCCCTGAACCATTTGGGACAACTTGAGGCAGAAGAAGACGAACTTTTTTCAACGACTCCGAATTGCGTGGAAACTCACCCACCCTCCTCATTTCTCGTGAGGATTCCAGAATGCATGAACTTGTTTCGAGATTCCTCCCTTTGGGCCCTGAACCATATGGGACAACTTCAGGCAGAAGAAGACGAACTTTTTTCAACGTCTCCGAATTGCGTGGAAACTCACCCACCCTCCTCATTTCTCGTGAGGATTCCAGAATGCATGAACTTGTTTCGAGATTCCTCCCTTTGGGCCCTGAACCATTTGGGACAACTTGAGGCAGAAGAAGACGAACTTGTTTCAACGTCTCGGAATTGCGTGGAAACTCACCCACCCCCCTCATTTCTCGTGAGGATTCCAGAATGCATGAACTTGTTTCGAGATTCCTCCGTTTGGGCCCTGAACCATTTGGGACAACTTGAGGCAGAAGAAGACGAACTTTTTTCAACGACTCCGAATTGCGTGGAAACTCACCCACCCTCCTCATTTCTCGTGAGCATTCCAGAATGCATGAACTTGTTTCGAGATTCCTCCCTTTGGGCCCTGAACCATATGGGACAACTTGAGGCAGAAGAAGACGAACTTTTTTCAACGTCTCGGAATTGCGTGGAAACTCACCCACCCCCCTCATTTCTCGTGAGGATTCCAGAATGCATGAACTTGTTTCGAGATTCCTCCGTTTGGGCCCTGAACCATTTGGGACAACTTGAGGCAGAAGAAGACGAACTTTTTTCAACGACTCCGAATTGCGTGGAAACTCACCCACCCTCCTCATTTCTCGTGAGGATTCCAGAATGCATGAACTTGTTTCGAGATTCCTCCCTTTGGGCCCTGAACCATATGGGACAACTTCAGGCAGAAGAAGACGAACTTTTTTCAACGTCTCCGAATTGCGTGGAAACTCACCCACCCTCCTCATTTCTCGTGAGGATTCCAGAATGCATGAACTTGTTTCGAGATTCCTCCCTTTGGGCCCTGAACCATTTGGGACAACTTGAGGCAGAAGAAGACGAACTTGTTTCAACGTCTCGGAATTGCGTGGAAACTCACCCACCCCCCTCATTTCTCGTGAGGATTCCAGAATGCATGAACTTGTTTCGAGATTCCTCCGTTTGGGCCCTGAACCATTTGGGACAACTTGAGGCAGAAGAAGACGAACTTTTTTCAACGACTCCGAATTGCGTGGAAACTCACCCACCCTCCTCATTTCTCGTGAGGATTCCAGAATGCATGAACTTGTTTCGAGATTCCTCCGTTTGGGCCCTGAACCATTTGGGACAACTTGAGGCAGAAGAAGACGAACTTTTTTCAACGACTCCGAATTGCGTGGAAACTCACCCACCCTCCTCATTTCTCGTGAGGATTCCAGAATGCATGAACTTGTTTCGAGATTCCTCCCTTTGGGCCCTGAACCATTTGGGACAACTTGAGGCAGAAGAAGACGAACTTTTTTCAACGTCTCCGAATTGCGTGGAAACTCACCCACCCTCCTCATTTCTCGTGAGGATTCCAGAATGCATGAACTTGTTTCGAGATTCCTCCCTTTGGGCCCTGAACCATATGGGACAACTTCAGGCAGAAGAAGACGAACTTTTTTCAACGTCTCCGAATTGCGTGGAAACTCACCCACCCTCCTCATTTCTCGTGAGGATTCCAGAATGCATGAACTTGTTTCGAGATTCCTCCCTTTGGGCCCTGAACCATTTGGGACAACTTGAGGCAGAAGAAGACGAACTTGTTTCAACGTCTCGGAATTGCGTGGAAACTCACCCACCCCCCTCATTTCTCGTGAGGATTCCAGAATGCATGAACTTGTTTCGAGATTCCTCCGTTTGGGCCCTGAACCATTTGGGACAACTTGAGGCAGAAGAAGACGAACTTTTTTCAACGACTCCGAATTGCGTGGAAACTCACCCACCCTCCTCATTTCTCGTGAGCATTCCAGAATGCATGAACTTGTTTCGAGATTCCTCCCTTTGGGCCCTGAACCATATGGGACAACTTGAGGCAGAAGAAGACGAACTTTTTTCAACGTCTCGGAATTGCGTGGAAACTCACCCACCCCCCTCATTTCTCGTGAGGATTCCAGAATGCATGAACTTGTTTCGAGATTCCTCCGTTTGGGCCCTGAACCATTTGGGACAACTTGAGGCAGAAGAAGACGAACTTTTTTCAACGACTCCGAATTGCGTGGAAACTCACCCACCCTCCTCATTTCTCGTGAGGATTCCAGAATGCATGAACTTGTTTCGAGATTCCTCCCTTTGGGCCCTGAACCATATGGGACAACTTCAGGCAGAAGAAGACGAACTTTTTTCAACGTCTCCGAATTGCGTGGAAACTCACCCACCCTCCTCATTTCTCGTGAGGATTCCAGAATGCATGAACTTGTTTCGAGATTCCTCCCTTTGGGCCCTGAACCATTTGGGACAACTTGAGGCAGAAGAAGACGAACTTGTTTCAACGTCTCGGAATTGCGTGGAAACTCACCCACCCCCCTCATTTCTCGTGAGGATTCCAGAATGCATGAACTTGTTTCGAGATTCCTCCGTTTGGGCCCTGAACCATTTGGGACAACTTGAGGCAGAAGAAGACGAACTTTTTTCAACGTCTCGGAATTGGTTGGAAACTCACCCACCCTCCTCATTTCTCGTGAGGATTCCAGAATGCATGAACTTGTTTCGAGATTCCTCCGTTTGGGCCCTGAACCATTTGGCAAGACTTGAGGCAGAAGAACACGAACTTTTTTCAACGACTCCGAATTGCGTGGAAACTCACCCACCCTCCTCATTTCTCGTGAGCATTCCAGAATGCATGAACTTGTTTCGAGATTCCTCCCTTTGGGCCCTGAACCATTTGGGACAACTTGAGGCAGAAGAAGACGAACTTTTTTCAACGACTCCGAATTGCGTGGAAACTCACCCACCCTCCTCATTTCTCGTGAGGACTCCAGAATGCATGAACTTGTTTCGAGATTCCTCCCTTTGGGCCCTGAACCATATGGGACAACTTCAGGCAGAAGAAGACGAACTTTTTTCAACGTCTCCGAATTGCGTGGAAACTCACCCACCCTCCTCATTTCTCGTGAGGATTCCAGAATGCATGAACTTGTTTCGAGATTCCTCCCTTTGGGCCCTGAACCATTTGGGACAACTTGAGGCAGAAGAAGACGAACTTGTTTCAACGTCTCGGAATTGCGTGGAAACTCACCCACCCTCCTCATTTCTCGTGAGGATTCCAGAATGCATGAACTTGTTTCGAGATTCCTCCGTTTGGGCCCTGAACCATTTGGGACAACTTGAGGCAGAAGAAGACGAACTTTTTTCAACGACTCCGAATTGCGTGGAAACTCACCCACCCTCCTCATTTCTCGTGAGGATTCCAGAATGCATGAACTTGTTTCGAGATTCCTCCCTTTGGGCCCTGAACGATATGGGACAACTTGAGGCAGAAGAAGACGAACTTTTTTCAACGTCTCCGAATTGCGTGGAAACTCACCCACCCTCCTCATTTCTCGTGAGGATTCCAGAATGCATGAACTTGTTTCGAGATTCCTCCCTTTGGTCCCTGAACCATTTGGGACAACTTGAGCCAGAAGAAGACGAACTTTTTTGAACGTCTCGGAATATGTTGGAAACTCACCCACCCTCCTCATTTCTCGTGAGGATTCCAGAATGCATGAACTTGTTTCGAGATTCCTCCGTTTGGGCCCTGAACCATTTGGGAAGACTTGAGGCAGAAGAAGACGAACTTTTTTCAACGACTCCGAATTGGTTGGAAACTCACCCACCCTCCTCATTTCTCGTGAGGATTCCAGAATGCATGAACTTGTTTCGAGATTCCTCCCTTTGGGCCCTGAACCATATGGGACAACTTGAGCCAGAAGAAGACGAACTTTTTTCAACGTCTCCGAATTGCGTGGAAACTCACCCACCCTCCTCATTTCTCGTGAGGATTCCAGAATGCATGAACTTGTTTCGAGATTCCTCCGTTTGGGCCCTGAACCATTTGGGACAACTTGAGGCAGAAGAAGACGAAATTTTTTCAACGACTCCGAATTACGTGGAAACTCACCCACCCTCCTCATTTCTCGTGAGGATTCCAGAATGCATGAACTTGTTTCGAGATTCCTCCCTTTGGGCCCTGAACCATATGGGACAACTTGAGGCAGAAGAAAACGAACTTTTTTCAACGTCTCGGAATTGGTTGGAAACTCACCCACCCTCCTCATTTCTCGTGAGGATTCCAGAATGCATGAACTTATTTCGAGATTCCTCCCTATGGGCCCTGAACCATATGGGACAACTTGAGGCAGAAGAAGACGAACTTTTTTCAACGTCTCGGAATTGCGTGGAAACTCACCCACCCTCCTCATTTCTCGTGAGGATTCCAGAATGCATGAACTTGTTTCGAGATTCCTCCGTTTGGGCCCTGAACCATATGGGACAACTTGAGGCAGAAGAAGACGAACTTTTTTCAACGTCTCCGAATTGCGTGGAAACTCACCCACCCTCCTCATTTCTCGTGAGGATTCCAGAATGCATGAACTTGTTTCCAGATTCCTCCCTTTCGGCCCTGAACCATTTGGGACAACTTGAGGCAGAAGAAGACGAACTTTTTTGAACGTCGAGGAATTGGTTGGAAACTCACCCACCCTCCTCATTTCTCGTGAGGATTCCAGAATGCATGAACTTGTTTCGAGATTCCTCCGGTTGGGCCCTGAACCATTTGGGACAACTTGAGGCAGAAGAAGACGAAATTTTTTCAACGACTCCGAATTGCGTGGAAACTCACCCACCCTCCTCATTTCTCGTGAGGATTCCAGAATGCATGAACTTGTTTCGAGATTCCTCCCTTTAGGCCCTGAACCATATGGGACAACTTGAGGCAGAAGAAGACGAACTTTCTTCAACGTCTCCGAATTGCGTGGAAACTCACCCACCCTCCTCATTTCTCGTGAGGATTCCAGAATGCATGAACTTGTTTCGAGATTCCTCCGTTTGGGCCCTGAACCATTTGGGACAACTTGAGGCAGAAGAAAACGAACTTTTTTCAACGACTCCGAATTGCGTGGAAACTCACCCACCCTCCTCATTTCTCGTGAGGATTCCAGAATGCATGAACTTGTTTCGAGATTCCTCCGTTTGGGCCCTGAACCATTTGGGACAACTTGAGGCAGAAGAAGACGAAATTTTTTCAACGACTCCGAATTGCGTGGAAACTCACCCACCCTCCTCATTTCTCGTGAGGATTCCAGAATGCATGAACTTGTTTCGAGATTCCTCCCTTTGGGCCCTGAACCATATGGGACAACTTGAGGCAGAAGAAGACGAACTTTCTTCAACGTCTCCGAATTGCGTGGAAACTCACCCACCCTCCTCATTTCTCGTGAGGATTCCAGAATGCATGAACTTGTTTCAAGATTCCTCCGTTTGGGCCCTGAACCATTTGGGACAACTTGAGCCAGAAGAAGACGAACTTTTTTCAACGTCTCGGAATTGCTTGGAAACTCACCCACCCTCCTCATTTCTCGCGAGGATTCCAGAATGCATGAACTTGTTTCGAGATTCCTCCGGTTGGGCCCTGAACCATTTGGGACAACTTGAGGCAAAAGAAGACGAACTTTTTTCAACGTCTCGGAATTGGTTGGAAACTCACCCACCCTCCTCATTTCTCGTGAGGATTCCAGAATGCATGAACTTGTTTCGAGATTCCTCCGGTTGGGCCCTGAACCATTTGGCAAGACTTGAGGCAGAAGAAAACGAACTTTTTTCAACGACTCCGAATTGCGTGGAAACTCACCCACCCTCCTCATTTCTCGTGAGGATTCCAGAATGCATGAACTTGTTTCGAGATTCCTCCGTTTGGGCCCTGAACCATTTGGCAAGACTTGAGGCAGAAGAAAACGAACTTTTTTCAACGACTCCGAATTGCGTGGAAACTCACCCACCCTCCTCATTTCTCGTGAGGTTTCCAGAATGCATGAACTTGTTTCGAGATTCCTCCCTTTGGGCCCTGAACCATTTGGGACAACTTGAGGCAGAAGAAGACGAACTTTTTTCAACGTCTCGGAATTGCGTGGAAACTCACCCACCCTCCTCATTTCTCGTCAGGACTCCAGAATGCAAGAACTTGTTTCGAGATTCCTCCGTTTGGGCCCTGAACCATTTCGGACAACTTGAGGCAGAAGAAGACGAACTTTTTTCAACGACTCCGAATTGCGTGGAAACTCACCCACCCTCCTCATTTCTCGTGAGGATTCCAGAATGCATGAACTTGTTTCGAGATTCCTCCCTTTGGGCCCTGAACCATTTGGGACAACTTGAGGCAGAAGAAGACGAAATTTTTTCAACGACTCCGAATTGCGTGGAAACTCACCCACCCTCCTCATTTCTCGTGAGGATTCCAGAATGCATGAACTTGTTTCGAGATTCCTCCCTTTGGGCCCTGAACCATATGGGACAACTTGAGGCAGAAGAAGACGAACTTTTTTCAACGTCTCGGAATTGCTTGGAAACTCACCCACCCTCCTCATTTCTCGTGAGGATTCCAGAATGCATGAACTTGTTTCGAGATTCCTCCGTTTGGGCCCTGAACCATATGGGACAACTTGAGGCAGAAGAAGACGAACTTTTTTCAACGTCTCCGAATTGCGTGAAAACTCACCCACCCTCCTCATTTCTCGTGAGGATTCCAGAATGCATGAACTTGTTTCGAGATTCCTCCGTTTGGGCCCTGAACCATTTGGGACAACTTGAGGCAGAAGAAGACGAACTTTTTTCAACGTCTCCGAATTGCGTGGAAACTCACCCACCCTCCTCATTTCTCGTGAGGATTCCAGAATGCATGAACTTGTTTCCAGATTCCTCCCTTTTGGCCCTGAACCATATGGGACAACTTGAGGCAGAAGAAGACGAACTTTTTTCAACGTCTCGGAATTGCTTCGAAACTCACCCACCCTCCTCATTTCTCGTGAGGATTCCAGAGTGCATGAACTTTTTTCGAGATTCCTCCCTTTTGGCCCTGAACCATATGGGACAACTTGAGCCAGAAGAAGACGAACTTTTTTCAACGTCTCCGAATTGCGTGGAAACTCACCCACCCTCCTCATTTCTCGTGAGGATTCCAGAATGCATGAACTTGTTTCGAGATTCCTCTGTTTGGGCCCTGAACCATTTGGGACAACTTGAGGCAGAAGAAGACGAAATTTTTTCAACGACTCCGAATTGCGTGGAAACTCACCCACCCTCCTCATTTCTCGTGAGGATTCCAGAATGCATGAACTTGTTTCGAGATTCCTCCCTTTGGGCCCTGAACCATATGGGACAACTTGAGGCAGAAGAAGACGAACTTTTTTCAACGTCTCCGAATTGCGTGGAAACTCACCCACCCTCCTCATTTCTCGTGAGGATTCCAGAATGCATGAACTTGTTTCGAGATTCCTCCCTTTGGGCCCTGAACCATTTGGGACAACTTGAGGCAGAAGAAGACGAACTTTTTTCAACGTCTCGGAATTTCTTGGAAACTCACCCACCCTCCTCATTTCTCGTGAGGATTCCAGAATGCATGAACTTGTTTCGAGACTCCTCCGTTTGGGCCCTGAACCATTTGGGAAACCTTGAGGCAGAAGAAGACGAACTTTTTTCAACGTCTCGGAATTGCTTGGAAACTCACCCACCCTCCTCATTTCTCGTGAGCATTCCAGAATGCATGAACTTGTTTCGAGATTCCTCCGGTTGGGCCCTGAACCATTTGGGACAACTTGAGGCAGAAGAAGACGAACTTTTTTCAACGTCTCGGAATTGGTTGGAAACTCACCCACCCTCCTCATTTCTCGTGAGGATTCCAGAATGCATGAACTTGTTTCGAGATTCCTCCGGTTGGGCCCTGAACCATTTGGGACAACTTGAGGCAGAAGAAGACGAACTTTTTTCAACGTCTCGGAATTGGTTGGAAACTCACCCACCCTCCTCATTTCTCGTGAGGATTCCAGAATGCATGAACTTGTTTCGAGATTCCTCCGGTTGGGCCCTGAACCATTTGGGAAGACTTGAGGCAGAAGAAGACGAACTTTTTTCAACGTCTCCGAATTGCGTGGAAACTCACCCACCCTCCTCATTTCTCGTGAGGATTCCAGAATGCATGAACTTGTTTCGAGATTCCTCCGTTTGGGCCCTGAACCATTTGGGACAACTTGAGGCAGAAGAAGACGAACTTTTTTCAACGTCTCCGAATTGCGTGGAAACTCACCCACCCTCCTCATTTCTCGTGAGGATTCCAGAATGCATGAACTTGTTTCCAGATTCCTCCCTTTCGGCCCTGAACCATATGGGACAACTTGAGGCAGAAGAAGACGAACTTTTTTCAACGTCTCGGAATTGCTTCGAAACTCACCCACCCTCCTCATTTCTCGTGAGGATTCCAGAGTGCATGAACTTTTTTCGAGATTCCTCCCTTTTGGCCCTGAACCATATGGGACAACTTGAGCCAGAAGAAGACGAACTTTTTTCAACGTCTCCGAATTGCGTGGAAACTCACCCACCCTCCTCATTTCTCGTGAGGATTCCAGAATGCATGAACTTGTTTCGAGATTCCTCTGTTTGGGCCCTGAACCATTTGGGACAACTTGAGGCAGAAGAAGACGAAATTTTTTCAACGACTCCGAATTGCGTGGAAACTCACCCACCCTCCTCATTTCTCGTGAGGATTCCAGAATGCATGAACTTGTTTCGAGATTCCTCCCTTTGGGCCCTGAACCATATGGGACAACTTGAGGCAGAAGAAGACGAACTTTTTTCAACGTCTCCGAATTGCGTGGAAACTCACCCACCCTCCTCATTTCTCGTGAGGATTCCAGAATGCATGAACTTGTTTCGAGATTCCTCCCTTTGGGCCCTGAACCATTTGGGACAACTTGAGGCAGAAGAAGACGAACTTTTTTCAACGTCTCGGAATTTCTTGGAAACTCACCCACCCTCCTCATTTCTCGTGAGGATTCCAGAATGCATGAACTTGTTTCGAGACTCCTCCGTTTGGGCCCTGAACCATTTGGGAAACCTTGAGGCAGAAGAAGACGAACTTTTTTCAACGTCTCGGAATTGCTTGGAAACTCACCCACCCTCCTCATTTCTCGTGAGCATTCCAGAATGCATGAACTTGTTTCGAGATTCCTCCGGTTGGGCCCTGAACCATTTGGGACAACTTGAGGCAGAAGAAGACGAACTTTTTTCAACGTCTCGGAATTGGTTGGAAACTCACCCACCCTCCTCATTTCTCGTGAGGATTCCAGAATGCATGAACTTGTTTCGAGATTCCTCCGGTTGGGCCCTGAACCATTTGGGACAACTTGAGGCAGAAGAAGACGAACTTTTTTCAACGTCTCGGAATTGGTTGGAAACTCACCCACCCTCCTCATTTCTCGTGAGGATTCCAGAATGCATGAACTTGTTTCGAGATTCCTCCGGTTGGGCCCTGAACCATTTGGGAAGACTTGAGGCAGAAGAAGACGAACTTTTTTCAACGTCTCCGAATTGCGTGGAAACTCACCCACCCTCCTCATTTCTCGTGAGGATTCCAGAATGCATGAACTTGTTTCGAGATTCCTCCGTTTGGGCCCTGAACCATTTGGGACAACTTGAGGCAGAAGAAGACGAACTTTTTTCAACGACTCCGAATTGCGTGGAAACTCACCCACCCTCCTCATTTCTCGTGAGGTTTCCAGAATGCATGAACTTGTTTCGAGATTCCTCCCTTTGGGCCCTGAACCATTTGGGACAACTTGAGGCAGAAGAAGACGAACTTTTTTCAACGTCTCGGAATTGCGTGGAAACTCACCCACCCTCCTCATTTCTCGTCAGGACTCCAGAATGCAAGAACTTGTTTCGAGATTCCTCCGTTTGGGCCCTGAACCATTTCGGACAACTTGAGGCAGAAGAAGACGAACTTTTTTCAACGACTCCGAATTGCGTGGAAACTCACCCACCCTCCTCATTTCTCGTGAGGATTCCAGAATGCATGAACTTGTTTCGAGATTCCTCCCTTTGGGCCCTGAACCATTTGGGACAACTTGAGGCAGAAGAAGACGAAATTTTTTCAACGACTCCGAATTGCGTGGAAACTCACCCACCCTCCTCATTTCTCGTGAGGATTCCAGAATGCATGAACTTGTTTCGAGATTCCTCCCTTTGGGCCCTGAACCATATGGGACAACTTGAGGCAGAAGAAGACGAACTTTTTTCAACGTCTCGGAATTGCTTGGAAACTCACCCACCCTCCTCATTTCTCGTGAGGATTCCAGAATGCATGAACTTGTTTCGAGATTCCTCCGTTTGGGCCCTGAACCATATGGGACAACTTGAGGCAGAAGAAGACGAACTTTTTTCAACGTCTCCGAATTGCGTGAAAACTCACCCACCCTCCTCATTTCTCGTGAGGATTCCAGAATGCATGAACTTGTTTCGAGATTCCTCCGTTTGGGCCCTGAACCATTTGGGACAACTTGAGGCAGAAGAAGACGAACTTTTTTCAACGTCTCCGAATTGCGTGGAAACTCACCCACCCTCCTCATTTCTCGTGAGGATTCCAGAATGCATGAACTTGTTTCCAGATTCCTCCCTTTTGGCCCTGAACCATATGGGACAACTTGAGGCAGAAGAAGACGAACTTTTTTCAACGTCTCGGAATTGCTTCGAAACTCACCCACCCTCCTCATTTCTCGTGAGGATTCCAGAGTGCATGAACTTTTTTCGAGATTCCTCCCTTTTGGCCCTGAACCATATGGGACAACTTGAGCCAGAAGAAGACGAACTTTTTTCAACGTCTCCGAATTGCGTGGAAACTCACCCACCCTCCTCATTTCTCGTGAGGATTCCAGAATGCATGAACTTGTTTCGAGATTCCTCTGTTTGGGCCCTGAACCATTTGGGACAACTTGAGGCAGAAGAAGACGAAATTTTTTCAACGACTCCGAATTGCGTGGAAACTCACCCACCCTCCTCATTTCTCGTGAGGATTCCAGAATGCATGAACTTGTTTCGAGATTCCTCCCTTTGGGCCCTGAACCATATGGGACAACTTGAGGCAGAAGAAGACGAACTTTTTTCAACGTCTCCGAATTGCGTGGAAACTCACCCACCCTCCTCATTTCTCGTGAGGATTCCAGAATGCATGAACTTGTTTCGAGATTCCTCCCTTTGGGCCCTGAACCATTTGGGACAACTTGAGGCAGAAGAAGACGAACTTTTTTCAACGTCTCGGAATTTCTTGGAAACTCACCCACCCTCCTCATTTCTCGTGAGGATTCCAGAATGCATGAACTTGTTTCGAGACTCCTCCGTTTGGGCCCTGAACCATTTGGGAAACCTTGAGGCAGAAGAAGACGAACTTTTTTCAACGTCTCGGAATTGCTTGGAAACTCACCCACCCTCCTCATTTCTCGTGAGCATTCCAGAATGCATGAACTTGTTTCGAGATTCCTCCGGTTGGGCCCTGAACCATTTGGGACAACTTGAGGCAGAAGAAGACGAACTTTTTTCAACGTCTCGGAATTGGTTGGAAACTCACCCACCCTCCTCATTTCTCGTGAGGATTCCAGAATGCATGAACTTGTTTCGAGATTCCTCCGGTTGGGCCCTGAACCATTTGGGACAACTTGAGGCAGAAGAAGACGAACTTTTTTCAACGTCTCGGAATTGGTTGGAAACTCACCCACCCTCCTCATTTCTCGTGAGGATTCCAGAATGCATGAACTTGTTTCGAGATTCCTCCGGTTGGGCCCTGAACCATTTGGGAAGACTTGAGGCAGAAGAAGACGAACTTTTTTCAACGTCTCCGAATTGCGTGGAAACTCACCCACCCTCCTCATTTCTCGTGAGGATTCCAGAATGCATGAACTTGTTTCGAGATTCCTCCGTTTGGGCCCTGAACCATTTGGGACAACTTGAGGCAGAAGAAGACGAACTTTTTTCAACGTCTCCGAATTGCGTGGAAACTCACCCACCCTCCTCATTTCTCGTGAGGATTCCAGAATGCATGAACTTGTTTCCAGATTCCTCCCTTTCGGCCCTGAACCATATGGGACAACTTGAGGCAGAAGAAGACGAACTTTTTTCAACGTCTCGGAATTGCTTCGAAACTCACCCACCCTCCTCATTTCTCGTGAGGATTCCAGAGTGCATGAACTTTTTTCGAGATTCCTCCCTTTTGGCCCTGAACCATATGGGACAACTTGAGCCAGAAGAAGACGAACTTTTTTCAACGTCTCCGAATTGCGTGGAAACTCACCCACCCTCCTCATTTCTCGTGAGGATTCCAGAATGCATGAACTTGTTTCGAGATTCCTCTGTTTGGGCCCTGAACCATTTGGGACAACTTGAGGCAGAAGAAGACGAAATTTTTTCAACGACTCCGAATTGCGTGGAAACTCACCCACCCTCCTCATTTCTCGTGAGGATTCCAGAATGCATGAACTTGTTTCGAGATTCCTCCCTTTGGGCCCTGAACCATATGGGACAACTTGAGGCAGAAGAAGACGAACTTTTTTCAACGTCTCCGAATTGCGTGGAAACTCACCCACCCTCCTCATTTCTCGTGAGGATTCCAGAATGCATGAACTTGTTTCGAGATTCCTCCCTTTGGGCCCTGAACCATTTGGGACAACTTGAGGCAGAAGAAGACGAACTTTTTTCAACGTCTCGGAATTTCTTGGAAACTCACCCACCCTCCTCATTTCTCGTGAGGATTCCAGAATGCATGAACTTGTTTCGAGACTCCTCCGTTTGGGCCCTGAACCATTTGGGAAACCTTGAGGCAGAAGAAGACGAACTTTTTTCAACGTCTCGGAATTGCTTGGAAACTCACCCACCCTCCTCATTTCTCGTGAGCATTCCAGAATGCATGAACTTGTTTCGAGATTCCTCCGGTTGGGCCCTGAACCATTTGGGACAACTTGAGGCAGAAGAAGACGAACTTTTTTCAACGTCTCGGAATTGGTTGGAAACTCACCCACCCTCCTCATTTCTCGTGAGGATTCCAGAATGCATGAACTTGTTTCGAGATTCCTCCGGTTGGGCCCTGAACCATTTGGGACAACTTGAGGCAGAAGAAGACGAACTTTTTTCAACGTCTCGGAATTGGTTGGAAACTCACCCACCCTCCTCATTTCTCGTGAGGATTCCAGAATGCATGAACTTGTTTCGAGATTCCTCCGGTTGGGCCCTGAACCATTTGGGAAGACTTGAGGCAGAAGAAGACGAACTTTTTTCAACGTCTCCGAATTGCGTGGAAACTCACCCACCCTCCTCATTTCTCGTGAGGATTCCAGAATGCATGAACTTGTTTCGAGATTCCTCCGTTTGGGCCCTGAACCATTTGGGACAACTTGAGGCAGAAGAAGACGAACTTTTTTCAACGTCTCCGAATTGCGTGGAAACTCACCCACCCTCCTCATTTCTCGTGAGGATTCCAGAATGCATGAACTTGTTTCCAGATTCCTCCCTTTCGGCCCTGAACCATATGGGACAACTTGAGGCAGAAGAAGACGAACTTTTTTCAACGTCTCGGAATTGCTTCGAAACTCACCCACCCTCCTCATTTCTCGTGAGGATTCCAGAGTGCATGAACTTTTTTCGAGATTCCTCCCTTTTGGCCCTGAACCATATGGGACAACTTGAGCCAGAAGAAGACGAACTTTTTTCAACGTCTCCGAATTGCGTGGAAACTCACCCACCCTCCTCATTTCTCGTGAGGATTCCAGAATGCATGAACTTGTTTCGAGATTCCTCTGTTTGGGCCCTGAACCATTTGGGACAACTTGAGGCAGAAGAAGACGAAATTTTTTCAACGACTCCGAATTGCGTGGAAACTCACCCACCCTCCTCATTTCTCGTGAGGATTCCAGAATGCATGAACTTGTTTCGAGATTCCTCCCTTTGGGCCCTGAACCATATGGGACAACTTGAGGCAGAAGAAGACGAACTTTTTTCAACGTCTCCGAATTGCGTGGAAACTCACCCACCCTCCTCATTTCTCGTGAGGATTCCAGAATGCATGAACTTGTTTCGAGATTCCTCCCTTTGGGCCCTGAACCATTTGGGACAACTTGAGGCAGAAGAAGACGAACTTTTTTCAACGTCTCGGAATTTCTTGGAAACTCACCCACCCTCCTCATTTCTCGTGAGGATTCCAGAATGCATGAACTTGTTTCGAGACTCCTCCGTTTGGGCCCTGAACCATTTGGGAAACCTTGAGGCAGAAGAAGACGAACTTTTTTCAACGTCTCGGAATTGCTTGGAAACTCACCCACCCTCCTCATTTCTCGTGAGCATTCCAGAATGCATGAACTTGTTTCGAGATTCCTCCGGTTGGGCCCTGAACCATTTGGGACAACTTGAGGCAGAAGAAGACGAACTTTTTTCAACGTCTCGGAATTGGTTGGAAACTCACCCACCCTCCTCATTTCTCGTGAGGATTCCAGAATGCATGAACTTGTTTCGAGATTCCTCCGGTTGGGCCCTGAACCATTTGGGACAACTTGAGGCAGAAGAAGACGAACTTTTTTCAACGTCTCGGAATTGGTTGGAAACTCACCCACCCTCCTCATTTCTCGTGAGGATTCCAGAATGCATGAACTTGTTTCGAGATTCCTCCGGTTGGGCCCTGAACCATTTGGGAAGACTTGAGGCAGAAGAAGACGAACTTTTTTCAACGTCTCCGAATTGCGTGGAAACTCACCCACCCTCCTCATTTCTCGTGAGGATTCCAGAATGCATGAACTTGTTTCGAGATTCCTCCGTTTGGGCCCTGAACCATTTGGGACAACTTGAGGCAGAAGAAGACGAACTTTTTTCAACGTCTCCGAATTGCGTGGAAACTCACCCACCCTCCTCATTTCTCGTGAGGATTCCAGAATGCATGAACTTGTTTCCAGATTCCTCCCTTTCGGCCCTGAACCATATGGGACAACTTGAGGCAGAAGAAGACGAACTTTTTTCAACGTCTCGGAATTGCTTCGAAACTCACCCACCCTCCTCATTTCTCGTGAGGATTCCAGAGTGCATGAACTTTTTTCGAGATTCCTCCCTTTTGGCCCTGAACCATATGGGACAACTTGAGCCAGAAGAAGACGAACTTTTTTCAACGTCTCCGAATTGCGTGGAAACTCACCCACCCTCCTCATTTCTCGTGAGGATTCCAGAATGCATGAACTTGTTTCGAGATTCCTCCGTTTGGGCCCTGAACCATTTGGGACAACTTGAGGCAGAAGAAGACGAAATTTTTTCAACGACTCCGAATTGCGTGGAAACTCACCCACCCTCCTCATTTCTCGTGAGGATTCCAGAATGCATGAACTTGTTTCGAGATTCCTCCCTTTGGGCCCTGAACCATATGGGACAACTTGAGGCAGAAGAAGACGAACTTTTTTCAACGTCTCCGAATTGCGTGGAAACTCACCCACCCTCCTCATTTCTCGTGAGGATTCCAGAATGCATGAACTTGTTTCGAGATTCCTCCGTTTGGGCCCTGAACCATTTGGGACAACTTGAGGCAGAAGAAGACGAACTTTTTTCAATGTCTCCGAATTGCGTGGAAACTCACCCACCCTCCTCATTTCTCGTGAGGATTCCAGAATGCATGAACTTGTTTCCAGATTCCTCCCTTTCGGCCCTGAACCATATGGGACAACTTGAGCCAGAAGAAGACGAACTTTTTTCAACGTCTCCGAATTGCGTGGAAACTCACCCACCCTCCTCATTTCTCGTGAGGATTCCAGAATGCATGAACTTGTTTCGAGATTCCTCCGTTTGGGCCCTGAACCATTTGGGACAACTTGAGGCAGAAGAAAACGAACTTTTTTCAACGACTCCGAATTGCGTGGAAACTCACCCACCCTCCTCATTTCTCGTGAGGATTCCAGAATGCATGAACTTGTTTCGAGATTCCTCCGTTTGGGCCCTGAACCATTTGGGACAACTTGAGGCAGAAGAAGACGAAATTTTTTCAACGACTCCGAATTGCGTGGAAACTCACCCACCCTCCTCATTTCTCGTGAGGATTCCAGAATGCATGAACTTGTTTCGAGATTCCTCCCTTTGGGCCCTGAACCATATGGGACAACTTGAGGCAGAAGAAGACGAACTTTCTTCAACGTCTCCGAATTGCGTGGAAACTCACCCACCCTCCTCATTTCTCGTGAGGATTCCAGAATGCATGAACTTGTTTCAAGATTCCTCCGTTTGGGCCCTGAACCATTTGGGACAACTTGAGCCAGAAGAAGACGAACTTTTTTCAACGTCTCGGAATTGCTTGGAAACTCACCCACCCTCCTCATTTCTCGCGAGGATTCCAGAATGCATGAACTTGTTTCGAGATTCCTCCGGTTGGGCCCTGAACCATTTGGGACAACTTGAGGCAAAAGAAGACGAACTTTTTTCAACGTCTCGGAATTGGTTGGAAACTCACCCACCCTCCTCATTTCTCGTGAGGATTCCAGAATGCATGAACTTGTTTCGAGATTCCTCCGTTTGGGCCCTGAACCATTTGGCAAGACTTGAGGCAGAAGAAAACGAACTTTTTTCAACGACTCCGAATTGCGTGGAAACTCACCCACCCTCCTCATTTCTCGTGAGGTTTCCAGAATGCATGAACTTGTTTCGAGATTCCTCCCTTTGGGCCCTGAACCATTTGGGACAACTTGAGGCAGAAGAAGACGAACTTTTTTCAACGTCTCCGAATTGCGTGGAAACTCACCCACCCTCCTCATTTCTCGTCAGGACTCCAGAATGCACGAACTTGTTTCGAGATTCCTCCGTTTGGGCCCTGAACCATTTCGGACAACTTGAGGCAGAAGAAGACGAACTTTTTTCAACGACTCCGAATTGCGTGGAAACTCACCCACCCTCCTCATTTCTCGTGAGGATTCCAGAACGCATGAACTTGTTTCGAGATTCCTCCCTTTGGGCCCTGAACCATTTGGGACAACTTGAGGCAGAAGAAGACGAACTTTTTTCAACGTCTCCGTATTGCGTGGAAACTCACCCACCCTCCTCATTTCTCGTGAGGATTCCAGAATGCATGAACTTGTTTCCAGATTCCTCCCTTTCGGCCCTGAACCATATGGGACAACTTGAGGCAGAAGAAGACGAACTTTTTTCAACGTCTCGGAATTGCTTCGAAACTCACCCACCCTCCTCATTTCTCGTGAGGATTCCAGAGTGCATGAACTTTTTTCGAGATTCCTCCCTTTTGGCCCTGAACCATATGGGACAACTTGAGCCAGAAGAAGACGAACTTTTTTCAACGTCTCCGAATTGCGTGGAAACTCACCCACCCTCCTCATTTCTCGTGAGGATTCCAGAATGCATGAACTTGTTTCGAGATTCCTCCGTTTGGGCCCTGAACCATTTGGGACAACTTGAGGCAGAAGAAGACGAAATTTTTTCAACGACTCCGAATTGCGTGGAAACTCACCCACCCTCCTCATTTCTCGTGAGGATTCCAGAATGCATGAACTTGTTTCGAGATTCCTCCCTTTGGGCCCTGAACCATATGGGACAACTTGAGGCAGAAGAAGACGAACTTTTTTCAACGTCTCGGAATTGCTTGGAAACTCACCCACCCTCCTCATTTCTCGTGAGGATTCCAGAATGCATGAACTTGTTTCGAGATTCCTCCGTTTGGGCCCTGAACCATTTGGGACAACTTGAGGCAGAAGAAGACGAACTTTTTTCAATGTCTCCGAATTGCGTGGAAACTCACCCACCCTCCTCATTTCTCGTGAGGATTCCAGAATGCATGAACTTGTTTCCAGATTCCTCCCTTTCGGCCCTGAACCATATGGGACAACTTGAGGCAGAAGAAGACGAACTTTTTTCAACGTCTCGGAATTGCTTCGAAACTCACCCACCCTCCTCATTTCTCGTGAGGATTCCAGAGTGCATGAACTTTTTTCGAGATTCCTCCCTTTTGGCCCTAAACCATATGGGACAACTTGAGCCAGAAGAAGACGAACTTTTTTCAACGTCTCCGAATTGCGTGGAAACTCACCCACCCTCCTCATTTCTCGTGAGGATTCCAGAATGCATGAACTTGTTTCGAGATTCCTCCGTTTGGGCCCTGAACCATTTGGGACAACTTGAGGCAGAAGAAGACGAAATTTTTTCAACGACTCCGAATTGCGTGGAAACTCACCCACCCTCCTCATTTCTCGTGAGGATTCCAGAATGCATGAACTTGTTTCGAGATTCCTCCCTTTGGGCCCTGAACCATATGGGACAACTTGAGGCAGAAGAAGACGAACTTTTTTCAACGTCTCCGAATTGCGTGAAAACTCACCCACCCGCCTCATTTCTCGTGAGGATTCCAGAATGCATGAACTTGTTTCGAGATTCCTCCGTTTGGGCCCTGAACCATTTGGGACAACTTGAGGCAGAAGAAGACGAACTTTTTTCAACGTCTCCGAATTGCGTGGAAACTCACCCACCCTCCTCATTTCTCGTGAGGATTCCAGAATGCATGAACTTGTTTCCAGATTCCTCCCTTTCGGCCCTGAACCATATGGGACAACTTGAGGCAGAAGAAGACGAACTTTTTTCAACGTCTCGGAATTGCTTCGAAACTCACCCACCCTCCTCATTTCTCGTGAGGATTCCAGAGTGCATGAACTTTTTTCGAGATTCCTCCCTTTTGGCCCTGAACCATATGGGACAACTTGAGCCAGAAGAAGACGAACTTTTTTCAACGTCTCCGAATTGCGTGGAAACTCACCCACCCTCCTCATTTCTCGTGAGGATTCCAGAATGCATGAACTTGTTTCGAGATTCCTCCGTTTGGGCCCTGAACCATTTGGGACAACTTGAGGCAGAAGAAGACGAAATTTTTTCAACGACTCCGAATTGCGTGGAAACTCACCCACCCTCCTCATTTCTCGTGAGGATTCCAGAATGCATGAACTTGTTTCGAGATTCCTCCCTTTGGGCCCTGAACCATATGGGACAACTTGAGGCAGAAGAAGACGAACTTTTTTCAACGTCTCGGAATTGCTTGGAAACTCACCCACCCTCCTCATTTCTCGTGAGGATTCCAGAATGCATGAACTTGTTTCGAGATTCCTCCGTTTGGGCCCTGAACCATTTGGGACAACTTGAGGCAGAAGAAGACGAACTTTTTTCAATGTCTCCGAATTGCGTGGAAACTCACCCACCCTCCTCATTTCTCGTGAGGATTCCAGAATGCATGAACTTGTTTCCAGATTCCTCCCTTTCGGCCCTGAACCATATGGGACAACTTGAGGCAGAAGAAGACGAACTTTTTTCAACGTCTCGGAATTGCTTCGAAACTCACCCACCCTCCTCATTTCTCGTGAGGATTCCAGAGTGCATGAACTTTTTTCGAGATTCCTCCCTTTTGGCCCTAAACCATATGGGACAACTTGAGCCAGAAGAAGACGAACTTTTTTCAACGTCTCCGAATTGCGTGGAAACTCACCCACCCTCCTCATTTCTCGTGAGGATTCCAGAATGCATGAACTTGTTTCGAGATTCCTCCGTTTGGGCCCTGAACCATTTGGGACAACTTGAGGCAGAAGAAGACGAAATTTTTTCAACGACTCCGAATTGCGTGGAAACTCACCCACCCTCCTCATTTCTCGTGAGGATTCCAGAATGCATGAACTTGTTTCGAGATTCCTCCCTTTGGGCCCTGAACCATATGGGACAACTTGAGGCAGAAGAAGACGAACTTTTTTCAACGTCTCCGAATTGCGTGAAAACTCACCCACCCGCCTCATTTCTCGTGAGGATTCCAGAATGCATGAACTTGTTTCGAGATTCCTCCGTTTGGGCCCTGAACCATTTGGGACAACTTGAGGCAGAAGAAGACGAACTTTTTTCAACGTCTCCGAATTGCGTGGAAACTCACCCACCCTCCTCATTTCTCGTGAGGATTCCAGAATGCATGAACTTGTTTCCAGATTCCTCCCTTTCGGCCCTGAACCATATGGGACAACTTGAGGCAGAAGAAGACGAACTTTTTTCAACGTCTCGGAATTGCTTCGAAACTCACCCACCCTCCTCATTTCTCGTGAGGATTCCAGAGTGCATGAACTTTTTTCGAGATTCCTCCCTTTTGGCCCTGAACCATATGGGACAACTTGAGCCAGAAGAAGACGAACTTTTTTCAACGTCTCCGAATTGCGTGGAAACTCACCCACCCTCCTCATTTCTCGTGAGGATTCCAGAATGCTTGAACTTGTTTCGAGATTCCTCCCTTTGGGCCCTGAACCATATGGGACAACTTGAGGCAGAAGAAGACGAACTTTTTTCAACGTCTCCGAATTGCGTGGAAACTCACCCACCCTCCTCATTTCTCGTGAGGATTCCAGAATGCATGAACTTGTTTCGAGATTCCTCCCTTTGGGCCCTGAACCATTTGGGACAACTTGAGGCAGAAGAAGACGAACTTTTTTCAACGTCTCGGAATTTCTTGGAAACTCACCCACCCTCCTCATTTCTCGTGAGGATTCCAGAATGCATGAACTTGTTTCGAGACTCCTCCGTTTGGGCCCTGAACCATTTGGGAAACCTTGAGGCAGAAGAAGACGAACTTTTTTCAACGTCTCGGAATTGCTTGGAAACTCACCCACCCTCCTCATTTCTCGTGAGCATTCCAGAATGCATGAACTTGTTTCGAGATTCCTCCGGTTGGGCCCTGAACCATTTGGGACAACTTGAGGCAGAAGAAGACGAACTTTTTTCAACGTCTCGGAATTGGTTGGAAACTCACCCACCCTCCTCATTTCTCGTGAGGATTCCAGAATGCATGAACTTGTTTCGAGATTCCTCCGGTTGGGCCCTGAACCATTTGGGACAACTTGAGGCAGAAGAAGACGAACTTTTTTCAACGTCTCGGAATTGCTTCGAAACTCACCCACCCTCCTCATTTCTCGTGAGGATTCCAGAATGCATGAACTTGTTTCGAGATTCCTCCGGTTGGGCCCTGAACCATTTGGGAAGACTTGAGGCAGAAGAAGACGAACTTTTTTCAACGTCTCCGAATTGCGTGGAAACTCACCCACCCTCCTCATTTCTCGTGAGGATTCCAGAATGCATGAACTTGTTTCGAGATTCCTCCGTTTGGGCCCTGAACCATTTGGGACAACTTGAGGCAGAAGAAGACGAACTTTTTTCAACGTCTCCGAATTGCGTGGAAACTCACCCACCCTCCTCATTTCTCGTGAGGATTCCAGAATGCATGAACTTGTTTCCAGATTCCTCCCTTTCGGCCCTGAACCATATGGGACAACTTGAGGCAGAAGAAGACGAACTTTTTTCAACGTCTCGGAATTGCTTCGAAACTCACCCACCCTCCTCATTTCTCGTGAGGATTCCAGAGTGCATGAACTTTTTTCGAGATTCCTCCCTTTTGGCCCTGAACCATATGGGACAACTTGAGCCAGAAGAAGACGAACTTTTTTCAACGTCTCCGAATTGCGTGGAAACTCACCCACCCTCCTCATTTCTCGTGAGGATTCCAGAATGCATGAACTTGTTTCGAGATTCCTCCGTTTGGGCCCTGAACCATTTGGGACAACTTGAGGCAGAAGAAGACGAAATTTTTTCAACGACTCCGAATTGCGTGGAAACTCACCCACCCTCCTCATTTCTCGTGAGGATTCCAGAATGCATGAACTTGTTTCGAGATTCCTCCCTTTGGGCCCTGAACCATATGGGACAACTTGAGGCAGAAGAAGACGAACTTTTTTCAACGTCTCCGAATTGCGTGGAAACTCACCCACCCTCCTCATTTCTCGTGAGGATTCCAGAATGCATGAACTTGTTTCGAGATTCCTCCGTTTGGGCCCTGAACCATTTGGGACAACTTGAGGCAGAAGAAGACGAACTTTTTTCAATGTCTCCGAATTGCGTGGAAACTCACCCACCCTCCTCATTTCTCGTGAGGATTCCAGAATGCATGAACTTGTTTCGAGATTCCTCCCTTTGGGCCCTGAACCATATGGGACAACTTGAGGCAGAAGAAGACGAACTTTTTTCAACGTCGAAGGAATTGCTTCGAAACTCACCCACCCTCCTCATTTCTCGTGAGGATTCCAGAGTGCATGAACTTTTTTCGAGATTCCTCCCTTTTGGCCCTGAACCATATGGGACAACTTGAGCCAGAAGAAGACGAACTTTTTTCAACGTCTCCGAATTGCGTGGAAACTCACCCACCCTCCTCATTTCTCGTGAGGATTCCAGAATGCATGAACTTGTTTCGAGATTCCTCTGTTTGGGCCCTGAACCATTTGGGACAACTTGAGGCAGAAGAAGACGAAATTTTTTCAACGACTCCGAATTGCGTGGAAACTCACCCACCCTCCTCATTTCTCGTGAGGATTCCAGAATGCATGAACTTGTTTCGAGATTCCTCCCTTTGGGCCCTGAACCATATGGGACAACTTGAGGCAGAAGAAGACGAACTTTTTTCAACGTCTCCGAATTGCGTGGAAACTCACCCACCCTCCTCATTTCTCGTGAGGATTCCAGAATGCATGAACTTGTTTCGAGATTCCTCCCTTTGGGCCCTGAACCATTTGGGACAACTTGAGGCAGAAGAAGACGAACTTTTTTCAACGTCTCGGAATTTCTTGGAAACTCACCCACCCTCCTCATTTCTCGTGAGGATTCCAGAATGCATGAACTTGTTTCGAGACTCCTCCGTTTGGGCCCTGAACCATTTGGGAAACCTTGAGGCAGAAGAAGACGAACTTTTTTCAACGTCTCGGAATTGCTTGGAAACTCACCCACCCTCCTCATTTCTCGTGAGCATTCCAGAATGCATGAACTTGTTTCGAGATTCCTCCGGTTGGGCCCTGAACCATTTGGGACAACTTGAGGCAGAAGAAGACGAACTTTTTTCAACGTCTCGGAATTGGTTGGAAACTCACCCACCCTCCTCATTTCTCGTGAGGATTCCAGAATGCATGAACTTGTTTCGAGATTCCTCCGGTTGGGCCCTGAACCATTTGGGACAACTTGAGGCAGAAGAAGACGAACTTTTTTCAACGTCTCGGAATTGGTTGGAAACTCACCCACCCTCCTCATTTCTCGTGAGGATTCCAGAATGCATGAACTTGTTTCGAGATTCCTCCGGTTGGGCCCTGAACCATTTGGGAAGACTTGAGGCAGAAGAAGACGAACTTTTTTCAACGTCTCCGAATTGCGTGGAAACTCACCCACCCTCCTCATTTCTCGTGAGGATTCCAGAATGCATGAACTTGTTTCGAGATTCCTCCGTTTGGGCCCTGAACCATTTGGGACAACTTGAGGCAGAAGAAGACGAACTTTTTTCAACGTCTCCGAATTGCGTGGAAACTCACCCACCCTCCTCATTTCTCGTGAGGATTCCAGAATGCATGAACTTGTTTCCAGATTCCTCCCTTTCGGCCCTGAACCATATGGGACAACTTGAGGCAGAAGAAGACGAACTTTTTTCAACGTCTCGGAATTGCTTCGAAACTCACCCACCCTCCTCATTTCTCGTGAGGATTCCAGAATGCATGAACTTGTTTCGAGATTCCTCCCTTTGGGCCCTGAACCATATGGGACAACTTGAGCCAGAAGAAGACGAACTTTTTTCAACGTCTCCGAATTGCGTGGAAACTCACCCACCCTCCTCATTTCTCGTGAGGATTCCAGAATGCATGAACTTGTTTCGAGATTCCTCCGTTTGGGCCCTGAACCATTTGGGACAACTTGAGGCAGAAGAAGACGAAATTTTTTCAACGACTCCGAATTGCGTGGAAACTCACCCACCCTCCTCATTTCTCGTGAGGATTCCAGAATGCATGAACTTGTTTCGAGATTCCTCCCTTTGGGCCCTGAACCATATGGGACAACTTGAGGCAGAAGAAGACGAACTTTTTTCAACGTCTCCGAATTGCGTGGAAACTCACCCACCCTCCTCATTTCTCGTGAGGATTCCAGAATGCATGAACTTGTTTCGAGATTCCTCCGTTTGGGCCCTGAACCATTTGGGACAACTTGAGGCAGAAGAAGACGAACTTTTTTCAATGTCTCCGAATTGCGTGGAAACTCACCCACCCTCCTCATTTCTCGTGAGGATTCCAGAATGCATGAACTTGTTTCCAGATTCCTCCCTTTCGGCCCTGAACCATATGGGACAACTTGAGGCAGAAGAAGACGAACTTTTTTCAACGTCTCGGAATTGCTTCGAAACTCACCCACCCTCCTCATTTCTCGTGAGGATTCCAGAGTGCATGAACTTTTTTCGAGATTCCTCCCTTTTGGCCCTGAACCATATGAGACAACTTGAGCCAAAAGAAGACGAACTTTTTTCAACGTCTCCGAATTGCGTGGAAACTCACCCACCCTCCTCATTTCTCGTGAGGATTCCAGAATGCATGAACTTGTTTCGAGATTCCTCCGTTTGGGCCCTGAACCATTTGGGACAACTTGAGGCAGAAGAAGACGAACTTTTTTCAATGTCTCCGAATTGCGTGGAAACTCACCCACCCTCCTCATTTCTCGTGAGGATTCCAGAATGCATGAACTTGTTTCCAGATTCCTCCCTTTCGGCCCTGAACCATATGGGACAACTTGAGGCAGAAGAAGACGAACTTTTTTCAACGTCTCGGAATTGCTTCGAAACTCACCCACCCTCCTCATTTCTCGTGAGGATTCCAGAGTGCATGAACTTTTTTCGAGATTCCTCCCTTTTGGCCCTGAACCATATGGGACAACTTGAGCCAGAAGAAGACGAACTTTTTTCAACGTCTCGAATTGCGTGGAAACTCACCCACCCTCCTCATTTCTCGTGAGGATTCCAGAATGCATGAACTTGTTTCGAGATTCCTCCGTTTGGGCCCTGAACCATTTGGGACAACTTGAGGCAGAAGAAGACGAAATTTTTTCAACGACTCCGAATTGCGTGGAAACTCACCCACCCTCCTCATTTCTCGTGAGGATTCCAGAATGCATGAACTTGTTTCGAGATTCCTCCCTTTGGGCCCTGAACCATATGGGACAACTTGAGGCAGAAGAAGACGAACTTTTTTCAACGTCTCCGAATTGCGTGGAAACTCACCCACCCTCCTCATTTCTCGTGAGGATTCCAGAATGCATGAACTTGTTTCGAGAGTCCTCCGTTTGGGCCCTGAACCATTTGGGACAACTTGAGGCAGAAGAAGACGAACTTTTTTCAACGTCTCCGAATTGCGTGGAAACTCACCCACCCTCCTCATTTCTCGTGAGGATTCCAGAATGCATGAACTTGTTTCCAGATTCCTCCCTTTCGGCCCTGAACCATATGGGACAACTTGAGGCAGAAGAAGACGAACTTTTTTCAACGTCTCGGAATTGCTTCGAAACTCACCCACCCTCCTCATTTCTCGTGAGGATTCCAGAGTGCATGAACTTTTTTCGAGATTCCTCCCTTTTGGCCCTGAACCATATGGGACAACTTGAGCCAGAAGAAGACGAACTTTTTTCAACGTCTCCGAATTGCGTGGAAACTCACCCACCCTCCTCATTTCTCGTGAGGATTCCAGAATGCATGAACTTGTTTCGAGATTCCTCTGTTTGGGCCCTGAACCATTTGGGACAACTTGAGGCAGAAGAAGACGAAATTTTTTCAACGACTCCGAATTGCGTGGAAACTCACCCACCCTCCTCATTTCTCGTGAGGATTCCAGAATGCATGAACTTGTTTCGAGATTCCTCCCTTTGGGCCCTGAACCATATGGGACAACTTGAGGCAGAAGAAGACGAACTTTTTTCAACGTCTCCGAATTGCGTGGAAACTCACCCACCCTCCTCATTTCTCGTGAGGATTCCAGAATGCATGAACTTGTTTCGAGATTCCTCCCTCTGGGCCCTGAACCATTTGGGACAACTTGAGGCAGAAGAAGACGAACTTTTTTCAACGTCTCGGAATTTCTTGGAAACTCACCCACCCTCCTCATTTCTCGTGAGGATTCCAGAATGCATGAACTTGTTTCGAGACTCCTCCGTTTGGGCCCTGAACCATTTGGGAAACCTTGAGGCAGAAGAAGACGAACTTTTTTCAACGTCTCGGAATTGCTTGGAAACTCACCCACCCTCCTCATTTCTCGTGAGCATTCCAGAATGCATGAACTTGTTTCGAGATTCCTCCGGTTGGGCCCTGAACCATTTGGGACAACTTGAGGCAGAAGAAGACGAACTTTTTTCAACGTCTCGGAATTGGTTGGAAACTCACCCACCCTCCTCATTTCTCGTGAGGATTCCAGAATGCATGAACTTGTTTCGAGATTCCTCCGGTTGGGCCCTGAACCATTTGGGACAACTTGAGGCAGAAGAAGACGAACTTTTTTCAACGTCTCGGAATTGGTTGGAAACTCACCCACCCTCCTCATTTCTCGTGAGGATTCCAGAATGCATGAACTTGTTTCGAGATTCCTCCGGTTGGGCCCTGAACCATTTGGGAAGACTTGAGGCAGAAGAAGACGAACTTTTTTCAACGTCTCCGAATTGCGTGGAAACTCACCCACCCTCCTCATTTCTCGTGAGGATTCCAGAATGCATGAACTTGTTTCGAGATTCCTCCGTTTGGGCCCTGAACCATTTGGGACAACTTGAGGCAGAAGAAGACGAACTTTTTTCAACGTCTCCGAATTGCGTGGAAACTCACCCACCCTCCTCATTTCTCGTGAGGATTCCAGAATGCATGAACTTGTTTCCAGATTCCTCCCTTTCGGCCCTGAACCATATGGGACAACTTGAGGCAGAAGAAGACGAACTTTTTTCAACGTCTCGGAATTGCTTCGAAACTCACCCACCCTCCTCATTTCTCGTGAGGATTCCAGAGTGCATGAACTTTTTTCGAGATTCCTCCCTTTTGGCCCTGAACCATATGGGACAACTTGAGCCAGAAGAAGACGAACTTTTTTCAACGTCTCCGAATTGCGTGGAAACTCACCCACCCTCCTCATTTCTCGTGAGGATTCCAGAATGCATGAACTTGTTTCGAGATTCCTCCGTTTGGGCCCTGAACCATTTGGGACAACTTGAGGCAGAAGAAGACGAAATTTTTTCAACGACTCCGAATTGCGTGGAAACTCACCCACCCTCCTCATTTCTCGTGAGGATTCCAGAATGCATGAACTTGTTTCGAGATTCCTCTCTATGGGCCCTGAACCATATGGGACAACTTGAGGCAGAAGAAGACGAACTTTTTTCAACGTCTCCGAATTGCGTGGAAACTCACCCACCCTCCTCATTTCTCGTGAGGATTCCAGAATGCATGAACTTGTTTCGATATTCCTCCGTTTGGGCCCTGAACCATTTGGGACAACTTGAGGCAGAAGAAGACGAACTTTTTTCAACGTCTCCGAATTGCGTGGAAACTCACCCACCCTCCTCATTTCTCGTGAGGATTCCAGAATGCATGAACTTGTTTCCAGATTCCTCCCTTTCGGCCCTGAACCATATGGGACAACTTGAGGCAGAAGAAGACGAACTTTTTTCAACGTCTCGGAATTGCTTCGAAACTCACCCACCCTCCTCATTTCTCGTGAGGATTCCAGAGTGCATGAACTTTTTTCGAGATTCCTCCCTTTTGGCCCTGAACCATATGGGACAACTTGAGCCAGAAGAAGACGAACTTTTTTCAACGTCTCCGAATTGCGTGGAAACTCACCCACCCTCCTCATTTCTCGTGAGGATTCCAGAATGCATGAACTTGTTTCGAGATTCCTCTGTTTGGGCCCTGAACCATTTGGGACAACTTGAGGCAGAAGAAGACGAAATTTTTTCAACGACTCCGAATTGCGTGGAAACTCACCCACCCTCCTCATTTCTCGTGAGGATTCCAGAATGCATGAACTTGTTTCGAGATTCCTCCCTTTGGGCCCTGAACCATATGGGACAACTTGAGGCAGAAGAAGACGAACTTTTTTCAACGTCTCCGAATTGCGTGGAAACTCACCCACCCTCCTCATTTCTCGTGAGGATTCCAGAATGCATGAACTTGTTTCGAGATTCCTCCCTGTGGGCCCTGAACCATTTGGGACAACTTGAGGCAGAAGAAGACGAACTTTTTTCAACGTCTCGGAATTTCTTGGAAACTCACCCACCCTCCTCATTTCTCGTGAGGATTCCAGAATGCATGAACTTGTTTCGAGACTCCTCCGTTTGGGCCCTGAACCATTTGGGAAACCTTGAGGCAGAAGAAGACGAACTTTTTTCAACGTCTCGGAATTGCTTGGAAACTCACCTACCCTCCTCATTTCTCGTGAGCATTCCAGAATGCATGAACTTGTTTCGAGATTCCTCCGGTTGGGCCCTGAACCATTTGGGACAACTTGAGGCAGAAGAAGACGAACTTTTTTCAACGTCTCGGAATTGGTTGGAAACTCACCCACCCTCCTCATTTCTCGTGAGGATTCCAGAATGCATGAACTTGTTTCGAGATTCCTCCGGTTGGGCCCTGAACCATTTGGGACAACTTGAGGCAGAAGAAGACGAACTTTTTTCAACGTCTCGGAATTGGTTGGAAACTCACCCACCCTCCTCATTTCTCGTGAGGATTCCAGAATGCATGAACTTGTTTCGAGATTCCTCCGGTTGGGCCCTGAACCATTTGGGACAACTTGAGGCAGAAGAAGACGAACTTTTTTCAACGTCTCGGAATTGGTTGGAAACTCACCCACCCTCCTCATTTCTCGTGAGGATTCCAGAATGCATGAACTTGTTTCGAGATTCCTCCCTTTGGGCCCTGAACCATATGGGACAACTTGAGGCAGAAGAAGACGAACTTTTTTCAACGTCTCCGAATTGCGTGGAAACTCACCCACCCTCCTCATTTCTCGTGAGGATTCCAGAATGCATGAACTTGTTTCGAGATTCCTCCCTTTGGGCCCTGAACCATTTGGGACAACTTGAGGCAGAAGAAGACGAACTTTTTTCAACGTCTCGGAATTTCTTGGAAACTCACCCACCCTCCTCATTTCTCGTGAGGATTCCAAAATGCATGAACTTGTTTCGAGACTCCTCCGTTTGGGCCCTGAACCATTTGGGAAACCTTGAGGCAGAAGAAGACGAACTTTTTTCAACGTCTCGGAATTGCTTGGAAACTCACCCACCCTCCTCATTTCTCGTGAGCATTCCAGAATGCATGAACTTGTTTCGAGATTCCTCCGGTTGGGCCCTGAACCATTTGGGACAACTTGAGGCAGAAGAAGACGAACTTTTTTCAACGTCTCGGAATTGGTTGGAAACTCACCCACCCTCCTCATTTCTCGTGAGGATTCCAGAATGCATGAACTTGTTTCGAGATTCCTCCGGTTGGGCCCTGAACCATTTGGGACAACTTGAGGCAGAAGAAGACGAACTTTTTTCAACGTCTCGGAATTGGTTGGAAACTCACCCACCCTCCTCATTTCTCGTGAGGATTCCAGAATGCATGAACTTGTTTCGAGATTCCTCCGGTTGGGCCCTGAACCATTTGGGAAGACTTGAGGCAGAAGAAGACGAACTTTTTTCAACGTCTCCGAATTGCGTGGAAACTCACCCACCCTCCTCATTTCTCGTGAGGATTCCAGAATGCATGAACTTGTTTCGAGATTCCTCCGTTTGGGCCCTGAACCATTTGGGACAACTTGAGGCAGAAGAAGACGAACTTTTTTCAACGTCTCCGAATTGCGTGGAAACTCACCCACCCTCCTCATTTCTCGTGAGGATTCCAGAATGCATGAACTTGTTTCCAGATTCCTCCCTTTTGGCCCTGAACCATATGGGACAACTTGAGGCAGAAGAAGACGAACTTTTTTCAACGTCTCGGAATTGCTTCGAAACTCACCCACCCTCCTCATTTCTCGTGAGGATTCCAGAGTGCATGAACTTTTTTCGAGATTCCTCCCTTTTGGCCCTGAACCATATGGGACAACTTGAGCCAGAAGAAGACGAACTTTTTTCAACGTCTCCGAATTGCGTGGAAACTCACCCACCCTCCTCATTTCTCGTGAGGATTCCAGAATGCATGAACTTGTTTCGAGATTCCTCCGTTTGGGCCCTGAACCATTTGGGACAACTTGAGGCAGAAGAAGACGAAATTTTTTCAACGACTCCGAATTGCGTGGAAACTCACCCACCCTCCTCATTTCTCGTGAGGATTCCAGAATGCATGAACTTGTTTCGAGATTCCTCCCTTTGGGCCCTGAACCATATGGGACAACTTGAGGCAGAAGAAGACGAACTTTTTTCAACGTCTCCGAATTGCGTGGAAACTCACCCACCCTCCTCATTTCTCGTGAGGATTCCAGAATGCATGAACTTGTTTCGATATTCCTCCGTTTGGGCCCTGAACCATTTGGGACAACTTGAGGCAGAAGAAGACGAACTTTTTTCAACGTCTCCGAATTGCGTGGAAACTCACCCACCCTCCTCATTTCTCGTGAGGATTCCAGAATGCATGAACTTGTTTCCAGATTCCTCCCTTTCGGCCCTGAACCATATGGGACAACTTGAGGCAGAAGAAGACGAACTTTTTTCAACGTCTCGGAATTGCTTCGAAACTCACCCACCCTCCTCATTTCTCGTGAGGATTCCAGAGTGCATGAACTTTTTTCGAGATTCCTCCCTTTTGGCCCTGAACCATATGGGACAACTTGAGCCAGAAGAAGACGAACTTTTTTCAACGTCTCCGAATTGCGTGGAAACTCACCCACCCTCCTCATTTCTCGTGAGGATTCCAGAATGCATGAACTTGTTTCGAGATTCCTCTGTTTGGGCCCTGAACCATTTGGGACAACTTGAGGCAGAAGAAGACGAAATTTTTTCAACGACTCCGAATTGCGTGGAAACTCACCCACCCTCCTCATTTCTCGTGAGGATTCCAGAATGCATGAACTTGTTTCGAGATTCCTCCCTTTGGGCCCTGAACCATATGGGACAACTTGAGGCAGAAGAAGACGAACTTTTTTCAACGTCTCCGAATTGCGTGGAAACTCACCCACCCTCCTCATTTCTCGTGAGGATTCCAGAATGCATGAACTTGTTTCGAGATTCCTCCCTTTGGGCCCTGAACCATTTGGGACAACTTGAGGCAGAAGAAGACGAACTTTTTTCAACGTCTCGGAATTTCTTGGAAACTCACCCACCCTCCTCATTTCTCGTGAGGATTCCAGAATGCATGAAGTTGTTTCGAGACTCCTCCGTTTGGGCCCTGAACCATTTGGGAAACCTTGAGGCAGAAGAAGACGAACTTTTTTCAACGTCTCGGAATTGCTTGGAAACTCACCCACCCTCCTCATTTCTCGTGAGCATTCCAGAATGCATGAACTTGTTTCGAGATTCCTCCGGTTGGGCCCTGAACCATTTGGGACAACTTGAGGCAGAAGAAGACGAACTTTTTTCAACGTCTCGGAATTGGTTGGAAACTCACCCACCCTCCTCATTTCTCGTGAGGATTCCAGAATGCATGAACTTGTTTCGAGATTCCTCCGGTTGGGCCCTGAACCATTTGGGACAACTTGAGGCAGAAGAAGACGAACTTTTTTCAACGTCTCGGAATTGGTTGGAAACTCACCCACCCTCCTCATTTCTCGTGAGGATTCCAGAATGCATGAACTTGTTTCGAGATTCCTCCGGTTGGGCCCTGAACCATTTGGGACAACTTGAGGCAGAAGAAGACGAACTTTTTTCAACGTCTCGGAATTGGTTGGAAACTCACCCACCCTCCTCATTTCTCGTGAGGATTCCAGAATGCATGAACTTGTTTCGAGATTCCTCCCTTTGGGCCCTGAACCATATGGGACAACTTGAGGCAGAAGAAGACGAACTTTTTTCAACGTCTCCGAATTGCGTGGAAACTCACCCACCCTCCTCATTTCTCGTGAGGATTCCAGAATGCATGAACTTGTTTCGAGATTCCTCCCTTTGGGCCCTGAACCATTTGGGACAACTTGAGGCAGAAGAAGACGAACTTTTTTCAACGTCTCGGAATTTCTTGGAAACTCACCCACCCTCCTCATTTCTCGTGAGGATTCCAAAATGCATGAACTTGTTTCGAGACTCCTCCGTTTGGGCCCTGAACCATTTGGGAAACCTTGAGGCAGAAGAAGACGAACTTTTTTCAACGTCTCGGAATTGCTTGGAAACTCACCCACCCTCCTCATTTCTCGTGAGCATTCCAGAATGCATGAACTTGTTTCGAGATTCCTCCGGTTGGGCCCTGAACCATTTGGGACAACTTGAGGCAGAAGAAGACGAACTTTTTTCAACGTCTCGGAATTGGTTGGAAACTCACCCACCCTCCTCATTTCTCGTGAGGATTCCAGAATGCATGAACTTGTTTCGACATTCCTCCGGTTGGGCCCTGAACCATTTGGGACAACTTGAGGCAGAAGAAGACGAACTTTTTTCAACGTCTCGGAATTGGTTGGAAACTCACCCACCCTCCTCATTTCTCGTGAGGATTCCAGAATGCATGAACTTGTTTCGAGATTCCTCCGGTTGGGCCCTGAACCATTTGGGAAGACTTGAGGCAGAAGAAGACGAACTTTTTTCAACGTCTCCGAATTGCGTGGAAACTCACCCACCCTCCTCATTTCTCGTGAGGATTCCAGAATGCATGAACTTGTTTCGAGATTCCTCCGTTTGGGCCCTGAACCATTTGGGACAACTTGAGGCAGAAGAAGACGAACTTTTTTCAACGTCTCCGAATTGCGTGGAAACTCACCCACCCTCCTCATTTCTCGTGAGGATTCCAGAATGCATGAACTTGTTTCCAGATTCCTCCCTTTCGGCCCTGAACCATATGGGACAACTTGAGGCAGAAGAAGACGAACTTTTTTCAACGTCTCGGAATTGCTTCGAAACTCACCCACCCTCCTCATTTCTCGTGAGGATTCCAGAGTGCATGAACTTTTTTCGAGATTCCTCCCTTTTGGCCCTGAACCATATGGGACAACTTGAGCCAGAAGAAGACGAACTTTTTTCAACGTCTCCGAATTGCGTGGAAACTCACCCACCCTCCTCATTTCTCGTGAGGATTCCAGAATGCATGAACTTGTTTCGAGATTCCTCCGTTTGGGCCCTGAACCATTTGGGACAACTTGAGGCAGAAGAAGACGAAATTTTTTCAACGACTCCGAATTGCGTGGAAACTCACCCACCCTCCTCATTTCTCGTGAGGATTCCAGAATGCATGAACTTGTTTCGAGATTCCTCCCTTTGGGCCCTGAACCATATGGGACAACTTGAGGCAGAAGAAGACGAACTTTTTTCAACGTCTCCGAATTGCGTGGAAACTCACCCACCCTCCTCATTTCTCGTGAGGATTCCAGAATGCATGAACTTGTTTCGATATTCCTCCGTTTGGGCCCTGAACCATTTGGGACAACTTGAGGCAGAAGAAGACGAACTTTTTTCAACGTCTCCGAATTGCGTGGAAACTCACCCACCCTCCTCATTTCTCGTGAGGATTCCAGAATGCATGAACTTGTTTCCAGATTCCTCCCTTTCGGCCCTGAACCATATGGGACAACTTGAGGCAGAAGAAGACGAACTTTTTTCAACGTCTCGGAATTGCTTCGAAACTCACCCACCCTCCTCATTTCTCGTGAGGATTCCAGAGTGCATGAACTTTTTTCGAGATTCCTCCCTTTTGGCCCTGAACCATATGGGACAACTTGAGCCAGAAGAAGACGAACTTTTTTCAACGTCTCCGAATTGCGTGGAAACTCACCCACCCTCCTCATTTCTCGTGAGGATTCCAGAATGCATGAACTTGTTTCGAGATTCCTCTGTTTGGGCCCTGAACCATTTGGGACAACTTGAGGCAGAAGAAGACGAAATTTTTTCAACGACTCCGAATTGCGTGGAAACTCACCCACCCTCCTCATTTCTCGTGAGGATTCCAGAATGCATGAACTTGTTTCGAGATTCCTCCCTTTGGGCCCTGAACCATATGGGACAACTTGAGGCAGAAGAAGACGAACTTTTTTCAACGTCTCCGAATTGCGTGGAAACTCACCCACCCTCCTCATTTCTCGTGAGGATTCCAGAATGCATGAACTTGTTTCGAGATTCCTCCCTTTGGGCCCTGAACCATTTGGGACAACTTGAGGCAGAAGAAGACGAACTTTTTTCAACGTCTCGGAATTTCTTGGAAACTCACCCACCCTCCTCATTTCTCGTGAGGATTCCAGAATGCATGAACTTGTTTCGAGACTCCTCCGTTTGGGCCCTGAACCATTTGGGAAACCTTGAGGCAGAAGAAGACGAACTTTTTTCAACGTCTCGGAATTGCTTGGAAACTCACCCACCCTCCTCATTTCTCGTGAGCATTCCAGAATGCATGAACTTGTTTCGAGATTCCTCCGGTTGGGCCCTGAACCATTTGGGACAACTTGAGGCAGAAGAAGACGAACTTTTTTCAACGTCTCGGAATTGGTTGGAAACTCACCCACCCTCCTCATTTCTCGTGAGGATTCCAGAATGCATGAACTTGTTTCGAGATTCCTCCGGTTGGGCCCTGAACCATTTGGGACAACTTGAGGCAGAAGAAGACGAACTTTTTTCAACGTCTCGGAATTGCTTCGAAACTCACCCACCCTCCTCATTTCTCGTGAGGATTCCAGAGTGCATGAACTTTTTTCGAGATTCCTCCCTTTTGGCCCTGAACCATATGGGACAACTTGAGCCAGAAGAAGACGAACTTTTTTCAACGTCTCCGAATTGCGTGGAAACTCACCCACCCTCCTCATTTCTCGTGAGGATTCCAGAATGCATGAACTTGTTTCGAGATTCCTCCGTTTGGGCCCTGAACCATTTGGGACAACTTGAGGCAGAAGAAGACGAAATTTTTTCAACGACTCCGAATTGCGTGGAAACTCACCCACCCTCCTCATTTCTCGTGAGGATTCCAGAATGCATGAACTTGTTTCGAGATTCCTCCCTTTGGGCCCTGAACCATATGGGACAACTTGAGGCAGAAGAAGACGAACTTTTTTCAACGTCTCCGAATTGCGTGGAAACTCACCCACCCTCCTCATTTCTCGTGAGGATTCCAGAATGCATGAACTTGTTTCGATATTCCTCCGTTTGGGCCCTGAACCATTTGGGACAACTTGAGGCAGAAGAAGACGAACTTTTTTCAACGTCTCCGAATTGCGTGGAAACTCACCCACCCTCCTCATTTCTCGTGAGGATTCCAGAATGCATGAACTTGTTTCCAGATTCCTCCCTTTCGGCCCTGAACCATATGGGACAACTTGAGGCAGAAGAAGACGAACTTTTTTCAACGTCTCGGAATTGCTTCGAAACTCACCCACCCTCCTCATTTCTCGTGAGGATTCCAGAGTGCATGAACTTTTTTCGAGATTCCTCCCTTTTGGCCCTGAACCATATGGGACAACTTGAGCCAGAAGAAGACGAACTTTTTTCAACGTCTCCGAATTGCGTGGAAACTCACCCACCCTCCTCATTTCTCGTGAGGATTCCAGAATGCATGAACTTGTTTCGAGATTCCTCTGTTTGGGCCCTGAACCATTTGGGACAACTTGAGGCAGAAGAAGACGAAATTTTTTCAACGACTCCGAATTGCGTGGAAACTCACCCACCCTCCTCATTTCTCGTGAGGATTCCAGAATGCATGAACTTGTTTCGAGATTCCTCCCTTTGGGCCCTGAACCATATGGGACAACTTGAGGCAGAAGAAGACGAACTTTTTTCAACGTCTCCGAATTGCGTGGAAACTCACCCACCCTCCTCATTTCTCGTGAGGATTCCAGAATGCATGAACTTGTTTCGAGATTCCTCCCTTTGGGCCCTGAACCATTTGGGACAACTTGAGGCAGAAGAAGACGAACTTTTTTCAACGTCTCGGAATTTCTTGGAAACTCACCCACCCTCCTCATTTCTCGTGAGGATTCCAGAATGCATGAACTTGTTTCGAGACTCCTCCGTTTGGGCCCTGAACCATTTGGGAAACCTTGAGGCAGAAGAAGACGAACTTTTTTCAACGTCTCGGAATTGCTTGGAAACTCACCCACCCTCCTCATTTCTCGTGAGCATTCCAGAATGCATGAACTTGTTTCGAGATTCCTCCGGTTGGGCCCTGAACCATTTGGGACAACTTGAGGCAGAAGAAGACGAACTTTTTTCAACGTCTCGGAATTGGTTGGAAACTCACCCACCCTCCTCATTTCTCGTGAGGATTCCAGAATGCATGAACTTGTTTCGAGATTCCTCCGGTTGGGCCCTGAACCATTTGGGACAACTTGAGGCAGAAGAAGACGAACTTTTTTCAACGTCTCGGAATTGGTTGGAAACTCACCCACCCTCCTCATTTCTCGTGAGGATTCCAGAATGCATGAACTTGTTTCGAGATTCCTCCGGTTGGGCCCTGAACCATTTGGGACAACTTGAGGCAGAAGAAGACGAACTTTTTTCAACGTCTCGGAATTGGTTGGAAACTCACCCACCCTCCTCATTTCTCGTGAGGATTCCAGAATGCATGAACTTGTTTCGAGATTCCTCCCTTTGGGCCCTGAACCATATGGGACAACTTGAGGCAGAAGAAGACGAACTTTTTTCAACGTCTCCGAATTGCGTGGAAACTCACCCACCCTCCTCATTTCTCGTGAGGATTCCAGAATGCATGAACTTGTTTCGAGATTCCTCCCTTTGGGCCCTGAACCATTTGGGACAACTTGAGGCAGAAGAAGACGAACTTTTTTCAACGTCTCGGAATTTCTTGGAAACTCACCCACCCTCCTCATTTCTCGTGAGGATTCCAAAATGCATGAACTTGTTTCGAGACTCCTCCGTTTGGGCCCTGAACCATTTGGGAAACCTTGAGGCAGAAGAAGACGAACTTTTTTCAACGTCTCGGAATTGCTTGGAAACTCACCCACCCTCCTCATTTCTCGTGAGCATTCCAGAATGCATGAACTTGTTTCGAGATTCCTCCGGTTGGGCCCTGAACCATTTGGGACAACTTGAGGCAGAAGAAGACGAACTTTTTTCAACGTCTCGGAATTGGTTGGAAACTCACCCACCCTCCTCATTTCTCGTGAGGATTCCAGAATGCATGAACTTGTTTCGACATTCCTCCGGTTGGGCCCTGAACCATTTGGGACAACTTGAGGCAGAAGAAGACGAACTTTTTTCAACGTCTCGGAATTGGTTGGAAACTCACCCACCCTCCTCATTTCTCGTGAGGATTCCAGAATGCATGAACTTGTTTCGAGATTCCTCCGGTTGGGCCCTGAACCATTTGGGAAGACTTGAGGCAGAAGAAGACGAACTTTTTTCAACGTCTCCGAATTGCGTGGAAACTCACCCACCCTCCTCATTTCTCGTGAGGATTCCAGAATGCATGAACTTGTTTCGAGATTCCTCCGTTTGGGCCCTGAACCATTTGGGACAACTTGAGGCAGAAGAAGACGAACTTTTTTCAACGTCTCCGAATTGCGTGGAAACTCACCCACCCTCCTCATTTCTCGTGAGGATTCCAGAATGCATGAACTTGTTTCCAGATTCCTCCCTTTCGGCCCTGAACCATATGGGACAACTTGAGGCAGAAGAAGACGAACTTTTTTCAACGTCTCGGAATTGCTTCGAAACTCACCCACCCTCCTCATTTCTCGTGAGGATTCCAGAGTGCATGAACTTTTTTCGAGATTCCTCCCTTTTGGCCCTGAACCATATGGGACAACTTGAGCCAGAAGAAGACGAACTTTTTTCAACGTCTCCGAATTGCGTGGAAACTCACCCACCCTCCTCATTTCTCGTGAGGATTCCAGAATGCATGAACTTGTTTCGAGATTCCTCCGTTTGGGCCCTGAACCATTTGGGACAACTTGAGGCAGAAGAAGACGAAATTTTTTCAACGACTCCGAATTGCGTGGAAACTCACCCACCCTCCTCATTTCTCGTGAGGATTCCAGAATGCATGAACTTGTTTCGAGATTCCTCCCTTTGGGCCCTGAACCATATGGGACAACTTGAGGCAGAAGAAGACGAACTTTTTTCAACGTCTCCGAATTGCGTGGAAACTCACCCACCCTCCTCATTTCTCGTGAGGATTCCAGAATGCATGAACTTGTTTCGATATTCCTCCGTTTGGGCCCTGAACCATTTGGGACAACTTGAGGCAGAAGAAGACGAACTTTTTTCAACGTCTCCGAATTGCGTGGAAACTCACCCACCCTCCTCATTTCTCGTGAGGATTCCAGAATGCATGAACTTGTTTCCAGATTCCTCCCTTTCGGCCCTGAACCATATGGGACAACTTGAGGCAGAAGAAGACGAACTTTTTTCAACGTCTCGGAATTGCTTCGAAACTCACCCACCCTCCTCATTTCTCGTGAGGATTCCAGAGTGCATGAACTTTTTTCGAGATTCCTCCCTTTTGGCCCTGAACCATATGGGACAACTTGAGCCAGAAGAAGACGAACTTTTTTCAACGTCTCCGAATTGCGTGGAAACTCACCCACCCTCCTCATTTCTCGTGAGGATTCCAGAATGCATGAACTTGTTTCGAGATTCCTCTGTTTGGGCCCTGAACCATTTGGGACAACTTGAGGCAGAAGAAGACGAAATTTTTTCAACGACTCCGAATTGCGTGGAAACTCACCCACCCTCCTCATTTCTCGTGAGGATTCCAGAATGCATGAACTTGTTTCGAGATTCCTCCCTTTGGGCCCTGAACCATATGGGACAACTTGAGGCAGAAGAAGACGAACTTTTTTCAACGTCTCCGAATTGCGTGGAAACTCACCCACCCTCCTCATTTCTCGTGAGGATTCCAGAATGCATGAACTTGTTTCGAGATTCCTCCCTTTGGGCCCTGAACCATTTGGGACAACTTGAGGCAGAAGAAGACGAACTTTTTTCAACGTCTCGGAATTTCTTGGAAACTCACCCACCCTCCTCATTTCTCGTGAGGATTCCAGAATGCATGAACTTGTTTCGAGACTCCTCCGTTTGGGCCCTGAACCATTTGGGAAACCTTGAGGCAGAAGAAGACGAACTTTTTTCAACGTCTCGGAATTGCTTGGAAACTCACCCACCCTCCTCATTTCTCGTGAGCATTCCAGAATGCATGAACTTGTTTCGAGATTCCTCCGGTTGGGCCCTGAACCATTTGGGACAACTTGAGGCAGAAGAAGACGAACTTTTTTCAACGTCTCGGAATTGGTTGGAAACTCACCCACCCTCCTCATTTCTCGTGAGGATTCCAGAATGCATGAACTTGTTTCGAGATTCCTCCGGTTGGGCCCTGAACCATTTGGGACAACTTGAGGCAGAAGAAGACGAACTTTTTTCAACGTCTCGGAATTGGTTGGAAACTCACCCACCCTCCTCATTTCTCGTGAGGATTCCAGAATGCATGAACTTGTTTCGAGATTCCTCCGGTTGGGCCCTGAACCATTTGGGACAACTTGAGGCAGAAGAAGACGAACTTTTTTCAACGTCTCGGAATTGGTTGGAAACTCACCCACCCTCCTCATTTCTCGTGAGGATTCCAGAATGCATGAACTTGTTTCGAGATTCCTCCGTTTGGGCCCTGAACCATTTGGGACAACTTGAGGCAGAAGAAGACGAAATTTTTTCAACGACTCCGAATTGCGTGGAAACTCACCCACCCTCCTCATTTCTCGTGAGGATTCCAGAATGCATGAACTTGTTTCGAGATTCCTCCCTTTGGGCCCTGAACCATATGGGACAACTTGAGGCAGAAGAAGACGAACTTTTTTCAACGTCTCCGAATTGCGTGGAAACTCACCCACCCTCCTCGTTTCTCGTGAGGATTCCAGAATGCATGAACTTGTTTCGAGATTCCTCCCTTTGGGCCCTGAACCATTTGGGACAACTTGAGGCAGAAGAAGACGAACTTTTTTCAACGTCTCGGAATTTCTTGGAAACTCACCCACCCTCCTCATTTCTCGTGAGGATTCCAGAATGCATGAACTTGTTTCGAGACTCCTCCGTTTGGGCCCTGAACCATTTGGGAAACCTTGAGGCAGAAGAAGACGAACTTTTTTCAACGTCTCGGAATTGCTTGGAAGCTCACCCACCCTCCTCATTTCTCGTGAGCATTCCAGAATGCATGAACTTGTTTCGAGATTCCTCCGGTTGGGCCCTGAACCATTTGGGACAACTTGAGGCAGAAGAAGACGAACTTTTTTCAACGTCTCGGAATTGGTTGGAAACTCACCCACCCTCCTCATTTCTCGTGAGGATTCCAGAATGCATGAACTTGTTTCGAGATTCCTCCGTTTGGGCCCTGAACCATTTGCCAAGACTTGAGGCAGAAGAACACGAACTTTTTTCAACGACTCCGAATTGCGTGGAAACTCACCCACCCTCCTCATTTCTCGTGAGGTTTCCAGAATGCATGAACTTGTTTCGAGATTCCTCCCTTTGGGCCCTGAACCATTTGGGAACACTTGAGGGAGAAGAAGACGAACTTTTTTCAACGTCTCCGAATTGCGTGGAAACTCACCCACCCTCCTCATTTCTCGTGAGGATTCCAGAATGCATGAACTTGTTTCGAGATTCCTCCCTTTGGGCCCTGAACCATTTGGGACAACTTGAGGCAGAAGAAGACGAACTTTTTTCAACGTCTCGGAATTTCTTGGAAACTCACCCACCCTCCTCATTTCTCGTGAGGATTCCAGAATGCATGAACTTGTTTCGAGACTCCTCCGTTTGGGCCCTGAACCATTTGGGAAACCTTGAGGCAGAAGAAGACGAACTTTTTTCAACGTCTCGGAATTGCTTGGAAACTCACCCACCCTCCTCATTTCTCGTGAGCATTCCAGAATGCATGAACTTGTTTCGAGATTCCTCCGGTTGGGCCCTGAACCATTTGGGACAACTTGAGGCAGAAGAAGACGAACTTTTTTCAACGTCTCGGAATTGGTTGGAAACTCACCCACCCTCCTCATTTCTCGTGAGGATTCCAGAATGCATGAACTTGTTTCGAGATTCCTCCGTTTGGGCCCTGAACCATTTGGCAAGACTTGAGGCAGAAGAATACGAACTTTTTTCAACGACTCCGAATTGCGTGGAAACTCACCCACCCTCCTCATTTCTCGTGAGGTTTCCAGAATGCATGAACTTGTTTCGAGATTCCTCCCTTTGGGCCCTGAACCATTTGGGAACACTTGAGGGAGAAGAAGACGAACTTTTTTCAACGTCTCCGAATTGCGTGGAAACTCACCCACCCTCCTCATTTCTCGTGAGGATTCCAGAATGCATGAACTTGTTTCGAGATTCCTCCCTTTGGGCCCTGAACCATTTGGGACAACTTGAGGCAGAAGAAGACGAACTTTTTTCAACGTCTCCGAATTGCGTGGAAACTCACCCACCCTCCTCATTTCTCGTGAGGATTCCAGAATGCATGAACTTGTTTCGAGATTCCTCCCTTTGGGCCCTGAACCATTTGGGACAACTTGAGGCAGAAGAAGACGAACTTTTTTCAACGTCTCGGAATTGCTTGGAAACTCACCCACCCTCCTCATTTCTCGTGAAGATTCCAGAATGCATGAACTTGTTTCGAGATTCCTCCGTTTGGGCCCTGAACCATTTGGGACAACTTGAGGCAGAAGAAGACGAACTTTTTTCAACGTCTCCGAATTGCTTGGAAACTCACCCATCCTCCTCATTTCTCGTGAGGATTCCAGAATGCAAGAACTTGTTTCGAGATTCCTCCGGTTGGGCCCTGAACCATTTGGGACAACTTGAGGCAGAAGAAGACGAACTTTTTTCAACGACTCCGAATTGCGTGGAAACTCACCCACCCTCCTCATTTCTCGTGAGGTTTCCAGAATGCATGAACTTGTTTCGAGATTCCTCCCTTTGGGCCCTGAACCATTTGGGACAACTTGAGGCAGAAGAAGACGAACTTTTTTCAACGTCTCGGAATTGCGTGGAAACTCACCCACCCTCCTCATTTCTCGTCAGGACTCCAGAATGCACGAACTTGTTTCGAGATTCCTCCGTTTGGGCCCTGAACCATTTGGGACAACTTGAGGCAGAAGAAGACGAACTTTTTTCAACGTCTCCGAATTGCGTGGAAACTCACCCACCCTCCTCATTTCTCGTGAGGATTCCAGAATGCATGAACTTGTTTCCAGATTCCTCCCTTTCGGCCCTGAACCATATGGGACAACTTGAGGCAGAAGAAGACGAACTTTTTTCAACGTCTCGGAATTGCTTCGAAACTCACCCACCCTCCTCATTTCTCGTGAGGATTCCAGAGTGCATGAACTTTTTTCGAGATTCCTCCCTTTTGGCCCTGAACCATATGGGACAACTTGAGCCAGAAGAAGACGAACTTTTTTCAACATCTCCGAATTGCGTGGAAACTCACCCACCCTCCTCATTTCTCGTGAGGATTCCAGAATGCATGAACTTGTTTCGAGATTCCTCCGTTTGGGCCCTGAACCATTTGGGACAACTTGAGGCAGAAGAAGACGAAATTTTTTCAACGACTCCGAATTGCGTGGAAACTCACCCACCCTCCTCGTTTCTCGTGAGGATTCCAGAATGCATGAACTTGTTTCGAGATTCCTCCCTTTGGGCCCTGAACCATTTGGGATAACTTGAGGCAGAAGAAGACGAACTTTTTTCAACGTCTCGGAATTTCTTGGAAACTCACCCACCCTCCTCATTTCTCGTGAGGATTCCAGAATGCATGAACTTGTTTCGAGACTCCTCCGTTTGGGCCCTGAACCATTTGGGACAACTTGAGGCAGAAGAAGATGAACTTTTTTCAACGTCTCGGAATTGCTTGGAAACTCACCCACCCTCCTCATTTCTCGTGAGCATTCCAGAATGCATGAACTTGTTTCGAGATTCCTCCGGTTGGGCCCTGAACCATTTGGGACAACTTGAGGCAGAAGAAGACGAACTTTTTTCAACGTCTCCGAATTGCGTGGAAACTCACCCACCCTCCTCATTTCTCGTGAGGATTCCAGAATGCATGAACTTGTTTCGAGATTCCTCCGGTTGGGCCCTGAACCATTTGCGACAACTTGAGGCAGAAGAAGACGAACTTTTTTCAACGTCTCGAAATTGGTTGGAAACTCACCCACCCTCCTCATTTCTCGTGAGGATTCCAGAATGCATGAACTTGTTTCGAGATTCCTCCGTTTGGGCCCTGAACCATTTGGCAAGACTTGAGGCAGAAGAAGACGAACTTTTTTCAACTACTCCGAATTGCGTGGAAACTCACCCACCCTCCTCATTTCTCGTGAGGATTCCAGAATGCATGAACTTGTTTCGAGATTCCTCCCTTTGGGCCCTGAACCATTTGGGACAACTTGAGGCAGAAGAAGACGAACTTTTTTCAACGTCTCGGAATTGGTTGGAAACTCACCCACCCTCCTCATTTCTCGTGAGGATTCCAGAATGCATGAACTTGTTTCGAGATTCCTCCGGTTGGGCCCTGAACCATTTGGGACAACTTGAGGCAGAAGAAGACGAACTTTTTTCAACGTCTCGGAATTGGTTGGAAACTCACCCACCCTCCTCATTTCTCGTGAGGATTCCAGAATGCATGAACTTGTTTCGAGATTCCTCCGGTTGGGCCCTGAACCATTTGGGACAACTTGAGGCAGAAGAAGACGAACTTTTTTCAACGTCTCGGAATTGGTTGGAAACTCACCCACCCTCCTCATTTCTCGTGAGGATTCCAGAATGCATGAACTTGTTTCGAGATTCCTCCGTTTGGGCCCTGAACCATTTGGGACAACTTGAGGCAGAAGAAGACGAAATTTTTTCAACGACTCCGAATTGCGTGGAAACTCACCCACCCTCCTCATTTCTCGTGAGGATTCCAGAATGCATGAACTTGTTTCGAGATTCCTCCCTTTGGGCCCTGAACCATATGGGACAACTTGAGGCAGAAGAAGACGAACTTTTTTCAACGTCTCCGAATTGCGTGGAAACTCACCCACCCTCCTCGTTTCTCGTGAGGATTCCAGAATGCATGAACTTGTTTCGAGATTCCTCCCTTTGGGCCCTGAACCATTTGGGACAACTTGAGGCAGAAGAAGACGAACTTTTTTCAACGTCTCGGAATTTCTTGGAAACTCACCCACCCTCCTCATTTCTCGTGAGGATTCCAGAATGCATGAACTTGTTTCGAGACTCCTCCGTTTGGGCCCTGAACCATTTGGGAAACCTTGAGGCAGAAGAAGACGAACTTTTTTCAACGTCTCGGAATTGCTTGGAAGCTCACCCACCCTCCTCATTTCTCGTGAGCATTCCAGAATGCATGAACTTGTTTCGAGATTCCTCCGGTTGGGCCCTAAACCATTTGGGACAACTTGAGGCAGAAGAAGACGAACTTTTTTCAACGTCTCGGAATTGGTTGGAAACTCACCCACCCTCCTCATTTCTCGTGAGGATTCCAGAATGCATGAACTTGTTTCGAGATTCCTCCGTTTGGGCCCTGAACCATTTGCCAAGACTTGAGGCAGAAGAACACGAACTTTTTTCAACGACTCCGAATTGCGTGGAAACTCACCCACCCTCCTCATTTCTCGTGAGGTTTCCAGAATGCATGAACTTGTTTCGAGATTCCTCCCTTTGGGCCCTGAACCATTTGGGAACACTTGAGGGAGAAGAAGACGAACTTTTTTCAACGTCTCCGAATTGCGTGGAAACTCACCCACCCTCCTCATTTCTCGTGAGGATTCCAGAATGCATGAACTTGTTTCGAGATTCCTCCCTTTGGGCCCTGAACCATTTGGGACAACTTGAGGCAGAAGAAGACGAACTTTTTTCAACGTCTCGGAATTTCTTGGAAACTCACCCACCCTCCTCATTTCTCGTGAGGATTCCAGAATGCATGAACTTGTTTCGAGACTCCTCCGTTTGGGCCCTGAACCATTTGGGAAACCTTGAGGCAGAAGAAGACGAACTTTTTTCAACGTCTCGGAATTGCTTGGAAACTCACCCACCCTCCTCATTTCTCGTGAGCATTCCAGAATGCATGAACTTGTTTCGAGATTCCTCCGGTTGGGCCCTGAACCATTTGGGACAACTTGAGGCAGAAGAAGACGAACTTTTTTCAACGTCTCGGAATTGGTTGGAAACTCACCCACCCTCCTCATTTCTCGTGAGGATTCCAGAATGCATGAACTTGTTTCGAGATTCCTCCGTTTGGGCCCTGAACCATTTGGCAAGACTTGAGGCAGAAGAACACGAACTTTTTTCAACGACTCCGAATTGCGTGGAAACTCACCCACCCTCCTCATTTCTCGTGAGGTTTCCAGAATGCATGAACTTGTTTCGAGATTCCTCCCTTTGGGCCCTGAACCATTTGGGAACACTTGAGGGAGAAGAAGACGAACTTTTTTCAACGTCTCCGAATTGCGTGGAAACTCACCCACCCTCCTCATTTCTCGTGAGGATTCCAGAATGCATGAACTTGTTTCGAGATTCCTCCCTTTGGGCCCTGAACCATTTGGGACAACTTGAGGCAGAAGAAGACGAACTTTTTTCAACGTCTCCGAATTGCGTGGAAACTCACCCACCCTCCTCATTTCTCGTGAGGATTCCAGAATGCATGAACTTGTTTCGAGATTCCTCCCTTTGGGCCCTGAACCATTTGGGACAACTTGAGGCAGAAGAAGACGAACTTTTTTCAACGTCTCGGAATTGCTTGGAAACTCACCCACCCTCCTCATTTCTCGTGAAGATTCCAGAATGCATGAACTTGTTTCGAGATTCCTCCGTTTGGGCCCTGAACCATTTGGGACAACTTGAGGCAGAAGAAGACGAACTTTTTTCAACGTCTCCGAATTGCTTGGAAACTCACCCATCCTCCTCATTTCTCGTGAGGATTCCAGAATGCAAGAACTTGTTTCGAGATTCCTCCGGTTGGGCCCTGAACCATTTGGGACAACTTGAGGCAGAAGAAGACGAACTTTTTTCAACGACTCCGAATTGCGTGGAAACTCACCCACCCTCCTCATTTCTCGTGAGGTTTCCAGAATGCATGAACTTGTTTCGAGATTCCTCCCTTTGGGCCCTGAACCATTTGGGACAACTTGAGGCAGAAGAAGACGAACTTTTTTCAACGTCTCGGAATTGCGTGGAAACTCACCCACCCTCCTCATTTCTCGTCAGGACTCCAGAATGCACGAACTTGTTTCGAGATTCCTCCGTTTGGGCCCTGAACCATTTGGGACAACTTGAGGCAGAAGAAGACGAACTTTTTTCAACGTCTCCGAATTGCGTGGAAACTCACCCACCCTCCTCATTTCTCGTGAGGATTCCAGAATGCATGAACTTGTTTCCAGATTCCTCCCTTTCGGCCCTGAACCATATGGGACAACTTGAGGCAGAAGAAGACGAACTTTTTTCAACGTCTCGGAATTGCTTCGAAACTCACCCACCCTCCTCATTTCTCGTGAGGATTCCAGAGTGCATGAACTTTTTTCGAGATTCCTCCCTTTTGGCCCTGAACCATATGGGACAACTTGAGCCAGAAGAAGACGAACTTTTTTCAACATCTCCGAATTGCGTGGAAACTCACCCACCCTCCTCATTTCTCGTGAGGATTCCAGAATGCATGAACTTGTTTCGAGATTCCTCCGTTTGGGCCCTGAACCATTTGGGACAACTTGAGGCAGAAGAAGACGAAATTTTTTCAACGACTCCGAATTGCGTGGAAACTCACCCACCCTCCTCGTTTCTCGTGAGGATTCCAGAATGCATGAACTTGTTTCGAGATTCCTCCCTTTGGGCCCTGAACCATTTGGGACAACTTGAGGCAGAAGAAGACGAACTTTTTTCAACGTCTCGGAATTTCTTGGAAACTCACCCACCCTCCTCATTTCTCGTGAGGATTCCAGAATGCATGAACTTGTTTCGAGACTCCTCCGTTTGGGCCCTGAACCATTTGGGACAACTTGAGGCAGAAGAAGATGAACTTTTTTCAACGTCTCGGAATTGCTTGGAAACTCACCCACCCTCCTCATTTCTCGTGAGCATTCCAGAATGCATGAACTTGTTTCGAGATTCCTCCGGTTGGGCCCTGAACCATTTGGGACAACTTGAGGCAGAAGAAGACGAACTTTTTTCAACGTCTCCGAATTGCGTGGAAACTCACCCACCCTCCTCATTTCTCGTGAGGATTCCAGAATGCATGAACTTGTTTCGAGATTCCTCCGGTTGGGCCCTGAACCATTTGCGACAACTTGAGGCAGAAGAAGACGAACTTTTTTCAACGTCTCGAAATTGGTTGGAAACTCACCCACCCTCCTCATTTCTCGTGAGGATTCCAGAATGCATGAACTTGTTTCGAGATTCCTCCGTTTGGGCCCTGAACCATTTGGCAAGACTTGAGGCAGAAGAAGACGAACTTTTTTCAACTACTCCGAATTGCGTGGAAACTCACCCACCCTCCTCATTTCTCGTGAGGATTCCAGAATGCATGAACTTGTTTCGAGATTCCTCCCTTTGGGCCCTGAACAATTTGGGACAACTTGAGGCAGAAGAAGACGAACTTTTTTCAACGTCTCCGAATTGCGTGGAAACTCACCCACCCTCCTCATTTCTCGTGAGGATTCCAGAATGCATGAACTTGTTTCGAGATTCCTCCCTTTGGGCCCTGAACCATTTGGGACAACTTGAGGCAGAAGAAGACGAACTTTTTTCAACGTCTCGGAATTGCTTGGAAACTCACCCACCCTCCTCATTTCTCGTGAAGATTCCAGAATGCATGAACTTGTTTCGAGATTCCTCCCTTTTGGCCCTGAACCATATGGGACAACTTGAGCCAGAAGAAGACGAACTTTTTTCAACGTCTCGGAATTGCTTGGAAACTCACCCACCCTCCTCATTTCTCGTGAGGATTCCAGAATGCATGAACTTGTTTCGAGATTCCTCCGTTTGGGCCCTGAACCATTTGGCAAGACTTGAGGCAGAAGAAAACGAACTTTTTTCAACGACTCCGAATTGCGTGGAAACTCACCCACCCTCCTCATTTCTCGTGAGGATTCCAGAATGCATGAACTTGTTTCGAGATTCCTCCCTTTGGGCCCTGAACCATTTGGGACAACTTGAGGCAGAAGAAGACGAACTTTTTTCAACGACTCCGAATTGCGTGGAAACTCACCCACCCTCCTCATTTCTCGTGAGGTTTCCAGAATGCATGAACTTGTTTCGAGATTCCTCCCTTTGGGCCCTGAAACATTTGGGACAACTTGAGGCAGAAGAAGACGAACTTTTTTCAACGTCTCGGAATTGCGTGGAAACTCACCCACCCTCCTCATTTCTCGTCAGGACTCCAGAATGCACGAACTTGTTTCGAGATTCCTCCGTTTGGGCCCTGAACCATTTGGGACAACTTGAGGCAGAAGAAGACGAACTTTTTTCAACGTCTCCGAATTGCGTGGAAACTCACCCACCCTCCTCATTTCTCGTGAGGATTCTAGAATGCATGAACTTGTTTCCAGATTCCTCCCTTTCGGCCCTGAACCATATGGGACAACTTGAGGCAGAAGAAGACGAACTTTTTTCAACGTCTCGGAATTGCTTCGAAACTCACCCACCCTCCTCATTTCTCGTGAGGATTCCAGAGTGCATGAACTTTTTTCGAGATTCCTCCCTTTTGGCCCTGAACCATATGGGACAACTTGAGCCAGAAGAAGACGAACTTTTTTCAACGTCTCCGAATTGCGTGGAAACTCACCCACCCTCCTCATTTCTCGTGAGGATTCCAGAATGCATGAACTTGTTTCGAGATTCCTCCGTTTGGGCCCTGAACCATTTGGGACAACTTGAGGCAGAAGAAGACGAAATTTTTTCAACGACTCCGAATTGCGTGGAAACTCACCCACCCACCTCATTTCTCGTGAGGATTCCAGAATGCATGAACTTGTTTCGAGATTCCTCCCTTTGGGCCTTGAACCATATGGGACAACTTGAGGCAGAAGAAGACGAACTTTTTTCAACGTCTCCGAATTGCGTGGAAACTCACCCACCCTCCTCATTTCTCGTGAGGATTCCAGAATGCATGAACTTGTTTCGAGATTCCTCCCTTTGGGCCCTGAACCATTTGGGACAACTTGAGGCAGAAGAAGACGAACTTTTTTCAACGTCTCGGAATTTCTTGGAAACTCACCCACCCTCCTCATTTCTCGTGAGGATTCCAGAATGCATGAACTTGTTTCGAGACTCCTCCGTTTGGGCCCTGAACCATTTGGGACAACTTGAGGCAGAAGAAGACGAACTTTTTTCAACGTCTAGGAATTGCTTGGAAACTCACCCACCCTCCTCATTTCTCGTGAGCATTCCAGAATGCATGAACTTGTTTCGAGATTCCTCCGGTTGGGCCCTGAACCATTTGGGACAACTTGAGGCAGAAGAAGACGAACTTTTTTCAACGTCTCGGAATTGGTTGGAAACTCACCCACCCTCCTCATTTCTCGTGAGGATTCCAGAATGCATGAACTTGTTTCGAGATTCCTCCGTTTGGGCCCTGAACCATTTGGCAAGACTTGAGGCAGAAGAACACGAACTTTTTTCAACGACTCCGAATTGCGTGGAAACTCACCCACCCTCCTCATTTCTCGTGAGGTTTCCAGAATGCATGAACTTGTTTCGAGATTCCTCCCTTTGGGCCCTGAACCATTTGGGAACACTTGAGGTAGAAGAAGACGAACTTTTTTCAACGTCTCGGAATTGCGTGGAAACTCACCCACCCTCCTCATTTCTCGTGAGGATTCCAGAGTGCATGAACTTTTTTCGAGATTCCTCCCTTTTGGCCCTGAACCATATGGGACAACTTGAGCCAGAAGAAGACGAACTTTTTTCAACGACTCCGAATTGCGTGGAAACTCACCCACCCTCCTCATTTCTCGTGAGGATTCCAGAATGCATGAACTTGTTTCGAGATTCCTCCGTTTGGGCCCTGAACCATTTGGGACAACTTGAGGCAGAAGAAGACGAACTTTTTTCAACGTCTCCGAATTGCGTGGAAACTCACCCACCCTCCTCCTTTCTCGTGAGGATTCCAGAATGCATGAACTTGTTTCGAGATTCCTCCCTTTGGGCCCTGAACCATTTGGGACAACTTGAGGCAGAAGAAGACGAACTTTTTTCAACGTCTCGGAATTTCTTGGAAACTCACCCACCCTCCTCATTTCTCGTGAGGATTCCAGAATGCATGAACTTGTTTCGAGACTCCTCCGTTTGGGCCCTGAACCATTTGGGACAACTTGAGGCAGAAGAAGACGAACTTTTTTCAACGTCTAGGAATTGCTTGGAAACTCACCCACCCTCCTCATTTCTCGTGAGCATTCCAGAATGCATGAACTTGTTTCGAGATTCCTCCGGTTGGGCCCTGAACCATTTGGGACAACTTGAGGCAGAAGAAGACGAACTTTTTTCAACGTCTCGGAATTGGTTGGAAACTCACCCACCCTCCTCATTTCTCGTGAGGATTCCAGAATGCATGAACTTGTTTCGAGATTCCTCCGTTTGGGCCCTGAACCATTTGGCAAGACTTGAGGCAGAAGAACACGAACTTTTTTCAACGACTCCGAATTGCGTGGAAACTCACCCACCCTCCTCATTTCTCGTGAGGTTTCCAGAATGCATGAACTTGTTTCGAGATTCCTCCCTTTGGGCCCTGAACCATTTGGGAACACTTGAGGTAGAAGAAGACGAACTTTTTTCAACGTCTCGGAATTGCGTGGAAACTCACCCACCCTCCTCATTTCTCGTGAGGTTTCCAGAATGCATGAACTTGTTTCGAGATTCCTCCCTTTGGGCCCTGAACCATTTGGGAACACTTGAGGTAGAAGAAGACGAACTTTTTTCAACGTCTCGGAATTGCGTGGAAACTCACCCACCCTCCTCATTTCTCGTGAGGATTCCAGAGTGCATGAACTTTTTTCGAGATTCCTCCCTTTTGGCCCTGAACCATATGGGACAACTTGAGCCAGAAGAAGACGAACTTTTTTCAACGTCTCGGAATTTCTTGGAAACTCACCCACCCTCCTCATTTCTCGTGAGGATTCCAGAATGCATGAACTTGTTTCGAGACTCCTCCGTTTGGGCCCTGAACCATTTGGGACAACTTGAGGCAGAAGAAGACGAACTTTTTTCAACGTCTAGGAATTGCTTGGAAACTCACCCACCCTCCTCATTTCTCGTGAGCATTCCAGAATGCATGAACTTGTTTCAAGATTCCTCCGGTTGGGCCCTGAACCATTTGGGACAACTTGAGGCAGAAGAAGACGAACTTTTTTCAACGTCTCGGAATTGGTTGGAAACTCACCCACCCTCCTCATTTCTCGTGAGGATTCCAGAATGCATGAACTTGTTTCGAGATTCCTCCGTTTGGGCCCTGAACCATTTGGCAAGACTTGAGGCAGAAGAACACGAACTTTTTTCAACGACTCCGAATTGCGTGGAAACTCACCCACCCTCCTCATTTCTCGTGAGGTTTCCAGAATGCATGAACTTGTTTCGAGATTCCTCCCTTTGGGCCCTGAACCATTTGGGAACACTTGAGGTAGAAGAAGACGAACTTTTTTCAACGTCTCGGAATTGCGTGGAAACTCACCCACCCTCCTCATTTCTCGTGAGGTTTCCAGAATGCATGAACTTGTTTCGAGATTCCTCCCTTTGGGCCCTGAACCATTTGGGAACACTTGAGGTAGAAGAAGACGAACTTTTTTCAACGTCTCGGAATTGCGTGGAAACTCACCCACCCTCCTCATTTCTCGTGAGGATTCCAGAGTGCATGAACTTTTTTCGAGATTCCTCCCTTTTGGCCCTGAACCATATGGGACAACTTGAGCCAGAAGAAGACGAACTTTTTTCAACGACTCCGAATTGCGTGGAAACTCACCCACCCTCCTCATTTCTCGTGAGGATTCCAGAATGCATGAACTTGTTTCGAGATTCCTCCGTTTGGGCCCTGAACCATTTGGGACAACTTGAGGCAGAAGAAGACGAACTTTTTTCAACGTCTCGGAATTTCTTGGAAACTCACCCACCCTCCTCATTTCTCGTGAGGATTCCAGAATGCATGAACTTGTTTCGAGACTCCTCCGTTTGGGCCCTGAACCATTTGGGACAACTTGAGGCAGAAGAAGACGAACTTTTTTCAACGTCTAGGAATTGCTTGGAAACTCACCCACCCTCCTCATTTCTCGTGAGCATTCCAGAATGCATGAACTTGTTTCGAGATTCCTCCGGTTGGGCCCTGAACCATTTGGGACAACTTGAGGCAGAAGAAGACGAACTTTTTTCAACGTCTCGGAATTGGTTGGAAACTCACCCACCCTCCTCATTTCTCGTGAGGATTCCAGAATGCATGAACTTGTTTCGAGATTCCTCCGTTTGGGCCCTGAACCATTTGGCAAAACTTGAGGCAGAAGAAAACGAACTTTTTTCAACGACTCCGAATTGCGTGGAAACTCACCCACCCTCCTCATTTCTCGTGAGGTTTCCAGAATGCATGAACTTGTTTCGAGATTCCTCCCTTTGGGCCCTGAACCATTTGGGAACACTTGAGGTAGAAGAAGACGAACTTTTTTCAACGTCTCGGAATTGCGTGGAAACTCACCCACCCTCCTCATTTCTCGTGAGGTTTCCAGAATGCATGAACTTGTTTCGAGATTCCTCCCTTTGGGCCCTGAACCATTTGGGAACACTTGAGGTAGAAGAAGACGAACTTTTTTCAACGTCTCGGAATTGCGTGGAAACTCACCCACCCTCCTCATTTCTCGTGAGGATTCCAGAGTGCATGAACTTTTTTCGAGATTCCTCCCTTTTGGCCCTGAACCATATGGGACAACTTGAGCCAGAAGAAGACGAACTTTTTTCAACGACTCCGAATTGCGTGGAAACTCACCCACCCTCCTCATTTCTCGTGAGGATTCCAGAATGCATGAACTTGTTTCGAGATTCCTCCGTTTGGGCCCTGAACCATTTGGGACAACTTGAGGCAGAAGAAGACGAACTTTTTTCAACGTCTCGAAATTGGTTGGAAACTCACCCACCCTCCTCATTTCTCGTGAGGATTCCAGAATGCATGAACTTGTTTCGAGATTCCTCCGTTTGGGCCCTGAACCATTTGGCAAGACTTGAGGCAGAAGAAAACGAACTTTTTTCAACGACTCCGAATTGCGTGGAAACTCACCCACCCTCCTCATTTCTCGTGAGGTTTCCAGAATGCATGAACTTGTTTCGAGATTCCTCCCTTTGGGCCCTGAACCATTTGGGACAACTTGAGGTAGAAGAAGACGAACTTTTTTCAACGTCTCGGAATTGCGTGGAAACTCACCCACCCTCCTCATTTCTCGTGAGGATTCCAGAGTGCATGAACTTTTTTCGAGATTCCTCCCTTTTGGCCCTGAACCATATGGGACAACTTGATCCAGAAGAAGACGAACTTTTTTCAATGACTCCGAATTGCGTGGAAACTCACCCACCCTCCTCATTTCTCGTGAGGATTCCAGAATGCATGAACTTGTTTCGAGATTCCTCCGTTTGGATCCTGAACCATTTGGGACAACTTGAGGCAGAAGAAGACGAACTTTTTTCAACGTCTTCGAATTGCGTGGAAACTCACCCACACTCCTCATTTCTCGTGAGGATTCCAGAATGCCTGAACTTGTTTCGAGATTCCTCCGTTTGGGCCCTGAACCATTTGGGACAACTTGAGGCAGAAGAAGACGAACTTTTTTCAACGTCTCCGAATTGCGTGGAAACTCACCCACCCTCCTCATTTCTCGTGAGGATTCCAGAATGCATGAACTTGTTTCCAGATTCCTCCCTTTCGGCCCTGAACCATATGGGACAACTTGAGGCAGAAGAAGACGAACTTTTTTCAACGTCTCGGAATTGCTTCGAAACTCACCCACCCTCCTCATTTCTCGTGAGGATTCCAGAATGCATGAACTTGTTTCCAGATTCCTCCCTTTCGGCCCTGAACCATATGGGACAACTTGAGGCAAAAGAAGACGAACTTTTTTCAACGTCTCGGAATTGCTTCGAAACTCACCCACCCTCCTCATTTCTCGTGAGGATTCCAGAATGCATGAACTTGTTTCGAGATTCCTCCGTTTGGGCCCTGAACCATATGGGACAACTTGAGCCAGAAGAAGACGAACTTTTTTGAACGTCTCGGAATTGGTTGGAAACTCACCCACCCTCCTCATTTCTCGTGAGGATTCCAGAATGCATGAACTTGTTTCGAGATTCCTCCGTTTGGGCCCTGAACCATTTGGGACAACTTGAGGCAGAAGAAGACGAACTTTTTTCAACGTCTCCGAATTGCGTGGAAACTCACCCACCCTCCTCATTTCTCGTGAGGATTCCAGAATGCATGAACTTGTTTCCAGATTCCTCCCTTTCGGCCCTGAACCATATGGGACAACTTGAGGCAGAAGAAGACGAACTTTTTCCAACGTCTCGGAATTGCTTAGAAACTCACCCACCCTCCTCATTTCTCGTGAGGATTCCAGAATGCATGAACTTGTTTCGAGATTCCTCCCTTTTGGCCCTGAACCATATGGGACAACTTGAGGCAGAAGAAGACGAACTTTTTTCAACGACTCCGAATTGCGTGGAAATTCACCCACCCTCCTCATTTCTCGTGAGGATTCCAGAATGCATGAACTTTTTTCGAGATTCCTCCGTTTGCGCCCTGAACCTTTTGGGACAACTTGAGGCAGAAGAAGACGAACTTTTTTCAACGTCTCCGAATTGCGTGGAAACTCACCCACCCTCCTCATTTCTCGTGAGGATTCCAGAATGCATGAACTTGTTTCCAGATTCCTCCCTTTCGGCCCTGAACCATATGGGACAACTTGAGGCAGAAGAAGACGAACTTTTTCCAACGTCTCGGAATTGCTTAGAAACTCACCCACCCTCCTCATTTCTCGTGAGGATTCCAGAATGCATGAACTTGTTTCGAGATTCCTCCCTTTTGGCCCTGAACCATATGGGACAACTTGAGGCAGAAGAAGACGAACTTTTTTCAACGTCTCCGAATTGCGTGGAAACTCACCCACCCTCCTCATTTCTCGTGAGGATTCCAGAATGCATGAACTTGTTTCCAGATTCCTCCCTTTCGGCCCTGAACCATATGGGACAACTTGAGGCAGAAGAAGACGAACTTTTTTCAACGTCTCGGAATTGCTTCGAAACTCACCCACCCTCCTCATTTCTCGTGAGGATTCCAGAATGCATGAACTTGTTTCCAGATTCCTCCCTTTCGGCCCTGAACCATATGGGACAACTTGAGGCAAAAGAAGACGAACTTTTTTCAACGTCTCGGAATTGCTTCGAAACTCACCCACCCTCCTCATTTCTCGTGAGGATTCCAGAATGCATGAACTTGTTTCGAGATTCCTCCGTTTGGGCCCTGAACCATATTGGACAACTTGAGCCAGAAGAAGACAGACTTTTTTGAACGTCTCGGAATTGGTTGGAAACTCACCCACCCTCCTCATTTCTCGTGAGGATTCCAGAATGCATGAACTTGTTTCGAGATTCCTCCGTTTGGGCCCTGAACCATTTGGGACAACTTGAGGCAGAAGAAGACGAACTTTTTTCAACGACTCCGAATTGCGTGGAAACTCACCCACCCTCCTCATTTCTCGTGAGGATTCCAGAATGCATGAACTTGTTTCGAGATTCCTCCGTTTGGGCCCTGAACCATTTGGGACAACTTGAGGCAGAAGAAGACGAACTTTTTTCAACGACTCCGAATTGCGTGGAAACTCACCCACCCTCCTCATTTCTCGTGAGGATTCCAGAATGCATGAACTTGTTTCAAGATTCCTCCCTTTGGGCCCTGAACCATATGGGACAACTTGAGGCAGAAGAAGACGAACTTTTTTCAACGTCTCCGAATTGCGTGGAAACTCACCCACCCTCCTCATTTCTCGAGAGGATTCCAGAATGCATGAACTTGTTTCCAGATTCCTCCCTTTCGGCCCTGAACCATATGGGACAACTTGAGGCAGAAGGAGACGAACTTTTTTCAACGTCTCGGAATTGCTTAGAAACTCACCCACCCTCCTCATTTCTCGTGAGGATTCCAGAATGCATGAACTTGTTTCCAGATTCCTCCCTTTCGGCCCTAAACCATATGGGACAACTTGAGGCAGAAGAAGACGAACTTTTTTCAACGTCTCGGAATTGCTTCGAAACTCACCCACCCTCCTCATTTCTCGTGAGGATTCCAGAATGCATGAACTTGTTTCGAGATTCCTCCGTTTGGGCCCTGAACCATATGGGACAACTTGAGCCAGAAGAAGACGAACTTTTTTGAACGTCTCGGAATTGGTTGGAAACTCACCCACCCTCCTCATTTCTCGTGAGGATTCCAGAATGCATGAACTTGTTTCGAGATTCCTCCGTTTGGGCCCTGAACCATTTGGGACAACTTGAGGCAGAAGAAGACGAACTTTTTTCAACGACTCCGAATTGCGTGGAAACTCACCCACCCTCCTCATTTCTCGTGAGGATTCCAGAATGCATGAACTTGTTTCGAGATTCCTCCGTTTGGGCTCTGAACCATATGGGACAACTTGATCCAGAAGAAGACGAACTGTTTTCAACGACTCCGAATTGCGTGGAAACTCACCCACCCTCCTCATTTCTCGTGAGGATTCCAGAATGCATGAACTTGTTTCGAGATTCCTCCGTTTGGGCCCTGAACCATTTGGGACAACTTGAGGCAGAAGAAGACGAACTTTTTTCAACGTCTCCGAATTGCGTGGAAACTCACCCACACTCCTCATTTCTCGTGAGGATTCCAGAATGCATGAACTTGTTTCCAGATTCCTCCCTTTCGGCCCTGAACCATATGGGACAACTTGAGGCAGAAGAAGACGAACTTTTTTCAACGTCTAGGAATTGCTTGGAAACTCACCCACCCTCCTCATTTCTCGTGAGCATTCCAGAATGCATGAACTTGTTTCGAGATTCCTCCGGTTGGGCCCTGAACCATTTGGGACAACTTGAGGCAGAAGAAGACGAACTTTTTTCAACGTCTCGGAATTGGTTGGAAACTCACCCACCCTCCTCATTTCTCGTGAGGATTCCAGAATGCATGAACTTGTTTCGAGATTCCTCCGTTTGGGCCCTGAACCATTTGGCAAGACTTGAGGCAGAAGAACACGAACTTTTTTCAACGACTCCGAATTGCGTGGAAACTCACCCACCCTCCTCATTTCTCGTGAGGTTTCCAGAATGCATGAACTTGTTTCGAGATTCCTCCCTTTGGGCCCTGAACCATTTGGGAACACTTGAGGTAGAAGAAGACGAACTTTTTTCAACGTCTCGGAATTGCGTGGAAACTCACCCACCCTCCTCATTTCTCGTGAGGTTTCCAGAATGCATGAACTTGTTTCGAGATTCCTCCCTTTGGGCCCTGAACCATTCGGGAACACTTGAGGTAGAAGAAGACGAACTTTTTTCAACGTCTCGGAATTGCGTGGAAACTCACCCACCCTCCTCATTTCTCGTGAGGATTCCAGAGTGCATGAACTTTTTTCGAGATTCCTCCCTTTTGGCCCTGAACCATATGGGACAACTTGAGCCAGAAGAAGACGAACTTTTTTCAACGACTCCGAATTGCGTGGAAACTCACCCACCCTCCTCATTTCTCGTGAGGATTCCAGAATGCATGAACTTGTTTCGAGATTCCTCCGTTTGGGCCCTGAACCATTTGGGACAACTTGAGGCAGAAGAAGACGAACTTTTTTCAACGTCTCGGAATTTCTTGGAAACTCACCCACCCTCCTCATTTCTCGTGAGGATTCCAGAATGCATGAACTTGTTTCGAGACTCCTCCGTTTGGGCCCTGAACCATTTGGGACAACTTGAGGCAGAAGAAGACGAACTTTTTTCAACGTCTAGGAATTGCTTGGAAACTCACCCACCCTCCTCATTTCTCGTGAGCATTCCAGAATGCATGAACTTGTTTCGAGATTCCTCCGGTTGGGCCCTGAACCATTTGGGACAACTTGAGGCAGAAGAAGACGAACTTTTTTCAACGTCTCGGAATTGGTTGGAAACTCACCCACCCTCCTCATTTCTCGTGAGGATTCCAGAATGCATGAACTTGTTTCGAGATTCCTCCGTTTGGGCCCTGAACCATTTGGCAAAACTTGAGGCAGAAGAAAACGAACTTTTTTCAACGACTCCGAATTGCGTGGAAACTCACCCACCCTCCTCATTTCTCGTGAGGTTTCCAGAATGCATGAACTTGTTTCGAGATTCCTCCCTTTGGGCCCTGAACCATTTGGGAACACTTGAGGTAGAAGAAGACGAACTTTTTTCAACGTCTCGGAATTGCGTGGAAACTCACCCACCCTCCTCATTTCTCGTGAGGTTTCCAGAATGCATGAACTTGTTTCGAGATTCCTCCCTTTGGGCCCTGAACCATTTGGGAACACTTGAGGTAGAAGAAGACGAACTTTTTTCAACGTCTCGGAATTGCGTGGAAACTCACCCACCCTCCTCATTTCTCGTGAGGATTCCAGAGTGCATGAACTTTTTTCGAGATTCCTCCCTTTTGGCCCTGAACCATATGGGACAACTTGAGCCAGAAGAAGACGAACTTTTTTCAACGACTCCGAATTGCGTGGAAACTCACCCACCCTCCTCATTTCTCGTGAGGATTCCAGAATGCATGAACTTGTTTCGAGATTCCTCCGTTTGGGCCCTGAACCATTTGGGACAACTTGAGGCAGAAGAAGACGAACTTTTTTCAACGTCTCGAAATTGGTTGGAAACTCACCCACCCTCCTCATTTCTCGTGAGGATTCCAGAATGCATGAACTTGTTTCGAGATTCCTCCGTTTGGGCCCTGAACCATTTGGCAAGACTTGAGGCAGAAGAAAACGAACTTTTTTCAACGACTCCGAATTGCGTGGAAACTCACCCACCCTCCTCATTTCTCGTGAGGTTTCCAGAATGCATGAACTTGTTTCGAGATTCCTCCCTTTGGGCCCTGAACCATTTGGGACAACTTGAGGTAGAAGAAGACGAACTTTTTTCAACGTCTCGGAATTGCGTGGAAACTCACCCACCCTCCTCATTTCTCGTGAGGATTCCAGAGTGCATGAACTTTTTTCGAGATTCCTCCCTTTTGGCCCTGAACCATATGGGACAACTTGATCCAGAAGAAGACGAACTTTTTTCAATGACTCCGAATTGCGTGGAAACTCACCCACCCTCCTCATTTCTCGTGAGGATTCCAGAATGCATGAACTTGTTTCGAGATTCCTCCGTTTGGATCCTGAACCATTTGGGACAACTTGAGGCAGAAGAAGACGAACTTTTTTCAACGTCTTCGAATTGCGTGGAAACTCACCCACACTCCTCATTTCTCGTGAGGATTCCAGAATGCCTGAACTTGTTTCGAGATTCCTCCGTTTGGGCCCTGAACCATTTGGGACAACTTGAGGCAGAAGAAGACGAACTTTTTTCAACGTCTCCGAATTGCGTGGAAACTCACCCACCCTCCTCATTTCTCGTGAGGATTCCAGAATGCATGAACTTGTTTCCAGATTCCTCCCTTTCGGCCCTGAACCATATGGGACAACTTGAGGCAGAAGAAGACGAACTTTTTTCAACGTCTCGGAATTGCTTCGAAACTCACCCACCCTCCTCATTTCTCGTGAGGATTCCAGAATGCATGAACTTGTTTCCAGATTCCTCCCTTTCGGCCCTGAACCATATGGGACAACTTGAGGCAAAAGAAGACGAACTTTTTTCAACGTCTCGGAATTGCTTCGAAACTCACCCACCCTCCTCATTTCTCGTGAGGATTCCAGAATGCATGAACTTGTTTCGAGATTCCTCCGTTTGGGCCCTGAACCATATGGGACAACTTGAGCCAGAAGAAGACGAACTTTTTTGAACGTCTCGGAATTGGTTGGAAACTCACCCACCCTCCTCATTTCTCGTGAGGATTCCAGAATGCATGAACTTGTTTCGAGATTCCTCCGTTTGGGCCCTGAACCATTTGGGACAACTTGAGGCAGAAGAAGACGAACTTTTTTCAACGTCTCCGAATTGCGTGGAAACTCACCCACCCTCCTCATTTCTCGTGAGGATTCCAGAATGCATGAACTTGTTTCCAGATTCCTCCCTTTCGGCCCTGAACCATATGGGACAACTTGAGGCAGAAGAAGACGAACTTTTTCCAACGTCTCGGAATTGCTTAGAAACTCACCCACCCTCCTCATTTCTCGTGAGGATTCCAGAATGCATGAACTTGTTTCGAGATTCCTCCCTTTTGGCCCTGAACCATATGGGACAACTTGAGGCAGAAGAAGACAAACTTTTTTCAACGACTCCGAATTGCGTGGAAATTCACCCACCCTCCTCATTTCTCGTGAGGATTCCAGAATGCATGAACTTTTTTCGAGATTCCTCCGTTTGCGCCCTGAACCTTTTGGGACAACTTGAGGCAGAAGAAGATGAACTTTTTTCAACGACTCCGAATTGCGTGGAAACTCACCCACCCTCCTCATTTCTCGTGAGGATTCCAGAATGCATGAACTTGTTTCGAGATTCCTCCGTTTGGGCCCTGAACCATTTGGGACAACTTGAGGCAGAAGAAGACGAACTTTTTTCAACGACTCCGAATTGCGTGGAAACTCACCCACCCTCCTCATTTCTCGTGAGGATTCCAGAATGCATGAACTTGTTTCGAGATTCCTCCGTTTGGGCCCTGAACCATTTGGGACAACTTGAGGCAGAAGAAGACGAACTTTTTTCAACGACTCCGAATTGCGTGGAAACTCACCCACCCTCCTCATTTCTCGTGAGGATTCCAGAATGCATGAACTTGTTTCAAGATTCCTCCCTTTGGGCCCTGAACCATATGGGACAACTTGAGGCAGAAGAAGACGAACTTTTTTCAACGTCTCCGAATTGCGTGGAAACTCACCCACCCTCCTCATTTCTCGAGAGAATTCCAGAATGCATGAACTTGTTTCCAGATTCCTCCCTTTCGGCCCTGAACCATATGGGACAACTTGAGGCAGAAGGAGACGAACTTTTTTCAACGTCTCGGAATTGCTTAGAAACTCACCCACCCTCCTCATTTCTCGTGAGGATTCCAGAATGCATGAACTTGTTTCCAGATTCCTCCCTTTCGGCCCTAAACCATATGGGACAACTTGAGGCAGAAGAAGACGAACTTTTTTCAACGTCTCGGAATTGCTTCGAAACTCACCCACCCTCCTCATTTCTCGTGAGGATTCCAGAATGCATGAACTTGTTTCGAGATTCCTCCGTTTGGGCCCTGAACCATATGGGACAACTTGAGCCAGAAGAAGACGAACTTTTTTGAACGTCTCGGAATTGGTTGGAAACTCACCCACCCTCCTCATTTCTCGTGAGGATTCCAGAATGCATGAACTTGTTTCGAGATTCCTCCGTTTGGGCCCTGAACCATTTGGGACAACTTGAGGCAGAAGAAGACGAACTTTTTTCAACGACTCCGAATTGCGTGGAAACTCACCCACCCTCCTCATTTCTCGTGAGGATTCCAGAATGCATGAACTTGTTTCGAGATTCCTCCGTTTGGGCTCTGAACCATATGGGACAACTTGATCCAGAAGAAGACGAACTGTTTTCAACGACTCCGAATTGCGTGGAAACTCACCCACCCTCCTCATTTCTCGTGAGGATTCCAGAATGCATGAACTTGTTTCGAGATTCCTCCGTTTGGGCCCTGAACCATTTGGGACAACTTGAGGCAGAAGAAGACGAACTTTTTTCAACGTCTCCGAATTGCGTGGAAACTCACCCACACTCCTCATTTCTCGTGAGGATTCCAGAATGCATGAACTTGTTTCCAGATTCCTCCCTTTCGGCCCTGAACCATATGGGACAACTTGAGGCAGAAGGAGACGAACTTTTTTCAACGTCTCGGAATTGCTTAGAAACTCACCCACCCTCCTCATTTCTCGTGAGGATTCCAGAATGCATGAACTTGTTTCCAGATTCCTCCCTTTCGGCCCTAAACCATATGGGACAACTTGAGGCAGAAGAAGACGAACTTTTTTCAACGTCTCGGAATTGCTTCGAAACTCACCCACCCTCCTCATTTCTCGTGAGGATTCCAGAATGCATGAACTTGTTTCGAGATTCCTCCGTTTGGGCCCTGAACCATATGGGACAACTTGAGCCAGAAGAAGACGAACTTTTTTGAACGTCTAGGAATTGGTTGGAAACTCACCCACCCTCCTCATTTCTCGTGAGGATTCCAGAATGCATGAACTTGTTTCGAGATTCCTCCGTTTGGGCCCTGAACCATTTGGGACAACTTGAGGCAGAAGAAGACGAACTTTTTTCAACGACTCCGAATTGCGTGGAAACTCACCCACCCTCCTCATTTCTCGTGAGGATTCCAGAATGCATGAACTTGTTTCGAGATTCCTCCGTTTGGGCTCTGAACCATATGGGACAACTTGATCCAGAAGAAGACGAACTTTTTTCAACGACTCCGAATTGCGTGGAAACTCACCCACCCTCCTCATTTCTCGTGAGGATTCCAGAATGCATGAACTTGTTTCGAGATTCCTCCGTTTGGGCCCTGAACCATTTGGGACAACTTGAGGCAGAAGAAGACGAACTTTTTTCAACGTCTCCGAATTGCGTGGAAACTCACCCACACTCCTCATTTCTCGTGAGGATTCCAGAATGCATGAACTTGTTTCGAGATTCCTCCGTTTGGGCCCTGAACCATTTGGGACAACTTGAGGCAGAAGAAGACGAACTTTTTTCAACGTCTCCGAATTGCGTGGAAACTCACCCACCCTCCTCATTTCTCGTGAGGATTCCAGAATGCATGAACTTGTTTCTAGATTCCTCCCTTTCGGCCCTGAACCATATGGGACAACTTGAGGCAGAAGGAGACGAACTTTTTTCAACGTCTCGGAATTGCTTAGAAACTCACCCACCCTCCTCATTTCTCGTGAGGATTCCAGAATGCATGAACTTGTTTCCAGATTCCTCCCTTTCGGCCCTAAACCATATGGGACAACTTGAGGCAGAAGAAGACGAAGTTTTTTCAACGTCTCGGAATTGCTTCGAAACTCACCCACCCTCCTCATTTCTCGTGAGGATTCCAGAATGCATGAACTTGTTTCGAGATTCCTCCGTTTGGGCCCTGAACCATATGGGACAACTTGAGCCAGAAGAAGACGAACTTTTTTGAACGTCTCGGAATTGGTTGGAAACTCACCCACCCTCCTCATTTCTCGTGAGGATTCCAGAATGCATGAACTTGTTTCGAGATTCCTCCGTTTGGGCCCTGAACCATTTGGGACAACTTGAGGCAGAAGAAGACGAACTTTTTTCAACGACTCCGAATTGCGTGGAAACTCACCCACCCTCCTCATTTCTCGTGAGGATTCCAGAATGCATGAACTTGTTTCGAGATTCCTCCGTTTGGGCTCTGAACCATATGGGACAACTTGATCCAGAAGAAGACGAACTTTTTTCAACGACTCCGAATTGCGTGGAAACTCACCCACCCTCCTCATTTCTCGTGAGGATTCCAGAATGCATGAACTTGTTTCGAGATTCCTCCGTTTGGGCCCTGAACCATTTGGGACAACTTGAGGCAGAAGAAGACGAACTTTTTTCAACGTCTCCGAATTGCGTGGAAACTCACCCACACTCCTCATTTCTCGTGAGGATTCCAGAATGCATGAACTTGTTTCGAGATTCCTCCATTTGGGCCCTGAACCATTTGGGACAACTTGAGGCAGAAGAAGACGAACTTTTTTCAACGTCTCCGAATTGCGTGGAAACTCACCCACCCTCCTCATTTCTCGTGAGGATTCCAGAATGCATGAACTTGTTTCCAGATTCCTCCCTTTCGGCCCTGAACCATATGGGACAACTTGAGGCAGAAGAAGACGAACTTTTTTCAACGTCTCGGAATTGCTTCGAAACTCACCCACCCTCCTCATTTCTCGTGAGGATTCCAGAATGCATGAACTTGTTTCCAGATTCCTCCCTTTCGGCCCTGAACCATATGGGACAACTTGAGGCAGAAGAAGACGAACTTTTTTCAACGTCTCGGAATTGCTTAGAAACTCACCCACCCTCCTCATTTCTCGTGAGGATTCCAGAATGCATGAACTTGTTTCGAGATTCCTCCGTTTGGGCCCTGAACCATATGGGACAACTTGAGGCAGAAGAAGACGAACTTTTTTCAACGTCTCGGAATTGCTTCGAAACTCACCCACCCTCCTCATTTCTCGTGAGGATTCCAGAGTGCATGAACTTTTTTCGAGATTCCTCCCTTTTGGCCCTGAACCATATGGGACAACTTGAGGCAGAAGAAGACGAACTTTTTTCAACGTCTCCGAATTGCGTGGAAACTCACCCACCCTCCTCATTTCTCGTGAGGATTCCAGAATGCATGAACTTGTTTCCAGATTCCTCCCTTTCGGCCCTGAACCATATGGGACAACTTGAGGCAGAAGAAGACGAACTTTTTCCAACGTCTCGGAATTGCTTAGAAACTCACCCACCCTCCTCATTTCTCGTGAGGATTCCAGAATGCATGAACTTGTTTCGAGATTCCTCCCTTTTGGCCCTGAACCATATGGGACAACTTGAGGCAGAAGAAGACGAACTTTTTTCAACGACTCCGAATTGCGTGGAAATTCACCCACCCTCCTCATTTCTCGTGAGGATTCCAGAATGCATGAACTTTTTTCGAGATTCCTCCGTTTGCGCCCTGAACCTTTTGGGACAACTTGAGGCAGAAGAAGATGAACTTTTTTCAACGACTCCGAATTGCGTGGAAACTCACCCACCCTCCTCATTTCTCGTGAGGATTCCAGAATGCATGAACTTGTTTCGAGATTCCTCCGTTTGGGCCCTGAACCATTTGGGACAACTTGAGGCAGCAGAAGACGAACTTTTTTCAACGACTCCGAATTGCGTGGAAACTCACCCACCCTCCTCATTTCTCGTGAGGATTCCAGAATGCATGAACTTGTTTCGAGATTCCTCCGTTTGGGCCCTGAACCATTTGGGACAACTTGAGGCAGAAGAAGACGAACTTTTTTCAACGACTCCGAATTGCGTGGAAACTCACCCACCCTCCTCATTTCTCGTGAGGATTCCAGAATGCATGAACTTGTTTCGAGATTCCTCCCTTTGGGCCCTGAACCATATGGGACAACTTGAGGCAGAAGAAGACGAACTTTTTTCAACGTCTCCGAATTGCGTGGAAACTCACCCACCCTCCTCATTTCTCGTGAGGATTCCAGAATGCATGAACTTGTTTCCAGATTCCTCCCTTTCGGCCCTGAACCATATGGGACAACTTGAGGCAGAAGGAGACGAACTTTTTTCAACGTCTCGGAATTGCTTAGAAACTCACCCACCCTCCTCATTTCTCGTGAGGATTCCAGAATGCATGAACTTGTTTCCAGATTCCTCCCTTTCGGCCCTAAACCATATGGGACAACTTGAGGCAGAAGAAGACGAACTTTTTTCAACGTCTCGGAATTGCTTCGAAACTCACCCACCCTCCTCATTTCTCGTGAGGATTCCAGAATGCATGAACTTGTTCCGAGATTCCTCCGTTTGGGCCCTGAACCATATGGGACAACTTGAGCCAGAAGAAGACGAACTTTTTTGAACGTCTCGGAATTGGTTGGAAACTCACCCACCCTCCTCATTTCTCGTGAGGATTCCAGAATGCATGAACTTGTTTCGAGATTCCTCCGTTTGGGCCCTGAACCATTTGGGACAACTTGAGGCAGAAGAAGACGAACTTTTTTCAACGTCTCCGAATTGCGTGGAAACTCACCCACCCTCCTCATTTCTCGTGAGGATTCCAGAATGCATGAACTTGTTTCCAGATTACTCCCTTTCGGCCCTGAACCATATGGGACAACTTGAGGCAGAAGAAGACGAACTTTTTCCAACGTCTCGGAATTGCTTAGAAACTCACCCACCCTCCTCATTTCTCGTGAGGATTCCAGAATGCATGAACTTGTTTCGAGATTCCTCCCTTTTGGCCCTGAACCATATGGGACAACTTGAGGCAGAAGAAGACGAACTTTTTTCAACGACTCCGAATTGCGTGGAAATTCACCCACCCTCCTCATTTCTCGTGAGGATTCCAGAATGCATGAACTTTTTTCGAGATTCCTCCGTTTGCGCCCTGAACCTTTTGGGACAACTTGAGGCAGAAGAAGATGAACTTTTTCCAACGACTCCGAATTGCGTGGAAACTCACCCACCCTCCTCATTTCTCGTGAGGATTCCAGAATGCATGAACTTGTTTCGAGATTCCTCCGTTTGGGCCCTGAACCATTTGGGACAACTTGAGGAAGAAGAAGACGAACTTTTTTCAACGACTCCGAATTGCGTGGAAACTCACCCACCCTCCTCATTTCTCGTGAGGATTCCAGAATGCATGAACTTGTTTCGAGATTCCTCCCTTTGGGCCCTGAACCATATGGGACAACTTGAGGCAGAAGAAGACGAACTTTTTTCAACGTCTCCGAATTGCGTGGAAACTCACCCACCCTCCTCATTTCTCGTGAGGATTCCAGAATGCATGAACTTGTTTCCAGATTCCTCCCTTTCGGCCCTGAACCATATGGGACAACTTGAGGCAGAAGGAGACGAACTTTTTTCAACGTCTCGGAATTGCTTAGAAACTCACCCACCCTCCTCATTTCTCGTGAGGATTCCAGAATGCATGAACTTGTTTCCAGATTCCTCCCTTTCGGCCCTAAACCATATGGGACAACTTGAGGCAGAAGAAGACGAACTTTTTTCAACGTCTCGGAATTGCTTCGAAACTCACCCACCCTCCTCATTTCTCGTGAGGATTCCAGAATGCATGAACTTGTTTCGAGATTCCTCCGTTTGGGCCCTGAACCATATGGGACAACTTGAGCCAGAAGAAGACGAACTTTTTTGAACGTCTCGGAATTGGTTGGAAACTCACCCACCCTCCTCATTTCTCGTGAGGATTCCAGAATGCATGAACTTGTTTCGAGATTCCTCCGTTTGGGCCCTGAACCATTTGGGACAACTTGAGGCAGAAGAAGACGAACTTTTTTCAACGACTCCGAATTGCGTGGAAACTCACCCACCCTCCTCATTTCTCGTGAGGATTCCAGAATGCATGAACTTGTTTCGAGATTCCTCCCTTTGGGCCCTGAACCATATGGGACAACTTGAGGCAGAAAAAGACGAACTTTTTTCAACGTCTCCGAATTGCGTGGAAACTCACCCACCCTCCTCATTTCTCGTGAGGATTCCAGAATGCATGAACTTTTTTCGAGATTCCTCCGTTTGCGCCCTGAACCTTTTGGGACAACTTGAGGCAGAAGAAGACGAACTTTTTTCAACGACTCCGAATTGCTTGGAAACTCACCCACCCTCCTCATTTCTCGTGAGGATTCCAGAGTGCATGAACTTTTTTCGAGATTCCTCCCTTTTGGCCCTGAACCATATGGGAAACTTGATCCAGAAGAAGACGAACTTTTTTCAACGACTCCGAATTGCGTGGAAACTCACCCACCCTCCTCATTTCTCGTGAGGATTCCAGAATGCATGAACTTGTTTCGAGATTCCTCCGTTTGGGCCCTGAACCATTTGGGACAACTTGAGGCAGAAGAAGACGAACTTTTTTCAACGTCTCCGAATTGCGTGGAAACTCACCCACACTCCTCATTTCTCGTGAGGATTCCAGAATGCATGAACTTGTTTCGAGATTCCTCCGTTTGGGCCCTGAACCATTTGGGACAACTTGAGGCAGAAGAAGACGAACTTTTTTCAACGTCTCCGAATTGCGTGGAAACTCACCCACCCTCCTCATTTCTCGTGAGGATTCCAGAATGCATGAACTTGTTTCCAGATTCCTCCCTTTCGGCCCTGAACCATATGGGACAACTTGAGGCAGAAGAAGACGAACTTTTTTCAACGTCTCGGAATTGCTTCGAAACTCACCCACCCTCCTCATTTCTCGTGAGGATTCCAGAATGCATGAACTTGTTTCCAGATTCCTCCCTTTCGGCCCTGAACCATATGGGACAACTTGAGGCAAAAGAAGACGAACTTTTTTCAACGTCTCGGAATTGCTTGGAAACTCACCCACCCTCCTCATTTCTCGTGAGGATTCCAGAATGCATGAACTTGTTTCGAGATTCCTCCCTTTTGGCCCTGAACCATATGGGACAACTTGAGGCAGAAGAAGACGAACTTTTTTCAACGACTCCGAATTGCGTGGAAACTCACCCACCCTCCTCATTTCTCGTGAGGATTCCAGAATGCATGAACTTTTTTCGAGATTCCTCCGTTTGCGCCCTGAACCTTTTGGGACAACTTGAGGCAGAAGAAGATGAACTTTTTTCAACGACTCCGAATTGCGTGGAAACTCACCCACCCTCCTCATTTCTCGTGAGGATTCCAGAATGCATGAACTTGTTTCGAGATTCCTCCGTTTGGGCCCTGAACCATTTGGGACAACTTGAGGCAGAAGAAGACGAACTTTTTTCAACGACTCCGAATTTCGTGGAAACTCACCCACCCTCCTCATTTCTCGTGAGGATTCCAGAATGCATGAACTTGTTTCGAGATTCCTCCGTTTGGGCCCTGAACCATTTGGGACAACCTGAGGCAGAAGAAGACGAACTTTTTTCAACGACTCCGAATTGCGTGGAAACTCACCCACCCTCCTCATTTCTCGTGAGGATTCCAGAATGCATGAACTTGTTTCGAGATTCCTCCCTTTGGGCCCTGAACCATTTGGGACAACCTGAGGCAGAAGAAGACGAACTTTTTTCAACGACTCCGAATTGCGTGGAAACTCACCCACCCTCCTCATTTCTCGTGAGGATTCCAGAATGCATGAACTTGTTTCGAGATTCCTCCCTTTGGGCCCTGAACCATATGGGACAACTTGAGGCAGAAGAAGACGAACTTTTTTCAACGTCTCCGAATTGCGTGGAAACTCACCCACCCTCCTCATTTCTCGTGAGGATTCCAGAATGCATGAACTTGTTTCCAGATTCCTCCCTTTCGGCCCTGAACCATATGGGACAACTTGAGGCAGAAGGAGACGAACTTTTTTCAACGTCTCGGAATTGCTTAGAAACTCACCCACCCTCCTCATTTCTCGTGAGGATTCCAGAATGCATGAACTTGTTTCCAGATTCCTCCCTTTCGGCCCTAAACCATATGGGACAACTTGAGGCAGAAGAAGACGAACTTTTTTCAACGTCTCGGAATTGCTTCGAAACTCACCCACCCTCCTCATTTCTCGTGAGGATTCCAGAATGCATGAACTTGTTTCGAGATTCCTCCGTTTGGGCCCTGAACCATATGGGACAACTTGAGCCAGAAGAAGACGAACTTTTTTGAACGTCTCGGAATTGGTTGGAAACTCACCCACCCTCCTCATTTCTCGTGAGGATTCCAGAATGCATGAACTTGTTTCGAGATTCCTCCGTTTGGGCCCTGAACCATTTGGGACAACTTGAGGCAGAAGAAGACGAACTTTTTTCAACGACTCCGAATTGCGTGGAAACTCACCCACCCTCCTCATTTCTCGTGAGGATTCCAGAATGCATGAACTTGTTTCGAGATTCCTCCCTTTGGGCCCTGAACCATATGGGACAACTTGAGGCAGAAGAAGACGAACTTTTTTCAACGTCTCCGAATTGCGTGGAAACTCACCCACCCTCCTCATTTCTCGTGAGGATTCCAGAATGCATGAACTTTTTTCGAGATTCCTCCGTTTGCGCCCTGAACCTTTTGGGACAACTTGAGGCAGAAGAAGACGAACTTTTTTCAACGACTCCGAATTGCGTGGAAACTCACCCACCCTCCTCATTTCTCGTGAGGATTCCAGAATGCATGAACTTGTTTCGAGATTCCTCCGTTTGCGCCCTGAACCTTTTGGGACAACTTGAGGCAGAAGAAGACGAACTTTTTTCAACGACTCCGAATTGCTTGGAAACTCACCCACCCTCCTCATTTCTCGTGAGGATTCCAGAGTGCATGAACTTTTTTCGAGATTCCTCCCTTTTGGCCCTGAACCATATGGGAAACTTGATCCAGAAGAAGACGAACTTTTTTCAACGACTCCGAATTGCGTGGAAACTCACCCACCCTCCTCATTTCTCGTGAGGATTCCAGAATGCATGAACTTGTTTCGAGATTCCTCCGTTTGGGCCCTGAACCATTTGGGACAACTTGAGGCAGAAGAAGACGAACTTTTTTCAACGTCTCGAAATTGGTTGGAAACTCACCCACCCTCCTCATTTCTCGTGAGGATTCCAGAATGCATGAACTTGTTTCGAGATTCCTCCGTTTGGGCCCTGAACCATTTGGCAAGACTTGAGGCAGAAGAAAACGAACTTTTTTCAACGACTCCGAATTGCGTGGAAACTCACCCACCCTCCTCATTTCTCGTGAGGTTTCCAGAATGCATGAACTTGTTTCGAGATTCCTCCCTTTGGGCCTTGAACCATTTGGGACAACTTGAGGTAGAAGAAGACGAACTTTTTTCAACGTCTCGGAATTGCGTGGAAACTCACCCACCCTCCTCATTTCTCGTGAGGATTCCAGAGTGCATGAACTTTTTTCGAGATTCCTCCCTTTTGGCCCTGAACCATATGGGACAACTTGATCCAGAAGAAGACGAACTTTTTTCAACGACTCCGAATTGCGTGGAATCTCACCCACCCTCCTCATTTCTCGTGAGGATTCCAGAATGCATGAACTTGTTTCGAGATTCCTCCGTTTGGATCCTGAACCATTTGGGACAACTTGAGGCAGAAGAAGACGAACTTTTTTCAACGTCTCCGAATTGCGTGGAAACTCACCCACACTCCTCATTTCTCGTGAGGATTCCAGAATGCATGAACTTGTTTCGAGATTCCTCCGTTTGGGCCCTGAACCATTTGGGACAACTTGAGGCAGAAGAAGACGAACTTTTTTCAACGTCTCCGAATTGCGTGGAAACTCACCCACCCTCCTCATTTCTCGTGAGGATTCCAGAATGCATGAACTTGTTTCCAGATTCCTCCCTTTCGGCCCTGAACCATATGGGACAACTTGAGGCAGAAGAAGACGAACTTTTTTCAACGTCTCGGAATTGCTTCGAAACTCACCCACCCTCCTCATTTCTCGTGAGGATTCCAGAATGCATGAACTTGTTTCCAGATTCCTCCCTTTCGGCCCTGAACCATATGGGACAACTTGAGGCAAAAGAAGACGAACTTTTTTCAACGTCTCGGAATTGCTTCGAAACTCACCCACCCTCCTCATTTCTCGTGAGGATTCCAGAATGCATGAACTTGTTTCGAGATTCCTCCGTTTGGGCCCTGAACCATATGGGACAACTTGAGCCAGAAGAAGACGAACTTTTTTGAACGTCTCGGAATTGGTTGGAAACTCACCCACCCTCCTCATTTCTCGTGAGGATTCCAGAATGCATGAACTTGTTTCGAGATTCCTCCGTTTGGGCCCTGAACCATTTGGGACAACTTGAGGCAGAAGAAGACGAACTTTTTTCAACGTCTCCGAATTGCGTGGAAACTCACCCACCCTCCTCATTTCTCGTGAGGATTCCAGAATGCATGAACTTGTTTCCAGATTCCTCCCTTTCGGCCCTGAACCATATGGGACAACTTGAGGCAGAAGAAGACGAACTTTTTCCAACGTCTCGGAATTGCTTAGAAACTCACCCACCCTCCTCATTTCTCGTGAGGATTCCAGAATGCATGAACTTGTTTCGAGATTCCTCCCTTTTGGCCCTGAACCATATGGGACAACTTGAGGCAGAAGAAGACGAACTTTTTTCAACGACTCCGAATTGCGTGGAAATTCACCCACCCTCCTCATTTCTCGTGAGGATTCCAGAATGCATGAACTTTTTTCGAGATTCCTCCGTTTGCGCCCTGAACCTTTTGGGACAACTTGAGGCAGAAGAAGATGAACTTTTTCCAACGACTCCGAATTGCGTGGAAACTCACCCACCCTCCTCATTTCTCGTGAGGATTCCAGAATGCATGAACTTGTTTCGAGATTCCTCCGTTTGGGCCCTGAACCATTTGGGACAACTTGAGGCAGAAGAAGACGAACTTTTTTCAACGACTCCGAATTGCGTGGAAACTCACCCACCCTCCTCATTTCTCGTGAGGATTCCAGAATGCATGAACTTGTTTCGAGATTCCTCCGTTTGGGCCCTGAACCATTTGGGACAACTTGAGGCAGAAGAAGACGAACTTTTTTCAACGACTCCGAATTGCGTGGAAACTCACCCACCCTCCTCATTTCTCGTGAGGATTCCAGAATGCATGAACTTGTTTCGAGATTCCTCCCTTTGGGCCCTGAACCATATGGGACAACTTGAGGCAGAAGAAGACGAACTTTTTTCAACGTCTCCGAATTGCGTGGAAACTCACCCACCCTCCTCATTTCTCGTGAGGATTCCAGAATGCATGAACTTGTTTCCAGATTCCTCCCTTTCGGCCCTGAACCATATGGGACAACTTGAGGCAGAAGGAGACGAACTTTTTTCAACGTCTCGGAATTGCTTAGAAACTCACCCACCCTCCTCATTTCTCGTGAGGATTCCAGAATGCATGAACTTGTTTCGAGATTCCTCCCTTTCGGCCCTAAACCATATGGGACAACTTGAGGCAGAAGAAGACGAACTTTTTTCAACGTCTCGGAATTGCTTCGAAACTCACCCACCCTCCTCATTTCTCGTGAGGATTCCAGAATGCATGAACTTGTTTCGAGATTCCTCCGTTTGGGCCCTGAACCATATGGGACAACTTGAGCCAGAAGAAGACGAACTTTTTTGAACGTCTCGGAATTGGTTGGAAACTCACCCACCCTCCTCATTTCTCGTGAGGATTCCAGAATGCATGAACTTGTTTCGAGATTCCTCCGTTTGGGCCCTGAACCATTTGGGACAACTTGAGGCAGAAGAAGACGAACTTTTTTCAACGACTCCGAATTGCGTGGAAACTCACCCACCCTCCTCATTTCTCGTGAGGATTCCAGAATGCATGAACTTGTTTCGAGATTCCTCCGTTTGGGCCCTGAACCATTTGGGACAACTTGAGGCAGAAGAAGACGAACTTTTTTCAACGACTCCGAATTGCGTGGAAACTCACCCACCCTCCTCATTTCTCGTGAGGATTCCAGAATGCATGAACTTGTTTCGAGATTCCTCCCTTTGGGCCCTGAACCATATGGGACAACTTGATCCAGAAGAAGACGAACTTTTTTCAACGACTCCGAATTGCGTGGAAACTCACCCACCCTCCTCATTTCTCGTGAGGATTCCAGAATGCATGAACTTGTTTCGAGATTCCTCCGTTTGGGCCCTGAACCATTTGGGACAACTTGAGGCAAAAGAAGACGAACTTTTTTCAACGTCTCCGAATTGCGTGGAAACTCACCCACACTCCTCATTTCTCGTGAGGATTCCAGAATGCATGAACTTGTTTCGAGATTCCTCCGTTTGGGCCCTGAACCATTTGGGACAACTTGAGGCAGAAGAAGACGAACTTTTTTCAACGTCTCCGAATTGCGTGGAAACTCACCCACCCTCCTCATTTCTCGTGAGGATTCCAGAATGCATGAACTTGTTTCCAGATTCCTCCCTTTCGGCCCTGAACCATATGGGACAACTTGAGGCAGAAGAAGACGAACTTTTTTCAACGTCTCGGAATTGCTTCGAAACTCACCCACCCTCCTCATTTCTCGTGAGGATTCCAGAATGCATGAACTTGTTTCCAGATTCCTCCCTTTCGGCCCTGAACCATATGGGACAACTTGAGGCAAAAGAAGACGAACTTTTTTCAACGTCTCGGAATTGCTTCGAAACTCACCCACCCTCCTCATTTCTCGTGAGGATTCCAGAATGCATGAACTTGTTTCGAGATTCCTCCGTTTGGGCCCTGAACCATATGGGACAACTTGAGCCAGAAGAAGACGAACTTTTTTGAACGTCTCGGAATTGGTTGGAAACTCACCCACCCTCCTCATTTCTCGTGAGGATTCCAGAATGCATGAACTTGTTTCGAGATTCCTCCGTTTGGGCCCTGAACCATTTGGGACAACTTGAGGCAGAAGAAGACGAACTTTTTTCAACGAATCCGAATTGCGTGGAAACTCACCCACCCTCCTCATTTCTCGTGAGGATTCCAGAATGCATGAACTTGTTTCGAGATTCCTCCGTTTGGGCCCTGAACCATTTGGGACAACTTGAGGCAGAAGAAGACGAACTTTTTTCAACGACTCCGAATTGCGTGGAAACTCGCCCACCCTCCTCATTTCTCGTGAGGATTCCAGAATGCATGAACTTGTTTTGAGATTCCTCCCTTTGGGCCCTGAACCATATGGGACAACTTGAGGCAGAAGAAGACGAACTTTTTTCAACGTCTCCGAATTGCGTGGAAACTCACCCACCCTCCTCATTTCTCGTGAGGATTCCAGAATGCATGAACTTGTTTCCAGATTCCTCCCTTTCGGCCCTGAACCATATGGGACAACTTGAGGCAGAAGGAGACGAACTTTTTTCAACGTCTCGGAATTGCTTAGAAACTCACCCACCCTCCTCATTTCTCGTGAGGATTCCAGAATGCATGAACTTGTTTCCAGATTCCTCCCTTTCGGCCCTAAACCATATGGGACAACTTGAGGCAGAAGAAGACGAACTTTTTTCAACGTCTCGGAATTGCTTCGAAACTCACCCACCCTCCTCATTTCTCGTGAGGATTCCAGAATGCATGAACTTGTTTCGAGATTCCTCCGTTTGGGCCCTGAACCATATGGGACAACTTGAGCCAGAAGAAGACGAACTTTTTTGAACGTCTCGGAATTGGTTGGAAACTCACCCACCCTCCTCATTTCTCGTGAGGATTCCAGAATGCATGAACTTGTTTCGAGATTCCTCCGTTTGGGCCCTGAACCATTTGGGACAACTTGAGGCAGAAGAAGACGAACTTTTTTCAACGACTCCGAATTGCGTGGAAACTCACCCACCCTCCTCATTTCTCGTGAGGATTCCAGAATGCATGAACTTGTTTCGAGATTCCTCCGTTTGGGCCCTGAACCATTTGGGACAACTTGAGGCAGAAGAAGACGAACTTTTTTCAACGACTCCGAATTGCGTGGAAACTCACCCACCCTCCTCATTTCTCGTGAGGATTCCAGAATGCATGAACTTGTTTCGAGATTCCTCCCTTTGGGCCCTGAACCATATGGGACAACTTGATCCAGAAGAAGACGAACTTTTTTCAACGACTCCGAATTGCGTGGAAACTCACCCACCCTCCTCATTTCTCGTGAGGATTCCAGAATGCATGAACTTGTTTCGAGATTCCTCCGTTTGGGCCCTGAACCATTTGGGACAACTTGAGGCAAAAGAAGACGAACTTTTTTCAACGTCTCCGAATTGCGTGGAAACTCACCCACACTCCTCATTTCTCGTGAGGATTCCAGAATGCATGAACTTGTTTCGAGATTCCTCCGTTTGGGCCCTGAACCATTTGGGACAACTTGAGGCAGAAGAAGACGAACTTTTTTCAACGTCTCCGAATTGCGTGGAAACTCACCCACCCTCCTCATTTCTCGTGAGGATTCCAGAATGCATGAACTTGTTTCCAGATTCCTCCCTTTCGGCCCTGAACCATATGGGACAACTTGAGGCAGAAGAAGACGAACTTTTTTCAACGTCTCGGAATTGCTTCGAAACTCACCCACCCTCCTCATTTCTCGTGAGGATTCCAGAATGCATGAACTTGTTTCCAGATTCCTCCCTTTCGGCCCTGAACCATATGGGACAACTTGAGGCAAAAGAAGACGAACTTTTTTCAACGTCTCGGAATTGCTTCGAAACTCACCCACCCTCCTCATTTCTCGTGAGGATTCCAGAATGCATGAACTTGTTTCGAGATTCCTCCGTTTGGGCCCTGAACCATATGGGACAACTTGAGCCAGAAGAAGACGAACTTTTTTGAACGTCTCGGAATTGGTTGGAAACTCACCCACCCTCCTCATTTCTCGTGAGGATTCCAGAATGCATGAACTTGTTTCGAGATTCCTCCGTTTGGGCCCTGAACCATTTGGGACAACTTGAGGCAGAAGAAGACGAACTTTTTTCAACGAATCCGAATTGCGTGGAAACTCACCCACCCTCCTCATTTCTCGTGAGGATTCCAGAATGCATGAACTTGTTTCGAGATTCCTCCGTTTGGGCCCTGAACCATTTGGGACAACTTGAGGCAGAAGAAGACGAACTTTTTTCAACGACTCCGAATTGCGTGGAAACTCGCCCACCCTCCTCATTTCTCGTGAGGATTCCAGAATGCATGAACTTGTTTCGAGATTCCTCCCTTTGGGCCCTGAACCATATGGGACAACTTGAGGCAGAAGAAGACGAACTTTTTTCAACGTCTCCGAATTGCGTGGAAACTCACCCACCCTCCTCATTTCTCGTGAGGATTCCAGAATGCATGAACTTGTTTCCAGATTCCTCCCTTTCGGCCCTGAACCATATGGGACAACTTGAGGCAGAAGGAGACGAACTTTTTTCAACGTCTCGGAATTGCTTAGAAACTCACCCACCCTCCTCATTTCTCGTGAGGATTCCAGAATGCATGAACTTGTTTCCAGATTCCTCCCTTTCGGCCCTAAACCATATGGGACAACTTGAGGCAGAAGAAGACGAACTTTTTTCAACGTCTCGGAATTGCTTCGAAACTCACCCACCCTCCTCATTTCTCGTGAGGATTCCAGAATGCATGAACTTGTTTCGAGATTCCTCCGTTTGGGCCCTGAACCATATGGGACAACTTGAGCCAGAAGAAGACGAACTTTTTTGAACGTCTCGGAATTGGTTGGAAACTCACCCACCCTCCTCATTTCTCGTGAGGATTCCAGAATGCATGAACTTGTTTCGAGATTCCTCCGTTTGGGCCCTGAACCATTTGGGACAACTTGAGGCAGAAGAAGACGAACTTTTTTCAACGACTCCGAATTGCGTGGAAACTCACCCACCCTCCTCATTTCTCGTGAGGATTCCAGAATGCATGAACTTTTTTCGAGATTCCTCCGTTTGCGCCCTGAACCTTTTGGGACAACTTGAGGCAGAAGAAGACGAACTTTTTTCAACGACTCCGAATTGCGTGGAAACTCACCCACCCTCCTCATTTCTCGTGAGGATTCCAGAATGCATGAACTTGTTTCGAGATTCCTCCGTTTGGGCCCTGAACCATTTGCGACAACTTGAGGCAGAAGAAGACGAACTTTTTTCAACGTCTCGGAATTGGTTGGAAACTCACCCACCCTCCTCATTTCTCGTGAGGATTCCAGAATGCATGAACTTGTTTCGAGATTCCTCCGGTTGGGCCCTGAACCATTTGCGACAACTTGAGGCAGAAGAAGACGAACTTTTTTCAACGTCTCGGAATTGGTTGGAAACTCACCCACCCTCCTCATTTCTCGTGAGGATTCCAGAATGCATGAACTTGTTTCGAGATTCCTCCGGTTGGGCCCTGAACCATTTGCGACAACTTGAGGCAGAAGAAGACGAACTTTTTTCAACGTCTCGAAATTGGTTGGAAACTCACCCACCCTCCTCATTTCTCGTGAGGATTCCAGAATGCATGAACTTGTTTCAAGATTCCTCCGTTTGGGCCCTGAACCATTTGGCAAGACTTGAGGCAGAAGAAAACGAACTTTTTTCAACGACTCCGAATTGCGTGGAAACTCACCCACCCTCCTCATTTCTCGTGAGGTTTCCAGAATGCATGAACTTGTTTCGAGATTCCTCCCTTTGGGCCCTGAACCATTTGGGACAACTTGAGGTAGAAGAAGACGAACTTTTTTCAACGTCTCGGAATTGCGTGGAAACTCACCCACCCTCCTCATTTCTCGTGAGGATTCCAGAGTGCATGAACTTTTTTCGAGATTCCTCCCTTTTGGCCCTGAACCATATGGGACAACTTGATCCAGAAGAAGACGAACTTTTTTCAACGACTCCGAATTGCGTGGAATCTCACCCACCCTCCTCATTTCTCGTGAGGATTCCAGAATGCATGAACTTGTTTCGAGATTCCTCCGTTTGGATCCTGAACCATTTGGGACAACTTGAGGCAGAAGAAGACGAACTTTTTTCAACGTCTCCGAATTGCGTGGAAACTCACCCACACTCCTCATTTCTCGTGAGGATTCCAGAATGCATGAACTTGTTTCGAGATTCCTCCGTTTGGGCCCTGAACCATTTGGGACAACTTGAGGCAGAAGAAGACGAACTTTTTTCAACGACTCCGAATTGCGTGGAAACTCACCCACCCTCCTCATTTCTCGTGAGGATTCCAGAATGCATGAACTTGTTTCGAGATTCCTCCCTTTGGGCCCTGAACCATATGGGACAACTTGAGGCAGAAGAAGACGAACTTTTTTCAACGTCTCCGAATTGCGTGGAAACTCACCCACCCTCCTCATTTCTCGTGAGGATTCCAGAATGCATGAACTTGTTTCCAGATTCCTCCCTTTCGGCCCTGAACCATATGGGACAACTTGAGGCAGAAGGAGACGAAGTTTTTTCAACGTCTCGGAATTGCTTAGAAACTCACCCACCCTCCTCATTTCTCGTGAGGATTCCAGAATGCATGAACTTGTTTCGAGATTCCTCCCTTTCGGCCCTAAACCATATGGGACAACTTGAGGCAGAAGAAGACGAACTTTTTTCAACGTCTCGGAATTGCTTCGAAACTCACCCACCCTCCTCATTTCTCGTGAGGATTCCAGAATGCATGAACTTGTTTCGAGATTCCTCCGTTTGGGCCCTGAACCATATGGGACAACTTGAGCCAGAAGAAGACGAACTTTTTTGAACGTCTCGGAATTGGTTGGAAACTCACCCACCCTCCTCATTTCTCGTGAGGATTCCAGAATGCATGAACTTGTTTCGAGATTCCTCCGTTTGGGCCCTGAACCATTTGGGACAACTTGAGGCAGAAGAAGACGAACTTTTTTCAACGTCTCCGAATTGCGTGGAAACTCACCCACCCTCCTCATTTCTCGTGAGGATTCCAGGTTTCCAGATTCCTCCCTTTCGGCCCTGAACCATATGGGACAACTTGAGGCAGAAGAAGACGAACTTTTTCCAACGTCTCGGAATTGCTTAGAAACTCACCCACCCTCCTCATTTCTCGTGAGGATTCCAGAATGCATGAACTTGTTTCGAGATTCCTCCCTTTTGGCCATGAACCATATGGGACAACTTGAGGCAGAAGAAGACGAACTTTTTTCAACGACTCCGAATTGCGTGGAAATTCACCCACCCTCCTCATTTCTCGTGAGGATTCCAGAATGCATGAACTTTTTTCGAGATTCCTCCGTTTGCGCCCTGAACCTTTTGGGACAACTTGAGGCAGAAGAAGATGAACTTTTTCCAACGACTCCGAATTGCGTGGAAACTCACCCACCCTCCTCATTTCTCGTGAGGATTCCAGAATGCATGAACTTGTTTCGAGATTCCTCCGTTTGGGCCCTGAACCATTTGGGACAACTTGAGGCAGAAGAAGACGAACTTTTTTCAATGACTCCGAATTGCGTGGAAACTCACCCACCCTCCTCATTTCTCGTGAGGATTCCAGAATGCATGAACTTGTTTCGAGATTCCTCCGTTTGGGCCCTGAACCATTTGGGACAACTTGAGGCAGAAGAAGACGAACTTTTTTCAACGACTCCGAATTGCGTGGAAACTCACCCACCCTCCTCATTTCTCGTGAGGATTCCAGAATGCATGAACTTGTTTCGAGATTCCTCCCTTTGGGCCCTGAACCATTTGGGACAACTTGAGCCAGAAGAAGACGAACTTTTTTGAACGTCTCGGAATTGGTTGGAAACTCACCCACCCTCCTCATTTCTCGTGAGGATTCCAGAGTGCATGAACTTTTTTCGAGATTCCTCCCTTTTGGCCCTGAACCATATGGGACAACTTGATCCAGAAGAAGACGAACTTTTTTCAACGACTCCGAATTGCGTGGAATCTCACCCACCCTCCTCATTTCTCGTGAGGATTCCAGAATGCATGAACTTGTTTCGAGATTCCTCCGTTTGGATCCTGAACCATTTGGGACAACTTGAGGCAGAAGAAGACGAACTTTTTTCAACGTCTCCGAATTGCGTGGAAACTCACCCACACTCCTCATTTCTCGTGAGGATTCCAGAATGCATGAACTTGTTTCGAGATTCCTCCGTTTGGGCCCTGAACCATTTGGGACAACTTGAGGCAGAAGAAGACGAACTTTTTTCAACGTCTCCGAATTGCGTGGAAACTCACCCACCCTCCTCATTTCTCGTGAGGATTCCAGAATGCATGAACTTGTTTCCAGATTCCTCCGTTTGGGCCCTGAACCATTTGGGACAACTTGAGGCAGAAGAAGACGAACTTTTTTCAACGTCTCGGAATTGCTTGGAAACTCACCCACCCTCCTCATTTCTCGTGAGGATTCCAGAATGCATGAACTTGTTTCGAGATTCCTCCGGTTGGGCCCTGAACCATTTGCGACAACTTGAGGCAGAAGAAGACGAACTTTTTTCAACGTCTCGGAATTGGTTGGAAACTCACCCACCCTCCTCATTTCTCGTGAGGATTCCAGAATGCATGAACTTGTTTCGAGATTCCTCCGGTTGGGCCCTGAACCATTTGCGACAACTTGAGGCAGAAGAAGACGAACTTTTTTCAACGTCTCGCAATTGGTTGGAAACTCACCCACCCTCCTCATTTCTCGTGAGGATTCCAGAATGCATGAACGTGTTTCGAGATTCCTCCGTTTGGGCCCTGAACCATTTGGCAAGACTTGAGGCAGAAGAAAACGAACTTTTTTCAACGACTCCGAATTGCGTGGAAACTCACCCACCCTCCTCATTTCTCGTGAGGTTTCCAGAATGCATGAACTTGTTTCGAGATTCCTCCCTTTGGGCCCTGAACCATTTGGGACAACTTGAGGTAGAAGAAGACGAACTTTTTTCAACGTCTCGGAATTGCGTGGAAACTCACCCACCCTCCTCATTTCTCGTGAGGATTCCAGAGTGCATGAACTTTTTTCGAGATTCCTCCCTTTTGGCCCTGAACCATATGGGACAACTTGATCCAGAAGAAGACGAACTTTTTTCAACGACTCCGAATTGCGTGGAATCTCACCCACCCTCCTCATTTCTCGTGAGGATTCCAGAATGCATGAACTTGTTTCGAGATTCCTCCGTTTGGATCCTGAACCATTTGGGACAACTTGAGGCAGAAGAAGACGAACTTTTTTCAACGTCTCCGAATTGCGTGGAAACTCACCCACACTCCTCATTTCTCGTGAGGATTCCAGAATGCATGAACTTGTTTCGAGATTCCTCCGTTTGGGCCCTGAACCATTTGGGACAACTTGAGGCAGAAGAAGACGAACTTTTTTCAACGACTCCGAATTGCGTGGAAACTCACCCACCCTCCTCATTTCTCGTGAGGATTCCAGAATGCATGAACTTGTTTCGAGATTCCTCCCTTTGGGCCCTGAACCATATGGGACAACTTGAGGCAGAAGAAGACGAACTTTTTTCAACGTCTCCGAATTGCGTGGAAACTCACCCACCCTCCTCATTTCTCGTGAGGATTCCAGAATGCATGAACTTGTTTCCAGATTCCTCCCTTTCGGCCCTGAACCATATGGGACAACTTGAGGCAGAAGGAGACGAAGTTTTTTCAACGTCTCGGAATTGCTTAGAAACTCACCCACCCTCCTCATTTCTCGTGAGGATTCCAGAATGCATGAACTTGTTTCGAGATTCCTCCCTTTCGGCCCTAAACCATATGGGACAACTTGAGGCAGAAGAAGACGAACTTTTTTCAACGTCTCGGAATTGCTTCGAAACTCACCCACCCTCCTCATTTCTCGTGAGGATTCCAGAATGCATGAACTTGTTTCGAGATTCCTCCGTTTGGGCCCTGAACCATATGGGACAACTTGAGCCAGAAGAAGACGAACTTTTTTGAACGTCTCGGAATTGGTTGGAAACTCACCCACCCTCCTCATTTCTCGTGAGGATTCCAGAATGCATGAACTTGTTTCGAGATTCCTCCGTTTGGGCCCTGAACCATTTGGGACAACTTGAGGCAGAAGAAGACGAACTTTTTTCAACGTCTCGGAATTGCTTGGAAACTCACCCACCCTCCTCATTTCTCGTGAGGATTCCAGAATGCATGAACTTGTTTCGAGATTCCTCCGGTTGGGCCCTGAACCATTTGCGACAACTTGAGGCAGAAGAAGACGAACTTTTTTCAACATCTCGGAATTGGTTGGAAACTCACCCACCCTCCTCATTTCTCGTGAGGATTCCAGAATGCATGAACTTGTTTCGAGATTCCTCCGGTTGGGCCCTGAACCATTTGCGACAACTTGAGGCAGAAGAAGACGAACTTTTTTCAACGTCTCGGAATTGGTTGGAAACTCACCCACCCTCCTCATTTCTCGTGAGGATTCCAGAATGCATGAACTTGTTTCGAGATTCCTCCGGTTGGGCCCTGAACCATTTGCGACAACTTGAGGCAGAAGAAGACGAACTTTTTTCAACGTCTCGAAATTGGTTGGAGACTCACCCACCCTCCTCATTTCTCGTGAGGATTCCAGAATGCATGAACTTGTTTCGAGATTCCTCCGTTTGGGCCCTGAACCATTTGGCAAGACTTGAGGCAGAAGAAAACGAACTTTTTTCAACGACTCCGAATTGCGTGGAAACTCACCCACCCTCCTCATTTCTCGTGAGGTTTCCAGAATGCATGAACTTGTTTCGAGATTCCTCCCTTTGGGCCCTGAACCATTTGGGACAACTTGAGGTAGAAGAAGACGAACTTTTTTCAACGTCTCGGAATTGCGTGGAAACTCACCCACCCTCCTCATTTCTCGTGAGGATTCCAGAGTGCATGAACTTTTTTCGAGATTCCTCCCTTTTGGCCCTGAACCATATGGGACAACTTGATCCAGAAGAAGACGAACTTTTTTCAACGACTCCGAATTGCGTGGAATCTCACCCACCCTCCTCATTTCTCGTGAGGATTCCAGAATGCATGAACTTGTTTCGAGATTCCTCCGTTTGGATCCTGAACCATTTGGGACAACTTGAGGCAGAAGAAGACGAACTTTTTTCAACGTCTCCGAATTGCGTGGAAACTCACCCACACTCCTCATTTCTCGTGAGGATTCCAGAATGCATGAACTTGTTTCGAGATTCCTCCGTTTGGGCCCTGAACCATTTGGGACAACTTGAGGCAGAAGAAGACGAACTTTTTTCAACGACTCCGAATTGCGTGGAAACTCACCCACCCTCCTCATTTCTCGTGAGGATTCCAGAATGCATGAACTTGTTTCGAGATTCCTCCCTTTGGGCCCTGAACCATATGGGACAACTTGAGGCAGAAGAAGACGAACTTTTTTCAACGTCTCCGAATTGCGTGGAAACTCACCCACCCTCCTCATTTCTCGTGAGGATTCCAGAATGCATGAACTTGTTTCCAGATTCCTCCCTTTCGGCCCTGAACCATATGGGACAACTTGAGGCAGAAGGAGACGAAGTTTTTTCAACGTCTCGGAATTGCTTAGAAACTCACCCACCCTCCTCATTTCTCGTGAGGATTCCAGAATGCATGAACTTGTTTCGAGATTCCTCCCTTTCGGCCCTAAACCATATGGGACAACTTGAGGCAGAAGAAGACGAACTTTTTTCAACGTCTCGGAATTGCTTCGAAACTCACCCACCCTCCTCATTTCTCGTGAGGATTCCAGAATGCATGAACTTGTTTCGAGATTCCTCCGTTTGGGCCCTGAACCATATGGGACAACTTGAGCCAGAAGAAGACGAACTTTTTTGAACGTCTCGGAATTGGTTGGAAACTCACCCACCCTCCTCATTTCTCGTGAGGATTCCAGAATGCATGAACTTGTTTCGAGATTCCTCCGTTTGGGCCCTGAACCATTTGGGACAACTTGAGGCAGAAGAAGACGAACTTTTTTCAACGTCTCGGAATTGCTTGGAAACTCACCCACCCTCCTCATTTCTCGTGAGGATTCCAGAATGCATGAACTTGTTTCGAGATTCCTCCGGTTGGGCCCTGAACCATTTGCGACAACTTGAGGCAGAAGAAGACGAACTTTTTTCAACGTCTCGGAATTGGTTGGAAACTCACCCACCCTCCTCATTTCTCGTGAGGATTCCAGAATGCATGAACTTGTTTCGAGATTCCTCCGGTTGGGCCCTGAACCATTTGCGACAACTTGAGGCAGAAGAAGACGAACTTTTTTCAACGTCTCGGAATTGGTTGGAAACTCACCCACCCTCCTCATTTCTCGTGAGGATTCCAGAATGCATGAACTTGTTTCGAGATTCCTCCGGTTGGGCCCTGAACCATTTGCGACAACTTGAGGCAGAAGAAGACGAACTTTTTTCAACGTCTCGAAATTGGTTGGAGACTCACCCACCCTCCTCATTTCTCGTGAGGATTCCAGAATGCATGAACTTGTTTCGAGATTCCTCCGTTTGGGCCCTGAACCATTTGGCAAGACTTGAGGCAGAAGAAAACGAACTTTTTTCAACGACTCCGAATTGCGTGGAAACTCACCCACCCTCCTCATTTCTCGTGAGGTTTCCAGAATGCATGAACTTGTTTCGAGATTCCTCCCTTTGGGCCCTGAACCATTTGGGACAACTTGAGGTAGAAGAAGACGAACTTTTTTCAACGTCTCGGAATTGCGTGGAAACTCACCCACCCTCCTCATTTCTCGTGAGGATTCCAGAGTGCATGAACTTTTTTCGAGATTCCTCCCTTTTGGCCCTGAACCATATGGGACAACTTGATCCAGAAGAAGACGAACTTTTTTCAACGACTCCGAATTGCGTGGAATCTCACCCACCCTCCTCATTTCTCGTGAGGATTCCAGAATGCATGAACTTGTTTCGAGATTCCTCCGTTTGGATCCTGAACCATTTGGGACAACTTGAGGCAGAAGAAGACGAACTTTTTTCAACGTCTCCGAATTGCGTGGAAACTCACCCACACTCCTCATTTCTCGTGAGGATTCCAGAATGCATGAACTTGTTTCGAGATTCCTCCGTTTGGGCCCTGAACCATTTGGGACAACTTGAGGCAGAAGAAGACGAACTTTTTTCAACGTCTCCGAATTGCGTGGAAACTCACCCACCCTCCTCATTTCTCGTGAGGATTCCAGAATGCATGAACTTGTTTCGAGATTCCTCCGTTTGGGCCCTGAACCATTTGGGACAACTTGAGGCAGAAGAAGACGAACTTTTTTCAACGACTCCGAATTGCGTGGAAACTCACCCACCCTCCTCATTTCTCGTGAGGATTCCAGAATGCATGAACTTGTTTCGAGATTCCTCCCTTTGGGCCCTGAACCATATGGGACAACTTGAGGCAGAAGAAGACGAACTTTTTTCAACGTCTCGGAATTGCGTGGAAACTCACCCACCCTCCTCATTTCTCGTGAGGATTCCAGAGTGCATGAACTTTTTTCGAGATTCCTCCCTTTTGGCCCTGAACCATATGGGACAACTTGATCCAGAAGAAGACGAACTTTTTTCAACGACTCCGAATTGCGTGGAATCTCACCCACCCTCCTCATTTCTCGTGAGGATTCCAGAATGCATGAACTTGTTTCGAGATTCCTCCGTTTGGATCCTGAACCATTTGGGACAACTTGAGGCAGAAGAAGACGAACTTTTTTCAACGTCTCCGAATTGCGTGGAAACTCACCCACACTCCTCATTTCTCGTGAGGATTCCAGAATGCATGAACTTGTTTCCAGATTCCTCCCTTTCGGCCCTGAACCATATGGGACAACTTGAGGCAGAAGAAGACGAACTTTTTCCAACGTCTCGGAATTGCTTAGAAACTCACCCACCCTCCTCATTTCTCGTGAGGATTCCAGAATGCATGAACTTGTTTCGAGATTCCTCCGTTTGGGCCCTGAACCATTTGGGACAACTTGAGGCAGAAGAAGACGAACTTTTTTCAACGTCTCGGAATTGCTTGCAAACTCACCCAGCCTCCTCATTTCTCGTGAGGATTCCAGAATGCATGAACTTGTTTCGAGATTCCTCCGGTTGGGCCCTGAACCATTTGCGACAACTTGAGGCAGAAGAAGACGAACTTTTTTCAACGTCTCGGAATTGGTTGTAAACTCACCCACCCTCCTCATTTCTCGTGAGGATTCCAGAATGCATGAACTTGTTTCGAGATTCCTCCGGTTGGGCCCTGAACCATTTGCGACAACTTGAGGCAGAAGAAGACGAACTTTTTTCAACGTCTCGGAATTGGTTGGAAACTCACCCACCCTCCTCATTTCTCGTGAGGATTCCAGAATGCATGAACTTGTTTCGAGATTCCTCCGGTTGGGCCCTGAACCATTTGCGACAACTTGAGGCAGAAGAAGACGAACTTTTTTCAACGTCTCGAAATTGGTTGGAAACTCACCCACCCTCCTCATTTCTCGTGAGGATTCCAGAATGCATGAACTTGTTTCGAGATTCCTCCGTTTGGGCCCTGAACCATTTGGCAAGACTTGAGGCAGAAGAAAACGAACTTTTTTCAACGACTCCGAATTGCGTGGAAACTCACCCAACCTCCTCATTTCTCGTGAGGTTTCCAGAATGCATGAACTTGTTTTGAGATTCCTCCCTTTGGGCCCTGAACCATTTGGGACAACTTGAGGTAGAAGAAGACGAACTTTTTTCAACGTCTCGGAATTGCGTGGAAACTCACCCACCCTCCTCATTTCTCGTGAGGATTCCAGAGTGCATGAACTTTTTTCGAGATTCCTCCCTTTTGGCCCTGAACCATATGGGACAACTTGATCCAGAAGAAGACGAACTTTTTTCAACGACTCCGAATTGCGTGGAATCTCACCCACCCTCCTCATTTCTCGTGAGGATTCCAGAATGCATGAACTTGTTTCGAGATTCCTCCGTTTGGATCCTGAACCATTTGGGACAACTTGAGGCAGAAGAAGACGAACTTTTTTCAACGTCTCCGAATTGCGTGGAAACTCACCCACACTCCTCATTTCTCGTGAGGATTCCAGAATGCATGAACTTGTTTCGAGATTCCTCCGTTTGGGCCCTGAACCATTTGGGACAACTTGAGGCAGAAGAAGACGAACTTTTTTCAACGTCTCCGAATTGCGTGGAAACTCACCCACCCTCCTCATTTCTCGTGAGGATTCCAGAATGCATGAACTTGTTTCCAGATTCCTCCCTTTCGGCCCTGAACCATATGGGACAACTTGAGGCAAAAGAAGACGAACTTTTTTCAACGTCTCGGAATTGCTTCGAAACTCACCCACCCTCCTCATTTCTCGTGAGGATTCCAGAATGCATGAACTTGTTTCGAGATTCCTCCGTTTGGGACCTGAACCATATGGGACAACTTGAGCCAGAAGAAGACGAACTTTTTTGAACGTCTCGGAATTGGTTGGAAACTCACCCACCCTCCTCATTTCTCGTGAGGATTCCAGAATGCATGAACTTGTTTCGAGATTCCTCCGTTTGGGCCCTGAACCATTTGGGACAACTTGAGGCAGAAGAAGACGAACTTTTTTCAACGTCTCCGAATTGCGTGGAAACTCACCCACCCTCCTCATTTCTCGTGAGGATTCCAGAATGCATGTACTTGTTTCCAGATTCCTCCCTTTCGGCCCTGAACCATATGGGACAACTTGAGGCAGAAGAAGACGAACTTTTTCCAACGTCTCGGAATTGCTTAGAAACTCACCCACCCTCCTCATTTCTCGTGAGGATTCCAGAATGCATGAACTTGTTTCGAGATTCCTCCCTTTTGGCCCTGAACCATATGGGACAACTTGAGGCAGAAGAAGACGAACTTTTTTCAACGACTCCGAATTGCGTGGAAATTCACCCACCCTCCTCATTTCTCGTGAGGATTCCAGAATGCATGAACTTTTTTCGAGATTCCTCCGTTTGCGCCCTGAACCTTTTGGGACAACTTGAGGCAGAAGAAGATGAACTTTTTCCAACGACTCCGAATTGCGTGGAAACTCACCCACCCTCCTCATTTCTCGTGAGGATTCCAGAATGCATGAACTTGTTTCGAGATTCCTCCGTTTGGGCCCTGAACCATTTGGGACAACTTGAGGCAGAAGAAGACGAACTTTTTTCAACGACTCCGAATTGCGTGGAAACTCACCCACCCTCCTCATTTCTCGTGAGGATTCCAGAATGCATGAACTTGTTTCGAGATTCCTCCGTTTGGGCCCTGAACCATTTGGGACAACTTGAGGCAGAAGAAGACGAACTTTTTTCAACGACTCCGAATTGCGTGGAAACTCACCCACCCTCCTCATTTCTCGTGAGGATTCCAGAATGCATGAACTTGTTTCGAGATTCCTCCCTTTGGGCCCTGAACCATATGGGACAACTTGAGGCAGAAGAAGACGAACTTTTTTCAACGTCTCCGAATTGCGTGGAAACTCACCCACCCTCCTCATTTCTCGTGAGGATTCCAGAATGCATGAACTTGTTTCCAGATTCCTCCCTTTCGGCCCTGAACCATATGGGACAACTTGAGGCAGAAGGAGACGAACTTTTTTCAACGTCTCGGAATTGCTTAGAAACTCACCCACCCTCCTCATTTCTCGTGAGGATTCCAGAATGCATGAACTTGTTTCGAGATTCCTCCCTTTCGGCCCTAAACCATATGGGACAACTTGAGGCAGAAGAAGACGAACTTTTTTCAACGTCTCGGAATTGCTTCGAAACTCACCCACCCTCCTCATTTCTCGTGAGGATTCCAGAATGCATGAACTTGTTTCGAGATTCCTCCGTTTGGGCCCTGAACCATATGGGACAACTTGAGCCAGAAGAAGACGAACTTTTTTGAACGTCTCGGAATTGGTTGGAAACTCACCCACCCTCCTCATTTCTCGTGAGGAATCCAGAATGCATGAACTTGTTTCGAGATTCCTCCGTTTGGGCCCTGAACCATTTGGGACAACTTGAGGCAGAAGAAGACGAACTTTTTTCAACGACCCCGAATTGCGTGGAAACTCACCCACCCTCCTCATTTCTCGTGAGGATTCCAGAATGCATGAACTTGTTTCGAGATTCCTCCGTTTGGGCCCTGAACCATTTGGGACAACTTGAGGCAGAAGAAGACGAACTTTTTTCAACGACTCCGAATTGCGTGGAAACTCACCCACCCTCCTCATTTCTCGTGAGGATTCCAGAATGCATGAACTTGTTTCGAGATTCCTCCCTTTGGGCCCTGAACCATATGGGACAACTTGAGGCAGAAGAAGACGAACTTTTTTCAACGTCTCCGAATTGCGTGGAAACTCACCCACCCTCCTCATTTCTCGTGAGGATTCCAGAATGCATGAACTTTTTTCGAGATTCCTCCGTTTACGCCCTGAACCTTTTGGGACAACTTGAGGCAGAAGAAGACGAACTTTTTTCAACGACTCCAAATTGCGTGGAAACTCACCCACCCTCCTCATTTCTCGTGAGGATTCCAGAGTGCATGAACTTTTTTCGAGATTCCTCCCTTTTGGCCCTGAACCATATGGGACAACTTGATCTAGAAGAAGACGAACTTTTTTCAACGACTCCGAATTGCGTGGAAACTCACCCACCCTCCTCATTTCTCGTGAGGATTCCAGAATGCATGAACTTGTTTCGAGATTCCTCCGTTTGGGCCCTGAACCATTTGGGACAACTTGAGGCAGAAGAAGACGAACTTTTTTCAACGTCTCCGAATTGCGTGGAAACTCACCCACACTCCTCATTTCTCGTGAGGATTCCAGAATGCATGAACTTGTTTCGAGATTCCTCCGTTTGGGCCCTGAACCATTTGGGACAACTTGAGGCAGAAGAAGACGAACTTTTTTCAACGTCTCCGAATTGCGTGGAAACTCACCCACCCTCCTCATTTCTCGTGAGGATTCCAGAATGCATGAACTTGTTTCCAGATTCCTCCCTTTCGGCCCTGAACCATATGGGACAACTTGAGGCAGAAGAAGACGAACTTTTTTCAACGTCTCGGAATTGCTTCGAAACTCACCCACCCTCCTCATTTCTCGTGAGGATTCCAGAATGCATGAACTTGTTTCCAGATTCCTCCCTTTCGGCCCTGAACCATATGGGACAACTTGAGGCAAAAGAAGACGAACTTTTTTCAACGTCTCGGAATTGCTTCGAAACTCACCCACCCTCCTCATTTCTCGTGAGGATTCCAGAATGCATGAACTTGTTTCGAGATTCCTCCATTTGGGCCCTGAACCATATGGGACAACTTGAGCCAGAAGAAGACGAACTTTTTTGAACGTCTCGGAATTGGTTGGAAACTCACCCACCCTCCTCATTTCTCGTGAGGATTCCAGAATGCATGAACTTGTTTCGAGATTCCTCCGTTTGGGCCCTGAACCATTTGGGACAACTTGAGGCAGAAGAAGACGAACTTTTTTCAACGTCTCCGAATTGCGTGGAAACTCACCCACCCTCCTCATTTCTCGTGAGGATTCCAGAATGCATGAACTTGTTTCCAGATTCCTCCCTTTCGGCCCTGAACCATATGGGACAACTTGAGGCAGAAGAAGACGAACTTTTTTCAACGTCTCGGAATTGCTTAGAAACTCACCCACCCTCCTCATTTCTCGTGAGGATTCCAGAATGCATGAACTTGTTTCGAGATTCCTCCCTTTCGGCCCTAAACCATATGGGACAACTTGAGGCAGAAGAAGACGAACTTTTTTCAACGTCTCGGAATTGCTTCGAAACTCACCCACCCTCCTCATTTCTCGTGAGGATTCCAGAATGCATGAACTTGTTTCGAGATTCCTCCGTTTGGGCCCTGAACCATATGGGACAACTTGAGCCAGAAGAAGACGAACTTTTTTGAACGTCTCGGAATTGGTTGGAAACTCACCCACCCTCCTCATTTCTCGTGAGGATTCCAGAATGCATGAACTTGTTTCGAGATTCCTCCGTTTGGGCCCTGAACCATATGGGACAACTTGAGCCAGAAGAAGACGAACTTTTTTGAACGTCTCGGAATTGGTTGGAAACTCACCCACCCTCCTCATTTCTCGTGAGGATTCCAGAATGCATGAACTTGTTTCGAGATTCCTCCGTTTGGGCCCTGAACCATTTGGGACAACTTGAGGCAGAAGAAGACGAACTTTTTTCAACGACTCCGAATTGCGTGGAAACTCACCCACCCTCCTCATTTCTCGTGAGGATTCCAGAATGCATGAACTTGTTTCGAGATTCCTCCGTTTGGGCCCTGAACCATTTGGGACAACTTGAGGCAGAAGAAGACGAACTTTTTTCAACGACTCCGAATTGCGTGGAAACTCACCCACCCTCCTCATTTCTCGTGAGGATTCCAGAATGCATGAACTTGTTTCGAGATTCCTCCCTTTGGGCCCTGAACCATATGGGACAACTTGAGGCAGAAGAAGACGAACTTTTTTCAACGTCTCCGAATTGCGTGGAAACTCACCCACCCTCCTCATTTCTCGTGAGGATTCCAGAATGCATGAACTTTTTTCGAGATTCCTCCGTTTGCGCCCTGAACCTTTTGGGACAACTTGAGGCAGAAGAAGACGAACTTTTTTCAACGACTCCGAATTGCGTGGAAACTCACCCACCCTCCTCATTTCTCGTGAGGATTCCAGAGTGCATGAACTTTTTTCGAGATTCCTCCCTTTTGGCCCTGAACCATATGGGACAACTTGATCTAGAAGAAGACGAACTTTTTTCAACGACTCCGAATTGCGTGGAAACTCACCCACCCTCCTCATTTCTCGTGAGGATTCCAGAATGCATGAACTTGTTTCGAGATTCCTCCGTTTGGGCCCTGAACCATTTGGGACAACTTGAGGCAGAAGAAGACGAACTTTTTTCAACGACTCCGAATTGCGTGGAAACTCACCCACCCTCCTCATTTCTCGTGAGGATTCCAGAATGCATGAACTTGTTTCGAGATTCCTCCCTTTGGGCCCTGAACCATATGGGACAACTTGAGGCAGAAGAAGACGAACTTTTTTCAACGTCTCCGAATTGCGTGGAAACTCACCCACCCTCCTCATTTCTCGTGAGGATTCCAGAATGCATGAACTTTTTTCGAGATTCCTCCGTTTGCGCCCTGAACCTTTTGGGACAACTTGAGGCAGAAGAAGACGAACTTTTTTCAACGACTCCGAATTGCGTGGAAACTCACCCACCCTCCTCATTTCTCGTGAGGATTCCAGAGTGCATGAACTTTTTTCGAGATTCCTCCCTTTTGGCCCTGAACCATATGGGACAACTTGATCTAGAAGAAGACGAACTTTTTTCAACGACTCCGAATTGCGTGGAAACTCACCCACCCTCCTCATTTCTCGTGAGGATTCCAGAATGCATGAACTTGTTTCGAGATTCCTCCGTTTGGGCCCTGAACCACTTGGGACAACTTGAGGCAGAAGAAGACGAACTTTTTTCAACGTCTCTGAATTGCGTGGAAACTCACCCACACTCCTCATTTCTCGTGAGGATTCCAGAATGCATGAACTTGTTTCGAGATTCCTCCGTTTGGGCCCTGAACCATTTGGGACAACTTGAGGCAGAAGAAGACGAACTTTTTTCAACGTCTCCGAATTGCGTGGAAACTCACCCACCCTCCTCATTTCTCGTGAGGATTCCAGAATGCATGAACTTGTTTCCAGATTCCTCCCTTTCGGCCCTGAACCATATGGGACAACTTGAGGCAGAAGAAGACGAACTTTTTTCAACGTCTCGGAATTGCTTCGAAACTCACCCACCCTCCTCATTTCTCGTGAGGATTCCAGAATGCATGAACTTGTTTCCAGATTCCTCCCTTTCGGCCCTGAACCATATGGGACAACTTGAGGCACAAGAAGACGAACTTTTTTCAACGTCTCGGAATTGCTTCGAAACTCACCCACCCTCCTCATTTCTCGTGAGGATTCCAGAATGCATGAACTTGTTTCGAGATTCCTCCATTTGGGCCCTGAACCATATGGGACAACTTGAGCCAGAAGAAGACGAACTTTTTTGAACGTCTCGGAATTGGTTGGAAACTCACCCACCCTCCTCATTTCTCGTGAGGATTCCAGAATGCATGAACTTGTTTCGAGATTCCTCCGTTTGGGCCCTGAACCATTTGGGACAACTTGAGGCAGAAGAAGACGAACTTTTTTCAACGTCTCCGAATTGCGTGGAAACTCACCCACCCTCCTCATTTCTCGTGAGGATTCCAGAATGCATGAACTTGTTTCCAGATTCCTCCCTTTCGGCCCTGAACCATATGGGACAACTTGAGGCAGAAGAAGACGAACTTTTTCCAACGTCTCGGAATTGCTTAGAAACTCACCCACCCTCCTCATTTCTCGTGAGGATTCCAGACTGCATGAACTTGTTTCGAGATTCCTCCCTTTTGGCCCTGAACCATATGGGACAACTTGAGGCAGAAGAAGACGAACTTTTTTCAACGACTCCGAATTGCGTGGAAACTCACCCACCCTCCTCATTTCTCGTGAGGATTCCAGAATGCATGAACTTTTTTCGAGATTCCTCCGTTTGCGCCCTGAACCTTTTGGGACAACTTGAGGCAGAAGAAGATGAACTTTTTTCAACGACTCCGAATTGCGTGGAAACTCACCCACCCTCCTCATTTCTCGTGAGGATTCCAGAATGCATGAACTTGTTTCGAGATTCCTCCGTTTGGGCCCTGAACCATTTGGGACAACTTGAGGCAGAAGAAGACGAACTTTTTTCAACGACTCCGAATTGCGTGGAAACTCACCCACCCTCCTCATTTCTCGTGAGGATTCCAGAATGCATGAACTTGTTTCGAGATTCCTCCGTTTGGGCCCTGAACCATTTGGGACAACTTGAGGCAGAAGAAGACGAACTTTTTTCAACGTCTCGGAATTGCTTAGAAACTCATCCACCCTCCTCATTTCTCGTGAGGATTCCAGAATGCATGAACTTGTTTCCAGATTCCTCCCTTTCGGCCCTAAACCATATGGGACAACTTGAGGCAGAAGAAGACGAACTTTTTTCAACGTCTCGGAATTGCTTCGAAACTCACCCACCCTCCTCATTTCTCGTGAGGATTCCAGAATGCATGAACTTGTTTCGAGATTCCTCCGTTTGGGCCCTGAACCATATGGGACAACTTGAGCCAGAAGAAGACGAACTTTTTTGAACGTCTCGGAATTGGTTGGAAACTCACCCACCCTCCTCATTTCTCGTGAGGATTCCAGAATGCATGAACTTGTTTCGAGATTCCTCCGTTTGGGCCCTGAACCATTTGGGACAACTTGAGGCAGAAGAAGACGAACTTTTTTCAACGACTCCGACTTGCGTGGAAACTCACCCACCCTCCTCATTTCTCGTGAGGATTCCAGAATGCATGAACTTGTTTCGAGATTCCTCCCTTTGGGCCCTGAACCATATGGGACAACTTGAGGCAGAAGAAGACGAACTTTTTTCAACGTCTCCGAATTGCGTGGAAACTCACCCACCCTCCTCATTTCTCGTGAGGATTCCAGAATGCATGAACTTTTTTCGAGATTCCTCCGTTTGCGCCCTGAACCTTTTGGGACAACTTGAGGCAGAAGAAGACGAACTTTTTTCAACGACTCCGAATTGCGTGGAAACTCACCCACCCTCCTCATTTCTCGTGAGGATTCCAGAGTGCATGAACTTTTTTCGAGATTCCTCCCTTTTGGCCCTGAACCATATGGGACAACTTGATCTAGAAGAAGACGAACTTTTTTCAACGACTCCGAATTGCGTGGAAACTCACCCACCCTCCTCATTTCTCGTGAGGATTCCAGAATGCATGAACTTGTTTCGAGATTCCTCCGTTTGGGCCCTGAACCATTTGGGACAACTTGAGGCAGAAGAAGACGAACTTTTTTCAACGTCTCCGAATTGCGTGGAAACTCACCCACCCTCCTCATTTCTCGTGAGGATTCCAGAATGCATGAACTTGTTTCCAGATTCCTCCCTTTCGGCCCTGAACCATATGGGACAACTTGAGGCAGAAGAAGACGAACTTTTTTCAACGTCTCGGAATTGCTTCGAAACTCACCCACCCTCCTCATTTCTCGTGAGGATTCCAGAATGCATGAACTTGTTTCCAGATTCCTCCCTTTCGGCCCTGAACCATATGGGACAACTTGAGGCACAAGAAGACGAACTTTTTTCAACGTCTCGGAATTGCTTCGAAACTCACCCACCCTCCTCATTTCTCGTGAGGATTCCAGAATGCATGAACTTGTTTCGAGATTCCTCCATTTGGGCCCTGAACCATATGGGACAACTTGAGCCAGAAGAAGACGAACTTTTTTGAACGTCTCGGAATTGGTTGGAAACTCACCCACCCTCCTCATTTCTCGTGAGGATTCCAGAATGCATGAACTTGTTTCGAGATTCCTCCGTTTGGGCCCTGAACCATTTGGGACAACTTGAGGCAGAAGAAGACGAACTTTTTTCAACGTCTCCGAATTGCGTGGAAACTCACCCACCCTCCTCATTTCTCGTGAGGATTCCAGAATGCATGAACTTGTTTGCAGATTCCTCCCTTTCGGCCCTGAACCATATGGGACAACTTGAGGCAGAAGAAGACGAACTTTTTCCAACGTCTCGGAATTGCTTAGAAACTCACCCACCCTCCTCATTTCTCGTGAGGATTCCAGAATGCATGAACTTGTTTCGAGATTCCTCCCTTTTGGCCCTGAACCATATGGGACAACTTGAGGCAGAAGAAGACGAACTTTTTTCAACGACTCCGAATTGCGTGGAAACTCACCCACCCTCCTCATTTCTCGTGAGGATTCCAGAATGCATGAACTTTTTTAGAGATTCCTCCGTTTGCGCCCTGAACCTTTTGGGACAACTTGAGGCAGAAGAAGAGGAACTTTTTTCAACGACTCCGAATTGCGTGGAAACTCACCCACCCTCCTCATTTCTCGTGAGGATTCCAGAATGCATGAACTTGTTTCGAGATTCCTCCGTTTGGGCCCTGAACCATTTGGGACAACTTGAGGCAGAAGAAGACGAACTTTTTTCAACGACTCCGAATTGCGTGGAAACTCACCCACCCTCCTCATTTCTCGTGAGGATTCCAGAATGCATGAACTTGTTTCGAGATTCCTCCGTTTGGGCCCTGAACCATTTGGGACAACTTGAGGCAGAAGAAGACGAACTATTTTCAACGACTCCGAATTGCGTGGAAACTCACCCACCCTCCTCATTTCTCGTGAGGATTCCAGAATGCATGAACTTGTTTCGAGATTCCTCCGTTTGGGCCCTGAACCATTTGGGACAACTTGAGGCAGAAGAAGACGAACTTTTTTCAACGTCTCCGAATTGCGTGGAAACTCACCCACCCTCCTCATTTCTCGTGAGGATTCCAGAATGCATGAACTTGTTTCCAGATTCCTCCCTTTCGGCCCTGAACCATATGGGACAACTTGAGGCAGAAGAAGACGAACTTTTTCCAACGTCTCGGAATTGCTTAGAAACTCACCCACCCTCCTCATTTCTCGTGAGGATTCCAGACTGCATGAACTTGTTTCGAGATTCCTCCCTTTTGGCCCTGAACCATATGGGACAACTTGAGGCAGAAGAAGACGAACTTTTTTCAACGACTCCGAATTGCGTGGAAACTCACCCACCCTCCTCATTTCTCGTGAGGATTCCAGAATGCATGAACTTTTTTCGAGATTCCTCCGTTTGCGCCCTGAACCTTTTGGGACAACTTGAGGCAGAAGAAGATGAACTTTTTTCAACGACTCCGAATTGCGTGGAAACTCACCCACCCTCCTCATTTCTCGTGAGGATTCCAGAATGCATGAACTTGTTTCGAGATTCCTCCGTTTGGGCCCTGAACCATTTGGGACAACTTGAGGCAGAAGAAGACGAACTTTTTTCAACGACTCCGAATTGCGTGGAAACTCACCCACCCTCCTCATTTCTCGTGAGGATTCCAGAATGCATGAACTTGTTTCGAGATTCCTCCGTTTGGGCCCTGAACCATTTGGGACAACTTGAGGCAGAAGAAGACGAACTTTTTTCAACGTCTCGGAATTGCTTAGAAACTCATCCACCCTCCTCATTTCTCGTGAGGATTCCAGAATGCATGAACTTGTTTCCAGATTCCTCCCTTTCGGCCCTAAACCATATGGGACAACTTGAGGCAGAAGAAGACGAACTTTTTTCAACGTCTCGGAATTGCTTCGAAACTCACCCACCCTCCTCATTTCTCGTGAGGATTCCAGAATGCATGAACTTGTTTCGAGATTCCTCCGTTTGGGCCCTGAACCATATGGGACAACTTGAGCCAGAAGAAGACGAACTTTTTTGAACGTCTCGGAATTGGTTGGAAACTCACCCACCCTCCTCATTTCTCGTGAGGATTCCAGAATGCATGAACTTGTTTCGAGATTCCTCCGTTTGGGCCCTGAACCATTTGGGACAACTTGAGGCAGAAGAAGACGAACTTTTTTCAACGACTCCGACTTGCGTGGAAACTCACCCACCCTCCTCATTTCTCGTGAGGATTCCAGAATGCATGAACTTGTTTCGAGATTCCTCCCTTTGGGCCCTGAACCATATGGGACAACTTGAGGCAGAAGAAGACGAACTTTTTTCAACGTCTCCGAATTGCGTGGAAACTCACCCACCCTCCTCATTTCTCGTGAGGATTCCAGAATGCATGAACTTTTTTCGAGATTCCTCCGTTTGCGCCCTGAACCTTTTGGGACAACTTGAGGCAGAAGAAGACGAACTTTTTTCAACGACTCCGAATTGCGTGGAAACTCACCCACCCTCCTCATTTCTCGTGAGGATTCCAGAGTGCATGAACTTTTTTCGAGATTCCTCCCTTTTGGCCCTGAACCATATGGGACAACTTGATCTAGAAGAAGACGAACTTTTTTCAACGACTCCGAATTGCGTGGAAACTCACCCACCCTCCTCATTTCTCGTGAGGATTCCAGAATGCATGAACTTGTTTCGAGATTCCTCCGTTTGGGCCCTGAACCATTTGGGACAACTTGAGGCAGAAGAAGACGAACTTTTTTCAACGTCTCCGAATTGCGTGGAAACTCACCCACCCTCCTCATTTCTCGTGAGGATTCCAGAATGCATGAACTTGTTTCCAGATTCCTCCCTTTCGGCCCTGAACCATATGGGACAACTTGAGGCAGAAGAAGACGAACTTTTTTCAACGTCTCGGAATTGCTTCGAAACTCACCCACCCTCCTCATTTCTCGTGAGGATTCCAGAATGCATGAACTTGTTTCCAGATTCCTCCCTTTCGGCCCTGAACCATATGGGACAACTTGAGGCACAAGAAGACGAACTTTTTTCAACGTCTCGGAATTGCTTCGAAACTCACCCACCCTCCTCATTTCTCGTGAGGATTCCAGAATGCATGAACTTGTTTCGAGATTCCTCCATTTGGGCCCTGAACCATATGGGACAACTTGAGCCAGAAGAAGACGAACTTTTTTGAACGTCTCGGAATTGGTTGGAAACTCACCCACCCTCCTCATTTCTCGTGAGGATTCCAGAATGCATGAACTTGTTTCGAGATTCCTCCGTTTGGGCCCTGAACCATTTGGGACAACTTGAGGCAGAAGAAGACGAACTTTTTTCAACGTCTCCGAATTGCGTGGAAACTCACCCACCCTCCTCATTTCTCGTGAGGATTCCAGAATGCATGAACTTGTTTGCAGATTCCTCCCTTTCGGCCCTGAACCATATGGGACAACTTGAGGCAGAAGAAGACGAACTTTTTCCAACGTCTCGGAATTGCTTAGAAACTCACCCACCCTCCTCATTTCTCGTGAGGATTCCAGAATGCATGAACTTGTTTCGAGATTCCTCCCTTTTGGCCCTGAACCATATGGGACAACTTGAGGCAGAAGAAGACGAACTTTTTTCAACGACTCCGAATTGCGTGGAAACTCACCCACCCTCCTCATTTCTCGTGAGGATTCCAGAATGCATGAACTTTTTTAGAGATTCCTCCGTTTGCGCCCTGAACCTTTTGGGACAACTTGAGGCAGAAGAAGAGGAACTTTTTTCAACGACTCCGAATTGCGTGGAAACTCACCCACCCTCCTCATTTCTCGTGAGGATTCCAGAATGCATGAACTTGTTTCGAGATTCCTCCGTTTGGGCCCTGAACCATTTGGGACAACTTGAGGCAGAAGAAGACGAACTTTTTTCAACGACTCCGAATTGCGTGGAAACTCACCCACCCTCCTCATTTCTCGTGAGGATTCCAGAATGCATGAACTTGTTTCGAGATTCCTCCGTTTGGGCCCTGAACCATTTGGGACAACTTGAGGCAGAAGAAGACGAACTATTTTCAACGACTCCGAATTGCGTGGAAACTCACCCACCCTCCTCATTTCTCGTGAGGATTCCAGAATGCATGAACTTGTTTCGAGATTCCTCCCTTTGGGCCCTGAACCATATGGGACAACTTGAGGCAGAAGAAGACGAACTTTTTTCAACGTCTCCGAATTGCGTGGAAACTCACCCACCCTCCTCATTTCTCGTGAGGATTCCAGAATGCATGAACTTGTTTCCAGATTCCTCCCTTTCGGCCCTGAACCATATGGGACAACTTGAGGCAGAAGGAGACGAACTTTTTTCAACGTCTCGGAATTGCTTAGAAACTCATCCACCCTCCTCATTTCTCGTGAGGATTCCAGAATGCATGAACTTGTTTCCAGATTCCTCCCTTTCGGCCCTAAACCATATGGGACAACTTGAGGCAGAAGAAGACGAACTTTTTTCAACGTCTCGGAATTGCTTCGAAACTCACCCACCCTCCTCATTTCTCGTGAGGATTCCAGAATGCATGAACTTGTTTCGAGATTCCTCCGTTTGGGCCCTGAACCATATGGGACAACTTGAGCCAGAAGAAGACGAACTTTTTTGAACGTCTCGGAATTGGTTGGAAACTCACCCACCCTCCTCATTTCTCGTGAGGATTCCAGAATGCATGAACTTGTTTCGAGATTCCTCCGTTTGGGCCCTGAACCATTTGGGACAACTTGAGGCAGAAGAAGACGAACTTTTTTCAACGACTCCGACTTGCGTGGAAACTCACCCACCCTCCTCATTTCTCGTGAGGATTCCAGAATGCATGAACTTGTTTCGAGATTCCTCCGTTTGGGCCCTGAACCATTTGGGACAACTTGAGGCAGAAGAAGACGAACTTTTTTCAACGACTCCGAATTGCGTGGAAACTCACCCACCCTCCTCATTTCTCGTAAGGATTCCAGAATGCATGAACTTGTTTCGAGATTCCTCCGTTTGGGCCCTGAACCATTTGGGACAACTTGAGGCAGAAGAAGACGAACTTTTTTCAACGACTCCGAATTGCGTGGAAACTCACCCACCCTCCTCATTTCTCGTGAGGATTCCAGAATGCATGAACTTGTTTCGAGATTCCTCCCTTTGGGCCCTGAACCATATGGGACAACTTGAGGCAGAAGAAGACGAACTTTTTTCAACGTCTCCGAATTGCGTGGAAACTCACCCACCCTCCTCATTTCTCGTGAGGATTCCAGAGTGCATGAACTTTTTTCGAGATTCCTCCCTTTTGGCCCTGAACCATATGGGACAACTTGATCCAGAAGAAGACGAACTTTTTTCAACGACTCCGAATTGCGTGGAAACTCACCTACCCTCCTCATTTCTCGTGAGGATTCCAGAATGCATGAACTTGTTTCGAGATTCCTCCGTTTGGGCCCTGAACCATTTGGGACAACTTGAGGCAGAAGAAGACGAACTTTTTTCAACGTCTCCGAATTGCGTGGAAACTCACCCACACTCCTCATTTCTCGTGAGGATTCCAGAATGCATGAACTTGTTTCGAGATTCCTCCCTTTCGGCCCTGAACCATATGGGACAACTTGAGGCAGAAGAAGACGAACTTTTTTCAACGTCTCGGAATTGCTTCGAAACTCACCCACCCTCCTCATTTCTCGTGAGGATTCCAGAATGCATGAACTTGTTTCCAGATTCCTCCCTTTCGGCCCTGAACCATATGGGACAACTTGAGGCAAAAGAAGACGAACTTTTTTCAACGTCTCGGAATTGCTTCGAAACTCACCCACCCTCCTCATTTCTCGTGAGGATTCCAGAATGCATGAACTTGTTTCGAGATTCCTCCATTTGGGCCCTGAACCATATGGGACAACTTGAGCCAGAAGAAGACGAACTTTTTTGAACGTCTCGGAATTGGTTGGAAACTCACCCACCCTCCTCATTTCTCGTGAGGATTCCAGAATGCATGAACTTGTTTCGAGATTCCTCCGTTTGGGCCCTGAACCATTTGGGACAACTTGAGGCAGAAGAAGACGAACTTTTTTCAACGTCTCCGAATTGCGTGGAAACTCACCCACCCTCCTCATTTCTCGTGAGGATTCCAGAATGCATGAACTTGTTTCCAGATTCCTCCCTTTCGGCCCTGAACCATATGGGACAACTTGAGGCAGAAGAAGACGAACTTTTTCCAACGTCTCGGAATTGCTTAGAAACTCACCCACCCTCCTCATTTCTTGTGAGGATTCCAGAATGCATGAACTTGTTTCGAGATTCCTCCCTTTTGGCCCTGAACCATATGGGACAACTTGAGGCAGAAGAAGACGAACTTTTTTCAACGACTCCGAATTGCGTGGAAACTCACCCACCCTCCTCATTTCTCGTGAGGATTCCAGAATGCATGAACTTTTTTCGAGATTCCTCCGTTTGCGCCCTGAACCTTTTGGGACAACTTGAGGCAGAAGAAGATGAACTTTTTTCAGCGACTCCGAATTGCGTGGAAACTCACCCACCCTCCTCATTTCTCGTGAGGATTCCAGAATGCATGAACTTGTTTCGAGATTCCTCCGTTTGGGCCCTGAACCATTTGGGACAACTTGAGGCAGAAGAAGACGAACTTTTTTCAACGACTCCGAATTGCGTGGAAACTCACCCACCCTCCTCATTTCTCGTGAGGATTCCAGAATGCATGAACTTGTTTCGAGATTCCTCCGTTTGGGCCCTGAACCATTTGGGACAACTTGAGGCAGAAGAAGACGAACTATTTTCAACGACTCCGAATTGCGTGGAAACTCACCCACCCTCCTCATTTCTCGTGAGGATTCCAGAATGCATGAACTTGTTTCGAGATTCCTCCCTTTGGGCCCTGAACCATATGGGAAAACTTGAGGCAGAAGAAGACGAACTTTTTTCAACGTCTCGGAATTGCTTAGAAACTCACCCACCCTCCTCATTTCTCGTGAGGATTCCAGAATGCATGAACTTGTTTCCAGATTCCTCCCTTTCGGCCCTAAACCATATGGGACAACTTGAGGCAGAAGAAGACGAACTTTTTTCAACGTCTCGGAATTGCTTCGAAACTCACCCACCCTCCTCATTTCTCGTGAGGATTCCAGAATGCATGAACTTGTTTCGAGATTCCTCCGTTTGGGCCCTGAACCATATGGGACAACTTGAGCCAGAAGAAGACGAACTTTTTTGAACGTCTCGGAATTGGTTGGAAACTCACCCACCCTCCTCATTTCTCGTGAGGATTCCAGAATGCATGAACTTGTTTCGAGATTCCTCCGTTTGGGCCCTGAACCATTTGGGACAACTTGAGGCAGAAGAAGACGAACTTTTTTCAACGACTCCGACTTGCGTGGAAACTCACCCACCCTCCTCATTTCTCGTGAGGATTCCAGAATGCATGAACTTGTTTCGAGATTCCTCCGTTTGGGCCCTGAACCATTTGGGACAACTTGAGGCAGAAGAAGACGAACTTTTTTCAACGACTCCGAATTGCGTGGAAACTCACCCACACTCCTCATTTCTCGTGAGGATTCCAGAATGCATGAACTTGTTTCGAGATTCCTCCCTTTGGGCCCTGAACCATATGGGACAACTTGAGGCAGAAGAAGACGAACTTTTTTCAACGTCTCGGAATTGCTTCGAAACTCACCCACCCTCCTCATTTCTCGTGAGGATTCCAGAATGCATGAACTTGTTTCCAGATTCCTCCCTTTCGGCCCTGAACCATATGGGACAACTTGAGGCAAAAGAAGACGAACTTTTTTCAACGTCTCGGAATTGCTTCGAAACTCACCCACCCTCCTCATTTCTCGTGAGGATTCCAGAATGCATGAACTTGTTTCGAGATTCCTCCATTTGGGCCCTGAACCATATGGGACAACTTGAGCCAGAAGAAGACGAACTTTTTTGAACGTCTCGGAATTGGTTGGAAACTCACCCACCCTCCTCATTTCTCGTGAGGATTCCAGAATGCATGAACTTGTTTCGAGATTCCTCCGTTTGGGCCCTGAACCATTTGGGACAACTTGAGGCAGAAGAAGACGAACTTTTTTCAACGTCTCCGAATTGCGTGGAAACTCACCCACCCTCCTCATTTCTCGTGAGGATTCCAGAATGCGTGAACTTGTTTCCAGATTCCTCCCTTTCGGCCCTGAACCATATGGGACAACTTGAGGCAGAAGAAGACGAACTTTTTCCAACGTCTCGGAATTGCTTAGAAACTCACCCACCCTCCTCATTTCTCGTGAGGATTCCAGAATGCATGAACTTGTTTCGAGATTCCTCCCTTTTGGCCCTGAACCATATGGGACAACTTGAGGCAGAAGAAGACGAACTTTTTTCAACGACTCCGAATTGCGTGGAAACTCACCCACCCTCCTCATTTCTCGTGAGGATTCCAGAATGCATGAACTTTTTTCGAGATTCCTCCGTTTGCGCCCTGAACCTTTTGGGACAACTTGAGGCAGAAGAAGATGAACTTTTTTCAGCGACTCCGAATTGCGTGGAAACTCACCCACCCTCCTCATTTCTCGTGAGGATTCCAGAATGCATGAACTTGTTTCGAGATTCCTCCGTTTGGGCCCTGAACCATTTGGGACAACTTGAGGCAGAAGAAGACGAACTTTTTTCAACGACTCCGAATTGCGTGGAAACTCACCCACCCTCCTCATTTCTCGTGAGGATTCCAGAATGCATGAACTTGTTTCGAGATTCCTCCGTTTGGGCCCTGAACCATTTGGGACAACTTGAGGCAGAAGAAGACGAACTATTTTCAACGACTCCGAATTGCGTGGAAACTCACCCACCCTCCTCATTTCTCGTGAGGATTCCAGAATGCATGAACTTGTTTCGAGATTCCTCCCTTTGGGCCCTGAACCATATGGGACAACTTGAGGCAGAAGAAGACGAACTTTTTTCAACGTCTCGGAATTGCTTAGAAACTCACCCACCCTCCTCATTTCTCGTGAGGATTCCAGAATGCATGAACTTGTTTCCAGATTCCTCCCTTTCGGCCCTAAACCATATGGGACAACTTGAGGCAGAAGAAGACGAACTTTTTTCAACGTCTCGGAATTGCTTCGAAACTCACCCACCCTCCTCATTTCTCGTGAGGATTCCAGAATGCATGAACTTGTTTCGAGATTCCTCCGTTTGGGCCCTGAACCATATGGGACAACTTGAGCCAGAAGAAGACGAACTTTTTTGAACGTCTCGGAATTGGTTGGAAACTCACCCACCCTCCTCATTTCTCGTGAGGATTCCAGAATGCATGAACTTGTTTCGAGATTCCTCCGTTTGGGCCCTGAACCATTTGGGACAACTTGAGGCAGAAGAAGACGAACTTTTTTCAACGACTCCGACTTGCGTGGAAACTCACCCACCCTCCTCATTTCTCGTGAGGATTCCAGAATGCATGAACTTGTTTCGAGATTCCTCCGTTTGGGCCCTGAACCATTTGGGACAACTTGAGGCAGAAGAAGACGAACTTTTTTCAACGACTCCGAATTGCGTGGAAACTCACCCACCCTCCTCATTTCTCGTGAGGATTCCAGAATGCATGAACTTGTTTCGAGATTCCTCCGTTTGGGCCCTGAACCATTTGGGACAACTTGAGGCAGAAGAAGACGAACTTTTTTCAACGACTCCGAATTGCGTGGAAACTCACCCACCCTCCTCATTTCTCGTGAGGATTCCAGAATGCATGAACTTGTTTCGAGATTCCTCCCTTTGGGCCCTGAACCATATGGGACAACTTGAGGCAGAAGAAGACGAACTTTTTTCAACGTCTCCGAATTGCGTGGAAACTCACCCACCCTCCTCATTTCTCGTGAGGATTCCAGAATGCATGAACTTTTTTCGAGATTCCTCCGTTTGCGCCCTGAACCTTTTGGGACAACTTGAGGCAGAAGAAGACGAACTTTTTTCAACGACTCCGAATTGCGTGGAAACTCACCCACCCTCCTCATTTCTCGTGAGGATTCCAGAATGCATGAACTTGTTTCGAGATTCCTCCGTTTGGGCCCTGAACCATTTGGGACAACTTGAGGCAGAAGAAGACGAACTTTTTTCAACGACTCCGAATTGCGTGGAAACTCACCCACCCTCCTCATTTCTCGTGAGGATTCCAGAATGCATGAACTTGTTTCGAGATTCCTCCGGTTGGGCCCTGAACCATTTGCGACAACTTGAGGCAGAAGAAGACGAACTTTTTTCAACGTCTCGGAATTGGTTGGAAACTCACCCACCCTCCTCATTTCTCGTGAGGATTCCAGAATGCATGAACTTGTTTCGAGATTCCTCCGGTTGGGCCCTGAACCATTTGCGACAACTTGAGGCAGAAGAAGACGAACTTTTTTCAACGTCTCGAAATTGGTTGGAAACTCACCCACCCTCCTCATTTCTCGTGAGGATTCCAGAATGCATGAACTTGTTTCGAGATTCCTCCGTTTGGGCCCTGAACCATTTGGGACAACTTGAGGCAGAAGAAGACGAACTTTTTTCAACGACTCCGACTTGCGTGGAAACTCACCCACCCTCCTCATTTCTCGTGAGGATTCCAGAATGCATGAACTTGTTTCGAGATTCCTCCCTTTGGGCCCTGAACCATATGGGACAACTTGAGGCAGAAGAAGACGAACTTTTTTCAACGTCTCCGAATTGCGTGGAAACTCACCCACCCTCCTCATTTCTCGTGAGGATTCCAGAATGCATGAACTTTTTTCGAGATTCCTCCGTTTGCGCCCTGAACCTTTTGGGACAACTTGAGGCAGAAGAAGACGAACTTTTTTCAACGACTCCGAATTGCGTGGAAACTCACCCACCCTCCTCATTTCTCGTGAGGATTCCAGAGTGCATGAATTTTTTCGAGATTCCTCCCTTTTGGCCCTGAACCATTTGCGACAACTTGAGGCAGAAGAAGACGAACTTTTTTCAACGTCTCGGAATTGGTTGGAAACTCACCCACCCTCCTCATTTCTCGTGAGGATTCCAGAATGCATGAACTTGTTTCGAGATTCCTCCGGTTGGGCCCTGAACCATTTGCGACAACTTGAGGCAGAAGAAGACGAACTTTTTTCAACGTCTCGGAATTGGTTGGAAACTCACCCACCCTCCTCATTTCTCGTGAGGATTCCAGAATGCATGAACTTGTTTCGAGATTCCTCCGGTTGGGCCCTGAACCATTTGCGACAACTTGAGGCAGAAGAAGACGAACTTTTTTCAACGTCTCGAAATTGGTTGGAAACTCACCCACCCTCCTCATTTCTCGTGAGGATTCCAGAATGCATGAACTTGTTTCGAGATTCCTCCGTTTGGGCCCAGAACCATTTGGCAAGACTTGAGGCAGAAGAAAACGAACTTTTTTCAACGACTCCGAATTGCGTGGAAACTCACCCACCCTCCTCATTTCTCGTGAGGTTTCCAGAATGCATGAACTTGTTTCGAGATTCCTCCCTTTGGGCCCTGAACCATATGGGACAACTTGAGGCAGAAGAAGACGAACTTTTTTCAACGACTCCGAATTGCGTGGAAACTCACCCACCCTCCTCATTTCTCGTGAGGATTCCAGAATGCATGAACTTGTTTCGAGATTCCTCCCTTTGTGCCCTGAACCATATGGGACAACTTGAGGCAGAAGAAGACGAACTTTTTTCAACGTCTCCGAATTGCGTGGAAACTCACCCACCCTCCTCATTTCTCGTGAGGATTCCAGAATGCATGAACTTTTTTCGAGATTCCTCCGTTTGCGCCCTGAACCTTTTGGGACAACTTGAGGCAGAAGAAGACGAACTTTTTTCAACGACTCCGAATTGCGTGGAAACTCACCCACCCTCCTCATTTCTCGTGAGGATTCCAGAATGCATGAACTTGTTTCGAGATTCCTCCGTTTGGGCCCTGAACCATTTGGGACAACTTGAGGCAGAAGAAGACGAACTTTTTTCAACGACTCCGAATTGCGTGGAAACTCACCCACCCTCCTCATTTCTCGTGAGGATTCCAGAATGCATGAACTTGTTTCGAGATTCCTCCGGTTGGGCCCTGAACCATTTGCGAGTACTTGAGGCAGAAGAAGACGAACTTTTTTCAAAGTCTCGGAATTGGTTGGAAACTCACCCACCCTCCTCATTTCTCGTGAGGATTCCAGAATGCATGAACTTGTTTCGAGATTCCTCCGGTTGGGCCCTGAACCATTTGCGACAACTTGAGGCAGAAGAAGACGAACTTTTTTCAACGTCTCGGAATTGGTTGGAAACTCACCCACCCTCCTCATTTCTCGTGAGGATTCCAGAATGCATGAACTTGTTTCGAGATTCCTCCGGTTGGGCCCTGAACCATTTGCGACAACTTGAGGCAGAAGAAGACGAACTTTTTTCAACGTCTCGAAATTGGTTGGAAACTCACCCACCCTCCTCATTTCTCGTGAGGATTCCAGAATGCATGAACTTGTTTCGAGATTCCTCCGTTTGGGCCCAGAACCATTTGGCAAGACTTGAGGCAGAAGAAAACGAACTTTTTTCAACGACTCCGAATTGCGTGGAAACTCACCCACCCTCCTCATTTCTCGTGAGGTTTCCAGAATGCATGAACTTGTTTCGAGATTCTTCCCTTTGGGCCCTGAACCATTTGGGACAACTTGAGGCAGAAGAAGACGAACTTTTTTCAACGACTCCGAATTGCGTGGAAACTCACCCACCCTCCTCATTTCTCGTGAGGATTCCAGAATGCATGAACTTGTTTCGAGATTCCTCCGTTTGGGCCCAGAACCATTTGGCAAGACTTGAGGCAGAAGAAAACGAACTTTTTTCAACGACTCCGAATTGCGTGGAAACTCACCCACCCTCCTCATTTCTCGTGAGGATTCCAGAGTGCATGAACTTTTTTCGAGATTCCTCCCTTTTGACCCTGAACCATATGGGACAACTTGATCCAGAAGAAGACGAACTTTTTTCAACGACTCCGAATTGCGTGGAATCTCACCCACCCTCCTCATTTCTCGTGAGGATTCCAGAATGCATGAACTTGTTTCGAGATTCCTCCGTTTGGATCCTGAACCATTTGGGACAACTTGAGGCAGAAGAAGACGAACTTTTTTCAACGTCTCCGAATTGCGTGGAAACTCACCCACACTCCTCATTTCTCGTGAGGATTCCAGAATGCATGAACTTGTTTCGAGATTCCTCCGTTTGGGCCCTGAACCATTTGGGACAACTTGAGGCAGAAGAAGACGAACTTTTTTCAACGTCTCCGAATTGCGTGGAAACTCACCCACCCTCCTCATTTCTCGTGAGGATTCCAGAATGCATGAACTTGTTTCCAGATTCCTCCCTTTCGGCCCTGAACCATATGGGACAACTTGAGGCAGAAGAAGACGAACTTTTTTCAACGTCTCGGAATTGCTTCGAAACTCACCCACCCTCCTCATTTCTCGTGAGGATTCCAGAATGCATGAACTTGTTTCCAGATTCCTCCCTTTCGGCCCTGAACCATATGGGACAACTTGAGGCAAAAGAAGACGAACTTTTTTCAACGTCTCGGAATTGCTTCGAAACTCACCCACCCTCCTCATTTCTCGTGAGGATTCCAGAATGCATGAACTTGTTTCGAGATTCCTCCGTTTGGGCCCTGAACCATATGGGACAACTTGAGCCAGAAGAAGACGAACTTTTTTGAACGTCTCGGAATTGGTTGGAAACTCACCCACCCTCCTCATTTCTCGTGAGGATTCCAGAATGCATGAACTTGTTTCGAGATTCCTCCGTTTGGGCCCTGAACCATTTGGGACAACTTGAGGCAGAAGAAGACGAACTTTTTTCAACGTCTCCGAATTGCGTGGAAACTCACCCACCCTCCTCATTTCTCGTGAGGATTCCAGAATGCATGAACTTGTTTCCAGATTCCTCCCTTTCGGCCCTGAACCATATGGGACAACTTGAGGCAGAAGAAGACGAACTTTTTCCAACGTCTCGGAATTGCTTAGAAACTCACCCACCCTCCTCATTTCTCGTGAGGATTCCAGAATGCATGAACTTGTTTCGAGATTCCTCCCTTTTGGCCCTGAACCATATGGGACAACTTGAGGCAGAAGAAGACGAACTTTTTTCAACGTCTCGGAATTGGTTGGAAACTCACCCACCCTCCTCATTTCTCGTGAGGATTCCAGAATGCATGAACTTGTTTCGAGATTCCTCCGTTTGGGCCCTGAACCATTTGGGACAACTTGAGGCAGAAGAAGACGAACTTTTTTCAACGACTCCGAATTGCGTGGAAACTCACCCACCCTCCTCATTTCTCGTGAGGATTACAGAATGCATGAACTTGTTTCGAGATTCCTCCGTTTGGGCCCTGAACCATTTGGGACAAATTGAGGCAGAAGAAGACGAACTTTTTTCAACGACTCCGAATTGCGTGGAAACTCACCCACCCTCCTCATTTCTCGTGAGGATTCCAGAATGCATGAACTTGTTTCCAGATTCCTCCCTTTCGGCCCTGAACCATATGGGACAACTTGAGGCAGAAGAAGACGAACTTTTTTCAACGTCTCGGAATTGCTTCGAAACTCACCCACCCTCCTCATTTCTCGTGAGGATTCCAGAATGCATGAACTTGTTTCCAGATTCCTCCCTTTCGGCCCTGAACCATATGGGACAACTTGAGGCAAAAGAAGACGAACTTTTTTCAACGTCTCGGAATTGCTTCGAAACTCACCCACCCTCCTCATTTCTCGTGAGGATTCCAGAATGCATGAACTTGTTTCGAGATTCCTCCGTTTGGGCCCTGAACCATATGGGACAACTTGATCCAGAAGAAGACGAACTTTTTTCAACGAATCCGAATTGCGTGGAAACTCACCCACCCTCCTCATTTCTCGTGAGGATTCCAGAATGCATGAACTTGTTTCGAGATTCCTCCGTTTGGGCCCTGAACCATTTGGGACAACTTGAGGCAGAAGAAGACGAACTTTTTTCAACGTCTCCGAATTGCGTGGAAACTCACCCACACTCCTCATTTCTCGTGAGGATTCCAGAATGCATGAACTTGTTTCGAGATTCCTCCGTTTGGGCCCTGAACCATTTGGGACAACTTGAGGCAGAAGAAGACGAACTTTTTTCAACGACTCCGAATTGCGTGGAAACTCACCCACCCTCCTCATTTCTCGTGAGGATTACAGAATGCATGAACTTGTTTCGAGATTCCTCCGTTTGGGCCCTGAACCATTTGGGACAAATTGAGGCAGAAGAAGACGAACTTTTTTCAACGACTCCGAATTGCGTGGAAACTCACCCACCCTCCTCATTTCTCGTGAGGATTCCAGAATGCATGAACTTGTTTCCAGATTCCTCCCTTTCGGCCCTGAACCATATGGGACAACTTGAGGCAGAAGAAGACGAACTTTTTTCAACGTCTCGGAATTGCTTCGAAACTCACCCACCCTCCTCATTTCTCGTGAGGATTCCAGAATGCATGAACTTGTTTCCAGATTCCTCCCTTTCGGCCCTGAACCATTTGGGACAACTTGAGGCAAAAGAAGACGAACTTTTTTCAACGTCTCGGAATTGCTTCGAAACTCACCCACCCTCCTCATTTCTCGTGAGGATTCCAGAATACATGAACTTGTTTCGAGATTCCTCCGTTTGGGCCCTGAACCATATGGGACAACTTGAGCCAGAAGAAGACGAACTTTTTTGAACGTCTCGGAATTGGTTGGAAACTCACCCACCCTCCTCATTTCTCGTGAGGATTCCAGAATGCATGAACTTGTTTCGAGATTCCTCCGTTTGGGCCCTGAACCATTTGGGACAACTTGAGGCAGAAGAAGACGAACTTTTTTCAACGTCTCCGAATTGCGTGGAAACTCACCCACCCTCCTCATTTCTCGTGAGGATTCCAGAATGCATGAACTTGTTTCCAGATTCCTCCCTTTCGGCCCTGAACCATATGGGACAACTTGAGGCAGAAGAAGACGAACTTTTTCCAACGTCTCGGAATTGCTTAGAAACTCACCCACCCTCCTCATTTCTCGTGAGGATTCCAGAATGCATGAACTTGTTTCGAGATTCCTCCCTTTTGGCCCTGAACCATATGGGACAACTTGAGGCAGAAGAAGACGAACTTTTTTCAACGACTCCGAATTGCGTGGAAACTCACCCACCCTCCTCATTTCTCGTGAGGATTCCAGAATGCATGAACTTTTTTCGAGATTCCTCCGTTTGCGCCCTGAACCTTTTGGGACAACTTGAGGCAGAAGAAGATGAACTTTTTTCAACGACTCCGAATTGCGTGGAAACTCACCCACCCTCCTCATTTCTCGTGAGGATTCCAGAATGCATGAACTTGTTTCGAGATTCCTCCGTTTGGGCCCTGAACCATTTGGGACAACTTGAGGCAGAAGAAGACGAACTTTTTTCAACGACTCCGAATTGCGTGGAAACTCACCCACCCTCCTCATTTCTCGTGAGGATTCCAGAATGCATGAACTTGTTTCGAGATTCCTCCGTTTGGGCCCTGAACCATTTGGGACAACTTGAGGCAGAAGAAGACGAACTTTTTTCAACGACTCCGAATTGCGTGGAAACTCACCCACCCTCCTCATTTCTCGTGAGGATTCCAGAATGCATGAACTTGTTTCGAGATTCCTCCCTTTGGGCCCTGAACCATATGGGACAACTTGAGGCAGAAGGAGACGAACTTTTTTCAACGTCTCGGAATTGCTTAGAAACTCACCCACCCTCCTCATTTCTCGTGAGGATTCCAGAATGCATGAACTTGTTTCCAGATTCCTCCCTTTCGGCCCTAAACCATATGGGACAACTTGAGGCAGAAGAAGACGAACTTTTTTCAACGACTCCGAATTGCGTGGAAACTCACCCACCCTCCTCATTTCTCGTGAGGATTCCAGAATGCATGAACTTGTTTCGAGATTCCTCCGTTTGGGCCCTGAACCATTTGGGACAACTTGAGGCAGAAGAAGACGAACTTTTTTCAACGACTCCGAATTGCGTGGAAACTCACCCACCCTCCTCATTTCTCGTGAGGATTCCAGAATGCATGAACTTGTTTCGAGATTCCTCCGTTTGGGCCCTGAACCATTTGGGACAACTTGAGGCAGAAGAAGACGAACTTTTTTCAACGACTCCGAATTGCGTGGAAACTCACCCACCCTCCTCATTTCTCGTGAGGATTCCAGAATGCATGAACTTGTTTCGAGATTCCTCCGTTTGGGCCCTGAACCATTTGGGACAACTTGAGGCAGAAGAAGACGAACTTTTTTCAACGACTCCGAATTGCGTGGAAACTCACCCACCCTCCTCATTTCTCGTGAGGATTCCAGAATGCATGAACTTGTTTCGAGATTCCTCCCTTTGGGCCCTGAACCATATGGGACAACTTGAGGCAGAAGAAGACGAACTTTTTTCAACGTCTCCGAATTGCGTGGAAACTCACCCACCCTCCTCATTTCTCGTGAGGATTCCAGAATGCATGAACTTGTTTCCAGATTCCTCCCTTTCGGCCCTGAACCATATGGGACAACTTGAGGCAGAAGGAGACGAACTTTTTTCAACGTCTCGGAATTGCTTAGAAACTCACCCACCCTCCTCATTTCTCGTGAGGATTCTAGAATGCATGAACTTGTTTCCAGATTCCTCCCTTTCGGCCCTAAACCATATGGGACAACTTGAGGCAGAAGAAGAGGAACTTTTTTCAACGTCTCGGAATTGCTTCGAAACTCACCCACCCTCCTCATTTCTCGTGAGGATTCCAGAATGCATGAACTTGTTTCGAGATTCCTCCGTTTGGGCCCTGAACCATATGGGACAACTTGAGCCAGAAGAAGACGAACTTTTTTGAACGTCTCGGAATTGGTTGGAAACTCACCCACCCTCCTCATTTCTCGTGAGGATTCCAGAATGCATGAACTTGTTTCGAGATTCCTCCGTTTGGGCCCTGAACCATTTGGGACAACTTGAGGCAGAAGAAGACGAACTTTTTTCAACGACTCCGACTTGCGTGGAAACTCACCCACCCTCCTCATTTCTCGTGAGGATTCCAGAATGCATGAACTTGTTTCGAGATTCCTCCGTTTGGGCCCTGAACCATTTGGGACAACTTGAGGCAGAAGAAGACGAACTTTTTTCAACGACTCCGAATTGCGTGGAAACTCACCCACCCTCCTCATTTCTCGTGAGGATTCCAGAATGCATGAACTTGTTTCGAGATTCCTCCCTTTGGGCCCTGAACCATATGGGACAACTTGAGGCAGAAGAAGACGAACTTTTTTCAACGTCTCCGAATTGCGTGGAAACTCACCCACCCTCCTCATTTCTCGTAAGGATTCCAGAATGCATGAACTTGTTTCCAGATTCCTCCCTTTCGGCCCTGAACAATATGGGACAACTTGAGGCAGAAGAAGACGAACTTTTTTCAACGTCTCGGAATTGCTTAGAAACTCACCCACCCTCCTCATTTCTCGTGAGGATTCCAGAATGCATGAACTTGTTTCCAGATTCCTCCCTTTCGGCCCTGAACCATATGGCACAACTTGAGGCAAAAGAAGAAGAACTTTTTTCAACGTCTCGGAATTGCTTCGAAACTCACCCACCCTCCTCATTTCTCGTGAGGATTCCAGAATGCATGAACTTGTTTCGAGATTCCTCCGTTTGGGCTCTGAACCATATGGGACAACATGAGCCAGAAGAAGACGAACTTTTTTGAACGTCTCGGAATTGGTTGGAAACTCACCCACCCTCCTCATTTCTCGTGAGGATTCCAGAATGCATGAATTTGTTTCGAGATTCCTCCGTTTGGGCCCTGAACCATTTGGGACAACTTGAGGCAGAAGAAGACGAACTTTTTTCAACGTCTCCGAATTGCGTGGAAACTCACCCACCCTCCTCATTTCTCGTGAGGATTCCAGAATGCATGAACTTGTTTCCAGATTCCTCCCTTTCGGCCCTGAACCATATGGGACAACTTGAGGCAGAAGAAGACGAACTTTTTTCAACGTCTCGGAATTGCTTAGAAACTCACCCACCCTCCTCATTTCTCGTGAGGATTCCAGAATGCATGAACTTGTTTCGAGATTCCTCCCTTTTGGCCCTGAACCATATGGGACAACTTGAGGCAGAAGAAGACGAACTTTTTTCAACGACTCCGAATTGCGTGGAAACTCACCCACCCTCCTCATTTCTCGTGAGGATTCCAGAATGCATGAATTTGTTTCGAGATTCCTCCGTTTGGGCCCTGAACCATTTGGGACAACTTGAGGCAGAAGAAGACGAACTTTTTTCAACGTCTCCGAATTGCGTGGAAACTCACCCACCCTCCTCATTTCTCGTGAGGATTCCAGAATGCATGAACTTGTTTCGAGATTCCTCCGTTTGGGCCCTGAACCATATGGGACAACTTGAGCCAGAAGAAGACGAACTTTTTTGAACGTCTCGGAATTGGTTGGAAACTCACCCACCCTCCTCATTTCTCGTGAGGATTCCAGAATGCATGAACTTGTTTCGAGATTCCTCCGTTTGGGCCCTGAACCATTTGGGACAACTTGAGGCAGAAGAAGACGAACTTTTTTCAACGTCTCCGAATTGCGTGGAAACTCACCCACCCTCCTCATTTCTCGTGAGGATTCCAGAATGCATGAACTTGTTTCCAGATTCCTCCCTTTCGGCCCTGAATCATATGGGACAACTTGAGGCAGAAGAAGACGAACTTTTTTCAACGTCTCGGAATTGCTTGGAAACTCACCCACCCTCCTCATTTCTCGTGAGGATTCCAGAATGCATGAACTTGTTTCGAGATTCCTCCCTTTCGGCCCTAAACCATATGGGACAACTTGAGGCAGAAGAAGACGAACTTTTTTCAACGTCTCGGAATTGCTTGGAAACTCACCCACCCTCCTCATTTCTCGTGAGGATTCCAGAATGCATGAACTTGTTTCGAGATTCCTCCCTTTTGGCCCTGAACCATTTGGGACAACTTGAGGCAGAAGAAGACGAAATTTTTTCAACGTCTCGGAATTGCTTCGAAACTCACCCACCCTCCTCATTTCTCGTGAGGATTCCAGAATGCATGAACTTGTTTCGAGATTCCTCCCTTTTGGCCCTGAACCATATGGGACAACTTGAGGCAGAAGAAGACGAACTTTTTTCAACGACTCCGAATTGCGTGGAAACTCACCCACCCTCCTCATTTCTCGTGAGGATTCCAGAATGCATGAACTTGTTTCCAGATTCCTCCCTTTCGGCCCTGAATCATATGGGACAACTTGAGGCAGAAGAAGACGAACTTTTTTCAACGTCTCGGAATTGCTTGGAAACTCACCCACCCTCCTCATTTCTCGTGAGGATTCCAGAATGCATGAACTTGTTTCGAGATTCCTCCCTTTTGGCCCTGAACCATTTGGGACAACTTGAGGCAGAAGAAGACGAACTTTTTTCAACGTCTCGGAATTGCTTCGAAACTCACCCACCCTCCTCATTTCTCGTGAGGATTCCAGAATCCATGAACTTGTTTCGAGATTCCTCCGTTTGGGCCCTGAACCATTTGGGACAACTTGAGGCAGAAGAAGACGAAATTTTTTCAACGTCTCGGAATTGCTTCGAAACTCACCCACCCTCCTCATTTCTCGTGAGGATTCCAGAATGCATGAACTTGTTTCGAGATTCCTCCCTTTTGGCCCTGAACCATATGGGACAACTTGAGGCAGAAGAAGACGAACTTTTTTCAACGACTCCGAATTGCGTGGAAACTCACCCACCCTCCTCATTTCTCGTGAGGATTCCAGAATCCATGAACTTGTTTCGAGATTCCTCCGTTTGGGCCCTGAACCATTTGGGACAACTTGAGGCAGAAGAAGACGAAATTTTTTCAACGACTCCGAATTGCGTGGAAACTCACCCACCCTCCTCATTTCTCGTGAGGATTCCAGAATGCATGAACTTGTTTCGAGATTCCTCCCTTCGGGCCCTGAACCATTTGGGACAACTTGAGGCAGAAGAAGACGAACTTTTTTCAACGTCTCGGAATTGGTTGGAAACTCACCCACCCTCCTCATTTCTCGTGAGGATTCCAGAATGCATGAACTTGTTTCGAGATTCCTCCGTTTGGGCCCTGAACCTTATGGGACCACTTGAGGCAGAAGAAGACGAACTTTTTTCAACGTCTCGCAATTGGTTGGAAACTCACCCACCCTCCTCATTTCTCGTGAGGTTTCCAGAATGCATGAACTTGTTTCGAGATTCCTCCGTTTGGGCCCTGAACCATTTGGGACAACTTGAGGCAGAAGAAGACGAACTTTTTTCAACGTCTCCGAATTGCGTGGAAACTCACCCACCCTCCTCATTTCTCGTGAGGATTCCAGAATGCATGAACTTGTTTCCAGATTCCTCCCTTTCGGCCTGAACCATATGGGACAACTTGAGGCAGAAGAAGACGAACTTTTTTCAACGTCTCGGAATTGCTTAGAAACTCACCCACCCTCCTCATTTCTCGTGAGGATTCCAGAATGCATGAACTTGTTTCGAGATTCCTCCGTTTGGGCCCTGAACCATATGGGACAACTTGAGCCAGAAGAAGACGAACTTTTTTGAACGTCTCGGAATTGGTTGGAAACTCACCCACCCTCCTCATTTCTCGTGAGGATTCCAGAATGCATGAACTTGTTTCGAGATTCCTCCGTTTGGGCCCTGAACCATTTGGGACAACTTGAGGCAGAAGAAGACGAACTTTTTTCAACGTCTCCGAATTGCGTGGAAACTCACCCACCCTCCTCATTTCTCGTGAGGATTCCAGAATGCATGAACTTGTTTCCAGATTCCTCCCTTTCGGCCCTGAATCATATGGGACAACTTGAGGCAGAAGAAGACGAACTTTTTTCAACGTCTCGGAATTGCTTGGAAACTCACCCACCCTCCTCATTTCTCGTGAGGATTCCAGAATGCATGAATTTGTTTCGAGATTCCTCCGTTTGGGCCCTGAACCATTTGGGACTACTTGAGGCAGAAGAAGACGAACTTTTTTCAACGTCTCCGAATTGCGTGGAAACTCACCCACCCTCCTCATTTCTCGTGAGGATTCCAGAATGCATGAACTTGTTTCCAAATTCCTCCCTTTGGGCCCTGAACCATATGGGACAACTTGAGGCAGAAGAAGACGAACTTTTTTCAACGTCTCGGAATTGCTTAGAAACTCACCCACCCTCCTCATTTCTCGTGAGGATTCCAGAATGCATGAACTTGTTTCGAGATTCCTCCCTTTTGGCCCTGAACCATATGGGACAACTTGAGGCAGAAGAAGACGAACTTTTTTCAACGACTCCGAATTGCGTGGAAACTCACCCACCCTCCTCATTTCTCGTGAGGATTCCAGAATGCATGAACTTGTTTCGAGATTCCTCCGTTTGGGCCGTGAACCATTTGGGACAACTTGAGGCAGAAGAAGACGAACTTTTTTCAACGACTCCGAATTGCGTGGAAACTCACCCACCCTCCTCATTTCTCGTGAGGATTCCAGAATGCATGAACTTGTTTCGAGATTCCTCCGTTTGGGCCTTGAACCATTTGGGACAACTTGAGGCAGAAGAAGACGAACTTTTTTCAACGACTCCGAATTGCGTGGAAACTCACCCACCCTCCTCATTTCTCGTGAGGATTCCAGAATGCATGAACTTGTTTCGAGATTCCTCCCTTTCGGCCCTGAACCATATGGGAAAACTTGAGGCAAAAGAAGACGAACTTTTTTCAACGTCTCCGAATTGCGTGGAAACTCACCCACCCTCCTCATTTCTCGTGAGGATTCCAGAATGCATGAACTTGATTCGAGATTCCTCCCTTTGGGCCCTGAACCATTTGGGACAACTTGAGCCAGAAGAAGACGAACTTTTTTGAACGTCTCGGAATTGGTTGGAAACTCACCCACCCTCCTCATTTCTCGTGAGGATTCCAGAATGCATGAACTTGTTTCGAGATTCCTCCGTTTGGGCCCTGAACCATTTGGGAAGACTTGAGGCAGAAGAAGACGAACTTTTTTCAACGACTCCGAATATCGTGGAAACTCACCCACCCTCCTCATTTCTCGTGAGGACTACAGAATGCACGAACTTGTTTCGAGATTCCTTCGTTTGGGCCGTGAACCATTTGGGACAACTTGAGGCAGAAGAAGACGAACTTTTTTCAACGACTCCGAATTGCGTGGAAACTCACCCACCCTCCTCATTTCTCGTGAGGATTCCAGAATGCATGAACTTGTTTCCAGATTCCTCCCTTTCGGCCCTGAACCATTTGGGACAACTTGAGGCAGAAGAAGACGAACTTTTTTCAACGTCTCGGAATTGCTTGGAAACTCACCCACCCTCCTCATTTCTCGTGAGGATTCCAGAATGCATGAACTTGTTTCGAGATTCCTCCGTTTGGGCCCTGAACCATTTGGGACAACTTGAGGGAGAAGAAGACGAACTTTTTTCAACGTCTCGGAATTGCTTGGAAACTCACCCACCCTCCTCATTTCTCGTGTGGATTCCAGAATGCATGAACTTGTTTCGAGATTCCTCCGTTTGGGCCCTGAACCATTTGGGACAACTTGAGGCAGAAGAAGACGAACTTTTTTCAACGTCTCGGAATTGCGTGGAAACTCACCCACCCTCCTTATTTCTCGTGAGGATTCCAGAATGCATGAACTTGTTTCGAGATTCCTCCGTTTGGGCCCTGAACCATTTGGGACAACTTGAGGCAGAAGAAGACGAACTTTTTTCAACGACTCCGAATTGCGTGGAAACTCACCCACCCTCCTCATTTCTCGTGAGGACTCAAGAATGACGAACTTGTTTCGAGATTCCTCCGTTTTGGCCCTGAACCATTTGGGACAACTTGAGGCAGAAGAAGACGAACTTTTTTCAACGACTCCGAATTGCGTGGAAACTCACCCACCCTCCTCATTTCTCGTGAGGATTCCAGAATGCATGAACTTGTTTCGAGATTCCTCCGTTTGGGCCCTGAACCATATGGGACAACTTGAGGCAGAAGAAGACGAACTTTTTTGAACGTCTCGAATTGGTTGGAAACTCACCCACCCTCCTCATTTCTCGTGAGGATTCCAGAATGCATGAACTTGTTTCGAGATTCCTCCGTTTGGGCCCTGAACCATTTGGGACAACTTGAGGCAGAAGAAGACGAACTTTTTTGAACGTCTCCGAATTGCGTGGAAACTCACCCACCCTCCTCATTTCTCGTGAGGATTCCAGAATGCATGAACTTGTTTCCAGATTCCTCCCTTTCGGCCCTGAACCATATGGGACAACTTGAGGCAGAAGAAGACGAACTTTTTTCAACGTCTCGGAATTGCTTAGAAACTCACCCACCCTCCTCATTTCTCGTGAGGATTCCAGAATGCATGAACTTGTTTCGAGATTCCTCCGTTTGGGCCCTGAACCATATGGGACAACTTGAGGCAGAAGAAGACGAACTTTTTTCAACGACTCCGAATTGCGTGGAAACTCACCCACCCTCCTCATTTCTCGTGAGGATTCCAGAATGCATGAACTTGTTTTGAGATTCCTCCGTTTGGGCCTTGAACCATTTGGGACAACTTGAGGCAGAAGAAGACGAACTTTTTTCAACGACTCCGAATTGCGTGGAAACTCACCCACCCTCCTCATTTCTCGTGAGGATTCCAGAATGCATGAACTTGTTTCGAGATTCCTCCCTTTGGGCCCTGAACCATATGGGACAACTTGAGCTAGAAGAAGACGAACTTTTTTGAACGTCTCGGAATTGGTTGGAAACTCACCCACCCTCCTCATTTCTCGTGAGGATTCCAGAATGCATGAACTTGTTTCGAGATTCCTCCGTTTGGGCCCTGAACCATTTGGGACAACTTGAGGCAGAAGAAGAAGAACTTTTTTCAACGAATCCGAATTGCGTGGAAACTCACCCACCCTCCTTATTTCTCGTGAGGATTCCAGAATGCATGAACTTGTTTCGAGATTCCTCCGTTTGGGCCCTGAACCATTTGGGACAACTTGAGGCAGAAGAAGACGAACTTTTTTCAACGACTCCGAATTGCGTGGAAACTCACCCACCCTCCTCATTTCTCGTGAGGATTCCAGAATGCATGAACTTGTTTCGAGATTCCTCCGTTTGGGCCTTGAACCATTTGGGACAACTTGAGGCAGAAGAAGACGAACTTTTTTCAACGACTCCGAATTGCGTGGAAACTCACCCACCCTCCTCATTTCTCGTGAGGATTCCAGAATGCATGAACTTGTTTCGAGATTCCTCCCTTTGGGCCCTGAACCATATGGGACAACTTGAGGCAGAAGAAGACGAACTTTTTTCAACGTCTCCGAATTGCGTGGAAACTCACCCACCCTCCTCATTTCTCGTGAGGACTACAGAATGCACGAACTTGTTTCGAGATTCCTTCGTTTGCGCCGTGAACCATTTGGGACAACTTGAGGCAGAAGAAGACGAACTTTTTTCAACGACTCCGAATTGCGTGGAAACTCACCCACCCTCCTCATTTCTTGTGAGGATTCCAGAATGCATGAACTTGTTTCGAGATTCCTCCCTTTGGGCCCTGAACCATATGGGACAACTTGAGGCAGAAGAAGACGAACTTTTTTCAACGTCTCCGAATTGCGTGGAAACTCACCAACCCTCCTCATTTCTCGTGAGGATTCCAGAATGCATGAACTTGTTTCCAGATTCCTCCCTTTCGGCCCTGAACCATTTGGGACAACTTGAGGCAGAAGAAGACGAACTTTTTTCAACGTCTCGGAATTGCTTGGAAACTCACCCACCCTCCTCATTTCTCGTGAGGATTCCAGAATGCATGAACTTGTTTCGAGATTCCTCCGTTTGGGCCCTGAACCATTTGGGAAGACTTGAGGCAGAAGAAGACGAACTTTTTTCAACGACTCCGAATATCGTGGAAACTCACCCACCCTCCTCATTTCTCGTGAGGACTACAGAATGCACGAACTTGTTTCGAGATTCCTTCGTTTGGGCCGTGAACCATTTGGGACAACTTGAGGCAGAAGAAGACGAACTTTTTTCAACGTCTCGGAATTGCTTGGAAACTCACCCACCCTCCTCATTTCTCGTGTGGATTCCAGAATGCATGAACTTGTTTCGAGATTCCTCCGTTTGGGCCCTGAACCATTTGGGACAACTTGGGTCAGAAGAAGACGAACTTTTTTCAACGACTCCGAATTGCGTGGAAACTCACCCACCCTCCTCATTTCTCGTGAGGATTCCAGAATGCATGAACTTGTTTCGAGATTCCTCCGTTTGGGCCTTGAACCATTTGGGACAACTTGAGGCAGAAGAAGACGAACTTTTTTCAACGACTCCGAATTGCGTGGAAACTCACCCACCCTCCTCATTTCTCGTGAGGATTCCAGAATGCATGAACTTGTTTCGAGATTCCTCCCTTTGGGCCCTGAACCATATGGGACAACTTGAGGCAGAAGAAGACGAACTTTTTTCAACGTCTCGGAATTGCTTGGAAACTCACCCACCCTCCTCATTTCTCGTGAGGATTCCAGAATGCATGAACTTGTTTCGAGATTCCTCCGTTTGGGCCCTGAACCATTTGGGACAACTTGAGGCAGAAGAAGACGAACTTTTTTCAACGTCTCGGAATTGCTTGGAAACTCACCCACCCTCCTCATTTCTCGTGAGGATTCCAGAATGCATGAACTTGTTTCGAGATTCCTCCGTTTGGGCCCTGAACCATTTGGGACAACTTGAGGCAGAAGAAGACGAACTTTTTTCAACGTCTCGGAATTGCTTGGAAACTCACCCACCCTCCTCATTTCTCGTGAGGATTCCAGAATGCATGAACTTGTTTCGAGATTCCTCCGTTTGGGCCCTGAACCATTTGGGACAACTTGAGGCAGAAGAAGACGAACTTTTTTCAACGTCTCGGAATTGCTTGGAAACTCACCCACCCTCCTCATTTCTCGTGAGGATTCCAGAATGCGTGAACTTGTTTCGAGATTCCTCCGTTTGGGCCCTGAACCATTTGGGACAACTTGAGGCAGAAGAAGACGAACTTTTTTCAACGTCTCGGAATTGCTTGGAAACTCACCCACCCTCCTCATTTCTCGTGAGGATTCCAGAATGCGTGAACTTGTTTCGAGATTCCTCCGTTTGGGCCCTGAACCATTTGGGACAACTTGAGCTAGAAGAAGACGAACTTTTTTCAACGTCTCGGAATTGCTTGGAAACTCACCCACCCTCCTCATTTCTCGTGAGGATTCCAGAATGCATGAACTTGTTTCGAGATTCCTCCGTTTGGGCCCTGAACCATTTGGGACAACTTGAGGCAGAAGAAGACGAACTTTTTTCAACGTCTCGGAATTGCTTGGAAACTCACCCACCCTCCTCATTTCTCGTGTGGATTCCAGAATGCATGAACTTGTTTCGAGATTCCTCCGTTTGGGCCCTGAACCATTTGGGACAACTTGGGTCAGAAGAAGACGAACTTTTTTCAACGTCTCGGAATTGCGTGGAAACTCACCCACCCTCCTCATTTCTCGTGAGGACTCAAGAATGACGAACTTGTTTCGAGATTCCTCCGTTTGGGCCCTGAACCATTTGGGACAACTTGAGGCAGAAGAAGACGAACTTTTTTCAACGTCTCCGAATTGTGTGGAAACTCACCCACCCACCTCATTTCTCGTGAGGATTCCAGAATGCATGAACTTGTTTCCAGATTCCTCCCTTTCGGCCCTGAACCATATGGGACAACTTGAGGCAGAAGAAGACGAACTTTTTTCAACGTCTCGGAATTGCTTAGAAACTCACCCACCCTCCTCATTTCTCGTGAGGATTCCAGAATGCGTGAACTTGTTTCGAGATTCCTCCGTTTGGGCCCTGAACCATATGGGACAACTTGAGCTAGAAGAAGACGAACTTTTTTGAACGTCTCGGAATTGGTTGGAAACTCACCCACCCTCCTCATTTCTCGTGGGGATTCCAGAATGCATGAACTTGTTTCGAGATTCCTCCGTTTGGGCCCTGAACCATTTGGGACAACTTGAGGCAGAAGAAGACGAACTTTTTTCAACGACTCCGAATTGCGTGGAAACTCACCCACCCTCCTCATTTCTCGTGAGGATTCCAGAATGCATGAACTTGTTTCGAGATTCCTCCCTTTGGGCCCTGAACCATATGGGACAACTTGAGGCAGAAGAAGACGAACTTTTTTCAACGTCTCCGAATTGCGTGGAAACTCACCCACCCTCCTCATTTCTCGTGAGGACTACAGAATGCACGAACTTGTTTCGAGATTCCTTCGTTTGCGCCGTGAACCATTTGGGACAACTTGAGGCAGAAGAAGACGAACTTTTTTCAACGACTCCGAATTGCGTGGAAACTCACCCACCCTCCTCATTTCTCGTGAGGATTCCAGAATGCATGAACTTGTTTCGAGATTCCTCCCTTTGGGCCCTGAACCATATGGGACAACTTGAGGCAGAAGAAGACGAACTTTTTTCAACGTCTCCGAATTGCGTGGAAACTCACCCACCCTCCTCATTTCTCGTGAGGATTCCAGAATGCATGAACTTGTTTCCAGATTCCTCCCTTTCGGCCCTGAACCATTTGGGACAACTTGAGGCAGAAGAAGACGAACTTTTTTCAACGTCTCGGAATTGCTTGGAAACTCACCCACCCTCCTCATTTCTCGTGAGGATTCCAGAATGCATGAACTTGTTTCGAGATTCCTCCGTTTGGGCCCTGAACCATTTGGGACAACTTGAGGCAGAAGAAGACGAACTTTTTTCAACGTCTCGGAATTGCTTGGAAACTCACCCACCCTCCTCATTTCTCGTGTGGATTCCAGAATGCATGAACTTGTTTCGAGATTCCTCCGTTTGGGCCCTGAACCATTTGGGACAACTTGAGGCAGAAGAAGACGAACTTTTTTCAACGTCTCCGAATTGCGTGGAAACTCACCCACCCTCTTCATTTCTCGTGAGGACTCAAGAATGACGAACTTGTTTCGAGATTCCTCCGTTTGGGCCCTGAACCATTTGGGACAACTTGAGGCAGAAGAAGACGAACTTTTTTCAACGTCTCCGAATTGTGTGGAAACTCACCCACCCACCTCATTTCTAGTGAGGATTCCAGAATGCATGAACTTGTTTCCAGATTCCTCCCTTTCGGCCCTGAACCATATGGGACAACTTGAGGCAGAAGAAGATGAACTTTTTTCAACGTCTCGGAATTGCTTAGAAACTCACCCACCCTCCTCATTTCTCGTGAGGATTCCAGAATGCGTGAACTTGTTTCGAGATTCCTCCGTTTGGGCCCTGAACCATATGGGACAACTTGAGCTAGAAGAAGACGAACTTTTTTGAACGTCTCGGAATTGGTTGGAAACTCACCCACCCTCCTCATTTCTCGTGGGGATTCCAGAATGCATGAACTTGTTTCGAGATTCCTCCGTTTGGGCCCTGAACCATTTGGGACAACTTGAGGCAGAAGAAGACGAACTTTTTTCAACGACTCCGAATTGCGTGGAAACTCACCCACCCTCCTCATTTCTCGTGAGGATTCCAGAATGCATGAACTTTTTTCGAGATTCCTCCGTTTGGGCCCAGAACCATTAGGGACAACTTGAGGCAGAAGAAGAAGAACTTTTTTCAACGACTCCGAATTGCGTGGAAACTCACCCACCCTCCTCATTTCTCGTGAGGATTCCAGAATGCATGAACTTGTTTCGAGATTCCTCCGTTTGGGCCCTGAACCATTTGGGACAACTTGAGGCAGAAGAAGACGAACTTTTTTCAACGACTCCGAATTGCGTGGAAAGTCACCCACCCTCCTCATTTCTCGTGAGGATTCCAGAATGCATGAACTTGTTTCGAGATTCCTCCCTTTGGGCCCTGAACCATATGGGACAACTTGAGGCAGAAGAAGACGAACTTTTTTCAACGTCTCCGAATTGCGTGGAAACACACCCACCCTCCGCATTTCTCGTGAGGATTCCAGAATGCATGAACTTGTTTCGAGATTCCTCCCTTTCGGCCCTGAACCATTTGGGACAACTTGAGCCAGAAGAAGACGAACTTTTTTGAACGTCTCGGAATTGGTTGGAAACTCACCCACCCTCCTCATTTCTCGTGAGGATTCCAGAATGCATGAACTTGTTTCGAGATTCCTCCGTTTGGGCCCTGAACCATTTGGGAAGACTTGAGGCAGAAGAAGACGAACTTTTTTCAACGTCTCGGAATTGCGTGGAAACTCACCCACCCTCCTCATTTCTCGTGAGGACTCCAGAATGCATGAACTTGTTTCCAGATTCCTCCCTTTCGGCCCTGAACCATATGGGACAACTTGAGGCAGAAGAAGACGAACTTTTTTCAACGTCTCGGAATTGCTTAGAAACTCACCCACCCTCCTCATTTCTCGTGAGGATTCCAGAATGCGTGAACTTGTTTCGAGATTCCTCCGTTTGGGCCCTGAACCATATGGGACAACTTGAGCTAGAAGAAGACGAACTTTTTTGAACGTCTCGGAATTGGTTGGAAACTCACCCACCCTCCTCATTTCTCGTGGGGATTCCAGAATGCATGAACTTGTTTCGAGATTCCTCCGTTTGGGCCCTGAACCATTTGGGACAACTTGAGGCAGAAGAAGACGAACTTTTTTCAACGACTCCGAATTGCGTGGAAACTCACCCACCCTCCTCATTTCTCGTGAGGATTCCAGAATGCATGAACTTTTTTCGAGATTCCTCCGTTTGGGCCCAGAACCATTTGGGACAACTTGAGGCAGAAGAAGAAGAACTTTTTTCAACGACTCCGAATTGCGTGGAAACTCACCCACCCTCCTCATTTCTCGTGAGGATTCCAGAATGCATGAACTTGTTTCGAGATTCCTCCGTTTGGGCCCTGAACCATTTGGGACAACTTGAGGCAGAAGAAGACGAACTTTTTTCAACGACTCCGAATTGCGTGGAAACTCACCCACCCTCCTCATTTCTCGTGAGGATTCCAGAATGCATGAACTTGTTTCGAGATTCCTCCCTTTGGGCCCTGAACCATATGGGACAACTTGAGGCAGAAGAAGACGAACTTTTTTCAACGTCTCCGAATTGCGTGGAAACTCACCCACCCTCCTCATTTCTCGTGAGGATTCCAGAATGCATGAACTTGTTTCGAGATTCCTCCCTTTGGGCCCTGAACCATTTGGGACAACTTGAGCCAGAAGAAGACGAACTTTTTTGAACGTCTCGGAATTGGTTGGAAACTCACCCACCCTCCTCATTTCTCGTGAGGAGTCCAGAATGCATGAACTTGTTTCGAGATTCCTCCGTTTGGGCCCTGAACCATTTGGGAAGACTTGAGGCAGAAGAAGACGAACTTTTTTCAACGTCTCGGAATTGCGTGGAAACTCACCCACCCTCCTCATTTCTCGTGAGGACTCCAGAATGCATGAACTTGTTTCGAGATTCCTCCGTTTGGGCCCTGAACCATTTGGGACAACTTGAGGCAGAAGAAGACGAACTTTTTTCAACGACTCCGAATTGCGTGGAAACTCACCCACCCTCCTCATTTCTCGTGAGGATTCCAGAATGCATGAACTTGTTTCCAGATTCCTCCCTTTGGGCCCTGAACTATATGGGACAACTTGAGGCAGAAGAAGACGAACTTTTTTCAACGTCTCCGAATTGCGTGGAAACTCACCCACCCTCCTCATTTCTCGTGAGGATTCCAGAATGCATGAACTTGTTTCGAGATTGCTCCCTTCGGGCCCTGAACCATTTGGGACAACTTGAGGCAGAAGAAGACGAACTTTTTTCAACGTCTCAGAATTGCTTGGAAACTCACCCACCCTCCTCATTTCTCGTGAGGATTCCAGAATGCATGAACTTGTTTCGAGATTCCTCCGTTTGGGCCCTGAACCATTTGGGACAACTTGAGGCAGAAGAAGACGAACTTTTTTCAACGTCTCCGAATTGCGTGGAAACTCACCCACCCTCCTCATTTCTCGTGAGGATTCCAGAATGCATGAACTTGTTTCGAGATTCCTCCCTTTTGGCCCTGAACCATATGGGACAACTTGAGGCAGAAGAAGACGAACTTTTTTCAACGTCTCGGAATTGCTTAGAAACTCACCCACCCTCCTCATTTCTCGTGAGGATTCCAGAATGCATGAACTTGTTTCGAGATTCCTCCCTTTTGGCCCTAAACCATATGGGACAACTTGAGGCAGAAGAAGACGAACTTTTTTCAACGACTCCGAATTGCGTGGAAACTCACCCACCCTCCTCATTTCTCGTGAGGATTCCAGAATGCATGAACTTTTTTCGAGATTCCTCCGTTTGGGCCCAGAACCATTTGGGACAACTTGAGGCAGAAGAAGAAGAACTTTTTTCAACGACTCCGAATTGCGTGGAAACTCACCCACCCTCCTCATTTCTCGTGAGGATTCCAGAATGCATGAACTTGTTTCGAGATTCCTTTGTTTGGGCCCTGAACCATTTGGGACAACTTGAGGCAGAAGAAGACGAACTTTTTTCAACGACTCCGAATTGCGTGGAAACTCACCGACCCTCCTCATTTCTCGTGAGGATTCCAGAATGCATGAACTTGTTTCGAGATTCCTCCCTTTGGGCCCTGAACCATATGGGACAACTTGAGGCAGAAGAAGACGAACTTTTTTCAACGTCTCCGAATTGCGTGGAAACTCACCCACCCTCCTCATTTCTCGTGAGGATTCCAGAATGCATGAACTTGTTTCGAGATTCCTCCCTTTGGGCCCTGAACCATTTGGGACAACTTGAGCCAGAAGAAGACGAACTTTTTTGAACGTCTCGGAATTGGTTGGAAACTCACCCACCCTCCTCATTTCTCGTGAGGATTCCAGAATGCATGAACTTGTTTCGAGATTCCTCCGTTTGGGCCCTGAACCATTTGGGAAGACTTGAGGCAGAAGAGGACGAACTTTTTTCAACGACTCCGAATTGCGTGGAAACTCACCCACCCTCCTCATTTCTCCTGAGGACTCCAGAATGCATGAACTTGTTTCGAGATTCCTCCGTTTGGGCCCTGAACCATTTGGGACAACTTGAGGCAGAAGAAGACGAACTTTTTTCAACGACTCCGAATTGCGTGGAAACTCACCCACCCTCCTCATTTCTCGTGAGGATTCCAGAATGCATGAACTTGTTTCGAGATTCCTCCCTTTGGGCCCTGAACCATATGGGACAACTTGAGGCAGAAGAAGACGAACTTTTTTCAACGTCTCCGAATTGCGTGGAAACTCACCCACCCTCCTCATTTCTCGTGAGGATTCCAGAATGCATGAACTTGTTTCGAGATTCCTCCCTTTGGGCCCTGAACCATTTGGGACAACTTGAGCCAGAAGAAGACGAACTTTTTTGAACGTCTCGGAATTGGTTGGAAACTCACCCACCCTCCTCATTTCTCGTGAGGATTCCAGAATGCATGAACTTGTTTCGAGATTCCTCCGTTTGGGCCCTGAACCATTTGGGAAGACTTGAGGCAGAAGAAGACGAACTTTTTTCAACGTCTCGGAATTGCGTGGAAACTCACCCACCCTCCTCATTTCTCGTGAGGACTCCAGAATGCATGAACTTGTTTCGAGATTCCTCCGTTTGGGCCCTGAACCATTTGGGACAACTTGAGGCAGAAGAAGACGAACTTTTTTCAACGACTCCGAATTGCGTGGAAACTCACCCACCCTCCTCATTTCTCGTGAGGATTCCAGAATGCATGAACTTGTTTCCAGATTCCTCCCTTTGGGCCCTGAACTATATGGGACAACTTGAGGCAGAAGAAGACGAACTTTTTTCAACGTCTCCGAATTGCGTGGAAACTCACCCACCCTCCTCATTTCTCGTGAGGATTCCAGAATGCATGAACTTGTTTCGAGATTGCTCCCTTCGGGCCCTGAACCATTTGGGACAACTTGAGGCAGAAGAAGACGAACTTTTTTCAACGTCTCAGAATTGCTTGGAAACTCACCCACCCTCCTCATTTCTCGTGAGGATTCCAGAATGCATGAACTTGTTTCGAGATTCCTCCGTTTGGGCCCTGAACCATTTGGGACAACTTGAGGCAGAAGAAGACGAACTTTTTTCAACGTCTCCGAATTGCGTGGAAACTCACCCACCCTCCTCATTTCTCGTGAGGATTCCAGAATGCATGAACTTGTTTCGAGATTCCTCCCTTTTGGCCCTGAACCATATGGGACAACTTGAGGCAGAAGAAGACGAACTTTTTTCAACGTCTCGGAATTGCTTAGAAACTCACCCACCCTCCTCATTTCTCGTGAGGATTCCAGAATGCATGAACTTGTTTCGAGATTCCTCCCTTTTGGCCCTAAACCATATGGGACAACTTGAGGCAGAAGAAGACGAACTTTTTTCAATGACTCCGAATTGCGTGGAAACTCACCCACCCTCCTCATTTCTCGTGAGGATTCCAGAATGCATGAACTTTTTTCGAGATTCCTCCGTTTGGGCCCAGAACCATTTGGGACAACTTGAGGCAGAAGAAGAAGAACTTTTTTCAACGACTCCGAATTGCGTGGAAACTCACCCACCCTCCTCATTTCTCGTGAGGATTCCAGAATGCATGAACTTGTTTCGAGATTCCTTTGTTTGGGCCCTGAACCATTTGGGACAACTTGAGGCAGAAGAAGACGAACTTTTTTCAACGACTCCGAATTGCGTGGAAACTCACCGACCCTCCTCATTTCTCGTGAGGATTCCAGAATGCATGAACTTGTTTCGAGATTCCTCCCTTTGGGCCCTGAACCATATGGGACAACTTGAGGCAGAAGAAGACGAACTTTTTTCAACGTCTCCGAATTGCGTGGAAACTCACCCACCCTCCTCATTTCTCGTGAGGATTCCAGAATGCATGAACTTGTTTCGAGATTCCTCCCTTTGGGCCCTGAACCATTTGGGACAACTTGAGCCAGAAGAAGACGAACTTTTTTGAACGTCTCGGAATTGGTTGGAAACTCACCCACCCTCCTCATTTCTCGTGAGGATTCCAGAATGCATGAACTTGTTTCGAGATTCCTCCGTTTGGGCCCTGAACCATTTGGGAAGACTTGAGGCAGAAGAGGACGAACTTTTTTCAACGACTCCGAATTGCGTGGAAACTCACCCACCCTCCTCATTTCTCCTGAGGACTCCAGAATGCATGAACTTGTTTCGAGATTCCTCCGTTTGGGCCCTGAACCATTTGGGACAACTTGAGGCAGAAGAAGACGAACTTTTTTCAACGACTCCGAATTGCGTGGAAACTCACCCACCCTCCTCATTTCTCGTGAGGATTCCAGAATGCATGAACTTGTTTCGAGATTCCTCCGTTTGGGCCCTGAACCATTTGGGACAACTTGAGGCAGAAGAAGACGAACTTTTTTCAACGACTCCGAATTGCGTGGAAACTCACCCACCCTCCTCATTTCTCGTGAGGATTCCAGAATGCATGAACTTTTTTCGAGATTCCTCCGTTTGGGCCCAGAACCATTTGGGACAACTTGAGGCAGAAGAAGAAGAACTTTTTTCAACGACTCCGAATTGCGTGGAAACTCACCCACCCTCCTCATTTCTCGTGAGGATTCCAGAATGCATGAACTTGTTTCGAGATTCCTCCGTTTGGGCCCTGAACCATTTGGGACAACTTGAGGCAGAAGAAGACGAACTTTTTTCAACGACTCCGAATTGCGTGGAAACTCACCCACCCTCCTCATTTCTCGTGAGGATTCCAGAATGCATGAACTTGTTTCGAGATTCCTCCCTTTGGGCCCTGAACCATATGGGACAACTTGAGGCAGAAGAAGACGAACTTTTTTCAACGTCTCCGAATTGCGTGGAAACTCACCCACCCTCCTCATTTCTCGTGAGGATTCCAGAATGCATGAACTTGTTTCGAGATTCCTCCCTTTGGGCCCTGAACCATTTGGGACAACTTGAGCCAGAAGAAGACGAACTTTTTTGAACGTCTCGGAATTGGTTGGAAACTCACCCACCCTCCTCATTTCTCGTGAGGATTCCAGAATGCATGAACTTGTTTCGAGATTCCTCCGTTTGGGCCCTGAACCATTTGGGAAGACTTGAGGCAGAAGAAGACGAACTTTTTTCAACGTCTCGGAATTGCGTGGAAACTCACCCACCCTCCTCATTTCTCGTGAGGACTCCAGAATGCATGAACTTGTTTCGAGATTCCTCCGTTTGGGCCCTGAACCATTTGGGACAACTTGAGGCAGAAGAAGACGAACTTTTTTCAACGACTCCGAATTGCGTGGAAACTCACCCACCCTCCTCATTTCTCGTGAGGATTCCAGAATGCATGAACTTGTTTCCAGATTCCTCCCTTTGGGCCCTGAACTATATGGGACAACTTGAGGCAGAAGAAGACGAACTTTTTTCAACGTCTCCGAATTGCGTGGAAACTCACCCACCCTCCTCATTTCTCGTGAGGATTCCAGAATGCATGAACTTGTTTCGAGATTGCTCCCTTCGGGCCCTGAACCATTTGGGACAACTTGAGGCAGAAGAAGACGAACTTTTTTCAACGTCTCAGAATTGCTTGGAAACTCACCCACCCTCCTCATTTCTCGTGAGGATTCCAGAATGCATGAACTTGTTTCGAGATTCCTCCGTTTGGGCCCTGAACCATTTGGGACAACTTGAGGCAGAAGAAGACGAACTTTTTTCAACGTCTCCGAATTGCGTGGAAACTCACCCACCCTCCTCATTTCTCGTGAGGATTCCAGAATGCATGAACTTGTTTCGAGATTCCTCCCTTTTGGCCCTGAACCATATGGGACAACTTGAGGCAGAAGAAGACGAACTTTTTTCAACGTCTCGGAATTGCTTAGAAACTCACCCACCCTCCTCATTTCTCGTGAGGATTCCAGAATGCATGAACTTGTTTCGAGATTCCTCCCTTTTGGCCCTAAACCATATGGGACAACTTGAGGCAGAAGAAGACGAACTTTTTTCAACGACTCCGAATTGCGTGGAAACTCACCCACCCTCCTCATTTCTCGTGAGGATTCCAGAATGCATGAACTTTTTTCGAGATTCCTCCGTTTGGGCCCAGAACCATTTGGGACAACTTGAGGCAGAAGAAGAAGAACTTTTTTCAACGACTCCTAATTGCGTGGAAACTCACCCACCCTCCTCATTTCTCGTGAGGATTCCAGAATGCATGAACTTGTTTCGAGATTCCTTTGTTTGGGCCCTGAACCATTTGGGACAACTTGAGGCAGAAGAAGACGAACTTTTTTCAACGACTCCGAATTGCGTGGAAACTCACCGACCCTCCTCATTTCTCGTGAGGATTCCAGAATGCATGAACTTGTTTCGAGATTCCTCCCTTTGGGCCCTGAACCATATGGGACAACTTGAGGCAGAAGAAGACGAACTTTTTTCAACGTCTCCGAATTGCGTGGAAACTCACCCACCCTCCTCATTTCTCGTGAGGATTCCAGAATGCATGAACTTGTTTCGAGATTCCTCCCTTTGGGCCCTGAACCATTTGGGACAACTTGAGCCAGAAGAAGACGAACTTTTTTGAACGTCTCGGAATTGGTTGGAAACTCACCCACCCTCCTCATTTCTCGTGAGGATTCCAGAATGCATGAACTTGTTTCGAGATTCCTCCGTTTGGGCCCTGAACCATTTGGGAAGACTTGAGGCAGAAGAGGACGAACTTTTTTCAACGACTCCGAATTGCGTGGAAACTCACCCACCCTCCTCATTTCTCCTGAGGACTCCAGAATGCATGAACTTGTTTCGAGATTCCTCCGTTTGGGCCCTGAACCATTTGGGACAACTTGAGGCAGAAGAAGACGAACTTTTTTCAACGACTCCGAATTGCGTGGAAACTCACCCACCCTCCTCATTTCTCGTGAGGATTCCAGAATGCATGAACTTGTTTCGAGATTCCTTCCTTTGGGCCCTGAACCATATGGGACAACTTGAGGCAGAAGAAGACGAACTTTTTTCAACGTCTCCGAATTGCGTGGAAACTCACCCACCCTCCTCATTTCTCGTGAGGATTCCAGAATGCATGAACTTGTTTCGAGATTCCTCCCTTTGGGCCCTGAAACATTTGGGACAACTTGAGCCAGAAGAAGACGAACTTTTTTGAACGTCTCGGAATTGGTTGGAAACTCACCCACCCTCCTCATTTCTCGTGAGGATTCCAGAATGCATGAACTTGTTTCGAGATTCCTCCGTTTGGGCCCTGAACCATTTGGGAAGACTTGAGGCAGAAGAAGACGAACTTTTTTCAACGTCTCGGAATTGCGTGGAAACTCACCCACCCTCCTCATTTCTCGTGAGGACTCCAGAATGCATGAACTTGTTTCGAGATTCCTCCGTTTGGGCCCTGAACCATTTGGGACAACTTGAGGCAGAAGAAGACGAACTTTTTTCAACGACTCCGAATTGCGTGGAAACTCACCCACCCTCCTCATTTCTCGTGAGGATTCCAGAATGCATGAACTTGTTTCCAGATTCCTCCCTTTGGGCCCTGAACTATATGGGACAACTTGAGGCAGAAGAAGACGAACTTTTTTCAACGTCTCCGAATTGCGTGGAAACTCACCCACCCTCCTCATTTCTCGTGAGGATTCCAGAATGCATGAACTTGTTTCGAGATTGCTCCCTTCGGGCCCTGAACCATTTGGGACAACTTGAGGCAGAAGAAGACGAACTTTTTTCAACGTCTCAGAATTGCTTGGAAACTCACCCACCCTCCTCATTTCTCGTGAGGATTCCAGAATGCATGAACTTGTTTCGAGATTCCTCCGTTTGGGCCCTGAACCATTTGGGACAACTTGAGGCAGAAGAAGACGAACTTTTTTCAACGTCTCCGAATTGCGTGGAAACTCACCCACCCTCCTCATTTCTCGTGAGGATTCCAGAATGCATGAACTTGTTTCGAGATTCCTCCCTTTTGGCCCTGAACCATATGGGACAACTTGAGGCAGAAGAAGACGAACTTTTTTCAACGTCTCGGAATTGCTTAGAAACTCACCCACCCTCCTCATTTCTCGTGAGGATTCCAGAATGCATGAACTTGTTTCGAGATTCCTCCCTTTTGGCCCTAAACCATATGGGACAACTTGAGGCAGAAGAAGACGAACTTTTTTCAACGACTCCGAATTGCGTGGAAACTCACCCACCCTCCTCATTTCTCGTGAGGATTCCAGAATGCATGAACTTTTTTCGAGATTCCTCCGTTTGGGCCCAGAACCATTTGGGACAACTTGAGGCAGAAGAAGAAGAACTTTTTTCAACGACTCCGAATTGCGTGGAAACTCACCCACCCTCCTCATTTCTCGTGAGGATTCCAGAATGCATGAACTTGTTTCGAGATTCCTTTGTTTGGGCCCTGAACCATTTGGGACAACTTGAGGCAGAAGAAGACGAACTTTTTTCAACGACTCCGAATTGCGTGGAAACTCACCGACCCTCCTCATTTCTCGTGAGGATTCCAGAATGCATGAACTTGTTTCGAGATTCCTCCCTTTGGGCCCTGAACCATATGGGACAACTTGAGGCAGAAGAAGACGAACTTTTTTCAACGTCTCCGAATTGCGTGGAAACTCACCCACCCTCCTCATTTCTCGTGAGGATTCCAGAATGCATGAACTTGTTTCGAGATTCCTCCCTTTGGGCCCTGAACCATTTGGGACAACTTGAGGCAGAAGAAGACGAACTTTTTTGAACGTCTCGGAATTGGTTGGAAACTCACCCACCCTCCTCATTTCTCGTGAAGATTCCAGAATGCATGAACTTGTTTCGAGATTCCTCCGTTTGGGCCCTGAACCATTTGGGAAGACTTGAGGCAGAAGAGGACGAACTTTTTTCAACGACTCCGAATTGCGTGGAAACTCACCCACCCTCCTCATTTCTCCTGAGGACTCCAGAATGCATGAACTTGTTTCGAGATTCCTCCGTTTGGGCCCTGAACCATTTGGGACAACTTGAGGCAGAAGAAGACGAACTTTTTTCAACGACTCCGAATTGCGTGGAAACTCACCCACCCTCCTCATTTCTCGTGAGGATTCCAGAATGCATGAACTTGTTTCGAGATTCCTCCGTTTGGGCCCTGAACCATTTGGGACAACTTGAGGCAGAAGAAGACGAACTTTTTTCAACGACTCCGAATTGCGTGGAAACTCACCCACCCTCCTCATTTCTCGTGAGGATTCCAGAATGCATGAACTTGTTTCGAGATTCCTCCCTTTGGGCCCTGAAACATTTGGGACAACTTGAGCCAGAAGAAGACGAACTTTTTTGAACGTCTCGGAATTGGTTGGAAACTCACCCACCCTCCTCATTTCTCGTGAGGATTCCAGAATGCATGAACTTGTTTCGAGATTCCTCCGTTTGGGCCCTGAACCATTTGGGAAGACTTGAGGCAGAAGAAGACGAACTTTTTTCAACGTCTCGGAATTGCGTGGAAACTCACCCACCCTCCTCATTTCTCGTGAGGACTCCAGAATGCATGAACTTGTTTCGAGATTCCTCCGTTTGGGCCCTGAACCATTTGGGACAACTTGAGGCAGAAGAAGACGAACTTTTTTCAACGACTCCGAATTGCGTGGAAACTCACCCACCCTCCTCATTTCTCGTGAGGATTCCAGAATGCATGAACTTGTTTCCAGATTCCTCCCTTTGGGCCCTGAACTATATGGGACAACTTGAGGCAGAAGAAGACGAACTTTTTTCAACGTCTCCGAATTGCGTGGAAACTCACCCACCCTCCTCATTTCTCGTGAGGATTCCAGAATGCATGAACTTGTTTCGAGATTGCTCCCTTCGGGCCCTGAACCATTTGGGACAACTTGAGGCAGAAGAAGACGAACTTTTTTCAACGTCTCAGAATTGCTTGGAAACTCACCCACCCTCCTCATTTCTCGTGAGGATTCCAGAATGCATGAACTTGTTTCGAGATTCCTCCGTTTGGGCCCTGAACCATTTGGGACAACTTGAGGCAGAAGAAGACGAACTTTTTTCAACGTCTCCGAATTGCGTGGAAACTCACCCACCCTCCTCATTTCTCGTGAGGATTCCAGAATGCATGAACTTGTTTCCAGATTCCTCCCTTTTGGCCCTGAACCATATGGGACAACTTGAGGCAGAAGAAGACGAACTTTTTTCAACGTCTCGGAATTGCTTAGAAACTCACCCACCCTCCTCATTTCTCGTGAGGATTCCAGAATGCATGAACTTGTTTCGAGATTCCTCCCTTTTGGCCCTAAACCATATGGGACAACTTGAGGCAGAAGAAGACGAACTTTTTTCAACGACTCCGAATTGCGTGGAAACTCACCCACCCTCCTCATTTCTCGTGAGGATTCCAGAATGCATGAACTTTTTTCGAGATTCCTCCGTTTGGGCCCAGAACCATTTGGGACAACTTGAGGCAGAAGAAGAAGAACTTTTTTCAACGACTCCGAATTGCGTGGAAACTCACCCACCCTCCTCATTTCTCGTGAGGATTCCAGAATGCATGAACTTGTTTCGAGATTCCTTTGTTTGGGCCCTGAACCATTTGGGACAACTTGAGGCAGAAGAAGACGAACTTTTTTCAACGACTCCGAATTGCGTGGAAACTCACCGACCCTCCTCATTTCTCGTGAGGATTCCAGAATGCATGAACTTGTTTCGAGATTCCTCCCTTTGGGCCCTGAACCATATGGGACAACTTGAGGCAGAAGAAGACGAACTTTTTTCAACGTCTCCGAATTGCGTGGAAACTCACCCACCCTCCTCATTTCTCGTGAGGATTCCAGAATGCATGAACTTGTTTCGAGATTCCTCCCTTTGGGCCCTGAACCATTTGGGACAACTTGAGCCAGAAGAAGACGAACTTTTTTGAACGTCTCGGAATTGGTTGGAAACTCACCCACCCTCCTCATTTCTCGTGAAGATTCCAGAATGCATGAACTTGTTTCGAGATTCCTCCGTTTGGGCCCTGAACCATTTGGGAAGACTTGAGGCAGAAGAGGACGAACTTTTTTCAACGACTCCGAATTGCGTGGAAACTCACCCACCCTCCTCATTTCTCCTGAGGACTCCAGAATGCATGAACTTGTTTCGAGATTCCTCCGTTTGGGCCCTGAACCATTTGGGACAACTTGAGGCAGAAGAAGACGAACTTTTTTCAACGACTCCGAATTGCGTGGAAACTCACCCACCCTCCTCATTTCTCGTGAGGATTCCAGAATGCATGAACTTGTTTCGAGATTCCTCCGTTTGGGCCCTGAACCATTTGGGACAACTTGAGGCAGAAGAAGACGAACTTTTTTCAACGACTCCGAATTGCGTGGAAACTCACCCACCCTCCTCATTTCTCGTGAGGATTCCAGAATGCATGAACTTTTTTCGAGATTCCTCCGTTTGGGCCCAGAACCATTTGGGACAACTTGAGGCAGAAGAAGAAGAACTTTTTTCACCGACTCCGAATTGCGTGGAAACTCACCCACCCTCCTCATTTCTCGTGAGGATTCCAGAATGCATGAACTTGTTTCGAGATTCCTCCGTTTGGGCCCTGAACCATTTGGGACAACTTGAGGCAGAAGAAGACGAACTTTTTTCAACGACTCCGAATTGCGTGGAAACTCACCCACCCTCCTCATTTCTCGTGAGGATTCCAGAATGCATGAACTTGTTTCGAGATTCCTCCCTTTGGGCCCAGAACCATATGGGACAACTTGAGGCAGAAGAAGACGAACTTTTTTCAACGTCTCCGAATTGCGTGGAAACTCACCCACCCTCCTCATTTCTCGTGAGGATTCCAGAATGCATGAACTTGTTTCGAGATTCCTCCCTTTGGGCCCTGAACCATTTGGGACAACTTGAGCCAGAAGAAGACGAACTTTTTTGAACGTCTCGGAATTGGTTGGAAACTCACCCACCCTCCTCATTTCTCGTGAGGATTCCAGAATGCATGAACTTGTTTCGAGATTCCTCCGTTTGGGCCCTGAACCATTTGGGAAGACTTGAGGCAGAAGAAGACGAACTTTTTTCAACGTCTCGGAATTGCGTGGAAACTCACCCACCCTCCTCATTTCTCGTGAGGACTCCAGAATGCATGAACTTGTTTCGAGATTCCTCCGTTTGGGCCCTGAACCATTTGGGACAACTTGAGGCAGAAGAAGACGAACTTTTTTCAACGACTCCGAATTGCGTGGAAACTCACCCACCCTCCTCATTTCTCGTGAGGATTCCAGAATGCATGAACTTGTTTCCAGATTCCTCCCTTTGGGCCCTGAACTATATGGGACAACTTGAGGCAGAAGAAGACGAACTTTTTTCAACGTCTCCGAATTGCGTGGAAACTCACCCACCCTCCTCATTTCTCGTGAGGATTCCAGAATGCATGAACTTGTTTCGAGATTGCTCCCTTCGGGCCCTGAACCATTTGGGACAACTTGAGGCAGAAGAAGACGAACTTTTTTCAACGTCTCAGAATTGCTTGGAAACTCACCCACCCTCCTCATTTCTCGTGAGGATTCCAGAATGCATGAACTTGTTTCGAGATTCCTCCGTTTGGGCCCTGAACCATTTGGGACAACTTGAGGCAGAAGAAGACGAACTTTTTTCAACGTCTCCGAATTGCGTGGAAACTCACCCACCCTCCTCATTTCTCGTGAGGATTCCAGAATGCATGAACTTGTTTCGAGATTCCTCCCTTTTGGCCCTGAACCATATGGGACAACTTGAGGCAGAAGAAGACGAACTTTTTTCAACGTCTCGGAATTGCTTAGAAACTCACCCACCCTCCTCATTTCTCGTGAGGATTCCAGAATGCATGAACTTGTTTCGAGATTCCTCCCTTTTGGCCCTAAACCATATGGGACAACTTGAGGCAGAAGAAGACGAACTTTTTTCAACGACTCCGAATTGCGTGGAAACTCACCCACCCTCCTCATTTCTCGTGAGGATTCCAGAATGCATGAACTTTTTTCGAGATTCCTCCGTTTGGGCCCAGAACCATTTGGGACAACTTGAGGCAGAAGAAGAAGAACTTTTTTCAACGACTCCTAATTGCGTGGAAACTCACCCACCCTCCTCATTTCTCGTGAGGATTCCAGAATGCATGAACTTGTTTCGAGATTCCTTTGTTTGGGCCCTGAACCATTTGGGACAACTTGAGGCAGAAGAAGACGAACTTTTTTCAACGACTCCGAATTGCGTGGAAACTCACCGACCCTCCTCATTTCTCGTGAGGATTCCAGAATGCATGAACTTGTTTCGAGATTCCTCCCTTTGGGCCCTGAACCATATGGGACAACTTGAGGCAGAAGAAGACGAACTTTTTTCAACGTCTCCGAATTGCGTGGAAACTCACCCACCCTCCTCATTTCTCGTGAGGATTCCAGAATGCATGAACTTGTTTCGAGATTCCTCCCTTTGGGCCCTGAACCATTTGGGACAACTTGAGCCAGAAGAAGACGAACTTTTTTGAACGTCTCGGAATTGGTTGGAAACTCACCCACCCTCCTCATTTCTCGTGAGGATTCCAGAATGCATGAACTTGTTTCGAGATTCCTCCGTTTGGGCCCTGAACCATTTGGGAAGACTTGAGGCAGAAGAGGACGAACTTTTTTCAACGACTCCGAATTGCGTGGAAACTCACCCACCCTCCTCATTTCTCGTGAGGACTCCAGAATGCATGAACTTGTTTCGAGATTCCTCCGTTTGGGCCCTGAACCATTTGGGACAACTTGAGGCAGAAGAAGACGAACTTTTTTCAACGACTCCGAATTGCGTGGAAACTCACCCACCCTCCTCATTTCTCGTGAGGATTCCAGAATGCATGAACTTGTTTCCAGATTCCTCCCTTTCGGCCTGAACCATATGGGACAACTTGAGGCAGAAGAAGACGAACTTTTTTCAACGTCTCGGAATTGCTTAGAAACTCACCCACCCTCCTCATTTCTCGTGAGGATTCCAGAATGCATGAACTTGTTTCGAGATTCCTCCGTTTGGGCCCTGAACCAAATGGGACAACTTGAGCCAGAAGAAGACGAACTTTTTTGAACGTCTCGGAATTGGTTGGAAACTCACCCACCCTCCTCATTTCTCGTGAGGATTCCAGAATGCATGAACTTGTTTCGAGATTCCTCCGTTTGGGCCCTGAACCATATGGGACAACTTGAGGAGGAAGAAGACGAACTTTTTTCAACGTCTCGGAATTGCTTCGAAACTCACCCACCCTCCTCATTTCTCGTGAGGATTCCAGAATGCATGAACTTGTTTCGAGATTCCTCCCTTTTGGCCCTGAACCATATGGGACAACTTGAGGCAGAAGAAGACGAACTTTTTTCAACGACTCCGAATTGCGTGGAAACTCACCCACCCTCCTCATTTCTCGTGAGGATTCCAGAATCCATGAACTTGTTTCGAGATTCCTCCGTTTGGGCCCTGAACCATTTGGGACAACTTGAGGCAAAGAAGACGAAATTTTTTCAACGACTCCGAATTGCGTGGAAACTCACCCACCCTCCTCATTTCTCGTGAGGATTCCAGAATGCATGAACTTGTTTCGAGATTCCTCCCTTTGGGCCCTGAACCATATGGGACAACTTGAGGCGGAAGAAGACGAACTTTTTTCAACGTCTCCGAATTGCGTGGAAACTCACCCACCCTCCTCATTTCTCGTGAGGATTCCAGAATGCATGAACTTGTTTCCAGATTCCTCCCTTTCGGCCTGAACCATATGGGACAACTTGAGGCAGAAGAAGACGAACTTTTTTCAACGTCTCGGAATTGCTTAGAAACTCACCCACCCTCCTCATTTCTCGTGAGGATTCCAGAATGCATGAACTTGTTTCGAGATTCCTCCGTTTGGGCCCTGAACCATATGGGACAACTTGAGCCAGAAGAAGACGAACTTTTTTGAACGTCTCGGAATTGGTTGGAAACTTACCCACCCTCCTCATTTCTCGTGAGGATTCCAGAATGCATGAACTTGTTTCGAGATTCCTCCGTTTGGGCCCTGAACCATTTGGGACAACTTGAGGCAGAAGAAGACGAACTTTTTTCAACGTCTCCGAATTGCGTGGAAACTCACCCACCCTCCTCATTTCTCGTGAGGATTCCAGAATGCATGAACTTGTTTCGAGATTCCTTTGTTTGGGCCCTGAACCATTTGGGACAACTTGAGGCAGAAGAAGACGAACTTTTTTCAACGACTCCGAATTGCGTGGAAACTCACCGACCCTCCTCATTTCTCGTGAGGATTCCAGAATGCATGAACTTGTTTCGAGATTCCTTCCTTTGGGCCCTGAACCATATGGGACAACTTGAGGCAGAAGAAGACGAACTTTTTTCAACGTCTCCGAATTGCGTGGAAACTCACCCACCCTCCTCATTTCTCGTGAGGATTCCAGAATGCATGAACTTGTTTCGAGATTCCTCTGTTTGGGCCCTGAACCATTTGGGAAGACTTGAGGCAGAAGAGGACGAACTTTTTTCAACGACTCCGAATTGCGTGGAAACTCACCCACCCTCCTCATTTCTCGTGAGGACTCCAGAATGCATGAACTTGTTTCGAGATTCCTCCGTTTGGGCCCTGAACCATTTGGGACAACTTGAGGCAGAAGAAGACGAACTTTTTTCAACGACTCCGAATTGCGTGGAAGCTCACCCACCCTCCTCATTTCTCGTGAGGATTCCAGAATGCATGAACTTGTTTCCAGATTCCTCCCTTTCGGCCTGAACCATATGGGACAACTTGAGGCAGAAGAAGACGAACTTTTTTCAACGTCTCGGAATTGCTTAGAAACTCACCCACCCTCCTCATTTCTCGTGAGGATTCCAGAATGCATGAACTTGTTTCGAGATTCCTCCGTTTGGGCCTTGAACCAAATGGGACAACTTGAGCCAGAAGAAGACGAACTTTTTTGAACGTCTCGGAATTGGTTGGAAACTCACCCACCCTCCTCATTTCTCGTGAGGATTCCAGAATGCATGAACTTGTTTCGAGATTCCTCCGTTTGGGCCCTGAACCATATGGGACAACTTGAGGAGGAAGAAGACGAACTTTTTTCAACGTCTCCGAATTGCGTGGAAACTCACCCACCCTCCTCATTTCTCGTGAGGATTCCAGAATGCATGAACTTGTTTCCAGATTCCTCCCTTTCGGCCCTGAATCATATGGGACAACTTGAGGCAGAAGAAGACGAACTTTTTTGAACGTCTCGGAATTGGTTGGAAACTCACCCACCCTCCTCATTTCTCGTGAGGATTCCAGAATGCATGAACTTGTTTCGAGATTCCTCCGTTTGGGCCCTGAACCATATGGGACAACTTGAGGAGGAAGAAGACGAACTTTTTTCAACGTCTCCGAATTGCGTGGAAACTCACCCACCCTCCTCATTTCTCGTGAGGATTCCAGAATGCATGAACTTGTTTCCAGATTCCTCCCTTTCGGCCCTGAATCATATGGGACAACTTGAGGCAGAAGAAGACGAACTTTTTTCAACGTCTCGGAATTGCTTCGAAACTCACCCACCCTCCTCATTTCTCGTGAGGATTCCAGAATGCATGAACTTGTTTCGAGATTCCTCCCTTTTGGCCCTGAACCATATGGGACAACTTGAGGCAGAAGAAGACGAACTTTTTATAACGACTCCGAATTGCGTGGAAACTCACCCACCCTCCTCATTTCTCGTGAGGATTCCAGAATGCAGGAACTTGTTTCGAGATTCCTCCCTTTGGGCCCTGAACCATATGGGACAACTTGAGGCAGAAGAACACGAACTTTTTTCAACGTCTCCGAATTGCGTGGAAACTCACCCACCCTCCTCATTTCTCGTGAGGATTCCAGAATGCATGAACTTGTTTCGAGATTCCTCCCTTCGGGCCGTGAACCATTTGGGACAACTTGAGGCAGAAGAAGACGAACTTTTTTCAACGTCTCGGAATTGCTTGGAAACTCACCCACCCTCCTCATTTCTCGTGAAGATTCCAAAATGCATGAACTTGTTTCGAGATTCCTCCGTTTGGGCCCTGAACCATTTGGGACAACTTGAGGCAGAAGAAGACGAACTTTTTTCAACGTCTCGGAATTGCTTGGAAACTCACCCATCCTCCTCATTTCTCGTGAGGATTCCAGAATGCATGAACTTGTTTCGAGATTCCTCCGGTTGGGCCCTGAACCATTTGGGACAACTTGAAGCAGAAGAAGACGAACTTTTTTCAACGTCTCGGAATTGGTTGGAAACTCACCCACCCTCCTCATTTCTCGTGAGGATTCCAGAATGCATGAACTTGTTTCGAGATTCCTCCGTTTGGGCCCTGAACCTTATGGGACCACTTGAGGCAGAAGAAGACGAACTTTTTTCAACGTCTCGCAATTGGTTGGAAACTCACCCACCCTCCTCATTTCTCGTGAGGTTTCCAGAATGCATGAACTTGTTTCGAGATTCCTCCGTTTGGGCCCTGAACCATTTGGGACAACTTGAGGCAGAAGAAGACGAACTTTTTTCAACGTCTCCGAATTGCGTGGAAACTCACCCACCCTCCTCATTTCTCGTGAGGATTCCAGAATGCATGAACTTGTTTCCAGATTCCTCCCTTTCGGCCTGAACCATATGGGACAACTTGAGGCAGAAGAAGACGAACTTTTTTCAACGTCTCGGAATTGCTTAGAAACTCACCCACCCTCCTCATTTCTCGTGAGGATTCCAGAATGCATGAACTTGTTTCGAGATTCCTCCGTTTGGGCCCTGAACCATATGGGACAACTTGAGCCAGAAGAAGACGAACTTTTTTGAACGTCTCGGAATTGGTTGGAAACTCACCCACCCTCCTCATTTCTCGTGAGGATTCCAGAATGCATGAACTTGTTTCGAGATTCCTCCGTTTGGGCCCTGAACCATTTGGGACAACTTGAGGCAGAAGAAGACGAACTTTTTTCAACGTCTCCGAATTGCGTGGAAACTCACCCACCCTCCTCATTTCTCGTGAGGATTCCAGAATGCATGAACTTGTTTCCAGATTCCTCCCTTTCGGCCCTGAATCATATGGGACAACTTGAGGCAGAAGAAGACGAACTTTTTTCAACGTCTCGGAATTGCTTGGAAACTCACCCACCCTCCTCATTTCTCGTGAGGATTCCAGAATGCATGAACTTGTTTCGAGATTCCTCCCTTTTGGCCCTGAACCATTTGGGACAACTTGAGGCAGAAGAAGACGAACTTTTTTCAACGTCTCGGAATTGCTTCGAAACTCACCCACCCTCCTCATTTCTCGTGAGGATTCCAGAATGCATGAACTTGTTTCGAGATTCCTCCCTTTTGGCCCTGAACCATATGGGACAACTTGAGGCAGAAGAAGACGAACTTTTTTCAACGACTCCGAATTGCGTGGAAACTCACCCACCCTCCTCATTTCTCGTGAGGATTCCAGAATCCATGAACTTGTTTCGAGATTCCTCCGTTTGGGCCCTGAACCATTTGGGACAACTTGAGGCAGAAGAAGACGAAATTTTTTCAACGACTCCGAATTGCGTGGAAACTCACCCACCCTCCTCATTTCTCGTGAGGATTCCAGAATGCATGAACTTGTTTCGAGATTCCTCCCTTCGGGCCCTGAACCATTTGGGACAACTTGAGGCAGAAGAAGACGAACTTTTTTCAACGTCTCGGAATTGGTTGGAAACTCACCCACCCTCCTCATTTCTCGTGAGGATTCCAGAATGCATGAACTTGTTTCGAGATTCCTCCGTTTGGGCCCTGAACCTTATGGGACCACTTGAGGCAGAAGAAGACGAACTTTTTTCAACGTCTCGCAATTGGTTGGAAACTCACCCACCCTCCTCATTTCTCGTGAGGTTTCCAGAATGCATGAACTTGTTTCGAGATTCCTCCGTTTGGGCCCTGAACCATTTGGGACAACTTGAGGCAGAAGAAGACGAACTTTTTTCAACGTCTCCGAATTGCGTGGAAACTCACCCACCCTCCTCATTTCTCGTGAGGATTCCAGAATGCATGAACTTGTTTCCAGATTCCTCCCTTTCGGCCTGAACCATATGGGACAACTTGAGGCAGAAGAAGACGAACTTTTTTCAACGTCTCGGAATTGCTTAGAAACTCACCCACCCTCCTCATTTCTCGTGAGGATTCCAGAATGCATGAACTTGTTTCGAGATTCCTCCGTTTGGGCCCTGAACCATATGGGACAACTTGAGCCAGAAGAAGACGAACTTTTTTGAACGTCTCGGAATTGGTTGGAAACTCACCCACCCTCCTCATTTCTCGTGAGGATTCCAGAATGCATGAACTTGTTTCGAGATTCCTCCGTTTGGGCCCTGAACCATTTGGGACAACTTGAGGCAGAAGAAGACGAACTTTTTTCAACGTCTCCGAATTGCGTGGAAACTCACCCACCCTCCTCATTTCTCGTGAGGATTCCAGAATGCATGAACTTGTTTCCAGATTCCTCCCTTTCGGCCCTGAATCATATGGGACAACTTGAGGCAGAAGAAGACGAACTTTTTTCAACGTCTCGGAATTGCTTGGAAACTCACCCACCCTCCTCATTTCTCGTGAGGATTCCAGAATGCATGAACTTGTTTCGAGATTCCTCCCTTTTGGCCCTGAACCATTTGGGACAACTTGAGGCAGAAGAAGACGAACTTTTTTCAACGTCTCGGAATTGCTTCGAAACTCACCCACCCTCCTCATTTCTCGTGAGGATTCCAGAATGCATGAACTTGTTTCGAGATTCCTCCGTTTGGGCCCTGAACCATTTGGGACAACTTGAGGCAGAAGAAGACGAACTTTTTTCAACGTCTCGGAATTGCTTCGAAACTCACCCACCCTCCTCATTTCTCGTGAGGATTCCAGAATGCATGAACTTGTTTCGAGATTCCTCCGTTTGGGCCCTGAACCATTTGGGACAACTTGAGGCAGAAGAAGACGAACTTTTTTCAACGTCTCGGAATTGCTTGGAAACTCACCCACCCTCCTCATTTCTCGTGAGGATTCCAGAATGCATGAACTTGTTTCGAGATTCCTCCGGTTGGGCCCTGAACCATTTGGGACAACTTGAGGCAGAAGAAGACGAACTTTTTTCAACGTCTCGGAATTGCTTGGAAACTCACCCACCCTCCTCATTTCTCGTGAGGATTCCAGAATCATGAACTTGTTTCGAGATTCCTCCGTTTGGGCCCTGAACCATTTGGGACAACTTGAGGCAGAAGAAGACGAACTTTTTTCAACGTCTCGGAATTGCTTGGAAACTCACCCATCCTCCTCATTTCTCGTGAGGATTCCAGAATGCATGAACTTGTTTCGAGATTCCTCCGGTTGGGCCCTGAACCATTTGGGACAACTTGAAGCAGAAGAAGACGAACTTTTTTCAACGTCTCGGAATTGCTTCGAAACTCACCCACCCTCCTCATTTCTCGTGAGGATTCCAGAATGCATGAACTTGTTTCGAGATTCCTTCCTTTTGGCCCTGAACCATATGGGACAACTTGAGGCAGAAGAAGACGAACTTTTTTCAACGTCTCGGAATTGCTTGGAAACTCACCCATCCTCCTCATTTCTCGTGAGGATTCCAGAATGCATGAACTTGTTTCGAGATTCCTCCGGTTGGGCCCTGAACCATTTGGGACAACTTGAGGCAGAAGAAGACGAACTTTTTTCAACGTCTCGGAATTGCTTGGAAACTCACCCACCCTCCTCATTTCTCGTGAGGATTCCAGAATCATGAACTTGTTTCGAGATTCCTCCGTTTGGGCCCTGAACCATTTGGGACAACTTGAGGCAGAAGAAGACGAACTTTTTTCAACGTCTCGGAATTGCTTGGAAACTCACCCATCCTCCTCATTTCTCGTGAGGATTCCAGAATGCATGAACTTGTTTCGAGATTCCTCCGGTTGGGCCCTGAACCATTTGGGACAACTTGAAGCAGAAGAAGACGAACTTTTTTCAACGTCTCGGAATTGCTTCGAAACTCACCCACCCTCCTCATTTCTCGTGAGGATTCCAGAATGCATGAACTTGTTTCGAGATTCCTTCCTTTTGGCCCTGAACCATATGGGACAACTTGAGGCAGAAGAAGACGAACTTTTTTCAACGACTCCGAATTGCGTGGAAACTCACCCACCCTCCTCATTTCTCGTGAGGATTCCAGAATGCATGAACTTGTTTCGAGATTCCTCCCTTTTGGCCCTGAACCATTTGGGACAACTTGAGGCAGAAGAAGACGAACTTTTTTCAACGTCTCGGAATTGCTTCGAAACTCACCCACCCTCCTCATTTCTCGTGAGGATTCCAGAATGCATGAACTTGTTTCGAGATTCCTCCCTTTTGGCCCTGAACCATTTGGGACAACTTGAGGCAGAAGAAGACGAACTTTTTTCAACGTCTCGGAATTGCTTCGAAACTCACCCACCCTCCTCATTTCTCGTGAGGATTCCAGAATGCATGAACTTGTTTCGAGATTCCTCCGTTTGGGCCCTGAACCATTTGGGACAACTTGAGGCAGAAGAAGACGAACTTTTTTCAACGTCTCGGAATTGCTTGGAAACTCACCCACCCTCCTCATTTCTCGTGAGGATTCCAGAATGCATGAACTTGTTTCGAGATTCCTCCGGTTGGGCCCTGAACCATTTGGGACAACTTGAGGCAGAAGAAGACGAACTTTTTTCAACGTCTCGGAATTGGTTGGAAACTCACCCACCCTCCTCATTTCTCGTGAGGATTCCAGAATGCATGAACTTGTTTCGAGATTCCTCCGGTTGGGCCCTGAACCATTTGGGACAACTTGAGGCAGAAGAAGACGAACTTTTTTCAACGTCTCGGAATTGCTTGGAAACTCACCCACCCTCCTCATTTCTCGTGAAGATTCCAAAATGCATGAACTTGTTTCGAGATTCCTCCGTTTGGGCCCTGAACCATTTGGGACAACTTGAGGCAGAAGAAGACGAACTTTTTTCAACGTCTCGGAATTGCTTGGAAACTCACCCATCCTCCTCATTTCTCGTGAGGATTCCAGAATGCATGAACTTGTTTCGAGATTCCTCCGGTTGGGCCCTGAACCATTTGGGACAACTTGAAGCAGAAGAAGACGAACTTTTTTCAACGTCTCGGAATTGCTTCGAAACTCACCCACCCTCCTCATTTCTCGTGAGGATTCCAGAATGCATGAACTTGTTTCGAGATTCCTCCCTTTTGGCCCTGAACCATATGGGACAACTTGAGGCAGAAGAAGACGAACTTTTTTCAACGACTCCGAATTGCGTGGAAACTCACCCACCCTCCTCATTTCTCGTGAGGATTCCAGAATGCATGAACTTGTTTCGAGATTCCTCCCTTTTGGCCCTGAACCATATGGGACAACTTGAGGCAGAAGAAGACGAACTTTTTTCAACGACTCCGAATTGCGTGGAAACTCACCCACCCTCCTCATTTCTCGTGAGGATTCCAGAATCCATGAACTTGTTTCGAGATTCCTCCGTTTGGGCCCTGAACCATTTGGGACAACTTGAGGCAGAAGAAGACGAACTTTTTTCAACGTCTCCGAATTGCGTGGAAACTCACCCACCCTCCTCATTTCTCGTGAGGATTCCAGAATGCATGAACTTGTTTCCAGATTCCTCCCTTTCGGCCTGAACCATATGGGACAACTTGAGGCAGAAGAAGACGAACTTTTTTCAACGTCTCGGAATTGCTTAGAAACTCACCCACCCTCCTCATTTCTCGTGAGGATTCCAGAATGCATGAACTTGTTTCGAGATTCCTCCGTTTGGGCCCTGAACCATATGGGACAACTTGAGCCAGAAGAAGACGAACTTTTTTGAACGTCTCGGAATTGGTTGGAAACTCACCCACCCTCCTCATTTCTCGTGAGGATTCCAGAATGCATGAACTTGTTTCGAGATTCCTCCGTTTGGGCCCTGAACCATTTGGGACAACTTGAGGCAGAAGAAGACGAACTTTTTTCAACGTCTCCGAATTGCGTGGAAACTCACCCACCCTCCTCATTTCTCGTGAGGATTCCAGAATGCATGAACTTGTTTCCAGATTCCTCCCTTTCGGCCCTGAATCATATGGGACAACTTGAGGCAGAAGAAGACGAACTTTTTTCAACGTCTCGGAATTGCTTGGAAACTCACCCACCCTCCTCATTTCTCGTGAGGATTCCAGAATGCATGAACTTGTTTCGAGATTCCTCCCTTTTGGCCCTGAACCATTTGGGACAACTTGAGGCAGAAGAAGACGAACTTTTTTCAACGTCTCGGAATTGCTTCGAAACTCACCCACCCTCCTCATTTCTCGTGAGGATTCCAGAATGCATGAACTTGTTTCGAGATTCCTCCCTTTTGGCCCTGAACCATTTGGGACAACTTGAGGCAGAAGAAGACGAACTTTTTTCAACGTCTCGGAATTGCTTCGAAACTCACCCACCCTCCTCATTTCTCGTGAGGATTCCAGAATGCATGAACTTGTTTCGAGATTCCTCCGGTTGGGCCCTGAACCATTTGGGACAACTTGAGGCAGAAGAAGACGAACTTTTTTCAACGTCTCGGAATTGGTTGGAAACTCACCCACCCTCCTCATTTCTCGTGAGGATTCCAGAATGCATGAACTTGTTTCGAGATTCCTCCGGTTGGGCCCTGAACCATTTGGGACAACTTGACGCAGAAGAAGACGAACTTTTTTCAACGTCTCGGAATTGGTTGGAAACTCACCCACCCTCCTCATTTCTAGTGAGGATTCCAGAATGCATGAACTTGTTTCGAGATTCCTCCCTTCGGGCCCTGAACCATTTGGGACAACTTGAGGCAGAAGAAGACGAACTTTTTTCAACGTCTCGGAATTGCTTGGAAACTCACCCACCCTCCTCATTTCTCGTGAAGATTCCAAAATGCATGAACTTGTTTCGAGATTCCTCCGTTTGGGCCCTGAACCATTTGGGACAACTTGAGGCAGAAGAAGACGAACTTTTTTCAACGTCTCGGAATTGCTTGGAAACTCACCCATCCTCCTCATTTCTCGTGAGGATTCCAGAATGCATGAACTTGTTTCGAGATTCCTCCGGTTGGGCCCTGAACCATTTGGGACAACTTGAAGCAGAAGAAGACGAACTTTTTTCAACGTCTCGGAATTGCTTCGAAACTCACCCACCCTCCTCATTTCTCGTGAGGATTCCAGAATGCATGAACTTGTTTCGAGATTCCTCCCTTTTGGCCCTGAACCATTTGGGACAACTTGAGGCAGAAGAAGACGAACTTTTTTCAACGTCTCGGAATTGCTTCGAAACTCACCCACCCTCCTCATTTCTCGTGAGGATTCCAGAATGCATGAACTTGTTTCGAGATTCCTCCGTTTGGGCCCTGAACCATTTGGGACAACTTGAGGCAGAAGAAGACGAACTTTTTTCAACGTCTCGGAATTGCTTGGAAACTCACCCACCCTCCTCATTTCTCGTGAGGATTCCAGAATGCATGAACTTGTTTCGAGATTCCTCCGGTTGGGCCCTGAACCATTTGGGACAACTTGAGGCAGAAGAAGACGAACTTTTTTCAACGTCTCGGAATTGGTTGGAAACTCACCCACCCTCCTCATTTCTCGTGAGGATTCCAGAATGCATGAACTTGTTTCGAGATTCCTCCGGTTGGGCCCTGAACCATTTGGGACAACTTGACGCAGAAGAAGACGAACTTTTTTCAACGTCTCGGAATTGGTTGGAAACTCACCCACCCTCCTCATTTCTAGTGAGGATTCCAGAATGCATGAACTTGTTTCGAGATTCCTCCCTTCGGGCCCTGAACCATTTGGGACAACTTGAGGCAGAAGAAGACGAACTTTTTTCAACGTCTCGGAATTGCTTCGAAACTCACCCACCCTCCTCATTTCTCGTGAGGATTCCAGAATGCATGAACTTGTTTCGAGATTCCTCCGTTTGGGCCCTGAACCATTTGGGACAACTTGAGGCAGAAGAAGACGAACTTTTTTCAACGACTCCGAATTGCGTGGAAACTCACCCACCCTCCTCATTTCTCGTGAGGATTCCAGAATCCATGAACTTGTTTCGAGATTCCTCCGTTTGGGCCCTGAACCATTTGGGACAACTTGAGGCAGAAGAAGACGAAATTTTTTCAACGACTCCGAATTGCGTGGAAACTCACCCACCCTCCTCATTTCTCGTGAGGATTCCAGAATGCATGAACTTGTTTCCAGATTCCTCCCTTTGGGCCCTGAACTATATGGGACAACTTGAGGCAGAAGAAGACGAACTTTTTTCAACGTCTCCGAATTGCGTGGAAACTCACCCACCCTCCTCATTTCTCGTGAGGATTCCAGAATGCATGAACTTGTTTCGAGATTGCTCCCTTCGGGCCCTGAACCATTTGGGACAACTTGAGGCAGAAGAAGACGAACTTTTTTCAACGTCTCAGAATTGCTTGGAAACTCACCCACCCTCCTCATTTCTCGTGAGGATTCCAGAATGCATGAACTTGTTTCGAGATTCCTCCGTTTGGGCCCTGAACCATTTGGGACAACTTGAGGCAGAAGAAGACGAACTTTTTTCAACGTCTCCGAATTGCGTGGAAACTCACCCACCCTCCTCATTTCTCGTGAGGATTCCAGAATGCATGAACTTGTTTCGAGATTCCTCCCTTTTGGCCCTGAACCATATGGGACAACTTGAGGCAGAAGAAGACGAACTTTTTTCAACGTCTCGGAATTGCTTAGAAACTCACCCACCCTCCTCATTTCTCGTGAGGATTCCAGAATGCATGAACTTGTTTCGAGATTCCTCCCTTTTGGCCCTAAACCATATGGGACAACTTGAGGCAGAAGAAGACGAACTTTTTTCAACGACTCCGAATTGCGTGGAAACTCACCCACCCTCCTCATTTCTCGTGAGGATTCCAGAATGCATGAACTTTTTTCGAGATTCCTCCGTTTGGGCCCAGAACCATTTGGGACAACTTGAGGCAGAAGAAGAAGAACTTTTTTCAACGACTCCTAATTGCGTGGAAACTCACCCACCCTCCTCATTTCTCGTGAGGATTCCAGAATGCATGAACTTGTTTCGAGATTCCTTTGTTTGGGCCCTGAACCATTTGGGACAACTTGAGGCAGAAGAAGACGAACTTTTTTCAACGACTCCGAATTGCGTGGAAACTCACCGACCCTCCTCATTTCTCGTGAGGATTCCAGAATGCATGAACTTGTTTCGAGATTCCTCCCTTTGGGCCCTGAACCATATGGGACAACTTGAGGCAGAAGAAGACGAACTTTTTTCAACGTCTCCGAATTGCGTGGAAACTCACCCACCCTCCTCATTTCTCGTGAGGATTCCAGAATGCATGAACTTGTTTCGAGATTCCTCCCTTTGGGCCCTGAACCATTTGGGACAACTTGAGCCAGAAGAAGACGAACTTTTTTGAACGTCTCGGAATTGGTTGGAAACTCACCCACCCTCCTCATTTCTCGTGAGGATTCCAGAATGCATGAACTTGTTTCGAGATTCCTCCGTTTGGGCCCTGAACCATTTGGGAAGACTTGAGGCAGAAGAGGACGAACTTTTTTCAACGACTCCGAATTGCGTGGAAACTCACCCACCCTCCTCATTTCTCGTGAGGACTCCAGAATGCATGAACTTGTTTCGAGATTCCTCCGTTTGGGCCCTGAACCATTTGGGACAACTTGAGGCAGAAGAAGACGAACTTTTTTCAACGACTCCGAATTGCGTGGAAACTCACCCACCCTCCTCATTTCTCGTGAGGATTCCAGAATGCATGAACTTGTTTCCAGATTCCTCCCTTTCGGCCTGAACCATATGGGACAACTTGAGGCAGAAGAAGACGAACTTTTTTCAACGTCTCGGAATTGCTTAGAAACTCACCCACCCTCCTCATTTCTCGTGAGGATTCCAGAATGCATGAACTTGTTTCGAGATTCCTCCGTTTGGGCCCTGAACCAAATGGGACAACTTGAGCCAGAAGAAGACGAACTTTTTTGAACGTCTCGGAATTGGTTGGAAACTCACCCACCCTCCTCATTTCTCGTGAGGATTCCAGAATGCATGAACTTGTTTCGAGATTCCTCCGTTTGGGCCCTGAACCATATGGGACAACTTGAGGAGGAAGAAGACGAACTTTTTTCAACGTCTCGGAATTGCTTCGAAACTCACCCACCCTCCTCATTTCTCGTGAGGATTCCAGAATGCATGAACTTGTTTCGAGATTCCTCCCTTTTGGCCCTGAACCATATGGGACAACTTGAGGCAGAAGAAGACGAACTTTTTTCAACGACTCCGAATTGCGTGGAAACTCACCCACCCTCCTCATTTCTCGTGAGGATTCCAGAATCCATGAACTTGTTTCGAGATTCCTCCGTTTGGGCCCTGAACCATTTGGGACAACTTGAGGCAGAAGAAGACGAAATTTTTTCAACGACTCCGAATTGCGTGGAAACTCACCCACCCTCCTCATTTCTCGTGAGGATTCCAGAATGCATGAACTTGTTTCGAGATTCCTCCCTTTGGGCCCTGAACCATATGGGACAACTTGAGGCGGAAGAAGACGAACTTTTTTCAACGTCTCCGAATTGCGTGGAAACTCACCCACCCTCCTCATTTCTCGTGAGGATTCCAGAATGCATGAACTTGTTTCCAGATTCCTCCCTTTCGGCCTGAACCATATGGGACAACTTGAGGCAGAAGAAGACGAACTTTTTTCAACGTCTCGGAATTGCTTAGAAACTCACCCACCCTCCTCATTTCTCGTGAGGATTCCAGAATGCATGAACTTGTTTCGAGATTCCTCCGTTTGGGCCCTGAACCATATGGGACAACTTGAGCCAGAAGAAGACGAACTTTTTTGAACGTCTCGGAATTGGTTGGAAACTTACCCACCCTCCTCATTTCTCGTGAGGATTCCAGAATGCATGAACTTGTTTCGAGATTCCTCCGTTTGGGCCCTGAACCATTTGGGACAACTTGAGGCAGAAGAAGACGAACTTTTTTCAACGTCTCCGAATTGCGTGGAAACTCACCCACCCTCCTCATTTCTCGTGAGGATTCCAGAATGCATGAACTTGTTTCGAGATTCCTTTGTTTGGGCCCTGAACCATTTGGGACAACTTGAGGCAGAAGAAGACGAACTTTTTTCAACGACTCCGAATTGCGTGGAAACTCACCGACCCTCCTCATTTCTCGTGAGGATTCCAGAATGCATGAACTTGTTTCGAGATTCCTTCCTTTGGGCCCTGAACCATATGGGACAACTTGAGGCAGAAGAAGACGAACTTTTTTCAACGTCTCCGAATTGCGTGGAAACTCACCCACCCTCCTCATTTCTCGTGAGGATTCCAGAATGCATGAACTTGTTTCGAGATTCCTCCCTTTGGGCCCTGAACCATTTGGGACAACTTGAGCCAGAAGAAGACGAACTTTTTTGAACGTCTCGGAATTGGTTGGAAACTCACCCACCCTCCTCATTTCTCGTGAGGATTCCAGAATGCATGAACTTGTTTCGAGATTCCTCCGTTTGGGCCCTGAACCATTTGGGAAGACTTGAGGCAGAAGAGGACGAACTTTTTTCAACGACTCCGAATTGCGTGGAAACTCACCCACCCTCCTCATTTCTCGTGAGGACTCCAGAATGCATGAACTTGTTTCGAGATTCCTCCGTTTGGGCCCTGAACCATTTGGGACAACTTGAGGCAGAAGAAGACGAACTTTTTTCAACGACTCCGAATTGCGTGGAAACTCACCCACCCTCCTCATTTCTCGTGAGGATTCCAGAATGCATGAACTTGTTTCCAGATTCCTCCCTTTCGGCCTGAACCATATGGGACAACTTGAGGCAGAAGAAGACGAACTTTTTTCAACGTCTCGGAATTGCTTAGAAACTCACCCACCCTCCTCATTTCTCGTGAGGATTCCAGAATGCATGAACTTGTTTCGAGATTCCTCCGTTTGGGCCCTGAACCAAATGGGACAACTTGAGCCAGAAGAAGACGAACTTTTTTGAACGTCTCGGAATTGGTTGGAAACTCACCCACCCTCCTCATTTCTCGTGAGGACTCCAGAATGCATGAACTTGTTTCGAGATTCCTCCGTTTGGGCCCTGAACCATTTGGGACAACTTGAGGCAGAAGAAGACGAACTTTTTTCAACGACTCCGAATTGCGTGGAAGCTCACCCACCCTCCTCATTTCTCGTGAGGATTCCAGAATGCATGAACTTGTTTCCAGATTCCTCCCTTTCGGCCTGAACCATATGGGACAACTTGAGGCAGAAGAAGACGAACTTTTTTCAACGTCTCGGAATTGCTTAGAAACTCACCCACCCTCCTCATTTCTCGTGAGGATTCCAGATTGCATGAACTTGTTTCGAGATTCCTCCGTTTGGGCCTTGAACCAAATGGGACAACTTGAGCCAGAAGAAGACGAACTTTTTTGAACGTCTCGGAATTGGTTGGAAACTCACCCACCCTCCTCATTTCTCGTGAGGATTCCAGAATGCATGAACTTGTTTCGAGATTCCTCCGTTTGGGCCCTGAACCATATGGGACAACTAGAGGAGGAAGAAGACGAACTTTTTTCAACGTCTCCGAATTGCGTGGAAACTCACCCACCCTCCTCATTTCTCGTGAGGATTCCAGAATCCATGAACTTGTTTCGAGATTCCTCCGTTTGGGCCCTGAACCATTTGGGACAACTTGAGGCAGAAGAAGACGAACTTTTTTCAACGACTCCGAATTGCGTGGAAGCTCACCCACCCTCCTCATTTCTCGTGAGGATTCCAGAATGCATGAACTTGTTTCCAGATTCCTCCCTTTCGGCCTGAACCATATGGGACAACTTGAGGCAGAAGAAGACGAACTTTTTTCAACGTCTCGGAATTGCTTAGAAACTCACCCACCCTCCTCATTTCTCGTGAGGATTCCAGAATGCATGAACTTGTTTCCAGATTCCTCCCTTTCGGCCCTGAATCATATGGGACAACTTGAGGCAGAAGAAGACGAACTTTTTTCAACGTCTCGGAATTGCTTCGAAACTCACCCACCCTCCTCATTTCTCGTGAGGATTCCAGAATGCATGAACTTGTTTCGAGATTCCTCCCTTTTGGCCCTGAACCATATTGGACAACTTGAGGCAGAAGAAGACGAACATTTTTCAACGACTCCGAATTGCGTGGAAACTCACCCACCCTCCTCATTTCTCGTGAGGATTCCAGAATCCATGAACTTGTTTCGAGATTCCTCCGTTTGGGCCCTGAACCATTTGGGACAACTTGAGGCAGAAGAAGACGAACTTTTTTCAACGTCTCCGAATTGCGTGGAAACTCACCCACCCTCCTCATTTCTCGTGAGGATTCCAGAATGCATGAACTTGTTTCCAGATTCCTCCCTTTCGGCCTGAACCATATGGGACAACTTGAGGCAGAAGAAGACGAACTTTTTTCAACGTCTCGGAATTGCTTAGAAACTCACCCACCCTCCTCATTTCTCGTGAGGATTCCAGAATGCATGAACTTGTTTCGAGATTCCTCCGTTTGGGCCCTGAACCATATGGGACAACTTGAGCCAGAAGAAGACGAACTTTTTTGAACGTCTCGGAATTGGTTGGAAACTCACCCACCCTCCTCATTTCTCGTGAGGATTCCAGAATGCATGAACTTGTTTCGAGATTCCTCCGTTTGGGCCCTGAACCATTTGGGACAACTTGAGGCAGAAGAAGACGAACTTTTTTCAACGTCTCCGAATTGCGTGGAAACTCACCCACCCTCCTCATTTCTCGTGAGGATTCCAGAATGCATGAACTTGTTTCCAGATTCCTCCCTTTCGGCCCTGAATCATATGGGACAACTTGAGGCAGAAGAAGACGAACTTTTTTCAACGTCTCGGAATTGCTTGGAAACTCACCCACCCTCCTCATTTCTCGTGAGGATTCCAGAATGCATGAACTTGTTTCGAGATTCCTCCCTTTTGGCCCTGAACCACATGGGACAACTTGAGGCAGAAGAAGACGAACATTTTTCAACGACTCCGAATTGCGTGGAAACTCACCCACCCTCCTCATTTCTCGTGAGGATTCCAGAATGCATGAACTTGTTTCGAGATTCCTCCGTTTGGGCCTTGAACCAAATGGGACAACTTGAGCCAGAAGAAGACGAACTTTTTTGAACGTCTCGGAATTGGTTGGAAACTCACCCACCCTCCTCATTTCTCGTGAGGATTCCAGAATGCATGAACTTGTTTCGAGATTCCTCCGTTTGGGCCCTGAACCATATGGGACAACTTGAGGAGGAAGAAGACGAACTTTTTTCAACGTCTCCGAATTGCGTGGAAACTCACCCACCCTCCTCATTTCTCGTGAGGATTCCAGAATGCATGAACTTGTTTCCAGATTCCTCCCTTTCGGCCCTGAATCATATGGGACAACTTGAGGCAGAAGAAGACGAACTTTTTTCAACGTCTCGGAATTGCTTCGAAACTCACCCACCCTCCTCATTTCTCGTGAGGATTCCAGAATGCATGAACTTGTTTCGAGATTCCTCCCTTTTGGCCCTGAACCATATGGGACAACTTGAGGCAGAAGAAGACGAACTTTTTTCAACGACTCCGAATTGCGTGGAAACTCACCCACCCTCCTCATTTCTCGTGAGGATTCCAGAATGCATGAACTTGTTTCGAGATTCCTCCGTTTGGGCCCTGAACCATTTGGGACAACTTGAGGCAGAAGAAGACGAACTTTTTTCAACGTCTCCGAATTGCGTGGAAACTCACCCACCCTCCTCATTTCTCGTGAGGATTCCAGAATGCATGAACTTGTTTCCAGATTCCTCCCTTTTGGCCCTGAACCACATGGGACAACTTGAGGCAGAAGAAGACGAACATTTTTCAACGACTCCGAATTGCGTGGAAACTCACCCACCCTCCTCATTTCTCGTGAGGATTCCAGAATGCATGAACTTGTTTCGAGATTCCTCCGTTTGGGCCTTGAACCAAATGGGACAACTTGAGCCAGAAGAAGACGAACTTTTTTGAACGTCTCGGAATTGGTTGGAAACTCACCCACCCTCCTCATTTCTCGTGAGGATTCCAGAATGCATGAACTTGTTTCGAGATTCCTCCGTTTGGGCCCTGAACCATATGGGACAACTTGAGGAGGAAGAAGACGAACTTTTTTCAACGTCTCCGAATTGCGTGGAAACTCACCCACCCTCCTCATTTCTCGTGAGGATTCCAGAATGCATGAACTTGTTTCCAGATTCCTCCCTTTCGGCCCTGAATCATATGGGACAACTTGAGGCAGAAGAAGACGAACTTTTTTCAACGTCTCGGAATTGCTTCGAAACTCACCCACCCTCCTCATTTCTCGTGAGGATTCCAGAATGCATGAACTTGTTTCGAGATTCCTCCCTTTTGGCCCTGAACCATATGGGACAACTTGAGGCAGAAGAAGACGAACTTTTTTCAACGACTCCGAATTGCGTGGAAACTCACCCACCCTCCTCATTTCTCGTGAGGATTCCAGAATCCATGAACTTGTTTCGAGATTCCTCCGTTTGGGCCCTGAACCATTTGGGACAACTTGAGGCAGAAGAAGACGAAATTTTTTCAACGACTCCGAATTGCGTGGAAACTCACCCACCCTCCTCATTTCTCGTGAGGATTCCAGAATGCATGAACTTGTTTCGAGATTCCTCCCTTCGGGCCCTGAACCATTTGGGACAACTTGAGGCAGAAGAAGACGAACTTTTTTCAACGTCTCGGAATTGCTTAGAAACTCACCCACCCTCCTCATTTCTCGTGAGGATTCCAGAATGCATGAACTTGTTTCGAGATTCCTCCGTTTGGGCCCTGAACCATATGGGACAACTTGAGCCAGAAGAAGACGAACTTTTTTGAACGTCTCGGAATTGGTTGGAAACTTACCCACCCTCCTCATTTCTCGTGAGGATTCCAGAATGCATGAACTTGTTTCGAGATTCCTCCGTTTGGGCCCTGAACCATTTGGGACAACTTGAGGCAGAAGAAGACGAACTTTTTTCAACGTCTCCGAATTGCGTGGAAACTCACCCACCCTCCTCATTTCTCGTGAGGACTCCAGAATGCATGAACTTGTTTCGAGATTCCTCCGTTTGGGCCCTGAACCATTTGGGACAACTTGAGGCAGAAGAAGACGAACTTTTTTCAACGACTCCGAATTGCGTGGAAACTCACCCACCCTCCTCATTTCTCGTGAGGATTCCAGAATGCAGGAACTTGTTTCGAGATTCCTCCCTTTGGGCCCTGAACCATATGGGACAACTTGAGGCAGAAGAACACGAACTTTTTTCAACGTCTCCGAATTGCGTGGAAACTCACCCACCCTCCTCATTTCTAGTGAGGATTCCAGAATGCATGAACTTGTTTCGAGATTCCTCCCTTCGGGCCCTGAACCATTTGGGACAACTTGAGGCAGAAGAAGACGAACTTTTTTCAACGTCTCGGAATTGCTTGGAAACTCACCCACCCTCCTCATTTCTCGTGAAGATTCCAAAATGCATGAACTTGTTTCGAGATTCCTCCGTTTGGGCCCTGAACCATTTGGGACAACTTGAGGCAGAAGAAGACGAACTTTTTTCAACGTCTCGGAATTGCTTGGAAACTCACCCATCCTCCTCATTTCTCGTGAGGATTCCAGAATGCATGAACTTGTTTCGAGATTCCTCCGGTTGGGCCCTGAACCATTTGGGACAACTTGAAGCAGAAGAAGACGAACTTTTTTCAACGTCTCGGAATTGCTTCGAAACTCACCCACCCTCCTCATTTCTCGTGAGGATTCCAGAATGCATGAACTTGTTTCGAGATTCCTCCCTTTTGGCCCTGAACCATATGGGACAACTTGAGGCAGAAGAAGACGAACTTTTTTCAACGACTCCGAATTGCGTGGAAACTCACCCACCCTCCTCATTTCTCGTGAGGATTCCAGAATCCATGAACTTGTTTCGAGATTCCTCCGTTTGGGCCCTGAACCATTTGGGACAACTTGAGGCAGAAGAAGACGAAATTTTTTCAACGACTCCGAATTGCGTGGAAACTCACCCACCCTCCTCATTTCTCGTGAGGATTCCAGAATGCATGAACTTGTTTCGAGATTCCTCCCTTTGGGCCCTGAACCATATGGGACAACTTGAGGCGGAAGAAGACGAACTTTTTTCAACGTCTCCGAATTGCGTGGAAACTCACCCACCCTCCTCATTTCTCGTGAGGATTCCAGAATGCATGAACTTGTTTCCAGATTCCTCCCTTTCGGCCTGAACCATATGGGACAACTTGAGGCAGAAGAAGACGAACTTTTTTCATCGTCTCGGAATTGCTTAGAAACTCACCCACCCTCCTCATTTCTCGTGAGGATTCCAGAATGCATGAACTTGTTTCGAGATTCCTCCGTTTGGGCCCTGAACCATATGGGACAACTTGAGCCAGAAGAAGACGAACTTTTTTGAACGTCTCGGAATTGGTTGGAAACTTACCCACCCTCCTCATTTCTCGTGAGGATTCCAGAATGCATGAACTTGTTTCGAGATTCCTCCATTTGGGCCCTGAACCATTTGGGACAACTTGAGGCAGAAGAAGACGAACTTTTTTCAACGTCTCCGAATTGCGTGGAAACTCACCCACCCTCCTCATTTCTCGTGAGGACTCCAGAATGCATGAACTTGTTTCGAGATTCCTCCGTTTGGGCCCTGAACCATTTGGGACAACTTGAGGCAGAAGAAGACGAACTTTTTTCAACGACTCCGAATTGCGTGGAAACTCACCCACCCTCCTCATTTCTCGTGAGGATTCCAGAATGCAGGAACTTGTTTCGAGATTCCTCCCTTTGGGCCCTGAACCATATGGGACAACTTGAGGCAGAAGAACACGAACTTTTTTCAACGTCTCCGAATTGCGTGGAAACTCACCCACCCTCCTCATTTCTCGTGAGGATTCCAGAATGCATGAACTTGTTTCGAGATTCCTCCCTTCGGGCCCTGAACCATTTGGGACAACTTGAGGCAGAAGAAGACGAACTTTTTTCAACGTCTCGGAATTGCTTGGAAACTCACCCACCCTCCTCATTTCTCGTGAAGATTCCAAAATGCATGAACTTGTTTCGAGATTCCTCCGTTTGGGCCCTGAACCATTTGGGACAACTTGAGGCAGAAGAAGACGAACTTTTTTCAACGTCTCGGAATTGCTTGGAAACTCACCCATCCTCCTCATTTCTCGTGAGGATTCCAGAATGCATGAACTTGTTTCGAGATTCCTCCGGTTGGGCCCTGAACCATTTGGGACAACTTGAAGCAGAAGAAGACGAACTTTTTTCAACGTCTCGGAATTGGTTGGAAACTCACCCACCCTCCTCATTTCTCGTGAGGATTCCAGAATGCATGAACTTGTTTCGAGATTCCTCCGTTTGGGCCCTGAACCTTATGGGACCACTTGAGGCAGAAGAAGACGAACTTTTTTCAACGTCTCGCAATTGGTTGGAAACTCACCCACCCTCCTCATTTCTCGTGAGGTTTCCAGAATGCATGAACTTGTTTCGAGATTCCTCCGTTTGGGCCCTGAACCATTTGGGACAACTTGAGGCAGAAGAAGACGAACTTTTTTCAACGTCTCCGAATTGCGTGGAAACTCACCCACCCTCCTCATTTCTCGTGAGGATTCCAGAATGCATGAACTTGTTTCCAGATTCCTCCCTTTCGGCCTGAACCATATGGGACAACTTGAGGCAGAAGAAGACGAACTTTTTTCAACGTCTCGGAATTGCTTAGAAACTCACCCACCCTCCTCATTTCTCGTGAGGATTCCAGAATGCATGAACTTGTTTCGAGATTCCTCCGTTTGGGCCCTGAACCATATGGGACAACTTGAGCCAGAAGAAGACGAACTTTTTTGAACGTCTCGGAATTGGTTGGAAACTCACCCACCCTCCTCATTTCTCGTGAGGATTCCAGAATGCATGAACTTGTTTCGAGATTCCTCCGTTTGGGCCCTGAACCATTTGGGACAACTTGAGGCAGAAGAAGACGAACTTTTTTCAACGTCTCCGAATTGCGTGGAAACTCACCCACCCTCCTCATTTCTCGTGAGGATTCCAGAATGCATGAACTTGTTTCCAGATTCCTCCCTTTCGGCCCTGAATCATATGGGACAACTTGAGGCAGAAGAAGACGAACTTTTTTCAACGTCTCGGAATTGCTTGGAAACTCACCCACCCACCTCATTTCTTGTGAGGATTCCAGAATGCATGAACTTGTTTCGAGATTCCTCCCTTTTGGCCCTGAACCATTTGGGACAACTTGAGGCAGAAGAAGACGAACTTTTTTCAACGTCTCGGAATTGCTTCGAAACTCACCCACCCTCCTCATTTCTCGTGAGGATTCCAGAATGCATGAACTTGTTTCGAGATTCCTCCCTTTTGGCCCTTAACCATATGGGACAACTTGAGGCAGAAGAGGACGAACTTTTTTCAACGACTCCGAATTGCGTGGAAACTCACCCACCCTCCTCATTTCTCGTGAGGATTCCAGAATCCATGAACTTGTTTCGAGATTCCTCCGTTTGGGCCCTGAACCATTTGGGACAACTTGAGGCAGAAGAAGACGAAATTTTTTCAACGACTCCGAATTGCGTGGAAACTCACCCACCCTCCTCATTTATCGTGAGGATTCCAGAATGCATGAACTTGTTTCGAGATTCCTCCCTTCGGGCCCTGAACCATTTGGGACAACTTGAGGCAGAAGAAGACGAACTTTTTTCAACGTCTCGGAATTGGTTGGAAACTCACCCACCCTCCTCATTTCTCGTGAGGATTCCAGAATGCATGAACTTGTTTCGAGATTCCTCCGTTTGGGCCCTGAACCTTATGGGACCACTTGAGGCAGAAGAAGACGAACTTTTTTCAACGTCTCGCAATTGGTTGGAAACTCACCCACCCTCCTCATTTCTCGTGAGGTTTCCAGAATGCATGAACTTGTTTCGAGATTCCTCCGTTTGGGCCCTGAACCATTTGGGACAACTTGAGGCAGAAGAAGACGAACTTTTTTCAACGTCTCCGAATTGCGTGGAAACTCACCCACCCTCCTCATTTCTCGTGAGGATTCCAGAATGCATGAACTTGTTTCCAGATTCCTCCCTTTCGGCCTGAACCATATGGGACAACTTGAGGCAGAAGAAGACGAACTTTTTTCAACGTCTCGGAATTGCTTAGAAACTCACCCACCCTCCTCATTTCTCGTGAGGATTCCAGAATGCATGAACTTGTTTCGAGATTCCTCCGTTTGGGCCCTGAACCATATGGGACAACTTGAGCCAGAAGAAGACCAACTTTTTTGAACGTCTCGGAATTGGTTGGAAACTCACCCACCCTCCTCATTTCTCGTGAGGATTCCAGAATGCATGAACTTGTTTCGAGATTCCTCCGTTTGGGCCCTGAACCATTTGGGACAACTTGAGGCAGAAGAAGACGAACTTTTTTCAACGTCTCCGAATTGCGTGGAAACTCACCCACCCTCCTCATTTCTCGTGAGGATTCCAGAATGCATGAACTTGTTTCCAGATTCCTCCCTTTCGGCCCTGAATCATATGGGACAACTTGAGGCAGAAGAAGACGAACTTTTTTCAACGTCTCGGAATTGCTTGGAAACTCACCCACCCTCCTCATTTCTCGTGAGGATTCCAGAATGCATGAACTTGTTTCGAGATTCCTCCCTTTTGGCCCTGAACCATTTGGGACAACTTGAGGCAGAAGAAGACAAACTTTTTTCAACGTCTCGGAATTGCTTCGAAACTCACCCACCCTCCTCATTTCTCGTGAGGATTCCAGAATCCATGAACTTGTTTCGAGATTCCTCCGTTTGGGCCCTGAACCATTTGGGACAACTTGAGGCAGAAGAAGACGAAATTTTTTCAACGTCTCGGAATTGCTTCGAAACTCACCCACCCTCCTCATTTCTCGTGAGGATTCCAGAATGCATGAACTTGTTTCGAGATTCCTCCCTTTTGGCCCTGAACCATATGGGACAACTTGAGGCAGAAGAAGACGAACTTTTTTCAACGACTCCGAATTGCGTGGAAACTCACCCACCCTCCTCATTTCTCGTGAGGATTCCAGAATCCATGAACTTGTTTCGAGATTCCTCCGTTTGGGCCCTGAACCATTTGGGACAACTTGAGGCAGAAGAAGACGAAATTTTTTCAACGACTCCGAATTGCGTGGAAACTCACCCACCCTCCTCATTTCTCGTGAGGATTCCAGAATGCATGAACTTGTTTCGAGATTCCTCCCTTCGGGCCCTGAACCATTTGGGACAACTTGAGGCAGAAGAAGACGAACTTTTTTCAACGTCTCGGAATTGGTTGGAAACTCACCCACCCTCCTCATTTCTCGTGAGGATTCCAGAATGCATGAACTTGTTTCGAGATTCCTCCGTTTGGGCCCTGAACCTTATGGGACCACTTGAGGCAGAAGAAGACGAACTTTTTTCAACGTCTCGCAATTGGTTGGAAACTCACCCACCCTCCTCATTTCTCGTGAGGTTTCCAGAATGCATGAACTTGTTTCGAGATTCCTCCGTTTGGGCCCTGAACCATTTGGGACAACTTGAGGCAGAAGAAGACGAACTTTTTTCAACGTCTCCGAATTGCGTGGAAACTCACCCACCCTCCTCATTTCTCGTGAGGATTCCAGAATGCATGAACTTGTTTCCAGATTCCTCCCTTTCGGCCTGAACCATATGGGACAACTTGAGGCAGAAGAAGACGAACTTTTTTCAACGTCTCGGAATTGCTTAGAAACTCACCCACCCTCCTCATTTCTCGTGAGGATTCCAGAATGCATGAACTTGTTTCGAGATTCCTCCGTTTGGGCCCTGAACCATATGGGACAACTTGAGCCAGAAGAAGACGAACTTTTTTGAACGTCTCGGAATTGGTTGGAAACTCACCCACCCTCCTCATTTCTCGTGAGGATTCCAGAATGCATGAACTTGTTTCGAGATTCCTCCGTTTGGGCCCTGAACCATTTGGGACAACTTGAGGCAGAAGAAGACGAACTTTTTTCAACGTCTCCGAATTGCGTGGAAACTCACCCACCCTCCTCATTTCTCGTGAGGATTCCAGAATGCATGAACTTGTTTCCAGATTCCTCCCTTTCGGCCCTGAATCATATGGGACAACTTGAGGCAGAAGAAGACGAACTTTTTTCAACGTCTCGGAATTGCTTGGAAACTCACCCACCCTCCTCATTTCTCGTGAGGATTCCAGAATGCATGAACTTGTTTCGAGATTCCTCCCTTTTGGCCCTGAACCATTTGGGACAACTTGAGGCAGAAGAAGACGAACTTTTTTCAACGTCTCGGAATTGCTTCGAAACTCACCCACCCTCCTCATTTCTCGTGAGGATTCCAGAATCCATGAACTTGTTTCGAGATTCCTCCGTTTGGGCCCTGAACCATTTGGGACAACTTGAGGCAGAAGAAGACGAAATTTTTTCAACGTCTCGGAATTGCTTCGAAACTCACCCACCCTCCTCATTTCTCGTGAGGATTCCAGAATGCATGAACTTGTTTCGAGATTCCTCCCTTTTGGCCCTGAACCATATGGGACAACTTGAGGCAGAAGAAGACGAACTTTTTTCAACGACTCCGAATTGCGTGGAAACTCACCCACCCTCCTCATTTCTCGTGAGGATTCCAGAATGCATGAACTTGTTTCCAGATTCCTCCCTTTCGGCCCTGAATCATATGGGACAACTTGAGGCAGAAGAAGACGAACTTTTTTCAACGTCTCGGAATTGCTTGGAAACTCACCCACCCTCCTCATTTCTCGTGAGGATTCCAGAATGCATGAACTTGTTTCGAGATTCCTCCCTTTTGGCCCTGAACCATTTGGGACAACTTGAGGCAGAAGAAGACGAACTTTTTTCAACGTCTCGGAATTGCTTCGAAACTCACCCACCCTCCTCATTTCTCGTGAGGATTCCAGAATCCATGAACTTGTTTCGAGATTCCTCCGTTTGGGCCCTGAACCATTTGGGACAACTTGAGGCAGAAGAAGACGAAATTTTTTCAACGTCTCGGAATTGCTTCGAAACTCACCCACCCTCCTCATTTCTCGTGAGGATTCCAGAATGCATGAACTTGTTTCGAGATTCCTCCCTTTTGGCCCTGAACCATATGGGACAACTTGAGGCAGAAGAAGACGAACTTTTTTCAACGACTCCGAATTGCGTGGAAACTCACCCACCCTCCTCATTTCTCGTGAGGATTCCAGAATCCATGAACTTGTTTCGAGATTCCTCCGTTTGGGCCCTGAACCATTTGGGACAACTTGAGGCAGAAGAAGACGAAATTTTTTCAACGACTCCGAATTGCGTGGAAACTCACCCACCCTCCTCATTTCTCGTGAGGATTCCAGAATGCATGAACTTGTTTCGAGATTCCTCCCTTCGGGCCCTGAACCATTTGGGACAACTTGAGGCAGAAGAAGACGAACTTTTTTCAACGTCTCGGAATTGGTTGGAAACTCACCCACCCTCCTCATTTCTCGTGAGGATTCCAGAATGCATGAACTTGTTTCGAGATTCCTCCGTTTGGGCCCTGAACCTTATGGGACCACTTGAGGCAGAAGAAGACGAACTTTTTTCAACGTCTCGCAATTGGTTGGAAACTCACCCACCCTCCTCATTTCTCGTGAGGTTTCCAGAATGCATGAACTTGTTTCGAGATTCCTCCGTTTGGGCCCTGAACCATTTGGGACAACTTGAGGCAGAAGAAGACGAACTTTTTTCAACGTCTCCGAATTGCGTGGAAACTCACCCACCCTCCTCATTTCTCGTGAGGATTCCAGAATGCATGAACTTGTTTCCAGATTCCTCCCTTTCGGCCTGAACCATATGGGACAACTTGAGGCAGAAGAAGACGAACTTTTTTCAACGTCTCGGAATTGCTTAGAAACTCACCCACCCTCCTCATTTCTCGTGAGGATTCCAGAATGCATGAACTTGTTTCGAGATTCCTCCGTTTGGGCCCTGAACCATATGGGACAACTTGAGCCAGAAGAAGACGAACTTTTTTGAACGTCTCGGAATTGGTTGGAAACTCACCCACCCTCCTCATTTCTCGTGAGGATTCCAGAATGCATGAACTTGTTTCGAGATTCCTCCGTTTGGGCCCTGAACCATTTGGGACAACTTGAGGCAGAAGAAGACGAACTTTTTTCAACGTCTCCGAATTGCGTGGAAACTCACCCACCCTCCTCATTTCTCGTGAGGATTCCAGAATGCATGAACTTGTTTCCAGATTCCTCCCTTTCGGCCCTGAATCATATGGGACAACTTGAGGCAGAAGAAGACGAACTTTTTTCAACGTCTCGGAATTGCTTGGAAACTCACCCACCCTCCTCATTTCTCGTGAGGATTCCAGAATGCATGAACTTGTTTCGAGATTCCTCCCTTTTGGCCCTGAACCATTTGGGACAACTTGAGGCAGAAGAAGACGAACTTTTTTCAACGTCTCGGAATTGCTTCGAAACTCACCCACCCTCCTCATTTCTCGTGAGGATTCCAGAATCCATGAACTTGTTTCGAGATTCCTCCGTTTGGGCCCTGAACCATTTGGGACAACTTGAGGCAGAAGAAGACGAAATTTTTTCAACGTCTCGGAATTGCTTCGAAACTCACCCACCCTCCTCATTTCTCGTGAGGATTCCAGAATGCATGAACTTGTTTCGAGATTCCTCCCTTTTGGCCCTGAACCATATGGGACAACTTGAGGCAGAAGAAGACGAACTTTTTTCAACGACTCCGAATTGCGTGGAAACTCACCCACCCTCCTCATTTCTCGTGAGGATTCCAGAATCCATGAACTTGTTTCGAGATTCCTCCGTTTGGGCCCTGAACCATTTGGGACAACTTGAGGCAGAAGAAGACGAAATTTTTTCAACGACTCCGAATTGCGTGGAAACTCACCCACCCTCCTCATTTCTCGTGAGGATTCCAGAATGCACGAACTTGTTTCGAGATTCCTCCCTTCGGGCCCTGAACCATTTGGGACAACTTGAGGCAGAAGAAGACGAACTTTTTTCAACGTCTCGGAATTGGTTGGAAACTCACCCACCCTCCTCATTTCTCGTGAGGATTCCAGAATGCATGAACTTGTTTCGAGATTCCTCCGTTTGGGCCCTGAACCTTATGGGACCACTTGAGGCAGAAGAAGACGAACTTTTTTCAACGTCTCGCAATTGGTTGGAAACTCACCCACCCTCCTCATTTCTCGTGAGGTTTCCAGAATGCATGAACTTGTTTCGAGATTCCTCCGTTTGGGCCCTGAACCATTTGGGACAACTTGAGGCAGAAGAAGACGAACTTTTTTCAACGTCTCCGAATTGCGTGGAAACTCACCCACCCTCCTCATTTCTCGTGAGGATTCCAGAATGCATGAACTTGTTTCCAGATTCCTCCCTTTCGGCCTGAACCATATGGGACAACTTGAGGCAGAAGAAGACGAACTTTTTTCAACGTCTCGGAATTGCTTAGAAACTCACCCACCCTCCTCATTTCTCGTGAGGATTCCAGAATGCATGAACTTGTTTCGAGATTCCTCCGTTTGGGCCCTGAACCATTTGGGACAACTTGAGGCAGAAGAAGACGAACTTTTTTCAACGACTCCGAATTGCGTGGAAACTCACCCACCCTCCTCATTTCTCGTGAGGATTCCAGAATGCATGAACTTGTTTCGAGATTCCTCCCTTTGGGCCCTGAACCATATGGGACAACTTGAGGCAGAAGAAGACGAACTTTTTTCAACGTCTCCGAATTGCGTGGAAACTCACCCACCCTCCTCATTTCTCGTGAGGATTCCAGAATGCATGAACTTGTTTCGAGATTCTTCCCTTTGGGCCTTGAACCATTTGGGACAACTTGAGGCAGAAGAAGACGAACTTTTTTCAACGTCTCGGAATTGCTTGGAAACTCACCCACCCTCCTCATTTCTCGTGAGGATTCCAGAATGCATGAGCTTGTTTCGAGATTCCTCCGTTTGGGCCCTGAACCATTTGGGACAACTTGAGGCAGAAGAAGACGAACTTTTTTCAACGTCTCGGAATTGGTTGGAAACTCACCCACCCTCCTCATTTCTCGTGAGGATTCCAGAATGCATGAACTTGTTTCGAGATTCCTCCGTTTGGGCCCTGAACCATATGGGACAACTTGAGGCAGAAGAAGACGAACTTTTTTGAACGTCTCGGAATTGGTTGGAAACTCACCCACCCTCCTCATTTCTCGTGAGGATTCCAGAATGCATGAACTTGTTTCGAGATTCCTCCGTTTGGGCCCTGAACCATTTGGGACAACTTGAGGCAGAAGAAGACGAACTTTTTTCAACGTCTCCGAATTGCGTGGAAACTCACCCACCCTCCTCATTTCTCGTGAGGATTCCAGAATGCATGAACTTGTTTCCAGATTCCTCCCTTTCGGCCCTGAATCATATGGGACAACTTGAGGCAGAAGAAGACGAACTTTTTTCAACGTCTCGGAATTGCTTGGAAACTCACCCACCCTCCTCATTTCTCGTGAGGATTCCAGAATGCATGAACTTGTTTCGAGATTCCTCCCTTTTGGCACTGAACCATTTGGGACAACTTGAGGCAGAAGAAGACGAACTTTTTTCAACGTCTCGGAATTGCTTCGAAACTCACCCACCCTCCTCATTTCTCGTGAGGATTCCAGAATGCATGAACTTGTTTCGAGATTCCTCCCTTTTGGCCCTGAACCATTTGGGACAACTTGAGGCAGAAGAAGACGAACTTTTTTCAACGTCTCGGAATTGCTTCGAAACTCACCCACCCTCCTCATTTCTCGTGAGGATTCCAGAATGCATGAACTTGTTTCGAGATTCCTCCGTTTGGGCCCTGAACCATTTGGGACAACTTGAGGCAGAAGAAGACGAACTTTTTTCAACGTCTCGGAATTGCTTGGAAACTCACCCACCCTCCTCATTTCTCGTGAGGATTCCAGAATGCATGAACTTGTTTCGAGATTCCTCCGGTTGGGCCCTGAACCATTTGGGACAACTTGAGGCAGAAGAAGACGAACTTTTTTCAACGTCTCGGAATTGGTTGGAAACTCACCCACCCTCCTCATTTCTCGTGAGGATTCCAGAATGCATGAACTTGTTTCGAGATTCCTCCGGTTGGGCCCTGAACCATTTGGGACAACTAGAAGCAGAAGAAGACGAACTTTTTTCAACGTCTCGGAATTGGTTGGAAACTCACCCACCCTCCTCATTTCTAGTGAGGATTCCAGAATGCATGAACTTGTTTCGAGATTCCTCCCTTCGGGCCCTGAACCATTTGGGACAACTTGAGGCAGAAGAAGACGAACTTTTTTCAACGTCTCGGAATTGCTTGGAAACTCACCCACCCTCCTCATTTCTCGTGAAGATTCCAAAATGCATGAACTTGTTTCGAGATTCCTCCGTTTGGGCCCTGAACCATTTGGGACAACTTGAGGCAGAAGAAGACGAACTTTTTTCAACGTCTCGGAATTGCTTGGAAACTCACCCATCCTCCTCATTTCTCGTGAGGATTCCAGAATGCATGAACTTGTTTCGAGATTCCTCCGGTTGGGCCCTGAACCATTTGGGACAACTTGAAGCAGAAGAAGACGAACTTTTTTCAACGTCTCGGAATTGCTTCGAAACTCACCCACCCTCCTCATTTCTCGTGAGGATTCCAGAATGCATGAACTTGTTTCGAGATTCCTCCCTTTTGGCCCTGAACCATATGGGACAACTTGAGGCAGAAGAAGACGAACTTTTTTCAACGACTCCGAATTGCGTGGAAACTCACCCACCCTCCTCATTTCTCGTGAGGATTCCAGAATGCATGAACTTGTTTCGAGATTCCTCCCTTTTGGCCCTGAACCATATGGGACAACTTGAGGCAGAAGAAGACGAACTTTTTTCAACGACTCCGAATTGCGTGGAAACTCACCCACCCTCCTCATTTCTCGTGAGGATTCCAGAATCCATGAACTTGTTTCGAGATTCCTCCGTTTGGGCCCTGAACCATTTGGGACAACTTGAGGCAGAAGAAGACGAACTTTTTTCAACGTCTCCGAATTGCGTGGAAACTCACCCACCCTCCTCATTTCTCGTGAGGATTCCAGAATGCATGAACTTGTTTCCAGATTCCTCCCTTTCGGCCTGAACCATATGGGACAACTTGAGGCAGAAGAAGACGAACTTTTTTCAACGTCTCGGAATTGCTTAGAAACTCACCCACCCTCCTCATTTCTCGTGAGGATTCCAGAATGCATGAACTTGTTTCGAGATTCCTCCGTTTGGGCCCTGAACCATATGGGACAACTTGAGGCAGAAGAAGACGAACTTTTTTGAACGTCTCGGAATTGGTTGGAAACTCACCCACCCTCCTCATTTCTCGTGAGGATTCCAGAATGCATGAACTTGTTTCGAGATTCCTCCGTTTGGGCCCTGAACCATTTGGGACAACTTGAGGCAGAAGAAGACGAACTTTTTTCAACGTCTCCGAATTGCGTGGAAACTCACCCACCCTCCTCATTTCTCGTGAGGATTCCAGAATGCATGAACTTGTTTCCAGATTCCTCCCTTTCGGCCCTGAATCATATGGGACAACTTGAGGCAGAAGAAGACGAACTTTTTTCAACGTCTCGGAATTGCTTGGAAACTCACCCACCCTCCTCATTTCTCGTGAGGATTCCAGAATGCATGAACTTGTTTCGAGATTCCTCCCTTCGGGCCCTGAACCATTTGGGACAACTTGAGGCAGAAGAAGACGAACTTTTTTCAACGTCTCGGAATTGCTTGGAAACTCACCCACCCTCCTCATTTCTCGTGAAGATTCCAAAATGCATGAACTTGTTTCGAGATTCCTCCGTTTGGGCCCTGAACCATTTGGGACAACTTGAGGCAGAAGAAGACGAACTTTTTTCAACGTCTCGGAATTGGTTGGAAACTCACCCACCCTCCTCATTTCTCGTGAGGATTCCAGAATGCATGAACTTGTTTCGAGATTCCTCCGGTTGGGCCCTGAACCATTTGGGACAACTAGAAGCAGAAGAAGACGAACTTTTTTCAACGTCTCGGAATTGGTTGGAAACTCACCCACCCTCCTCATTTCTAGTGAGGATTCCAGAATGCATGAACTTGTTTCGAGATTCCTCCCTTCGGGCCCTGAACCATTTGGGACAACTTGAGGCAGAAGAAGACGAACTTTTTTCAACGTCTCGGAATTGCTTGGAAACTCACCCACCCTCCTCATTTCTCGTGAAGATTCCAAAATGCATGAACTTGTTTCGAGATTCCTCCGTTTGGGCCCTGAACCATTTGGGACAACTTGAGGCAGAAGAAGACGAACTTTTTTCAACGTCTCGGAATTGCTTGGAAACTCACCCATCCTCCTCATTTCTCGTGAGGATTCCAGAATGCATGAACTTGTTTCGAGATTCCTCCGGTTGGGCCCTGAACCATTTGGGACAACTTGAAGCAGAAGAAGACGAACTTTTTTCAACGTCTCGGAATTGCTTCGAAACTCACCCACCCTCCTCATTTCTCGTGAGGATTCCAGAATGCATGAACTTGTTTCGAGATTCCTCCCTTTTGGCCCTGAACCATATGGGACAACTTGAGGCAGAAGAAGACGAACTTTTTTCAACGACTCCGAATTGCGTGGAAACTCACCCACCCTCCTCATTTCTCGTGAGGATTCCAGAATGCATGAACTTGTTTCGAGATTCCTCCCTTTTGGCCCTGAACCATATGGGACAACTTGAGGCAGAAGAAGACGAACTTTTTTCAACGACTCCGAATTGCGTGGAAACTCACCCACCCTCCTCATTTCTCGTGAGGATTCCAGAATCCATGAACTTGTTTCGAGATTCCTCCGTTTGGGCCCTGAACCATTTGGGACAACTTGAGGCAGAAGAAGACGAACTTTTTTCAACGTCTCCGAATTGCGTGGAAACTCACCCACCCTCCTCATTTCTCGTGAGGATTCCAGAATGCATGAACTTGTTTCCAGATTCCTCCCTTTCGGCCTGAACCATATGGGACAACTTGAGGCAGAAGAAGACGAACTTTTTTCAACGTCTCGGAATTGCTTAGAAACTCACCCACCCTCCTCATTTCTCGTGAGGATTCCAGAATGCATGAACTTGTTTCGAGATTCCTCCGTTTGGGCCCTGAACCATATGGGACAACTTGAGCCAGAAGAAGACGAACTTTTTTGAACGTCTCGGAATTGGTTGGAAACTCACCCACCCTCCTCATTTCTCGTGAGGATTCCAGAATGCATGAACTTGTTTCGAGATTCCTCCGTTTGGGCCCTGAACCATTTGGGACAACTTGAGGCAGAAGAAGACGAACTTTTTTCAACGTCTCCGAATTGCGTGGAAACTCACCCACCCTCCTCATTTCTCGTGAGGATTCCAGAATGCATGAACTTGTTTCCAGATTCCTCCCTTTCGGCCCTGAATCATATGGGACAACTTGAGGCAGAAGAAGACGAACTTTTTTCAACGTCTCGGAATTGCTTGGAAACTCACCCACCCTCCTCATTTCTCGTGAGGATTCCAGAATGCATGAACTTGTTTCGAGATTCCTCCCTTTTGGCCCTGAACCATTTGGGACAACTTGAGGCAGAAGAAGACGAACTTTTTTCAACGTCTCGGAATTGCTTCGAAACTCACCCACCCTCCTCATTTCTCGTGAGGATTCCAGAATGCATGAACTTGTTTCGAGATTCCTCCCTTTTGGCCCTGAACCATTTGGGACAACTTGAGGCAGAAGAAGACGAACTTTTTTCAACGTCTCGGAATTGCTTCGAAACTCACCCACCCTCCTCATTTCTCGTGAGGATTCCAGAATGCATGAACTTGTTTCGAGATTCCTCCGTTTGGGCCCTGAACCATTTGGGACAACTTGAGGCAGAAGAAGACGAACTTTTTTCAACGTCTCGGAATTGCTTGGAAACTCACCCACCCTCCTCATTTCTCGTGAGGATTCCAGAATGCATGAACTTGTTTCGAGATTCCTCCGGTTGGGCCCTGAACCATTTGGGACAACTTGAGGCAGAAGAAGACGAACTTTTTTCAACGTCTCGGAATTGGTTGGAAACTCACCCACCCTCCTCATTTCTCGTGAGGATTCCAGAATGCATGAACTTGTTTCGAGATTCCTCCGGTTGGGCCCTGAACCATTTGGGACAACTTGAAGCAGAAGAAGACGAACTTTTTTCAACGTCTCGGAATTGGTTGGAAACTCACCCACCCTCCTCATTTCTAGTGAGGATTCCAGAATGCATGAACTTGTTTCGAGATTCCTCCCTTCGGGCCCTGAACCATTTGGGACAAATTGAGGCAGAAGAAGACGAACTTTTTTCAACGTCTCGGAATTGCTTGGAAACTCACCCACCCTCCTCATTTCTCGTGAAGATTCCAAAATGCATGAACTTGTTTCGAGATTCCTCCGTTTGGGCCCTGAACCATTTGGGACAACTTGAGGCAGAAGAAGACGAACTTTTTTCAACGTCTCGGAATTGCTTGGAAACTCACCCATCCTCCTCATTTCTCGTGAGGATTCCAGAATGCATGAACTTGTTTCGAGATTCCTCCGGTTGGGCCCTGAACCATTTGGGACAACTTGAAGCAGAAGAAGACGAACTTTTTTCAACGTCTCGGAATTGCTTCGAAACTCACCCACCCTCCTCATTTCTCGTGAGGATTCCAGAATGCATGAACTTGTTTCGAGATTCCTCCCTTTTGGCCCTGAACCATATGGGACAACTTGAGGCAGAAGAAGACGAACTTTTTTCAACGTCTCCGAATTGCGTGGAAACTCACCCACCCTCCTCATTTCTCGTGAGGATTCCAGAATGCATGAACTTGTTTCCAGATTCCTCCCTTTCGGCCCTGAATCATATGGGACAACTTGAGGCAGAAGAAGACGAACTTTTTTCAACGTCTCGGAATTGCTTGGAAACTCACCCACCCTCCTCATTTCTCGTGAGGATTCCAGAATGCATGAACTTGTTTCGAGATTCCTCCCTTTTGGCCCTGAACCATTTGGGACAACTTGAGGCAGAAGAAGACGAACTTTTTTCAACGTCTCGGAATTGCTTCGAAACTCACCCACCCTCCTCATTTCTCGTGAGGATTCCAGAATGCATGAACTTGTTTCGAGATTCCTCCCTTTTGGCCCTGAACCATTTGGGACAACTTGAGGCAGAAGAAGACGAACTTTTTTCAACGTCTCGGAATTGCTTCGAAACTCACCCACCCTCCTCATTTCTCGTGAGGATTCCAGAATGCATGAACTTGTTTCGAGATTCCTCCGTTTGGGCCCTGAACCATTTGGGACAACTTGAGGCAGAAGAAGACGAACTTTTTTCAACGTCTCGGAATTGCTTGGAAACTCACCCACCCTCCTCATTTCTCGTGAGGATTCCAGAATGCATGAACTTGTTTCGAGATTCCTCCGGTTGGGCCCTGAACCATTTGGGACAACTTGAGGCAGAAGAAGACGAACTTTTTTCAACGTCTCGGAATTGGTTGGAAACTCACCCACCCTCCTCATTTCTCGTGAGGATTCCAGAATGCATGAACTTGTTTCGAGATTCCTCCGGTTGGGCCCTGAACCATTTGGGACAACTTGAAGCAGAAGAAGACGAACTTTTTTCAACGTCTCGGAATTGGTTGGAAACTCACCCACCCTCCTCATTTCTAGTGAGGATTCCAGAATGCATGAACTTGTTTCGAGATTCCTCCCTTCGGGCCCTGAACCATTTGGGACAACTTGAGGCAGAAGAAGACGAACTTTTTTCAACGTCTCGGAATTGCTTGGAAACTCACCCACCCTCCTCATTTCTCGTGAAGATTCCAAAATGCATGAACTTGTTTCGAGATTCCTCCGTTTGGGCCCTGAACCATTTGGGACAACTTGAGGCAGAAGAAGACGAACTTTTTTCAACGTCTCGGAATTGCTTGGAAACTCACCCATCCTCCTCATTTCTCGTGAGGATTCCAGAATGCATGAACTTGTTTCGAGATTCCTCCGGTTGGGCCCTGAACCATTTGGGACAACTTGAAGCAGAAGAAGACGAACTTTTTTCAACGTCTCGGAATTGCTTCGAAACTCACCCACCCTCCTCATTTCTCGTGAGGATTCCAGAATGCATGAACTTGTTTCGAGATTCCTCCCTTTTGGCCCTGAACCATATGGGACAACTTGAGGCAGAAGAAGACGAACTTTTTTCAACGACTCCGAATTGCGTGGAAACTCACCCACCCTCCTCATTTCTCGTGAGGATTCCAGAATCCATGAACTTGTTTCGAGATTCCTCCGTTTGGGCCCTGAACCATTTGGGACAACTTGAGGCAGAAGAAGACGAAATTTTTTCAACGACTCCGAATTGCGTGGAAACTCACCCACCCTCCTCATTTCTCGTGAGGATTCCAGAATGCATGAACTTGTTTCGAGATTCCTCCCTTTGGGCCCTGAACCATATGGGACAACTTGAGGCGGAAGAAGACGAACTTTTTTCAACGTCTCCGAATTGCGTGGAAACTCACCCACCCTCCTCATTTCTCGTGAGGATTCCAGAATGCATGAACTTGTTTCGAGATTCCTCCCTTTGGGCCCTGAACCATATGGGACAACTTGAGGCGGAAGAAGACGAACTTTTTTCAACGTCTCCGAATTGCGTGGAAACTCACCCACCCTCCTCATTTCTCGTGAGGATTCCAGAATGCATGAACTTGTTTCCAGATTCCTCCCTTTCGGCCTGAACCATATGGGACAACTTGAGGCAGAAGAAGACGAACTTTTTTCAACGTCTCGGAATTGCTTAGAAACTCACCCACCCTCCTCATTTCTCGTGAGGATTCCAGAATGCATGAACTTGTTTCGAGATTCCTCCGTTTGGGCCCTGAACCATATGGGACAACTTGAGCCAGAAGAAGACGAACTTTTTTGAACGTCTCGGAATTGGTTGGAAACTTACCCACCCTCCTCATTTCTCGTGAGGATTCCAGAATGCATGAACTTGTTTCGAGATTCCTCCGTTTGGGCCCTGAACCATTTGGGACAACTTGAGGCAGAAGAAGACGAACTTTTTTCAACGTCTCCGAATTGCGTGGAAACTCACCCACCCTCCTCATTTCTCGTGAGGACTCCAGAATGCATGAACTTGTTTCGAGATTCCTCCGTTTGGGCCCTGAACCATTTGGGACAACTTGAGGCAGAAGAAGACGAACTTTTTTCAACGACTCCGAATTGCGTGGAAACTCACCCACCCTCCTCATTTCTCGTGAGGATTCTAGAATGCAGGAACTTGTTTCGAGATTCCTCCCTTTGGGCCCCGAACCATATGGGACAACTTGAGGCAGAAGAACACGAACTTTTTTCAACGTCTCCGAATTGCGTGGAAACTCACCCACCCTCCTCATTTCTCGTGAGGATTCCAGAATGCATGAACTTGTTTCCAGATTCCTCCCTTTCGGCCCTGAATCATATGGGACAACTTGAGGCAGAAGAAGACGAACTTTTTTCAACGTCTCGGAATTGCTTGGAAACTCACCCACCCTCCTCATTTCTCGTGAGGATTCCAGAATGCATGAACTTGTTTCGAGATTCCTCCCTTTTGGCCCTGAACCACATGGGACAACTTGAGGCAGAAGAAGACGAACATTTTTCAACGACTCCGAATTGCGTGGAAACTCACCCACCCTCCTCATTTCTCGTGAGGATTCCAGAATGCATGAACTTGTTTCGAGATTCCTCCGTTTGGGCCCTGAACCATTTGGGACAACTTGAGGCAGAAGAAGACGAAATTTTTTCAACGACTCCGAATTGCGTGGAAACTCACCCACGCTCCTCATTTCTCGTGAGGATTCCAGAATGCATGAACTTGTTTCGAGATTCCTCCCTTTGGGCCCTGAACCATATGGGACAACTTGAGGCAGAAGAAGAAGAACTTTTTTCAACGTCTCCGAATTGCGTGGAAACTCACCCACCCTCCTCATTTCTCGTGAGGATTCCAGAATGCATGAACTTGTTTCGAGATTCCTCCCTTTTGGCCCTGAACCATTTGGGACAACTTGAGGCAGAAGAAGACGAACTTTTTTCAACGTCTCGGAATTGCTTCGAAACTCACCCACCCTCCTCATTTCTCGTGAGGATTCCAGAATGCATGAACTTGTTTCGAGATTCCTCCCTTTTGGCCCTGAACCATTTGGGACAACTTGAGGCAGAAGAAGACGAACTTTTTTCAACGTCTCGGAATTGCTTCGAAACTCACCCACCCTCCTCATTTCTCGTGAGGATTCCAGAATGCATGAACTTGTTTCGAGATTCCTCCGTTTGGGCCCTGAACCATTTGGGACAACTTGAGGCAGAAGAAGACGAACTTTTTTCAACGTCTCGGAATTGCTTGGAAACTCACCCACCCTCCTCATTTCTCGTGAGGATTCCAGAATGCATGAACTTGTTTCGAGATTCCTCCGGTTGGGCCCTGAACCATTTGGGACAACTTGAGGCAGAAGAAGACGAACTTTTTTCAACGTCTCGGAATTGCTTAGAAACTCACCCACCCTCCTCATTTCACGTGAGGATTCCAGAATGCATGAACTTGTTTCGAGATTCCTCCCTTTTGGCCCTGAACCATATGGGACAACTTGAGGTAGAAGAAGACGAACTTTTTTCAACGACTCCGAATTGCGTGGAAACTCACCCACCCTCCTCATTTCTCGTGAGGATTCCAGAATGCATGAACTTTTTTCGAGATTCCTCCGTTTGGGCCCTGAACCATTTGGGACAACTTGAGGCAGAAGAAGACGAACTTTTTTCAACGTCTCGGAATTGCTTGGAAACTCACCCACCCTCCTCATTTCTCGTGAGGATTCCAGAATGCATGAGCTTGTTTCGAGATTCCTCCGTTTGGGCCCTGAACCATTTGGCAAGACTTGAGGCAGAAGAAAACGAACTTTTTTCAACGACTCCGAATTGCGTGGAAACTCACCCACCCTCCTCATTTCTCGTGAGGTTTCCAGAATGCATGAACTTGTTTCGAGATTCCTCCCTTTGGGCCCTGAACCATATGGGACAACTTGAGGCAGAAGAAGACGAACTTTTTTCAACGTCTCCGAATTGCTTGGAAACTCACCCAGCCTCCTCATTTCTCGTGAGGATTCCAGAATGCATGAACTTGTTTCGAGATTCCTCCGATTGGGCCCTGAACCATTTGGGACAACTTGAGGCAGAAGAAGACAAACTTTTTTCAACGTCTCGGAATTGCTTAGAAACTCACCCACCGTCCTCATTTCTCGTGAGGACTCCAGAATGCATGAACTTGTTTCGAGATTCCTCCGTTTGGGCTCTGAACCATTTGGCACAACTTGAGGCAGAAGAAGACGAACTTTTTTCTACGACTCCGAATTGCGTGGAAACTCACCCACCCTCCTCATTTCTCGTGAGGATACCAGAATGCATGAACTTGTTTCGAGATTCCTCCGTTTGGGCCCTGAACCATTTGGGACAACTTGAGGCAGAAGAAGACGAACTTTTTTCAACGACTCCGAATTGCGTGGAAACTCACCCACCCTCCTCATTTCTCGTGAGGATTCCAGAATGCATGAACTTGTTTCGAGATTCCTCCCTTTGGGCCCTGAACCATATGGGACAACTTGAGGCAGAAGAAGACGAACTTTTTTCAACGTCTCCGAATTGCGTGGAAACTCACCCACCCTCCTCATTTCTCGTGAGGATTCCAGAATGCATGAACTTGTTTCGAGATTCTTCCCTTTGGGCCTTGAACCATTTAGGACAACTTGAGGCAGAAGAAGACGAACTTTTTTCAACGTCTCGGAATTGCTTGGAAACTCACCCACCCTCCTCATTTCTCGTGAGGATTCCAGAATGCATGAGCTTGTTTCGAGATTCCTCCGTTTGGGCCCTGAACCATTTGGGACAACTTGAGGCAGAAGAAGACGAACTTTTTTCAACGTCTCGGAATTGGTTGGAAACTCACCCACCCTCCTCATTTCTCGTGAGGATTCCAGAATGCATGAACTTGTTTCGAGATTCCTCCGTTTGGGCCCTGAACCATTTGGCAAGACTTGAGGCAGAAGAAAACGAACTTTTTTCAACGACTCCGAATTGCGTGGAAACTCACCCACCCTCCTCATTTCTCGTGAGGTTTCCAGAATGCATGAACTTGTTTCGAGATTCCTCCCTTTTGGCCCTGAACCATATGGGACAACTTGAGGCAGAAGAAGACGAACTTTTTTCAACGACTCCGAATTGCGTGGAAACTCACCCAACCTCCTCATTTCTCGTGAGGATTCCTGAATGCATGAACTTTTTTCGAGATTCCTCTGTTTGGGCCCTGAACCATTTGGGACAACTTGAGGCAGAAGAAGAAGAACTTTTTTCAACGACTCCGAATTGCGTGGAAACTCACCCACCCTCCTCATTTATCGTGAGGATTCCAGAATGCATGAACTTGTTTCGAGATTCCTCCCTTTCGGCCCTGAACCATATGGACAACTTGAGGCAGAAGAAGACGAACTTTTTTCAACGTCTCGGAATTGCTTAGAAACTCACCCACCCTCCTCATTTCACGTGAGGATTCCAGAATGCATGAACTTGTTTCGAGATTCCTCCCTTTTGGCCCTGAACCATATGGGACAACTTGAGGGAGAAGAAGACGAACTTTTTTCAACGACTCCGAATTGCGTGGAAACTCACCCACCCTCCTCATTTCTCGTGAGGTTTCCAGAATGCATGAACTTGTTTCCAGATTCCTCGCTTTCGGCCCTGAACCATATGGGACAACTTGAGGCAGAAGAAGACGAACTTTTTTCAACGTCTCGGAATTGCTTAGAAACTCACCCACCCTCCTCATTTCTCGTGAGGATTCCAGAATGCATGAACTTGTTTCGAGATTCCTCCCTTTTGGCCCTGAACCATATGGGACAACTTGAGGCAGAAGAAGACGAACTTTTTTCAACGACTCCGAATTGCGTGGAAACTCACCCACCCTCCTCATTTCTCGTGAGGATTCCAGAATGCATGAACTTTTTTCGAGATTCCTCTGTTTGGGCCCTGAACCATTTGGGACAACTTGAGGCAGAAGAAGAAGAACTTTTTTCAACGACTCCGAATTGCGTGGAAACTCACCCACCCTCCTCATTTCTCGTGAGGATTCCAGAATGCATGAACTTGTTTCGAGATTCCTCCCTTTCGGCCCTGAACCATATGGGACAACTTGAGGCAGAAGAAGACGAACTTTTTTCAACGTCTCGGAATTGCTTAGAAACTCACCCACCCTCCTCATTTCACGTGAGGATTGCAGAATGCATGAACTTGTTTCGAGATTCCTCCCTTTTGGCCCTGAACCATATGGGACAACTTGAGGTAGAAGAAGACGAACTTTTTTCAACGACTCCGAATTGCGTGGAAACTCACCCACCCTCCTCATTTCTCGTGAGGATTCCAGAATGCATGAACTTTTTTCGAGATTCCTCCGTTTGGGCCCTGAACCATTTGGGACAACTTGAGGCAGAAGAAGACGAACTTTTTTCAACGTCTCGGAATTGCTTGGAAACTCACCCACCCTCCTCATTTCTCGTGAGGATTCCAGAATGCATGAGCTTGTTTCGAGATTCCTCCGTTTGGGCCCTGAACCATTTGGCAAGACTTGAGGCAGAAGAAAACGAACTTTTTTCAACGACTCCGAATTGCGTGGAAACTCACCCACCCTCCTCATTTCTCGTGAGGTTTCCAGAATGCATGAACTTGTTTCGAGATTCCTCCCTTTGGGCCCTGAACCATATGGGACAACTTGAGGCAGAAGAAGACGAACTTTTTTCAACGTCTCCGAATTGCGTGGAAACTCACCCACCCTCCTCATTTCTCGTGAGGACTCCAGAATGCATGAACTTGTTTCGAGATTCCTCCGTTTGGGCTCTGAACCATTTGGGACAACTTGAGGCAGAAGAAGACGAACTTTTTTCTACGACTCCGAATTGCGTGGAAACTCACCCACCCTCCTCATTTCTCGTGAGGATACCAGAATGCATGAACTTGTTTCGAGATTCCTCCGTTTGGGCCCTGAACCATTTGGGACAACTTGAGGCAGAAGAAGACGAACTTTTTTCAACGACTCCGAATTGCGTGGAAACTCACCCACCCTCCTCATTTCTCGTGAGGATTCCAGAATGCATGAACTTGTTTCGAGATTCCTCCCTTTGGGCCCTGAACCATATGGGACAACTTGAGGCAGAAGAAGACGAACTTTTTTCAACGTCTCCGAATTGCGTGGAAACTCACCCACCCTCCTCATTTCTCGTGAGGATTCCAGAATGCATGAACTTGTTTCGAGATTCTTCCCTTTGGGCCTTGAACCATTTGGGACAACTTGAGGCAGAAGAAGACGAACTTTTTTCAACGTCTCGGAATTGCTTGGAAACTCACCCACCCTCCTCATTTCTCGTGAGGATTCCAGAATGCATGAGCTTGTTTCGAGATTCCTCCGTTTGGGCCCTGAACCATTTGGGACAACTTGAGGCAGAAGAAGACGAACTTTTTTCAACGTCTCGGAATTGGTTGGAAACTCACCCACCCTCCTCATTTCTCGTGAGGATTCCAGAATGCATGAACTTGTTTCGAGATTCCTCCGTTTGGGCCCTGAACCATTTGGCAAGACTTGAGGCAGAAGAAAACGAACTTTTTTCAACGACTCCGAATTGCGTGGAAACTCACCCACCCTCCTAATTTCTCGTGAGGTTTCCAGAATGCATGAACTTGTTTCGAGATTCCTCCCTTTTGGCCCTGAACCATATGGGACAACTTGAGGCAGAAGAAGACGAACTTTTTTCAACGACTCCGAATTGCGTGGAAACTCACCCAACCTCCTCATTTCTCGTGAGGATTCCAGAATGCATGAACTTTTTTCGAGATTCCTCTGTTTGGGCCCTGAACCATTTGGGACAACTTGAGGCAGAAGAAGAAGAACTTTTTTCAACGACTCCGAATTGCGTGGAAACTCACCCACCCTCCTCATTTATCGTGAGGATTCCAGAATGCATGAACTTGTTTCGAGATTCCTCCCTTTCGGCCCTGAACCATATGGACAACTTGAGGCAGAAGAAGACGAACTTTTTTCAACGTCTCGGAATTGCTTAGAAACTCACCCACCCTCCTCATTTCACGTGAGGATTCCAGAATGCATGAACTTGTTTCGAGATTCCTCCCTTTTGGCCCTGAACCATATGGGACAACTTGAGGGAGAAGAAGACGAACTTTTTTCAACGACTCCGAATTGCGTGGAAACTCACCCACCCTCCTCATTTCTCGTGAGGATTCCAGAATGCATGAACTTTTTTCGAGATTCCTCCGTTTGGGCCCTGAACCATTTGGGACAACTTGAGGCAGAAGAAGACGAACTTTTTTCAACGACTCCGAATTGCGTGGAAACTCACCCACCCTCCTCATTTCTCGTGAGGATACCAGAATGCATGAACTTGTTTCGAGATTCCTCCGTTTGGGCCCTGAACCATTTGGGACAACTTGAGGCAGAAGAAGACGAACTTTTTTCAACGACTCCGAATTGCGTGGAAACTCACCCACCCTCCTCATTTCTCGTGAGGATTCCAGAATGCATGAACTTGTTTCGAGATTCCTCCCTTTGGGCCCTGAACCATATGGGACAACTTGAGGCAGAAGAAGACGAACTTTTTTCAACGTCCCCGAATTGCGTGGAAACTCACCCACCCTCCTCATTTCTCGTGAGGATTCCAGAATGCATGAACTTGTTTCGAGATTCCTCCCTTTGAGCCCTGAACCATTTGGGACAACTTGAGGCAGAAGAAGACGAACTTTTTTCAACGTCTCGGAATTGCTTGGAAACTCACCCACCCTCCTCATTTCTCGTGAGGATTCCAGAATGCATGAGCTTGTTTCGAGATTCCTCCGTTTGGGCCCTGAACCATTTGGGACAACTTGAGGCAGAAGAAGACGAACTTTTTCCAACGTCTCGGAATTGCTTGGAAACTCACCCACCCTCCTCATTTCTCGTGAGGATTCCAGAATGCATGAACTTGTTTCGAGATTCCTCCGGTTGGGCCCTGAACCATTTGGCACAACTAGAGGCAGAAGAAGACGAACTTTTTTCAACGTCTCGGAATTGGTTGGAAACTCACCCACCCTCCTCATTTCTCGTGAGGATTCCAGAATGCATGAACTTGTTTCGAGATTCCTCCGTTTGGGCCCTGAACCATTTGGCAAGACTTGAGGCAGAAGAAAACGAACTTTTTTCAACGACTCCGAATTGCGTGGAAACTCACCCACCCTCCTCATTTCTCGTGAGGTTTCCAGAATGCATGAACTTGTTTCGAGATTCCTCCCTTTGGGCCCTGAACCATTTGGGACAACGTGAGGCAGAAGAAGACGAACTTTTTTCAACGTCTCGGAATTGCGTGGAAACTCACCCACCCTCCTCATTTCTCGTGAGGATTCCAGAATGCATGAACTTGTTTCCAGATTCCTCCCTTTGGGCCCTGAACCATATGGGACAACTTGAGGCAGAAGAAGACGAACTTTTTTCAACGTCTCGGAATTGCTTGGAAACTCACCCAGCCTCCTCATTTCTCGTGAGGATTCCAGAATGCATGAACTTGTTTCGAGATTCCTCCGATTGGGCCCTGAACCATTTGGGACAACTTGAGGCAGAAGAAGACAAACTTTTTTCAACGTCTCGGAATTGCTTAGAAACTCACCCACCCTCCTCATTTCTCGTGAGGATTCCAGAATGCATGAACTTGTTTCCAGATTCCTCCGTTTGGGCCCTGAACCATTTGGGACAACTTGAGGCAGAAGAAGACGAACTTTTTTCAACGTCTCGGAATTGCTTGGAAACTCACCCACCCTCCTCATTTCTCGTGAGGATTCCAGAATGCATGAACTTGTTTCGAGATTCCTCCGGTTGGGCCCTGAACCATTTGGGACAACTTGAGGCAGAAGAAGACGAACTTTTTTCAACGTCTCGGAATTGCTTAGAAACTCACCCACCCTCCTCATTTCTCGTGAGGATTCCAGAATGCATGAACTTGTTTCGAGATTCCTCCCTTTGGGCCCTGAACCATATGGGACAACTTGAGGCAGAAGAAGACGAACTTTTTTCAACGTCTCCGAATTGCGTGGAAACTCACCCACCCTCCTCATTTCTCGTGAGGATTCCAGAATGCATGAACTTGTTTCGAGATTCCTCCCTTTGGGCCCTGAACCATTTGGGACAACTTGAGGCAGAAGAAGACGAACTTTTTTCAACGACTCGGAATTGCTTGGAAACTCACCCACCCTCCTCATTTCTCGTGAGGATTCCAGAATGCATGAGCTTGTTTCGAGATTCCTCCGTTTGGGCCCTGAACCATTTGGGACAACTTGAGGCAGAAGAAGACGAACTTTTTCCAACGTCTCGGAATTGCTTGGAAACTCACCCACCCTCCTCATTTCTCGTGAGGATTCCAGAATGCATGAACTTGTTTCGAGATTCCTCCCTTTTGGCCCTGAACCATATGGGACAACTTGAGGGAGAAGAAGACGAACTTTTTTCAACGACTCCGAATTGCGTGGAAACTCACCCACCCTCCTCATTTCTCGTGAGGATTCCAGAATGCATGAACTTTTTTCGAGATTCCTCCGTTTGGGCCCTGAACCATTTGGGACAACTTGAGGCAGAAGAAGACGAACTTTTTTCAACGACTCCGAATTGCGTGGAAACTCACCCACCCTCCTCATTTCTCGTGAGGATACCAGAATGCATGAACTTGTTTCGAGATTCCTCCGTTTGGGCCCTGAACCATTTGGGACAACTTGAGGCAGAAGAAGACGAACTTTTTTCAACGACTCCGAATTGCGTGGAAACTCACCCACCCTCCTCATTTCTCGTGAGGATTCCAGAATGCATGAACTTGTTTCGAGATTCCTCCCTTTGGGCCCTGAACCATATGGGACAACTTGAGGCAGAAGAAGACGAACTTTTTTCAACGTCTCCGAATTGCGTGGAAACTCACCCACCCTCCTCATTTCTCGTGAGGATTCCAGAATGCATGAACTTGTTTCGAGATTCCTCCCTTTGGGCCCTGAACCATTTGGGACAACTTGAGGCAGAAGAAGACGAACTTTTTTCAACGTCTCGGAATTGCTTGGAAACTCACCCACCCTCCTCATTTCTCGTGAGGATTCCAGAATGCATGAGCTTGTTTCGAGATTCCTCCGTTTGGGCCCTGAACCATTTGGCAAGACTTGAGGCAGAAGAAAACGAACTTTTTTCAACGACTCCGAATTGCGTGGAAACTCACCCACCCTCCTCATTTCTCGTGAGGTTTCCAGAATGCATGAACTTGTTTCGAGTTCCTCCCTTTGGGCCCTGAACCATTTGGGCAACTTGAGGCAGAAGAAGACGAACTTTTTCCAACGTCTCGGAATTGCTTGGAAACTCACCCACCCTCCTCATTTCTCGTGAGGATTCCAGAATGCATGAACTTGTTTCGAGATTCCTCCGGTTGGGCCCTGAACCATTTGGCACAACTAGAGGCAGAAGAAGACGAACTTTTTTCAACGTCTCGGAATTGGTTGGAAACTCACCCACCCTCCTCATTTCTCGTGAGGATTCCAGAATGCATGAACTTGTTTCGAGATTCCTCCGTTTGGGCCCTGAACCATTTGGCAAGACTTGAGGCAGAAGAAAACGAACTTTTTTCAACGACTCCGAATTGCGTGGAAACTCACCCACCCTCCTCATTTCTCGTGAGGTTTCCAGAATGCATGAACTTGTTTCGAGATTCCTCCCTTTGGGCCCTGAACCATTTGGGACAACTTGAGGCAGAAGAAGACGAACTTTTTTCAACGTCTCGGAATTGCGTGGAAACTCACCCACCCTCCTCATTTCTCGTGAGGATTCCAGAATGCATGAACTTGTTTCCAGATTCCTCCCATTGGGCCCTGAACCATATGGGACAACTTGAGGCAGAAGAAGACGAACTTTTTTCAACGTCTCGGAATTGCTTGGAAACTCACCCAGCCTCCTCATTTCTCGTGAGGATTCCAGAATGCATGAACTTGTTTCGAGATTCCTCCGATTGGGCCCTGAACCATTTGGGACAACTTGAGGCAGAAGAAGACGAACTTTTTTCAACGTCTCGGAATTGCTTAGAAACTCACCCACCCTCCTCATTTCTCGTGAGGATTCCAGAATGCATGAACTTGTTTCCAGATTCCTCCGTTTGGGCCCTGAACCATTTGGGACAACTTGAGGCAGAAGAAGACGAACTTTTTTCAACGTCTCGGAATTGCTTGGAAACTCACCCACCCTCCTCATTTCTCGTGAGGATTCCAGAATGCATGAACTTGTTTCGAGATTCCTCCGGTTGGGCCCTGAACCATTTGGGACAACTTGAGGCAGAAGAAGACGAACTTTTTTCAACGTCTCGGAATTGCTTAGAAACTCACCCACCCTCCTCATTTCTCGTGAGGATTCCAGAATGCATGAACTTGTTTCGAGATTCCTCCCTTTGGGCCCTGAACCATATGGGACAACTTGAGGCAGAAGAAGACGAACTTTTTTCAACGTCTCCGAATTGCGTGGAAACTCACCCACCCTCCTCATTTCTCGTGAGGATTCCAGAATGCATGAACTTGTTTCGAGATTCCTCCCTTTGGGCCCTGAACCATTTGGGACAACTTGAGGCAGAAGAAGACGAACTTTTTTCAACGACTCGGAATTGCTTGGAAACTCACCCACCCTCCTCATTTCTCGTGAGGATTCCAGAATGCATGAGCTTGTTTCGAGATTCCTCCGTTTGGGCCCTGAACCATTTGGGACAACTTGAGGCAGAAGAAGACGAACTTTTTCCAACGTCTCGGAATTGCTTGGAAACTCACCCACCCTCCTCATTTCTCGTGAGGATTCCAGAATGCATGAACTTGTTTCGAGATTCCTCCGGTTGGGCCCTGAACCATTTGGCACAACTAGAGGCAGAAGAAGACGAACTTTTTTCAACGTCTCGGAATTGCTTAGAAACTCACCCACCCTCCTCATTTCTCGTGAGGATTCCAGAATGCATGAACTTGTTTCGAGATTCCTCCGTTTGGGCCCTGAACCATTTGGCAAGACTTGAGGCAGAAGAAAACGAACTTTTTTCAACGACTCCGAATTGCGTGGAAACTCACCCACCCTCCTCATTTCTCGTGAGGTTTCCAGAATGCATGAACTTGTTTCGAGATTCCTCCCTTTGGGCCCTGAACCATTTGGGACAACTTGAGGCAGAAGAAGACGAACTTTTTTCAACGTCTCGGAATTGCGTGGAAACTCACCCACCCTCCTCATTTCTCGTGAGGATTCCAGAATGCATGAACTTGTTTCCAGATTCCTCCCATTGGGCCCTGAACCATATGGGACAACTTGAGGCAGAAGAAGACGAACTTTTTTCAACGTCTCGGAATTGCTTGGAAACTCACCCAGCCTCCTCATTTCTCGTGAGGATTCCAGAATGCATGAACTATTTTCGAGATTCCTCCGATTGGGCCCTGAACCATTTGGGACAACTTGAGGCAGAAGAAGACGAACTTTTTTCAACGTCTCGGAATTGCTTAGAAACTCACCCACCCTCCTCATTTCTCGTGAGGATTCCAGAATGCATGAACTTGTTTCCAGATTCCTCCGTTTGGGCCCTGAACCATTTGGGACAACTTGAGGCAGAAGAAGACGAACTTTTTTCAACGTCTCGGAATTGCTTGGAAACTCACCCACCCTCCTCATTTCTCGTGAGGATTCCAGAATGCATGAACTTGTTTCGAGATTCCTCCGGTTGGGCCCTGAACCATTTGGGACAACTTGAGGCAGAAGAAGACGAACTTTTTTCAACGTCTCGGAATTGCTTAGAAACTCACCCACCCTCCTCATTTCTCGTGAGGATTCCAGAATGCATGAACTTGTTTCGAGATTCCTCCCTTTGGGCCCTGAACCATATGGGACAACTTGAGGCAGAAGAAGACGAACTTTTTTCAACGTCTCCGAATTGCGTGGAAACTCACCCACCCTCCTCATTTCTCGTGAGGATTCCAGAATGCATGAACTTGTTTCGAGATTCCTCCCTTTGGGCCCTGAACCATTTGGGACAACTTGAGGCAGAAGAAGACGAACTTTTTTCAACGACTCGGAATTGCTTGGAAACTCACCCACCCTCCTCATTTCTCGTGAGGATTCCAGAATGCATGAGCTTGTTTCGAGATTCCTCCGTTTGGGCCCTGAACCATTTGGGACAACTTGAGGCAGAAGAAGACGAACTTTTTCCAACGTCTCGGAATTGCTTGGAAACTCACCCACCCTCCTCATTTCTCGTGAGGATTCCAGAATGCATGAACTTGTTTCGAGATTCCTCCGGTTGGGCCCTGAACCATTTGGCACAACTAGAGGCAGAAGAAGACGAACTTTTTTCAACGTCTCGGAATTGGTTGGAAACTCACCCACCCTCCTCATTTCTCGTGAGGATTCCAGAATGCATGAACTTGTTTCGAGATTCCTCCGTTTGGGCCCTGAACCATTTGGCAAGACTTGAGGCAGAAGAAAACGAACTTTTTTCAACGACTCCGAATTGCGTGGAAACTCACCCACCCTCCTCATTTCTCGTGAGGTTTCCAGAATGCATGAACTTGTTTCGAGATTCCTCCCTTTGGGCCCTGAACCATTTGGGACAACTTGAGGCAGAAGAAGACGAACTTTTTTCAACGTCTCGGAATTGCGTGGAAACTCACCCACCCTCCTCATTTCTCGTGAGGATTCCAGAATGCATGAACTTGTTTCCAGATTCCTCCCTTTGGGCCCTGAACCATAAGGGACAACTTGAGGCAGAAGAAGACGAACTTTTTTCAACGTCTCGGAATTGCTTGGAAACTAACCCATCCTCCTCATTTCTCGTGAGGATTCCAGAATGCATGAACTTGTTTCGAGATTCCTCCGGTTGGGCCCTGAACCATTTGGGACAACTTGAGGCAGAAGAAGACGAACTTTTTGCAACGTCTCGGAATTGGTTGGAAACTCACCCACCCTCCTCATTTCTCGTGAGGATTCCAGAATGCATGAACATGTTTCGAGATTCCTCCGTTAGGGCCCTGAACCATTTGGCAAGACTTGAGGCAGAAGAAAACGAACTTTTTTCAACGACTCCGAATTGCGTGGAAACTCACCCACCCTCCTCATTTCTCGTGAGGTTTCCAGAATGCATGAACTTGTTTCCAGATTCCTCCCTTTCGGCCCTGAACCATATGGGACAACTTGAGGCAGAAGAAGACGAACTTTTTTCAACGTCTCGGAATTGCTTAGAAACTCACCCACCCTCCTCATTTCTCGTGAGGATTCCAGAATGCATGAACTTGTTTCGAGATTCCTCCCTTTTGGCCCTGAACCATATGGGACAACTTGAGGCAGAAGAAGACGAACTTTTTTCAACGACTCCGAATTGCGTGGAAACTCACCCACCCTCCTCATTTCTCGTGAGGATTCCAGAATGCATGAACTTTTTTCGAGATTCCTCTGTTTGGGCCCTGAACCATTTGGGACAACTTGAGGCAGAAGAAGAAGAACTTTTTTCAACGACTCCGAATTGCGTGGAAACTCACCCACCCTCCTCATTTCTCGTGAGGATTCCAGAATGCATGAACTTGTTTCGAGATTCCTCCCTTTCGGCCCTGAACCATATGGGACAACTTGAGGCAGAAGAAGACGAACTTTTTTCAACGTCTCGGAATTGCTTGGAAACTCACCCACCCTCCTCATTTCTCGTGAGGATTCCAGAATGCATGAACTTGTTTCGAGATTCCTCCGGTTGGGCCCTGAACCATTTGGGACAACTTGAGGCAGAAGAAGACGAACTTTTTTCAACGTCTCGGAATTGCTTAGAAACTCACCCACCCTCCTCATTTCACGTGAGGATTCCAGAATGCATGAACTTGTTTCGAGATTCCTCCCTTTTGGCCCTGAACCATATGGGACAACTTGAGGCAGAAGAAGACGAACTTTTTTCAACGACTCCGAATTGCGTGGAAACTCACCCACCCTCCTCATTTCTCGTGAGGATTCCAGAATGCATGAACTTTTTTCGAGATTCCTCCGTTTGGGCCCTGAACCATTTGGGACAACTTGAGGCAGAAGAAGACGAACTTTTTTCAACGACTCCGAATTGCGTGGAAACTCACCCACCCTCCTCATTTCTCGTGAGGATACCAGAATGCATGAACTTGTTTCGAGATTCCTCCGTTTGGGCCCTGAACCATTTGGGACAACTTGAGGCAGAAGAAGACGAACTTTTTTCAACGTCCCCGAATTGCGTGGAAACTCACCCACCCTCCTCATTTCTCGTGAGGATTCCAGAATGCATGAACTTGTTTCGAGATTCCTCCCTTTGGGCCCTGAACCATATGGGACAACTTGAGGCAGAAGAAGACGAACTTTTTTCAACGTCTCCGAATTGCGTGGAAACTCACCCACCCTCCTCATTTCTCGTGAGGATTCCAGAATGCATGAACTTGTTTCGAGATTCCTCCCTTTGGGCCCTGAACCATTTGGGACAACTTGAGGCAGAAGAAGACGAACTTTTTTCAACGTCTCGGAATTGCTTGGAAACTCACCCACCCTCCTCATTTCTCGTGAGGATTCCAGAATGCATGAGCTTGTTTCGAGATTCCTCCGTTTGGGCCCTGAACCATTTGGGACAACTTGAGGCAGAAGAAGACGAACTTTTTTCAACGTCTCGGAATTGCTTGGAAACTCACCCACCCTCCTCATTTCTCGTGAGGATTCCAGAATGCATGAACTTGTTTCGAGATTCCTCCGGTTGGGCCCTGAACCATTTGGCACAACTTGAGGCAGTAGAAGACGAACTTTTTTCAACGTCTCGGAATTGGTTGGAAACTCACCCACCCTCCTCATTTCTCGTGAGGATTCCAGAATGCATGAACTTGTTTCGAGATTCCTCCGTTTGGGCCCTGAACCATTAGGCAAGACTTGAGGCAGAAGAAAACGAACTTTTTTCAACGACTCCGAATTGCGTGGAAACTCACCCACCCTCCTCATTTCTCGTGAGGTTTCCAGAATGCATGAACTTGTTTCGAGATTCCTCCCTTTGGGCCCTGAACCATTTGGGACAACTTGAGGCAGAAGAAGACGAACTTTTTTCAACGTCTCGGAATTGGTTGGAAACTCACCCACCCTCCTCATTTCTCGTGAGGATTCCAGAATGCATGAACTTGTTTCTAGATTCCTCCCTTTTGGCCCTGAACCATTTGGGACAACTTGAGCCAGAAGAAGACGAACTTTTTTCAACGTCTCGGAATTGCTTCGAAACTCACCCACCCTCCTCATTTCTCGTGAGGATTCCAGAATGCATGAACTTGTTTCGAGATTCCTCCGTTTGGGCCCTGAACCATTTGGGACAACTTGAGGCAGAAGAAGACGAACTTTTTTCAACGTCTCGGAATTGCTTGGAAACTCACCCACCCTCCTCATTTCTCGTGAGGATTCCAGAATGCATGAACTTGTTTCGAGATTCCTCCGGTTGGGCCCTGAACCATTTGGGACAACTTGAGGCAGAAGAAGACGAACTTTTTTCAACGTCTCGGAATTGGTTGGAAACTCACCCACCCTCCTCATTTCTCGTGAGGATTCCAGAATGCATGAACATGTTTCGAGATTCCTCCGTTAGGGCCCTGAACCATTTGGCAAGACTTTAGGCAGAAGAAAACGAACTTTTTTCAACGACTCCGAATTGCGTGGAAACTCACACACCCTCCTCATTTCTCGTGAGGATTCCAGAATGCATGAACATGTTTCGAGATTCCTCCGTTAGGGCCCTGAACCATTTGGGACAACTTGAGGCAGAAGAAGACGAACTTTTTTCAACGTCTCGGAATTGCTTGGAAACTCACCCACCCTCCTCATTTCTCGTGAGGATTCCAGAATGCATGAGCTTGTTTCGAGATTCCTCCGTTTGGGCCCTGAACCATTTGGGACAACTTGAGGCAGAAAAGACGAACTTTTTTCAACGTCTCGGAATTGGTTGGAAACTCACCCACCCTCCTCATTTCTCGTGAGGATTCCAGAATGCATGAACTTGTTTCAAGATTCCTCCGGTTGGGCCCTGAACCATTTGGCACAACTTGAGGCAGAAGAAGACGAACTTTTTTCAACGTCTCGGAATTGGTTGGAAACTCACCCACCCTCCTCATTTCTCGTGAGGATTCCAGAATGCATGAACTTGTTTCGAGATTCCTCCGTTTGGGCCCTGAACCATTTGGCAAGACTTGAGGCAGAAGAAAACGACCTTTTTTCAACGACTCCGAATTGCGTGGAAACTCACCCACCCTCCTCATTTCTCGTGAGGTTTCCAGAATGCATGAACTTGTTTCGAGATTCCTCCCTTTGGGCCCTGAACCATTTGGGACAACTTGAGGCAGAAGAAGACGAACTTTTTTCAACGTCTCGGAATTGCGTGGAAACTCACCCACCCTCCTCATTTCTCGTGAGGATTCCAGAATGCATGAACTTGTTTCCAGATTCCTCCCTTTCGGCCCTGAACCATATGGGACAACTTGAGGCAGAAGAAGACGAACTTTTTTCAACGTCTCGGAATTGCTTGGAAACTCACCCACCCTCCTCATTTCTCGTGAGGATTCCAGAATGCATGAACTTGTTTCGAGATTCCTCCGGTTGGGCCCTGAACCATTTGGGACAACTTGAGGCAAAAGAAGACGAACTTTTTTCAACGTCTCGGAATTGCTTGGAAACTCACCCACCCTCCTCATTTCTCGTGAGGATTCCAGAATGCATGAACTTGTTTCGAGATTCCTCCGGTTGGGCCCTGAACCATTTGGGACAACTTGAGGCAGAAGAAGACGAACTTTTTGCAACGTCTCGGAATTGGTTGGAAACTCACCCACCCTCCTCATTTCTCGTGAGGATTCCAGAATGCATGAACATGTTTCGAGATTCCTCCGTTAGGGCCCTGAACCATTTGGCAAGACTTTAGGCAGAAGAAAACGAACTTTTTTCAACGACTCCGAATTGCGTGGAAACTCACACACCCTCCTCATTTCTCGTGAGGATTCCAGAATGCATGAACATGTTTCGAGATTCCTCCGTTAGGGCCCTGAACCATTTGGGACAACTTGAGGCAGAAGAAGACGAACTTTTTTCAACGTCTCGGAATTGCTTGGAAACTCACCCACCCTCCTCATTTCTCGTGAGGATTCCAGAATGCATGAGCTTGTTTCGAGATTCCTCCGTTTGGGCCCTGAACCATTTGGGACAACTTGAGGCAGAAGAAGACGAACTTTTTTCAACGTCTCGGAATTGGTTGGAAACTCACCCACCCTCCTCATTTCTCGTGAGGATTCCAGAATGCATGAACTTGTTTCAATATTCCTCCGGTTGGGCCCTGAACCATTTGGCACAACTTGAGGCAGAAGAAGACGAACTTTTTTCAACGTCTCGGAATTGGTTGGAAACTCACCCACCCTCCTCATTTCTCGTGAGGATTCCAGAATGCATGAACTTGTTTCGAGATTCCTCCGTTTGGGCCCTGAACCATTTGGCAAGACTTGAGGCAGAAGAAAACGACCTTTTTTCAACGACTCCGAATTGCGTGGAAACTCACCCACCCTCCTCATTTCTCGTGAGGTTTCCAGAATGCATGAACTTGTTTCGAGATTCCTCCCTTTGGGCCCTGAACCATTTGGGACAACTTGAGGCAGAAGAAGACGAACTTTTTTCAACGTCTCGGAATTGCGTGGAAACTCACCCACCCTCCTCATTTCTCGTGAGGATTCCAGAATGCATGAACTTGTTTCGAGATTCCTCCCTTTCGGCCCTGAACCATATGGGACAACTTGAGGCAGAAGAAGACGAACTTTTTTCAACGTCTCGGAATTGCTTGGAAACTCACCCACCCTCCTCATTTCTCGTGAGGATTCCAGAATGCATGAACTTGTTTCGAGATTCCTCCGGTTGGGCCCTGAACCATTTGGGACAACTTGAGGCAGAAGAAGACGAACTTTTTTCAACGTCTCGGAATTGCTTGGAAACTCACCCACCCTCCTCATTTCTCGTGAGGATTCCAGAATGCATGAACTTGTTTCGAGATTCCTCCGGTTGGGCCCTGAACCATTTGGGACAACTTGAGGCAGAAGAAGACGAACTTTTTGCAACGTCTCGGAATTGGTTGGAAACTCACCCACCCTCCTCATTTCTCGTGAGGATTCCAGAATGCATGAACATGTTTCGAGATTCCTCCGTTAGGGCCCTGAACCATTTGGCAAGACTTGAGGCAGAAGAAAACGAACTTTTTTCAACGACTCCGAATTGCGTGGAAACTCACCCACCCTCCTCATTTCTCGTGAGGTTTCCAGAATGCATGAACTTGTTTCCAGATTCCTCCCTTTCGGCCCTGAACCATATGGGACAACTTGAGGCAGAAGAAGACGAACTTTTTTCAACGTCTCGGAATTGCTTAGAAACTCACCCACCCTCCTCATTTCTCGTGAGGATTCCAGAATGCATGAACTTGTTTCGAGATTCCTCCCTTTTGGCCCTGAACCATATGGGACAACTTGAGGCAGAAGAAGACGAACTTTTTTCAACGACTCCGAATTGCGTGGAAACTCACCCACCCTCCTCATTTCTCGTGAGGATTCCAGAATGCATGAACTTTTTTCGAGATTCCTCTGTTTGGGCCCTGAACCATTTGGGACAACTTGAGGCAGAAGAAGAAGAACTTTTTTCAACGACTCCGAATTGCGTGGAAACTCACCCACCCTCCTCATTTCTCGTGAGGATTCCAGAATGCATGAACTTGTTTCGAGATTCCTCCCTTTCGGCCCTGAACCATATGGGACAACTTGAGGCAGAAGAAGACGAACTTTTTTCAACGTCTCGGAATTGCTTGGAAACTCACCCACCCTCCTCATTTCTCGTGAGGATTCCAGAATGCATGAACTTGTTTCGAGATTCCTCCGGTTGGGCCCTGAACCATTTGGGACAACTTGAGGCAGAAGAAGACGAACTTTTTTCAACGTCTCGGAATTGCTTAGAAACTCACCCACCCTCCTCATTTCACGTGAGGATTCCAGAATGCATGAACTTGTTTCGAGATTCCTCCGGTTGGGCCCTGAACCATTTGGGACAACTTGAGGCAGAAGAAGACGAACTTTTTTCAACGTCTCGGAATTGCTTGGAAACTCACCCACCCTCCTCATTTCTCGTGAGGATTCCAGAATGCATGAACTTGTTTCGAGATTCCTCCGGTTGGGCCCTGAACCATTTGGGACAACTTGAGGCAGAAGAAGACGAACTTTTTGCAACGTCTCGGAATTGGTTGGAAACTCACCCACCCTCCTCATTTCTCGTGAGGATTCCAGAATGCATGAACATGTTTCGAGATTCCTCCGTTAGGGCCCTGAACCATTTGGCAAGACTTGAGGCAGAAGAAAACGAACTTTTTTCAACGACTCCGAATTGCGTGGAAACTCACCCACCCTCCTCATTTCTCGTGAGGTTTCCAGAATGCATGAACTTGTTTCCAGATTCCTCCCTTTCGGCCCTGAACCATATGGGACAACTTGAGGCAGAAGAAGACGAACTTTTTTCAACGTCTCGGAATTGCTTAGAAACTCACCCACCCTCCTCATTTCTCGTGAGGATTCCAGAATGCATGAACTTGTTTCGAGATTCCTCCCTTTTGGCCCTGAACCATATGGGACAACTTGAGGCAGAAGAAGACGAACTTTTTTCAACGACTCCGAATTGCGTGGAAACTCACCCACCCTCCTCATTTCTCGTGAGGATTCCAGAATGCATGAACTTTTTTCGAGATTCCTCTGTTTGGGCCCTGAACCATTTGGGACAACTTGAGGCAGAAGAAGAAGAACTTTTTTCAACGACTCCGAATTGCGTGGAAACTCACCCACCCTCCTCATTTCTCGTGAGGATTCCAGAATGCATGAACTTGTTCCGAGATTCCTCCCTTTCGGCCCTGAACCATATGGGACAACTTGAGGCAGAAGAAGACGAACTTTTTTCAACGTCTCCGAATTGCGTGGAAACTCACCCACCCTCCTCATTTCTCGTGAGGATTCCAGAATGCATGAACTTTTTTCGAGATTCCTCTGTTTGGGCCCTGAACCATTTGGGACAACTTGAGGCAGAAGAAGACGAACTTTTTTCAACGTCTCCGAATTGCGTGGAAACTCACCCACCCTCCTCATTTCTCGTGAGGATTCCAGAATGCATGAACTTGTTTCCAGATTCCTCCCTTTCGGCCCTGAACCATATGGGACAACTTGAGGCAGAAGAAGACGAACTTTTTTCAACGTCTCGGAATTGCTTCGAAACTCACCCACCCTCCTCATTTCTCGTGAGGATTCCAGAATGCATGAACTTGTTTCCAGATTCCTCCCTTTCGGCCCTGAACCATATGGGACAACTTGAGGCAGAAGAAGACGAACTTTTTTCAACGTCTCGGAATTGCTTGGAAACTCACCCACCCTCCTCATTTCTCGTGAGGATTCCAGAATGCATGAACTTGTTTCGAGATTCCTCCGGTTGGGCCCTGAACCATTTGGGACAACTTGAGGCAGAAGAAGACGAACTTTTTTCAACGTCTCGGAATTGCGTCGAAACTCACCCACCCTCCTCATTTCTCGTGAGGATTCCAGAATGCATGAACTTTTTTCGAGATTCCTCCGTTTGGGCCCTGAACCATTTGGGACAACTTGAGGCAGAAGAAGACGAACTTTTTTCAACGACTCCGAATTGCGTGGAAACTCACCCACCCTCCTCATTTCTCGTGAGGATAAGAGAATGCATGAACTTGTTTCGAGATTCCTCCGTTTGGGCGCTGAACCATTTGGGACAACTTGAGGCAGAAGAAGACGAACTTTTTTCAACGACTCCGAATTGCGTGGAAACTCACCCACCCTCCTCATTTCTCGTGAGGATTCCAGAATGCATGAACTTGTTTCGAGATTCCTCCCTTTGGGCCCTGAACCATATGGGACAACTTGAGGCAGAAGAAGACGAACTTTTTTCAACGTCTCCGAATTGCGTGGAAACTCACCCACCCTCCTCATTTCTCGTGAGGATTCCAGAATGCATGAACTTGTTTCGAGATTCCTCCCTTTGGGCCCTGAACCATTTGGGACAACTTGAGGCAGAAGAAGACGAACTTTTTTCAACGTCTCGGAATTGCTTGGAAACTCACCCACCCTCCTCATTTCTCGTGAGGATTCCAGAATGCATGAGCTTGTTTCGAGATTCCTCCGTTTGGGCCCTGAACCATTTGGGACAACTTGAGGCAGAAGAAGACGAACTTTTTTCAACGTCTCGGAATTGCTTGGAAACTCACCCACCCTCCTCATTTCTCGTGAGGATTCCAGAATGCATGAACTTGTTTCGAGATTCCTCCGGTTGGGCCCTGAACCATTTGGCACAACTTGAGGCAGTAGAAGACGAACTTTTTTCAACGTCTCGGAATTGGTTGGAAACTCACCCACCCTCCTCATTTCTCGTGAGGATTCCAGAATGCATGAACTTGTTTCGAGATTCCTCCGTTTGGGCCCTGAACCATTTGGCAAGACTTGAGGCAGAAGAAAACGAACTTTTTTCAACGACTCCGAATTGCGTGGAAACTCACCCACCCTCCTCATTTCTCGTGAGGTTTCCAGAATGCATGAACTTGTTTCGAGATTCCTCCCTTTGGGCCCTGAACCATTTGGGACAACTTGAGGCAGAAGAAGACGAACTTTTTTCAACGTCTCGGAATTGGTTGGAAACTCACCCACCCTCCTCATTTCTCGTGAGGATTCCAGAATGCATGAACTTGTTTCAAGATTCCTCCGGTTGGGCCCTGAACCATTTGGCACAACTTGAGGCAGAAGAAGACGAACTTTTTTCAACGTCTCGGAATTGGTTGGAAACTCACCCACCCTCCTCATTTCTCGTGAGGATTCCAGAATGCATGAACTTGTTTCGAGATTCCTCCGTTTGGGCCCTGAACCATTTGGCAAGACTTGAGGCAGAAGAAAACGAATTTTTTTCAACGACTCCGAATTGCGTGGAAACTCACCCACCCTCCTCATTTCTCGTGAGGTTTCCAGAATGCATGAACTTGTTTCGAGATTCCTCCCTTTGGGCCCTGAACCATTTGGGACAACTTGAGGCAGAAGAAGACGAACTTTTTTCAACGTCTCGGAATTGCGTGGAAACTCACCCACCCTCCTCATTTCTCGTGAGGATTCCAGAATGCATGAACTTGTTTCCAGATTCCTCCCTTTCGGCCCTGAACCATATGGGACAACTTGAGGCAGAAGAAGACGAACTTTTTTCAACGTCTCGGAATTGCTTGGAAACTCACCCACCCTCCTCATTTCTCGTGAGGATTCCAGAATGCATGAACTTGTTTCGAGATTCCTCCGGTTGGGCCCTGAACCATTTGGGACAACTTGAGGCAGAAGAAGACGAACTTTTTTCAACGTCTCGGAATTGCTTGGAAACTCACCCACCCTCCTCATTTCTCGTGAGGATTCCAGAATGCATGAACTTGTTTCGAGATTCCTCCGGTTGGGCCCTGAACCATTTGGGACAACTTGAGGCAGAAGAAGACGAACTTTTTGCAACGTCTCGGAATTGGTTGGAAACTCACCCACCCTCCTCATTTCTCGTGAGGATTCCAGAATGCATGAACATGTTTCGAGATTCCTCCGTTAGGGCCCTGAACCATTTGGCAAGACTTGAGGCAGAAGAAAACGAACTTTTTTCAACGACTCCGAATTGCGTGGAAACTCACCCACCCTCCTCATTTCTCGTGAGGTTTCCAGAATGCATGAACTTGTTTCCAGATTCCTCCCTTTCGGCCCTGAACCATATGGGACAACTTGAGGCAGAAGAAGACGAACTTTTTTCAACGTCTCGGAATTGCTTAGAAACTCACCCACCCTCCTCATTTCTCGTGAGGATTCCAGAATGCATGAACTTGTTTCGAGATTCCTCCCTTTTGGCCCTGAACCATATGGGACAACTTGAGGCAGAAGAAGACGAACTTTTTTCAACGACTCCGAATTGCGTGGAAACTCACCCACCCTCCTCATTTCTCGTGAGGATTCCAGAATGCATGAACTTTTTTCGAGATTCCTCTGTTTGGGCCCTGAACCATTTGGGACAACTTGAGGCAGAAGAAGAAGAACTTTTTTCAACGACTCCGAATTGCGTGGAAACTCACCCACCCTCCTCATTTCTCGTGAGGATTCCAGAATGCATGAACTTGTTTCGAGATTCCTCCCTTTCGGCCCTGAACCATATGGGACAACTTGAGGCAGAAGAAGACGAACTTTTTTCAACGTCTCGGAATTGCTTGGAAACTCACCCACCCTCCTCATTTCTCGTGAGGATTCCAGAATGCATGAACTTGTTTCGAGATTCCTCCGGTTGGGCCCTGAACCATTTGGGACAACTTGAGGCAGAAGAAGACGAACTTTTTTCACTGTCTCGGAATTGCTTAGAAACTCACCCACCCTCCTCATTTCACGTGAGGATTCCAGAATGCATGAACTTGTTTCGAGATTCCTCCCTTTTGGCCCTGAACCATATGGGACAACTTGAGGCAGAAGAAGACGAACTTTTTTCAACGACTCCGAATTGCGTGGAAACTCACCCACCCTCCTCATTTCTCGTGAGGATTCCAGAATGCATGAACTTTTTTCGAGATTCCTCCGTTTGGGCCCTGAACCATTTGGGACAACTTGAGGCAGAAGAAGACGAACTTTTTTCAACGACTCCGAATTGCGTGGAAACTCACCCACCCTCCTCATTTCTCGTGAGGATAAGAGAATGCATGAACTTGTTTCGAGATTCCTCCGTTTGGGCGCTGAACCATTTGGGACAACTTGAGGCAGAAGAAGACGAACTTTTTTCAACGACTCCGAATTGCGTGGAAACTCACCCACCCTCCTCATTTCTCGTGAGGATTCCAGAATGCATGAACTTGTTTCGAGATTCCTCCCTTTGGGCCCTGAACCATATGGGACAACTTGAGGCAGAAGAAGACGAACTTTTTTCAACGTCTCCGAATTGCGTGGAAACTCACCCACCCTCCTCATTTCTCGTGAGGATTCCAGAATGCATGAACTTGTTTCGAGATTCCTCCCTTTGGGCCCTGAACCATTTGGGACAACTTGAGGCAGAAGAAGACGAACTTTTTTCAACGTCTCGGAATTGCTTGGAAACTCACCCACCCTCCTCATTTCTCGTGAGGATTCCAGAATGCATGAGCTTGTTTCGAGATTCCTCCGTTTGGGCCCTGAACCATTTGGGACAACTTGAGGCAGAAGAAGACGAACTTTTTTCAACGTCTCGGAATTGCTTGGAAACTCACCCACCCTCCTCATTTCTCGTGAGGATTCCAGAATGCATGAACTTGTTTCGAGATTCCTCCGGTTGGGCCCTGAACCATTTGGCACAACTTGAGGCAGTAGAAGACGAACTTTTTTCAACGTCTTGGAATTGGTTGGAAACTCACCCACCCTCCTCATTTCTCGTGAGGATTCCAGAATGCATGAACTTGTTTCGAGATTCCTCCGTTTGGGCCCTGAACCATTTGGCAAGACTTGAGGCAGAAGAAAACGAACTTTTTTCAACGACTCCGAATTGCGTGGAAACTCACCCACCCTCCTCATTTCTCGTGAGGTTTCCAGAATGCATGAACTTGTTTCCAGATTCCTCCCTTTCGGCCCTGAACCATATGGGACAACTTGAGGCAGAAGAAGACGAACTTTTTTCAACGTCTCGGAATTGGTTGGAAACTCACCCACCCTCCTCATTTCTCGTGAGGATTCCAGAATGCATGAACTTGTTTCCAGATTCCTCCCTTTCGGCCCTGAACCATATGGGACAACTTGAGGCAGAAGAAGACGAACTTTTTTCAACGTCTCGGAATTGCTTGGAAACTCACCCATCCTCCTCATTTCTCGTGAGGATTCCAGAATGCATGAACTTGTTTCGAGATTCCTCCGGTTGGGCCCTGAACCATTTGGGAACCCTTGAGGCAGAAGAAGACGAACTTTTTTCAACGTCTCGGAATTGCTTGGAAACTCACCCACCCTCCTCATTTCTCGTGAGGATTCCAGAATGCATGAGCTTGTTTCGAGATTCCTCCGTTTGGGCCCTGAACCATTTGGGACAACTTGAGGCAGAAGAAGACGAACTTTTTTCAACGTCTCGGAATTGCTTGGAAACTCACCCACCCTCCTCATTTCTCGTGAGGATTCCAGAATGCATGAACTTGTTTCGAGATTCCTCCGGTTGGGCCCTGAACCATTTGGCACAACTTGAGGCAGAAGAAGACGAACTTTTTTCAACGTCTCGGAATTGGTTGGAAACTCACCCACCCTCCTCATTTCTCGTGAGGATTCCAGAATGCATGAACTTGTTTCGAGATTCCTCCGTTTGGGCCCTGAACCATTTGCCAAGACTTGAGGCAGAAGAAAACGAACTTTTTTCAACGACTCCGAATTGCGTGGAAACTCACCCACCCTCCTCATTTCTCGTGAGGTTTCCAGAATGCATGAACTTGTTTCGAGATTCCTCCCTTTGGGCCCTGAACCATTTGGGACAACTTGAGGCAGAAGAAGACGAACTTTTTTCAACGTCTCGGAATTGCGTGGAAACTCACCCACCCTCCTCATTTCTCGTGAGGATTCCAGAATGCATGAACTTGTTTCCAGATTCCTCCCTTTCGGCCCTGAACCATATGGGACAACTTGAGGCAGAAGAAGACGAACTTTTTTCAACGTCTCGGAATTGCTTCGAAACTCACCCACCCTCCTCATTTCTCGTGGGGATTCCAGAATCCATGAACTTGTTTCGAGATTCCTCCGTTTGGGCCCTGAACCATATGGGACAACTTGAGCCAGAAGAAGACGAAATTTTTTGAACGTCTCGGAATTGGTTGGAAACTCACCCACCCTCCTCATTTCTCGTGAGGATTCCAGAATGCATGAACTTTTTTCGAGATTCCTCCGTTTGGGCCCTGAACCATTTGGGACAACTTGAGGCAGAAGAAGACGAACTTTTTTCAACGTCTCGGAATTGCTTGGAAACTCACCCACCCTCCTCATTTCTCGTGAGGATTCCAGAATGCATGAACTTGTTTCGAGATTCCTCCCTTTGGGCCCTGAACCATATGGGACAACTTGAGGCAGAAGAAGACGAACTTTTTTCAACGTCTCCGAATTGCGTGGAAACTCACCCACCCTTCTCATTTCTCGTGAGGATTCCAGAATGCATGAACTTGTTTCGAGATTCCTCCCTTTGGGCCCTGAACCATATGGGACAACTTGAGGCGGAAGAAGACGAACTTTTTTCAACGTCTCCGAATTGCGTGGAAACTCACCCACCCTTCTCATTTCTCGTGAGGATTCCAGAATGCATGAACTTGTTTCGAGATTCCTCCCTTTGGGCCCTGAACCATATGGGACAACTTGAGGCGGAAGAAGACGAACTTTTTTCAACGTCTCGGAATTGCTTCGAAACTCAACCACCCTCCTCATTTCTCGTGAGGATTCCAGAATGCATGAACTTGTTTCGAGATTCCTCCGTTTGGGCCCTGAACCATTTGCCAAGACTTGAGGCAGAAGAAGACGAACTTTTTTCAACGACTCCGAATTGCGTGGAAACTCACCCACCCTCCTCATTTCTCGTGAGGTTTCCAGAATGCATGAACTTGTTTCGAGATTCCTCCCTTTGGGCCCTGAACCATTTGGGACAACTTGAGGCAGAAGAAGACGAACTTTTTTCAACGTCTCGGAATTGCGTGGAAACTCACCCACCCTCCTCATTTCTCGTGAGGATTCCAGAATGCATGAACTTGTTTCCAGATTCCTCCCTTTCGGCCCTGAACCATATGGGACAACTTGAGGCAGAAGAAGACGAACTTTTTTCAACGTCTCGGAATTGCTTCGAAACTCACCCACCCTCCTCATTTCTCGTGGGGATTCCAGAATCCATGAACTTGTTTCGAGATTCCTCCCTTTGGGCCCTGAACCATATGGGACAACTTGAGGCAGAAGAAGACGAACTTTTTTCAACGTCTCCGAATTGCGTGGAAACTCACCCACCCTTCTCATTTCTCGTGAGGATTCCAGAATGCATGAACTTGTTTCGAGATTCCTCCCTTTGGGCCCTGAACCATATGGGACAACTTGAGGCGGAAGAAGACGAACTTTTTTCAACGTCTCCGAATTGCGTGGAAACTCACCCACCCTTCTCATTTCTCGTGAGGATTCCAGAATGCATGAACTTGTTTCGAGATTCCTCCCTTTGGGCCCTGAACCATATGGGACAACTTGAGGCGGAAGAAGACGAACTTTTTTCAACGTCTCGGAATTGCTTCGAAACTCAACCACCCTCCTCATTTCTCGTGAGGATTCCAGAATGCATGAACTTGTTTCGAGATTCCTCCGTTTGGGCCCTGAACCATTTGCCAAGACTTGAGGCAGAAGAAGACGAACTTTTTTCAACGACTCCGAATTGCGTGGAAACTCACCCACCCTCCTCATTTCTCGTGAGGTTTCCAGAATGCATGAACTTGTTTCGAGATTCCTCCCTTTGGGCCCTGAACCATTTGGGACAACTTGAGGCAGAAGAAGACGAACTTTTTTCAACGTCTCGGAATTGCGTGGAAACTCACCCACCCTCCTCATTTCTCGTGAGGATTCCAGAATGCATGAACTTGTTTCCAGATTCCTCCCTTTCGGCCCTGAACCATATGGGACAACTTGAGGCAGAAGAAGACGAACTTTTTTCAACGTCTCGGAATTGCTTCGAAACTCACCCACCCTCCTCATTTCTCGTGGGGATTCCAGAATCCATGAACTTGTTTCGAGATTCCTCCGTTTGGGCCCTGAACCATATGGGACAACTTGAGCCAGAAGAAGACGAAATTTTTTGAACGTCTCGGAATTGGTTGGAAACTCACCCACCCTCCTCATTTCTCGTGAGGATTCCAGAATGCATGAACTTTTTTCGAGATTCCTCCGTTTGGGCCCTGAACCATTTGGGACAACTTGAGGCAGAAGAAGACGAACTTTTTTCAACGTCTCGGAATTGCTTGGAAACTCACCCACCCTCCTCATTTCTCGTGAGGATTCCAGAATGCATGAACTTGTTTCGAGATTCCTCCCTTTGGGCCCTGAACCATATGGGACAACTTGAGGCAGAAGAAGACGAACTTTTTTCAACGTCTCCGAATTGCGTGGAAACTCACCCACCCTTCTCATTTCTCGTGAGGATTCCAGAATGCATGAACTTGTTTCGAGATTCCTCGCTTTGGGCCCTGAACCATTTGGGACAACTTGAGGCAGAAGAAGACGAACTTTTTTCAACGTCTCGGAATTGCTTGGAAACTCACCCACCCTCCTCATTTCTCGTGAGGATTCCAGAATGCATGAGCTTGTTTCGAGATTCCTCCGGTTGGGCCCTGAACCATTTGGGACAACTTGAGGCAGAAGAAGACGAACTTTTTTCAACGTCTCGGAATTGGTTGGAAACTCACCCACCCTCCTCATTTCTCGTGAGGATTCCAGAATGCATGAACATGTTTCGAGATTCCTCCGTTTGGGCCCTGAACCATTTGGCAAAACTTGAGGCAGAAGAAAACGAACTTTTTTCAACGACTCCGAATTGCGTGGAAACTCACCCACCCTCCTCATTTCTCGTGAGGTTTCCAGAATGCATGAACTTGTTTCCAGATTCCTCCCTTTCGGCCCTGAACCATATGGGACAACTTGAGGCAGAAGAAGACGAACTTTTTTCAACGTCTCGGAATTGCTTAGAAACTCACCCACCCTCCTCATTTCTCGTGAGGATTCCAGAATGCATGAACTTGTTTCGAGATTCCTCCCTTTTGGCCCTGAACCATATGGGACAACTTGAGGCAGAAGAAGACGAACTTTTTTCAACGACTCCGAATTGCGTGGAAACTCACCCACCCTCCTCATTTCTCGTGAGGATTCCAGAATGCATGAACTTTTTTCGAGATTCCTCCGTTTGGGCCCTGAACCATTTGGGACAACTTGAGGCAGAAGAAGACGAACTTTTTTCAACGACTCCGAATTGCGTGGAAACTCACCCACCCTCCTCATTTCTCGTGAGGATTCCAGAATGCATGAACTTGTTTCGAGATTCCTCCGTTTGGGCCCTGAACCATTTGGGACAACTTCAGGCAGAAGAAGACGAACTTTTTTCAACGACTCCGAATTGCGTGGAAACTCACCCACCCTCCTCATTTCTCGTGAGGATTCCAGAATGCATGAACTTGTTTCGAGATTCCTCCGTTTGAGCCCTTAACCATTTGGGACAACTTGAGGCAGAAGAAGACGAACTTTTTTCAACGACTCCGAATTGCGTGGAAACTCACCCACCCTCCTCATTTCTCGTGAGGATTCCAGAATGCATGAACTTGTTTCGAGATTCCTCCCTTTCGGCCCTGAACCATATGGGACAACTTGAGGCAGAAGAAGACGAACTTTTTTCAACGTCTCCGAATTGCGTGGAAACTCACCCACCCTCCTCATTTCTCGTGAGGATTCCAGAATGCATGAACTTGTTTCGAGATTCCTCCCTTTGGGCCCTGAACCATTTGGGACAACTTGAGGCAGAAGAAGACGAACTTTTTTCAACGTCTCGGAATTGCTTGGAAACTCACCCACCCTCCTCATTTCTCGTGAGGATTCCAGAATGCATGAGCTTGTTTCGAGATTCCTCCGTTTGGGCCCTGAACCATTTGGGACAACTTGAGGCAGAAGAAGACGAACTTTTTTCAACGTCTCGGAATTGCTTGGAAACTCACCCACCCTCCTCATTTCTCGTGAGGATTCCAGAATGCATGAACTTGTTTCGAGATTCCTCCGGTTGGGCCCTGAACCATTTGGCACAACTTGAGGCAGTAGAAGACGAACTTTTTTCAACGTCTCGGAATTGGTTGGAAACTCACCCACCCTCCTCATTTCTCGTGAGGATTCCAGAATGCATGAACTTGTTTCGAGATTCCTCCGTTTGGGCCCTGAACCATTTGGCAAGACTTGAGGCAGAAGAAAACGAACTTTTTTCAACGACTCCGAATTGCGTGGAAACTCACCCACCCTCCTCATTTCTCGTGAGGTTTCCAGAATGCATGAACTTGTTTCGAGATTCCTCCCTTTGGGCCCTGAACCATTTGGGACAACTTGAGGCAGAAGAAGACGAACTTTTTTCAACGTCTCGGAATTGGTTGGAAACTCACCCACCCTCCTCATTTCTCGTGAGGATTCCAGAATGCATGAACTTGTTTCAAGATTCCTCCGGTTGGGCCCTGAACCATTTGGCACAACTTGAGGCAGAAGAAGACGAACTTTTTTCAACGTCTCGGAATTGGTTGGAAACTCACCCACCCTCCTCATTTCTCGTGAGGATTCCAGAATGCATGAACTTGTTTCGAGATTCCTCCGTTTGGGCCCTGAACCATTTGGCAAGACTTGAGGCAGAAGAAAACGAACTTTTTTCAACGACTCCGAATTGCGTGGAAACTCACCCACCCTCCTCATTTCTCGTGAGGTTTCCAGAATGCATGAACTTGTTTCGAGATTCCTCCCTTTGGGCCCTGAACCATTTGGGACAACTTGAGGCAGAAGAAGACGAACTTTTTTCAACGTCTCGGAATTGCGTGGAAACTCACCCACCCTCCTCATTTCTCGTGAGGATTCCAGAATGCATGAACTTGTTTCCAGATTCCTCCCTTTCGGCCCTGAACCATATGGGACAACTTGAGGCAGAAGAAGACGAACTTTTTTCAACGTCTCGGAATTGCTTGGAAACTCACCCACCCTCCTCATTTCTCGTGAGGATTCCAGAATGCATGAACTTGTTTCGAGATTCCTCCGGTTGGGCCCTGAACCATTTGGGACAACTTGAGGCAGAAGAAGACGAACTTTTTTCAACGTCTCGGAATTGCTTGGAAACTCACCCACCCTCCTCATTTCTCGTGAGGATTCCAGAATGCATGAACTTGTTTCGAGATTCCTCCGGTTGGGCCCTGAACCATTTGGGACAACTTGAGGCAGAAGAAGACGAACTTTTTGCAACGTCTCGGAATTGGTTGGAAACTCACCCACCCTCCTCATTTCTCGTGAGGATTCCAGAATGCATGAACATGTTTCGAGATTCCTCCGTTAGGGCCCTGAACCATTTGGCAAGACTTGAGGCAGAAGAAAACGAACTTTTTTCAACGACTCCGAATTGCGTGGAAACTCACCCACCCTCCTCATTTCTCGTGAGGTTTCCAGAATGCATGAACTTGTTTCCAGATTCCTCCCTTTCGGCCCTGAACCATATGGGACAACTTGAGGCAGAAGAAGACGAACTTTTTTCAACGTCTCGGAATTGCTTAGAAACTCACCCACCCTCCTCATTTCTCGTGAGGATTCCAGAATGCATGAACTTGTTTCGAGATTCCTCCGTTTGGGCCCTGAACCATTTGGCAAGACTTGAGGCAGAAGAAAACGAACTTTTTTCAACGACTCCGAATTGCGTGGAAACTCACCCACCCTCCTCATTTCTCGTGAGGTTTCCAGAATGCATGAACTTGTTTCGAGATTCCTCCCTTTGGGCCCTGAACCATTTGGGACAACTTGAGGCAGAAGAAGACGAACTTTTTTCAACGTCTCGGAATTGCGTGGAAACTCACCCACCCTCCTCATTTCTCGTGAGGATTCCAGAATGCATGAACTTGTTTCCAGATTCCTCCCTTTCGGCCCTGAACCATATGGGACAACTTGAGGCAGAAGAAGACGAACTTTTTTCAACGTCTCGGAATTGCTTGGAAACTCACCCACCCTCCTCATTTCTCGTGAGGATTCCAGAATGCATGAACTTGTTTCGAGATTCCTCCGGTTGGGCCCTGAACCATTTGGGACAACTTGAGGCAGAAGAAGACGAACTTTTTTCAACGTCTCGGAATTGCTTGGAAACTCACCCACCCTCCTCATTTCTCGTGAGGATTCCAGAATGCATGAACTTGTTTCGAGATTCCTCCGGTTGGGCCCTGAACCATTTGGGACAACTTGAGGCAGAAGAAGACGAACTTTTTGCAACGTCTCGGAATTGGTTGGAAACTCACCCACCCTCCTCATTTCTCGTGAGGATTCCAGAATGCATGAACATGTTTCGAGATTCCTCCGTTAGGGCCCTGAACCATTTGGCAAGACTTGAGGCAGAAGAAAACGAACTTTTTTCAACGACTCCGAATTGCGTGGAAACTCACCCACCCTCCTCATTTCTCGTGAGGTTTCCAGAATGCATGAACTTGTTTCCAGATTCCTCCCTTTCGGCCCTGAACCATATGGGACAACTTGAGGCAGAAGAAGACGAACTTTTTTCAACGTCTCGGAATTGCTTAGAAACTCACCCACCCTCCTCATTTCTCGTGAGGATTCCAGAATGCATGAACTTGTTTCGAGATTCCTCCCTTTTGGCCCTGAACCATATGGGACAACTTGAGGCAGAAGAAGACGAACTTTTTTCAACGACTCTGAATTGCGTGGAAACTCACCCACCCTCCTCATTTCTCGTGAGGATTCCAGAATGCATGAACTTTTTTCGAGATTCCTCTGTTTGGGCCCTGAACCATTTGGGACAACTTGAGGCAGAAGAAGAGGAACTTTTTTCAACGACTCCGAATTGCGTGGAAACTCACCCACCCTCCTCATTTCTCGTGAGGATTCCAGAATGCATGAACTTGTTTCGAGATTCCTCCCTTTCGGCCCTGAACCATATGGGACAACTTGAGGCAGAAGAAGACGAACTTTTTTCAACGTCTCGGAATTGCTTGGAAACTCACCCACCCTCCTCATTTCTCGTGAGGATTCCAGAATGCATGAACTTGTTTCGAGATTCCTCCGGTTGGGCCCTGAACCATTTGGGACAACTTGAGGCAGAAGAAGACGAACTTTTTTCAACGTCTCGGAATTGCTTAGAAACTCACCCACCCTCCTCATTTCACGTGAGGATTCCAGAATGCATGAACTTGTTTCGAGATTCCTCCCTTTTGGCCCTGAACCATATGGGACAACTTGAGGCAGAAGAAGACGAACTTTTTTCAACGACTCCGAATTGCGTGGAAACTCACCCACCCTCCTCATTTCTCGTGAGGATTCCAGAATGCATGAACTTTTTTCGAGATTCCTCCGTTTGGGCCCTGAACCATTTGGGACAACTTGAGGCAGAAGAAGACGAACTTTTTTCAACGACTCCGAATTGCGTGGAAACTCACCCACCCTCCTCATTTCTCGTGAGGATAAGAGAATGCATGAACTTGTTTCGAGATTCCTCCGTTTGGGCGCTGAACCATTTGGGACAACTTGAGGCAGAAGAAGACGAACTTTTTTCAACGACTCCGAATTGCGTGGAAACTCACCCACCCTCCTCATTTCTCGTGAGGATTCCAGAATGCATGAACTTGTTTCGAGATTCCTCCCTTTGGGCCCTGAACCATATGGGACAACTTGAGGCAGAAGAAGACGAACTTTTTTCAACGTCTCCGAATTGCGTGGAAACTCACCCACCCTCCTCATTTCTCGTGAGGATTCCAGAATGCATGAACTTGTTTCGAGATTCCTCCCTTTGGGCCCTGAACCATTTGGGACAACTTGAGGCAGAAGAAGACGAACTTTTTTCAACGTCTCGGAATTGCTTGGAAACTCACCCACCCTCCTCATTTCTCGTGAGGATTCCAGAATGCATGAGCTTGTTTCGAGATTCCTCCGTTTGGGCCCTGAACCATTTGGGACAACTTGAGGCAGAAGAAGACGAACTTTTTTCAACGTCTCGGAATTGCTTGGAAACTCACCCACCCTCCTCATTTCTCGTGAGGATTCCAGAATGCATGAACTTGTTTCGAGATTCCTCCGGTTGGGCCCTGAACCATTTGGCACAACTTGAGGCAGTAGAAGACGAACTTTTTTCAACGTCTCGGAATTGGTTGGAAACTCACCCACCCTCCTCATTTCTCGTGAGGATTCCAGAATGCATGAACTTGTTTCGAGATTCCTCCGTTTGGGCCCTGAACCATTTGGCAAGACTTGAGGCAGAAGAAAACGAACTTTTTTCAACGACTCCGAATTGCGTGGAAACTCACCCACCCTCCTCATTTCTCGTGAGGTTTCCAGAATGCATGAACTTGTTTCCAGATTCCTCCCTTTCGGCCCTGAACCATATGGGACAACTTGAGGCAGAAGAAGACGAACTTTTTTCAACGTCTCGGAATTGGTTGGAAACTCACCCACCCTCCTCATTTCTCGTGAGGATTCCAGAATGCATGAACTTGTTTCCAGATTCCTCCCTTTCGGCCCTGAACCATATGGGACAACTTGAGGCAGAAGAAGACGAACTTTTTTCAACGTCTCGGAATTGCTTGGAAACTCACCCATCCTCCTCATTTCTCGTGAGGATTCCAGAATGCATGAACTTGTTTCGAGATTCCTCCGGTTGGGCCCTGAACCATTTGGGAACCCTTGAGGCAGAAGAAGACGAACTTTTTTCAACGTCTCGGAATTGCTTGGAAACTCACCCACCCTCCTCATTTCTCGTGAGGATTCCAGAATGCATGAGCTTGTTTCGAGATTCCTCCGTTTGGGCCCTGAACCATTTGGGACAACTTGAGGCAGAAGAAGACGAACTTTTTTCAACGTCTCGGAATTGCTTGGAAACTCACCCACCCTCCTCATTTCTCGTGAGGATTCCAGAATGCATGAACTTGTTTCGAGATTCCTCCGGTTGGGCCCTGAACCATTTGGCACAACTTGAGGCAGAAGAAGACGAACTTTTTTCAACGTCTCGGAATTGGTTGGAAACTCACCCACCCTCCTCATTTCTCGTGAGGATTCCAGAATGCATGAACTTGTTTCGAGATTCCTCCGTTTGGGCCCTGAACCATTTGCCAAGACTTGAGGCAGAAGAAAACGAACTTTTTTCAACGACTCCGAATTGCGTGGAAACTCACCCACCCTCCTCATTTCTCGTGAGGTTTCCAGAATGCATGAACTTGTTTCGAGATTCCTCCCTTTGGGCCCTGAACCATTTGGGACAACTTGAGGCAGAAGAAGACGAACTTTTTTCAACGTCTCGGAATTGCGTGGAAACTCACCCACCCTCCTCATTTCTCGTGAGGATTCCAGAATGCATGAACTTGTTTCCAGATTCCTCCCTTTCGGCCCTGAACCATATGGGACAACTTGAGGCAGAAGAAGACGAACTTTTTTCAACGTCTCGGAATTGCTTCGAAACTCACCCACCCTCCTCATTTCTCGTGGGGATTCCAGAATCCAGGAACTTGTTTCGAGATTCCTCCGTTTGGGCCCTGAACCATATGGGACAACTTGAGCCAGAAGAAGACGAAATTTTTTGAACGTCTCGGAATTGGTTGGAAACTCACCCACCCTCCTCATTTCTCGTGAGGATTCCAGAATGCATGAACTTTTTTCGAGATTCCTCCGTTTGGGCCCTGAACCATTTGGGACAACTTGAGGCAGAAGAAGACGAACTTTTTTCAACGTCTCGGAATTGCTTGGAAACTCACCCACCCTCCTCATTTCTCGTGAGGATTCCAGAATGCATGAACTTGTTTCGAGATTCCTCCCTTTGGGCCCTGAACCATATGGGACAACTTGAGGCAGAAGAAGACGAACTTTTTTCAACGTCTCCGAATTGCGTGGAAACTCACCCACCCTTCTCATTTCTCGTGAGGATTCCAGAATGCATGAACTTGTTTCGAGATTCCTCCCTTTGGGCCCTGAACCATATGGGACAACTTGAGGCGGAAGAAGACGAACTTTTTTCAACGTCTCCGAATTGCGTGGAAACTCACCCACCCTTCTCATTTCTCGTGAGGATTCCAGAATGCATGAACTTGTTTCGAGATTCCTCCCTTTGGGCCCTGAACCATATGGGACAACTTGAGGCAGAAGAAGACGAACTTTTTTCAACGTCTCGGAATTGCGTGGAAACTCACCCACCCTTCTCATTTCTCGTGAGGATTCCAGAATGCATGAACTTGTTTCGAGATTCCTCCCTTTGGGCCCTGAACCATTTGGGACAACTTGAGGCAGAAGAAGACGAACTTTTTTCAACGTCTCGGAATTGCTTGGAAACTCACCCACCCTCCTCATTTCTCGTGAGGATTCCAGAATGCATGAGCTTGTTTCGAGATTCCTCCGGTTGGGCCCTGAACCATTTGGCACAACTTGAGGCAGAAGAAGACGAACTTTTTTCAACGTCTCGGAATTGGTTGGAAACTCACCCACCCTCCTCATTTCTCGTGAGGATTCCAGAATGCATGAACTTGTTTCGAGATTCCTCCGTTTGGGCCCTGAACCATATGGGACAACTTGAGCCAGAAGAAGACGAAATTTTTTGAACGTCTCGGAATTGGTTGGAAACTCACCCACCCTCCTCATTTCTCGTGAGGATTCCAGAATGCATGAACTTGTTTCGAGATTCCTCCGTTTGGGCCCTGAACCATTTGCCAAGACTTGAGGCAGAAGAAAACGAACTTTTTTCAACGACTCCGAATTGCGTGGAAACTCACCCACCCTCCTCATTTCTCGTGAGGTTTCCAGAATGCATGAACTTGTTTCGAGATTCCTCCCTTTGGGCCCTGAACCATTTGGGACAACTTGAGGCAGAAGAAGACGAACTTTTTTCAACGTCTCGGAATTGCGTGGAAACTCACCCACCCTCCTCATTTCTCGCGAGGATTCCAGAATGCATGAACTTGTTTCCAGATTCCTCCCTTTCGGCCCTGAACCATATGGGACAACTTGAGGCAGAAGAAGACGAACTTTTTTCAACGTCTCGGAATTGCTTCGAAACTCACCCACCCTCCTCATTTCTCGTGGGGATTCCAGAATCCAGGAACTTGTTTCGAGATTCCTCCGTTTGGGCCCTGAACCATATGGGACAACTTGAGCCAGAAGAAGACGAAATTTTTTGAACGTCTCGGAATTGGTTGGAAACTCACCCACCCTCCTCATTTCTCGTGAGGATTCCAGAATGCATGAACTTTTTTCGAGATTCCTCCGTTTGGGCCCTGAACCATTTGGGACAACTTGAGGCAGAAGAAGACGAACTTTTTTCAACGTCTCGGAATTGCTTGGAAACTCACCCACCCTCCTCATTTCTCGTGAGGATTCCAGAATGCATGAACTTGTTTCGAGATTCCTCCCTTTGGGCCCTGAACCATATGGGACAACTTGAGGCAGAAGAAGACGAACTTTTTTCAACGTCTCCGAATTGCGTGGAAACTCACCCACCCTTCTCATTTCTCGTGAGGATTCCAGAATGCATGAACTTGTTTCGAGATTCCTCCCTTTGGGCCCTGAACCATATGGGACAACTTGAGGCGGAAGAAGACGAACTTTTTTCAACGTCTCCGAATTGCGTGGAAACTCACCCACCCTTCTCATTTCTCGTGAGGATTCCAGAATGCATGAACTTGTTTCGAGATTCCTCCCTTTGGGCCCTGAACCATATGGGACAACTTGAGGCAGAAGAAGACGAACTTTTTTCAACGTCTCGGAATTGCGTGGAAACTCACCCACCCTTCTCATTTCTCGTGAGGATTCCAGAATGCATGAACTTGTTTCGAGATTCCTCCCTTTGGGCCCTGAACCATTTGGGACAACTTGAGGCAGAAGAAGACGAACTTTTTTCAACGTCTCGGAATTGCTTGGAAACTCACCCACGCTCCTCATTTCTCGTGAGGATTCCAGAATGCATGAGCTTGTTTCGAGATTCCTCCGGTTGGGCCCTGAACCATTTGGCACAACTTGAGGCAGAAGAAGACGAACTTTTTTCAACGTCTCGGAATTGGTTGGAAACTCACCCACCCTCCTCATTTCTCGTGAGGATTCCAGAATGCATGAACTTGTTTCGAGATTCCTCCGTTTGGGCCCTGAACCATATGGGACAACTTGAGCCAGAAGAAGACGAAATTTTTTGAACGTCTCGGAATTGGTTGGAAACTCACCCACCCTCCTCATTTCTCGTGAGGATTCCAGAATGCATGAACTTTTTTCGAGATTCCTCCGTTTGGGCCCTGAACCATTTGGGACAACTTGAGGCAGAAGAAGACGAACTTTTTTCAACGTCTCGGAATTGCTTGGAAACTCACCCACCCTCCTCATTTCTCGTGAGGATTCCAGAATGCATGAACTTGTTTCGAGATTCCTCCCTTTGGGCCCTGAACCATATGGGACAACTTGAGGCAGAAGAAGACGAACTTTTTTCAACGTCTCCGAATTGCGTGGAAACTCACCCACCCTTCTCATTTCTCGTGAGGATTCCAGAATGCATGAACTTGTTTCGAGATTCCTCCCTTTGGGCCCTGAACCATATGGGACAACTTGAGGCGGAAGAAGACGAACTTTTTTCAACGTCTCCGAATTGCGTGGAAACTCACCCACCCTTCTCATTTCTCGTGAGGATTCCAGAATGCATGAACTTGTTTCGAGATTCCTCCCTTTGGGCCCTGAACCATATGGGACAACTTGAGGCGGAAGAAGACGAACTTTTTTCAACGTCTCCGAATTGCGTGGAAACTCACCCACCCTTCTCATTTCTCGTGAGGATTCCAGAATGCATGAACTTGTTTCGAGATTCCTCCCTTTGGGCCCTGAACCATATGGGACAACTTGAGGCAGAAGAAGACGAACTTTTTTCAACGACTCCGAATTGCGTGGAAACTCACCCACCCTCCTCATTTCTCGTGAGGTTTCCAGAATGCATGAACTTGTTTCGAGATTCCTCCCTTTGGGCCCTGAACCATTTGGGACAACTTGAGGCAGAAGAAGACGAACTTTTTTCAACGTCTCGGAATTGCGTGGAAACTCACCCACCCTCCTCATTTCTCGTGAGGATTCCAGAATGCATGAACTTGTTTCCAGATTCCTCCCTTTCGGCCCTGAACCATATGGGACAACTTGAGGCAGAAGAAGACGAACTTTTTTCAACGTCTCGGAATTGCTTCGAAACTCACCCACCCTCCTCATTTCTCGTGGGGATTCCAGAATCCATGAACTTGTTTCGAGATTCCTCCGTTTGGGCCCTGAACCATATGGGACAACTTGAGCCAGAAGAAGACGAAATTTTTTGAACGTCTCGGAATTGGTTGGAAACTCACCCACCCTCCTCATTTCTCGTGAGGATTCCAGAATGCATGAACTTTTTTCGAGATTCCTCCGTTTGGGCCCTGAACCATTTGGGACAACTTGAGGCAGAAGAAGACGAACTTTTTTCAACGTCTCGGAATTGCTTGGAAACTCACCCACCCTCCTCATTTCTCGTGAGGATTCCAGAATGCATGAACTTGTTTCGAGATTCCTCCCTTTGGGCCCTGAACCATATGGGACAACTTGAGGCAGAAGAAGACGAACTTTTTTCAACGTCTCCGAATTGCGTGGAAACTCACCCACCCTTCTCATTTCTCGTGAGGATTCCAGAATGCATGAACTTGTTTCGAGATTCCTCCCTTTGGGCCCTGAACCATTTGGGACAACTTGAGGCAGAAGAAGACGAACTTTTTTCAACGTCTCGGAATTGCTTGGAAACTCACCCACCCTCCTCATTTCTCGTGAGGATTCCAGAATGCATGAGCTTGTTTCGAGATTCCTCCGGTTGGGCCCTGAACCATTTGGGACAACTTGAGGCAGAAGAAGACGAACTTTTTTCAACGTCTCGGAATTGGTTGGAAACTCACCCACCCTCCTCATTTCTCGTGAGGATTCCAGAATGCATGAACATGTTTCGAGATTCCTCCGTTTGGGCCCTGAACCATTTGGCAAAACTTGAGGCAGAAGAAAACGAACTTTTTTCAACGACTCCGAATTGCGTGGAAACTCACCCACCCTCCTCATTTCTCGTGAGGTTTCCAGAATGCATGAACTTGTTTCCAGATTCCTCCCTTTCGGCCCTGAACCATATGGGACAACTTGAGGCAGAAGAAGACGAACTTTTTTCAACGTCTCGGAATTGCTTAGAAACTCACCCACCCTCCTCATTTCTCGTGAGGATTCCAGAATGCATGAACTTGTTTCGAGATTCCTCCCTTTTGGCCCTGAACCATATGGGACAACTTGAGGCAGAAGAAGACGAACTTTTTTCAACGACTCCGAATTGCGTGGAAACTCACCCACCCTCCTCATTTCTCGTGAGGATTCCAGAATGCATGAACTTTTTTCGAGATTCCTCCGTTTGGGCCCTGAACCATTTGGGACAACTTGAGGCAGAAGAAGACGAACTTTTTTCAACGACTCCGAATTGCGTGGAAACTCACCCACCCTCCTCATTTCTCGTGAGGATTCCAGAATGCATGAACTTGTTTCGAGATTCCTCCGTTTGGGCCCTGAACCATTTGGGACAACTTCAGGCAGAAGAAGACGAACTTTTTTCAACGACTCCGAATTGCGTGGAAACTCACCCACCCTCCTCATTTCTCGTGAGGATTCCAGAATGCATGAACTTGTTTCGAGATTCCTCCGTTTGAGCCCTTAACCATTTGGGACAACTTGAGGCAGAAGAAGACGAACTTTTTTCAACGACTCCGAATTGCGTGGAAACTCACCCACCCTCCTCATTTCTCGTGAGGATTCCAGAATGCATGAACTTGTTTCGAGATTCCTCCCTTTGGGCCCTGAACCATATGGGACAACTTGAGGCGGAAGAAGACGAACTTTTTTCAACGTCTCGGAATTGCTTCGAAACTCAACCACCCTCCTCATTTCTCGTGAGGATTCCAGAATGCATGAACTTGTTTCGAGATTCCTCCCTTTTGGCCCTGAACCATATGGGACAACTTGAGGCAGAAGAAGACGAACTTTTTTCAACGACTCCGAATTGCGTGGAAACTCACCCACCCTCCTCATTTCTCGTGAGGATTCCAGAATGCATGAACTTTTTTCGAGATTCCTCCGTTTGGGCCCTGAACCATTTGGGACAACTTGAGGCAGAAGAAGACGAACTTTTTTCAACGACTCCGAATTGCGTGAAAACTCACCCACCCTCCTCATTTCTCATGAGGACTCCAGAATGCACGAACTTGTTTCGAGATACCTCCGTTTGGGCCCTGAACCATTTGGGACAACTTAAGGCAGAAGAAGATGAACTTTTTTCAACCTCTCGGAATTGCTTGGAAACTCACCCACCCTCCTCATTTCTGGTGAGGATTCCAGAATGCATGAAATTGTTTCCAGATTCCTCCGTTTGGGCCCTGAACCATTTGGGACAACTTGTGGCAGAAGAAGACGAACTTTTTTCAACGACTCCGAATTGCGTGGAAACTCACCCACCCTCCTCATTTCTCGTGAGGATTCCAGAATGCATGAACTTGTTTCGAGATTCCTCCCTTTGGGCCCTGAACCATATGGGACAACTTGAGGCAGAAGAAGACGAACTTTTTTCAACGTCTCCGAATTGCGTGGAAACTCACCCACCCTCCTCATTTCTCGTGAGGATTCCAGAATGCATGAACTTGTTTCGAGATTCCTCCCTTTGGGCCCTGAACCATTTGGGACAACTTGAGGCAGAAGAAGACGAACTTCTTTCAACGTCTCGGAATTGCTTGGAAACTCACCCACCCTATTCATTTCTCGTGAGGATTCCAGAATGCATGAACTTGTTTCGAGATTCCTCCCTTTGGGCCCTGAACCATATGGGACAACTTGAGGCGGAAGAAGACGAACTTTTTTCAACGTCTCGGAATTGCTTAGAAACTCACCCACCCTCCTCATTTCTCGTGAGGATTCCAGAATGCATGAACTTGTTTCGAGATTCCTCCCTTTTGGCCCTGAACCATATGGGACAACTTGAGGCAGAAGAAGACGAACTTTTTTCAACGACTCCGAATTGCGTGGAAACTCACCCACCCTCCTCATTTCTCGTGAGGATTCCAGAATGCATGAACTTTTTTCGAGATTCCTCCGTTTGGGCCCTGAACCATTTGGGACAACTTGAGGCAGAAGAAGACGAACTTTTTTCAACGACTCCGAATTGCGTGGAAACTCACCCACCCTCCTCATTTCTCGTGAGGATTCCAGAATGCATGAACTTGTTTCGAGATTCCTCCGGTTGGGCCCTGAACCATTTGGGACAACTTGAGGCAGAAGAAGACGAACTTTTTTCAACGTCTCGGAATTGCTTAGAAACTCACCCACCCTCCTCATTTCTCGTGAGGATTCCAGAATGCATGAACTTGTTTCCAGATTCCTCCCTTTCAGCCCTGAACCATATGGGACAACTTGAGGCAGAAGAAGACGAACTTTTTTCAACGACTCCGAATTGAGTGGAAACTCACCCACCCTCCTCATTTCTCATGAGGACTCCAGAATGCACGAACTTGTTTCGAGATACCTCCGTTTGGGCCCTGAACCATTTGGGACAACTTAAGGCAGAAGAAGATGAACTTTTTTCAACCTCTCGGAATTGCTTGGAAACTCACCCACCCTCCTCATTTCTGGTGAGGATTCCAGAATGCATGAACTTGTTTCGAGATTCCTCCGTTTGGGCCCTGAACGATTTGGGACAACTTGTGGCAGAAGAAGACGAACTTTTTTCAACGACTCCGAATTGCGTGGAAACTCACCCACCCTCCTCATTTCTCGTGAGGATTCTAGAATGCATGAGCTTGTTTCGAGATTCCTCCGTTTGGGCCTTGAACCATTTGGGACAACTTGAGGCAGAAGAAGACGAACTTTTTTCAACGTCTCGGAATTGCTTGGAAACTCACCCACCCTCCTCATTTCTCGTGAGGATTCCAGAATGCATGAACTTGTTTCGAGATTCCTCCGGTTGGGCCCTGAACCATTTGGCACAACTTGAGGCAGAAGAAGACGAACTTTTTTCAACGTCTCGGAATTGGTTGGAAACTCACCCACCCTCCTCATTTCTCGTGAGGATTCCAGAATGCATGAACTTGTTTCGAGATTCCTCCGTTTGGGCCCTGAACCATTTGGCAAGACTTGAGGCAGAAGAACACGAACTTTTTTCAACGACTCCGAATTGCGTGGAAACTCACCCACCCTCCTCATTTCTCGTGAGGTTTCCAGAATGCATGAACTTGTTTCGAGATTCCTCCCTTTGGGCCCTGAACCATTTGGGACAACTTGAGGCAGAAGAAGACGAACTTTTTCAACGTCTCGGAATTGCGTGGAAACTCACCCACCCTCCTCATTTCTCGTGAGGATTCCAGAATGCATGAACTTGTTTCCAGATTCCTCCCTTTGGGCCCTGAACCATATGGGACAACTTGAGGCAGAAGAAGACGAACTTTTTTCAACGTCTCGGAATTGCTTTGAAACTCACCCACCCTCCTCATTTCTCGTGAGGATTCCAGAATCCATGAACTTGTTTCGAGATTCCTCCGTTTGGGCCCTGAACCATATGGGACAACTTGAGCCAGAAGAAGACGAACTTTTTTGAACGTCTCGGAATTGGTTGGAAACTCACCCACCCTCCTCATTTCTCGTGAGGATTCCAGAATGCAGGAACTTGTTTCGAGATTCCTCCGTTTGGGCCCTGAACCATTTGGGACAACTTGAGGCAGAAGAAGACGAACTTTTTTCAACGTCTCCGAATTGCGTGGAAACTCACCCACCCTCCTCATTTCTCGTGAGGATTCCAGAATGCATGAACTTGTTTCCAGATTCCTCCCTTTCGGCCCTGAACCATATGGGACAACTTGAGGCAGAAGAAGACGAACTTTTTTCAACGTCTCGGAATTACTTAGAAACTCACCCACCCTCCTCATTTCTCGTGAGGATTCCAAAATGCCTGAACTTGTTTCGAGATTCCTCCCTTTTGGCCCTGAACCATATGGGACAACTTGAGGCAGAAGAAGACGAACTTTTTTCAACGACTCCGAATTGCGTGGAAACTCACCCACCCTCCTCATTTCTCGTGAGGATTCCAGAATGCATGAACTTGTTTCGAGATTCCTCCGGTTGGGCCCTGAACCATTTGGGACAACTTGAGGCAGAAGAAGACGAACTTTTTTCAACGTCTCGGAATTGCTTAGAAACTCACCCACCCTCCTCATTTCTCGTGAGGATTCCAGAATGCATGAACTTGTTTCCAGATTCCTCCCTTTCAGCCCTGAACCATATGGGACAACTTGAGGCAGAAGAAGACGAACTTTTTTCAACGACTCCGAATTGAGTGGAAACTCACCCACCCTCCTCATTTCTCATGAGGACTCCAGAATGCACGAACTTGTTTCGAGATACCTCCGTTTGGGCCCTGAACCATTTGGGACAACTTAAGGCAGAAGAAGATGAACTTTTTTCAACCTCTCGGAATTGCTTGGAAACTCACCCACCCTCCTCATTTCTGGTGAGGATTCCAGAATGCATGAACTTGTTTCGAGATTCCTCCGTTTGGGCCCTGAACGATTTGGGACAACTTGTGGCAGAAGAAGACGAACTTTTTTCAACGACTCCGAATTGCGTGGAAACTCACCCACCCTCCTCATTTCTCGTGAGGATTCTAGAATGCATGAGCTTGTTTCGAGATTCCTCCGTTTGGGCCTTGAACCATTTGGGACAACTTGAGGCAGAAGAAGACGAACTTTTTTCAACGTCTCGGAATTGCTTGGAAACTCACCCACCCTCCTCATTTCTCGTGAGGATTCCAGAATGCATGAACTTGTTTCGAGATTCCTCCGGTTGGGCCCTGAACCATTTGGCACAACTTGAGGCAGAAGAAGACGAACTTTTTTCAACGTCTCGGAATTGGTTGGAAACTCACCCACCCTCCTCATTTCTCGTGAGGATTCCAGAATGCATGAACTTGTTTCGAGATTCCTCCGTTTGGGCCCTGAACCATTTGGCAAGACTTGAGGCAGAAGAACACGAACTTTTTTCAACGACTCCGAATTGCGTGGAAACTCACCCACCCTCCTCATTTCTCGTGAGGTTTCCAGAATGCATGAACTTGTTTCGAGATTCCTCCCTTTGGGCCCTGAACCATTTGGGACAACTTGAGGCAGAAGAAGACGAACTTTTTCAACGTCTCGGAATTGCGTGGAAACTCACCCACCCTCCTCATTTCTCGTGAGGATTCCAGAATGCATGAACTTGTTTCCAGATTCCTCCCTTTGGGCCCTGAACCATATGGGACAACTTGAGGCAGAAGAAGACGAACTTTTTTCAACGTCTCGGAATTGCTTTGAAACTCACCCACCCTCCTCATTTCTCGTGAGGATTCCAGAATCCATGAACTTGTTTCGAGATTCCTCCGTTTGGGCCCTGAACCATATGGGACAACTTGAGCCAGAAGAAGACGAACTTTTTTGAACGTCTCGGAATTGGTTGGAAACTCACCCACCCTCCTCATTTCTCGTGAGGATTCCAGAATGCAGGAACTTGTTTCGAGATTCCTCCGTTTGGGCCCTGAACCATTTGGGACAACTTGAGGCAGAAGAAGACGAACTTTTTTCAACGTCTCCGAATTGCGTGGAAACTCACCCACCCTCCTCATTTCTCGTGAGGATTCCAGAATGCATGAACTTGTTTCCAGATTCCTCCCTTTCGGCCCTGAACCATATGGGACAACTTGAGGCAGAAGAAGACGAACTTTTTTCAACGTCTCGGAATTACTTAGAAACTCACCCACCCTCCTCATTTCTCGTGAGGATTCCAAAATGCCTGAACTTGTTTCGAGATTCCTCCCTTTTGGCCCTGAACCATATGGGACAACTTGAGGCAGAAGAAGACGAACTTTTTTCAACGACTCCGAATTGCGTGGAAACTCACCCACCCTCCTCATTTCTCGTGAGGATTCCAGAATGCATGAACTTTTTTCGAGATTCCTCCGTTTGGGCCCTGAACCATTTGGGACAACTTGAGGCAGAAGAAGACGAACTTTTTTCAACGACTCCGAATTGCGTGGAAACTCACCCACCCTCCTCATTTCTCGTGAGGATTCCAGAATGCATGAACTTGTTTCGAGATTCCTCCGTTTGGGCCCTGAACCATTTGGGACAACTTCAGGCAGAAGAAGACGAACTTTTTTCAACGACTCCGAATTGCGTGGAAACTCACCCACCCTCCTCATTTCTCGTGAGGATTCCAGAATGCATGAACTTGTTTCGAGATTCCTCCGTTTGGGCCCATAACCATTTGGGACAACTTGAGGCAGAAGAAGACGAACTTTTTTCAACGACTCCGAATTGCGTGGAAACTCACCCACCCTCCTCATTTCTCGTGAGGATTCCAGAATGCATGAACTTGTTTCGAGATTCCTCCCTTTGGGCCCTGAACCATATGGGACAACTTGAGGTGGAAGAAGACGAACTTTTTTCAACGTCTCGGAATTGCTTAGAAACTCACCCACCCTCCTCATTTCTCGTGAGGATTCCAGAATGCATGAACTTGTTTCGAGATTCCTCCCTTTTGGCCCTGAACCATATGGGACAACTTGAGGCAGAAGAAGACGAACTTTTTTCAACGTCTCCGAATTGCGTGGAAACTCACCCACCCTCCTCATTTCTCGTGAGGATTCCAGAATGCATGAACTTGTTTCCAGATTCCTCCCTTTGGGCCCTGAACCATATGGGACAACTTGAGGTGGAAGAAGACGAACTTTTTTCAACGTCTCGGAATTGCTTAGAAACTCACCCACCCTCCTCATTTCTCGTGAGGATTCCAGAATGCATGAACTTGTTTCGAGATTCCTCCCTTTTGGCCCTGAACCATATGGGACAACTTGAGGCAGAAGAAGACGAACTTTTTTCAACGTCTCCGAATTGCGTGGAAACTCACCCACCCTCCTCATTTCTCGTGAGGATTCTAGAATGCATGAGCTTGTTTCGAGATTCCTCCGTTTGGGCCTTGAACCATTTGGGACAACTTGAGGCAGAAGAAGACGAACTTTTTTCAACGTCTCGGAATTGCTTGGAAACTCACCCACCCTCCTCATTTCTCGTGAGGATTCCAGAATGCATGAACTTGTTTCGAGATTCCTCCGGTTGGGCCCTGAACCATTTGGCACAACTTGAGGCAGAAGAAGACGAACTTTTTTCAACGTCTCGGAATTGGTTGGAAACTCACCCACCCTCCTCATTTCTCGTGAGGATTCCAGAATGCATGAACTTGTTTCGAGATTCCTCCGTTTGGGCCCTGAACCATTTGGCAAGACTTGAGGCAGAAGAACACGAACTTTTTTCAACGACTCCGAATTGCGTGGAAACTCACCCACCCTCCTCATTTCTCGTGAGGTTTCCAGAATGCATGAACTTGTTTCGAGATTCCTCCCTTTGGGCCCTGAACCATTTGGGACAACTTGAGGCAGAAGAAGACGAACTTTTTCAACGTCTCGGAATTGCGTGGAAACTCACCCACCCTCCTCATTTCTCGTGAGGATTCCAGAATGCATGAACTTGTTTCCAGATTCCTCCCTTTGGGCCCTGAACCATATGGGACAACTTGAGGCAGAAGAAGACGAACTTTTTTCAACGTCTCGGAATTGCTTTGAAACTCACCCACCCTCCTCATTTCTCGTGAGGATTCCAGAATCCATGAACTTGTTTCGAGATTCCTCCGTTTGGGCCCTGAACCATATGGGACAACTTGAGCCAGAAGAAGACGAACTTTTTTGAACGTCTCGGAATTGGTTGGAAACTCACCCACCCTCCTCATTTCTCGTGAGGATTCCAGAATGCAGGAACTTGTTTCGAGATTCCTCCGTTTGGGCCCTGAACCATTTGGGACAACTTGAGGCAGAAGAAGACGAACTTTTTTCAACGTCTCCGAATTGCGTGGAAACTCACCCACCCTCCTCATTTCTCGTGAGGATTCCAGAATGCATGAACTTGTTTCCAGATTCCTCCCTTTCGGCCCTGAACCATATGGGACAACTTGAGGCAGAAGAAGACGAACTTTTTTCAACGTCTCGGAATTACTTAGAAACTCACCCACCCTCCTCATTTCTCGTGAGGATTCCAAAATGCCTGAACTTGTTTCGAGATTCCTCCCTTTTGGCCCTGAACCATATGGGACAACTTGAGGCAGAAGAAGACGAACTTTTTTCAACGACTCCGAATTGCGTGGAAACTCACCCACCCTCCTCATTTCTCGTGAGGATTCCAGAATGCATGAACTTTTTTCGAGATTCCTCCGTTTGGGCCCTGAACCATTTGGGACAACTTGAGGCAGAAGAAGACGAACTTTTTTCAACGACTCCGAATTGCGTGGAAACTCACCCACCCTCCTCATTTCTCGTGAGGATTCCAGAATGCATGAACTTGTTTCGAGATTCCTCCGTTTGGGCCCTGAACCATTTGGGACAACTTCAGGCAGAAGAAGACGAACTTTTTTCAACGACTCCGAATTGCGTGGAAACTCACCCACCCTCCTCATTTCTCGTGAGGATTCCAGAATGCATGAACTTGTTTCGAGATTCCTCCGTTTGGGCCCTTAACCATTTGGGACAACTTGAGGCAGAAGAAGACGAACTTTTTTCAACGACTCCGAATTGCGTGGAAACTCACCCACCCTCCTCATTTCTCGTGAGGATTCCAGAATGCATGAACTTGTTTCGAGATTCCTCCCTTTGGGCCCTGAACCATATGGGACAACTTGAGGTGGAAGAAGACGAACTTTTTTCAACGTCTCGGAATTGCTTAGAAACTCACCCACCCTCCTCATTTCTCGTGAGGATTCCAGAATGCATGAACTTGTTTCGAGATTCCTCCCTTTTGGCCCTGAACCATATGGGACAACTTGAGGCAGAAGAAGACGAACTTTTTTCAACGTCTCCGAATTGCGTGGAAACTCACCCACCCTCCTCATTTCTCGTGAGGATTCCAGAATGCATGAGCTTGTTTCGAGATTCCTCCGTTTGGGCCCTGAACCATTTGGGACAACTTGCGGCAGAAGAAGACGAACTTTTTTCAACGACTCCGAATTGCGTGGAAACTCACCCACCCTCCTCATTTCTCGTGAGGATTCCAGAATGCATGAACTTGTTTCGAGATTCCTCCCTTTGGCCCCTTAACCATATGGGACAACTTGAGGCAGAAGAAGACGAACTTTTTTCAACGTCTCCGAATTGCGTGGAAACTCACCCACCCTCCTCATTTCTCGTGAGGATTCCAGAATGCATGAGCTTGTTTCGAGATTCCTCTGTTTGGGCCCTGAACCATTTGGGACAACTTGAGGCAGAAGAAGACGAACTTTTTTCAACGTCTCGGAATTGCTTGGAAACTCACCCACCCTCCTCATTTCTCGTGAGGATTCCAGAATGCATGAACTCTTTTCGAGATTCCTCCCTTTTGGCCCTGAACCATATGGGACAACTTGAGGCAGAAGAAGACGAACTTTTTTCAACGACTCCGAATTGCGTGGAAACTCACCCACCCTCCTCATTTCTCGTGAGGATTCCAGAATGCATGAACTTGTTTCGAGATTCCTCCGTTTGGGCCCTGAACCATTTGGGACAACTTCAGGCAGAAGAAGACGAACTTTTTTCAACGACTCCGAATTGCGTGGAAACTCACCCACCCTCCTCATTTCTCGTGAGGATTCCAGAATGCATGAACTTGTTTCGAGATTCCTCCGTTTGGGCCCTTAACCATTTGGGACAACTTGAGGCAGAAGAAGACGAACATTTTTCAACGACTCCGAATTGCGTGGAAACTCACCCACCCTCCTCATTTCTCGTGAGGATTCCAGAATGCATGAACTTGTTTCGAGATTCCTCCCTTTGGGCCCTGAACCATATGGGACAACATGAGGTGGAAGAAGACGAACTTTTTTCAACGTCTCGGAATTGCTTAGAAACTCACCCACCCTCCTCATTTCTCGTGAGGATTCCAGAATGCATGAACTTGTTTCGAGATTCCTCCCTTTTGGCCCTGAACCATATGGGACAACTTGAGGCAGAAGAAGACGAACTTTTTTCAACGTCTCCGAATTGCGTGGAAACTCACCCACCCTCCTCATTTCTCGTGAGGATTCCAGAATGCATGAACTTGTTTCCAGATTCCTCCCTTTGGGCCCTGAACCATATGGGACAACTTGAGGTGGAAGAAGACGAACTTTTTTCAACGTCTCGGAATTGCTTAGAAACTCACCCACCCTCCTCATTTCTCGTGAGGATTCCAGAATGCATGAACTTGTTTCGAGATTCCTCCCTTTTGGCCCTGAACCATATGGGACAACTTGAGGCAGAAGAAGACGAACTTTTTTCAACGTCTCCGAATTGCGTGGAAACTCACCCACCCTCCTCATTTCTCGTGAGGATTCTAGAATGCATGAGCTTGTTTCGAGATTCCTCCGTTTGGGCCTTGAACCATTTGGGACAACTTGAGGCAGAAGAAGACGAACTTTTTTCAACGTCTCGGAATTGCTTGGAAACTCACCCACCCTCCTCATTTCTCGTGAGCATTCCAGAATGCATGAACTTGTTTCGAGATTCCTCCGGTTGGGCCCTGAACCATTTGGCACAACTTGAGGCAGAAGAAGACGAACTTTTTTCAACGTCTCGGAATTGGTTGGAAACTCACCCACCCTCCTCATTTCTCGTGAGGATTCCAGAATGCATGAACTTGTTTCGAGATTCCTCCGTTTGGGCCCTGAACCATTTGGCAAGACTTGAGGCAGAAGAACACGAACTTTTTTCAACGACTCCGAATTGCGTGGAAACTCACCCACCCTCCTCATTTCTCGTGAGGTTTCCAGAATGCATGAACTTGTTTCGAGATTCCTCCCTTTGGGCCCTGAACCATTTGGGACAACTTGAGGCAGAAGAAGACGAACTTTTTCAACGTCTCGGAATTGCGTGGAAACTCACCCACCCTCCTCATTTCTCGTGAGGATTCCAGAATGCATGAACTTGTTTCCAGATTCCTCCCTTTGGGCCCTGAACCATATGGGACAACTTGAGGCAGAAGAAGACGAACTTTTTTCAACGTCTCGGAATTGCTTTGAAACTCACCCACCCTCCTCATTTCTCGTGAGGATTCCAGAATCCATGAACTTGTTTCGAGATTCCTCCGTTTGGGCCCTGAACCATATGGGACAACTTGAGGCAGAAGAAGACGAACTTTTTTCAACGACTCCGAATTGCTTGGAAACTCACCCACCCTCCTCATTTCTCGTGAGGATTCCAGAATGCATGTACTTGTTTCGAGATTCCTCCGTTTGGGCCCTGAACCATTTGGGACAACTTGAGGCAGAAGAAGACGAACTTTTTTCAACGTCTCGGAATTGCTTCGGAACTCACCCACCCTCCTCATTTCTCGTGAGGATTCCAGAATGCATGAACTTGTTTCGACATTCCTCCCTTTTGGCCCTGAACCATATGGGACAACTTGAGGCAGAAGAAGACGAACTTTTTTCAACGACTCCGAATTGCGTGGAAACTCACCCACCCTCCTCATTTCTCGTGAGGATTACAGAATGCATGAACTTGTTTCGAGATTCCTCCCTTTGGGCCCTGAACCATTTGGGACAACTTGAGCCAGAAGAAGACGAACTTTTTTGAACGTCTCGGAATTGGTTGGAAACTCACCCACCCTCCTCATTTCTCGTGAGGATTCCAGAATGCATGAACTTGTTTCGAGATTCCTCCGTTTGGGCCCTGAACCAATTGGGAAGACTTGAGGCAGAAGAAGACGAACTTTTTTCAACGACTCCGATTTGCGTGGAAACTCACCCACCCTCCTCATTTCTCGTGAGGATTCCAGAATGCATGAACTTGTTTCGAGATTCCTCCGTTTGGGCCCTGAACCATTTGGGACAACTTCAGGCAGAAGAAGACGAACTTTTTTCAACGACTCCGAATTGCGTGGAAACTCACCCACCCTCCTCATTTCTCGTGAGGATTCCAGAATGCATGAACTTGTTTCGAGATTCCTCCCTTTTGGCCCTGAACCATATGGGACAACTTGAGGCAGAAGAAGACGAACTTTTTTCAACGTCTCCGAATTGCGTGGAAACTCACCCACCCTCCTCATTTCTCGTGAGGATTCCAGAATGCATGAGCTTGTTTCGAGATTCCTCCGTTTGGGCCCTGAACCATTTGGGACAACTTGCGGCAGAAGAAGACGAACTTTTTTCAACGACTCCGAATTGCGTGGAAACTCACCCACCCTCCTCATTTCTCGTGAGGATTCCAGAATGCATGAACTTGTTTCGAGATTCCTCCCTTTGGCCCCTTAACCATATGGGACAACTTGAGGCAGAAGAAGACGAACTTTTTTCAACGTCTCCGAATTGCGTGGAAACTCACCCACCCTCCTCATTTCTCGTGAGGATTCCAGAATGCATGAGCTTGTTTCGAGATTCCTCTGTTTGGGCCCTGAACCATTTGGGACAACTTGAGGCAGAAGAAGACGAACTTTTTTCAACGTCTCGGAATTGCTTGGAAACTCACCCACCCTCCTCATTTCTCGTGAGGATTCCAGAATGCATGAACTCTTTTCGAGATTCCTCCCTTTTGGCCCTGAACCATATGGGACAACTTGAGGCAGAAGAAGACGAACTTTTTTCAACGTCTCGGAATTGCTTGGAAACTCACCCACCCTCCTCATTTCTCGTGAAGATTCCAAAATGCATGAACTTGTTTCGAGATTCCTCCGTTTGGGCCCTGAACCATTTGGGACAACTTGAGGCAGAAGAAGACGAACTTTTTTCAACGTCTCGGAATTGCTTGGAAACTCACCCATCCTCCTCATTTCTCGTGAGGATTCCAGAATGCATGAACTTGTTTCGAGATTCCTCCGGTTGGGCCCTGAACCATTTGGGACAACTTGAAGCAGAAGAAGACGAACTTTTTTCAACGTCTCGGAATTGGTTGGAAACTCACCCACCCTCCTCATTTCTGGTGAGGATTCCAGAATGCATGAACTTGTTTCGAGATTCCTCCGTTTGGGCCCTGAACCATATGGGACAACTTGAGCCAGAAGAAGACGAACTTTTTTGAACGTCTCGGAATTGGTTGGAAACTCACCCACCCTCCTCATTTCTGGTGAGGATTCCAGAATGCATGAACTTGTTTCGAGATTCCTCCGTTTGGGCCCTGAACCATATGGGACAACTTGAGGCAGAAGAAGACGAACTTTTTTCAACGACTCCGAATTGCGTGGAAACTCACCCACCCTCCTCATTTCTCGTGAGGATTCCAGAATGCATGAACTTTTTTCGAGATTCCTCCGTTTGGGCCCTGAACCATTTGGGACAACTTGAGGCAGAAGAAGACGAACTTTTTTCAACGACTCCGAATTGCGTGGAAACTCACCCACCCTCCTCATTTCTCGTGAGGATTCCAGAATGCATGAACTTGTTTCGAGATTCCTCCCTTTGGCCCCTGAACCATATGGGACAACTTGAGGCAGAAGAAGACGAACTTTTTTCAACGACTCGGAATTGCGTGGAAACTCACCCACCCTCCTCATTTCTCGTGAGGATTCCAGAATGCATGAACTTGTTTCCAGATTCCTCCCTTTGGGCCCTGAACCATATGGGACAACTTGAGGCAGAAGAAGACGAACTTTTTTCAACGTCTCGGAATTGCTTGGAAACTCACCCACCCTCCTCATTTCTCGTGAGGATTCCCGAATGCATGAACTTGTTTCGAGATTCCTCCCTTTTGGCCCTGAACCATATGGGACAACTTGAGGCAGAAGAAGACGAACTTTTTTCAACGACTCCGAATTGCGTGGAAACTCACCCACCCTCCTCATTTCTCGTGAGGATTCCAGAATGCATGAACTTTTTTCGAGATTCCTCCCTTTGGGCCCTAAACCATATGGGACAACTTGAGGCAGAAGAAGACGAACTTTTTTCAACGACTCCGAATTGCGTGGAAACTCACCCACCCTCCTCATTTCTCGTGAGGATTCCAGAATGCATGAACTTGTTTCGAGATTCCTCCGTTTGGGCACTGAACCATTTGGGACAACTTGAGGCAGAAGAAGACGAACTTTTTTCAACGACTCCGAATCGCATGGAAACTCACCCACCCTGCTCATTTCTCGTGAGGATTCCAGAATGCTTGTACTTGTTTCGAGATTCCTCCGTTTGGGCCCTGAACCATTTGGGACAACTTGAGGCAGAAGAAGACGAACTTTTTTCAACGTCTCGGAATTGCTTCGGAACTCACCCACCCTCCTCATTTCTCGTGAGGATTCCAGAATGCATGAACTTGTTTCGACATTCCTCCCTTTTGGCCCTGAACCATATGGGACAACTTGAGGCAGAAGAAGACGAACTTTTTTCAACGACTCCGAATTGCGTGGAAACTCACCCACCCTCCTCATTTCTCGTGAGGATTACAGAATGCATGAACTTGTTTCGAGATTCCTCCCTTTGGGCCCTGAACCATTTGGGACAACTTGAGCCAGAAGAAGACGAACTTTTTTGAACGTCTCGGAATTGGTTGGAAACTCACCCACCCTCCTCATTTCTCGTGAGGATTCCAGAATGCATGAACTTGTTTCGAGATTCCTCCGTTTGGGCCCTGAACCAATTGGGAAGACTTGAGGCAGAAGAAGACGAACTTTTTTCAACGACTCCGAATTGCGTGGAAACTCACCCACCCTCCTCATTTCTCGTGAGGATTCCAGAATGCATGAACTTGTTTCGAGATTCCTCCCTTTGGGCCCTGAACCATATGGGACAACTTGAGGCAGAAGAAGACGAACTTTTTTCAACGTCTCTGAATTGCGTGGAAACTTACCCACCCTCCTCATTTCTCGTGAGGATTCCAGAATGCATGAACTATTTTCGAGATTCCTCCCTTTGGGCCCTGAACCATTTGGGACAACTTGAGGCAGAAGAAGACGAACTTTTTTCAACGTCTCGGAATTGCTTGGAAACTCACCCATTCTCCTCATTTCTCGTGAGGATTCCAGAATGCATGAACTTGTTTCGAGATTCCTCCGGTTGGGCCCTGAACCTTTTAGGACAACTTGAGGCAGAAGAAGACGAACTTTTTTCAACGTCTCGGAATTGGTTGGAAACTCACCCACCCTCCTCATTTCTGGTGAGGATTCCAGAATGCATGAACTTGTTTCGAGATTCCTCCGTTTGGGCCCTGAACCATATGGGACAACTTGAGCCAGAAGAAGACGAACTTTTTTGAACGTCTCGGAATTGGTTGGAAACTCACCCACCCTCCTCATTTCTCGTGAGGATTCCAGAATGCATGAACTTGTTTCCAGATTCCTCCCTTTCGGCCCTGAACCATATGGGACAACTTGAGGCAGAAGAAGACGAACTTTTTTCAACGTCTCGGAATTGCTTCGAAACTCACCCACCCTCCTCATTTCTGGTGAGGATTCCAGAATGCATGAACTTGTTTCGAGATTCCTCCGTTTGGGCCCTGAACCATTTGGCACAACTTGAGGCAGAAGAAGACGAACTTTTTTCAACGTCTCCGAATTGCGTGGAAACTCACCCACCCTCCTCATTTCTCGTGAGGATTCCAGAATGCATGAACTTGTTTCCAGATTCCTCCCTTTCGGCCCTGAACCATTTGGGACAACTTGAGGCAGAAGAAGACGAACTTTTTCAACGTCTCGGAATTGCGTGGAAACTCACCCACCCTCCTCATTTCTCGTGAGGATTCCAGAATGCATGAACTTGTTTCCAGATTCCTCCCTTTCGGCCCTGAACCATTTGGGACAACTTGAGGCAGAAGAAGACGAACTTTTTCAACGTCTCGGAATTGCGTGGAAACTCACCCACCCTCCTCATTTCTCGTGAGGATTCCAGAATGCATGAACTTGTTTCCAGATTCCTCCCTTTCGGCCCTGAACCATTTGGGACAACTTGAGGCAGAAGAAGACGAACTTTTTCAACGTCTCGGAATTGCTTCGAAACTCACCCACCCTCCTCATTTCTCCTGAGGATTCCAGAATGCATGAACTTGTTTCGAGATTCCTCCGTTTGGGCCCTGAACCATATGGGACAACTTGAGGCAGAAGAAGACGAACTTTTTTCAACGACTCCGAATTGCGTGGAAACTCACCCACCCTCCTCATTTCTCGTGAGGATTCCAGAATGCATGAACTTGTTTCGACATTCCTCCCTTTTGGCCCTGAACCATATGGGACAACTTGAGGCAGAAGAAGACGAACTTTTTTCAACGACTCCGAATTGCGTGGAAACTCACCCACCCTCCTCATTTCTCGTGAGGATTACAGAATGCATGAACTTGTTTCGAGATTCCTCCCTTTGGGCCCTGAACCATTTGGGACAACTTGAGCCAGAAGAAGACGAACTTTTTTGAACGTCTCGGAATTGGTTGGAAACTCACCCACCCTCCTCATTTCTCGTGAGGATTCCAGAATGCATGAACTTGTTTCGAGATTCCTCCGTTTGGGCCCTGAACCAATTGGGAAGACTTGAGGCAGAAGAAGACGAACTTTTTTCAACGACTCCGAATTGCGTGGAAACTCACCCACCCTCCTCATTTCTCGTGAGGATTCCAGAATGCATGAACTTGTTTCGAGATTCCTCCCTTTGGGCCCTGAACCATATGGGACAACTTGAGGCAGAAGAAGACGAACTTTTTTCAACGTCTCTGAATTGCGTGGAAACTTACCCACCCTCCTCATTTCTCGTGAGGATTCCAGAATGCATGAACTATTTTCTAGATTCCTCCCTTTGGGCCCTGAACCATTTGGGACAACTTGAGGCAGAAGAAGACGAACTTTTTTCAACGTCTCGGAATTGCTTGGAAACTCACCCATTCTCCTCATTTCTCGTGAGGATTCCAGAATGCATGAACTTGTTTCGAGATTCCTCCGGTTGGGCCCTGAACCTTTTAGGACAACTTGAGGCAGAAGAAGACGAACTTTTTTCAACGTCTCGGAATTGGTTGGAAACTCACCCACCCTCCTCATTTCTGGTGAGGATTCCAGAATGCATGAACTTGTTTCGAGATTCCTCCGTTTGGGCCCTGAACCATATGGGACAACTTGAGCCAGAAGAAGACGAACTTTTTTGAACGTCTCGGAATTGGTTGGAAACTCACCCACCCTCCTCATTTCTGGTGAGGATTCCAGAATGCATGAACTTGTTTCGAGATTCCTCCGTTTGGGCCCTGAACCATATGGGACAACTTGAGGCAGAAGAAGACGAACTTTTTTCAACGACTCCGAATTGCGTGGAAACTCACCCACCCTCCTCATTTCTCGTGAGGATTCCAGAATGCATGAACTTGTTTCCAGATTCCTCCCTTTCGGCCCTGAACCATATGGGACAACTTGAGGCAGAAGAAGACGAACTTTTTTCAACGTCTCGGAATTGCTTCGAAACTCACCCACCCTCCTCATTTCTGGTGAGGATTCCAGAATGCATGAACTTGTTTCGAGATTCCTCCGTTTGGGCCCTGAACCATTTGGCACAACTTGAGGCAGAAGAAGACGAACTTTTTTCAACGTCTCCGAATTGCGTGGAAACTCACCCACCCTCCTCATTTCTCGTGAGGATTCCAGAATGCATGAACTTGTTTCCAGATTCCTCCCTTTCGGCCCTGAACCATTTGGGACAACTTGAGGCAGAAGAAGACGAACTTTTTCAACGTCTCGGAATTGCGTGGAAACTCACCCACCCTCCTCATTTCTCGTGAGGATTCCAGAATGCATGAACTTGTTTCCAGATTCCTCCCTTTCGGCCCTGAACCATTTGGGACAACTTGAGGCAGAAGAAGACGAACTTTTTCAACGTCTCGGAATTGCGTGGAAACTCACCCACCCTCCTCATTTCTCGTGAGGATTCCAGAATGCATGAACTTGTTTCCAGATTCCTCCCTTTCGGCCCTGAACCATTTGGGACAACTTGAGGCAGAAGAAGACGAACTTTTTCAACGTCTCGGAATTGCTTCGAAACTCACCCACCCTCCTCATTTCTCCTGAGGATTCCAGAATGCATGAACTTGTTTCGAGATTCCTCCGTTTGGGCCCTGAACCATATGGGACAACTTGAGGCAGAAGAAGACGAACTTTTTTCAACGACTCCGAATTGCGTGGAAACTCACCCACCCTCCTCATTTCTCGTGAGGATTCCAGAATGCATGAACTTGTTTCGAGATTCCTCCCTTTGGGCCCTGAACCATTTGGGACAACTTGAGCCAGAAGAAGACGAACTTTTTTGAACGTCTCGGAAGTTGGAAACTCACCCACCCTCCTCATTTCTCGTGAGGATTCCAGAATGCATGAACTTGTTTCGAGATTCCTCCCTTTGGGCCCTGAACCATTTGGGACAACTTGAGGCAGAAGAAGACGAACTTTTTTCAACGACTCCGAATTGCGTGGAAACTCACCCACCCTCCTCATTTCTCGTGAGGATTCCAGAATGCATGAATTTGTTTCGAGATACCTCCGTTTGGGCCCTGAACCATTTGGGACAACTTAAGGCAGAAGAAGATGAACTTTTTTCAACCTCTCGGAATTGCTTGGAAACTCACCCACCCTCCTCATTTCTGGTGAGGATTCCAGAATGCATGAACTTGTTTCGAGATTCCTCCGTTTGGGCCCTGAACCATTTGGCACAACTTGAGGCAGAAGAAGACGAACTTTTTTCAACGACTCCGAATTGCGTGGAAACTCACCCACCCTCCTCATTTCTCGTGAGGATTCCAGAATGCATGAACTTGTTTCGAGATACCTCCGTTTGGGCCCTGAACCATTTGGGACAACTTAAGGCAGAAGAAGATGAACTTTTTTCAACCTCTCGGAATTTCTGGGAAACTCACCCACCCTCCTCATTTCTGGTGAGGATTCCAGAATGCATGAACTTGTTTCGAGATTCCTCCGTTTGGGGCCTGAACCATTTGGCACAACTTGAGGCAGAAGAAGACGAACTTTTTTCAACGTCTCCGAATTGCGTGGAAACTCACCCACCCTCCTCATTTCTCGTGAGGATTCCAGAATGCATGAACTTGTTTCCAGATTCCTCCCTTTCGGCCCTGAACCATTTGGGACAACTTGAGGCAGAAGAAGACGAACTTTTTCAACGTCTCGGAATTGCGTGGAAACTCACCCACCCTCCTCATTTCTCGTGAGGATTCCAGAATGCATGAACTTGTTTCCAGATTCCTCCCTTTCGGCCCTGAACCATTTGGGACAACTTGAGGCAGAAGAAGACGAACTTTTTCAACGTCTCGGAATTGCGTGGAAACTCACCCACCCTCCTCATTTCTCGTGAGGATTCCAGAATGCATGAACTTGTTTCGAGATTCCTCCCTTTTGGCCCTGAACCATATTGGACAACTTGAGGCAGAAGAAGACGAACTTTTTTCAACGACTCCGAATTGCGTGGAAACTCACCCACCCTCCTCATTTCTCGTGAGGATTCCAGAATGCATGAACTTTTTTCGAGATTCCTCCGTTTGGGCCCTGAACCATTTGGGACAACTTGAGGCAGAAGAAGACGAACTTTTTTCAACGACTCCGAATTGCGTGGAAACTCACCCACCCTCCTCATTTCTCGTGAGGATTCCAGAATGCATGAACTTGTCTCGAGATTCCTCCGTTTGGGCCCTGAACCATTTGGGACAACTTCAGGCAGAAGAAGACGAACTTTTTTCAACGACTCCGAATTGCGTGGAAACTCACCCACCCTCCTCATTTCTCGTGAGGATTCCAGAATGCATGAACTTGTTTCGAGATTCCTATGTTTGGGCCCTTAACCATTTAGGACAACTTGAGGCAGAAGAAGACGAACTTTTTTCAACGACTCCGAATTGCGTGGAAACTCACCCACCCTCCTCATTTCTCGTGAGGATTCCAGAATGCATGAACTTGTTTCGAGATTCCTCCCTTTGGGCCCTGAACCATATGGGACAACTTGAGGCGGAAGAAGACGAACTTTTTTCAACGTCTCGGAATTGCTTAGAAACTCACCCACCCTCCTCATTTCTCGTGAGGATTCCAGAATGCATGAACTTGTTTCAAGATTCCTCCCTTTTGGCCCTGAACCATATGGGACAACTTGAGGCAGAAGAAGACGAACTTTTTTCAACGACTCCGAATTGCGTGGAAACTCACCCACCCTCCTCATTTCTCGTGAGGATTCCAGAATGCATGAACTTTTTTCAAGATTCCTCCGTTTGGGCCCTGAACCATTTGGGACAACTTGAGGCAGAAGAAGACGAACTTTTTTCAACGACTCCGAATTGCGTGGAAACTCACCCACCCTCCTCATTTCTCGTGAGGATTCCAGAATGCATGAATTTGTTTCGAGATTCCTCCGTTTAGGCCCTGAACCATTTGGGACAACTTGAGGCGGAAGAAGACGAACTTTTTTCAACGTCTCAGAATTGCTTGGAAACTCACCCACCCTCCTCATTTCTCGTGAGGATTCCAGAATGCATGAACTTGTTTCGAGATTCCTCCGTTTGGGCCCTGAACCATTTGGGACAACTTGAGGCAGAAGAAGACGAACTTTTTTCAACGTCTCGGAATTGGTTGGAAACTCACCCACCCTCCTCATTTCTCGTGAGGATTCCAGAATGCATGAACTTGTTTCGAGATTCCTCCGTTTGGGCCCTGAACCATTTGGGACAACTTGAGGCAGAAGAAGACGAACTTTTTTCAACGTCTCGGAATTGCTTGGAAACTCACCCACCCTCCTCATTTCTCGTGAGGATTCCAGAATGCATGAACTTGTTTCGAGATTCCTCCGTTTGGGCCCTGAACCATTTGGGACAACTTGAGGCGGAAGAAGACGAACTTTTTTCAACGTCTCGGAATTGCTTGGAAACTCACCCACCCTCCTCATTTCTCGTGAGGATTCCAGAATGCATGAACTTGTTTCGAGATTCCTCCGGTTGGGCCCTGAACCATTTGGGACAACTTGAGGCAGAAGAAGACGAACTTTTTTCAACGTCTCGGAATTGGTTGGAAACTCACCCACCCTCCTCATTTCTCGTGAGGATTCCAGAATGCATGAACTTGTTTCGAGATTCCTCCGTTTGGGCCCTGAACCATTTGGCAAGACTTGAGGCAGAAGAAGACGAACTTTTTTCAACGACTCCGAATTGCGTGGAAACTCACCCACCCTCCTCATTTCTCGTGAGGATTCCAGAATGCATGAACTTGTTTCGAGATACCTCCGTTTGGGCCCTGAACCATTTGGGACAAGTTAAGGCAGAAGAAGATGAACTTTTTTCAACCTCTCGGAATTTCTTGGAAACTGACCCACCCTCCTCATTTCTGGTGAGGATTCCAGAATGCATGAACTTGTTTCGAGATTCCTCCGTTTGGGCCCTGAACCATTTGGCACAACTTGAGGCAGAAGAAGACGAACTTTTTTCAACGTCTCCGAATTGCGTGGAAACTCACCCACCCTCCTCATTTCTCGTGAGGATTCCAGAATGCATGAACTTGTTTCCAGATTCCTCCCTTTCGGCCCTGAACCATTTGGGACAACTTGAGGCAGAAGAAGACGAACTTTTTCAACGTCTCGGAATTGCGTGGAAACTCACCCACCCTCCTCATTTCTCGTGAGGATTCCAGAATGCATGAACTTGTTTCCAGATTCCTCCCTTTCGGCCCTGAACCATTTGGGACAACTTGAGGCAGAAGAAGACGAACTTTTTCAACGTCTCGGAATTGCGTGGAAACTCACCCACCCTCCTCATTTCTCGTGAGGATTCCAGAATGCATGAACTTGTTTCGAGATTCCTCCCTTTTGGCCCTGAACCATATTGGACAACTTGAGGCAGAAGAAGACGAACTTTTTTCAACGACTCCGAATTGCGTGGAAACTCACCCACCCTCCTCATTTCTCGTGAGGATTCCAGAATGCATGAACTTTTTTCGAGATTCCTCCGTTTGGGCCCTGAACCATTTGGGACAACTTGAGGCAGAAGAAGACGAACTTTTTTCAACGACTCCGAATTGCGTGGAAACTCACCCACCCTCCTCATTTCTCGTGAGGATTCCAGAATGCATGAACTTGTCTCGAGATTCCTCCGTTTGGGCCCTGAACCATTTGGGACAACTTCAGGCAGAAGAAGACGAACTTTTTTCAACGACTCCGAATTGCGTGGAAACTCACCCACCCTCCTCATTTCTCGTGAGGATTCCAGAATGCATGAACTTGTTTCGAGATTCCTATGTTTGGGCCCTTAACCATTTGGGACAACTTGAGGCAGAAGAAGACGAACTTTTTTCAACGACTCCGAATTGCGTGGAAACTCACCCACCCTCCTCATTTCTCGTGAGGATTCCAGAATGCATGAACTTGTTTCGAGATTCCTCCCTTTGGGCCCTGAACCATATGGGACAACTTGAGGCGGAAGAAGACGAACTTTTTTCAACGTCTCGGAATTGCTTAGAAACTCACCCACCCTCCTCATTTCTCGTGAGGATTCCAGAGTGCATGAACTTGTTTCGAGATTCCTCCCTTTTGGCCCTGAACCATATGGGACAACTTGAGGCAGAAGAAGACGAACTTTTTTCAACGACTCCGAATTGCGTGGAAACTCACCCACCCTCCTCATTTCTCGTGAGGATTCCAGAATGCATGAACTTTTTTCAAGATTCCTCCGTTTGGGCCCTGAACCATTTGGGACAACTTGAGGCAGAAGAAGACGAACTTTTTTCAACGACTCCGAATTGCGTGGAAACTCACCCACCCTCCTCATTTCTCGTGAGGATTCCAGAATGCATGAACTTGTTTCGAGATTCCTCCATTTGGGCCCTGAACCATTTTGGACAACTTCAGGCAGAAGAAGACGAACTTTTTTCAACGACTCCGAATTGCGTGGAAACTCACCCACCCTCCTCATTTCTCGTGAGGATTCCAGAATGCATGAACTTGTCTCGAGATTCCTCCGTTTGGGCCCTGAACCATTTGGGACAACTTCAGGCAGAAGAAGACGAACTTTTTTCAACGACTCCGAATTGCGTGGAAACTCACCCACCCTCCTCATTTCTCGTGAGGATTCCAGAATGCATGAACTTGTTTCGAGATTCCTATGTTTGGGCCCTTAACCATTTGGGACAACTTGAGGCAGTAGAAGACGAACTTTTTTCAACGACTCCGAATTGCGTGGAAACTCACCCACCCTCCTCATTTCTCGTGAGGATTCCAGAATGCATGAACTTGTTTCGAGATTCCTCCCTTTGGGCCCTGAACCATATGGGACAACTTGAGGCGGAAGAAGACGAACTTTTTTCAACGTCTCGGAATTGCTTAGAAACTCACCCACCCTCCTCATTTCTCGTGAGGATTCCAGAATGCATGAACTTGTTTCGAGATTCCTCCCTTTTGGCCCTGAACCATATGGGACAACTTGAGGCAGAAGAAGACGAACTTTTTTCAACGACTCCGAATTGCGTGGAAACTCACCCACCCTCCTCATTTCTCGTGAGGATTCCAGAATGCATGAACTTTTTTCGAGATTCCTCCGTTTGGGCCCTGAACCATTTGGGACAACTTGAGGCAGAAGAAGACGAACTTTTTTCAACGACTCCGAATTGCGTGGAAACTCACCCACCCTCCTCATTTCTCGTGAGGATTCCAGAATGCATGAATTTGTTTCGAGATTCCTCCGTTTGGGCCCTGAACCATTTGGGACAACTTGAGGCGGAAGAAGACGAACTTTTTTCAACGTCTCAGAATTGCTTGGAAACTCACCCACCCTCCTCATTTCTCGTGAGGATTCCAGAATGCATGAACTTGTTTCGAGATTCCTCCGTTTGGGCCCTGAACCATTTGGGACAACTTGAGGCAGAAGAAGACGAACTTTTTTCAACGTCTCGGAATTGGTTGGAAACTCACCCACCCTCCTCATTTCTCGTGAGGATTCCAGAATGCATGAACTTGTTTCGAGATTCCTCCGTTTGGGCCCTGAACCATTTGGGACAACTTGAGGCAGAAGAAGACGAACTTTTTTCAACGTCTCGGAATTGCTTGGAAACTCACCCACCCTCCTCATTTCTCGTGAGGATTCCAGAATGCATGAACTTGTTTCGAGATTCCTCCGTTTGGGCCCTGAACCATTTGGGACAACTTGAGGCGGAAGAAGACGAACTTTTTTCAACGTCTCGGAATTGCTTGGAAACTCACCCACCCTCCTCATTTCTCGTGAGGATTCCAGAATGCATGAACTTGTTTCGAGATTCCTCCGGTTGGGCCCTGAACCATTTGGGACAACTTGAGGCAGAAGAAGACGAACTTTTTTCAACGTCTCGGAATTGGTTGGAAACTCACCCACCCTCCTCATTTCTCGTGAGGATTCCAGAATGCATGAACTTGTTTCGAGATTCCTCCGTTTGGGCCCTGAACCATTTGGCAAGACTTGAGGCAGAAGAAGACGAACTTTTTTCAACGTCTCCGAATTGCGTGGAAACTCACCCACCCTCCTCATTTCTCGTGAGGATTCCAGAATGCATGAACTTGTTTCCAGATTCCTCCCTTTCGGCCCTGAACCATATGGGAAAACTTGAGGCAGAAGAAGACGAACTTTTTTCAACGTCTCGGAATTTCTTCGAAACTCACCCACCCTCCTCATTTCTCGTGAGGATTCCAGAATCCATGAACTTGTTTCGAGATTCCTCCGTTTGGGCCCTGAACCATATGGGACAACTTGAGGCAGAAGAAGACGAACTTTTTTCAACGACTCCGAATTGCGTGGAAACTCACCCACCCTCCTCATTTCTCGTGAGGATTCCAGAATGCATGAACTTTTTTCAAAATTCCTCCGTTTGGGCCCTGAACCATTTGGGACAACTTGAGGCAGAAGAAGACGAACTTTTTTCAACGACTCCGAATTGCGTGGAAACTCACCCACCCTCCTCCTTTCTCGTGAGGATTCCAGAATGCATGAACTTGTTTCGAGATTCCTCCCTTTGGGCCCTGAACCATTTGGGACAACTTGAGGCGGAAGAAGACGAACTTTTTTCAACGTCTCAGAATTGCTTGGAAACTCACCCACCCTCCTCATTTCTCGTGAGGATTCCAGAATGCATGAACTTGTTTCGAGATTCCTCTGTTTGGGCCCTGAACCATTTGGGACAACTTGAGGCAGAAGAAGACGAACTTTTTTCAACGTCTCGGAATTGGTTGGAAACTCACCCACCCTCCTCATTTCTCGTGAGGATTCCAGAATGCATGAACTTGTTTCGAGATTCCTCCGTTTGGGCCCTGAACCATTTGGGACAACTTGAGGCAGAAGAAGACGAACTTTTTTCAACGTCTCGGAATTGGTTGGAAACTCACCCACCCTCCTCATTTCTCGTGAGGATTCCAGAATGCATGAACTTGTTTCGAGATTCCTCCGTTTGGGCCCTGAACCATTTGGCAAGACTTGAGGCAGAAGAAGACGAACTTTTTTCAACGTCTCCGAATTGCGTGGAAACTCACCCACCCTCCTCATTTCTCGTGAGGATTCCAGAATGCATGAACTTGTTTCCAGATTCCTCCCTTTCGGCCCTGAACCATATGGGAAAACTTGAGGCAGAAGAAGACGAACTTTTTTCAACGTCTCGGAATTGCTTCGAAACTCACCCACCCTCCTCATTTCTCGTGAGGATTCCAGAATCCATGAACTTGTTTCGAGATTCCTCCGTTTGGGCCCTGAACCATATGGGACAACTTGAGCCAAAAGAAGACGAACTTTTTTGAACGTCTCGGAATTGGTTGGAAACTCACCCACCCTCCTCATTTCTCGTGAGGATTCCAGAATGCATGAACTTGTTTCGAGACTCCTCCGTTTGGGCCCTGAACCATTTGGGACAACTTGAGGCAGAAGAAGACGAACTTTTTTCAACGTCTCCGAATTGCGTGGAAACTCACCCACCCTCCTCATTTCACGTGAGGATTCCAGAATGCATGAACTTGTTTCCAGATTCCTCCGTTTGGGCCCTGAACCAAATGGGACAACTTGAGGCAGAAGAAGACGAACTTTTTTCAACGTCTCGGAATTGCTTCGAAACTCACCCACCCTCCTCATTTCTCGTGAGGATTCCAAAATGCATGAACTTGTTTCGAGATTCCTGCCTTTTGGCCCTGAACCATTTGGGACAACTTGAGGCAGAAGAAGACGAACTTTTTTCAACGACTCGGAATTGGTTGGAAACTCACCCACCCTCCTCATTTCTCGTGAGGATTCCAGAATGCATGAACTTTTTTCGAGATTCCTCCGTTTGGGCCCTGAACCATTTGGGACAACTTGAGGCAGAAGAAGACGAACTTTTTTCAACGACTCCGAATTGCGTGGAAACTCACCCACCCTCCTCATTTCTCGTGAGGATTCCAGAATGCATGAACTTGTTTCGAGATTCCTCCATTTGGGCCCTGAACCATTTTGGACAACTTCAGGCAGAAGAAGACGAACTTTTTTCAACGACTCCGAATTGCGTGGAAACTCACCCACCCTCCTCATTTCTCGTGAGGATTCCAGAATGCATGAACTTGTCTCGAGATTCCTCCGTTTGGGCCCTGAACCATTTGGGACAACTTCAGGCAGAAGAAGACGAACTTTTTTCAACGACTCCGAATTGCGTGGAAACTCACCCACCCTCCTCATTTCTCGTGAGGATTCCAGAATGCATGAACTTGTTTCGAGATTCCTATGTTTGGGCCCTTAACCATTTGGGACAACTTGAGGCAGTAGAAGACGAACTTTTTTCAACGACTCCGAATTGCGTGGAAACTCACCCACCCTCCTCATTTCTCGTGAGGATTCCAGAATGCATGAACTTGTTTCGAGATTCCTCCCTTTGGGCCCTGAACCATATGGGACAACTTGAGGCGGAAGAAGACGAACTTTTTTCAACGTCTCGGAATTGCTTAGAAACTCACCCACCCTCCTCATTTCTCGTGAGGATTCCAGAATGCATGAACTTGTTTCGAGATTCCTCCCTTTTGGCCCTGAACCATATGGGACAACTTGAGGCAGAAGAAGACGAACTTTTTTCAATGACTCCGAATTGCGTGGAAACTCACCCACCCTCCTCATTTCTCGTGAGGATTCCAGAATGCATGAACTTTTTTCGAGATTCCTCCGTTTGGGCCCTGAACCATTTGGGACAACTTGAGGCAGAAGAAGACGAACTTTTTTCAACGACTCCGAATTGCGTGGAAACTCACCCACCCTCCTCATTTCTCGTGAGGATTCCAGAATGCATGAATTTGTTTCGAGATTCCTCCGTTTGGGCCCTGAACCATTTGGGACAACTTGAGGCGGAAGAAGACGAACTTTTTTCAACGTCTCAGAATTGCTTGGAAACTCACCCACCCTCCTCATTTCTCGTGAGGATTCCAGAATGCATGAACTTGTTTCGAGATTCCTCCGTTTGGGCCCTGAACCATTTGGGACAACTTGAGGCAGAAGAAGACGAACTTTTTTCAACGTCTCGGAATTGGTTGGAAACTCACCCACCCTCCTCATTTCTCGTGAGGATTCCAGAATGCATGAACTTGTTTCGAGATTCCTCCGTTTGGGCCCTGAACCATTTGGGACAACTTGAGGCAGAAGAAGACGAACTTTTTTCAACGTCTCGGAATTGCTTGGAAACTCACCCACCCTCCTCATTTCTCGTGAGGATTCCAGAATGCATGAACTTGTTTCGAGATTCCTCCGGTTGGGCCCTGAACCATTTGGGACAACTTGAGGCGGAAGAAGACGAACTTTTTTCAATGTCTCGGAATTGCTTGGAAACTCACCCACCCTCCTCATTTCTCGTGAGGATTCCAGAATGCATGAACTTGTTTCGAGATTCCTCCGGTTGGGCCCTGAACCATTTGGGACAACTTGAGGCAGAAGAAGACGAACTTTTTTCAACGTCTCGGAATTGGTTGGAAACTCACCCACCCTCCTCATTTCTCGTGAGGATTCCAGAATGCATGAACTTGTTTCGAGATTCCTCCGTTTGGGCCCTGAACCATTTGGCAAGACTTGAGGCAGAAGAAGACGAACTTCTTTCAACGTCTCTGAATTGCGTGGAAACTCACCCACCCTCCTCATTTCTCGTGAGGATTCCAGAATGCATGAACTTGTTTCCAGATTCCTCCCTTTCGGCCCTGAACCATATGGGAAAACTTGAGGCAGAAGAAGACGAACTTTTTTCAACGTCTCGGAATTTCTTCGAAACTCACCCACCCTCCTCATTTCTCGTGAGGATTCCAGAATCCATGAACTTGTTTCGAGATTCCTCCGTTTGGGCCCTGAACCATATGGGACAACTTGAGCCAGAAGAAGACGAACTTTTTTGAACGTCTCGGAATTGGTTGGAAACTCACCCACCCTCCTCATTTCTCGTGAGGATTCCAGAATGCATGAACTTGTTTCGAGACTCCTCCGTTTGGGCCCTGAACCATTTGGGACAACTTGAGGCAGAAGAAGACGAACTTTTTTCAACGTCTCCGAATTGCGTGGAAACTCACCCACCCTCCTCATTTCACGTGAGGATTCCAGAATGCATGAACTTGTTTCCAGATTCCTCCGTTTGGGCCCTGAACCAAATGGGACAACTTGAGGCAGAAGAAGACGAACTTTTTTCAACGTCTCGGAATTGCTTCGAAACTCACCCGCCCTCCTCATTTCTCGTGAGGATTCCAAAATGCATGAACTTGTTTCGAGATTCCTGCCTTTTGGCCCTGAACCATTTGGGACAACTTGAGACAGAAGAAGACGAACTTTTTTCAACGACTCGGAATTGGTTGGAAACTCACCCACCCTCCTCATTTCTCGTGAGGATTCCAGAATGCATGAACTTTTTTCGAGATTCCTCCGTTTGGGCCCTGAACCATTTGGGACAACTTGAGGCAGAAGAAGACGAACTTTTTTCAACGACTCCGAATTGCGTGGAAACTCACCAACCCTCCTCATTTCTCGTGAGGATTCCAGAATGCATGAACTTGTTTCGAGATTCCTCCGTTTGGGCCCTGAACCATTTTGGACAACTTCAGGCAGAAGAAGACGAACTTTTTTCAACGACTCCGAATTGCGTGGAAACTCACCCACCCTCCTCATTTCTCGTGAGGATTCCAGAATGCATGAACTTGTTTCGAGATTCCTCCGTTTGGGCCCTGAACCATTTTGGACAACTTCAGGCAGAAGAAGACGAACTTTTTTCAACGACTCCGAATTGCGTGGAAACTCACCCACCCTCCTCATTTCTCGTGAGGATTCCAGAATGCAGGAACTTGTTTCGAGATTCCTCCGTTTGGGCCCTTAACCATTTGGGACAACTTGAGGCAGAAGAAGACGAACTTTTTTCAACGACTCCGAATTGCGTGGAAACTCACCCACCCTCCTCATTTCTCGTGAGGATTCCAGAATGCATGAACTTGTTTCGAGATTCCTCCGTTTGGGCCCTGAACCATTTTGGACAACTTCAGGCAGAAGAAGACGAACTTTTTTCAACGACTCCGAATTGCGTGGAAACTCACCCACCCTCCTCATTTCTCGTGAGGATTCCAGAATGCAGGAACTTGTTTCGAGATTCCTCCGTTTGGGCCCTTAACCATTTGGGACAACTTGAGGCAGAAGAAGACGAACTTTTTTCAACGACTCCGAATTGCGTGGAAACTCACCCACCCTCCTCATTTCTCGTGAGGATTCCAGAATGCATGAACTTGTTTCGAGATTCCTCCCTTTGGGCCCTGAACCATTTGGGACAACTTGAGGCAGAAGAAGACGAACTTTTTCAACGTCTCGGAATTGCGTGGAAACTCACCCACCCTCCTCATTTCTCGTGAGGATTCCAGAATGCATGAACTTGTTTCCAGATTCCTCCCTTTCGGCCCTGAACCATTTGGGACAACTTGAGGCAGAAGAAGACGAACTTTTTCAACGTCTCGGAATTGCGTGGAAACTCACCCACCCTCCTCATTTCTCGTGAGGATTCCAGAATGCATGAACTTGTTTCGAGATTCCTCCGTTTGGGCCCTGAACCATTTTGGACAACTTCAGGCAGAAGAAGACGAACTTTTTTCAACGACTCCGAATTGCGTGGAAACTCACCCACCCTCCTCATTTCTCGTGAGGATTCCAGAATGCATGAACTTGTTTCGAGATTCCTCCGTTTGGGCCCTTAACCATTTGGGACAACTTGAGGCAGAAGAAGACGAACTTTTTTCAACGACTCCGAATTGCGTGGAAACTCACCCACCCTCCTCATTTCTCGTGAGGATTCCAGAATGCATGAACTTGTTTCGAGATTCCTCCCTTTGGGCCCTGAACCATTTGGGACAACTTGAGGCAGAAGAAGACGAACTTTTTCAACGTCTCGGAATTGCGTGGAAACTCACCCACCCTCCTCATTTCTCGTGAGGATTCCAGAATGCATGAACTTGTTTCCAGATTCCTCCCTTTCGGCCCTGAACCATTTGGGACAACTTGAGGCAGAAGAAGACGAACTTTTTCAACGTCTCGGAATTGCGTGGAAACTCACCCACCCTCCTCATTTCTCGTGAGGATTCCAGAATGCATGAACTTGTTTCGAGATTCCTCCCTTTTGGCCCTGAACCATATTGGACAACTTGAGGCAGAAGAAGACGAACTTTTTTCAACGACTCCGAATTGCGTGGAAACTCACCCACCCTCCTCATTTCTCGTGAGGATTCCAGAATGCATGAACTTTTTTCGAGATTCCTCCGTTTGGGCCCTGAACCATTTGGGACAACTTGAGGCAGAAGAAGACGAACTTTTTTCAACGACTCCGAATTGCGTGGAAACTCACCCACCCTCCTCATTTCTCGTGAGGATTCCAGAATGCATGAACTTGTCTCGAGATTCCTCCGTTTGGGCCCTGAACCATTTGGGACAACTTCAGGCAGAAGAAGACGAACTTTTTTCAACGACTCCGAATTGCGTGGAAACTCACCCACCCTCCTCATTTCTCGTGAGGATTCCAGAATGCATGAACTTGTTTCGAGATTCCTATGTTTGGGCCCTTAACCATTTGGGACAACTTGAGGCAGAAGAAGACGAACTTTTTTCAACGACTCCGAATTGCGTGGAAACTCACCCACCCTCCTCATTTCTCGTGAGGATTCCAGAATGCATGAACTTGTTTCGAGATTCCTCCCTTTGGGCCCTGAACCATATGGGACAACTTGAGGCGGAAGAAGACGAACTTTTTTCAACGTCTCGGAATTGCTTAGAAACTCACCCACCCTCCTCATTTCTCGTGAGGATTCCAGAATGCATGAACTTGTTTCGAGATTCCTCCCTTTTGGCCCTGAACCATATGGGACAACTTGAGGCAGAAGAAGACGAACTTTTTTCAACGACTCCGAATTGCGTGGAAACTCACCCACCCTCCTCATTTCTCGTGAGGATTCCAGAATGCAGAACTTTTTTCAAGATTCCTCCGTTTGGGCCCTGAACCATTTGGGACAACTTGAGGCAGAAGAAGACGAACTTTTTTCAACGACTCCGAATTGCGTGGAAACTCACCCACCCTCCTCATTTCTCGTGAGGATTCCAGAATGCATGAATTTGTTTCGAAATTCCTCCGTTTGGGCCCTGAACCATTTGGGACAACTTGAGGCAGAAGAAGACGAACTTTTTTCAACGTCTCGGAATTGGTTGGAAACTCACCTACCCTCCTCATTTCTCGTGAGGATTCCAGAATGCATGAACTTGTTTCGAGATTCCTCCGTTTGGGCCCTGAACCATTTGGGACAACTTGAGGCAGAAGAAGACGAACTTTTTTCAACGTCTCGGAATTGCTTGGAAACTCACCCACCCTCCTCATTTCTCGTGAGGATTCCAGAATGCATGAACTTGTTTCGAGATTCCTCCGTTTGGGCCCTGAACCATTTGGGACAACTTGAGGCGGAAGAAGACGAACTTTTTTCAACGTCTCGGAATTGCTTGGAAACTCACCCACCCTCCTCATTTCTCGTGAGGATTCCAGAATGCATGAACTTGTTTCGAGATTCCTCCGGTTGGGCCCTGAACCATTTGGGACAACTTGAGGCAGAAGAAGACGAACTTTTTTCAACGTCTCGGAATTGGTTGGAAACTCACCCACCCTCCTCATTTCTCGTGAGGATTCCAGAATGCATGAACTTGTTTCGAGATTCCTCCGTTTGGGCCCTGAACCATTTGGCAAGACTTGAGGCAGAAGAAGACGAACTTTTTTCAACGTCTCCGAATTGCGTGGAAACTCACCCACCCTCCTCATTTCTCGTGAGGATTCCAGAATGCATGAACTTGTTTCCAGATTCCTCCCTTTCGGCCCTGAACCATATGGGAAAACTTGAGGCAGAAGAAGACGAACTTTTTTCAACGTCTCGGAATTTCTTCGAAACTCACCCACCCTCCTCATTTCTCGTGAGGATTCCAGAATCCATGAACTTGTTTCGAGATTCCTCCGTTTGGGCCCTGAACCATATGGGACAACTTGAGCCAGAAGAAGACGAACTTTTTTGAACGTCTCGGAATTGGTTGGAAACTCACCCACCCTCCTCATTTCTCGTGAGGATTCCAGAATGCATGAACTTGTTTCGAGACTCCTCCGTTTGGGCCCTGAACCATTTGGGACAACTTGAGGCAGAAGAAGACGAACTTTTTTCAACGTCTCCGAATTGCGTGGAAACTCACCCACCCTCCTCATTTCACGTGAGGATTCCAGAATGCATGAACTTGTTTCCAGATTCCTCCGTTTGGGCCCTGAACCAAATGGGACAACTTGAGGCAGAAGAAGACGAACTTTTTTCAACGTCTCGGAATTGCTTCGAAACTCACCCGCCCTCCTCATTTCTCGTGAGGATTCCAAAATGCATGAACTTGTTTCGAGATTCCTGCCTTTTGGCCCTGAACCATTTGGGACAACTTGAGGCAGAAGAAGACGAACTTCTTTCAACGACTCCGAATTGCGTGGAAACTCACCCACCCTCCTCATTTCTCGTGAGGATTCCAGAATGCATGAACTTTTTTCGAGATTCCTCCGTTTGGGCCCTGAACCATTTGGGACAACTTGAGGCAGAAGAAGACGAACTTTTTTCAACGACTCCGAATTGCGTGGAAACTCACCCACCCTCCTCATTTCTCGTGAGGATTCCAGAATGCATGAACTTGTTTCGAGATTCCTCCGTTTGGGCCCTGAACCATTTTGGACAACTTCAGGCAGAAGAAGACGAACTTTTTTCAACGACTCCGAATTGCGTGGAAACTCACCCACCCTCCTCATTTCTCGTGAGGATTCCAGAATGCATGAACTTGTTTCGAGATTCCTCCGTTTGGGCCCTTAACCATTTGGGACAACTTGAGGCAGAAGAAGACGAACTTTTTTCAACGACTCCGAATTGCGTGGAAACTCACCCACCCTCCTCATTTCTCGTGAGGATTCCAGAATGCATGAACTTGTTTCGAGATTCCTCCCTTTTGGCCCTGAACCATTTGGGACAACTTGAGCCAGAAGAAGACGAACTTTTTTGAACGTCTCGGAATTGGTTGGAAACTCACCCACCCTCCTCATTTCTCGTGAGGATTCCAGAATGCATGAACTTGTTTCGAGATTCCTCCCTTTTGGCCCTGAACCATTTGGGACAACTTGAGGCAGAAGAAGACGAACTTTTTTCAACGTCTCGGAATTGCTTGGAAACTCACCCACCCTCCTCATTTCTCGTGAGGATTCCAGAATGCATGAGCTTGTTTCGAGATTCCTCCGTTTGGGCCCTGAACCATTTGGGACAACTTGAGGCAGAAGAAGACGAACTTTTTTCAACGACTCCGAATTGCGTGGAATCTCACCCACCCTCCTCATTTCTCGTGAGGATTCCAGAATGCATGAACTTGTTTCGAGATTCCTCCCTTTGGGCCCTGAACCATTTGGGACAACTTGAGGCAGAAGAAGACGAACTTTTTTCAACGACTCCGAATTGCGTGGAAACTCACCCACCCTCCTCATTTCTCGTGAGGATTCCAGAATGCATGAACTTGTTTCGAGATTCCTCCCTTTGGGCCCTGAACCATTTGGGACAACTTCAGGCAGAAGAAGACGAACTTTTTTCAACGACTCCGAATTGCGTGGAAACTCACCCACCCTCCTCATTTCTCGTGAGGATTCCAGAATGCATGAACTTGTTTCGAGATTCCTATGTTTGGGCCCTTAACCATTTGGGACAACTTGAGGCAGAAGAAGACGAACTTTTTTCAACGACTCCGAATTGCGTGGAAACTCACCCACCCTCCTCATTTCTCGTGAGGATTCCAGAATGCATGAACTTGTTTCGAGATTCCTCCCTTTGGGCCCTGAACCATATGGGACAACTTGAGGCGGAAGAAGACGAACTTTTTTCAACGTCTCGGAATTGCTTAGAAACTCACCCACCCTCCTCATTTCTCGTGAGGATTCCAGAATGCATGAACTTGTTTCGAGATTCCTCCCTTTTGGCCCTGAACCATATGGGACAACTTGAGGCAGAAGAAGACGAACTTTTTTCAACGACTCCGAATTGCGTGGAAACTCACCCACCCTCCTCATTTCTCGTGAGGATTCCAGAATGCAGAACTTTTTTCAAGATTCCTCCGTTTGGGCCCTGAACCATTTGGGACAACTTGAGGCAGAAGAAGACGAACTTTTTTCAACGACTCCGAATTGCGTGGAAACTCACCCACCCTCCTCATTTCTCGTGAGGATTCCAGAATGCATGAATTTGTTTCGAGATTCCTCCGTTTGGGCCCTGAACCATTTGGGACAACTTGAGGCAGAAGAAGACGAACTTTTTTCAACGTCTCGGAATTGGTTGGAAACTCACCTACCCTCCTCATTTCTCGTGAGGATTCCAGAATGCATGAACTTGTTTCGAGATTCCTCCGTTTGGGCCCTGAACCATTTGGGACAACTTGAGGCAGAAGAAGACGAACTTTTTTCAATGTCTCGGAATTGCTTGGAAACTCACCCACCCTCCTCATTTCTCGTGAGGATTCCAGAATGCATGAACTTGTTTCGAGATTCCTCCGTTTGGGCCCTGAACCATTTGGGACAACTTGAGGCGGAAGAAGACGAACTTTTTTCAACGTCTCGGAATTGCTTGGAAACTCACCCACCCTCCTCATTTCTCGTGAGGATTCCAGAATGCATGAACTTGTTTCGAGATTCCTCCGGTTGGGCCCTGAACCATTTGGGACAACTTGAGGCAGAAGAAGACGAACTTTTTTCAACGTCTCGGAATTGGTTGGAAACTCACCCACCCTCCTCATTTCTCGTGAGGATTCCAGAATGCATGAACTTGTTTCGAGATTCCTCCGTTTGGGCCCTGAACCATTTGGCAAGACTTGAGGCAGAAGAAGACGAACTTTTTTCAACGTCTCCGAATTGCGTGGAAACTCACCCACCCTCCTCATTTCTCGTGAGGATTCCAGAATGCATGAACTTGTTTCCAGATTCCTCCCTTTCGGCCCTGAACCATATGGGAAAACTTGAGGCAGAAGAAGACGAACTTTTTTCAACGTCTCGGAATTTCTTCGAAACTCACCCACCCTCCTCATTTCTCGTGAGGATTCCAGAATCCATGAACTTGTTTCGAGATTCCTCCGTTTGGGCCCTGAACCATATGGGACAACTTGAGCCAGAAGAAGACGAACTTTTTTGAACGTCTCGGAATTGGTTGGAAACTCACCCACCCTCCTCATTTCTCGTGAGGATTCCAGAATGCATGAACTTGTTTCGAGACTCCTCCGTTTGGGCCCTGAACCATTTGGGACAACTTGAGGCAGAAGAAGACGAACTTTTTTCAACGTCTCCGAATTGCGTGGAAACTCACCCACCCTCCTCATTTCACGTGAGGATTCCAGAATGCATGAACTTGTTTCCAGATTCCTCCGTTTGGGCCCTGAACCAAATGGGACAACTTGAGGCAGAAGAAGACGAACTTTTTTCAACGTCTCGGAATTGCTTCGAAACTCACCCGCCCTCCTCATTTCTCGTGAGGATTCCAAAATGCATGAACTTGTTTCGAGATTCCTGCCTTTTGGCCCTGAACCATTTGGGACAACTTGAGGCAGAAGAAGACGAACTTCTTTCAACGACTCGGAATTGGTTGGAAACTCACCCACCCTCCTCATTTCTCGTGAGGATTCCAGAATGCATGAACTTTTTTCGAGATTCCTCCGTTTGGGCCCTGAACCATTTGGGACAACTTGAGGCAGAAGAAGACGAACTTTTTTCAACGACTCCGAATTGCGTGGAAACTCACCCACCCTCCTCATTTCTCGTGAGGATTCCAGAATGCATGAACTTGTTTCGAGATTCCTCCATTTGGGCCCTGAACCATTTTGGACAACTTCAGGCAGAAGAAGACGAACTTTTTTCAACGACTCCGAATTGCGTGGAAACTCACCCACCCTCCTCATTTCTCGTGAGGATTCCAGAATGCATGAACTTGTTTCGAGATTCCTCCGTTTGGGCCCTTAACCATTTGGGACAACTTGAGGCAGAAGAAGACGAACTTTTTTCAACGACTCCGAATTGCGTGGAAACTCACCCACCCTCCTCATTTCTCGTGAGGATTCCAGAATGCATGAACTTGTTTCGAGATTCCTCCCTTTTGGCCCTGAACCATTTGGGACAACTTGAGCCAGAAGAAGACGAACTTTTTTGAACGTCTCGGAATTGGTTGGAAACTCACCCACCCTCCTCATTTCTCGTGAGGATTCCAGAATGCATGAACTTGTTTCGAGATTCCTCCCTTTTGGCCCTGAACCATTTGGGACAACTTGAGGCAGAAGAAGACGAACTTTTTTCAACGTCTCGGAATTGCTTGGAAACTCACCCACCCTCCTCATTTCTCGTGAGGATTCCAGAATGCATGAGCTTGTTTCGAGATTCCTCCGTTTGGGCCCTGAACCATTTGGGACAACTTGAGGCAGAAGAAGACGAACTTTTTTCAACGACTCCGAATTGCGTGGAATCTCACCCACCCTCCTCATTTCTCGTGAGGATTCCAGAATGCATGAACTTGTTTCGAGATTCCTCCCTTTGGGCCCTGAACCATTTGGGACAACTTGAGGCAGAAGAAGACGAACTTTTTTCAACGACTCCGAATTGCGTGGAAACTCACCCACCCTCCTCATTTCTCGTGAGGATTCCAGAATGCATGAACTTGTTTCGAGATTCCTCCCTTTGGGCCCTGAACCATTTGGGACAACTTGAGGCAGAAGAAGACGAACTTTTTTCAACGACTCCGAATTGCGTGGAAACTCACCCACCCTCCTCATTTCTCGTGAGGATTCCAGAATGCATGAACTTGTTTCGATATACCTCCGTTTGGGCCCTGAACCATTTGGGACAACTTAAGGAAGATGAACTTTTTTCAACATCTCGGAATTGCTTGGAAACTCACCCACCCTCCTCATTTCTGGTGAGGATTCCAGAATGCATGAACTTGTTTCGAGATTCCTCCGTTTGGGCCCTGAACCATTTGGCACAACTTGAGGGAGAAGAAGACGAACCTTTTTCAACGACTCCGAATTGCGTGGAAACTCACCCACCCTCCTCATTTCTCGTGAGGATTCCAGAATGCTTGAACTTGTTTCGAGATACCTCCGTTTGGGCCCTGAACCATTTGGGACAACTTAAGGCAGAAGAAGATGAACTTTTTTCAACCTCTCGGAATTTCTTGGAAACTCACCCACCCTCCTCATTTCTGGTGAGGATTCCAGAATGCATGAACTTGTTTCGAGATTCCTCCGTTTGGGCCCTGAACCATTTGGCACAACTTGAGGCAGAAGAAGACGAACTTTTCTCAACGTCTCCGAATTGCGTGGAAACTCACCCACCCTCCTCATTTCTCGTGAGGATTCCAGAATGCATGAACTTGTTTCCAGATTCCTCCCTTTCGGCCCTGAACCATTTGGGACAACTTGAGGCAGAAGAAGACGAACTTTTTCAACGTCTCGGAATTGCGTGGAAACTCACCCACCCTCCTCATTTCTCGTGAGGATTCCAGAATGCATGAACTTGCTTCCAGATTCCTCCCTTTCGGCCCTGAACCATTTGGGACAACTTGAGGCAGAAGAAGACGAACTTTTTCAACGTCTCGGAATTGCGTCGAAACTCACCCACCCTCCTCATTTCTCGTGAGGATTCCAGAATGCATGAACTTGTTTCGAGATTCCTCCCCTTTGGCCCTGAACCATATTGGACAACTTGAGGCAGAAGAAGACGAACTTTTTTCAACGACTCCGAATTGCGTGGAAACTCACCCACCCTCCTCATTTCTCGTGAGGATTCCAGAATGCATGAACTTTTTTCGAGATTCCTCCGTTTGGGCCCTGAACCATTTGGGACAACTTGAGGCAGAAGAAGACGAACTTTTTTCAACGACTCCGAATTGCGTGGAAACTCACCCACCCTCCTCATTTCTCGTGAGGATTCCAGAATGCATGAACTTGTCTCGAGATTCCTCCGTTTGGGCCCTGAACCATTTGGGACAACTTCAGGCAGAAGAAGACGAACTTTTTTCAACGACTCCGAATTGCGTGGAAACTCACCCACCCTCCTCATTTCTCGTGAGGATTCCAGAATGCATGAACTTGTTTCGAGATTCCTATGTTTGGGCCCTTAACCATTTGGGACAACTTGAGGCAGAAGAAGACGAACTTTTTTCAACGACTCCGAATTGCGTGGAAACTCACCCACCCTCCTCATTTCTCGTGAGGATTCCAGAATGCATGAACTTGTTTCGAGATTCCTCCCTTTGGGCCCTGAACCATATGGGACAACTTGAGGCGGAACAAGACGAACTTTTTTCAACGTCTCGGAATTGCTTAGAAACTCACCCACCCTCCTCATTTCTCGTGAGGATTCCAGAATGCATGAACTTGTTTCGAGATTCCTCCCTTTTGGCCCTGAACCATATGGGACAACTTGAGGCAGAAGAAGACGAACTTTTTTCAACGACTCCGAATTGCGTGGAAACTCACCCACCCTCCTCATTTCTCGTGAGGATTCCAGAATGCATGAACTTTTTTCGAGATTCCTCCGTTTGGGCCCTGAACCATTTGGGACAACTTGAGGCAGAAGAAGACGAACTTTTTTCAACGACTCCGAATTGCGTGGAAACTCACCCACCCTCCTCATTTCTCGTGAGGATTCCAGAATGCATGAATTTGTTTCGAGATTCCTCCGTTTGGGCCCTTAACCATTTGGGACAACTTGAGGCGGAAGAAGACGAACTTTTTTCAACGTCTCGGAATTGCTTGGAAACTCACCCACCCTCCTCATTTCTCGTGAGGATTCCAGAATGCATGAACTTGTTTCGAGATTCCTCCGTTTGGGCCCTGAACCATTTGGGACAACTTGAGGCAGAAGAAGACGAACTTTTTTCAACGTCTCGGAATTGGTTGGAAACTCACCCACCCTCCTCATTTCTCGTGAGGATTCCAGAATGCATGAACTTGTTTCGAGATTCCTCCGTTTGGGCCCTGAACCATTTGGGACAACTTGAGGCAGAAGAAGACGAACTTTTTTCAACGTCTCGGAATTGCTTGGAAACTCACCCACCCTCCTCATTTCTCGTGAGGATTCCAGAATGCATGAACTTGTTTCGAGATTCCTCCGTTTGGGCCCTGAACCATTTGGGACAACTTGAGGCGGAAGAAGACGAACTTTTTTCAACGTCTCGGAATTGCTTCGAAACTCACCCACCCTCCTCATTTCTCGTGAGGATTCCAGAATGCATGAACTTGTTTCGAGATTCCTCCGGTTGGGCCCTGAACCATTTGGGACAACTTGAGGCAGAAGAAGACGAACTTTTTTCAACGTCTCGGAATTGGTTGGAAACTCACCCACCCTCCTCATTTCTCGTGAGGATTCCAGAATGCATGAACTTGTTTCGAGATTCCTCCGTTTGGGCCCTGAACCATTTGGCAAGACTTGAGGCAGAAGAAGACGAACTTTTTTCAACGTCTCCGAATTGCGTGGAAACTCACCCACCCTCCTCATTTCTCGTGAGGATTCCAGAATGCATGAACTTGTTTCCAGATTCCTCCCTTTCGGCCCTGAACCATATGGGAAAACTTGAGGCAGAAGAAGACGAACTTTTTTCAACGTCTCGGAATTGCTTCGAAACTCACCCACCCTCCTCATTTCTCGTGAGGATTCCAGAATCCATGAACTTGTTTCGAGATTCTTCCGTTTGGGCCCTGAACCATATGGGACAACTTGAGCCAGAAGAAGACGAACTTTTTTGAACGTCTCGGAATTGGTTGGAAACTCACCCACCCTCCTCATTTCTCGTGATGATTCCAGAATGCATGAACTTGTTTCGAGACTCCTCCGTTTGGGCCCTGAACCATTTGGGACAACTTGAGGCAGAAGAAGACGAACTTTTTTCAACGTTTCCGAATTGCGTGGAAACTCACCCACCCTCCTCATTTCTCGTGAGGATTCCAGAATGCATGAACTTGTTTCGAGATTCCTCCGTTTGGGCCCTGAACCAAATGGGACAACTTGAGGCAGAAGAAGTCGAACTTTTTTCAACGTCTCGGAATTGCTTCGAAACTCACCCACCCTCCTCATTTCTCGTGAGGATTCCAAAATGCATGAACTTGTTTCGAGATTCCTGCCTTTTGGCCCTGAACCATTTGGGACAACTTGAGGCAGAAGAAGACGAACTTTTTTCAACGACTCGGAATTGGTTGGAAACTCACCCACCCTCCTCATTTCTCGTGAGGATTCCAGAATGCATGAACTTTTTTCGAGATTCCTCCGTTTGTGCCCTGAACCATTTGGGACAACTTGAGGCAGAAGAAGACGAACTTTTTTCAACGACTCCGAATTGCGTGGAAACTCACCCACCCTCCTCATTTCTCGTGAGGATTCCAGAATGCATGAACTTGTTTCGAGATTCCTCCGTTTGGGCCCTGAACCATTTTGGACAACTTCAGGCAGAAGAAGACGAACTTTTTTCAACGACTCCGAATTGCGTGGAAACTCACCCACCCTCCTCATTTCTCGTGAGGATTCCAGAATGCATGAACTTGTTTCGAGATTCCTCCGTTTGGGCCCTTAACCATTTGGGACAACTTGAGGCAGAAGAAGACGAACTTTTTTCAACGACTCCGAATTGCGTGGAAACTCACCCACCCTCCTCATTTCTCGTGAGGATTCCAGAATGCATGAACTTTTTTCGAGATTCCTCCGTTTGGGCCCTGAACCATTTGGGACAACTTGAGGCAGAAGAAGACGAACTTTTTTCAACGACTCCGAATTGCGTGGAAACTCACCCACCCTCCTCATTTCTCGTGAGGATTCCAGAATGCATGAACTTGTTTCGAGATTCCTCCCTTTGTGCCCTGAACCATATGGGACAACTTGAGGCGGAAGAAGACGAACTTTTTTCAACGTCTCGGAATTGCTTAGAAACTCACCCACCCTCCTCATTTCTCGTGAGGATTCCAGAATGCATGAACTTGTTTCGAGATTCCTCCCTTTTGGCCCTGAACCATATGGGACAACTTGAGGCAGAAGAAGACGAACTTTTTTCAACGACTCCGAATTGCGTGGAAACTCACCCACCCTCCTCATTTCTCGTGAGGATTCCAGAATGCATGAACTTTTTTCGAGATTCCTCCGTTTGGGCCCTGAACCATTTGGGACAACTTGAGGCAGAAGAAGACGAACTTTTTTCAACGACTCCGAATTGCGTGGAAACTCACCCACCCTCCTCATTTCTCGTGAGGATTCCAGAATGCATGAACTTGTCTCGAGATTCCTCCGTTTGGGCCCTGAACCATTTGGGACAACTTCAGGCAGAAGAAGACGAACTTTTTTCAACGACTCCGAATTGCGTGGAAACTCACCCACCCTCCTCATTTCTCGTGAGGATTCCAGAATGCATGAACTTGTTTCGAGATTCCTATGTTTGGGCCCTTAACCATTTGGGACAACTTGAGGCAGAAGAAGACGAACTTTTTTCAACGACTCCGAATTGCGTGGAAACTCACCCACACTCCTCATTTCTCGTGAGGATTCCAGAATGCATGAACTTGTTTCGAGATTCCTCCGTTTGGGCCCTGAACCATTTGGGACAACTTGAGGCAGAAGAAGACGAACTTTTTTCAACGTCTCCGAATTGCTTGGAAACTACCCACCCTCCTCATTTCTCGTGAGGATTCCAGAATGGATGAACTTGTTTCGAGATTCCTCCCTTTGGGCCCTGAACCATATGGGACAACTTGAGGCGGAAGAAGACGAACTTTTTTCAACGTCTCGGAATTGCTTAGAAACTCACCCACCCTCCTCATTTCTCGTGAGGATTCCAGAATGCATGAACTTGTTTCGAGATTCCTCCCTTTTGGCCCTGAACCATATGGGACAACTTGAGGCAGAAGAAGACGAACTTTTTTCAACGACTCCGAATTGCGTGGAAACTCACCCACCCTCCTCATTTCTCGTGAGGATTCCAGAATGCATGAACTTTTTTCGAGATTCCTCCGTTTGGGCCCTGAACCATTTGGGACAACTTGAGGCAGAAGAAGACGAACTTTTTTCAACGACTCCGAATTGCGTGGAAACTCACCCACCCTCCTCATTTCTCGTGAGGATTCCAGAATGCATGAATTTGTTTCGAGATTCCTCCGTTTGGGCCCTTAACCATTTGGGACAACTTGAGGCGGAAGAAGACGAACTTTTTTCAACGTCTCGGAATTGCTTGGAAACTCACCCACCCTCCTCATTTCTCGTGAGGATTCTTGAATGCATGAACTTGTTTCGAGATTCCTCCGTTTGGGCCCTGAACCATTTGGGACAACTTGAGGCAGAAGAAGACGAACTTTTTTCAACGTCTCGGAATTGCTTGGAAACTCACCCACCCTCCTCATTTCTCGTGAGGATTCCAGAATGCATGAACTTGTTTCGAGATTCCTCCGTTTGGGCCCTGAACCATTTGGGACAACTTGAGGCAGAAGAAGACGAACTTTTTTCAACGTCTCGGAATTGCTTGGAAACTCACCCACCCTCCTCATTTCTCGTGAGGATTCCAGAATGCATGAACTTGTTTCGAGATTCCTCCGTTTGGGCCCTGAACCATTTGGGACAACTTGAGGCGGAAGAAGACGAACTTTTTTCAACGTCTCGGAATTGCTTCGAAACTCACCCACCCTCCTCATTTCTCGTGAGGATTCCAGAATGCATGAACTTGTTTCGAGATTCCTCCGGTTGGGCCCTGAACCATTTGGGACAACTTGAGGCAGAAGAAGACGAACTTTTTTCAACGTCTCGGAATTGGTTGGAAACTCACCCACCCTCCTCATTTCTCGTGAGGATTCCAGAATGCATGAACTTGTTTCGAGATTCCTCCGTTTGGGCCCTGAACCATTTGGCAAGACTTGAGGCAGAAGAAGACGAACTTTTTTCAACGTCTCCGAATTGCGTGGAAACTCACCCACCCTCCTCATTTCTCGTGAGGATTCCAGAATGCATGAACTTGTTTCCAGATTCCTCCCTTTCGGCCCTGAACCATATGGGAAAACTTGAGGCAGAAGAAGACGAACTTTTTTCAACGTCTCGGAATTGCTTCGAAACTCACCCACCCTCCTCATTTCTCGTGAGGATTCCAGAATCCATGAACTTGTTTCGAGATTCTTCCGTTTGGGCCCTGAACCATATGGGACAACTTGAGCCAGAAGAAGACGAACTTTTTTGAACGTCTCGGAATTGGTTGGAAACTCACCCACCCTCCTCATTTCTCGTGATGATTCCAGAATGCATGAACTTGTTTCGAGACTCCTCCGTTTGGGCCCTGAACCATTTGGGACAACTTGAGGCAGAAGAAGACGAACTTTTTTCAACGTCTCCGAATTGCGTGGAAACTCACCCACCCTCCTCATTTCTCGTGAGGATTCCAGAATGCATGAACTTGTTTCCAGATTCCTCCGTTTGGGCCCTGAACCAAATGGGACAACTTGAGGCAGAAGAAGTCGAACTTTTTTCAACGTCTCGGAATTGCTTCGAAACTCACCCACCCTCCTCATTTCTCGTGAGGATTCCAAAATGCATGAACTTGTTTCGAGATTCCTGCCTTTTGGCCCTGAACCATTTGGGACAACTTGAGGCAGAAGAAGACGAACTTTTTTCAACGACTCGGAATTGGTTGGAAACTCACCCACCCTCCTCATTTCTCGTGAGGATTCCAGAATGCATGAACTTTTTTCGAGATTCCTCCGTTTGTGCCCTGAACCATTTGGGACAACTTGAGGCAGAAGAAGACGAACTTTTTTCAACGACTCCGAATTGCGTGGAAACTCACCCACCCTCCTCATTTCTCGTGAGGATTCCAGAATGCATGAACTTGTTTCGAGATTCCTCCGTTTGGGCCCTGAACCATTTTGGACAACTTCAGGCAGAAGAAGACGAACTTTTTTCAACGACTCCGAATTGCGTGGAAACTCACCCACCCTCCTCATTTCTCGTGAGGATTCCAGAATGCATGAACTTGTTTCGAGATTCCTCCGTTTGGGCCCTTAACCATTTGGGACAACTTGAGGCAGAAGAAGACGAACTTTTTTCAACGACTCCGAATTGCGTGGAAACTCACCCACCCTCCTCATTTCTCGTGAGGATTCCAGAATGCATGAACTTTTTTCGAGATTCCTCCGTTTGGGCCCTGAACCATTTGGGACAACTTGAGGCAGAAGAAGACGAACTTTTTTCAACGACTCCGAATTGCGTGGAAACTCACCCACCCTCCTCATTTCTCGTGAGGATTCCAGAATGCATGAACTTGTTTCGAGATTCCTCCCTTTGGGCCCTGAACCATATGGGACAACTTGAGGCGGAAGAAGACGAACTTTTTTCAACGTCTCGGAATTGCTTAGAAACTCACCCACCCTCCTCATTTCTCGTGAGGATTCCAGAATGCATGAACTTGTTTCGAGATTCCTCCCTTTTGGCCCTGAACCATATGGGACAACTTGAGGCAGAAGAAGACGAACTTTTTTCAACGACTCCGAATTGCGTGGAAACTCACCCACCCTCCTCATTTCTCGTGAGGATTCCAGAATGCATGAACTTTTTTCTAGATTCCTCCGTTTGGGCCCTGAACCATTTGGGACAACTTGAGGCAGAAGAAGACGAACTTTTTTCAACGACTCCGAATTGCGTGGAAACTCACCCACCCTCCTCATTTCTCGTGAGGATTCCAGAATGCATGAACTTGTCTCGAGATTCCTCCGTTTGGGCCCTGAACCATTTGGGACAACTTCAGGCAGAAGAAGACGAACTTTTTTCAACGACTCCGAATTGCGTGGAAACTCACCCACCCTCCTCATTTCTCGTGAGGATTCCAGAATGCATGAACTTGTTTCGAGATTCCTATGTTTGGGCCCTTAACCATTTGGGACAACTTGAGGCAGAAGAAGACGAACTTTTTTCAACGACTCCGAATTGCGTGGAAACTCACCCACACTCCTCATTTCTCGTGAGGATTCCAGAATGCATGAACTTGTTTCGAGATTCCTCCGTTTGGGCCCTGAACCATTTGGGACAACTTGAGGCAGAAGAAGACGAACTTTTTTCAACGTCTCCGAATTGCTTGGAAACTACCCACCCTCCTCATTTCTCGTGAGGATTCCAGAATGCATGAACTTGTTTCGAGATTCCTCCCTTTGGGCCCTGAACCATATGGGACAACTTGAGGCGGAAGAAGACGAACTTTTTTCAACGTCTCGGAATTGCTTAGAAACTCACCCACCCTCCTCATTTCTCGTGAGGATTCCAGAATGCATGAACTTGTTTCGAGATTCCTCCCTTTTGGCCCTGAACCATATGGGACAACTTGAGGCAGAAGAAGACGAACTTTTTTCAACGACTCCGAATTGCGTGGAAACTCACCCACCCTCCTCATTTCTCGTGAGGATTCCAGAATGCATGAACTTTTTTCGAGATTCCTCCGTTTGGGCCCTGAACCATTTGGGACAACTTGAGGCAGAAGAAGACGAACTTTTTTCAACGACTCCGAATTGCGTGGAAACTCACCCACCCTCCTCATTTCTCGTGAGGATTCCAGAATGCATGAATTTGTTTCGAGATTCCTCCGTTTGGGCCCTTAACCATTTGGGACAACTTGAGGCGGAAGAAGACGAACTTTTTTCAACGTCTCGGAATTGCTTGGAAACTCACCCACCCTCCTCATTTCTCGTGAGGATTCCAGAATGCATGAACTTGTTTCGAGATTCCTCCGTTTGGGCCCTGAACCATTTGGGACAACTTGAGGCAGAAGAAGACGAACTTTTTTCAACGTCTCGGAATTGCTTGGAAACTCACCCACCCTCCTCATTTCTCGTGAGGATTCCAGAATGCATGAACTTGTTTCGAGATTCCTCCGTTTGGGCCCTGAACCATTTGGGACAACTTGAGGCAGAAGAAGACGAACTTTTTTCAACGTCTCGGAATTGCTTGGAAACTCACCCACCCTCCTCATTTCTCGTGAGGATTCCAGAATGCATGAACTTGTTTCGAGATTCCTCCGTTTGGGCCCTGAACCATTTGGGACAACTTGAGGCGGAAGAAGACGAACTTTTTTCAACGTCTCGGAATTGCTTCGAAACTCACCCACCCTCCTCATTTCTCGTGAGGATTCCAGAATGCATGAACTTGTTTCGAGATTCCTCCGGTTGGGCCCTGAACCATTTGGGACAACTTGAGGCAGAAGAAGACGAACTTTTTTCAACGTCTCGGAATTGGTTGGAAACTCACCCACCCTCCTCATTTCTCGTGAGGATTCCAGAATGCATGAACTTGTTTCGAGATTCCTCCGTTTGGGCCCTGAACCATTTGGCAAGACTTGAGGCAGAAGAAGACGAACTTTTTTCAACGTCTCCGAATTGCGTGGAAACTCACCCACCCTCCTCATTTCTCGTGAGGATTCCAGAATGCATGAACTTGTTTCCAGATTCCTCCCTTTCGGCCCTGAACCATATGGGAAAACTTGAGGCAGAAGAAGACGAACTTTTTTCAACGTCTCGGAATTGCTTCGAAACTCACCCACCCTCCTCATTTCTCGTGAGGATTCCAGAATCCATGAACTTGTTTCGAGATTCTTCCGTTTGGGCCCTGAACCATATGGGACAACTTGAGCCAGAAGAAGACGAACTTTTTTGAACGTCTCGGAATTGGTTGGAAACTCACCCACCCTCCTCATTTCTCGTGATGATTCCAGAATGCATGAACTTGTTTCGAGACTCCTCCGTTTGGGCCCTGAACCATTTGGGACAACTTGAGGCAGAAGAAGACGAACTTTTTTCAACGTCTCCGAATTGCGTGGAAACTCACCCACCCTCCTCATTTCTCGTGAGGATTCCAGAATGCATGAACTTGTTTCCAGATTCCTCCGTTTGGGCCCTGAACCAAATGGGACAACTTGAGGCAGAAGAAGTCGAACTTTTTTCAACGTCTCGGAATTGCTTCGAAACTCACCCACCCTCCTCATTTCTCGTGAGGATTCCAAAATGCATGAACTTGTTTCGAGATTCCTGCCTTTTGGCCCTGAACCATTTGGGACAACTTGAGGCAGAAGAAGACGAACTTTTTTCAACGACTCGGAATTGGTTGGAAACTCACCCACCCTCCTCATTTCTCGTGAGGATTCCAGAATGCATGAACTTTTTTCGAGATTCCTCCGTTTGTGCCCTGAACCATTTGGGACAACTTGAGGCAGAAGAAGACGAACTTTTTTCAACGACTCCGAATTGCGTGGAAACTCACCCACCCTCCTCATTTCTCGTGAGGATTCCAGAATGCATGAACTTGTTTCGAGATTCCTCCGTTTGGGCCCTGAACCATTTTGGACAACTTCAGGCAGAAGAAGACGAACTTTTTTCAACGACTCCGAATTGCGTGGAAACTCACCCACCCTCCTCATTTCTCGTGAGGATTCCAGAATGCATGAACTTGTTTCGAGATTCCTCCGTTTGGGCCCTTAACCATTTGGGACAACTTGAGGCAGAAGAAGACGAACTTTTTTCAACGACTCCGAATTGCGTGGAAACTCACCCACCCTCCTCATTTCTCGTGAGGATTCCAGAATGCATGAACTTTTTTCGAGATTCCTCCGTTTGGGCCCTGAACCATTTGGGACAACTTGAGGCAGAAGAAGACGAACTTTTTTCAACGACTCCGAATTGCGTGGAAACTCACCCACCCTCCTCATTTCTCGTGAGGATTCCAGAATGCATGAACTTGTTTCGAGATTCCTCCCTTTGGGCCCTGAACCATATGGGACAACTTGAGGCGGAAGAAGACGAACTTTTTTCAACGTCTCGGAATTGCTTAGAAACTCACCCACCCTCCTCATTTCTCGTGAGGATTCCAGAATGCATGAACTTGTTTCGAGATTCCTCCCTTTTGGCCCTGAACCATATGGGACAACTTGAGGCAGAAGAAGACGAACTTTTTTCAACGACTCCGAATTGCGTGGAAACTCACCCACCCTCCTCATTTCTCGTGAGGATTCCAGAATGCATGAACTTTTTTCGAGATTCCTCCGTTTGGGCCCTGAACCATTTGGGACAACTTGAGGCAGAAGAAGACGAACTTTTTTCAACGACTCCGAATTGCGTGGAAACTCACCCACCCTCCTCATTTCTCGTGAGGATTCCAGAATGCATGAACTTGTCTCGAGATTCCTCCGTTTGGGCCCTGAACCATTTGGGACAACTTCAGGCAGAAGAAGACGAACTTTTTTCAACGACTCCGAATTGCGTGGAAACTCACCCACCCTCCTCATTTCTCGTGAGGATTCCAGAATGCATGAACTTGTTTCGAGATTCCTATGTTTGGGCCCTTAACCATTTGGGACAACTTGAGGCAGAAGAAGACGAACTTTTTTCAACGACTCCGAATTGCGTGGAAACTCACCCACACTCCTCATTTCTCGTGAGGATTCCAGAATGCATGAACTTGTTTCGAGATTCCTCCGTTTGGGCCCTGAACCATTTGGGACAACTTGAGGCAGAAGAAGACGAACTTTTTTCAACGTCTCCGAATTGCTTGGAAACTACCCACCCTCCTCATTTCTCGTGAGGATTCCAGAATGCATGAACTTGTTTCGAGATTCCTCCCTTTGGGCCCTGAACCATATGGGACAACTTGAGGCGGAAGAAGACGAACTTTTTTCAACGTCTCGGAATTGCTTAGAAACTCACCCACCCTCCTCATTTCTCGTGAGGATTCCAGAATGCATGAACTTGTTTCGAGATTCCTCCCTTTTGGCCCTGAACCATATGGGACAACTTGAGGCAGAAGAAGACGAACTTTTTTCAACGACTCCGAATTGCGTGGAAACTCACCCACCCTCCTCATTTCTCGTGAGGATTCCAGAATGCATGAACTTTTTTCGAGATTCCTCCGTTTGGGCCCTGAACCATTTGGGACAACTTGAGGCAGAAGAAGACGAACTTTTTTCAACGACTCCGAATTGCGTGGAAACTCACCCACCCTCCTCATTTCTCGTGAGGATTCCAGAATGCATGAATTTGTTTCGAGATTCCTCCGTTTGGGCCCTTAACCATTTGGGACAACTTGAGGCGGAAGAAGACGAACTTTTTTCAACGTCTCGGAATTGCTTGGAAACTCACCCACCCTCCTCATTTCTCGTGAGGATTCCAGAATGCATGAACTTGTTTCGAGATTCCTCCGTTTGGGCCCTGAACCATTTGGGACAACTTGAGGCAGAAGAAGACGAACTTTTTTCAACGTCTCGGAATTGCTTGGAAACTCACCCACCCTCCTCATTTCTCGTGAGGATTCCAGAATGCATGAACTTGTTTCGAGATTCCTCCGTTTGGGCCCTGAACCATTTGGGACAACTTGAGGCAGAAGAAGACGAACTTTTTTCAACGTCTCGGAATTGCTTGGAAACTCACCCACCCTCCTCATTTCTCGTGAGGATTCCAGAATGCATGAACTTGTTTCGAGATTCCTCCGTTTGGGCCCTGAACCATTTGGGACAACTTGAGGCGGAAGAAGACGAACTTTTTTCAACGTCTCGGAATTGCTTCGAAACTCACCCACCCTCCTCATTTCTCGTGAGGATTCCAGAATGCATGAACTTGTTTCCAGATTCCTCCGTTTGGGCCCTGAACCAAATGGGACAACTTGAGGCAGAAGAAGTCGAACTTTTTTCAACGTCTCGGAATTGCTTCGAAACTCACCCACCCTCCTCATTTCTCGTGAGGATTCCAAAATGCATGAACTTGTTTCGAGATTCCTGCCTTTTGGCCCTGAACCATTTGGGACAACTTGAGGCAGAAGAAGACGAACTTTTTTCAACGACTCGGAATTGGTTGGAAACTCACCCACCCTCCTCATTTCTCGTGAGGATTCCAGAATGCATGAACTTTTTTCGAGATTCCTCCGTTTGTGCCCTGAACCATTTGGGACAACTTGAGGCAGAAGAAGACGAACTTTTTTCAACGACTCCGAATTGCGTGGAAACTCACCCACCCTCCTCATTTCTCGTGAGGATTCCAGAATGCATGAACTTGTTTCGAGATTCCTCCGTTTGGGCCCTGAACCATTTTGGACAACTTCAGGCAGAAGAAGACGAACTTTTTTCAACGACTCCGAATTGCGTGGAAACTCACCCACCCTCCTCATTTCTCGTGAGGATTCCAGAATGCATGAACTTGTTTCGAGATTCCTCCGTTTGGGCCCTTAACCATTTGGGACAACTTGAGGCAGAAGAAGACGAACTTTTTTCAACGACTCCGAATTGCGTGGAAACTCACCCACCCTCCTCATTTCTCGTGAGGATTCCAGAATGCATGAACTTTTTTCGAGATTCCTCCGTTTGGGCCCTGAACCATTTGGGACAACTTGAGGCAGAAGAAGACGAACTTTTTTCAACGACTCCGAATTGCGTGGAAACTCACCCACCCTCCTCATTTCTCGTGAGGATTCCAGAATGCATGAACTTGTTTCGAGATTCCTCCCTTTGGGCCCTGAACCATATGGGACAACTTGAGGCGGAAGAAGACGAACTTTTTTCAACGTCTCGGAATTGCTTAGAAACTCACCCACCCTCCTCATTTCTCGTGAGGATTCCAGAATGCATGAACTTGTTTCGAGATTCCTCCCTTTTGGCCCTGAACCATATGGGACAACTTGAGGCAGAAGAAGACGAACTTTTTTCAACGACTCCGAATTGCGTGGAAACTCACCCACCCTCCTCATTTCTCGTGGGGATTCCAGAATGCATGAACTTTTTTCGAGATTCCTCCGTTTGGGCCCTGAACCATTTGGGACAACTTGAGGCAGAAGAAGACGAACTTTTTTCAACGACTCCGAATTGCGTGGAAACTCACCCACCCTCCTCATTTCTCGTGAGGATTCCAGAATGCATGAACTTGTTTCGAGATTCCTCCGTTTGGGCCCTGAACCATTTGGGACAACTTGAGGCAGAAGAAGACGAACTTTTTTCAACGACTCCGAATTGCGTGGAAACTCACCCACCCTCGTCATTTCTCGTGAGGATTCCAGAATGCATGAACTTGTTTCGAGATTCCTCCGTTTGGGCCCTGAACCATTTGGGACAACTTGAGGCAGAAGAAGACGAACTTTTTTCAACGTCTCCGAATTGCGTGGAAACTCACCCACCCTCCTCATTTCTCGTGAGGATTCCATAATGCATGAACTTGTTTCGAGATTCCTCCCTTTGGGCCCTGAACCATTTGGGACAACTTGAGGCAGAAGAAGACGAACTTTTTTCAACGTCTCGGAATTGCTTGGAAACTCACCCACCCTCCTCATTTCTCGTGAGGATTCCAGAATGCATGAACTTGTTTCGAGATTCCTCCGTTTGGGCCCTGAACCATTTGGGACAACTTGAGGCGGAAGAAGACGAACTTTTTTCAACGGCTCGGAATTGCTTGGAAACTCACCCACCCTCCTCATTTCTCGTGAGGATTCCAGAATGCATGAACTAGTTTCGAGATTCCTCCGGTTGGGCCCTGAACCATTTGGGACAACTTGAGGCAGAAGAAGACGAACTTTTTTCAACGTCTCGGAATTGGTTGGAAACTCACCCACCCTCCTCATTTCTCGTGAGGATTCCAGAATGCATGAACTTGTTTCGAGATTCCTCCGTTTGGGCCCTGAACCATTTGGCAAGACTTGAGGCAGAAGAAGACGAACTTTTTTCAACGTCTCCGAATTGCGTGGAAACTCACCCACCCTCCTCATTTCTCGTGGGGATTCCAGAATGCATGAACTTGTTTCCAGATTCCTCCCTTTCGGCCCTGAACCATATGGGACAACTTGAGGCAGAAGAAGACGAACTTTTTTCAACGTCTCGGAATTGCTTCGAAACTCACCCACCCTCCTCATTTCTCGTGAGGATTCCAGAATCCATGAACTTGTTTCGAGATTCCTCCGTTTGGGCCCTGAACCATATGGGACAACTTGAGCCAGAAGAAGACGAACTTTTTTGAACGTCTCGGAATTGGTTGGAAACTCACCCACCCTCCTCATTTCTCGTGAGGATTCCAGAATGCATGAACTTGTTTCGAGATTCCTCCGTTTGGGCCCTGAACCATTTGGGACAACTTGAGGCAAAAGAAGACGAACTTTTTTCAACGTCTCCGAATTGCGTGGAAACTCACCCACCCTCCTCATTTCTCGTGAGGATTCCAGAATGCATGAACTTGTTTCCAGATTCCTCCGTTTGGGCCCTGAACCATATGGGACAACTTGAGGCAGAAGAAGACGAACTTTTTTCAACGTCTCGGAATTGCTTCGAAACTCACCCACCCTCCTCATTTCTCGTGAGGATTCCAGAATGCATGAACTTGTTTCGAGATTCCTCCGTTTGGGCCCTGAACCATTTGGGACAACTTGAGGCAGAAGAAGACGAACTTTTTTCAACGACTCCGAATTGCGTGGAAACTCACCCACCCTCGTCATTTCTCGTGAGGATTCCAGAATGCATGAACTTGTTTCGAGATTCCTCCGTTTGGGCCCTGAACCATTTGGGACAACTTGAGGCAGAAGAAGACGAACTTTTTTCAACGTCTCCGAATTGCGTGGAAACTCACCCACCCTCCTCATTTCTCGTAAGGATTCCAGAATGCATGAACTTGTTTCGAGATTCCTCCCTTTGGGCCCTGAACCCTTTGGGACAACTTGAGGCAGAAGAAGACGAACTTTTTTCAACGTCTTGGAATTGCTTGGAAACTCACCCACCCTCCTCATTTCTCGTGAGGATTCCAGAATGCATGAACTTGTTTCGAGATTCCTCCGTTTGGGCCCTGAACCATTTGGGACAACTTGAGGCAGAAGAAGACGAACTTTTTTCAACGACTCCGAATTGCGTGGAAACTCACCCACCCTCGTCATTTCTCGTGAGGATTCCAGAATGCTTGAACTTGTTTCGAGATTCCTCCCTTTGGGCCCTGAACCATATGGGACAACTTGAGGCGGAAGAAGACGAACTTTTTTCAACGTCTCGGAATTGCTTCGAAACTCACCCACCCTCCTCATTTCTCGTGAGGATTCCAGAATGCATGAACTTGTTTCGAGATTCCTCCCTTTTGGCCCTGAACCATATGGGACAACTTGAGGCAGAAGAAGACGAACTTTTTTCAACGACTCCGAATTGCGTGGAAACTCACCCACCCTCCTCATTTCTCGTGAGGATTCCAGAATGCATGAACTTTTTTCGAGATTCCTCCGTTTGGGCCCTGAACCATTTGGGACAACTTGAGGCAGAAGAAGACGAACTTTTTTCAACGACTCCGAATTGCGTGGAAACTCACCCACCCTCCTCATTTCTCGTGAGGATTCCAGAATGCATGAACTTGTTTCGAGATTCCTCCGTTTGGGCCCTGAACCATTTGGGACAACTTGAGGCAGAAGAAGACGAACTTTTTTCAACGACTCCGAATTGCGTGGAAACTCACCCACCCTCGTCATTTCTCGTGAGGATTCCAGAATGCATGAACTTGTTTCGAGATTCCTCCGTTTGGGCCCTGAACCATTTGGGACAACTTGAGGCAGAAGAAGACGAACTTTTTTCAACGTCTCCGAATTGCGTGGAAACTCACCCACCCTCCTCATTTCTCGTGAGGATTCCATAATGCATGAACTTGTTTCGAGATTCCTCCCTTTGGGAACTGAACCATTTGGGACAACTTGAGGCAGAAGAAGACGAACTTTTTTCAACGTCTCGGAATTGCTTGGAAACTCACCCACCCTCCTCATTTCTCGTGAGGATTCCAGAATGCATGAACTTGTTTCGAGATTCCTCCGTTTGGGCCCTGAACCATTTGGGACAACTTGAGGCGGAAGAAGACGAACTTTTTTCAACGGCTCGGAATTGCTTGGAAACTCACCCACCCTCCTCATTTCTCGTGAGGATTCCAGAATGCATGAACTAGTTTCGAGATTCCTCCGGTTGGGCCCTGAACCATTTGGGACAACTTGAGGCAGAAGAAGACGAACTTTTTTCAACGTCTCGGAATTGGTTGGAAACTCACCCACCCTCCTCATTTCTCGTGAGGATTCCAGAATGCATGAACTTGTTTCGAGATTCCTCCGTTTGGGCCCTGAACCATTTGGCAAGACTTGAGGCAGAAGAAGACGAACTTTTTTCAACGTCTCCGAATTGCGTGGAAACTCACCCACCCTCCTCATTTCTCGTGGGGATTCCAGAATGCATGAACTTGTTTCCAGATTCCTCCCTTTCGGCCCTGAACCATATGGGACAACTTGAGGCAGAAGAAGACGAACTTTTTTCAACGTCTCGGAATTGCTTCGAAACTCACCCACCCTCCTCATTTCTCGTGAGGATTCCAGAATCCATGAACTTGTTTCGAGATTCCTCCGTTTGGGCCCTGAACCATATGGGACAACTTGAGCCAGAAGAAGACGAACTTTTTTGAACGTCTCGGAATTGGTTGGAAACTCACCCACCCTCCTCATTTCTCGTGAGGATTCCAGAATGCATGAACTTGTTTCGAGATTCCTCCGTTTGGGCCCTGAACCATTTGGGACAACTTGAGGCAAAAGAAGACGAACTTTTTTCAACGTCTCCGAATTGCGTGGAAACTCACCCACCCTCCTCATTTCTCGTGAGGATTCCAGAATGCATGAACTTGTTTCCAGATTCCTCCGTTTGGGCCCTGAACCATATGGGACAACTTGAGGCAGAAGAAGACGAACTTTTTTCAACGTCTCGGAATTGCTTCGAAACTCACCCACCCTCCTCATTTCTCGTGAGGATTCCAGAATGCATGAACTTGTTTCGAGATTCCTCCGTTTGGGCCCTGAACCATTTGGGACAACTTGAGGCAGAAGAAGACGAACTTTTTTCAACGACTCCGAATTGCGTGGAAACTCACCCACCCTCGTCATTTCTCGTGAGGATTCCAGAATGCATGAACTTGTTTCGAGATTCCTCCGTTTGGGCCCTGAACCATTTGGGACAACTTGAGGCAGAAGAAGACGAACTTTTTTCAACGTCTCCGAATTGCGTGGAAACTCACCCACCCTCCTCATTTCTCGTAAGGATTCCAGAATGCATGAACTTGTTTCGAGATTCCTCCCTTTGGGCCCTGAACCCTTTGGGACAACTTGAGGCAGAAGAAGACGAACTTTTTTCAACGTCTCGGAATTGCTTAGAAACTCACCCACCCTCCTCATTTCTCGTGAGGATTCCAGAATGCATGAACTTGTTTCGAGATTCCTCCGTTTGGGCCCTGAACCATTTGGGACAACTTGAGGCAGAAGACGACGAACTTTTTTCAACGTCTCCGAATTGCGTGGAAACTCACCCACCCTCCTCATTTCTCGTGAGGATTCCAGAATGCATGAACTTGTTTCGAGATTCCTCCCTTTGGGCCCTGAACCATATGGGACAACTTGAGGCAGAAGAAGACGAACATTTTTCAACGTCTCGGAATTGCTTCGAAACTCACCCACCCTCCTCATTTCTCGTGAGGATTCCAGAATGCATGAACTTGTTTCGAGATTCCTCCGTTTGGGCCCTGAACCATTTGGGACAACTTGAGGCGGAAGAAGACGAACTTTTTTCAACGGCTCGGAATTGCTTGGAAACTCACCCACCCTCCTCATTTCTCGTGAGGATTCCAGAATGCATGAACTAGTTTCGAGATTCCTCCCTTTGGGCCCTGAACCATTTGGGAAAACTTGAGGCAGAAGAAGACGAACTTTTTTCAACGTCTCGGAATTGCTTGGAAACTCACCCACCCTCCTCATTTCTCGTGGGGATTCCAGAATGCATGAACTTGTTTCGAGATTCCTCCTTTTGGGCCCTGAACCATTTGGGACAACTTGAGGCGGAAGAAGACGAACTTTTTTCAACGTCTCGGAATTGCTTGGAAACTCACCCACCCTCCTCATTTCTCGTGAGGATTCCAGAATGCATGAACTTGTTTCGAGATTCCTCCGGTTGGGCCCTGAACCATTTGGGACAACTTGAGGCAGAAGAAGACGAACTTTTTTCAACGTCTCGGAATTGGTTGGAAACTCACCCACCCTCCTCATTTCTCGTGAGGATTCCAGAATGCATGAACTTGTTTCGAGATTCCTCCGATTGGGCCCTGAACCATTTGGCAAGACTTGAGGCAGAAGAAGAACAACTTTTTTCAACGTCTCCGAATTGCGTGGAAACTCACCCACCCTCCTCATTTCTCGTGGGGATTCCAGAATGCATGAACTTGTTTCCAGATTCCTCCCTTTCGGCCCTGAACCATATGGGACAACTTGAGGCAGAAGAAGACGAACTTTTTTCAACGTCTCGGAATTGCTTCGAAACTCACCCACCCTCCTCATTTCTCGTGAGGATTCCAGAATGCATGAACTTTTTTCGAGATTCCTCCGTTTGGGCCCTGAACCATTTGGGACAACTTGAGGCAGAAGAAGACGAACTTTTTTCAACGACTCCGAATTGCGTGGAAACTCACCCACCCTCCTCATTTCTCGTGAGGATTCCAGAATGCATGAACTTGTTTCGAGATTCCTCCGGTTGGGCCCTGAACCATTTGGGACAACTTGAGGCAGAAGAAGACGAACTTTTTTCAACGTCTCGGAATTGGTTGGAAACTCACCCACCCTCCTCATTTCTCGTGAGGATTCCAGAATGCATGAACTTGTTTCGAGATTCCTCCGATTGGGCCCTGAACCATTTGGCAAGACTTGAGGCAGAAGAAGAACAACTTTTTTCAACGTCTCCGAATTGCGTGGAAACTCACCCACCCTCCTCATTTCTCGTGGGGATTCCAGAATGCATGAACTTGTTTCGAGATTCCTCCTTTTGGGCCCTGAACCATTTGGGACAACTTGAGGCGGAAGAAGACGAACTTTTTTCAACGTCTCGGAATTGCTTGGAAACTCACCCACCCTCCTCATTTCTCGTGAGGATTCCAGAATGCATGAACTTGTTTCGAGATTCCTCCGGTTGGGCCCTGAACCATTTGGGACAACTTGAGGCAGAAGAAGACGAACTTTTTTCAACGTCTCCGAATTGCGTGGAAACTCACCCACCCTCCTCATTTCTCGTGAGGATTCCAGAATGCATGAACTTGTTTCCAGATTCCTCCGTTTGGGCCCTGAACCATTTGGGACAACTTGAGGCAGAAGAAGACGAACTTTTTTCAACGTCTCGGAATTGCTTCGAAACTCACCCACCCTCCTCATTTCTCGTGAGGATTCCAAAATGCATGAACTTGTTTCGAGATTCCTCCCTTTTGGCCCTGAACCATTTGGGACAACTTGAGGCAGAAGAAGACGAACTTTTTTCAACGACTCGGAATTGGTTGGAAACTCACCCACCCTCCTCATTTCTCGTGAGGATTCCAGAATGCATGAACTTTTTTCGAGATTCCTCCGTTTGGGCCCTGAACCATTTGGGACAACTTGAGGCAGAAGAAGACGAACTTTTTTCAACGACTCCGAATTGCGTGGAAACTCACCCACCCTCCTCATTTCTCGTGAGGATTCCAGAATGCATGAACTTGTTTCGAGATTCCTCCGTTTGGGCCCTGAACCATTTGGGACAACTTCAGGCAGAAGAAGACGAACTTTTTCAACGACTCCGAATTGCGTGGAAACTCACCCACCCTCCTCATTTCTCGTGAGGATTCCAGAATGCATGAACTTGTTTCGAGATTCCTCCGTTTGGGCCCTTAACCATTTGGGACAACTTGAGGCAGAAGAAGACGAACTTTTTTCAACGACTCCGAATTGCGTGGAAACTCACCCACCCTCCTCATTTCTCGTGAGGATTCCAGAATGCATGAACTTGTTTCGAGATTCCTCCCTTTGGGCCCTGAACCATTTGGGACAACTTGAGCCAGAAGAAGACGAACTTTTTTCAACGTCTCGGAATTGCTTGGAAACTCACCCACCCTCCTCATTTCTCGTGAGGATTCCAGAATGCATGAACTTGTTTCGAGATTCCTCCGTTTGGGCCCTGAACCATTTGGGACAACTTGAGGCGGAAGAAGACGAACTTTTTTCAACGGCTCGGAATTGCTTGGAAACTCACCCACCCTCCTCATTTCTCGTGAGGATTCCAGAATGCATGAACTAGTTTCGAGATTCCTCCGGTTGGGCCCTGAACCATTTGGGACAACTTGAGGCAGAAGAAGACGAACTTTTTTCAACGTCTCGGAATTGGTTGGAAACTCACCCACCCTCCTCATTTCTCGTGAGGATTCCAGAATGCATGAACTTGTTTCGAGATTCCTCCGTTTGGGCCCTGAACCATTTGGCAAGACTTGAGGCAGAAGAAGACGAACTTTTTTCAACGTCTCCGAATTGCGTGGAAACTCACCCACCCTCCTCATTTCTCGTGGGGATTCCAGAATGCATGAACTTGTTTCCAGATTCCTCCCTTTCGGCCCTGAACCATATGGGACAACTTGAGGCAGAAGAAGACGAACTTTTTTCAACGTCTCGGAATTGCTTCGAAACTCACCCACCCTCCTCATTTCTCGTGAGGATTCCAGAATGCATGAACTTGTTTCGAGATTCCTCCCTTTTGGCCCTGAACCATATGGGACAACTTGAGGCAGAAGAAGACGAACTTTTTTCAACGTCTCCGAATTGCGTGGAAACTCACCCACCCTCCTCATTTCTCGTGAGGATTCCAGAATGCATGAGCTTGTTTCGAGATTCCTCCGTTTGGGCCCTGAACCATTTGGGACAACTTGAGGCAGAAGAAGACGAACTTTTTTCAACGACTCCGAATTGCGTGGAAACTCACCCACCCTCCTCATTTCTCGTGAGGATTCCAGAATGCATGAACTTGTTTCGAGATTCCTCCCTTTGGCCCCTGAACCATATGGGACAACTTGAGGCAGAAGAAGACGAACTTTTTTCAACGTCTCCGTATTGCGTGGAAACTCACCCACCCTCCTAATTTCTCGTGAGGATTCCAGAATGCATGAACTTGTTTCGAGATTCCTCCCTTTGGGCCCTGAACCATTTGGGACAACTTGAGCCAGAAGAAGACGAACTTTTTTCAACGTCTCGGAATTGCTTGGAAACTCACCCACCCTCCTCATTTCTCGTGAGGATTCCAGAATGCATGAACTTGTTTCGAGATTCCTCCCTTTGGGCCCTGAACCATTTGGGACAACTTGAGCCAGAAGAAGACAAACTTTTTTCAACGTCTCGGAATTGCTTGGAAACTCACCCACCCTCCTCATTTCTCGTGAGGATTCCAGAATGCATGAACTTGTTTCGAGATTCCTCCGGTTGGGCCCTGAACCATTTGCGACAACTTGAGGCAGAAGAAGACGAACTTTTTTCAACGTCTCGGAATTGGTTGGAAACTCACCCACCCTCCTCATTTCTCGTGAGGATTCCAGAATGCATGAACTTGTTTCGAGATTCCTCCGGTTGGGCCCTGAACCATTTGCGACAACTTGAGGCAGAAGAAGACGAACTTTTTTCAACGTCTCGAAATTGGTTGGAAACTCACCCACCCTCCTCATTTCTCGTGAGGATTCCAGAATGCATGAACTTGTTTCGAGATTCCTCCGTTTGGGCCCTGAACCATTTGGCAAGACTTGAGGCAGAAGAAAACGAACTTTTTTCAACGACTCCGAATTGCGTGGAAACTCACCCACCCTCCTCATTTCTCGTGAGGTTTCCAGAATGCATGAACTTGTTTCGAGATTCCTCCCTTTGGGCCCTGAACCATTTGGGACAACTTGAGCCAGAAGAAGACGAACTTTTTTGAACGTCTCGGAATTGGTTGGAAACTCACCCACCCTCCTCATTTCTCGTGAGGATTCCAGAATGCATGAACTTGTTTCGAGATTCCTCCGTTTGGGCCCTGAACCATTTGGGAAGACTTGAGGCAGAAGAAGACGAACTTTTTTCAACGACTCCGAATTGCGTGGAAACTCACCCACCCTCCTCATTTCTCGTGAGGACTACAGAATGCACGAACTTGTTTCGAGATTCCTTCGTTTGGGACTTGAACCATTTGGGACAACTTGAGGCAGAAGAAGACGAACTTTTTTCAACGACTCCGAATTGCGTGGAAACTCACCCACCCTCCTCATTTCTCGTGAGGATTCCAGAATGCATGAACTTGTTTCGAGATTCCTCCCTTTGGGCCCTGAACCATAAGGGACAACTTGAGGCCGAAGAAGACGAACTTTTTTCAACGTCTCCGAATTGCGTGGAAACTCACCCACCCTCCTCATTTCTCGTGAGGATTCCAGAATGCATGAACTTGTTTCGAGATTCCTCCCTTTGGCCCCTGAACCATATGGGACAACTTGAGGCAGAAGAAGACGAACTTTTTTCAACGTCTCCGAATTGCGTGGAAACTCACCCACCCTCCTCATTTCTCGTGAGGATTCCAGAATGCATGAACTTGTTTCGAGATTCCTCCCTTTGGGCCCTGAACCATTTGGGACAACTTGAGGCAGAAGAAGACGAACTTTTTTCAACGTCTCGGAATTGCTTGGAAACTCACCCACCCTCCTCATTTCTCGTGAGGATTCCAGAATGCATGAGCTTGTTTCGAGATGCCTCCGTTTGGGCCCTGAACCATTTGGGACAACTTGAGGCAGAAGAAGACGAACTTTTTTCAACGACTCCGAATTGCGTGGAAACTCACCCACCCTCCTCATTTCTCGTGAGGATTCCAGAATGCATGAGCTTGTTTCGAGATTCCTCCGTTTGGGCCCTGAACCATTTGGGACAACTTGAGGCAGAAGAAGACGAACTTTTTTCAACGACTCCGAATTGCGTGGAAACTCACCCACCCTCCTCATTTCTCGTGAGGATTCCAGAATGCATGAACTTGTTTCGAGATTCCTCCCTTTGGGCCCTGAACCATATGGGACAACTTGAGGCAGAAGAAGACGAACTTTTTTCAACGTCTCCGAATTGCGTGGAAACTCACCCACCCTCCTCATTTCTCGTGAGGATTCCAGAATGCATGAACTTGTTTCGAGATTCCTCCCTTTGGGCCCTGAACCATTTGGGACAACTTGAGGCAGAAGAAGACGAACTTTTTTCAACGTCTCGGAATTGCTTGGAAACTCCCCCACCCTCCTCATTTCTCGTGAGGATTCCAGAATGCATGAGCTTGTTTCGAGATTCCTCCGTTTGGGCCCTGAACCATTTGGGACAACTTGAGGCAGAAGAAGACGAACTTTTTTCAACGTCTCGGAATTGCTTGGAAACTCACCCACCCTCCTCATTTCTCGTGAGGATTCCAGAATGCATGAGCTTGTTTCGAGATGCCTCCGTTTGGGCCCTGAACCATTTGGGACAACTTGAGGCAGAAGAAGACGAACTTTTTTCAACGACTCCGAATTGCGTGGAAACTCACCCACCCTCCTCATTTCTCGTGAGGATTCCAGAATGCATGAGCTTGTTTCGAGATTCCTCCGTTTGGGCCCTGAACCATTTGGGACAACTTGAGGCAGAAGAAGACGAACTTTTTTCAACGACTCCGAATTGCGTGGAAACTCACCCACCCTCCTCATTTCTCGTGAGGATTCCAGAATGCATGAACTTGTTTCGAGATTCCTCCCTTTGGGCCCTGAACCATATGGGACAACTTGAGGCAGAAGAAGACGAACTTTTTTCAACGTCTCCGAATTGCGTGGAAACTCACCCACCCTCCTCATTTCTCGTGAGGATTCCAGAATGCATGAACTTGTTTCGAGATTCCTCCCTTTGGGCCCTGAACCATTTGGGACAACTTGAGGCAGAAGAAGACGAACTTTTTTCAACGTCTCGGAATTGCTTGGAAACTCCCCCACCCTCCTCATTTCTCGTGAGGATTCCAGAATGCATGAGCTTGTTTCGAGATTCCTCCGTTTGGGCCCTGAACCATTTGGGACAACTTGAGGCAGAAGAAGACGAACTTTTTTCAACGTCTCGGAATTGCTTGGAAACTCACCCACCCTCCTCATTTCTCGTGAGGATTCCAGAATGCATGAACTTGTTTCGAGATTCCTCCCTTTTGGCCCTGAACCATTTGGGACAACTTGAGGCAGAAGAAGACGAACTTTTTTCAACGACTCCGAATTGCGTGGAAACTCACCCACCCTCCTCATTTCTCGTGAGGATTCCAGAATGCTTGAACTTGTTTCGAGATTCCTCCCTTTGGGCCCTGAACCATATGGGACAACTTGAGGCAAAAGAAGACGAACTTTTTTCAACGTCTCCGAATTGCGTGGAAACTCACCCACCCTCCTCATTTCTCGTGAGGATTCCAGAATGCATGAACTTGTTTCGAGATTCCTCCCTTTGGGCCCTGAACCATTTGGGACAACTTGAGCCAGAAGAAGACGAACTTTTTTGAACGTCTCGGAAATGGTTGGAAACTCACCCACCCTCCTCATTTCTCGTGAGGATTCCAGAATGCATGAACTTGTTTCGAGATTCCTCCGTTTGGGCCCTGAACCATTTGGGAAGACTTGAGGTAGAAGAAGACGAACTTTTTTCAACGACTCCGAATTGCGTGGAAACTCACCCACCCTCCTCATTTCTCGTGAGGATTCCAGAATGCATGAACTTGTTTCGAGATTCCTCCCTTTGGGCCCTGAACCATATGGGACAACTTGAGGCAGAAGAAGACGAACTTTTTTCAACGTCTCCGAATTGCGTGGAAACTCACCCACCCTCCTCTTTTCTCGTGAGGATTCCAGAATGCATGAACTTGTTTCGAGATTCCTCCGTTTGGGCCCTGAACCATTTGGGACAACTTGAGGCAGAAGAAGACGAACTTTTTTCAACGTCTCCGAATTGCTTGGAAACTACCCACCCTCCTCATTTCTCGTGAGGATTCCAGAATGCATGAACTTGTTTCGAGATTCCTCCCTTTGGGCCCTGAACCATTTGGGACAACTTGAGGCAAAAGAAGACGAACTTTTTTCAACGTCTCGGAATTGGTTGGAAACACACCCACCCTCCTAATTTCTCGTGAGGATTCCAGAATGCATGAACTTGTTTCGAGATTCCTCCGTTTGGGCCCTGAACCATTTGGGAAGACTTGAGGCAGAAGAAGACGAACTTTTTTCAACGACTCCGAATTGCGTGGAAACTCACCCACCCTCCTCATTTCTCGTGAGGACTACAGAATGCACGAACTTGTTTCGAGATTCCTTCGTTTGGGACTTGAACCATTTGGGACAACTTGAGGCAGAAGAAGACGAACTTTTTTCAACGACTCCGAATTGCGTGGAAACTCACTCACCCTCCTAATTTCTCGTGAGGATTCCAGAATGCATGAACTTGTTTCGAGATTCCTCCGTTTGGGCCCTGAACCATTTGGGACAACTTGAGGCAGAAGAAGACGAAATTTTTTCAACGACTCCGAATTGCGTGGAAACTCACCCACCCTCCTCATTTCTCATGAGGATTCCAGAATGCATGAACTTGTTTCGAGATTCCTCCCTTTGGGCCCTGAACCATATGGGACAACTTGAGGCAGAAGAAGACGAACTTTTTTCAACGTCTCCGAATTGCGTGGAAACTCACCTACCCTCCTCATTTCTCGTGAGGATTCCAGAATGCATGAACTTGTTTCGAGATTCCTCCCTTTGGGCCCTGAACCATTTGGGACAACTTGAGGCAGAAGAAGACGAACTTTTTTCAACGTCTCGGAATTGCTTGGAAACTCACCCGCCCTCCTCATTTCTCGTGAGGATTCCAGAATGCATGAACTTGTTTCCAGATTCCTCCGTTTGGGCCCTGAACCATTTGGGACAACTTGAGGCAGAAGAAGACGAACTTTTTTCAACGTCTCGGAATTGCTTGGAAACTCACCCACCCTCCTCATTTCTCGTGTGGATTCCAGAATGCATGAACTTGTTTCGAGATTCCTCCGTTTGGGCCCTGAACCATTTGGGACAACTTGAGGCAGAAGAAGACGAACTTTTTTCAACGTCTCGGAATTGCTTGGAAACTCACCCACCCTCCTCATTTCTCGTGAGGATTCCAGAATGCATGAACTTGTTTCGAGATTCCTCCGGTTGGGCCCTGAACCATTTGGGACAACTTGAGGCAAAAGAAGACGAACTTTTTTCAACGTCTCGGAATTGGTTGGAAACACACCCACCCTCCTCATTTCTCGTGAGGATTCCAGAATGCATGAACTTGTTTCGAGATTCCTCCGTTTTGGCCCTGAACCATTTGGCAAGACTTGAGGCAGAAGAAAACGAACTTTTTTCAACGACTCCGAATTGCGTGGAAACTCACCCACCCTCCTCATTTCTCTTGAGGTTTCCAGAATGCATGAACTTGTTTCGAGATTCCTCCCTTTGGGCCCTGAACCATTTGGGACAACTTGAGCCAGAAGAAGACGAACTTTTTTGAACGTCTCGGAATTGGTTGGAAACTCACCCACCCTCCTCATTTCTCGTGAGGATTCCAGAATGCATGAACTTGTTTCGAGATTCCTCCGTTTGGGCCCTGAACCATTTGGGAAGACTTGAGGCAGAAGAAGACGAACTTTTTTCAACGACTCCGAATTGCGTGGAAACTCACCCACCCTCCTCATTAAACGTGAGGACTACAGAATGCACGAACTTGTTTCGAGATTCCTTCGTTTGGGACTTGAACCATTTGGGACAACTTGAGGCAGAAGAAGACGAACTTTTTTCAACGACTCCGAATTGCGTGGAAACTCACCCACCCTCCTCATTTCTCGTGAGGATTCTAGAATGCATGAACTTGTTTCGAGATTCCTCCCTTTGGGCCCTGAACCATATGGGACAACTTGAGGCAGAAGAAGACGAACTTTTTTCAACGTCTCCGAATTGCGTGGAAACTCACCCACCCTCCTCATTTCTCGTGAGGATTCCAGAATGCATGAACTTGTTTCGAGATTCCTCCCTTTGGGCCCTGAACCATTTGGGACAACTTGAGGCAGAAGAAGACGAACTTTTTTCAACGTCTCGGAATTGCTTGGAAACTCACCCACCCTCCTCATTTCTCGTGAGGATTCCAGAATGCATGAACTTGTTTCGAGATTCCTCCCTTTGGGCCCTGAACCATTTGGGACAACTTGAGGCAGAAGAAGACGAACTTTTTTCAACGTCTCGGAATTGCTTGGAAACTCACCCACCCTCCTCATTTCTCGTGAGGATTCCAGAATGCATGAACTTGTTTCGAGATTCCTCCCTTTGGGCCCTGAACCATATGGGACAACTTGAGGCAGAAGAAGACGAACTTTTTTCAACGTCTCCGAATTGCGTGGAAACTCACCCACCCTCCTCATTTCTCGTGAGGATTCCAGAATGCATGAACTTGTTTCGAGATTCCTCCCTTTGGGCCCTGAACCATATGGGACAACTTGAGGCAGAAGAAGACGAACTTTTTTCAACGACTCCGAATTGCGTGGAAACTCACTCACCCTCCTAATTTCTCGTGAGGATTCCAGAATGCATGAACTTGTTTCCAGATTCCTCCGTTTGGGCCCCGAACCATTTGGGACAACTTGAGGCAGAAGAAGACGAACTTTTTTCAACGTCTCGGAATTGCTTGGAAACTCACCCACCCTCCTCATTTCTCGTGTGGATTCCAGAATGCATGAACTTGTTTCGAGATTCCTCCGTTTGGGCCCTGAACCATTTGGGACAACTTGAGGCAGAAGAAGACGAACTTTTTTCAACGTCTCGGAATTGCTTGGAAACTCACCCACCCTCCTCATTTCTCGTGAGGATTCCAGAATGCATGAACTTGTTTCGAGATTCCTCCGGTTGGGCCCTGAACCATATGGGACAACTTGAGGCAGAAGAAGACGAACTTTTTTCAACGTCTCCGAATTGCGTGGAAACTCACCCACCCTCCTCATTTCTCGTGAGGATTCCAGAATGCATGAACTTGTTTCGAGATTCCTCCCTTTGGGCCCTGAACCATTTGGGACAACTTGAGGCAGAAGAAGACGAACTTTTTTCAACGTCTCGGAATTGCTTGGAAACTCACCCACCCTCCTCATTTCTCGTGAGGATTCCAGAATGCATGAACTTGTTTCGAGATTCCTCCCTTTGGGCCCTGAACCATTTGGGACAACTTGAGGCAGAAGAAGACGAACTTTTTTCAACGTCTCGGAATTGCTTGGAAACTCACCCACCCTCCTCATTTCTCGTGAGGATTCCAGAATGCATGAACTTGTTTCGAGATTCCTCCCTTTGGGCCCTGAACCATATGGGACAACTTGAGGCAGAAGAAGACGAACTTTTTTCAACGTCTCCGAATTGCGTGGAAACTCACCCACCCTCCTCATTACTCGTGAGGATTCCAGAATGCATGAACTTGTTTCGAGATTCCTCCCTTTGGGCCCTGAACCATATGGGACAACTTGAGGCAGAAGAAGACGAACTTTTTTCAACGACTCCGAATTGCGTGGAAACTCACTCACCCTCCTAATTTCTCGTGAGGATTCCAGAATGCATGAACTTGTTTCCAGATTCCTCCGTTTGGGCCCTAAACCATTTGGGACAACTTGAGGCAGAAGAAGACGAACTTTTTTCAACGTCTCGGAATTGCTTGGAAACTCACCCACCCTCCTCATTTCTCGTGTGGATTCCAGAATGCATGAACTTGTTTCGAGATTCCTCCGTTTGGGCCCTGAACCATTTGGGACAACTTGAGGCAGAAGAAGACGAACTTTTTTCAACGTCTCGGAATTGCTTGGAAACTCACCCACCCTCCTCATTTCTCGTGAGGATTCCAGAATGCATGAACTTGTTTCGAGATTCCTCCCTTTGGGCCCTGAACCATATGGGACAACTTGAGGCAGAAGAAGACGAACTTTTTTCAACGTCTCCGAATTGCGTGGAAACTCACCCACCCTCCTCATTTCTCGTGAGGATTCCAGAATGCATGAACTTGTTTCGAGATTCCTCCCTTTGGGCCCTGAACCATTTGGGACAACTTGAGGCAGAAGAAGACGAACTTTTTTCAACGTCTCGGAATTGCTTGGAAACTCACCCACCCTCCTCATTTCTCGTGAGGATTCCAGAATGCATGAGCTTGTTTCGAGATGCCTCCGTTTGGGCCCTGAACCATTTGGGACAACTTGAGGCAGAAGAAGACGAACTTTTTTCAACGACTCCGAATTGCGTGGAAACTCACCCACCCTCCTCATTTCTCGTGAGGATTCCAGAATGCATGAGCTTGTTTCGAGATTCCTCTGTTTGGGCCCTGAACCATTTGGGACAACTTGAGGCAGAAGAAGACGAACTTTTTTCAACGACTCCGAATTGCGTGGAAACTCACCCACCCTCCTCATTTCTCGTGAGGATTCCAGAATGCATGAACTTGTTTCGAGATTCCTCCCTTTGGGCCCTGAACCATATGGGACAACTTGAGGCAGAAGAAGACGAACTTTTTTCAACGTCTCCGAATTGCGTGGAAACTCACCCACCCTCCTCATTTCTCGTGAGGATTCCAGAATGCATGAACTTGTTTCGAGATTCCTCCCTTTGGGCCCTGAACCATTTGGGAAGACTTGAGGCAGAAGAAGACGAACTTTTTTCAACGTCTCGGAATTGCTTGGAAACTCACCCACCCTCCTCATTTCTCGTGAGGATTCCAGAATGCATGAGCTTGTTTCGAGATTCCTCCGTTTGGGCCCTGAACCATTTGGGACAACTTGAGGCAGAAGAAGACGAACTTTTTTCAACGTCTCGGAATTGCTTGGAAACTCACCCACCCTCCTCATTTCTCGTGAGGATTCCAGAATGCATGAACTTGTTTCGAGATTCCTCCCTTTTGGCCCTGAACCATTTGGGACAACTTGAGGCAGAAGAAGACGAACTTTTTTCAACGACTCCGAATTGCGTGGAAACTCACCCACCCTCCTCATTTCTCGTGAGGATTCCAGAATGCTTGAACTTGTTTCGAGATTCCTCCCTTTGGGCCCTGAACCATATGGGACAACTTGAGGCAAAAGAAGACGAACTTTTTTCAACGTCTCCGAATTGCGTGGAAACTCACCCACCCTCCTCATTTCTCGTGAGGATTCCAGAATGCATGAACTTGTTTCGAGATTCCTCCCTTTGGGCCCTGAACCATTTGGGACAACTTGAGCCAGAAGAAGACGAACTTTTTTGAACGTCTCGGAAATGGTTGGAAACTCACCCACCCTCCTCATTTCTCGTGAGGATTCCAGAATGCATGAACTTGTTTCGAGATTCCTCCGTTTGGGCCCTGAACCATTTGGGAAGACTTGAGGTAGAAGAAGACGAACTTTTTTCAACGACTCCGAATTGCGTGGAAACTCACCCACCCTCCTCATTTCTCATGAGGACTACAGAATGCACGAACTTGTTTCGAGATTCCTTCGTTTGGGACGTGAACCATTTGGGACAACTTGAGGCAGAAGAAGACGAACTTTTTTCAACGACTCCGAATTGCGTGGAAACTCACCCACCCTCCTCATTTCTCGTGAGGATTCCAGAATGCATGAACTTGTTTCGAGATTCCTCCCTTTGGGCCCTGAACCATATGGGACAACTTGAGGCAGAAGAAGACGAACTTTTTTCAACGTCTCCGAATTGCGTGGAAACTCACCCACCCTCCTCTTTTCTCGTGAGGATTCCAGAATGCATGAACTTGTTTCGAGATTCCTCCGTTTGGGCCCTGAACCATTTGGGACAACTTGAGGCAGAAGAAGACGAACTTTTTTCAACGTCTCCGAATTGCTTGGAAACTACCCACCCTCCTCATTTCTCGTGAGGATTCCAGAATGCATGAACTTGTTTCGAGATTCCTCCGGTTGGGCCCTGAACCATTTGGGACACTTGAGGCAAAAGAAGACGAACTTTTTTCAACGTCTCCGAATTGCTTGGAAACTACCCACCCTCCTCATTTTTCGTGAGGATTCCAGAATGCATGAATTTGTTTCGAGATTCCTCCGGTTGGGCCCTGAACCATTTGGGACACTTGAGGCAAAAGAAGACGAACTTTTTTCAACGTCTCGGAATTGGTTGGAAACACACCCACCCTCCTAATTTCTCGTGAGGATTCCAGAATGCATGAACTTGTTTCGAGATTCCTCCGTTTGGGCCCTGAACCATTTGGGAAGACTTGAGGCAGAAGAAGACGAACTTTTTTCAACGACTCCGAATTGCGTGGAAACTCACCCACCCTCCTCATTTCTCGTGAGGACTACAGAATGCACGAACTTGTTCGAGATTCCTTCGTTTGGGACTTGAACCATTTGGGACAACTTGAGGCAGAAGAAGACGAACTTTTTTCAACGACTCCGAATTGCGTGGAAACTCACTCACCCTCCTAATTTCTCGTGAGGATTCCAGAATGCATGAACTTGTTTCGAGATTCCTCCGTTTGGGCCCTGAACCATTTGGGACAACTTGAGGCAGAAGAAGACGAAATTTTTTCAACGACTCCGAATTGCGTGGAAACTCACCCACCCTCCTCATTTCTCGTGAGGATTCCAGAATGCATGAACTTGTTTCGAGATTCCTCCCTTTGGGCCCTGAACCATATGGGACAACTTGAGGCAGAAGAAGACGAACTTTTTTCAACGTCTCCGAATTGCATGGAAACTCACCTACCCTCCTCATTTCTCGTGAGGATTCCAGAATGCATGAACTTGTTTCGAGATTCCTCCCTTTGGGCCCTGAACCATTTGGGACAACTTGAGGCAGAAGAAGACGAACTTTTTTCAACGTCTCGGAATTGCTTGGAAACTCACCCACCCTCCTCATTTCTCGTGAGGATTCCAGAATGCATGAACTTGTTTCCAGATTCCTCCGTTTGGGCCCTGAACCATTTGGGACAACTTGAGGCAGAAGAAGACGAACTTTTTTCAACGTCTCGGAATTGCTTGGAAACTCACCCACCCTCCTCATTTCTCGTGTGGATTCCAGAATGCATGAACTTGTTTCGAGATTCCTCCGTTTGGGCCCTGAACCATTTGGGACAACTTGAGGCAGAAGAAGACGAACTTTTTTCAACGTCTCGGAATTGCTTGGAAACTCACCCACCCTCCTCATTTCTCGTGAGGATTCCAGAATGCATGAACTTGTTTCGAGATTCCTCCCTTTGGGCCCTGAACCATATGGGACAACTTGAGGCAGAAGAAGACGAACTTTTTTCAACGTCTCCGAATTGCGTGGAAACTCACCCACCCTCCTCATTTCTCGTGAGGATTCCAGAATGCATGAACTTGTTTCGAGATTCCTCCCTTTGGGCCCTGAACCATTTGGGACAACTTGAGGCAGAAGAAGACGAACTTTTTTCAACGTCTCGGAATTGCTTGGAAACTCACCCACCCTCCTCATTTCTCGTGAGGATTCCAGAATGCATGAGCTTGTTTCGAGATTCCTCCGTTTGGGCCCTGAACCATTTGGGACAACTTGAGGCAGAAGAAGACGAACTTTTTTCAACGTCTCGGAATTGCTTGGAAACTCACCCACCCTCCTCATTTCTCGTGAGGATTCCAGAATGCATGAACTTGTTTCGAGATTCCTCCCTTTTGGCCCTGAACCATTTGGGACAACTTGAGGCAGAAGAAGACGAACTTTTTTCAACGACTCCGAATTGCGTGGAAACTCACCCACCCTCCTCATTTCTCGTGAGGATTCCAGAATGCTTGAACTTGTTTCGAGATTCCTCCCTTTGGGCCCTGAACCATATGGGACAACTTGAGGCAAAAGAAGACGAACTTTTTTCAACGTCTCCGAATTGCGTGGAAACTCACCCACCCTCCTCATTTCTCGTGAGGATTCCAGAATGCATGAACTTGTTTCGAGATTCCTCCCTTTGGGCCCTGAACCATTTGGGACAACTTGAGCCAGAAGAAGACGAACTTTTTTGAACGTCTCGGAAATGGTTGGAAACTCACCCACCCTCCTCATTTCTCGTGAGGATTCCAGAATGCATGAACTTGTTTCGAGATTCCTCCGTTTGGGCCCTGAACCATTTGGGAAGACTTGAGGTAGAAGAAGACGAACTTTTTTCAACGACTCCGAATTGCGTGGAAACTCACCCACCCTCCTCATTTCTCATGAGGACTACAGAATGCACGAACTTGTTTCGAGATTCCTGCGTTTGGGACGTGAACCATTTGGGACAACTTGAGGCAGAAGAAGACGAACTGTTTTCAACGACTCCGAATTGCGTGGAAACTCACCCACCCTCCTCATTTCTCGTGAGGATTCCAGAATGCATGAACTTGTTTCGAGATTCCTCCCTTTGGGCCCTGAACCATATGGGACAACTTGAGGCAGAAGAAGACGAACTTTTTTCAACGTCTCCGAATTGCGTGGAAACTCACCCACCCTCCTCTTTTCTCGTGAGGATTCCAGAATGCATGAACTTGTTTCGAGATTCCTCCGTTTGGGCCCTGAACCATTTGGGACAACTTGAGGCAGAAGAAGACGAACTTTTTTCAACGTCTCCGAATTGCTTGGAAACTACCCACCCTCCTCATTTCTCGTGAGGATTCCAGAATGCATGAACTTGTTTCGAGATTCCTCCGGTTGGGCCCTGAACCATTTGGGACAACTTGAGGCAAAAGAAGACGAACTTTTTTCAACGTCTCGGAATTGGTTGGAAACACACCCACCCTCCTAATTTCTCGTGAGGATTCCAGAATGCATGAACTTGTTTCGAGATTCCTCCGTTTGGGCCCTGAACCATTTGGGAAGACTTGAGGCAGAAGAAGACGAACTTTTTTCAACGACTCCGAATTGCGTGGAAACTCACCCACCCTCCTCATTTCTCGTGAGGACTACAGAATGCACGAACTTGTTTCGAGATTCCTTCGTTTGGGACTTGAACCATTTGGGACAACTTGAGGCAGAAGAAGACGAACTTTTTTCAACGACTCCGAATTGCGTGGAAACTCACTCACCCTCCTAATTTCTCGTGAGGATTCCAGAATGCATGAACTTGTTTCGAGATTCCTCCGTTTGGGCCCTGAATCATTTGGGACAACTTGAGGCAGAAGAAGACGAAATTTTTTCAACGACTCCGAATTGCGTGGAAACTCACCCACCCTCCTCATTTCTCGTGAGGATTCCAGAATGCATGAACTTGTTTCGAGATTCCTCCCTTTGGGCCCTGAACCATATGGGACAACTTGAGGCAGAAGAAGACGAACTTTTTTCAACGTCTCCGAATTGCGTGGAAACTCACCTACCCTCCTCATTTCTCGTGAGGATTCCAGAATGCATGAACTTGTTTCGAGATTCCTCCCTTTGGGCCCTGAACCATTTGGGACAACTTGAGGCAGAAGAAGACGAACTTTTTTCAACGTCTCGGAATTGCTTGGAAACTCACCCACCCTCCTCATTTCTCGTGAGGATTCCAGAATGCATGAACTTGTTTCCAGATTCCTCCGTTTGGGCCCTGAACCATTTGGGACAACTTGAGGCAGAAGAAGACGAACTTTTTTCAACGTCTCGGAATTGCTTGGAAACTCACCCACCCTCCTCATTTCTCGTGTGGATTCCAGAATGCATGAACTTGTTTCGAGATTCCTCCGTTTGGGCCCTGAACCATTTGGGACAACTTGAGGCAGAAGAAGACGAACTTTTTTCAACGTCTCGGAATTGCTTGGAAACTCACCCACCCTCCTCATTTCTCGTGAGGATTCCAGAATGCATGAACTTGTTTCGAGATTCCTCCCTTTGGGCCCTGAACCATATGGGACAACTTGAGGCAGAAGAAGACGAACTTTTTTCAACGTCTCCGAATTGCGTGGAAACTCACCCACCCTCCTCATTTCTCGTGAGGATTCCAGAATGCATGAACTTGTTTCGAGATTCCTCCCTTTGGGCCCTGAACCATTTGGGACAACTTGAGGCAGAAGAAGACGAACTTTTTTCAACGTCTCGGAATTGCTTGGAAACTCACCCACCCTCCTCATTTCTCGTGAGGATTCCAGAATGCATGAGCTTGTTTCGAGATGCCTCCGTTTGGGCCCTGAACCATTTGGGACAACTTGAGGCAGAAGAAGACGAACTTTTTTCAACGACTCCGAATTGCGTGGAAACTCACCCACCCTCCTCATTTCTCGTGAGGATTCCAGAATGCATGAGCTTGTTTCGAGATTCCTCCGTTTGGGCCCTGAACCATTTGGGACAACTTGAGGCAGAAGAAGACGAACTTTTTTCAACGACTCCGAATTGCGTGGAAACTCACCCACCCTCCTCATTTCTCGTGAGGATTCCAGAATGCATGAACTTGTTTCGAGATTCCTCCCTTTGGGCCCTGAACCATATGGGACAACTTGAGGCAGAAGAAGACGAACTTTTTTCAACGTCTCCGAATTGCGTGGAAACTCACCCACCCTCCTCATTTCTCGTGAGGATTCCAGAATGCATGAACTTGTTTCGAGATTCCTCCCTTTGGGCCCTGAACCATTTGGGACAACTTGAGGCAGAAGAAGACGAACTTTTTTCAACGTCTCGGAATTGCTTGGAAACTCACCCACCCTCCTCATTTCTCGTGAGGATTCCAGAATGCATGAGCTTGTTTCGAGATTCCTCCGTTTGGGCCCTGAACCATTTGGGACAACTTGAGGCAGAAGAAGACGAACTTTTTTCAACGTCTCGGAATTGCTTGGAAACTCACCCACCCTCCTCATTTCTCGTGAGGATTCCAGAATGCATGAGCTTGTTTCGAGATTCCTCCGTTTGGGCCCTGAACCATTTGGGACAACTTGAGGCAGAAGAAGACGAACTTTTTTCAACGTCTCGGAATTGCTTGGAAACTCACCCACCCTCCTCATTTCTCGTGAGGATTCCAGAATGCATGAACTTGTTTCGAGATTCCTCCCTTTTGGCCCTGAACCATTTGGGACAACTTGAGGCAGAAGAAGACGAACTTTTTTCAACGACTCCGAATTGCGTGGAAACTCACCCACCCTCCTCATTTCTCGTGAGGATTCCAGAATGCATGAGCTTGTTTCGAGATGCCTCCGTTTGGGCCCTGAACCATTTGGGACAACTTGAGGCAGAAGAAGACGAACTTTTTTCAACGACTCCGAATTGCGTGGAAACTCACCCACCCTCCTCATTTCTCGTGAGGATTCCAGAATGCATGAGCTTGTTTCGAGATTCCTCCGTTTGGGCCCTGAACCATTTGGGACAACTTGAGGCAGAAGAAGACGAACTTTTTTCAACGACTCCGAATTGCGTGGAAACTCACCCACCCTCCTCATTTCTCGTGAGGATTCCAGAATGCATGAACTTGTTTCGAGATTCCTCCCTTTGGGCCCTGAACCATATGGGACAACTTGAGGCAGAAGAAGACGAACTTTTTTCAACGTCTCCGAATTGCGTGGAAACTCACCCACCCTCCTCATTTCTCGTGAGGATTCCAGAATGCATGAACTTGTTTCGAGATTCCTCCCTTTGGGCCCTGAACCATTTGGGACAACTTGAGGCAGAAGAAGACGAACTTTTTTCAACGTCTCGGAATTGCTTGGAAACTCACCCACCCTCCTCATTTCTCGTGAGGATTCCAGAATGCATGAGCTTGTTTCGAGATTCCTCCGTTTGGGCCCTGAACCATTTGGGACAACTTGAGGCAGAAGAAGACGAACTTTTTTCAACGTCTCGGAATTGCTTGGAAACTCACCCACCCTCCTCATTTCTCGTGAGGATTCCAGAATGCATGAACTTGTTTCCAGATTCCTCCGTTTGGGCCCTGAACCATTTGGGACAACTTGAGGCAGAAGAAGACGAACTTTTTTCAACGTCTCGGAATTGCTTGGAAACTCACCCACCCTCCTCATTTCTCGTGAGGATTCCAGAATGCATGAACTTGTTTCCAGATTCCTCCGTTTGGGCCCTGAACCATTTGGGACAACTTGAGGCAGAAGAAGACGAACTTTTTTCAACGTCTCGGAATTGCTTGGAAACTCACCCACCCTCCTCATTTCTCGTGTGGATTCCAGAATGCATGAACTTGTTTCGAGATTCCTCCGTTTGGGCCCTGAACCATTTGGGACAACTTGAGGCAGAAGAAGACGAACTTTTTTCAACGTCTCGGAATTGCTTGGAAACTCACCCACCCTCCTCATTTCTCGTGAGGATTCCAGAATGCATGAACTTGTTTCGAGATTCCTCCCTTTGGGCCCTGAACCATATGGGACAACTTGAGGCAGAAGAAGACGAACTTTTTTCAACGTCTCCGAATTGCGTGGAAACTCACCCACCCTCCTCATTTCTCGTGAGGATTCCAGAATGCATGAACTTGTTTCGAGATTCCTCCCTTTGGGCCCTGAACCATTTGGGACAACTTGAGGCAGAAGAAGACGAACTTTTTTCAACGTCTCGGAATTGCTTGGAAACTCACCCACCCTCCTCATTTCTCGTGAGGATTCCAGAATGCATGAGCTTGTTTCGAGATGCCTCCGTTTGGGCCCTGAACCATTTGGGACAACTTGAGGCAGAAGAAGACGAACTTTTTTCAACGACTCCGAATTGCGTGGAAACTCACCCACCCTCCTCATTTCTCGTGAGGATTCCAGAATGCATGAGCTTGTTTCGAGATTCCTCCGTTTGGGCCCTGAACCATTTGGGACAACTTGAGGCAGAAGAAGACGAACTTTTTTCAACGACTCCGAATTGCGTGGAAACTCACCCACCCTCCTCATTTCTCGTGAGGATTCCAGAATGCATGAACTTGTTTCGAGATTCCTCCCTTTGGGCCCTGAACCATATGGGACAACTTGAGGCAGAAGAAGACGAACTTTTTTCAACGTCTCCGAATTGCGTGGAAACTCACCCACCCTCCTCATTTCTCGTGAGGATTCCAGAATGCATGAACTTGTTTCGAGATTCCTCCCTTTGGGCCCTGAACCATTTGGGACAACTTGAGGCAGAAGAAGACGAACTTTTTTCAACGTCTCGGAATTGCTTGGAAACTCACCCACCCTCCTCATTTCTCGTGAGGATTCCAGAATGCATGAGCTTGTTTCGAGATTCCTCCGTTTGGGCCCTGAACCATTTGGGACAACTTGAGGCAGAAGAAGACGAACTTTTTTCAACGTCTCCGAATTGCGTGGAAACTCACCTACCCTCCTCATTTCTCGTGAGGATTCCAGAATGCATGAACTTGTTTCGAGATTCCTCCCTTTGGGCCCTGAACCATTTTGGACAACTTGAGGCAGAAGAAGACGAACTTTTTTCAACGTCTCGGAATTGCTTGGAAACTCACCCACCCTCCTCATTTCTCGTGAGGATTCCAGAATGCATGAGCTTGTTTCGAGATTCCTCCGTTTGGGCCCTGAACCATTTGGGACAACTTGAGGCAGAAGAAGACGAACTTTTTTCAACGTCTCGGAATTGCTTGGAAACTCACCCACCCTCCTCATTTCTCGTGAGGATTCCAGAATGCATGAACTTGTTTCGAGATTCCTCCCTTTTGGCCCTGAACCATTTGGGACAACTTGAGGCAGAAGAAGACGAACTTTTTTCAACGACTCCGAATTGCGTGGAAACTCACCCACCCTCCTCATTTCTCGTGAGGATTCCAGAATGCATGAGCTTGTTTCGAGATGCCTCCGTTTGGGCCCTGAACCATTTGGGACAACTTGAGGCAGAAGAAGACGAACTTTTTTCAACGACTCCGAATTGCTTGGAAACTCACCCACCCTCCTCATTTCTCGTGTGGATTCCAGAATGCATGAACTTGTTTCGAGATTGCTCCGTTTGGGCCCTGAACCATTTGGGACAACTTGAGGCAGAAGAAGACGAACTTTTTTCAACGTCTCGGAATTGCTTGGAAACTCACCCACCCTCCTCATTTCTCGTGAGGATTCCAGAATGCATGAACTTGTTTCGAGATTCCTCCCTTTGGGCCCTGAACCATATGGGACAACTTGAGGCAGAAGAAGACGAACTTTTTTCAACGTCTCCGAATTGCGTGGAAACTCACCCACCCTCCTCATTTCTCGTGAGGATTCCAGAATGCATGAACTTGTTTCGAGATTCCTCCCTTTGGGCCCTGAACCATTTGGGACAACTTGAGGCAGAAGAAGACGAACTTTTTTCAACGTCTCGGAATTGCTTGGAAACTCACCCACCCTCCTCATTTCTCGTGAGGATTCCAGAATGCATGAGCTTGTTTCGAGATGCCTCCGTTTGGGCCCTGAACCATTTGGGACAACTTGAGGCAGAAGAAGACGAACTTTTTTCAACGACTCCGAATTGCGTGGAAACTCACCCACCCTCCTCATTTCTCGTGAGGATTCCAGAATGCATGAGCTTGTTTCGAGATTCCTCCGTTTGGGCCCTGAACCATTTGGGACAACTTGAGGTAGAAGAAGACGAACTTTTTTCAACGACTCCGAATTGCGTGGAAACTCACCCACCCTCCTCATTTCTCGTGAGGATTCCAGAATGCATGAACTTGTTTCGAGATTCCTCCCTTTGGGCCCTGAACCATATGGGACAACTTGAGGCAGAAGAAGACGAACTTTTTTCAACGTCTCCGAATTGCGTGGAAACTCACCCACCCTCCTCATTTCTCGTGAGGATTCCAGAATGCATGAACTTGTTTCGAGATTCCTCCCTTTGGGCCCTGAACCATTTGGGACAACTTGAGGCAGAAGAAGACGAACTTTTTTCAACGTCTCGGAATTGCTTGGAAACTCACCCACCCTCCTCATTTCTCGTGAGGATTCCAGAATGCATGAGCTTGTTTCGAGATTCCTCCGTTTGGGCCCTGAACCATTTGGGACAACTTGAGGCAGAAGAAGACGAACTTTTTTCAACGTCTCCGAATTGCGTGGAAACTCACCTACCCTCCTCATTTCTCGTGAGGATTCCAGAATGCATGAACTTGTTTCGAGATTCCTCCCTTTGGGCCCTGAACCATTTGGGACAACTTGAGGCAGAAGAAGACGAACTTTTTTCAACGTCTCGGAATTGCTTGGAAACTCACCCACCCTCCTCATTTCTCGTGAGGATTCCAGAATGCATGAGCTTGTTTCGAGATTCCTCCGTTTGGGCCCTGAACCATTTGGGACAACTTGAGGCAGAAGAAGACGAACTTTTTTCAACGTCTCGGAATTGCTTGGAAACTCACCCACCCTCCTCATTTCTCGTGAGGATTCCAGAATGCATGAACTTGTTTCGAGATTCCTCCCTTTTGGCCCTGAACCATTTGGGACAACTTGAGGCAGAAGAAGACGAACTTTTTTCAACGACTCCGAATTGCGTGGAAACTCACCCACCCTCCTCATTTCTCGTGAGGATTCCAGAATGCATGAGCTTGTTTCGAGATGCCTCCGTTTGGGCCCTGAACCATTTGGGACAACTTGAGGCAGAAGAAGACGAAATTTTTTCAACGACTCCGAATTGCGTGGAAACTCACCCACCCTCCTCATTTCTCGTGAGGATTCCAGAATGCATGAGCTTGTTTCGAGATTCCTCCGTTTGGGCCCTGAACCATTTGGGACAACTTGAGGCAGAAGAAGACGAACTTTTTTCAACGACTCCGAATTGCGTGGAAACTCACCCACCCTCCTCATTTCTCGTGAGGATTCCAGAATGCATGAACTTGTTTCGAGATTCCTCCCTTTGGGCCCTGAACCATATGGGACAACTTGAGGCAGAAGAAGACGAACTTTTTTCAACGTCTCCGAATTGCGTGGAAACTCACCCACCCTCCTCATTTCTCGTGAGGATTCCAGAATGCATGAACTTGTTTCGAGATTCCTCCCTTTGGGCCCTGAACCATTTGGGACAACTTGAGGCAGAAGAAGACGAACTTTTTTCAACGTCTCGGAATTGCTTGGAAACTCACCCACCCTCCTCATTTCTCGTGAGGATTCCAGAATGCATGAGCTTGTTTCGAGATTCCTCCGTTTGGGCCCTGAACCATTTGGGACAACTTGAGGCAGAAGAAGACGAACTTTTTTCAACGTCTCGGAATTGCTTGGAAACTCACCCACCCTCCTCATTTCTCGTGAGGATTCCAGAATGCATGAACTTGTTTCGAGATTCCTCCCTTTTGGCCCTGAACCATTTGGGACAACTTGAGGCAGAAGAAGACGAACTTTTTTCAACGACTCCGAATTGCGTGGAAACTCACCCACCCTCCTCATTTCTCGTGAGGATTCCAGAATGCTTGAACTTGTTTCGAGATTCCTCCCTTTGGGCCCTGAACCATATGGGACAACTTGAGGCAAAAGAAGACGAACTTTTTTCAACGTCTCCGAATTGCGTGGAAACTCACCCACCCTCCTCATTTCTCGTGAGGATTCCAGAATGCAAGAACTTGTTTCGAGATTCCTCCCTTTGGGCCCTGAACCATTTGGGACAACTTGAGCCAGAAGAAGACGAACTTTTTTGAACGTCTCGGAAATGGTTGGAAACTCACCCACCCTCCTCATTTCTCGTGAGGATTCCAGAATGCATGAACTTGTTTCGAGATTCCTCCGTTTGGGCCCTGAACCATTTGGGAAGACTTGAGGTAGAAGAAGACGAACTTTTTTCAACGACTCCGAATTGCGTGGAAACTCACCCACCCTCCTCATTTCTCATGAGGACTACAGAATGCACGAACTTGTTTCGAGATTCCTTCGTTTGGGACTTGAACCATTTGGGACAACTTGAGGCAGAAGAAGACGAACTTTTTTCAACGACTCCGAATTGCGTGGAAACTCACCCACCCTCCTCATTTCTCGTGAGGATTCCAGAATGCATGAACTTGTTTCGAGATTCCTCCCTTTGGGCCCTGAACCATATGGGACAACTTGAGGCAGAAGAAGACGAACTTTTTTCAACGTCTCCGAATTGCGTGGAAACTCACCCACCCTCCTCTTTTCTCGTGAGGATTCCAGAATGGATGAACTTGTTTCGAGATTCCTCCGTTTGGGCCCTGAACCATTTGGGACAACTTGAGGCAGAAGAAGACGAACTTTTTTCAACGTCTCCGAATTGCTTGGAAACTACCCACCCTCCTCATTTCTCGTGAGGATTCCAGAATGCATGAACTTGTTTCGAGATTCCTCCGGTTGGGCCCTGAACCATTTGGGACAACTTGAGGCAAAAGAAGACGAACTTTTTTCAACGTCTCGGAATTGGTTGGAAACACACCCACCCTCCTAATTTCTCGTGAGGATTCCAGAATGCATGAACTTGTTTCGAGATTCCTCCGTTTGGGCCCTGAACCATTTGGGAAGACTTGAGGCAGAAGAAGACGAACTTTTTTCAACGACTCCGAATTGCGTGGAAACTCACCCACCCTCCTCATTTCTCGTGAGGACTACAGAATGCACGAACTTGTTTCGAGATTCCTTCGTTTGGGACTTGAACCATTTGGGACAACTTGAGGCAGAAGAAGACGAACTTTTTTCAATGACTCCGAATTGCGTGGAAACTCACTCACCCTCCTAATTTCTCGTGAGGATTCCAGAATGCATGAACTTGTTTCGAGATTCCTCCGTTTGGGCCCTGAATCATTTGGGACAACTTGAGGCAGAAGAAGACGAAATTTTTTCAACGACTCCGAATTGCGTGGAAACTCACCCACCCTCCTCATTTCTCGTGAGGATTCCAGAATGCATGAACTTGTTTCGAGATTCCTCCCTTTGGGCCCTGAACCATATGGGACAACTTGAGGCAGAAGAAGACGAACTTTTTTCAACGTCTCCGAATTGCGTGGAAACTCACCTACCCTCCTCATTTCTCGTGAGGATTCCAGAATGCATGAACTTGTTTCGAGATTCCTCCCTTTGGGCCCTGAACCATTTGGGACAACTTGAGGCAGAAGAAGACGAACTTTTTTCAACGTCTCGGAATTGCTTGGAAACTCACCCACCCTCCTCATTTCTCGTGAGGATTCCAGAATGCATGAACTTGTTTCCAGATTCCTCCGTTTGGGCCCTGAACCATTTGGGACAACTTGAGGCAGAAGAAGACGAACTTTTTTCAACGTCTCGGAATTGCTTGGAAACTCACCCACCCTCCTCATTTCTCGTGTGGATTCCAGAATGCATGAACTTGTTTCGAGATTCCTCCGTTTGGGCCCTGAACCATTTGGGACAACTTGAGGCAGAAGAAGACGAACTTTTTTCAACGTCTCGGAATTGCTTGGAAACTCACCCACCCTCCTCATTTCTCGTGAGGATTCCAGAATGCATGAACTTGTTTCGAGATTCCTCCCTTTGGGCCCTGAACCATATGGGACAACTTGAGGCAGAAGAAGACGAACTTTTTTCAACGTCTCCGAATTGCGTGGAAACTCACCCACCCTCCTCATTTCTCGTGAGGATTCCAGAATGCATGAACTTGTTTCGAGATTCCTCCCTTTGGGCCCTGAACCATTTGGGACAACTTGAGGCAGAAGAAGACGAACTTTTTTCAACGTCTCGGAATTGCTTGGAAACTCACCCACCCTCCTCATTTCTCGTGAGGATTCCAGAATGCATGAGCTTGTTTCGAGATGCCTCCGTTTGGGCCCTGAACCATTTGGGACAACTTGAGGCAGAAGAAGACGAACTTTTTTCAACGACTCCGAATTGCGTGGAAACTCACCCACCCTCCTCATTTCTCGTGAGGATTCCAGAATGCATGAGCTTGTTTCGAGATTCCTCCGTTTGGGCCCTGAACCATTTGGGACAACTTGAGGCAGAAGAAGACGAACTTTTTTCAACGACTCCGAATTGCGTGGAAACTCACCCACCCTCCTCATTTCTCGTGAGGATTCCAGAATGCATGAACTTGTTTCGAGATTCCTCCCTTTGGGCCCTGAACCATATGGGACAACTTGAGGCAGAAGAAGACGAACTTTTTTCAACGTCTCCGAATTGCGTGGACACTCACCCACCCTCCTCATTTCTCGTGAGGATTCCAGAATGCATGAACTTGTTTCGAGATTCCTCCCTTTGGGCCCTGAACCATTTGGGACAACTTGAGGCAGAAGAAGACGAACTTTTTTCAACGTCTCGGAATTGCTTGGAAACTCACCCACCCTCCTCATTTCTCGTGAGGATTCCAGAATGCATGAGCTTGTTTCGAGATTCCTCCGTTTGGGCCCTGAACCATTTGGGACAACTTGAGGCAGAAGAAGACGAACTTTTTTCAACGTCTCCGAATTGCGTGGAAACTCACCTACCCTCCTCATTTCTCGTGAGGATTCCAGAATGCATGAACTTGTTTCGAGATTCCTCCCTTTGGGCCCTGAACCATTTGGGACAACTTGAGGCAGAAGAAGACGAACTTTTTTCAACGACTCCGAATTGCGTGGAAACTCACCCACCCTCCTCATTTCTCGTGAGGATTCCAGAATGCATGAACTTGTTTCGAGATTCCTCCCTTTGGGCCCTGAACCATATGGGACAACTTGAGGCAGAAGAAGACGAACTTTTTTCAACGTCTCCGAATTGCGTGGAAACTCACCCACCCTCCTCTTTTCTCGTGAGGATTCCAGAATGGATGAACTTGTTTCGAGATTCCTCCGTTTGGGCCCTGAACCATTTGGGACAACTTGAGGCAGAAGAAGACGAACTTTTTTCAACGTCTCCGAATTGCTTGGAAACTACCCACCCTCCTCATTTCTCGTGAGGATTCCAGAATGCATGAACTTGTTTCGAGATTCCTTCGGTTGGGCCCTGAACCATTTGGGACAACTTGAGGCAAAAGAAGACGAACTTTTTTCAACGTCTCGGAATTGGTTGGAAACACACCCACCCTCCTAATTTCTCGTGAGGATTCCAGAATGCATGAACTTGTTTCGAGATTCCTCCGTTTGGGCCCTGAACCATTTGGGAAGACTTGAGGCAGAAGAAGACGAACTTTTTTCAACGACTCCGAATTGCGTGGAAACTCACCCACCCTCCTCATTTCTCGTGAGGACTACAGAATGCACGAACTTGTTTCGAGATTCCTTCGTTTGGGACTTGAACCATTTGGGACAACTTGAGGCAGAAGAAGACGAACTTTTTTCAATGACTCCGAATTGCGTGGAAACTCACTCACCCTCCTAATTTCTCGTGAGGATTCCAGAATGCATGAACTTGTTTCGAGATTCCTCCGTTTGGGCCCTGAATCATTTGGGACAACTTGAGGCAGAAGAAGACGAAATTTTTTCAACGACTCCGAATTGCGTGGAAACTCACCCACCCTCCTCATTTCTCGTGAGGATTCCAGAATGCATGAACTTGTTTCGAGATTCCTCCCTTTGGGCCCTGAACCATATGGGACAACTTGAGGCAGAAGAAGACGAACTTTTTTCAACGTCTCCGAATTGCGTGGAAACTCACCTACCCTCCTCATTTCTCGTGAGGATTCCAGAATGCATGAACTTGTTTCGAGATTCCTCCCTTTGGGCCCTGAACCATTTGGGACAACTTGAGGCAGAAGAAGACGAACTTTTTTCAACGTCTCGGAATTGCTTGGAAACTCACCCACCCTCCTCATTTCTCGTGAGGATTCCAGAATGCATGAACTTGTTTCCAGATTCCTCCGTTTGGGCCCTGAACCATTTGGGACAACTTGAGGCAGAAGAAGACGAACTTTTTTCAACGTCTCGGAATTGCTTGGAAACTCACCCACCCTCCTCATTTCTCGTGTGGATTCCAGAATGCATGAACTTGTTTCGAGATTCCTCCGTTTGGGCCCTGAACCATTTGGGACAACTTGAGGCAGAAGAAGACGAACTTTTTTCAACGTCTCGGAATTGCTTGGAAACTCACCCACCCTCCTCATTTCTCGTGAGGATTCCAGAATGCATGAACTTGTTTCGAGATTCCTCCCTTTGGGCCCTGAACCATATGGGACAACTTGAGGCAGAAGAAGACGAACTTTTTTCAACGTCTCCGAATTGCGTGGAAACTCACCCACCCTCCTCATTTCTCGTGAGGATTCCAGAATGCATGAACTTGTTTCGAGATTCCTCCCTTTGGGCCCTGAACCATTTGGGACAACTTGAGGCAGAAGAAGACGAACTTTTTTCAACGTCTCGGAATTGCTTGGAAACTCACCCACCCTCCTCATTTCTCGTGAGGATTCCAGAATGCATGAGCTTGTTTCGAGATGCCTCCGTTTGGGCCCTGAACCATTTGGGACAACTTGAGGCAGAAGAAGACGAACTTTTTTCAACGACTCCGAATTGCGTGGAAACTCACCCACCCTCCTCATTTCTCGTGAGGATTCCAGAATGCATGAGCTTGTTTCGAGATTCCTCCGTTTGGGCCCTGAACCATTTGGGACAACTTGAGGCAGAAGAAGACGAACTTTTTTCAACGACTCCGAATTGCGTGGAAACTCACCCACCCTCCTCATTTCTCGTGAGGATTCCAGAATGCATGAACTTGTTTCGAGATTCCTCCCTTTGGGCCCTGAACCATATGGGACAACTTGAGGCAGAAGAAGACGAACTTTTTTCAACGTCTCCGAATTGCGTGGAAACTCACCCACCCTCCTCATTTCTCGTGAGGATTCCAGAATGCATGAACTTGTTTCGAGATTCCTCCCTTTGGGCCCTGAACCATTTGGGACAACTTGAGGCAGAAGAAGACGAACTTTTTTCAACGTCTCGGAATTGCTTGGAAACTCACCCACCCTCCTCATTTCTCGTGAGGATTCCAGAATGCATGAGCTTGTTTCGAGATTCCTCCGTTTGGGCCCTGAACCATTTGGGACAACTTGAGGCAGAAGAAGACGAACTTTTTTCAACGTCTCCGAATTGCGTGGAAACTCACCTACCCTCCTCATTTCTCGTGAGGATTCCAGAATGCATGAACTTGTTTCGAGATTCCTCCCTTTGGGCCCTGAACCATTTGGGACAACTTGAGGCAGAAGAAGACGAACTTTTTTCAACGACTCCGAATTGCGTGGAAACTCACCCACCCTCCTCATTTCTCGTGAGGATTCCAGAATGCATGAACTTGTTTCGAGATTCCTCCCTTTGGGCCCTGAACCATATGGGACAACTTGAGGCAGAAGAAGACGAACTTTTTTCAACGTCTCCGAATTGCGTGGAAACTCACCCACCCTCCTCTTTTCTCGTGAGGATTCCAGAATGGATGAACTTGTTTCGAGATTCCTCCGTTTGGGCCCTGAACCATTTGGGACAACTTGAGGCAGAAGAAGACGAACTTTTTTCAACGTCTCCGAATTGCTTGGAAACTACCCACCCTCCTCATTTCTCGTGAGGATTCCAGAATGCATGAACTTGTTTCGAGATTCCTCCGGTTGGGCCCTGAACCATTTGGGACAACTTGAGGCAAAAGAAGACGAACTTTTTTCAACGTCTCGGAATTGGTTGGAAACACACCCACCCTCCTAATTTCTCGTGAGGATTCCAGAATGCATGAACTTGTTTCGAGATTCCTCCGTTTGGGCCCTGAACCATTTGGGAAGACTTGAGGCAGAAGAAGACGAACTTTTTTCAACGACTCCGAATTGCGTGGAAACTCACCCACCCTCCTCATTTCTCGTGAGGACTACAGAATGCACGAACTTGTTTCGAGATTCCTTCGTTTGGGACTTGAACCATTTGGGACAACTTGAGGCAGAAGAAGACGAACTTTTTTCAATGACTCCGAATTGCGTGGAAACTCACTCACCCTCCTAATTTCTCGTGAGGATTCCAGAATGCATGAACTTGTTTCGAGATTCCTCCGTTTGGGCCCTGAATCATTTGGGACAACTTGAGGCAGAAGAAGACGAAATTTTTTCAACGACTCCGAATTGCGTGGAAACTCACCCACCCTCCTCATTTCTCGTGAGGATTCCAGAATGCATGAACTTGTTTCGAGATTCCTCCCTTTGGGCCCTGAACCATATGGGACAACTTGAGGCAGAAGAAGACGAACTTTTTTCAACGTCTCCGAATTGCGTGGAAACTCACCTACCCTCCTCATTTCTCGTGAGGATTCCAGAATGCATGAACTTGTTTCGAGATTCCTCCCTTTGGGCCCTGAACCATTTGGGACAACTTGAGGCAGAAGAAGACGAACTTTTTTCAACGTCTCGGAATTGCTTGGAAACTCACCCACCCTCCTCATTTCTCGTGAGGATTCCAGAATGCATGAACTTGTTTCCAGATTCCTCCGTTTGGGCCCTGAACCATTTGGGACAACTTGAGGCAGAAGAAGACGAACTTTTTTCAACGTCTCGGAATTGCTTGGAAACTCACCCACCCTCCTCATTTCTCGTGTGGATTCCAGAATGCATGAACTTGTTTCGAGATTCCTCCGTTTGGGCCCTGAACCATTTGGGACAACTTGAGGCAGAAGAAGACGAACTTTTTTCAACGTCTCGGAATTGCTTGGAAACTCACCCACCCTCCTCATTTCTCGTGAGGATTCCAGAATGCATGAACTTGTTTCGAGATTCCTCCCTTTGGGCCCTGAACCATATGGGACAACTTGAGGCAGAAGAAGACGAACTTTTTTCAACGTCTCCGAATTGCGTGGAAACTCACCCACCCTCCTCATTTCTCGTGAGGATTCCAGAATGCATGAACTTGTTTCGAGATTCCTCCCTTTGGGCCCTGAACCATTTGGGACAACTTGAGGCAGAAGAAGACGAACTTTTTTCAACGTCTCGGAATTGCTTGGAAACTCACCCACCCTCCTCATTTCTCGTGAGGATTCCAGAATGCATGAGCTTGTTTCGAGATGCCTCCGTTTGGGCCCTGAACCATTTGGGACAACTTGAGGCAGAAGAAGACGAACTTTTTTCAACGACTCCGAATTGCGTGGAAACTCACCCACCCTCCTCATTTCTCGTGAGGATTCCAGAATGCATGAGCTTGTTTCGAGATTCCTCCGTTTGGGCCCTGAACCATTTGGGACAACTTGAGGCAGAAGAAGACGAACTTTTTTCAACGACTCCGAATTGCGTGGAAACTCACCCACCCTCCTCATTTCTCGTGAGGATTCCAGAATGCATGAACTTGTTTCGAGATTCCTCCCTTTGGGCCCTGAACCATATGGGACAACTTGAGGCAGAAGAAGACGAACTTTTTTCAACGTCTCCGAATTGCGTGGAAACTCACCCACCCTCCTCATTTCTCGTGAGGATTCCAGAATGCATGAACTTGTTTCGAGATTCCTCCCTTTGGGCCCTGAACCATTTGGGACAACTTGAGGCAGAAGAAGACGAACTTTTTTCAACGTCTCGGAATTGCTTGGAAACTCACCCACCCTCCTCATTTCTCGTGAGGATTCCAGAATGCATGAGCTTGTTTCGAGATTCCTCCGTTTGGGCCCTGAACCATTTGGGACAACTTGAGGCAGAAGAAGACGAACTTTTTTCAACGTCTCCGAATTGCGTGGAAACTCACCTACCCTCCTCATTTCTCATGAGGATTCCAGAATGCATGAACTTGTTTCGAGATTCCTCCCTTTGGGCCCTGAACCATTTGGGACAACTTGAGGCAGAAGAAGACGAACTTTTTTCAACGTCTCGGAATTGCTTGGAAACTCACCCACCCTCCTCATTTCTCGTGAGGATTCCAGAATGCATGAGCTTGTTTCGAGATTCCTCCGTTTGGGCCCTGAACCATTTGGGACAACTTGAGGCAGAAGAAGACGAACTTTTTTCAACGTCTCGGAATTGCTTGGAAACTCACCCACCCTCCTCATTTCTCGTGAGGGTTCCAGAATGCATGAACTTGTTTCGAGATTCCTCCCTTTTGGCCCTGAACCATTTGGGACAACTTGAGGCAGAAGAAGACGAACTTTTTTCAACGACTCCGAATTGCGTGGAAACTCACCCACCCTCCTCATTTCTCGTGAGGATTCCAGAATGAACGAACTTGTTTCGAGATTCCTCCCTTTGGGCCCTGAACCATATGGGACAACTTGAGGCAAAAGAAGACGAACTTTTTTCAACGTCTCCGAATTGCGTGGAAACTCACCCACCCTCCTCATTTCTCGTGAGGATTCCAGAATGCATGAACTTGTTTCGAGATTCCTCCCTTTGGGCCCTGAACCATTTGGGACAACTTGAGCCAGAAGAAGACGAACTTTTTTGAACGTCTCGGAAATGGTTGGAAACTCACCCACCCTCCTCATTTCTCGTGAGGATTCCAGAATGCATGAACTTGTTTCGAGATTCCTCCGTTTGGGCCCTGAACCATTTGGGAAGACTTGAGGTACAAGAAGACGAACTTTTTTCAACGACTCCGAATTGCGTGGAAACTCACCCACCCTCCTCATTTCTCATGAGGACTACAGAATGCACGAACTTGTTTCGAGATTCCTTCGTTTGGGACTTGAACCATTTGGGACAACTTGAGGGAGAAGAAGACGAACTTTTTTCAACGACTCCGAATTGCGTGGAAACTCACCCACCCTCCTCATTTCTCGTGAGGATTCCAGAATGCATGAACTTGTTTCGAGATTCCTCCCTTTGGGCCCTGAACCATATGGGACAACTTGAGGCAGAAGAAGACGAACTTTTTTCAACGTCTCCGAATTGCGTGGAAACTCACCCACCCTCCTCTTTTCTCGTGAGGATTCCAGAATGCATGAACTTGTTTCGAGATTCCTCCGTTTGGGCCCTGAACCATTTGGGACAACTTGAGGCAGAAGAAGACGAACTTTTTTCAACGTCTCCGAATTGCTTGGAAACTACCCACCCTCCTCATTTCTCGTGAGGATTCCAGAATGCATGAACTTGTTTCGAGATTCCTCCGGTTGGGCCCTGAACCATTTGGGACAACTTGAGGCAAAAGAAGACGAACTTTTTTCAACGTCTCGGAATTGGTTGGAAACACACCCACCCTCCTAATTTCTCGTGAGGATTCCAGAATGCATGAACTTGTTTCGAGATTCCTCCGTTTGGGCCCTGAACCATTTGGGAAGACTTGAGGCAGAAGAAGACGAACTTTTTTCAACGACTCCGAATTGCGTGGAAACTCACCCACCCTCCTCATTTCTCGTGAGGACTATAGAATGCACGAACTTGTTTCGAGATTCCTTCGTTTGGGACTTGAACCATTTGGGACAACTTGAGGCAGAAGAAGACGAACTTTTTTCAACGACTCCGAATTGCGTGGAAACTCACTCACCCTCCTAATTTCTCGTGAGGATTCCAGAATGCATGAACTTGTTTCGAGATTCCTCCGTTTGGGCCCTGAATCATTTGGGACAACTTGAGGCAGAAGAAGACGAAATTTTTTCAACGACTCCGAATTGCGTGGAAACTCACCCACCCTCCTCATTTCTCGTGAGGATTCCAGAATGCATGAACTTGTTTCGAGATTCCTCCCTTTGGGCCCTGAACCATATGGGACAACTTGAGGCAGAAGAAGACGAACTTTTTTCAACGTCTCCGAATTGCGTGGAAACTCACCTACCCTCCTCATTTCTCGTGAGGATTCCAGAATGCATGAACTTGTTTCGAGATTCCTCCCTTTGGGCCCTGAACCATTTGGGACAACTTGAGGCAGAAGAAGACGAACTTTTTTCAACGTCTCGGAGTTGCTTGGAAACTCACCCACCCTCCTCATTTCTCGTGAGGATTCCAGAATGCATGAACTTGTTTCCAGATTCCTCCGTTTGGGCCCTGAACCATTTGGGACAACTTGAGGCAGAAGAAGACGAACTTTTTTCAACGTCTCGGAATTGCTTGGAAACTCACCCACCCTCCTCATTTCTCGTGTGGATTCCAGAATGCATGAACTTGTTTCGAGATTCCTCCCTTTGGGCCCTGAACCATTTGGGACAACTTGAGGCAGAAGAAGACGAACTTTTTTCAACGTCTCGGAATTACTTGGAAACTCACCCACCCTCCTCATTTCTCGTGAGGATTCCAGAATGCATGAACTTGTTTCCAGATTCCTCCGTTTGGGCCCTGAACCATTTGGGACAACTTGAGGCAGAAGAAGACGAACTTTTTTCAACGTCTCGGAATTGCTTGGAAACTCACCCACCCTCCTCATTTCTCGTGTGGATTCCAGAATGCATGAACTTGTTTCGAGATTCCTCCGTTTGGGCCCTGAACCATTTGGGACAACTTGAGGCAGAAGAAGACGAACTTTTTTCAACGTCTCGGAATTGCTTGGAAACTCACCCACCCTCCTCATTTCTCGTGAGGATTCCAGAATGCATGAACTTGTTTCGAGATTCCTCCGGTTGGGCCCTGAACCATTTGGGACAACTTGAGGCAAAAGAAGACGAACTTTTTTCAACGTCTCGGAATTGGTTGGAAACACACCCACCCTCCTAATTTCTCGTGAGGATTCCAGAATGCATGAACTTGTTTCGAGATTCCTCCGTTTGGGCCCTGAACCATTTGGGAAGACTTGAGGCAAAAGAAGACGAACTTTTTTCAACGACTCCGAATTGCGTGGAAACTCACCCACCCTCCTCATTTCTCGTGAGGACTACAGAATGCACGAACTTGTTTCGAGATTCCTTCGTTTGGGACTTGAACCATTTGGGACAACTTGAGGCAGAAGAAGACGAACTTTTTTCAACGACTCCGAATTGCGTGGAAACTCACTCACCCTCCTAATTTCTCGTGAGGATTCCAGAATGCATGAACTTGTTTCGAGATTCCTCCGTTTGGGCCCTGAACCATTTGGGACAACTTGAGGCAGAAGAAGACGAAATTTTTTCAACGACTCCGAATTGCGTGGAAACTCACCCACCCTCCTCATTTCTCGTGAGGATTCCAGAATGCATGAACTTGTTTCGAGATTCCTCCCTGCCCTGAACCATATGGGACAACTTGAGGCAGAAGAAGACGAACTTTTTTCAACGTCTCCGAATTGCGTGGAAACTCACCTACCCTCCTCATTTCTCGTGAGGATTCCAGAATGCATGAACTTGTTTCGAGATTCCTCCCTTTGGGCCCTGAACCATTTGGGACAACTTGAGGCAGAAGAAGACGAACTTTTTTCAACGTCTCGGAATTACTTGGAAACTCACCCACCCTCCTCATTTCTCGTGAGGATTCCAGAATGCATGAACTTGTTTCCAGATTCCTCCGTTTGGGCCCTGAACCATTTGGGACAACTTGAGGCAGAAGAAGACGAACTTTTTTCAACGTCTCGGAATTGCTTGGAAACTCACCCACCCTCCTCATTTCTCGTGTGGATTCCAGAATGCATGAACTTGTTTCGAGATTCCTCCGTTTGGGCCCTGAACCATTTGGGACAACTTGAGGCAGAAGAAGACGAACTTTTTTCAACGTCTCGGAATTGCTTGGAAACTCACCCACCCTCCTCATTTCTCGTGAGGATTCCAGAATGCATGAACTTGTTTCGAGATTCCTCCGGTTGGGCCCTGAACCATTTGGGACAACTTGAGGCAGAAGAAGACGAACTTTTTTCAACGTCTCGGAATTGGTTGGAAACACACCCACCCTCCTCATTTCTCGTGAGGATTCCAGAATGCATGAACTTGTTTCGAGATTCCTCCGTTTGGGCCCTGAACCATTTGGCAAGACTTGAGGCAGAAGAAAACGAACTTTTTTCAACGACTCCGAATTGCGTGGAAACTCACCCACCCTCCTCATTTCTCGTGAGGTTTCCAGAATGCATGAACTTGTTTCGAGATTCCTCCCTTTGGGCCCTGAACCATTTGGGACAACTTGAGCCAGAAGAAGACGAACTTTTTTGAACGTCTCGGAATTGGTTGGAAACTCACCCACCCTCCTCATTTCTCGTGAGGATTCCAGAATGCATGAACTTGTTTCGAGATTCCTCCGTTTGGGCCCTGAACCATTTGGGAAGACTTGAGGCAGAAGAAGACGAACTTTTTTCAACGACTCCGAATTGCGTGGAAACTCACCCACCCTCCTCATTTCTCGTGAGGACTACAGAATGCACGAACTTGTTTCGAGATTCCTTCGTTTGGGACTTGAACCATTTGGGACAACTTGAGGCAGAAGAAGACGAACTTTTTTCAACGACTCCGAATTGCGTGGAAACTCACCCACCCTCCTCATTTCTCGTGAGGATTCCAGAATGCATGAACTTGTTTCGAGATTCCTCCCTTTGGGCCCTGAACCATATGGGACAACTTGAGGCAGAAGAAGACGAACTTTTTTCAACGTCTCCGAATTGCGTGGAAACTCACCCACCCTCCTCATTTCTCGTGAGGATTCCAGAATGCATGAACTTGTTTCGAGATTCCTCCCTTTGGCCCCTGAACCATATGGGACAACTTGAGGCAGAAGAAGACGAACTTTTTTCAACGTCTCCGAATTGCGTGGAAACTCACCCACCCTCCTCATTTCTCGTGAGGATTCCAGAATGCATGAACTTGTTTCGAGATTCCTCCCTTTGGGCCCTGAACCATTTGGGACAACTTGAGGCAGAAGAAGACGAACTTTTTTCAACGTCTCGGAATTGCTTGGAAACTCACCCACCCTCCTCATTTCTCGTGAGGATTCCAGAATGCATGAGCTTGTTTCGAGATGCCTCCGTTTGGGCCCTGAACCATTTGGGACAACTTGAGGCAGAAGAAGACGAACTTTTTTCAACGACTCCGAATTGCGTGGAAACTCACCCACCCTCCTCATTTCTCGTGAGGATTCCAGAATGCATGAACTTGTTTCGAGATTCCTCCCTTTGGGCCCTGAACCATTTGGGACAACTTGAGGCAGAAAAAGACGAACTTTTTTCAACGTCTCGGAATTGCTTGGAAACTCACCCACCCTCCTCATTTCTCGTGAGGATTCCAGAATGCATGAGCTTGTTTCGAGATTCCTCCGATTGGGCCCTGAACCATTTGGGACAACTTCAGGCAGAAGAAGACGAACTTTTTTCAACGTCTCGGAATTGCTTGGAAACTCACCCACCCTCCTCATTTCTCGTGAGGATTCCAGAATGCATGAACTTGTTTCGAGATTCCTCCCTTTTGGCCCTGAACCATTTGGGACAACTTGAGGCAGAAGAAGACGAACTTTTTTCAACGACTCCGAATTGCGTGGAAACTCACCCACCCTCCTCATTTCTCGTGAGGATTCCAGAATGCTTGAACTTGTTTCGAGATTCCTCCCTTTGGGCCCTGAACCATATGGGACAACTTGAGGCACAAGAAGACGAACTTTTTTCAACGTCTCCGAATTGCGTGGAAACTCACCCACCCTCCTCATTTCTCGTGAGGATTCCAGAATGCATGAACTTGTTTCGAGATTCCTCCCTTTGGGCCCTGAACCATTTGGGACAACTTGAGCCAGAAGAAGACGAACTTTTTTGAACGTCTTGGAAATGGTTGGAAACTCACCCACCCTCCTCATTTCTCGTGAGGATTCCAGAATGCATGAACTTGTTTCGAGATTCCTCCGTTTGGGCCCTGAACCATTTGGGAAGACTTGAGGTAGAAGAAGACGAACTTTTTTCAACGACTCCGAATTGCGTGGAAACTCACCCACCCTCCTCATTTCTCATGAGGACTACAGAATGCACGAACTTGTTTCGAGATTCCTTCGTTTGGGACGTGAACCATTTGGGACAACTTGAGGCAGAAGAAGACGAACTTTTTTCAACGACTCCGAATTGCGTGGAAACTCACCCACCCTCCTCATTTCTCGTGAGGATTCCAGAATGCATGAACTTGTTTCGAGATTCCTCCCTTTGGGCCCTGAACCATATGGGACAACTTGAGGCAGAAGAAGACGAACTTTTTTCAACGTCTCCGAATTGCGTGGAAACTCACCCACCCTCCTCTTTTCTCGTGAGGATTTCAGAATGCATGAACTTGTTTCGAGATTCCTCCGTTTGTGCCCTGAACCATTTGGGACAACTTGAGGCAGAAGAAGACGAACTTTTTTCAACGTCTCCGAATTGCTTGGAAACTACCCACCCTCCTCATTTCTCGTGAGGATTCCAGAATGCATGAACTTGTTTCGAGATTCCTCCCTTTGGGCCCTGAACCATTTGGGACAACTTGAGCCAGAAGAAGACGAACTTTTTTCAACGACTCCGAATTGCGTGGAAACTCACCCACCCTCCTCATTTCTCGTGAGGATTCCAGAATGCATGAACTTGTTTCGAGATTCCTCCCTTTGGCCCCTGAACCATATGGGACAACTTGAGGCAGAAGAAGACGAACTTTTTTCAACGTCTCCGAATTGCGTGGAAACTCACCCACCCTCCTCATTTCTCGTGAGGATTCCAGAATGCATGAACTTGTTTCGAGATTCCTCCCTTTGGGCCCTGAACCATTTGGGACAACTTGAGGCAGAAGAAGACGAACTTTTTTCAACGTCTCGGAATTGCTTGGAAACTCACCCACCCTCCTCATTTCTCGTGAGGATTCCAGAATGCATGAGCTTGTTTCGAGATGCCTCCGTTTGGGCCCTGAACCATTTGGGACAACTTGAGGCAGAAGAAGACGAACTTTTTTCAACGACTCCGAATTGCGTGGAAACTCACCCACCCTCCTCATTTCTCGCGAGGATTCCAGAATGCATGAGCTTGTTTCGAGATTCCTCCGTTTGGGCCCTGAACCATTTGGGACAACTTGAGCCAGAAGAAGACGAACTTTTTTCAACGTCTCCGAATTGCGTGGAAACTCACCCACCCTCCTCATTTCTCGTGAGGATTCCAGAATGCATGAACTTGTTTCGAGATTCCTCCCTTTGGGCCCTGAACCATTTGGGACAACTTGAGGCAGAAGAAGACGAACTTTTTTCAACGTCTCGGAATTGCTTGGAAACTCACCCACCCTCCTCATTTCTCGTGAGGATTCCAGAATGCATGAGCTTGTTTCGAGATTCCTCCGATTGGGCCCTGAACCATTTGGGACAACTTGAGGCAGAAGAAGACGAACTTTTTTCAACGTCTCGGAATTGCTTGGAAACTCACCCACCCTCCTCATTTCTCGTGAGGATTCCAGAATGCATGAGCTTGTTTCGAGATGCCTCCGTTTGGGCCCTGAACCATTTGGGACAACTTGAGGCAGAAGAAGACGAACTTTTTTCAACGACTCCGAATTGCGTGGAAACTCACCCACCCTCCTCATTTCTCGCGAGGATTCCAGAATGCATGAGCTTGTTTCGAGATTCCTCCGTTTGGGCCCTGAACCATTTGGGACAACTTGAGCCAGAAGAAGACGAACTTTTTTCAACGTCTCCGAATTGCGTGGAAACTCACCCACCCTCCTCATTTCTCGTGAGGATTCCAGAATGCATGAACTTGTTTCGAGATTCCTCCCTTTGGGCCCTGAACCATTTGGGACAACTTGAGGCAGAAGAAGACGAACTTTTTTCAACGTCTCGGAATTGCTTGGAAACTCACCCACCCTCCTCATTTCTCGTGAGGATTCCAGAATGCATGAGCTTGTTTCGAGATTCCTCCGATTGGGCCCTGAACCATTTGGGACAACTTGAGGCAGAAGAAGACGAACTTTTTTCAACGTCTCGGAATTGCTTGGAAACTCACCCACCCTCCTCATTTCTCGTGAGGATTCCAGAATGCATGAGCTTGTTTCGAGATTCCTCCGATTGGGCCCTGAACCATTTGGGACAACTTCAGGCAGAAGAAGACGAACTTTTTTCAACGTCTCGGAATTGCTTGGAAACTCACCCACCCTCCTCATTTCTCGTGAGGATTCCAGAATGCATGAACTTGTTTCGAGATTCCTCCCTTTTGGCCCTGAACCATTTGGGACAACTTGAGGCAGAAGAAGACGAACTTTTTTCAACGACTCCGAATTGCGTGGAAACTCACCCACCCTCCTCATTTCTCGTGAGGATTCCAGAATGCATGAACTTGTTTCGAGATTCCTCCCTTTGGGCCCTGAACCATTTGGGACAACTTGAGCCAGAAGAAGACGAACTTTTTTGAACGTCTTGGAAATGGTTGGAAACTCACCCACCCTCCTCATTTCTCGTGAGGATTCCAGAATGCATGAACTTGTTTCGAGATTCCTCCGTTTGGGCCCTGAACCATTTGGGAAGACTTGAGGTAGAAGAAGACGAACTTTTTTCAACGACTCCGAATTGCGTGGAAACTCACCCACCCTCCTCATTTCTCATGAGGACTACAGAATGCACGAACTTGTTTCGAGATTCCTTCGTTTGGGACGTGAACCATTTGGGACAACTTGAGGCAGAAGAAGACGAACTTTTTTCAACGACTCCGAATTGCGTGGAAACTCACCCACCCTCCTCATTTCTCGTGAGGATTCCAGAATGCATGAACTTGTTTCGAGATTCCTCCCTTTGGGCCCTGAACCATATGGGACAACTTGAGGCAGAAGAAGACGAACTTTTTTCAACGTCTCCGAATTGCGTGGAAACTCACCCACCCTCCTCTTTTCTCGTGAGGATTTCAGAATGCATGAACTTGTTTCGAGATTCCTCCGTTTGTGCCCTGAACCATTTGGGACAACTTGAGGCAGAAGAAGACGAACTTTTTTCAACGTCTCCGAATTGCTTGGAAACTACCCACCCTCCTCATTTCTCGTGAGGATTCCAGAATGCATGAACTTGTTTCGAGATTCCTCCCTTTGGGCCCTGAACCATTTGGGACAACTTGAGCCAGAAGAAGACGAACTTTTTTCAACGACTCCGAATTGCGTGGAAACTCACCCACCCTCCTCATTTCTCGTGAGGATTCCAGAATGCATGAACTTGTTTCGAGATTCCTCCCTTTGGCCCCTGAACCATATGGGACAACTTGAGGCAGAAGAAGACGAACTTTTTTCAACGTCTCCGAATTGCGTGGAAACTCACCCACCCTCCTCATTTCTCGTGAGGATTCCAGAATGCATGAACTTGTTTCGAGATTCCTCCCTTTGGGCCCTGAACCATTTGGGACAACTTGAGGCAGAAGAAGACGAACTTTTTTCAACGTCTCGGAATTGCTTGGAAACTCACCCACCCTCCTCATTTCTCGTGAGGATTCCAGAATGCATGAGCTTGTTTCGAGATGCCTCCGTTTGGGCCCTGAACCATTTGGGACAACTTGAGGCAGAAGAAGACGAACTTTTTTCAACGACTCCGAATTGCGTGGAAACTCACCCACCCTCCTCATTTCTCGCGAGGATTCCAGAATGCATGAGCTTGTTTCGAGATTCCTCCGTTTGGGCCCTGAACCATTTGGGACAACTTGAGCCAGAAGAAGACGAACTTTTTTCAACGACTCCGAATTGCGTGGAAACTCACCCACCCTCCTCATTTCTCGTGAGGATTCCAGAATGCATGAACTTGTTTCGAGATTCCTCCCTTTGGGCACTGAACCATTTGGGACAACTTGAGGCAGAAGAAGACGAACTTTTTTCAACGACTCGGAATTGCTTGGAAACTCACCCACCCTCCTCATTTCTCGTGAGGATTCCAGAATGCTTGAACTTGTTTCGAGATTCTTCCCTTTGGGCCCTGAACCATTTGGGACAACTTGAGGCAGAAGAAGACGAACTTTTTTCAACGTCTCGGAATTGCTTGGAAACTCACCCACCCTCCTCATTTCTCGTGAGGATTCCAGAATGCATGAGCTTGTTTCGAGATGCCTCCGTTTGGGCCCTGAACCATTTGGGACAACTTGAGGCAGAAGAAGACGAACTTTTTTCAACGACTCCGAATTGCGTGGAAACTCACCCACCCTCCTCATTTCTCGCGAGGATTCCAGAATGCATGAGCTTGTTTCGAGATTCCTCCGTTTGGGCCCTGAACCATTTGGGACAACTTGAGGCAGAAGAAGACGAACTTTTTTCAACGACTCCGAATTGCGTGGAAACTCACCCACCCTCCTCATTTCTCGTGAGGATTCCAGAATGCATGAACTTGTTTCGAGATTCCTCCCTTTGGGCCCTGAACCATATGGGACAACTTGAGGCAGAAGAAGACGAACTTTTTTCAACGTCTCCGAATTGCGTGGAAACTCACCCACCCTCCTCATTTCTCGTGAGGATTCCAGAATGCATGAACTTGTTTCGAGATTCCTCCCTTTGGGCCCTGAACCATTTGGGACAACTTGAGGCAGAAGAAGACGAACTTTTTTCAACGTCTCGGAATTGCTTGGAAACTCACCCACCCTCCTCATTTCTCGTGAGGATTCCAGAATGCATGAGCTTGTTTCGAGATTCCTCCGATTGGGCCCTGAACCATTTGGGACAACTTCAGGCAGAAGAAGACGAACTTTTTTCAACGTCTCGGAATTGCTTGGAAACTCACCCACCCTCCTCATTTCTCGTGAGGATTCCAGAATGCATGAACTTGTTTCGAGATTCCTCCCTTTTGGCCCTGAACCATTTGGGACAACTTGAGGCAGAAGAAGACGAACTTTTTTCAACGACTCCGAATTGCGTGGAAACTCACCCACCCTCCTCATTTCTCGTGAGGATTCCAGAATGCTTGAACTTGTTTCGAGATTCCTCCCTTTGGGCCCTGAACCATATGGGACAACTTGAGGCACAAGAAGACGAACTTTTTTCAACGTCTCCGAATTGCGTGGAAACTCACCCACCCTCCTCATTTCTCGTGAGGATTCCAGAATGCATGACCTTGTTTCGAGATTCCTCCCTTTGGGCCCTGAACCATTTGGGACAACTTGAGCCAGAAGAAGACGAACTTTTTTGAACGTCTTGGAAATGGTTGGAAACTCACCCACCCTCCTCATTTCTCGTGAGGATTCCAGAATGCATGAACTTGTTTCGAGATTCCTCCGTTTGGGCCCTGAACCATTTGGGAAGACTTGAGGTAGAAGAAGACGAACTTTTTTCAACGACTCCGAATTGCGTGGAAACTCACCCACCCTCCTCATTTCTCATGAGGACTACAGAATGCACGAACTTGTTTCGAGATTCCTTCGTTTGGGACGTGAACCATTTGGGACAACTTGAGGCAGAAGAAGACGAACTTTTTTCAACGACTCCGAATTGCGTGGAAACTCACCCACCCTCCTCATTTCTCGTGAGGATTCCAGAATGCATGAACTTGTTTCGAGATTCCTCCCTTTGGGCCCTGAACCATATGGGACAACTTGAGGCAGAAGAAGACGAACTTTTTTCAACGTCTCCGAATTGCGTGGAAACTCACCCACCCTCCTCTTTTCTCGTGAGGATTTCAGAATGCATGAACTTGTTTCGAGATTCCTCCGTTTGTGCCCTGAACCATTTGGGACAACTTGAGGCAGAAGAAGACGAACTTTTTTCAACGTCTCCGAATTGCTTGGAAACTACCCACCCTCCTCATTTCTCGTGAGGATTCCAGAATGCATGAACTTGTTTCGAGATTCCTCCCTTTGGGCCCTGAACCATTTGGGACAACTTGAGCCAGAAGAAGACGAACTTTTTTCAACGACTCCGAATTGCGTGGAAACTCACCCACCCTCCTCATTTCTCGTGAGGATTCCAGAATGCATGAACTTGTTTCGAGATTCCTCCCTTTGGCCCCTGAACCATATGGGACAACTTGAGGCAGAAGAAGACGAACTTTTTTCAACGTCTCCGAATTGCGTGGAAACTCACCCACCCTCCTCATTTCTCGTGAGGATTCCAGAATGCATGAACTTGTTTCGAGATTCCTCCCTTTGGGCCCTGAACCATTTGGGACAACTTGAGGCAGAAGAAGACGAACTTTTTTCAACGTCTCGGAATTTCTTGGAAACTCACCCACCCTCCTCATTTCTCGTGAGGATTCCAGAATGCATGAGCTTGTTTCGAGATGCCTCCGTTTGGGCCCTGAACCATTTGGGACAACTTGAGGCAGAAGAAGACGAACTTTTTTCAACGACTCCGAATTGCGTGGAAACTCACCCACCCTCCTCATTTCTCGCGAGGATTCCAGAATGCATGAGCTTGTTTCGAGATTCCTCCGTTTGGGCCCTGAACCATTTGGGACAACTTGAGCCAGAAGAAGACGAACTTTTTTCAACGACTCCGAATTGCGTGGAAACTCACCCACCCTCCTCATTTCTCGTGAGGATTCCAGAATGCATGAACTTGTTTCGAGATTCCTCCCTTTGGGCACTGAACCATTTGGGACAACTTGAGGCAGAAGAAGACGAACTTTTTTCAACGACTCGGAATTGCTTGGAAACTCACCCACCCTCCTCATTTCTCGTGAGGATTCCAGAATGCTTGAACTTGTTTCGAGATTCTTCCCTTTGGGCCCTGAACCATTTGGGACAACTTGAGGCAGAAGAAGACGAACTTTTTTCAACGTCTCGGAATTGCTTGGAAACTCACCCACCCTCCTCATTTCTCGTGAGGATTCCAGAATGCATGAGCTTGTTTCGAGATGCCTCCGTTTGGGCCCTGAACCATTTGGGACAACTTGAGGCAGAAGAAGACGAACTTTTTTCAACGACTCCGAATTGCGTGGAAACTCACCCACCCTCCTCATTTCTCGCGAGGATTCCAGAATGCATGAGCTTGTTTCGAGATTCCTCCGTTTGGGCCCTGAACCATTTGGGACAACTTGAGGCAGAAGAAGACGAACTTTTTTCAACGACTCCGAATTGCGTGGAAACTCACCCACCCTCCTCATTTCTCGTGAGGATTCCAGAATGCATGAACTTGTTTCGAGATTCCTCCCTTTGGGCCCTGAACCATATGGGACAACTTGAGGCAGAAGAAGACGAACTTTTTTCAACGTCTCCGAATTGCGTGGAAACTCACCCACCCTCCTCATTTCTCGTGAGGATTCCAGAATGCATGAACTTGTTTCGAGATTCCTCCCTTTGGGCCCTGAACCATTTGGGACAACTTGAGGCAGAAGAAGACGAACTTTTTTCAACGTCTCGGAATTGCTTGGAAACTCACCCACCCTCCTCATTTCTCGTGAGGATTCCAGAATGCATGAGCTTGTTTCGAGATTCCTCCGTTTGGGCCCTGAACCATTTGGGACAACTTCAGGCAGAAGAAGATGAACTTTTTTCAACGTCTCGGAATTGCTTGGAAACTCACCCACCCTCCTCATTTCTCGTGAGGATTCCTGAATGCATGAACTTGTTTCGAGATTCCTCCCTTTTGGCCCTGAACCATTTGGGACAACTTGAGGCAGAAGAAGACGAACTTTTTTCAACGACTCCGAATTGCGTGGAAACTCACCCACCCTCCTCATTTCTCGTGAGGATTCCAGAATGCTTGAACTTGTTTCGAGATTCCTCCCTTTGGGCCCTGAACCATATGGGACAACTTGAGGCACAAGAAGACGAACTTTTTTCAACGTCTCCGAATTGCGTGGAAACTCACCCACCCTCCTCATTTCTCGTGAGGATTCCAGAATGCATGAACTTGTTTCGAGATTCCTCCCTTTGGGCCCTGAACCATTTGGGACAACTTGAGCCAGAAGAAGACGAACTTTTTTGAACGTCTTGGAAATGGTTGGAAACTCACCCACCCTCCTCATTTCTCGTGAGGATTCCAGAATGCATGAACTTGTTTCGAGATTCCTCCGTTTGGGCCCTGAACCATTTGGGAAGACTTGAGGTAGAAGAAGACGAACTTTTTTCAACGTCTCCGAATTGCTTGGAAACTACCCACCCTCCTCATTTCTCGTGAGGATTCCAGAATGCATGAACTTGTTTCGAGATTCCTCCGGTTGGGCCCTGAACCATTTGGGACAACTTGAGGCAAAAGAAGACGAACTTTTTTCAACGTCTCGGAATTGGTTGGAAACACACCCACCCTCCTAATTTCTCGTGAGGATTCCAGAATGCATGAACTTGTTTCGAGATTCCTCCGTTTGGGCCCTGAACCATTTGGGAAGACTTGAGGCAGAAGAAGACGAACTTTTTTCAACGACTCCGAATTGCGTGGAAACTCACCCACCCTCCTCATTTCTCGTGAGGACTACAGAATGCACGAACTTGTTTCGAGATTCCTTCGTTTGGGACTTGAACCATTTGGGACAACTTGAGGCAGAAGAAGACGAACTTTTTTCAACGACTCCGAATTGCGTGGAAACTCACTCACCCTCCTAATTTCTCGTGAGGATTCCAGAATGCATGAACTTGTTTCGAGATTCCTCCGTTTGGGCCCTGAACCATTTGGGACAACTTGAGGCAGAAGAAGACGAAATTTTTTCAACGACTCCGAATTGCGTGGAAACTCACCCACCCTCCTCATTTCTCGTGAGGATTCCAGAATGCATGAACTTGTTTCGAGATTCCTCCCTTTGGGCCCTGAACCATATGGGACAACTTGAGGCAGAAGAAGACGAACTTTTTTCAACGTCTCCGAATTGCGTGGAAACTCACCTACCCTCCTCATTTCTCGTGAGGATTCCAGAATGCATGAACTTGTTTCGAGATTCCTCCCTTTGGGCCCTGAACCATTTGGGACAACTTGAGGCAGAAGAAGACGAACTTTTTTCAACGTCTCGGAATTGCTTGGAAACTCACCCACCCTCCTCATTTCTCGTGAGGATTCCAGAATGCATGAGCTTTTATCGAGATGCCTCCGTTTGGGCCCTGAACCATTTGGGACAACTTGAGGCAGAAGAAGACGAACTTTTTTCAACGACTCCGAATTGCGTGGAAACTCACCCACCCTCCTCATTTCTCGCGAGGATTCCAGAATGCATGAGCTTGTTTCGAGATTCCTCCGTTTGGGCCCTGAACCATTTGGGACAACTTGAGCCAGAAGAAGACGAACTTTTTTCAACGACTCCGAATTGCGTGGAAACTCACCCACCCTCCTCATTTCTCGTGAGGATTCCAGAATGCATGAACTTGTTTCGAGATTCCTCCCTTTGGGCACTGAACCATTTGGGACAACTTGAGGCAGAAGAAGACGAACTTTTTTCAACGACTCGGAATTGCTTGGAAACTCACCCACCCTCCTCATTTCCCGTGAGGATTCCAGAATGCTTGAACTTGTTTCGAGATTCTTCCCTTTGGGCCCTGAACCATTTGGGACAACTTGAGGCAGAAGAAGACGAACTTTTTTCAACGTCTCGGAATTGCTTGGAAACTCACCCACCCTCCTCATTTCTCGTGAGGATTCCAGAATGCATGAGCTTGTTTCGAGATGCCTCCGTTTGGGCCCTGAACCATTTGGGACAACTTGAGGCAGAAGAAGACGAACTTTTTTCAACGACTCCGAATTGCGTGGAAACTCACCCACCCTCCTCATTTCTCGCGAGGATTCCAGAATGCATGAGCTTGTTTCGAGATTCCTCCGTTTGGGCCCTGAACCATTTGGGACAACTTGAGGCAGAAGAAGACGAACTTTTTTCAACGACTCCGAATTGCGTGGAAACTCACCCACCCTCCTCATTTCTCGTGAGGATTCCAGAATGCATGAACTTGTTTCGAGATTCCTCCCTTTGGGCCCTGAACCATTTGGGACAACTTGAGGCAGAAGAAGACGAACTTTTTTCAACGTCTCGGAATTGCTTGGAAACTCACCCACCCTCCTCATTTCTCGTGAGGATTCCAGAATGCATGAGCTTTTATCGAGATGCCTCCGTTTGGGCCCTGAACCATTTGGGACAACTTGAGGCAGAAGAAGACGAACTTTTTTCAACGACTCCGAATTGCGTGGAAACTCACCCACCCTCCTCATTTCTCGCGAGGATTCCAGAATGCATGAGCTTGTTTCGAGATTCCTCCGTTTGGGCCCTGAACCATTTGGGACAACTTGAGCCAGAAGAAGACGAACTTTTTTCAACGACTCCGAATTGCGTGGAAACTCACCCACCCTCCTCATTTCTCGTGAGGATTCCAGAATGCATGAACTTGTTTCGAGATTCCTCCCTTTGGGCACTGAACCATTTGGGACAACTTGAGGCAGAAGAAGACGAACTTTTTTCAACGACTCGGAATTGCTTGGAAACTCACCCACCCTCCTCATTTCTCGTGAGGATTCCAGAATGCTTGAACTTGTTTCGAGATTCTTCCCTTTGGGCCCTGAACCATTTGGGACAACTTGAGGCAGAAGAAGACGAACTTTTTTCAACGTCTCGGAATTGCTTGGAAACTCACCCACCCTCCTCATTTCTCGTGAGGATTCCAGAATGCATGAGCTTGTTTCGAGATGCCTCCGTTTGGGCCCTGAACCATTTGGGACAACTTGAGGCAGAAGAAGACGAACTTTTTTCAACGACTCCGAATTGCGTGGAAACTCACCCACCCTCCTCATTTCTCGCGAGGATTCCAGAATGCATGAGCTTGTTTCGAGATTCCTCCGTTTGGGCCCTGAACCATTTGGGACAACTTGAGGCAGAAGAAGACGAACTTTTTTCAACGACTCCGAATTGCGTGGAAACTCACCCACCCTCCTCATTTCTCGTGAGGATTCCAGAATGCATGAACTTGTTTCGAGATTCCTCCCTTTGGGCCCTGAACCATATGGGACAACTTGAGGCAGAAGAAGACGAACTTTTTTCAACGTCTCCGAATTGCGTGGAAACTCACCCACCCTCCTCATTTCTCGTGAGGATTCCAGAATGCATGAACTTGTTTCGAGATTCCTCCCTTTGGGCCCTGAACCATTTGGGACAACTTGAGGCAGAAGAAGACGAACTTTTTTCAACGTCTCGGAATTGCTTGGAAACTCACCCACCCTCCTCATTTCTCGTGAGGATTCCAGAATGCATGAGCTTGTTTCGAGATTCCTCCGTTTGGGCCCTGAACCATTTGGGACAACTTCAGGCAGAAGAAGACGAACTTTTTTCAACGTCTCGGAATTGCTTGGAAACTCACCCACCCTCCTCATTTCTCGTGAGGATTCCTGAATGCATGAACTTGTTTCGAGATTCCTCCCTTTTGGCCCTGAACCATTTGGGACAACTTGAGGCAGAAGAAGACGAACTTTTTTCAACGACTCCGAATTGCGTGGAAACTCACCCACCCTCCTCATTTCTCGTGAGGATTCCAGAATGCTTGAACTTGTTTCGAGATTCCTCCCTTTGGGCCCTGAACCATATGGGACAACTTGAGGCACAAGAAGACGAACTTTTTTCAACGTCTCCGAATTGCGTGGAAACTCACCCACCCTCCTCATTTCTCGTGAGGATTCCAGAATGCATGAACTTGTTTCGAGATTCCTCCCTTTGGGCCCTGAACCATTTGGGACAACTTGAGCCAGAAGAAGACGAACTTTTTTGAACGTCTTGGAAATGGTTGGAAACTCACCCACCCTCCTCATTTCTCGTGAGGATTCCAGAATGCATGAACTTGTTTCGAGATTCCTCCGTTTGGGCCCTGAACCATTTGGGAAGACTTGAGGTAGAAGAAGACGAACTTTTTTCAACGTCTCCGAATTGCTTGGAAACTACCCACCCTCCTCATTTCTCGTGAGGATTCCAGAATGCATGAACTTGTTTCGAGATTCCTCCGGTTGGGCCCTGAACCATTTGGGACAACTTGAGGCAAAAGAAGACGAACTTTTTTCAACGTCTCGGAATTGGTTGGAAACACACCCACCCTCCTAATTTCTCGTGAGGATTCCAGAATGCATGAACTTGTTTCGAGATTCCTCCGTTTGGGCCCTGAACCATTTGGGAAGACTTGAGGCAGAAGAAGACGAACTTTTTTCAACGACTCCGAATTGCGTGGAAACTCACCCACCCTCCTCATTTCTCGTGAGGACTACAGAATGCACGAACTTGTTTCAAGATTCCTTCGTTTGGGACTTGAACCATTTGGGACAACTTGAGGCAGAAGAAGACGAACTTTTTTCAACGACTCCGAATTGCGTGGAAACTCACTCACCCTCCTAATTTCTCGTGAGGATTCCAGAATGCATGAACTTGTTTCGAGATTCCTCCGTTTGGGCCCTGAACCATTTGGGACAACTTGAGGCAGAAGAAGACGAAATTTTTTCAACGACTCCGAATTGCGTGGAAACTCACCCACCCTCCTCATTTCTCGTGAGGATTCCAGAATGCATGAACTTGTTTCGAGATTCCTCCCTTTGGGCCCTGAACCATATATGACAACTTGAGGCAGAAGAAGACGAACTTTTTTCAACGTCTCCGAATTGCGTGGAAACTCACCTACCCTCCTCATTTCTCGTGAGGATTCCAGAATGCATGAACTTGTTTCGAGATTCCTCCCTTTGGGCCCTGAACCATTTGGGACAACTTGAGGCAGAAGAAGACGAACTTTTTTCAACGTCTCGGAATTGCTTGGAAACTCACCCACCCTCCTCATTTCTCGTGAGGATTCCAGAATGCATGAACTTGTTTCGAGATTCCTCCGGTTGGGCCCTGAACCATTTGGGACAACTTGAGGCAAAAGAAGACGAACTTTTTTCAACGTCTCGGAATTGGTTGGAAACACACCCACCCTCCTCATTTCTCGTGAGGATTCCAGAATGCATGAACTTGTTTCGAGATTCCTCCGTTTGGGCCCTGAACCATTTGGCAAGACTTGAGGCAGAAGAAAACGAACTTTTTTCAACGACTCCGAATTGCGTGGAAACTCACCCACCCTCCTCATTTCTCGTGAGGTTTCCAGAATGCATGAACTTGTTTCGAGATTCCTCCCTTTGGGCCCTGAACCATTTGGGACAACTTGAGCCAGAAGAAGACGAACTTTTTTGAACGTCTCGGAATTGGTTGGAAACTCACCCACCCTCCTCATTTCTCGTGAGGATTCCAGAATGCATGAACTTGTCTCGAGATTCCTCCGTTTGGGCCCTGAACCATTTGGGAAGACTTGAGGCAGAAGAAGACGAACTTTTTTCAACGACTCCGAATTGCGTGGAAACTCACCCACCCTCCTCATTTCTCGTGAGGACTACAGAATGCACGAACTTGTTTCGAGATTCCTTCGTTTGGGACTTGAACCATTTGGGACAACTTGAGGCAGAAGAAGACGAACTTTTTTCAACGACTCCGAATTGCGTGGAAACTCACCCATCCTCCTCATTTCTCGTGAGGATTCCAGAATGCATGAACTTGTTTCGAGATTCCTCCCTTTGGGCCCTGAACCATATGGGACAACTTGAGGCAGAAGAAGACGAACTTTTTTCAACGTCTCCGAATTGCGTGGAAACTCACCCACCCTCCTCATTTCTCGTGAGGATTCCAGAATGCATGAACTTGTTTCGAGATTCCTCCCTTTGGCCCCTGAACCATATGGGACAACTTGAGGCAGAAGAAGACGAACTTTTTTCAACGTCTCCGAATTGCGTGGAAACTCACCCACCCTCCTCATTTCTCGTGAGGATTCCAGAATGCATGAACTTGTTTCGAGATTCCTCCCTTTGGGCCCTGAACCATTTGGGACAACTTGAGGCAGAAGAAGACGAACTTTTTTCAACGTCTCGGAATTGCTTGGAAACTCACCCACCCTCCTCATTTCTCGTGAGGATTCCAGAATGCATGAGCTTGTTTCGAGATGCCTCCGTTTGGGCCCTGAACCATTTGGGACAACTTGAGGCAGAAGAAGACGAACTTTTTTCAACGACTCCGAATTGCGTGGAAACTCACCCACCCTCCTCATTTCTCGTGAGGATTCCAGAATGCATGAGCTTGTTTCGAGATTCCTCCGTTTGGGCCCTGAACCATTTGGGACAACTTGAGGCAGAAGAAGACGAACTTTTTTCAACGACTCCGAATTGCGTGGAAACTCACCCACCCTCCTCATTTCTCGTGAGGATTCCAGAATGCATGAACTTGTTTCGAGATTCCTCCCTTTGGGCCCTGAACCATATGGGACAACTTGAGGCAGAAGAAGACGAACTTTTTTCAACGTCTCGGAATTGCGTGGAAACTCACCCACCCTCCTCATTTCTCGTGAGGATTCCAGAATGCATGAACTTGTTTCGAGATTCCTCCCTTTGGGCCCTGAACCATTTGGGACAACTTGAGGCAGAAGAAGACGAACTTTTTTCAACGTCTCGGAATTGCTTGGAAACTCACCCACCCTCCTCATTTCTCGTGAGGATTCCAGAATGCATGAGCTTGTTTCGAGATTCCTCCGTTTGGGCCCTGAACCATTTGGGACAACTTGAGGCAGAAGAAGACGAACTTTTTTCAACGTCTCGGAATTGCTTGGAAACTCACCCACCCTCCTCATTTCTCGTGAGGATTCCAGAATGCATGAACTTGTTTCGAGATTCCTCCGGTTGGGCCCTGAACCATTTGGGACAACTTGAGGCAAAAGAAGACGAACTTTTTTCAACGTCTCGGAATTGGTTGGAAACACACCCACCCTCCTCATTTCTCGTGAGGATTCCAGAATGCATGAACTTGTTTCGAGATTCCTCCGTTTGGGCCCTGAACCATTTGGCAAGACTTGAGGCAGAAGAAAACGAACTTTTTTCAACGACTCCGAATTGCGTGGAAACTCACCCACCCTCCTCATTTCTCGTGAGGTTTCCAGAATGCATGAACTTGTTTCGAGATTCCTCCCTTTGGGCCCTGAACCATTTGGGACAACTTGAGGCAGAAGAAGACGAACTTTTTTCAACGTCTCGGAATTGCGTGGAAACTCACCCACCCTCCTCATTTCTCGTGAGGACTCCAGAATGCAAGAACTTGTTTCGAGATTCCTCCGTTTGGGCCCTGAACCACTTGGGACAACTTGAGGCAGAAGAAGACGAACTTTTTTCAACGACTCCGAATTGCGTGGAAACTCACCCACCCTCCTCATTTCTCGTGAGGATTCCAGAATGCATGAACTTGTTTCGAGATTCCTCCGTTTGGGCCCTGAACCATATGGGACAACTTGAGCCAGAAGAAGACAGACTTTTTTGAACGTCTCGGAATTGGTTGGAAACTCACCGACCCTCCTCATTTCTCGTGAGGATTCCAGAATGCATGAACTTGTTTCGAGATTCCTCCGTTTGGGCCCTGAACCATTTGGGACAACTTGAGGCAGAAGAAGACGAACTTTTTTCAACGTCTCCGAATTGCGTGGAAACTCACCCACCCTCCTCATTTCTCGTGAGGATTCCAGAATGCATGAACTTGTTTCCAGATTCCTCCCTTTCAGCCCTGAACCATATGGGACAACTTGAGGCAGAAGAAGACGAACTTTTTTCAACGTCTCCGAATTGCGTGGAAACTCACCTACCCTCCTCATTTCTCGTGAGGATTCCAGAATGCATGAACTTGTTTCGAGATTCCTCCCTTTGGGCCCTGAACCATTTGGGACAAGTTGAGGCAGAAGAAGACGAACTTTTTTCAACGTCTCGGAATTGCTTGGAAACTCACCCACCCTCCTCATTTCTCGTGAGGATTCCAGAATGCATGAACTTGTTTCCAGATTCCTCCGTTTGGGCCCTGAACCATTTGGGACAACTTGAGGCAGAAGAAGACGAACTTTTTTCAACGTCTCGGAATTGCTTGGAAACTCACCCACCCTCCTCATTTCTCGTGTGGATTCCAGAATGCATGAACTTGTTTCGAGATTCCTCCGTTTGGGCCCTGAACCATTTGGGACAACTTGAGGCAGAAGAAGACGAACTTTTTTCAACGTCTCGGAATTGCTTGGAAACTCACCCACCCTCCTCATTTCTCGTGAGGATTCCAGAATGCATGAACTTGTTTCGAGATTCCTCCGGTTGGGCCCTGAACCATTTGGGACAACTTGAGGCAAAAGAAGACGAACTTTTTTCAACGTCTCGGAATTGGTTGGAAACACACCCACCCTCCTCATTTCTCGTGAGGATTCCAGAATGCATGAACTTGTTTCGAGATTCCTCCGTTTGGGCCCTGAACCATTTGGCAAGACTTGAGGCAGAAGAAAACGAACTTTTTTCAACGACTCCGAATTGCGTGGAAACTCACCCACCCTCCTCATTTCTCGTGAGGTTTCCAGAATGCATGAACTTGTTTCGAGATTCCTCCCTTTGGGCCCTGAACCATTTGGGACAACTTGAGGCAGAAGAAGACGAACTTTTTTCAACGTCTCGGAATTGCGTGGAAACTCACCCACCCTCCTCATTTCTCGTGAGGACTCCAGAATGCAAGAACTTGTTTCGAGATTCCTCCGTTTGGGCCCTGAACCACTTGGGACAACTTGAGGCAGAAGAAGACGAACTTTTTTCAACGACTCCGAATTGCGTGGAAACTCACCCACCCTCCTCATTTCTCGTGAGGATTCCAGAATGCATGAACTTGTTTCGAGATTCCTCCGTTTGGGCCCTGAACCATATGGGACAACTTGAGCCAGAAGAAGACAGACTTTTTTGAACGTCTCGGAATTGGTTGGAAACTCACCGACCCTCCTCATTTCTCGTGAGGATTCCAGAATGCATGAACTTGTTTCGAGATTCCTCCGTTTGGGCCCTGAACCATTTGGGACAACTTGAGGCAGAAGAAGACGAACTTTTTTCAACGTCTCCGAATTGCGTGGAAACTCACCCACCCTCCTCATTTCTCGTGAGGATTCCAGAATGCATGAACTTGTTTCCAGATTCCTCCCTTTCAGCCCTGAACCATATGGGACAACTTGAGGCAGAAGAAGACGAACTTTTTTCAACGTCTCGGAATTGCTTAGAAACTCACCCACCCTCCTCATTTCTCGTGAGGATTCCAGAATGCAGGAACTTGTTTCGAGATTCCTCCCTTTTGGCCCTGAACCATATGGGACAACTTGAGGCAGAAGAAGACGAACTTTTTTCAACGACTCCGAATTGCGTGGAAACTCACCCACCCTCCTCATTTCTCGTGAGGACTACAGAATGCACGAACTTGTTTCGAGATTCCTTCGTTTGGGACTTGAACCATTTGGGACAACTTGAGGCAGAAGAAGACGAACTTTTTTCAACGACTCCGAATTGCGTGGAAACTCACTCACCCTCCTAATTTCTCGTGAGGATTCCAGAATGCATGAACTTGTTTCGAGATTCCTCCGTTTGGGCCCTGAACCGTTTGGGACAACTTGAGGCAGAAGAAGACGAAATTTTTTCAACGACTCCGAATTGCGTGGAAACTCACCCACCCTCCTCATTTCTCGTGAGGATTCCAGAATGCATGAACTTGTTTCGAGATTCCTCCCTTTGGGCCCTGAACCATATGGGACAACTTGAGGCAGAAGAAGACGAACTTTTTTCAACGTCTCCGAATTGCGTGGAAACTCACCTACCCTCCTCATTTCTCGTGAGGATTCCAGAATGCATGAACTTGTTTCGAGATTCCTCCCTTTGGGCCCTGAACCATTTGGGACAACTTGAGGCAGAAGAAGACGAACTTTTTTCAACGTCTCGGAATTGCTTGGAAACTCACCCACCCTCCTCATTTCTCGTGAGGATTCCAGAATGCATGAACTTGTTTCCAGATTCCTCCGTTTGGGCCCTGAACCATTTGGGACAACTTGAGGCAGAAGAAGACGAACTTTTTTCAACGTCTCGGAATTGCTTGGAAACTCACCCACCCTCCTCATTTCTCGTGTGGATTCCAGAATGCATGAACTTGTTTCGAGATTCCTCCGTTTGGGCCCTGAACCATTTGGGACAACTTGAGGCAGAAGAAGACGAACTTTTTTCAACGTCTCGGAATTGCTTGGAAACTCACCCACCCTCCTCATTTCTCGTGAGGATTCCAGAATGCATGAACTTGTTTCGAGATTCCTCCGGTTGGGCCCTGAACCATTTGGGACAACTTGAGGCAAAAGAAGACGAACTTTTTTCAACGTCTCGGAATTGGTTGGAAACACACCCACCCTCCTCATTTCTCGTGAGGATTCCAGAATGCATGAACTTGTTTCGAGATTCCTCCGTTTGGGCCCTGAACCATTTGGCAAGACTTGAGGCAGAAGAAAACGAACTTTTTTCAACGACTCCGAATTGCGTGGAAACTCACCCACCCTCCTCATTTCTCGTGAGGTTTCCAGAATGCATGAACTTGTTTCGAGATTCCTCCCTTTGGGCCCTGAACCATTTGGGACAACTTGAGGCAGAAGAAGACGAACTTTTTTCAACGTCTCGGAATTGCGTGGAAACTCACCCACCCTCCTCATTTCTCGTGAGGACTCCAGAATGCAAGAACTTGTTTCGAGATTCCTCCGTTTGGGCCCTGAACCACTTGGGACAACTTGAGGCAGAAGAAGACGAACTTTTTTCAACGTCTCCGAATTGCGTGGAAACTCACCCACCCTCCTCATTTCTCGTGAGGATTCCAGAATGCATGAACTTGTTTCCAGATTCCTCCCTTTCGGCCCTTAACCATATGGGACAACTTGAGGCAGAAGAAGACGAACTTTTTTCAACGTCTCGGAATTGCTTAGAAACTCACCCACCCTCCTCATTTCTCGTGAGGATTCCAGAATGCATGAACTTGTTTCGAGATTCCTCCGTTTGGGCCCTGAACCATATTGGACAACTTGAGCCAGAAGAAGACAGACTTTTTTGAACGTCTAGGAATTAGTTGGAAACTCACCCACCCTCCTCATTTCTCGTGAGGATTCCAGAATGCATGAACTTGTTTCGAGATTCCTCCGTTTGGGCCCTGAACCATTTGGGACAACTTGAGGCAGAAGAAGACGAACTTTTTTCAACGTCTCCGAATTGCGTGGAAACTCACCCACCCTCCTCATTTCTCGTGAGGATTCCAGAATGCATGAACTTGTTTCCAGATTCCTCCCTTTCGGCCCTGAACCATTTGGGACAACTTGAGGCAGAAGAAGACGAACTTTTTTCAACGACTCCGAATTGCGTGGAAACTCACCCACCCTCCTCATTTCTCGTGAGGATTCCAGAATGCTTGAACTTGTTTCGAGATTCCTCCCTTTGGGCCCTGAACCATATGGGACAACTTGAGGCAGAAGAAGACGAACTTTTTTCAACGTCTCCGAATTGCGTGGAAACTCACCCACCCTCCTCATTTCTCGTGAGGATTCCAGAATGCATGAACTTGTTTCGAGATTCCTCCCTTTGGGCCCTGAACCATATGGGACAACTTGAGGCAGAAGAAGACGAACTTTTTTCAACGTCTCGGAATTGCTTAGAAACTCACCCACCCTCCTCATTTCTCGTGAGGATTCCAGAATGCAGGAACTTGTTTCGAGATTCCTCCCTTTTGGCCCTGAACCATATGGGACAACTTGAGGCAGAAGAAGACGAACTTTTTTCAACGACTCCGAATTGCGTGGAAACTCACCCACCCTCCTCATTTCTCGTGAGGATTCCAGAATGCAGGAACTTTTTTCGAGATTCCTCCGTTTGGGCCCTGAACCATTTGGGACAACTTGAGGCAGAAGAGGAAGAACTTTTTTCAACGACTCCGAATTGCGTGGAAACTCACCCACCCTCCTCATTTCTCGTGAGGATTCCAGAATGCATGAACTTGTTTCGAGATTCCTCCGTTTGGGCCCTGAACCATTTGGGACAACTTGAGCCAGAAGAAGACGAACTTTTTTGAACGTCTCGGAATTGGTTGGAAACTCACCCACCCTCCTCATTTCTCGTGAGGATTCCAGAATGCATGAACTTGTTTCGAGATTCCTCCGTTTGGGCCCTGAACCATTTGGGAAGACTTGAGGCAGAAGAAGACGAACTTTTTTCAACGACTCCGAATTGCGTGGAAACTCACCCACCCTCCTCATTTCTCGTGAGGACTACAGAATGCACGAACTTGTTTCGAGATTCCTTCGTTTGGGACTTGAACCATTTGGGACAACTTGAGGCAGAAGAAGACGAACTTTTTTCAACGACTCCGAATTGCGTGGAAACTCACCCACCCTCCTCATTTCTCGTGAGGATTCCAGAATGCATGAACTTGTTTCGAGATTCCTCCCTTTGGGCCCTGAACCATATGGGACAACTTGAGGCAGAAGAAGACGAACTTTTTTCAACGTCTCCGAATTGCGTGGAAACTCACCCACCCTCCTCTTTTCTCGTGAGGATTCCAGAATGCATGAACTTGTTTCGAGATTCCTCCCTTTGGGCCCTGAACCATTTGGGACAACTTGAGCCAGAAGAAGACGAACTTTTTTGAACGTCTCGGAATTGGTTGGAAACTCACCCACCCTCCTCATTTCTCGTGAGGATTCCAGAATGCATGAACTTGTTTCGAGATTCCTCTGTTTGGGCCCTGAACCATTTGGGAAGACTTGAGGCAGAAGAAGACGAACTTTTTTCAACGACTCCGAATTGCGTGGAAACTCACCCACCCTCCTCATTTCTCGTGAGGATTCCAGAATGCATGAACTTGTTTCGAGATTCCTCCGTTTGGGCCCTGAACCATTTGGGAAGACTTGAGGCAGAAGAAGACGAACTTTTTTCAACGACTCCGAATTGCGTGGAAACTCACCCACCCTCCTCATTTCTCGTGAGGACTACAGAATGCACGAACTTGTTTCGAGATTCCTTCGTTTGGGACTTGAACCATTTGGGACAACTTGAGGCAGAAGAAGACGAACTTTTTTCAACGACTCCGAATTGCGTGGAAACTCACCCACCCTCCTCATTTCTCGTGAGGATTCCAGAATGCATGAACTTGTTTCGAGATTCCTCCGTTTGGGCCCTGAACCATTTGGGACAACTTGAGGCAGAAGAAGACGAAATTTTTTCAACGTCTCCGAATTGCGTGGAAACTCACCCACCCTCCTCATTTCTCGTGAGGATTCCAGAATGCATGAACTTGTTTCGAGATTCCTCCCTTTGGGCCCTGAACCATATGGGACAACTTGAGGCAGAAGAAGACGAACTTTTTTCAACGTCTCCGAATTGCGTGGAAACTCACCCACCCTCCTCATTTCTCGTGAGGATTCCAGAATGCATGAACTTGTTTCGAGATTCTTCCCTTTGGGCCCTGAACCATATGGGACAACTTGAGGCAGAAGAAGACGAACTTTTTTCAACGTCTCCGAATTGCGTGGAAACTCACCCACCCTCCTCATTTCTCGTCAGGATTCCAGAATGCATGAACTTGTTTCGAGATTCCTCCGGTTGGGCCCTGAACCATTTGGGACAACTTGAGGCAAAAGAAGACGAACTTTTTTCAACGTCTCGGAATTGGTTGGAAACACACCCACCCTCCTAATTTCTCGTGAGGATTCCAGAATGCATGAACTTGTTTCGAGATTCCTCCGTTTGGGCCCTGAACCATTTGGGAAGACTTGAGGCAGAAGAAGATGAACTTTTTTCAACGACTCCGAATTGCGTGGAAACTCACCCACCCTCCTCATTTCTCGTGAGGACTACAGAATGCACGAACTTGTTTCGAGATTCCTTCGTTTGGGACTTGAACCATTTGGGACAACTTGAGGCAGAAGAAGACGAACTTTTTTCAACGACTCCGAATTGCGTGGAAACTCACTCACCCTCCTAATTTCTCGTGAGGATTCCAGAATGCATGAACTTGTTTCGAGATTCCTCCGTTTGGGCCCTGAACCATTTGGGACAACTTGAGGCAGAAGAAGACGAAATTTTTTCAACGACTCCGAATTGCGTGGAAACTCACCCACCCTCCTCATTTCTCGTGAGGATTCCAGAATGCATGAACTTGTTTCGAGATTCCTCCCTTTGGGCCCTGAACCATATGGGACAACTTGAGGCAGAAGAAGACGAACTTTTTTCAACGTCTCCGAATTGCGTGGAAACTCACCTACCCTCCTCATTTCTCGTGAGGATTCCAGAATGCATGAACTTGTTTCGAGATTCCTCCCTTTGGGCCCTGAACCATTTGGGACAAGTTGAGGCAGAAGAAGACGAACTTTTTTCAACGTCTCGGAATTGCTTGGAAACTCACCCACCCTCCTCATTTCTCGTGAGGATTCCAGAATGCATGAACTTGTTTCCAGATTCCTCCGTTTGGGCCCTGAACCATTTGGGACAACTTGAGGCAGAAGAAGACGAACTTTTTTCAACGTCTCGGAATTGCTTGGAAACTCACCCACCCTCCTCATTTCTCGTGTGGATTCCAGAATGCATGAACTTGTTTCGAGATTCCTCCGTTTGGGCCCTGAACCATTTGGGACAACTTGAGGCAGAAGAAGACGAACTTTTTTCAACGTCTCGGAATTGCTTGGAAACTCACCCACCCTCCTCATTTCTCGTGAGGATTCCAGAATGCATGAACTTGTTTCGAGATTCCTCCGGTTGGGCCCTGAACCATTTGGGACAACTTGAGGCAAAAGAAGACGAACTTTTTTCAACGTCTCGGAATTGGTTGGAAACACACCCACCCTCCTCATTTCTCGTGAGGATTCCAGAATGCATGAACTTGTTTCGAGATTCCTCCGTTTGGGCCCTGAACCATTTGGCAAGACTTGAGGCAGAAGAAAACGAACTTTTTTCAACGACTCCGAATTGCGTGGAAACTCACCCACCCTCCTCATTTCTCGTGAGGTTTCCAGAATGCATGAACTTGTTTCGAGATTCCTCCCTTTGGGCCCTGAACCATTTGGGACAACTTGAGGCAGAAGAAGACGAACTTTTTTCAACGTCTCGGAATTGCGTGGAAACTCACCCACCCTCCTCATTTCTCGTGAGGACTCCAGAATGCAAGAACTTGTTTCGAGATTCCTCCGTTTGGGCCCTGAACCACTTGGGACAACTTGAGGCAGAAGAAGACGAACTTTTTTCAACGACTCCGAATTACGTGGAAACTCACCCACCCTCCTCATTTCTCGTGAGGATTCCAGAATGCATGAACTTGTTTCGAGATTCCTCCGTTTGGGCCCTGAACCATATGGGACAACTTGAGCCAGAAGAAGACAGACTTTTTTGAACGTCTCGGAATTGGTTGGAAACTCACCGACCCTCCTCATTTCTCGTGAGGATTCCAGAATGCATGAACTTGTTTCGAGATTCCTCCGTTTGGGCCCTGAACCATTTGGGACAACTTGAGGCAGAAGAAGACGAACTTTTTTCAACGTCTCCGAATTGCGTGGAAACTCACCCACCCTCCTCATTTCTCGTGAGGATTCCAGAATGCATGAACTTGTTTCCAGATTCCTCCCTTTCAGCCCTGAACCATATGGGACAACTTGAGGCAGAAGAAGACGAACTTTTTTCAACGTCTCGGAATTGCTTAGAAACTCACCCACCCTCCTCATTTCTCGTGAGGATTCCAGAATGCAGGAACTTGTTTCGAGATTCCTCCCTTTTGGCCCTGAACCATATGGGACAACTTGAGGCAGAAGAAGACGAACTTTTTTCAACGACTCCGAATTGCGTGGAAACTCACCCACCCTCCTCGTTTCTCGTGAGGACTACAGAATGCACGAACTTGTTTCGAGATTCCTTCGTTTGGGACTTGAACCATTTGGGACAACTTGAGGCAGAAGAAGACGAACTTTTTTCAACGACTCCGAATTGCGTGGAAACTCACTCACCCTCCTAATTTCTCGTGAGGATTCCAGAATGCATGAACTTGTTTCGAGATTCCTCCGTTTGGGCCCTGAACCGTTTGGGACAACTTGAGGCAGAAGAAGACGAACTTTTTTCAACGTCTCGGAATTGCGTGGAAACTCACCCACCCTCCTCATTTCTCGTGAGGACTCCAGAATGCAAGAACTTGTTTCGAGATTCCTCCGTTTGGGCTCTGAACCATTTGGGAAGACTTGAGGCAGAAGAAGACGAACTTTTTTCAACGACTCCGAATTGCGTGGAAACTCACCCACCCTCCTCATTTCTCGTGAGGATTCCAGAATACATGAACTTGTTTCGAGATTCCTCCCTTTGGGCCCTGAACCATATGGGACAACTTGAGGCAGAAGAAGACGAACTTTTTTCAACGTCTCCGAATTGCGTGGAAACTCACCTACCCTCCTCATTTCTCGTGAGGATTCCAGAATGCATGAACTTGTTTCGAGATTCCTCCCTTTGGGCCCTGAACCATTTGGGACAACTTGAGGCAGAAGAAGACGAACTTTTTTCAACGTCTCGGAATTGCTTGGAAACTCACCCACCCTCCTCATTTCTCGTGAGGATTCCAGAATGCATGAACTTGTTTCCAGATTCCTCCGTTTGGGCCCTGAACCATTTGGGACAACTTGAGGCAGAAGAAGACGAACTTTTTTCAACGTCTCGGAATTGCTTGGAAACTCACCCACCCTCCTCATTTCTCGTGTGGATTCCAGAATGCATGAACTTGTTTCGAGATTCCTCCGTTTGGGCCCTGAACCATTTGGGACAACTTGAGGCAGAAGAAGACGAACTTTTTTCAACGTCTCGGAATTGCTTGGAAACTCACCCACCCTCCTCATTTCTCGTGAGGATTCCAGAATGCATGAACTTGTTTCGAGATTCCTCCGGTTGGGCCCTGAACCATTTGGGACAACTTGAGGCAAAAGAAGACGAACTTTTTTCAACGTCTCGGAATTGGTTGGAAACACACCCACCCTCCTCATTTCTCGTGAGGATTCCAGAATGCATGAACTTGTTTCGAGATTCCTCCGTTTGGGCCCTGAACCATTTGGCAAGACTTGAGGCAGAAGAAAACGAACTTTTTTCAACGACTCCGAATTGCGTGGAAACTCACCCACCCTCCTCATTTCTCGTGAGGTTTCCAGAATGCATGAACTTGTTTCGAGATTCCTCCCTTTGGGCCCTGAACCATTTGGGACAACTTGAGGCAGAAGAAGACGAACTTTTTTCAACGTCTCGGAATTGCGTGGAAACTCACCCACCCTCCTCATTTCTCGTGAGGACTCCAGAATGCTAGAACTTGTTTCGAGATTCCTCCGTTTGGGCCCTGAACCACTTGGGACAACTTGAGGCAGAAGAAGACGAACTTTTTTCAACGTCTCCGAATTGCGTGGAAACTCACCCACCCTCCTCATTTCTCGTGAGGATTCCAGAATGCATGAACTTGTTTCCAGATTCCTCCCTTTCGGCCCTTAACCATATGGGACAACTTGAGGCAGAAGAAGACGAACTTTTTTCAACGTCTCGGAATTGCTTAGAAACTCACCCACCCTCCTCATTTCTCGTGAGGATTCCAGAATGCATGAACTTGTTTCGAGATTCCTCCGTTTGGGCCCTGAACCATATTGGACAACTTGAGCCAGAAGAAGACAGACTTTTTTGAACGTCTAGGAATTAGTTGGAAACTCACCCACCCTCCTCATTTCTCGTGAGGATTCCAGAATGCATGAACTTGTTTCGAGATTCCTCCGTTTGGGCCCTGAACCATTTGGGACAACTTGAGGCAGAAGAAGACGAACTTTTTTCAACGTCTCCGAATTGCGTGGAAACTCACCCACCCTCCTCATTTCTCGTGAGGATTCCAGAATGCATGAACTTGTTTCCAGATTCCTCCCTTTCGGCCCTGAACCATTTGGGACAACTTGAGGCAGAAGAAGACGAACTTTTTTCAACGACTCCGAATTGCGTGGAAACTCACCCACCCTCCTCATTTCTCGTGAGGATTCCAGAATGCATGAACTTGTTTCGAGATTCCTCCCTTTGGGCCCTGAACCATATGGGACAACTTGAGGCAGAAGAAGACGAACTTTTTTCAACGTCTCCGAATTGCGTGGAAACTCACCCACCCTCCTCATTTCTCGTGAGGATTCCAGAATGCATGAACTTGTTTCGAGATTCCTCCCTTTGGGCCCTGAACCATATGGGACAACTTGAGGCAGAAGAAGACGAACTTTTTTCAACGTCTCGGAATTGCTTAGAAACTCACCCACCCTCCTCATTTCTCGTGAGGATTCCAGAATGCAGGAACTTGTTTCGAGATTCCTCCCTTTTGGCCCTGAACCATATGGGACAACTTGAGGCAGAAGAAGACGAACTTTTTTCAACGACTCCGAATTGCGTGGAAACTCACCCACCCTCCTCATTTCTCGTGAGGATTCCAGAATGCAGGAACTTTTTTCGAGATTCCTCCGTTTGGGCCCTGAACCATTTGGGACAACTTGAGGCAGAAGAGGAAGAACTTTTTTCAACGACTCCGAATTGCGTGGAAACTCACCCACCCTCCTCATTTCTCGTGAGGATTCCAGAATGCATGAACTTGTTTCGAGATTCCTCCGTTTGGGCCCTGAACCATTTGGGACAACTTGAGCCAGAAGAAGACGAACTTTTTTGAACGTCTCGGAATTGGTTGGAAACTCACCCACCCTCCTCATTTCTCGTGAGGATTCCAGAATGCATGAACTTGTTTCGAGATTCCTCCGTTTGGGCCCTGAACCATTTGGGAAGACTTGAGGCAGAAGAAGACGAACTTTTTTCAATGACTCCGAATTGCGTGGAAACTCACCCACCCTCCTCATTTCTCGTGAGGATTCCAGAATGCAGGAACTTTTTTCGAGATTCCTCCGTTTGGGCCCTGAACCATTTGGGACAACTTGAGGCAGAAGAGGAAGAACTTTTTTCAACGACTCCGAATTGCGTGGAAACTCACCCACCCTCCTCATTTCTCGTGAGGATTCCAGAATGCATGAACTTGTTTCGAGATTCCTCCGTTTGGGCCCTGAACCATTTGGGACAACTTGAGCCAGAAGAAGACGAACTTTTTTGAACGTCTCGGAATTGGTTGGAAACTCACCCACCCTCCTCATTTCTCGTGAGGATTCCAGAATGCATGAACTTGTTTCGAGATTCCTCCGTTTGGGCCCTGAACCATTTGGGAAGACTTGAGGCAGAAGAAGACGAACTTTTTTCAATGACTCCGAATTGCGTGGAAACTCACCCACCCTCCTCATTTCTCGTGAGGACTACAGAATGCACGAACTTGTTTCGAGATTCCTTCGTTTGGGACTTGAACCATTTGGGACAACTTGAGGCAGAAGAAGACGAACTTTTTTCAACGACTCCGAATTGCGTGGAAACTCACCCACCCTCCTCATTTCTCGTGAGGATTCCAGAATGCATGAACTTGTTTCGAGATTCCTCCCTTTGGGCCCTGAACCATATGGGACAACTTGAGGCAGAAGAAGACGAACTTTTTTCAACGTCTCCGAATTGCGTGGAAACTCACCCACCCTCCTCTTTTCTCGTGAGGATTCCAGAATGCATGAACTTGTTTCGAGATTCCTCCGTTTGGGCCCTGAACCATTTGGGAAGACTTGAGGCAGAAGAAGACGAACTTTTTTCAACGACTCCGAATTGCGTGGAAACTCACCCACCCTCCTCATTTCTCGTGAGGACTACAGAATGCACGAACTTGTTTCGAGATTCCTTCGTTTGGGACTTGAACCATTTGGGACAACTTGAGGCAGAAGAAGACGAACTTTTTTCAACGACTCCGAATTGCGTGGAAACTCACCCACCCTCCTCATTTCTCGTGAGGACTACAGAATGCACGAACTTGTTTCGAGATTCCTTCGTTTGGGACTTGAACCATTTGGGACAACTTGAGGCAGAAGAAGACGAACTTTTTTCAACGACTCCGAATTGCGTGGAAACTCACCCACCCTCCTCATTTCTCGTGAGGATTCCAGAATGCATGAACTTGTTTCGAGATTCCTCCGTTTGGGCCCTGAACCATTTGGGACAACTTGAGGCAGAAGAAGACGAAATTTTTTCAACGTCTCCGAATTGCGTGGAAACTCACCCACCCTCCTCATTTCTCGTGAGGATTCCAGAATGCATGAACTTGTTTCGAGATTCCTCCCTTTGGGCCCTGAACCATATGGGACAACTTGAGGCAGAAGAAGACGAACTTTTTTCAACGTCTCCGAATTGCGTGGAAACTCACCCACCCTCCTCATTTCTCGTGAGGATTCCAGAATGCATGAACTTGTTTCGAGATTCCTCCGTTTGGGCCCTGAACCATATTGGACAACTTGAGCCAGAAGAAGACAGACTTTTTTGAACGTCTCGGAATTGGTTGGAAACTCACCCACCCTCCTCATTTCTCGTGAGGATTCCAGAATGCATGAACTTGTTTCGAGATTCCTCCGTTTGGGCCCTGAACCATTTGGGACAACTTGAGGCAGAAGAAGACGAACTTTTTTCAACGTCTCGGAATTGCTTGGAAACTCACCCACCCTCCTCATTTCTCGTGAGGATTCCAGAATGGATGAACTTGTTTTGAGATTCCTCCCTTTTGGCCCTGAACCATATGGGACAACTTGAGGCAGAAGAAGACGAACTTTTTTCAACGTCTCGGAATTGCTTGGAAACTCACCCACCCTCCTCATTTCTCGTGAGGATTCCAGAATGCATGAACTTGTTTCGAGATTCCTCCCTTTGGGCCCTGAACCATTTGGGACAACTTGAGGCAGAAGAAGACGAACTTTTTTCAACGTCTCGGAATTGCTTGGAAACTCACCCACCCTCCTCATTTCTCGTGAGGATTCCAGAATGCATGAACTTGTTTCGAGATTCCTCCGTTTGGGCCCTGAACCATTTGGGACAACTTGAGGCAGAAGAAGACGAACTTTTTTCAACGTCTCGGAATTGCTTGGAAACTCACCCACCCTCCTCATTTCTCGTGAAGATTCCAGAATGCATGAACTTGTTTCGAGATTCCTCCGGTTTGGCCCTGAACCATTTGGGACAACTTGAGGCACAAGAAGACGAACTTTTTTCAACGTCTCGGAATTGGTTGGAAACACACCCACCCTCCTCATTTCTCGTGAGGATTCCAGAATGCATGAACTTGTTTCGAGATTCCTCCGTTTGGGCCCTGAACCATATTGGACAACTTGAGCCAGAAGAAGACAGACTTTTTTGAACGTCTCGGAATTAGTTGGAAACTCACCCACCCTCCTCATTTCTCGTGAGGATTCCAGAATGCATGAACTTGTTTCGAGATTCCTCCGTTTGGGCCCTGAACCATTTGGGACAACTTGAGGCAGAAGAAGACGAACTTTTTTCAACGTCTCGGAATTGCTTGGAAACTCACCCACCCTCCTCATTTCTCGTGTGGATTCCAGAATGCATGAACTTGTTTCGAGATTCCTCCGGTTGGGCCCTGAACCATTTGGGACAACTTGAGGCAAAAGAAGACGAACTTTTTTCAACGTCTCGGAATTGGTTGGAAACACACCCACCCTCCTCATTTCTCGTGAGGATTCCAGAATGCATGAACTTGTTTCGAGATTCCTCCGTTTGGGCCCTGAACCATTTGGGAAGACTTGAGGCAGAAGAAGACGAACTTTTTTCAACGACTCCGAATTGCGTGGAAACTCACCCACCCTCCTCATTTCTCGTGAGGACTACAGAATGCACGAACTTGTTTCGAGATTCCTGCGTTTGGGACTTGAACCATTTGGGACAACTTGAGGCAGAAGAAGACGAACTTTTTTCAACGACTCCGAATTGCGTGGAAACTCACCCACCCTCCTCATTTCTCGTGAGGATTCCAGAATGCATGAACTTGTTTCGAGATTCCTCCGTTTGGGCCCTGAACCATTTGGGACAACTTGAGGCAGAAGAAGACGAAATTTTTTCAACGACTCCGAATTGCGTGGAAACTCACCCACCCTCCTCATTTCTCGTGAGGATTCCAGAATGCATGAACTTGTTTCGAGATTCCTCCCTTTGGGCCCTGAACCATATGGGACAACTTGAGGCAGAAGAAGACGAACTTTTTTCAACGTCTCCGAATTGCGTGGAAACTCACCCACCCTCCTCATTTCTCGTGAGGATTCCAGAATGCATGAACTTGTTTCGAGATTCCTCCCTTTGGGCCCTGAACCATTTGGGACAACTTGAGGCAGAAGAAGACGAACTTTTTTCAACGTCTCGGAATTGCTTGGAAACTCACCCACCCTCCTCATTTCTCGTGAGGATTCCAGAATGCATGAACTTGTTTCGAGATTCCTCCCTTTGGGCCCTGAACCATTTGGGACAACTTGAGCCAGAAGAAGACAGACTTTTTTGAACGTCTCGGAATTGCTTGGAAACTCACCCACCCTCCTCATTTCTCGTGAGGATTCCAGAATGCATGAACTTGTTTCGAGATTCCTCCGTTTGGGCCCTGAACCATTTGGGACAACTTGAGGCAGAAGAAGACGAACTTTTTTCAACGTCTCGGAATTGCTTGGAAACTCACCCACCCTCCTCATTTCTCGTGAAGATTCCAGAATGCATGAACTTGTTTCGAGATTCCTCCGGTTTGGCCCTGAACCATTTGGGACAACTTGAGGCACAAGAAGACGAACTTTTTTCAACGTCTCGGAATTGGTTGGAAACACACCCACCCTCCTCATTTCTCGTGAGGATTCCAGAATGCATGAACTTGTTTCGAGATTCCTCCGTTTGGGCCCTGAACCATATTGGACAACTTGAGCCAGAAGAAGACAGACTTTTTTGAACGTCTCGGAATTAGTTGGAAACTCACCCACCCTCCTCATTTCTCGTGAGGATTCCAGAATGCATGAACTTGTTTCGAGATTCCTCCGTTTGGGCCCTGAACCATTTGGGACAACTTGAGGCAGAAGAAGACGAACTTTTTTCAACGACTCAGAATTGCGTGGAAACTCACCCACCCTCCTCATTTCTCGTGAGGATTCCAGAATGCATGAACTTGTTTCGAGATTCCTCCCTTTGGGCCCTGAACCATATGGGACAACTTGAGGCAGAAGAAGACGAACTTTTTTCAACGTCTCCGAATTGCGTGGAAACTCACCCACCCTCCTCTTTTCTCGTGAGGATTCCAGAATGCATGAACTTGTTTCGAGATTCCTCCGTTTGGGCCCTGAACCATTTGGGACAACTTGAGGCAGAAGAAGACGAACTTTTTTCAACGTCTCGGAATTGCTTGGAAACTCACCCAGCCTCCTCATTTCTCGTGAGGATTCCAGAATGCATGAACTTTTTTCGAGATTCCTCCGTTTGGGCCCTGAACCATATGGGACAACTTGAGGCAGAAGAAGACGATCTTTTTTCAACGTCTCGGAATTGGTTGGAAACTCACCCACCCTCCTCATTTCTCGTGAGGATTCCAGAATGCATGAACTTGTTTCGAGATTCCTCCGTTTGGGCCCTGAACCATTTGGGACAACTTGAGGCAGAAGAAGACGAACTTTTTTCAACGACTCCGAATTGCGTGGAAACTCACCCACCCTCCTCATTTCTCGTGAGGATTCCAGAATGCATGAACTTGTTTCGAGATTCCTCCCTTTGGGCCCTGAACCATATGGGACAACTTGAGGCAGAAGAAGACGAACTTTTTTCAACGTCTCCGAATTGCGTGGAAACTCACCCACCCTCCTCTTTTCTCGTGAGGATTCCAGAATGCATGAACTTGTTTCGAGATTCCTCCGTTTGGGCCCTGAACCATTTGGGACAACTTGAGGCAGAAGAAGACGAACTTTTTTCAACGTCTCGGAATTGCTTGGAAACTCACCCAGCCTCCTCATTTCTCGTGAGGATTCCAGAATGCATGAACTTGTTTCGAGATTCCTCCGGTTGGGCCCTGAACCATTTGGGACAACTTGAGGCAAAAGAAGACGAACTTTTTTCAACGTCTCGGAATTGGTTGGAAACACACCCACCCTCCTCATTTCTCGTGAGGATTCCAGAATGCATGAACTTGTTTCGAGATTCCTCCGTTTGGGCCCTGAACCATTTGGGACAACTTGAGGCAGAAGAAGACGAACTTTTTTCAACGACTCCGAATTGCGTGGAAACTCACCCACCCTCCTCATTTCTCGTGAGGATTCCAGAATGCATGAACTTGTTTCGAGATTCCTCCCTTTGGGCCCTGAACCATATGGGACAACTTGAGGCAGAAGAAGACGAACTTTTTTCAACGTCTCCGAATTGCGTGGAAACTCACCCACCCTCCTCTTTTCTCGTGAGGATTCCAGAATGCATGAACTTCTTTCGAGATTCCTCCGTTTGGGCCCTGAACCATTTGGGACAACTTGAGGCAGAAGAAGACGAACTTTTTTCAACGTCTCGGAATTGCTTGGAAACTCACCCAGCCTCCTCATTTCTCGTGAGGATTCCAGAATGCATGAACTTGTTTCGAGATTCCTCCGGTTGGGCCCTGAACCATTTGGGACAACTTGAGGCAAAAGAAGACGAACTTTTTTCAACGTCTCGGAATTGGTTGGAAACACACCCACCCTCCTCATTTCTCGTGAGGATTCCAGAATGCATGAACTTGTTTCGAGATTCCTCCGTTTGGGCCCTGAACCATTTGGGACAACTTGAGGCAGAAGAAGACGAACTTTTTTCAACGACTCCGAATTGCGTGGAAACTCACCCACCCTCCTCATTTCTCGTGAGGATTCCAGAATGCATGAACTTGTTTCGAGATTCCTCCCTTTGGGCCCTGAACCATATGGGACAACTTGAGGCAGAAGAAGACGAACTTTTTTCAACGTCTCCGAATTGCGTGGAAACTCACCCACCCTCCTCTTTTCTCGTGAGGATTCCAGAATGCATGAACTTCTTTCGAGATTCCTCCGTTTGGGCCCTGAACCATTTGGGACAACTTGAGGCAGAAGAAGACGAACTTTTTTCAACGTCTCGGAATTGCTTGGAAACTCACCCAGCCTCCTCATTTCTCGTGAGGATTCCAGAATGCATGAACTTGTTTCGAGATTCCTCCGGTTGGGCCCTGAACCATTTGGGACAACTTGAGGCAAAAGAAGACGAACTTTTTTCAACGTCTCGGAATTGGTTGGAAACACACCCACCCTCCTCATTTCTCGTGAGGATTCCAGAATGCATGAACTTGTTTCGAGATTCCTCCGTTTGGGCTCTGAACCATTTGGGAAGACTTGAGGCAGAAGAAGACGAACTTTTTTCAACGACTCCGAATTGCGTGGAAACTCACCCACCCTCCTCATTTCTCGTGAGGACTACAGAATGCACGAACTTGTTTCGAGATTCCTTCGTTTGGGACGAACCATTTGGGACAACTTGAGGCAGAAGAAGACGAACTTTTTTCAACGACTCCGAATTGCGTGGAAACTCACTCACCCTCCTCATTTCTCGTGAGGATTCCAGAATGCATGAACTTGTTTCGAGATTCCTCCGTTTGGGCCCTGAACCATTTGGGACAACTTGAGGCAGAAGAAGACGAAATTTTTTCAACGACTCCGAATTGCGTGGAAACTCACCCACCCTCCTCATTTCTCGTGAGGATTCCAGAATGCATGAACTTGTTTCGAGATTCCTCCCTTTGGGCCCTGAACCATATGGGACAACTTGAGGCAGAAGAAGACGAACTTTTTTCAACGTCTCCGAATTGCGTGGAAACTCACCCACCCTCCTCATTTCTCGTGAGGATTCCAGAATGCATGAACTTGTTTCGAGATTCCTCCGTTTGGGCCCTGAACCATATTGGACAACTTGAGCCAGAAGAAGACAGACTTTTTTGAACGTCTCGGAATTGGTTGGAAACTCACCCACCCTCCTCATTTCTCGTGAGGATTCCAGAATGCATGAACTTGTTTCGAGATTCCTCCGTTTGGGCCCTGAACCATTTGGGACAACTTGAGGCAGAAGAAGACGAACTTTTTTCAACGTCTCGGAATTGCTTGGAAACTCACCCACCCTCCTCATTTCTCGTGAGGATTCCAGAATGGATGAACTTGTTTTGAGATTCCTCCCTTTTGGCCCTGAACCATATGGGACAACTTGAGGCAGAAGAAGACGAACTTTTTTCAACGTCTCGGAATTGCTTGGAAACTCACCCACCCTCCTCATTTCTCGTGAGGATTCCAGAATGCATGAACTTGTTTCGAGATTCCTCCCTTTGGGCCCTGAACCATTTGGGACAACTTGAGGCAGAAGAAGACGAACTTTTTTCAACGTCTCGGAATTGCTTGGAAACTCACCCACCCTCCTCATTTCTCGTGAGGATTCCAGAATGCATGAACTTGTTTCGAGATTCCTCCGTTTGGGCCCTGAACCATTTGGGACAACTTGAGGCAGAAGAAGACGAACTTTTTTCAACGTCTCGGAATTGCTTGGAAACTCACCCACCCTCCTCATTTCTCGTGAAGATTCCAGAATGCATGAACTTGTTTCGAGATTCCTCCGGTTTGGCCCTGAACCATTTGGGACAACTTGAGGCACAAGAAGACGAACTTTTTTCAACGTCTCGGAATTGGTTGGAAACACACCCACCCTCCTCATTTCTCGTGAGGATTCCAGAATGCATGAACTTGTTTCGAGATTCCTCCGTTTGGGCCCTGAACCATATTGGACAACTTGAGCCAGAAGAAGACAGACTTTTTTGAACGTCTCGGAATTAGTTGGAAACTCACCCACCCTCCTCATTTCTCGTGAGGATTCCAGAATGCATGAACTTGTTTCGAGATTCCTCCGTTTGGGCCCTGAACCATTTGGGACAACTTGAGGCAGAAGAAGACGAACTTTTTTCAACGTCTCCGAATTGCGTGGAAACTCACCCACCCTCCTCATTTCTCGTGAGGATTCCAAAATGCATGAACTTGTTTCCAGATTCCTCCCTTTCGGCCCTGAACCATATGGGACAACTTGAGGCAGAAGAAGACGAACTTTTTTCAACGTCTCGGAATTGCTTAGAAACTCACCCACCCTCCTCATTTCTCGTGAGGATTCCAGAATGCAGGAACTTGTTTCGAGATTCCTCCCTTTTGGCCCTGAACCATATGGGACAACTTGAGGCAGAAGAAGACGAACTTTTTTCAACGACTCCGAATTGCGTGGAAACTCACCCACCCTCCTCATTTCTCGTGAGGATTCCAGAATGCATGAACTTGTTTCGAGATTCCTCCGTTTGGGCCCTGAACCATTTGGGACAACTTGAGGCAGAAGAAGACGAACTTTTTTCAACGTCTCGGAATTGCTTGGAAACTCACCCAGCCTCCTCATTTCTCGTGAGGATTCCAGAATGCATGAACTTGTTTCGAGATTCCTCCGGTTGGGCCCTGAACCATTTGGGACAACTTGAGGCATAAGAAGACGAACTTTTTTCAACGTCTCGGAATTGGTTGGAAACACACCCACCCTCCTCATTTCTCGTGAGGATTCCAGAATGCATGAACTTGTTTCGAGATTCCTCCGTTTGGGCCCTGAACCATTTGGGACAACTTGAGGCAGAAGAAGACGAACTTTTTTCAACGACTCCGAATTGCGTGGAAACTCACCCACCCTCCTCATTTCTCGTGAGGATTCCAGAATGCATGAACTTGTTTCGAGATTCCTCCCTTTGGGCCCTGAACCATATGGGACAACTTGAGGCAGAAGAAGACGAACTTTTTTCAACGTCTCCGAATTGCGTGGAAACTCACCCACCCTCCTCTTTTCTCGTGAGGATTCCAGAATGCATGAACTTGTTTCCAGATTCCTCCCTTTCGGCCCTGAACCATATGGGACAACTTGAGGCAGAAGAAGACGAACTTTTTTCAACGTCTCGGAATTGCTTGGAAACTCACCCAGCCTCCTCATTTCTCGTGAGGATTCCAGAATGCATGAACTTGTTTCGAGATTCCTCCGGTTGGGCCCTGAACCATTTGGGACAACTTGAGGCAAAAGAAGACGAACTTTTTTCAACGTCTCGGAATTGGTTGGAAACACACCCACCCTCCTCATTTCTCGTGAGGATTCCAGAATGCATGAACTTGTTTCGAGATTCCTCCGTTTGGGCTCTGAACCATTTGGGAAGACTTGAGGCAGAAGAAGACGAACTTTTTTCAACGACTCCGAATTGCGTGGAAACTCACCCACCCTCCTCATTTCTCGTGAGGACTACAGAATGCACGAACTTGTTTCGAGATTCCTTCGTTTGGGACGAACCATTTGGGACAACTTGAGGCAGAAGAAGACGAACTTTTTTCAACGACTCTGAATTGCGTGGAAACTCACTCACCCTCCTCATTTCTCGTGAGGATTCCAGAATGCATGAACTTGTTTCGAGATTCCTCCGTTTGGGCCCTGAACCATTTGGGACAACTTGAGGCAGAAGTAGACGAAATTTTTTCAACGACTCCGAATTGCGTGGAAACTCACCCACCCTCCTCATTTCTCGTGAGGATTCCAGAATGCATGAACTTGTTTCGAGATTCCTCCGTTTGGGCCCTGAACCATTTGGGACAACTTGAGGCAGAAGAAGACGAACTTTTTTCAACGTCTCCGAATTGCGTGGAAACTCACCCACCCTCCTCATTTCTCGTGAGGATTCCAGAATGCATGAACTTGTTTCCAGATTCCTCCCTTTCGGCCCTGAACCATATGGGACAACTTGAGGCAGAAGAAGACGAACTTTTTTCAACGTCTCGGAATTGCTTAGAAACTCACCCACCCTCCTCATTTCTCGTGAGGATTCCAGAATGCAGGAACTATTTCGAGATTCCTCCCTTTAGGCCCTGAACCATATGGGACAACTTGAGGCAGAAGAAGACGAACTTTTTTCAACGACTCCGAATTGCGTGGAAACTCACCCACCCTCCTCATTTCTCGTGAGGATTCCAGAATGCATGAACTTGTTTCGAGATTCCTCCGTTTGGGCCCTGAACCATTTGGGACAACTTGAGGCAGAAGAAGACGAACTTTTTTCAACGTCTCGGAATTGCTTGGAAACTCACCCAGCCTCCTCATTTCTCGTGAGGATTCCAGAATGCATGAACTTGTTTCGAGATTCCTCCGGTTGGGCCCTGAACCATTTGGGACAACTTGAGGCAAAAGAAGACGAACTTTTTTCAACGTCTCGGAATTGGTTGGAAACACACCCACCCTCCTCATTTCTCGTGAGGATTCCAGAATGCATGAACTTGTTTCGAGATTCCTCCGTTTGGGCCCTGAACCATTTGGGACAACTTGAGGCAGAAGAAGACGAACTTTTTTCAACGACTCCGAATTGCGTGGAAACTCACCCACCCTCCTCATTTCTCGTGAGGATTCCAGAATGCATGAACTTGTTTCGAGATTCCTCCCTTTGGGCCCTGAACCATATGGGACAACTTGAGGCAGAAGAAGACGAACTTTTTTCAACGTCTCCGAATTGCGTGGAAACTCACCCACCCTCCTCTTTTCTCGTGAGGATTCCAGAATGCATGAACTTGTTTCGAGATTCCTCCGTTTGGGCCCTGAACCATTTGGGACAACTTGAGGCAGAAGAAGACGAACTTTTTTCAACGTCTCGGAATTGCTTGGAAACTCACCCAGCCTCCTCATTTCTCGTGAGGATTCCAGAATGCATGAACTTGTTTCGAGATTCCTCCGGTTGGGCCCTGAACCATTTGGGACAACTTGAGGCAAAAGAAGGCGAACTTTTTTCAACGTCTCGGAATTGGTTGGAAACACACCCACCCTCCTCATTTCTCGTGAGGAGTCCAGAATGCATGAACTTGTTTCGAGATTCCTCCGTTTGGGCTCTGAACCATTTGGGAAGACTTGAGGCAGAAGAAGACGAACTTTTTTCAACGACTCCGAATTGCGTGGAAACTCACCCACCCTCCTCATTTCTCGTGAGGATTCCAGAATGCATGAACTTGTTTCGAGATTCCTCCGTTTGGGCCCTGAACCATTTGGGACAACTTGAGGCAGAAGAAGACGAACTTTTTTCAACGTCTCGGAATTGCTTGGAAACTCACCCAGCCTCCTCATTTCTCGTGAGGATTCCAGAATGCATGAACTTGTTTCGAGATTCCTCCGGTTGGGCCCTGAACCATTTGGGACAACTTGAGGCAAAAGAAGACGAACTTTTTTCAACGTCTCGGAATTGGTTGGAAACACACCCACCCTCCTCATTTCTCGTGAGGATTCCAGAATGCATGAACTTGTTTCGAGATTCCTCCGTTTGGGCCCTGAACCATTTGGGACAACTTGAGGCAGAAGAAGACGAACTTTTTTCAACGACTCCGAATTGCGTGGAAACTCACCCACCCTCCTCATTTCTCGTGAGGATTCCAGAATGCATGAACTTGTTTCGAGATTCCTCCCTTTGGGCCCTGAACCATATGGGACAACTTGAGGCAGAAGAAGACGAACTTTTTTCAACGTCTCCGAATTGCGTGGAAACTCACCCACCCTCCTCTTTTCTCGTGAGGATTCCAGAATGCATGAACTTGTTTCGAGATTCCTCCGTTTGGGCCCTGAACCATTTGGGACAACTTGAGGCAGAAGAAGACGAACTTTTTTCAACGTCTCGGAATTGCTTGGAAACTCACCCAGCCTCCTCATTTCTCGTGAGGATTCCAGAATGCATGAACTTGTTTCGAGATTCCTCCGGTTGGGCCCTGAACCATTTGGGACAACTTGAGGCAAAAGAAGGCGAACTTTTTTCAACGTCTCGGAATTGGTTGGAAACACACCCACCCTCCTCATTTCTCGTGAGGAGTCCAGAATGCATGAACTTGTTTCGAGATTCCTCCGTTTGGGCTCTGAACCATTTGGGAAGACTTGAGGCAGAAGAAGACGAACTTTTTTCAACGACTCCGAATTGCATGGAAACTCACCCACCCTCCTCATTTCTCGTGAGGACTACAGAATGCACGAACTTGTTTCGAGATTCCTTCGTTTGGGACGAACCATTTGGGACAACTTGAGGCAGAAGAAGACGAACTTTTTTCAACGACTCCGAATTGCGTGGAAACTCACTCACCCTCCTCATTTCTCGTGAGGATTCCAGAATGCATGAACTTGTTTCGAGATTCCTCCGTTTGGGCCCTGAACCATTTGGGACAACTTGAGGCAGAAGTAGACGAAATTTTTTCAACGACTCCGAATTGCGTGGAAACTCACCCACCCTCCTCATTTCTCGTGAGGATTCCAGAATGCATGAACTTGTTTCGAGATTCCTCCCTTTGGGCCCTGAACCATATGGGACAACTTGAGGCAGAAGAAGACGAACTTTTTTCAACGTCTCCGAATTGCGTGGAAACTCACCCACCCTCCTCATTTCTCGTGAGGATTCCAGAATGCATGAACTTGTTTCGAGATTCCTCCGTTTGGGCCCTGAACCATATTGGACAACTTGAGCCAGAAGAAGACAGACTTTTTTGAACGTCTCGGAATTGGTTGGAAACTCACCCACCCTCCTCATTTCTCGTGAGGATTCCAGAATGCATGAACTTGTTTCGAGATTCCTCCGTTTGGGCCCTGAACCATTTGGGACAACTTGAGGCAGAAGAAGACGAACTTTTTTCAACGTCTCGGAATTGCTTGGAAACTCACCCACCCTCCTCATTTCTCGTGAGGATTCCAGAATGGATGAACTTGTTTTGAGATTCCTCCCTTTTGGCCCTGAACCATATGGGACAACTTGAGGCAGAAGAAGACGAACTTTTTTCAACGTCTCGGAATTGCTTGGAAACTCACCCACCCTCCTCATTTCTCGTGAGGATTCCAGAATGCATGAACTTGTTTCGAGATTCCTCCCTTTGGGCCCTGAACCATTTGGGACAACTTGAGGCAGAAGAAGACGAACTTTTTTCAACGTCTCGGAATTGCTTGGAAACTCACCCACCCTCCTCATTTCTCGTGAGGATTCCAGAATGCATGAACTTGTTTCGAGATTCCTCCGTTTGGGCCCTGAACCATTTGGGACAACTTGAGGCAGAAGAAGACGAACTTTTTTCAACGTCTCGGAATTGCTTGGAAACTCACCCACCCTCCTCATTTCTCGTGAAGATTCCAGAATGCATGAACTTGTTTCGAGATTCCTCCGGTTTGGCCCTGAACCATTTGGGACAACTTGAGGCACAAGAAGACGAACTTTTTTCAACGTCTCGGAATTGGTTGGAAACACACCCACCCTCCTCATTTCTCGTGAGGATTCCAGAATGCATGAACTTGTTTCGAGATTCCTCCGTTTGGGCCCTGAACCATATTGGACAACTTGAGCCAGAAGAAGACAGACTTTTTTGAACGTCTCAGAATTAGTTGGAAACTCACCCACCCTCCTCATTTCTCGTGAGGATTCCAGAATGCATGAACTTGTTTCGAGATTCCTCCGTTTGGGCCCTGAACCATTTGGGACAACTTGAGGCAGAAGAAGACGAACTTTTTTCAACGTCTCCGAATTGCGTGGAAACTCACCCACCCTCCTCATTTCTCGTGAGGATTCCAGAATGCATGAACTTGTTTCCAGATTCCTCCCTTTCGGCCCTGAACCATATGGGACAACTTGAGGCAGAAGAAGACGAACTTTTTTCAACGTCTCGGAATTGCTTAGAAACTCACCCACCCTCCTCATTTCTCGTGAGGATTCCAGAATGCAGGAACTTGTTTCGAGATTCCTCCCTTTTGGCCCTGAACCATATGGGACAACTTGAGGCAGAAGAAGACGAACTTTTTTCAACGACTCCGAATTGCGTGGAAACTCACCCACCCTCCTCATTTCTCGTGAGGATTCCAGAATGCATGAACTTTTTTCGAGATTCCTCCGTTTGGGCCCTGAACCATATGGGACAACTTGAGGCAGAAGAAGACGAACTTTTTTCAACGTCTCGGAATTGGTTGGAAACTCACCCACCCTCCTCATTTCTCGTGAGGATTCCAGAATGCATGAACTTGTTTCGAGATTCCTCCGTTTGGGCCCTGAACCATTTGGCAAGACTTGAGGCAGAAGAAAACGAACTTTTTTCAACGACTCCGAATTGCGTGGAAACTCACCCACCCTCCTCATTTCTCGTGAGGTTCCCAGAATGCATGAACTTGTTTCGAGATTCCTCCCTTTGGGCCCTGAACCATTTGGGACAACTTGAGGCAGAAGAAGACGAACTTTTTTCAACGTCTCGGAATTGCGTGGAAACTCACCCACCCTCCTCATTTCTCGTGAGGACTCCAGAATGCAAGAACTTGTTTCGAGATTCCTCCGTTTGGGCCCTGAACCACTTGGGACAACTTGAGGCAGAAGAAGACGAACTTTTTTCAACGTCTCCGAATTGCGTGGAAACTCACCCACCCTCCTCATTTCTCGTGAGGATTCCAGAATGCATGAACTTGTTTCCAGATTCCTCCCTTTCGGCCCTTAACCATATGGGACAACTTGAGGCAGAAGAAGACGAACTTTTTTCAACGTCTCGGAATTGCTTAGAAACTCACCCACCCTCCTCATTTCTCGTGAGGATTCCAGAATGCATGAACTTGTTTCGAGATTCCTCCGTTTGGGCCCTGAACCATATTGGACAACTTGAGCCAGAAGAAGACAGACTTTTTTGAACGTCTCGGAATTAGTTGGAAACTCACCCACCCTCCTCATTTCTCGTGAGGATTCCAGAATGCATGAACTTGTTTCGAGATTCCTCCGTTTGGGCCCTGAACCATTTGGGACAACTTGAGGCAGAAGAAGACGAACTTTTTTCAACGTCTCCGAATTGCGTGGAAACTCACCCACCCTCCTCATTTCTCGTGAGGATTCCAGAATGCATGAACTTGTTTCCAGATTCCTCCCTTTCGGCCCTGAACCATATGGGACAACTTGAGGCAGAAGAAGACGAACTTTTTTCAACGTCTCGGAATTGCTTAGAAACTCACCCACCCTCCTCATTTCTCGTGAGGATTCCAGAATGCAGGAACTTGTTTCGAGATTCCTCCCTTTTGGCCCTGAACCATATGGGACAACTTGAGGCAGAAGAAGACGAACTTTTTTCAACGACTCCGAATTGCGTGGAAACTCACCCACCCTCCTCATTTCTCGTGAGGATTCCAGAATGCATGAACTTTTTTCGAGATTCCTCCGTTTGGGCCCTGAACCATATGGGACAACTTGAGGCAGAAGAAGACGATCTTTTTTCAACGTCTCGGAATTGGTTGGAAACTCACCCACCCTCCTCATTTCTCGTGAGGATTCCAGAATGCATGAACTTGTTTCGAGATTCCTCCGTTTGGGCCCTGAACCATTTGGGACAACTTGAGGCAGAAGAAGACGAACTTTTTTCAACGACTCCGAATTGCGTGGAAACTCACCCACCCTCCTCATTTCTCGTGAGGATTCCAGAATGCATGAACTTGTTTCGAGATTCCTCCCTTTGGGCCCTGAACCATATGGGACAACTTGAGGCAGAAGAAGACGAACTTTTTTCAACGTCTCCGAATTGCGTGGAAACTCACCCACCCTCCTCTTTTCTCGTGAGGATTCCAGAATGCATGAACTTGTTTCGAGATTCCTCCGTTTGGGCCCTGAACCATTTGGGACAACTTGAGGCAGAAGAAGACGAACTTTTTTCAACGTCTCGGAATTGCTTGGAAACTCACCCAGCCTCCTCATTTCTCGTGAGGATTCCAGAATGCATGAACTTGTTTCGAGATTCCTCCGGTTGGGCCCTGAACCATTTGGGACAACTTGAGGCAAAAGAAGACGAACTTTTTTCAACGTCTCGGAATTGGTTGGAAACACACCCACCCTCCTCATTTCTCGTGAGGATTCCAGAATGCATGAACTTGTTTCGAGATTCCTCCGTTTGGGCCCTGAACCATTTGGGACAACTTGAGGCAGAAGAAGACGAACTTTTTTCAACGACTCCGAATTGCGTGGAAACTCACCCACCCTCCTCATTTCTCGTGAGGATTCCAGAATGCATGAACTTGTTTCGAGATTCCTCCCTTTGGGCCCTGAACCATATGGGACAACTTGAGGCAGAAGAAGACGAACTTTTTTCAACGTCTCCGAATTGCGTGGAAACTCACCCACCCTCCTCTTTTCTCGTGAGGATTCCAGAATGCATGAACTTGTTTCCAGATTCCTCCGTTTGGGCCCTGAACCATTTGGGACAACTTGAGGCAGAAGAAGACGAACTTTTTTCAACGTCTCGGAATTGCTTGGAAACTCACCCAGCCTCCTCATTTCTCGTGAGGATTCCAGAATGCATGAACTTGTTTCGAGATTCCTCCGGTTGGGCCCTGAACCATTTGGGACAACTTGAGGCAAAAGAAGACGAACTTTTTTCAACGTCTCGGAATTGGTTGGAAACACACCCACCCTCCTCATTTCTCGTGAGGATTCCAGAATGCATGAACTTGTTTCGAGATTCCTCCGTTTGGGCTCTGAACCATTTGGGAAGACTTGAGGCAGAAGAAGACGAACTTTTTTCAACGACTCCGAATTGCGTGGAAACTCACCCACCCTCCTCATTTCTCGTGAGGACTACAGAATGCACGAACTTGTTTCGAGATTCCTTCGTTTGGGACGAACCATTTGGGACAACTTGAGGCAGAAGAAGACGAACTTTTTTCAACGACTCCGAATTGCGTGGAAACTCACTCACCCTCCTCATTTCTCGTGAGGATTCCAGAATGCATGAACTTGTTTCGAGATTCCTCCGTTTGGGCCCTGAACCATTTGGGACAACTTGAGGCAGAAGAAGACGAAATTTTTTCAACGACTCCGAATTGCGTGGAAACTCACCCACCCTCCTCATTTCTCGTGAGGATTCCAGAATGCATGAACTTGTTTCGAGATTCCTCCCTTTGGGCCCTGAACCATTTGGGACAACTTGAGGCAGAAGAAGACGAACTTTTTTCAACGTCTCCGAATTGCGTGGAAACTCACCCACCCTCCTCATTTCTCGTGAGGATTCCAGAATGCATGAACTTGTTTCGAGATTCCTCCGTTTGGGCCCTGAACCATATTGGACAACTTGAGCCAGAAGAAGACAGACTTTTTTGAACGTCTCGGAATTGGTTGGAAACTCACCCACCCTCCTCATTTCTCGTGAGGATTCCAGAATGCATGAACTTGTTTCGAGATTCCTCCGTTTGGGCCCTGAACCATTTGGGACAACTTGAGGCAGAAGAAGACGAACTTTTTTCAACGTCTCCGAATTGCGTGGAAACTCACCCACCCTCCTCATTTCTCGTGAGGATTCCAGAATGCATGAACTTGTTTCGAGATTCCTCCCTTTGGGCCCTGAACCATATGGGACAACTTGAGGCAGAAGAAGACGAACTTTTTTCAACGTCTCGGAATTGCTTAGAAACTCACCCACCCTCCTCATTTCTCGTGAGGATTCCAGAATGCAGGAACTTGTTTCGAGATTCCTCCCTTTTGGCCCTGAACCATATGGGACAACTTGAGGCAGAAGAAGACGAACTTTTTTCAACGACTCCGAATTGCGTGGAAACTCACCCACCCTCCTCATTTCTCGTGAGGATTCCAGAATGCATGAACTTTTTTCGAGATTCCTCCGTTTGGCCCTGAACCATATGGGACAACTTGAGGCAGAAGAAGACGAACTTTTTTCAACGTCTCGGAATTGGTTGGAAACTCACCCACCCTCCTCATTTCTCGTGAGGATTCCAGAATGCATGAACTTGTTTAGAGATTCCTCCGTTTGGGCCCTGAACCATTTGGCAAGACTTGAGGCAGAAGAAAACGAACTTTTTTCAACGACTCCGAATTGCGTGGAAACTCACCCACCCTCCTCATTTCTCGTGAGGTTTCCAGAATGCATGAACTTGTTTCGAGATTCCTCCCTTTGGGCCCTGAACCATTTGGGACAACTTGAGGCAGAAGAAGACGAACTTTTTTCAACGTCTCGGAATTGCGTGGAAACTCACCCACCCTCCTCATTTCTCGTGAGGACTCCAGAATGCAAGAACTTGTTTCGAGATTCCTCCGTTTGGGCCCTGAACCACTTGGGACAACTTGAGGCAGAAGAAGACGAACTTTTTTCAACGACTCCGAATTGCGTGGAAACTCACCCACCCTCCTCATTTCTCGTGAGGATTCCAGAATGCATGAACTTGTTTCGAGATTCCTCCCTTTGGGCCCTGAACCATATGGGACAACTTGAGGCAGAAGAAGACGAACTTTTTTCAACGTCTCCGAATTGCGTGGAAACTCACCCACCCTCCTCTTTTCTCGTGAGGATTCCAGAATGCATGAACTTGTTTCGAGATTCCTCCGGTTGGGCCCTGAACCATTTGGGACAACTTGAGGCAGAAGAAGACGAACTTTTTTCAACGTCTCGGAATTGCTTGGAAACTCACCCAGCCTCCTTATTTCTCGTGAGGATTCCAGAATGCATGAACTTGTTTCGAGATTCCTCCGGTTGGGCCCTGAACCATTTGGGACAACTTGAGGCAAAAGAAGACGAACTTTTTTCAACGTCTCGGAATTGGTTGGAAACACACCCACCCTCCTCATTTCTCGTGAGGATTCCAGAATGCATGAACTTGTTTCGAGATTCCTCCGTTTGGGCTCTGAACCATTTGGGAAGACTTGAGGCAGAAGAAGACGAACTTTTTTCAACGACTCCGAATTGCGTGGAAACTCACCCACCCTCCTCATTTCTCGTGAGGACTACAGAATGCACGAACTTGTTTCGAGATTCCTTCGTTTGGGACTTGAACCATTTGGGACAACTTGAGGCAGAAGAAGACGAACTTTTTTCAACGACTCCGAATTGCGTGGAAACTCACTCACCCTCCTCATTTCTCGTGAGGATTCCAGAATGCATGAACTTGTTTCGAGATTCCTCCGTTTGGGCCCTGAACCATTTGGGACAACTTGAGGTAGAAGAAGACGAAATTTTTTCAACGAATCCGAATTGCGCGGAAACTCACCCACCCTCCTCATTTCTCGTGAGGATTCCAGAATGCATGAACTTGTTTCGAGATTCCTCCCTTTGGGCCCTGAACCATATGGGAGAACTTGAGGCAGAAGAAGACGAACTTTTTTCAACGTCTCCGAATTGCGTGGAAACTCACCTACCCTCCTCATTTCTCGTGAGGATTCCAGAATGCATGAACTTGTTTCGAGATTCCTCCCTTTGGGCCCTGAACCATTTGGGACAACTTGAGGCAGAAGAAGACGAACTTTTTTGAACGTCTCGGAATTGCTTGGAAACTCACCCACCCTCCTCATTTCTCGTGAGGATTCCAGAATGCATGAACTTGTTTCCAGATTCCTCCGTTTGGGCCCTGAACCATTTGGGACAACTTGAGGCAGAAGAAGACGAACTTTTTTCAACGTCTCGGAATTGCTTGGAAACTCACCCACCCTCCTCATTTCTCGTGAGGATTCCAGAATGCATGAACTTGTTTCGAGATTCCTCCGTTTGGGCCCTGAACCATTTGGCAAGACTTGAGGCAGAAGAAAACGAACTTTTTTCAACGACTCCGAATTGCGTGGAAACTCACCCACCCTCCTCATTTCTCGTGAGGTTTCCAGAATGCATGAACTTGTTTCGAGATTCCTCCCTTTGGGCCCTGAACCATTTGGGACAACTTGAGGCAGAAGAAGACGAACTTTTTTCAACGTCTCCGAATTGCGTGGAAACTCACCCACCCTCCTCATTTCTCGTGAGGACTCCAGAATGCAAGAACTTGTTTCGAGATTCCTCCGTTTGGGCCCTGAACCACTTGGGACAACTTGAGGCAGAAGAAGACGAACTTTTTTCAACGTCTCCGAATTGCGTGGAAACTCACCCACCCTCCTCATTTCTCGTGAGGATTCCAGAATGCATGAACTTGTTTCGAGATTCCTCCGTTTGGGCCCTGAACCATATTGGACAACTTGAGCCAGAAGAAGACAGACTTTTTTGAACGTCTCGGAATTGGTTGGAAACTCACCCACCCTCCTCATTTCTCGTGAGGATTCCAGAATGCATGAACTTGTTTCGAGATTCCTCCGTTTGGGCCCTGAACCATTTGGGACAACTTGAGGCAGAAGAAGACGAACTTTTTTCAACGTCTCCGAATTGCGTGGAAACTCACCCACCCTCCTCATTTCTCGTGAGGATTCCAGAATGCATGAACTTGTTTCCAGATTCCTCCCTTTCGGCCCTGAACCATATGGGACAACTTGAGGCAGAAGAAGACGAACTTTTTTCAACGACTCCGAATTGCGTGGAAACTCACCCACCCTCCTCATTTCTCGTGAGGATTCCAGAATGCATGAACTTTTTTCGAGATTCCTCCGTTTGGGCCCTGAACCATATGGGACAACTTGAGGCAGAAGAAGACGAACTTTTTTCAACGTCTCGGAATTGGTTGGAAACTCACCCACCCTCCTCATTTCTCGTGAGGATTCCAGAATGCATGAACTTGTTTCGAGATTCCTCCCTTTGGGCCCTGAACCATATGGGACAACTTGAGGCAGAAGAAGACGAACTTTTTTCAACGTCTCCGAATTGCGTGGAAACTCACCCACCCTCCTCTTTTCTCGTGAGGATTCCAGAATGCATGAACTTGTTTCGAGATTCCTCCCTTTGGGCCCTGAACCATATGGGACAACTTGAGGCAGAAGAAGACGAACTTTTTTCAACGTCTCGGAATTGCGTGGAAACTCACCCACCCTCCTCATTTCTCGTGAGGACTCCAGAATGCAAGAACTTGTTTCGAGATTCCTCCGTTTGGGCCCTGAACCACTTGGGACAACTTGAGGCAGAAGAAGACGAACTTTTTTCAACGACTCCGAATTGCGTGGAAACTCACCCACCCTCGTCATTTCTCGTGAGGATTCCAGAATGCATGAACTTGTTTCGAGATTCCTCCCTTTGGGCCCTGAACCATATGGGACAACTTGAGGCAGAAGAAGACGAACTTTTTTCAACGTCTCCGAATTGCGTGGAAACTCACCCACCCTCCTCTTTTCTCGTGAGGATTCCAGAATGCATGAACTTGTTTCGAGATTCCTCCGGTTGGGCCCTGAACCATTTGGGACAACTTGAGGCAGAAGAAGACGAACTTTTTTCAACGTCTCGGAATTGCTTGGAAACTCACCCAGCCTCCTCATTTCTCGTGAGGATTCCAGAATGCATGAACTTGTTTCGAGATTCCTCCGGTTGGGCCCTGAACCATTTGGGACAACTTGAGGCAAAAGAAGACGAACTTTTTTCAACGTCTCGGAATTGGTTGGAAACACACCCACCCTCCTCATTTCTCGTGAGGATTCCAGAATGCATGAACTTGTTTCGAGATTCCTCCGTTTGGGCTCTGAACCATTTGGGAAGACTTGAGGCAGAAGAAGACGAACTTTTTTCAACGACACCGAATTGCGTGGAAACTCACCCACCCTCCTCATTTCTCGTGAGGACTACAGAATGCACGAACTTGTTTCGAGATTCCTTCGTTTGGGACTTGAACCATTTGGGACAACTTGAGGCAGAAGAAGACGAACTTTTTTCAACGACTCCGAATTGCGTGGAAACTCACTCACCCTCCTCATTTCTCGTGAGGATTCCAGAATGCATGAACTTGTTTCGAGATTCCTCCGTTTGGGCCCTGAACCATTTGGGACAACTTGAGGTAGAAGAAGACGAAATTTTTTCAACGACTCCGAATTGCGTGGAAACTCACCCACCCTCCTCATTTCTCGTGAGGATTCCAGAATGCATGAACTTGTTTCCAGATTCCTCCGTTTGGGCCCTGAACCATTTGGGACAACTTGAGGCAGAAGAAGACGAACTTTTTTCAACGTCTCGGAATTGCTTGGAAACTCACCCACCCTCCTCATTTCTCGTGAGGATTCCAGAATGCATGAACTTGTTTCGAGATTCCTCCGTTTGGGCCCTGAACCATTTGGCAAGACTTGAGGCAGAAGAAAACGAACTTTTTTCAACGACTCCGAATTGCGTGGAAACTCACCCACCCTCCTCATTTCTCGTGAGGTTTCCAGAATGCATGAACTTGTTTCGAGATTCCTCCCTTTGGGCCCTGAACCATTTGGGACAACTTGAGGCAGAAGAAGACGAACTTTTTTCAACGTCTCGGAATTGCGTGGAAACTCACCCACCCTCCTCATTTCTCGTGAGGTTTCCAGAATGCATGAACTTGTTTCGAGATTCCTCCCTTTGGGCCCTGAACCATTTGGGACAACTTGAGGCAGAAGAAGACGAACTTTTTTCAACGTCTCGGAATTGCGTGGAAACTCACCCACCCTCCTCATTTCTCGTGAGGACTCCAGAATGCAAGAACTTGTTTCGAGATTCCTCCGTTTGGGCCCTGAACCACTTGGGACAACTTGAGGCAGAAGAAGACGAACTTTTTTCAACGTCTCCGAATTGCGTGGAAACTCACCCACCCTCCTCATTTCTCGTGAGGATTCCAGAATGCATGAACTTGTTTCCAGATTCCTCCCTTTCGGCCCTTAACCATATGGGACAACTTGAGGCAGAAGAAGACGAACTTTTTTCAACGTCTCGGAATTGCTTAGAAACTCACCCACCCTCCTCATTTCTCGTGAGGATTCCAGAATGCATGAACTTGTTTCGAGATTCCTCCGTTTGGGCCCTGAACCATATTGGACAACTTGAGCCAGAAGAAGACAGACTTTTTTGAACGTCTCGGAATTAGTTGGAAACTCACCCACCCTCCTCATTTCTCGTGAGGATTCCAGAATGCATGAACTTGTTTCGAGATTCCTCCCTTTGGGCCCTGAACCATTTGGGACAACTTGAGGCAGAAGAAGATGAACTTTTTTCAACGACTCCGAATTGCGTGGAAACTCACCCACCCTCCTCATTTCTCGTGAGGATTCCAGAATGCATGAACTTGTTTCGAGATTCCTCCCTTTGGGCCCTGAACCATATGGGACAACTTGAGGCAGAAGAAGACGAACTTTTTTCAACGTCTCCGAATTGCGTGGAAACTCACCCACCCTCCTCTTTTCTCGTGAGGATTCCAGAATGCATGAACTTGTTTCGAGATTCCTCCCTTTGGGCCCTGAACCATATGGGACAACTTGAGGCAGAAGAAGACGAACTTTTTTCAACGTCTCGGAATTGCGTGGAAACTCACCCACCCTCCTCATTTCTCGTGAGGACTCCAGAATGCAAGAACTTGTTTCGAGATTCCTCCGTTTGGGCCCTGAACCACTTGGGACAACTTGAGGCAGAAGAAGACGAACTTTTTTCAACGACTCCGAATTGCGTGGAAACTCACCCACCCTCCTCATTTCTCGTGAGGATTCCAGAATGCATGAACTTGTTTCGAGATTCCTCCCTTTGGGCCCTGAACCATATGGGACAACTTGAGGCAGAAGAAGACGAACTTTTTTCAACGTCTCCGAATTGCGTGGAAACTCACCCACCCTCCTCTTTTCTCGTGAGGATTCCAGAATGCATGAACTTGTTTCGAGATTCCTCCGGTTGGGCCCTGAACCATTTGGGACAACTTGAGGCAGAAGAAGACGAACTTTTTTCAACGTCTCGGAATTGCTTGGAAACTCACCCAGCCTCCTCATTTCTCGTGAGGATTCCAGAATGCATGAACTTGTTTCGAGATTCCTCCGGTTGGGCCCTGAACCATTTGGGACAACTTGAGGCAAAAGAAGACGAACTTTTTTCAACGTCTCGGAATTGGTTGGAAACACACCCACCCTCCTCATTTCTCGTGAGGATTCCAGAATGCATGAACTTGTTTCGAGATTCCTCCGTTTGGGCTCTGAACCATTTGGGAAGACTTGAGGCAGAAGAAGACGAACTTTTTTCAACGACACCGAATTGCGTGGAAACTCACCCACCCTCCTCATTTCTCGTGAGGACTACAGAATGCACGAACTTGTTTCGAGATTCCTTCGTTTGGGACTTGAACCATTTGGGACAACTTGAGGCAGAAGAAGACGAACTTTTTTCAACGACTCCGAATTGCGTGGAAACTCACTCACCCTCCTCATTTCTCGTGAGGATTCCAGAATGCATGAACTTGTTTCGAGATTCCTCCGTTTGGGCCCTGAACCATTTGGGACAACTTGAGGTAGAAGAAGACGAAATTTTTTCAACGACTCCGAATTGCGTGGAAACTCACCCACCCTCCTCATTTCTCGTGAGGATTCCAGAATGCATGAACTTGTTTCCAGATTCCTCCGTTTGGGCCCTGAACCATTTGGGACAACTTGAGGCAGAAGAAGACGAACTTTTTTCAACGTCTCGGAATTGCTTGGAAACTCACCCACCCTCCTCATTTCTCGTGAGGATTCCAGAATGCATGAACTTGTTTCGAGATTCCTCCGTTTGGGCCCTGAACCATTTGGCAAGACTTGAGGCAGAAGAAAACGAACTTTTTTCAACGACTCTGAATTGCGTGGAAACTCACCCACCCTCCTCATTTCTCGTGAGGTTTCCAGAATGCATGAACTTGTTTCGAGATTCCTCCCTTTGGGCCCTGAACCATTTGGGACAACTTGAGGCAGAAGAAGACGAACTTTTTTCAACGTCTCGGAATTGCGTGGAAACTCACCCACCCTCCTCATTTCTCGTGAGGTTTCCAGAATGCATGAACTTGTTTCGAGATTCCTCCCTTTGGGCCCTGAACCATTTGGGACAACTTGAGGCAGAAGAAGACGAACTTTTTTCAACGTCTCGGAATTGCGTGGAAACTCACCCACCCTCCTCATTTCTCGTGAGGACTCCAGAATGCAAGAACTTGTTTCGAGATTCCTCCGTTTGGGCCCTGAACCACTTGGGACAACTTGAGGCAGAAGAAGACGAACTTTTTTCAACGTCTCCGAATTGCGTGGAAACTCACCCACCCTCCTCATTTCTCGTGAGGATTCCAGAATGCATGAACTTGTTTCCAGATTCCTCCCTTTCGGCCCTTAACCATATGGGACAACTTGAGGCAGAAGAAGACGAACTTTTTTCAACGTCTCGGAATTGCTTAGAAACTCACCCACCCTCCTCATTTCTCGTGAGGATTCCAGAATGCATGAACTTGTTTCGAGATTCCTCCGTTTGGGCCCTGAACCATATTGGACAACTTGAGCCAGAAGAAGACAGACTTTTTTGAACGTCTCGGAATTAGTTGGAAACTCACCCAGCCTCCTCATTTCTCGTGAGGATTCCAGAATGCATGAACTTGTTTCGAGATTCCTCCCTTTGGGCCCTGAACCATTTGGGACAACTTGAGGCAGAAGAAGACGAACTTTTTTCAACGACTCCGAATTGCGTGGAAACTCACCCACCCTCCTCATTTCTCGTGAGGATTCCAGAATGCATGAACTTGTTTCGAGATTCCTCCCTTTGGGCCCTGAACCATATGGGACAACTTGAGGCAGAAGAAGACGAACTTTTTTCAACGTCTCCGAATTGCGTGGAAACTCACCCACCCTCCTCTTTTCTCGTGAGGATTCCAGAATGCATGAACTTGTTTCGAGATTCCTCCCTTTGGGCCCTGAACCATATGGGACAACTTGAGGCAGAAGAAGACGAACTTTTTTCAACGTCTCGGAATTGCGTGGAAACTCACCCACCCTCCTCATTTCTCGTGAGGACTCCAGAATGCAAGAACTTGTTTCGAGATTCCTCCGTTTGGGCCCTGAACCACTTGGGACAACTTGAGGCAGAAGAAGACGAACTTTTTTCAACGACTCCGAATTGCGTGGAAACTCACCCACCCTCCTCATTTCTCGTGAGGATTCCAGAATGCATGAACTTGTTTCGAGATTCCTCCCTTTGGGCCCTGAACCATATGGGACAACTTGAGGCAGAAGAAGACGAACTTTTTTCAACGTCTCCGAATTGCGTGGAAACTCACCCACCCTCCTCTTTTCTCGTGAGGATTCCAGAATGCATGAACTTGTTTCGAGATTCCTCCGGTTAAGCCCTGAACCATTTGGGACAACTTGAGGCAGAAGAAGACGAACTTTTTTCAACGTCTCGGAATTGCTTGGAAACTCACCCAGCCTCCTCATTTCTCGTGAGGATTCCAGAATGCATGAACTTGTTTCGAGATTCCTCCGGTTGGGCCCTGAACCATTTGGGACAACTTGAGGCAAAAGAAGACGAACTTTTTTCAACGACTCCGAATTGCGTGGAAACTCACTCACCCTCCTCATTTCTCGTGAGGATTCCAGAATGCATGAACTTGTTTTGAGATTCCTCCGTTTGGGCCCTGAACCATTTGGGACAACTTGAGGTAGAAGAAGACGAAATTTTTTCAACGACTCCGAATTGCGTGGAAACTCACCCACCCTCCTCATTTCTCGTGAGGATTCCAGAATGCATGAACTTATTTCGAGATTCCTCCCTTTGGGCCCTGAACCATATGGGACAACTTGAGGCAGAAGAAGACGAACTTTTTTCAACGTCTCCGAATTGCGTGGAAACTCACCTACCCTCCTCATTTCTCGTGAGGATTCCAGAATGCATGAACTTGTTTCGAGATTCCTCCCTTTGGGCCCTGAACCATTTGGGACAACTTGAGGCAGAAGAAGACGAACTTTTTTCAACGTCTCGGAATTGCTTGGAAACTCACCCACCCTCCTCATTTCTTGTGAGGATTCCAGAATGCATGAACTTGTTTCCAGATTCCTCCGTTTGGGCCCTGAACCATTTGGGACAACTTGAGGCAGAAGAAGACGAACTTTTTTCAACGTCTCGGAATTGCTTGGAAACTCACCCACCCTCCTCATTTCTCGTGAGGATTCCAGAATGCATGAACTTGTTTCGAGATTCCTCCGTTTGGGCCCTGAACCATTTGGCAAGACTTGAGGCAGAAGAAAACGAACTTTTTTCAACGACTCCGAATTGCGTGGAAACTCACCCACCCTCCTCATTTCTCGTGAGGTTTCCAGAATGCATGAACTTGTTTCGAGATTCCTCCCTTTGGGCCCTGAACCATTTGGGACAACTTGAGGCAGAAGAAGACGAACTTTTTTCAACGTCTCGGAATTGCGTGGAAACTCACCCACCCTCCTCATTTCTCGTGAGGACTCCAGAATGCAAGAACTTGTTTCGAGATTCCTCCGTTTGGGCCCTGAACCACTTGGGACAACTTGAGGCAGAAGAAGACGAACTTTTTTCAACGTCTCCGAATTGCGTGGAAACTCACCCACCCTCCTCATTTCTCGTGGGGATTCCAGAATGCATGAACTTGTTTCCAGATTCCTCCCTTTCGGCCCTTAACCATATGGGACAACTTGAGGCAGAAGAAGACGAACTTTTTTCAACGTCTCGGAATTGCTTGGAAACTCACCCACCCTCCTCATTTCTCGTGAGGATTCCAGAATGCATGAACTTGTTTCGAGATTCCTCCGTTTGGGCCCTGAACCATATTGGACAACTTGAGCCAGAAGAAGACAGACTTTTTTGAACGTCTCGGAATTAGTTGGAAACTCACCCACCCTCCTCATTTCTCGTGAGGATTCCAGAATGCATGAACTTGTTTCGAGATTCCTCCGTTTGGGCCCTGAACCATTTGGGACAACTTGAGGCAGAAGAAGACGAACTTTTTTCAACGTCTCCGAATTGCGTGGAAACTCACCCACCCTCCTCATTTCTCGTGAGGATTCCAGAATGCATGAACTTGTTTCCAGATTCCTCCCTTTCGGCCCTGAACCATATGGGACAACTTGAGGCAGAAGAAGACGAACTTTTTTCAACGTCTCGGAATTGCTTAGAAACTCACCCACCCTCCTCATTTCTCGTGAGGATTCCAGAATGCATGAACTTGTTTCGAGATTCCTCCCTTTTGGCCCTGAACCATATGGGACAACTTGAGGCAGAAGAAGACGAACTTTTTTCAACGACTCCGAATTGCGTGGAAACTCACCCACCCTCCTCATTTCTCGTGAGGATTCCAGAATGCATGAACTTTTTTCGAGATTCCTCCGTTTGGGCCCTGAACCATATGGGACAACTTGAGGCAGAAGAAGACGAACTTTTTTCAACGTCTCGGAATTGGTTGGAAACTCACCCACCCTCCTCATTTCTCGTGAGGATTCCAGAATGCATGAACTTGTTTCGAGATTCCTCCGTTTGGGCCCTGAACCATTTGGGACAACTTGAGGCAGAAGAAGACGAACTTTTTTCAACGACTCCGAATTGCGTGGAAACTCACCCACCCTCCTCATTTCTCGTGAGGATTCCAGAATGCATGAACTTGTTTCGAGATTCCTCCCTTTGGGCCCCTAACCATATGGGACAACTTGAGGCAGAAGAAGACGAACTTTTTTCAACGTCTCCGAATTGCGTGGAAACTCACCCACCCTCCTCTTTTCTCGTGAGGATTCCAGAATGCATGAACTTGTTTCGAGATTCCTCCGTTTGGGCCCTGAACCATTTGGGACAACTTGAGGCAGAAGAAGACGAACTTTTTTCAACGTCTCCGAATTGCGTGGAAACTCACCCACCCTCCTCATTTCTCGTGAGGATTCCAGAATGCATTAACTTGTTTCCAGATTCCTCCCTTTCGGCCCTGAACCATATGGGACAACTTGAGGCAGAAGAAGACGAACTTTTTTCAACGTCTCGGAATTGCTTAGAAACTCACCCACCCTCCTCTTTTCTCGTGAGGATTCCAGAATGCATGAACTTCTTTCGAGATTCCTCCGTTTGGGCCCTGAACCATTTGGGACAACTTGAGGCAGAAGAAGACGAACTTTTTTCAACGACTCCGAATTGCGTGGAAACTCACCCACCCTCCTCATTTCTCGTGAGGATTCCAGAATGCATGAACTTGTTTCGAGATTCCTCCCTTTGGGCCCTGAACCATATGGGACAACTTGAGGCAGAAGAAGACGAACTTTTTTCAACGTCTCCGAATTGCGTGGAAACTCACCCACCCTCCTCTTTTCTCGTGAGGATTCCAGAATGCATGAACTTGTTTCGAGATTCCTCCGTTTGGGCCCTGAACCATTTGGGACAACTTGAGGCAGAAGAAGACGAACTTTTTTCAACGTCTCGGAATTGCTTGGAAACTCACCCAGCCTCCTCATTTCTCGTGAGGATTCCAGAATGCATGAACTTGTTTCGAGATTCCTCCGATTGGGCCCTGAACCATTTGGGACAACTTGAGGCAAAAGAAGACGAACTTTTTTCAACGTCTCGGAATTGGTTGGAAACACACCCACCCTCCTCATTTCTCGTGAGGATTCCAGAATGCATGAACTTGTTTCGAGATTCCTCCGTTTGGGCTCTGAACCATTTGGGAAGACTTGAGGCAGAAGAAGACGAACTTTTTTCAACGACTCCGAATTGCGTGGAAACTCACCCACCCTCCTCATTTCTCGTGAGGACTACAGAATGCACGAACTTGTTTCGAGATTCCTTCGTTTGGGACGAACCATTTGGGACAACTTGAGGCAGAAGAAGACGAACTTTTTTCAACGACTCCGAATTGCGTGGAAACTCACTCACCCTCCTCATTTCTCGTGAGGATTCCAGAATGCATGAACTTGTTTCGAGATTCCTCCGTTTGGGCCCTGAACCATTTGGGACAACTTGAGGCAGAAGAAGACGAAATTTTTTCAACGACTCCGAATTGCGTGGAAACTCACCCACCCTCCTCATTTCTCGTGAGGACTACAGAATGCACGAACTTGTTTCGAGATTCCTTCGTTTGGGACTTGAACCATTTGGGACAACTTGAGGCAGAAGAAGACGAACTTTTTTCAACGACTCCGAATTGCGTGGAAACTCACTCACCCTCCTCATTTCTCGTGAGGATTCCAGAATGCATGAACTTGTTTTGAGATTCCTCCGTTTGGGCCCTGAACCATTTGGGACAACTTGAGGTAGAAGAAGACGAAATTTTTTCAACGACTCCGAATTGCGTGGAAACTCACCCACCCTCCTCATTTCTCGTGAGGATTCCAGAATGCATGAACTTATTTCGAGATTCCTCCCTTTGGGCCCTGAACCATATGGGACAACTTGAGGCAGAAGAAGACGAACTTTTTTCAACGTCTCCGAATTGCGTGGAAACTCACCTACCCTCCTCATTTCTCGTGAGGATTCCAGAATGCATGAACTTGTTTCGAGATTCCTCCCTTTGGGCCCTGAACCATTTGGGACAACTTGAGGCAGAAGAAGACGAACTTTTTTCAACGTCTCGGAATTGCTTGGAAACTCACCCACCCTCCTCATTTCTCGTGAGGATTCCAGAATGCATGAACTTGTTTCCAGATTCCTCCGTTTGGGCCCTGAACCATTTGGGGCAACTTGAGGCAGAAGAAGACGAACTTTTTTCAACGTCTCGGAATTGCTTGGAAACTCACCCACCCTCCTCATTTCTCGTGAGGATTCCAGAATGCATGAACTTGTTTCGAGATTCCTCCGTTTGGGCCCTGAACCATTTGGCAAGACTTGAGGCAGAAGAAAACGAACTTTTTTCAACGACTCCGAATTGCGTGGAAACTCACCCACCCTCCTCATTTCTCGTGAGGTTTCCAGAATGCATGAACTTGTTTCGAGATTCCTCCCTTTGGGCCCTGAACCATTTGGGACAACTTGAGGCAGAAGAAGACGAACTTTTTTCAACGTCTCGGAATTGCGTGGAAACTCGTCCACCCTCCTCATTTCTCGTGAGGACTCCAGAATGCAAGAACTTGTTTCGAGATTCCTCCGTTTGGGCCCTGAACCACTTGGGACAACTTGAGGCAGAAGAAGACGAACTTTTTTCAACGTCTCCGAATTGCGTGGAAACTCACCCACCCTCCTCATTTCTCGTGGGGATTCCAGAATGCATGAACTTGTTTCCAGATTCCTCCCTTTCGGCCCTTAACCATATGGGACAACTTGAGGCAGAAGAAGACGAACTTTTTTCAACGTCTCGGAATTGCTTGGAAACTCACCCACCCTCCTCATTTCTCGTGAGGATTCCAGAATGCATGAACTTGTTTCGAGATTCCTCCGTTTGGGCCCTGAACCATATTGGACAACTTGAGCCAGAAGAAGACAGACTTTTTTGAACGTCTCGGAATTAGTTGGAAACTCACCCACCCTCCTCATTTCTCGTGAGGATTCCAGAATGCATGAACTTGTTTCGAGATTCCTCCGTTTGGGCCCTGAACCATTTGGGACAACTTGAGGCAGAAGAAGACGAACTTTTTTCAACGTCTCCGAATTGCGTGGAAACTCACCCACCCTCCTCATTTCTCGTGAGGATTCCAGAATGCATGAACTTGTTTCCAGATTCCTCCCTTTCGGCCCTGAACCATATGGGACAACTTGAGGCAGAAGAAGACGAACTTTTTTCAACGTCTCGGAATTGCTTAGAAACTCACCCACCCTCCTCATTTCTCGTGAGGATTCCAGAATGCATGAACTTGTTTCGAGATTCCTCCCTTTTGGCCCTGAACCATATGGGACAACTTGAGGCAGAAGAAGACGAACTTTTTTCAACGACTCCGAATTGCGTGGAAACTCACCCACCCTCCTCATTTCTCGTGAGGATTCCAGAATGCATGAACTTTTTTCGAGATTCCTCCGTTTGGGCCCTGAACCATATGGGACAACTTGAGGCAGAAGAAGACGAACTTTTTTCAACGTCTCGGAATTGGTTGGAAACTCACCCACCCTCCTCATTTCTCGTGAGGATTCCAGAATGCATGAACTTGTTTCGAGATTCCTCCGTTTGGGCCCTGAACCATTTGGGACAACTTGAGGCAGAAGAAGACGAACTTTTTTCAACGACTCCGAATTGCGTGGAAACTCACCCACCCTCCTCATTTCTCGTGAGGATTCCAGAATGCATGAACTTGTTTCGAGATTCCTCCCTTTGGGCCCCTAACCATATGGGACAACTTGAGGCAGAAGAAGACGAACTTTTTTCAACGTCTCCGAATTGCGTGGAAACTCACCCACCCTCCTCTTTTCTCGTGAGGATTCCAGAATGCATGAACTTGTTTCGAGATTCCTCCGTTTGGGCCCTGAACCATTTGGGACAACTTGAGGCAGAAGAAGACGAACTTTTTTCAACGTCTCCGAATTGCGTGGAAACTCACCCACCCTCCTCATTTCTCGTGAGGATTCCAGAATGCATGAACTTGTTTCCAGATTCCTCCCTTTCGGCCCTGAACCATATGGGACAACTTGAGGCAGAAGAAGACGAACTTTTTTCAACGTCTCGGAATTGCTTAGAAACTCACCCACCCTCCTCATTTCTCGTGAGGATTCCAGAATGCAGGAACTTGTTTCGAGATTCCTCCCTTTTGGCCCTGAACCATATGGGACAACTTGAGGCAGAAGAAGACGAACTTTTTTCAACGACTCCGAATTGCGTGGAAACTCACCCACCCTCCTCATTTCTCGTGAGGATTCCAGAATGCATGAACTTGTTTCCAGATTCCTCCCTTTCGGCCCTTAACCATATGGGACAACTTGAGGCAGAAGAAGACGAACTTTTTTCAACGTCTCCGAATTGCGTGGAAACTCACCCACCCTCCTCTTTTCTCGTGAGGATTCCAGAATGCATGAACTTCTTTCGAGATTCCTCCGTTTGGGCCCTGAACCATTTGGGACAACTTGAGGCAGAAGAAGACGAACTTTTTTCAACGACTCCGAATTGCGTGGAAACTCACCCACCCTCCTCATTTCTCGTGAGGATTCCAGAATGCATGAACTTGTTTCGAGATTCCTCCCTTTGGGCCCTGAACCATATGGGACAACTTGAGGCAGAAGAAGACGAACTTTTTTCAACGTCTCCGAATTGCGTGGAAACTCACCCACCCTCCTCTTTTCTCGTGAGGATTCCAGAATGCATGAACTTGTTTCGAGATTCCTCCGTTTGGGCCCTGAACCATTTGGGACAACTTGAGGCAGAAGAAGACGAACTTTTTCCAACGTCTCGGAATTGCTTGGAAACTCACCCAGCCTCCTCATTTCTCGTGAGGATTCCAGAATGCATGAACTTGTTTCGAGATTCCTCCGATTGGGCCCTGAACCATTTGGGACAACTTGAGGCAAAAGAAGACGAACTTTTTTCAACGTCTCGGAATTGGTTGGAAACACACCCACCCTCCTCATTTCTCGTGAGGATTCCAGAATGCATGAACTTGTTTCGAGATTCCTCCGTTTGGGCTCTGAACCATTTGGGAAGACTTGAGGCAGAAGAAGACGAACTTTTTTCAACGACTCCGAATTGCGTGGAAACTCACCCACCCTCCTCATTTCTCGTGAGGACTACAGAATGCACGAACTTGTTTCGAGATTCCTTCGTTTGGGACGAACCATTTGGGACAACTTGAGGCAGAAGAAGACGAACTTTTTTCAACGACTCCGAATTGCGTGGAAACTCACTCACCCTCCTCATTTCTCGTGAGGATTCCAGAATGCATGAACTTGTTTCGAGATTCCTCCGTTTGGGCCCTGAACCATTTGGGACAACTTGAGGCAGAAGAAGACGAAATTTTTTCAACGACTCCGAATTGCGTGGAAACTCACCCACCCTCCTCATTTCTCGTGAGGATTCCAGAATGCATGAACTTGTTTCGAGATTCCTCCCTTTGGGCCCTGAACCATATGGGACAACTTGAGGCAGAAGAAGACGAACTTTTTTCAACGTCTCCGAATTGCGTGGAAACTCACCCACCCTCCTCATTTCTCGTGAGGATTCCAGAATGCATGAACTTGTTTCGAGATTCCTCCGTTTGGGCCCTGAACCATATTGGACAACTTGAGCCAGAAGAAGACAGACTTTTTTGAACGTCTCGGAATTGGTTGGAAACTCACCACCCTCCTCATTTCTCGTGAGGATTCCAGAATGCATGAACTTGTTTCGAGATTCCTCCCTTTGGGCCCTGAACCATATGGGACAACTTGAGGCAGAAGAAGACGAACTTTTTTCAACGTCTCGGAATTGGTTGGAAACTCACCCACCCTCCTCATTTCTCGTGAGGATTCCAGAATGCATGAACTTGTTTCGAGATTCCTCCGTTTGGGCCCTGAACCATTTGGGACAACTTGAGGCAGAAGAAGACGAACTTTTTTCAACGACTCCGAATTGCGTGGAAACTCACCCACCCTCCTCATTTCTCGTGAGGATTCCAGAATGCATGAACTTGTTTCGAGATTCCTCCCTTTGGGCCCCTAACCATATGGGACAACTTGAGGCAGAAGAAGACGAACTTTTTTCAACGTCTCCGAATTGCGTGGAAACTCACCCACCCTCCTCTTTTCTCGTGAGGATTCCAGAATGCATGAACTTGTTTCGAGATTCCTCCGTTTGGGCCCTGAACCATTTGGGACAACTTGAGGCAGAAGAAGACGAACTTTTTTCAACGTCTCCGAATTGCGTGGAAACTCACCCACCCTCCTCATTTCTCGTGAGGATTCCAGAATGCATGAACTTGTTTCCAGATTCCTCCCTTTCGGCCCTGAACCACTTGGGACAACTTGAGGCAGAAGAAGACGAACTTTTTTCAACGACTCCGAATTGCGTGGAAACTCACCCACCCTCCTCATTTCTCGTGAGGATTCCAGAATGCATGAACTTGTTTCGAGATTCCTCCCTTTGGGCCCTGAACCATATGGGACAACTTGAGGCAGAAGAAGACGAACTTTTTTCAACGTCTCCGAATTGCGTGGAAACTCACCCACCCTCCTCATTTCTCGTGAGGATTCCAGAATGCATGAACTTGTTTCGAGATTCCTCCCTTTGGGCCCTGAACCATTTGGGACAACTTGAGGCAGAAGAAGACGAACTTTTTTCAACGTCTCGGAATTGCTTGGAAACTCACCCATTCTCCTCATTTCTCGTGAGGATTCCAGAATGCATGAACTTGTTTCGAGATTCCTCCGGTTGGGCCCTGAACCATTTGGGACAACTTGAGGCAAAAGAAGACGAACTTTTTTCAACGTCTCGGAATTGGTTGGAAACACACCCACCCTCCTCATTTCTCGTGAGGATTCCAGAATGCATGAACTTGTTTCGAGATTCCTCCGTTTGGGCTCTGAACCATTTGGGAAGACTTGAGGCAGAAGAAGACGAACTTTTTTCAACGACTCCGAATTGCGTGGAAACTCACCCACCCTCCTCATTTCTCGTGAGGACTACAGAATGCACGAACTTGTTTCGAGATTCCTTCGTTTGGGACTTGAACCATTTGGGACAACTTGAGGCAGAAGAAGACGAACTTTTTTCAACGACTCCGAATTGCGTGGAAACTCACTCACCCTCCTCATTTCTCGTGAGGATTCCAGAATGCATGAACTTGTTTCGAGATTCCTCCGTTTGGGCCCTGAATCATTTGGGACAACTTGAGGTAGAAGAAGACGAAATTTTTTCAACGACTCCGAATTGCGTGGAAACTCACCCACCCTCCTCATTTCTCGTGAGGATTCCAGAATGCATGAACTTGTTTCGAGATTCCTCCCTTTGGGCCCTGAACCATATGGGACAACTTGAGGCAGAAGAAGACGAACTTTTTTCAACGTCTCCGAATTGCGTGGAAACTCACCTACCCTCCTCATTTCTCGTGAGGATTCCAGAATGCATGAACTTGTTTCGAGATTCCTCCCTTTGGGCCCTGAACCATTTGGGACAACTTGAGGCAGAAGAAGACGAACTTTTTTCAACGTCTCGGAATTGCTTGGAAACTCACCCACCCTCCTTATTTCTCGTGAGGATTCCAGAATGCATGAACTTGTTTCCAGATTCCTCCGTTTGGGCCCTGAACCATTTGGGACAACTTGAGGCAGAAGAAGACGAACTTTTTTCAACGTCTCGGAATTGCTTGGAAACTCACCCACCCTCCTCATTTCTCGTGTGGATTCCAGAATGCATGAACTTGTTTCGAGATTCCTCCGTTTGGGCCCTGAACCATTTGGGACAACTTGAGGCAGAAGAAGACGAACTTTTTTCAACGTCTCGGAATTGCTTAGAAACTCACCCACCCTCCTCATTTCTCGTGAGGATTCCAGAATGCATGAACTTGTTTCGACATTCCTTCGTTTGGGACTTGAACCATTTCGGACAACTTGAGGCAGAAGAAGACGAACTTTTTTGAACGTCTCCGAATTGCGTGGAAACTCACCCACCCTCCTCATTTCTCGTGAGGATTCCAGAATGCATGAACTTGTTTCCAGATTCCTCCCTCTCGGCCCTGAACCATATGGGACAACTTGAGGCAGAAGAAGACGAACTTTTTTCAACGTCTCGGAATTGCTTAGAAACTCACCCACCCTCCTCATTTCTCGTGAGGATTCAAGAATGCATGAACTTGTTTCGACATTCCTTCGTTTGGGACTTGAACCATTTCGGACAACTTGAGGCAGAAGAAGACGAACTTTTTTCAACGACTCCGAATTGCGTGGAAACTCACCCACCCTCCTCATTTCTCGTGAGGATTCCAGAATGCATGAACTTGTTTCGAGATTCCTCCCTTTGGGCCCTGAACCATTTGGGACAACTTGAGCCAGAAGAAGACGAACTTTTTTGAACGTCTCCAAATTGCGTGGAAACTCACCCACCCTCCTCATTTCTCGTGAGGATTCCAGAATGCATGAACTTGTTTCGAGATTCCTCCCTTTGGGCCCTGAACCATATGGGACAACTTGAGGCAGAAGAAGACGAACTTTTTTCAACGTCTCCGAATTGCGTGGAAACTCACCCACCCTCCTCTTTTCTCGTGAGGTTTCCAGAATGCATGAACTTGTTTCGAGATTCCTCCGTTTGGGCCCTGAACCATTTGGGACAACTTGAGGCAGAAGAAGACGAACTTTTTTCAACGTCTCGGACCACCCTCCTCATTTCTCGTGAGGATTCCAGAATGCATGAACTTGTTTCGAGATTCCTCCGGTTGGGCCCTGAACCATTTGGGACAACTTGAGGCAAAAGAAGACGAACTTTTTTCAACGTCTCGGAATTGGTTGGAAACACACCCACCCTCCTCATTTCTCGTGAGGATTCCAGAATGCATGAACTTGTTTCGAGATTCCTCCGTTTGGGCCCTGAACCATTTGGGAAGACTTGAGGCAGAAGAAGACGAACTTTTTTCAACGACTCCGAATTGCGTGGAAACTCACCCACCCTCCTCATTTCTCGTGAGGACTACAGAATGCACGAACTTGTTTCGAGATTCCTTCGTTTGGGACTTGAACCATTTGGGACAACTTGAGGCAGAAGAAGACGAACTTTTTTCAACGACTCCGAATTGCGTGGAAACTCACCCACCCTCCTCATTTCTCGTGAGGATTCCAGAATCCATGAACTTGTTTCGAGATTCCTCCCTTTGGGCCCTGAACCATATGGGACAACTTGAGGCAGAAGAAGACGAACTTTTTTCAACGTCTCCGAATTGCGTGGAAACTCACCCACCCTCCTCATTTCTCGTGAGGATTCCAGAATGCATGAACTTGTTTCCAGATTCCTCCCTTTGGGCCCTGAACCATTTGGGACAACTTGAGCCAGAAGAAGACGAACTTTTTTGAACGTCTCGGAATTGGTTGGAAACTCACCCACCCTCCTCATTTCTCGTGAGGATTCCAGAATGCATGAACTTGTTTCGAGATTCCTCCGTTTGGGCCCTGAACCATTTAGGAAGACTTGAGGCAGAAGAAGACGAACTTTTTTCAACGACTCCGAATTGCGTGGAAACACACCCACCCTCCTCATTTCTCGTGAGGACTACAGAATGCACGAACTTGTTTCGAGATTCCTTCGTTTGGGACTTGAACCATTTCGGACAACTTGAGGCAGAAGAAGACGAACTTTTTTCAACGACTCCAAATTGCGTGGAAACTCACCCACCCTCCTCATTTCTCGTGAGGATTCCAGAATGCATGAACTTGTTTCGAGATTCCTCCCTTTGGGCCCTGAACCATATGGGACAACTTGAGGCAGAAGAAGACGAACTTTTTTCAACGTCTCCGAATTGCGTGGAAACTCACCCACCCTCCTCTTTTCTCGTGAGGTTTCCAGAATGCATGAACTTGTTTCGAGATTCCTCCGTTTGGGCCCTGAACCATTTGGGACAACTTGAGGCAGAAGAAGACGAACTTTTTTCAACGTCTCGGAATTGCGTGGAAACTCACCCACCCTCCTCATTTCTCGTGAGGACTCCAGAATGCAAGAACTTGTTTCGAGATTCCTCCCTTTGGGCCCTGAACCATATGGGACAACTTGAGGCAGAAGAAGACGAACTTTTTTGAACGTCTCGGAATTGGTTGGAAACTCACCCACCCTCCTCATTTCTCGTGAGGATTCCAGAATGCATGAACTTGTTTCGAGATTCCTCCGTTTGGGCCCTGAACCATTTGGGACAACTTGAGGCAGAAGAAGACGAACTTTTTTCAACGTCTCCGAATTGCGTGGAAACTCACCCTCCCTCCTCATTTCTCGTGAGGATTCCAGAATGCATGAACTTGTTTCGAGATTCCTCCGGTTGGGCCCTGAACCATTTGGGACAACTTGAGGCAAAAGAAGACGAACTTTTTTCAACGTCTCGGAATTGGTTGGAAACACACCCACCCTCCTCATTTCTCGTGAGGATTCCAGAATGCATGAACTTGTTTCGAGATTCCTCCGTTTGGGCCCTGAACCATTTGGGAAGACTTGAGGCAGAAGAAGACGAACTTTTTTCAACGACTCCGAATTGCGTGGAAACTCACCCACCCTCCTCATTTCTCGTGAGGACTACAGAATGCACGAACTTGTTTCGAGATTCCTTCGTTTGGGACTTGAACCATTTGGGACAACTTGAGGCAGAAGAAGACGAACTTTTTTCAACGACTCCGAATTGCGTGGAAACTCACCCACCCTCCTCATTTCTCGTGAGGATTCTAGAATGCATGAACTTGTTTCGAGATTCCTCCGTTTGGGCCCTGAACCATTTGGGACAACTTGAGGCAGAAGAAGACGAAATTTTTTCAACGACTCCGAATTGCGTGGAAACTCACCCACCCTCCTCATTTCTCGTGAGGATTCCAGAATGCATGAACTTGTTTCGAGATTCCTCCCTTTGGGCCCTGAACCATATGGGACAACTTGAGGCAGAAGAAGACGAACTTTTTTCAACGTCTCCGAATTGCGTGGAAACTCACCCACCCTCCTCATTTCTCGTGAGGATTCCAGAATGCATGAACTTGTTTCGAGATTCCTCCCTTTGGGCCCTGAACCATTTGGGACAACTTGAGGCAGAAGAAGACGAACTTTTTTCAACGTCTCGGAATTGCTTGGAAACTCACCCACCCTCCTCATTTTTCGTGAGGATTCCAGAATGCTTGAACTTGTTTCGAGATTCCTCCGTTTGGGCCCTGAACCATTTGGGACAACTTGAGGCAGAAGAAGACGAACTTTTTTCAACGTCTCGGAATTGCTTGGAAACTCACCCACCCTCCTCATTTCTCGTGTGGATTCCAGAATGCATGAACTTGTTTCGAGATTCCGCCGTTTGGGCCCTGAACCATTTGGGACAACTTGAGGCAGAAGAAGACGAACTTTTTTCAACGTCTCGGAATTGCTTGGAAACTCACCCACCCTCCTCATTTCTCGTGAGGATTCCAGAATGCATGAACTTGTTTCGAGATTCCTCCGGTTGGGCCCTGAACCATTTGGGACAACTTTAGGCAAAAGAAGACGAACTTTTTTCAACGTCTCGGAATTGGTTGGAAACACACCCACCCTCCTCATTTCTCGTGAGGATTCCAGAATGCATGAACTTGTTTCGAGATTCCTCCGTTTGGGCCCTGAACCATTTGGCAAGACTTGAGGCAGAAGAAAACGAACTTTTTTCAACGACTCCGAATTGCGTGGAAACTCACCCACCCTCCTCATTTCTCGTGAGGATTCCAGAATGCATGAACTTGTTTCGAGATTCCTCCCTTTGGGCCCTGAACCATTTGGGACAACTTGAGGCAGAAGAAGACGAACTTTTTTCAACGTCTCCGAATTGCGTGGAAACTCACCCACCCTCCTCTTTTCTCGTGAGGTTTCCAGAATGCATGAACTTGTTTCGAGATTCCTCCGTTTGGGCCCTGAACCATTTGGGACAACTTGAGGCAGAAGAAGACGAACTTTTTTCAACGTCTCGGACCACCCTCCTCATTTCTCGTGAGGATTCCAGAATGCATGAACTTGTTTCGAGATTCCTCCGGTTGGGCCCTGAACCATTTGGGACAACTTGAGGCAAAAGAAGACGAACTTTTTTCAACGTCTCGGAATTGGTTGGAAACACACCCACCCTCCTCATTTCTCGTGAGGATTCCAGAATGCATGAACTTGTTTCGAGATTCCTCCGTTTGGGCCCTGAACCATTTGGGAAGACTTGAGGCAGAAGAAGACGAACTTTTTTCAACGACTCCGAATTGCGTGGAAACTCACCCACCCTCCTCATTTCTCGTGAGGACTACAGAATGCACGAACTTGTTTCGAGATTCCTTCGTTTGGGACTTGAACCATTTGGGACAACTTGAGGCAGAAGAAGACGAACTTTTTTCAACGACTCCGAATTGCGTGGAAACTCACCCACCCTCCTCATTTCTCGTGAGGATTCCAGAATCCATGAACTTGTTTCGAGATTCCTCCCTTTGGGCCCTGAACCATATGGGACAACTTGAGGCAGAAGAAGACGAACTTTTTTCAACGTCTCCGAATTGCGTGGAAACTCACCCACCCTCCTCATTTCTCGTGAGGATTCCAGAATGCATGAACTTGTTTCCAGATTCCTCCCTTTGGGCCCTGAACCATTTGGGACAACTTGAGCCAGAAGAAGACGAACTTTTTTGAACGTCTCGGAATTGGTTGGAAACTCACCCACCCTCCTCATTTCTCGTGAGGATTCCAGAATGCATGAACTTGTTTCGAGATTCCTCCGTTTGGGCCCTGAACCATTTAGGAAGACTTGAGGCAGAAGAAGACGAACTTTTTTCAACGACTCCGAATTGCGTGGAAACACACCCACCCTCCTCATTTCTCGTGAGGACTACAGAATGCACGAACTTGTTTCGAGATTCCTTCGTTTGGGACTTGAACCATTTCGGACAACTTGAGGCAGAAGAAGACGAACTTTTTTCAACGACTCCAAATTGCGTGGAAACTCACCCACCCTCCTCATTTCTCGTGAGGATTCCAGAATGCATGAACTTGTTTCGAGATTCCTCCCTTTGGGCCCTGAACCATATGGGACAACTTGAGGCAGAAGAAGACGAACTTTTTTCAACGTCTCCGAATTGCGTGGAAACTCACCCACCCTCCTCTTTTCTCGTGAGGTTTCCAGAATGCATGAACTTGTTTCGAGATTCCTCCGTTTGGGCCCTGAACCATTTGGGACAACTTGAGGCAGAAGAAGACGAACTTTTTTCAACGTCTCGGAATTGCGTGGAAACTCACCCACCCTCCTCATTTCTCGTGAGGACTCCAGAATGCAAGAACTTGTTTCGAGATTCCTCCCTTTGGGCCCTGAACCATATGGGACAACTTGAGGCAGAAGAAGACGAACTTTTTTGAACGTCTCGGAATTGGTTGGAAACTCACCCACCCTCCTCATTTCTCGTGAGGATTCCAGAATGCATGAACTTGTTTCGAGATTCCTCCGTTTGGGCCCTGAACCATTTGGGACAACTTGAGGCAGAAGAAGACGAACTTTTTTCAACGTCTCCGAATTGCGTGGAAACTCACCCTCCCTCCTCATTTCTCGTGAGGATTCCAGAATGCATGAACTTGTTTCGAGATTCCTCCGGTTGGGCCCTGAACCATTTGGGACAACTTGAGGCAAAAGAAGACGAACTTTTTTCAACGTCTCGGAATTGGTTGGAAACACACCCACCCTCCTCATTTCTCGTGAGGATTCCAGAATGCATGAACTTGTTTCGAGATTCCTCCGTTTGGGCCCTGAACCATTTGGGAAGACTTGAGGCAGAAGAAGACGAACTTTTTTCAACGACTCCGAATTGCGTGGAAACTCACCCACCCTCCTCATTTCTCGTGAGGACTACAGAATGCACGAACTTGTTTCGAGATTCCTTCGTTTGGGACTTGAACCATTTGGGACAACTTGAGGCAGAAGAAGACGAACTTTTTTCAACGACTCCGAATTGCGTGGAAACTCACCCACCCTCCTCATTTCTCGTGAGGATTCTAGAATGCATGAACTTGTTTCGAGATTCCTCCGTTTGGGCCCTGAACCATTTGGGACAACTTGAGGCAGAAGAAGACGAAATTTTTTCAACGACTCCGAATTGCGTGGAAACTCACCCACCCTCCTCATTTCTCGTGAGGATTCCAGAATGCATGAACTTGTTTCGAGATTCCTCCCTTTGGGCCCTGAACCATATGGGACAACTTGAGGCAGAAGAAGACGAACTTTTTTCAACGTCTCCGAATTGCGTGGAAACTCACCCACCCTCCTCATTTCTCGTGAGGATTCCAGAATGCATGAACTTGTTTCGAGATTCCTCCCTTTGGGCCCTGAACCATTTGGGACAACTTGAGGCAGAAGAAGACGAACTTTTTTCAACGTCTCGGAATTGCTTGGAAACTCACCCACCCTCCTCATTTTTCGTGAGGATTCCAGAATGCTTGAACTTGTTTCGAGATTCCTCCGTTTGGGCCCTGAACCATTTGGGACAACTTGAGGCAGAAGAAGACGAACTTTTTTCAACGTCTCGGAATTGCTTGGAAACTCACCCACCCTCCTCATTTCTCGTGTGGATTCCAGAATGCATGAACTTGTTTCGAGATTCCGCCGTTTGGGCCCTGAACCATTTGGGACAACTTGAGGCAGAAGAAGACGAACTTTTTTCAACGTCTCGGAATTGCTTGGAAACTCACCCACCCTCCTCATTTCTCGTGAGGATTCCAGAATGCATGAACTTGTTTCGAGATTCCTCCGGTTGGGCCCTGAACCATTTGGGACAACTTTAGGCAAAAGAAGACGAACTTTTTTCAACGTCTCGGAATTGGTTGGAAACACACCCACCCTCCTCATTTCTCGTGAGGATTCCAGAATGCATGAACTTGTTTCGAGATTCCTCCGTTTGGGCCCTGAACCATTTGGCAAGACTTGAGGCAGAAGAAAACGAACTTTTTTCAACGACTCCGAATTGCGTGGAAACTCACCCACCCTCCTCATTTCTCGTGAGGTTTCCAGAATGCATGAACTTGTTTCGAGATTCCTCCCTTTGGGCCCTGAACCATTTGGGACAACTTGAGGCAGAAGAAGACGAACTTTTTTCAACATCTCGGAATTGCGTGGAAACTCACCCACCCTCCTCATTTCTCGTGAGGACTCCAGAATGCAAGAACTTGTTTCGAGATTCCTCCGTTTGGGCCCTGAACCACTTGGGACAACTTGAGGCAGAAGAAGACGAACTTTTTTCAACGACTCCGAATTGCGTGGAAACTCACCCACCCTCCTCATTTCTCGTGAGGATTCCAGAATGCATGAACTTGTTTCGAGATTCCTCCCTTTGGGCCCTGAACCATTTGGGACAACTTGAGCCAGAAGAAGACGAACTTTTTTGAACGTCTCCAAATTGCGTGGAAACTCACCCACCCTCCTCATTTCTCGTGAGGATTCCAGAATGCATGAACTTGTTTCGAGATTCCTCCCTTTGGGCCCTGAACCATATGGGACAACTTGAGGCAGAAGAAGACGAACTTTTTTCAACGTCTCCGAATTGCGTGGAAACTCACCCACCCTCCTCTTTTCTCGTGAGGTTTCCAGAATGCATGAACTTGTTTCGAGATTCCTCCGTTTGGGCCCTGAACCATTTGGGACAACTTGAGGCAGAAGAAGACGAACTTTTTTCAACGTCTCGGACCACCCTCCTCATTTCTCGTGAGGATTCCAGAATGCATGAACTTGTTTCGAGATTCCTCCGGTTGGGCCCTGAACCATTTGGGACAACTTGAGGCAAAAGAAGACGAACTTTTTTCAACGTCTCGGAATTGGTTGGAAACACACCCACCCTCCTCATTTCTCGTGAGGATTCCAGAATGCATGAACTTGTTTCGAGATTCCTCCGTTTGGGCCCTGAACCATTTGGGAAGACTTGAGGCAGAAGAAGACGAACTTTTTTCAACGACTCCGAATTGCGTGGAAACTCACCCACCCTCCTCATTTCTCGTGAGGACTACAGAATGCACGAACTTGTTTCGAGATTCCTTCGTTTGGGACTTGAACCATTTGGGACAACTTGAGGCAGAAGAAGACGAACTTTTTTCAACGACTCCGAATTGCGTGGAAACTCACCCACCCTCCTCATTTCTCGTGAGGATTCCAGAATGCATGAACTTGTTTCGAGATTCCTCCCTTTGGGCCCTGAACCATATGGGACAACTTGAGGCAGAAGAAGACGAACTTTTTTCAACGTCTCCGAATTGCGTGGAAACTCACCCACCCTCCTCATTTCTCGTGAGGATTCCAGAATGCATGAACTTGTTTCCAGATTCCTCCCTTTGGGCCCTGAACCATTTGGGACAACTTGAGCCAGAAGAAGACGAACTTTTTTGAACGTCTCGGAATTGGTTGGAAACTCACCCACCCTCCTCATTTCTCGTGAGGATTCCAGAATGCATGAACTTGTTTCGAGATTCCTCCGTTTGGGCCCTGAACCATTTAGGAAGACTTGAGGCAGAAGAAGACGAACTTTTTTCAACGACTCCGAATTGCGTGGAAACTCACCCACCCTCCTCATTTCTCGTGAGGACTACAGAATGCACGAACTTGTTTCGAGATTCCTTCGTTTGGGACTTGAACCATTTCGGACAACTTGAGGCAGAAGAAGACGAACTTTTTTCAACGACTCCAAATTGCGTGGAAACTCACCCACCCTCCTCATTTCTCGTGAGGATTCCAGAATGCATGAACTTGTTTCGAGATTCCTCCCTTTGGGCCCTGAACCATATGGGACAACTTGAGGCAGAAGAAGACGAACTTTTTTCAACGTCTCCGAATTGCGTGGAAACTCACCCACCCTCCTCTTTTCTCGTGAGGTTTCCAGAATGCATGAACTTGTTTCGAGATTCCTCCGTTTGGGCCCTGAACCATTTGGGACAACTTGAGGCAGAAGAAGACGAACTTTTTTCAACGTCTCGGAATTGCTTGGAAACTCACCCACCCTCCTCATTTCTCGTGAGGACTCCAGAATGCAAGAACTTGTTTCGAGATTCCTCCCTTTGGGCCCTGAACCATATGGGACAACTTGAGGCAGAAGAAGACGAACTTTTTTGAACGTCTCGGAATTGGTTGGAAACTCACCCACCCTCCTCATTTCTCGTGAGGATTCCAGAATGCATGAACTTGTTTCGAGATTCCTCCGTTTGGGCCCTGAACCATTTGGGACAACTTGAGGCAGAAGAAGACGAACTTTTTTCAACGTCTCCGAATTGCGTGGAAACTCACCCACCCTCCTCATTTCTCGTGAGGATTCCAGAATGCATGAACTTGTTTCGAGATTCCTCCGGTTGGGCCCTGAACCATTTGGGACAACTTGAGGCAAAAGAAGACGAACTTTTTTCAACGTCTCGGAATTGGTTGGAAACACACCCACCCTCCTCATTTCTCGTGAGGATTCCAGAATGCATGAACTTGTTTCGAGATTCCTCCCTTTGGGCCCTGAACCATATGGGACAACTTGAGGCAGAAGAAGACGAACTTTTTTCAACGTCTCCGAATTGCGTGGAAACTCACCCACCCTCCTCATTTCTCGTGAGGATTCCAGAATGCATGAACTTGTTTCGAGATTCCTCCCTTTGGGCCCTGAACCATTTGGGACAACTTGAGGCAGAAGAAGACGAACTTTTTTCAACGTCTCGGAATTGCTTGGAAACTCACCCACCCTCCTCATTTTTCGTGAGGATTCCAGAATGCTTGAACTTGTTTCGAGATTCCTCCGTTTGGGCCCTGAACCATTTGGGACAACTTGAGGCAGAAGAAGACGAACTTTTTTCAACGTCTCGGAATTGCTTGGAAACTCACCCACCCTCCTCATTTCTCGTGTGGATTCCAGAATGCATGAACTTGTTTCGAGATTCCTCCGTTTGGGCCCTGAACCATTTGGGACAACTTGAGGCAGAAGAAGACGAACTTTTTTCAACGTCTCGGAATTGCTTGGAAACTCACCCACCCTCCTCATTTCTCGTGAGGATTCCAGAATGCATGAACTTGTTTCGAGATTCCTCCGGTTGGGCCCTGAACCATTTGGGACAACTTTAGGCAAAAGAAGACGAACTTTTTTCAACGTCTCGGAATTGGTTGGAAACACACCCACCCTCCTCATTTCTCGTGAGGATTCCAGAATGCATGAACTTGTTTCGAGATTCCTCCGTTTGGGCCCTGAACCATTTGGCAAGACTTGAGGCAAAAGAAGACGAACTTTTTTCAACGTCTCGGAATTGGTTGGAAACACACCCACCCTCCTCATTTCTCGTGAGGATTCCAGAATGCATGAACTTGTTTCGAGATTCCTCCCTTTGGGCCCTGAACCATATGGGACAACTTGAGGCAGAAGAAGACGAACTTTTTTCAACGTCTCCGAATTGCGTGGAAACTCACCCACCCTCCTCATTTCTCGTGAGGACTCCAGAATGCTTGAACTTGTTTCGAGATTCCTCCGTTTGGGACTTGAACCATTTCGGACAACTTGAGGCAGAAGAAGACGAACTTTTTTCAACGTCTCCGAATTGCGTGGAAACTCACCCACCCTCCTCATTTCTCGTGAGGACTCCAGAATGCAAGAACTTGTTTCGAGATTCCTCCGTTTGGGCCCTGAACCACTTGGGACAACTTGAGGCAGAAGAAGACGAACTTTTTTCAACGTCTCCGAATTGCGTGGAAACTCACCCACCCTCCTCATTTCTCGTGAGGATTCCAGAATGCATGAACTTGTTTCCAGATTCCTCCCTTTCGGCCCTGAACCATATGGGACAACTTGAGGCAGAAGAAGACGAACTTTTTTCAACGTCTCGGAATTGCTTAGAAACTCACCCACCCTCCTCATTTCTCGTGAGGATTCCAGAATGCATGAACTTGTTTCGAGATTCCTCCGTTTGGGCCCTGAACCATATTGGACAACTTGAGCCAGAAGAAGACAGACTTTTTTGAACGTCTCGGAATTGGTTGGAAACTCACCCACCCTCCTCATTTCTCGTGAGGATTCCAGAATGCATGAACTTGTTTCGAGATTCCTCCGTTTGGGCCCTGAACCATTTGGGACAACTTGAGGCAGAAGAAGACGAACTTTTTTCAACGTCTCCGAATTGCGTGGAAACTCACCCACCCTCCTCATTTCTCGTGAGGATTCCAGAATGCATGAACTTGTTTCCAGATTCCTCCCTTTCGGCCCTGAACCATATGGGACAACTTGAGGCAGAAGAAGACGAACTTTTTTCAACGTCTCGGAATTGCTTAGAAACTCACCCACCCTCCTCATTTCTCGTGAGGATTCCAGAATGCAGGAACTTGTTTCGAGATTCCTCCCTTTTGGCCCTGAACCATATGGGACAACTTGAGGCAGAAGAAGACGAACTTTTTTCAACGACTCCGAATTGCGTGGAAACTCACCCACCCTCCTCATTTCTCGTGAGGATTCCAGAATGCATGAACTTTTTTCGAGATTCCTCCGTTTGGGCCCTGAACCATATGGGAAAACTTGAGGCAGAAGAAGACGAACTTTTTTCAACGTCTCGGAATTGGTTGGAAACTCACCCACCCTCCTCATTTCTCGTGAGGATTCCAGAATGCATGAACTTGTTTCGAGCTTCCTCCGTTTGGGCCCTGAACCATTTGGGACAACTTGAGGCAGAAGAAGACGAACTTTTTTCAACGACTCCGAATTGCGTGGAAACTCACCCACCCTCCTCATTTCTCGTGAGGATTCCAGAATGCATGAACTTGTTTCGAGGTTCCTCCGTTTGGGCCCTGAACCATTTGGGACAACTTGAGGCAGAAGAAGACGAACTTTTTTCAACGACTCCGAATTGCGTGGAAACTCACCCACCCTCCTCATTTCTCGTGAGGATTCCAGAATGCATGAACTTGTTTCGAGATTCCTCCCTTTGGGCCCTGAACCATATGGGACAACTTGAGGCAGAAGAAGACGAACTTTTTTCAACGTCTCCGAATATCGTGGAAACTCACCCACCCTCCTCATTTCTAGTGGGGATTCCAGAATGCATGAACTTGTTTCGAGATTCCTCCCTTTGGGCCCTGAACCATTTCGGACAACTTGAGCCAGAAGAAGACGAACTTTTTTGAACGTCTCGGAATTGGTTGGAAACTCACCCACCCTCCTCATTTCTCGTGAGGATTCCAGAATGCATGAACTTGTTTCGAGATTCCTCCCTTTTGGCCCTGAACCATATGGGACAACTTGAGGCAGAAGAAGACGAACTTTTTTCAACGACTCCGAATTGCGTGGAAACTCACCCACCCTCCTCATTTCTCGTGAGGATTCCAGAATGCATGAACTTTTTTCGAGATTCCTCCGTTTGGGCCCTGAACCATTTGGGACAACTTGAGGCAGAAGAAGAAGAACTTTTTTCAACGACTCCGAATTGCGTGGAAAGTCACCCACCCTCCTCAATTCTCGTGAGGATTCCAGAATGCATGAACTTGTTTCGAGATTCCTCTGTTTGGGCCCTGAACCATTTGGGACAACTTGAGGCAGAAGAAGACGAACTTTTTTCAACGTCTCCGAATTGCGTGGAAACTCACCCACCCTCCTCATTTCTCGTGAGGATTCCAGAATGCATGAACTTGTTTCGAGATTCCTCCCTTTGGGCCCTGAACCATTTCGGACAACTTGAGCCAGAAGAAGACGAACTTTTTTCAACGACTCCGAATTGCGTGGAAACTCACCCACCCTCCTCATTTCTCGTGAGGATTCCAGAATGCATGAACTTGTTTCAAGATTCCTCCCTTTGGGCCCTGAACCATATGGGACAACTTGAGGCAGAAGAAGACGAACTTTTTTCAACGTCTCCGAATATCGTGGAAACTCACCCACCCTCCTCATTTCTCGTGAGGATTCCAGAATGCATGAACTTGTTTCGAGATTCCTCCCTTTGGGCCCTGAACCATTTGGGACAACTTGAGCCAGAAGAAGACGAACTTTTTTGAACGTCTCAGAATTGGTTGGAAACTCACCCACCCTCCTCATTTCTCGTGAGGATTCCAGAATGCATGAACTTGTTTCGAGATTCCTCCCTTTTGGCCCTGAACCATATGGGACAACTTGAGGCAGAAGAAGACGAACTTTTTTCAACGACTCCGAATTGCGTGGAAACTCACCCACCCTCCTCATTTCTCGTGAGGATTCCAGAATGCATGAACTTTTTTCGAGATTCCTCCGTTTGGGCCCTGAACCTTTGGGACAACTTGAGGCAGAAGAAGAAGAACTTTTTTCAACGACTCCGAATTGCGTGGAAACTCACCCACCCTCCTCATTTCTCGTGAGGATTCCAGAATGCATGAACTTGTTTCGAGATTCCTCCGTTTGGGCCCTGAACCATTTGGGACAACTTGAGGCAGAAGAAGACGAACTTTTTTCAACGACTCCGAATTGCGTGGAAACTCACCCACCCTCCTCATTTCTCGTGAGGATTCCAGAATGCATGAACTTGTTTCGAGATTCCTCCCTTTGGGCCCTGAACCATATGGGACAACTTGAGGCAGAAGAAGACGAACTTTTTTCAACGTCTCCGAATATCGTGGAAACTCACCCACCCTCCTCATTTCTCGTGAGGATTCCAGAATGCATGAACTTGTTTCGAGATTCCTCCGGTTGGGCCCTGAACCATTTGGGACAACTTGAGGCAAAAGAAGACGAACTTTTTTCAACGTCTCGGAATTGGTTGGAAACACACCCACCCTCCTCATTTCTCGTGAGGATTCCAGAATGCATGAACTTGTTTCGAGATTCCTCCGTTTGGGCCCTGAAGCATTTGGCAAGACTTGAGGCAGAAGAAAACGAACTTTTTTCAACGACTCCGAATTGCGTGGAAACTCACCCACCCTCCTCATTTCTCGTGAGGTTTCCAGAATGCATGAACTTGTTTCGAGATTCCTTCCTTTGGGCCCTGAACCATTTGGGACAACTTGAGGCAGAAGAAGACGAACTTTTTTCAACGTCTCGGAATTGCGTGGAAAGTCACCCACCCTCCTCATTTCTCGTGAGGACTCCAGAATGCAAGAACTTGTTTCGAGATTCCTCCGTTTGGGCCCTGAACCACTTGGGACAACTTGAGGCAGAAGAAGACGAACTTTTTTCAACGTCTCCGAATTGCGTGGAAACTCACCCACCCTCCTCATTTCTCGTGAGGATTCCAGAATGCATGAACTTGTTTCCAGATTCCTCCCTTTCGGCCCTGAACCATATGGGACAACTTGAGGCAGAAGAAGACGAACTTTTTTCAACATCTCGGAATTGCTTAGAAACACACCCACCCTCCTCATTTCTCGTGAGGATTCCAGAATGCATGAACTTGTTTCGAGATTCCTCCGTTTGGGCCCTGAACCATATTGGACAACTTGAGCCAGAAGAAGACAGACTTTTTTGAACGTCTCGGAATTGGTTGGAAACTCACCCACCCTCCTCATTTCTCGTGAGGATTCCAGAATGCATGAACTTGTTTCGAGATTCCTCCGTTTGGGCCCTGAACCATTTGGGACAACTTGAGGCAGAAGAAGACGAACTTTTTTCAACGTCTCCGAATTGCGTGGAAACTCACCCACCCTCCTCATTTCTCGTGAGGATTCCAGAATGCATGAACTTGTTTCCAGATTCCTCCCTTTCGGCCCTGAACCATATGGGACAACTTGAGGCAGAAGAAGACGAACTTTTTTCAACGTCTCGGAATTGCTTAGAAACTCACCCACCCTCCTCATTTCTCGTGAGGATTCCAGAATGCAGGACCTTGTTTCGAGATTCCTCCCTTTTGGCCCTGAACCATATGGGACAACTTGAGGCAGAAGAAGACGAACTTTTTTCAACGACTCCGAATTGGTTGGAAACTCACCCACCCTCCTCATTTCTCGTGAGGATTCCAGAATGCATGAACTTGTTTCGAGATTCCTCCGTTTGGGCCCTGAACCATTTGGGACAACTTGAGGCAAAGAAGACGAACTTTTTTCAACGACTCCGAATTGCGTGGAAACTCACCCACCCTCCTCATTTCTCGTGAGGATTCCAGAATGCATGAACTTGTTTCGAGATTCCTCCCTTTGGGCCCTGAACCATATGGGACAACTTGAGGCAGAAGAAGACGAACTTTTTTCAACGTCTCCGAATATCGTGGAAACTCACCCACCCTCCTCATTTCTCGTGAGGATTCCAGAATGCATGAACTTGTTTCGAGATTCCTCCGGTTGGGCCCTGAACCATTTGGGACAACTTGAGGCAGAACAAGACGAACTTTTTTCAACGTCTCGGAATTGGTTGGAAACACACCCACCCTCCTCATTTCTCGTGAGGATTCCAGAATGCATGAACTTGTTTCGAGATTCCTCCGTTTGGGCCCTGAACCATATTGGACAACTTGAGCCAGAAGAAGACAGACTTTTTTGAACGTCTCGGAATTGGTTGGAAACTCACCCACCCTCCTCATTTCTCGTGAGGATTCCAGAATGCATGAACTTGTTTCGAGATTCCTCCGTTTGGGCCCTGAACCATTTGGGACAACTTGAGGCAGAAGAAGACGAACTTTTTTCAACGTCTCCGAATTGCGTGGAAACTCACCCACCCTCCTCATTTCTCGTGAGGATTCCAGAATGCATGAACTTGTTTCCAGATTCCTCCCTTTCGGCCCTGAACCATATGGGACAACTTGAGGCAGAAGAAGACGAACTTTTTTCAACGTCTCGGAATTGCTTAGAAACTCACCCACCCTCCTCATTTCTCGTGAGGATTCCAGAATGCAGGAACTTGTTTCGAGATTCCTCCCTTTTGGCCCTGAACCATATGGGACAACTTGAGGCAGAAGAAGACGAACTTTTTTCAACGACTCCGAATTGCGTGGAAACTCACCCACCCTCCTCATTTCTCGTGAGGATTCCAGAATGCATGAACTTTTTTCGAGATTCCTCCGTTTGGGCCCTGAACCATATGGGACAACTTGAGGCAGAAGAAGACGAACTTTTTTCAACGTCTCGGAATTGGTTGGAAACTCACCCACCCTCCTCATTTCTCGTGAGGATTCCAGAATGCATGAACTTGTTTCGAGATTCCTCCGTTTGGGCCCTGAACCATTTGGGACAACTTGAGGCAGAAGAAGACGAACTTTTTTCAACGACTCCGAATTGCGTGGAAACTCACCCACCCTCCTCATTTCTCGTGAGGATTCCAGAATGCATGAACTTGTTTCGAGGTTCCTCCGTTTGGGCCCTGAACCATTTGGGAAACCTTGAGGCAGAAGAAGACGAACTTTTTTCAACGACTCCGAATTGCGTGGAAACTCACCCACCCTCCTCATTTCTCGTGAGGATTCCAGAATGCATGAACTTGTTTCGAGATTCCTCCCTTTGGGCCCTGAACCATATGGGACAACTTGAGGCAGAAGAAGACGAACTTTTTTCAACGTCTCCGAATATCGTGGAAACTCACCCACCCTCCTCATTTCTCGTGAGGATTCCAGAATGCATGAACTTGTTTCGAGATTCCTCCGGTTGGGCCCTGAACCATTTGGGACAACTTGAGGCAGAACAAGACGAACTTTTTTCAACGTCTCGGAATTGGTTGGAAACACACCCACCCTCCTCATTTCTCGTGAGGATTCCAGAATGCATGAACTTGTTTCGAGATTCCTCCGTTTGGGCCCTGAACCATATTGGACAACTTGAGCCAGAAGAAGACAGACTTTTTTGAACGTCTCGGAATTGGTTGGAAACTCACCCACCCTCCTCATTTCTCGTGAGGATTCCAGAATGCATGAACTTGTTTCGAGATTCCTCCGTTTGGGCCCTGAACCATTTGGGACAACTTGAGGCAGAAGAAGACGAACTTTTTTCAACGTCTCCGAATTGCGTGGAAACTCACCCACCCTCCTCATTTCTCGTGAGGATTCCAGAATGCATGAACTTGTTTCCAGATTCCTCCCTTTCGGCCCTGAACCATATGGGACAACTTGAGGCAGAAGAAGACGAACTTTTTTCAACGTCTCGGAATTGCTTAGAAACTCACCCACCCTCCTCATTTCTCGTGAGGATTCCAGAATGCAGGAACTTGTTTCGAGATTCCTCCCTTTTGGCCCTGAACCATATGGGACAACTTGAGGCAGAAGAAGACGAACTTTTTTCAACGACTCCGAATTGCGTGGAAACTCACCCACCCTCCTCATTTCTCGTGAGGATTCCAGAATGCATGAACTTTTTTCGAGATTCCTCCGTTTGGGCCCTGAACCATATGGGACAACTTGAGGCAGAAGAAGACGAACTTTTTTCAACGTCTCGGAATTGGTTGGAAACTCACCCACCCTCCTCATTTCTCGTGAGGATTCCAGAATGCATGAACTTGTTTCGAGATTCCTCCGTTTGGGCCCTGAACCATTTGGGACAACTTGAGGCAGAAGAAGACGAACTTTTTTCAACGACTCCGAATTGCGTGGAAACTCACCCACCCTCCTCATTTCTCGTGAGGATTCCAGAATGCATGAACTTGTTTCGAGGTTCCTCCGTTTGGGCCCTGAACCATTTGGGAAACCTTGAGGCAGAAGAAGACGAACTTTTTTCAACGACTCCGAATTGCGTGGAAACTCACCCACCCTCCTCATTTCTCGTGAGGATTCCAGAATGCATGAACTTGTTTCGAGATTCCTCCCTTTGGGCCCTGAACCATATGGGACAACTTGAGGCAGAAGAAGACGAACTTTTTTCAACGTCTCCGAATATCTGGGAAACTCACCCACCCTCCTCATTTCTCGTGAGGATTCCAGAATGCATGAACTTGTTTCGAGATTCCTCCCTTTGGGCCCTGAACCATTTCGGACAACTTGAGCCAGAAGAAGACGAACTTTTTTGAACGTCTCGGAATTGGTTGGAAACTCACCCACCCTCCTCATTTCTCGTGAGGATTCCAGAATGCATGAACTTGTTTCCAGATTCCTCCCTTTCGGCCCTGAACAATATGGGACAACTTGAGGCAGAAGAAGACGAACTTTTTTCAACGACTCCGAATTGCGTGGAAACTCACCCACCCTCCTCATTTCTCGTGAGCATTCCAGAATGCATGAACTTTTTTCGAGATTCCTCCGTTTGGGCCCTGAACCATTTGGGACAACTTGAGGCAGAAGAAGAAGAACTTTTTTCAACGACTCCGAATTGCGTGGAAACTCACCCACCCTCCTCATTTCTCGTGAGGATTCCAGAATGCATGAACTTGTTTCGAGATTCCTCTGTTTGGGCCCTGAACCATTTGGGACAACTTGAGGCAGAAGAAGACGAACTTTTTTCAACGTCTCCGAATTGCGTGGAAACTCACCCACCCTCCTCATTTCTCGTGAGGATTCCAGAATGCATGAACTTGTTTCGAGATTCCTCCGTTTGGGCCCTGAACCATTTGGGACAACTTGAGGCAGAAGAAGACGAACTTTTTTCAACGACTCCGAATTGCGTGGAAACTCACCCACCCTCCTCATTTCTCGTGAGGATTCCAGAATGCATGAACTTGTTTCGAGATTCCTCCCTTTGGGCCCTGAACCATTTGGGACAACTTGAGCCAGAAGAAGACGAACTTTTTTGAACGTCTCAGAATTGGTTGGAAACTCACCCACCCTCCTCATTTCTCGTGAGGATTCCAGAATGCATGAACTTGTTTCGAGATTCCTCCCTTTTGGCCCTGAACCATATGGGACAACTTGAGGCAGAAGAAGACGAACTTTTTTCAACGACTCCGAATTGCGTGGAAACTCACCCACCCTCCTCATTTCTCGTGAGGATTCCAGAATGCATGAACTTTTTTCGAGATTCCTCCGTTTGGGCCCTGAACCATTTGGGACAACTTGAGGCAGAAGAAGACGAACTTTTTTCAACGTCTCCGAATTGCGTGGAAACTCACCCACCCTCCTCATTTCTCGTGAGGTTTCCAGAATGCATGAACTTGTTTCGAGATTCCTCCGTTTGGGCCCTGAACCATTTGGGACAACTTGAGGCAGAAGAAGACGAACTTTTTTCAACGTCTCCGAATTGCGTGGAAACTCACCCACCCTCCTCATTTCTCGTGAGGTTTCCAGAATGCATGAACTTGTTTCGAGATTCCTCCCTTTGGGCCCTGAACCATTTGGGACAACTTGAGGCAGAAGAAGACGAACTTTTTTCAACGTCTCGGAATTGCGTGGAAAGTCACCCACCCTCCTCATTTCTCGTGAGGACTCCAGAATGCAAGAACTTGTTTCGAGATTCCTCCGTTTGGGCCCTGAACCACTTGGGACAACTTGAGGCAGAAGAAGACGAACTTTTTTCAACGTCTCCGAATTGCGTGGAAACTCACCCACCCTCCTCATTTCTCGTGAGGATTCCAGAATGCATGAACTTGTTTCCAGATTCCTCCCTTTCGGCCCTGAACCATATGGGACAACTTGAGGCAGAAGAAGACGAACTTTTTTCAACGTCTCGGAATTGCTTAGAAACTCACCCACCCTCCTCATTTCTCGTGAGGATTCCAGAATGCATGAACTTGTTTCGAGATTCCTCCGTTTGGGCCCTGAACCATATTGGACAACTTGAGCCAGAAGAAGACAGACTTTTTTGAACGTCTCGGAATTGGTTGGAAACTCACCCACCCTCCTCATTTCTCGTGAGGATTCCAGAATGCATGAACTTGTTTCGAGATTCCTCCGTTTGGGCCCTGAACCATTTGGGACAACTTGAGGCAGAAGAAGACGAACTTTTTTCAACGTCTCCGAATTGCGTGGAAACTCACCCACCCTCCTCATTTCTCGTGAGGATTCCAGAATGCATGAACTTGTTTCCAGATTCCTCCCTTTCGGCCCTGAACCATATGGGACAACTTGAGGCAGAAGAAGACGAACTTTTTTCAACGTCTCGGAATTGCTTAGAAACTCACCCACCCTCCTCATTTCTCGTGAGGATTCCAGAATGCAGGAACTTGTTTCGAGATTCCTCCCTTTTGGCCCTGAACCATATGGGACAACTTGAGGCAGAAGAAGACGAACTTTTTTCAACGACTCCGAATTGGTTGGAAACTCACCCACCCTCCTCATTTCTCGTGAGGATTCCAGAATGCATGAACTTGTTTCGAGATTCCTCTGTTTGGGCCCTGAACCATTTGGGACAACTTGAGGCAGAAGAAGACGAACTTTTTTCAACGTCTCCGAATATCGTGGAAACTCACCCACCCTCCTCATTTCTCGTGAGGATTCCAGAATGCATGAACTTGTTTCGAGATTCCTCCGTTTGGGCCCTGAACCATATTGGACAACTTGAGCCAGAAGAAGACAGACTTTTTTGAACGTCTCGGAATTGGTTGGAAACTCACCCACCCTCCTCATTTCTCGTGAGGATTCCAGAATGCATGAACTTGTTTCGAGATTCCTCCGTTTGGGCCCTGAACCATTTGGGACAACTTGAGGCAAAGAAGACGAACTTTTTTCAACGACTCCGAATTGCGTGGAAACTCACCCACCCTCCTCATTTCTCGTGAGGATTCCAGAATGCATGAACTTGTTTCGAGGTTCCTCCGTTTGGGCCCTGAACCATTTGGGACAACTTGAGGCAGAAGAAGACGAACTTTTTTCAACGACTCCGAATTGCGTGGAAACTCACCCACCCTCCTCATTTCTCGTGAGGATTCCAGAATGCATGAACTTGTTTCGAGATTCCTCCGTTTGGGCCCTGAACCACTTGGGACAACTTGAGGCAGAAGAAGACGAACTTTTTTCAACGTCTCGGAATTGCTTAGAAACTCACCCACCCTCCTCATTTCTCGTGAGGATTCCAGAATGCATGAACTTGTTTCGAGATTCCTCCGTTTGGGCCCTGAACCATATTGGACAACTTGAGCCAGAAGAAGACAGACTTTTTTGAACGTCTCGGAATTGGTTGGAAACTCACCCACCCTCCTCATTTCTCGTGAGGATTTCAGAATGCATGAACTTGTTTCGAGATTCCTCCGTTTGGGCCCTGAACCATTTGGGACAACTTGAGGCAGAAGAAGACGAACTTTTTTCAACGTCTCCGAATTGCGTGGAAACTCACCCACCCTCCTCATTTCTCGTGAGGATTCCAGAATGCATGAACTTGTTTCCAGATTCCTCCCTTTCGGCCCTGAACCATATGGGACAACTTGAGGCAGAAGAAGACGAACTTTTTTCAACGTCTCGGAATTGCTTCGAAACTCACCCACCCTCCTCATTTCTCGTGAGGATTCCAGAATGCAGGAACTTGTTTCGAGATTCCTCCCTTTTGGCCCTGAACCATATGGGACAACTTGAGGCAGAAGAAGACGAACTTTTTTCAACGACTCCGAATTGCGTGGAAACTCACCCACCCTCCTCATTTCTCGTGAGGATTCCAGAATGCATGAACTTTTTTCGAGATTCCTCCGTTTGGGCCCTGAACCATATGGGACAACTTGAGGCAGAAGAAGACGAACTTTTTTCAACGTCTCGGAATTGGTTGGAAACTCACCCACCCTCCTCATTTCTCGTGAGGATTCCAGAATGCATGAACTTGTTTCGAGATTCCTCCGTTTGGGCCCTGAACCATTTGGGACAACTTGAGGCAGAAGAAGACGAACTTTTTTCAACGACTCCGAATTGCGTGGAAACTCACCCACCCTCCTCATTTCTCGTGAGGATTCCAGAATGCATGAACTTGTTTCGAGGTTCCTCCGTTTGGGCCCTGAACCATTTGGGACAACTTGAGGCAGAAGAAGACGAACTTTTTTCAACGACTCCGAATTGCGTGGAAACTCACCCACCCTCCTCATTTCTCGTGAGGATTCCAGAATGCATGAACTTGTTTCGAGATTCCTCCCTTTGGGCCCTGAACCATATGGGACAACTTGAGGCAGAAGAAGACGAACTTTTTTCAACGTCTCCGAATATCGTGGAAACTCACCCACCCTCCTCATTTCTCGTGAGGATTCCAGAATGCATGAACTTGTTTCGAGATTCCTCCCTTTGGGCCCTGAACCATTTCGGACAACTTGAGCCAGAAGAAGACGAACTTTTTTGAACGTCTCGGAATTGGTTGGAAACTCACCCACCCTCCTCATTTCTCGGGAGGATTCCAGAATGCATGAACTTGTTTCGAGATTCCTCCCTTTTGGCCCTGAACCATATGGGACAACTTGAGGCAGAAGAAGACGAACTTTTTTCAACGACTCCGAATTGCGTGGAAACTCACCCACCCTCCTCATTTCTCGTGAGGATTCCAGAATGCATGAACTTTTTTCGAGATTCCTCCGTTTGGGCCCTGAACCATTTGGGACAACTTGAGGCAGAAGAAGAAGAACTTTTTTCAACGACTCCGAATTGCGTGGAAACTCACCCACCCTCCTCATTTCTCGTGAGGATTCCAGAATGCATGAACTTGTTTCGAGATTCCTCTGTTTGGGCCCTGAACCATTTGGGACAACTTGAGGCAGAAGAAGACGAACTTTTTTCAACGTCTCCGAATTGCGTGGAAACTCACCCACCCTCCTCATTTCTCGTGAGGATTCCAGAATGCATGAACTTGTTTCTAGATTCCTCCGTTTGGGCCCTGAACCATTTGGGACAACTTGAGGCAGAAGAAGACGAACTTTTTTCAACGACTCCGAATTGCGTGGAAACTCACCCACCCTCCTCATTTCTCGTGAGGATTCCAGAATGCATGAACTTGTTTCGAGATTCCTCCCTTTGGGCCCTGAACCATATGGGACAACTTGAGGCAGAAGAAGACGAACTTTTTTCAACGTCTCCGAATATCGTGGAAACTCACCCACCCTCCTCATTTCTCGTGAGGATTCCAGAATGCATGAACTTGTTTCGAGATTCCTCCCTTTGGGCCCTGAACCATTTGGGATAACTTGAGCCAGAAGAAGACGAACTTTTTTGAACGTCTCAGAATTGGTTGGAAACTCACCCACCCTCCTCATTTCTCGTGAGGATTCCAGAATGCATGAACTTGTTTCGAGATTCCTCCCTTTTGGCCCTGAACCATATGGGACAACTTGAGGCAGAAGAAGACGAACTTTTTTCAACGACTCCGAATTGCGTGGAAACTCACCCACCCTCCTCATTTCTCGTGAGGATTCCAGAATGCATGAACTTGTTTCGAGGTTCCTCCGTTTGGGCCCTGAACCATTTGGGACAACTTGAGGCAGAAGAAGACGAACTTTTTTCAACGACTCCGAATTGCGTGGAAACTCACCCACCCTCCTCATTTCTCGTGAGGATTCCAGAATGCATGAACTTGTTTCGAGATTCCTCCCTTTGGGCCCTGAACCATATGGGACAACTTGAGGCAGAAGAAGACGAACTTTTTTCAACGTCTCCGAATATCGTGGAAACTCACCCACCCTCCTCATTTCTCGTGAGGATTCCAGAATGCATGAACTTGTTTCGAGATTCCTCCCTTTGGGCCCTGAACCATTTCGGACAACTTGAGCCAGAAGAAGACGAACTTTTTTGAACGTCTCGGAATTGGTTGGAAACTCACCCACCCTCCTCATTTCTCGGGAGGATTCCAGAATGCATGAACTTGTTTCGAGATTCCTCCCTTTTGGCCCTGAACCATATGGGACAACTTGAGGCAGAAGAAGACGAACTTTTTTCAACGACTCCGAATTGCGTGGAAACTCACCCACCCTCCTCATTTCTCGTGAGGATTCCAGAATGCATGAACTTTTTTCGAGATTCCTCCGTTTGGGCCCTGAACCATTTGGGACAACTTGAGGCAGAAGAAGAAGAACTTTTTTCAACGACTCCGAATTGCGTGGAAACTCACCCACCCTCCTCATTTCTCGTGAGGATTCCAGAATGCATGAACTTGTTTCGAGATTCCTCTGTTTGGGCCCTGAACCATTTGGGACAACTTGAGGCAGAAGAAGACGAACTTTTTTCAACGTCTCCGAATTGCGTGGAAACTCACCCACCCTCCTCATTTCTCGTGAGGATTCCAGAATGCATGAACTTGTTTCCAGATTCCTCCGTTTGGGCCCTGAACCATTTGGGACAACTTGAGGCAGAAGAAGACGAACTTTTTTCAACGACTCCGAATTGCGTGGAAACTCACCCACCCTCCTCATTTCTCGTGAGGATTCCAGAATGCATGAACTTGTTTCGAGATTCCTCCCTTTGGGCCCTGAACCATATGGGACAACTTGAGGCAGAAGAAGACGAACTTTTTTCAACGTCTCCGAATATCGTGGAAACTCACCCACCCTCCTCATTTCTCGTGAGGATTCCAGAATGCATGAACTTGTTTCGAGATTCCTCCCTTTGGGCCCTGAACCATTTGGGACAACTTGAGCCAGAAGAAGACGAACTTTTTTGAACGTCTCAGAATTGGTTGGAAACTCACCCACCCTCCTCATTTCTCGTGAGGATTCCAAAATGCATGAACTTGTTTCGAGATTCCTCCCTTTTGGCCCTGAACCATATGGGACAACTTGAGGCAGAAGAAGACGAACTTTTTTCAACGACTCCGAATTGCGTGGAAACTCACCCACCCTCCTCATTTCTCGTGAGGATTCCAGAATGCATGAACTTTTTTCGAGATTCCTCCGTTTGGGCCCTGAACCTTTGGGACAACTTGAGGCAGAAGAAGAAGAACTTTTTTCAACGACTCCGAATTGCGTGGAAACTCACCCACCCTCCTCATTTCTCGTGAGGATTCCAGAATGCATGAACTTGTTTCGAGATTCCTCCGTTTGGGCCCTGAACCATTTGGGACAACTTGAGGCAGAAGAAGACGAACTTTTTTCAACGTCTCCGAATTGCGTGGAAACTCACCCACCCTCCTCATTTCTCGTGAGGATTCCAGAATGCATGAACTTGTTTCGAGATTCCTCCCTTTTGGCCCTGAACCATATGGGACAACTTGAGGCAGAAGAAGACGAACTTTTTTCAACGACTCCGAATTGCGTGGAAACTCACCCACCCTCCTCATTTCTCGTGAGGATTCCAGAATGCATGAACTTTTTTCGAGATTCCTCCGTTTGGGCACTGAATCAATTTGGGACAACTTGAGGCAGAAGAAGAAGAACTTTTTTCAACGACTCCGAATTGCGTGGAAACTCACCCACCCTCCTCATTTCTCGTGAGGATTCCAGAATGCATGAACTTGTTTCGAGATTCCTCTGATTGGGCCCTGAACCATTTGGGACAACTTGAGGCAGAAGAAGACGAACTTTTTTCAACGTCTCCGAATTGCGTGGAAACTCACCCACCCTCCTCATTTCTCGTGAGGATTCCAGAATGCATGAACTTTTTTCGAGCTTCCTCCGTTTGGGCCCTGAACCATTTGGGACAACTTGAGGCAGAAGAAGACGAACTTTTTTCAACGACTCCGAATTGCGTGGAAACTCACCCACCCTCCTCATTTCTCGTGAGGATTCCAGAATGCATGAACTTGTTTCGAGATTCCTCCCTTTGGGCCCTGAACCATATGGGACAACTTGAGGCAGAAGAAGACGAACTTTTTTCAACGACTCCGAATTGGTTGGAAACTCACCCACCCTCCTCATTTCTCGTGAGGATTCCAGAATGCATGAACTTGTTTCGAGATTCCTCCGTTTGGGCCCTGAACCATTTGGGACAACTTGAGGCAGAAGAAGACGAACTTTTTTCAACGACTCCGAATTGCGTGGAAACTCACCCACCCTCCTCATTTCTCGTGAGGATTCCAGAATGCATGAACTTGTTTCGAGATTCCTCTGTTTGGGCCCTGAACCATTTGGGACAACTTGAGGCAGAAGAAGACGAACTTTTTTCAACGTCTCCGAATTGCGTGGAAACTCACCCACCCTCCTCATTTCTCGTGAGGATTCCAGAATGCATGAACTTGTTTCGAGATTCCTCCCTTTGGGCCCTGAACCATATGGGACAACTTGAGGCAGAAGAAGACGAACTTTTTTCAACGTCTCCGAATATCGTGGAAACTCACCCACCCTCCTCATTTCTCGTGAGGATTCCAGAATGCATGAACTTGTTTCGAGATTCCTCCCTTTGGGCCCTGAACCATTTCGGACAACTTGAGCCAGAAGAAGACGAACTTTTTTGAACGTCTCGGAATTGGTTGGAAACTCACCCACCCTCCTCATTTCTCGGGAGGATTCCAGAATGCATGAACTTGTTTCGAGATTCCTCCCTTTTGGCCCTGAACCATATGGGACAACTTGAGGCAGAAGAAGACGAACTTTTTTCAACGACTCCGAATTGCGTGGAAACTCACCCACCCTCCTCATTTCTCGTGAGGATTCCAGAATGCATGAACTTTTTTCGAGATTCCTCCGTTTGGGCCCTGAACCATTTGGGACAACTTGAGGCAGAAGAAGAAGAACTTTTTTCAACGACTCCGAATTGCGTGGAAACTCACCCACCCTCCTCATTTCTCGTGAGGATTCCAGAATGCATGAACTTGTTTCGAGATTCCTCTGTTTGGGCCCTGAACCATTTGGGACAACTTGAGGCAGAAGAAGACGAACTTTTTTCAACGTCTCCGAATTGCGTGGAAACTCACCCACCCTCCTCATTTCTCGTGAGGATTCCAGAATGCATGAACTTGTTTCGAGATTCCTCCGTTTGGGCCCTGAACCATTTGGGACAACTTGAGGCAGAAGAAGACGAACTTTTTTCAACGACTCCGAATTGCGTGGAAACTCACCCACCCTCCTCATTTCTCGTGAGGATTCCAGAATGCATGAACTTGTTTCGAGATTCCTCCCTTTGGGCCCTGAACCATATGGGACAACTTGAGGCAGAAGAAGACGAACTTTTTTCAACGTCTCCGAATATCGTGGAAACTCACCCACCCTCCTCATTTCTCGTGAGGATTCCAGAATGCATGAACTTGTTTCGAGATTCCTCCCTTTGGGCCCTGAACCATTTGGGACAACTTGAGCCAGAAGAAGACGAACTTTTTTGAACGTCTCAGAATTGGTTGGAAACTCACCCACCCTCCTCATTTCTCGTGAGGATTCCAGAATGCATGAACTTGTTTCGAGATTCCTCCCTTTTGGCCCTGAACCATATGGGACAACTTGAGGCAGAAGAAGACGAACTTTTTTCAACGACTCCGAATTGCGTGGAAACTCACCCACCCTCCTCATTTCTCGTGAGGATTCCAGAATGCATGAACTTTTTTCGAGATTCCTCCGTTTGGGCCCTGAACCTTTGGGACAACTTGAGGCAGAAGAAGAAGAACTTTTTTCAACGACTCCGAATTGCGTGGAAACTCACCCACCCTCCTCATTTCTCGTGAGGATTCCAGAATGCATGAACTTGTTTCGAGATTCCTCCGTTTGGGCCCTGAACCATTTGGGACAACTTGAGGCAGAAGAAGACGAACTTTTTTCAACGTCTCCGAATTGCGTGGAAACTCACCCACCCTCCTCATTTCTCGTGAGGATTCCAGAATGCATGAACTTGTTTCGAGATTCCTCCCTTTTGGCCCTGAACCATATGGGACAACTTGAGGAAGAAGAAGACGAACTTTTTTCAACGACTCCGAATTGCGTGGAAACTCACCCACCCTCCTCATTTCTCGTGAGGATTCCAGAATGCATGAACTTTTTTCGAGATTCCTCCGTTTGGGCCCTGAACCATTTGGGACAACTTGAGGCAGAAGAAGAAGAACTTTTTTCAACGACTCCGAATTGCGTGGAAACTCACCCACCCTCCTCATTTCTCGTGAGGATTCCAGAATGCATGAACTTGTTTCGAGATTCCTCTGTTTGGGCCCTGAACCATTTGGGACAACTTGAGGCAGAAGAAGACGAACTTTTTTCAACGTCTCCGAATTGCGTGGAAACTCACCCACCCTCCTCATTTCTCGTGAGGATTCCAGAATGCATGAACTTTTTTCGAGATTCCTCCGTTTGGGCCCTGAACCATTTGGGACAACTTGAGGCAGAAGAAGACGAACTTTTTTCAACGACTCCGAATTGCGTGGAAACTCACCCACCCTCCTCATTTCTCGTGAGGATTCCAGAATGCATGAACTTGTTTCGAGATTCCTCCCTTTGGGCCCTGAACCATATGGGACAACTTGAGGCAGAAGAAGACGAACTTTTTTCAACGTCTCCGAATATCGTGGAAACTCACCCACCCTCCTCATTTCTCGTGAGGATTCCAGAATGCATGAACTTGTTTCGAGATTCCTCCCTTTGGGCCCTGAACCATTTGGGACAACTTGAGCCAGAAGAAGACGAACTTTTTTGAACGTCTCAGAATTGGTTGGAAACTCACCCACCCTCCTCATTTCTCGTGAGGATTCCAGAATGCATGAACTTGTTTCGAGATTCCTCCCTTTTGGCCCTGAACCATATGGGACAACTTGAGGCAGAAGAAGACGAACTTTTTTCAACGACTCCGAATTGCGTGGAAACTCACCCACCCTCCTCATTTCTCGTGAGGATTCCAGAATGCATGAACTTGTTTCGAGATTCCTCCCTTTGGGCCCTGAACCATATGGGACAACTTGAGGCAGAAGAAGACGAACTTTTTTCAACGACTCCGAATTGCGTGGAAACTCACCCACCCTCCTCATTTCTCGTGAGGATTCCAGAATGCATGAACTTGTTTCGAGATTCCTCCCTTTTGGCCCTGAACCATATGGGACAACTTGAGGCAGAAGAAGACGAACTTTTTTCAACGACTCCGAATTGCGTGGAAACTCACCCACCCTCCTCATTTCTCGTGAGGATTCCAGAATGCATGAACTTTTTTCGAGATTCCTCCGTTTGGGCCCTGAACCTTTGGGACAACTTGAGGCAGAAGAAGAAGAACTTTTTTCAACAACTCCGAATTGCGTGGAAACTCACCCACCCTCCTCATTTCTCGTGAGGATTCCAGAATGCATGAACTTGTTTCGAGATTCCTCCCTTTTGGCCCTGAACCATATGGGACAACTTGAGGCAGAAGAAGACGAACTTTTTTCAACGACTCCGAATTGCGTGGAAACTCAACCACCCTCCTCATTTCTCGTGAGGATTCATGAATGCATGAACTTATTTCGAGTTTCCTCCGTTTGGGCCATGAACCATTTGGGACAACTTGAGGCAGAAGAAGGCGAACTTTTTTCAACGTCTCGGAATTGCTTGGAAACTCACCCAACCTCCTCATTTCTCGTGAGGATTCCAGAATGCATGAACTTGTTTCGAGATTCCTCCCTTTGGGCCCTGAACCATATGGGACAACTTGAGGCAGAAGAAGACGAACTTTTTTCAACGTCTCGGAATTGCTTAGAAACTCACCCACCCTCCTCATTTCTCGTGAGGATTCCAGAATGCATGAACTTGTTTCCAGATTCCTCCCTTTCGGCCCTGAACCATATGGGACAACTTGAGGCAGAAGAAGACGAACTTTTTTCAACGTCTCGGAATTGCTTAGAAACTCACCCACCCTCCTCATTTCTCGTGATGATTCCAGAATGCATGAACTTGTTTCGAGATTCCTCCGTTTGGGCCCTGAACCATATTGGACAACTTGAGCCAGAAGAAGACAGACTTTTTTGAACGTCTCGGAATTGGTTGGAAACTCACCCACCCTCCTCATTTCTCGTGAGGATTCCAGAATGCATGAACTTGTTTCGAGATTCCTCCGTTTGGGCCCTGAACCATTTGGGACAACTTGAGGCAGAAGAAGACGAACTTTTTTCAACGTCTCCGAATTGCGTGGAAACTCACCCACCCCCCTCATTTCTCGTGAGGATTCCAGAATGCATGAACTTGTTTCGAGATTCCTCCGTTTGGACCCTGAACCATTTGGGACAACTTGAGGCAGAAGAAGACGAACTTTTTTCAACGTCTCCGAATTGCGTGGAAACTCACCCACCCTCCTCATTTCTCGTGAGGATTCCAGAATGCATGAACTTGTTTCGAGATTCCTCCCTTTTGGCCCTGAACCATATGGGACAACTTGAGGCAGAAGAAGACGAACTTTTTTCAACGACTCCGAATTGCGTGGAAACTCACCCACCCTCCTCATTTCTCGTGAGGATTCCAGAATGCATGAACTTGTTTCGAGATTCCTCCCTTTTGGCCCTGAACCATATGGGACAACTTGAGGCAGAAGAAGACGAACTTTTTTCAACGACTCCGAATTGCGTGGAAACTCACCCACCCTCCTCATTTCTCGTGAGGATTCCAGAATGCATGAACTTTTTTCGAGATTCCTCCGTTTGGGCCCTGAACCTTTGGGACAACTTGAGGCAGAAGAAGAAGAACTTTTTTCAACGACTCCGAATTGCGTGGAAACTCACCCACCCTCCTCATTTCTCGTGAGGATTCCAGAATGCATGAACTTGTTTCGAGATTCCTCCGTTTGGGCCCTGAACCATTTGGGACAACTTGAGGCAGAAGAAGACGAACTTTTTTCAACGTCTCCGAATTGCGTGGAAACTCACCCACCCTCCTCATTTCTCGTGAGGATTCCAGAATGCATGAACTTGTTTCGAGATTCCTCCCTTTTGGCCCTGAACCATATGGGACAACTTGAGGCAGAGAAGACGAACTTTTTTCAACGACTCCGAATTGCGTGGAAACTCACCCACCCTCCTCATTTCTCGTGAGGATTCCAGAATGCATGAACTTGTTTCGAGATTCCTCCCTTTTGGCCCTGAACCATATGGGACAACTTGAGGCAGAAGAAGACGAACTTTTTTCAACGACTCCGAATTGCGTGGAAACTCACCCACCCTCCTCATTTCTCGTGAGGATTCCAGAATGCATGAACTTTTTTCGAGATTCCTCCGTTTGGGCCCTGAACCTTTGGGACAACTTGAGGCAGAAGAAGAAGAACTTTTTTCAACGACTCCGAATTGCGTGGAAACTCACCCACCCTCCTCATTTCTCGTGAGGATTCCAGAATGCATGAACTTGTTTCGAGATTCCTCCGTTTGGGCCCTGAACCATTTGGGACAACTTGAGGCAGAAGAAGACGAACTTTTTTCAACGTCTCCGAATTGCGTGGAAACTCACCCACCCTCCTCATTTCTCGTGAGGATTCCAGAATGCATGAACTTGTTTCGAGATTCCTCCGTTTGGACCCTGAACCATTTGGGACAACTTGAGGCAGAAGAAGACGAACTTTTTTCAACGTCTCCGAATTGCGTGGAAACTCACCCACCCTCCTCATTTCTCGTGAGGATTCCAGAATGCATGAACTTGTTTCGAGATTCCTCCCTTTTGGCCCTGAACCATATGGGACAACTTGAGGCAGAAGAAGACGAACTTTTTTCAACGACTCCGAATTGCGTGGAAACTCACCCACCCTCCTCATTTCTCGTGAGGATTCCAGAATGCATGAACTTGTTTCGAGATTCCTGCCTTTGGGCCCCGAACCATATGGGACAACTTGAGGCAGAAGAAGACGAACTTTTTTCAACGTCTCGGAATTGCTTGGAAACTCACCAAGCCACCTCATTTCATATGAGGATTCCAGAATGCATCAACTTGTTTCGAGATTCCCCTGTTTGGGCCCTGAACCATTTGGGACACCTTGAGGCAGAAGAAGACGAACTTTTATCAACGTCTCGGAATTGGTTGGAAACTCACCCACCCTCCTCATTTCTCATGAGGATTCCAGAATGCAGGAACTTGTTTCGAGATTCCTCCGTTTGGGCCCTGAGTCATTTGGGACAACTTGAGGCAGAAGAAGACGAACTTTTTTCAACGTCTCGGAATTGCTTGAAAACTGACCCACCCTCCTCATTTCTCATGAGGATTCCAGAATGCATGAACTTGTTTCGAGATTCCTCTGTTTGGGCCCTGAACCATTTGGGACAACTTGAGGCAGAAGAAGACGAACTTTTTTCATCGTCTCGGAATTGCTTGGAAACTCACCCACCCTCCTCATTTCTCGTGAGGATTCATGAATGCATGAACTTATTTCGAGATTCCTCCGTTTGGGCCCTGAACCATTTGGGACAACTTGAGGCAGAAGAAGGCGAACTTTTTTCAACGTCTCGGAATTGCTTGGAAACTCACCAACCCTCCTCATTTTTCGTGAGGATTCCAGAATGCATGAAATTGTTTCGAGATTCCTCCGTTTGGGCCCTGAATCATTTGGGACAACTTGAGGCAGAAGAATGCGAACTTTTTTCAACGTCTCGGAATTGCTTGGAAACTCACCCACCCTCCTCATTTCTCGTGAGGACTCCAGAATGCACGAACTTGTTTCGAGATTCCTCTGTTTGGGCCCTGAACCATTTGGGACAACTTGAGGCAGAAGAAGACGAACTTTTTTCAACGTCTCCGAATTGCGTGGAAACTCACCCACCCTCCTCATTTCTCGTGAGGATTCCAGAATGCATGAACTTGTTTCGAGATTCCTCCGTTTGGGCCCTGAATCATTTGGGACAACTTGAGGCAGAAGAATGCGAACTTTTTTCAACGTCTCGGAATTGCTTGGAAACTCACCCACCCTCCTCATTTCTCGTGAGGACTCCAGAATGCACGAACTTGTTTCGAGATTCCTCTGTTTGGGCCCTGAACCATTTGGGACAACTTGAGGCAGAAGAAGACGAACTTTTTTCAACGTCTCGGAATTGCGTGGAAACTCACCCACCCTCCTCATTTCTCGTGAGGACTCCAGAATGCACGAACTTGTTTCGAGATTCCTCTGTTTGGGCCCTGAACCATTTGGGACAATTTGAGGCAGAAGAAGACGAACTTTTTTCAACGTCTCCGAATTGCGTGGAAACTCACCCACCCTCCTGCTTTCTCGTGAGGATTCCAGAATGCATGAACTTGTTTCGAGATTCCTCCGTTTGGGCCATGAACCATTTGGGACAACTTGAGGCAGAGGAAGGTGAACTTTTTTCAACGTCTCGGAATTGCTTGGAAACTCACCCAACCTCCTCATTTCTCGTGAGTATTCATGAATGCATGAACTTATTTCGAGATTCCTCCGTTTGGGCCCTGAACCATTTGGGACAACTTGAGGCAGAAGAAGACGAACTTTTTTCAACGTCTCGGAATTGCTTGGAAACTGACCCACCCTCCTCCTTTCTCGTGAGGATTCCAGAATGCATGAACTTGTTTCGAGATTCCTCCGTTTGGGCCCTGAACCATTTGGGACAACTTGAGGCAGAAGAAGACGAACTTTTTTCATCGTCTCGGAATTGCTTGGAAACTCACCCACCCTCCTCATTTCTCGTGAGGATTCATGAATGCATGAACTTATTTCGAGATTCCTCCGTTTGGGCCCTGAACCATTTGGGACAACTTGAGGCAGAAGAAGGCGAACTTTTTTCAACGTCTCGGAATTGCTTGGAAACTCACCAACCCTCCTCATTTTTCGTGAGGATTCCAGAATGCATGAAATTGTTTCGAGATTCCTCCGTTTGGGCCCTGAATCATTTGGGACAACTTGAGGCAGAAGAATGCGAACTTTTTTCAACGTCTCGGAATTGCTTGGAAACTCACCCACCCTCCTCATTTCTCGTGAGGACTCCAGAATGCACGAACTTGTTTCGAGATTCCTCTGTTTGGGCCCTGAACCATTTGGGACAACTTGAGGCAGAAGAAGGCGAACTTTTTTCAACGTCTCGGAATTGCTTGGAAACTCACCCAACCTCCTCATTTCTCGTGAGTATTCATGAATGCATGAACTTATTTCGAGATTCCTCCGTTTGGGCCACGAACCATTTGGGACAACTTGAGGCAGAAGAAGGCGAACTTTTTTCAACGTCTCGGAATTGCTTGGAAACTCACCCACCCTCCTCATTTCTCGTGAGGATTCCAGAATGCAAGAACTTGTTTCGAGATTCCTCCGTTTGGGCCCTGAACCATTTGGGACAACTTGAGGCAGAAGAAGACGAACTTTTTTCAACGTCTCGGAATTGCGTGGAAACTCACCCACCCTCCTCATTTCTCGTGAGGATTCCTGAATGCATGAACTTGTTTCGAGATTCCTGCCTTTGGGCCCCGAACCATATGGGACAACTTCAGGCAGAAGAAGACGAACTTTTTTCAACGTCTCGGAATTGCTTGGAAACTGACCCACCCTCCTCCTTTCTCGTGAGGATTCCAGAATGCATGAACTTGTTTCGAGATTCCTCCGTTTGGGCCCTGAACCATTTGGGACAACTTGAGGCAGAAGAAGACGAACTTTTTTCATCGTCTCGGAATTGCTTGGAGACTCACCCACCCTCCTCATTTCTCGTGAGTATTCATGAATGCATGAACTTATTTCGAGATTTCTCCGTTTGGGCCCTGAACCATTTGGGACACCTTGAGGCAGAAGAAGACGAACTTTTATCAACGTCTCGGAATTGGTTGGAAACTCACCCACCCTCCTCATTTCTCATGAGGATTCCAGAATACAGGAACTTGTTTCGAGATTCCTCCGTTTGGGCCCTGAACCATTTGGGACAACTTGAGGCAGAAGAAGACGAACTTTTTTCAACGTCTCGGAATTGCTTGGAAACTGACCCACCCTCCTCCTTTCTCGTGAGGATTCCAGAATGCATGAACTTGTTTCGAGATTCCTCCGTTTGGGCCCTGAACCATTTGGGACAACTTGAGGCAGAAGAAGACGAACTTTTTTCATCGTCTCGGAATTGCTTGGAAACTCACCCACCCTCCTCATTTCTCGTGAGGATTCATGAATGCATGAACTTATTTCGAGATTCCTCCGTTTGGGCCCTGAACCATTTGGGACAACTTGAGGCAGAAGAAGGCGAACTTTTTTCAACGTCTCGGAATTGCTTGGAAACTCACCAACCCTCCTCATTTTTCGTGAGGATTCCAGAATGCATGAAATTGTTTCGAGATTCCTCCGTTTGGGCCCTGAATCATTTGGGACAACTTGAGGCAGAAGAATGCGAACTTTTTTCAACGTCTCGGAATTGCTTGGAAACTCACCCACCCTCCTCATTTCTCGTGAGGACTCCAGAATGCACGAACTTGTTTCGAGATTCCTCTGTTTGGGCCCTGAACCATTTGGGACAACTTGAGGCAGAAGAAGACGAACTTTTTTCAACGTCTCGGAATTGCGTGGAAACTCACCCACCCTCCTCATTTCTCGTGAGGACTCCAGAATGCACGAACTTGTTTCGAGATTCCTCTGTTTGGGCCCTGAACCATTTGGGACAATTTGAGGCAGAAGAAGACGAACTTTTTTCAACGTCTCCGAATTGCGTGGAAACTCACCCACCCTCCTGCTTTCTCGTGAGGATTCCAGAATGCAGGAACTTGTTTCGAGATTCCTCCGTTTGGGCCATGAACCATTTGGGACAACTTGAGGCAGAGGAAGGCGAACTTTTTTCAACGTCTCGGAATTGCTTGGAAACTCACCCAACCTCCTCATTTCTCGTGAGTATTCATGAATGCATGAACTGATTTCGAGATTCCTCCGTTTGGGCCCTGAACCATTTGGGACAACTTGAGGCAGAAGAAGACGAACTTTTTTCAACGTCTCGGAATTGCTTGGAAACTGACCCACCCTCCTCCTTTCTCGTGAGGATTCCAGAATGCATGAACTTGTTTCGAGATTCCTCCGTTTGGGCCCTGAACCATTTGGGACAACTTGAGGCAGAAGAAGACGAACTTTTTTCAACGTCTCGGAATTGCGTGGAAACTCACCCACCCTCCTCATTTCTCGTGAGGATTCCTGAATGCATGAACTTGTTTCGAGATTCCTGCCTTTGGGCCCCGAACCATATGGGACAACTTCAGGCAGAAGAAGACGAACTTTTTTCAACGTCTCGGAATTGCTTGGAAACTGACCCACCCTCCTCCTTTCTCGTGAGGATTCCAGAATGCATGAACTTGTTTCGAGATTCCTCCGTTTGGGCCCTGAACCATTTGGGACAACTTGAGGCAGAAGAAGACGAACTTTTTTCATCGTCTCGGAATTGCTTGGAGACTCACCCACCCTCCTCATTTCTCGTGAGTATTCATGAATGCATGAACTTATTTCGAGATTTCTCCGTTTGGGCCATGAACCATTTGGGACAACTTGAGGCAGAGGAAGGCGAACTTTTTTCAACGTCTCGGAATTGCTTGGAAACTCACCCAACCTCCTCATTTCTCGTGAGTATTCATGAATGCATGAACTTATTTCGAGATTCCTCCGTTTGGGCCCTGAACCATTTGGGACAACTTGAGGCAGAAGAAGACGAACTTTTTTCAACGTCTCGGAATTGCTTGGAAACTGACCCACCCTCCTCCTTTCTCGTGAGGATTCCAGAATGCATGAACTTGTTTCGAGATTCCTCCGTTTGGGCCCTGAACCATTTGGGACAACTTGAGGCAGAAGAAGACGAACTTTTTTCAACGTCTCGGAATTGCGTGGAAACTCACCCACCCTCCTCATTTCTCGTGAGGATTCCTGAATGCATGAACTTGTTTCGAGATTCCTGCCTTTGGGCCCCGAACCATATGGGACAACTTCAGGCAGAAGAAGACGAACTTTTTTCAACGTCTCGGAATTGCTTGGAAACTGACCCACCCTCCTCCTTTCTCGTGAGGATTCCAGAATGCATGAACTTGTTTCGAGATTCCTCCGTTTGGGCCCTGAACCATTTGGGACAACTTGAGGCAGAAGAAGACGAACTTTTTTCATCGTCTCGGAATTGCTTGGAGACTCACCCACCCTCCTCATTTCTCGTGAGTATTCATGAATGCATGAACTTATTTCGAGATTTCTCCGTTTGGGCCCTGAACCATTTGGGACACCTTGAGGCAGAAGAAGACGAACTTTTATCAACGTCTCGGAATTGGTTGGAAACTCACCCACCCTCCTCATTTCTCATGAGGATTCCAGAATACAGGAACTTGTTTCGAGATTCCTCCGTTTGGGCCCTGAACCATTTGGGACAACTTGAGGCAGAAGAAGACGAACTTTTTTCATCGTCTCGGAATTGCTTGGAGACTCACCCACCCTCCTCATTTCTCGTGAGTATTCATGAATGCATGAACTTATTTCGAGATTTCTCCGTTTGGGCCCTGAACCATTTGGGACACCTTGAGGCAGAAGAAGACGAACTTTTATCAACGTCTCGGAATTGGTTGGAAACTCACCCACCCTCCTCATTTCTCATGAGGATTCCAGAATACAGGAACTTGTTTCGAGATTCCTCCGTTTGGGCCCTGAACCATTTGGGACAACTTGAGGCAGAAGAAGACGAACTTTTTTCAACGTCTCGGAATTGCTTGGAAACTGACCCACCCTCCTCCTTTCTCGTGAGGATTCCAGAATGCATGAACTTGTTTCGAGATTCCTCCGTTTGGGCCCTGAACCATTTGGGACAACTTGAGGCAGAAGAAGACGAACTTTTTTCAACGTCTCGGAATTGCTTGGAAACTCACCAACCCTCCTCATTTTTCGTGAGGATTCCAGAATGCATGAAATTGTTTCGAGATTCCTCCGTTTGGGCCCTGAATCATTTGGGACAACTTGAGGCAGAAGAATGCGAACTTTTTTCAACGTCTCGGAATTGCTTGGAAACTCACCCACCCTCCTCATTTCTCGTGAGGACTCCAGAATGCACGAACTTGTTTCGAGATTCCTCTGTTTGGGCCCTGAACCATTTGGGACAACTTGAGGCAGAAGAAGACGAACTTTTTTCAACGTCTCCGAAATGCGTGGAAACTCACCCACCCTCCTCATTTCTCGTGAGGATTCCAGAATGCATGAACTTGTTTCGAGATTCCTCCGTTTGGGCCATGAACCATTTGGGACAACTTGAGGCAGAAGAAGGCGAACTTTTTTCAACGTCTCGGAATTGCTTGGAAACTCACCCAACCTCCTCATTTCTCGTGAGTATTCATGAATGCATGAACTTATTTCGAGATTCCTCCGTTTGGGCCACGAACCATTTGGGACAACTTGAGGCAGAAGAAGGCGAACTTTTTTCAACGTCTCGGAATTGCTTGGAAACTCACCCACCCTCCTCATTTCTCGTGAGGATTCCAGAATGCATGAACTTGTTTCGAGATTCCTCCGTTTGGGCCCTGAACCATTTGGGACAACTTGAGGCAGAAGAAGACGAACTTTTTTCAACGTCTCGGAATTGCGTGGAAACTCACCCACCCTCCTCATTTCTCGTGAGGATTCCTGAATGCTTGAACTTGTTTCGAGATTCCTGCCTTTGGGCCCCGAACCATATGGGACAACTTCAGGCAGAAGAAGACGAACTTTTTTCAACGTCTCGGAATTGCTTGGAAACTGACCCACCCTCCTCCTTTCTCGTGAGGATTCCAGAATGCATGAACTTGTTTCGAGATTCCTCCGTTTGGGCCCTGAACCATTTGGGACAACTTGAGGCAGAAGAAGACGAACTTTTTTCATCGTCTCGGAATTGCTTGGAAACTCACCCACCCTCCTCATTTCTCGTGAGGATTCATGAATGCATGAACTTATTTCGAGATTCCTCCGTTTGGGCCCTGAACCATTTGGGACAACTTGAGGCAGAAGAATGCGAACTTTTTTCAACGTCTCGGAATTGCGTGGAAACTCACCCACCCTCCTCATTTCTCGTGAGGACTCCAGAATGCATGAACTTGTTTCGAGATTCCTCTGTTTGGGCCCTGAACCATTTGGGACAACTTGAGGCAGAAGAAGACGAACTTTTTTCAACGTCTCGGAATTGCGTGGAAACTCACCCACCCTCCTCATTTCTCGTGAGGACTCCAGAATCCACGAACTTGTTTCGAGATTCCTCCGTTTGGGCCCTGAACCATTTGGGACAACTTGAGGCAGAAGAAGACGAACTTTTTTCAACGTCTCGGAATTGCTTGGAAACTCACCCACCCTCCTCATTTCTCGTGAGGATTCCAGAATGCATGAACTTGTTTCGAGATTCCTCCGTTTGGGCCATGAACCATTTGGGACAAATTGAGGCAGAAGAAGGCGAACTTTTTTCAACGTCTCGGAATTGCTTGGAAACTCACCCAACCTCCTCATTTCTCGTGAGTATTCATGAATGCATGAACTTTTTTCGAGATTCCTCCGTTTGGGCCATGAACCATTTGGGACAACTTGAGGCAGAAGAAGGCGAACTTTTTTCAACGTCTCGGAATTGCTTGGAAACTCACCCACCCTCCTCATTTCTCGTGAGGATTCCAGAATGCATGAACTTGTTTCGAGATTCCTCCGTTTGGGCCCTGAACCATTTGGGACAACTTGAGGCAGAAGAAGACGAACTTTTTTCAACGTCTCGAAATTGCGTGGAAACTCACCCACCCTCCTCATTTCTCGTGAGGATTCCAGAATGCATGAACTTGTTTCGAGATTCCTGCCTTTGTGCCCCGAACCATATGGGACAACTTGAGGCAGAAGAAGACGAACTTTTTTCAACGTCTCGGAATTGCTTGGAAACTCACCAAGCCACCTCATTTCATATGAGGATTCCAGAATGCATCAACTTGTTTCGAGATTCCCCTGTTTGGGCCCTGAACCATTTGGGACACCTTGAGGCAGAAGAAGACGAACTTTTATCAACGTCTCGGAATTGGTTGGAAACTCACCCACCCTCCTCATTTCTCATGAGGATTCCAGAATGCAGGAACTTGTTTCGAGATTCCTCCGTTTGGGCCCTGACTCATTTGGGACAACTTGAGGCAGAAGAATGCGAACTTTTTTCAACGTCTCGGAATTGCTTGGAAACTCACCCACCCTCCTCATTTCTCGTGAGGACTCCAGAATGCACGAACTTGTTTCGAGATTCCTCTGTTTGGGCCCTGAACCATTTGGGACAACTTGAGGCAGAAGAAGACGAACTTTTTTCAACGTCTCGGAATTGCGTGGAAACTCACCCACCCTCCTCATTTCTCGTGAGGACTCCAGAATGCACGAACTTGTTTCGAGATTCCTCTGTTTGGGCCCTGAACCATTTGGGACAATTTGAGGCAGAAGAAGACGAACTTTTTTCAACGTCTCCGAATTGCGTGGAAACTCACCCACCCTCCTGCTTTCTCGTGAGGATTCCAGAATGCATGAACTTGTTTCGAGATTCCTCCGTTTGGGCCATGAACCATTTGGGACAACTTGAGGCAGAGGAAGGCGAACTTTTTTCAACGTCTCGGAATTGCTTGGAAACTCACCCAACCTCCTCATTTCTCGTGAGTATTCATGAATGCATGAACTTATTTCGAGATTCCTCCGTTTGGGCCCTGAACCATTTGGGACAACTTGAGGCAGAAGAAGACGAACTTTTTTCAACGTCTCGGAATTGCTTGGAAACTGACCCACCCTCCTCCTTTCTCGTGAGGATTCCAGAATGCATGAACTTGTTTCGAGATTCCTCCGTTTGGGCCCTGAACCATTTGGGACAACTTGAGGCAGAAGAAGACGAACTTTTTTCATCGTCTCGGAATTGCTTGGAAACTCACCCACCCTCCTCATTTCTCGTGAGGATTCATGAATGCATGAACTTATTTCGAGATTCCTCCGTTTGGGCCCTGAACCATTTGGGACAACTTGAGGCAGAAGAAGGCGAACTTTTTTCAACGTCTCGGAATTGCTTGGAAACTCACCAACCCTCCTCATTTTTCGTGAGGATTCCAGAATGCATGAAATTGTTTCGAGATTCCTCCGTTTGGGCCCTGAATCATTTGGGACAACTTGAGGCAGAAGAATGCGAACTTTTTTCAACGTCTCGGAATTGCTTGGAAACTCACCCACCCTCCTCATTTCTCGTGAGGACTCCAGAATGCACGAACTTGTTTCGAGATTCCTCTGTTTGGGCCCTGAACCATTTGGGAGAACTTGAGGCAGAAGAAGACGAACTTTTTTCAACGTCTCCGAAATGCGTGGAAACTCACCCACCCTCCTCATTTCTCGTGAGGATTCCAGAATGCATGAACTTGTTTCGAGATTCCTCCGTTTGGGCCATGAACCATTTGGGACAACTTGAGGCAGAAGAAGGCGAACTTTTTTCAACGTCTCGGAATTGCTTGGAAACTCACCCAACCTCCTCATTTCTCGTGAGTATTCATGAATGCATGAACTTATTTCGAGATTCCTCCGTTTGGGCCACGAACCATTTGGGACAACTTGAGGCAGAAGAAGGCGAACTTTTTTCAACGTCTCGGAATTGCTTGGAAACTCACCCACCCTCCTCATTTCTCGTGAGGATTCCAGAATGCATGAACTTGTTTCGAGATTCCTCCGTTTGGGCCCTGAACCATTTGGGACAACTTGAGGCAGAAGAAGACGAACTTTTTTCAACGTCTCGGAATTGCGTGGAAACTCACCCACCCTCCTCATTTCTCGTGAGGATTCCTGAATGCATGAACTTGTTTCGAGATTCCTGCCTTTGGGCCCCGAACCATATGGGACAACTTCAGGCAGAAGAAGACGAACTTTTTTCAACGTCTCGGAATTGCTTGGAAACTGACCCACCCTCCTCCTTTCTCGTGAGGATTCCAGAATGCATGAACTTGTTTCGAGATTCCTCCGTTTGGGCCCTGAACCATTTGGGACAACTTGAGGCAGAAGAAGACGAACTTTTTTCATCGTCTCGGAATTGCTTGGAAACTCACCCACCCTCCTCATTTCTCGTGAGGATTCATGAATGCATGAACTTATTTCGAGATTCCTCCGTTTGGGCCCTGAACCATTTGGGACAACTTGAGGCAGAAGAATGCGAACTTTTTTCAACGTCTCGGAATTGCGTGGAAACTCACCCACCCTCCTCATTTCTCGTGAGGACTCCAGAATGCATGAACTTGTTTCGAGATTCCTCTGTTTGGGCCCTGAACCATTTGGGACAACTTGAGGCAGAAGAAGACGAACTTTTTTCAACGTCTCGGAATTGCGTGGAAACTCACCCACCCTCCTCATTTCTCGTGAGGACTCCAGAATGCACGAACTTGTTTCGAGATTCCTCCGTTTGGGCCCTGAACCATTTGGGACAAATTGAGGCAGAAGAAGGCGAACTTTTTTCAACGTCTCGGAATTGCTTGGAAACTCACCCAACCTCCTCATTTCTCGTGAGTATTCATGAATGCATGAACTTTTTTCGAGATTCCTCCGTTTGGGCCATGAACCATTTGGGACAACTTGAGGCAGAAGAAGGCGAACTTTTTTCAACGTCTCGGAATTGCTTGGAAACTCACCCACCCTCCTCATTTCTCGTGAGGATTCCAGAATGCATGAACTTGTTTCGAGATTCCTCCGTTTGGGCCCTGAACCATTTGGGACAACTTGAGGCAGAAGAAGACGAACTTTTTTCAACGTCTCGAAATTGCGTGGAAACTCACCCACCCTCGTCATTTCTCGTGAGGATTCCAGAATGCATGAACTTGTTTCGAGATTCCTGCCTTTGTGCCCCGAACCATATGGGACAACTTGAGGCAGAAGAAGACGAACTTTTTTCAACGTCTCGGAATTGCTTGGAAACTCACCAAGCCACCTCATTTCATATGAGGATTCCAGAATGCATCAACTTGTTTCGAGATTCCCCTGTTTGGGCCCTGAACCATTTGGGACACCTTGAGGCAGAAGAAGACGAACTTTTATCAACGTCTCGGAATTGGTTGGAAACTCACCCACCCTCCTCATTTCTCATGAGGATTCCAGAATGCAGGAACTTGTTTCGAGATTCCTCCGTTTGGGCCCTGAGTCATTTGGGACAACTTGAGGCAGAAGAAGACGAACTTTTTTCAACGTCTCGGAATTGCTTGAAAACTGACCCACCCTCCTCATTTCTCGTGAGGATTCCAGAATGCATGAACTTGTTTCGAGATTCCTCCGTTTGGGCCCTGAACCATTTGGGACAACTTGAGGCAGAAGAAGACGAACTTTTTTCATCGTCTCGGAATTGCTTGGAAACTCACCCACCCTCCTCATTTCTCGTGAGGATTCATGAATGCATGAACTTATTTCGAGATTCCTCCGTTTGGGCCCTGAACCATTTGGGACAACTTGAGGCAGAAGAAGGCGAACTTTTTTCAACGTCTCGGAATTGCTTGGAAACTCACCAACCCTCCTCATTTTTCGTGAGGATTCCAGAATGCATGAAATTGTTTCGAGATTCCTCCGTTTGGGCCCTGAATCATTTGGGACAACTTGAGGCAGAAGAATGCGAACTTTTTTCAACGTCTCGGAATTGCTTGGAAACTCACCCACCCTCCTCATTTCTCGTGAGGATTCCAGAATGCATGAACTTGTTTCGAGATTCCTCCGTTTGGGCCATGAACCATTTGGGACAACTTGAGGCAGAAGAAGACGAACTTTTTTCAACGTCTCCGAATTGCGTGGAAACTCACCCACCCTCCTCATTTCTCGTGAGGATTCCAGAATGCATGAACTTGTTTCGAGATTCCTCCGTTTGGGCCCTGAATCATTTGGGACAACTTGAGGCAGAAGAATGCGAACTTTTTTCAACGTCTCGGAATTGCTTGGAAACTCACCCACCCTCCTCATTTCTCGTGAGGACTCCAGAATGCACGAACTTGTTTCGAGATTCCTCTGTTTGGGCCCTGAACCATTTGGGACAACTTGAGGCAGAAGAAGACGAACTTTTTTCATCGTCTCGGAATTGCTTGGAAACTCACCCAACCTCCTCATTTCTCGTGAGTATTCATGAATGCATGAACTTATTTCGAGATTCCTCCGTTTGGGCCACGAACCATTTGGGACAACTTGAGGCAGAAGAAGGCGAACTTTTTTCAACGTCTCGGAATTGCTTGGAAACTCACCCACCCTCCTCATTTCTCGTGAGGATTCCAGAATGCATGAACTTGTTTCGAGATTCCTCCGTTTGGGCCCTGAACCATTTGGGACAACTTGAGGCAGAAGAAGACGAACTTTTTTCAACGTCTCGGAATTGCGTGGAAACTCACCCACCCTCCTCATTTCTCGTGAGGATTCCTGAATGCATGAACTTGTTTTGAGATTCCTGCCTTTGGGCCCCGAACCATATGGGACAACTTCAGGCAGAAGAAGACGAACTTTTTTCAACGTCTCGGAATTGCTTGGAAACTGACCCACCCTCCTCCTTTCTCGTGAGGATTCCAGAATGCATGAACTTGTTTCGAGATTCCTCCGTTTGGGTCCTGAACCATTTGGGACAACTTGAGGCAGAAGAAGACGAACTTTCTTCAACGTCTCCGAATTGCGTGGAAACTCACCCACCCTCCTCATTTCTCGTGAGGATTCCAGAATGCATGAACTTGTTTCGAGATTCCTGCCTTTGTGCCCCGAACCATATGGGACAACTTGAGGCAGAAGAAGACGAACTTTTTTCAACATCTCGGAATTGCTTGGAAACTCACCAAGCCACCTCATTTCATATGAGGATTCCAGAATGCATCAACTTGTTTCGAGATTCCCCTGTTTGGGCCCTGAACCATTTGGGACACCTTGAGGCAGAAGAAGACGAACTTTTATCAACGTCTCGGAATTGGTTGGAAACTCACCCACCCTCCTCATTTCTCATGAGGATTCCAGAATGCAGGAACTTGTTTCGAGATTCCTCCGTTTGGGCCCTGAGTCATTTGGGACAACTTGAGGCAGAAGAAGACGAACTTTTTTCAACGTCTCGGAATTGCTTGAAAACTGACCCACCCTCCTCATTTCTCGTGAGGATTCCAGAATGCATGAACTTGTTTCGAGATTCCTCCGTTTGGGCCCTGAACCATTTGGGACAACTTGAGGCAGAAGAAGACGAACTTTTTTCATCGTCTCGGAATTGCTTGGAAACTCACCCACCCTCCTCATTTCTCGTGAGGATTCATGAATGCATGAACTTATTTCGAGATTCCTCCGTTTGGGCCCTGAACCATTTGGGACAACTTGAGGCAGAAGAAGGCGAACTTTTTTCAACGTCTCGGAATTGCTTGGAAACTCACCAACCCTCCTCATTTTTCGTGAGGATTCCAGAATGCATGAAATTGTTTCGAGATTCCTCCGTTTGGGCCCTGAATCATTTGGGACAACTTGAGGCAGAAGAATGCGAACTTTTTTCAACGTCTCGGAATTGCTTGGAAACTCACCCACCCTCCTCATTTCTCGTGAGGACTCCAGAATGCACGAACTTGTTTCAAGATTCCTCTGTTTGGGCCCTGAACCATTTGGGACAACTTGAGGCAGAAGAAGACGAACTTTTTTCAACGTCTCCGAATTGCGTGGAAACTCACCCACCCTCCTCATTTCTCGTGAGGATTCCAGAATGCATGAACTTGTTTCGAGATTCCTCCGTTTGGGCCCTGAATCATTTGGGACAACTTGAGGCAGAAGAATGCGAACTTTTTTCAACGTCTCGGAATTGCTTGGAAACTCACCCACCCTCCTCATTTCTCGTGAGGACTCCAGAATGCACGAACTTGTTTCGAGATTCCTCTGTTTGGGCCCTGAACCATTTGGGACAACTTGAGGCAGAAGAAGACGAACTTTTTTCAACGTCTCGGAATTGCGTGGAAACTCACCCACCCTCCTCATTTCTCGTGAGGACTCCAGAATGCACGAACTTGTTTCGAGATTCCTCTGTTTGGGCCCGGAACCATTTGGGACAATTTGAGGCAGAAGAAGACGAACTTTTTTCAACGTCTCCGAATTGCGTGGAAACTCACCCACCCTCCTGCTTTCTCGTGAGGATTCCAGAATGCATGAACTTGTTTCGAGATTCCTCCGTTTGGGCCATGAACCATTTGGGACAACTTGAGGCAGAGGAAGGCGAACTTTTTTCAACGTCTCGGAATTGCTTGGAAACTCACCCAACCTCCTCATTTCTCGTGAGTATTCATGAATGCATGAACTTATTTCGAGATTCCTCCGTTTGGGCCCTGAGCCATTTGGGACACCTTGAGGCAGAAGAAGACGAACTTTTATCAACGTCTCGGAATTGGTTGGAAACTCACCCACCCTCCTCATTTCTCATGAGGATTCCAGAATGCAGGAACTTGTTTCGAGATTCCTCCGTTTGGGCCCTGAACCATTTGGGACAACTTGAGGCAGAAGAAGACGAACTTTTTTCAACGTCTCGGAATTGCTTGGAAACTGACCCACCCTCCTCCTTTCTCGTGAGGATTCCAGAATGCATGAACTTATTTCGAGATTCCTCCGTTTGGGCCCTGAACCATTTGGGACAACTTGAGGCAGAAGAAGGCGATCTTTTTTCAACGTCTCGGAATTGCTTGGAAACTCACCAACCCTTCTCATTTTTCGTGAGGATTCCAGAATGCATGAAATTGTTTCGAGATTCCTCCGTTTGGGCCCTGAATCATTTGGGACAACTTGAGGCAGAAGAATGCGAACTTTTTTCAACGTCTCGGAATTGCTTGGAAACTCACCCACCCTCCTCATTTCTCGTGAGGACTCCAGAATGCACGAACTTGTTTCGAGATTCCTCTGTTTGGGCCCTGAACCATTTGGGACAACTTGAGGCAGAAGAAGACGAACTTTTTTCAACGTCTCCGAATTGCGTGGAAACTCACCCACCCTCCTCATTTCTCGTGAGGATTCCAGAATGCATGAACTTGTTTCGAGATTCCTCCGTTTGGGCCATGAACCATTTGGGACAACTTGAGGCAGAAGAAGGCGAACTTTTTTCAACGTCTCGGAATTGCTTGGAAACTCACCCAACCTCCTCATTTCTCGTGAGTATTCATGAATGCATGAACTTATTTCGAGATTCCTCCGTTTGGGCCACGAACCATTTGGGACAACTTGAGGCAGAAGAAGGCGAACTTTTTTCAACGTCTCGGAATTGCTTGGAAACTCACCCACCCTCCTCATTTCTCGTGAGGATTCCAGAATGCATGAACTTGTTTCGAGATTCCTCCGTTTGGGCCCTGAACCATTTGGGACAACTTGAGGCAGAAGAAGACGAACTTTTTTCAACGTCTCGGAATTGCGTGGAAACTCACCCACCCTCCTCATTTCTCGTGAGGATTCCTGAATGCATGAACTTGTTTTGAGATTCCTGCCTTTGGGCCCCGAACCATATGGGACAACTTCAGGCAGAAGAAGACGAACTTTTTTCAACGTCTCGGAATTGCTTGGAAACTGACCCACCCTCCTCCTTTCTCGTGAGGATTCCAGAATGCATGAACTTGTTTCGAGATTCCTCTGTTTGGGTCCTGAACCATTTGGGACAACTTGAGGCAGAAGAAGACGAACTTTTTTCATCGTCTCGGAATTGCTTGGAAACTCACCCACCCTCCTCATTTCTCGTGAGGATTCATGAATGCATGAACTTATTTCGAGTTTCCTCCGTTTGGGCCAGGAACCATTTGGGACAACTTGAGGCAGAAGAAGGCGAACTTTTTTCAACGTCTCGGAATTGCTTGGAAACTCACCCAACCTCCTCATTTCTCGTGAGTATTCATGAATGCATGAACTTATTTCGAGATTCCTCCGTTTGGGCCCTGAACCATTTGGGATAACTTGAGGCCGAAGAAGGCGAACTTTTTTCAACGACTCGGAATTGCTTGGAAACTCACGAACCCTCCTCATTTCTCGTGAGGAGTCCAGAATGCATGAACTTGTTTCGAGATTCCTCCCTTTGGGCCCCGAACCATATGGGACAACTTGAGGCAGAAGAAGACGAACTTTTTTCAACGTCTCGGAATTGCTTGGAAACTCACCAAGCCTCCTCATTTCTTATGAGGATTCCAGAATGCATCAACTTGTTTCGAGATTCCCCTGTTTGGGCCCTGAACCATTTGGGACACCTTGAGGCAGAAGAAGACGAACTTTTATCAACGTCTCGGAATTGGTTGGAAACTCACCCACCCTCCTCATTTCTCGTGACGATTCCAGAATGCAGGAACTTGTTTCGAGATTCCTCCGTTTGGGCCCTGAGTCATTTGGGACAACTTGAGGCAGAAGAAGACGAACTTTTTTCAACGTCTCGGAATTGCTTGGAAACTGACCCACCCTCCTCCTTTCTCGTGAGGATTCCAGAATGCATGAACTTGTTTCGAGATTCCTCCGTTTGGGCCCTGAACCATTTGGGACAACTTGAGGCAGAAGAAGACGAACTTTTTTCATCGTCTCGGAATTGCTTGGAAACTCACCCACCCTCCTCATTTCTCGTGAGGATTCATGAATGCATGAACTTATTTCGAGATTCCTCCGTTTGGGCCCTGAACCATTTGGGACAACTTGAGGCAGAAGAAGACGAACTTTTTTCAACGTCTCGGAATTGCGTGGAAACTCACCCACCCTCCTCATTTCTCGTGAGGATTCCAGAATGCATGAACTTGTTTCGAGATTCCTCCCTTTGGGCCCCGAACCATATGGGACAACTTGAGGCAGAAGAAGACGAACTTTTTTCAACGTCTCGGAATTGCTTGGAAACTCACCAAGCCTCCTCATTTCTTATGAGGATTCCAGAATGCATCAACTTGTTTCGAGATTCCCCTGTTTGGGCCCTGAACCATTTGGGACACCTTGAGGCAGAAGAAGACGAACTTTTATCAACGTCTCGGAATTGGTTGGAAACTCACCCACCCTCCTCATTTCTCGTGACGATTCCAGAATGCAGGAACTTGTTTCGAGATTCCTCCGTTTGGGCCCTGAGTCATTTGGGACAACTTGAGGCAGAAGAAGACGAACTTTTTTCAACGTCTCGGAATTGCGTGGAAACTCACCCACCCTCCTCATTTCTCGTGAGGACTCCAGAATGCACGAACTTGTTTCGAGATTCCTCTGTTTGGGCCCTGAACCATTTGGGACAAGTTGAGGCAGAAGAAGACGAACTTTTTTCAACGTCTCCGAATTGCGTGGAAACTCACCCACCCTCCTCCTTTCTCGTGAGGATTCCAGAATGCATGAACTTGTTTCGAGATTCCTCCGTTTGGGCCATGAACCATTTGGGACAACTTGAGGCAGAAGAAGGCGAACTTTTTTCAACGTCTCGGAATTGCTTGGAAACTCACCCAACCTCCTCATTTCTCGTGAGTATTCATGAATGCATGAACTTATTTCGAGATTCCTCCGTTTGGGCCACGAACCATTTGGGACAACTTGAGGCAGAAGAAGGCGAACTTTTTTCAACGTCTCGGAATTGCTTTGAAACTCACCCACCCTCCTCATTTCTCGTGAGGATTCCAGAATGCATGAACTTGTTTCGAGATTCCTTCGTTTGGGCCCTGAACCATTTGGGACAACTTGAGGCAGAAGAAGACGAACTTTTTTCAACGTCTCGGAATTGCGTGGAAACTCACCCACCCTCCTCATTTCTCGTGAGGATTCCTGAATGCATGAACTTGTTTCGAGATTCCTGCCTTTGGGCCCCGAACCATATGGGACAACTTCAGGCAGAAGAAGACGAACTTTTTTCAACGTCTCGGAATTGCTTGGAAACTGACCCACCCTCCTCCTTTCTCGTGAGGATTCCAGAATGCATGAACTTGTTTCGAGATTCCTCCGTTTGGGTCCTGAACCATTTGGGACAACTTGAGGCAGAAGAAGACGAACTTTTTTCATCGTCTCGGAATTGCTTGGAAACTCACCCACCCTCCTCATTTCTCGTGAGGATTCATGAATGCATGAACTTATTTCGAGTTTCCTCCTTTTGGGCCATGAACCATTTGGGACAACTTGAGGCAGAAGAAGGCGAACTTTTTTCAACGTCTCGGAATTGCTTGGAAACTCACCCAACCTCCTCATTTCTCGTGAGTATTCATGAATGCATGAACTTATTTCGAGATTCCTCCGTTTGGGCCCTGAACCATTTGGGACAACTTGAGGCCGAAGAAGGCGAACTTTTTTCAACGACTCGGAATTGCTTGGAAACTCACGAACCCTCCTCATTTCTCGTGAGGACTCCAGAATGCACGAACTTGTTTCGAGATTCCTCCGTTTGGGCCCTGAACCATTTGGGACAACTTGAGGCAGAAGAAGACGAACTTTTTTCATCGTCTCGGAATTGCTTGGAAACTCACCCACCCTCCTCATTTCTCGTGAGGATTCATGAATGCATGAACTTATTTCGAGATTCCTCCGTTTGGGCCCTGAACCATTTGGGACAACTTGAGGCAGAAGAAGACGAACTTTTTTCAACGTCTCGGAATTGCGTGGAAACTCACCCACCCTCCTCATTTCTCGTGAGGATTCCAGAATGCATGAACTTGTTTCGAGATTCCTCCCTTTGGGCCCCGAACCATATGGGACAACTTGAGGCAGAAGAAGACGAACTTTTTTCAACGTCTCGGAATTGCTTGGAAACTCACCAAGCCTCCTCATTTCTTATGAGGATTCCAGAATGCATCAACTTGTTTCGAGATTCCCCTGTTTGGGCCCTGAACCATTTGGGACACCTTGAGGCAGAAGAAGACGAACTTTTATCAACGTCTCGGAATTGGTTGGAAACTCACCCACCCTCCTCATTTCTCGTGACGATTCCAGAATGCAGGAACTTGTTTCGAGATTCCTCCGTTTGGGCCCTGAGTCATTTGGGACAACTTGAGGCAGAAGAAGACGAACTTTTTTCAACGTCTCCGAATTGCGTGGAAACTCACCCACCCTCCTCCTTTCTCGTGAGGATTCCAGAATGCATGAACTTGTTTCGAGATTCCTCCGTTTGGGCCATGAACCATTTGGGACACCTTGAGGCAGAAGAAGACGATCTTTTATCAACGTCTCGGAATTGGTTGGAAACTCACCCACCCTCCTCATTTCTCGTGAGGACTCCAGAATGCATGAACTTGTTTCGAGATTCCTCCCTTTGGGCCCTGAACCATTTGGGACAACTTGAGGCAGAAGAATGCGAACTTTTTTCAACGTCTCGGAATTGCGTGGAAACTCACCCACCCTCCTCATTTCTCGTGAGGATTCCAGAATGCATGAACTTGTTTCGAGATTCCTCCCTTTGGGCCCCGAACCATATGGGACAACTTGAGGCAGAAGAAGGCGAACTTTTTTCAACGTCTCGGAATTGCTTGGAAATTCACCCACCCTCCTCATTTCTCGTGAGGATTCCAGAATGCATGAACTTGTTTCGAGATTCCTCCGTTTGGGCCCCGAACCATTTGGGACAACTTGAGGCAGAAGAAGACGAACTTTTTTCAACGTCTCGAAATTGCGTGGAAACTCACCCACCCTCCTCATTTCTCGTGAGGATTCCAGAATGCATGAACTTGTTTCGAGATTCCTCCGTTTGGGCCCTGAAACATTTGGGACAACTTGAGGCAGAAGAAGACGAACTTTTTTCAACGTCTCGGAATTGCTTGGAAACTCACCCACCCTCCTCATTTCTCGTGAGGATTCCAGAATGCAGGAACTTGTTTCGAGATTCCTCAGTTTGGGCCCTGAACCATTTGGGACACCTTGAGGCAGAAGAAGACGATCTTTTATCAACGTCTCGGAATTGGTTGGAAACTCACCCACCCTCCTCATTTCTCGTGAGGATTCCAGAATGCATGAACTTTTTTCGAGATTCCTCCCTTTGGGCCCTGAACCATATGGGACAACTTGAGGTAGAAGAAGACGAACTTTTTTCAACGTCTCGGAATTGCGTGGAAACTCACCCACCCTCCTCATTTCTCGTGAGGACTCCAGAATGCACGAACTTGTTTCGAGATTCCTTCGTTTGGGCCCTGAACCATTTGGGACAACTTGAGGCAGAAGAATGCGAACTTTTTTCAACGTCTCGGAATTGCGTGGAAACTCACCCACCCTCCTCATTTCTCGTGAGGACTGCAGAATGCACGAACTTGATTCCAGATTCCTCCCTTTGGGCCCTGAACCATTTGGGACAACTTGAGGCAGAAGAAGACGAACTTTTTTCAACGTCTCCGAATTGCGTGGAAACTCACCCACCCTCCTCATTTCTCGTGAGGACTCCAGAATGCATGAACTTGTTTCGAGATTCCTCCCTTTGGGCCCTGAACCATTTGGGACAACTTGAGGCAGAAGAATGCGAACTTTTTTCAACGTCTCGGAATTGCGTGGAAACTCACCCACCCTCCTCATTTCTCGTGAGGACTTCAGAATGCACGAACTTCTTTCGAGATTCCTCCCTTTGGGCCCTGAACAATTTGGGACAACTTGAGGCAGAAGAAGACGAACTTTTTTCAACGTCTCCGAATTGCGTGGAAACTCACCCACCCTCCTCAGTTCTCGTGAGGATTCCAGAATGCAGGAACTTGTTTCGAGATTCCTCCGTTTGGGCCCTGAACCATTTGGGACAACTTGAGGCAGAAGAATGCGAACTTTTTTCAACGTCTCGGAATTGCGTGGAAACTCACCCACCCTCCTCATTTCTCGTGAGGACTTCAGAATGCACGAACTTGTTTCGAGATTCCTCCCTTTGGGCCCTGAACCATTTGGGACAACTTGAGGCAGAAGAAGACGAACTTTTTTCAACGTCTCCGAATTGCGTGGAAACTCACCCACCCTCCTCATTTCTCGTCAGGATTCCAGAATGCATGAACTTGTTTCGAGATTCCTCCGTTTGGGCCCTGAACCATTTGGGACAACTTGAGGCAGAAGAAGACGAACTTTTTTCAACGTCTCGGAATTGCGTGGAAACTCACCCACCCTCCTCATTTCTCGTGAGGACTTCAGAATGCACGAACTTGTTTCGAGATTCCTCTGTTTGGGCCCTGAACCATTTGGGACAACTTGAGGCAGAAGAAGACGAACTTTTTTCAACGTCTCCGAATTGCGTGGAAACTCACCCACCCTCCTCATTTCTCGTGAGGATTCCAGAATGCATGAACTTGTTTCGAGATTCCTCCGTTTGGGCCCTGAACCATTTGGGACAACTTGAGGCAGAAGAATGCGAACTTTTTTCAACGTCTCGGAATTGCGTGGAAACTCACCCACCCTCCTCATTTCTCCTGAGGACTTCAGAATGCACGAACTTGTTTCGAGATTCCTCCCTTTGGGCCCTGAACAATTTGGGACAACTTGAGGCAGAAGAAGACGAACTTTTTTCAACGTCTCGGAATTGCTTGGAAACTCACCCACCCTCCTCATTTCTCGTGAGGACTCCAGAATGCACGAACTTGTTTCGAGATTCCTCTGTTTGGGCCCTGAACCATTTGGGACAACTTGAGGCAGAAGAAGACGAACTTTTTTCAACGTCTCCGAATTGCGTGGAAACTCACCCACCCTCCTCATTTCTCGTGAGGACTCCAGAATGCACGAACTTGTTTCGAGATTCCTCTGTTTGGGCCCTGAACCATTTGGGACAACTTGAGGCAGAAGAAGACGAACTTTCTTCAACGTCTCCGAATTGCGTGGAAACTCACCCACCCTCCTCATTTCTCGTGAGGATTCCAGAATGCATGAACTTCTTTCGAGATTCCTCCGTTTGGGCCCTGAACCATTTGGGACAACTTGAGGCAGAAGAATGCGAACTTTTTTCAACGTCTCGGAATTGCGTGGAAACTCACCCACCCTCCTCATTTCTCGTGAGGACTGCAGAATGCACGAACTTGTTTCCAGATTCCTCCCTTTGGGCCCTGAACCATTTGGGACAACTTGAGGCAGAAGAAGACGAACTTTTTTCAACGCTTCCGAATTGCGTGGAAACTCACCCACCCTCCGCATTTCTCGTGAGGATTCCAGAATGCATGAACTTGTTTCTCGATTCCTCCGTTTGGGCTCTGAACCATTTGGGACACCTTGAGGCGGAAGAAGACGAACTTTTATCAACGTCTTGGAATTGGTTGGAGACCCAACCACCCTCGTCATTTCTCGTGAGGATTCCAGAATGCATCAACTTGTTTCGAGATTCCACCGTTTGGGCCCTGAACCATTTGGGACAACTTGAGGCAGAAGAATACGAACTTTTTTCAACGTCTCGGAATTGGTTGGAAACTCACCCACCCTCCTCATTTCTCGTGAGGATTCCAGAATGAATGAACTTGTTTCGAGATTCCTCCCTTTGGGCCCTGAACCATATGGGACAACTTGAGGCAGAAGAAGACGAACTTTTTTCAACGTCTCGGAATTGGTTGGAAACTCACCCACCCTCCTCATTTCTCGTGAGGATTCCAGAATGCATGAACTTGTTTTGAGATTCCTCCCTTTGGGCCCTGAACCATTTGGGACAACTTGAGGCAGAAGAAGACGAACTTTTTTCAACGTCTCGGAATTGGTTGGAAACTCAACCACCCTCCTCATTTCTCGTGAGGATTCCAGAATGCATGAACTTGTTTCGAGATTCCTCCGTTTGGGCCCTGAACCATTTGGGACAACTTGAGGCAGAAGAAGACGAACTTTTTTCAACGTCTCGGAATTGCGTGGAAACTCACCCACCCTCCTCATTTCTCGTGAGGATTCCAGAATGCAGGAACTTGTTTCGAGATTCCTCCGTTTGGGCCCTGAACCATTTGGGACACCTTGAGGCAGAAGAAGACGAACTTTTATCAACGTCTCGGAATTGGTTGGAAACTCACCCACCCTCCTCATTTCTCGTGAGGATTCCAGAATGCATGAACTTTTTTCGAGATTCCTCCCTTTGGGCCCTGAACCATATGGGACAACTTGAGGCAGAAGAAGACGAACTTTTTTCAACGTCTCGGAATTGCGTGGAAACTCACCCACCCTCCTCATTTCTCGTGAGGACTCCAGAATGCACGAACTTGTTTCGAGATTCCTTCGTTTGGGCCCTGAACCATTTGGGACAACTTGAGGCAGAAGAATGCGAACTTTTTTCAACGTCTCGGAATTGCGTGGAAACTCACCCACCCTCCTCATTTCTCGTGAGGACTGCAGAATGCACGAACTTGTTTCGAGATTCCTCTGTTTGGGCCCTGAACCATTTGGGACAATTTGAGGCAGAAGAAGACGAACTTTTTTCAACGTCTCCGAATTGCGTGGAAACTCACCCACCCTCCTCCTTTCTCGTGAGGATTCCAGAATGCATGAACTTGTTTCGAGATTCCTCCGTTTGGGCCATGAACCATTTGGGACAACTTGAGGCAGAAGAAGGCGAACTTTTTTCAACGTCTCGGAATTGCTTGGAAACTCACCCAACCTCCTCATTTCTCGTGAGTATTCATGAATGCATGAACTTATTTCGAGATTCCTCCGTTTGGGCCATGAACCATTTGGGACAACTTGAGGCAGAAGAAGGCGAACTTTTTTCAACGTCTCGGAATTGCTTGGAAACTCACCCACCCTCCTCATTTCTCGTGAGGATTCCAGAATGCATGAACTTGTTTCGAGATTCCTCCGTTTGGGCCCCGAACCATTTGGGACAACTTGAGGCAGAAGAAGACGAACTTTTTTCAACGTCTCGCAATTGCGTGGAAACTCACCCACCCTCCTCATTTCTCGTGAGGATTCCAGAATGCATGAACTTGTTTCGAGATTCCTCCGTTTGGGCCCTGAAACATTTGGGACAACTTGAGGCAGAAGAAGACGAACTTTTTTCAACGTCTCGGAATTGCTTGGAAACTCACCCACCCTCCTCATTTCTCGTGAGGATTCCAGAATGCAGGAACTTGTTTCGAGATTCCTCAGTTTGGGCCCTGAACCATTTGGGACACCTTGAGGCAGAAGAAGACGAACTTTTATCAACGTCTCGGAATTGGTTGGAAACTCACCCACCCTCCTCATTTCTCGTGAGGATTCCAGAATGCATGAACTTTTTTCGAGATTCCTCCCTTTGGGCCCTGAACCATATGGGACAACTTGAGGTAGAAGAAGACGAACTTTTTTCAACGTCTCGGAATTGCGTGGAAACTCACCCACCCTCCTCATTTCTCGTGAGGACTCCAGAATGCACGAACTTGTTTCGAGATTCCTTCGTTTGGGCCCTGAACCATTTGGGACAACTTGAGGCAGAAGAATGCGAACTTTTTTCAACGTCTCGGAATTGCGTGGAAACTCACCCACCCTCCTCATTTCTCGTGAGGACTGCAGAATGCACGAACTTGTTTCCAGATTCCTCCCTTTGGGCCCTGAACCATTTGGGACAACTTGAGGCAGAAGAAGACGAACTTTTTTCAACGTCTCCGAATTGCGTGGAAACTCACCCACCCTCCTCATTTCTCGTGAGGACTCCAGAATGCATGAACTTGTTTCGAGATTCCTCCCTTTGGGCCCTGAACCATTTGGGACAACTTGAGGCAGAAGAATGCGAACTTTTTTCAACGTCTCGGAATTGCGTGGAAACTCACCCACCCTCCTCATTTCTCGTGAGGACTTCAGAATGCACGAACTTCTTTCGAGATTCCTCCCTTTGGGCCCTGAACCATTTGGGACAACTTGAGGCAGAAGAAGACGAACTTTTTTCAACGTCTCCGAATTGCGTGGAAACTCACCCACCCTCCTCAGTTCTCGTGAGGATTCCAGAATGCAGGAACTTGTTTCGAGATTCCTCCGTTTGGGCCCTGAACCATTTGGGACAACTTGAGGCAGAAGAATGCGAACTTTTTTCAATGTCTCGGAATTGCGTGGAAACTCACCCACCCTCCTCATTTCTCGTGAGGACTTCAGAATGCACGAACTTGTTTCGAGATTCCTCCCTTTGGGCCCTGAACCATTTGGGACAACTTGAGGCAGAAGAAGACGAACTTTTTTCAACGTCTCCGAATTGCGTGGAAACTCACCCACCCTCCTCATTTCTCGTCAGGATTCCAGAATGCATGAACTTGTTTTGAGATTCCTCCGTTTGGGCCCTGAACCATTTGGGACAACTTGAGGCAGAAGAAGACGAACTTTTTTCAACGTCTCGGAATTGCGTGGAAACTCACCCACCCTCCTCATTTCTCGTGAGGACTTCAGAATGCACGAACTTGTTTCGAGATTCCTCTGTTTGGGCCCTGAACCATTTGGGACAACTTGAGGCAGAAGAAGACGAACTTTTTTCAACGTCTCCGAATTGCGTGGAAACTCACCCACCCTCCTCATTTCTCGTGAGGATTCCAGAATGCATGAACTTGTTTCGAGATTCCTCCGTTTGGGCCCTGAACCATTTGGGACAACTTGAGGCAGAAGAATGCGAACTTTTTTCAACGTCTCGGAATTGCGTGGAAACTCACCCACCCTCCTCATTTCTCCTGAGGACTTCAGAATGCACGAACTTGTTTCGAGATTCCTCCCTTTGGGCCCTGAACAATTTGGGACAACTTGAGGCAGAAGAAGACGAACTTTTTTCAACGTCTCCGAATTGCGTGGAAACTCACCCACCCTCCTCATTTCTCGTGAGGATTCCAGAATGCATGAACTTGTTTCGAGATTCCTCCCTTTGGGCCCTGAACCATTTGGGACAACTTGAGGCAGAAGAAGACGAACTTTTTTCAACGTCTCCGAATTGCGTGGAAACTCACCCACCCTCCTCATTTCTTGTGAGGACTCCAGAATGCACGAACTTGTTTCGAGATTCCTCTGTTTGGGCCCTGAACCATTTGGGACAACTTGAGGCAGAAGAAGACGAACTTTCTTCAACGTCTCCGAATTGCGTGGAAACTCACCCACCCTCCTCATTTCTCGTGAGGATTCCAGAATGCATGAACTTGTTTCGAGATTCCTCCCTTTGGGCCCTGAACCATTTGGGACAACTTGAGGCAGAAGAAGACGAACTTTTTTCAACGTCTCCGAATTGCGTGGAAACTCACCCACCCTCCTCATTTCTCGTGAGGACTCCAGAATGCACGAACTTGTTTCGAGATTCCTCTGTTTGGGCCCTGAACCATTTGGGACAACTTGAGGCAGAAGAAGACGAACTTTCTTCAACGTCTCCGAATTGCGTGGAAACTCACCCACCCTCCTCATTTCTCGTGAGGATTCCAGAATGCATGAACTTTTTTCGAGATTCCTCCCTTTGGGCCCTGAACCATATGGGACAACTTGAGGTAGAAGAAGACGAACTTTTTTCAACGTCTCGGAATTGCGTGGAAACTCACCCACCCTCCTCATTTCTCGTGAGGACTCCAGAATGCACGAACTTGTTTCGAGATTCCTTCGTTTGGGCCCTGAACCATTTGGGACAACTTGAGGCAGAAGAATGCGAACTTTTTTCAACGTCTCGGAATTGCGTGGAAACTCACCCACCCTCCTCATTTCTCGTGAGGACTGCAGAATGCACGAACTTGTTTCCAGATTCCTCCCTTTGGGCCCTGAACCATTTGGGACAACTTGAGGCAGAAGAAGACGAACTTTTTTCAACGTCTCCGAATTGCGTGGAAACTCACCCACCCTCCTCATTTCTCGTGAGGACTCCAGAATGCATGAACTTGTTTCGAGATTCCTCCCTTTGGGCCCTGAACCATTTGGGACAACTTGAGGCAGAAGAATGCGAACTTTTTTCAACGTCTCGGAATTGCGTGGAAACTCACCCACCCTCCTCATTTCTCGTGAGGACTTCAGAATGCACGAACTTCTTTCGAGATTCCTCCCTTTGGGCCCTGAACCATTTGGGACAACTTGAGGCAGAAGAAGACGAACTTTTTTCAACGTCTCCGAATTGCGTGGAAACTCACCCACCCTCCTCAGTTCTCGTGAGGATTCCAGAATGCAGGAATTTGTTTCGAGATTCCTCCGTTTGGGCCCTGAACCATTTGGGACAACTTGAGGCAGAAGAATGCGAACTTTTTTCAACGTCTCGGAATTGCGTGGAAACTCACCCACCCTCCTCATTTCTCGTGAGGACTTCAGAATGCACGAACTTCTTTCGAGATTCCTCCCTTTGGGCCCTGAACCATTTGGGACAACTTGAGGCAGAAGAAGACGAACTTTTTTCAACGTCTCCGAATTGCGTGGAAACTCACCCACCCTCCTCAGTTCTCGTGAGGATTCCAGAATGCAGGAATTTGTTTCGAGATTCCTCCGTTTGGGCCCTGAACCATTTGGGACAACTTGAGGCAGAAGAATGCGAACTTTTTTCAACGTCTCGGAATTGCGTGGAAACTCACCCACCCTCCTCATTTCTCGTGAGGACTTCAGAATGCACGAACTTGTTTCGAGATTCCTCCCTTTGGGCCCTGAACCATTTGGGACAACTTGAGGCAGAAGAAGACGAACTTTTTTCAACGTCTCCGAATTGCGTGGAAACTCACCCACCCTCCTCATTTCTCGTCAGGATTCCAGAATGCATGAACTTGTTTCGAGATTCCTCCGTTTGGGCCCTGAACCATTTGGGACAACTTGAGGCAGAAGAAGACGAACTTTTTTCAACGTCTCGGAATTGCGTGGAAACTCACCCACCCTCCTCATTTCTCGTGAGGACTTCAGAATGCACGAACTTGTTTCGAGATTCCTCTGTTTGGGCCCTGAACCATTTGGGACAACTTGAGGCAGAAGAAGACGAACTTTTTTCAACGTCTCCGAATTGCGTGGAAACTCACCCACCCTCCTCATTTCTCGTGAGGATTCCAGAATGCATGAACTTGTTTCGAGATTCCTCCGTTTGGGCCCTGAACCATTTGGGACAACTTGAGGCAGAAGAATGCGAACTTTTTTCAACGTCTCGGAATTGCGTGGAAACTCACCCACCCTCCTCATTTCTCCTGAGGACTTCAGAATGCACGAACTTGTTTCGAGATTCCTCCCTTTGGGCCCTGAACAATTTGGGACAACTTGAGGCAGAAGAAGACGAACTTTTTTCAACGTCTCCGAATTGCGTGGAAACTCACCCACCCTCCTCATTTCTCGTGAGGATTCCAGAATGCATGAACTTGTTTCGAGATTCCTCCCTTTGGGCCCTGAACCATTTGGGACAACTTGAGGCAGAAGAAGACGAACTTTTTTCAACGTCTCCGAATTGCGTGGAAACTCACCCACCCTCCTCATTTCTCGTGAGGACTCCAGAATGCACGAACTTGTTTCGAGATTCCTCTGTTTGGGCCCTGAACCATTTGGGACAACTTGAGGCAGAAGAAGACGAACTTTCTTCAACGTCTCCGAATTGCGTGGAAACTCACCCACCCTCCTCATTTCTCGTGAGGATTCCAGAATGCATGAACTTGTTTCGAGATTCCTCCCTTTGGGCCCTGAACCATTTGGGACAACTTGAGGCAGAAGAAGACGAACTTTTTTCAACGTCTCCGAATTGCGTGGAAACTCACCCACCCTCCTCATTTCTCGTCAGGATTCCAGAATGCATCAACTTGTTTCGAGATTCCACCGTTTGGGCCCTGAACCATTTGGGACAACTTGAGGCAGAAGAATACGAACTTTTTTCAACGTCTCGGAATTGGTTGGAAACTCACCCACCCTCCTCATTTCTCGTGAGGATTCCAGAATGAATGAACTTGTTTCGAGATTCCTCCCTTTGGGCCCTGAACCATATGGGACAACTTGAGGCAGAAGAAGACGAACTTTTTTCAACGTCTCGGAATTGGTTGGAAACTCACCCACCCTCCTCATTTCTCGTGAGGATTCCAGAATGCATGAACTTGTTTTGAGATTCCTCCGTTTGGGCCCTGAGTCATTTGGGACAACTTGAGGCAGAAGAAGACGAACTTTTTTCAACGTCTCCGAATTGCGTGGAAACTCACCCACCCTCCTCCTTTCTCGTGAGGATTCCAGAATGCATGAACTTGTTTCGAGATTCCTCCGTTTGGGCCATGAACCATTTGGGACAACTTGAGGCAGAAGAAGACGAACTTTTTTCAACGTCTCGGAATTGGTTGGAAACTCACCCACCCTCCTCATTTCTCGTGACGATTCCAGAATGCAGGAACTTGTTTCGAGATTCCTCCGTTTGGGCCCTGAGTCATTTGGGACAACTTGAGGCAGAAGAAGACGAACTTTTTTCAACGTCTCCGAATTGCGTGGAAACTCACCCACCCTCCTCCTTTCTCGTGAGGATTCCAGAATGCATGAACTTGTTTCGAGATTCCTCCGTTTGGGCCATGAACCATTTGGGACAACTTGAGGCAGAAGAAGGCGAACTTTTTTCAACGTCTCGGAATTGCTTGGAAACTCACCCAACCTCCTCATTTCTCGTGAGTATTCATGAATGCATGAACTTATTTCGAGATTCCTCCGTTTGGGCCATGAACCATTTGGGACAACTTGAGGCAGAAGAAGGCGAACTTTTTTCAACGTCTCGGAATTGCTTGGAAATTCACCCACCCTCCTCATTTCTCGTGAGGATTCCAGAATGCATGAACTTGTTTCGAGATTCCTCCGTTTGGGCCCCGAACCATTTGGGACAACTTGAGGCAGAAGAAGACGAACTTTTTTCAACGTCTCGAAATTGCGTGGAAACTCACCCACCCTCCTCATTTCTCGTGAGGATTCCAGAATGCATGAACTTGTTTCGAGATTCCTCCGTTTGGGCCCTGAAACATTTGGGACAACTTGAGGCAGAAGAAGACGAACTTTTTTCAACGTCTCGGAATTGCTTGGAAACTCACCCACCCTCCTCATTTCTCGTGAGGATTCCAGAATGCAGGAACTTGTTTCGAGATTCCTCAGTTTGGGCCCTGAACCATTTGGGACACCTTGAGGCAGAAGAAGACGATCTTTTATCAACGTCTCGGAATTGGTTGGAAACTCACCCACCCTCCTCATTTCTCGTGAGGATTCCAGAATGCATGAACTTTTTTCGAGATTCCTCCCTTTGGGCCCTGAACCATATGGGACAACTTGAGGTAGAAGAAGACGAACTTTTTTCAACGTCTCGGAATTGCGTGGAAACTCACCCACCCTCCTCATTTCTCGTGAGGACTCCAGAATGCACGAACTTGTTTCGAGATTCCTTCGTTTGGGCCCTGAACCATTTGGGACAACTTGAGGCAGAAGAATGCGAACTTTTTTCAACGTCTCGGAATTGCGTGGAAACTCACCCACCCTCCTCATTTCTCGTGAGGACTGCAGAATGCACGAACTTGATTCCAGATTCCTCCCTTTGGGCCCTGAACCATTTGGGACAACTTGAGGCAGAAGAAGACGAACTTTTTTCAACGTCTCCGAATTGCGTGGAAACTCACCCACCCTCCTCATTTCTCGTGAGGACTCCAGAATGCATGAACTTGTTTCGAGATTCCTCCCTTTGGGCCCTGAACCATTTGGGACAACTTGAGGCAGAAGAATGCGAACTTTTTTCAACGTCTCGGAATTGCGTGGAAACTCACCCACCCTCCTCATTTCTCGTGAGGACTTCAGAATGCACGAACTTGTTTCGAGATTCCTCTGTTTGGGCCCTGAACAATTTGGGACAACTTGAGGCAGAAGAAGACGAACTTTTTTCAACGTCTCCGAATTGCGTGGAAACTCACCCACCCTCCTCAGTTCTCGTGAGGATTCCAGAATGCAGGAACTTGTTTCGAGATTGCTCCGTTTGGGCCCTGAACCATTTGGGACAACTTGAGGCAGAAGAATGCGAACTTTTTTCAACGTCTCGGAATTGCGTGGAAACTCACCCACCCTCCTCATTTCTCTTGAGGACTTCAGAATGCACGAACTTGTTTCGAGATTCCTCCCTTTGGGCCCTGAACCATTTGGGACAACTTGAGGCAGAAGAAGACGAACTTTTTTCAACGTCTCCGAATTGCGTGGAAACTCACCCACCCTCCTCATTTCTCGTCAGGATTCCAGAATGCATGAACTTGTTTCGAGATTCCTCCGTTTGGGCCCTGAACCATTTGGGACAACTTGAGGCAGAAGAAGACGAACTTTTTTCAACGTCTCGGAATTGCGTGGAAACTCACCCACCCTCCTCATTTCTCGTGAGGACTTCAGAATGCACGAACTTGTTTCGAGATTCCTCTGTTTGGGCCCTGAACCATTTGGGACAACTTGAGGCAGAAGAAGACGAACTTTTTTCAACGTCTCCGAATTGCGTGGAAACTCACCCACCCTCCTCATTTCTCGTGAGGATTCCAGAATGCATGAACTTGTTTCGAGATTCCTCCGTTTGGGCCCTGAACCATTTGGGACAACTTGAGGCAGAAGAATGCGAACTTTTTTCAACGTCTCGGAATTGCGTGGAAACTCACCCACCCTCCTCATTTCTCCTGAGGACTTCAGAATGCACGAACTTGTTTCGAGATTCCTCCCTTTGGGCCCTGAACAATTTGGGACAACTTGAGGCAGAAGAAGACGAACTTTTTTCAACGTCTCCGAATTGCGTGGAAACTCACCCACCCTCCTCATTTCTCGTGAGGATTCCAGAATGCATGAACTTGTTTCGAGATTCCTCCCTTTGGGCCCTGAACCATTTGGGACAACTTGAGGCAGAAGAAGACGAACTTTTTTCAACGTCTCCGAATTGCGTGGAAACTCACCCACCCTCCTCATTTCTCGTGAGGACTCCAGAATGCACGAACTTGTTTCGAGATTCCTCTGTTTGGGCCCTGAACCATTTGGGACAACTTGAGGCAGAAGAAGACGAACTTTCTTCAACGTCTCCGAATTGCGTGGAAACTCACCCACCCTCCTCATTTCTCGTGAGGATTCCAGAATGCATGAACTTCTTTCGAGATTCCTCCGTTTGGGCCCTGAACCATTTGGGACAACTTGAGGCAGAAGAATGCGAACTTTTTTCAACGTCTCGGAATTGCGTGGAAACTCACCCACCCTCCTCATTTCTCGTGAGGACTGCAGAATGCACGAACTTGTTTCCAGATTCCTCCCTTTGGGCCCTGAACCATTTGGGACAACTTGAGGCAGAAGAAGACGAACTTTTTTCAACGCTTCCGAATTGCGTGGAAACTCACCCACCCTCCGCATTTCTCGTGAGGATTCCAGAATGCATGAACTTGTTTCTAGATTCCTCCGTTTGGGCTCTGAACCATTTGGGACACCTTGAGGCGGAAGAAGACGAACTTTTATCAACGTCTTGGAATTGGTTGGAGACCCAACCACCCTCGTCATTTCTCGTGAGGATTCCAGAATGCATCAACTTGTTTCGAGATTCCACCGTTTGGGCCCTGAACCATTTGGGACAACTTGAGGCAGAAGAATACGAACTTTTTTCAACGTCTCGGAATTGGTTGGAAACTCACCCACCCTCCTCATTTCTCGTGAGGATTCCAGAATGAATGAACTTGTTTCGAGATTCCTCCCTTTGGGCCCTGAACCATATGGGACAACTTGAGGCAGAAGAAGACGAACTTTTTTCAACGTCTCGGAATTGGTTGGAAACTCACCCACCCTCCTCATTTCTCGTGAGGATTCCAGAATGCATGAACTTGTTTTGAGATTCCTCCCTTTGGGCCCTGAACCATTTGGGACAACTTGAGGCAGAAGAAGACGAACTTTTTTCAACGTCTCGGAATTGGTTGGAAACTCAACCACCCTCCTCATTTCTCGTGAGGATTCCAGAATGCATGAACTTGTTTCGAGATTCCTCCGTTTGGGCCCTGAACCATTTGGGACAACTTGAGGCAGAAGAAGACGAACTTTTTTCAACGTCTCGGAATTGCGTGGAAACTCACCCACCCTCCTCATTTCTCGTGAGGATTCCAGAATGCAGGAACTTGTTTCGAGATTCCTCCGTTTGGGCCCTGAACCATTTGGGACACCTTGAGGCAGAAGAAGACGAACTTTTATCAACGTCTTGGAATTGGTTGGAAACTCACCCACCCTCCTCATTTCTCGTGAGGATTCCAGAATGCATGAACTTTTTTCGAGATTCCTCCCTTTGGGCCCTGAACCATATGGGACAACTTGAGGCAGAAGAAGACGAACTTTTTTCAACGTCTCGGAATTGCGTGGAAACTCACCCACCCTCCTCATTTCTCGTGAGGACTCCAGAATGCACGAACTTGTTTCGAGATTCCTTCGTTTGGGCCCTGAACCATTTGGGACAACTTGAGGCAGAAGAATGCGAACTTTTTTCAACGTCTCGGAATTGCGTGGAAACTCACCCACCCTCCTCATTTCTCGTGAGGACTGCAGAATGCACGAACTTGTTTCGAGATTCCTCTGTTTGGGCCCTGAACCATTTGGGACAATTTGAGGCAGAAGAAGACGAACTTTTTTCAACGTCTCCGAATTGCGTGGAAACTCACCCACCCTCCTCCTTTCTCGTGAGGATTCCAGAATGCATGAACTTGTTTCGAGATTCCTCCGTTTGGGCCATGAACCATTTGGGACAACTTGAGGCAGAAGAAGGCGAACTTTTTTCAACGTCTCGGAATTGCTTGGAAACTCACCCAACCTCCTCATTTCTCGTGAGTATTCATGAATGCATGAACTTATTTCGAGATTCCTCCGTTTGGGCCATGAACCATTTGGGACAACTTGAGGCAGAAGAAGGCGAACTTTTTTCAACGTCTCGGAATTGCTTGGAAACTCACCCACCCTCCTCATTTCTCGTGAGGATTCCAGAATGCATGAACTTGTTTCGAGATTCCTCCGTTTGGGCCCCGAACCATTTGGGACAACTTGAGGCAGAAGAAGACGAACTTTTTTCAACGTCTCGAAATTGCGTGGAAACTCACCCACCCTCCTCATTTCTCGTGAGGATTCCAGAATGCATGAACTTGTTTCGAGATTCCTCCGTTTGGGCCCTGAAACATTTGGGACAACTTGAGGCAGAAGAAGACGAACTTTTTTCAACGTCTCGGAATTGCTTGGAAACTCACCCACCCTCCTCATTTCTCGTGAGGATTCCAGAATGCAGGAACTTGTTTCGAGATTCCTCAGTTTGGGCCCTGAACCATTTGGGACACCTTGAGGCAGAAGAAGACGAACTTTTATCAACGTCTCGGAATTGGTTGGAAACTCACCCACCCTCCTCATTTCTCGTGAGGATTCCAGAATGCATGAACTTTTTTCGAGATTCCTCCCTTTGGGCCCTGAACCATATGGGACAACTTGAGGTAGAAGAAGACGAACTTTTTTCAACGTCTCGGAATTGCGTGGAAACTCACCCACCCTCCTCATTTCTCGTGAGGACTCCAGAATGCACGAACTTGTTTCGAGATTCCTTCGTTTGGGCCCTGAACCATTTGGGACAACTTGAGGCAGAAGAATGCGAACTTTTTTCAACGTCTCGGAATTGCGTGGAAACTCACCCACCCTCCTCATTTCTCGTGAGGACTGCAGAATGCACGAACTTGTTTCCAGATTCCTCCCTTTGGGCCCTGAACCATTTGGGACAACTTGAGGCAGAAGAAGACGAACTTTTTTCAACGTCTCCGAATTGCGTGGAAACTCACCCACCCTCCTCATTTCTCGTGAGGACTCCAGAATGCATGAACTTGTTTCGAGATTCCTCCCTTTGGGCCCTGAACCATTTGGGACAACTTGAGGCAGAAGAATGCGAACTTTTTTCAACGTCTCGGAATTGCGTGGAAACTCACCCACCCTCCTCATTTCTCGTGAGGACTTCAGAATGCACGAACTTCTTTCGAGATTCCTCCCTTTGGGCCCTGAACCATTTGGGACAACTTGAGGCAGAAGAAGACGAACTTTTTTCAACGTCTCCGAATTGCGTGGAAACTCACCCACCCTCCTCAGTTCTCGTGAGGATTCCAGAATGCAGGAACTTGTTTCGAGATTCCTCCGTTTGGGCCCTGAACCATTTGGGACAACTTGAGGCAGAAGAATGCGAACTTTTTTCAACGTCTCGGAATTGCGTGGAAACTCACCCACCCTCCTCATTTCTCGTGAGGACTTCAGAATGCACGAACTTGTTTCGAGATTCCTCCCTTTGGGCCCTGAACCATTTGGGACAACTTGAGGCAGAAGAAGACGAACTTTTTTCAACGTCTCCGAATTGCGTGGAAACTCACCCACCCTCCTCATTTCTCGTCAGGATTCCAGAATGCATGAACTTGTTTCGAGATTCCTCCGTTTGGGCCCTGAACCATTTGGGACAACTTGAGGCAGAAGAAGACGAACTTTTTTCAACGTCTCGGAATTGCGTGGAAACTCACCCACCCTCCTCATTTCTCGTGAGGACTTCAGAATGCACGAACTTGTTTCGAGATTCCTCTGTTTGGGCCCTGAACCATTTGGGACAACTTGAGGCAGAAGAAGACGAACTTTTTTCAACGTCTCCGAATTGCGTGGAAACTCACCCACCCTCCTCATTTCTCGTGAGGATTCCAGAATGCATGAACTTGTTTCGAGATTCCTCCGTTTGGGCCCTGAACCATTTGGGACAACTTGAGGCAGAAGAAGGCGAACTTTTTTCAACGTCTCGGAATTGCTTGGAAACTCACCCACCCTCCTCATTTCTCGTGAGGATTCCAGAATGCACGAACTTGTTTCGAGATTCCTCCCTTTGGGCCCTGAACAATTTGGGACAACTTGAGGCAGAAGAAGACGAACTTTTTTCAACGTCTCCGAATTGCGTGGAAACTCACCCACCCTCCTCATTTCTCGTGAGGATTCCAGAATGCATGAACTTGTTTCGAGATTCCTCCCTTTGGGCCCTGAACCATTTGGGACAACTTGAGGCAGAAGAAGACGAACTTTTTTCAACGTCTCCGAATTGCGTGGAAACTCACCCACCCTCCTCATTTCTCGTGAGGACTCCAGAATGCACGAACTTGTTTCGAGATTCCTCTGTTTGGGCCCTGAACCATTTGGGACAACTTGAGGCAGAAGAAGACGAACTTTCTTCAACGTCTCCGAATTGCGTGGAAACTCACCCACCCTCCTCATTTCTCGTGAGGATTCCAGAATGCATGAACTTGTTTCGAGATTCCTCCCTTTGGGCCCTGAACCATTTGGGACAACTTGAGGCAGAAGAAGACGAACTTTTTTCAACGTCTCCGAATTGCGTGGAAACTCACCCACCCTCCTCATTTCTCGTGAGGACTCCAGAATGCACGAACTTGTTTCGAGATTCCTCTGTTTGGGCCCTGAACCATTTGGGACAACTTGAGGCAGAAGAAGACGAACTTTCTTCAACGTCTCCGAATTGCGTGGAAACTCACCCACCCTCCTCATTTCTCGTGAGGATTCCAGAATGCATGAACTTTTTTCGAGATTCCTCCCTTTGGGCCCTGAACCATATGGGACAACTTGAGGTAGAAGAAGACGAACTTTTTTCAACGTCTCGGAATTGCGTGGAAACTCACCCACCCTCCTCATTTCTCGTGAGGACTCCAGAATGCACGAACTTGTTTCGAGATTCCTTCGTTTGGGCCCTGAACCATTTGGGACAACTTGAGGCAGAAGAATGCGAACTTTTTTCAACGTCTCGGAATTGCGTGGAAACTCACCCACCCTCCTCATTTCTCGTGAGGACTGCAGAATGCACGAACTTGTTTCCAGATTCCTCCCTTTGGGCCCTGAACCATTTGGGACAACTTGAGGCAGAAGAAGACGAACTTTTTTCAACGTCTCCGAATTGCGTGGAAACTCACCCACCCTCCTCATTTCTCGTGAGGACTCCAGAATGCATGAACTTGTTTCGAGATTCCTCCCTTTGGGCCCTGAACCATTTGGGACAACTTGAGGCAGAAGAATGCGAACTTTTTTCAACGTCTCGGAATTGCGTGGAAACTCACCCACCCTCCTCATTTCTCGTGAGGACTTCAGAATGCACGAACTTCTTTCGAGATTCCTCCCTTTCGGCCCTGAACCATTTGGGACAACTTGAGGCAGAAGAAGACGAACTTTTTTCAACGTCTCCGAATTGCGTGGAAACTCACCCACCCTCCTCAGTTCTCGTGAGGATTCCAGAATGCAGGAACTTGTTTCGAGATTCCTCCGTTTGGGCCCTGAACCATTTGGGACAACTTGAGGCAGAAGAATGCGAACTTTTTTCAACGTCTCGGAATTGCGTGGAAACTCACCCACCCTCCTCATTTCTCGTGAGGACTTCAGAATGCACGAACTTGTTTCGAGATTCCTCCCTTTGGGCCCTGAACCATTTGGGACAACTTGAGGCAGAAGAAGACGAACTTTTTTCAACGTCTCCGAATTGCGTGGAAACTCACCCACCCTCCTCATTTCTCGTCAGGATTCCAGAATGCATGAACTTGTTTCGAGATTCCTCCGTTTGGGCCCTGAACCATTTGGGACAACTTGAGGCAGAAGAAGACGAACTTTTTTCAACGTCTCGGAATTGCGTGGAAACTCACCCACCCTCCTCATTTCTCGTGAGGACTTCAGAATGCACGAACTTGTTTCGAGATTCCTCTGTTTGGGCCCTGAACCATTTGGGACAACTTGAGGCAGAAGAAGACGAACTTTTTTCAACGTCTCCGAATTGCGTGGAAACTCACCCACCCTCCTCATTTCTCGTGAGGATTCCAGAATGCATGAACTTGTTTCGAGATTCCTCCGTTTGGGCGCTGAACCATTTGGGACAACTTGAGGCAGAAGAATGCGAACTTTTTTCAACGTCTCGGAATTGCGTGGAAACTCACCCACCCTCCTCATTTCTCCTGAGGACTTCAGAATGCACGAACTTGTTTCGAGATTCCTCCCTTTGGGCCCTGAACAATTTGGGACAACTTGAGGCAGAAGAAGACGAACTTTTTTCAACGTCTCCGAATTGCGTGGAAACTCACCCACCCTCCTCATTTCTCGTGAGGATTCCAGAATGCATGAACTTGTTTCGAGATTCCTCCCTTTGGGCCCTGAACCATTTGGGACAACTTGAGGCAGAAGAAGACGAACTTTTTTCAACGTCTCCGAATTGCGTGGAAACTCACCCACCCTCCTCATTTCTCGTGAGGACTCCAGAATGCACGAACTTGTTTCGAGATTCCTCTGTTTGGGCCCTGAACCATTTGGGACAACTTGAGGCAGAAGAAGACGAACTTTCTTCAACGTCTCCGAATTGCGTGGAAACTCACCCACCCTCCTCATTTCTCGTGAGGATTCCAGAATGCATGAACTTGTTTCGAGATTCCTCCGTTTGGGCCCTGAACCATTTGGGACAACTTGAGGCAGAAGAATGCGAACTTTTTTCAACGTCTCGGAATTGCGTGGAAACTCACCCACCCTCCTCATTTCTCGTGAGGACTGCAGAATGCACGAACTTGTTTCCAGATTCCTCCCTTTGGGCCCTGAACCATTTGGGACAACTTGAGGCAGAAGAAGACGAACTTTTTTCAACGCTTCCGAATTGCGTGGAAACTCACCCACCCTCCGCATTTCTCGTGAGGATTCCAGAATGCATGAACTTGTTTCTAGATTCCTCCGTTTGGGCTCTGAACCATTTGGGACACCTTGAGGCAGAAGAAGACGAACTTTTATCAACGTCTTGGAATTGGTTGGAGACCCAACCACCCTCGTCATTTCTCGTGAGGATTCCAGAATGCATCAACTTGTTTCGAGATTCCACCGTTTGGGCCCTGAACCATTTGGGACAACTTGAGGCAGAAGAATACGAACTTTTTTCAACGTCTCGGAATTGGTTGGAAACTCACCCACCCTCCTCATTTCTCGTGAGGATTCCAGAATGAATGAACTTGTTTCGAGATTCCTCCCTTTGGGCCCTGAACCATATGGGACAACTTGAGGCAGAAGAAGACGAACTTTTTTCAACGTCTCGGAATTGGTTGGAAACTCACCCACCCTCCTCATTTCTCGTGAGGATTCCAGAATGCATGAACTTGTTTTGAGATTCCTCCCTTTGGGCCCTGAACCATTTGGGACAACTTGAGGCAGAAGAAGACGAACTTTTTTCAACGTCTCGGAATTGGTTGGAAACTCAACCACCCTCCTCATTTCTCGTGAGGATTCCAGAATGCATGAACTTGTTTCGAGATTCCTCCGTTTGGGCCCTGAACCATTTGGGACAACTTGAGGCAGAAGAAGACGAACTTTTTTCAACGTCTCGGAATTGCGTGGAAACTCACCCACCCTCCTCATTTCTCGTGAGGATTCCAGAATGCAGGAACTTGTTTCGAGATTCCTCCGTTTGGGCCCTGAACCATTTGGGACACCTTGAGGCAGAAGAAGACGAACTTTTATCAACGTCTCGGAATTGGTTGGAAACTCACCCACCCTCCTCATTTCTCGTGAGGATTCCAGAATGCATGAACTTTTTTCGAGATTCCTCCCTTTGGGCCCTGAACCATATGGGACAACTTGAGGCAGAAGAAGACGAACTTTTTTCAACGTCTCGGAATTGCGTGGAAACTCACCCACCCTCCTCATTTCTCGTGAGGACTCCAGAATGCACGAACTTGTTTCGAGATTCCTTCGTTTGGGCCCTGAACCATTTGGGACAACTTGAGGCAGAAGAATGCGAACTTTTTTCAACGTCTCGGAATTGCGTGGAAACTCACCCACCCTCCTCATTTCTCGTGAGGACTGCAGAATGCACGAACTTGTTTCCAGATTCCTCCCTTTGGGCCCTGAACCATTTGGGACAACTTGAGCAAGAAGAAGACGAACTTTTTTCAACGTCTCCGAATTGCGTGGAAACTCACCCACCCTCCTCATTTCTCGTGAGGATTCCAGAATGCATGAACTTGTTTCGAGATTCCTCCGTTTGGGCCCTGAACCATTTGGGACAACTTGAGGCAGAAGAATGCGAACTTTTTTCAACGTCTCGGAATTGCGTGGAAACTCACCCACCCTCCTCATTTCTCGTGAGGACTTCAGAATGCACGAACTTGTTTCGAGATTCCTCCCTTTGGGCCCTGAACCATATGGGACAACTTGAGGCAGAAGAAGACGAACTTTTTTCAACGTCTCGGAATTGGTTGGAAACTCACCCACCCTCCTCATTTCTCGTGAGGATTCCAGAATGCATGAACTTGTTTTGAGATTCCTCTCTTTGGGCCCTGAACCATTTGGGACACCTTGAGGCAGAAGAAGACGAACTTTTATCAACGTCTCGGAATTGGTTGGAAACTCACCCACCCTCCTCATTTCTCGTGAGGATTCCAGAATGCATGAACTTTTTTCGAGATTCCTCCCTTTGGGCGCTGAACCATATGGGATAACTTGAGGCAGAAGAAGACGAACTTTTTTCAACGTCTCGGAATTGCGTGGAAACTCACCCACCCTCCTCATTTCTCGTGAGGACTCCAGAATGCACGAACTTGTTTCGAGATTCCTTCGTTTGGGCCCTGAACCATTTGGGACAACTTGAGGCAGAAGAATGCGAACTTTTTTCAACGTCTCGGAATTGCGTGGAAACTCACCCACCCTCCTCATTTCTCGTGAGGACTGCAGAATGCACGAACTTGTTTCCAGATTCCTCCCTTTGGGCCCTGAACCATTTGGGACAACTTGAGGCAGAAGAAGACGAACTTTTTTCAACGTCTCGGAATTGCGTGGAAACTCACCCACCCTCCTCATTTCTCGTGAGGATTCCAGAATGCATGAACTTGTTTCGAGATTCCTCCCTTTGGGCCCTGAACCATTTGGGACAACTTGAGGCAGAAGAATGCGAACTTTTTTCAACGTCTCGGAATTGCGTGGAAACTCAACCACCCTCCTCATTTCTCGTGAGGACTTCAGAATGCACGAACTTCTTTCGAGATTCCTCCCTTTGGGCCCTGAACCATTTGGGACAACTTGAGGCAGAAGAAGACGAACTTTTTTCAACGTCTCCGAATTGCGTGGAAACTCACCCACCCTCCTCAGTTCTCGTGAGGATTCCAGAATGCAGGAACTTGTTTCGAGATTCCTCCGTTTGGGCCCTGAACCATTTGGGACAACTTGAGGCAGAAGAATGCGAACTTTTTTCAACGTCTCGGAATTGCGTGGAAACTCACCCACCCTCCTCATTTCTCGTGAGGACTTCAGAATGCAAGAACTTGTTTCGAGATTCCTCCCTTTGGGCCCTGAACCATTTGGGACAACTTGAGGCAGAAGAAGACGAACTTTTTTCAACGTCTCGGAATTGCGTGGAAACTCACCCACCCTCCTCATTTCTCGTCAGGATTCCAGAATGCATGAACTTGTTTCGAGATTCCTCCGTTTGGGCCCTGAACCATTTGGGACAACTTGAGGCAGAAGAAGACGAACTTTTTTCAACGTCTCGGAATTGCGTGGAAACTCACCCACCCTCCTCATTTCTCGTGAGGACTTCAGAATGCACGAACTTGTTTCGAGATTCCTCTGTTTGGGCCCTGAACCATTTGGGACAACTTGAGGCAGAAGAAGACGAACTTTTTTCAACGTCTCCGAATTGCGTGGAAACTCACCCACCCTCCTCATTTCTCGTGAGGATTCCAGAATGCATGAACTTGTTTCGAGATTCCTCCGTTTGGGCCCTGAACCATTTGGGACAACTTGAGGCAGAAGAATGCGAACTTTTTTCAACGTCTCGGAATTGCGTGGAAACTCACCCACCCTCCTCATTTCTCCTGAGGACTTCAGAATGCACGAACTTGTTTCGAGATTCCTCCCTTTGGGCCCTGAACAATTTGGGACAACTTGAGGCAGAAGAAGACGAACTTTTTTCAACGTCTCCGAATTGCGTGGAAACTCACCCACCCTCCTCATTTCTCGTGAGGATTCCAGAATGCATGAACTTGTTTCGAGATTCCTCCCTTTGGGCCCTGAACCATTTGGGACAACTTGAGGCAGAAGAAGACGAACTTTTTTCAACGTCTCCGAATTGCGTGGAAACTCACCCACCCTCCTCAGTTCTCGTGAGGATTCCAGAATGCAGGAACTTGTTTCGAGATTCCTCCGTTTGGGCCCTGAACCATTTGGGACAACTTGAGGCAGAAGAATGCGAACTTTTTTCAACGTCTCGGAATTGCGTGGAAACTCACCCACCCTCCTCATTTCTCGTGAGGACTTCAGAATGCAAGAACTTGTTTCGAGATTCCTCCCTTTGGGCCCTGAACCATTTGGGACAACTTGAGGCAGAAGAAGACGAACTTTTTTCAACGTCTCGGAATTGCGTGGAAACTCACCCACCCTCCTCATTTCTCGTCAGGATTCCAGAATGCATGAACTTGTTTCGAGATTCCTCCGTTTGGGCCCTGAACCATTTGGGACAACTTGAGGCAGAAGAAGACGAACTTTTTTCAACGTCTCGGAATTGCGTGGAAACTCACCCACCCTCCTCATTTCTCGTGAGGACTTCAGAATGCACGAACTTGTTTCGAGATTCCTCTGTTTGGGCCCTGAACCATTTGGGACAACTTGAGGCAGAAGAAGACGAACTTTTTTCAACGTCTCCGAATTGCGTGGAAACTCACCCACCCTCCTCATTTCTCGTGAGGATTCCAGAATGCATGAACTTGTTTCGAGATTCCTCCGTTTGGGCCCTGAACCATTTGGGACAACTTGAGGCAGAAGAATGCGAACTTTTTTCAACGTCTCGGAATTGCGTGGAAACTCACCCACCCTCCTCATTTCTCCTGAGGACTTCAGAATGCACGAACTTGTTTCGAGATTCCTCCCTTTGGGCCCTGAACAATTTGGGACAACTTGAGGCAGAAGAAGACGAACTTTTTTCAACGTCTCCGAATTGCGTGGAAACTCACCCACCCTCCTCATTTCTCGTGAGGATTCCAGAATGCATGAACTTGTTTCGAGATTCCTCCCTTTGGGCCCTGAACCATTTGGGACAACTTGAGGCAGAAGAAGACGAACTTTTTTCAACGTCTCCGAATTGCGTGGAAACTCACCCACCCTCCTCATTTCTCGTGAGGACTCCAGAATGCACGAACTTGTTTCGAGATTCCTCTGTTTGGGCCCTGAACCATTTGGGACAACTTGAGGCAGAAGAAGACGAACTTTCTTCAACGTCTCCGAATTGCGTGGAAACTCACCCACCCTCCTCATTTCTCGTGAGGATTCCAGAATGCATGAACTTGTTTCGAGATTCCTCCGTTTGGGCCCTGAACCATTTGGGACAACTTGAGGCAGAAGAATGCGAACTTTTTTCAACGTCTCGGAATTGCGTGGAAACTCACCCACCCTCCTCATTTCTCGTGAGGATTCCAGAATGAATGAACTTGTTTCGAGATTCCTCCCTTTGGGCCCTGAACCATTTGGGACAACTTGAGGCAGAAGAAGACGAACTTTTTTCAACGCTTCCGAATTGCGTGGAAACTCACCCACCCTCCGCATTTCTCGTGAGGATTCCAGAATGCATGAACTTGTTTCTAGATTCCTCCGTTTGGGCTCTGAACCATTTGGGACACCTTGAGGCAGAAGAAGACGAACTTTTATCAACGTCTTGGAATTGGTTGGAGACCCAACCACCCTCGTCATTTCTCGTGAGGATTCCAGAATGCATCAACTTGTTTCGAGATTCCACCGTTTGGGCCCTGAACCATTTGGGACAACTTGAGGCAGAAGAATACGAACTTTTTTCAACGTCTCGGAATTGGTTGGAAACTCACCCACCCTCCTCATTTCTCGTGAGGATTCCAGAATGAATGAACTTGTTTCGAGATTCCTCCCTTTGGGCCCTGAACCATATGGGACAACTTGAGGCAGAAGAAGACGAACTTTTTTCAACGTCTCGGAATTGGTTGGAAACTCACCCACCCTCCTCATTTCTCGTGAGGATTCCAGAATGCATGAACTTGTTTCGAGATTCCTCCCTTTGGGCCCTGAACCATTTGGGACAACTTGAGGCAGAAGAAGACGAACTTTTTTCAACGTCTCGGAATTGGTTGGAAACTCAACCACCCTCCTCATTTCTCGTGAGGATTCCAGAATGCATGAACTTGTTTCGAGATTCCTCCGTTTGGGCCCTGAACCATTTGGGACAACTTGAGGCAGAAGAAGACGAACTTTTTTCCACGTCTCGGAATTGCGTGGAAACTCACCCACCCTCCTCATTTCTCGTGAGGATTCCAGAATGCAGGAACTTGTTTCGAGATTCCTCCGTTTGGGCCCTGAACCATTTGGGACACCTTGAGGCAGAAGAAGACGAACTTTTATCAACGTCTCGGAATTGGTTGGAAACTCACCCACCCTCCTCATTTCTCGTGAGGATTCCAGAATGCATGAACTTTTTTCGAGATTCCTCCCTTTGGGCCCTGAACCATATGGGACAACTTGAGGCAGAAGAAGACGAACTTTTTTCAACGTCTCGGAATTGCGTGGAAACTCACCCACCCTCCTCATTTCTCGTGAGGACTCCAGAATGCACGAACTTGTTTCGAGATTCCTTCGTTTGGGCCCTGAACCATTTGGGACAACTTGAGGCAGAAGAATGCGAACTTTTTTCAACGTCTCGGAATTGCGTGGAAACTCACCCACCCTCCTCATTTCTCGTGAGGACTGCAGAATGCACGAACTTGTTTCCAGATTCCTCCCTTTGGGCCCTGAACCATTTGGGACAACTTGAGGCAGAAGAAGACGAACTTTTTTCAACGTCTCCGAATTGCGTGGAAACTCACCCACCCTCCTCATTTCTCGTGAGGATTCCAGAATGCAGGAACTTGTTTCGAGATTCCTCCCTTTGGGCCCTGAACCATTTGGGACAACTTGAGGCAGAAGAATGCGAACTTTTTTCAACGTCTCGGAATTGCGTGGAAACTCAACCACCCTCCTCATTTCTCGTGAGGACTTCAGAATGCACGAACTTCTTTCGAGATTGCTCCCTTTGGGCCCTGAACCATTTGGGACAACTTGAGGCAGAAGAAGACGAACTTTTTTCAACGTCTCCGAATTGCGTGGAAACTCACCCACCCTCCTCAGTTCTCGTGAGGATTCCAGAATGCAGGAACTTGTTTCGAGATTCCTCCGTTTGGGCCCTGAACCATTTGGGACAACTTGAGGCAGAAGAATGCGAACTTTTTTCAACGTCTCGGAATTGCGTGGAAACTCACCCACCCTCCTCATTTCTCGTGAGGACTTCAGAATGCAAGAACTTGTTTCGAGATTCCTCCCTTTGGGCCCTGAACCATTTGGGACAACTTGAGGCAGAAGAAGACGAACTTTTTTCAACGTCTCGGAATTGCGTGGAAACTCACCCACCCTCCTCATTTCTCGTCAGGATTCCAGAATGCATGAACTTGTTTCGAGATTCCTCCGTTTGGGCCCTGAACCATTTGGGACAACTTGAGGCAGAAGAAGACGAACTTTTTTCAACGTCTCGGAATTGCGTGGAAACTCACCCACCCTCCTCATTTCTCGTGAGGACTTCAGAATGCACGAACTTGTTTCGAGATTCCTCTGTTTGGGCCCTGAACCATTTGGGACAACTTGAGGCAGAAGAAGACGAACTTTTTTCAACGTCTCCGAATTGCGTGGAAACTCACCCACCCTCCTCATTTCTCGTGAGGATTCCAGAATGCATGAACTTGTTTCGAGATTCCTCCGTTTGGGCCCTGAACCATTTGGGACAACTTGAGGCAGAAGAATGCGAACTTTTTTCAACGTCTCGGAATTGCGTGGAAACTCACCCACCCTCCTCATTTCTCCTGAGGACTTCAGAATGCACGAACTTGTTTCGAGATTCCTCCCTTTGGGCCCTGAACAATTTGGGACAACTTGAGGCAGAAGAAGACGAACTTTTTTCAACGTCTCCGAATTGCGTGGAAACTCACCCACCCTCCTCATTTCTCGTGAGGATTCCAGAATGCATGAACATGTTTCGAGATTCCTCCCTTTGGGCCCTGAACCATTTGGGACAACTTGAGGCAGAAGAAGACGAACTTTTTTCAACGTCTCCGAATTGCGTGGAAACTCACCCACCCTCCTCATTTCTCGTGAGGACTCCAGAATGCACGAACTTGTTTCGAGATTCCTCTGTTTGGGCCCTGAACCATTTGGGACAACTTGAGGCAGAAGAAGACGAACTTTCTTCAACGTCTCCGAATTGCGTGGAAACTCACCCACCCTCCTCATTTCTCGTGAGGATTCCAGAATGCATGAACTTGTTTCGAGATTCCTCCGTTTGGGCCCTGAACCATTTGGGACAACTTGAGGCAGAAGAATGCGAACTTTTTTCAACGTCTCGGAATTGCGTGGAAACTCACCCACCCTCCTCATTTCTCGTGAGGACTGCAGAATGCACGAACTTGTTTCCAGATTCCTCCCTTTGGGCCCTGAACCATTTGGGACAACTTGAGGCAGAAGAAGACGAACTTTTTTCAACGCTTCCGAATTGCGTGGAAACTCACCCACCCTCCGCATTTCTCGTGAGGATTCCAGAATGCATGAACTTGTTTCTAGATTCCTCCGTTTGGGCTCTGAACCATTTGGGACACCTTGAGGCAGAAGAAGACGAACTTTTATCAACGTCTTGGAATTGGTTGGAGATCCAACCACCCTCGTCATTTCTCGTGAGCATTCCAGAATGCATCAACTTGTTTCGAGATTCCACCGTTTGGGCCCTGAACCATTTGGGACAACTTGAGGCAGAAGAATACGAACTTTTTTCAACGTCTCGGAATTGGTTGGAAACTCACCCACCCTCCTCATTTCTCGTGAGGATTCCAGAATGAATGAACTTGTTTCGAGATTCCTCCCTTTGGGCCCTGAACCATATGGGACAACTTGAGGCAGAAGAAGACGAACTTTTTTCAACGTCTCGGAATTGGTTGGAAACTCACCCACCCTCCTCATTTCTCGTGAGGATTCCAGAATGCATGAACTTGTTTCGAGATTCCTCCCTTTGGGCCCTGAACCATTTGGGACAACTTGAGGCAGAAGAAGACGAACTTTTTTCAACATCTCGGAATTGGTTGGAAACTCACCCACCCTCCTCATTTCTCGTGAGGATTCCAGAATGCATGAACTTGTTTTGAGATTCCTCCCTTTGGGCCCTGAACCATTTGGGACACCTTGAGGCAGAAGAAGACGAACTTTTATCAACGTCTCGGAATTGGTTGGAAACTCACCCACCCTCCTCATTTCTCGTGAGGATTCCAGAATGCATGAACTTTTTTCGAGATTCCTCCCTTTGGGCCCTGAACCATATGGGACAACTTGAGGCAGAAGAAGACGAACTTTTTTCAACGTCTCGGAATTGCGTGGAAACTCACCCACCCTCCTCATTTCTCGTGAGGACTCCAGAATGCACGAACTTGTTTCGAGATTCCTTCGTTTGGGCCCTGAACCATTTGGGACAACTTGAGGCAGAAGAATGCGAACTTTTTTCAACGTCTCGGAATTGCGTGGAAACTCACCCACCCTCCTCATTTCTCGTGAGGACTGCAGAATGCACGAACTTGTTTCCAGATTCCTCCCTTTGGGCCCTGAACCATTTGGGACAACTTGAGGCAGAAGAAGACGAACTTTTTTCAACGTCTCCGAATTGCGTGGAAACTCACCCACCCTCCTCATTTCTCGTGAGGATTCCAGAATGCATGAACTTGTTTCGAGATTCCTCCCTTTGGGCCCTGAACCATTTGGGACAACTTGAGGCAGAAGAATGCGAACTTTTTTCAACGTCTCGGAATTGCGTGGAAACTCAACCACCCTCCTCATTTCTCGTGAGGACTTCAGAATGCACGAACTTCTTTCGAGATTCCTCCCTTTGGGCCCTGAACCATTTGGGACAACTTGAGGCAGAAGAAGACGAACTTTTTTCAACGTCTCGGAATTGCGTGGAAACTCACCCACCCTCCTCATTTCTCGTGAGGACTTCAGAATGCACGAACTTGTTTCGAGATTCCTCTGTTTGGGCCCTGAACCATTTGGGACAACTTGAGGCAGAAGAAGACGAACTTTTTTCAACGTCTCCGAATTGCGTGGAAACTCACCCACCCTCCTCATTTCTCGTGAGGATTCCAGAATGCATGAACTTGTTTCGAGATTCCTCCGTTTGGGCCCTGAACCATTTGGGACAACTTGAGGCAGAAGAATGCGAACTTTTTTCAACGTCTCGGAATTGCGTGGAAACTCACCCACCCTCCTCATTTCTCCTGAGGACTTCAGAATGCACGAACTTGTTTCGAGATTCCTCCCTTTGGGCTCTGAACAATTTGGGACAACTTGAGGCAGAAGAAGACGAACTTTTTTCAACGTCTCCGAATTGCGTGGAAACTCACCCACCCTCCTCATTTCTCGTGAGGATTCCAGAATGCATGAACATGTTTCGAGATTCCTCCCTTTGGGCCCTGAACCATTTGGGACAACTTGAGGCAGAAGAAGACGAACTTTTTTCAACGTCTCCGAATTGCGTGGAAACTCACCCACCCTCCTCATTTCTCGTGAGGACTCCAGAATGCACGAACTTGTTTCGAGATTCCTCTGTTTGGGCCCTGAACCATTTGGGACAACTTGAGGCAGAAGAAGACGAACTTTCTTCAACGTCTCCGAATTGCGTGGAAACTCACCCACCCTCCTCATTTCTCGTGAGCATTCCAGAATGCATCAACTTGTTTCGAGATTCCACCGTTTGGGCCCTGAACCATTTGGGACAACTTGAGGCAGAAGAATACGAACTTTTTTCAACGTCTCGGAATTGGTTGGAAACTCACCCACCCTCCTCATTTCTCGTGAGGATTCCAGAATGAATGAACTTGTTTCGAGATTCCTCCCTTTGGGCCCTGAACCATATGGGACAACTTGAGGCAGAAGAAGACGAACTTTTTTCAACGTCTCGGAATTGGTTGGAAACTCACCCACCCTCCTCATTTCTCGTGAGGATTCCAGAATGCATGAACTTGTTTCGAGATTCCTCCCTTTGGGCCCTGAACCATTTGGGACAACTTGAGGCAGAAGAAGACGAACTTTTTTCAACATCTCGGAATTGGTTGGAAACTCACCCACCCTCCTCATTTCTCGTGAGGATTCCAGAATGCATGAACTTGTTTTGAGATTCCTCCCTTTGGGCCCTGAACCATTTGGGACACCTTGAGGCAGAAGAAGACGAACTTTTATCAACGTCTCGGAATTGGTTGGAAACTCACCCACCCTCCTCATTTCTCGTGAGGATGCCAGAATGCATGAACTTTTTTCGAGATTCCTCCCTTTGGGCCCTGAACCATATGGGACAACTTGAGGCAGAAGAAGACGAACTTTTTTCAACGTCTCGGAATTGCGTGGAAACTCACCCACCCTCCTCATTTCTCGTGAGGACTCCAGAATGCACGAACTTGTTTCGAGATTCCTTCGTTTGGGCCCTGAACCATTTGGGACAACTTGAGGCAGAAGAATGCGAACTTTTTTCAACGTCTCGGAATTGCGTGGAAACTCACCCACCCTCCTCATTTCTCGTGAGGACTGCAGAATGCACGAACTTGTTTCCAGATTCCTCCCTTTGGGCCCTGAACCATTTGGGACAACTTGAGGCAGAAGAAGACGAACTTTTTTCAACGTCTCCGAATTGCGTGGAAACTCACCCACCCTCCTCATTTCTCGTGAGGATTCCAGAATGCATGAACTTGTTTCGAGATTCCTCCCTTTGGGCCCTGAACCATTTGGGACAACTTGAGGCAGAAGAATGCGAACTTTTTTCAACGTCTCGGAATTGCGTGGAAACTCAACCACCCTCCTCATTTCTCGTGAGGACTTCAGAATGCACGAACTTCTTTCGAGATTCCTCCCTTTGGGCCCTGAACCATTTGGGACAACTTGAGGCAGAAGAAGACGAACTTTTTTCAACGTCTCGGAATTGCGTGGAAACTCACCCACCCTCCTCATTTCTCGTGAGGACTTCAGAATGCACGAACTTGTTTCGAGATTCCTCTGTTTGGGCCCTGAACCATTTGGGACAACTTGAGGCAGAAGAAGACGAACTTTTTTCAACGTCTCCGAATTGCGTGGAAACTCACCCACCCTCCTCATTTCTCGTGAGGATTCCAGAATGCATGAACTTGTTTCGAGATTCCTCCGTTTGGGCCCTGAACCATTTGGGACAACTTGAGGCAGAAGAATGCGAACTTTTTTCAACGTCTCGGAATTGCGTGGAAACTCACCCACCCTCCTCATTTCACCTGAGGACTTCAGAATGCACGAACTTGTTTCGAGATTCCTCCCTTTGGGCCCTGAACAATTTGGGACAACTTGAGGCAGAAGAAGACGAACTTTTTTCAACGTCTCCGAATTGCGTGGAAACTCACCCACCCTCCTCATTTCTCGTGAGGATTCCAGAATGCATGAACATGTTTCGAGATTCCTCCCTTTGGGCCCTGAACCATTTGGGACAACTTGAGGCAGAAGAAGACGAACTTTTTTCAACGTCTCCGAATTGCGTGGAAACTCACCCACCCTCCTCATTTCTCGTGAGGACTCCAGAATGCACGAACTTGTTTCGAGATTCCTCTGTTTGGGCCCTGAACCATTTGGGACAACTTGAGGCAGAAGAAGACGAACTTTCTTCAACGTCTCCGAATTGCGTGGAAACTCACCCACCCTCCTCATTTCTCGTGAGGATTCCAGAATGCATGAACTTTTTTCGAGATTCCTCCGTTTGGGCCCTGAACCATTTGGGACAACTTGAGGCAGAAGAATGCGAACTTTTTTCAACGTCTCGGAATTGCGTGGAAACTCACCCACCCTCCTCATTTCTCGTGAGGACTGCAGAATGCACGAACTTGTTTCCAGATTCCTCCCTTTGGGCCCTGAACCATTTGGGACAACTTGAGGCAGAAGAAGACGAACTTTTTTCAACGCTTCCGAATTGCGTGGAAACTCACCCACCCTCCGCATTTCTCGTGAGGATTCCAGAATGCATGAACTTGTTTCTAGATTCCTCCGTTTGGGCTCTGAACCATTTGGGACACCTTGAGGCAGAAGAAGACGAACTTTTATCAACGTCTTGGAATTGGTTGGAGACCCAACCACCCTCGTCATTTCTCGTGAGGATTCCAGAATGCATCAACTTGTTTCGAGATTCCACCGTTTGGGCCCTGAACCATTTGGGACAACTTGAGGCAGAAGAATACGAACTTTTTTCAACGTCTCGGAATTGGTTGGAAACTCACCCACCCTCCTCATTTCTCGTGAGGATTCCAGAATGAATGAACTTGTTTCGAGATTCCTCCCTTTGGGCCCTGAACCATATGGGACAACTTGAGGCAGAAGAAGACGAACTTTTTTCAACGTCTCGGAATTGGTTGGAAACTCACCCACCCTCCTCATTTCTCGTGAGGATTCCAGAATGCATGAACTTGTTTCGATATTCCTCCCTTTGGGCCCTGAACCATTTGGGACAACTTGAGGCAGAAGAAGACGAACTTTTTTCAACATCTCGGAATTGGTTGGAAACTCACCCACCCTCCTCATTTCTCGTGAGGATTCCAGAATGCATGAACTTGTTTTGAGATTCCTCCCTTTGGGCCCTGAACCATTTGGGACACCTTGAGGCAGAAGAAGACGAACTTTTATCAACGTCTCGGAATTGGTTGGAAACTCACCCACCCTCCTCATTTCTCGTGAGGATTCCAGAATGCATGAACTTGTTTCGAGATTCCTCCCTTTGGGCCCTGAACCATTTGGGACAACTTGAGGCAGAAGAAGACGAACTTTTTTCAACGTCTCCGAATTGCGTGGAAACTCACCCACCCTCCTCATTTCTCGTGAGGACTCCAGAATGCACGAACTTGTTTCGAGATTCCTCTGTTTGGGCCCTGAACCATTTGGGACAACTTGAGGCAGAAGAAGACGAACTTTCTTCAACGTCTCCGAATTGCGTGGAAACTCACCCACCCTCCTCATTTCTCGTGAGGATTCCAGAATGCATGAACTTGTTTCGAGATTCCTCCGTTGGGGCCCTGAACCATTTGGGACAACTTGAGGCAGAAGAATGCGAACTTTTTTCAACGTCTCGGAATTGCGTGGAAACTCACCCACCCTCCTCATTTCTCGTGAGGACTGCAGAATGCACGAACTTGTTTACAGATTCCTCCCTTTGGGCCCTGAACCATTTGGGACAACTTGAGGCAGAAGAAGACGAACTTTTTTCAACGTCTCCGAATTGCGTGGAAACTCACCCACCCTCCTCATTTCTCGTGAGGATTCCAGAATGCATGAACTTGTTTCGAGATTCCTCCCTTTGGGCCCTGAACCATTTGGGACAACTTGAGGCAGAAGAATGCGAACTTTTTTCAACGTCTCGGAATTGCGTGGAAACTCAACCACCCTCCTCATTTCTCGTGAGGACTTCAGAATGCACGAACTTGTTTCAAGATTCCTCTGTTTGGGCCCTGAACCATTTGGGACAACTTGAGGCAGAAGAAGACGAACTTTTTTCAACGTCTCCGAATTGCGTGGAAACTCACCCACCCTCCTCATTTCTCGTGAGGATTCCAGAATGCATGAACTTGTTTCGAGATTCCTCCGTTTGGGCCCTGAACCATTTGGGACAACTTGAGGCAGAAGAATGCGAACTTTTTTCAACGTCTCGGAATTGCGTGGAAACTCACCCACCCTCCTCATTTCTCCTGAGGACTTCAGAATGCACGAACTTGTTTCGAGATTCCTCCCTTTGGGCCCTGAACAATTTGGGACAAGTTGAGGCAGAAGAAGACGAACTTTTTTCAACGTCTCCGAATTGCGTGGAAACTCACCCACCCTCCTCATTTCTCGTGAGGATTCCAGAATGCATGAACTTGTTTCGAGATTCCTCCCTTTGGGCCCTGAACCATTTGGGACAACTTGAGGCAGAAGAAGACGAACTTTTTTCAACGTCTCCGAATTGCGTGGAAACTCACCCACCCTCCTCATTTCTCGTGAGGACTCCAGAATGCACGAACTTGTTTCGAGATTCCTCTGTTTGGGCCCTGAACCATTTGGGACAACTTGAGGCAGAAGAAGACGAACTTTCTTCAACGTCTCCGAATTGCGTGGAAACACACCCACCCTCCTCATTTCTCGTGAGGATTCCAGAATGCATGAACTTGTTTCGAGATTCCTCCGTTTGGGCCCTGAACCATTTGGGACAACTTGAGGCAGAAGAATGCGAACTTTTTTCAACGTCTCGGAATTGCGTGGAAACTCACCCACCCTCCTCATTTCTCGTGAGGATTGCAGAATGCACGAACTTGTTTCCAGATTCCTCCCTTTGGGCCCTGAACCATTTGGGACAACTTGAGGCAGAAGAAGACGAACTTTTTTCAACGCTTCCGAATTGCGTGGAAACTCACCCACCCTCCGCATTTCTCGTGAGGATTCCAGAATGCATGAACTTGTTTCTAGATTCCTCCGTTTGGGCTCTGAACCATTTGGGACACCTTGAGCCAGAAGAAGACGAACTTTTATCAACGTCTTGGAATTGGTTGGAGACCCAACCACCCTCGTCATTTCTCGTGAGGATTCCAGAATGCATCAACTTGTTTCGAGATTCCACCGTTTGGGCCCTGAACCATTTGGGACAACTTGAGGCAGAAGAATACGAACTTTTTTCAACGTCTCGGAATTGGTTGGAAACTCACCCACCCTCCTCATTTCTCGTGAGGATTCCAGAATGCATGAACTTGTTTCGAGATTCCTCCCTTTGGGCCCTAAACCATTTGGGACACCTTGAGGCAGAAGAAGACGAACTTTTATCAACGTCTTGGAATTGGTTGGAGACCCAACCACCCTCGTCATTTCTCGTGAGGATTCCAGAATGCATCAACTTGTTTCGAGATTCCACCGTTTGGGCCCTGAACCATTTGGGACAACTTGAGGCAGAAGAATACGAACTTTTTTCAACGTCTCGGAATTGGTTGGAAACTCACCCACCCTCCTCATTTCTCGTGAGGATTCCAGAATGCATGAACTTGTTTCGAGATTCCTCCGTTTGGGCCCTGAACCATTTGGGACAACTTGAGGCAGAAGAAGACGAACTTTTTTCAACGTCTCCGAATTGCGTGGAAACTCACCCACCCTCCTCATTTCTCGTGAGGATTCCAGAATGCAGGAACTTGTTTCGAGATTCCTCAGTTTGGGCCCTGAACCATTTGGGACACCTTGAGGCAGAAGAAGACGAACTTTTATCAACGTCTCGGAATTGGTTGGAAACTCACCCACCCTCCTCATTTCTCGTGAGGATTCCAGAATGCATGAACTTTTTTCGAGATTCCTCCCTTTGGGCCCTGAACCATTTGGGACAACTTGAGGCAGAAGAAGACGAACTTTTTTCAACGTCTCGGAATTGCGTGGAAACTCACCCACCCTCCTCATTTCTCGTGAGGACTCCAGAATGCACGAACTTGTTTCGAGATTCCTCTGTTTGGGCCCTGAACCATTTGGGACAACTTGAGGCAGAAGAAGACGAACTTTCTTCAACGTCTCCGAATTGCGTGGAAACTCACCCACCCTCCTCATTTCTCGTGAGGATTCCAGAATGCAGGAACTTGTTTCCAGATTCCTCCGTTTGGGCCCTGAACCATTTGGGACAACTTGAGGCAGAAGAATGCGAACTTTTTTCAACGTCTCGGAATTGCGTGGAAACTCACCCACCCTCCTCATTTCTCGTGAGGACTGCAGAATGCACGAACTTGTTTCCAGATTCCTCCCTTTGGGCCCTGAACCATTTGGGACAACTTGAGGCAGAAGAAGACGAACTTTTTTCAACGCTTCCGAATTGCGTGGAAACTCACCCACCCTCCGCATTTCTCGTGAGGATTCCAGAATGCATGAACTTGTTTCTAGATTCCTCCGTTTGGGCTCTGAACCATTTGGGACACCTTGAGGCAGAAGAAGACGAACTTTTATCAACGTCTTGGAATTGGTTGGAGACCCAACCACCCTCGTCATTTCTCGTGAGGATTCCAGAATGCATCAACTTGTTTCGAGATTCCACCGTTTGGGCCCTGAACCATTTGGGACAACTTGAGGCAGAAGAATACGAACTTTTTTCAACGTCTCGGAATTGGTTGGAAACTCACCCACCCTCCTCATTTCTCGTGAGGATTCCAGAATGCATGAACTTGTTTCGAGATTCCTCCCTTTGGGCCCTAAACCATATGGGACAACTTGAGGCAGAAGAAGACGAACTTTTTTCAACGTCTCGGAATTGGTTGGAAACTCACCCACCCTCCTCATTTCTCGTGAGGATTCCAGAATGCATGAACTTGTTTCGAGATTCCTCCCTTTGGGCCCTGAACCATTTGGGACAACTTGAGGCAGAAGAAGACGAACTTTTTTCAACGTCTCGGAATTGGTTGGAAACTCAACCACCCTCCTCATTTCTCGTGAGGATTCCAGAATGCATGAACTTGTTTCGAGATTCCTCCGTTTGGGCCCTGAACCATTTGGGACAACTTGAGGCAGAAGAAGACGAACTTTTTTCAACGTCTCCGAATTGCGTGGAAACTCACCCACCCTCCTCATTTCTCGTGAGGATTCGAGAATGTAGGAACTTGTTTCGAGATTCCTCAGTTTGGGCCCTGAACCATTTGGGACACCTTGAGGCAGAAGAAGACGAACTTTTATCAACGTCTCGGAATTGGTTGGAAACTCACCCACCCTCCTCATTTCTCGTGAGGATTCCAGAATGCATGAACTTTTTTCGAGATTCCTCCCTTTGGGCCCTGAACCATTTGGGACAACTTGAGGCAGAAGAAGACGAACTTTTTTCAACGTCTCGGAATTGCGTGGAAACTCACCCACCCTCCTCATTTCTCGTGAGGACTCCAGAATGCACGAACTTGTTTCGAGATTCCTTCGTTTGGGCCCTGAACCATTTGGGACAACTTGAGGCAGAAGAATGCGAACTTTTTTCAACGTCTCGGAATTGCGTGGAAACTCACCCACCCTCCTCATTTCTCGTGAGGACTGCAGAATGCACGAACTTGTTTCCAGATTCCTCCCTTTGGGCCCTGAACCATTTGGGACAACTTGAGGAAGAAGAAGACGAACTTTTTTCAACGTCTCCGAATTGCGTGGAAACTCACCCACCCTCCTCATTTCTCGTGAGGATTCCAGAATGCATGAACTTGTTTCGAGATTCCTCCCTTTGGGCCCTGAACCATTTGGGACAACTTGAGGCAGAAGAATGCGAACTTTTTTCAACGTCTCGGAATTGCGTGGAAACTCAACCACCCTCCTCATTTCTCGTGAGGACTTCAGAATGCACGAACTTCTTTCGAGATTCCTCCCTTTGGGCCCTGAACCATTTGGGACAACTTGAGGCAGAAGAAGACGAACTTTTTTCAACGTCTCCGAATTGCGTGGAAACTCACCCACCCTCCTCATTTCTCGTCAGGATTCCAGAATGCAGGAACTTGTTTCGAGATTCCTCCGTTTGGGCCCTGAACCATTTGGGACAACTTGAGGCAGAAGAATGCGAACTTTTTTCAACGTCTCGGAATTGCGTGGAAACTCACCCACCCTTCTCATTTCTCGTGAGGACTTCAGAATGCAAGAACTTGTTTCGAGATTCCTCCCTTTGGGCCCTGAACCATTTGGGACAACTTGAGGCAGAAGAAGACGAACTTTTTTCAACGTCTCCGAATTGCGTGGAAACTCACCCACCCTCCTCATTTCTCGTGAGGATTCCAGAATGCATGAACTTGTTTCGAGATTCCTCCGTTTGGGCCCTGAACCATTTGGGACAACTTGAGGCAGAAGAAGACGAACTTTTTTCAACGTCTCGGAATTGCTTGGAAACTCACCCACCCTCCTCATTTCTCGTGAGGACTTCAGAATGCAAGAACTTGTTTCGAGATTCCTCAGTTTGGGCCCTGAACCATTTGGGACAACTTGAGGCAGAAGAAGACGAACTTTTTTCAACGTCTCCGAATTGCGTGGAAACTCACCCACCCTCCTCATTTCTCGTGAGGATTCCAGAATGCATGAACTTGTTTCGAGATTCCTCCGTTTGGGCCCTGAACCATTTGGGACAACTTGAGGCAGAAGAATGCGAACTTTTTTCAACGTCTCGGAATTGCGTGGAAACTCACCCACCCTCCTCATTTCTCGTGAGGACTTCAGAATGCACGAACTTGTTTCGAGATTCCTTCCTTTGGGCCCTGAACCATTTGGGACAACTTGAGGCAGAAGAAGACGAACTTTTTTCAACGTCTCCGAATTGCGTGGAAACTCACCCACCCTCCTCATTTCTCGTGACGATTCCAGAATGCATGAACTTGTTTCGAGATTCCTCCCTTTGGGCCCTGAACCATTCGGGACAACTTGAGGCAGAAGAAGACGAACTTTTTTCAACGTCTCCGAATTGCGTGGAAACTCACCCACCCTCCTCATTTCTCGTGAGGATTCCAGAATGCATGAACTTGTTTCGAGATTCCTCCGTTTGGGCCCTGAACCATTTGGGACAACTTGAGGCAGAAGAATGCGAACTTTTTTCAACGTCTCGGAATTGCGTGGAAACTCACCCACCCTCCTCATTTCTCGTGAGGACTCCAGAATGCACGAACTTGTTTCGAGATTCCTCTGTTTGGGCCCTGAACCATTTGGGACAACTTGAGGCAGAAGAAGACGAACTTTCTTCAACGTCTCCGAATTGCGTGGAAACTCACCCACCCTCCTCATTTCTCGTGAGGATTCCAGAATGCATGAACTTGTTTCGAGATTCCTCCGTTTGGGCCCTGAACCATTTGGGACAACTTGAGGCAGAAGAATGCGAACTTTTTTCAACGTCTCGGAATTGCGTGGAAACTCACCCACCCTCCTCATTTCTCGTGAGGACTGCAGAATGCACGAACTTGTTTCCAGATTCCTCCCTTTGGGCCCTGAACCATTTGGGACAACTTGAGGCAGAAGAAGACGAACTTTTTTCAACGCTTCCGAATTGCGTGGAAACTCACCCACCCTCCGCATTTCTCGTGAGGATTCCAGAATGCATGAACTTGTTTCTAGATTCCTCCGTTTGGGCTCTGAACCATTTGGGACACCTTGAGGCAGAAGAAGACGAACTTTTATCAACGTCTTGGAATTGGTTGGAGACCCAACCACCCTCGTCATTTCTCGTGAGGATTCCAGAATGCATCAACTTGTTTCGAGATTCCACCGTTTGGGCCCTGAACCAATTGGGACAACTTGAGGCAGAAGAATACGAACTTTTTTCAACGTCTCGGAATTGGTTGGAAACTCACCCACCCTCCTCATTTCTCGTGAGGATTCCAGAATGCATGAACTTGTTTCGATATTCCTCCCTTTGGGCCCTGAACCATATGGGACAACTTGAGGCAGAAGAAGACGAACTTTTTTCAACGTCTCGGAATTGGTTGGAAACTCACCCACCCTCCTCATTTCTCGTGAGGATTCCAGAATGCATGAACTTGTTTTGAGATTCCTCAGTTTGGGCCCTGAACCATTTGGGACACCTTGAGGCAGAAGAAGACGAACTTTTATCAACGTCTCGGAATTGGTTGGAAACTCACCCACCCTCCTCATTTCTCGTGAGGATTCCAGAATGCGTGAACTTGTTTCGAGATTCCTCCGTTTGGGCCCTGAACCATATGGGACAACTTGAGCTAGAAGAAGACGAACTTTTTTCAACGTCTCGGAATTGCTTGGAAACTCACCCACCCTCCTCATTTCTCGTGAGGATTCCAGAATGCATGAACTTGTTTCGAGATTCCTCCGTTTGGGCCCTGAACCATTTGGGACAACTTGAGGCAGAAGAAGACGAACTTTTTTCAACGTCTCGGAATTGCTTGGAAACTCACCAAGCCTCCTCATTTCTTATGAGGATTCCAGAATGCATGAAATTGTTTCGAGATTCCTCCGTTTGGGCCCTAAATCATTTGGGACAACTTGAGGCAGAAGAAGGCGAACTTTTTTCAACTTCTCGGAATTGCGTTGAAACTCAACCACCCTCCTCATTTCTCGTGAGGACTCCAGAATGCACGAACTTGTTTCGAGATTCCTCCCTTTAGGCCCTGAACCATTTGGGACAACTTGCGGCAGAAGAATACGAACTTTTTTCAACGTCTCGGAATTGGTTGGAAACTCACCCACCCTCCTCATTTCTCGTGAGGATTCCAGAATGCATGAACTTGTTTCGAGATTTGTCCCTTTGGGCCCTGAACCATATGGGACAACTTGAGGCAGAAGAAGACGAACTTTTATCAACGTCTTGGAATTGGTTGGAGACCCAACCACCCTCGTCATTTCTCGTGAGGATTCCAGAATGCATCAACTTGTTTCGAGATTCCACCGTTTGGGCCCTGAACCAATTGGGACAACTTGAGGCAGAAGAATACGAACTTTTTTCAACGTCTCGGAATTGGTTGGAAACTCACCCACCCTCCTCATTTCTCGTGAGGATTCCAGAATGCATGAACTTGTTTCGAGATTCCTCCCTTTGGGCTCTGAACCATTTGGGACAACTTGAGGCAGAAGAAGACGAACTTTTATCAACGTCTTGGAATTGGTTGGAGACCCAACCACCCTCGTCATTTCTCGTGAGGATTCCAGAATGCATCAACTTGTTTCGAGATTCCACCGTTTGGGCCCTGAACCAATTGGGACAACTTGAGGCAGAAGAATACGAACTTTTTTCAACGTCTCGGAATTGGTTGGAAACTCACCCACCCTCCTCATTTCTCGTGAGGATTCCAGAATGCATGAACTTGTTTCGAGATTCCTCCGTTTGGGCCCTGAACCATTTGGGACAACTTGAGGCAGAAGAAGACGAACTTTTTTCAACGTCTCGGAATTGGTTCGAAACTCACCCACCCTCCTCATTTCTCGTGAGGATTCCAGAATGCAGGAACTTGTTTTGAGATTCCTCAGTTTGGGCCCTGAACCATTTGGGACACCTTGAGGCAGAAGAAGACGAACTTTTATCAACGTCTCGGAATTGGTTGGAAACTCACCCACCCTCCTCATTTCTCGTGAGGATTCCAGAATGCAGGAACTTGTTTCGAGATTCCTCCCTTTGGGCCCTGAACCATTTGGGACAACTTGAGGCAGAAGAAGACGAACTTTTTTCAACGTCTCGGAATTGCGTGGAAACTCACCCACCCTCCTCATTTCTCGTGAGGACTCCAGAATGCACAAACTTGTTTCGAGATTCCTCCCTTTGGGCCCTGAACCATTTGGGACAACTTGAGGCAGAAGAAGACGAACTTTTTTCAACGTCTCCGAATTGCGTGGAAACTCATCCACCCTCCTCATTTCTCGTGAGGATTCCAGAATGCATGAACTTGTTTCGAGATTCCTCCGTTTGGGCCCTAAACCATTTGGGACAACTTGAGGTAGAAGAAGGCGAACTTTTTTCAACGTCTCCGAATTGCGTGGAAACTCACCCACCCTCCTCATTTCTCTTGAGGACTCCAGAATGCATGAACTTGTTTCGAGATTCCTCCCTTTGGGCTCTGAACCATTTGGGACACCTTGAGGCAGAAGAAGACGAACTTTTATCAACGTCTTGGAATTGGTTGGAGACCCAACCACCCTCGTCATTTCTCGTGAGGATTCCAGAATGCATCAACTTGTTTCGAGATTCCACCGTTTGGGCCCTGAACCAATTGGGACAACTTGAGGCAGAAGAATACGAACTTTTTTCAACGTCTCGGAATTGGTTGGAAACTCACCCACCCTCCTCATTTCTCGTGAGGATTCCAGAATGCGTGAACTTGTTTCGATATTCCTCCCTTTGGGCCCTGAACCATATGGGACAACTTGAGGCAGAAGAAGACGAACTTTTTTCAACGTCTCGGAATTGGTTGGAAACTCACCCACCCTCCTCATTTCTCGTGAGGATTCCAGAATGCATGAACTTGTTTTGAGATTCCTCAGTTTGGGCCCGGAACCATTTGGGACACCTTGAGGCAGAAGAAGACGAACTTTTATCAACGTCTCGGAATTGGTTGGAAACTCACCCACCCTCCTCATTTCTCGTGAGGATTCCAGAATGCATGAACTTGTTTCGAGATTCCTCCCTTTGGGCCCTGAACCATTTGGGAGAAGTTGAGGCAGAAGAAGACGAACTTTTTTCAACGTCTCGGAATTGGTTGGAAACTCAACCACCCTCCTCATTTCTCGTGAGGATTCCAGAATGCATGAACTTGTTTCGAGATTCCTCCGTTTGGGCCCTGAACCATTTGGGACAACTTGAGGCAGAAGAAGACGAACTTTTTTCAACGTCTCGGAATTGGTTCGAAACTCACCCACCCTCCTCATTTCTCGTGAGGATTCCAGAATGCAGGAACTTGTTTTGAGATTCCTCAGTTTGGGCCCTGAACCATTTGGGACACCTTGAGGCAGAAGAAGACGAACTTTTATCAGCGTCTCGGAATTGGTTGGAAACTCACCCACCCTCCTCATTTCTCGTGAGGATTCCAGAATGCATGAACTTGTTTCGAGATTCCTCCCTTTGGGCCCTGAACCATTTGGGACAACTTGAGGCAGAAGAAGACGAACTTTTTTCAACGTCTCGGAATTGCGTGGAAACTCACCCACCCTCCTCATTTCTCGTGAGGACTCCAGAATGCACAAACTTGTTTCGAGATTCCTCCCTTTGGGCCCTGAACCATTTGGGACAACTTGAGGCAGAAGAAGACGAACTTTTTTCAACGTCTCCGAATTGCGTGGAAACTCACCCACCCTCCTCATTTCTCGTGAGGATTCCAGAATGCATGAACTTGTTTCGAGATTCCTCCGTTTGGGCCCTAAACCATTTGGGACAACTTGAGGTAGAAGAAGGCGAACTTTTTTCAACGTCTCCGAATTGCGTGGAAACTCACCCACCCTCCTAATTTCTCTTGAGGACTCCAGAATGCATGAACTTGTTTCGAGATTCCTCCCTTTGGGCTCTGAACCATTTGGGACACCTTGAGGCAGAAGAAGACGAACTTTTATCAACGTCTTGGAATTGGTTGGAGACCCAACCACCCTCGTCATTTCTCGTGAGGATTCCAGAATGCATCAACTTGTTTCGAGATTCCACCGTTTGGGCCCTGAACCAATTGGGACAACTTGAGGCAGAAGAATACGAACTTTTTTCAACGTCTCGGAATTGGTTGGAAACTCACCCACCCTCCTCATTTCTCGTGAGGATTCCAGAATGCATGAACTTGTTTCGATATTCCTCCCTTTGGGCCCTGAACCATATGGGACAACTTGAGGCAGAAGAAGACGAACTTTTTTCAACGTCTCGGAATTGGTTCGAAACTCACCCACCCTCCTCATTTCTCGTGAGGATTCCAGAATGCATGAACTTCTTTTGAGATTCCTCAGTTTGGGCCCTGAACCATTTGGGACACCTTGAGGCAGAAGAAGACGAACTTTTATCAACGTCTCGGAATTGGTTGGAAACTCACCCACCCTCCTCATTTCTCGTGAGGATTCCAGAATGCATGAACTTGTTTCGAGATTCCTCCCTTTGGGCCCTGAACCATTTGGGAGAAGTTGAGGCAGAAGAAGACGAACTTTTTTCAACGTCTCGGAATTGGTTGGAAACTCAACCACCCTCCTCATTTCTCGTGAGGATTCCAGAATGCATGAACTTGTTTCGAGATTCCTCCGTTTGGGCCCTGAACCATTTGGGACAACTTGAGGCAGAAGAAGACGAACTTTTTTCAACGTCTCGGAATTGCTTGGAAACTCACCAACCCTCCTCATTTCTTATGAGGATTCCAGAATGCATGAAATTGTTTCGAGATTCCTCCGTTTGGGCCCTAAATCATTTGGGACAACTTGAGGCAGAAGAAGGCGAACTTTTTTCAACGTCTCGGAATTGCGTTGAAACTCACCCACCCTCCTCATTTCTCGTGAGGACTCCAAAATGCACGAACTTGTTTCGAGATTCCTCCCTTTAGGCCCTGAACCATTTGGGACAACTTGAGGCAGAAGAATACGAACTTTTTTCAACGTCTCGGAATTGGTTGGAAACTCACCCACCCTCCTCATTTCTCGTGAGGATTCCAGAATGCATGAACTTGTTTCGAGATTCGTCCCTTTGGGCCCTGAACCATATGGGACAACTTGAGGCAGAAGAAGACGAACTTTTATCAACGTCTTGGAATTGGTTGGAGACCCAACCACCCTCGTCATTTCTCGTGAGGATTCCAGAATGCATCAACTTGTTTCGAGATTCCACCGTTTGGGCCCTGAACCAATTGGGACAACTTGAGGCAGAAGAATACGAACTTTTTTCAACGTCTCGGAATTGGTTGGAAACTCACCCACCCTCCTCATTTCTCGTGAGGATTCCAGAATGCATGAACTTGTTTCGAGATTCCTCCCTTTGGGCTCTGAACCATTTGGGACACCTTGAGGCAGAAGAAGACGAACTTTTATCAACGTCTTGGAATTGGTTGGAGACCCAACCACCCTCGTCATTTCTCGTGAGGATTCCAGAATGCATCAACTTGTTTCGAGATTCCACCGTTTGGGCCCTGAACCAATTGGGACAACTTGAGGCAGAAGAATACGAACTTTTTTCAACGTCTCGGAATTGGTTGGAAACTCACCCACCCTCCTCATTTCTCGTGAGGATTCCAGAATGCATGAACTTGTTTCGATATTCCTCCCTTTGGGCCCTGAACCATATGGGACAACTTGAGGCAGAAGAAGACGAACTTTTTTCAACGTCTCGGAATTGGTTGGAAACTCACCCACCCTCCTCATTTCTCGTGAGGATTCCAGAATGCAGGAACTTGTTTTGAGATTCCTCAGTTTGGGCCCTGAACCATTTGGGTCACCTTGAGGCAGAAGAAGACGAACTTTTATCAACGTCTCGGAATTGGTTGGAAACTCACCCACCCTCCTCATTTCTCGTGAGGATTCCAGAATGCATGAACTTGTTTCGACATTCCTCCCTTTGGGCCCTGAACCATTTGGGACAACTTGAGGCAGAAGAAGACGAACTTTTTTCAACGTCTCGGAATTGCGTGGAAACTCACCCACCCTCCTCATTTCTCGTGAGGACTCCAGAATGCACAAACTTGTTTCGAGATTCCTCCCTTTGGGCCCTGAACCATTTGGGACAACTTGAGGCAGAAGAAGACGAACTTTTTTCAACGTCTCCGAATTGCGTGGAAACTCACCCACCCTCCTCATTTCTCGTGAGGATTCCAGAATGCATGAACTTGTTTCGAGATTCCTCCGTTTGGGCCCTAAACCATTTGGGACACCTTGAGGTAGAAGAAGGCGAACTTTTTTCAACGTCTCCGAATTGCGTGGAAACTCACCCACCCTCCTCATTTCTCGTGAGGACTCCAGAATGCACAAACTTGTTTCGAGATTCCTCCCTTTGGGCCCTGAACCATTTGGGACAACTTGAGGCAGAAGAAGACGAACTTTTTTCAACGTCTCCGAATTGCGTGGAAACTCACCCACCCTCCTCATTTCTCGTGAGGATTCCAGAATGCATGAACTTGTTTCGAGATTCCACCGTTTGGGCCCTGAACCAATTGGGACAACTTGAGGCAGAAGAATACGAACTTTTTTCAACGTCTCGGAATTGGTTGGAAACTCACCCACCCTCCTCATTTCTCGTGAGGATTCCAGAATGCATGAACTTGTTTCGAGATTCCTCCCTTTGGGCCGTGAACCATTTGGGACAACTTGAGGCAGAAGAAGACGAACTTTTTTCAACGTCTCGGAATTGGTTGGAAACTCAACCACCCTCCTCATTTCTCGTGAGGATTCCAGAATGCATGAACTTGTTTCGAGATTCCTCCGTTTGGGCCCTGAACCATATGGGACAACTTGAGGCAGAAGAAGACGAACTTTTATCAACGTCTCGGAATTGGTTGGAAACTCACCCACCCTCCTCATTTCTCGTGAGGATTCCAGAATGCATGAACTTGTTTCGAGATTCCTCCCTTTGGGCCCTGAACCATTTGGGAGAAGTTGAGGCAGAAGAAGACGAACTTTTTTCAACGTCTCGGAATTGGTTGGAAACTCAACCACCCTCCTCATTTCTCGTGAGGATTCCAGAATGCATGAACTTGTTTCGAGATTCCTCCGTTTGCGCCCTGAACCATATGGGACAACTTGAGGCAGAAGAAGACGAACTTTTTTCAACGTCTCGGAATTGCTTGGAAACTCACCCACCCTCCTCATTTCTCGTGAGGATTCCAGAATGCAGGAACTTGTTTTGAGAATCCTCAGTTTGGGCCCTGAACCATTTGGGACACCTTGAGGCAGAAGAAGACGAACTTTTATCAACGTCTCGGAATTGCTTGGAAACTCACCCACCCTCCTCATTTCTCGTGAGGTTTCCAGAATGCAAGAACTTGTTTCGAGATTCCTCCCTTTGGGCCCTGAACCATTTGGGACAACTTGAGGCAGAAGAAGACGAACTTTCTTCAACGTCTCGGAATTGCGTGGAAACTCACCCACCCTCCTCATTTCTCGTGAGGACTCCAGAATGCACCAACTTGTTTCGAGATTCCTCCCTTTGGGCCCTTAACCATTTGGGACAACTTGAGGCAGAAGAAGACGAACTTTTTTCAACGTCTCCGAATTGCGTGGAAACTCACCCACCCTCCTCATTTCTCGTGAGGATTCCAGAATGCATGAACTTGTTTCGAGATTCCACCGTTTGGGCCCTGAAGCATTTGGGACAACTTGAGGCAGAAGAATACGAACATTTTTCAACGTCTCGGAATTGGTTGGAAACTCACCCACCCTCCTCATTTCTAGTGAGGACTCCAGAATGCACAAACTTGTTTCGAGATTCCTCCCTTTGGGCCCTGAACCATTTGGGACAACTTAAGGCAGAAGAAGACGAACTTTTTTCAACGTCTCCGAATTGCGTGGAAACTCACCCACCCTCCTCATTTCTCGTGAGGACTCCAGAATGCACGAACTTGTTTCGAGATTCCTCCCTTTGGGCCCTGAACCATTTGGGACAACTTGAGGCAGAAGAAGACGAACTTTTTTCAACGTCTCCGAATTGCGTGGAAACTCACCCACCCTCCTCATTTCTCGTGAGGATTCCAGAATGCATGAACTTGTTTCGAGATTCCACCGTTTGGGCCCTGAACCAATTGGGACAACTTGAGGCAGAAGAATACGAACTTTTTTCAACGTCTCGGAATTGGTTGGAAACTCACCCACCCTCCTCATTTCTCGTGAGGATTCCAGAATGCATGAACTTGTTTCGAGATTCCTCCCTTTGGGCCCTGAACCATTTGGGACAACTTGAGGCAGAAGAAGACGAACTTTTTTCAACGTCTCGGAATTGGTTGGAAACTCAACCACCCTCCTCATTTCTCGTGAGGATTCCAGAATGCATGAACTTGTTTCGAGATTCCTCCGTTTGGGCCCTGAACCATATGGGACAACTTGAGGCAGAAGAAGACGAACTTTTATCAACGTCTCGGAATTGGTTGGAAACTCACCCACCCTCCTCATTTCTCGTGAGGATTCCAGAATGCATGAACTTGTTTCGAGATTCCTCCCTTTGGGCCCTGAACCATTTGGGACAACTTGAGGCAGAAGAAGACGAACTTTTTTCAACGTCTCGGAAATGGTTGGAAACTCAACCACCCTCCTCATTTCTCGTGAGGATTCCAGAATGCATGAACTTGTTTCGAGATTCCTCCGTTTGGGCCCTGAACCATATGGGACAACTTGAGGCAGAAGAAGACGAACTTTTATCAACGTCTCGGAATTGGTTGGAAACTCACCCACCCTCCTCATTTCTCGTGAGGATTCCAGAATGCATGAACTTGTTTCGAGATTCCTCCCTTTGGGCCCTGAACCATTTGGGACAACTTGAGGCAGAAGAAGACGAACTTTTTTCAACGTCTCGGAATTGCTTGGAAACTCACCCACCCTCCTCATTTCTCGTGAGGACTCCAGAATGCACCAACTTGTTTCGAGATTCCTCCCTTTGGGCCCTGAACCATTTGGGACAACTTGAGGCAGAAGAAGACGAACTTTTTTCAACGTCTCCGAATTGCGTGGAAACTCACCCACCCTCCTCATTTCTCGTGAGGAGTCCAGAATGCATGAACTTGTTTCGAGATTCCTCCGTTTGGGCCCTAAACCATTTGGGACAACTTGAGGCAGAAGAAGGCGAACTTTTTTCAACGTCTCGGAATTGCGTGGAAACTCACCCACCCTCCTCATTTCTCGTGAGGACTCCAGAATGCACAAACTTGTTTCGAGATTCCTCCCTTTGGGCCCTGAACCATTTGGGACAACTTGAGGCAGAAGAAGACGAACTTTCTTCAACGTCTCGGAATTGCGTGGAAACTCACCCACCCTCCTCATTTCTCGTGAGGACTCCAGAATGCACCAACTTGTTTCGAGATTCCTCCCTTTGGGCCCTTAACCATTTGGGACAACTTGAGGCAGAAGAAGACGAACTTTTTTCAACGTCTCCGAATTGCGTGGAAACTCACCCACCCTCCTCATTTCTCGTGAGGATTCCAGGATGCATGAACTTGTTTCGAGATTCCTCCGTTTGGGCTCTGAACCATTTGGGACAACTTGTGGCAGAAGAAGGCGAACTTTTTTCAACGTCTCGGAATTGCGTCGAAACTCACCCACCCTCCTCATTTCTCGTGAGGACTCCAGAATGCACGAACTTGTTTCGAGATTCCTCCCTTTGGGCCCTTAACCATTTGGGACAACTTGAGGCAGAAGAAGACGAACTTTTATCAACGTCTCGGAATTGCGTGGAAACTCACCCACCCTCCTCATTTCTCGTGAGGACTCCAGCATGCACAAACTTGTTTCGAGATTCCTCCCTTTGGGCCCTGAACCATTTGGGACAACTTGAGGCAGAAGAAGACGAACTTTTTTCAACGTCTCCGAATTGCGTGGAAACTCACCCACCCTCCTCATTTCTCGTGAGGAGTCCAGAATGCATGAACTTGTTTCGAGATTCCTCCGTTTGGGCCCTAAACCATTTGGGACAACTTGAGGCAGAAGAAGGCGAACTTTTTTCAACGTCTCGGAATTGCGTGGAAACTCACCCACCCTCCTCATTTCTCGTGAGGACTCCAGAATGCACAAACTTGTTTCGAGATTCCTCCCTTTGGGCCCTGAACCATTTGGGACAACTTGAGGAGGAAGAAGACGAACTTTTTTCAACGTCTCCGAATTGCGTGGAAACTCACCCACCCTCCTCATTTCTCGTGAGGATTCCAGGATGCATGAACTTGTTTCGAGATTCCTCCGTTTGGGCTCTGAACCATTTGGGACAACTTGTGGCAGAAGAAGGAGAACTTTTTTCAACGTCTCGGAATTGCGTCGAAACTCACCCACCCTCCTCATTTCTCGTGAGGACTCCAGAATGCACGAACTTGTTTCGAGATTCCTCCCTTTGGGCCCTGAACCATTTGGGACAACTTGAGGCAGAAGAAGACGAACTTTTTTCAATGTCTCGGAATTGCTTCGAAACTCACCCACCCTCCTCATTTCTCTTGAGGCTTCCAGAATGCATGAACTTGTTTCGAGATTCCTCCCTTTGGGCCGTGAACCATTTCGGACAACTTGAGGCAGAAAAAGACGAACTTTTTTCAACGTCTCGGAATTGCTTGGAAACTCACCCACCCTCCTCATTTCTCGTGAGGATTCATGAATGCATGAACTTATTTCGAGATTCCTCCCTTTGGGCCCTGAACCATTTGGGACAACTTGAGGCAGAAGAAGGCGAACTTTTTTCAACGTCTCGGAATTGCTTGGAAACTCACCCAACCTCCTCATTTCTCGTGAGTATTCATGAATGCATGAACTTATTTCGAGATTCCTCCGTTTTGGCCCTGAACCATTTGGGAAACCTTTAGGCCGAAGAAGGCGAACTTTTTTCAACGACTCGGAATTGCTTGGAAACTCACTAACCCTCCTCATTTCTCGTGAGGACTCCAGAATACACGAACTTTTTTCGAGATTCCTCCGTTTGGGCCCTGTACCATTTGGGACAACTTGAGGCAGAAGAAGACGAACTTTTTTCAACGTCTCGGAATTGCGTGGAAACTCACCCACCCTCCTCATTTCTCGTGAGGATTCCAGAATGCATGAACCTGTTTCGAGATTCCTCCCTTTGGGCCCCGAATCATATGGGACAACTTGAGGTAGAAGAAGACGAACTTTTATCAACGTCTCGGAATTGCTTGGAAACTCACCCACCCTCCTCATTTCTCGTGAGGATTCCAGAATGCACGAACTTGTTTCTAGATTCCTCTGTTTGGGTCCTGAACCATTTGGGACAACTTGAGGCAGAAGAAGACGAACTTTTTTCAACGTCTCCGAATTGCGTGGAACCTCACGCACCCTCCTCATTTCTCGTTAGGATTCCAGAATGCATGAACTTGTGTCGAGATTCCTCCGTTTGGGCTCTGAACCATTTGGGACAACTTGTGGCAGAAGAAGGCGAACTTTTTTCAACGTCTCGGAATTGCTTGCAAACTCACCCAACCTCCTCATTTCTCGTGAGTATTCATGAATGCATGAACTTATTTCGAGATTCCTCCGTTTGGGCCCTGAACCATTTGGGACAACTTGAGGCCGAAGAAGGCGAACTTTTTTCAACGACTCGGAATTGCTTGGAAACTCACTAACCCTCCTCATTTCTCGTGAGGACTCCAGAATGCACGAACTTGTTTCGAGATTCCTCCGTTTGGGCCCTGAACCATTTGGGACAACTTGAGGCAGAAGAAGACGAACTTTTTTCAACGTCTCGGAATTGCGTGGAAACTCACCCACCCTCCTCATTTCTCGTGAGGATTCCAGAATGCATGAACTTGTTTCGAGATTCCTCCCTTTGGGCCCCGAACCATATGGGACAACTTGAGGCAGAAGAAGCCGAACTTTTTTCAACGTCTCGGAATTGCTTGGAAACTCACCCAACCTCCTCATTTCTCGTGAGTATTCATGAATGCATGAACTTATTTCGAGATTCCTCCGTTTGGGCCCTGAACCATTTGGGACAACTTGAGGCCGAAGAAGGCGAACTTTTTTCAACGACTCGGAATTGCTTGGAAACTCACTAACCCTCCTCATTTCTCGTGAGGACTCCAGAATACACGAACTTTTTTCGAGATTCCTCCGTTTGGGCCCTGAACCATTTGGGACAACTTGAGGCAGAAGAAGACGAACTTTTTTCAACGTCTCGGAATTGCGTGGAAACTCACCCACCCTCCTCATTTCTCGTGAGGATTGCAGAATGCATGAACTTGTTTCGAGATTCCTCCCTTTGGGCCCCGAACCATATGGGACAACTTGAGGCAGAAGAAGGCGAACTTTTTTCAACGTCTCGGAATTGCTTCGAAACTCACCCACCCTCCTCATTTCTCTTGAGGCTCCAGAATGCATGAACTTGTTTCGATATTCCTCCCTTTGGGCCGTGAACCATTTGGGACAACTTGAGTCAGAAAAAGACGAACTTTTTTCAACGTCTCGGAATTGCTTGGAAACTCACCCACCCTCCTCATTTCTCGTGAGGATTCATGAATGCATGAACTTATTTCGAGATTCCTCCGTTTGTGCCCTGAACCATTTGGGACAACTTGAGGCAGAAGAAGGCGAACTTTTTTCAACGTCTCGGAATTGCTTGGAAACTCACTAACCCTCCTCATTTCTCGTGAGGACTCCAGAATGCACGAACTTGTTTCGAGATTCCTCCGTTTGGGCCCTGAACCATTTGGGAAAACTTGAGGCAGAAGAAGACGAACTTTTTTCAACGTCTCCGAATTGCGTGGAAACTCACCCACCCTCCTCATTTCTCGTTAGGATTCCAGAATGCAGGAATTTGTGTCGAGATTCCTCCGTTTGGGCCCTGAACCATTTGGGACAACTTGAGGCAGAAGAAGACGAACTTTTTTCAACGTCTCGGAATTGCTTGGAAACTCACCCACCCTCCTCATTTCTCGTGAGGATTCATGAATGCATGAACTTATTTCGAGTTTCCTCCGTTTGGGCCAAGAACCATTTCGGACAACTTGAGGCAGAAGAAGGCGAACTTTTCTCAACGTCTCGGAATTGCTTGCAAACTCACCCAACGTCCTCATTTCTCGTGAGTATTCATGAATGCATGAACTTATGTCGAGATTCCTCCGTTTGGGCCCTGAACCATTTGGGACAACTTGAGGCCGAAGAAGGCGAACTTTTTTCAACGACTCGGAATTGCTTGGAAACTCACGAACCCTCCTCATTTCTCGTGAGGACTCCAGAATGCACGAACTTGTTTCGAGATTCCTCCGTTTGGGCCCTGAACCATTTGGGAAAACTTGAGGCAGAAGAAGACGAACTTTTTTCAACGTCTCCGAATTGCGTGGAAACTCACCCACCCTCCTCATTTCTCGTTAGGATTCCAGAATGCAGGAACTTGTGTCGAGATTCCTCCGTTTGGGCTCTGAACCATTTGGGACAACTTGTGGCAGAAGAAGGCGAACTTTTTTCAACGTCTCGGAATTGCTTGCAAACTCACCCAACCTCCTCATTTCTCGTGAGTATTCATGAATGCATGAACTTATTTCGAGATTCCTCCGTTTGGGCCCTGAACCATTTGGGACAACTTGAGGCCGAAGAAGGCGAACTTTTTTCAACGACTCGGAATTGCTTGGAAACTCACTAACCCTCCTCATTTCTCGTGAGGACTCCAGAATGCACGAACTTGTTTCGAGATTCCTCCGTTTGGGCCCTGATCCATTTGGGACAACTTGAGGCAGAAGAAGACGAACTGTTTTCAACGTCTCGGAATTGCGTGGAAACTCACCCACCCTCCTCATTTCTCGTGAGGACTCCAGAATGCACGAACTTGTTTCGTGATTCCTCCCTTTGGGCCCTGAACCATTTGGGGCAACTTGAGGCAGAAGAAGACGAACTTTTTTCAACGTCTCCGAATTGCGTGGAAACTCACCCACCCTCCTCATTTCTCGTTAGGATTCCAGAATGCAGGAACTTGTGTCGAGATTCCTCCGTTTGGGCTCTGAACCATTTGGGACAACTTGTGGCAGAAGAAGGCGAACTTTTTTCAACGTCTCGGAATTGCGTCGAAATTCACCCACCCTCCTCATTTCTCGTGAGGACTCCAGAATGCACGAACTTGTTTCGAGATTCCTCCCTTTGGGCCTTGAACCATTTGGGACAACTTGAGGTAGAAGAAGACGAACTTTTTTCAACGTCTCGGAATTGCTTCGAAACTCACCCACCCTCCTCATTTCTCTTGAGGATTCCAGAATGCATGAACTTGTTTCGAGATTCCTCCCTTTGGGCCTTGAACCATTTGGGACAACTTGAGGCAGAAGAAGACGAACTTTTTTCAACGTCTCGGAATTGCTTGGAAACTCACCCACCCTCCTCATTTCTCGTGAGGATTCATGAATGCATGAACTTATTTCGAGTTTCCTCCGTTTGGGCCAAGAACCATTTCGGACAACTTGAGGCAGAAGAAGGCGAACTTTTCTCAACGTCTCGGAATTGCTTGCAAACTCACCCAACGTCCTCATTTCTCGTGAGTATTCAAGAATGCATGAACTTGTTTCGAGATTCCTCCCTTTGGGCCGTGAACCATTTGGGACAACTTGAGGCAGAAGAAGACGAACTTTTTTCAACGTCTCGGAATTGGTTGGAAACTCAACCACCCTCCTCATTTCTCGTGAGGATTCCAGAATGCATGAACTTGTTTCGAGATTCCTCCGTTTGGGCCCTGAACCATATGGGACAACTTGAGGCAGAAGAAGACGAACTTTTATCAACGTCTCGGAATTGGTTGGAAACTCACCCACCCTCCTCATTTCTCGTGAGGATTCCAGAATGCATGAACTTGTTTCGAGATTCCTCCCTTTGGGCCCTGAACCATTTGGGAGAAGTTGAGGCAGAAGAAGACGAACTTTTTTCAACGTCTCGGAATTGGTTGGAAACTCAACCACCCTCCTCATTTCTCGTGAGGATTCCAGAATGCATGAACTTGTTTCGAGATTCCTCCGTTTGCGCCCTGAACCATATGGGACAACTTGAGGCAGAAGAAGACGAACTTTTTTCAACGTCTCGGAATTGCTTGGAAACTCACCCACCCTCCTCATTTCTCGTGAGGATTCCAGAATGCAGGAACTTGTTTTGAGAATCCTCAGTTTGGGCCCTGAACCATTTGGGACACCTTGAGGCAGAAGAAGACGAACTTTTATCAACGTCTCGGAATTGCTTGGAAACTCACCCACCCTCCTCATTTCTCGTGAGGTTTCCAGAATGCAAGAACTTGTTTCGAGATTCCTCCCTTTGGGCCCTGAACCATTTGGGACAACTTGAGGCAGAAGAAGACGAACTTTCTTCAACGTCTCGGAATTGCGTGGAAACTCACCCACCCTCCTCATTTCTCGTGAGGACTCCAGAATGCACCAACTTGTTTCGAGATTCCTCCCTTTGGGCCCTTAACCATTTGGGACAACTTGAGGCATAAGAAGACGAACTTTTTTCAACGTCTCCGAATTGCGTGGAAACTCACCCACCCTCCTCATTTCTCGTGAGGATTCCAGAATGCATGAACTTGTTTCGAGATTCCACCGTTTGGGCCCTGAAGCATTTGGGACAACTTGAGGCAGAAGAATACGAACATTTTTCAACGTCTCGGAATTGGTTGGAAACTCACCCACCCTCCTCATTTCTAGTGAGGACTCAAGAATGCACAAACTTGTTTCGAGATTCCTCCCTTTGGGCCCTGAACCATTTGGGACAACTTAAGGCAGAAGAAGACGAACTTTTTTCAACGTCTCCGAATTGCGTGGAAACTCACCCACCCTCCTCATTTCTCGTGAGGACTCCAGAATGCACGAACTTGTTTCGAGATTCCTCCCTTTGGGCCCTGAACCATTTGGGACAACTTGAGGCAGAAGAAGACGAACTTTTTTCAACGTCTCCGAATTGCGTGGAAACTCACCCACCCTCCTCATTTCTCGTGAGGATTCCAGAATGCATGAACTTGTTTCGAGATTCCACCGTTTGGGCCCTGAACCAATTGGGACAACTTGAGGCAGAAGAATACGAACTTTTTTCAACGTCTCGGAATTGGTTGGAAACTCACCCACCCTCCTCATTTCTCGTGAGGATTCCAGAATGCATGAACTTGTTTCGAGATTCCTCCCTTTGGGCCCTGAACCATTTGGGACAATTTGAGGCAGAAGAAGACGAACTTTTTTCAACGTCTCGGAATTGGTTGGAAACTCAACCACCCTCCTCATTTCTCGTGAGGATTCCAGAATGCATGAACTTGTTTCGAGATTCCTCCGTTTGGGCCCTGAACCATATGGGACAACTTGAGGCAGAAGAAGACGAACTTTTATCAACGTCTCGGAATTGGTTGGAAACTCACCCACCCTCGTCATTTCTCGTGAGGATTCCAGAATGCATGAACTTGTTTCGAGATTCCTCCCTTTGGGCCCTGAACCATTTGGGAGAAGTTGAGGCAGAAGAAGACGAACTTTTTTCAACGTCTCGGAAATGGTTGGAAACTCAACCACCCTCCTCATTTCTCGTGAGGATTCCAGAATGCATGAACTTGTTTCGAGATTCCTCCGTTTGGGCCCTGAACCATATGGGACAACTTGAGGCAGAAGAAGACGAACTTTTATCAACGTCTCGGAATTGGTTGGAAACTCACCCACCCTCCTCATTTCTCGTGAGGATTCCAGAATGCATGAACTTGTTTCGAGATTCCTCCCTTTGGGCCCTGAACCATTTGGGACAACTTGAGGCAGAAGAAGACGAACTTTTTTCAACGTCTCGGAATTGCTTGGAAACTCACCCACCCTCCTCATTTCTCGTGAGGACTCCAGAATGCACCAACTTGTTTCGAGATTCCTCCCTTTGGGCCCTGAACCATTTGGGACAACTTGAGGCAGAAGAAGACGAACTTTTTTCAACGTCTCCGAATTGCGTGGAAACTCACCCACCCTCCTCATTTCTCGTGAGGAGTCCAGAATGCATGAACTTGTTTCGAGATTCCTCCGTTTGTGCCCTAAACCATTTGGGACAACTTGAGGCAGAAGAAGGCGAACTTTTTTCAACGTCTCGGAATTGCGTGGAAACTCACCCACCCTCCTCATTTCTCGTGAGGACTCCAGAATGCACAAACTTGTTTCGAGATTCCTCCCTTTGGGCCCTGAACCATTTGGGACAACTTGAGGCAGAAGAAGACGAACTTTTTTCAACGTCTCCGAATTGCGTGGAAACTCACCCACCCTCCTCATTTCTCGTGAGGATTCCAGGATGCATGAACTTGTTTCGAGATTCCTCCGTTTGGGCTCTGAACCATTTGGGACAACTTGTGGCAGAAGAAGGCGAACTTTTTTCAACGTCTCGGAATTGCGTCGAAACTCACCCACCCTCCTCATTTCTCGTGAGGACTCCAGAATGCACTAACTTGTTTCGAGATTCCTCCCTTTGGGCCCTTAACCATTTGGGACAACTTGAGGCAGAAGAAGACGAACTTTTATCAACGTCTCGGAATTGCGTGGAAACTCACCCACCCTCCTCATTTCTCGTGAGGACTCCAGCATGCACAAACTTGTTTCGAGATTCCTCCCTTTGGGCCCTGAACCATTTGGGACAACTTGAGGCAGAAGAAGACGAACTTTTTTCAACGTCTCCGAATTGCGTGGAAACTCACCCACCCTCCTCATTTCTCGTGAGGAGTCCAGAATGCATGAACTTGTTTCGAGATTCCTCCGTTTGGGCCCTAAACCATTTGGGACAACTTGAGGCAGAAGAAGGCGAACTTTTTTCAACGTCTCGAAATTGCGTGGAAACTCACCCACCCTCCTCATTTCTCGTGAGGACTCCAGAATGCACAAACTTGTTTCGAGATTCCTCCCTTTGGGCCCTGAACCATTTGGGACAACTTGAGGAGGAAGAAGACGAACTTTTTTCAACGTCTCCGAATTGCGTGGAAACTCACCCACCCTCCTCATTTCTCGTGAGGATTCCAGGATGCATGAACTTGTTTCGAGATTCCTCCGTTTGGGCTCTGAACCATTTGGGACAACTTGTGGCAGAAGAAGGAGAACTTTTTTCAACGTCTCGGAATTGCGTCGAAACTCACCCACCCTCCTCATTTCTCGTGAGGACTCCAGAATGCACGAACTTGTTTCGAGATTCGTCCCTTTGGGCCCTGAACCATTTGGGACAACTTGAGGCAGAAGAAGACGAACTTTTTTCAATGTCTCGGAATTGCTTCGAAACTCACCCACCCTCCTCATTTCTCTTGAGGCTTCCAGAATGCATGAACTTGTTTCGAGATTCCTCCCTTTGGGCCGTGAACCATTTCGGACAACTTGAGGCAGAAAAAGACGAACTTTTTTCAACGTCTCGGAATTGCTTGGAAACTCACCCACCCTCCTCATTTCTCGTGAGGATTCATGAATGCAGGAACTTATTTCGAGATTCCTCCCTTTGGGCCCTGAACCATTTGGGACAACTTGAGGCAGAAGAAGGCGAACTTTTTTCAACGTCTCGGAATTGCTTGGAAACTCACCCAACCTCCTCATTTCTCGTGAGTATTCATGAATGCATGAACTTATTTCGAGATTCCTCCGTTTTGGCCCTGAACCATTTGGGAAACCTTTAGGCCGAAGAAGGCGAACTTTTTTCAACGACTCGGAATTGCTTGGAAACTCACTAACCCTCCTCATTTCTCGTGAGGACTCCAGAATACACGAACTTTTTTCGAGATTCCTCCGTTTGGGCCCTGTACCATTTGGGACAACTTGAGGCAGAAGAAGACGAACTTTTTTCAACGTCTCGGAATTGCGTGGAAACTCACCCACCCTCCTCATTTCTCGTGAGGATTCCAGAATGCATGAACCTGTTTCGAGATTCCTCCCTTTGGGCCCCGAACCATATGGGACAACTTGAGCCAGAAGAAGACGAACTTTTTTGAACGTCTCGGAATTGGTTGGAAACTCACCCACCCTCCTCATTTCTCGTGAGGATTCCAGAATGCATGAACTTGTTTCGAGATTCCTCCGTTTGGGCCCTGAACCATTTGGGACAACTTGAGGCAGAAGAAGATGAACTTTTTTCAACGTCTCGGAATTGCTTGGAAACTCACCCACCCTCCTCATTTCTCGTGAGGATTCCAAAATGCAGGAACTTGTTTTGAGATTCCTCAGTTTGGGCCCTGAACCATTTGGGACACCTTGAGGCAGAAGAAGACGAACTTTTATCAACGTCTCGGAATTGGTTGGAAACTCACCCACCCTCCTCATTTCTCGTGAGGATTCCAGAATGCATGAACTTATTTCGAGATTCCTCCCTTTGGGCCTTGAACCATATGGGACAACTTGAGGCAGAAGAAGACGAACTTTTTTCAACGTCTCGGAATTGCGTCGAAACTCACCCACCCTCCTCATTTCTCGTGAGGACTCCAGAATGCACGAACTTGTTTCGAGATTCCTCCCTTTGGGCCCTGAACCATTTGGGACAACTTGAGGCAGAAGAAGACGAACTTTTTTCAACGTCTCGGAATTGCTTGGAAACTCTCCCACCCTCCTCATTTCTCGTGAGGATTCCAGAATGCATGAACTTGTTTCGAGATTCCTCCCTTTGGGCCCTGAACCATTTGGGACAACTTGAGGCAGAAGAAGACGAACTTTTATCAACGTCTCGGAGTTGGTTGGAAACTCACCCACCCTCCTCATTTCTCGTGAGGATTCATGAATGCATGAACTTATTTCGAGTTTCCTCCGTTTGGGCTAGGAACCATTTGGGACAACTTGAGGCAGAAGAAGGCGAACTTTTTTCAACGTCTCGGAATTGCTTGGAAACTCACCAAGCCTCCTCATTTCTTATGAGGATTCCAGAATGCATGAACTTGTTTCGAGATTCCTCCGTTTGGGCCCTGAACAATTTGGGATAACTCTAGGCAGAAGAAGACGAACTTTTATCAACGTCTCGGAATTGGTTGGAAACTCACCCACCCTCCTCATTTCTCGTGAGGATTCCAGAATGCATGAACTTGTTTCGAGATTCCTCCGTTTGGGCCCTGAACCATTTGGGACAACTTGAGGCAGAAGAAGACGAACTTTTTTCAACGTCTCGGAATTGGTTGGAAACTCACCCACCCTCCTCATTTCTCGTGAGGATTGCAGAATGCATGAACTTGTTTCGAGATTCCTCCCTTTGGGCCCTGAACCATATGGGACAACTTGAGGCAGAAAAAGACGAACTTTTTTCAACGTCTCCCAATTGCGTGGAAACTCACCCACCCTCCTCATTTCTCGTGAGGATTCCAGAATGCATGAACTTGTTTCGAGATTCCTCCCTTTGGGCCCCGAACCATATGGGAGAACTTGAGGCAAAAGAAGACGAACTTTTTTCAACGTCTCGGAATTGGTTGGAAACCCAACCACCCTTGTCATTTCTCGTGAGGATTCCAGAATGCATGAACTTGTTTCGAGATTCCTCCGTTTGGGCCCTGAACCATTTGGGACAACTTGAGGCAGAAGAAGACGAACTTTTTTCAACGTCTCGGAATTGCTTGGAAACTCACCCACCCTCCTCATTTCACGTGAGGATTCCAGAATGCATGAACTTGTTTCGAGATTCCTCCGTTTGGGCCCTGAACCATTTGGGACAACTTGAGGCAGAAGAAGATGAACTTTTTTCAACGTCTCGGAATTGCTTGGAAACTCACCCACCCTCCTCATTTCTCGTGAGGATTCCAGAATGCAGGAACTTGTTTTGAGATTCCTCAGTTTGGGCCCTGAACCATTTGGGACACCTTGAGGCAGAAGAAGACGAACTTTTATCAACGTCTCGGAATTGGTTGGAAACTCACCCACCCTCCTCATTTCTCGTGAGGATTCCAGAATGCATGAACTTATTTCGAGATTCCTCCCTTTGGGCCTTGAACCATATGGGACAACTTGAGGCAGAAGAAGACGAACTTTTTTCAACGTCTCGGAATTGCGTCGAAACTCACCCACCCTCCTCATTTCTCGTGAGGACTCCAGAATGCACGAACTTGTTTCGAGATTCCTCCCTTTGGGCCCTGAACCATTTGGGACAACTTGAGGCAGAAGAAGACGAACTTTTTTCAACGTCTCGGAATTGCTTGGAAACTCTCCCACCCTCCTCATTTCTCGTGAGGATTCCAGAATGCATGAACTTGTTTCGAGATTCCTCCCTTTGGGCCCTGAACCATTTGGGACAACTTGAGGCAGAAGAAGACGAACTTTTATCAACGTCTCGGAGTTGGTTGGAAACTCACCCACCCTCCTCATTTCTCGTGAGGATTCATGAATGCATGAACTTATTTCGAGTTTCCTCCGTTTGGGCTAGGAACCATTTGGGACAACTTGAGGCAGAAGAAGGCGAACTTTTTTCAACGTCTCGGAATTGCTTGGAAACTCACCAAGCCTCCTCATTTCTTATGAGGATTCCAGAATGCATGAACTTGTTTCGAGATTCCTCCGTTTGGGCCCTGAACAATTTGGGATAACTCTAGGCAGAAGAAGACGAACTTTTATCAACGTCTCGGAATTGGTTGGAAACTCACCCACCCTCCTCATTTCTCGTGAGGATTCCAGAATGCATGAACTTGTTTCGAGATTCCTCCGTTTGGGCCCTGAACCATTTGGGACAACTTGAGGCAGAAGAAGACGAACTTTTTTCAACGTCTCGGAATTGGTTGGAAACTCACCCACCCTCCTCATTTCTCGTGAGGATTGCAGAATGCATGAACTTGTTTCGAGATTCCTCCCTTTGGGCCCTGAACCATATGGGACAACTTGAGGCAGAAAAAGACGAACTTTTTTCAACGTCTCCCAATTGCGTGGAAACTCACCCACCCTCCTCATTTCTCGTGAGGATTCCAGAATGCATGAACTTGTTTCGAGATTCCTCCCTTTGGGCCCCGAACCATATGGGAGAACTTGAGGCAAAAGAAGACGAACTTTTTTCAACGTCTCGGAATTGGTTGGAAACCCAACCACCCTTGTCATTTCTCGTGAGGATTCCAGAATGCATGAACTTGTTTCGAGATTCCTCCGTTTGGGCCCTGAACCATTTGGGACAACTTGAGGCAGAAGAAGACGAACTTTTTTCAACGTCTCGGAATTGCTTGGAAACTCACCCACCCTCCTCATTTCACGTGAGGATTCCAGAATGCATGAACTTGTTTCGAGATTCCTCCGTTTGGGCCCTGAACCATTTGGGACAACTTGAGGCAGAAGAAGATGAACTTTTTTCAACGTCTCGGAATTGCTTGGAAACTCACCCACCCTCCTCATTTCTCGTGAGGATTCCAGAATGCAGGAACTTGTTTTGAGATTCCTCAGTTTGGGCCCTGAACCATTTGGGACACCTTGAGGCAGAAGAAGACGAACTTTTATCAACGTCTCGGAATTGGTTGGAAACTCACCCACCCTCCTCATTTCTCGTGAGGATTCCAGAATGCATGAACTTATTTCGAGATTCCTCCCTTTGGGCCTTGAACCATATGGGACAACTTGAGGCAGAAGAAGACGAACTTTTTTCAACGTCTCGGAATTGCGTCGAAACTCACCCACCCTCCTCATTTCTCGTGAGGACTCCAGAATGCACGAACTTGTTTCGAGATTCCTCCCTTTGGGCCCTGAACCATTTGGGACAACTTGAGGCAGAAGAAGACGAACTTTTTTCAACGTCTCGGAATTGCTTGGAAACTCTCCCACCCTCCTCATTTCTCGTGAGGATTCCAGAATGCATGAACTTGTTTCGAGATTCCTCCCTTTGGGCCCTGAACCATTTGGGACAACTTGAGGCAGAAGAAGACGAACTTTTATCAACGTCTCGGAGTTGGTTGGAAACTCACCCACCCTCCTCATTTCTCGTGAGGATTCATGAATGCATGAACTTATTTCGAGTTTCCTCCGTTTGGGCTAGGAACCATTTGGGACAACTTGAGGCAGAAGAAGGCGAACTTTTTTCAACGTCTCGGAATTGCTTGGAAACTCACCAAGCCTCCTCATTTCTTATGAGGATTCCAGAATGCATGAACTTGTTTCGAGATTCCTCCGTTTGGGCCCTGAACAATTTGGGATAACTCTAGGCAGAAGAAGACGAACTTTTATCAACGTCTCGGAATTGGTTGGAAACTCACCCACCCTCCTCATTTCTCGTGAGGATTCCAGAATGCATGAACTTGTTTCGAGATTCCTCCGTTTGGGCCCTGAACCATTTGGGACAACTTGAGGCAGAAGAAGACGAACTTTTTTCAACGTCTCGGAATTGGTTGGAAACTCACCCACCCTCCTCATTTCTCGTGAGGATTGCAGAATGCATGAACTTGTTTCGAGATTCCTCCCTTTGGGCCCTGAACCATATGGGACAACTTGAGGCAGAAAAAGACGAACTTTTTTCAACGTCTCCCAATTGCGTGGAAACTCACCCACCCTCCTCATTTCTCGTGAGGATTCCAGAATGCATGAACTTGTTTCGAGATTCCTCCCTTTGGGCCCCGAACCATATGGGAGAACTTGAGGCAAAAGAAGACGAACTTTTTTCAACGTCTCGGAATTGGTTGGAAACCCAACCACCCTTGTCATTTCTCGTGAGGATTCCAGAATGCATGAACTTGTTTCGAGATTCCTCCGTTTGGGCCCTGAACCATTTGGGACAACTTGAGGCAGAAGAAGACGAACTTTTTTCAACGTCTCGGAATTGCTTGGAAACTCACCCACCCTCCTCATTTCACGTGAGGATTCCAGAATGCATGAACTTGTTTCGAGATTCCTCCGTTTGGGCCCTGAACCATTTGGGACAACTTGAGGCAGAAGAAGATGAACTTTTTTCAACGTCTCGGAATTGCTTGGAAACTCACCCACCCTCCTCATTTCTCGTGAGGATTCCAGAATGCAGGAACTTGTTTTGAGATTCCTCAGTTTGGGCCCTGAACCATTTGGGACACCTTGAGGCAGAAGAAGACGAACTTTTATCAACGTCTCGGAATTGGTTGGAAACTCACCCACCCTCCTCATTTCTCGTGAGGATTCCAGAATGCATGAACTTATTTCGAGATTCCTCCCTTTGGGCCTTGAACCATATGGGACAACTTGAGGCAGAAGAAGACGAACTTTTTTCAACGTCTCGGAATTGCGTCGAAACTCACCCACCCTCCTCATTTCTCGTGAGGACTCCAGAATGCACGAACTTGTTTCGAGATTCCTCCCTTTGGGCCCTGAACCATTTGGGACAACTTGAGGCAGAAGAAGACGAACTTTTTTCAACGTCTCGGAATTGCTTGGAAACTCTCCCACCCTCCTCATTTCTCGTGAGGATTCCAGAATGCATGAACTTGTTTCGAGATTCCTCCCTTTGGGCCCTGAACCATTTGGGACAACTTGAGGCAGAAGAAGACGAACTTTTATCAACGTCTCGGAGTTGGTTGGAAACTCACCCACCCTCCTCATTTCTCGTGAGGATTCATGAATGCATGAACTTATTTCGAGTTTCCTCCGTTTGGGCTAGGAACCATTTGGGACAACTTGAGGCAGAAGAAGGCGAACTTTTTTCAACGTCTCGGAATTGCTTGGAAACTCACCAAGCCTCCTCATTTCTTATGAGGATTCCAGAATGCATGAACTTGTTTCGAGATTCCTCCGTTTGGGCCCTGAACAATTTGGGATAACTCTAGGCAGAAGAAGACGAACTTTTATCAACGTCTCGGAATTGGTTGGAAACTCACCCACCCTCCTCATTTCTCGTGAGGATTCCAGAATGCATGAACTTGTTTCGAGATTCCTCCGTTTGGGCCCTGAACCATTTGGGACAACTTGAGGCAGAAGAAGACGAACTTTTTTCAACGTCTCGGAATTGGTTGGAAACTCACCCACCCTCCTCATTTCTCGTGAGGATTGCAGAATGCATGAACTTGTTTCGAGATTCCTCCCTTTGGGCCCTGAACCATATGGGACAACTTGAGGCAGAAGAAGACGAACTTTTTTCAACGTCTCCCAATTGCGTGGAAACTCACCCACCCTCCTCATTTCTCGTGAGGATTCCAGAATGCATGAACTTGTTTCGAGATTCCTCCCTTTGGGCCCCGAACCATATGGGAGAACTTGAGGCAAAAGAAGACGAACTTTTTTCAACGTCTCGGAATTGGTTGGAAACCCAACCACCCTTGTCATTTCTCGTGAGGATTCCAGAATGCATGAACTTGTTTCGAGATTCCTCCGTTTGGGCCCTGAACCATTTGGGACAACTTGAGGCAGAAGAAGACGAACTTTTTTCAACGTCTCGGAATTGCTTGGAAACTCACCCACCCTCCTCATTTCACGTGAGGATTCCAGAATGCATGAACTTGTTTCGAGATTCCTCCGTTTGGGCCCTGAACCATTTGGGACAACTTGAGGCAGAAGAAGATGAACTTTTTTCAACGTCTCGGAATTGCTTGGAAACTCACCCACCCTCCTCATTTCTCGTGAGGATTCCAGAATGCAGGAACTTGTTTTGAGATTCCTCAGTTTGGGCCCTGAACCATTTGGGACACCTTGAGGCAGAAGAAGACGAACTTTTATCAACGTCTCGGAATTGGTTGGAAACTCACCCACCCTCCTCATTTCTCGTGAGGATTCCAGAATGCATGAACTTATTTCGAGATTCCTCCCTTTGGGCCTTGAACCATATGGGACAACTTGAGGCAGAAGAAGACGAACTTTTTTCAACGTCTCGGAATTGCGTCGAAACTCACCCACCCTCCTCATTTCTCGTGAGGACTCCAGAATGCACGAACTTGTTTCGAGATTCCTCCCTTTGGGCCCTGAACCATTTGGGACAACTTGAGGCAGAAGAAGACGAACTTTTTTCAACGTCTCGGAATTGCTTGGAAACTCTCCCACCCTCCTCATTTCTCGTGAGGATTCCAGAATGCATGAACTTGTTTCGAGATTCCTCCCTTTGGGCCCTGAACCATTTGGGACAACTTGAGGCAGAAGAAGACGAACTTTTATCAACGTCTCGGAGTTGGTTGGAAACTCACCCACCCTCCTCATTTCTCGTGAGGATTCATGAATGCATGAACTTATTTCGAGTTTCCTCCGTTTGGGCTAGGAACCATTTGGGACAACTTGAGGCAGAAGAAGGCGAACTTTTTTCAACGTCTCGGAATTGCTTGGAAACTCACCAAGCCTCCTCATTTCTTATGAGGATTCCAGAATGCATGAACTTGTTTCGAGATTCCTCCGTTTGGGCCCTGAACAATTTGGGATAACTCTAGGCAGAAGAAGACGAACTTTTATCAACGTCTCGGAATTGGTTGGAAACTCACCCACCCTCCTCATTTCTCGTGAGGATTCCAGAATGCATGAACTTGTTTCGAGATTCCTCCGTTTGGGCCCTGAACCATTTGGGACAACTTGAGGCAGAAGAAGACGAACTTTTTTCAACGTCTCGGAATTGGTTGGAAACTCACCCACCCTCCTCATTTCTCGTGAGGATTGCAGAATGCATGAACTTGTTTCGAGATTCCTCCCTTTGGGCCCTGAACCATATGGGACAACTTGAGGCAGAAGAAGACGAACTTTTTTCAACGTCTCCCAATTGCGTGGAAACTCACCCACCCTCCTCATTTCTCGTGAGGATTCCAGAATGCATGAACTTGTTTCGAGATTCCTCCCTTTGGGCCCCGAACCATATGGGAGAACTTGAGGCAAAAGAAGACGAACTTTTTTCAACGTCTCGGAATTGGTTGGAAACCCAACCACCCTTGTCATTTCTCGTGAGGATTCCAGAATGCATGAACTTGTTTCGAGATTCCTCCGTTTGGGCCCTGAACCATTTGGGACAACTTGAGGCAGAAGAAGACGAACTTTTTTCAACGTCTCGGAATTGCGTGGAAACTCACCCACCCTCCTCAACTCTCGTGAGGATTCCAGAATGCATGAACATTTTTCGAGATTCCTCCCTTTGGGCCCTGAACCATATGGGACAACTTGAGGCAGAAGAAGACGAACTTTTTTCAACGTCTCGGAATTGGTTGGAAACTCACCCACCCTCCTCATTTCTCGTGAGGATTCCAGAATGCATGAACTTGTTTCGAGATTCCTCCGTTTGGGCCCTGAACCATTTGGGACAACTTGAGGCAGAAGAAGACGAACTTTTTTCAACGTCTCCGAATTGCGTGGAAACTCACCCACCCTCCTCATTTCTCGTGAGGATTCCAGAATGCATGAACTTTTTCGAGATTCCTCCGTTTGGGCCCTGAACCATTTGGGACAACTTGAGGCAGAAGAATGCGAACTTTTTTCAACGTCTCGGAATTGTTTGGAAACTCACCCACCCTCCTCATTTCTCGTGAGGATTCCAGAATGCATGAACTTGTTTCGAGATTCCTCCCTTTGGGCCCTGAACCATTTGGGACAACTTAAGGCAGAAGAAGACGAACTTTTATCAACGTCTCGGAGTTGGTTGGAAACTCACCCACCCTCCTCATTTCTCGTGAGGATTCATGAATGCATGAACTTATTTCGAGTTTCCTCCGTTTGGGCTAGGAACCATTTGGGACAACTTGAGGCAGAAGAAGGCGAACTTTTTTCAACGTCTCGGAATTGCTTGGAAACTCACCAAGCCTCCTCATTTCTTATGAGGATTCCAGAATGCATGAACTTGTTTCAAGATTCCTCCGTTTGGGCCCTGAACCATTTGGGACAACTCTAGGCAGAAGAAGACGAACTTTTATCAACGTCTCGGAATTGGTTGGAAACTCACCCACCCTCCTCATTTCTCGTGAGGATTCCAGAATGCATGAACTTGTTTCGAGATTCCTCCGTTTGGGCCCTGAACCATTTGGGAGAACTTGAGGCAGAAGAAGACGAACTTTTTTCAACGTCTCGGAATTGGTTGGAAACTCACCCACCCTCCTCATTTCTCGTGAGGATTGCAGAATGCATGAACTTGTTTCGAGATTCCTCCCTTTGGGCCCTGAACCATTTGGGACAACTTGAGGCAGAAGAAGACGAACTTTTTTCAACGTCTCCCAATTGCGTGGAAACTCACCCACCCTCCTCATTTCTCTTGAGGAATCCAGAATGCATGAACTTGTTTTGAGATTCCTCCCTTTGGGCCCCGAACCATATGGGAGAACTTGAGGCAAAAGAAGACGAACTTTTTTCAACGTCTCGGAATTGGTTGGAAACCCAACCACCCTCGTCATTTCTCGTGAGGATTCCAGAATGCATGAACTTGTTTCGAGATTCCTCCGTTTGGGCCCTGAACCATTTGGGACAACTTGAGGCAGAAGAAGACGAACTTTTTTCAACGTCTCGGAATTGCGTGGAAACTCACCCACCCTTCTCAACTCGCGTGAGGATTCCAGAATGCATGAACATTTTTCGAGATTCCTCCCTTTGGGCCCTGAACCATATGGGACAACTTGAGGCAGAAGAAGACGAACTTTTTTCAACGTCTCGGAATTGGTTGGAAACTCACCCACCCTCCTCATTTCTCGTGAGGATTCCAGATTGCATGAACTTGTTTCGAGATTCCTCCGTTTGGTCCTTGAACCATTTGGGACAACTTGAGGCAGAAGAAGACGAACTTTTTTCAACGTCTCCGAATTGCGTGGAAACTCACCCACCCTCCTCATTTCTCGTGAGGATTCCAGAATGCATGAACTTGTTTCGAGATTCCTCCGTTTGGGCCCTGAACCATTTGGGACAACTTGAGGCAGAAGAATGCGAACTTTTTTCAACGTCTCGGAATTGCGTGGAAACTCACCCACCCTCCTCATTTCTCGTGAGGACTTCAGAATGCATGAACTTGTTTCGAGATTCCTCCCTTTGGGCCCTGAACCATTTGGGACAACTTGAGGCAGAAGAAGACGAACTTTTTTCAACGTCTCCGAATTGCGTGGAAACTCACCCACCCTCCTCATTTCTCGTGAGTATTCCAGAATGCATGAACTTGTTTCGAGATTCTTCCCTTTGGGCCCTGAACCATTTGGGACAGCTTGAGGCAGAAGAATACGAACTTTTTTCAACGTCACCGAATTGCGTGGAAACTCACCCACCCTCCTCATTTCTCGTGAGGACTTCAGAATGCAGGAACTTGTTTCGAGATTCCTCCGTTTGGGCCCTGAACCATTTGGGACAACTTGAGGCAGAAGAATGCGAACTTTTTTTAACGTCTCGGAATTGCGTGGAAACTCACCCACCCTCCTCATTTCTCGTGAGGACTCCAGAATGCACCAACTTGTTTCGAGATTCCTCCCTTTGGGCCCTGAACCATATGGGACAACTTGAGGCAGAAGAAGACGAACTTTTTTCAACGTCTCCCAATTGCGTGGAAACTCACCCACCCTCCTCATTTCTCGTGAGGATTCCAGAATGCATGAACTTGTTTCGAGATTCCTCCCTTTGGGTCCCGAACCATATGGGAGAACTTGAGGCAAAAGAAGACGAACTTTTTTCAACGTCTCGGAATTGGTTGGAAACCCAACCACCTTCGTCATTTCTCGTGAGGATTCCAGAATGCATGAACTTGTTTCGAGATTCCTCCGTTTGGGCCCTGAACCATTTGGGACAACTTGAGGCAGAAGAAGACGAACTTTTTTCAACGTCTCCGAATTGCGTGGAAACTCACCCACCCTCCTCATTTCTCGTGAGGATTCCAGAATGCATGAACTTGTTTCGAGATTCCTCCGTTTGGGCCCTGAACCATTTGGGACAACTTGAGGCAGAAGAATACGAACTTTTTTCAACGTCTCGGAATTGGTTGGAAACTCACCCACCCTCCTCATTTCTCGTGAGGATTCCAGAATGCATGAACTTGTTTCGAGATTCCTCCGTTTGGGCCCTGAACCATTTGGGACAACTTGAGGCAGAAGAATGCGAACTTTTTTCAACGTCTCGGAATTGCGTGGAAACTCACCCACCCTCCTCATTTCTCGTGAGGACTTCAGAATGCACGAACTTGTTTCGAGATTCCTCCCTTTGGGCCCTGAACCATTTGGGACAACTTGAGGCAGAAGAAGACGAACTTTTTTCAACGTCTCCGAATTGCGGGGAAACTCACCCACCCTCCTCATTTCTCGTGAGGATTCCAGAATGCATGAACTTGTTTCGAGATTCTTCCCTTTGGGCCCTGAACCATTTGGGACAACTTGAGGCAGAAGAATACGAACTTTTTTCAACGTCACCGAATTGCGTGGAAACTCACCCACCCTCCTCATTTCTCATGAGGAGTCCAGAATGCACGAACTTGTTTCGAGATTCCTCGGTTTGGGCCCTGAACCATTTGGGACAACTTGAGGCAGAAGAAGACGAACTTTTTTCAACGTCTCCGAATTGCGTGGAAACTCACCCACCCTCCTCATTTCTCGTGAGGATTCCAGAATGCATGAACTTGTTTCGAGATTCCTCCGTTTGGGCCCTGAACCAGTTGGGACAACTTGAGGCAGAAGAATGCGAACTTTTATCAACGTCTCGGAATTGCGTGGAAACTCACCCACCTTCCTCATTTCTCGTGAGGACTTCAGAATGCAGGAACTTGTTTCGAGATTCCTCCGGTTGGGCACTGAACCATTTGGGACAACTTGAGGCAGAAGAAGACGAACTTTTTCAACGTCTCGGAATTGGTTGGAAACTCACCCACCCTCCTCATTTCTCGTGAGGATTCGAGAATGCATGAACTTGTTTCGAGATTCCTCCCTTTGGGCCCCGAACCATATGGGACAACTTGAGGCACAAGAAGACGAACTTTTTTCAACGTCTCGGAATTGGTTGGAAACTCACCCACCCTCCTCATTTCTCGTGAGGATTCCTGAATGCATGAACTTGTTTCGAGATTCCTCCCCTTGGGCCCCGAACCATATGGGACAACTTGAGGCAAAAGAAGACGAACTTTTTTCAACGTCTCGGAATTGCTTGGAAACTCACCCACCCTCCTCATTTCTCGTGAGGATTCCAGAATGCATGAACTTGTTTCGAGATTCCTCCCTTTGGGCCCTGAACCATTTGGGACAACTTGAGGCAGAAGAATGCGAACTTTTTTCAACGTCTCGGAATTGCGTGGAAACTCACCCACCCTCCTCATTTCTCGTGAGGACTTCAGAATGCACGAACTTGTTTCGAGATTCCTCCCTTTGGGCCCTGAACAATTTGGGACAACTTGAGGCAGAAGAATGCGAACTTTTTTCAACGTCTCGGAATTGCGTGGAAACTCACCCTCCCTCCTCATTTCTCGTGAGGACTCCAGAATGCACGAACTTGTTTCAACGTCTCCGAATTGCGTGGAAACTCACCCACCCTCCTCATTTCTCGTGAGGACTCCAGAATGCACGAACTTCTTTCGAGATTCCTCCCTTTGGGCCCTGAACCATTTGGGACAACTTGAGGTAGAAGAAGACGAACTTTTTTCAACGTCTCCGAATTGCGTGGAAACTCACCCACCCTCCTCATTTCTCGTGAGGATTCCAGAATGCATGAACTTGTTTCGAGATTCCTCCCCTTGGGCCCCGAACCATATGGGACAACTTGACGCAAAAGAAGACGAACTTTTTTCAACGTCTCGGAATTGGTTGGAAACTCACCCACCCTCCTCATTTCTCGTGAGGATTCCAGAATGCATGAACTTGTTTCGAGATTCCTCCCTTTGGGCCATGAACCATTTGGGACAACTTGAGGCAGAAGAAGACGAACTTTTATCAACGTCTCAGAGTTGGTTGGAAACTCACCCACCCTCCTCATTTATCGTGAGGATTCATGAATGCATGAACTTATTTCGAGTTTCCTCCGTTTGGGCTAGGAACCATTTGGGACAACTTGAGGCAGAAGAAGGGGAACTTTTTTCAACGTCTCGGAATTGCTTGGAAACTCACCAAGCCTCCTCATTTCTTATGAGGATTCCAGAATGCGTGAACTTGTTTCGAGATTCCTCCGTTTGGGCCCTGAACCATTTGGGACAACTCTAGGCAGAAGAAGACGAACTTTTACCAACGTCTCGGAATTGGTTGGAAACTCACCCACCCTCCTCATTTCTCGTGAGGATTCCAGAATGCATGAACTTGTTTCGAGATTCCTCCGTTTGGGCCCTGAACCATTTGGGACAACTAGAGGCAGAAGAAGACGAACTTTTTTCAACGTCTCGGAATTGGTTGGAAACTCACCCACCCTCCTCATTTCTCGTGAGGATTGCAGAATGCATGAACTTGTTTCGAGATTCCTCCCTTTGGGCCCTGAACCATATGGGACAACTTGAGGCAGAAGAAGACGAACTTTTTTCAACGTCTCCCAATTGCGTGGAAACTCACCCACCCTCCTCATTTCTCGTGAGGATTCCAGAATGCATGAACTTGTTTCGAGATTCCTCCCTTTGGGCCCCGAACCATATGGGAGAACTTGAGGCAAAAGAAGACGAACTTTTTTCAACGTCTCGGAATTGGTTGGAAACTCACCCACCCTCCTCATTTCTCGTGAGGATTCGAGAATGCATGAACTTGTTTCGAGATTCCTCCCTTTGGGCCCCGAACCATATGGGACAACTTGAGGCACAAGAAGACGAACTTTTTTCAACGTCTCAGAATTGGTTGGAAACTCACCCACCCTCCTCATTTCTCGTGAGGATTCCAGAATGCATGAACTTGTTTCGAGATTCCTCCGTTTGGGCCCGGAACCATTTGGGACAACTTGAGGAAGAAGAAGACGAACTTTTTTCAACATCTCGGAATTGCTTGGAAACTCACCCACCCTCCTCATTTCTCGTTAGGATTCATGAATGCAAGAACGTATTTTGAGATTCCTCCGTTTGGGCCCTGAACCATTTGGGACAACTTGAGGCAGAAGAAGGCGAACTTTTTTCAACGTCTCGGAATTGCTTGGAAACTCACCAACCCTCCTCATTTTTCGTGAGGATTCCAGAATGCATGAACTTGTTTCGAGATTCCTCCTTTTGGGCCCTGAACCATTTGGGACAACTTGAGGCAGAAGAAGACGAACTTTTTTCAACGTCTCGGAATTGCTTGGAAACTCACCCACCCTCCTCATTTCTCGTGAGGATTCCAGAATGCATCAACTTGTTTCCAGATTCCTCCGTTTGGGCCATGAACCATTTGGGACAACTTGAGGCAGAAGAAGACGAACTTTTTTCAACGTCTCGGAATTGCTTGGAAACTCACCCACCCTCCTCATTTCTCGTGAGGATTCCAGAATGCATCAACTTGTTTCCAGATTCCTCCGTTGGGGCCCTGAACCATTTGGGTCAACTTGAGGCAGAAAAAGACGAACTTTTTTCAACGTCTCGGAATTGGTTGGAAACTCACCCACCCTCCTCTTTTCTCGTGAGGATTCCAGAATGCATGAACTTGTTTCGAGATTCCTTCGTTTGGGCCCTGAACCATTTGGGACAACTTGAGGCAGAAGAAGGCGAACTTTTTTCAACGTCTCGGAATTGCGTGGAAACTCACCCACCCTCCTCATTTCTCATGAGGACTACAGAATGCACGAACTTGTTTCGAGATTCCCCCCTTTTGGCCCTGAACCATTTGGCCCAACTTGAGGCAGAAGAAGACAAACTTTTTTCAACGACTCGCAATTGCGTGGAAACTCACCCACCCTCCTCATTTCTCGTGAGGATTCCAGAATGCTTGAACCTGTTTCGAGATTCCTTCGTTTGGGCCCTGAACCTTCGGGGACAACTTGAGCAGAAGAACACGAGCTTTTTTCAACGTCTCGGAATTGCGTGGAAACTCACCCACCCTCCTCATTTCTCGTGAGGATTCCAGAATGCATGAACTTGTTTAGAGATTCCTTCGTTTGGGCCTTGAACCATGTGGGACAATTTGAGGCACAAGAAAACGAACTTTTATCAACGTCTCGAAATTGCGTTGAAAGTCACCCACCCTCCTCATTTCTCGTGAGGATTCCAGAATGCACGAACTTGTTTCGAGATTCCTCCGTTTGGGCCCTGAACCATTTGGGTCAACTTGAGGCAGAAGAAGGCGAACTTTTTTCAACGTCTCGGAATTGCGTGGAAACTCACCCACCCTCCTCATTTCTCGCGAGGATTCCAAAATGCTTGAACTTGTTTCGAGATTCCTCGGTTTGGGCCCTGAACCTTCTGGGACAACTTGAGCAGAAGAACACGAACTTTTTCCAACGTCTCGGAACTGCGTGGAAACTCACCCACCCTCCTCATTTCTCGTGAGGATTCCAGAATGCGTGGACTTCTTTCGAGATTCCTTCGTTTGGGCCTTGAACCATGTGGGACAATTTGAGGCACAAGAACACGAACTTTTTTCAACGTCTCGGAATTACGTGGAAACTCACCCACCCTCCCCATTTCTGGTGAGGATTTCAGAATGCATGAACCTATTCCGAGATTCCTCCGTTTGGGCCCTGAACCATCTGGCACAACTTGAGGCAGAAGAAGACGAACTTTTTTCAACGTCTCAGAATTGCGGGGAAACTCACCCACCCTCCTCACTTCTCGTGATGATTCTACAATGCATGAACTTGTTTCGAGATTCCTCCGTTTTGGCCCTGAACCAGCTGGGACAACTTCTGAAGACGAACTTTTTTCAACGTCTCGCAATTGCGGGGAAACTCACCCACCCTCCTCATTTCTCGTGAGAAATCCAGAATGCATGAACTTGTTTCGACATTCCTCCGTTTGGGCCTTGAACCATATGGGACAACTTGAGGCAGAAGAAGACTAACTTTTTTCAACGTCTCGAAAGTGCGTGGAAACTCACTCACCCTCCTCATTTCTCGTGAGGATTCCAGAATGCATGAACTTGTTTCGAGATTCCTCCCTTTGGGCCCCGAACCATATGGGACAACTTGAGGCACAAGAAGACGAACTTTTTTCAACGTCTCGGAATTGGTTGGAAACTCACCCACCCTCCTCATTTCTCGTGAGGATTCCAGAATGCATGAACTTGTTTCGAGATTCCTCCGTTTGGGCCCTGAACCAGTTGGGACAACTTGAGGCAGAAGAATGCGAACTTTTATCAACGTCTCGGAATTGCGTGGAAACTCACCCACCTTCCTCATTTCTCGTGAGGACTTCAGAATGCAGGAACTTGTTTCGAGATTCCTCCGGTTGGGCACTGAACCATTTGGGACAACTTGAGGCAGAAGAAGACGAACTTTTTCAACGTCTCGGAATTGGTTGGAAACTCACCCACCCTCCTCATTTCTCGTGAGGATTCGAGAATGCATGAACTTGTTTCGAGATTCCTCCCTTTGGGCCCCGAACCATATGGGACAACTTGAGGCACAAGAAGACGAACTTTTTTCAACGTCTCGGAATTGGTTGGAAACTCACCCACCCTCCTCATTTCTCGTGAGGATTCCTGAATGCATGAACTTGTTTCGAGATTCCTCCCCTTGGGCCCCGAACCATATGGGACAACTTGAGGCAAAAGAAGACGAACTTTTTTCAACGTCTCGGAATTGCTTGGAAACTCACCCACCCTCCTCATTTCTCGTGAGGATTCCAGAATGCATGAACTTGTTTCGAGATTCCTCCCTTTGGGCCCTGAACCATTTGGGACAACTTGAGGCAGAAGAATGCGAACTTTTTTCAACGTCTCGGAATTGCGTGGAAACTCACCCACCCTCCTCATTTCTCGTGAGGACTTCAGAATGCACGAACTTGTTTCGAGATTCCTCCCTTTGGGCCCTGAACAATTTGGGACAACTTGAGGCAGAAGAATGCGAACTTTTTTCAACGTCTCGGAATTGCGTGGAAACTCACCCTCCCTCCTCATTTCTCGTGAGGACTCCAGAATGCACGAACTTGTTTCAACGTCTCCGAATTGCGTGGAAACTCACCCACCCTCCTCATTTCTCGTGAGGACTCCAGAATGCACGAACTTCTTTCGAGATTCCTCCCTTTGGGCCCTGAACCATTTGGGACAACTTGAGGTAGAAGAAGACGAACTTTTTTCAACGTCTCCGAATTGCGTGGAAACTCACCCACCCTCCTCATTTCTCGTGAGGATTCCAGAATGCATGAACTTGTTTCGAGATTCCTCCCCTTGGGCCCCGAACCATATGGGACAACTTGACGCAAAAGAAGACGAACTTTTTTCAACGTCTCGGAATTGGTTGGAAACTCACCCACCCTCCTCATTTCTCGTGAGGATTCCAGAATGCATGAACTTGTTTCGAGATTCCTCCCTTTGGGCCATGAACCATTTGGGACAACTTGAGGCTGAAGAAGACGAACTTTTATCAACGTCTCAGAGTTGGTTGGAAACTCACCCACCCTCCTCATTTATCGTGAGGATTCATGAATGCATGAACTTATTTCGAGTTTCCTCCGTTTGGGCTAGGAACCATTTGGGACAACTTGAGGCAGAAGAAGGGGAACTTTTTTCAACGTCTCGGAATTGCTTGGAAACTCACCAAGCCTCCTCATTTCTTATGAGGATTCCAGAATGCGTGAACTTGTTTCGAGATTCCTCCGTTTGGGCCCTGAACCATTTGGGACAACTCTAGGCAGAAGAAGACGAACTTTTACCAACGTCTCGGAATTGGTTGGAAACTCACCCACCCTCCTCATTTCTCGTGAGGATTCCAGAATGCATGAACTTGTTTCGAGATTCCTCCGTTTGGGCCCTGAACCATTTGGGACAACTAGAGGCAGAAGAAGACGAACTTTTTTCAACGTCTCGGAATTGGTTGGAAACTCACCCACCCTCCTCATTTCTCGTGAGGATTGCAGAATGCATGAACTTGTTTCGAGATTCCTCCCTTTGGGCCCTGAACCATATGGGACAACTTGAGGCAGAAGAAGACGAACTTTTTTCAACGTCTCCCAATTGCGTGGAAACTCACCCACCCTCCTCATTTCTCGTGAGGATTCCAGAATGCATGAACTTGTTTCGAGATTCCCCCCTTTGGGCCCCGAACCATATGGGAGAACTTGAGGCAAAAGAAGACGAACTTTTTTCAACGTCTCGGAATTGGTTGGAAACTCACCCACCCTCCTCATTTCTCGTGAGGATTCGAGAATGCATGAACTTGTTTCGAGATTCCTCCCTTTGGGCCCCGAACCATATGGGACAACTTGAGGCACAAGAAGACGAACTTTTTTCAACGTCTCAGAATTGGTTGGAAACTCACCCACCCTCCTCATTTCTCGTGAGGATTCCAGAATGCATGAACTTGTTTCGAGATTCCTCCGTTTGGGCCCTGAACCATTTGGGACAACTTGAGGAAGAAGAAGACGAACTTTTTTCAACATCTCGGAATTGCTTGGAAACTCACCCACCCTCCTCATTTCTCGTTAGGATTCATGAATGCAAGAACGTATTTTGAGATTCCTCCGTTTGGGCCCTGAACCATTTGGGACAACTTGAGGCAGAAGAAGGCGAACTTTTTTCAACGTCTCGGAATTGCTTGGAAACTCACCAACCCTCCTCATTTTTCGTGAGGATTCCAGAATGCATGAACTTGTTTCGAGATTCCTCCTTTTGGGCCCTGAACCATTTGGGACAACTTGAGGCAGAAGAAGACGAACTTTTTTCAACGTCTCGGAATTGCTTGGAAACTCACCCACCCTCCTCATTTCTCGTGAGGATTCCAGAATGCATCAACTTGTTTCCAGATTCCTCCGTTTGGGCCATGAACCATTTGGGACAACTTGAGGCAGAAGAAGACGAACTTTTTTCAACGTCTCGGAATTGCTTGGAAACTCACCCACCCTCCTCATTTCTCGTGAGGATTCCAGAATGCATCAACTTGTTTCCAGATTCCTCCGTTGGGGCCCTGAACCATTTGGGTCAACTTGAGGCAGAAAAAGACGAACTTTTTTCAACGTCTCGGAATTGGTTGGAAACTCACCCACCCTCCTCTTTTCTCGTGGGGATTCCAGAATGCATGAACTTGTTTCGAGATTCCTTCGTTTGGGCCCTGAACCATTTGGGACAACTTGAGGCAGAAGAAGGCGAACTTTTTTCAACGTCTCGGAATTGCGTGGAAACTCACCCACCCTCCTCATTTCTCATGAGGACTACAGAATGCACGAACTTGTTTCGAGATTCCCCCCTTTTGGCCCTGAACCATTTGGCCCAACTTGAGGCAGAAGAAGACAAACTTTTTTCAACGACTCGCAATTGCGTGGAAACTCACCCACCCTCCTCATTTCTCGTGAGGATTCCAGAATGCTTGAACCTGTTTCGAGATTCCTTCGTTTGGGCCCTGAACCTTCGGGGACAACTTGAGCAGAAGAACACGAGCTTTTTTCAACGTCTCGGAATTGCGTGGAAACTCACCCACCCTCCTCATTTCTCGTGAGGATTCCAGAATGCATGAACTTGTTTAGAGATTCCTTCGTTTGGGCCTTGAACCATGTGGGACAATTTGAGGCACAAGAAAACGAACTTTTATCAACGTCTCGAAATTGCGTTGAAAGTCACCCACCCTCCTCATTTCTCGTGAGGATTCCAGAATGCACGAACTTGTTTCGAGATTCCTCCGTTTGGGCCCTGAACCATTTGGGTCAACTTGAGGCAGAAGAAGGCGAACTTTTTTCAACGTCTCGGAATTGCGTGGAAACTCACCCACCCTCCTCATTTCTCGCGAGGATTCCAAAATGCTTGAACTTGTTTCGAGATTCCTCGGTTTGGGCCCTGAACCTTCTGGGACAACTTGAGCAGAAGAACACGAACTTTTTCCAACGTCTCGGAACTGCGTGGAAACTCACCCACCCTCCTCATTTCTCGTGAGGATTCCAGAATGCGTGGACTTCTTTAGAGATTCCTTCGTTTGGGCCTTGAACCATGTGGGACAATTTGAGGCACAAGAACACGAACTTTTTTCAACGTCTCGGAATTACGTGGAAACTCACCCACCCTCCCCATTTCTGGTGAGGATTTCAGAATGCATGAACCTATTCCGAGATTCCTCCGTTTGGGCCCTGAACCATCTGGCACAACTTGAGGCAGAAGAAGACGAACTTTTTTCAACGTCTCAGAATTGCGGGGAAACTCACCCACCCTCCTCACTTCTCGTGATGATTCTACAATGCATGAACTTGTTTCGAGATTCCTCCGTTTTGGCCCTGAACCAGCTGGGACAACTTCTGAAGACGAACTTTTTTCAACGTCTCGCAATTGCGGGGAAACTCACCCACCCTCCTCATTTCTCGTGAGAAATCCAGAATGCATGAACTTGTTTCGACATTCCTCCGTTTGGGCCTTGAACCATATGGGACAACTTGAGGCAGAAGAAGACTAACTTTTTTCAACGTCTCGAAAGTGCGTGGAAACTCACTCACCCTCCTCATTTCTCGTGAGGATTCCAGAATGCATGAACTTGTTTCGAGATTCCTCCCTTTGGGCCCCGAACCATATGGGACAACTTGAGGCAGAAGAAGACGAACTTTTTTCAACGTCTCGGAATTGCTTGGAAACTCACCCACCCTCCTCATTTCCCGTGAGGATTCCCGAATGCATGAACTTGTTTCGAGATTCCTCCGTTTGGGCCCTGAACCATCTCCGACAACATGAGCAGAAGAAGACAAACTTTTTTCAACGTCTCGCAATTGCGTGGAAACTCACCCACCCTCCTCATTTCTCGTGAGGATTCCAGAATGCATGAACCTGTTTCGAGATTCCTTCGTTTGGGCCCTGAACCTTCGGGGACAACTTGAGCAGAAGAAGACGAACTTTTTTCAACGTCTCGAAACTGCGTGGAAACTCACCCACCCTCCTCATTTCTCGTGAGGATTCCAGAATGCATGAACCTGTTTCGAGATTCCTTCGTTTGGGCCCCGAACCATCTGGGACAACTTGATGCAGAAGAACACGAACTTTTTTCAACATCTAAGAATTGCGTGGAAACTCACCCACCCTCCTCATTTCTCGTGAGGATTCCAGAATGCGTGAACTTCTTTAGAGATTCCTTCGTTTGGGCCTTGAACCATGTGGGACAATTTGAGGCACAAGAACACGAACTTTTTTCAACGTCTCGGAATTGCGTGGAAACTCACCCACCCTCCCCATTTCTGGTGAGGATTTCAGAATGCATGAACCTATTTCGAGACTCCTCCGTTTGGGCCCTGAACCATCTGGCACAACATGAGGCAGAAGAAGACGAACTTTTTTCAACGTCTCGGAATTGCGGGGAAACTCACCCACCCTCCTCACTTCTCGTGATGATTCTAGAAAGCATGAACTTTTTTCGAGATTCCTCCGTTTTGGCCCTGAACCAGCTGGGACAACTTCTGAAGACGAACTTTTTTCAACGTCTCGGAATTTCGTGGAAACTCACCCACCCTCCTCATTTCTCGTGAGGATTCCAGAATGCATGAACTTGTTTCGAGATTCCTCCGTTTGGGCCCTGAACCATCTGGGACAACTTGAGGCTGAAGAACACGAACTTTTTTCAACGCCTCGGAATTGGGTTGAAACTCACCCACCCTCCTCACTTCTCGTGATGATTCTAGAATGCATGAACTTGTTTCGAGATTCCTCCGTTTTGGACCTGAACCAGCTGGGACAACTTCTGAAGACGAACTTTTTCCAACGTCTCGCAATTGCGTTGAAACTCACCCACCCTCCTCATTTCTCGTGAGGATTCCAGAATGCATGAACTTGTTTCGAGATTCCTCCGTTTGGGCCCTGAACCATTTGGGACAACTTGAGGCAGAAGAAGACGAACTTTTTTCAACATCTTAGAATTGCGTGGAAACTCACCCACCCTCCTCATTTCTCGTGAGGATTCCAAAATGCTTGAACTTGTTTCGAGATTCCTCGGTTTGGGCCCTGAAGCTTCTGGGACAACTTGAGCAGAAGAACACGAACTTTTTTCAACGTCTCGGAACTGCGTGGAAACTCACCCACCCTCCTCATTTCTCGTGAGGATTCCAGAATGCGTGAACTTCTTTAGAGATTCCTTCGTTTGGGCCTTGAACCATGTGGGACAATTTGAGGCATAAGAACACGAACTTTTTTCAACGTCTCGGAATTGCGTGGAAACTCACCCACCCTCCCCATTTCTGGTGAGGATTCCCGAATGCATGAACTTGTTTCGAGATTCCTCCGTTTGGGCCCTGAACCATCTGCGAAAACATGAGCAGAAGATGACAAACTTTTTTCAACGTCTCGCAATTGCGTGGAAACTCACCCACCCTCCTCATTTCTCGTGAGGATTCCAGAATGCATGAACCTGTTTCGAGATTCCTTCGTTTGGGCCCTGAACCTTCGGGGACAACTTGAGCAGAAGAACACAAACTTTTTTCAACGTCTCGGAATTGCGTGGAAACTCACCCACCCTCCTCATTTCTCGTGAGGATTCCAGAATGCAGGAACGTGTTTCGAGATTCCTCCCTTTGGGCCTTGAACCATATGGGACAACTTGAGGCAGAAGAAGACGAACTTTTTTCAACATCTCGGAATTGCTTGGAAACTCACCCACCCTCCTCATTTCTCGTGAGGATTCCCGAATGCATGAACTTGTTTCGAGATTCCTCCGTTTGGGCCCTGAACCATCTGCGACAACATGAGCAGAAGAAGACAAACTTTTTTCAACGTCTCGCAATTGCGTGGAAACTCACCCACCCTCCTCATTTCTCGTGAGGATTCCAGAATGCATGAACCTGTTTCGAGATTCCTTCGTTTGGGCCCTGAACCTTCTGGGACAACTTGAGCAGAAGAACACGAACTTTTTTCAACGTCTCGGAATTGCGTGGAAACTCATCCACCCTCCTCATTTCTCGTGAGGACTCCAGAATGCAGGAACTTGTTTAGAGATTCCTTCGTTTGGGCCTTGAACCATGTGGGACAATTTGAGGCACAAGAAAACGAACTTTTATCAACGTCTCGAAATTGCGTTGAAAGTCACCCACCCTCCTCATTTCTCGTGAGGATTCCAGAATGCTTGAACCTGTTTCGAGATTCCTTCGTTTGGGCCCTGAACCTTCGGGGACAACTTGAGCAGAAGAACACGAACTTTTTTCAACGTCTCGGAATTGCTTGGAAACTCACCAACCCTCCTCATTTCTCGTGAGGATTCCAGAATGCATGAACTTGTTTCGAGATTCCTCCGTTTGGACCCTCAACGATTTGGGACAACTTGAGGCAGAAGAAGGCGAACTTTTTTCAACGTCTCGGAATTGCTTGGAAACTCACCCACCCTCCTCATCTCTCGTGAGGATTCCAGAACGCATTAACCTGTTTCGACATTCCACCGTTTGGGCCCTGAACCATCAGGGACAACTTGAGGAAGAAGAACACGAGCTTTTTTAAACGTCTCGGAATTGCGTGGAAACTCACCCACCCTCCTCATTTCTCGTGAGGATTCCCGAATGCATGAACTTGTTTCGAGATCCCTCCGTTTGGGCCCTGAACCATCTGGGACAACTTGAGCAGAAGAAGCCGAACTTTTTTCAACATCCTGAAACTGCGTGGAAACTCACCCACCCTCCTCATTTCTCGTGAGGATTCCAGAATGCATGAACCTGTTTCAAGATTCCTTCGTTTGGGCCCCGAACCATCTGGGACAACTTGATGCAGAAGAACACGAACTTTTTTCAACCTCTCAGAATTGCGTGGAAACTCACCCACCCTCCTCATTTCTCGTGAGGATTCCAGAATGCATGAACTTGTTTCGAGATTCCTCCGTTTGGGCCCTGAACCATTTGGGACAACTTGAGGCAGAAGAAGACGAACTTTTTTCAACATCTTAGAATTGCGTGGAAACTCACCCACCCTCCTCATTTCTCGTGAGGATTCCAAAATGCTTGAACTTGTTTCGAGATTCCTCGGTTTGGGCCCTGAACCTTCTGGGACAGCTTGAGCAGAAGAACACGAACTTTTTTCAACGTCTCGGAACTGCGTGGAAACTCACCCACCCTCCTCATTTCTCGTGAGGATTCCAGAATGCGTGAACTTCTTTAGAGATTCCTTCGTTTGGGCCTTGAACCATGTGGGACAATTTGAGGCACAAGAACACGAACTTTTTTCAACGTCTCGGAATTGCGTGGAAACTCACCCACCCTCCCCATTTCTGGTGAGGATTCCCGAATGCATGAACCTATTTCGAGATTCCTCCGTTTGGGCCCTGAACCATCTGGCACAACTTGAGGCAGAAGAACACAAACTTTTTTCAACGTCTCGGAATTGCGGGGAAACTCACCCACCCTCCTCACTTCTCGTGATGATTCTAGAATGCATGAACTTGTTTCGAGATTCCTCCGTTTTGGCCCTGAACCAGCTGGGACAACTTCTGAAGACGAACTTTTTTCAACGTCTCTGAATTTCTTGGAAACTCACCCATCCTCCTCATTTCTCGTGAGGATTCCAGAATGCATGAACTTGTTTCGAGATTCCTCCGTTTGGGCCCTGAACCATCTGGGACAACTTGAGGCTGAAGAACACGAACTTTTTTCAACGCCTCGGAATTGCCTGGAAACTCACCCGCCCTCCTCATTTCTGGTGAGTATTCCAGAATGCATGAACTGGTTTCGAGATTCTTCCGTTTGGGCCCTGAACCATCTGGCACAACTAGAGGCAGAAGAACACGAACTTTTTTCAACGTCTCGGAATTGCTCGGAAACTCACCCACCCTCGTTATTTCTCGTAAGGATTCCAGATGCATGAACTTCTTTCGAGATTCCTCCGTTTGTGCCCTGAACCATCTGGGAAAACTTGAGGCAGAAGAACAAGAACTTTTTTCAACGTCTCCGAATTACGTCGAAACTCACCCACCCTCCTCATTTGTCGTGAGGATTCCAGAATGCATGAACTTGTTTCGAGATTCCTTCAATTGCGCACTGAACCACGTATGAAACCTAGAGAAACAAGAACACGAACTTTTTTCAACGTCTCAGAATTGCGTGGAAACACACCCACCCTCCTCATTTCTCGTGAGGATTCCAGAATGCATGAACTTGTTTAGAGATTCCTTCGTTTGGGCCTTGAACCATGTGGGACAATTTGAGGCACAAGAAAACGAACTTTTATCAACGTCTCGAAATTGCGTTGAAAGTCACCCACCCTCCTCATTTCTCGTGAGGATTCCAGAATGCATGAACCTGTTTCGAGATTCCTTCGTTTGGGCCCTGAACCTTCGGGGACAACTTGAGCAGAAGAACACGAACTTTTTTCAACGTCTCGGAATTGCTTGGAAACTCACCAACCCTCCTCATTTCTCGTGAGGATTCCAGAATGCATGAACTTGTTTCGAGATTCCTCCGTTTGGACCCTCAACCATTTGGGACAACTTGAGGCAGAAGAAGGCGAACTTTTTTCAACGTCTCGGAATTGCTTGGAAACTCACCCACCCTCCTCATCTCTCGTGAGGATTCCAGAACGCATTAACCTGTTTCGACATTCCACCGTTTGGGCCCTGAACCATCAGGGACAACTTGAGGAAGAAGAACACGAGCTTTTTTAAACGTCTCGGAATTGCGTGGAAACTCACCCACCCTCCTCATTTCTCGTGAGGATTCCCAAATGCATGAACTTGTTTCGAGATTCCTCCGTTTGGGCCCTGAACCATCTGGGACAACATGAGCAGAAGAAGACGAACTTTTTTCAACGTCTCGAAACTGTGTGGAAACTCACCCACCCTCCTCATTTCTCGTGAGGATTGCAGAATGCATGAACCTGTTTCAAGATTCCTTCGTTTGGGCCCCGAACCATCTGGGACAACTTGATGCAGAAGAACACGAACTTTTTTCAACCTCTCAGAATTGCGTGGAAACTCACCCACCCTCCTCATTTCTCGTGAGGATTCCAAAATGCTTGAACTTGTTTCGAGATTCCTCGATTTGGGCCCTGAACCTTCTGGGACAACTTGAGCAGAAGAACACGAACTTTTTTCAACGTCTCAGAATTGCGTGGAAACTCACCCACCCTCCCCATTTCTGGTGAGGATGTCATAAGGCATGAACCTATTTCGAGATTCCTCCGTTTGGGCCCTGAACCATCTGGCACAACTTGAGGCAGAAGAACACGAACTTTTTTCAACGTCTCGGAATTGCGGGGAAACTCACCCACCCTCCTCACTTCTCGTGATCATTTTAGAATGCATGAACTTTGTCGAGATTCCTCCGTTTTGGCCCTGAACCAGCTGGGACAACTTGAGCAGAAGAAGACGAACTTTTTTCAACGTCTCGAAACTGCGTGGAAACTCACCCACCCTCCTCATTTCTCGTGAGGATTCCAGAATGCATGAACTTGTTTCGAGAATCCTCCGTTTGGGCCCTGAACCATTTGGGACAACTTGAGGCAGAAGAAGACGAACTTTTTTCAACATCTTAGAATTGCGTGGAAACTCACCCACCCTCCTCATTTCTCGTGAGGATTCCAAAATGCTTGAACTTGTTTCGAGATTCCTCGGTTTGGGCCTTGAACCTTCTGGGACAACTTGAGCAGAAGAACACGAACTTTTTTCAACGTCTCGGAACTGCGTGGAAACTCACCCACCCTCCTCATTTCTCGTGAGGATTCCAGAATGCGTGAACTTCTTTAGAGATTCCTTCGTTTGGGCCTTGAACCATGTGGGACAATTTGAGGCACAAGAACATGAACTTTTTTCAACGTCTCGGAATTACGTGGAAACTCACCCACCCTCCCCATTTCTGGTGAGGATTTCAGAATGCATGAACCTATTTCGAGATTCCTCCGTTTGGGCCCTGAACCATCTGGCACAACTTGAGGCAGAAGAACACCAACTTTTTTCAACGTCTCGGAATTGCGGGGAAACTCACCCACCCTCCTCACTTCTCGTGATGATTCTAGAATGCATGAACTTGTTTCGAGATTCCTCCGTTTTGGCCCTGAACCAGCTGGGACAACTTCTGAAGACGAACTTTTTTCAACGTCTCTGAATTTCGTGGAAACTCACCCATCCTCCTCATTTCTCGTGAGGATTCCAGAATGCATGAACTTGTTTCGAGATTCCTCCGTTTGGGCCCTGAACCATCTGGGACAACTTGAGGCTGAAGAACACGAACTTTTTTCAACGCCTCGGAATTGCCTGGAAACTCACCCGCCCTCCTCATTTCTGGTGAGTATTCCAGAATGCATGAACTGGTTTCGAGATTCCTCCGTTTGGGCCCTGAACCATCTGGCACAACTTGAGGCAGAAGAACACGAACTTTTTTCAACGTCTCGGAATTGCTCGGAAACTCACCCACCCTCGTTATTTCTCGTAAGGATTCCAGAATGCATGAACTTGTTTCGAGATTCCTCCGTTTGTGCCCTGAACCATCTGGGAAAACTTGAGGCAGAAGAACACGAACTTTTTTCAACGTCTCCGAATTACGTCGAAACTCTCCCACCCTCCTCATTTGTCGTGAGGATTCCAGAATGCATGAACTTGTTTCGAGATTCCTTCAATTGCGCACTGAACCACGTATGAAACCTAGAGAAACAAGAACACGAACTTTTTTCAACGCCTCGGAATTGCGTGGAAACTCACCCACCCTCCTCATTTCTCATGAGGATTTTAGAATGCATGAACTTGTTTCGAGATACCTCCGTTTTCGTCCTGAACCATCTGGGACAACTTGATGAAGAAGTACACGAACTTTTTTCAACGTCTCGCAATTGCGTGGAAACTCACCCATCCTCCTCATTTCTCGTGAGGATTCCAAAATGCATGAACTTGTTTCGAGATTCCTCCGTTTGGGCCTTGAACCATTTGGGACAACTTGAGGCAGAAGAAGACTAACTTTTTTCAACGTCTCGAAATTGCGTTGAAAGTCACCCACAGTCCTCATTTCTCGTGAGGATTCCAGAACGCATTAACCTGTTTCGACATTCCACCGTTTGGGCCCGGAACCATCTGGGACAACTTGAGGAAGAAGAACACGAGCTTTTTTAAACGTCTCGGAATTGCGTGGAAACTCACCCACCCTCCTCATTTCTCGTGAGGATTCCCGAATGCATGAACTTGTTTCGAGATTCCTCCGTTTGGGCCCTGAACCATCTGCGACAACATCAGCAGAAGAAGACAAACTTTTTTCAACGTCTCGCAATTGCGTGGAAACTCACCCAGCCTCCTCATTTCTCGTGAGGATTCCAGAATACATGAACCTGTTTCGAGATTCCTCCCTTTGGGCCCTGAACCATATGGGACAACTTGAGGCAGAAGAAGACGAACTTTTTTCAACGTCTCGGAATTGCTTGGAAACTCACCCACCCTCCTCATTTCTCGTGAGGATTCCCGAATGCATGAACTTGTTTCGAGATTCCTCCGTTTGGGCCCTGAACCATCTGCGACAACATGAGCAGAAGAAGACAAACTTTTATCAACGTCTCGGAATTGGTTGGAAACTCACCCACCCTCCTCATTTCTCGTGAGGATTCCAGAATGCATGAACTTGTTTAGAGATTCCTTCGTTTGGGCCTTGAACCATGTGGGACAATTTGAGGCACAAGAACACGAACTTTTTTCAACGTCTCAAAATTGCGTTGAAAGTCACCCACCCTCCTCATTTCTCGTGAGGATTCCAGAATGCATGAACCTGTTTCGAGATTCCTTCGTTTGGGCCCTGAACCTTCGGGGACAACTTGAGCAGAAGAACACCAACTTTTTTCAACGTCTCGGAATTGCTTGGAAACTCACCAACCCTCCTCATTTCTCTTGAGGATTCCAGAATGCATGAACTTGTTTCGAGATTCCTCCGTTTGGGCCCTGAGCCTTCGGGGACAACTTTAGCAGAAGAACACGAACTTTTTTCAACGTCTCGAAATTGCGTGGAAACTCACCCACCCTCCTCATTTCTCGTGAGGATTCCAGAATGCATGAACTTGTATCGAGATTCCTCCCTTTGGGCCCTGAACCATATGGGACAACTTGAGGCAGAAGAAGACGAACTTTTTTCAACGTCTCGGAATTGCTTGGAAACTCACCCACCCTCCTCATTTCTCGTGAGGATTCCCGAATGCATGAACTTGTTTCGAGATTCCTCCGTTTGGGCCCTGAACCATCTGCGACAACATGAGCAGAAGAAGACAAACTTTTATCAACGTCTCGGAATTGGTTGGAAACTCACCCACCCTCCTCATTTCTCGTGAGGATTCCAGAATGCATGAACCTGTTTCGAGATTCCTTCGTTTGGGCCCTGAACCTTCGGGGACAACTTGAGCAGAAGAACATGAACTTTTTTCAACATCTCGGAATTGCGTTGAAACTCACCCACCCTCCTCATTTCTCGTGAGGATTCCAGAATGCATGAACTTGTTTAGAGATTCCTTCGTTTGGGCCATGTGGGACAATTTGAGGCACAAGAACACGAACTTTTTTCAACGTCTCGAAATTGCGTTGAAAGTCACCCACCCTCCTCATTTCTCGTGAGGATTCCAGAATGCATGAACCTGTTTCGAGATTCCTTCGTTTGGGCCCTGAACCTTCGGGGACAACTTGAGCAGAAGAACACGAACTTTTTTCAACGTCTCGGAATTGCGTGGAAACTCACCCACCCTCCTCATTTCTCGTGAGGATTCCAGAATGCATGAACTTGTTCCGAGATTCCTCCGTTTGGGCCCTGAACCTTCGGGGACAACTTGATGCAGAAGAACACGAACTTTTTTCAACATCTCAGAATTGCGTGGAAACTCACCCACCCTCCTCATTTCTCGTGAGGATTCCAAAATGCTTGAACTTGTTTCGAGATTCCTCGGTTTGGGCCCTGAACCTTCTGGGACAACTTGAGCAGAAGAACACGAACTTTTTTCAACGTCTCGGAACTGCGTGGAAACTCACCCACACTCCTCATTTCTCGTGAGGATTCCCGAATGCATGAACTTGTTCCGAGATTCCTCCGTTTGGGCCCTGAACCATCTGCGACAACATGAGCAGAAGAAGACAAACTTTTTTCAACGTCTCGCAATTGCGTGGAAACTCACCCACCCTCCTCATTTCTCGTGACGATTCCAGAATGCATGAACCTGTTTCGAGATTCCTTCGTTTGGGCCCTGAACCTTCGGGGACAACTTGAGCAGAAGAACACGAACTTTTTTCAACGTCTCGGAATTGCGTGGAAACTCACCCACCCTCCTCATTTCTCGTGAGGATTCCAGAATGCATGAACTTGTTTAGAGATTCCTTCGTTTGGGCCTTGAACCATGTGGGACAATTTGAGGCACAAGAACACGAACTTTTTTCAACATCTCAGAATTGCGTGGAAACTCACCCACCCTCCTCATTTCTCGTGAGGATTCCAAAATGCTTGAACTTGTTTTGAGATTCCTCGGTTTGGGCCCTGAACCTTCTGGGACAACTTGAGCAGAAGAACACGAACTTTTTTCAACGTCTCGGAACTGCGTGGAAACTCACCCACCCTCCTCATTTCTCGTGAGGATTCCCGAATGCATGAACTTGTTCCGAGATTCCTCCGTTTGGGCCCTGAACCATCTGCGACAACATGAGCAGAAGAAGACAAACTTTTTTCAACGTCTCGCAATTGCGTGGAAACTCACCCACCCTCCTCATTTCTCGTGACGATTCCAGAATGCATGAACCTGTTTCGAGATTCCTTCGTTTGGGCCCTGAACCTTCGGGGACAACTTGAGCAGAAGAACACGAACTTTTTTCAACGTCTCGGAATTGCGTGGAAACTCACCCACCCTCCTCATTTCTCGTGAGGATTCCAGAATGCATGAACTTGTTTAGAGATTCCTTCGTTTGGGCCTTTAACCATGTGGGACAATTTGAGGCACAAGAACACGAACTTTTTTCAACGTCTCGAAATTGCGTTGAAAGTCACCCACCCTCCTCATTTCTCGTGAGGATTCCAGAATGCATGAACCTGTTTCGAGATTCCTTCGTTTGGGCCCTGAACCTTCGGGGACAACTTAAGCAGAAGAACACGAACTTTTTTCAACGTCTCGGAATTTCTTGGAAACTCACCAACCCTCCTCATTTCTCGTGAGGATTCCAGAATGCATGAACTTGTTTCGAGATTCCTCCGTTTGGGCCCTAAACCATTTGGGACAACTTGAGGCAGAAGAAGGCGAACTTTTTTCAACGTCTCGGAATTGCTTGGAAACTCACCCACCCTCCTCATCTCTCGTGAGGATTCCAGAACGCATTAACCTGTTTCGACATTCCACCGTTTGGGCCCTGAACCATCAGGGACAACTTGAGGAAGAAGAACACGAGCTTTTTTAAACGTCTCGGATTTGCGTGGAAACTCACCCACCCTCCTCATTTCTCGTGAGGATTCCCGAATGCATGAACTTGTTTCGAGATTCCTCCGTTTGGGCCCTGAACCATCTGGGACAACTTGAGCAGAAGAAGACGAACTTTTTTCAACATCTCGAAACTGCGTGGAAACTCACCCACCCTCCTCATTTCTCGTGAGGATTCCAGAATGCATGAACCTGTTTCAAGATTCCTTCGTTTGGGCCCCGAACCATCTGGGACAACTTGATGCAGAAGAACACGAACTTTTTTCAACCTCTCAGAATTGCGTGGAAACTCACCCACCCTCCTCTTTTCTCGTGAGGATTCCAAAATGCTTGAACTTGTTTCGAGATTCCTCGATTTGGGCCCTGAACCTTCTGGGACAACTTGAGCAGAAGAACACGAACTTTTTTCAACGTCTCAGAATTGCGTGGAAACTCACCCACCCTCCCCATTTCTGGTGAGGATTTCATAAGGCATGAACCTATTTCGAGATTCCTCCGTTTGGGCCCTGAACCATCTGGCACAACTTGAGGCAGAAGAACACGAACTTTTTTCAACGTCTCGGAATTGCGGGGAAACTCACCCACCCTCCTCACTTCTCGTGATCATTTTAGAATGCATGAACTTTGTCGAGATTCCTCCGTTTTGGCCCTGAACCAGCTGGGACAACTTGAGCAGAAGAAGACGAACTTTTTTCAACGTCTCGAAACTGCGTGGAAACTCACCCACCCTCCTCATTTCTCGTGAGGATTCCAGAATGCATGAACTTGTTTCGAGAATCCTCCGTTTAGGCCCTGAACCATTTGGGACAACTTGAGGCAGAAGAAGACGAACTTTTTTCAACATCTTAGAATTGCGTGGAAACTCACCCACCCTCCTCATTTCTCGTGAGGATTCCAAAATGCTTGAACTTGTTTCGAGATTCCTCGGTTTGGGCCCTAAACCTTCTGGGACAACTTGAGCAGAAGAACACGAACTTTTTTCAACGTCTCGGAACTGCGTGGAAACTCACCCACCCTCCTCATTTCTCGTGAGGATTCCAGAATGCGTGAACTTCTTTAGAGATTCCTTCGTTTGGGCCTTGAACCATGTGGGACAATTTGAGGCACAAGAACACGAACTTTTTTCAACGTCTCGGAATTGCGTGGAAACTCACCCACCCTCCCCATTTCTGGTGAGGATTTCAGAATGCATGAACCTATTTCGAGATTCCTCCGTTTGGGCCCTGAACCATCTGGCACAACTTGAGGCAGAAGAACACAAACTTTTTTCAACGTCTCGGAATTGCGGGGAAACTCACCCACCCTCCTCACTTCTCGTGATGATTCTAGAATGCATGAACTTGTTTCGAGATTCCTCCGTTTTGGCCCTGAACCAGCTGGGACAACTTCTGAAGACGAACTTTTTTCAACGTCTCTGAATTTCGTGGAAACTCACCCATCCTCCTCATTTCTCGTGAGGATTCCAGAATGCATGAACTTGTTTCGAGATTCCTCCGTTTGGGCCCTGAACCATCTGGGACAACTTGAGGCTGAAGAACACGAACTTTTTCCAACGCCTCGGAATTACCTGGAAACTCACCCGCGCTCCTCATTTCTGGTGAGTATTCCAGAATGCATGAACTGGTTTCGAGATTCCTCCGTTTGGGCCCTGAACCATCTGGCACAACTTGAGGCAGAAGAACACGAACTTTTTTCAACGTCTCGGAATTGCTCGGAAACTCACCCACCCTCGTTATTTCTCGTAAGGATTCCAGAATGCATGAACTTCTTTCGAGATTCCTCCGTTTGTGCCCTGAACCATCTGGGAAAACTTGAGGCAGAAGAACACGAACTTTTTTCAACGTCTCCGAATTACGTCGAAACTCTCCCACCCTCCTCATTTGTCGTGAGGATTCCAGAATGCATGAACTTGTTTCGAGATTCCTTCAATTGCGCACTGAACCACGTATGAAACCTAGAGAAACAAGAACACGAACTTTTTTCAACGTCTCGGAATTGCGTGGAAACTCACCCACCCTCCTCATTTCTCATGAGGATTTTAGAATGCATGAACTTGTTTTGAGATTCCTCCGTTTTCGTCCTGAACCATCTGGGACAACTTGATGAAGAAGTACACGAACTTTTTTCAACGTCTCGCAATTGCGTGGAAACTCACCCATCCTCCTCATTTCTCGTGAGGATTCCAAAATGCATGAACTTGTTTCGAGATTCCTCCGTTTGGGCCTTGAACCATGTGGGACAATTTGAGGCACAAGAAGACTAACTTTTTTCAACGTCTCGAAATTGCGTTGAAAGTCACCCACAGTCCTCATTTCTCGTGAGGATTCCAGAACGCATTAACCTGTTTCGACATTCCACCGTTTGGGCCCGGAACCATCTGGGACAACTTGAGGAAGAAGAACACGAGCTTTTTTAAACGTCTCGGAATTGCGTGGAAACTCACCCACCCTCCTCATTTCTCGTGAGGATTCCCGAATGCATGAACTTGTTTCGAGATTCCTCCGTTTGGGCCCTGAACCATCTGCGACAACATGAGCAGAAGAAGACAAACTTTTATCAACGTCTCGGAATTCGTTGGAAACTCACCCACCCTCCTCATTTCTCGTGAGGATTCCAGAATGCATGAACTTGTTTAGAGATTCCTTCGTTTGGGCCTTGAACCATGTGGGACAATTTGAGGCACAAGAACACGAACTTTTTTCAACGTCTCCAAATTGCGTTGAAAGTCACCCACCCTCCTCATTTCTCATGAGGATTCCAGAATGCATGAACCTGTTTCGAGATTCCTTCGTTTGGGCCCTGAACCTTCGGGGACAACTTGAGCAGAAGAACACCAACTTTTTTCAACGTCTCGGAATTGCTTGGAAACTCACCAACCCTCCTCATTTCTCTTGACGATTCCAGAATGCATGAACTTGTTTCGAGATTCCTCCGTTTGGGCCCTGAACCTTCGGGGACAACTTTAGCAGAAGAACACGAACTTTTTTCAACGTCTCGAAATTGCGTGGAAACTCACCCACCCTCCTCATTTCTCGTGAGGATTCCAGAATGCATGAACTTGTATCGAGATTCCTCCCTTTGGGCCCTGAACCATATGGGACAACTTGAGGCAGAAGAAGACGAACTTTTTTCAACGTCTCGGAATTGCTTGGAAACTCACCCACCCTCCTCATTTCTCGTGAGGATTCCCGAATGCATGAACTTGTTTCGAGATTCCTCCGTTTGGGCCCTGAACCCTCTGCGACAACATGAGCAGAAGAAGACAAACTTTTATCAACGTCTCGGAATTGGTTGGAAACTCACCCACCCTCCTCATTTCTCGTGAGGATTCCAGAATGCATGAACCTGTTTCGAGATTCCTTCGTTTGGGCCCTGAACCTTCGGGGACAACTTGAGCAGAAGAACATGAACTTTTTTCAACATCTCGGAATTGCGTTGAAACTCACCCACCCTCCTCATTTCTCGTGAGGATTCCAGAATGCATGAACTTGTTTAGAGATTCCTTCGTTTGGGCCATGTGGGACAATTTGAGGCACAAGAACACGAACTTTTTTCAACGTCTCGAAATTGCGTTGAAAGTCACCCACCCTCTTCATTTCTCGTGAGGATTCCAGAATGCATGAACCTGTTTCGAGATTCCTTCGTTTGGGCCCTGAACCTTCGGGGACAACTTGAGCAGAAGAACACGAACTTTTTTCAACGTCTCGGAATTGCTTGGAAACTCACCAACCCTCCTCATTTCTCGTGAGGATTCCAGAATGCATGAACTTGTTTCGAGATTCCTCCCTTTGGGCCATGAACCATTTGGGACAACTTGAGGCAGAAGAAGACGAACTTTTATCAACGTCTCAGAGTTGGTTGGAAACTCACCCACCCTCCTCATTTATCGTGAGGATTCATGAATGCATGAACTTATTTCGAGTTTCCTCCGTTTGGGCTAGGAACCATTTGGGACAACTTGAGGCAGAAGAAGGGGAACTTTTTTCAACGTCTCGGAATTGCTTGGAAACTCACCAAGCCTCCTCATTTCTTATGAGGATTCCAGAATGCGTGAACTTGTTTCGAGATTCCTCCGTTTGGGCCCTGAACCATTTGGGACAACTCTAGGCAGAAGAAGACGAACTTTTACCAACGTCTCGGAATTGGTTGGAAACTCACCCACCCTCCTCATTTCTCGTGAGGATTCCAGAATGCATGAACTTGTTTCGAGATTCCTCCGTTTGGGCCCTGAACCATTTGGGACAACTAGAGGCAGAAGAAGACGAACTTTTTTCAACGTCTCGGAATTGGTTGGAAACTCACCCACCCTCCTCATTTCTCGTGAGGATTGCAGAATGCATGAACTTGTTTCGAGATTCCTCCCTTTGGGCCCTGAACCATATGGGACAACTTGAGGCAGAAGAAGACGAACTTTTTTCAACGTCTCCCAATTGCGTGGAAACTCACCCACCCTCCTCATTTCTCGTGAGGATTCCAGAATGCATGAACTTGTTTCGAGATTCCTCCCTTTGGGCCCCGAACCATATGGGAGAACTTGAGGCAAAAGAAGACGAACTTTTTTCAACGTCTCGGAATTGGTTGGAAACTCACCCACCCTCCTCATTTCTCGTGAGGATTCGAGAATGCATGAACTTGTTTCGAGATTCCTCCCTTTGGGCCCCGAACCATATGGGACAACTTGAGGCACAAGAAGACGAACTTTTTTCAACGTCTCAGAATTGGTTGGAAACTCACCCACCCTCCTCATTTCTCGTGAGGATTCCAGAATGCATGAACTTGTTTCGAGATTCCTCCGTTTGGGCCCTGAACCATTTGGGACAACTTGAGGAAGAAGAAGACGAACTTTTTTCAACATCTCGGAATTGCTTGGAAACTCACCCACCCTCCTCATTTCTCGTTAGGATTCATGAATGCAAGAACGTATTTTGAGATTCCTCCGTTTGGGCCCTGAACCATTTGGGACAACTTGAGGCAGAAGAAGGCGAACTTTTTTCAACGTCTCGGAATTGCTTGGAAACTCACCAACCCTCCTCATTTTTCGTGAGGATTCCAGAATGCATGAACTTGTTTCGAGATTCCTCCTTTTGGGCCCTGAACCATTTGGGACAACTTGAGGCAGAAGAAGACGAACTTTTTTCAACGTCTCGGAATTGCTTGGAAACTCACCCACCCTCCTCATTTCTCGTGAGGATTCCAGAATGCATCAACTTGTTTCCAGATTCCTCCGTTTGGGCCATGAACCATTTGGGACAACTTGAGGCAGAAGAAGACGAACTTTTTTCAACGTCTCGGAATTGCTTGGAAACTCACCCACCCTCCTCATTTCTCGTGAGGATTCCAGAATGCATCAACTTGTTTCCAGATTCCTCCGTTGGGGCCCTGAACCATTTGGGTCAACTTGAGGCAGAAAAAGACGAACTTTTTTCAACGTCTCGGAATTGGTTGGAAACTCACCCACCCTCCTCTTTTCTCGTGAGGATTCCAGAATGCATGAACTTGTTTCGAGATTCCTTCGTTTGGGCCCTGAACCATTTGGGACAACTTGAGGCAGAAGAAGGCGAACTTTTTTCAACGTCTCGGAATTGCGTGGAAACTCACCCACCCTCCTCATTTCTCATGAGGACTACAGAATGCACGAACTTGTTTCGAGATTCCCCCCTTTTGGCCCTGAACCATTTGGCCCAACTTGAGGCAGAAGAAGACAAACTTTTTTCAACGACTCGCAATTGCGTGGAAACTCACCCACCCTCCTCATTTCTCGTGAGGATTCCAGAATGCTTGAACCTGTTTCGAGATTCCTTCGTTTGGGCCCTGAACCTTCGGGGACAACTTGAGCAGAAGAACACGAGCTTTTTTCAACGTCTCGGAATTGCGTGGAAACTCACCCACCCTCCTCATTTCTCGTGAGGATTCCAGAATGCATGAACTTGTTTAGAGATTCCTTCGTTTGGGCCTTGAACCATGTGGGACAATTTGAGGCACAAGAAAACGAACTTTTATCAACGTCTCGAAATTGCGTTGAAAGTCACCCACCCTCCTCATTTCTCGTGAGGATTCCAGAATGCACGAACTTGTTTCGAGATTCCTCCGTTTGGGCCCTGAACCATTTGGGTCAACTTGAGGCAGAAGAAGGCGAACTTTTTTCAACGTCTCGGAATTGCGTGGAAACTCACCCACCCTCCTCATTTCTCGCGAGGATTCCAAAATGCTTGAACTTGTTTCGAGATTCCTCGGTTTGGGCCCTGAACCTTCTGGGACAACTTGAGCAGAAGAACACGAACTTTTTCCAACGTCTCGGAACTGCGTGGAAACTCACCCACCCTCCTCATTTCTCGTGAGGATTCCAGAATGCGTGGACTTCTTTAGAGATTCCTTCGTTTGGGCCTTGAACCATGTGGGACAATTTGAGGCACAAGAACACGAACTTTTTTCAACGTCTCGGAATTACGTGGAAACTCACCCACCCTCCCCATTTCTGGTGAGGATTTCAGAATGCATGAACCTATTCCGAGATTCCTCCGTTTGGGCCCTGAACCATCTGGCACAACTTGAGGCAGAAGAAGACGAACTTTTTTCAACGTCTCAGAATTGCGGGGAAACTCACCCACCCTCCTCACTTCTCGTGATGATTCTACAATGCATGAACTTGTTTCGAGATTCCTCCGTTTTGGCCCTGAACCAGCTGGGACAACTTCTGAAGACGAACTTTTTTCAACGTCTCGCAATTGCGGGGAAACTCACCCACCCTCCTCATTTCTCGTGAGAAATCCAGAATGCATGAACTTGTTTCGACATTCCTCCGTTTGGGCCTTGAACCATATGGGACAACTTGAGGCAGAAGAAGACTAACTTTTTTCAACGTCTCGAAAGTGCGTGGAAACTCACTCACCCTCCTCATTTCTCGTGAGGATTCCAGAATGCATGAACTTGTTTCGAGATTCCTCCCTTTGGGCCCCGAACCATATGGGACAACTTGAGGCAGAAGAAGACGAACTTTTTTCAACGTCTCGGAATTGCTTGGAAACTCACCCACCCTCCTCATTTCCCGTGAGGATTCCCGAATGCATGAACTTGTTTCGAGATTCCTCCGTTTGGGCCCTGAACCATCTCCGACAACATGAGCAGAAGAAGACAAACTTTTTTCAACGTCTCGCAATTGCGTGGAAACTCACCCACCCTCCTCATTTCTCGTGAGGATTCCAGAATGCATGAACCTGTTTCGAGATTCCTTCGTTTGGGCCCTGAACCTTCGGGGACAACTTGAGCAGAAGAAGACGAACTTTTTTCAACGTCTCGAAACTGCGTGGAAACTCACCCACCCTCCTCATTTCTCGTGAGGATTCCAGAATGCATGAACCTGTTTCGAGATTCCTTCGTTTGGGCCCCGAACCATCTGGGACAACTTGATGCAGAAGAACACGAACTTTTTTCAACATCTAAGAATTGCGTGGAAACTCACCCACCCTCCTCATTTCTCGTGAGGATTCCAGAATGCGTGAACTTCTTTAGAGATTCCTTCGTTTGGGCCTTGAACCATGTGGGACAATTTGAGGCACAAGAACACGAACTTTTTTCAACGTCTCGGAATTGCGTGGAAACTCACCCACCCTCCCCATTTCTGGTGAGGATTTCAGAATGCATGAACCTATTTCGAGACTCCTCCGTTTGGGCCCTGAACCATCTGGCACAACATGAGGCAGAAGAAGACGAACTTTTTTCAACGTCTCGGAATTGCGGGGAAACTCACCCACCCTCCTCACTTCTCGTGATGATTCTAGAAAGCATGAACTTTTTTCGAGATTCCTCCGTTTTGGCCCTGAACCAGCTGGGACAACTTCTGAAGACGAACTTTTTTCAACGTCTCGGAATTTCGTGGAAACTCACCCACCCTCCTCATTTCTCGTGAGGATTCCAGAATGCATGAACTTGTTTCGAGATTCCTCCGTTTGGGCCCTGAACCATCTGGGACAACTTGAGGCTGAAGAACACGAACTTTTTTCAACGCCTCGGAATTGGGTTGAAACTCACCCACCCTCCTCACTTCTCGTGATGATTCTAGAATGCATGAACTTGTTTCGAGATTCCTCCGTTTTGGACCTGAACCAGATGGGACAACTTCTGAAGACGAACTTTTTCCAACGTCTCGCAATTGCGTTGAAACTCACCCACCCTCCTCATTTCTCGTGAGGATTCCAGAATGCATGAACTTGTTTCGAGATTCCTCCGTTTGGGCCCTGAACCATTTGGGACAACTTGAGGCAGAAGAAGACGAACTTTTTTCAACATCTTAGAATTGCGTGGAAACTCACCCACCCTCCTCATTTCTCGTGAGGATTCCAAAATGCTTGAACTTGTTTCGAGATTCCTCGGTTTGGGCCCTGAAGCTTCTGGGACAACTTGAGCAGAAGAACACGAACTTTTTTCAACGTCTCGGAACTGCGTGGAAACTCACCCACCCTCCTCATTTCTCGTGAGGATTCCAGAATGCGTGAACTTCTTTAGAGATTCCTTCGTTTGGGCCTTGAACCATGTGGGACAATTTGAGGCACAAGAACACGAACTTTTTTCAACGTCTCGGAATTGCGTGGAAACTCACCCACCCTCCCCATTTCTGGTGAGGATTCCCGAATGCATGAACTTGTTTCGAGATTCCTCCGTTTGGGCCCTGAACCATCTGCGAAAACATGAGCAGAAGATGACAAACTTTTTTCAACGTCTCGCAATTGCGTGGAAACTCACCCACCCTCCTCATTTCTCGTGAGGATTCCAGAATGCATGAACCTGTTTCGAGATTCCTTCGTTTGGGCCCTGAACCTTCGGGGACAACTTGAGCAGAAGAACACAAACTTTTTTCAACGTCTCGGAATTGCGTGGAAACTCACCCACCCTCCTCATTTCTCGTGAGGATTCCAGAATGCAGGAACTTGTTTCGAGATTCCTCCCTTTGGGCCTTGAACCATATGGGACAACTTGAGGCAGAAGAAGACGAACTTTTTTCAACATCTCGGAATTGCTTGGAAACTCACCCACCCTCCTCATTTCTCGTGAGGATTCCCGAATGCATGAACTTGTTTCGAGATTCCTCCGTTTGGGCCCTGAACCATCTGCGACAACATGAGCAGAAGAAGACAAACTTTTTTCAACGTCTCGCAATTGCGTGGAAACTCACCCACCCTCCTCATTTCTCGTGAGGATTCCAGAATGCATGAACCTGTTTCGAGATTCCTTCGTTTGGGCCCTGAACCTTCTGGGACAACTTGAGCAGAAGAACACGAACTTTTTTCAACGTCTCGGAATTGCGTGGAAACTCATCCACCCTCCTCATTTCTCGTGAGGACTCCAGAATGCAGGAACTTGTTTAGAGATTCCTTCGTTTGGGCCTTGAACCATGTGGGACAATTTGAGGCACAAGAAAACGAACTTTTATCAACGTCTCGAAATTGCGTTGAAAGTCACCCACCCTCCTCATTTCTCGTGAGGATTCCAGAATGCTTGAACCTGTTTCGAGATTCCTTCGTTTGGGCCCTGAACCTTCGGGGACAACTTGAGCAGAAGAACACGAACTTTTTTCAACGTCTCGGAATTGCTTGGAAACTCACCAACCCTCCTCATTTCTCGTGAGGATTCCAGAATGCATGAACTTGTTTCGAGATTCCTCCGTTTGGACCCTCAACGATTTGGGACAACTTGAGGCAGAAGAAGGCGAACTTTTTTCAACGTCTCGGAATTGCTTGGAAACTCACCCACCCTCCTCATCTCTCGTGAGGATTCCAGAACGCATTAACCTGTTTCGACATTCCACCGTTTGGGCCCTGAACCATCAGGGACAACTTGAGGAAGAAGAACACGAGCTTTTTTAAACGTCTCGGAATTGCGTGGAAACTCACCCACCCTCCTCATTTCTCGTGAGGATTCCCGAATGCATGAACTTGTTTCGAGATCCCTCCGTTTGGGCCCTGAACCATCTGGGACAACTTGAGCAGAAGAAGCCGAACTTTTTTCAACATCCTGAAACTGCGTGGAAACTCACCCACCCTCCTCATTTCTCGTGAGGATTCCAGAATGCATGAACCTGTTTCAAGATTCCTTCGTTTGGGCCCCGAACCATCTGGGACAACTTGATGCAGAAGAACACGAACTTTTTTCAACCTCTCAGAATTGCGTGGAAACTCACCCACCCTCCTCATTTCTCGTGAGGATTCCAGAATGCGTGAACTTCTTTAGAGATTCCTTCGTTTGGGCCTTGAACCATGTGGGACAATTTGAGGCACAAGAACACGAACTTTTTTCAACGTCTCGGAATTGCGTGGAAACTCACCCACCCTCCCCATTTCTGGTGAGGATTTCAGAATGCATGAACCTATTTCGAGACTCCTCCGTTTGGGCCCTGAACCATCTGGCACAACATGAGGCAGAAGAAGACGAACTTTTTTCAACGTCTCGGAATTGCGGGGAAACTCACCCACCCTCCTCACTTCTCGTGATGATTCTAGAAAGCATGAACTTTTTTCGAGATTCCTCCGTTTTGGCCCTGAACCAGCTGGGACAACTTCTGAAGACGAACTTTTTTCAACGTCTCGGAATTTCGTGGAAACTCACCCACCCTCCTCATTTCTCGTGAGGATTCCAGAATGCATGAACTTGTTTCGAGATTCCTCCGTTTGGGCCCTGAACCATCTGGGACAACTTGAGGCTGAAGAACACGAACTTTTTTCAACGCCTCGGAATTGGGTTGAAACTCACCCACCCTCCTCACTTCTCGTGATGATTCTAGAATGCATGAACTTGTTTCGAGATTCCTCCGTTTTGGACCTGAACCAGCTGGGACAACTTCTGAAGACGAACTTTTTCCAACGTCTCGCAATTGCGTTGAAACTCACCCACCCTCCTCATTTCTCGTGAGGATTCCAGAATGCATGAACTTGTTTCGAGATTCCTCCGTTTGGGCCCTGAACCATTTGGGACAACTTGAGGCAGAAGAAGACGAACTTTTTTCAACATCTTAGAATTGCGTGGAAACTCACCCACCCTCCTCATTTCTCGTGAGGATTCCAAAATGCTTGAACTTGTTTCGAGATTCCTCGGTTTGGGCCCTGAACCTTCTGGGACAGCTTGAGCAGAAGAACACGAACTTTTTTCAACGTCTCGGAACTGCGTGGAAACTCACCCACCCTCCTCATTTCTCGTGAGGATTCCAGAATGCGTGAACTTCTTTAGAGATTCCTTCGTTTGGGCCTTGAACCATGTGGGACAATTTGAGGCACAAGAACACGAACTTTTTTCAACGTCTCGGAATTGCGTGGAAACTCACCCACCCTCCCCATTTCTGGTGAGGATTCCCGAATGCATGAACCTATTTCGAGATTCCTCCGTTTGGGCCCTGAACCATCTGGCACAACTTGAGGCAGAAGAACACAAACTTTTTTCAACGTCTCGGAATTGCGGGGAAACTCACCCACCCTCCTCACTTCTCGTGATGATTCTAGAATGCATGAACTTGTTTCGAGATTCCTCCGTTTTGGCCCTGAACCAGCTGGGACAACTTCTGAAGACGAACTTTTTTCAACGTCTCTGAATTTCTTGGAAACTCACCCATCCTCCTCATTTCTCGTGAGGATTCCAGAATGCATGAACTTGTTTCGAGATTCCTCCGTTTGGGCCCTGAACCATCTGGGACAACTTGAGGCTGAAGAACACGAACTTTTTTCAACGCCTCGGAATTGCCTGGAAACTCACCCGCCCTCCTCATTTCTGGTGAGTATTCCAGAATGCATGAACTGGTTTCGAGATTCTTCCGTTTGGGCCCTGAACCATCTGGCACAACTAGAGGCAGAAGAACACGAACTTTTTTCAACGTCTCGGAATTGCTCGGAAACTCACCCACCCTCGTTATTTCTCGTAAGGATTCCAGATGCATGAACTTCTTTCGAGATTCCTCCGTTTGTGCCCTGAACCATCTGGGAAAACTTGAGGCAGAAGAACAAGAACTTTTTTCAACGTCTCCGAATTACGTCGAAACTCACCCACCCTCCTCATTTGTCGTGAGGATTCCAGAATGCATGAACTTGTTTCGAGATTCCTTCAATTGCGCACTGAACCACGTATGAAACCTAGAGAAACAAGAACACGAACTTTTTTCAACGTCTCAGAATTGCGTGGAAACACACCCACCCTCCTCATTTCTCGTGAGGATTCCAGAATGCATGAACTTGTTTAGAGATTCCTTCGTTTGGGCCTTGAACCATGTGGGACAATTTGAGGCACAAGAAAACGAACTTTTATCAACGTCTCGAAATTGCGTTGAAAGTCACCCACCCTCCTCATTTCTCGTGAGGATTCCAGAATGCATGAACCTGTTTCGAGATTCCTTCGTTTGGGCCCTGAACCTTCGGGGACAACTTGAGCAGAAGAACACGAACTTTTTTCAACGTCTCGGAATTGCTTGGAAACTCACCAACCCTCCTCATTTCTCGTGAGGATTCCAGAATGCATGAACTTGTTTCGAGATTCCTCCGTTTGGACCCTCAACCATTTGGGACAACTTGAGGCAGAAGAAGGCGAACTTTTTTCAACGTCTCGGAATTGCTTGGAAACTCACCCACCCTCCTCATCTCTCGTGAGGATTCCAGAACGCATTAACCTGTTTCGACATTCCACCGTTTGGGCCCTGAACCATCAGGGACAACTTGAGGAAGAAGAACACGAGCTTTTTTAAACGTCTCGGAATTGCGTGGAAACTCACCCACCCTCCTCATTTCTCGTGAGGATTCCCAAATGCATGAACTTGTTTCGAGATTCCTCCGTTTGGGCCCTGAACCATCTGGGACAACATGAGCAGAAGAAGACGAACTTTTTTCAACGTCTCGAAACTGTGTGGAAACTCACCCACCCTCCTCATTTCTCGTGAGGATTGCAGAATGCATGAACCTGTTTCAAGATTCCTTCGTTTGGGCCCCGAACCATCTGGGACAACTTGATGCAGAAGAACACGAACTTTTTTCAACCTCTCAGAATTGCGTGGAAACTCACCCACCCTCCTCATTTCTCGTGAGGATTCCAAAATGCTTGAACTTGTTTCGAGATTCCTCGATTTGGGCCCTGAACCTTCTGGGACAACTTGAGCAGAAGAACACGAACTTTTTTCAACGTCTCAGAATTGCGTGGAAACTCACCCACCCTCCCCATTTCTGGTGAGGATGTCATAAGGCATGAACCTATTTCGAGATTCCTCCGTTTGGGCCCTGAACCATCTGGCACAACTTGAGGCAGAAGAACACGAACTTTTTTCAACGTCTCGGAATTGCGGGGAAACTCACCCACCCTCCTCACTTCTCGTGATCATTTTAGAATGCATGAACTTTGTCGAGATTCCTCCGTTTTGGCCCTGAACCAGCTGGGACAACTTGAGCAGAAGAAGACGAACTTTTTTCAACGTCTCGAAACTGCGTGGAAACTCACCCACCCTCCTCATTTCTCGTGAGGATTCCAGAATGCATGAACTTGTTTCGAGAATCCTCCGTTTGGGCCCTGAACCATTTGGGACAACTTGAGGCAGAAGAAGACGAACTTTTTTCAACATCTTAGAATTGCGTGGAAACTCACCCACCCTCCTCATTTCTCGTGAGGATTCCAAAATGCTTGAACTTGTTTCGAGATTCCTCGGTTTGGGCCTTGAACCTTCTGGGACAACTTGAGCAGAAGAACACGAACTTTTTTCAACGTCTCGGAACTGCGTGGAAACTCACCCACCCTCCTCATTTCTCGTGAGGATTCCAGAATGCGTGAACTTCTTTAGAGATTCCTTCGTTTGGGCCTTGAACCATGTGGGACAATTTGAGGCACAAGAACATGAACTTTTTTCAACGTCTCGGAATTACGTGGAAACTCACCCACCCTCCCCATTTCTGGTGAGGATTTCAGAATGCATGAACCTATTTCGAGATTCCTCCGTTTGGGCCCTGAACCATCTGGCACAACTTGAGGCAGAAGAACACCAACTTTTTTCAACGTCTCGGAATTGCGGGGAAACTCACCCACCCTCCTCACTTCTCGTGATGATTCTAGAATGCATGAACTTGTTTCGAGATTCCTCCGTTTTGGCCCTGAACCAGCTGGGACAACTTCTGAAGACGAACTTTTTTCAACGTCTCTGAATTTCGTGGAAACTCACCCATCCTCCTCATTTCTCGTGAGGATTCCAGAATGCATGAACTTGTTTCGAGATTCCTCCGTTTGGGCCCTGAACCATCTGGGACAACTTGAGGCTGAAGAACACGAACTTTTTTCAACGCCTCGGAATTGCCTGGAAACTCACCCGCCCTCCTCATTTCTAGTGAGTATTCCAGAATGCATGAACTGGTTTCGAGATTCCTCCGTTTGGGCCCTGAACCATCTGGCACAACTTGAGGCAGAAGAACACGAACTTTTTTCAACGTCTCGGAATTGCTCGGAAACTCACCCACCCTCGTTATTTCTCGTAAGGATTCCAGAATGCATGAACTTGTTTCGAGATTCCTCCGTTTGTGCCCTGAACCATCTGGGAAAACTTGAGGCAGAAGAACACGAACTTTTTTCAACGTCTCCGAATTACGTCGAAACTCTCCCACCCTCCTCATTTGTCGTGAGGATTCCAGAATGCATGAACTTGTTTCGAGATTCCTTCAATTGCGCACTGAACCACGTATGAAACCTAGAGAAACAAGAACACGAACTTTTTTCAACGCCTCGGAATTGCGTGGAAACTCACCCACCCTCCTCATTTCTCATGAGGATTTTAGAATGCATGAACTTGTTTCGAGATACCTCCGTTTTCGTCCTGAACCATCTGGGACAACTTGATGAAGAAGTACACGAACTTTTTTCAACGTCTCGCAATTGCGTGGAAACTCACCCATCCTCCTCATTTCTCGTGAGGATTCCAAAATGCATGAACTTGTTTCGAGATTCCTCCGTTTGGGCCTTGAACCATTTGGGACAACTTGAGGCAGAAGAAGACTAACTTTTTTCAACGTCTCGAAATTGCGTTGAAAGTCACCCACAGTCCTCATTTCTCGTGAGGATTCCAGAACGCATTAACCTGTTTCGACATTCCACCGTTTGGGCCCGGAACCATCTGGGACAACTTGAGGAAGAAGAACACGAGCTTTTTTAAACGTCTCGGAATTGCGTGGAAACTCACCCACCCTCCTCATTTCTCGTGAGGATTCCCGAATGCATGAACTTGTTTCGAGATTCCTCCGTTTGGGCCCTGAACCATCTGCGACAACATCAGCAGAAGAAGACAAACTTTTTTCAACGTCTCGCAATTGCGTGGAAACTCACCCAGCCTCCTCATTTCTCGTGAGGATTCCAGAATACATGAACCTGTTTCGAGATTCCTCCCTTTGGGCCCTGAACCATATGGGACAACTTGAGGCAGAAGAAGACGAACTTTTTTCAACGTCTCGGAATTGCTTGGAAACTCACCCACCCTCCTCATTTCTCGTGAGGATTCCCGAATGCATGAACTTGTTTCGAGATTCCTCCGTTTGGGCCCTGAACCATCTGCGACAACATGAGCAGAAGAAGACAAACTTTTATCAACGTCTCGGAATTGGTTGGAAACTCACCCACCCTCCTCATTTCTCGTGAGGATTCCAGAATGCATGAACTTGTTTAGAGATTCCTTCGTTTGGGCCTTGAACCATGTGGGACAATTTGAGGCACAAGAACACGAACTTTTTTCAACGTCTCGAAATTGCGTTGAAAGTCACCCACCCTCCTCATTTCTCGTGAGGATTCCAGAATGCATGAACCTGTTTCGAGATTCCTTCGTTTGGGCCCTGAACCTTCGGGGACAACTTGAGCAGAAGAACACCAACTTTTTTCAACGTCTCGGAATTGCTTGGAAACTCACCAACCCTCCTCATTTCTCTTGAGGATTCCAGAATGCATGAACTTGTTTCGAGATTCCTCCGTTTGGGCCCTGAGCCTTCGGGGACAACTTTAGCAGAAGAACACGAACTTTTTTCAACGTCTCGAAATTGCGTGGAAACTCACCCACCCTCCTCATTTCTCGTGAGGATTCCAGAATGCATGAACTTGTATCGAGATTCCTCCCTTTGGGCCCTGAACCATATGGGACAACTTGAGGCAGAAGAAGACGAACTTTTTTCAACGTCTCGGAATTGCTTGGAAACTCACCCACCCTCCTCATTTCTCGTGAGGATTCCCGAATGCATGAACTTGTTTCGAGATTCCTCCGTTTGGGCCCTGAACCATCTGCGACAACATGAGCAGAAGAAGACAAACTTTTATCAACGTCTCGGAATTGGTTGGAAACTCACCCACCCTCCTCATTTCTCGTGAGGATTCCAGAATGCATGAACCTGTTTCGAGATTCCTTCGTTTGGGCCCTGAACCTTCGGGGACAACTTGAGCAGAAGAACATGAACTTTTTTCAACATCTCGGAATTGCGTTGAAACTCACCCACCCTCCTCATTTCTCGTGAGGATTCCAGAATGCATGAACTTGTTTAGAGATTCCTTCGTTTGGGCCATGTGGGACAATTTGAGGCACAAGAACACGAACTTTTTTCAACGTCTCGAAATTGCGTTGAAAGTCACCCACCCTCCTCATTTCTCGTGAGGATTCCAGAATGCATGAACCTGTTTCGAGATTCCTTCGTTTGGGCCCTGAACCTTCGGGGACAACTTGAGCAGAAGAACACGAACTTTTTTCAACGTCTCGGAATTGCGTGGAAACTCACCCACCCTCCTCATTTCTCGTGAGGATTCCAGAATGCATGAACTTGTTCCGAGATTCCTCCGTTTGGGCCCTGAACCTTCGGGGACAATTTGATGCAGAAGAACACGAACTTTTTTCAACATCTCAGAATTGCGTGGAAACTCACCCACCCTCCTCATTTCTCGTGAGGATTCCAAAATGCTTGAACTTGTTTCGAGATTCCTCGGTTTGGGCCCTGAACCTTCTGGGACAACTTGAGCAGAAGAACACGAACTTTTTTCAACGTCTCGGAACTGCGTGGAAACTCACCCACACTCCTCATTTCTCGTGAGGATTCCCGAATGCATGAACTTGTTCCGAGATTCCTCCGTTTGGGCCCTGAACCATCTGCGACAACATGAGCAGAAGAAGACAAACTTTTTTCAACGTCTCGCAATTGCGTGGAAACTCACCCACCCTCCTCATTTCTCGTGACGATTCCAGAATGCATGAACCTGTTTCGAGATTCCTTCGTTTGGGCCCTGAACCTTCGGGGACAACTTGAGCAGAAGAACACGAACTTTTTTCAACGTCTCGGAATTGCGTGGAAACTCACCCACCCTCCTCATTTCTCGTGAGGATTCCAGAATGCATGAACTTGTTTAGAGATTCCTTCGTTTGGGCCTTGAACCATGTGGGACAATTTGAGGCACAAGAACACGAACTTTTTTCAACATCTCAGAATTGCGTGGAAACTCACCCACCCTCCTCATTTCTCGTGAGGATTCCAAAATGCTTGAACTTGTTTTGAGATTCCTCGGTTTGGGCCCTGAACCTTCTGGGACAACTTGAGCAGAAGAACACGAACTTTTTTCAACGTCTCGGAACTGCGTGGAAACTCACCCACCCTCCTCATTTCTCGTGAGGATTCCCGAATGCATGAACTTGTTCCGAGATTCCTCCGTTTGGGCCCTGAACCATCTGCGACAACATGAGCAGAAGAAGACAAACTTTTTTCAACGTCTCGCAATTGCGTGGAAACTCACCCACCCTCCTCATTTCTCGTGACGATTCCAGAATGCATGAACCTGTTTCGAGATTCCTTCGTTTGGGCCCTGAACCTTCGGGGACAACTTGAGCAGAAGAACACGAACTTTTTTCAACATCTCGGAATTGCGTGGAAACTCACCCACCCTCCTCATTTCTCGTGAGGATTCCAGAATGCATGAACTTGTTTAGAGATTCCTTCGTTTGGGCCTTGAACCATGTGGGACAATTTGAGGCACAAGAACACGAACTTTTTTCAACGTCTCGAAATTGCGTTGAAAGTCACCCACCCTCCTCATTTCTCGTGAGGATTCCAGAATGCATGAACCTGTTTCGAGATTCCTTCGTTTGGGCCCTGAACCTTCGGGGACAACTTAAGCAGAAGAACACGAACTTTTTTCAACGTCTCGGAATTTCTTGGAAACTCACCAACCCTCCTCATTTCTCGTGAGGATTCCAGAATGCATGAACTTGTTTCGAGATTCCTCCGTTTGGGCCCTAAACCATTTGGGACAACTTGAGGCAGAAGAAGGCGAACTTTTTTCAACGTCTCGGAATTGCTTGGAAACTCACCCACCCTCCTCATCTCTCGTGAGGATTCCAGAACGCATTAACCTGTTTCGACATTCCACCGTTTGGGCCCTGAACCATCAGGGACAACTTGAGGAAGAAGAACACGAGCTTTTTTAAACGTCTCGGATTTGCGTGGAAACTCACCCACCCTCCTCATTTCTCGTGAGGATTCCCGAATGCATGAACTTGTTTCGAGATTCCTCCGTTTGGGCCCTGAACCATCTGGGACAACTTGAGCAGAAGAAGACGAACTTTTTTCAACATCTCGAAACTGCGTGGAAACTCACCCACCCTCCTCATTTCTCGTGAGGATTCCAGAATGCATGAACCTGTTTCAAGATTCCTTCGTTTGGGCCCCGAACCATCTGGGACAACTTGATGCAGAAGAACACGAACTTTTTTCAACCTCTCAGAATTGCGTGGAAACTCACCCACCCTCCTCTTTTCTCGTGAGGATTCCAAAATGCTTGAACTTGTTTCGAGATTCCTCGATTTGGGCCCTGAACCTTCTGGGACAACTTGAGCAGAAGAACACGAACTTTTTTCAACGTCTCAGAATTGCGTGGAAACTCACCCACCCTCCCCATTTCTGGTGAGGATTTCATAAGGCATGAACCTATTTCGAGATTCCTCCGTTTGGGCCCTGAACCATCTGGCACAACTTGAGGCAGAAGAACACGAACTTTTTTCAACGTCTCGGAATTGCGGGGAAACTCACCCACCCTCCTCACTTCTCGTGATCATTTTAGAATGCATGAACTTTGTCGAGATTCCTCCGTTTTGGCCCTGAACCAGCTGGGACAACTTGAGCAGAAGAAGACGAACTTTTTTCAACGTCTCGAAACTGCGTGGAAACTCACCCACCCTCCTCATTTCTCGTGAGGATTCCAGAATGCATGAACTTGTTTCGAGAATCCTCCGTTTAGGCCCTGAACCATTTGGGACAACTTGAGGCAGAAGAAGACGAACTTTTTTCAACATCTTAGAATTGCGTGGAAACTCACCCACCCTCCTCATTTCTCGTGAGGATTCCAAAATGCTTGAACTTGTTTCGAGATTCCTCGGTTTGGGCCCTAAACCTTCTGGGACAACTTGAGCAGAAGAACACGAACTTTTTTCAACGTCTCGGAACTGCGTGGAAACTCACCCACCCTCCTCATTTCTCGTGAGGATTCCAGAATGCGTGAACTTCTTTAGAGATTCCTTCGTTTGGGCCTTGAACCATGTGGGACAATTTGAGGCACAAGAACACGAACTTTTTTCAACGTCTCGGAATTGCGTGGAAACTCACCCACCCTCCCCATTTCTGGTGAGGATTTCAGAATGCATGAACCTATTTCGAGATTCCTCCGTTTGGGCCCTGAACCATCTGGCACAACTTGAGGCAGAAGAACACAAACTTTTTTCAACGTCTCGGAATTACGGGGAAACTCACCCACCCTCCTCACTTCTCGTGATGATTCTAGAATGCATGAACTTGTTTCGAGATTCCTCCGTTTTGGCCCTGAACCAGCTGGGACAACTTCTGAAGACGAACTTTTTTCAACGTCTCTGAATTTCGTGGAAACTCACCCATCCTCCTCATTTCTCGTGAGGATTCCAGAATGCATGAACTTGTTTCGAGATTCCTCCGTTTGGGCCCTGAACCATCTGGGACAACTTGAGGCTGAAGAACACGAACTTTTTCCAACGCCTCGGAATTACCTGGAAACTCACCCGCGCTCCTCATTTCTGGTGAGTATTCCAGAATGCATGAACTGGTTTCGAGATTCCTCCGTTTGGGCCCTGAACCATCTGGCACAACTTGAGGCAGAAGAACACGAACTTTTTTCAACGTCTCGGAATTGCTCGGAAACTCACCCACCCTCGTTATTTCTCGTAAGGATTCCAGAATGCATGAACTTCTTTCGAGATTCCTCCGTTTGTGCCCTGAACCATCTGGGAAAACTTGAGGCAGAAGAACACGAACTTTTTTCAACGTCTCCGAATTACGTCGAAACTCTCCCACCCTCCTCATTTGTCGTGAGGATTCCAGAATGCATGAACTTGTTTCGAGATTCCTTCAATTGCGCACTGAACCACGTATGAAACCTAGAGAAACAAGAACACGAACTTTTTTCAACGTCTCGGAATTGCGTGGAAACTCACCCACCCTCCTCATTTCTCATGAGGATTTTAGAATGCATGAACTTGTTTTGAGATTCCTCCGTTTTCGTCCTGAACCATCTGGGACAACTTGATGAAGAAGTACACGAACTTTTTTCAACGTCTCGCAATTGCGTGGAAACTCACCCATCCTCCTCATTTCTCGTGAGGATTCCAAAATGCATGAACTTGTTTCGAGATTCCTCCGTTTGGGCCTTGAACCATTTGGGACAACTTGAGGCAGAAGAAGACTAACTTTTTTCAACGTCTCGAAATTGCGTTGAAAGTCACCCACAGTCCTCATTTCTCGTGAGGATTCCAGAACGCATTAACCTGTTTCGACATTCCACCGTTTGGGCCCGGAACCATCTGGGACAACTTGAGGAAGAAGAACACGAGCTTTTTTAAACGTCTCGGAATTGCGTGGAAACTCACCCACCCTCCTCATTTCTCGTGAGGATTCCCGAATGCATGAACTTGTTTCGAGATTCCTCCGTTTGGGCCCTGAACCATCTGCGACAACATGAGCAGAAGAAGACAAACTTTTATCAACGTCTCGGAATTCGTTGGAAACTCACCCACCCTCCTCATTTCTCGTGAGGATTCCAGAATGCATGAACTTGTTTAGAGATTCCTTCGTTTGGGCCTTGAACCATGTGGGACAATTTGAGGCACAAGAACACGAACTTTTTTCAACGTCTCAAAATTGCGTTGAAAGTCACCCACCCTCCTCATTTCTCATGAGGATTCCAGAATGCATGAACCTGTTTCGAGATTCCTTCGTTTGGGCCCTGAACCTTCGGGGACAACTTGAGCAGAAGAACACCAACTTTTTTCAACGTCTCGGAATTGCTTGGAAACTCACCAACCCTCCTCATTTCTCTTGACGATTCCAGAATGCATGAACTTGTTTCGAGATTCCTCCGTTTGGGCCCTGAACCTTCGGGGACAACTTTAGCAGAAGAACACGAACTTTTTTCAACGTCTCGAAATTGCGTGGAAACTCACCCACCCTCCTCATTTCTCGTGAGGATTCCAGAATGCATGAACTTGTATCGAGATTCCTCCCTTTGGGCCCTGAACCATATGGGACAACTTGAGGCAGAAGAAGACGAACTTTTTTCAACGTCTCGGAATTGCTTGGAAACTCACCCACCCTCCTCATTTCTCGTGAGGATTCCCGAATGCATGAACTTGTTTCGAGATTCCTCCGTTTGGGCCCTGAACCCTCTGCGACAACATGAGCAGAAGAAGACAAACTTTTATCAACGTCTCGGAATTGGTTGGAAACTCACCCACCCTCCTCATTTCTCGTGAGGATTCCAGAATGCATGAACCTGTTTCGAGATTCCTTCGTTTGGGCCCTGAACCTTCGGGGACAACTTGAGCAGAAGAACATGAACTTTTTTCAACATCTCGGAATTGCGTTGAAACTCACCCACCCTCCTCATTTCTCGTGAGGATTCCAGAATGCATGAACTTGTTTAGAGATTCCTTCGTTTGGGCCATGTGGGACAATTTGAGGCACAAGAACACGAACTTTTTTCAACGTCTCGAAATTGCGTTGAAAGTCACCCACCCTCTTCATTTCTCGTGAGGATTCCAGAATGCATGAACCTGTTTCGAGATTCCTTCGTTTGGGCCCTGAACCTTCGGGGACAACTTGAGCAGAAGAACACGAACTTTTTTCAACGTCTCGGAATTGCTTGGAAACTCACCAACCCTCCTCATTTCTCGTGAGGATTCCAGAATGCATGAACTTGTTTCGAGATTCCTCCGTTTGGGCCCTCAACCATTTGGGACAACTTGAGGCAGAAGAAGGCGAACTTTTTTCAACGTCTCGGAATTGCTTGGAAACTCACCCACCCTCCTCATTTCTCGTGAGGATTCCAGAACGCATTAACCTGTTTCGACATTCCACCGTTTTGGCCCTGAACCATCTGGGACAACTTGAGGAAGAAGAACACGAGCTTTTTTAAACGTCTCGGAATTGCGTGGAAACTCACCCACCCTCCTCATTTCTCGTGAGGATTCCCAAATGCATGAACTTGTTTCGAGATTCCTCCGTTTGGGCCCTGAACCATCTGGGACAACTTGAGCAGAAGAAGACGAACTTTTTTCAACGTCTCGAAACTGTGTGGAAACTCACCCACCCTAATCATTTCTCGTGAGGATTCCAGAATGCATGAACCTGTTTCGAGATTCCTTCGTTTGGGCCCCGAACCATCTGGGACAACTTGATGCAGAAGAACACGAACTTTTTTCAACATCTCAGAATTGCGTGGAAACTCACCCACCCTCCTCATTTCTCGTGAGGATTCCAAAATGCTTGAACTTGTTTCGAGATTCCTCGGTTTGGGCCCTGAACCTTCTGGGACAACATGAGCAGAAGAACACGAACTTTTTTCAACGTCTCGGAACTGCGTGGAAACTCACCCACCCTCCTCATTTCTCGTGAGGATTCCAGAATGCGTGAACTTCTTTAGAGATTCCTTCGTTTGGGCCTTGAACCATGTGGGAAGATTTGAGGCACAAGAACACAAACTTTTTTCAACGTCTCGGAATTGCGTGGAAACTCACCCACCCTCCCCATTTCTGGTGAGGATTTCAGAATGCATGAACCTATTTCGAGATTCCTCCGTTTGGGCCCTGAACCATCTGGCACAACTTGAGGCAGAAGAACACGAACTTTTTTCAACGTCTCGGAATTGCGGGGAAACTCACCCACCCTCCTCACTTCTCGTGATGATTCTAGAATGCATGAACTTGTTTCGAGATTCCTCCGTTTTGGCCCTGAACCAGCTGGGACAACTTCAGAAGACGAACTTTTTTCAACGTCTCGCAATTGCGGGGAAACTCACCCACCCTCCTCATTTCTCGTGAGGATTCCAGAATCCATGAACTTGTTTCGAGATTCCTCCGTTTGGGCCCTGAACCATCTGGGACAACTTGAGGCTGAAGAACACAAACTTTTTTCAACGCCTCGGAATTGCGTGGAAACTCACCCGCCCTCCTCATTTCTGGTGAGTATTCCAGAATGCATGAACTGGTTTCGAGATTCCTCCGTTTGGGCCCTGAACCATCTGGCACAACTTGAGGCAGAAGAACACGAACCTTTTTCAACGTCTCGGAATTGCTCGGAAACTCACCCACCCTCGTTATTTCTCGTAAGGATTCCAGAATGCATGAACTTGTTTCGAGATTCCTCCGTTTGTGCCCTGAACCATCTGGGAAAACTTGAGGCAGAAGAACACGAACTTTTTTCAACGTCTCCGAATTACGTCGAAACTCACCCACCCTCCTCATTTGTCGTGAGGATTCCAGAATGCATGAACTTGTTTCGAGATTCCTTCATTTGCGCACTGAACCACGTATCAAACCTAGAGAAACAAGAACACGAACTTTTTTCAAACTCACCCACCCTCCTCATTTCTCATGAGCATTTTAGAATGCATGAACTTGTTTCGAGATTCCTCCGTTTTCGTCCTGAACCATCTGGGACAACTTGATGAAGAAGTACACGAACTTTTTTCAACGTCTCGCAATTGCGTGGAAACTCACCCACCCTCCTCATTTCTCGTGAGGATTCCCGAATGCATGAACTTGTTTCGAGATTCCTCCGTTTGGGCCCAGAACCATCTGGGACAACTTGAGCAGAAGAACACGAACTTTTTTCAACGCCTCGGAATTGCTTGGAAACTCACCAACCCTCCTCATTTCTCGTGAGGATTCCAGAATGCATGAACTCTTTTCGAGATTCCTCCGTTTGGGCCCTAAACCATTTGGGACAACTTGAGGCAGAAGAAGGCGAACTTTTTTCAACGTCTCGGAATTGCTTGGAAACTCACCCACCCTCCTCATTTCTCGTGAGGATTCCAGAACGCATTAACCTGTCTCGACATTCCACCGTTTGGGCCCTGAACCATCTGGGACAACTTGAGGAAGAAGAACACGAGCTTTTTTAAACGTCTCGGAATTGCGTGGAAACTCACCCACCCTCCTCATTTCTCGTGAGGATTCCTGAATTCATGAACTTGTTTCGAGATTCCTCCGTTTGGGCCCTGAACCATCTGGGACAACTTGAGCAGAAGAAGACGAACTTTTTTCAACGTCTCGAAACTGCGTGGAAACTCACCCACCCTCCTCATTTCTCGTGAGGATTCCAGAATGCATGAACCTGTTTCGAGATTCCTTCGTTTGGGCCCCGAACCATCTGGGACAACTTGATGCAGAAGAACACGGACTTTTTTCAACGTCTCGGAATTGCGTGGAAACTCCCCCACCCTCCTCATTTCTCATGAGGATTTTAGAATGCATGAACTTGTTTCAGGATTCCTCCATTTTCGTCCTGAACCATCTGGGACAACTTGATGAAGAAGTACACGAACTTTTTTCAACGTCTCGCAATTGCGTGGAAACTCACCCACCCTCCTTATTTCTCGTGAGGATTCCAGAATGCATGAACTTGTTTCGAGATTCCTCCGTTTGTGCCCTGAACCATCTGGGAAAACTTGAGGCAGAAGAACACGAACTTTTTTCAACGTCTCCGAATTACGTCGAAACTCACCCCCACCCTCCTCATTTGTCGTGAGGATTCCAGAATGCATGAACTTGTTTCGAGATTCCTTTCTTTGCGCACTGAACCACGTATGAAACCTAGAGAAACAAGAACACGAACTTTTTTCAACGTCTCGGAATTGCGTGGAAACTCACCCACCCTCCTCATTTCTCATGAGGATTTTAGAATGCATGAACTTGTTTCGAGATACCTCCGTTTTTGTCCTGAACCATCTGGGACAACTTGATGAAGAAGTACACGAACTTTTTTCAACGTCTCGCAATTGCGTGGAAACTCACCCACCCTCCTCATTTCTCGTGAGGATTCCAGAATGCATGAACTTGTTTCGAGATTCCTTCGTTTGGGCCCCGAACCATCTGGGACAACTTGATGCAGAAGAACACGAACTTTTTTCAACGTCTCGGAATTGCGTGGAAACTCACCCACCCTCCTCATTTCTCAAGAGGATTTTAGAATGCATGAACTTGTTTCGAGATTCCTCCGTTTTCGTCCTGAACCTTCTGGGACAACTTGATGAAGAAGTACACGAACTTTTTTCAACGTCTCGCAATTGCGTGGAAACTCACCCACCCTCCTCATTTCTCGTGACGATTCCAGAATGCATGAACCTGTTTCGAGATTCCTTCGTTTGGGCCCTGAACCTTCGGGGACAACTTGAGTAGAAGAACACGAACTTTTTTCAACGTCTCGGAAGTGCGAGGAAACTCACCCATCCTCCTCATTTCTCGTAAGGATTCCAGAATGCATGAACTTGTTTCGAGATTCCTCCGTTTGGGCCCTGAACCATGTGGAAGGACTAGAGGTAGAAGAAGACGAACTTTTTTCAAAGTCTCGAAATTGCGTGGAAACTCACCCACCCTCCTCATTTCTCGTGAGGATTCCAGAATGCTTGAACTTGTTTTGACATTCGTCCGTTTGGGCCCCGAACCATCTGGGACAACTTGAGGCAGAAGAACACGAACTTTTTTCAACGTCTCGGAATTGCGGGGAAACTCACCCACCCTCCTCACTTCTCGTGATGATTCTAGAATGCATGAACTTGTTTCGAGATTCCTCCGTTTTGGCCCTGAACCAGCTGGGACAACTTCTGAAGGCGAACCTTTTTCAACGTCTCGGAATTGCGTGGAAACTCACCCACCCTCGTCATTTCTCGTAAGGATTCCAGAACGCATGAACGTGTTTTGAGATTCCTCCGTTTGTGCCCTGAACCATCTGGGAAAACTTGAGGCAGAAGAACACAACCTTTTTTCAACGTCTCCGAATTACGTGGAAACTCACCCACCCTCCTCTTTTGTCGTGAGGATTCCAGAATGTATGAACTTGTTTCGAGATTCCTCCGTTTGCGCGCCGAACCATGTATGACAACTAGAGAAACATGAACACGAACTTTTTTCAACGTCTCGGAATTGCGTGGGAGCACACCCACCCTCCTCATTTCTCGTGAGGATTCCAGAATGCATGAACTTGTTTCGAGATTCCTCCGTTTTTGCCCTGAACCTTTGCGGACAACTTGAGGAAGAAGAACACGAACTTTTTTCAACGTCTCGGAATTGCGTGGAAACTCACCCGCCCTCCTCATTTTTGGTGAGGATTCCAGAATGCATGAACGTGTTTCGAGATTACTCCCTTTGGGCCCTGAACCATATGGGACAACTTGAGGCAGAAGAAGACGAACTTTTTTCAAAGTCTCGGAATTGCTTGGAAACTCACCCACCCTCCTCATTTCTCCTGAGGATTCCAGAATGCTTGAACTTGTTTCGAGATTCCTCCGTTTGGGCCCTGAACCATCTGGGACAACTTGAGGCTGAAGAACACGAACTTTTTTCAACGCCTCGGAATTGCGTGGAAACTCACCCGCCCTCCTCATTTCTGGTGAGTATTCCAGAATGCATGAACTGGTTTCGAGATTCCTCCGTTTGGGCCCTGAACCATCTGGCACAACTTGAGGCAGAAGAAGACGAACTTTTTTCAACGTCTCGGAATTGCATGGAAACTCACCCACCCTCCTCATTTCTCATGAGGATTGCAGAATGCATGAACTTGTTTCGAGATTCTTTCGTTTGGGCCTTGAACAATGTGGGACAATTTGAGGCACAAGAACACGAACTTTTTTCAACGTCTCGGAATTGCGTGGAAAGTCACCCACACTCCTCATTTCTCGTGAGGATTCCAGAATGCATGAACCTGTTTCGACATTGCTCCGTTTGGGCCCTGAATCATCTGGGACAACTTGAGGAAGAAGAACACAAACTTTTTTCAACGTCTCGGAATTGCGTGGAAACTCACCCACCCTCCTCATTTCTCGTGAGGATTCCCGAATGCATGAACTTGTTTCGAGATTCCTCCGTTTGGGCCCTAAACCATCTGGGACAACTTGAGGCAGAAGAATACAAACTTTTTTCAACGTCTCGGAATTGCGTGGAAACTCACCCACCCTCCTCATTTCTCGTGAGGATTCCAGAATGTTTGAACTTGTTTCGAGATTCCTCCGTTTTGGCCCTGAACCTTCTGGGACAACTTGAGGCAGAAGAACACGAACTTTTTTACACGTGTCGGAATTGAGTGCAAACTCACCCACCCTCCATATTTGTCGTGAGGATTCCAGAATCCATGAACTTGTTTCGAGATTCCTCCGTTTGGGCCCTGAACCATCTGGGACAACTTGAGGCAGAAGAACACAAACTTTTCTCAACGTCTCCGAATTACGTGGAAACCCACCCACCCTCCTCATTTCTCGTGAGGATTCCAGAATGCATGAACTTGCTTTGAGATTCCTCCGTTTGAGCCCTGAACCATATAGGAGAATTTGAGGCACAACAACACGAACTTTTTTCAATGTCTCGGAATTGCAATGAAAGTCACCCACACTCCTCATTTCTCGTGTGGAATCCAGAATGCATGAACTTGTTTCGAGATTCCTCCGTTTGGGCCCTGAACCACCTTATAACACTAGAGGAACAAGAACACGAACTTTTTTCATCGTCTCGGAATTGTGTGGAAACTCCCCCACCTTCCTCATTTCTCGTGAGGATTCCAAAATGCATGAACTTGTTTCGATATTCCTCAGTTTGGTGCCTTAAACCATGTGGGACAACTCCAGGCTGAAGAACACGAACTTTTTTCAACGTCTCCGAATTGCGTGGAAAGTCACCCACACTCCTCATTTCTGGTGAGGATTCCAGAATGCATGAACTTGTTTCGAGATTCCTCCGTTTGCGCACTGAACCATCTGGGACAACTTGAGGCAGAAGAACACGAACTTTTTTCAACGTCTCGCAATTGCGTTGAAAGTCACCCACACTCCTCATTTCTCGTGAGGATTCCAGAATGCATTAACCTGTTTCGACATTCCACCGTTTGGGCCCCGAACCATCTGGGACAACTTGAGGAAGAAGAACACGAACTTTTTTCAACGTCTCGGAATTGCGTGGAAAGTCACCCACCCTCCTCATTTCTCGTGAGGATTCCCGAATGCATGAACTTGTTTCGAGATTCCTCCGCTTGGGCCCTGAACCATCTGGGACAACTTGAACAGAAGAAGACGAACTTTTTTCAACGTCTCGGAATTGCGTGTAAACTCACCCACCCTCCTCATTTCTCGTGAGGATTCCAGAATGCATGAACCTGTTTCGAGATTCCTTCGTTTGGGCCCCGAACCATCTGGGACAACTTGAGGCAGAAGAACACGAACTTTTTTCAACGTCTCCGAATTACGTGGAAACTCATCCACCCTCCTCATTTGTCGTGAGGATTGCAGAATGCATGAACTCTCTTTGAGATTCCGCTGTTTGAGCCCTGAACCATGGGGGACAATTTGAGGCACAAGAATACGAACTTTTTTCAACGTCTCGGAATTGCGTGGAAAGTCACCCACACTCCTCATTTCTCGTGTGGAATCCAGAATGCATGAACTTGTTTCGAGATTCCTCCGTTTGGGCCCTGAACCACCTTGGACAACTAGAGGAACAAGAACACGAACTTTTTTCATCGTCTCGGAATTGTGTGGAAACTCACCCACCTTCCTCATTTCTCGTGAGGATTCCAAAATGCATGAACTTGTTTCGATATTCCTCAGTTTGGGCCCTGAACCATGTGGGACAACTCAAGGCTGAAGAACACGAACTTTTTTCAACGTCTCCGAATTGCGTGGAAAGTCACCCACACTCCTCATTTCTGGTGAGGATTCCAGAATGCATGAACTTGTTTCAAGATTCCTCCGTTTGCGCACTGAACCATCTGGGACAACTTGAGGCAGAAGAACACGAACTTTTTTCAACGTCTCGAAATTGCGGGCAAACTCACCCACCCTCCTCACTTCTCGTGATAATTCTAGAATGCATGAACTTGTTTCGAGATTCCTCCATTTTGGCCCTTAACCATCTAGGACAACTTCTGACACGAACTTTTTTCAACGTCTCGGAATTGCGTGGAAACTCACCCACCCTCCTCATTTCTCGTGAGGATTCCAGAATGCATGAACTTGTTTCGAGATTCCTCTGTTTGGGCCCTGAACCAACTGGGACAACTTGAGGCTGAAGAACACGAACTTTTTTCAATGCCTCAGAATTGAGTGGAAACTCACCCACGCTCGTCATTCCTCCTAAGGTTTCCAGAATGCATGAACTTGTTTCGAGATTCCTCCGTTTGGGCCCTGAACCATCTGGGAAAACTTCAGGCAGAAGAACACGAACTTTCTTCAACGTCTTCGAATTACGTGGAAACTCACCCACCCTCCTCATTTGTCGTGAGGATTCCATAACGCATGAACTTGTTTCGAGATTCCTCCGTTTGCGAACTGAACCATGTATGACAACTAGAGAAACAAGAACAGGAACATTTTTCAACGTCTCCGAATTGCGTGGAAAGTCACCCACACTCCTCATTTCTGGTGAGGATTCCAGAATGCAAGAACTTGTTTCGAGATTCCTCCGTTTGGGCCCTGAACCATCTGGGACAACTTGATGCAGAAGAAACGAACTTTTTTCAACGTCTCGGAATTGCGTGGAAACTCACTCACCCTCCTCATTTCTCGTGAGGATTCCAGAATGCATGAACTTGTTTCCAGATTCCTTCGTTTGGGCCCTGAACCATCTGGGTCAACTTGAGCAGAAGAACACGAACTTTTTTCAACGTCTCGGAATTGCGTGGAAACTCACCCACCCTCCTCATTTCTCGTGAGGATTGCAGAATGCATGAACTTGTTTCGAGATTCTTTCGTTTGGGCCTTGAACAATGTGGGACAATTTGAGGCACAAGAACACGAACTTTTTTCAACGTCTCGGAATTGCGTGGAAAGTCACCCACACTCCTCATTTCTCGTGAGGATTCCAGAATGCATGAACCTGTTTCGACATTCCTCCGTTTGGGCCCTGAATCATCTGGGACAACTTGAGGAAGAAGAACACGAACTTTTTTCAACGTCTCGGAATTGCGTGGAAACACACCCACCCTCCTCATTTCTCGTGAGGATTCCCGAATGCATGAACTTGTTTCGAGATTCCTCCGTTTGGGCCCTCAACCATCTGGGACAACTTGAGGAAGAAGAATACAAAATTTTTTCAACGTCTCGGAATTGCGTGGAAACTCACCCACCCTCCTCATTTCTCGTGAGGATTCCAGAATGCATTAACCTTTTTCGACATTCCACCGTTTGGGCCCCGAACCATCTGGGACAACTTGAGGAAGAAGAAGACGAACTTTTTTCAACGTCTCGGAATTGCGTGGAAACTCACCCACCCTCCTCATTTCTCGTGAGGATTCCCGAATGCATGAACTTGTTTCGAGATTCCTCCGTTTGGGCCCTGAACCATCTGGGACAACTTGAGGTAGAAGAAGACGGACTTTTTCCAACGTCTCCGAATTGCGTGGAAACTTACCCACCCTCCTCATTTCTCGTGAGGATTCTCGAATGCATGAACTTGTTTCGAGATTCCTCCGCTTGGGCCCTGAACCATCTGGGACAACTTGAGCAGAAGAAGACGAACTTTTTTCAACGTCTCGGAATTGCGCGAAAACTCACCTACCCTCCTCATTTCTCGTGAAGATTCCAGAATGCATGAACCTGTTTCGAGATTCCTTCGTTTGGGCCCCGAACCATCTGGGACAACTTGAGGCAGAAGAACACGAACTTTTTTCAACGTCTCCGAAATACGTGGAAACTCACCCACCCTCCTCATTTGTCGTGAGGATTCCAGAATGCATGAACTCTCTTTGAGATTCCTCTGTTTGAGCCCTGAACCATGGGGGACAATTTGAGGCACAAGAAGACGAACTTTTTTCAACGTCTCGGAATTGCGTGGAAAGTCACCCACACTCCTCATTTCTCGTGTGGAATCCAGAATGCATGAACTTGTTTCGAGATTCCTCCGTTTGGGCCCTGAACCACCTTGGACAACTAGAGGAACAAGAACACGAACTTTTTTCATCGTCTCGGAATTGTGTGGAAACTCGCCCACCTTCCTCATTTCTCGTGACGATTCCAAAATGCATGAACTTGTTTCGATATTCCTCAGTTTGGGCCCTGAACCATGTGGGACAAGTCCAGGCTGAAGAACACGAACTTTTTTCAACGTCTCCGAATTGCGTGGAAAGTCACCCACACTCCTCATTTCTGGTGAGGATTTCAGAATGCATGAACTTGTTTCGAGATTCCTCCGTTTGCGCACTGAACCATCTGGGACAACTTGAGGCAGAAGAACACGAACTTTTTTCAACGTCTCGAAATTGCGGGGAAACTCACCCACCCTCCTCACTTCTCGTGATGATTCTAGAATGCATGGACTTGTTTCAAGATTCCTCCGTTTTGGCCCTTAACCATCTGGGACAACTTCTGACACGAACTTTTTTCATCGTCTCGGAATTGCGTGCAAACTCACCCACCCTCCTCATTTCTCGTGAGGATTCCAGAATGCATGAACTTGTTTCGAGATTCTTCCGTTTGGGCCCTGAACCATCTGGGAAAACTTCAGGCAGAAGAACACGAACTTTCTTCAACGTCTTCGAATTACGTGGAAACTCACCTACCCTCCTCATTTGTCGTGAGGATTCGATAATGCATGAACTTGTTTCGATATTCCTCCGTTTGCGCACTGAACCATCTGGTACAACTTCAGGCACAAGAACACGAACTTTTTTCAACGTCTCGGAATTGCGTTGAAAGTCACCCACACTCCTCATTTCTCGTGAGGATTCCAGAATGCATTAACCTGTTTCGACATTCCACCGTTTGGGCCCTGAACCATCTGGGACAACTACAGGAACAAGAACACGAACTATTTTCAACGTCTCGGAATTGTGTGGAAACTCACCCACCCTCCTCATTTCTCGTGAGGATTCCGAAATGCATGAACTTGTTTCGAGATTCCTCAGTTTGGGCCCTGAACCATGTGGGACAACTTGAGGCTGATGAACACAAACTTTTTTCAACGTCTCGGAATTGCGTGGAAACTAACCCACCCACCTCATTTGTCGTGAGGATTCCAGAATGCATGAACTTGTTTCGAGATTCCTCCATTTGCGCACTGAACCATCTGGTACAACTTGAGGCAGAAGAACACGAACTTTTTTCAACGTCTCGGAATTGCGGGGAAACTCACCCACCCTCCTCACTTCTCGTGATGATTCTAGAATGCATGAACTTGCTTCAAGATTCCTCCGTTTTGGCCCTGAACCATCTGGGACAACTTCTGAACACGAACTTTTTTCAACGTCTCGGAATTGCGTGGAAACTCACCCACCCTCCTCATTTCTCGTGAGGATTCCAGAATGCATGAACTTGTTTCGAGATTCCTCCGTTTTGGCCCTGAACCCTCTGGGACAACTTGAGGCAGAAGAACACGAACTTTTTTCAACGTCTCGGAATTGCGTGGAAACTTACCCACCCTCCTCATTTCTCGTGAGGATTCCAGAATGCATGAACTTGTTTCGAGATTCCCACGTTTGGGCCCTGAACCATGTGGGACAACTAGAGGCAGAAGAAGACGAACTTTTTCCAACCTCTCGGAATTGCGTGGAAACTCACCCACCCTCGTCATTTCTCATAAGGATTCCAGAATAAATGAACTTGTTTCGAGATTCCTCAGTTTGGGCCCTGAACCATCTGGGAAAACTTGAGGCAGAAGAACACGAACTTTTTTCAACGTCTCCGAATTACGTGGAAACTCACCCACCCTCCTCATTTGTCGTGAGGATTCCAGAATGCATGAACTTGTTTCGAGATTCCTCAGTTTGGGGCCTGAACAATTTGGGACAACTTGAGGTTGGAGAGCAGGAAGTTTTTTCAACGTCTCGGAATTGCATGGAAAGTCACCCACACTCCTCATTTCTGGTGACGATTCCAGAATGCATGAACTTGTTTTGAGATTCCTCCGTTTGCGCCTTAAACCATCTGGGACAACTTGAGGCAGAAGAACACGAACTTTTTTCAACGTCTCGGAATTGCCTGGAAACTCACCCACCCTCCTCATTTCTCGTGAGGATTCCAGAATGCATGAACTTCTTTCGAGATTCCTCCGTTTGTGCCCTGAACCATAAATAAATAATAAGTAGACAAAAAGAATTATTTTTATTTGAAAAGAAAATAGATAACAAGCAAGGAATAAATGCATTTATAAATAATCTGTGTTTTCTTATTCAAAAAACCATAAAGGGAGGTTGAGATCAAATAAAAACATAAGGGAAAAATAGTTCAATACATTTGACGAAGAACAAAAATAAATTATCAGGGCGACAAAAGTAAGTAAACGACTAACCAAATTAGTACAGGTGGGAATCATCAAAAGTAAAATAATCCATATAACAGTAAGCAAACTAACAAAACTAAATAGAGACAAGCAAATAAAGGATACATTATTAATGAATAATGAAATATACAGTTGAGGAATGCCTATTAATAAATAAAAACAACCACTAAAAACACCATATAAATAACAGAAACAATGGGAGGATTACATGTCGGTGGACCACGAAAATAATCATCAAATATTTTAACACGTTATTAATAAATAATACAGTACCTGAAGGCATAAATAATACGTGTTTAATTTAGAAATCAAAAATAAAAGTGGAAAGATAAATATGACAAGAAATAATATGTATTGTGTTGATAACAATAATAAAACAAGACGTTAAAATTCGATCATACGCACACAGATACATAAATAAATAATAAGTAGAGAAAAATAAGTAATTTTATTTGACAAGAAAATAGATAACAAGCATGGAATAAATGCATTTATAAATAATGTGTGTTTTATTAATAAAAAAACAATAAAGGGAGGACGAGATCAAATAAAACATAAGGGAAAAATAGTTCAATACAATAGTCGAAGAACAAAAATAAATTATCAAGCCGGCAAAAGTAAGTAAACGACTAACCAAATTAGTACAGGTGGAAATCATCAAAAGTAAAATAATCCATATAACAGTAAGCAAACTAACAAAACAAAATAGAGGCAAGCAAATAAACGATACATTATTAATGAATAATGAAATATACAGTTGAGGAATGCCTATTAATAAATAAAAAAAAACCACTAAAAACACCATATAAATAACAGAAACAATTGGAGGATTACATGTCGGTGGACCACAAAAATAATCATCAAATATTTTAACACGTTATTCATAAATAATACAATACTTGAAGGCATAAATAATACATGTTTAATTTAGAAATCAAAAATAAAAGTGGAAAGATAAATATGACAAGAAATAATTTGTATTTTTTTGAAAACAATAATAAAACAAGACGTGAAAATTCGATTATACGCACAAAGATACATAAATAAATAATAAGTAGAGAAAAATAAGTAATTTTATTTGAAAAGAAAATAGATAACAAGCAGGGAATAAATGCATTTATAAATAATGTGTGTTTTCTTAGTCAAAAAATAATAAAGGGAGGACGAGATCAAATAAAACATAAGGGAGAAATAGTTCAATACATTAGACGAAGAACAAAAATAAATTATCAAGCCGGAAAAAGTAAGTAAACGACTAACCAAATTAGTACAGGTAGGAATCATCAAAAGTAAAATAATCTGTATAGCAGTAAGCAAACTAACAAAAATAAAACGAGGCAAGCAAATAAACGATACATTATTAATGAATAGCGAAATATACAGTTGAGGAATGCCTATGAATAAATAAAAACTACCATTAAAAACACCAGATAAATAACGGAAACAAGGGGAGGATTACATGTCGGTGGACCACGAAAATAATCCTCAAATATTTTAAAACTTTATTAATAAATAGTATAGTACTTGAAGGCTTAAATAATACGTGTTTAATTTAGAAATCAAAAATCAAAGTGGAAAGATAAATATGACAAGAAATAATGTGTATTTTGTTGATAACAATAATAAAACAAGACGTTAAATTTCGATTATACGCACAAAGATACATAAATAAATAATAAGTAGACAAAAATATGTATTTTATTTGAAAAGAAAATAGATAACAAGCAGGGAATAAATGCATTTATAAATAATGTGTGTTTTCTTAACCAAAAAAGAATAAAGGGAGGACGAGATCAAATAAAACATAAGGGAGCAATAGTTCAATACATTAGACGAAGAACAAAAATAAATTATCAAGGGGACAAAAGTAAGTAAACGACTGACCAAATTAGTACAGGTGGGAATCATAAAAAGTAAAATAATCCATATAACAATAAGTAAACTAACAAAACTAAATAGTGGCAAGCAAATATACGATACATTATTTATAAATAATGAAATATACAGTTGACGAATGCCTACTATTAAATAAAAACAGCCATTAAAAACATCATATAAATAACAGAAATAAGGGGAGGATTACATGTCGTTGGACCAAGAAAAAAATCATCATGTTCTGTATGAAGAACACAGAGATTGGACTTGACTAGGGTGTCAAGCCTAGAGCCTACGTACCCTCGAAGGGATCAAAGTCCACGTAGTTCGCGACAAACTTGAAGGCACGTAGCCAGGGGAGTGGGGTGTGTGCTCTGTGTGGCAGAAAGTAACAAGAGCATAAGATAGAACCTGTGCACCTGTTTAGGGTTTCCTTCTATTTATAGAGGAGCTTGGTGCCCGTATCTTCCCATTGATGGGCGATATCCATGATTGAGCCCTTGAGGGCTGATTGGCTGGTGCCATGATTGTAGGAGGATCTCCTATTCATGAGCTCCTAAATATAGGGGATCTCGGATCCTTTCCAAATATAGCGCGGATCCCTTATAGGCGCTGTTGGGCCGGGGTCTGGACTTGGGCCTATTGGGCCGGTCCGTAACACATCAAATATTTTAACACGTTATTGATAAGACTACAGTATTTGAAGGCATAAATAATACGTGTTTAATTTAGAAATAAAAAATGAAAGTGGAAAGATAAATATGACAAGAAATATTTGTATTTTGTTGATAACATTAATAAAACAAGACGTGAAAATTCGATTATACGCACAAAGCTACACAAATAAAAAATAAGTAGAGAAAAATAAGTAATTTTATTTGACAAGAAAATAGATAACAGGCATGGAATAAATGCATTTATAAATAATGTGTGTTTTCTTAATCTAAAGATAATAAAGGGAGGAGGAGATCAAATAAAACACATAAGGGAGAAATAGTTCAATACATTAGACGAAGAACAAAAATAAATTATCAAGGCGACAAAAGTAAGTAAAAGACTAACCAAATTAGTACAGGTGGAAATCATCAAAAGTAAAATAATCCATATAACAGTAAGCAAACTAACCAAACTAAATAGAGGCAAGCAAATAAACGATACATTATTGATAAATAATGAATTATACAGTTGAGGAATGCCTATTAATTAAATAAAAAACTGCCATTAAAAACACCATATAAATAACGGAAACAAGGGGAGGATTACATGTCGGTGGACCACGAAAATAATCATCAAATATTTTAACACGTTATTGATAAATAGTACAGTATTTGAAGGCATAAAAAATACCTGTTTAATTTAGAAATCAAAAATCAAAGTGGAAAGATAAATATGACAAGAAATAATTGTTATTATGTTGATAAAAGTAATAAAACAAGACATTAAAATTCGATTATACGCACAAAGCTACATAAATAAATAATAAGTAGAGAAAAATAAGTAATTTTATTTGACAAGAAAATAGATAACAAGCATGGAATAAATGCATTTATAAATAATGTGTGTTTTCTTAATCTAAAGATAATAAAGGGAGGAGGAGATCAAATAAAACATAAGGGAGAAATAGTTCAATACATTAGATGAAGAACAAAAATAAATTATCAAGGCGACAAAACTAAGTAAACGACTAACCAAATTAGTACAGGTGGAAATCATCAAAAGTAAAATAAACCATATAACAGTAAGCAAACTAACAAAACTAAATAGAGGCAAGCAAATAAACGATACATTATTGATAAATAATGAAATATACAGTTGAGGAATGCCTATTAATAAAAAAAAACTACAATTAAAAACACCATATAAATAACGGAAACAAGGGGAGGATTACATGTCGGTGGACCACGAAAATAATCATCAAATATTTTAACACGTTATTGATAAATCGTACAGTATTTGAAGGCATAAATAATACCTGTTTAATTTAGAAATCAAAAATCAAAGTGGAAAGATAAAATGACAAGAAATAATTTGTATTTTGTTGATAACAATAATAAAACAAGATGTCAAAATTCAATTATACGCACAAAGATACATAAATAAATGCTAACTATGCTAAAAGAATCTTATTTGAAATTGGAGTATATAATATTTTTCGATGAAATCCTATTTGTTCAATAAAATTCCCTCTCTTTTTTGTTTGTAGTCTTGTCATAGAGACTATATCTATTATATTACAGCCCATGGGTTCTGTCAGCGGTTATAAGGGTGGGGAATGATAAGGATTGTCAGGGTATCAACCTATTGCTTGGCATGTTATATATGTGATTCATGATACGATATTTGATTTAAAAATTGTGTTACAAATTGTGATCTGATAATTTTGTAAAGTTGACATAGAGTACTTTGTTATTTAAAATTTTCCACTTGGCACCTCACGAGCACGTATTAGCATTTGCAATGAGCAGGATTGATGGTTACAAATATTTTCCAGGTGATAGTTCTCATGTGGGTCAATCAAAGGCCTCGGAAGCTTAAATTGCTTTTGCTAATGGCAGTGCTTCCACCTTTTGGTATGTGTTGAATTATTGTATATTGTCACGTCATTAGGGCTCACTTAGCGGATTCTAGTATATTTTGAATATTCTGATAAATTCTAAAGGGAAATTTTAATTTTAAAATATAGGCCTAGTTAAATCCAAAGCTTAGCTGCGTATAAAACATTTTAACAAATGGTTTAATTAAGTTAACAAATAATAAATTATCCTTTAAAATGGAGGATGTTACAACGTCCGTCTGTTGCTGCTGGAAGGAATATGTCAAAGATGTCGCCACCTCACCCTTGCTTTTTCTCAATTTCAGCCAAAGGTACCTCGCATTCTCTTATTCTTTTGGGACTTGTTAACAAAGCCACTGCTATTCCCTTTAATAATTATTAATCCTCATTCTCTTTCATTCCTCAATAAGTCGGATTACATTTATTGAATCCCTTGCATTGAGAGAATCTCAGAAATTAGATTTCCTCATCAACAACGCCGTTGAGAAAAACCTCATTGGCACTCAGAGTCTTACCGATTACAACGTCGACCATATGAAGTTAGAGAGGTGAATAAGAAGCTTACCTCAAGAATTTAGGTAGTAAACCACAAGATTTTTAGTCGTCTTCTTCCTCTTCCTTTAACCGTTTCCTTCTTCGTTTCTGGCTCCTCTTTTCGGTGTGGATGGAGATATTCACCTACTTAGTGAATGAAATGAGGAATTAATAAAGACATAATTAGGTGATCAAAGTTGGTTATTACATGGAGATAACCTAGGACATTAACTTCCCAATTATTACCAATATACCATTAGTCCCAAAAGAATAAGAGAATGCAGGGTACCTTTGGCCGAAATTGAGAAAAAGCAAGGGTGAGGTGGTGGCATCTTTGACATATTCCTTCCAGCAGCAACAGACGGACATTACCCATGAGCTAACGTCATTGTGCTGATTTAACATTTTAAAAAGTTTGTTAGCATTTAAGGTCCAGATAAGAGTTTATTGTGTTAGGTGCTCCTAAACCAATAGTTTTATGGTAAATTTGCTCCCTAACCCTAAAATAAAATAACAATAATAGAAATAGCAAAGGTTATTATACTTTGTTCCCAGCTCCTAAAGCCCAATTATTACTACTCCTAAATAAGGGAGATAGTTAGAGAATTTACTTTAATTTAAATGTGAGACCTTAATATGCTTTTTTTTTTAATTTATAATTTTTCTCAGACTACTACACTATTTAAGAGGATTACCATCAAGGAACAGATCTAATACAAATGATTAAAGGATGTTTTAGGAAAATTGACAAATTCTTTACCAATTATTAATTTTCTTAACATTTGTAAAATGATTTTCTACTTCTTATATTAAGCTTATGTTGATGGTACTGTCACTGAAGTTTCTGTTACACCCCTATCGGCCTTGCCCTTTCGGGTGGCGGGTTAGAGGAATTCACTTACTTAGTTACCTTCCCTTCGTTATTTGGTCCATTTAACTTATATCAGAGTGAGCGCAATAGAGCATTTAACCGGTTTGGACTATCTACTGTACTGGTAAAGGTAAAATAAACAGAAAAAATAAAAGTCCCCGAAGGGTTAAGGGTACAGTCATCCAGAATAAATACCAAAACAAAACATACCGACATCTCAAATATATGTACAAATATGATAGGGCATTCCCTATTCTTCAGTCTGTACCGATAAGCACTTATCATTCCGAGGAGGGCTCTTCACATCGGGCATGTCTCCTTGTGACAACAAAATAGCCTGGGGTCCAATAACGGCCCCCAGAGTAATCGTCAATACTCAAATACTAAATGTGTAGGGAGTATGTAAGCTACCATGCTAATCAGAAATCATAAGAGCATGCCAAATACATACCAGATATGCATCCAGATCATACCACAGCAAAGCACATATCACAATTCAAGAACCCATACAGCTGCCCTACTAAGACAAGCCTCGGACTCACTGAACTCACAACCCGTAGAGCCGCCCTTTTTAGGCTAGCCCTGGATTGATAACTCAACCCATACAGCCCCCAACCAAGGCCGGCCTCGGACTAAACATCCTTAGCGCTAGAAATCATACAACATTGTATGCATATTTGGCACAACATATACAAAGAAAACACACATGGCGAAACACAAACATACAGCAAAACACATAGAGATATCTGAGTAAAACGGTTACTACCTGGTGTGGAAAATATTGTCCTTAATATTTTATTGAGCCCGTTGACTTCCCAAGGGTTCCCTTGACCTATAAATCATTAAAATACACTTATTCAACATTTACAAAATTGCTATGACGTTTTTTACCCAAAAACTGAGCCCAAGCTAGTTTTTCTAGAAATCCAGTGTTTCTGATCCAACTTGTAGGATTTTTAATAAATTATACAAAAATCATTTTTGTATGCTTCTAGAACCATATTAACCATTGAAATGTATATTTTCCATGAAAAATACTCCCAGACCCTGAACATACTTTTATTTTAGCGTGGTGCTCACTTTTCATACCTGGGTCAGATTTCGCCCTGTTACACACAGAGCTAACTTAGAAAATTTGTATCTCTCAATCGGTACATCAAAAATATATTGAATTACATATCAAAATGATGCCTCAGATGTCTACTTTTCACCTGTAAAGTTTCAGCTCAAACCAACGTATGTACTATTTTAAAAACATTTTTGAAGGTTTGCTGCCCGGAATCCAGAACACTGGCAGCAAGCTTCTTCTTTGAGTTTTCGGGGTTTTCAAGTTCGGAAACTTAAACCATAGCTTAACCCCACACAAAATCACGTTTTAAACACTTTGGAACCATCAAAAACTCCAAAATCAGACCCCAGAACCAAGCCCCAACCAGCAGCACGAAATTCCAAAGTTAAAGCTCTAAAGGTTCAAGTTGTCGGTTGTTACCTATTTCGGTGCTTTGGCTTGGAGGATGAGGTGGTTGAGAGCTTCACCTTGGCTATGGAAGCTTGCTGGTCTCCTCTCTCTTCTTCAGCTGGAGCACACCTTTTTGGAGGTAAAAATGACAAGATAAGCTTCTTTTAATACTAATCCAAAAGTAGCCATTTGGTTCCAAAGTAACTAAATAAATTCCTAGTTTGGTTGGCATCCAATTGTCATTACTTTGGCTTTATCCCATGTGCAAATTGAGAGTCTTCTAGGGAGCTTAAGTGGCGTGACTTCTACCCATAAAATCAGATTCCACTTTGCCATTTGATAGGAATTATCCATTAAGACTTCAAATTCCATTTGACTTCCTGACGGGCCGCACGCTTAATTCAATGAATTAGTCAAGCTTAGTTTTGGTCTTGAAATCAGATTTTTGCTTACCCAAAAGAGCCTTACACGTCCAAGGGGTCCCACCAAAATGATCCCCAATAATTAATTCCAATTTCCCACTTTATCGGTCAATTTCGGGTCTACCGACCCCTACGGGTCCCACCGAGTCCGAAAATGCGTCTTTTGGTACTTTTCTTTGTGTTTTCCAAATATTTTCCGCTGCCTGGGCATACTCATGTGGTACCTTCCCTCTTTCCAAGGCGGCCCCACATTTGTCTCATTTCGTCCAAAAATGATCCCCTAACTGGTCCCCATCGGTCCCCTTTTCTATCGGTTTATCGCTTGCGGGTCCCGCGTCTTGTATCTGGACCTGGGTATGGATAAAATCATCTGATTTTCTTTCCTCTCTCATGTTGGACGAAATTCAATGCCCATAGGACAAGGAATTGACCATTTTGCCCTTACTTTATTTTCTTTTAATCTCATGGTGACACGTGTCCATGTGCAATGATCACCCTATCTCTTGCTTTTTGGAACATGCCTATTTTAGTGTCTCTTTCTCTCTCTTGTCCCTGTATGGCGCATACTCACTTCCAGGGGTCAAGAATCTTTGTTTTGTCATATTTCCCGGGTCCCACTTTATCACACCGGCTTTATACCTTACCGGTATCTTGCCCTGGGCCCGCATCTTTTCAAACCTGAGCCCATTAGAGAGTTTCTATCTCTTGTCATTCTAGGGATTCTTCCTAATTCGGGCTTAGTAGTCTGCCTAATTTAGGCTTATTCTCAATTTTTTGGGTCCAAAATTTGGGATATTACAGTTTCAATATACAATCTTTCTTGGATTAAGTAACAAATCCACCTCGAAAGTACACACTCAAGAGCAATTTTGCTCTAGAAGTTTTTAAAAACGTAGCAATCTTGGGGCAAGATTGCTACGTTTTTAAACTTTTAGGACTACATTGAGTCAAAAAAAAACATCCAAGACAAAATTGCTTATGGGCGTGTACTTTTAGGGCAGTTTCTTAAAATGTTCAAAGTACTTCGCCGACATCCAAATATTACACACAACCAAAAAAAAAAACTCCATCAAGAATTTCAATCGTAAGATTATAAAATTGTGTTAGAAAAGTAGAAAAATTCACTCCCTCTTTCCATATAAATCAAGAGTCTATACTGTTACTAATGAAATATCTAAAGCATAAGGAAAGTTGAAGATATAATAGTAATGATAGAAGTAACAACTGCGAGTTGAACTAGTTTAGGTGCCTGCTTATATAAACTCCATTCAAACTGATTTTGATGGCTTATGGTTGTAACACCCCCCAAATTTCTAACCATTATAATAACATAAAATTACAATAATTTTTATGAATTAATTACTGAAATTCAAAATAACTAAAATTTTGGAAGTGTTACCGCCGCACTTGTACTGGGACAAGTGCAAGGCTGTCTTATTACATTAACTTAAATCCAAACTTAAATAAAAGTATTCTATTCAAAGCATAAAAAAAAATATTATAAAACTAGCTAGAATTGTTCATTGGTCTTCCTCACTTCTCATTGCTAGCCCCAACAGCCCAACTTTGAAACCTGTTTCACTGAAAATCTGCTCCCTCGAAGGATCGTCGCAGCCCATGAACACAAACATCAGCAAAAGCTGGTAATCCTAATAAAACACAATCAAATATAATCAAATCCAATATATGTAGTAATTGAATCAAATATCAATTTCTATATTCATAATATAGATACACGTCAGATCAAATATTATTCATTATCTTTATTAAATTCATGATAGACTCGGGAAACCCTGCCAGTCTATTTAGTTTAGTGGGAAGAGAACCATGGTAAACCCGGGAAACCCTGCCAGTTTACCCTGTGACCCGGGAAACCCTGCCAGTCACAATCAATCAAATTTGGCCATCAAGTATTTCTTCCTAGTGTGCACACCTCTTTCCAAAGTTGCTACTAGTGTCCCGGGAAACCCTGCCAGACACCACTTTGGGAAGAACGGATATCATCGGTTCACATCAAATAATATTTCGAGGGCATAAAGCTCGATTATGTTCATCACTTTGGGAGGTACCATCCCAAAACTATCCTCCCACTATTAAGTTATTTCAAATACACACAAATTAAACTCCTAAATTATTTCTATTATTTACTTATCTTTTATATATTTTTATATTATTTTAATTAAATATAGATATAGAGATATTTTAACTTAAAATCTGTTCATATCATATTTTATGATACATGAGATATCAATTATAATTAAACTCCTAAATTATTTCTATTATTTACTTATCTTTTATATATTTTTATATTATTTTAATTAAATATAGATATAGGGATATTTTAACTTAAAATCTGTTCATATCATATTTTATGATACAGGAGATATTAATTATAATTAAACTCCTAAATTATTTCTATTATTTACTTATTTTTTATATATTTTTATATTATTTTAATTAAATATAGATATAGGGATATTTTAACTTAAAATCTGTTCATATCGTATTTTATGATATAGGAGATATTAATTATAGCTTTGCAAAGGAGTACAATATATTGCAATTTATTGCACTTATAATATATTGCAGTCACAACAAGTGACACACAGGGATTTTATATGTGTATTCAATTCACGCACAAAGGCCGAGGCGATGATATTCAATGAAAAGAAAAAAAAACGCATAGGCAATATCATTCAATCAATAAATTTTTTAAAAAAAACGCACAGTATATCATGTGGTTGAAGCACACAGGTCAAGGCAAGTAATTGGGTTCAATTCATAAAGCAAAACGCACAGGGATATGCAGGGAATTGGAACACACATGCCGAGAAAAGCATTTACATATTCTATATATATATACACACGTACGGAAATCAAACAATCGGTTTCTATAACCTAGGGAGATGATTACCTATCAAAATATAAAATCAACCTAGTACTCATAGGAATTAGGATTACCTGGTCTCCGTGTTGCTAACCTCCTAGGAAATAATTTGATGAGAGTCCGGAATGAGGATTTGAGAAGAGAAGGTGGCGGAGAAGAAAACTATCGAGCGTTGCTAGATTTAGACGGCTAAACCTAAGTTTATAATTAAAATTTAGGGTTTAGCTATGGGCTGGGCTTTTTATTTATTCCCGATAAATGAATTAAAACAAATTGTAGAGTTTTATTATTATTAGATATATTTTGAGTCCGATGATGAATAAAAAAATTGAAAATATAATTTGATCTAACTACTCCTAGATTCTTGGATCTAATCTTGATTAATCTAATATTACTATTTACAAAATAATATGATTACCACAAAAACAATATAACATTATTAATTTTTATTATTTACTATATTATTATTATTATTTTAATCTACTGTTGTTGTTATTATTATTATTATTTTATTTCTATTATTAATCATTATTATTTTATTAATATTATTTTAATCTATTATTATCATTACTATTTCTATTATTATTATTATTAAAAATCCGGGGTATTACATTGCCCATCAAAGTTATAGGCACCCAAAATGGTTCTCCCAACTGGAGTCTTTGAAACATTTCAAACAAACTAGGTTAACTAAAGAAAAATCTCAGCTTGGATCCCAAATCATGAACTCACTACAAAAATAATCTAAGCCACTATACACAGCTAGTGAACGTGATGGATTATAAAAGAGTGTGTGAGAGAGACAAACATTTGCCACGCTCGACCTTGACGCTCTTGAATGGAGCGCGAGTATGCAAAAACTCAAGCACTGTGGTTGTGGGGTCAACACTTGAGAGCTCACTTCTCTCTCCATTCACTTCAAATACCAAACTTTCTCTAAAAAGACATTATTTATATTTTTAATCTAAAGGTGCACATGAGATTATGAGAAGAATTAATGGTGAAAAGAAAAGGAGAGAAACCCAATCATATGTGATTCACATTGCTTTTAAGAGAACCTTGGAAGGAATGCTACAGTTTGCCGATTAATGGTGAAAAAGGACATGGTGGCAAACATGGTAGCATGTGGCAGGGTTGCTCGAGATCACCAAGACAGGGTTGTTAGTGGTTTAATCTATGTATATAAAAATAATTTTGCAAGTAATAAATTTACAACAAAGAACTCATTAATTATAAAATAAACAAATAACATGTCTCATGAAAGATAGATTTATGAAATTTAAATTCTTGCTTTTAATTATATAATAAGTTTTTAAAAGAAAGATAGTTTCCGTATAATTCTAAGTAAAACCAAAACAATTATTTATAAAAAATAAAAAATTATAGATAAATATGATATAGTTATTTAAGGTCTATAATTTTTTTTTTTGACAATGTACATATGAAGTGCAGTTCTTTAAGGGTTTGTTTGGCATGGGGATTTAGAGGGGATGAGAGACTTTTATGTGTTGGATTTAATAAAATTAAAGAAGTGTGGTTACAAAATTTTAATAGAGAGAAGATTTAAGATAAAAGAATAAGAAAAATTAATTAAAACTTTTATCCCAACTTCTCTCTTGTTTTTCTTAAATCCAACTCAAATATTATTATTTTTTTCCTTCTGCTCACTTTCTCTCCTCTCCCCCTCATACCAAACAAGTCCTAAAGATAAGATAAACTAGTAAAATCCAGTTGTGCAAACTTTATGCTAAAAAAGTTGTATAAAACATGGCACTATAATTTTGATAGACAATGAAAGGACCAAAATAAATAAAAAAATGTTTTTTTTTAATTTCTTTTTAAATAAAAGTGATAAAGTGTGATAATTTTCATTTAAATTTATGATTTTTTGGTTAAGATTTTTTTTTCCTGAAAGAAAAATTAATATTCACTTTACCACTTAAAAAAATTTATCATAACAATAGTATTCACTCTCTAACAAAAGAAAATAAAATTAGCTAAGAAGGGGGATAGTCACTTTCTTTATATTAGTATGGAAAAATATTCATTGCATTTCAATACTATTGATTCGATTTGGACAGGCTTGGGTTACTGTAGGATAAGTCTTGTACCATTCATCCTTTATGATATTGTTAAAGGATGGAGGCAATGTACTAAAGTACTTATCACTCATATTCTGGAAAAATATTCATTGCATTTCAATACAAAATGGGCATGTAATGATTGCATTGAAGAATATGACCCCCAGATTTTTTCATCTGCAGGATTTTACTAAAGCAGATTCCTTTACTTTATGAAAGTTGATGCCAGTCTGCGTATTGGAGACAACTTTCTGTCATGTCGAACTTTAATCTGTGTCGGCCATGTACTCATCGTTGAACATCCCGTCGTCACCATAATTTTCTAGTTTTGGATCCACTACTCCTGCTTGAATTGCACAAAGACGTTGGGTTACTGTAGGATAAGTCTTGTACCTCCTCTTCTTCGGTCTCCCGTGCCTACTTATGTGTATAGAGGTAGGGCTTAAGCTCAAATAAGCTAGAAGCCAAAGAAAATTTGGAAGAGAGGGAATATCAGAGTTCTCTGTGAAATCCTTTTCTATTGATTTCTGAGGTTCAATTGTTTTCTTTTAATTTCTTTTTAAATAAAAGTGATAAAGTGTGATAAATTTCATTAATTTATGATTTTTTGGTTAAGATTTTTTTTTTCTGAAAGAAAAATTAATATTCACTTTACCACTTAAAAAAATTTATCATAACGATAGTATTCACCCTCCAAAAAAAAAAAACAAAAGCTAGGAAGGGGGATAGTCACTTTCTTTATATTAGTATGGAAAAGTATTCATTGCATTTCAATACTATTAATTCCGGATATCAACATGAGTTCATTTAAAATTGTTTTACTAGATCAAACGGTAATAATGAGTTCATCCAAATTTGTTGCATTCATTGTTAAGAAAAATTCTGTTGCATCTCAATTTTGTAACCGTTACTTCTAAAGTACCGAGAAGATGGACGGTAAAAATGTAGAGGCCAGTGAAAAAACAAAATAAGGAAAGGACACCAGAAATAGAACGATAAGATTCAAGGAGATTTTGCCACCGTCATTAGATTTAGATGAAAGCCTGAAACTTATTGCTCGCTCTCCGCAAACCCTACCGTTCAGTCCCATCTTTCGGCCGCTCACCTCATAAGTGTCCTCGAGCTTGACGCTCCTCTGTTTTAAATCGAAATCCTCTTATTCTTTGGTTATCAATCTCAGCTCAGTGCCTGCCTCAAATCTCAATCACGCAAGCCGACGGCAACTCGTCCGGGATCTGATTGAGAAAGCCGAGTCGTCAACTACCCTCTCCTCAATCACGCAAGCACTTCCGTCTTCCTGCACTCGTCGCTCCTCTGTCTCCGACGCTACACCAGGTAAAGGGTTACCCTCTCCTCCTTGTCCCAATCCCTCTCGCCCTCTCTCTCAGTCACACCCTGATACAAACGCACACAGTCCCAGATTTGTATGTTCCGATCCCTGCTTCACTCAAAGTCGACGGCTTTCCAATGTAACTCCATCACTTTCGATTTTAAGAAAAATGCTTTGCAGTTCTCATTTCATAGTCGATTTTGGGAATAATACTTTCGAGTTTTCACTGAGGTGTGAAAACCTGTTCTTTTCAACTCTCGTGTTTGTAACGTATGTAAAAGGAAGATAAATATCTTATTCCTGCTTCTATTTTCTGCTTTGTTTATCATGCTACTGTCGTGTTTCTATTCCTGGTACTGGTGATTATATATTTCTTCCTTTCCTATTTCAAATGTATGTAAAAGGAAGATAAATATCTTATTCCTGGTTCTGGTGATCATATATTTATATATATGATACGGTTCTGGTTCCTTTCATATATATATATATATATATTAGTTAGGCAGTGTCAACTGGTATTTAGTTAGGAATAATGCTTTACAGAAATGGTTTGTTGGTTATTTTCAGTTAAAATAAAACTGGTTGTGATACGGTTCTGGTTCCTTTCGTATATATGTAGGCCTGTTTTGCGGTGACCTGTGCCCTGTTAGCCTAATTACAAAATTTTTAAAAATAGGCCACAGGGCTGAAAACTTGGCGCCTGTTTCCACCCCTACCTGTGTTTATTAGTTTTTACTATATAATTTTAAAATAATTGATTTCTTTTACAATATTGGAGACATTTTTATTTTAAATTCTATATCTATGGAAATTTTAAAAACTAATATTAATTATTTCATAATTTAAGGAGTCACTAGTCAATTATAATCAAATCAAATTGCCTTTTTTTCAGCCAGTGTATCGTGCCATGGCCTTAACACCGCCTTGATGAGGAATTGTTTGTGATGTTGCGTTTTTACCTAATGATTCTTGCTAATGCTCAAAGAATAGTTGTGTAGTATTGAATGTTTTGAAGAATAACTGGGATCATCTTTGATTTGACTTAAATTGACTTTGGATTGGGTTCTCCGGTGGTAAAATAGCATCTTGGAGAAGAAGTGGTTGGTTTTTGTCATGTTTATAAATCTTAATTAGTAACATCGTTATTGTACTCAATTGCCACTTTTGGGTTTAGTGAAGATATAAACAGATGCAACATGTCAGTGGCCTAGAAAAAAGAAAAAATAAAAACATAAACTCAAATAAAAATAGAGCTGTGTAGAGTTTTCTGGAATTGTTGATATTGTAGGTGGCTTGATTTTGTTGTTGTGACTGTGACGAGATTAGGATTAGGCTCTTGGCTCTGGCTTTTAGTCTATAATCTCTTGTGATAACTCTATTGACTGTTGCAATTCAATTATTCTGTGGATAAAGTGTTTGATTGCTAATTTAACTTGCTGTGTTAATAATTGCATTTGCTAATTTAACTTTCTGTGTTAATAATTGCATTTAAGTTGTTTGAAGCTTAATTTGGTTGTTCTGTGGTAGCCACTGTTTCTCTACTGGTTGGTGGGTGTTAGTTGCATTTTTGAAAGGATATTTCTTGCTGCTGTTGAGGTCCTTACTTGCTAAACTTAAGTTTGTCTCTGATTTGATTATCAGATTGCTACTGTCACTTTTTTTTTTTTGTTAAAGCTGATTTACTGCTGGAATTTTTTAAAAAGAACTGTATTGGTGCATTGTTGGTTCATAAATATTGCTTCTGTGTGAATCATCTTCTCTTGCAGAATCTGAGAAGAATTGAAGAGTTCATAGTGCTGTTGTGTGAAAATTGCCCAAGAGTTTTGTGCTTGTTTGCCTCATTTCATGTGCTGTTATGAACTCATATCGTTTTGAAGAAAATTATGTTGCTTTGGTTGAGTGGCTTGGAAAAATTCTCTAACTATTGTTGAACTGATTTAGTGTACTGATGTTGATGTTTTTATATGGTGAATGCACTGGAGTTGATGTTAGCATCAAGAACCTGCTACATGTTTCATGAAGCTGGATTTTCTTGAGCAACTTGCAATTTTGTAATATTGATAGCTATACAATTGTGAGAAATCTCATTTGAATTTTTGAAACCTTGCATTGACTCCATTGAGTATAAAAATAAGTCATCTCTTTTGTTGTTAAAACTCTTCAAGTTTGAGAAAATTCATGTTGATAGAAGCTGTTTCTGTTATGTAATTTATTAAATCCTTGATCTTGCTGATATTTCTGATTTAAGGAGCTTTGTGTTTCTGCAAAACTTTTCTGAATTTGTGAAACTTGCTGGAACAAGTTTGAGCTAACAACTAGCCATTAATGATCTGTTATTAATAGTTTGAGTTCAATACTTGCTGCCAGAATTTTTTTTACAAGGGCGTAAGAAGATTTCAATCATCCAGTTTTCACTTTCTTCCTTTTACCCTCTTGTATTGCTTGTGAAATCATATGTTGGATTGATTGTTTATAACAAGTGTTGGGGGTTAGTGGGTTACCCACTCAGTCATAAATGGTAGTTAGTTGATTTTGCTCTCTATGCCATGGTCTTCCTATTCCTTATCTCTTGCTAAATTTCAATAATGCTCTCTTAGACTTAGGTGCAGCCATTAATGTTATGCCACATTCAGTTTATGACTCATTAGGGTTCAAAAACATTGAGTCCATTATTGTAATACCCCAACTGGTTGATAGGAAAACTGGACAACCTTCTGGATCTGGTATAGGGGCATTTAAAATGGATTCTCTTGGATTGTGAGTTTGAGTATGATTCTTTACATTGCATCATGACTCTAGAGTACAACATGGACATAGTTTGATTTGGAGTGTTATGCATATGCATGGTTTCTACTCATGAGACTCTTGCAAATTTCCTCTGGACATACTTAAATCTCATCCCCATTTCTGTATGACTGTTGCTAACATTGATTCCTTATCTTTCTTGAAGGAACTTGATGTGGAGGCACTCCAAAAGGATCACTCTCCGCTTTACATTAAGGAGCCTTTAGCCATGGAATCGAAACCACCACCGACAAAGATTTGTCAAGGAGGAAGGCCTATGCTCAAGAGGTTTATGATTCTCATCCGTGATGAGATTTTTTGCTTCAAGAGCTTGAGAAGATTTCATCTACATGGTTGTCCCTTTCCTTCCTTTACTATATTGAATTGCTTGTGAAATTACTTGTTGGACTTGATTGCCTAAAATGAGTGTTGGGGGAGGGACTAAATCATTAGGAAAAGGTAGTTTTAAGGTGATGGTTTTGTGGCCTCTTTGGTTGTTCTAAGCTTGCATTGAGGTCAAATGGCTGTTGGGGGAGTTTAGCTGATTGATTTTCTAGGTGATTGTACAGGAATTTTGGATAATACCTTCGTTAGAATTATTGATTGTTGACTTTAACTTCTCACAGTGCCTTGAGAATCTGGTCTGGTTCAGAACTGAATCTTTCATGAACAATGCATGATTTATGAATTTTTCTGCACTGCACTTTGCTAATTCTGAGATACACATGCAGAACCGAACTTATCATGAATGAATGAAGCAAGTACTGTTTACATATTGATGCCAACTATGTTGTTTATCGTCTGGAAAATTTGTATCATAAGTAGAATGTTCTCATGCATTGAAAATGGTTATGTGCATGGTTTAGCCTTGTGTGAGTTAGTTTAGAATGCACAAACCTTGATGGAAGGATTTGAAACTTATTATCATTCACAAATTCAGTGTGCATAATCCACTTGATTCAATTTCCTCTAGAACTTGTCTTGCGTCTTAATCAAGGCCAGATAATTGCACAAGAGTCATGAATATGATTGAGGCATTCTATTTCTTCACCCGTTTTCCTAAACACAAGCCGTTTAAATCAATCCCTTGCTAACCCCATTGAGCCCTTCACTTTCGTTTCTTCTTTACATTTGCACTGAATCTGAATTTATACATGAGACTCGATTTCGTATTTGATAGAATTTCCTTTGAGATGAAAATAATTGGGTACTTTGATACATTTTTTGTATATTTTGGTACTTGGTTAACATTGATCATGTCACTTATTGAGTTTGATATGGCTGATTGGTTGTTCTTGGACAGAGAAAAGGAAAATATATGAGTGTATAGAAAAAAAAGAAGAAGAAAGAAAACAGAAAAAGCCAGAAAGGAAAAAAAATATATGAATCAAAAAAAGGAGAAAAAGGCAAGGAAGAGAAAGGAAAATCCATGTGTAGAAGGGAGAAAAGAAAAAAGGTAAAGAAGGCAGAACACAAATGTCTTCAGAAGAACAGAAAAAAAAAAAAAAGAAAAAGAGAAAAGGAAAAGTAGAGAACAAATTGTCCAAAGAACTCTTTCAGGTTATGAATATAATTTGAACCGATAGATTTTTGCTTAAACATTGTTGTACATAACAGCAAATGCTAAAGTTTCAGGCTTTCAGCCACGTTCATCAGCTGCGTATATTTCAGATCATGTGCCATTCTTTTTTCCATTTCCACTTGGGCCTTTTCAACATTACAACCTAAGCAAAGACCTCTTGATTCATTACTCTAGTGTATAACGAGTGGTGGAGATGGTAGACACATTACAAGCCTATGGTAGGAGTTGGACTAGTGGAGAGGAGTGAAATTACCTTAAGAGAGGGATGTGAGAAGTGCAAAACAGGACCAAGTTGTATTCTAAAGCATTACTCACTATTGGCTAGGCTAAGTACGTGGGCTATTTGATTTGCATGTGTACACTTTGCTTGTGATATTAGTTGAAGTATTATATGCTACTATGCTTGCATATTTTGATTTAAGCTTGCTACATTCTCACTGATATGTCTATTCGGTTTTGTATTGGATTTCCCTGATTGAATCTTTCTCTAGGGAGTGCAAAAGTGAAAGTGTGGGGGAATTTGATAAACCGTTGTTTTTATATGGCTAAGTGAGCATTTTTGTGGGATTTTAGGAAGAATATAGAGTATTATTTGCATAATTAGGCATGAATAAGATAAATGCATATGGTAGGAGATTTTGATTAAAATGATTATTTTAGCAGCAATTTAGTGGAATTTGGTTGTTGTTTGTATCGCAGGTGTAATTCTGAAATCAGTGTGGTTGGAAAGAAATCCAAGCAGGGAGGAAACCTGAATCAAAGGAACTCATTTCCATAATTCCATTACTAATGGAATTTGGCTTCCACCTAATTATTGAGGAGGCAAGAGGCTGCTATTAAATATGAGAGAGCAACGGAGTAACTTATACCACCTCTTGTTTGATTATGCATGTCAGAACCAAATTATCTTTATAGTTTGAGATATATTTCCATACTTGAAGATGCATCTTAACCCTTTATACTTTATAGTATGATGTATTGATTTATTTCTCCTTTCTCCTTTATTATTTGCTCTCATGCTCCCCCTTATTATTTGTTATTTTTATTTTTTCACATGAATTTATTATTGTTAATAAATATTATTTATAATGCTTAATTATCCATGTTGCTTATTAATGCCTTCTTTCAAATACTGTATAGTTTCTTTATCAATAATTTGGCATTCATTATTTTTTTTGCCTGAAGTTGTCTATTTGTTTTATTTATTATCTTGTTAATGAATTTATTTCCTTATTCTCAATGAATTATTAATTGATTAATTTACTTTTTCATGAGACTTTTTATTTATTTTATAATGAATAGTTGATCGTTTTGTTAGTTTTAAATTTAGTACTTGTAAAGTTACTTATCTTCTCAATTCTTATATGTATATTAGTCATTGGTTCCTACTGTCTTTTCTATATTTATTTATGTTTACTATAAATTTGAATAAGTTCTTATCCCATTCATTGTCTTCCTTTTATTTGATAGATTATTCCTTTCTATTTTTCTGTTTATTTATTTTGCCTTTTAAGATTTGAATTATCTCCTTCATTTGCTTGTGTCTTACTCTTATTAATTAACCAATTAGTTAAGAGTTGTGAATTATTGGAGCTGAAACTGCTACATTATGAAGTAGGGCTCCTCCCTCTTTCTGCTTTGAAATTGTTAATATTTGTGCATTTTCTTGGATCGTGAGTTTTGCCCTGCAATCTTCATATAATTTTTAATTTTCCCTCCGTTTACTGCTTGTAGTTTACACACTTTTACAGGCGGAGTTGTCTCATCCCAATGCAGAACTTAGGTTGCTAGAAGTTCTCAATTACAAGATAGGTGTGAAATACTGATAATAGTAATTATAAAAATTAATGGGAGAATCTGTGGTTATCTTATGTCTTTTGTTGCTGATGCTGTTGACTATTAGTCTATTAAACAAAAGTGCATAGTGTTCAAACATGTTCATGCCATCGTGCATTGTGTTTGTGTAGGTCTTTCTTCCCAATGAAAAGATTGAGAACATCAATGACCAACACTGGACATGGACATGGAGAAAAGAGGAGGTAAGCGTCTCTCTATGTAACTGGAAAAAATGGGCTGGTAGAGCTGAAAACTACAAACATTCCTGTTGTTACATGTTCATTGTTTTTTTTTCTTTATTTAATTAATAAATTTTTTTTAGTACTTCTAATTCTTGTCTAGCAAACTATTTATTTTATTACATCATGAGTGTTACGGATTCCAAAATAAGATGGTGCTTCATTTAACATATCTAGTTGTTCTCCTTTATTAATTTAATGTTTATTTTTTATAAATTTATCTTAGCTGTTCTCCGAACTAATTATTTTAATTAAATGTTTTCTTAGTTGTTCTCCTTTTGTTGTTTAATATATCTAGGTGTAGAAATTGTGCAATGAGGAATTGATTTGCTTCATATGGTAGTCTTGTGTTAGGATCCTCCTCTAAGCCAGAAAATAATAAAACTGAAAATAGAAATAAACAAGGAGTAGTGGAACAACTTTCAACTGATAATATAGTTATATGGAACAACACATTACATTCAGTGATGCAGCACTATTCTGCTGCACATGCAGACACCAATGGAACTAACACAGGGAGGATAGTGATTACAAAATACAATGGAATGAAGATTACAAAACACCTAGACAACAATAAACACAAATTCACATAAAACTCTTAATATAAACACTTAGGCTGCTAATCTTTTGAATGGAATGGCACTCTCCACCCTAATGGGCTTGTCTGCCCCTTTCTCTGGATCAGTTTGAGAATTTAAAGACCCCAAAAGTGGCGCACAAAGCCCTCTTCTCATAGGCTTAGACTATATCAACTCTATAGCCACCCCTAATTAGCAAATCATAGACCTGACCAACAAAAGGTGCCCCATTCCATTATCATGTATCTTCCTATGTATTGAAAAGTGGTCCTAACATTACCCTCCCCTTGAAGCTGCACCTTGTCCTCAAGGTGAGGAGACTCATAAGTTGTGTGTATAGTTCCTGTCCAAAAGTAGTCAAACTTCTATAAGCATGGAATGAAATTTGCTAGCACCCAAATATTCTCTTCAAATTCAACTGCTTCCATAATCTTGCCATACTTCATCAATACCTTAGAGAGATTTCTATTTTCTTCATTTTCTTTCTCTGTCCTTGAGAAAATTCAAAGCTTTCTGTTCTGCTTGATGTAGGCGGTTGAGTGTTGCTTGGCTGGATAAAAACCAACACTTCATCTCCTGTTTTTGCTTCAAATCCAGATGTACATGCCAACTTGATTGACTCAATTATGGAGCCCTTCTTAAACCCCTTGGCACTATCCTCAACTTCTGCATCTAAGAGTTTAGCGTCACAATAGAAATCATATAAGAAGCTGGTTGTAAAACTAGTAGGCAATACAAGAAGCTAGTTTTATATTCAGTCATAAAACCAGTAAGCCCCATCTCTTTGTTAGGTGCAAAGTTTCTATGACTCTCAAAAGATATTAGAGTGATCACCTCCAACATGACCATGCTTTAACCCACTTTTGAATATAAGTCCGTGTCCAGAGAACCAAACTATTTTTGTCTCCTTTGTATTTGTCTTAATGGCTACTGCAGTCCCTTCCTCTTCATGTCCTCTCAGCTTGCAAAACTAGAATATCGCTTTGACCAGAACAAAACATGCACATAGGATATTTATAGTAGTATTCACTTGGAGCTTGGAGCTTTTTCAATGCTTCATTGTTCTAGAATGAAAAGGCCCAATTATTTTTCTCAAACATCCATCTATAGTCTACGAAAGCTTCAACAACACAAAAAAAAGCTCTCCATGTGAACCCCAACTTATGAATGGAGAAGTGACCTGCGCACCATCCCTTAAACCCAGCACCCAATCATTACAGAGAGCAGCCTTGAACACACTGCTTCTACTTGTGTTGACATTGAAAAAGTAAGAAAACTCTAGCTTATCGTTTGCCTCTTCCACAAACAAAATCTCCACTAACTTTAATGCGTCGGTCCTGCTCAATGGAGAAAATGTTACTGGCTTGTTTGATGCTATCTTAACCTGAACAAGGAAACTAAAGGCGGGGAGACTTCTCTGTTCACTATTGCCACCAATGGAACTAACACAGGGAGGATAATGATTACAAAACACAATGGAATAATTACAAGACACCTTGACAATAGTAAACACAAATACACATAAACTTTTAACATAAACATATAGGGTGCCAATCTTTCTAGAGGAATGAGACTCTCCACGACAAAGGGCCAAGCCACAATTCAAAATTCTTGTCTGCCCCTTTCTCTAGATCAGTATGAGAATCCAAAAAGTGAATCACAAAGTCCTCCTCTCATAGGCTTAGACCATAGATACTCTATAGTCACCTTCTCTATTTCTTTCTCCTAATTAGCAAATCATAGTCCTAACCAACAAAAGGTGCCCTTTTCCATGATCATTTATCTTCCTAGGTATTGAAAAGTGGTCCTAACATCTAGTAAATGAACAATATGGTGCTTTGTTCTATTTTCACTGATGTGGAAGCTTATGTGGAGAAATAAACTCATCCTTTGTTGAAATTATAGATATACTAGACAAGGGTGGGTGAGCTGTAGTTTATTTTTCTTTCTGTTCTTATTGTTTACATAAATTTATCTGAGGATTCAAAGTGAATTTACAGGGAAAGTAGAGCGGGAGACACTGTATCACTGTTGTATTCTTTCTGGAAAGCTGGTGTGGGCTGTTCAAATTGATATCCATATACTAGACAAGGGTGGGTGAGCTGTAGTTTATTTTTCTTTGTATATTGTCCACTTTGTTTCTCCCTTTTTTCTTATTTTACACGTTAGTAGTTTAACTGAATCAGAACATGTTTATTTCCAACTGCTACATTTTTTGGGTATTCTTTCTTATATAATCCTGATTTACAGTTGAATCAAAGAACTTAATGGTGTAGGTGTAGTGGCATGCATAATGAAAATGAGAGATAAGGAGGAAGAAAAGAGAGGGTGGTAGATATAGAAGAAAGGAGGGAGAACCAGTAGAACTCGTGTTGATAATACTTTATACCTAACTAGTAAGCACTTTATATAGGTCCAAAGTATATTTTTTAAAAATGTACAGTGGCAGAGAAATATTGACAAAATATTTCAATCCTTATTTGTGCTTAAAATTATAAATTCCTAGAAAATTAATAAAATAAAACAAAACAAAATAATCATGATCTTATTTTAAATCCTATCTTCTATACTCTGAACTTACCAATAATTAATATCATTTTTATAATTGCTTAATTTGTAGTCAATATTTAATTAGTTAGATTTGTTTCTATTTGTTTATTTTTTTTTCATACTTGTTTAAAGTTAATTATCATATAAAATTTGTGGGTATATAGTAGTCATATTTAAAATACTTAAAGGGGCTATTTATTGTAATATTTATTATTTAATTATTGGTCATAATTATACATAACGAATTATAATTATACATAACGATAATTATTGATTAAATGAGTTACATTTATATTTTACTAGTGAAATGTGTTACTATTTATCATTCATCATATTTATCTATTATTTATATATTAGTGATATTTAAGATATTTAAGTGGGCTATTGTCCTATTTGTTTTTTTTATTCTTTTTTTGTAGGCTTTTCTTATCTCCTCTTTGATTGCCATGATTGCCATAAAATTTGCATTTGTAAGTTTTCTTATTTCTCTCTTCCTTCTTTCTTTTTTTATTGTTTTAGTATGATGAAAATTTTTTGTCTATTCCATTTGTTGTCTTTTATTTATTGTAATATTTATTATTTCACAATTTATAATATTTTTGGAATTATTATTCTTTCTATTAGTAATTATATTATTTTATCAAGACTCTTTTCTCATTTGTTTCTATTTTATTGTTTTATTGTCATGCTTATTTATCCTTCCTCATTTTGTATTATATTAATTGTTCTCTGTTTTTTAGTGATATTTAAGTTGTCCTATTTGTTTCTTCATTCTTTATCTCCTCTTTGATTGTCATTAAAATTTGCATGTTAGTCTTCTTATTTCTCTCTTCCTTCTCTCTCTATTTTTTTTAATTGTTTTAGCATGATGAATTTTTTGTGCATTCCATTTGTTGTCTTTTATTTATTATTTGATACTTTTTATTTTTTGTAATAATTATTATTTAACAATTTATAATATTTTTGAATTATTCTTTATTCTTTTTGTTGTTGGCTTTACTTGTTTTCTCTGCTCTTCCCATTGTATTTGAGTACTATTTCTTCCTCTTTTCCTTCTTTCACTATTATGAGCTTTTTGAACAATTCTATTCATTATCTTTTATTTATTTATTGTTATTATTTATTATTTATTATGATTTTTTTAATCTAATAATATGAATAAATTTATGTTTACCTGTAACAATAATTATTGTACTTCTACTTTAATATTTATTTTCCTTATTTTTTTTTGCATGTTGGAATAATTCTTTGGGCATCCTTATTTTTTTTCCCTTGTTTTTTTTAAAAAAATCTTTTTATCTTTTGCATGCATGGACTTAACTTTATAACTAAACGCGCTTTTAAGTGATTTTTTTAAACATGTTTGTTCTATTTAAATCATTTGACCCAAAGGAGTTGTTTTACAAAATAAATTGACTTCTATTTTTCTTTTTTTCTCGTGATTTTTCAAATAATTGCTTAATTTTTAGTTAATATTTAATTAGTTAGATTTGTTTCTATTTATTTATTTTCTTTCATATTCGTTTAAAGTTAATTATCACATAAAATTTGTGGGTATATACTTAAAGGGGCTATTTATTGTAATATTTATTATTTAATTATTGGTCATTTATGAATTATAATTATAGATAAAGATAATTATTTATTAAATGTGTTGCATTATATTTGACTAGTGAAATGTGTTACTATTTATCATTCATCATATTTATCTATTATTTATATATTAGTGATATTTAAGTTGTCCTATTTGTTTCTTCATTCTTTATCTCCTCTTTGATTGTCATTAAAATTTGCATGTTAGTCTTCTTATTTCTCTCTTCCTTCTCTCTCTATTTTTTTTTAATTGTTTTAGCATGATGAATTTTTTGTGCATTCCATTTGTTGTCTTTTATTTATTATTTGATACTTTTTATTTTTTGTAATAATTATTATTTAACAATTTATAATATTTTTGAATTATTCTTTCTATCAGTAATTATATTATTTTATCAAGACTCTTTTCTTGTTTTATTGTCATGCTTATTCATCTTTCCTCATTTTGTATTATATTAATTGTTTTCTTTTTTTTTTTTCTATAACTTTAGTTCTGAGTGGACTTTAGGGTACTTAAAATTGTTTGATATATTTGTGCTATTTATATTATTTGATTTAGATGTACTATTTGTTATGCTCTTTTTATTCTTTTTGTTGTTGGCTTTACTTGTTTTCTCTGCTCTTCCTATAGTATTTGAGTACTATTTCTTCCTCTTTTCCTTCTTTCACTATTATGAGCTTTTTGAACAATTCTATTCATTATCTTTTATTTATTTATTGTTATTATTTATTTATTATTTATTATAATTTTTTAATCGAATAATATGAATAAATTTATGTTTACCTGTAACAATAATTATTGTACTTCTACTTTCATATTTATTTTCCTTTCTTTTTTTTTTTTGCATGTCGGAATATTTCTTTGGGCATCCTTATTTTTTTTCCCTTGTTTTTTATTAATCTTTTTATCTTTTGCATGCATGGATTTAACTATATAACTAAACGAGCTTTTAAGTGATTTTTTTGTAACATGTTTTGTGCTATTTAAATCATTTGACCCAATGGAGTTGTTTTACAATATAAATAGACTTCTATTTTTCTAGTTTTTTTTTTCTCGTGATTTTCAAATAATTGCTTAATTGGTAGTGTATCTAATTAGTTAGATTTGTTTCTATTTATTTATTTTCTTTAATATTCGTTTAAAGTTAATTATCTCATAAAATTTGTGGGTATATAGTAGTCATATTTAAAATACTTAAAGGGGCTATTTATTGTAATATTTATTATTTAATTATTGGTCATATTTATGAATTATAATTATACATAACGATAATTATTTATTAAATGTGTTACATTTATATTTGACTATTTATCTATTATTTATATATTAGTGATATTTAAGATATTTAAGTTGTCCTATTTGTGTTTTTTATTCTTTATCTCCTCTTTGATTGCCATAAAATTTGCATTTGTTAGTCTTCTTACTTCTCTCTTCCTTCTCTCTCTCTTTTTATGATGAAAATTTTGTGTGCATTCCATTTGTTGTCTTTTATTTATTATTCGATACTTTTTATTTATTGTAATATTTATTATTTAACAATTTATAATATTTTTGAATTATTATTCTTTTGATCAGTAATTATATTATTTTAACAAGACTCTTTTCTAATTTGTTTCTATTTTATTGTTTTATTGTCATGCTTATTTATTGTTTTATTGTCATGCTTATTCATCCTTCCTCATTTTGTATTATATTAATTGTTCTATGTTTTCTTCTATAACTTTATTTCTGAGTGGACTTTAGGATAGTTAAAATCGCTTGATATATTTGTAACATTTATATTATTTGATTTAGATGTACTATTTTTTATGTTCTTGTTCTTTTTGTTGTTGGCTTTACTTGCTTTCTCTGCTCTTCCCATTGTATTTGAGTACTATTTTTTCCTCTTTTCCTTCTTTCAATATTATAAGCTTTTTGAATAATTCTATTCATTATCTTTATTTATTTATTGTTATTATTTATTTATTATTTATTATAATTTTTTTAAATCTAATAATATGAATAAATTTATGTTTGCATGTAACAATCATTATTTTACTTCTACTTTCATATTTATTTTGCTTACTTTTTTTTTCTTCGCATGTCGGAATATTTCTTTGGGCGTCCTTATTTTTTTCCCCTCGTTAAAATCTTTTGCATGCTTGGACTTAACTTTATAACTAAACGAGCTTTTAAGTTATTCTTTGTAACATGTTTGTGCTATTTAAATCATTTGACCCAAAGGTGTTGTTTTACAATATAAATAGACTTCTATTTTTCTTTTTCTTTTTTCTCGTGATTTTTCATATAATTGCTTAATTTGTAGTCAATATTTATTTAGTTAGATTTGTTTCTTTCATATTCGTTTAAAGTTAATTATCACATAAAATTTGTGGGTATATAGTAGTCATATTTAAAATACTTAAAGGGGCTATTTATTGTAATATTTATTATTTAATTATTGGTCATATTTATGAATTATAATTATACATAACGATAATTATTTATTAAACGTGTTACATTTTATATTTGATTAGTGAAATGTGTTACTATTTATCATTCATCATATTTATCTATTATTTATATATTAGTGATATTTAAGATATTTAAGTTGTCCTATTTGTTTTTTCATTCTTTATCTCCTCTTTGATTGCCATAAAATTGCATTTGTTAGTCTTCTTATTTCACTCTTCCTTCTCTCTCTTTTTATTGTTTTAGCATGATGAAAATTTTGTGCATTCCATTTGCTGTCTTTTATTTATTATTTGATACTTTTTATTTATTGTAATATTTATTATTTAACAATTTATAATATTTTTGAATTATTATTCATCAGTAATCATATTAATTTATCAAGACTCTTTTCTCATTTGTTTCTATTTTATTGTCATGTCTTTCCTCATTTTGTATTATATTAATTATTCTTTGTTTTTTTCTATAACTTTATTTCTGAGTGGACTTTAGGGTACTTATAATTGCTTGATATATTTGTGGTATTTATATTTTTTGATTTAGATGTACTATTTGTTATGTTCTTCTTATTCTTTTTGTTGTTGGCTTTACTTGTTTTCTCTGCTCTTCCCATTGTATTTGAGTACTATTTCTTCCTCTTTTCCTTCTTTCACTATTATGAGCTTTTTGAACAATTCTATTCATTATCTTTTATTTATTTATTTTTATTATTTATTATTATTTTTTAAATCTAATAATATGAATAAATTTATGTTTACATGTAACAATCTACATGCACACACACACATATATCTATATATGTGTGTGTGTGTGTGTGTGAATATATATATGGACATCTATGTATGTGTGTGTACATGTTTGTTACACTCGTGTGTGGACAGTGGTCAGTGGACATATATATATGTCATGGATTTTGTTGAAAACAATAATAAAACAAGACGTCAAAATTAGATTTTACTCACAAAGATACATAAATAAATAATAAGTAGACAAAAATAAGTATTTTTATTTGAAACGAAAATAGATACCAAGCAGGGAATAAATGCATTTATAAATAATGTGTGTTTTCTTAATCATAAAATAATAAAGGGAGGACGAGATCAAATAAAACAAAAGGGGGAAATAGTTCAATACTTTAGACGAAGAACGAAAATAAATTATCAAGGCGACAAAGGTAAGTAAACGACTAAACAAATTAGTACAGGTTGGAATCATCAAAAGTAAAATAATCCATATAACAGTAAGCAAACTAACAAAACGAACTAGATGCAAGCAAATAAACGATACATTATTAATAAATAATGAAACAAACAGTTGAGGAATGCCTATTAAGAAATAAAAACTACCATTAAAAACACCATATAAGTAACAGAAACAAGGGGAGGATTACATGTCGGTGGACCACGAAAATAATCATCAAATATTTTAACACGTTATTGATAAATATTTGAAAGCATATAAAAAGTAGAAAGATAAATATGACAAAAAAATAATTTGTATTTTGTTGATAACAATAATAAAACAAGACGTAAATTCGATTATACCCACAAAGATACATAAAAAAATAATAAGTAGAAAAAAATAAGTATTTTTATTCGGAAAGAAAATAGATAGCAAGCAGGTAATAAATGCATTTATAAATAATGTGTGTTTTCTTAATCAAAAAATAATAAAGGGAGGACAAGACCAAATAAAACATAAGGGAGAAATAGTTCAATACTTTAGACGAAGAACGAAAATAAAATATCATGGCCACAAAAGTAAGTAAACGACTAACCAAATTAGTACAGGTGGGAATCATAAAAAGTAAAATAATCCAAATAACTGTAACCAAACTGACAAAACAAACTAGAGGAAAGCAAATAAACGATACATTACTAATAAATAATGAAACATACAGTTGAGGAATGCCTATTAATAAATAAAAACTACGATTAAAAACACCATATAGGTAACAGAAACAAGTGGAGGATTACATGTCGGTGGACCACGAAAATAATCATCAAATATTTTAACACGTTATTGATAAATAGTACAGTATTTGATGTCATAAATAGTACGTGTTTAATTTAGAAATAAAAAGTCAAAGTGGAAAGATAAATATGACAAGAAATAATTTGTATTTTATTGATAACTATAATAAAACAACACGTCAAAATTCGAATATACGCACAGAGATACATAAAAAAATAATAAGTAGACAAAAATAAGTACTTTTATTTGAAAGGAAAATAGATAACAAGCAGGGAATAAATGCATTTATAAATAATGCGTGTTTTCTTAATCAAAAAAATAAGAAAGGGAGGACGAGATCAAATAAAACATATGGGAGAAATAGTTCAATACTTTAGACGAAGAACGAAAATAAATTATCAAGGCGACAAAAGTAAGTAAATGACTAACCAAATTAGTACAGGTGGGAATCGTGAAAAGTAAAATAATCCATATAACAGTAAGCAAACTAACAAAACGAACTAGACGCAAGCAAACAAACGATACATTATTAATAAATAATAAAACAGACAGTTGAGGAATGCCTATTAATAAATAAAAACTACCATTAAAAACACCATATAAGTAACAGAAACAAGGGGAGGATTACATGTCGGTGGACCACGAAAATAATCATCAAATATTTTAACACGTTATTGATAAATAGTACAGTATTTGAAAGCATATAAAAAGTCAAAGTGGAAAGATAAATATGACAAGAAATAATTTGTATTTTGTTGATAACAATAATAAAACAAGACATAAATTCGATTATAACCACAAAGATACATAAATAAATAATAAGTAGACAAAAATAAGTATTTTTATTCGGAAAGAAAGTAGATAGCAAGCAGGGAATAAATGGATTTATAAATAATGTGTGTTTTATTAATCAAAAAATAATAAAGGGAGGACAAGATCAATTAAAACATAAGGGAGAAATAGTTCAATACTTTAGACGAAGATCAAAAATAAATTATCAAGGCGACAAAAGTTAGTAAACGACTAAACAAATTAGTACAGGTGGGAATCATCAAAAGTAAAATAATCCATAAAACAATAAGCAAGCTAACAAAACTTAATAGAAGCAAGCAAATAAACGATACATTATTAAAAAACAATGAAAGATACAGTTGAGGAATGCCTATTAATAAATAAAAACTACCATTAAAAACACCATATAAAAAACAAAAACAAGGGGAGGATTACATGTCGGTGGACCACGAAAATAATCATCAAATATTTAAACACGTTATTGATAAATAGTACAGTATTTGAAGGCATAAATAATACGTGTTTAAATTAGAAATCAAAAATCAAAGTGGAAAGATTAATTTGACAAGAAATAATTTGCGTTTTGTTGATAACAATAATAAAACAAGACGTCAAAATTCAATTTTACCCACAAAGATACATAAATAAATAATAAGTAGACAAAAAAAAGTATATTTATATGAAAAGAAAATAGATAGCAAGCAGGGAATAAATGCATTTATAAATAATGTTTGTTTTCTTAATCATAAAATAATAAAGGGAGGACGAGATCAAATAAAACATAAGGGAGAAATAGTTCAATACTTTAGACGAAGAACGAAAATAAATTATCAAGGCAACAAAAGTAAGTAAACGACTAAACAAATTAGTACAGGTTGGAATCATCAAAAGTAAAATAATCCATATAACAGTAAGCAAACTAACAAAACGAACTAGACGCAAGCAAATAAACAATACATTATTAATAAATAATGAAACAAACAGTTGAGCAATGCCTATTAATAAATAAAAACTACCATTAAAAACACCATATAAGTAACAGAAACAAGGGGAGGATTACATGTCGGTGGACCACGAAAATAATCATCAAATAATTTAACACGTTATTGATAATTAGTACAGTATTTGAAAGCATATAAAAAGTCAAATTGGAAAGATAAATATGACAAGAAATAATTTGTATTTTGTTGATAACAATAATAAAACAAGACGTAAATTCGATTATACCCACAAAGATACAGAAATAAATAATAAGTAGAAAAAAATAAGTATTTTTATTCGAAAAGAAAATAGATAGCAAGCAGGGAATAAATGCATTTATAAATAATGTGTGTTTTCTTAATCAAAAAAATAAGAAAGGGAGGACGAGATCAAATAAAACATATGGGAGAAATAGTTCAAAACTTTAGACGAAGAACGAAAATAAATTATCAAGGCGACAAAAGTAAGTAAACGACTAACCAAATTAGTACAGGTGGGAATCGTCAAAAGTAAAATAATCCATATAACACAGTAAGGAAAGTGACAAAACAAACTAGACGCAAGCAAATAAACGATACATTACTAATAAATAATGAAACATACAGTTGAGGAATGCCTATTAATAAATAAAAACTACCATTAAAAACACCATATAAGTAACATAAACAAGGGGAGGATTACATGTCGGTGGACTACGAAAATAATCATCAAATATTTTAACACGTTATTGATAAATAGTACAGTATTTGAAAGCATATAAAAAGTCAAAGTGGAAAGATAAATATGACAAGAAATAATTTGTATTTTTTTGATAACAATAATAAAACAAGACGTAAATTCGATTATACCCACAAAGGTACATAAATAAATAATAAGTAGACAAAAATAAGTATTTTTCTATGAAAAGAAAATAGATAGCAAGCAGGGAATAAATGCATTTATAAATAATGTGTGTTTTCTTAATCAGAAAATAATAAAGGGAGGACGAGATCAAATAAAACATAAGGGAGAAATAGTTCAATACGTTAGACGAAGAACAAAAATAAATTATCAAGGCGACAAAAGTTAGTAAACGACTAAACAAATTAGTACAGGTGGGAATCATCAAAAGTAAAATAATCCATAAAAAAGTAAGCAAGCTAACAAAACTTAATAGAAGAAAGCAAATAAACGATACATTATTAAAAAATAATGAAAGATACAGTTGAGGAATGCCTATTAATAAATAAAAACTACCATTAAAAACGCCATATAAAAAACAAAAACAAGGGGAGGATTACATGTCGGTGGACCACGAAAATAATAATCAAATATTTAAACACGTTATTGATAAATAGTACAGTATTTGAAGGCATAAATAATACGTGTTTAAATAAGAAACCAAAAATCAAAGTGGAAAGATTAATTGGACAAGAAATAATTTGCGTTTTGTTGATAACAATAATAAAACAAGACGTCAAAATTCAATTTTACCCACAAAGATAGCTAAATAAAAAATAAGTAGACAAAAAAAAGTACATTTATATGAAAAGAAAATAGATAGCAAGCAGGGAATAAATGCATTTATAAATAATGTGTGTTTTCTTAATCATAAAATAATAAAGGGAGGACGAGATCAAATGAAACATAAGGAGGAAATAGTTCAATACTTTTGACGAAGAACGAAAATAAATTATCAAGGCGACAAAAGTAAGTAAGCGACTAAACAAATTAGTGCAGGTTGGAATCATCAAAAGTAAAATAATCCATATAACAGTAAGCAAACTAACAAAACTTAATAGAAGCAAGCAAAGAAACGATACATTATTAAAAAATAATGAAAGATTCAGTTGAGGAATGCCTATTAATAAATAAAAACTACCATTAAAAACACCATATAAAAAACAAAAACAAGGGGAGGATTACATGTCGGTGGACCTCGAAAATAATCATAAAATATTTAAACACGTTTTTGATAAATAGTACAGTATTTGAAGGCATAAATAATACGTGTTTAAATTAGAAATCAAAAATCAAAGCGGTAAGATAAATACGACATGAAATAATTTGTGTTTTGTTCATAACAATAATAAAACAAGACGTCAAAATTCGATTATACCCACAAAGATACATAAATAAATAATAAGTAGACAAAAATAAGTATTTTTATTTGAAACGAAAATAGATAACAAGCTGGGAATAAATGCATTTATAAATAATGTGTGTTTTCTTAATCATAAAATAATAAAGGGAGGACGAGATCAAATGAAACATAAGGGGGAAATAGTTCAATACTTTAGACGAAGAACGAAAACAAATTATCAAGGCGACAAAAGTAAGTAAGCGACTAAACAAATTAGTGCAGGTTGGAATCATCAAAAGTAAAATAATCCATATAACAGTAAGCAAACTAACAAATCGAACTAGACGCAAGCAAATAAACGATACATTATTAATAAATAATGAAACAAACAGTTGAGGAATGCCTATTAATAAATAAAAACTACCATTAAAAACAATATATAAATAACAGAAACAAGGGGAGGATTACATGTCGGTGGACCACAAAAATAATCATCAAATATTTTAACACGTTATTGATAAATAGTACAGTATTTAAAAGCATATAAAAAGTCAAAGTGGAAAGATAAAAATGACAAGAAATAATTTGTATTTTGTTGATAACAATAATAAAACAAGACGTAAATTCGATTATACCCACAAAGATACATCAATAAATAATAAGTAGACAAAAATAAGTATTTTTATATGAAAAGAAAATAGATAGCAAGCAGGGAATAAATGCATTTATAAATAATGTGTGTTTTCTTAATCATAAAATAATAAAGGGAGGACGAGATCAAATGAAACATAAGGGGGAAATAGTTCAATACTTTAGACGAAGAACGAAAATAAATTATCAAGGCGACAAAAGTAAGTAAGCGTCTAAACAAATTAGTACAGGTTGGAATCATCAAAAGTAAAATAATCCATATAACAGTAAGCAAACCAACAAATCGAACTAGACGCAAGCAAATAAACGATACATCATTAATAAATAATGAAACAAACAGTTGAGGAATGCCTATTAATAAATAAAAACTACCATTAAAAACACCATATAAGTAACAGAAACAAGGGGTGGATTACATGTCGGTGGACCACAAAAATAATCATCAAATATTTAAACACGTTATTGATAAATAGTACAGTATTTAAAAGCATATAAAAAGTCAAAGTGGAAAGATAAAAATGACAAGAAATAATTTGTATTTTGTTGATAACAATAATAAAACAAGACGTAAATTCGATTATACCCACAAAGATACATAAATAAATAATAAGTAGACATTAATAAGTATTTTTATTTGAAACAAAAATAGATAGCAAGCAGGGAATAAATGCATTTATAAATAATGTGTGTTTTCTTAATCAGAAAATAATAAAGGGAGGACGAGATCAAATAAAACATAAGGGAGAAATAGTTCAATACTTTAGACGAAGAACGAAAATAAATTATCAAGGCGACAAAAGTAAGTAAACGACTAACCAAATTTGTAGAGGTTGGAATCATCAAAAGTAAAATAATCCATATAACAGTAAGCAACATAACAAAACGAACTAGACGCAAGCAAATAAACGATACATTATTAATAAATAATGAAACATACAGTTGAGGAATGCCTATTAATAAATAAGAACTACCATTAAAAACACCATATAAGTAACATAAACAAGGGGAGGATTACATGTCGGTGGACCACGAAAATAATCATCAAATATTTTAACACGTTATTGAAAAATAGTACAGTATTTGATGGCATTAATAGTACGTGTTTAATTTAGAAATTAAAAGTCAAAGTGGAAAGATAAATATGACAAGAAATAATTTGTATTTTGTTGATAACAATGATAAAACAAGACGTCAAAATTCAATTCTACGCACAAAGATACATAAATAAATAATAAGTAGACAAAAATACGTATTTTTATTTGAAAAGAAAATAGATAGCAAGCAGGGAATAAATGCATTTATAAATAATGTGTGTTTTCTTAATCACAAAATAAAAAAGGGAGGACGAGATCAAATAAAACATAAGGAAGAAATAGATCAATACATTAGACGAAGAACGAAAATAAATTATCAAGGCGACAAAAGTAAGTAAACGACTAACCAAATTAGTACAGGTGGGTATCATCAAAAGTAAAATAATCCATATAACAGTAAGCAAACTGACAAAACGAACTAGACGCAAACAAATAAACGATACATTATTAATAAATAATGAAACATACAGTTGAGGAATGCCTATTGATAAATAATAACTACCATTAAAAGCACCATATAAATAAGAGAAAAAAGGGGAGGATAACATGTCGGTGGACTACGAAAATAATCATCAAATATTTAAACACGTTTTTGATAAATAGTACAGCATTTGAAGGCATAAATAATACGTGTTTAAATTAGAAATCAAAAATCAAAGTGGAAAGATAAATACGACAAGAAATAATTCGTGTTTTGTTCATAACAATAATAAAACAAGACGTCAAAATTCGATTATACCCACAGAGATACATAAATAAATAATAAGTAGACAAAAATAAGTATTTTTATATGAAAAGAAAAAAGATAGCAAGCAGGGAATAAATGCATTTATAAATAATGTGTGTATTCTTAATCAGAAAATAATAAAGGGAGGACGAGATCAAATAAAACATAAGGGAGAAATAGTTCCATACCTTAGACGAAGAACGAAAATAAATTACCAAGGCGACAAAAGTAAGTAAACGACTAACCAAATTAGTACAGGTGGGAATCATCAAAAGTAAAATAATCCATATAACAGAAAGCAAAATAACAAAACGAACTAGACGCAAGCAAATAAATGATACATTTTTAATAAATAATGAAGCATACAGTTGAGGAATGCCTATTAATAAATAAAAACTACCATTAAAAACGCCATATAAGTAACAGAAACAAGGGGAGGATTACATGTCGGTGGACCACGAAAATAATCATCAAATATTTTAACACGTTATTGAAAAATAGTACAGTATTTGATGCCATAAATAGTACGTGTTTAATTTAGAAATAAAAAGTCAAAGTGGAAAGATAAATATGACAAGAAATAATTTGTATTTTGTTGATAACAATAATGAAACAAGACGTCAAAATTCGATTCTACGCACAAAGATACATATATAAATAATCAGTAGACAAAAATAGGTATTTTTATTTGAAAAGTAAATAGATAGCAAGCAGGGAATAAATGCATTTATAAATAATTTGTGTTTTCTTAATCACAAAATAATAAAGGGAGGACGAGATCAAATAAAACATAGGGGAGAAATAGTTCAATACGTTAGACGAAGAACCAAATTAAAATTATCAATGCGACAAAAGAAAGTAAACGACTAACTAAATTAGTACAGGTGGGAATCATCAAAAGTATACTAATCCATATAACAGTAAGCAAACTAACAAAACGAAATAGAAGCAAGCAAATAAACAAGACATTATTAATAAATAATGAAAGATAAAGTTGAGGTAGGCCTATTAATAAATAAAAACTACCATTAAAAACACCATATAAATAACAAAAACAAGGGGAGGATTACATGTCGTGGACCACGAAAATAATCATCAAATATTTTAACACGTTATTGTTAAATAGTACAGTATTTGAAGGCATAAATAATACGTGTTTAAATTAGAAATCAAAAAATCAAGGTGGAAAGATTAATTTGACAAGAAATAATTTGTATAATTTGTATTTTGTTGATAACAATAATAAAACATGACGTCAAAAGTCGATTATACCCACAAAGATACATAAATAAATAATAAGTAGAAAAAAATAAGTATTTTTATTTGAAAGGAAAATAGATAGCAAGCAGGGAATACATGAATTTATTAATAATGTATGTTTTTTTAATCACAAAATAATAAAGGGAGGACGAGATCAAATAAAACATAAGAGAGAAATAGTTCAATACTTTAGACGAAGAACGAAAATAAATTATCAAGGCGACAAAAGTAAGTAAACGACTAACCAAATTAGTACAGGTGGGAATCATCAAAAGTAAAATAATCCATATAACAGTAAGCAAACTAACAGAACGAACTAGTCGCAAGAAAATAAACGATACATTATTAATAAATAATGAAAGATACAGTTGAGGAATGCCTATTAATAAATAAAAACTACCACAAAAAACACCATATAACTAACAGAAACAAGGGGAGGATTACATGTCGGTGGACCACGAAAATAATCTTCAAATAATTTAACACGTTATTAATAAATAGTACACTATTTGAAGGCATAAATAATACGTGTTTAATTAAGAAATAAAAAGTCAAAGTGGAAAGATAAATATGACAAGAAATAATTTGTATTTTGTTGATAACAATAATAAAACAAGACGTCAAAATTCGATTATACCCACAAAGATACATATATAAATAATCAGTAGACAAAAATAAGTATTTTTATTTGAAAAGAAAATAGATAGCAAGCAGGGAATAAATGCATTTATAAATCATGTGTGTTTTCTTAATCAGAAAATAATAAAGGGAGGACGAGATCAAATAAAACATAAGGGAGAAATAGTTCAATACTTTAGACGAAGAACGAAAATAAATTATCAAGGCGACAAAAGTAAGTAAACGACTAACCAAATTTGTACAGGTTGGAATCATCAAAAGTAAAATAATCCATATAACAGTAAGCAACATAACAAAACGAACTAGACGCAAGCAAATAAACGATACATTATTAATAAATAATGAAACATACAGTTGAGGAACGCCTATTAATAAATAAAAACTACCATTAAAAACACCATATAAGTAACAGAAACAAGGGGAGGATTACATGTCGGTGGACCACTAAAATAATCATCAAATATTTTAACACGTTATTGATAAATAGTACAGTATTTGAAGGCATAAATAATACGTGTTTAATTTAGAAATAAGAAGTCAAAGTGGAAAGATAAATATGACAAGAAATAATTTGTATTTTGTTGATAACAATAATAAAACAAGACGTCAAAATTCGATTATACGCACAGAGATACATAAATAAATAATAAGTAGACAAAAATAAGTATTTTTATTTGAAACGAAAATAGATAACAAGCAGGGAATAAATGCATTTATAAATAATATGTGTTTTCTTAATAAAAAAATAATAAAGGAAGGACGAGATCAAATAAAACATAAGGGAGAAATAGTTCAATATGTTAGACGAAGAACCAAATTAAATTATCAAGGCGGCAAAATTAAGTAAACGACTAACGAAATTAGTACAGGTGGCAATCATCAAAAGTAAAATAATCCATATAACAGTAAGCAAACTAACAAAACTAAATAGAAGCAAGCAAATAAATGAGACAATATTAATAAATAATGAAAGATACAGTTGAGGAATGCCTATTAATAAATAAAAACTACCATTAAAAACACCATATAAATAACAGAAACAAGGGGAGGATTACATGTCGGTGGACCACGAAAATAATCATCAAATATTTTAACACGTTAATAAATAATGAAAGATACAGTTGAGGAATGCCTATTAATAAATAAAAACTACCATTAAAAACACCATATAACTAACAAAAACAAGGGGAGGATTACATGTCGGTGGACCACTAAAATAATCATCAAATATTTTAACACGTTATTGATAAATAGTACAGTATTTGAAGGCATAAATAATACGTGTTTAATTTAGAAATAAGAAGTCAAAGTGGAAAGATAAATATGACAAGAAATAATTTGTATTTTGTTGATAACAATCATAAAACAAGACGTCAAAATTCGATTATACCCACAAAGATACATAAATAAACAATAAGTAGACAAAAATAAGTATTTTTATTTGAAACGAAAATAGATAACAAGCAGGGAATAAATGCATTTATAAATAATGTGTGTTTTCTTAATCAAAAAATAATAAAGGGAGGACGAGATCAAATAAAACATAAGGGAGAAATAGTTCAACACTTTAGACGAAGAACGAAAATAAATTATCAAGGCGACAAAAGTAAGTAAACGACTAACCAAATTAGTACAGGTGGGAATCATCAAAAGTAAAATAATCCATATAACAGTAAGCAACATAACAAAACGAACTAGACGCAAGCAAATAAACGATACATTATTAATAAATAATGAAACATACAGTTGAGGAATGCCTATTAATAAATAAGAACTACCATTAAAAACACCATATAAGTAACATAAACAAGGGGAGGATTACATGTCGGTGGACCACGAAAATAATCATCAAATATTTTAACACGTTATTGAAAAATAGTACATTATTTGATGGCATTAATAGTACGTGTTTAATTTGGAAATAAAAAGTCAAAGTGGAAAGATAAATATGACAAGAAATAATTTGTATTTTGTTGATAACAATAATAAAACAAGACATCAAAATTCGATTATACGCACAGAGATACATAAATAAATAATGAGTAGACAAAAATAAGTATTTTTATTTGAAACGAAAATAGATAACAAGCAGGGAATAAATGCATTTATAAATAATGTGTGTTTTCTTAATCAAAAAAATAATAAAGGGAGGACGAGATCAAATAAAACATAAGGGAGAAATAGTTCAATACATTAGACGAAGAACCAAATTAAATTATCAAGGCGACAAAAGTAAGTAAATGACTAACCAAATTAGTACTGGTGGGAATCATCAAAAGTAAAATAATCCATATAACAGTAAGCAAACTAACAAAACTAAATAGAAGCAAGCAAATAAACGATACATTATTAATAAATAATGAAAGATACAGTTGAGGAATGCCTATTAATAAATAAAAACTACCATTAAAAACACCACATAAGTAACAGAAACAAGGGGAGGATTACATGTCGGTGGACCACGAAAATAATCATCAAATATTTTAACACGTTATTGATAAATAGTACAGTATTTGAAGGCATAAATAATACGTGTTTAATTTAGAAATAAGAAGTCAAAGTGGAAAGATAAATATGACAAGAAATAATTTGTATTTTGTTGATAACAATAATAAAACAAGACGTCAAAATTCGATTATACCCACAAAGATACATAAATAAATAATAAGTAGACAAAAATTTTGAAAAGAAAATTGATAGCAAGCAGGGAATAAATGCATTTATAAATAATGTGTGTTTTCTTAATCAAAAAATAATAAAGGGAGAACGAGATCAAATAAAACATAAAGGAGAAATAGTTCAATACTTTAGACGAAGAACGAAAATAAATTATCAAGGCGACAAAAGTAAGTAAACGACTAACCAAATTAGTACAGGTGGGCATCATCAAAAGTAAAATAATCCATATAACAGTAAGCAAACTAACAAGACTAAATAGAGGCAAGCAAATAAGCGATACATAATAAATAATGAAATATACAGTTGAGGAATGCCTATTAATAAATAAAAACTACCACTAATAAAACAAGACGTTAAAATTCGATTATACACACAAAGATACATAAACAAATAATAAGTAGACAAAAATAAGTATTTTTATTTGAAAAGAAAATAGAAAACAAGCAGGGAATAAATGCATTTATAAATAATGTGTGTTTTCTTATTCAAAAAATAATAAATGGAGGACGAGATCAAATAAAACATAAGGGAGAAATAGTTCAATACATTAGATAAAGAACAAAAATAAATTATCAAGGGGAAAAAGTCCCAAACGAACAACTTCTATGATAGTCCACAACTCCCAAGTAAAATGATCTATCTTTCCATTGGAACCGAGACAGTTTAGTTAGAAATATGAAGCACCATCATTATCATTGACGGTTCTCCCATAAGAGAAACCAAAGAACAATGATAAAAAGTAATAAGAATCAAATAGTAACATAGTTGCTAATATAGTTAATGAAGAATTAACTATCGACCAATTAATGAAGAATCAACTAGTAAAAAGTAGGGACATTTTACCTCACTATGCACCTCACCAATATCCTTGTACTGCCTCACCAATATCCTTGTACTCTTTGCAGTAGAAGCCTCACCAAATGAAAGCTTGTAGCTTTTATAAATTCCCTAGTTTTCATTGGAGGAGCCTCATCCTCATAAAGTCTAATCTCATACGCATAAGGAAAGGTATTAAATCCAAAAATCAAGTTAGTAAAATATGATTTAAAAATAAGAGGAAGAGTTTGTTGAGCCTTGAAACCTCACATGACCTCTAATTTAAAAAAGGACTATTTTCTCCCCAATGCTAGTAACAAATTTTAAAATTTTATGTGATTTTCAAACTTCAAGTTATAGGAATAATTTTTTTAAAAAAAACACGTAGGAAATTTCCGATTTGATAATGATCCAAGAAAATCAGTGTCATCTTCTCATAAAAGATAAATAACAAAAGCCAAGAAAACTATGAAATAAAAGAAAGCTCAAAGGTTCCTAGACACATGCAGCCAGATTGCTTAAGTAGCTCATCAATCTTCACCAAGAATGAAGAATAAATAAAAGTTCACTGGATTCCGACCAAGAGAAAAGAAAAGGAAAACCATGTTGATCAGAAATCCCAAAAAGTCAAAGACAAGCCTACCGCTTGCATTTCTTGTGTATATCTACTAGTCATCTCTGTAAATTGTGCAAGAATCAAGATTATAACCATATTTGTTCGCGTGCAAGTTAACTCTCTCATAACTCAATGGTCCTTGAGTAAATATTAATTATAGTTCTCCTTTTCTGCTATTAGAATCTGGTCCTTTCTGCACATTCTAAAATTTCATATAATTTCCCCATTTTGACCCTGTATAAATCACAATAACTAAACAATATTCACAATTCATACTTTAATCAATAATGCTACGCTTTCCAACCATAAAATGCATAAAACACCCATGAAATACCATAGAAAATATAACAATTGAATTTACCAAATTCCCCCACATAAGAACATTTGCACTCCTGGTCAGATAAATCTCAATGAATAATCCTATTCTGAGTAACGCAATCAATCCCTTTACAATGCAATCAGAACAACGCACACACTCAAATCCATTCTTCCCCCGCACTTGTAGTCAATGCAAGTGTAGACTGACAATAATCAATATAGATCAAACTTATAGCAAGGATTAGGAATAAAGCTACTACCATAACAATGGAGCAAGACGATTTTTTCTACCTTTCACTGCCAGATTAGTCCCCTCTCCCACACTTATTCTAAACAATCAATCCAACATATGATTTCACAAACAATTCAAGAAAGTAAGGAGAGGAAAGGGACAAACCTGAAATCTCTTGTGATAGCCAAAATTCTCATTAACTCGTACATGGCTCTTCTCCTTCATAGTTCTTCGTTGGCGGTGGTTCTGATCAATTGGTAAAGGCTCAAAGATACAACAAGGTATGGATTGATTTCCTTGAAGTTCTTTCCATCAAGTTCCTGCAAGGAAAAACTAATGTCAGCATCAAGATATCCAATGAAAGTGATTGTCGAGCAAAGAGATCCATTTTATCACAGCAAAATCTCTAATTCAGATCACACCAATATGTCAAACAAAGTTAAGAGTAATCAACCATTCCCCTAAAAAATTTTGGGGCAGTAAGACAAATTTAGATCAAAATGATTGCGTTCCATTCATTGATAAGTCTAATAGCAATTAATGTATCCACTTGGCGATACCAAGAAAACTGCTAAACTTGAATCAGGTCAACCTAAATTCAATCCATTTCTTAGACAAAAGGTTCAAATCACAGCGTAGCAGTAATTCTAAAAATTGTGCAATCACAAAATAACAATGAATTGACTTATCAGCATGTCCCAATTGAATCAAAGTTTAGTGCAAAGTGTCAGCAATATTTTTGCAGAAATCACAATACCCTTGTGACACTAAATTTGCAAATGATAGATCAGAGTATGGAATTGAGCACTCTCAGCAAGCAAGTTTATCAAGGGTGCTTAATTTGAACCAGTAATCGCAATATGGATTGAAGCAAGTGCTAGCAAATGTGACAGTTCAGAGTCAATATGCTACATTTTTTACTGATATTTAAAAAGAGGGAAAATTGTTTATTTGAGTTTTCAACAAATTTCCATATACAAAACTAAAAGAAAGTGGTAACCAATGTGCAATAGCTAGATTCTCAACCCAATGAACACGATTTAGAGCAAGTTACTAGCAGAAAAACCAGAATTTCAATTAAAAAATGGTCAGTTAACAAAACACAGGTATCATAGGCTAAAAAATCCAACAATAGCACACCACAACAAATTAAAATTTGACACTCAAACAACTGAGATCAGCATATATCAGTACCTAAATACCTTCCTTTTGCTCTTGGTTTGTTCTTTGTCTTAATTGTTATCATCATCCTCGCATTTGTCTTTGTCATCCTCTTCCTCCTCCTAATCATCTTCCACAATGTCTTCATCTTCTTCACCCTCTAGGTCTCCAAACTCCTCTCCCTGAACGGCCTCCCTAGTAAACCATTATACAGCATGGGGACTAATCTTGTCTCTTATTGTTGGCCTGAACAAAGCATGATAAAGAATCAGGAAACCCACATGTTTGTGAACTACCAAAGAGAACCCGGGGGGGAGGGGGAAGGTGCGGAGGTATTGGTGGTCAATAAAACTTGTTAAAACATTAGTAAGAGCAACATAATGGACCAAAAAAATGACAAGGCTCACAAACAAGTACATGGTATATAACATATCATAGTCTTGCTCCATCTGGATCTGAAGTTCCTCAACCTACACATAAAAATTTAACCATGGTTATTAATTTTTTTCTTTTAAAAAAAAGGAAAAGGAATCAAATCTATTAGTCTAGGTTATCTAAGAAGATAATCATACCAAATCTTCCCCAATATCATTGACATCTTCAGGAACCTTGGTGGGTTGAAAAAATTGAAGAAACTTTCATAAGTTTCAGCTTTAGTATAGGTATATATTTTTATTTTTTTTAAAGAAAAGAACACGCAGCTCCAGCTCCAATTTCCTGTTTGATAATGATCCAAGAAAATCAGTGTCATCTTCTAATAAATAATTAATAACAAAAGCCAAGAAAACTATGAAATAAAAGAAAGCTCAAAAGGTGTGGCTAGACACCAGAACCTACCAAGATTATAACCATATTTATTGCTCGCGTCCAAGTTAACTCTTTCTCATAACTCAATGGTCCTTGAGTATTAAGTTTAGTTATCCTTTTCTGCTATTGAAATCTGGTCCTTTCTGCACATTCCATAAATTCATACAATTTCCCCATTTTGACCCGGTATAAATCAAAATAACTAAACAATATTCACATTTCACAATTTAATCAATAATGCTACGCTTTTCAACCATAAAATGCATAAAACACCCATGAAATACCATAGAAAATATATCAATTAAATGGATTTACCAAATCCCCCCACACTAGAACTTTGCACTCCTGGGCAGATAAATGTCAATCAATACTCCGATTCTAAATAATCTTAATAGCAGCAAACTCAACCAAAACAAGAGCTCCTTGATCTGATCATTTTCTTCTTTACAATCAATACAGAAATTCGCAATCATCCAGACAAAATAACCACTCTGATGCACAATCTGGTAACTAGTACTAGGCATCAAGGACTCACATGTGTGTTTCTCTCTTCTTACTCATAAAGGGTTCTTTCTCTCCTCTCTCCTAGGCTAGCCTCTACCATAAGCTTGTCAAATCTCTACTATCTCCACCACTCAAAACATGGGAATCAATGTATCAAGAGGTCTTTCTCAAGGCTGTAATGTTGGAAAGCTTAAAATGGACATGGAAAGGAAGAGCATTGACCATACAAACAAAAATGCATATTTAAGAAGTATGGAAAACAATAACCAGCTTCTTGGTTATTTTTATATGTATACGGCTCATCAATCAAAGCTGAAACACAAATAAATTCAATTCTAATTATTTTTGCAAATAGTTTCATCAGCTTCCACACTAATATGCTTTTGCATGCTGATTGATCCTTTCTTTTGTACACTTTCTTTCCTCTCATTTTTTTTCTTTTCCCTTTCTTTTTCATATTGGCTTTTGCTTTGCCTTTTCTTTTCTTTTCTTTTCTTTTTTTTGGCACTTGTTTTTCGCCTTTTCATGCCTTTTTCTATCATCAATTCTTTTTTCCTCTTTTTTTTCAATTTTTTTCCTTTCTATATTTTTCCTCTCTTCTTTTTCTTTTCCTTTCACTCTTTCTTTCAAAGATCAGGTCTGTAAGCATAATATATCACAGCTGATTATTACTTCTACACGCTTTCATTGACCTTGAACTCAAACACAACTTAAAATATTCATTTCAAGCTTGTCACTAGATTCTATTTCCATTTCAGAAGCTAGGTTATGTTCAGCAAATATAATAATGCATTCTACTCAACTGGTCAATGATGTAGAGAAAAGAAAATGAATGGCTCAAAGTGGTTAGCAAAGGTTAAAAGTGTTTTAGGTTTGTGTTTGGGTATAAATAAGGTTTAGAATCAAATGCCTCTATCGTTTACACTTCCTCCCATGCACATATCTGGCCTCAATCAAGAGCTAGGACAAGTTCTAGAGAGAACTAGCACTAGGGAGTATGCACTCAATATTAAGAAATGAAATCAGGCTCAAAATTCCTTCCATCCAAGGTTAAAATGATCATAATGCTATGAACAATCACTCCTTTCTGTATCGACTGTGCCGAATCAGCTAACCAAATCAAAATTCTCATATCTCAATCAAGCTTACTTCTACAATTACTAATAAAAAACAAATCTCCAATATTCAGTTTTTTAAGCCCATAACAGATAGCATATTAGAGTGCAAATCTCAAGTGTACAGGAATTCAGTTTTCACAATAATGTAATCACTCCCTTTATAATGCAACCAGAACAGCGCACACACTCAAATCCATTCTTCCCCCACAATTGTAGATTTGTAGTCAATGCAAGTGTAGACTAACGATAATCAATGTAGATCAAACATGTAGCAAGGATAAGGAATAAGGCTACTATCATAACAGTGGAGCAAAATGATTTTCTCTACCTTTTACTGCCAGATTAGTCCCCTCCCCCACGCTTATTCTAAACTATCAATCCAACATATGATTTTACAAACAATTCAAGAAAGTAAGGAGAAGAAAGGGACAACCATGTGAAACTCTGATAGCAAAAATTCTCCTTAACTTGTATATGGCTCTTCTCCTTGATAGTTCTTCCTTGGTGGTGGTTCTGATCAATTGGTAAAGCCTCAAAGATACGACAAGGTATGGATTGATTTCCATGAAGTTCTTTCCTATCAAGTTCCTGCAAGGTAAAGACGTCAGCATCAAGATATCCAACAAAAGTAGTTATCGAGCAAAGAGATCCATTTTATCACAGCAAAATCTCTAATTCAGATCACACCAATATGTCAAAAACAGAGTTAAGAGTAGCAGTGAAAAAAAAGTAAAACTCGAGCTTAAATTCATTGGGACTTTCTGTCCTGCTCCATTTAATATCTTTGAGATACTTGAAAGCTCTTTCATCTCACTCAGAGATGTATCAGTGAAAACAGTTATAATTGTGTCTTGACAGGGAAACTCATATGGGAGGTTTAAATAACAACTGAATAATAAATACAAATGACTAACCTCCTCAGCTAACACTTCATTATTTTTCATAGCAATGAGCCAGAAAGCAGGCACGCCTTTCTCTAAACATGATAATAACTACATCAACAAATGAAATACTTCCAGAAGAAAAACGTAGAAAAAGGTATTTCTTTTATATGTTACCCTTATCCTCTTCTGTATGCAGCTTCATTTGTGACTACTTCCACTTCAGAAACACCATTTACAATGTCATACCGCTGCATCCATTCATTACATGTCAATATCAGATGTTCGACTAGAATTCAGAAAGATAATTATTCATTACAGTTATAATTATGCATTCAGAAAGATCACATGTCATACCGCTGCATCCATTCATTACTGCTGCACCCGTGTCAAGGTTAAAGATCGCACAAGAGGAACTTTGTTTTTTGAGGCTGTCTTGACATCTGCATATATCCAACCAAAGGCAGACAGGCAACAAATTAATAAATAACAACACAATAAATCAAGGACCAACCACATCTAAAGAAAAACTTGAAATATCAATCAAAAGTCATCCGTGTCCTCATTCTTGCATATGAACGTTAAGAGGAGATCAAGGCCAAAATATAAAGCAATCGCAGATATATGGCAGGTAATCATCAAAGGAATTCTGAATAATATCAATCACAATATATGGCAGGTAACACTTCTCAGGTTTCTTAAATTCAACTCAAAAATATTTTCCCTCCTCTCCAAATCCCTTGTACCGAACAGGCCTTTAGTAAATTGACAAGCAGATGTAACTGAAATGACAAGTTCACATAGGTGGGGGCAGAGGAGGATAGATTTTTTATTTTTATCAGTGAAGGGTAACTTGGTAATTCACTATTAAAACATAATGTCAAACTAGTCCCTTAGCCCTACAGTGAAAATTCAGAATGTTTTGGGTTAAATTTGAAATTATGTCCCTTCAGTGGTCCTTTACAGAAATTCTCCCTCAAGACTATTAAGTAGTTCCTGGTAAAGGAAAAAAGTATTGCATATTGAAAAAGTTCAGAAATAGCTTGACTCATGTTCCGTTAAGAATTATTTTGTGCCAATAGAACCAATAGCACAAGCCTTGCATTCAACTCCAAAAATGAAACGACCTTATGATCAGAAATATTTTTTTAAGCACCCAAGTCTCTCAAAAATGGCAAACATAATAAGCAATTATTACAAGATAGAACTTACAAGTAGAACAAACAATAGAAAACGAGAACTTGCAGAAAAGTGGGTTCTTAGTCCCAGAGCAAGATTGCCTATAGCCTGGATTGCTTCAACAGCAACTGCAATATTCAAATCTGTCATTAGCTGCACGACAAAACCAAAAGTTCAACTTTAGCAGGAAAAACAACTAATAGGTGCATAAAAGACTAACTCAAAGGACAAAACTCATAGAAAGAAGGACATATTTGAAAATACCACAGATTCAAAGGAGGACAAATTAGTTATAAAAAATTATATGGAGAAAGTTTTTAAGAAGCAGCTTTATAACCTAATCATTAGAACAAATTTGATATAAAAAGTAAAGGCTAAATTGCCCAGAACCCCTCTAAATATCGAGTCATATGCATAGTAAGTCCCCTGAACCATCCTAAACTTCAACTTCTCCAGAATAACAGGCTAATGTTATTTAATCCATTATCTTACAATGAATCTGACTTTAATTTTGTCAGGATAACCCTCTTAAATTTTGAGTAGCACCCCTAAACTTTAGCTTATCTGCAGATACAATTCAGATGTGTTGCATAGCACAAACAAGCCTAAATTAAACTTGATGAAATTCATTAAATCATGAAGAATGTGGCTATTGACCTTAAGCATATAATATACAAGTTCCTCAACTCGGCTCTTTCTACTATCAGCCCGAGTACCAAACACATGTAAACCATCGAACCCATGATTATTAACTTCCTCTAAAATGAATCCCTAAGTTCTACATGTCCAAAAAGAATCCATGTCCAAAAATATGAAATATATGAACAATATCATAGATCCAAAATTTCACATTTAGTAATTTACCACACAATAAAATATAGAAATTAGAAATACAGTATATGGTTTTCCTAAGCAATATTTTTTCAGGAATTAACATGCATAAATTTCCTTGCTTTAATTTTAATTACCTTGATGCATCAAAAGCAAGACAATTCTTCTGCTAATGTATGTCATAAAATACATCATATCCTTTCCTAGCTAACCGAAATTCAGAAGCACAGCATGATATATGGATAGCAATTAACGAACAACAAAAATGATTCAAAGCATTACGATGCCACATCTTCAAGTTATTGCTCACGAAATGTCAGAGCCAAAAGCAACCGCAACTACTTTCTACAGAATATTACATCAATATCATCCAAGAATCAAAAGCATATTCTAAATCACTATATTTAAAAAGTATAAAATACCTTCTTAAAAGTCCGACAAACTTCAGAAAAATCACCAGGATATATTTGAATACACAATGGCACTAAAGAAACTGCTTCTGGTTCAAGCTCCTTGTCTTGCTCAGATCTGTGAAATAGGGGAAACAGTTTTTTAAATACACAATGGCACTAAAGAAATAGTTTCACCAATAAACTCTGGTTGCCTAATTCATAAACTATATGGCTCCCAGATATCGACATAAATATTAGAAAATGAGAAGGCCTACAATAATCATCTAGGAGCATTAAAACACTGCACAAATGTGCTTTTTGCTTTTGTCCATAATGTGCAACAGATGAAGTCATTTGTAAGAGAAACATCAATATGATAGTGGATAAATTTCTGGTATTTGGAAGAAATTTGAAATTAGGTCATAACATCTTAGGTGTATAGACATTTCAGTTTCAGAAGGGTGAGCATATTTTCAACTGCAAACAGAAATTTTAGGACATCTTGATTTGTTACATTGGTTATAATTGCACTAAAACATGAAAAAGAAAACTGCAAGACCATATGATTGAAGAAGGAGCAATCATCTAGCAAAGATGCCTCAAGATAATCATAGATCATAGAAGCAGATAATTTTTTATGGATGTAACATAAATCAAGATTACCAAGGGAGACAAAAGCAAGATCAAAATAAATTTGAGGCAATAAAATAAGATATAAAAAAAAATATGGACGCATGTGGAATATATGTTGCATTACCTTGATATTTCTATTCCTTCTATCACTTGTATTGTCATCACAATTTCCCAGGCATGGCCCACTTAGAACAACATTCTAATACCCAGATGCTAGAACAAATCCTGACCATAGGAATGAAGCTACAATCGCATTGAAAGATTAGTGCATAAAATTCAAAGACAACTACCATATTTTGCGTGTTGGCTTAGCTGTTCTGGTAACATTTACAAGCTCAGCTTCCAGCTCTTTTTTCTACAGAAAGAAAGCAATACATAATTTCCACACAGGAGAACAAATGAACAAGCATAGATAAGCAGAAATCAATTTAGTGTACCATTATATCTCTCATTTTCTCGAACAAAATTGACTTTACAGGATCCTTAACAATCCAGCGACAAAGCTCAAGAGTCAATCCTTTAGCAGACGCACGGACATTTTGATCTTGATGATTTTCAGAATTCTTTTAGGGGGCAGAATCTTTGCTCCAAATTCATTAACACAATATGAACAGATTAAGCTTCATGAGATACCCATTGGAAGAAAGAAACAATGTCCGAGTTTGCAACAAAGAGGTAACAAACCTTAATGCCTGAAACATGACATCTATTGCAGGTACTACTGCTTTAGCAACTTTATTCTTAATTGCCTTCTCCATAGCATCCTAAAATACACCAAAAACAGTAAAATATGGCTAGTGTATAGAAATTGATGCATAAAAAGATTCTCGCCAAATACGCTACTCAAGAACCAAAATTCACAAATACACCAAAGGAATTATAAAAATGGGAGAAACAAAATTCTGAATAAAAATTTTTGGAAGTAAAATTTGAAAGTAGAAAAGAACTGAACCTCTATTTTAGATTAACTAAACATTAAGTTATGAAACCCGTGAGTTTATTCAAATTCAAGGACATTCTTTAAGAATGTGAATTACACCTTTCCATGAAAACTGTTCTGACAGATAAGCTTTTTTGCCCTTCCCATTACTGCTTAGCCCATGGATAATGGATGGAAGACACCCGGACAGTCATGTAATGAAGCAGGAGAATTTTATCATATTAATTTCCTGATTTAATTTAAACATTTTAGCACCAGTTAATAAGTTGTATGGGACAGTTATGTACTCCTTCCTACCCTTTAACAAAACGTGTAAGAAGGTTTTTGCTTACTTCCGGAAAAAAATGTCAAGAGTTAATTACAGTACAGATATTGTTAACTGAACTGACTAAACTGAATATTTTACGCCAAAGGACTGACACAAATTGTAGGATAAATCACAAGGGAGAAAACTACTCAATCACAACTGCACATTGGAACAAAATATACCAGAAAAGCATCAACTGCTTCCAATTCTATCCAGAGCATAAAAGATGCCTGAGCTTTCTCCACTGTCTTTGGCCTTCCCGTCAAACACTTTGCCACAATGGCGCGACACACTTCCTTAGCGTACCTATACAATTTTCAAATTTACATTCCGCCCAGAGCAACGGCTAATAAGCAAAAATTGCGGATAGCATGGCATGCAAGAGAAAGAAAATCAAGCAGCATGATAAAAATCATCGTATATACCTTCCGGCATCGGCATCAGCTGCTCGCAAGTAAGCAATTAATGCATCGAGTGCCTTTTCCTGCACCGGGGCATTAGACTCGGCCACAGTTTTCTTAAAAAACGGACCTGCAAATTCAAAAATAAAAATGGAATAAGATCCACACCAAATGCACCGTATCACCTACTCATTACACTCAAGAAAACACCTAGATCCACCACGGAGAGATCGAAAAGCAACCTCCCATTGAAATGAAATATGGAAACCCTAACAAAATCTCACCAAATTCACGGATGCGAGGGTCCTTGGGATCGGAAATGGAGTCACAGAGTGCCGCCAAATCGATGTTGGCCTCATTCCGAACCTTCCAGTTCTTGTGAAACAGCCGATCCTCCCACGGCAATTTCTTCGGCTCCTGCAACAATTTCTCTTTCTCCGACATTTTTACTCACAATCCACGAATCTATTCAGCCCCAACCTCAGCGATCTCTGCGAATGCGGACAAAATTCTTGAGAGAGAAATAGAGCGAAACGAGAGAAAAAGAGCATTTCCTTTTTTTTTTTTTTGGCAGCCTCAGCCGAGTGCCGTCGAGAGAAGAACAATAAACAAAACGGAGATGCAAGGAACTTCTAAACGCCTTTTTATCTTGGCTTCAAAAACACAACAACAGACGGAGAGAGTGTGTGGAGGAGGGTTCACTATTCTCTTATGTTCTCTTATGTGCTTCTTCTACTCCCTGTATTTATTAAAAGAAAAAAAAAATCTTTTTTTAAGCTATAAATTAGAGTTTTTATTAAAAAAAAAACAGCATTTTAGCTTTTTGGTGTGACTTTTACTTTTTTAAAAAAAAATATCATCTAAACACATAAAATTAATTAAAAAATTATTTTTTTATTAAAAAAGTATTTTTTTCCTTAAAAAAAGCCCATCCAAATGGGCTATAATTAAAGAGATTAGGCATTTTTTAAAAAAAATTGTTTTATATATTTTATTTATTTAGATTCGATTATATGCTATTCGGAAAAAAATTTTACCCAATATTTCAAATTAATTAATTTTTAGGATATTGGAGTTACAAAAAAATATTTATGAATACAGGACTGGAATTTAATTTATTTGAGATAAATTTCAGGATCCAGCATATAATCTAATCTAAATAAAAAGAAATATATAAAACATTTTAAAAAAATGTCTAATCCCTCTAGGGAATAATACCTAAGAAGCATATTGGTCGAACCTTTTCCACTCAACAGGTGCTCTTGGGGCCGCAAATGTTGCTGCGGCGTGATTCGCATAGAGGCTTTCAATTAAGGGCAGACCGAGGTTATGAACTTGCCCCCCCTTAAATTTGAGTTTTTCTTTAAAAAGGAAAAAGAAAAAAAAAAGGTGTATATGTGTGTGTGTGTATATTAATACATATTTGAATGATTGTCTACCTTTAATATATCAAGACTACACTTCGTAATTAGATGGGGATGAATGGTTGAAAGATTATTTAGTGTCTTATATTGAAAAAAATGTATTTAATAGCATCAATAATAAGACAATTATAATGGAATTCCAAAAAATAAGGCCTAAAATGATGACATTATAATTATTTTTATTGTAATATACTTTTGTTATCAAAATATATGTACTTGAACTTATTTAGTACCCACCATTCATTGTAATTTATTTAACTGCATTTCTAACAACACTTAGCCTTACTTTTCTAAATGACGTTTGTAAAATAATTGCCTCTCTTATTATATCATCAGTGTTCACTTGATTTCATAAATATTTTTTTAATATTTTTTCTTTTCTTATTTATATTCTTTTTGTTTTTTTAATATATTTAAAAATTTCTTTTAAAAAAATTTCGGGGGCGCTGCCACCAAACCCCTGATTCCCCTCGGTCAATGGTGCCCCCTCTTCAATAATTTCCTGGGTCCGCGCCTGCTTTCAATGCACACCGAGATTGGCGGGCAAGAATAGTGGGATCACGAGACCGTTGCATAACATAAACTCACGTGGAATATATATGGAAGGTGCGAAAAGTCGGGGGCCGTTTGCGGAAATCAAGGAGCAAGGCATGGATGGGATTGGATATGAGGAAGTGTAATGGAGAATTGGAGATAGCAAAGGTTTTTTTATACTAAATTTTTAGGAAAGGGGTTGGGCTCACCCACAGTCCAAAGGCAGAGCGCTTGGAGCTCAGTCCACAGGGGATACTGGGCAAAGAGTACACATGTCTCCACCTCTATCAGCGTTACCACTGCTTCCTAGACCCCTAGGATGCCTCCCTCAGTACCTTGACCAACGCAAGGATCGAACCCCCTCCCTTAAGGTGAGGAAGACCGACCCCACGCCAGTTAGAGATAGCAAAGGTTGCGGGGAAGGGTAAGGCGGTTTGGATAAAGGTGGGCCCAAAACGCAAAACGACGGAGAGGCCCAAGTTGTTTGGTCCTGGAAACAAAGCCCATAACCAACGCACACAGACGTGAGTAGAGCCTGGAAATCGGGTCAAGCCCATCAGGCCAATTCGTTTAAGCCCTGACCCTGCAGGGCTTGGGCTTGAAAAATAGGCCTGAAATTTGAAATTGGCCCTGTAGGGTCTCGGGCTTAATCGAGCCAGCCCTGTAGGGCCTCGGGCCGGCCCTGCAAGGACGTTTAACTATACTTTTTTTTTTAAAAAAAAATAATGATTTAGACTTCTACTTAATGAATGTGTTTATTTGTAATTACTTAGAATTTTTTTTAGTTTAAACTATAACCCTTTTTTATGTTTATTATTATTCTATATTAAAACACATAATTAGTTATTATAAACATTAAAGAGAAGATGTTTTCATATTAAATAAACACATAATTTAGTATCACAATATTATATAAGTAATAAATTATAAATATATTCTGTGTAAAATAAGTATACTTATTTTTATTTGTCACTAAAATCATGCATGAACCGAAAGAATCTGCATACACATAAAATTACGAGAGGGAAAAGCATTTTGTCATAGGCATACATAAAGTAATCCCTTTGTTTCATATTTTTTGAAAAAAAAAAAGAAAAAACATATTTTTTGTGTTTATTTGTTTTTTATTACGAATTAATGAATGTGTTTATTTGTTGAATAATTTATATTGTTTAGATATTAATATTGATAAAATTTATTTGATAGATTAGAATTTTAATGATTGCAATTTATTAATTATATTTTCTTTAAAAAAATTCAAAAAAAAATAGTTAAAATTTAGAATAGTAATTTTTAGGCCCTGTAGGACCGGCCCAAGCCCTGGTACTATCGAGCCGGGCTTTGAAAAATAGATGTTTTCCCTACTTCAGGCCCTGATTCCCAGCTCTAGACGTGAGGGATAAGGGCAAAGATGCTGAAATGAAGAATTCTTTTTCTCCTCTCCTGGGACCCACGCATGGGAACATCCCACCCTGAAACCATGCAACCTGACGTGGATAAGGGCGGCATTTTGGTGGAGTATGGGCAGCGTGAGACAACGCATTTCATGGCTGGGAAACTAAAAGCAGGAGGAGGAACCAATAATAAAAGGGACGAGGTGATGAGACTGGAGGCATAGGGATTCAAAAGTGAGTTGTGTGGATATGCAGCTACAACTGGGTAGTGGTGTGGCCAATGGCGAAAGTATTCAAAGGCCAGTCGGGGCCTTCTAAACTCTTCTAAATTTTTTTAGAATATATGTTTTAATGTATATATTATATGATTTTTTATTTTGACCACTAATTTTGCCCCAACTAATATCTTATTAAGGTCCCAACTTGCCTTCTAAAATATTTTAAAATATATGTATTTATTATATAATATTTTATTATGACCAATAATTTAACCTAATTAATCTTTTATCTTTTCTATAATTTCACTTTCTCCCTCTTTTCTTTTCTTTCCTTTTTATTTTTTCATTTTTCCCTGGCTTCCTCCACACGCATACCTGAGTCTGACGCTTCCATTCTTCTCCCACGTCACCTCTACTGTGACTCTTCTCACGGGTTCATGGCTCTCCATGACAGCACGACTCAACTGTCCAGTCCACCATCAGTCTCCCTCTTCCTCCAAGTTGGCAAGCCTCCGAGGCTCCGACGACATCCGACGTCCACATGGCTGGACTGCACTCTGCTCTGAGTGCTCTTCTCTCCGACGTGTATGGACAGTGTGGTGACGTCCGAGTCTCTGATGAGCCTGGCGACGTCCAACCAGAGTCCAGCCGACCTCTGTCTCACTATCTCACAACTACCTGACCAGCGACCATTGTGACCGACCGTCCGACCAGGTATTTGAATGCCAACAGTGTTGTTTCGAATAATTATTAAATGAAATCAAATTACTTAATATCATGTTCATTTGATTTCCAGTTGAGATTCAATTTATGCAAATCAAAACAGCATTAAATTGGTGATGAAAATGTTGAGATTCAATTTATGCAAATCAAAACAGCATTGAATTGGTGATGCAAATCAACGGTGTTGACAATGGCGGAAGTATTCAATGGGTGATGAATACCTTCAATCTAAAATCTTCTGTCATTAGGTGTTGAGATTCAATTTATGCAAATCATAACTGTTAACTGGCAATGATGTTCATTCAATTTATTTCGATTTTGTTGTATGTTTGGGTGATAAAAATGTTGTCTAGATTGGTGATGAATTTCTGAACTTAATGGATTTTGTTGCGAACCTGTACAACAGCCCAATGCCAGGAAGGCCCAACCAAGGACATATCAGATATCAACACACACTTATAATATAGGTATATCCTACATCATAGGGAGGGATCCTATCCAACAGCGATATAGGAGTATCATCTCCAAGATACTCGCACTGCAGATCACACAGGACTAAGATCTCCTCGACGATAAACTCTATATATACAGAGGACCTAACCTAAGGTGCACACGTTCTAACTCACCACTCTTTACATTCAGTCACACTGTGCACACACACCACCCCCTTTGGCGAGAGCCTATTTCGTGCACAGTGATCCCAAGCTCTCCTAAATATCTCCTCCATAGATATTCAGGCTTAGCCTACTGATCCAAGATCAAAGCACCAACCCTGGGCTGGACATCTGTGTTCTACACTAGAATATTGGCGCCGACCGTGGGGACCGTTAAATTACGATTACCGTGACCACCGATGGCTCACACGAGAAGCAACAGTCGGAACCCTCAACCTGCAAATCCACAACAAGCTAGGGCGAATCACCAACATGAAGCCCAGCCACAACAAGATGATGTACCAAAGGGTAACGTTTCAAACACGGCGTCCTCCCCACCCATTCTGGACAAGACGCAAGAAGAAACTGAGCAGGGTACCTTGGTCCCAAACCTGGACATCCGCCTCATACAAAAAACTCAAGAATCGATGCTGAGGCGAATGGAGAACAATGAAAAGCGTAATCAACTCCAATGCCAGGAAGACCTCCGAGTCATGCAACAGATATAGATGACCATGCCAAGCAGCTCAAGGGGAAGGCCATGACGGTTCGCGTGGAGGGAAGGATCGCCCGTCAGCCTCAAATTTAAAAAAGATGCAACTAGCACGGATCGCCAATGAAGAGGACTGAGATGCCGAGAGATGCCGAGGCGCAGAGAGAGATCGAGAGACAGAAAGAATAGCCCGGACCCAAGGCTCTCCCAAAGAGTATAAAATGAAGTACCTGACAGACCTCAACGAGAGCCAGTTCTTGGAAGATATCGCCACTACACCATATTCGAAGAACTTCGACTTGGCCAACCTCCCGAAGTATGATGGGACCCAAGATCCACACAATCACTTGGAGACATTTGAATTACTCATGTGGGTTCACCTAATCAAGGGCCCGGTGATCTCACGACTTTTTACGGCAATACTGATCGGACCGGCTTAGAAATGGCTCCATACCCTACCAACCGACTCCGTGCATAACTTTGAAGACCTCAGACAAAAATTCGAGTTGAACTTCACAACCAGTAAGAAGCAGCCGAAGTACTAGTTCACGCTTAGCCGAATAAAACAAAAAAAAGGGGGGAGACCTTGCAAAAATATCTAGACCAGTTTAAGGAGGTGGCTCTACAAGTACGCTCTCTTCCTGAGGAGGTCCATGTGCACTGCCTGGTTGATGGCTTGGATCCTTCATCATGAATGGCCAAGAACGTGTGTAAGAATCGGGTCTATACACTCATGGAATTCTACATCCAAGCCAAGCAGTACTTGGACGTCGAGCAAATGGAGATAGCTAATGTTGTTGGAACATAGAAGCGGAGGAATGCGTCACTAGACGAGAAGGATCGGACCGACAAGAGAAAAGACTATTCCAATAAACGGAATTGAGACACCCGACCTCGAGGGGAGAGGTCTGAAAGAAGAACGAAGTACGACAGCTACACCCCCTTAAATGTCCCCCATTCTCAGCTTTGGAAGGAGGTAGCTCAGACAGAGATGAAAAGGGTAGAAAGCCCGAGGCCTCTCCGGAACCGACCCACAACAAACCAGTCTAAATACTGTGCATTTCACGACGGACTGGGACACACCACGGATGAGTGCTATGAACTCCGCGACGCCATTGAAAAGTTCATGAGAGAAGGAAGATTACGCCAGTACGTGATAAAACCTCAAGGAAGGAAAAATGGCAAGCGGAAGGTCAGAGGCCGAAGTATCAGTCCGACCTCGGATCTAAAGAAAGACGAGAAGAAACGAAAGTCGAACAGCGAGGACGACGAGTTCCCAGAAACCGAATTCCATTGCCACGTAGTCAGCGGAGGATTCGGTGGGGGCGGAGACACAATAAGCCAGCGTAAGAAGTACTTGAGAGAAGTCCACTCGGTCAAAGACCTCCCAAAATTCAAGGACCCAGCAAAACCGACATCACTGCCATTAGTCTTTACTGGGGAAGAGCTAAATGACGTGGTACCGGGGCATCAAGACGGTCCGGTTATCACGAGGACCCTGGTACATTGCCGTTCAAAAGGATTTTCGTGGATGCTAGAAGTTCAACCGACATCATCAGCTGGGACGCCTATAAAAGGATGCACATGGACATAGAAGATCTGAAACCTTGCAAGACGACCCTCATCGGGTTCAATGGGGTGCATTCATTTCCCAAGGGATATATTGACCTCAGATTGACGTTGGGGACCAAAGTGGCTTTCAAATCAGAAAGTGTAAGGTTCATAGTCGCCGACTTCCCTTCCCCGTACAACATCATATTGGGTAGACCGACCATCTACAATTGGGACATGGCGGTGTCTACAAAGCATCAGAAACTTAAGATGGTGAACAACAAGAACCAAGTGGTAGTAGTGTCTGGGGACCAGAAAGAATCCCGACAATGTTACTTGTTCGTGAGAGGGAAGGAGGACCGTTATCACCACCTCAGATCCACAGAGGTGAAAGTTCGGCCGACGCTGAAAAGAACAAAAAGCCCTGACGTCCGGTAAACATGATCGAACTCGACCTCTAGGACGAGCCCGAGGTCCCACGTTTAGAACCAAAAGGGCAATTAGTGGAGTTGGTACTAGGGCAAGATCCGTGAAAGACCACCAACATTGGGGGTATAATGAGCCCTGACTTGAAAGCTCGGCTGATTAAATTTTTGAAGCAGAACCAGGATGTCTTTGCATGGACAACGTCCGAGATACCAGGGATTGACCCAAATTTCTACTGCCATAAACTGGCCATTCGGCCGGGGTCGACACCAGTAGCCCAGAAGAAGAGGAACCTTGGGGCTGACAGACAGAAGGCTCTTGAAAAGCACGTGACGGAGCTTTTGGAGGCCAGATTCATCAGAGAAATACAATACACCACATGGCTTTCAAATGTTGTGATGGTCCTGAAGCCAAATGGCAAGTGGAGGGTGTGTACGGATTACACCAGTTTAAACAAGGCATGCCCAAAAGATTCCTACCCAATGCCAAACATTGATTAGCTGGTTGACAACTCCGTGGGTTTTCAATTACTATCTTTCATGGACGCCTACTCTGGCTACAACCAAATAGCAATGCACCCCGACAACCAGGAGAAGACCGCCTTCATGACCGACAAGACCAATTACTGTTACAATGTTATGCCCTTCGGGTTGAAGAACGCCAGAGCCACTTATCAACGGATGATGAATAGGGTCTTCGAGGACCAAATGGGGCGGAACATAGAAGTGTACATTGACGACATGATCATAAAGTCAAGATACTTGGAAGACCACATCCGAGACCTTGATCAGACTTTTGAGAAATTAAGAAGGCACCGGATCAGGTTAAACCCGGCCAAGTGCGCATTTGGGGTCCCGGCTGGGAAGTTCCTCGGCTTTATGTTGACCAACTGCGGGATCGAGGCAAACCCGGATAAGTGCAAGGTGGTGCTGGATATGCAAGCCCCGAGGACCAAGAAAGAGGTTCAACAGCTAACTGGCCGACTGGCCGCCTTGACGAGATTTCTACCCAGATCGGTAGAAAATGCCCTGCCCTTCTTCAGGTTGTTAAAAAAGGAAACGCAAGGAGGCTGGAACACGGATTGTGAAGCGGCTTTCGAAAAAACAAGCAGTGTTTGGCAACCCCTCCAGTCCTTGCAAAACCAGAGCTCGATGAGACTCTATTCCTATACTTATCAGTAGGAGAAGAGGCGGTAAGCGTGGCCCTGGTAAGAGAAACCGAGGCCGGACAAGCGCCGATTTACTTCGTAAGTAAGGCGTTGTAGAGCTTGGAACTCCGATATCAAAAGCTCGAGAAAGTGGCGTTTGCCCTACTAACAACAGCAAGAAGACTTCGGCCATATTTCCAAGGACATCGGATAGTCATCAAAACTAGTCAACCAATCCGCCAAGTGTTGCACAAACCAGACCTCGCCAGAAGAATGACCAGCTGGGCGATAGAGTTGTTCGAGTTCGACATCACCTTCGAAGCCTGACACGCCATCAAATCACAAGCGTTGACAGACTTTGTCTGGGAACTCACCCCAATAGATGCGACCGATGTGGACCAAGACAAAACGTGGAAGGTCTATGTCGACAGTTCCTCTAATTCAAAGGGAAGTGAAGCGAAGCAGGAATCATAGTCGAAAGCCCAGAAGGTGTTACTGTGGAACACTCCCTTCAATTGATGTTCCCGACGTCAAATAACCAAGCCGAGTATGAAGCCCTACTCGCCAGACTGCTACAAGCCAAAGAGAATGGAGCCCATCGGGTCAAGGTTTTCATCGACTCCCAATTCGTTGCAGCACAAATTGAGGGCACCTACCAGACGAAAGGCCCCCTACTGGCGAAGTATCTCAACAAAGCTAAGGAAGTCATAACGGATTTCCAAGAGGTGATTGTTACTCATATCCCAAGAGAGGAGAACACTAGGGCGGATATCCTCTCCAAATTAGCGAGCACGAAGGGCCCAAGCAACCACAGAATTGTGGTCCAGCGAAACCTCACCAAACCGAGTTGTATTATGACTATCTCGGCAGCAACGGACTGGAGGAAACTGATTGAAGATTATTTGGAGAGAGGCATCATTCCGACCGATCCAACCGAAGTTAAGAAGTTGATTAGGGAGGCCGCAATCTATACTATGGTCAACGATCAGCTGTACCGAAAGGGACTGCATTCTCCGATGATGCGCTATTTGGGCATCTCCGAGGCCAAGTATGTGCTAGCCGAGATACACGAAGGCATCAATGGCCACCACATGGGGGGCAAGGTTCTTGCCAGAAAAGCACTGCGCGCCGGTTACTATTGGCCAACCATGATGACCGACGCTAAGGAAGCCGTCAAGAGATGCGATAGTTGCTAGAAGCACGCCAAAATTATTTGGCGTCCGCCAACCGAGTTGAAAGGCATTTCGGCCTCCTAGCCCTTCTACAAATGAGGCATGGACATCCTCGGACCATTCAAGGCAGCCCCCGAACAATTCAAGTGGTTCATTGTGGCCGTAGATTATTTCACTAAGTATATTGAAGCAGAGCCTCTAACTACAATAACCTCGGCGTGCATACGAAGGTTTTTTCGCCACAACATTGTCTCCCGTTTTGGAATACCGACCGAAGTGTAACGAACAATGGGACGCAATTCATGGACCAAAAATTCCAAACCATGATGACAGACCTCGACATAAGGCAGCACTTTGCCTCAGTTGAGCATCCCTAGTCTAACGGCCAGGCCGAGGCAGCCAACAAGATCGTCCTAGACGGCTTAAAGAAGAGGAAACAGGATGCTGAAGCTAATTGGGTTGAACAACTCTACAGCGTGCTGTGGGGCTACAGGACAAGTGTGCAGATTGCAACTAGGGATGGAAACAGGCTAGGGGCCTGCTGCCTGGCCTATTTCCGGCCTGGAAAGGCCTGGCCTGTCAGGCTAACAGGCCAGGCCTAGGCCTTATAATAGGCCTGTTAGGCCGGCCTGTTATAGGGGTAAAATTGTAATACTCCCTCCAAATGCATAGGATACCTTTTTTTTTCCCCAACGCATAGGATTCCTTTTTTCTTTCAACTCACATCATGCTTTTGCTTTATGTCCTTGTCTGCCAGATTGCCATTAATGATTTTTTTTCTTTTTTTAACAAATAACAATTAATAATGAATAAACTTCATCTCTCTTCCTCTCTCATTCATTCGTCCCTCTACTTCTCCTCTCATCATTCTTTCAACTCCTCCTCTCCGCCAACTTTCGTTCCTCCTCTCTTTCTTTTTTTTTCTTTTTTCTTTCAACGCTCATCATTCTGTTGGTCGTCGCTCACCTCCATTGTTCATCGTCGTTGTCGCACAAACCTCCATTCTTCATCTTCCACCGTCGGCCTCTTTCTGGAGCTTCTGACAGGGCCTCTACTCCTCCTCTCCGCCAGCTTTCATCTCAGCTCTGGATCTTTGTTATGGCAACTTAGAAGCAATTTTCAAGTCTCGAGGTCTCTATTATCTCCCCATTTGTGGTCTTTATATCTCTACCCTACCTATGTTTTTGGGCTGTTATTTCTCTTCTTTTTAGGGGTAAAGCTTGTGCCTTTCTCTATAAATGGATGGGTTGTGTCTGGATATATTTGAGGGAAGCTTTGATTTGGGACTGATAATGTTTGGTCAGTTGGATGGGATTGCATTTTGTAGCTTGAGAACTGAAGTAGTTAAGGCATACTACAATTTTAATTTCCTAGATGGCTGGATATATGCTTGGTTTTCATGAGATCTAAACTGATTTATTTAATTCTGAGGACTAAACTTTGTTATTTAGTTTCTAAGTCTCTGCCCATTTTCATCTTATTTAATTCTTCTCTTGCGAACTTGAATTCCCAAACTTCTTTTTGCGTAAAATAGCATTATCTCATTGCATTCTCTCATTCTGAAAAATAGGCCTGTTAACAGGCCACAGGCCTATCCAGGCCTTATACAGGTCAGGCTCAGGCCAAAAAATAGGCATGAAACAGGCCACAGGCCAGGCTCAGGCCGCTTTGTACCTTAACAGGCCTGGCCTGTTAAGGGGGAAGCCTGGCCTGGCCTGGCTTGTTTCCACCCCTAACTGCAACCCAGGAAACTCCTTTCCGAGTGACTTATAGATGTGAAGCCATGATCCCAGTCGAGATAGGGTAGCCGTTATGGAGGAAAGTCAAAAGCCGTCAAGTTGGAGAGTCGTCAAACGACGACGCGTTGAGGATGGAACTGGACCTGATCGACGAGGTCCGAGTGTAGCACACTTGAAGGTTGGAGCTAAATACCCAAAAGGGGGGGTGAATTGGGTATCTTTAAAAATTTAGATATTTTACTCTGTTTTTGACTAAGTAAAACAGGGTAAAACAGAGGAGAGAAGAAGAGAAGCAATACACAACAAGATTTATACTGGTTCGGTCCTTTCTCTGACCTACGTCCAGTCCCCAAGCCTCACTTGGGATTTTCAATCCACTAACTTCACAATATTGATTACAATCTCTGTACTCAGAGTAGTTCTCTCTCTACAACTCACTCCCCCTTACAAGATGCAATCAATACACCCAACCACCAAGTCCCCTGACTTGTGGTTATCTCAATCAATGAATGATTTACAAGAAAAGACTCTCTTACAGAGCAGATAAAATGAACACTGAAGCACAAGTATCAAATTGATACTATTACAGATGAAAGCTGAACACAGTAAATGACACTTAATAAATTTTCGCTCTCAGTTGGTGTATCAGCTTGAGAAGAAGTTAATGCACTCTATTTATAGGTAGAAAACATTAAATGATCGTTGCTTGATGAATCCAACCGTTGTAGGTGATTAGCACTAAGTCTGGTCTTCTTCTCTCTCTAAACTTCTACTAATCCAAGTGTTAATGTGATCTGATGTGGCCCTCTGAGAATTTGCCTGTTGGAGATAACTTTACTTGTTGTAGTAAGCATTCTTTAACGTTTAGAAGGCGTGCTCAGATGAATTAGCTGAAAGTAGGTTGATTTGCAGAAGTGCATTTAATGCACTGTACACTTTTTGCTTTATGGCTTTGACCTTCATTAATCTTCATCTAATCTAGCTGAAATTCACTTAACAAACTTGTTAAATATAGCTAGGAACATAAGTAAATGAATTATGAAAGCAATAAGGTCAAACAACAGAGATTTGCAAATTCGCGTAATTCAAAAATCAATTTTGACCGTTGTATACTGCGGTAAGTTCCTCTATACTGGAGTATGGCACTGTGCATAAGTGTCCATACTGCAGTATCCAAAGTCATACTGCGGTATGCAGCTTCCAGAGGCAAAACATCGTGACTTGTGTTTGAAAGTCATGACCCATACTGCGGTATGTAAGTAGCATACTGCAGTAAGCGAGTTCTTGACAAATTGAGAATCAGTTTTAGAGCCCAATACTGCAGTATGCAATAGTTATAAAATTTGGGAGCTCTCTGTATAAGCCTATACTGCAGTATACATACCCATACTGCGGTATTGACTTGCCTTGAAAAACTTGGTTGCTCTCTGGATGGCCCTATACTGCAGTATACATACCTATACTGCGGTATTGACTTACCTTGAAAAACTTGGTTGCTCTCTGGATGGCCCTATACTGCGGTATAGCACCCTATACTGCGGTATTGACTTAACTTGAAAAATTTGATTGCTCTCTGGAAGTCCAATACTGCGGTATAGCACCCTATACTGCGGTATTGACTTAACTTGAAAAATTTGATTGTTCTCTGGAAGTCCAATACTGCGGTATAGCACCCTATACTGCGGTATTGACTTAACTTGAAAAATTTGATTGTTCTCTAGATGACCCTTTACTACAGTATACAGACCCATACTGCAGTATGCAACTATCAGATGGTTTTTAAAGGATCTTGGAAACTTCAAAACATGTTTACACTTGTTGTTAATCATCAAAACACATTGGGAACTAACATTCTCCCCCTTTTTGATGATGACAACACTTGTAAACTTTCTTTTTAAAGAATTTGAAAGATTTAATCTGTTTTGAATTGATGTTTTCAAAATTCAATATTAAGTTATCAGAAAACAACCAGTTTTGCATTTTCAACCATAAAATTCAGAGATTAGCATCAGATATGTATTTGAGAGCATAAACATCTTGATATATATTTATTAAACATGATTCATACAAGCAGAACTGATATCAGAAAAGATGAACACACTGATAATAACTGATATCAGAGCACGCAACTACAAAAACATCAAAATAGCAGATGAAATGCAAACTTCCTAGACACTACACCTAGACACTATACATCTACATCTTTCTCTCCTTCTCCCCCTTTGTCATCAGCAAACTCTGGGTCAAGGACAAAGACAGGAGAAGTGTAGAGCACCATGGCTGTGTTTGGATCAAAAGTGGGATCATGGGGCTCTGCATATGGAGAAGGTGTGGGGAAAACTTCAGTGGTCGGAGTAGGTGGAGATGGGAATGGGCCAGGACAGACCTCTGTGGTAGGAGTGATAGGTGAAGACAGTATGACTGTGGCTGGTGTGGAAATGGAGGTTGGGGATGATGAGGCAGGAGGTGAAGTGGTGTGCGGTGGGCTAGGAAAAACGAAAGATGGTAATGAAGGTGGGGAAATGTGAGTCTCAGGTGAAGATGTGGAAGGCTAGGGAACAGGAATGGATGGCTGGACCTCTGGGACAGGAGAGGATGAGGAAGGGCCGGTAGTGAACCCGAAGGTTGATGAAGAAGTTCCAACATCGAAATGCTTGATCAGGCGATCAACCTTATCCCGGGCGTCAGATGCAACTGTCAGTGTGAGAGCCAGCCGGGAGTCCAAATCAATACACTAATCGAAGATCTCTTGATGCTTCTGGTCAAATTGTTCCTTGAGCTTTGCCACTTCCGCATCCATCTTGGCTCTCATATCAGCAGCCAATCGCCCAAATTGGAACTGCATCTTCACAAAAAAAGACGCAACAGCAGCATCCACAATCCTTTTTATTCTATCATCAAAATCCAATGGTGGTGGAGGCGGAGCCGACTAGGCCTCATGTGCGATTGACTGTGATGCACGTGTCTGTGACCTCGATGGAGCCCTCGACTGACTGGATCCTTCCGGCTCAAATTGTACCTTCATAAAGTTAAGCTGTGTCTTTCCGAAGGCCGTGCTATACTTCATCTGCTCAGGAGGACCCACGTACCATATCTTATGGTAGAACATGATCAAGGAAACCAGAGAGGCGAAAGGCATGTAGGATCCTTTGCGAGACACGAACTTGAAGTAGCTGATCTCCTTGAACAGCCACTGCCCAATGTTGAGAGGATGCTTGCGAATGAAGGCAGTGAAGAAGCGGTAGTCCTTTTGCGTGAAGTGCGTGTAGCTTCCTCCCTTTTGCACAAAATTACGTGAATACACGTACCAAATAACTCTGTGCAAAGGTGGCATGTCCGAGGGCTTGAAGGTTAAGTGGGCTCTTTGATCATCCCGTATGTCCTGACCGGGCACTAGCGTGGTATACACCTCCTCGTTTGTGTATTTCAGTGTGGATGCCTTTAGAGGATTAACGACCTTGAGAATCTTGTTGAGGATGGCGGCAGACAATGTGAATTGTACCCCTCTGACAGATGTTATGATCCTTTCTTCAACCAGCCTTCCTTCCGAGTCCAAAATGTGGTTGGTCGCCATGTTGAAGTAGAACATCTTGACCAACTCCGGACAGTAAGCGGCCTCGATGGAAACAAATGAAGCATATGGCCCGAACCACGGCGAGAGATCCACGTTGCACTCACGATAAACTTGTTCCAAATTAATCGAGATGACAGCACAGAATCCTCGACTCCGAAATTGGTCTTTGAACTTGGCATTCAAGCTGGGAGGAAGTAGAACTGGAGCAACCTTGAATCCCTCTGGTGCATTCTTGTGAATTTTAATATCCTTTATAGCATTTACAATCACGTGCAAAGATTCTTGCTCAGACTCAATCTCTGATGAAGAACCAGTAACCTCAACAATTGAGGGAGAGGATACGACAGTCGCGGAAGCTCTCTTGGACCTTGCTTTTTGATGAACAACGGTCCTCTTCCCTTTTGCCTTGCTCGGCTCTCCAGTCTTCTTCTTCTTGGCAGCTGAAGATGGGATTGGTGCTCTAGATGAAGTACCCCTCTTCTTAGGGTTCGGTGAAGAAGCCTCTGGGATAGTAACATCGACTCCGGGAATATGATGATCAATGCCGGTCTCTAATCTCTTTGGAATTGACTTCGTCCTTGGTGCTCTGTGTGGAAGAGAAGAAGTGGGTTGTTTGGAGTGAGATTGATCTTTGGACATCTTGACGTTAGGGTTTCGGCGAGAATGAGAATAGGAAGAGATTGAGAGAGATTTGGTGAGGATTTATGGGGGTTTAATGAGGGATTGTGACGGTTTCAGAGAGAGAGAGGAAGAGAGAAAGTCGAGACTCTAGGGTTTACTGGAGTAAAAACGCGAGTATGAAAGAACACGACTGTTCAGTATATATAGACAGACCCCTATACTCGAGTACAGTTCTTGCATACTGCAGTATAGCATACTTTCATTTACATACTGCAGTATAGATGGAAGTATACTGACCTGGACTTCAAAAATGTCGAGAGAATTTTTGAAAAACCCGATGGCCATACTATACTGCAGTATGCCTTTGGCATACCTGAAGCTTTGGCCTCTGTTTGACCCCATACTGCGGAATAGCACTTGCATATTGCGGTATAGCTCTTCTGAACTTCAGTTTCAGCTTTTTGCAACTTCCAAATTCGAGTATTATCACCAGTATTGGAGTATGCAACCTCTGAAACATCAAAACATCCTGCAGAAACAAAGGCTAAACACTCTGATGCTTAAGTTAGTAAAGAGTACTCATCAAAAACACATCTAACATTAAATTGAGAGAGAATTGCTTACAATTCATTGGGATTTACCATTCCCAATTCTCTCCTTATGAAAGTGAATTGTTCCTTGGTTAGAGGCTTGGTGAAGATGTCAGCTAGTTGAAGATGGGTTGGAATGAACATCACTTTGACATCTCGCTTCTAGACATGATCCCGAATGAAGTGGTGCCTCACATCAATGTGCTTGGTTCTTGTATGTTGCACCGGATTCTTGGCCAAGCTTATTGTGCTAGTGTTGTCACACAATATTGGGATCTCTTTCAAGTGGACTCCCAAATCAGCAAGTTGTTGCTTTAACCATAGCACTTGAGCACAACAACTTGAGGCCGCCACATATTCAGCTTCGGTTGATGACACGGCCACAGTTGTTTGCTTCTTCCTGAACCATGACACAAGTGAGTTCCCAAAGAACTCGCATTGGCCACTTGTGCTCTTTCTATCCGTCTTGTAGCCAGCATGGTCCGAATCTGAATATGCCACCAAGTGCTCCGGCTGACCTTTGGGAAACCATAGTCCAAGAGTCTTCGAATCAGAGAGATATCTGAATATCCTCTTCACATGTTCAGCATGTGACTCTTTAGGAGCGGATTGGAACCGAGCACACATTCCAACACTGAATTGGATGTTTGGGCGACTTGCGGTGAGATAGAGCAATGATCCAATCATTCCTCTATATTTGGTGATGTTGAAATCCTTGCCCTCTTCATCAGCATCCAAAGAAGTAGTTGTGATCAATGGTGTGTCAGCCCCATTGCACTTGTCCATTCCAAACTTCTTCAGCAAATCATTCAAATACTTGGTTTGAGATATAAATATCACATCCTTACGTTGTTTGATTTGCAGCCCAAGGAAGTAATTGAGCTCTCCCATCATTGACATCTCAAATTCACCCTGCATAGACTTGGAAAATTCCTCACACAAGGAGTCATTAGTAGCACCGAAAATAATATCATCAACATATATCTGTACAATTAAAATTTCATTCAATTTGTTTTTCTTAATAAACAATGTCGTATTAGCCTTTCCTCTAATAAATCCTTGATTGAGTAAGAATTGACTCAACCTTTCATACCAAGCTCTTGGAGCTTGCTTAAGACCATACAAAGCTTTCTTAAGTTTAAAAACATGATCCGGAAATTGATCATTTTCAAAACCTGGAGGTTGTTCAACATATACCTCCTCTTGAATAAAACCATTTAAAAACGCACTTTTAACATCCATTTGATAAAGTTTGAAACCTTTAGTGCATGCAAAAGCTAGTAAGACTCTTATGGCCTCCAATCTTGCTACTGGAGCATAAGTTTCCTCATAGTCTATGCCTTCTTCTTGATTGTAACCTTTGGCAACCAATCTTGCCTTGTTACAGACAATGACTGCCGACTCATCACGTTTGTTCTTGAATACCCATTTAGTCCCAATTACTGGATGGTCTTTGGGTTTAGGCACCAAATCCCAAACTTGATTTCTGTCAAATTGATTGAACTCCTCTTGCATAGCTATCACCCAATCATTGTCTGAAAGGGCTTCTTCTATTTTAGAGGGTTCTATGTGAGAAATAAATGCAGCAAAGGTTACTTCATTCAAAGTACTTCTTCTTGTTCTTACTCCTTGGTTAACATCACCTATAACTTGGTCAAAAGGATGATTCCTTATAAATCTCCAAGCTCTAGGTTGAGACTGATCAGGATTTTCTAAATTGTTTTCAGGATCAGCCTCAAAAACATTTTCAGTATTTTCAGATTGAGAAGGAGTAGTTTTCGAAAAGAATTGATTTTTGAAAATTGTCTCTTCTTCATCATCCAAGGATTTATCATAGTCATTCTCACTAAACACAACATGTATGGACTCTTCCACAACCTTAGTTCTAGTGTTAAAGACTCTATATGCTTTACTCCTATTAGAATAACCAATGAAGATAGCTAAATCAGCTTTAGGATCGAATTTACCAAGATTGTCTTTACCATTATTGTGCACATAGCACTTACAACCGAAGACATGTAGGTGGCTGAAGTTTGGCTTTCTTCCTTTGTAGAGTTCGTATGGAGTCTTATTCAGCTTCTTTCTCAAGTATGCTCTGTTGGAGATGTAGCAAGCCGTACTCATGGCATCAGCCCAAAACACTTGCGAAGTGTTGTACTCATTCAACATCGCTCTAGCCATCTCAGTGAGTACTCTATTCTTTCTCTCCACAACACCATTTTGTTGTGGTGTTCTTGGTGCTGAAAAGTTGTGATCAATCCCCATACTGTCACAGAACTCAGCAAAGGCGTTGTTTTCGAACTCTCCACCATGATCGGTCCTTATACCTGAAATTGAGAAACCTTTCTCGTTTTGGACCTTCTTGGCACAAGCAACAAACTGATCATATGTTTCATCTTTTGATGATAAAAATTAGTCCAAGTAAATCTAGAGTAATTATCAACAATGACCAAAGTATAAAGGTTTCTACCAAGACTTTTTACTCTAGCTGGTCCAACTAGATCCATATGAAGTAATTGAAGAGGTCTACTAGTTGAAATCTCATTTTTAGCTTTAAAGGAAGATTTGGTTTGTTTTCCTCTTTGGCAAGCATCACAAATCATATCATTTTTGAAATTCAATCTAGGAATACCAATAACCAAATCCTTTTTCAATAACTTGTCAAGTTGATACATATTGACATGAGCTAATCGCTTATGCCAAAGCCAACTTTCATTCAAGTTACTAACAAAACAATTTTCAGAACCAGAAGCATTGCTAGAGAGGTTAAGAGTATAACAATTTCCATCTCTAGGTGCTCTAAACAAAGCCTTAGTTTTCAAATCATTTATGGAGACCAAATCCTTTTTAACAATAAGGCATTCATTTGAATCAAAGATAACTAAGTTACCCTTGTCGGTGCTTTGGCTCACACTTAGGAGATTGTGACACAATCCTTCTACCAAGTAGACATCTTTGATGAGAGGACCTTCATTGTTGCCTATCTCACCAATCCCAGCAATTTTACCCGATTGGTCACCTCCAAATGTGACTCTACCACCATCTTTTGGCTTAATTGAAATGAATTTGGATTTGTCTCCAGTCATATGTCTTGAGCATCCACTATCAATGTACCATTTGTTGGGCCTTGATGCTCTAAGACACACCTGCAATTCACAAGGGATCAAGTTTTAGGTACCCATCTTTTCTTGAGTCCTTTGGGGTTAGTTTTGACCTTGGGAACATAAGTTCCTTTTGGTACCCATTGATAATTTCCTACAGGTTTAACTTTTCTTTCATTCTTATGAAAACAAGAAGAGGTAGAATGACCTTTCCTATTGCAATAATTACAATGTGCAAAGGGATTCGAAGAGTGAACTGATTTTGTAAAATAGTTCATATAAGATTTTTGACCACTCTTCTTCTTTCCTTTCTTCTTATCAAAATCTAGTTTGTAACCAATGCCCGATCTATCGTTTATATATCGCTGTTGTTTAAGAATCACATTGAGCATTTCACTTCCCTTAGTGAATTTCTCAAGAGCTTTTGTCAATTGTAAATTCTTTTTCTCTAAAATAGGACATTCATCACAAACTAAAATTTCAGGAGAAGAAAGTCTTTCAACTTGCAATTCAAGAGTAGTATTTTTCCTTTTTAAAGCAAAATATTTTTCTGCAAGTTTTTCAAATTCCTTTTGCACAAGATTGTATTCGTCAAAAAGTTCATCATAGGAAGGTTTTGATTCATATACCTCATTGTTTTTATCATGTTGCTCTTCTTCCTCAGCAACTAAGCAAATGTTAGCCTTTTCTTCTTCTTCTTCAGCTTCATCTTCATCGGATGAGCTATCTCCTCATATGGCTGAAACATATGCCTTCTTCTTGAACTTCTTGAACTTCTTCTTTTCTCTCTCTTGGTTCTTCAGCTGAGGGCATTCTGATTTGATGTGTCCACGCTTCTCGCATTCGTAGCATATGATAGGCTTCTTTGATTCGTAGCTGGAGCTACCCTTTTGAAATTTCTTGAAGCCTTGATCCTTTTTGTAGAACTTCTTGAACCTCCGGACCATCATCCCAATCTCTTCATCCTCATCTTCCTCATTATCGTCTGACTCCTTGTTTTCTTTGGTGGTCTTGAGGGCTATTCCTTTGTTCTTCCCATGTACTTCATCCAGGCCCTTCTTGAACTTTAGCTTGGCTTCATACTCAGACAAGCTTCCAAAGAGAGCAGCCACAGAGGTCATCGATTCTCCTCGTGCTTCCTCTATTGCTGTGACCTTGGCCTCCCATTCTTTGTTAAGAATGTTCAGAATCTTTCTCACTTGAACCGGCTGGTCATATTCCTTCCCAAGAGCAGCGAGTTGATTGATGAGATGAGTGAACCTCAGTTGAAATTCTCCAATAGATTCACCGGGCTTCATTTTAAGAAAATCATACTCTGTCATAAGAGTATTTAGACGATTTTGCTTCACACGGCTGTCCCTTCATGAGCGATTTCCAAGGCATCCCACATGGCTTTAGCAGATGGTAAAGTGCAAACATGAAAATATTCTTGTTGACTTAATGCACTTTGAAGGAGTAGAACCGCCTTACTGTTGAGAGTGACGTTTCTTCGATCATTTTCATCATATTCCTCTTCAAGCTTTGGAACTCTCACACCATCTTCCACAGTTGAAGGCTCATAATTACCTCTTTCAAATACTCTCCAGAGCCCATACTCAGTAGCCATGACGAACACTTTGAATTTAGCTTTCCAAAATGAGTAGTATTCACCACTGAAGCCTGGAGGTCTGTTGATAGAAGCTCTATTGGGAAGAATTCCTTCCATACTGATCCTTCTCGAGTGGTTAAACTCTTCTGAGAAGACCTTGCTCTGATACCAAATGAAGGTTGGAGCAAAATACCCAAGAGGGGGGTGAATTGGGTATCTTTAAAAATTTAGATATTTTACTCTGTTTTTGACTAAGTAAAACAGAGGAGAGAAGAAGAGAAGCAATACACAACAAGATTTATACTGGTTCGGTCCTTTCTCTGACCTACGTCCAGTCCCCAAGCCTCACTTGGGATTTTCAATCCACTAACTTCACAATATTGATTACAATCTCTGTACTCAGAGTAGTTCTCTCTCTACAACTCACTCCCCCTTACAAGATGCAATCAATACACCCAACCACCAAGTCCCTTGACTTGTGGTTATCTCAATCAATGAATGATTTACAAGAAAAGACTCTCTTACAGAGCAGATAAAATGAACACTGAAGCACAAGTATCAAATTGATACTATTACAGATGAAAGCTGAACACAGTAAATGACACTTAATAAATTTTCGCTCTCAGTTGGTGTATCAGCTTGAGAAGAAGTTAATGCACTCTATTTATAGGTAGAAAACATTAAATGATCGTTGCTTGATGAATCCAACCGTTGTAGGTGATTAGCACTAAGTCTGGTCTTCTTCTCTCTCTAAACTTCTACTAATCCAAGTGTTAATGTGATCTGATGTGGCCCTCTGAGAATTTGCCTGTTGGAGATAACTTTACTTGTTGTAGTAAGCATTCTTTAACGTTTAGAAGGCGTGCTCAGATGTATTAGCTGAAAGTAGGTTGATTTGCAGAAGTGCATTTAATGCACTGTACACTTTTTGCTTTATGGCTTTGACCTTCATTAATCTTCATCTAATCTAGCTGAAATTCACTTAACAAACTTGTTAAATATAGCTAGGAACATAAGTAAATGAATTATGAAAGCAATAAGGTCAAACAACAGAGATTTGCAAATTCGTGTAATTCAAAAATCAATTTTGACCGTTGTATACTGCGGTAAGTTCCTCTATACTGGAGTATGGCACTGTGCATAAGTGTCCATACTGCAGTATCCAAAGTCATACTGCGGTATGCAGCTTCCAGAGGCAAAACATCGTGACTTGTGTTTGAAAGTCATGACCTATACTGCGGTATGTAAGTAGCATACTGCAGTAAGCGAGTTCTTGACAAATTGAGAATCAGTTTTAGAGCCCAATACTGCAGTATGCAAACCTATACTGCAGTATGCAATAGTTATAAAATTTGAGAGCTCTCTGTATAAGCCTATATTGCAGTATACATACCCATACTGCGGTATTGACTTGCCTTGAAAAACTTGGTTGCTCTCTGGATGGCCCTATACTGCGGTATAGCACCCTATACTGCGGTATTGACTTAACTTGAAAAATTTGATTGCTCTCTGGAAGTCCAATACTGCGGTATAGCACCTTATACTGCGGTATTGACTTAACTTGAAAAATTTGATTGTTCTCTGGATGACCCTTTACTGCAGTATACAGACCCATACTGCAGTATGCAACTATCAGATGGTTTTTAAAGGATCTTGGAAACTTCAAAACATGTTTACACTTGTTGTTAATCATCAAAACACATTGGGAACTAACAACACTGTCGAGAGTTAGCCGCCAAGCAGCTCCTGGCAGCAAAGTATAATTGGAAGGTCAGACCTCGCTCCTTTAACCGGGGCAACATAGTACTCCGACGAGCCGACATCGGTAACAAGAACGCCAGAGATGGCAAACTAACTGCAAACTGGGAAGGCTCCTACCGAGTTAAAGAAAAACTCGACAACGGAGCCTACATACTCGAAACCTTGGCAAGGAAGCCGGTTAAGAGAACCTGGAACGCCGACAAGCTAAAAATCTATTATAGTTAGATCTCGGTGACGAATTCACGACAACATCAAAAACACCCTATTGGGAGCTCAGTTATTTATTAATTTCAGTGTTTAATTTAGAAAATTTATGTTTCTACCGTTTTAAGATTTCATTGAACAACTTGTTAGCTCTGTGGAGCAGTTTCTTTTAATGAAGGATTCCTCAGTGGAAGTTTGATTGCTTTACTATCGATAGTCAAAAGATACTACATCGAGGTCATAACACCCGGTCACAAATAAAACCCATCTATATGGATGACACCAGGGCCATTGTACTCCGATGCACCCAGGTTAAGAGCTCGGCGAAATTGCCATACGTGGCCTTCGCAAAATTGACGCGTCAACGCTCGCCCGAGGTGAGAAGGTGATTTGTCATCCCAACCCTGATCAGGTCAAAATGTTTAAGCATTGCGTTTTAGACACCATGGCTGGACATTGTGACATGTTGCCCTTATCTCGGTTACGACCCTGGTCAACCACACCGGACCCTAGGTAGTGCAGTTAAAATGAAAGACCCTTCGCGGTTCAAATAAACACCCTTTGTGGTTAAGATTCAAAACCCTATGCGGTCTGAATCAACACCCTTAGAGGTTTAAAAAGAAAACCCTACCACTGACTCCCAGACTTAACGTCGGGAATAAAACGTAGATCTACATAATCAAAGACCCTAGCCCAGTCATTGGATTTCTAACAACATTTAGAATTCAAAGTGACATGGCAATTAATTGATTAAAATAATCAGAGATTGTCATTAATTACAATTAGCATAGGCGCCGGTAATAGGGCACAGACGCCCCAATGGTAAAGCTAAGCAAAGACAAAAACTTCCACCCTTAACTTGGAGGAGAGGCCTCAGTTGCGGGCACCACCTCCTTGGAGGAGCAGTATCAGGAGCCTCTTGCCCGACCTCGGTGCTTGGATCATCCTTGCCGGCCGGCTCTTCTTGACCTTCATCCTCAAAGGATAAGGCCCGACGTCAGATGAGGGAGGAGGCGGAACCAGCACACCATCCTAGACATAGGCGCAGTAATCATACCCAGCAAGGTTCAAGTCACATTCGGGTTCAGATGCTGGATCTGCGCCAAAGCCATTTTAAAGCAGTCAGAGGCAGTTTCCTTCAGTGATTCGATGGTGTCAAGGTGGGCCTGTTGCTCCGAGGCGAAAGTAGCTTTGGTCAAGCCCAGTTCGGTGGCCTGCTCGCTGTGCTGCTGCTGAACGACCTTCACAGCATCAAGGCTTTTAGCAAGGGCCTCCTGCAGGCGGGTACACTCCAAGGTCACCTTCACTAGCGCCTCTTTGGAGATCAGGAGCTCCTCGGTCGCCTTTCTAGCAGATGCCTTGGCCACATCTCTTTCCTCTTCCAATGCCCTCATCTTTCCCTCAGCCCAATGGATTTACACAAGAACTTTTGGGCATCTTGGACCAAGGTCTCATTTATGCTGGACAAAGGTAAGCCATCCATAAACTGGCGAGGAGGAAAGAAGGCAACATCCAGCTCCTCTGTCACCCCCTTCTCCCACGCGAGGCCTCGCGGGATCTTGGAAATTGGGGGAGGGGTAGAGGCAGTCCGGGATGGAGAAGGAGGAGGAGCCTCCGGACAGAAGAAGAGGAGCGGTCACTGAGCAAGTAATTCCTTTTGAGCCAGTTGTAAGCAGCCCTATTGACGACCCAACGGGCACTGAGCAAGTAATTCCTTGGGTACTCGAGGCCTTTGTTTTCTTGGCCTTTGAGGAACCAAGAGCCGCCTTGGTTTTATCGACCTCGACATCCGAGGTAGCAAGCTTCCGGCCAGCCCTATTTGTCGCGGCCACATTCGAGTTCACGCGAGACAAGTATTTGGGAAGCTCCGACATGTCTTGAGCTGCAAAAAAGTAAAAGCAAAAGAGTTAGAATCTTTGTGGCTATCTTGGAAGTATGCAACAAATGGAAATACACATGGGTCAAGAAAGTCAATGAACACAGGAACCATACAATATATAGGCACCGGGTTGGTACCGGGCCCATTGATCCAAAAGTCAGTGCTTAGAACGTCGTATTTCTCCACAAATGCGGTCAGCCAATCTATCAAGGGGACCGTCTCCGGCAGAAGATCATCGGTCACGACCTAGTACGAGGAAGAGTTGATGTTATGGTGTTTTTCGTTCCAGTACAGAGGAAACTTCCACTCCACGTCCGGGCCCTCGGCCCCTCTCAAAAACCAGGACTACTTTTTAGGCTTAGCGACAATTTTAAAGAAGGCATTCTTGAAGTGCTTAAAAGAGTCTGAGAATGCGGTCATCAATTTCCTATCCAGATCGTTGTGAAGGGAAGTCAACCTTTTCAGTCTGAGAATGCGGTCATCAATTTGAAACTCAAATCTGACGAATTTTTGAAACCTTCTTGTTTAATCTTAATACTTTCTATCATCATTCACTAATATTCCTAGCTATGAGCAACCACTTTGTTATTGAGTTTCAGATGATTTAGAGAACTTTAAATGAAGGTTTGAGCAAAAGCAAAAAGTGATGTCAGCACATTAAATGCAAAGTCTAGAAAACTTGTATCCTTTTGGACAATCATTCTACACACGTTGCAAAGGGATTAATGTTTCCTTTCCACATCCAGTAGCTGCTTTACCAACGGATTAAAAGTCAGGAAGTCAACTATGAACATCTGTGCCATTGGATTAATCAAAGAGTAGAGAGAGAAGAAGACCAAAGCTTAACCTAATCCTTGTCTAATGAAGGCAACAGTTATATTGAAGATTACAACGGTCCTTTAATGCTCTCTTAGTATATATATAGAGCAGCATTCAATTCTTCTCAACAACTAATCTGTTGAAAACGAATTGCATTCAAGTTTACCAACTACTCTTTCAGTTTTCACTTGTAAAGTATCTTTTGATACATTGATCTTCAGTATTCATATTTATTCATTCTTAGAAAGAGTTCATTTATTGTAAATAATTTATTGAGAAGTATCTCAAGTTTGGGGACTTGGAGATTGGGTTATTGATTGCAACTTGTAAGGGGGAATAAGTTTTAGTGAGAGAATTACTCTTGAGTTACAGAGTGTGTAATCAATTGAGATAGTGAAATCCCAGAGTGTCTGGGGACTAGACGTAGGTCAAGAGATTGGACAGAACCAGTATAAATTCCTTGTGTCTTGCTCTCCTCTCTTATTCTCTATTCAACTCTGTTTTAATATTCGAAAACAAAGTAACTCCAAAAGAATTTTAAAATCCCCAATTCACCCCGCTCTTGGTGATTTGCCTCACTTTCAAATATAAATAACAGAAATAAGGGGAGGAGTACATAGAGAGAATGGTAACGTTTAGTAAATCAATGTATCAAAAATATGTAAAAGAAAAACATCAACCAAACAAAGAGGCAACTAATTTTTTTTCCGGGTAAACATGTAAATGATAAAATTATTAATATAAAAAAGAATAAAAAAATGATTAATAAACATTGCAATATGGGAAAATGATAGCCAGGTCCCAAGGACTATAAAAAATTACAAAAAAGTCCCAACATAAATTTACATATCAAGGGACTTTTTTGATATTATTTGTATTGAAACAAAATCTAGGTTTTTGAATTTTGTTGTAAATATAACACTTCTTGTTGTGAAATGATTTTTTCTATTGTGAGTGGCTAGGTTTAAAATTTTGTTGTGAATATAGCACTTCCTGTTGTAAACTTAACCTTTTTCTGTTCTAAATGATATCTGTACACTTAGGGACTTAAGTTTGAAAGAAAATCTAAATATTTAAATTTTGTTATGAATATGACACTTTCTGTTGTGAATATAGTTTTTTCTGTTGTGAATGACTAGGTTTTTAAATTTTGTTGTAAATATAGCATTTTCTATTATAAATATAGCACTTCCTATTGTTAATATAAATAATATCAAAGACTTTTTTATATGAGAATTTCTGTTGGGACTTTTTTGTAATTTTTTATGGTCCTTGGGACCTGGCTGTCATTTTCCCTTACAATATTTGAAGGCATAAATAATATGTATTTTACTTAGAAATAAAAAATTAAAATGAAAAGATAAAATAAATATAAATAACAAGAAATAATTTGTATTTTATTGATAAAAATAATTAAACAAAGAATTCAACACATTAAAATTCAATAATACATACAAGATACATAAATAAATAAGAAAATGGAAACAAATATTGTTAGTTAAAAAGAAAATAAATAACAATGAAGTAAAACAAGTAAAAATGATAAACTATTAACCAAAAAAAAACATTATAAATAATGTGTATTTTCTTCATCAAAAAATAATATATACTTTATTTATAAATATCAAATTCATGTGAAAACATAAATGTAAATAGCAAAGAATAAAGGGAGAATGAGATGAAATCATAAAGGAGAAATGTTTTAGTACATTAAATAAAAAATAGAAACAAATTATCAAAGATAAAAAAAAATAAATGACTAATCAAATTATTATAAGTGAAAATGATAAAGAGTGAAATAATCTGTATAACAATAAATGAAATAACATAACTAAATAGAGGCAAGTAAATGAATGATAAATTATTAATGTACATTTAAAGAATGATTAATGATAAATAAATAAACAATATAAATAACAGAAATAAGGGGAGGAGTACATAATAAGAATGATAACTCTTACTAAATCAAGGTCTCAAAAACATATGTATAACAAAAACATCAAACAAACAAAATTTAGAAAACACTTTGGAGCCGATTTTTCCCTGATTTGGCGTTTCTTGCCTAGAAGGCCTTCTCTGACGTTGTTTCCTCTCAATGAGAGCAAAATTTCTACAATTTCGGATTTCTTATCAGAGGAGTTTAACGATGTCTACATGGCAATCAAATGAGGTTCGTAGGGTGTGGAAACCACATAGAGTGCAACCTTACCTCTAACTTGTCCTCCAAGCACATCTACCTCTTTCGCGAAGCATGCCTAGTATGTCCTCCATGTTCTCTTGACTTGTGGGCCAAGTTTGCTTTACTTGTTCACCAAGTTGCTCCTTGGCTCGCCGAACAACCCCTTGGCTTCTCTTAGTTCCTTTGTCGTCATCATTAAATTGGCCAACATGGAGAAAAAGTAGGGAGAAGCCGAAGGTAGAAGAACAAAGATAGAGAGAGAGAGCTCGGTTGAGAGAGTAAGAGAGAGAAAACACTTTGGAACCGCTTTTTCCTCGATTTGGCGTTTCTTGCTCCCAAGGTCTTCTCTGATGTGGTTTCCTCTCATTGAGAGCAAAATTTCTACAGTTTTGGATTTCTTATAAGAGGAGTTTAACGACGTCTATAAGGTGGATCTGATGCAAAAATCAAAAAATGATTATTGAATGAAATGAGGTTCGTAGGGTGTGGACACCACATAGAGTGCAACCTTACCTCTAACTTGTCCTCCAAGCACACCTTGCTCCTTCGTGAAGCATGCCTAGTGTGCACTCCATGTTCTCGTGACTTGTGGGCTAAGTTCTCTTTACTTGTTGGCCAGGTTGTCCCTTGGCTCACCGAACAACACCTTGACTTCTCTTAGTTCCTTTCTCATCTTCATTAAGTTGGCCAACATGAAGAAAAAGAACGGAGAAGCTTAACGTCAAAGAACAAAGAGATAGAGAGAGATCGGTTGAGAGTCTAAGAGAGATAAAACACTCTAGAGCCAATTTTTCCTTGATTTGGTGTTTCTTGCTCCCAAGGCCTTCTTTGACATTGTTTCCCATCGGTGAGAGCAAAATTTCTACGGTATCGGATTTCTTATCAGAGGAGTTTAACGACGTCTAGAAGGTGGATGTGATGCTGAAATCAAGAAATGATAGGGAATCAAATGAGGTTCATAGGGTGTGGACACCACATAGATTGCAACCTTACCTCTAACTTGTCCTCCAAGCACATCTTGCTCCTTCACGAAGCATGCCTAACGTGCAGTCCATGTTCTTGTGACTTGTGGGCTAAGTTCTCTTTACTTGTTGGCCAGGTTGTCCATTGGCTCTCTGAACAACCCTTTGACTTCTTTAGTTCCTTTCTCATTATGATTAACTTGGCCAACATGGAGAAAAAGAATGGAGAAGGTGAAGGTAGAAGAACAAAGAGAGAGAGGTCGGTTGAGAGTGTAAGAGTGATAAAACACTTCAGAATCGCTTTTTCCTCGATCTGGTGTTTCTTGCTCCCAGGGCCTTCTCTGACATTGTTTCCTCTTGTTGGAGCAGAATTTCTACTGTTTCGGATTTCTTATAAGAGGAGTTAAATGACGTCTACAAGGTAGATTTGATGTCGAAATCAACAAATGACTATGGAATCAAATGAGGCTCATAGGGTGTGGACACCACATATAGTGCAACCTTACCTCTAACTTGTCCTCCAAGCACATCTAGCTCTTTCGCGAAGCATGCCTAGCGTGCCCTTTATGTTCTCTTGACTTGTGGGCCATCCTCTCTTTACTTGTTAGCCAGGTTGTTCCTTGGCTGGCCGACAACCCCTTGACTTCTCTTAGTTCCTTCCTCATCATCATTAAGTTGGCCAACATGGACAAAAAGAAAGGAGAAGCTTAAGGTAGAAGAACAAAGAGATAGAGAGAGGTCGGTTGAAAGAGTAAGAGAGAGAAAACACTATGGAGCCGATTTTTCCCCGATTTGGCGTTCCTTGCTTAGAAGGCCTTATTTGACATTTTTTTCACTCGATGAAAGAAAAATTTCTACGGTTTCACATTTCATATCAGAGGAGTTTAACAACATCTACATGGTGGATCTGATGCCGAAATCAAGAAATGATTTTGGAATCAAATGAGGTTCATAAGGTGTGGACACCACATAGAGTGCAACCTTACCTCTAACTTGTTCTCCAATCACATCTAGCTCTTTCGCAAATCATGCCTTGCCATATTCTCTTGACTTGTGGGCCAAGTTCGCTTTACTTGTTGGTGAAGTTGTTCCTTGGCTCACCGAACAACCCCTTGACTTCTCTTAGTTCTTTTCTCGTTATCATTAAATTGGCCACCATGGAGAGAAAGAAAGGAGAAGCCGAAGGTAGAAGAACAAAGAGTGAGAGAGAGAGGTCGGTTGGGAGAGTAAGAGAGAGAAAACACTCTGAAGCCGATTTTCCTAGATTTGGTGTTTCTCGCTCCCAAGGCCTTCTCTGACATTGTTTCCTCTCAGAGAGAGCAAAATTTCTTCGATTTTGGGATTTCTTATTCGAGGAGGGAAAACACTTTGAAGCCGATTTTCCCCTAATTTGGTATTTCTTGCTCAGAAGTCCTTCTCTGACGTTGTTTCCTCTTGGTGAGAGCAAACTTTCTACGGTTTCAGATTTCTTTTCAGAGGAGTTGAATGACATTTACATGGTGGATCTAATGCTGAAATCAAGAAATGATTATGGAATCAAATGAGGTTTGTAGGGTATGGACACCATAAAGACTGCAACCTTACCTCTAACTTGTCCTCCAAGCACATCTCGATCTTTCATGAAGCATGTCGAGCGTGCCATCCATGTTCTCTTTACTTGTTGGCTAGGATGTTCTTTGGGTAGCTGCACAACCCCTTAACTTCTCTTAGTTCCTTTCTTATTATGATTAACTTGGCCAACATGGAGAAAAAGTAGGGAGAAGCCGAAGGTAGAAGAACAGAGAGAGAGAGTAAGAGAGAGAAAACACTTTGGAACTGCTTTTTCCTCAATTTGGCGTTTCTTGCTCATAAGGCCTTCTTTGACATTGTTTCCCCTCATTGGAGCAAAACTTCTACTATTTCAGATTTCTTGTGAGAGGAGTTGAATGACTTCTACAAGGTGGATCTGATTCCGAAATCAACAAATGACTATGGAATCAAATGAGGCTCGTAGGCTGTGGACACCATATAGAGTGCAACCTTACCTCTAACTTGTCCTCCAAGCACATCTAGCTCTTTCGCGAAGCATGCCTAGTGTGCCCTCTATGTTCTCTTAAGGAAAATTCTCCCTTAATCCCAAAATTCCAGAAAATATGTTCCAAATTCAAAAATTCATAACTAATCCAAAAAAAAAATCCGATTAACTCAATTCCAATGAACACCAAACCCTTATTATGTCTAGTTTATTCTAAAAATATTTCCAGAGATCTCAGGGGTTCATATACTTTTTCTATAACAAATTGGTACTGGCTGGACAAAGGAGAAATCCGGTTCCCTGGGCTATTTTAAAAAATACATATATCCTAGTAGACGTCATGAAAAGTTATGAAATTATATATTAAGATGAAGATCAAGATGTCTACTCTAAGCCTAGAAAATTTCGTGGCCATCAGACAACATTTACTACTTTAAAACCATTTATTAACCAATACTACACAGAATTTCCAGAGATTTGGTACTTTTTTGCTTTCTTTGAAAACTAGGGTTTTGGAGTTTCAAATCATAATCTTGACTCATCTTCATGCAAAATTTCATTTTGAACTCAATGGCAATCTTAAAAACATCAAAATCACTGAAGGTGGAATATCACCTAGATGGGGGGTGAATAGGTGATCTTTGAAATCTAAAATTTTTCCTTGAGAATTTGCAAAATAGAGACCAATAAGATAAAATGACAACAAACAATTTATACTGGTTCGGTCCAAACACTGACCTACATCCAGTCCACAGAAACACTCTGGGATTCCACTAAGATTCTAAAATAATTACAGACTCTGTAAACGAGGAATGATCACTTCACTCTTGAACCCTACTCCCCCTTACAAGTTGTAATCTATACACCCACTCCTAAGGCTCCACAACCTTAAGTTACAATTGATAAAGAAATAAAGGGTTAAGTACTCCTCACGAGTTGATATAATAGTGAACACTGAAGAATAGACTCAGTAACATAGTTGAAACACAAATGAAATTAATATCGAATTGATTGCACAGCATTTTGGTTTGGTGGCGGAATTGAATGCGTTGTTCTTTTATAGCCTTTGCCATTAATGCCGTTGAGGAGTTTGCAAACTAGCTGTTGAAACTCTTTCAATTTTCTGTTAGACACAGTGCAACTTCGTTTTTGAACAGTCGACCGTTGCCTCATTAAATGCTTCGCCGTCGATGTGTTTGTGCAGAGAGAAGATCAGAGTGTTAGCTTGATTTGGTTTGCCACGAAGGAATGTCTTCGTCTGCTACACGCTTTAATTCTGTTTGTGTGCTTTGCTTTACTGCGTTGCATTTAATACGAGTGCCACGTTGGATTGCCTTTTGTTCAACTACTCAGATTAAAGCAATTAATCACCTGAAACTTAGATAAAAGGGGTACTCAAGTGTGATAAAAACAGGTTTAGACATGTTTAATCTTGATTAGAATACAACCCATTGAATTTCGAATGATATTAATCACGCGTGTGATATGTTGCAAATTCATAAGAACATTCTCGAGAATTGTTCTTATAATTCTCGAGAATAAGATGACAAGGATATAATTCAAGAAACAATATACTCGAGAGTCATAATTATTATACTCGAGAGTTTCATCACTGTTAGAAGGAAGCATTTACACCAACACGTATTCTCGAGAGTTATTAGCATACTCTTGAGAATTGTATGATCTGGATTATCATTTAAGAAGTACTCGAGTATCATATGTTTATACTCCAGAGTCACATTGCTAGTTGAATAAGATCATGAACATGTATTCTCGAGAATCATTCTATGTGTTCTCGAGAATTGCATGACTAAGAGTTAATTCATTGAATTTAGCTAGAGATGTTCTCGAGAATCATTTATGTGTTCTCGAGAATTTGGACATCATACTTGAGAATAGAATTTTCATAATTTGAGAAAGGAAACAATGTGTTCTCGAGAATTTCAAGAGCATTCTCGAGAATCCTAATGTTTCAGGACTTAGTTCACTTATTCAAATAACTTAAACTCTTTAGATCATTGTCATCATCAAAACATGAGAACAAACATTCTCGCCCTTTTTGATGATGACAACATTCATGAAATGAAAATCAGAGATTAGGTGCAAAGGCATTTAGTTTATGCAAGAAAATTCAGAGTATATTCAAAATGCAGCTAATATTAGCATGTCAGACTAAAATCATCAGAACTAGAACTAACCATTATCAGAGTGATCATCAAACTTAGCAAACGCAATATCAGCAAATTAAACTAATATCATCAGAAGTAGCTACTTAAAAATACTTCCAATCTTCTTCAACCTCATCTTCATCTTCAATGATCTCTCCCCCTTTGTCATCATCCAAAAGGGGAGGAGGAGCAGAGGAAGAGGGAACATCATTTGTAGGAGCGGATGTAGATGCGTAATGAGCAGGCTGAGAGTATTTCTTGAAAGCCATTCCTTCGAGATCCAGGTCCAACTGATAAACATGCCCCTGAAGATCTTTAATTTCTTTGGTCAATCTGGCAAAAGTTTCCTCTTGAGCCTTGATGCATAGTTGAAAGCTGTTTGAGATCTTTTTGCCTAACTTTTCAAACTCAGTTCCAAGCCCCTTGAGGATGCTGGTAGTGACTTTTTAAAGTTGGTTTGCCAGACCAGTCACTTGGTTAGCATTATCATACAACGGATTGATGGCATCAGTAAGACCCTTGGTCAGTCCCCTTGCAACAGCTTGTTCAACAGAATATTGAATGGCAGCATAAGGAATAGAGGGACTAGGAGTGAAAGAAGTTCCAGCCTGCGAAGATTGAGCCTCTTCCTGTTTCTTAGAAGAGGATGGCTTAGTCTTTGGAGGACTCTCGTCTTTCTTTCTTTTCCCTGTAGCTTCGGTCAAAGAGATATCCATGAACAAGAGCTGAGTAGTGGTGAATTGTTTAGGGAAGGATACACTCTCTCTATCTTGCAGGTACCATATATTGTTGAGGGTGAGAAGCTGTGACACTAAATTAGGATATGGAATAGTGTTCTTCTTGGCCTTTCTGTTTCTGTAGGTGGAGATAAAATCAGACGTCTTTGTTATGACTAATTTCCCCAGATTTCTAGCTTCCTGAGTGACAATAGAAGCCATGATCTCATAGTCTTTGCTCACGAAATGTATGAAACTCTGTCCCTTATTCACTATATTCTGACTATAGAGATACCAAATAACCCTATATGTAGCAGACATTTTGGAGGGTTTGAATTTCAGAGGCTTGCCATCAAAAGTCTCATTTGGGAAGACTATCTTAAAGCTTTCACTTGCAGGAAGTTTAAGGGGATCAGGTATGTCAGGGAGACCAAAAAACGAATTCAGAGTCGAAGCGGTAAGTCTAATCTCTTGACCCCTAACAGATGTAGTTAAGACAGCTTCATTGTCTTCTTCAGTTGCAATCATATTGTAATAAAATATTTTAACTACCATAGGAGAAAACGGGGTAGTAATTCCAAGCAAAGGCATATAGTGAGTTAACCAGGGAGATAAGTCCAAATTGCATTTTTTCTTGAAGTCTTCCAAATCTAAATAAACAATGGGACAGAATGGTCTATCTTCAAAATTTGTCCAAAAAGATGGTTCAGATGGAATTACCAATTCATCCTGGCAGAAGCCTGGAGGACAATGCAGAGCACTTTTCTGCCCTTTGAGTTTGGAGGCAAATGATTGTTGTGAGCCACTGGCTGAGGGATGCTTCTGTCGTCCAGGATGCTTATGAGGAGGTTTCTGAGGTCTATCTTCCAAGCTCTTTGACCTCATTTTATGAAATTCTGGATGGTCATCCTCAAATAGGTAGGATGTTTTGGTGGATACAGAGTGAACACCTTTTCCTTTATCCATTGGCAGAGAATGGGTCTGAGTACGAGTAACAGGCCGAGAATGTTCCTTGATGGAAATGCCTTTGGATTGTGATTTGGAGGGCTTTGGTTGAGAGGATTCCTTAGCTACAACCCTTTTAGAAGGTGATTCAGGAGGACCAGATGATTTTACTTTAGGACGAAATTTTGTCTGAGGTTTTTTTGTGGGAGGTTTTGGCGGAGATTCTGAAGGAGATTTTTCCATTCGAATACTGTTAATGTTAGAAATCTGGAGAAGAAAGGGATTCAAATGATGAAGAGCAGAGTGCAATTTTGATGATTCAAAGAAGATTGAAAGGAGAATACTTCACGATTTGAATGTGAAACAGATCGAGCGACTTTGTGATGGAGCAGAAATGAGAGAAAATAGAGAAATAGGAAAGAGCTCAGTGGGTTGAGAAGAAGACAAAAAATAGTGGTCATTGAGTTTTTGAGAGATGAGAAAGGTTTGGTTAGATAAATAAAAAAAAGTTAATGAAGAGGCCATAAATAGGAAAAAAAAAACGAAACACCGCTGATGAATGATTTTCGAGTATTTTCTTGTGGTTCTCAAGAGTCTCAGTCAAAGAGGATGCTTGTGCATTGAATAATATAGCTGTAGTTCTGACAGGTATAGGACGTAAAGTACTGAGAGAGATGACTTTTAAATCAAAGAAGCATACAATGAATGCACAGCAAAACATGACGTATGTAGATGTGAAAAAAAAATTACCGCCACAAAGAAAAGAAAAAATACTCGAGTAGCACATGCTTGTACTCGAGTAATCAGTATGAAAAATCAAAAAGCAATAGTGCCATAGTGAGGACGCAACAGTGCATTAGGAAAGTGAAATGCATGAAATAATAATACCTTTTAGGATGACACTTTGCTGCAAATAATGCCCAAGAGAGATTAATGTAAAGGTAAGGCTTTTTCAATTCTTGATTCAAAACAGATTTGTTTTTGCCAAAAAAAAAAAATACAGCTCTGTTAGTTCTCTGATGGTTTTGATGATTGTCAACAACTACAAACAATTGAAGAGGTTTTGCTCTCAAGTATCAAAACTCTGTTTAAGAGCAAACCTCGAGGTTGGGTTTGTAACCTCGAGGTTGGACCTTACAGAAGCCTTAAAAAGTCAAGTGTTCTAATGTTACAAAACTTGGTTTCACAAATTCTATATGAAACCTCGAGGTTGAGAAGTCAACCTCGAGGTTCTGGCCCTCTTGGAAAACCCAAGTTTCTTCATTAACACTTGCAACCTCGAGTATGCAAAGCAAACCTCAAGGTTTAACCCATACAGAAAGGTCATACTTTTCATCAAGCATGGAGACCTCGAGGTTCATGTTTCAACCTCGAGGTTGGACATTCTATTTTGAAACTTAAGTTTGAAGAAAAATCTGTTGACCTCGAGTATGTTGTTTCAACCTCGAGTATTGTGACATACAGAGAGCAAACTAGTTTTCAAAGCATTGAAAACCTCGAGGTTAAGATTGTAACCTCGAGGCTGGGCTTTATGTTTAACTTTGAACCTTGCATTTTCAAAGGGTCAACATCGAGTATAGATTTACAACCTTGAGGTTGTCGGGATCTAGTGAAAAATGAAGTTTTGAAATAATCTTCAAACCTCGAGGTTACGTTTGGAACCTCAAGGTTTGTAAGTTAATAAGATTTTTCAGAAGGTTTCTTTTTACGAGAAACCTCGAGGTTCACTTTGAAACCTCGAGGTTGGATATTTTAAAATCTGAGTTTGCCTGAAGTTTTCAAGTCAACCTCGAGGTTGGATGAACTAACCTCAAGGCTTGTGACCGTTGGTGCTTTTTCGAATTTGTGGAATCTGCTATATCTTGTTATTTGATCTAATTGTTTTTATACATCATTCACTCATGATCCTAGATATGTTTAACAAAGTTTGCTGAGTGTTTTCAGTTAGCACAGATCAAGATTAATGAAGAATTGAAAGAAAAAGCAAAATGGTGAATAGTGCATTTAATGCATCTGCACAATCTCACCTACTTTCAGCTAATCCTTCTGAGCACGCCTAATGAACGTTAAAGGAAGTTTACTACATCAAGTAAAGTCAATTCCAACGGGCAAAAACTCAGAGAGACACATCAGACATCATTAGCACTTGGATTAGCAGAAGATTTAGAGAGAGAAGATGACCAGAACTTAAGCAAATCACTTCCAACGGTTGGAATCATCTCACAACGGTCATTTAATGTTCTCTACCTATAAATAGAGATCATTAACTCCATCTCTAATAGATACAACTACTTAGAGCGAAAATTTATTGAGTCATTTATTGTATCTAGCTTTCATCTGTATTGTATCATTTTGATACTTTGTACTTCAGTGATTATCCTATCTGCTCTGTGAGAGAGTATCATCTTGTAAATCATTTACTGATTGTGATAACTACAAGTCAGGGGACTTGGTAGTTGGGGTGTATTGATTACAACTTGTAAGGGGGAGTGTGTTCTAGTGAGAGAACAACTCTTAGTACAGAGTGTGTAATCAATATTGTTGAGTTAGTGGATTGAAAATCCCAAGTGAGGCTTGGGGACTGGATGTAGGTCAGGAAAGGACCGAACCAGTATAAATTGCATTGTGTTTAGCTTCTTCTCCTTATCCTCTCTGTTGTGCCCTGTTCTGAGTGACCAAAAACAGAACAAGTTTCGAAAAGTTTAAAGATACCCAATTCACCCCCCTCTTGGGTATAAAGCTCCTGCTTTCATTTGGTATCAGAGCCTGGTCTTCTCAGAAGAGTTTAACCACTCGAGAAGGATCACTATGGAAGGAATTCTTCCGGATGGAGCTTCAATCAACAGACCTCCCGATTTCGATGGCGAACACTACTCTTTCTGGAAAGCAAAATTTCGTGTGTTCGTGATGGCTACAGAATATGGATTGTGGAGAGTATTTGAAACTGGAGATTATGTTCCAGTTAAGGTTGAAGGAGGTATCACTGTTCCAAAGACCGAAGCTGAGTTCAATGATGATGATAAGAAGAATATCACTCTCAATAGCAAGGCCATCCTGATGCTTCAGAGTGCTCTTAGCCAAAAGGAGTACTTTCGCATCTGCAATCTGTCAACAACTAAGGAGATGTGGAAAGCACTAGAGATTGCATATGAAGGAACTTCCGGAATCAAGGAGAACCGGATTAATATCCTAACCACTGAATATGACTTGTTGCGGATGAAGCAAGGGGAAAGCATTGGAGAGTTTCAGCTCAGGTATACCCATTTGACAAATCAACTGGCTGCTCTGGGGAAGATCTTTGATCAAGGGTCTCAAGTAAGAAAGATTCTTAATATTCTGACCAAAGATTGGGAAGCAAAGGTCACAGCTATCGAAGAGGCTCGTGGAGAGTCGATGACGTCAGTTGCAGCCTTGTTCGGTAGCTTATCAGAATATGAGAGCAAGTTGAAGTTCAAGAAGGAATTAGAAGATGTCAATGGTGGCAACAATCGTAACAAGGGAGTGGCTCTGAATGTGGAAAAGGATGAGGAAGATGAAGATGAGGATGAAGAAATTGGCATGATGGTCCGGAGATTCAAAAAGTTCTATAAGAGAGATCAAGGCTTCAAAAAGTTTCAGAAGGGAAATCCGAGCTATGAATCGAAGAAGCCGATTATCTGCTGCGAATGCGAAAAGCCCGGACACATCAAAGCGGAATGCCCTCAGCTGAAAAATCAAGAGAAAGAGAAGAAGAAATTCAAGAAATACAAGAAGAAGGCATACGTGTCAGCTATATGGGGAGACAGTTCTTCGGATGAGGATGAAGTTGAAGAGGATGATGGTGAGAAAGCCAACATATGCCTAGTTGCAGAAGAAGAAGAGCAACCTAGTGAAACAAATGAGGTATATGAATCTCTTCCTTCCTATGATGAACTGTTTGCTGAATACAATGTGGTTTAAAAGGAATTTGAAAAATTAGCAGACAAGTATATGAGTTTAAAAAGGAAACATTCTTTTCTTGAATTACGTGTTGAAAATCTTACTTCTCCTGAACCTCTAGTCTGTGACGAATGCTCTATTTTGGAGAAAAAGAATTTGCAATTAACAAAAGCACTTGAGAAGTTCACTAAGGGAAGTGAAATGCTCAATGTGATTCTAAAACAACAACGTTTTATAAATGATAGATCGGGCATTGGTTATAGACCAGACTTTGACAAGAAGAAAGGAAAGAAAAAGAATGGTCAAAAGTCTTATATGAATTATTTTACGAAATCTGTTCACTCTTCAAATCCTTTTGCTCATTGCAATTACTGTAATAGGAAGGGACATTCTACTTCATCTTGTTTTCATCGAAAAGAAAGAAAAGCTAAACCCGTAGGAAATTATGTTTGGGTACCAAAAGGAACATATGTTCCCAAGGTACATGCTAACCCCAAAGGACCCAAGAAAAGATGGGTACCTAAAACCTGATCACTTGTGATCTGCAGGTATGTCTTAGAGCATCAAGGCCAAACAAGTGGTACATCGATAGTGGATGCTCAAGACACATGACTGGAGACAAATCAAAGTTTTTATCAATAAAGCCAAAAGATGGAGGTAGAGTCACATTTGGAGGTGATCAATCCGGGAAAATCGCTGGCATTGGTGAGATAGGCAACAATGAAGGCCCACTCATCAAAGACGTCTACCTTGTAGAAGGATTGTGTCACAATCTCCTAAGTGTGAGCCAAAGCACCGATAAGGGTAATTTGGTAATATTCGACTCTGATGAATGCTTTATTGTTAAAACGGATTTGATCTCTATAAATGATTTGAAAAACAAAGCCTCATTTAGAGCACCTAGAGATGGAAACTGTTATACCTTGAACCTCTCTAGCAATGCTTCTGCTTCTGAAAATTGTTTTGTAAGTAACTTGAATGAGAGTTGGCTATGGCATAAGCGATTAGCTCATGTCAATATGTATCAACTTGACAAGTTATTGAAAAAGGATTTGGTTATTGGCATTCCCAAATTGAATTTCAAAAATGATATGATTTGTGATGCTTGTCAAAAGGGAAAACAGACCAAATCTTCTTTTAAAGCTAAAAATGAGATTTCAACAAATAGACCTCTTCAACTTCTTCTCATGGATCTAGTTGGACCAGCTAGAGTGAAAAGTCTTGGTGGAAATTTATACACTTTGGTCATTGTTGATGATTTCTCTAGATTTACTTGGACAATATTTTTATCTTTTAAAGATGAAACCTATGATCAGTTTGTTTCCTTTGCCAAGAAAGTCCAAAACGAGAAAGGGTTCTCAATTTCAGGAATACGGACTGATCATGGTGGAGAGTTCGAGAATCATGCCTTTGCTGAGTTCTGCGATAGTATGGGAATTGACCACAACTTCTCAGCGCCTAGAACTCCTCAACAAAATGGAGTAGTGGAGAGAAAGAACAGAGTACTCACTGAGATGGCAAGAGCGATGCTGAATGAATACAACACTTCCCAAGTATTTTGGGCGGATGCCATGAGTACGGCCTGTTACATCTCCAACAGAGCCTATGTGAGAAAGAAGCTGAACAAGACCCCGTACGAACTCTACAAAGATAGAAAGCCAAACCTCAGTCACCTACATGTCTTCAGTTGTAAGTGCTATGTGCACAATAACGGTAAAGACAATCTTGGTAAATTCGATCCTAAAGCTGATTTAGCTATCTTTATTGGTTATTCTAATAGGAGTAAAGCATATAGAGTCTTTAATACTAGGACTAAGATTGTTGAAGAATCTATACATGTTGTATTTTGTGAATCTGAATCTGATAAATCTTTGGATGATGAAGAGGAGACTATTTTCAAAAACAAATTCTTTTCGAGAAGTGCTCCTACTCCTTCTGAAAATTCTGAAAATGTTTTTGAGGCTGATCCTGATAACAATTTAGAAAATCCTAGTCAGTCTCAACCTAGAGCTTAGAGATTTATAAGGAATCATCCTTTAGACCAAGTCATAGGTGATGTAAATCAAGGAGTTAAGACCAGAAATAGTACTTTGAATGAAGTCACATTTTCTGCATTTATTTCACATATAGAGCCCTCTAAGATAGAAGAAGCCCTATCAGACAATGATTGGGTGATTGCTATGCAAGAGGAGCTACATCAATTTGATAGAAATCAAGTTTGGGACTTGGTACCTAGACCCAAAGACCATCCGGTAATTGGGACAAAGTGGGTATTCAAGAACAAACGTGATGAGTCAGCCATCATTGTGCGTAACAAGGCTAGATTAGTGGCCAAAGGTTACAATCAAGAAGAAGGAATAGACTATGAAGAGACTTATGCTCCAGTAGCTAGATTGGAGGCAATAAGAGTTCTTCTAGCATTTGCATGCACAAAAGGTTTTAAACTCTATCAAATGGATGTCAAAAGTGCTTTCCTAAATGGTTTCATTCAAGAGGAGGTGTATGTTGAACAACCTCCAGGTTTTGAAAATGATCAATTTCCGGATCATGTTTTTAGACTTAAGAAAGCCTTGTATGGTCTTAAGCAAGCTCCTAGAGCTTGGTATGAAAGATTGAGTCAATTCTTACTCAATCAAGGATTTATTAGAGGAAAGGCTGATACGACATTATTTATCAAGAAAAACAAATTGAATGAAATTTTAATTGTACAAATATATGTTGATGATATTATTTTCGGTGCTACTAATGACTCTTTGTGTGAGGAATTTTCCAAGACTATGTAGGGTGAATTTGAGATGTCAATGATGGGAGAGCTCAATTACTTCCTTGGACTGCAAATCAAACAACGTAAGGATGGGATATGTATTTCTCAAACCAAGTATTTAAATGATTTGCTGAAGAAGTTTGGAATGGACAAGTGCAATGGGGCTGACACACCAATGAGCACAACTACTTCTTTGGATGCTGATGAAGAGGGCAAGGATTTCAACATCACCAAGTATAGAGGAATGATTGGATCATTGCTCTATCTCACCGCAAGTCGCCCGGACATCCAATTCAGTGTTGGAATGTGTGCTCGGTTCCAATCCGCACCTAAAGAGTCTCATGCTGAACACGTGAAGAGAATATTCAGATATCTATCTGATACAAAGACTCTTGGGCTATGGTTTCCCAAAGGTCAGCCGGAGCATCTTGTGGCATATTCAGATTCGGATCATGCTGGCTATAAGACGGACAGGAAGAGTACAAGTGGGCAATGCGAGTTCTTTGGGAACTCACTTGTCTCTTGGTTTAGCAAGAAGCAAACTACCGTGGCTGTGTCCTCAACAGAAGCTGAATATGTGGCTGCCTCAAGTTGCTGTGCTCAAGTGTTGTGGCTGAAGCAACAACTTGCTGACTTGGGAGTGCACTTAAAGGAGATCCCAATACTGTGTGATAATACTAGCACAATAAGCTTGGCCAAGAATCCCGTGCAACATACAAGAACCAAGCATATTGATGTGAGACATCACTTCATCCAGGATCATGTTCAGAAGAGAGATGTGAAAGTGATGTTCATTCCAACTCATCTTCAATTGGCAGACATTTTCACCAAACCTCTAGCCAAGGACCCATTCACATTCATAAGAAGAGAATTGGGAATGGTAAATCCCAATGAGTTGTGAGTAATTTCTGTCTACTTCTATGTTAAATTATGATTTTGATGATTATGGATCACTAACTTAAGCATCGGAGTACATAGACAATTTTATGCAGGACTTAGTTTTGATGTCAAAGGGCCAAACCTCGAGGTTCAACAGCCAACCTCGAGGTTGAAAGGGTGTCAAAAAGCTCAAGGTTTCTGATGGATGGAACCTCGAGGTTCAAAAGCTAACCTCGAGGTTATCGGGGTAAATGGTCAAAACTGAGAATGTTTGGAAGCTGGAACCTCGAGTATGGGATTGGAACCTCGAGGTTGATGACAGACAGAAGAGACATCTCATCTATCAGACAGTAAAACCTCGAGGTTCTGGAGGCAACCTCGAGGTTGGAGGTAAGAAATTCAGAGGTTAGTAAATTTTCATTCATCTAACCTCAAGGCTGATATGTCAACCTCGAGGTTGATCGCAGAGATTAGTGAATTTTTATTCACCTAACCTCGAGGCTGAGATGTCAACCTCGAGGTTGAACGCATTTCTATATATATGCTGCTGTGAAATTTCATTTCTACTGAACCCTAACCTCGAGTTCTCACGCTTTCTCTCTTCACTCTCTCTTCAAATCTTCAATTTTCTGCCAATTTCTTCTGTTCTCTGTCCATAAATGGCTTCGAAATCTCCTTCCCAGTCAAAATCAACCTCTCATTCGAACGATGAGACAGAATCTTGGTCGCCATCTCCACCTCCAAAACGTCAACCTTCACCTGAACCTCAACCAAGCAAGCCAGTGAGGAAGAAGACTCGGTCCATTCGCTTGCGCACTGGGATTGACAAGCACATTCCAGGGGTGCCTATTAATTCTCCTCCATCTCCTCCTCCGAAGAGCAAACCGAAGGGCATTTCCATCAAGGAGCCCAATCAAGCTGAATCCAAAAAGAGGAAAGTGCCAGAAGAAACCGGAAAAGGGAAAGAAAAAGTAGGAGAAAAGGCCAAGAAGGCAAGGACCAAGAAAGCTTCAAAGTCTCAAGGTCAATCTCCTTCTCAGGCTTCACAGCAAAAGAAGATGGAAAAGTTTGCTGTTAATGCCATTGAGGACATTCGTCATGTCAGATCACCTCCTGAAGGATTCATCACTGCTGCCTCATCCTTCTCAACCAAGGAGGAAAATGATAAGTATAGAGAAACCTATCTTCCTAAGGTGTTCTGTGCCTCAGTAGCCATAAATTTAGATGCTTTCTTTAAAGAGTGCAACTTTGATCTGAGCCCTTGGATTAAGATATATGAACCATTTGTCTCCATATTCTGTCCATACACTCCTAGTCTTGTTAGGATGTTTTACTTTAAGATGGAGGATGAGAGTGTACTGGACGCAGATGGTGAGTTGGTAGAGGAAAGGGTGTCTACCACTGTGAGGGGAGTCAAGTTCTCACTTTCTGCTGATACCTTGAACAAGATCCTGAAAATCAAGAACCCACCTCCTGTTCCTGATTTTTCCTATACCAATCAAGAGGTATATGAAACTCTCGTTCCGGGCAAACCTTTCCCACCTGATCAACAGATCAAGCTTACCTTCAAGCCTAGGGATATGCCTCAGGAAAACCGGGTTCTTTGGTATGTCTATTCAAGGAATTTTATTCCTAAAGCTGGGAACTACACCCACTTCACTTCCTTAGACTACAGACCATTCACAGCCTTTGTGAGGAGAGTGCCTTTCAACATTGGGGATTGGCTACTTCAGGGGATGAAATCCTTCAAGTTTGCCAAGAAGCCTTTAACACACATACCCTACCCTTCCCTAGTTTCTGTGATACTCTACTATCACAAGATTTGGTATGTGGGGTCAACTGATACCCTTGAGTACCCCCTCTATTTTGGAAAGCATCAGCTGAATCTTATGCATATCAAGTTTGATGCAGAGGGTGCAGCTCAGTCTCAGGCCTCTCAAGCCCCTGAGGAAGCACAGTCAGCTCCTCCACCTTCTCAGGCACCTCTACCAGATGATCTGTTGGGACAGATTAAACAGATTGTGGATCAAGCCCTAATCTCCCACAAAGCTATCATGAAGACTGAAGTTGATATATTGAGGGCTGACATCAAGATGGGACTTATGGATGTCATAGTTGCACAGACTGAGGCAATGTCCCACTTGTATAAGCTAAAGGAGGAAGTGGATCAAAAGTTTACTGAATTGGACTCCTCTTTAGCTGTCACACTCTCAGCTGCATCTGATGCCAGAGACAGAGCTGACATGCTTCTCAGACATTTTGGTCTCGGGGCTTCCTCATCCACTTCTGCTTCATCCTCAGTTCCAGTCCAGGCCTCCACTGCTATTCCTGTTCCTGAGATGGATTCTGATCCTATCCCTGCTCCAGCTGATGGCCCTAGCTCATCACTTCCTATACCTGACCCATCTTCACCTTCCTCACCCACTGAGTCTCCTGCTCACTCTCCCATTCACTCACCTCCCTCTCACTCTTTCTCATTTCCCAGTCCACCACACACCTCTCCATCTCATACCACTCCAGTTTCTGAGACTCAACCTTCACCCACTACCCCTTCCACAGAGATCCTCATTCCACCTTTCCTATCTCCACCTACCCCCTCTACTGAGATCTTTCCCACACCTTCTCCCTATACCCATCCTTCTCTTCTTGATCCCTCATTTGATCCTACCACTGCTATGGTTCTTTACCAGCCTCCTCTTATCATTCTTGACCCCAAGTATGTTAATGATGATGACAAAGGGGGAGAGAAAAGCAATGAGGGTTAGAGGATCTTAGGGTTGTCCTTGATTGTGCAGCAGCACTTGTATTTTTTTTCTTTTCTTTGTATTGCTATTTGCATTTTGTTTAATTTAGCCTTCAGTTGAATTCCATTGTATCTTGTATGTATGAATTTGTTGAAATGGAATATCAATTGGAATATCAGTTTCGATTTCTTGCCTTTGCTTATTTCTGATAATATCTGACCTTTTATTTTAAGAACTTTCCTTGTGCAAAACTCAATTTTTCAAACTCTCTGATAATCTCACTGATAATGTTTTAAGTGTTGAAAGAGGGATTGCTTGTAGATGTTGTCATCATCAAAAAGGGGGAGAATGTTAGTTCTCTGATGGTTTTGATGATTGTCAACAACTACAAACAATTGAAGAGGTTTTTGCTCTTAAGTGTCAAAACTCTGTTTAAGAGCAAACCTCGAGGTTGGGTTTGTAACCTCGAGGTTGGACCTTACAGAAGCCTTAAAAAGTCAAGTGTTCTGATGTTACAAAACTTGGTTTCACAAATTCTATGTGAAACCTCGAGGTTGAGAAGTCAACCTCGAGGTTCTGGCCCTCTTGGAAAACCCAAGTTTCTTCATTAACACTTGCAACCTCGAGTATACAAAGCAAACCTCAAGGTTTAACCCATACAGAAAGGTCATACTTTTCATCAAGCATGGAAACCTCGAGGTTCTTGTTTCAACCTCGAGGTTGGACATTCTATTTTGAAGCTTAAGTTTGAAGAAAAACCTGTTGACCTCGAGTATGGTATTTCAACCTCGAGTATTGTGACATACAGAGAGCAAACTGGTTTTCAAAGCATTGAAAACCTCGAGGTTAAGATTGTAACCTCGAGGCTGGGCTTTATGTTTAACTTTGAACTTTGCATTTTCAAAGGGCCAACCTCGAGTATAGATTTACAACCTCGAGGTTGTCGGGATCCAGTGAAAAATGAAGTTTTGAAATAATCTTCAAACCTCGAGGTTACCTTTGGAACCTCAAGGTTTGTAAGTTAATAAGATTTTTCAGAAGGTTTCTTTTTAAGAGAAACCTCGAGGTTCACTTTGCAACCTCGAGGTTGGATGTTTTAAAAACCTGAGTTTGCCTGAAGTTTTTCAAGTCAACCTCGAGGTTGGATGAACTAACCTCAAGGTTTGTGACCGTTGGTGCTTTTTCAAATTTGTGAAATCTGCTATATCTTGTTGTTTGATATAATTGCTTTCATATATCATTCACTCATGATCTCAGATATGTTTAACAAGTTTGTTGAGTGTTTTTCAGTTAGCACAGATCAAGATTACTGAAGATTTGTGAGAAAAAGCAAAAAGGTGAACAGTGCATTTAATGCACCTGCACAATCTCACCTACTTTCAGCTAATCCATCTGAGCACGCCTAATGAACGTTAAAGAAAGCTTACTACATCAAGTAAAGTCAATCCCAACGGGCAGAAACTCAGAGAGCCACATCAGATCACATTAACACTTGGATTAGCAGAAGTTTAGAGAAAGAAGATGACCAGAACCTAAGCTAATCACTTCCAACGGTTGAAATCTTTCTACAACGGTCATTTAATGTTCTCTACCTATAAATAGAGAGCATTAACTTCATTTACAGTTGATACACCTACTTTGAGCGAAATCCTACTAAGTTCATTTATTGTGTATTAGGCTTCACTTGTAAAGTATCATACTTGATACAAGCACTTCAGTGTTCATCATATCTACTCTATAAGAGAGTCAAATACTTGTAAATCATTTATTGATTGAGATAACTACAAGTCAGGGGACTTGGTAGTTGGGGTGTATTGATTACAACTTGTAAGGGGGAGTGTGTTCTAGTGAGGGAACAACTCTTAGTACAGAGTGTGTAATCAATATTGTTGAGTTAGTGGATTGAAAATCCCAAGTGAGGCTTGGGGACTGGATGTAGGTCAGGAAAGGACCGAACCAGTATAAATTGCATTGTGTTTAGCTTCTTCTCCTTATCCTCTCTGTTGTGCCCTGTTCTGAGTGACCAAAAACAGAACAAGTTTCGAAAATTTTAAAGATACCCAATTCACCCCCCCTCTTGGGTATAAAGCTCCTGCTTTCAACTTGAGGCAGAAGAACACGAACTTTTTTCAACGTCTCGAAATTGCGGGGAAACTCACCCACCCTCCTCACTTCTCGTGATGATTCTAGAATGCATGAACTTGTTTCAAGATTCCTCCGTTTTGGCCCTTCACCATCTGGGACAACTTCTGACACGAACTTTTTTCAACGTCTCGGAATTGCGTGGAAACCCACCCTCCTCATTTCTCGTGAGGATTCCAGAATGCATGAACTTGTTTCGAGATTCCTCTGTTTGGGCCCTGAACCATCTGGGACAACTTGAGGCTGAAGAACACGAACTTTTTTCAATGCCTCGGAATTGCGTGGAAACTCACCCACCCTCGTCATTTCTCCTATGGATTCCAGAATGCATGAACTTGTTTCGAGATTCCTCCGTTTGGGCCCTGAACCATCTGGGAAAACTTCAGGCAGAAGAACACGAACTTTCTTCAACGTCTTCGAATTACGTGGAAACTCACCCACCCTCCTCATTTGTCGTGAGGATTCCATAATGCATGAACTTGTTTCGAGATTCCTCCGTTTGCGCACTGAACCATGTATGACAACGAGAGAAACAAGAACACGAACATTTTTCAACGTCTCCGAATTGCGTGGAAAGTCACCCACACTCCTCATTTCTGGTGTGGATTCCAGAATGCAAGAACTTGTTTCGAGATTCCTCCGTTTGGGCCCTGAACCATCTGGGACAACTTGATGCAGAAGAACACGAACTTTTTTCAACGTCTCGGAATTGCGTGGAAACTCACCCACCCTCCTCATTTCTCGTGAGGATTCCAGAATGCATGAACTTGTTTCAAGATTCCTTCGTTTGGGCCCTGAACCATCTGGGACAACTTGAGCAGAAGAACACGAACTTTTTTCAACGTCTCGGAATTGCGTGGAAACTCACCCACCCTCCTCATTTCTCGTGAGGATTCCAGAATGCATGAACTTGTTTCGAGATTCCTTCGTTTGGGCCTTGAACAATGTGGGACAATTTGAGGCACAAGAACACGAACTTTTTTCAACGTCTCGGAATTGCGTGGAAAGTCACCCACACTCCTCATTTCTCGTGAGGATTCCAGAATGCATGAACCTGTTTCGACATTCCTCCGTTTGGGCCCTGAAGCATCTGGGACAACTTGACGAAGAACAACACGAACTTTTTTCAACGACTCGGAATTGCGTGGAAACTGACCCACCCTCCTCATTTCTCGTGAGGATTCCCGAATGCATGAACTTGTTTCGAGATTCCTCCGTTTGGGCCCTAAACCATCTGGGACAACTTGAGCCAGAAGAATACAAACTTTTTTCAACGTCTCGGAATTGCGTGGAAACTCACCCACCCTCCTCATTTCTCGTGAGGATTCCAGAATGTTTGAACTTGTTTCGAGATTCCTCTGTTTTGGCCCTGAACCTTCTGGGACAACTTGAGGAAGAAGAACACGAACTTTTTTACAAGTCTCAGAATTGAGTGCAAACTCACCCACCCTCCTCATTTGTCGTGAGGATTCCAGAATCCATGAACTTGTTTCGAGATTCCTCCGTTTGGGCCCTGAACCATCTGGGACAACTTGAGGCAGAAGAACAAAAACTTTTTCCAACGTCTCCGAATTACGTGGAAACTCACCCACCCTCCTCATTTCTCGTGAGGATTCCAGAATGCATGAACTTGCTTTGAGATTCCTCCGTTTGAGCCCTGAACCATATAGGACAATTTGAGGCACAAGAACACGAACTTTTTTCAACGTCTCGGAATTGCGTTGAAAGTCACCCATACTCCTCATTTCTCGTGAGGATTCCAGAATGCATTAACCTGTTTCGACATTCCACCGTTTGGGCCCTGAACCATCTGGGACAACTTGAGGAAGAAGAACACGAACTTTTTTCAACGTCTCGGAATTGCGTGGAAACTCACCCACCCTCCTCATTTCTCGTGAGGATTCCCGAATGCATGAACTTGTTTCGAGATTCCTCCGTTTGGGCCCTGAACCATCTGGGACAACTTGAGGTAGAAGAATACGAACTTTTTCCAACGTCTCGGAATTGCGTGGAAACTTACCCACCCTCCTCATTTCTCGTGAGGATTCCCGAATGCATGAACTTGTTTCGAGATTCCTCCGCTTGGGCCCTGAACCATCTGGGACAACTTGAGCAGAAGAAGACGAACTTTTTTCAACGTCTCGGAATTGCGTGGAAACTCACCCACCCTCCTCATTTCTCGTGAGGATTCCAGAATGCATGAACCTGTTTCGAGATTCCTTCATTTGGGCCCCGAACCATCTGGGACAACTTGAGGCAGAAGAACACGAACTTTTTTCAACGTCTCCGAATTACGTGGAAACTCACCTACCCTCCTCATTTGTCATGAGGATTGCAGAATGCATGAACTCTCTTTGAGATTCCTCTGTTTGAGCCCTGAACCATGGGGGACAATTTGAGGCACAAGAATACGAACTTTTTTCAACGTCTCGGAATTGCGTGGAAAGTCACCCAAACTCCTCATTTCTCGTGTGGAATCCAGAATGCATGAACTTGTTTCGAGATTCCTCCGTTTGGGCCCTGAACCACCTTGGACAACTAGAGGAACAAGAACACGAACTTTTTTCATCGTCTCGGAATTGTGTGGAAACTCACCCACCTTCCTCATTTCTCGTGAGGATTCCAAAATGCATGAACTTGTTTCGATATTCCTCAGTTTGGGCCCTGAACCATGTGGGACAACTCAAGGCTGAAGAACACGAACTTTTTTCAACGTCTCCGAATTGCGTGGAAAGTCACCCACACTCCTCATTTCTGGTGAGGATTCCAGAATGCATGAACTTGTTTCGAGATTCCACCGTTTGCGCACTGAACCATCTGGGACAACTTGAGGCAGAAGAACACGAACTTTTTTCAACGTCTCGAAATTGCGGGGAAACTCACCCACCCTCCTCACTTCTCGTGATGATTCTAGAATGCATGAACTTGTTTCGAGATTCCTCCGTTTTGGCCCTTAACCATCTGGGACACCTTCTGACACGAACTTTTTTCAACGTCTCGGAATTGCGTGGAAACTCACCCACCCTCCTCATTTCTCGTGAGGATTCCAGAATGCATGAACTTGGTTCGAGATTCCTCTGTTTGGGCCCTGAACCATCTGGGACAACTTGAGGCTGAAGAACACGAACTTTTTTCAATGCCTTGGAATTGCGTGGAAACTCACCCACCCTCGTCATTTCTAATAAGGATTCCAGAATGCATGAACTTGTTTCGAGATTCCTCCGTTTGGGCCCTGAACCATCTGGGAAAACTTCAGGCAGAAGAACACGAACTTTCTTCAACGTCTTCGAATTACGTGGAAACTCACCCACCCTCCTCATTTGTCGTGAGGATTCCATAATGCATGAACTTGTTTCGAGATTCCTCCGTTTGCGCACTGAACCATCTGGTACAACTTGAGGCACAAGAACACGAACTTTTTTCAACGTCTCGGAATTGCGTTGAAAGTCACCCACACTCCTCATTTCTACTGAGGATTCCAGAATGCATTAACCTGTTTCGACATTCCACCGTTTGGGCCCTGAACCATCTGGGACAACTAAAGGAACAAGAACACAAACTATTTTCAATGTCTCGGAATTGTGTGGAAACTCACCCACCCTCCTCATTTCTCGTGAGGATTCCGAAATGCATGAACTTGTTTCGAGATTCCTCAGTTTGGGCCCTGAACCATGTGGGACAACTTGAGGCTGAAGAACACAAACTTTTTTCAACGTCTCGGAATTGCGTGGAAACTAACCCACCCACCTCATTTGTCGTGAGGATTCCAGAATGCATGAACTTGTTTCGAGATTCCTCCATTTGCGCACTGAACCATCTGGTACAACTTGAGGCAGAAGAACACGAACTTTTTTCAACGTCTCGGAATTGCGGGGAAACTCACCCACCCTCCTTACTTCTCGTGATGATTCTAGAATGCATGAACTTGCTTCGAGATTCCTCCGTTTTGGCCCTGAACCATCTGGGACAACTTCTGAACACGAACTTTTTTCAACGTCTCGGAATTGCGTGGAAACTCACCCACCCTCCTCATTTCTCGTGAGGATTCCAGAATGCATGAACTTGTTTCGAGATTCCTCCGTTTTGGCCCTGAACCCTCTGGGACAACTTGAGGCAGAAGAACACGAACTTTTTTCAACGTTTCGGAATTGCGTGGAAACTCACCCACCCACCTCATTTCTCGTGAGGATTCCAGAATGCATGAACTTGTTTCGAGATTCCCACGTTTGGGCCCTGAACCATGTGGGACAACTAGAGGCAGAAGAAGACGAACTTTTTCCAACCTCTCGGAATTGCGTGGAAACTCACCCACCCTCGTCATTTCTCATAAGGATTCCAGAATGAATGAACTTGTTTCGAGATTCCTCAGTTTGGGCCCTGAACCATCTGGGAAAACTTGAGGCAGAAGAACACGAACTTTTTTCAACGTCTCCGAATTACGTGGAAACTCACCCACCCTCCTCATTTGTCGTGAGGATTCCAGAATGCATGAACTTGTTTCAAGATTCCTCAGTTTGGGGCCTGAACAATTTGGGACAACTTGAGGCTGGAGAACAGGAAGTTTTTTCAACGTCTCGGAATTGCATGGAAAGTCACCCACACTCCTCATTTCTGGTGACGATTCCAGAATGCATGAACTTGTTTCGAGATTCCTCCGTTTGCGCCTTGAACCATCTGGGACAACTTGAGGCAGAAGAACACGAACTTTTTTCAACGTCTCGGAATTGCCTGGAAACTCACCCACCCTCCTCATTTCTCGTGAGGATTCCAGAATGCATGAACTTCTTTCGAGATTCCTCCGTTTGTGCCCTGAACCATAAATAAATAATAAGTAGACAAAAATAATTATTTTTATTTGAAAAGAAAATAGATAACAAGCAGGGAATAAATGCATTTATAAATAATCTGTGTTTTCTTATTCAAAAAACAATAAAGGGAGGTTGAGATCAAATAAAAACATAAGGGAAAAATAGTTCAATACATTTGACGAAGAACAAAAATAAATTATCAGGGCGACAAAAGTAAGTAAACGACTAACCAAATTAGTACAGGTGGGAATCATCAAAAGTAAAATAATCCATATAACAGTAAGCAAACTAACAAAACTAAATAGAGACAAGCAAATAAAGGATACATTATTAATGAATAATGAAATATACAGTTGAGGAATGCCTATTAATAAATAAAAACAACCACTAAAAACACCATATAAATAACAGAAACAATGGGAGGATTACATGTCGGTGGACCACGAAAATAATCGTCAAATATTTTAACACGTTATTAATAAATAATACAGTACCTGAAGGCATAAATAATACGTGTTTAATTTAGAAATCAAAAATAAAAGTGGAAAGATAAATATGACAAGAAATAATATGTATTTTGTTGATAACAATAATAAAACAAGACGTTAAAATTCGATCATACGCACACAGATACATAAATAAATAATAAGTAGAGAAAAATAAGTAATTTTATTTGACAAGAAAATAGATAACAAGCATGGAATAAATGCATTTATAAATAATGTGTGTTTTCTTAATAAAAAAACAATAAAGGGAGGACGAGATCAAATAAAACATAAGGGAAAAATAGTTCAATACAATAGTCGAAGAACAAAAATAAATTATCAAGCCGGCAAAAGTAAGTAAACGACTAACCAAATTAGTACAGGTGGAAATCATCAAAAGTAAAATAATCCATATAACAGTAAGCAAACTAACAAAACAAAATAGAGGCAAGCAAATAAACGATACATTATTAATGAATAATGAAATATACAGTTGAGGAATGCCTATTAATAAATAAAAACAACCACTAAAAACACCATATAAATAACAGAAACAGTTGGAGGATTACATGTCGGTGGACCATGAAAATAATCATCAAATATTTTAACACGTTATTCATAAATAATACAGTACTTGAAGGCATAAATAATACATGTTTAATTTAGAAATCAAAAATAAAAGTGGAAAGATAAATATGACAAGAAATAATTTGTATTTTTTTGAAAACAATAATAAAACAAGACGTGAAAATTCGATTATACGCACAAAGATACATAAATAAATAATAAGTAGAGAAAAATAAGTAATTTTATTTGAAAAGAAAATAGATAACAAGCAGGGAATAAATGCATTTATAAATAATGTGTGTTTTCTTAGTCAAAAAATAATAAAGGGAGGACAAGATCAAATAAAACATAAGGGAGAAATAGTTCAATACATTAGACGAAGAAAAAAAAATAAATTATCAAGCCGGCAAAAGTAAGTAAACTACTAACCAAATTAGTACAGGTAGGAATCATCAAAAGTAAAATAATCTGTATAGCAGTAAGCAAACTAACAAAAATAAAACGAGGCAAGCAAATAAACGATACATTATTAATGAATAGCGAAATATACAGTTGAGGAATGCCTATGAATAAATAAAAACTACCATTAAAAACACCAGATAAATAACGGAAACAAGGGGAGGATTACATGTCGGTGGACCACGAAAATAATCCTCAAATATTTTAAAACTTTATTAATAAATAGTATAGTACTTGAAGGCTTAAATAATACGTGTTTAATTTAGAAATCAAAAATCAAAGTGGAAAGATAAATATGACAAGAAATAATGTGTATTTTGTTGATAACAATAATAAAACAAGACGTTAAATTTCGATTATACGCACAAAGATACATAAATAAATAATAAGTAGACAAAAATATGTATTTTATTTGAAAAGAAAATAGATAACAAGCAGGGAATAAATGCATTTATAAATAATGTGTGTTTTCTTAACCAAAAAAGAATAAAGGGAGGACGAGATCAAATAAAACATAAGGGAGCAATAGTTCAAATAAAACATAAGGGAGCAATAGTTCAATACATTAGACGAAGAACAAAAATAAATTATCAAGGGGACAAAAGTAAGTAAACGACTGACCAAATTAGTACAGGTGGGAATCATAAAAAGTAAAATAATCCATATAACAGTAAGCAAACTAACAAAACTAAATAGTGGCAAGCAAATATACGATACATTATTGATAAATAATGAAATATACAGTTGACGAATGCCTACTATTAAATAAAAACAGCCATTAAAAACATCATATAAATAACAGAAATAAGGGGAGGATTACATGTCGGTGGACCAAGAAAAAAATCATCAAATATTTTAACACGTTATTGATAAAAACTACAGTATTTGAAGGCATAAATAATACGTGTTTAATTTAGAAATAAAAAATGAAAGTGGAAAGATAAATATGACAAGAAATATTTGTATTTTGTTGATAACATTAATAAAACAAGACGTGAAAATTCGATTATACGCACAAAGCTACACAAATAAAAAATAAGTAGAGAAAAATAAGTAATTTTATTTGACAAGAAAATAGATAACAGGCATGGAATAAATGCATTTATAAATAATGTGTGTTTTCTTAATCTAAATATAATAAAGGGAGGAGGAGATCAAATAAAACACATAAGGGAGAAATAGTTCAATACATTAGACGAAGAACAAAAATAAATTATCAAGGCGACAAAAGTAAGTAAACGACTAACCAAATTAGTACAGGTGGAAATCATCAAAAGTAAAATAATCCATATAACAGTAAGCAAACTAACCAAACTAAATAGAGGCAAGCAAATAAACGATACATTATTGATAAATAATGAATTATACAGTTGAGGAATGCCTATTAATTAAATAAAAAACTACCATTAAAAACACCATATAAATAACGGAAACAAGGGGAGGATTACATGTCGGTGGACCACGAAAATAATCATCAAATATTTTAACACGTTATTGATAAATAGTACAGTATTTGAAGGCATAAATAATACCTGTTTAATTTAGAAATCAAAAATCAAAGTGGAAAGATAAATATGACAAGAAATAATTGTTATTATGTTGATAAAAATAATAAAACAAGACATTAAAATTCGATTATACGCACAAAGCTACATAAATAAATAATAAGTAGAGAAAAATAAGTAATTTTATTTGACAAGAAAATAGATAACAAGCATGGAATAAATGCATTTATAAATAATGTGTGTTTTCTTAATCTAAAGATAATAAAGGGAGGAGGAGATCAAATAAAACATAAGGGAGAAATAGTTCAATACATTAGATGAAGAACAAAAATAAATTATCAAGGCGACAAAACTAAGTAAACGACTAACCAAATTAGTACAGGTGGAAATCATCAAAAGTAAAATAAACCATATAACAGTAAGCAAACTAACAAAACTAAATAGAGGCAAGCAAATAAACGATACATTATTGATAAATAATGAAATATACAGTTGAGGAATGCCTATTAATTAAAAAAAAACTACAATTAAAAACACCATATAAATAACGGAAACAAGGGGAGGATTACATGTCGGTGGACCACGAAAATAATCATCAAATATTTTAACACGTTATTGATAAATCGTACAGTATTTGAAGGCATAAATAATACCTGTTTAATTTAGAAATCAAAAATCAAAGTGGAAAGATAAATATGACAAGAAATAATTTGTATTTTGTTGATAACAATAATAAAACAAGATGTCAAAATTTGATTATACGCACAAAGATACATAAATAAATGCTAACTATGCTAAAAGAATCTTATTTGAAATTGGAGTATATAATATTTTTCGATGAAATCCTATTTGTTCAATAAAATTCCCTCTCTTTTTTGTTTGTAGTCTTGTCATAGAGACTATATCTATTATATTACAGCCCATGGGTTCTGTCAGCGGTTATAAGGGTGGGGAATGATAAGGATTGTCAGGGTATCAACCTATTGCTTGGAATGTTATATATGTGATTCATGATACGATATTTGATTTAAAAATTGTGTTACAAATTGTGATCTGATAATTTTGTAAAGTTGACATATAGTACTTTGTTATTTAAAATTTTCCACTTGGCACCTCACGAGCACGTATTAGCATTTGCAATGAGCAGGATTGATGGTTACAAATATTTTCCAGGTGATAGTTCTCATGTGGGTCAATCAAAGGCCTCGGAAGCTTAAATTGCTTTTGCTAATGGCAGTGCTTCCACCTTTTGGTATGTGTTGAATTATTATATATTGTCACGTCATTAGGGCTCACTTAGCGGATTCTAGTATATTTTGGATATTCTGATAAATTCTAAAGGGAAATTTTAATTTTAAAATATAGGCCTAGTTAAATCCAAAGCTTAGCTGCGTATAAAACATTTTAACAAATGGTTTAATTAAGTTAACAAATAATAAATTATCCTTTAAAATGGAGGATGTTACAACGTCCGTCTGTTGCTGCTGGAAGGAATATGTCAAAGATGTCGCCACCTCACCCTTGCTTTTTCTCAATTTCGGCCAAAGGTACCTCGCATTCTCTTATTCTTTTGGGACTTGTTAACAAAGCCACTGCTATTCCCTTTAATAATTATTAATCCTCATTCTCTTTCATTCCTCAATAAGTCGGATTACATTTATTGAATCCCTTGCATTGAGAGAATCTCAGAAATTAGATTTCCTTATCAACAACGCCGTTGAGAAAAACCTCATTGGCACTCAGAGTCTTACCGATTACAACGTCGACCATATGAAGTTAGAGAGGTGAATAAGAAGCTTACCTCAAGAATTTAGGTAGTAAACCACAAGATTTTTAGTCGTCTTCTTCCTCTTCCTTTAACCGTTTCCTTCTTCGTTTCCGGCTCCTCTTTTCGGTGTGGATGGAGATATTCACCTACTTAGTGAATGAAATGAGGAATTAATAAAGACAGAATTAGGTGATCAAAGTTGGTTATTACATGGAGATAACCTAGGACATTAACTTCCCAATTATTACCAATATACCATTAGTCCCAAAAGAATAAGAGAATGCAGGGTACCTTTGGCCGAAATTGAGAAAAAGCAAGGGTGAGGTGGTGGCATCTTTGACATATTCCTTCCAGCAGCAACAGACGGACGTTACCCATGAGCTAACGTCATTGTGCTGATTTAACATTTTAAAAAGTTTGTTAGCATTTAAGGTCCAGATAAGAGTTTATTGTGTTAGGTGCTCCTAGACCAATAGTTTTATGGTAAATTTGCTCCCTAACCCTAAAATAAAATAACAATAATAGAAATAGCAAAGGTTATTATACTTTGTTCCCAGCTCCTAAAGCCCAATTATTACTACTCCTAAATAATGGAGATAGTTAGAGAATTTACTTTAATTTAAATGTGAGACCTTAATATGCTTTTTTTTTTAATTTATAATTTTTCTCAGACTACTACACTATTTAAGAGGATTACCATCAAGGAACAGATCTAATACAAATGATTAAAGGATGTTTTAGGAAAATTGACAAATTCTTTACCAATTATTAATTTTCTTAACATTTGTAAAATGATTTTCTACTTCTTATATTAAGCTTATGTTGATGGTACTGTCATTGAAGTTTCTGTTACACCCCTATCGGCCTTGCCCTTTCGGGTGGCGGGTTAGAGGAATTCACTTACTTAGTTACCTTCCCTTCGTTATTTGGTCCATTTAACTTATATCAGAGTGAGCACAATAGAGCATTTAACCGGTTTAGACTATCTACTGTACTGGTAAAGGTAAAATAAACAGAAAAAATAAAAGTCCCCGAAGGGTTAAGGGTACAGTCATCCAGAATAAATACCAAAACAAAACATACCGACATCTCAAATATATGTACAAATATGATAGGGCATTCCCTATTCTTCAATCTGTACCGATAAGCACTTATCATTCCGAGGAGGGCTCTTCACATCGGGCATGTCTCCTTGTGACAACAAAATAGCCTGGGGTCCAATAATGGCCCCCAGAGTAATCGTCAATACTCAAATACTAAATGTGTAGGGAGTATGTAAGCTACCATGCTAATCAGAAATCATAAGAGCATGCCAAATACATACCAGATATGCATCCAGATCATACCACAGCAAAGCACATATCACAATTCAAGAACCCATACAGCTGCCCTACTAAGGCAAGCCTCGGACTCACTGAACTCACAACCCGTAGAGCCGCCCTTTCTAGGCTAGCCCTGGATTGATAACTCAACCCATACAGCCGCCAACCAAGGCCGGCCTCGGACTAAACATCCTTAGCGCTAGGAATCATACAACATTGTATGCATATTTGGCACAACATATACAAAGAAAACACACATGGCGAAACACAAACATACAGCAAAACACATAGAGATATCTGAGTAAAACGGTTACTACCTGGTGTGGAAAATATTGTCCTTAATATTTTATTGAGCCCGTTGACTTCCCAAGGGTTCCCTTGACCTATAAATCATTAAAATACACTTATTCAATATTTACAAAATTGCTATCACGTTTTTTACCCAAAAACTGAGCCCAAGCTAGTTTTTCTAGAAATCCAGTGTTTCTGATCCAACTTGTAGGATTTTTAATAAATTATACAAAAATCATTTTTGTATGCTTCTAGAACCATATTAACCATTGAAATGTATATTTTCCATGAAAAATACTCCCAGACCCTGAACATACTTTTATTTTAGCGTGGTGCTCACTTTTCATACCTGGGTCAGATTTCGCCCTGTTACACACAGAGCTAACTTAGAAAATTTGTATCTCTCAATCGGTACATCAAAAATATATTGAATTACATATCAAAATGATGCCTCAGATGTCTACTTTTCACCTGTAAAGTTTCAGCTCAAACCAACGTATGTACTATTTTAAAAACATTTTTGAAGGTTTGCTGCCCGGAATCCAGAACACTGGCAGCAAGCTTCTTCTTTGAGTTTTCGGGGTTTTCGAGTTCGGAAACTTAAACCATAGCTTAACCCCACACAAAATCACGTTTTAAACACTTTGGAACCATCAAAAACTCCAAAATCAGACCCCAGAACCAAGCCCCAACCAGCAGCACGAAATTCCAAAGTTAAAGCTCTAAAGGTTCAAGTTGTCGGTTGTTACCTATTTCGGTGCTTTGGCTTGGAGGATGAGGTGGTTGAGAGCTTCACCTTGGCTATGGAAGCTTGCTGGTCTCCTCTCTCTTCTTCAGCTGGAGCACACCTTTTTGGAGGTAAAAATGACAAGATAAGCTTCTTTTAATACTAATCCAAAAGTAGCCATTTGCTTCCAAAGTAACTAAATAAATTCCTAGTTTGGTTGGCATCCAATTGTCATTACTTTGGCTTTATCCCATGTGCAAATTGAGAGTCTTCTAGGGAGCTTAAGTGGCGTGGCTTCTACCCATAAAATCAGATTCCACTTTGCCATTTGATAGGAATTATCCATTAAGACTTCAAATTCCATTTGACTTCCTGACGGGCCGCACGCTTAATTCAATGAATTAGTCAAGCTTAGTTTTGGTCTTGAAATCAGATTTTTGCTGACCCAAAAGAGCCTTACACGTCCAAGGGGTCCCACCAAAATGATCCCCAATAATTAATTCCAATTTCCCACTTTATCGGTCAATTTCGGGTCTACCGACCCCTACGGGTCCCACCGGGTCCGAAAATGCGTCTTTTGGTACTTTTCTTTGTGTTTTCCAAATATTTTCCGCTGCCTAGGCATACTCATGTGGTACCTTCCCTCTTTCCAAGGCGGCCCCACATTTGTCTCATTTCGTCCAAAAATGATCCCCTAACTGGTCCCCATCGGTCCCCTTTTCTATCGGTTTATCGCTTGCGGGTCCCGCGTCTTGTATCTGGACCTGGGTATGGATAAAATCATCTAATTTTCTTTCCTCTCTCATGTTGGACGAAATTCAATGCCCATAGGACAAGGAATTGACCATTTTGCCCTTACTTTATTTTCTTTTAATCTCATGGTGACACGTGTCCATGTGCAATGATCACCCTATCTCTTGCTTTTTGGAACATGCCTATTTTAGTGTCTCTTTCTCTCTCTTGTCCCTGTATGGCGCATACTCACTTCCAGGGGTCAAGAATCTTTGTTTTGTCATATTTCCCGGGTCCCACTTTATCACACCGGCTTTATACCTTACCGGTATCTTGCCCTGGGCCCGCATCTTTTCAAACCTGAGCCCATTAGAGAGTTTCTATCTCTTGTCATTCTAGGGATTCTTCCTAATTCGGGCTTAGTAGTCTGCCTAATTTAGGCTTATTCTCAATTTTTTGGGTCCAAAATTCGGGATATTACAGTTTCAATATACAATCTTTCTTGGATTAAGTAACAAATCCACCTCGAAAGTACACACTCAAGAGCAATTTTGCTCTAGAAGTTTTTAAAAACGTAGCAATCTTGGGGCAAGATTGCTACGTTTTTAAACTTTTAGGACTACATTGAGTCAAAAAAAAACATCCAAGACAAAATTGCTTATGGGCGTGTACTTTTGGGGCAGTTTCTTAAAATGTTCAAAGTACTTCGCCGACATCCAAATATTACACACAACCAAAAAAAAAAAACTCCATCAAGAATTTCAATCGTAAGATTATAAAATTGTGTTAGAAAAGTAGAAAAATTCACTCCCTCTTTCCATATAAATCAAGAGTCTATACTGTTACCTAATGAAATATCTAAAGCATAAGGAAAGTTGAAGATATAATAGTAATGATAGAAGTAACAACTGCGAGTTGAACTAGTTTAGGTGCCTGCTTATATAAACTCCATTCAAACTGATTTTGATGGCTTATGGTTGTAACACCCCCAAATTTCTAACCATTATAATAACATAAAATTACAATAATTTTTATGAATTAATTACTGAAATTCAAAATAACTAAAATTTTGGAAGTGTTACCGCCGCACTTGTACTGGGACAAGTGCAAGGCTGTCTTATTACATTAACTTAAATCCAAACTTAAATAAAAGTATTCTATTCAAAGCATAAAAAAAATATATTATAAAACTAGCTAGAATTGTTCATTGGTCTTCCTCACTTCTCACTGCTAGCCCCAACAGCCCAACTTTGAAACCTGTTTCACTGAAAATCTGCTCCCTCGAAGGATCGTCGCAGCCCATGAACACAAACATCAGCAAAAGCTGGTAATCCTAATAAAACACAATCAAATATAATCAAATCCAATATATGTAGTAATTGAATCAAATATCAATTTCTATATTCATAATATAGATACACGTCAGATCAAATATTATTCATTATCTTTATTAAATTCATGATAGACTCGGGAAACCCTGCCAGTCTATTTAGTTTAGTGGGAAGAGAACCATGGTAAACCCGGGAAACCCTGCCAGTTTACCCTGTGACCCGGGAAACCCTGCCAGTCACAATCAATCAAATTTGGCCATCAAGTATTTCTTCCTAGTGTGCACACCTCTTTCCAAAGTTGCTACTAGTGTCCCGGGAAACCCTGCCAGACACCACTTTGGGAAGAACGGATATCATCGGTTCACATCAAATAATATTTCGAGGGCATAAAGCTCGATTATGTTCATCACTTTGGGAGGTACCATCCCAAAGCTATCCTCCCACTATTAAGTTATTTCAAATACACACAAATTAAACTCCTAAATTATTTCTATTATTTACTTATCTTTTATATATTTTTATATTATTTTAATTAAATATAGATATAGAGATATTTTAACTTAAAATCTGTTCATATCATATTTTATGATACATGAGATATCAATTATAATTAAACTCCTAAATTATTTCTATTATTTACTTATCTTTTATATATTTTTATATTATTTTAATTAAATATAGATATAGGGATATTTTAACTTAAAATCTGTTCATATCATATTTTATGATACAGGAGATATTAATTATAATTAAACTCCTAAATTATTTCTATTATTTACTTATTTTTTATATATTTTTATATTATTTTAATTAAATATAGATATAGGGATATTTTAACTTAAAATCTGTTCATATCGTATTTTATGATATAGGAGATATTAATTATAGCTTTGCAAAGGAGTACAATATATTGCAATTTATTGCACTTATAATATATTGCAGTCACAACAAGTGACACACAGGGATTTTATATGTGTATTCAATTCACGCACAAAGGCCGAGGCGATGATATTCAATGAAAAGAAAAAAAAACGCATAGGCAATATCATTCAATCAATAAATTTTTTTAAAAAATGCACAGTATATCATGTGGTTGAAGCACACAGGTCAAGGCAAGTAATTGGGTTCAATTCATAAAGCAAAACGCACAGGGATATGCAGGGAATTGGAACACACATGCCGAGAAAAGCATTTACATATTCTATATATATATACACACGTACGGAAATCAAACAATCGGTTTCTATAACCTAGGGAGATGATTACCTATCAAAATATAAAATCAACCTAGTACTCATGGGAATTAGGATTACCTGGTATCCGTGTTGCTAACCTCCTAGGAAATAATTTGATGAGAGTCCGGAATGAGGATTTGAGAAGAGAAGGTGGCGGAGAAGAAAACTATCGAGCGTTGCTAGATTTAGACGGCTAAACCTAAGTTTATAATTAAAATTTAGGGTTTAGCTATGGGCTGGGCTTTTTATTTATTCCCGATAAATGAATTAAAACAAATTGTAGAGTTTTATTATTATTAGATATATTTTGAGTCCGATGATGAATAAAAAAATTGAAAATATAATTTGATCTAACTACTCCTAGATTCTTGGATCTAATCTTGATTAATCTAATATTACTATTTACAAAATAATATGATTACCACAAAAACAATATAATATTATTAATTTTTATTATTTACTATATTATTATTATTATTTTAATCTACTGTTGTTGTTGTTATTATTATTATTTTATTTCTATTATTAATCATTATTATTTTATTAATATTATTTTAATCTATTATTATCATTACTATTTCTATTATTATTATTATTAAAAATCCGGGGTATTACATTGCCCATCAAAGTTATAGGCACCCAAAATGGTTCTCCCAACTGGAGTCTTTGAAACATTTCAAACAAACTAGGTTAACTAAAGAAAAATCTCAGCTTGGATCCCAAATCATGAACTCACTACAAAAATAATCTAAACCACTATACACAGCTAGTGAACGTGATGGATTATAAAAGAGTGTGTGAGAGAGACAAACATTTGCCACGCTCGACCTTGACGCTCTTGAATGGAGCGCGAGTATGCAAAAACTCAAGCACTGTGGTTGTGGGGTCAACACTTGAGAGCTCACTCCTCTCTCCATTCACTTCAAATACCAAACTTTCTCTAAAAAGACATTATTTATATTTTTAATCTAAAGGTGCACATGAGATTATGAGAAGAATTAATGGTGAAAAGAAAAGGAGAGAAACCCAATCATATGTGATTCACATTGCTTTTAAGAGAACCTTGGAAGGAATGCTACAGTTTGCCGATTAATGATGAAAAAGGACATGGTGGCAAACATGGTAGCATGTGGCAGGGTTGCTCGAGATCACCAAGACAGGGTTGTTAGTGGTTTAATCTATGTATATAAAAATAATTTTGCAAGTAATAAATTTACAACAAAGAACTCATTAATTATAAAATAAACAAATAACATGTCTCATGAAAGATAGATTTATGAAATTTAAATTCTTGCTTTTAATTATATAATAAGTTTTTAAAAGAAAGATAGTTTCCGTATAATTCTAAGTAAAACCAAAACAATTATTTATAAAAAATAAAAAATTATAGATAAATATGATATAGTTATTTAAGGTCTATATTTTTTTTTTTTGACAATGTACATATGAAGTGCAGTTCTTTAAGGGTTTGTTTGGCATGGGGATTTAGAGGGGATGAGAGACTTTTATGTGTTGGATTTAATAAAATTAAAGAAGTGTGGTTACAAAATTTTAATAGAGAGAAGATTTAAGATAAAAGAATAAGAAAAATTAATTAAAACTTTTATCCCAACTTCTCTCTTGTTTTTCTTAAATCCAACTCAAATATTATTATTTTTTTCCTTCTGCTCACTTTCTCTCCTCTCCCCCTCATACCAAACAAGTCCTAAAGATAAGATAAACTAGTAAAATCCAGTTGTGCAAACTTTATGCTAAAAAAGTTGTATAAAACATGGCACTATAATTTTGATAGACAATGAAAGGACCAAAATAAATAAAAAAATGTTTTTTTTAATTTCTTTTTAAATAAAAGTGATAAAGTGTGATAATTTTCATTTAAATTTATGATTTTTTGGTTAAGATTTTTTTTTTCCTGAAAGAAAAATTAATATTCACTTTACCACTTAAAAAAATTTATCATAACAATAGTATTCACTCTCTAACAAAAGAAAATAAAATTAGCTAAGAAGGGGGATAGTCACTTTCTTTATATTAGTATGGAAAAATATTCATTGCATTTCAATACTATTGATTCGATTTGGACAGGCTTGGGTTACTGTAGGATAAGTCTTGTACCATTCATCCTTTATGATATTGTTAAAGGATGGAGGCAATGTACTAAAGTACTTATCACTCATATTCTGGAAAAATATTCATTGCATTTCAATACAAAATGGGCATGTAATGATTGCATTGAAGAATATGACCCCCAGATTTTTTCATCTGCAGGATTTTACTAAAGCAGATTCCTTTACTTTATGAAAGTTGATGCCAGTCTGCGTACTGGAGACAACTTTCTGTCATGTCGAACTTTAATCTGTGTCGGCCATGTACTCATCGTTGAACATCCCGTCGTCACCATAATTTTCTAGTTTTGGATCCACTACTCCTGCTTGAATTGCACAAAGACGTTGGGTTACTGTAGGATAAGTCTTGTACCTCCTCTTCTTCGGTCTCCCGTGCCTACTTATGTGTATAGAGGTAGGGCTTAAGCTCAAATAAGCTAGAAGCCAAAGAAAATTTGGAAGAGAGGGAATATCAGAGTTCTCTGTGAAATCCTTTTCTATTGATTTCTGAGGTTCAATTGTTTTCTTTTAATTTCTTTTTAAATAAAAGCGATAAAGTGTGATAAATTTCATTAATTTATGATTTTTTGGTTAAGAATTTTTTTTTTCTGAAAGAAAAATTAATATTCACTTTACCACTTAAAATAATTTATCATAACGATAGTATTCACCCTCCAAAAAAAAACAAAAGGAAGGGGGATAGTCACTTTCTTTATATTAGTATGGAAAAGTATTCATTGCATTTCAATACTATTAATTCCGGATATCAACATGAGTTCATTTAAAATTGTTTTACTAGATCAAACGGTAATAATGAGTTCATCCAAATTTGTTGCATTCATTGTTAAGAAAAATTCTGTTGCATCTCAATTTTGTAACCGTTACTTCTAAAGTACCGAGAAGATGGACGGTAAAAATGTAGAGGCCAGTGAAAAAACAAAATAAGGAAAGGACACCAGAAATAGAACGATAAGATTCAAGGAGATTTTGCCACGTCATTAGATTAGATGAAAGCCTGAAACTTATTGCTCGCTCTCCGCAAACCCTACCGTTCAGTCCCATCTTTCGGCCGCTCACCTCATAAGTGTCCTCGAGCTTGACGCTCCTCTGTTTTAAATCGAAATCCTCTTATTCTTTGGTTATCAATCTCAGCTCAGTGCCTGCCTCAAATCTCAATCACGCAAGCCGACGGCAACTCGTCCGGGATCTGATTGAGAAAGCCGAGTCGTCAACTACCCTCTCCTCAATCACGCAAGCACTTCCGTCTTCCTGCACTCGTCGCTCCTCTGTCTCCGACGCTACACCAGGTAAAGGGTTACCCTCTCCTCCTTGTCCCAATCCCTCTCGCCCTCTCTCTCAGTCACACCCTGATACAAACGCACACAGTCCCAGATTTGTATGTTTCGATCCATGCTTCACTCAAAGTCGACGGCTTTCCAATGTAACTCCATCACTTTCGATTTTAAGAAAAATGCTTTGCAGTTCTCATTTCGTAGTCGATTTTGGGAATAATACTTTCGAATTTTCACTGAGGTGTGAAAACCTGTTCTTTTCAACTCTCGTGTTTGTAACGTATGTAAAAGGAAGATAAATATCTTATTCCTGCTTCTATTTTCTGCTTTGTTTATCATGCTACTGTCGTGTTTCTATTCCTGGTACTGGTGATTATATATTTCTTCCTTTCCTATTTCAAATGTATGTAAAAGGAAGATAAATATCTTATTCCTGGTTCTGGTGATCATATATTTATATATATGATACGGTTCTGGTTCCTTTCATATATATATATATATATATATTAGTTAGGCAGTGTCAACTGGTATTTAGTTAGGAATAATGCTTTACAGAAATGGTTTGTTGGTTATTTTCAGTTAAAATAAAACTGGTTGTGATACGGTTCTGGTTCCTTTCGTATATATGTAGGCCTGTTTTGCGGTGACCTGTGCCCTGTTAGCCTAATTACAAAATTTTTAAAAATAGGCCACAGGGCTGAAAACTTGGCGCCTGTTTCCACCCCTACCTGTGTTTATTAGTTTTTACTATATAATTTTAAAATAATTGATTTCTTTTACAATATTGGAGACATTTTTATTTTAAATTCTATATCTATGGAAATTTTAAAAACTAATATTAATTATTTCATAATTTAAGGAGTCACTAGTCAATTATAATCAAATCAAATTGCCTTTTTTTCAGCCAGTGTATCGTGCCATGGCCTTAACACCGCCTTGATGAGGAATTGTTTGTGATGTTGCGTTTTTACCTAATGATTCTTGCTAATGCTCAAAGAATAGTTGTGTAGTATTGAATGTTTTGAAGAATAACTGGGATCATCTTTGATTTGACTTAAATTGACTTTGGATTGGGTTCTCCGGTGGTAAAATAGCATCTTGGAGAAGAAGTGGTTGGTTTTTGTCATGTTTATAAATCTTAATTAGTAACATCGTTATTGTACTCAATTGCCACTTTTGGGTTTAGTGAAGATATAAACAGATGCAACATGTCAGTGGCCTAGAAAAAAGAAAAAATAAAAACATAAACTCAAATAAAAATAGAGCTGTGTAGAGTTTTCTGGAATTGTTGATATTGTAGGTGGCTTGATTTTGTTGTTGTGACTGTGACGAGATTAGGATTAGGCTCTTGGCTCTGGCTTTTAGTCTATAATCTCTTGTGATAACTCTATTGACTGTTGCAATTCAATTATTCTGTGGATAAAGTGTTTGATTGCTAATTTAACTTGCTGTGTTAATAATTGCATTTGCTAATTTAACTTTCTGTGTTAATAATTGCATTTAAGTTGTTTGAAGCTTAATTTGGTTGTTCTGTGGTAGCCACTGTTTCTCTACTGGTTGGTGGGTGTTAGTTGCATTTTTGAAAGGATATTTCTTGCTGCTGTTGAGGTCCTTACTTGCTAAACTTAAGTTTGTCTCTGATTTGATTATCAGATTGCTACTGTCACTTTTTTTTTTTTGTTAAAGCTGATTTACTGCTGGAATTTTTTAAAAAGAACTGTATTGGTGCATTGTTGGTTCATAAATATTGCTTCTGTGTGAATCATCTTCTCTTGCAGAATCTGAGAAGAATTGAAGAGTTCATAGTGCTGTTGTGTGAAAATTGCCCAAGAGTTTTGTGCTTGTTTGCCTCATTTCATGTGCTGTTATGAACTCATATCGTTTTGAAGAAAATTATGTTGCTTTGGTTGAGTGGCTTGGAAAAATTCTCTAACTATTGTTGAACTGATTTAGTGTACTGATGTTGATGTTTTTATATGGTGAATGCACTGGAGTTGATGTTAGCATCAAGAACCTGCTACATGTTTCATGAAGCTGGATTTTCTTGAGCAACTTGCAATTTTGTAATATTGATAGCTATGCAATTGTGAGAAATCTCATTTGAATTTTTGAAACCTTGCATTGACTCCATTGAGGATAAAAATAAGTCATCTCTTTTGTTGTTAAAACTCTTCAAGTTTGAGAAAATTCATGTTGATAGAAGCTGTTTCTGTTATGTAATTTATTAAATCCTTGATCTTGCTGATATTTCTGATTTAAGGAGCTTTGTGTTTCTGCAAAACTTTTCTGAATTTGTGAAACTTGCTGGAACAAGTTTGAGCTAACAACTAGCCATTAATGATCTGTTATTAATAGTTTGAGTTCAATACTTGCTGCCGGAATTTTTTTTACAAGGGCGTAAGAAGATTTCAATCATCCAGTTTTCACTTTCTTCCTTTTACCCTCTTGTATTGCTTGTGAAATCATATGTTGGATTGATTGTTTATAACAAGTGTTGGGGGTTAGTGGGTTACCCACTCAGTCATAAATGGTAGTTAGTTGATTTTGCTCCCTATGCCATGGTCTTCCTATTCCTTATCTCTTGCTAAATTTCAATAATGCTCTCTTAGACTTAGGTGCAGCCATTAATGTTATGCCACATTCAGTTTATGACTCATTAGGGTTCAAAAACATTGAGTCCATTATTGTAATACCCCAACTGGTTGATAGGAAAACTGGACAACCTTCTGGATCTGGTATAGGGGCATTTAAAATGGATTCTCTTGGATTGTGAGTTTGAGTATGATTCTTTACATTGCATCATGACTCTAGAGTACAACATGGACATAGTTTGATTTGGAGTGTTATGCATATGCATGGTTTCTACTCATGAGACTCTTGCAAATTTCCTCTGGACATACTTAAATCTCATCCCCATTTCTGTATGACTGTTGCTAACATTGATTCCTTATCTTTCTTGAAGGAACTTGATGTGGAGGCACTCCAAAAGGATCACTCTCCGCTTTACATTAAGGAGCCTTTAGCCATGGAATCGAAACCACCACCGACAAAGATTTGTCAAGGAGGAAGGCCTATGCTCAAGAGGTTTATGATTCTCATCCGTGATGAGATTTTTTGCTTCAAGAGCTTGAGAAGATTTCATCTACATGGTTGTCCCTTTCCTTCCTTTACTATATTGAATTGCTTGTGAAATTACTTGTTGGACTTGATTGCCTAAAATGAGTGTTGGGGGAGGGACTAAATCATTAGGAAAAGGTAGTTTTAAGGTGATGGTTTTGTGGCCTCTTTGGTTGTTCTAAGCTTGCATTGAGGTCAAATGGCTGTTGGGGGAGTTTAGCTGATTGATTTTCTAGGTGATTGTACAGGAATTTTGGATAATACCTTCGTTAGAATTATTGATTGTTGACTTTAACTTCTCACAGTGCCTTGAGAATCTGGTCTGGTTCAGAACTGAATCTTTCATGAACAATGCATGATTTATGAATTTTTCTGCACTGCACTTTGCTAATTCTGAGATACACATGCAGAACCGAACTTATCATGAATGAATGAAGCAAGTACTGTTTACATATTGATGCCAACTATGTTGTTTATCGTCTGGAAAATTTGTATCATAAGTAGAATGTTCTCATGCATTGAAAATGGTTATGTGCATGGTTTAGCCTTGTGTGAGTTAGTTTAGAATGCACAAACCTTGATGGAAGGATTTGAAACTTATTATCATTCACAAATTCAGTGTGCATAATCCACTTGATTCAATTTCCTCTAGAACTTGTCTTGCGTCTTAATCAAGGCCAGATAATTGCACAAGAGTCATGAATATGATTGAGGCATTCTATTTCTTCACCCGTTTTCCTAAACACAAGCCGTTTAAATCAATCCCTTGCTAACCCCATTGAGCCCTTCACTTTCGTTTCTTCTTTACATTTGCACTGAATCTGAATTTATACATGAGACTCGATTTCGTATTTGATAGAATTTCCTTTGAGATGAAAATAATTGGGTACTTTGATACATTTTTTGTATATTTTGGTACTTGGTTAACATTGATCATGTCACTTATTGAGTTTGATATGGCTGATTGGTTGTTCTTGGACAGAGAAAAGGAAAATATATGAGTGTATAGAAAAAAAAGAAGAAGAAAGAAAACAGAAAAAGCCAGAAAGGAAAAAAAAATATATGAATCAAAAAAAGGAGAAAAAGGCAAGGAAGAGAAAGGAAAATCCATGTGTAGAAAGGAGAAAAGAAAAAAGGTAAAGAAGGCAGAACACAAATGTCTTCAGAAGAACAGAAAAAAAAAAAAAAAGAAAAAGAGAAAAGGAAAAGTAGAGAACAAATTGTCCAAAGAACTCTTTCAGGTTATGAATATAATTTGAACCGATAGATTTTTGCTTAAACATTGCTGTACATAACAGCAAATGCTAAAGTTTCAGGCTTTCAGCCACGTTCATCAGCTGCGTATATTTCAGATCATGTGCCATTCTTTTTTCCATTTCCACTTGGGCCTTTTCAACATTACAACCAAAGCAAAGACCTCTTGATTCATTACTCTAGTGTATAACGAGTGGTGGAGATGGTAGACACATTACAAGCCTATGGTAGGAGTTGGACTAGTGGAGAGGAGTGAAATTACCTTAAGAGAGGGATGTGAGAAGTGCAAAACAGGACCAAGTTGTATTCTAAAGCATTACTCACTATTGGCTAGGCTAAGTACGTGGGCTATTTGATTTGCATGTGTACACTTTGCTTGTGATATTAGTTGAAGTATTATATGCTACTATGCTTGCATATTTTGATTTAAGCTTGCTACATTCTCACTGATATGTCTATTCGGTTTTGTATTGGATTTCCCTGATTGAATCTTTCTCTAGGGAGTGCAAAAGTGAAAGTGTGGGGGAATTTGATAAACCGTTGTTTTTATATGGCTAAGTGAGCATTTTTGTGGGATTTTAGGAAGAATATAGAGTATTATTTGCATAATTAGGCATGAATAAGATAAATGCATATGGTAGGAGATTTTGATTAAAATGATTATTTTAGCAACAATTTAGTGGAATTTGGTTGTTGTTTGTATCGCAGGTGTAATTCTGAAATCAGTGTGGCTGGAAAGAAATCCAAGCAGGGAGGAAACCTGAATCAAAGGAACTCATTTCCATAATTCCATTACTAATGGAATTGGGCTTCCACCTAATTATTGAGGAGGCAAGAGGCTGCTATTAAATATGAGAGAGCAACGGAGTAACTTATACCACCTCTTGTTTGATTATGCATGTCAGAACCAAATTATCTTTATAGTTTGAGATATATTTCCATACTTGAAGATGCATCTTAACCCTTTATACTTTATAGTATGATGTATTGATTTATTTCTCCTTTCTCCTTTATTATTTGCTCTCATGCTCCCCCTTATTATTTGTTATTTTTATTTTTTCACATGAATTTATTATTGTTAATAAATATTATTTATAATGCTTAATTATCCATGTTGCTTATTAATGCCTTCTTTCAAATACTGTATAGTTTCTTTATCAATAATTTGGCATTCATTTTTTTTTTGCCTGAAGTTGTCTATTTGTTTTATTTATTATCTTGTTAATGAATTTATTTCCTTATTCTCAATGAATTATTAATTGATTAATTTACTTTTTCATGAGACTTTTTATTTATTTTATAATGAATAGTTGATCGTTTTGTTAGTTTTAAATTTAGTACTTGTAAAGTTACTTATCTTCTCAATTCTTATATGTATATTAGTCATTGGTTCCTACTGTCTTTTCTATATTTATTTATGTTTACTATAAATTTGAATAAGTTCTTATCCCATTCATTGTCTTCCTTTTATTTGATAGATTATTCCTTTCTATTTTTCTGTTTATTTATTTTGCCTTTTAAGATTTGAATTATCTCCTTCATTTGCTTGTGTCTTACTCTTATTAATTAACCAATTAGTTAAGAGTTGTGAATTATTGGAGCTGAAACTGCTACATTATGAAGTAGGGCTCCTCCCTCTTTCTGCTTTGAAATTGTTAATATTTGTGCATTTTCTTGGATCGTGAGTTTTGCCCTGCAATCTTCATATAATTTTTAATTTTCCCTCCGTTTACTGCTTGTAGTTTACACACTTTTACAGGCGGAGTTGTCTCATCCCAATGCAGAACTTAGGTTGCTAGAAGTTCTCAATTACAAGATAGGTGTGAAATACTGATAATAGTAATTATAAAAATTAATGGGAGAATCTGTGGTTATCTTATGTCTTCTGTTGCTGATGCTGTTGACTATTAGTCTATTAAACAAAAGTGCATAGTGTTCAAACATGTTCATGCCATCGTGCATTGTGTTTGTGCAGGTCTTTCTTCCCAATGAAAAGATTGAGAACATCAATGACCAACACTGGACATGGAGAAAAGAGGAGGTAAGCGTCTCTCTATGTAACTGGAAAAAATGGGCTGGTAGAGCTGAAAACTACAAACATTCCTGTTGTTACATGTTCATTGTTTTTTTTCTTTATTTAATTAATAAATTTTTTTTAGTACTTCTAATTCTTGTCTAGCAAACTATTTATTTTATTACATCATGAGTGTTACGGATTCCAAAATAAGATGGTGCTTCATTTAACATATCTAGTTGTTCTCCTTTATTAATTTAATGTTTATTTTTTATAAATTTATCTTAGCTGTTCTCCGAACTAATTATTTTAATTAAATGTTTTCTTAGTTGTTCTCCTTTTGTTGTTTAATATATCTAGGTGTAGAAATTGTGCAATGAGGAATTGATTTGCTTCATATGGTAGTCTTGTGTTAGGATCCTCCTCTAAGCCAGAAAATAATAAAACTGAAAATAGAAATAAACAAGGAGTAGTGGAACAACTTTCAACTGATAATATAGTTATATGGAACAACACATTACATTCAGTGATGCAGCACTATTCTGCTGCACATGCAGACACCAATGGAACTAACACAGGGAGGATAGTGATTACAAAATACAATGGAATGAAGATTACAAAACACCTAGACAACAATAAACACAAATTCACATAAAACTCTTAATATAAACACTTAGGCTGCTAATCTTTTGAATGGAATGGCACTCTCCACCCTAATGGGCTTGTCTGCCCCTTTCTCTGGATCAGTTTGAGAATTTAAAGACCCCAAAAGTGGCGCACAAAGCCCTCTTCTCATAGGCTTAGACTATATCAACTCTATAGCCACCCCTAATTAGCAAATCATAGACCTGACCAACAAAAGGTGCCCCATTCCATTATCATGTATCTTCCTATGTATTGAAAAGTGGTCCTAACATTACCCTCCCCTTGAAGCTGCACCTTGTCCTCAAGGTGAGGAGACTCATAAGTTGTGTGTATAGTTCCTGTCCAAAAGTAGTCAAACTTCTATAAGCATGGAATGAAATTTGCTAGCACCCAAATATTCTCTTCAAATTCAACTGCTTCCATAATCTTGCCATACTTCATCAATACCTTAGAGAGATTTCTATTTTCTTCATTTTCTTTCTCTGTCCTTGAGAAAATTCAAAGCTTTCTGTTCTGCTTGATGTAGGCGGTTGAGTGTTGCTTGGCTGGATAAAAACCAACACTTCATCTCCTGTTTTTGCTTCAAATCCAGATGTACATGCCAACTTGATTGACTCAATTATGGAGCCCTTCTTAAACCCCTTGGCACTATCCTCAACTTCTGCATCTAAGAGTTTAGCGTCACAATAGAAATCATATAAGAAGCTGGTTGTAAAACTAGTAGGCAATACAAGAAGCTAGTTTTATATTCAGTCATAAAACCAGTAAGCCCCATCTCTTTGTTAGGTGCAAAGTTTCTATGACTCTCAAAAGATATTAGAGTGATCACCTCCAACATGACCATGCTTTAACCCACTTTTGAATATAAGTCCGTGTCCAGAGAACCAAACTATTTTTGTCTCCTTTGTATTTGTCTTAATGGCTACTGCAGTCCCTTCCTCTTCATGTCCTCTCAGCTTGCAAAACTAGAATATCGCTTTGACCAGAACAAAACATGCACATAGGATATTTATAGTAGTATTCACTTGGAGCTTGGAGCTTTTTCAATGCTTCATTGTTCTAGAATGAAAAGGCCCAATTATTTTTCTCAAACATCCATCTATAGTCTACGAAAGCTTCAACAACACAAAAAAAAGCTCTCCATGTGAACCCCAACTTATGAATGGAGAAGTGACCTGCGCACCATCCCTTAAACCCAGCACCCAATCATTACAGAGAGCAGCCTTGAACACACTGCTTCTACTTGTGTTGACATTGAAAAAGTAAGAAAACTCTAGCTTATCGTTTGCCTCTTCCACAAACAAAATCTCCACTAACTTTAATGCGTCGGTCCTGCTCAATGGAGAAAATGTTACTGGCTTGTTTGATGCTATCTTAACCTGAACAAGGAAACTAAAGGCGGGGAGACTTCTCTGTTCACTATTGCCACCAATGGAACTAACACAGGGAGGATAATGATTACAAAACACAATGGAATAATTACAAGACACCTTGACAATAGTAAACACAAATACACATAAACTTTTAACATAAACATATAGGGTGCCAATCTTTCTAGAGGAATGAGACTCTCCACGACAAAGGGCCAAGCCACAATTCAAAATTCTTGTCTGCCCCTTTCTCTAGATCAGTATGAGAATCCAAAAAGTGAATCACAAAGTCCTCCTCTCATAGGCTTAGACCATAGATACTCTATAGTCACCTTCTCTATTTCTTTCTCCTAATTAGCAAATCATAGTCCTAACCAACAAAAGGTGCCCTTTTCCATGATCATTTATCTTCCTAGGTATTGAAAAGTGGTCCTAACATCTAGTAAATGAACAATATGGTGCTTTGTTCTATTTTCACTGATGTGGAAGCTTATGTGGAGAAATAAACTCATCCTTTGTTGAAATTATAGATATACTAGACAAGGGTGGGTGAGCTGTAGTTTATTTTTCTTTCTGTTCTTATTGTTTACATAAATTTATCTGAGGATTCAAAGTGAATTTACAGGGAAAGTAGAGCGGGAGACACTGTATCACTGTTGTATTCTTTCTGGAAAGCTGGTGTGGGCTGTTCAAATTGATATCCATATACTAGACAAGGGTGGGTGAGCTGTAGTTTATTTTTCTTTGTATATTGTCCACTTTGTTTCTCCCTTTTTTCTTATTTTACACGTTAGTAGTTTAACTGAATCAGAACATGTTTATTTCCAACTGCTACATTTTTTGGGTATTCTTTCTTATATAATCCTGATTTACAGTTGAATCAAAGAACTTAATGGTGTAGGTGTAGTGGCATGCATAATGAAAATGAGAGATAAGGAGGAAGAAAAGAGAGGGTGGTAGATATAGAAGAAAGGAGGGAGAACCAGTAGAACTCGTGTTGATAATACTTTATACCTAACTAGTAAGCACTTTATATAGGTCCAAAGTATATTTTTTAAAAATGTACAGTGGCAGAGAAATATTGACAAAATATTTCAATCCTTATTTGTGCTTAAAATTATAAATTCCTAGAAAATTAATAAAATAAAACAAAACAAAATAATCATGATCTTATTTTAAATCCTATCTTCTATACTCTGAACTTACCAATAATTAATATCATTTTTATAATTGCTTAATTTGTAGTCAATATTTAATTAGTTAGATTTGTTTCTATTTGTTTATTTTTTTTTCATACTTGTTTAAAGTTAATTATCATATAAAATTTGTGGGTATATAGTAGTCATATTTAAAATACTTAAAGGGGCTATTTATTGTAATATTTATTATTTAATTATTGGTCATAATTATACATAATGAATTATAATTATACATAACGATAATTATTGATTAAATGAGTTACATTTATATTTTACTAGTGAAATGTGTTACTATTTATCATTCATCATATTTATCTATTATTTATATATTAGTGATATTTAAGATATTTAAGTGGGCTATTGTCCTATTTGTTTTTTTTATTCTTTTTTTTAGGCTTTTCTTATCTCCTCTTTGATTGCCATGATTGCCATAAAATTTGCATTTGTAAGTTTTCTTATTTCTCTCTTCCTTCTTTCTTTTTTTATTGTTTTAGTATGATGAAAATTTTTTGTCTATTCCATTTGTTGTCTTTTATTTATTGTAATATTTATTATTTCACAATTTATAATATTTTTGGAATTATTATTCTTTCTATTAGTAATTATATTATTTTATCAAGACTCTTTTCTCATTTGTTTCTATTTTATTGTTTTATTGTCATGCTTATTTATCCTTCCTCATTTTGTATTATATTAATTGTTCTCTGTTTTTTAGTGATATTTAAGTTGTCCTATTTGTTTCTTCATTCTTTATCTCCTCTTTGATTGTCATTAAAATTTGCATGTTAGTCTTCTTATTTCTCTCTTCCTTCTCTCTCTATTTTTTTTAATTGTTTTAGCATGATGAATTTTTTGTGCATTCCATTTGTTGTCTTTTATTTATTATTTGATACTTTTTATTTTTTGTAATAATTATTATTTAACAATTTATAATATTTTTGAATTATTCTTTATTCTTTTTGTTGTTGGCTTTACTTGTTTTCTCTGCTCTTCCCATTGTATTTGAGTACTATTTCTTCCTCTTTTCCTTCTTTCACTATTATGAGCTTTTTGAACAATTCTATTCATTATCTTTTATTTATTTATTGTTATTATTTATTATTTATTATAATTTTTTTAATCTAATAATATGAATAAATTTATGTTTACCTGTAACAATAATTATTGTACTTCTACTTTAATATTTATTTTCCTTATTTTTTTTTTGCATGTCGGAATATTTCTTTGGGCATCCTTATTTTTTTCCCTTGTTTTTTTTAAAAAAATCTTTTTATCTTTTGCATGCATGGACTTAACTTTATAACTAAACGCGCTTTTAAGTGATTTTTTTAAACATGTTTGTTCTATTTAAATCATTTGACCCAAAGGAGTTGTTTTACAAAATAAATCGACTTCTATTTTTCTTTTTTTCTCGTGATTTTTCAAATAATTGCTTAATTTTTAGTTAATATTTAATTAGTTAGATTTGTTTCTATTTATTTATTTTCTTTCATATTCGTTTAAAGTTAATTATCACATAAAATTTGTGGGTATATAGTAGTCATATTTAAAATACTTAAAGGGGCTATTTATTGTAATATTTATTATTTAATTATTGGTCATTTATGAATTATAATTATAGATAAAGATAATTATTTATTAAATGTGTTGCATTATATTTGACTAGTGAAATGTGTTACTATTTATCATTCATCATATTTATCTATTATTTATATATTAGTGATATTTAAGTTGTCCTATTTGTTTCTTCATTCTTTATCTCCTCTTTGATTGTCATTAAAATTTGCATGTTAGTCTTCTTATTTCTCTCTTCCTTCTCTCTCTATTTTTTTTTAATTGTTTTAGCATGATGAATTTTTTGTGCATTCCATTTGTTGTCTTTTATTTATTATTTGATACTTTTTATTTTTTGTAATAATTATTATTTAACAATTTATAATATTTTTGAATTATTCTTTCTATCAGTAATTATATTATTTTATCAAGACTCTTTTCTTGTTTTATTGTCATGCTTATTCATCTTTCCTCATTTTGTATTATATTAATTGTTTTCTTTTTTTTTTTTTCTATAACTTTAGTTCTGAGTGGACTTTAGGGTACTTAAAATTGCTTGATATATTTGTGCTATTTATATTATTTGATTTAGATGTACTATTTGTTATGCTCTTTTTATTCTTTTTGTTGTTGGCTTTACTTGTTTTCTCTGCTCTTCCTATAGTATTTGAGTACTATTTCTTCCTCTTTTCCTTCTTTCACTATTATGAGCTTTTTGAACAATTCTATTCATTATCTTTTATTTATTTATTGTTATTATTTATTTATTATTTATTATAATTTTTTAATCGAATAATATGAATAAATTTATGTTTACCTGTAACAATAATTATTGTACTTCTACTTTCATATTTATTTTCCTTTCTTTTTTTTTTTGCATGTCGGAATATTTCTTTGGGCATCCTTATTTTTTTTCCCTTGTTTTTTATTAATCTTTTTATCTTTTGCATGCATGGATTTAACTATATAACTAAACGAGCTTTTAAGTGATTTTTTTGTAACATGTTTTGTGCTATTTAAATCATTTGACCCAATGGAGTTGTTTTACAATATAAATAGGCTTCTATTTTTCTAGTTTTTTTTTTTCTCGTGATTTTCAAATAATTGCTTAATTGGTAGTGTATTTAATTAGTTAGATTTGTTTCTATTTATTTATTTTCTTTAATATTCGTTTAAAGTTAATTATCTCATAAAATTTGTGGGTATATAGTAGTCATATTTAAAATACTTAAAGGGGCTATTTATTGTAATATTTATTATTTAATTATTGGTCATATTTATTAAATGTGTTACATTTATATTTGACTATTTATCTATTATTTATATATTAGTGATATTTAAGATATTTAAGTTGTCCTATTTGTGTTTTTTATTCTTTATCTCCTCTTTGATTGCCATAAAATTTGCATTTGTTAGTCTTCTTACTTCTCTCTTCCTTCTCTCTCTCTTTTTATGATGAAAATTTTGTGTGCATTCCATTTGTTGTCTTTTATTTATTATTCGATACTTTTTATTTATTGTAATATTTATTATTTAACAATTTATAATATTTTTGAATTATTATTCTTTTGATCAGTAATTATATTATTTTAACAAGACTCTTTTCTAATTTGTTTCTATTTTATTGTTTTATTGTCATGCTTATTTATTGTTTTATTGTCATGCTTATTCATCCTTCCTCATTTTGTATTATATTAATTGTTCTATGTTTTCTTCTATAACTTTATTTCTGAGTGGACTTTAGGATAGTTAAAATCGCTTGATATATTTGTAACATTTATATTATTTGATTTAGATGTACTATTTTTTATGTTCTTGTTCTTTTTGTTGTTGGCTTTACTTGCTTTCTCTGCTCTTCCCATTGTATTTGAGTACTATTTTTTCCTCTTTTCCTTCTTTCAATATTATAAGCTTTTTGAATAATTCTATTCATTATCTTTATTTATTTATTGTTATTATTTATTTATTATTTATTATAATTTTTTTAAATCTAATAATATGAATAAATTTATGTTTGCATGTAACAATCATTATTTTACTTCTACTTTCATATTTATTTTGCTTACTTTTTTTTTCTTTGCATGTCGGAATATTTCTTTGGGCGTCCTTATTTTTTTTCCCCTCGTTAAAATCTTTTGCATGCTTGGACTTAACTTTATAACTAAACGAGCTTTTAAGTTATTCTTTGTAACATGTTTGTGCTATTTAAATCATTTGACCCAAAGGTGTTGTTTTACAATATAAATAGACTTCTATTTTCTTTTTCTTTTTTCTCGTGATTTTTCATATAATTGCTTAATTTGTAGTCAATATTTATTTAGTTAGATTTGTTTCTTTCATATTCGTTTAAAGTTAATTATCACATAAAATTTGTGGGTATATAGTAGTCATATTTAAAATACTTAAAGGGGCTATTTATTGTAATATTTATTATTTAATTATTGGTCATATTTATGAATTATAATTATACATAACGATAATTATTTATTAAACGTGTTACATTTTATATTTGATTAGTGAAATGTGTTACTATTTATCATTCATCATATTTATCTATTATTTATATATTAGTGATATTTAAGATATTTAAGTTGTCCTATTTGTTTTTTCATTCTTTATCTCCTCTTTGATTGCCATAAAATTGCATTTGTTAGTCTTCTTATTTCACTCTTCCTTCTCTCTCTTTTTATTGTTTTAGCATGATGAAAATTTTGTGCATTCCATTTGCTGTCTTTTATTTATTATTTGATACTTTTTATTTATTGTAATATTTATTATTTAACAATTTATAATATTTTTGAATTATTATTCATCAGTAATCATATTAATTTATCAAGACTCTTTTCTCATTTGTTTCTATTTTATTGTCATGTCTTTCCTCATTTTGTATTATATTAATTATTCTTTGTTTTTTTCTATAACATTATTTCTGAGTGGACTTTAGGGTACTTATAATTGCTTGATATATTTGTGGTATTTATATTTTTTGATTTAGATGTACTATTTGTTATGTTCTTCTTATTCTTTTTGTTGTTGGCTTTACTTGTTTTCTCTGCTCTTCCCATTGTATTTGAGTACTATTTCTTCCTCTTTTCCTTCTTTCACTATTATGAGCTTTTTGAACAATTCTATTCATTATCTTTTATTTATTTATTTTTATTATTTATTATTATTTTTTAAATCTAATAATATGAATAAATTTATGTTTACATGTAACAATCTACATGCACACACACACATATATCTATATATGTGTGTGTGTGTGTGAATATATATATGGACATCTATGTATGTGTGTGTACATGTTTGTTACACTCGTGTGTGGACAGTGGTCAGTGGACATATATATATGTCATGGATTTTGTTGAAAACAATAATAAAACAAGACGTCAAAATTAGATTTTACCCACAAAGATACATAAATAAATAATAAGTAGACAAAAATAAGTATTTTTATTTGAAACGAAAATAGATACCAAGCAGGGAATAAATGCATTTATAAATAATGTGTGTTTTCTTAATCATAAAATAATAAAGGGAGGACGAGATCAAATAAAACAAAAGGGGGAAATAGTTCAATACTTTAGACGAAGAACGAAAATAAATTATCAAGGCGACAAAGGTAAGTAAACGACTAAACAAATTAGTACAGGTTGGAATCATCAAAAGTAAAATAATCCATATAACAGTAAGCAAACTAACAAAACGAACTAGACGTAAGCAAATAAACGATACATTATTAATAAATAATGAAACAAACAGTTGAGGAATGCCTATTAACAAATAAAAACTACCATTAAAAACACCATATAAGTAACAGAAACAAGGGGAGGATTACATGTCGGTGGACCACGAAAATAATCATCAAATATTTTAACACGTTATTGATAAATATTTGAAAGCATATAAAAAGTAGAAAGATAAATATGACAAAAAATAATTTGTATTTTGTTGATAACAATAATAAAACAAGATGTAAATTCGATTATACCCACAAAGATACATAAAAAAATAATAAGTAGAAAAAAATAAGTATTTTTATTCGGAAAGAAAATAGATAGCAAGCAGGTAATAAATGCATTTATAAATAATGTGTGTTTTCTTAATCAAAAAATAATAAAGGGAGGACAAGACCAAATAAAACATAAGGGAGAAATAGTTCAATACTTTAGACGAAGAACGAAAATAAAATATCATGGCCACAAAAGTAAGTAAACGACTAACCAAATTAGTACAGGTGGGAATCATAAAAAGTAAAATAATCCAAATAACTGTAACCAAACTGACAAAACAAACTAGAGGAAAGCAAATAAACGATACATTACTAATAAATAATGAAACATACAGTTGAGGAATGCCTATTAATAAATAAAACACGATTAAAAACACCATATAGGTAACAGAAACAAGTGGAGGATTACATGTCGGTGGACCACGAAAATAATCATCAAATATTTTAACACGTTATTGATAAATAGTACAGTATTTGATGTCATAAATAGTACGTGTTTAATTTAGAAATAAAAAGTCAAAGTGGAAAGATAAATATGACAAGAAATAATTTGTATTTTGTTGATAACTATAATAAAACAACACGTCAAAATTCGAATATACGCACAGAGATACATAAAAAAATAATAAGTAGACAAAAATAAGTACTTTTATTTGAAAGGAAAATAGATAACAAGCAGGGAATAAATGCATTTATAAATAATGCGTGTTTTCTTAATCAAAAAAATAAGAAAGGGAGGACGAGATCAAATAAAACATATGGGAGAAATAGTTCAATACTTTAGACGAAGAACGAAAATAAATTATCAAGGCGACAAAAGTAAGTAAATGACTAACCAAATTAGTACAGGTGGGAATCGTCAAAAGTAAAATAATCCATATAACAGTAAGCAAACTAACAAAACGAACTAGACGCAAGCAAACAAACGATACATTATTAATAAATAATAAAACAGACAGTTGAGGAATGCCTATTAATAAATAAAAACTACCATTAAAAACACCATATAAGTAACAGAAACAAGGGGAGGATTACATGTCGGTGGACCACGAAAATAATCATCAAATATTTTAACACGTTATTGATAAATAGTACAGTATTTGAAAGCATATAAAAAGTCAAAGTGGAAAGATAAATATGACAAGAAATAATTTGTATTTTGTTGATAACAATAATAAAACAAGACATAAATTCGATTATAACCACAAAGATACATAAATAAATAATAAGTAGACAAAAATAAGTATTTTTATTCGGAAAGAAAGTAGATAGCAAGCAGGGAATAAATGGATTTATAAATAATGTGTGTTTTCTTAATCAAAAAATAATAAAGGGAGGACAAGATCAATTAAAACATAAGGGAGAAATAGTTCAATACTTTAGACGAAGAACAAAAATAAATTATCAAGGCGACAAAAGTTAGTAAACGACTAAACAAATTAGTACAGGTGGGAATCATCAAAAGTAAAATAATCCATAAAACAATAAGCAAGCTAACAAAACTTAATAGAAGCAAGCAAATAAACGATACATTATTAAAAAACAATGAAAGATACAGTTGAGGAATGCCTATTAATAAATAAAAACTACCATTAAAAACACCATATAAAAAACAAAAACAAGGGGAGGATTACATGTCGGTGGACCACGAAAATAATCATCAAATATTTAAACACGTTATTGATAAATAGTACAGTATTTGAAGGCATAAATAATACGTGTTTAAATTAGAAATCAAAAATCAAAGTGGAAAGATTAATTTGACAAGAAATAATTTGCGTTTTGTTGATAACAATAATAAAACAAGACGTCAAAATTCAATTTTACCCACAAATATACATAAATAAATAATAAGTAGACAAAAAAAAGTATATTTATATGAAAAGAAAATAGATAGCAAGCAGGGAATAAATGCATTTATAAATAATGTGTGTTTTCTTAATCATAAAATAATAAAGGGAGGACGAGATCAAATAAAACATAAGGGAGAAATAGTTCAATACTTTAGACGAAGAACGAAAATAAATTATCAAGGCGACAAAAGTAAGTAAACGACTAAACAAATTAGTACAGGTTGGAATCATCAAAAGTAAAATAATCCATATAACAGTAAGCAAACTAACAAAACGAACTAGACGCAAGCAAATAAACAATACATTATTAATAAATAATGAAACAAACAGTTGAGCAATGCCTATTAACAAATAAAAACTACCATTAAAAACACCATATAAGTAACAGAAACAAGGGGAGGATTACATGTCGGTGGACCACGAAAATAATCATCAAATAATTTAACACGTTATTGATAATTAGTACAGTATTTGAAAGCATATAAAAAGTCAAATTGGAAAGATAAATATGACAAGAAATAATTTGTATTTTGTTGATAACAATAATAAAACAAGACGTAAATTCGATTATACCCACAAAGATACAGAAATAAATAATAAGTAGAAAAAAATAAGTATTTTTATTCGAAAAGAAAATAGATAGCAAGCAGGGAATAAATGCATTTATAAATAATGTGTGTTTTCTTAAACAAAAAAATAAGAAAGGGAGGACGAGATCAAATAAAACATATGGGAGAAATAGTTCAAAACTTTAGACGAAGAACGAAAATAAATTATCAAGGCGACAAAAGTAAGTAAACGACTAACCAAATTAGTACAGGTGGGAATCGTCAAAAGTAAAATAATCCATATAACACAGTAAGGAAAGTGACAAAACAAACTAGACGCAAGCAAATAAACGATACATTACTAATAAATAATGAAACATACAGTTGAGGAATGCCTATTAATAAATAAAAACTACCATTAAAAACACCATATAAGTAACAGAAACAAGGGGAGGATTACATGTCGGTGGACTACGAAAATAATCATCAAATATTTTAACACGTTATTGATAAATAGTACAGTATTTGAAAGCATATAAAAAGTCAAAGTGGAAAGATAAATATGACAAGAAATAATTTGTATTTTTTTGATAACAATAATAAAACAAGACGTAAATTCGATTATACCCACAAAGGTACATAAATAAATAATAAGTAGACAAAAATAAGTATTTTTCTATGAAAAGAAAATAGATAGCAAGCAGGGAATAAATGCATTTATAAATAATGTGTGTTTTCTTAATCAGAAAATAATAAAGGGAGGACGAGATCAAATAAAACATAAGGGAGAAATAGTTCAATACGTTAGACGAAGAACAAAAATAAATTATCAAGGCGACAAAAGTTAGTAAACGACTAAACAAATTAGTACAGGTGGGAATCATCAAAAGTAAAATAATCCATAAAAAAGTAAGCAAGCTAACAAAACTTAATAGAAGAAAGCAAATAAACGATACATTATTAAAAAATAATGAAAGATACAGTTGAGGAATGCCTATTAATAAATAAAAACTACCATTAAAAACGCCATATAAAAAACAAAAACAAGGGGAGGATTACATGTCGGTGGACCACGAAAATAATAATCAAATATTTAAACACGTTATTGATAAATAGTACAGTATTTGAAGGCATAAATAATACGTGTTTAAATAAGAAACCAAAAATCAAAGTGGAAAGATTAATTGGACAAGAAATAATTTGCGTTTTGTTGATAACAATAATAAAACAAGACGTCAAAATTCAATTTTACCCACAAAGATAGCTAAATAAAAAATAAGTAGACAAAAAAAAGTACATTTATATGAAAAGAAAATAGATAGCAAGCAGGGAATAAATGCATTTATAAATAATGTGTGTTTTCTTAATCATAAAATAATAAAGGGAGGACGAGATCAAATGAAACATAAGGGGGAAATAGTTCAATACTTTTGACGAAGAACGAAAATAAATTATCAAGGCGACAAAAGTAAGTAAGCGACTAAACAAATTAGTGCAGGTTGGAATCATCAAAAGTAAAATAATCCATATAACAGTAAGCAAACTAACAAAACTTAATAGAAGCAAGCAAAGAAACGATACATTATTAAAAAATAATGAAAGATACAGTTGAGGAATGCCTATTAATAAATAAAAACTACCATTAAAAACACCATATAAAAAACAAAAACAAGGGGAGGATTACATGTCGGTGGACCTCGAAAATAATCATAAAATATTTAAACACGTTTTTGATAAATAGTACAGTATTTGAAGGCATAAATAATACGTGTTTAAATTAGAAATCAAAAATCAAAGTGGTAAGATAAATACGACATGAAATAATTTGTGTTTTGTTCATAACAATAATAAAACAAGACGTCAAAATTCGATTATACCCACAAAGATACATAAATAAATAATAAGTAGACAAAAATAAGTATTTTTATTTGAAACGAAAATAGATAACAAGCTGGGAATAAATGCATTTATAAATAATGTGTGTTTTCTTAATCATAAAATAATAAAGGGAGGACGAGATCAAATGAAACATGGGGGAAATAGTTCAATACTTTAGACGAAGAACGAAAACAAATTATCAAGGCGACAAAAGTAAGTAAGCGACTAAACAAATTAGTGCAGGTTGGAATCATCAAAAGTAAAATAATCCATATAACAGTAAGCAAACTAACAAATCGAACTAGACGCAAGCAAATAAACGATACATTATTAATAAATAATGAAACAAACAGTTGAGGAATGCCTATTAATAAATAAAAACTACCATTAAAAACAACATATAAATAACAGAAACAAGGGGAGGATTACATGTCGGTGGACCACAAAAATAATCATCAAATATTTTAACACGTTATTGATAAATAGTACAGTATTTAAAAGCATATAAAAAGTCAAAGTGGAAAGATAAAAATGACAAGAAATAATTTGTATTTTGTTGATAACAATAATAAAACAAGACGTAAATTCGATTATACCCACAAAGATACATCAATAAATAATAAGTAGACAAAAATAAGTATTTTTATATGAAAAGAAAATAGATAGCAAGCAGGGAATAAATGCATTTATAAATAATGTGTGTTTTCTTAATCATAAAATAATAAAGGGAGGACAAGATCAAATGAAACATAAGGGGGAAATAGTTCAATACTTTAGACGAAGAACGAAAATAAATTATCAAGGCGACAAAAGTAAGTAAGCGTCTAAACAAATTAGTACAGGTTGGAATCATCAAAAGTAAAATAATCCATATAACAGTAAGCAAACTAACAAATCGAACTAGACGCAAGCAAATAAACGATACATCATTAATAAATAATGAAACAAACAGTTGAGGAATGCCTATTAATAAATAAAAACTACCATTAAAAACACCATATAAGTAACAGAAACAAGGGGTGGATTACATGTCGGTGGACCACAAAAATAATCATCAAATATTTAAACACGTTATTGATAAATAGTACAGTATTTAAAAGCATATAAAAAGTCAAAGTGGAAAGATAAAAATGACAAGAAATAATTTGTATTTTGTTGATAACAATAATAAAACAAGACGTAAATTCGATTATACCCACAAAGATACATAAATAAATAATAAGTAGACATTAATAAGTATTTTTATTTGAAACAAAAATAGATAGCAAGCAGGGAATAAATGCATTTATAAATAATGTGTGTTTTCTTAATCCGAAAATAATAAAGGGAGGACGAGATCAAATAAAACATAAGGGAGAAATAGTTCAATACTTTAGACGAAGAACGAAAATAAATTATCAAGGCGACAAAAGTAAGTAAACGACTAACCAAATTTGTAGAGGTTGGAATCATCAAAAGTAAAATAATCCATATAACAGTAAGCAACATAACAAAACGAACTAGACGCAAGCAAATAAACGATACATTATTAATAAATAATGAAACATACAGTTGAGGAATGCCTATTAATAAATAAGAACTACCATTAAAAACACCATATAAGTAACATAAACAAGGGGAGGATTACATGTCGGTGGACCACGAAAATAATCATCAAATATTTTAACACATTATTGATAAATAGTACAGTATTTGATGGCATAAATAGTACGTGTTTAATTTGGAAATAAAAAGTCAAAGTGGAAAGATAAATATGACAAGAAATAATTTGTATTTTGTTGATAACAATAATAAAACAAGACGTCAAAATTCGATTATACCCACAAAGATACATAAATAAATAATAAGTAGACAAAAATTTTGAAAAGAAAATTGATAGCAAGCAGGGAATAAATGCATTTATAAATAATGTGTGTTTTCTTAATCATAAAATAATAAAGGGAGGACGAGATCAAATAAAACAAAAGGGGGAAATAGTTCAATACTTTAGACGAAGAACGAAAATAAATTATCAAGGCGACAAAGGTAAGTAAACGACTAAACAAATTAGTACAGGTTGGAATCATCAAAAGTAAAATAATCCATATAACAGTAAGCAAACTAACAAGACTAAATAGAGGCAAGCAAATAAGCGATACATAATAAATAATGAAATATACAGTTGAGGAATGCCTATTAATAAATAAAAACTACCACTAATAAAACAAGACGTTAAAATTCGATTATACACACAAAGATACATAAACAAATAATAAGTAGACAAAAATAAGTTTTTTATTTGAAAAGAAAATAGAAAACAAGCAGGGAATAAATGCATTTATAAATAATGTGTGTTTTCTTAATCAAAAAATAATAAAGGGAGGACGAGATCAAATAAAACATAAGGGAGAAATAGTTCAACACTTTAGACGAAGAACGAAAATAAATTATCAAGGCGACAAAAGTAAGTAAACGACTAACCAAATTAGTACAGGTGGGAATCATCAAAAGTAAAATAATCCATATAACAGTAAGCAAACTAACAAAACGAACTAGTCGCAAGCAAATAAACGATACATTATTAATAAATAATGAAAGATACAGTTGAGGAATGCCTATTAAAAAATAAAAACTACCATTAAAAACACCATATAAGTAACAGAAACAAGGGGAGGATTACATGTCGGTGGACCACGAAAATAATCATCAAATATTTTAACACATTATTGATAAATAGTACAGTATTTGATGGCATAAATAGTACGTGTTTAATTTGGAAATAAAAAGTCAAAGTGGAAAGATAAATATGACAAGAAATAATTTGTATTTTGTTGATAAGAATAATAAAACAAGACATCAAAATTCGATTATACGCACAGAGATACATAAATAAATAATGAGTAGACAAAAATAAGTATTTTTATTTGAAACGAAAATAGATAACAAGCAGGGAATAAATGCATTTATAAATAATGTGTGTTTTCTTAATCAAAAAAATAATAAAGGGAGGACGAGATCAAATAAAACATAAGGGAGAAATAGTTCAATACATTAGACGAAGAACCAAATTAAATTATCAAGGCGACAAAAGTAAGTAAATGACTAACCAAATTAGTACTGGTGGGAATCATCAAAAGTAAAATAATCCATATAACAGTAAGCAAACTAACAAAACTAAATAGAAGCAAGCAAATAAACGATACATTATTAATAAATAATGAAAGATACAGTTGAGGAATGCCTATTAATAAATAAAAACTACCATTAAAAACACCACATAAGTAACAGAAACAAGGGGAGGATTACATGTCGGTGGACCACGAAAATAATCATCAAATATTTTAACACGTTATTGATAAATAGTACAGTATTTGAAGGCATAAATAATACGTGTTTAATTTAGAAATAAGAAGTCAAAGTGGAAAGATAAATATGACAAGAAATAATTTGTATTTTGTTGATAACAATAATAAAACAAGACGTCAAAATTCGATTATACCCACAAAGATACATAAATAAATAATAAGTAGACAAAAATTTTGAAAAGAAAATTGATAGCAAGCAGGGAATAAATGCATTTATAAATAATGTGTGTTTTCTTAATCAAAAAATAATAAAGGGAGAACGAGATCAAATAAAACATAAAGGAGAAATAGTTCAATACTTTAGACGAAGAACGAAAATAAATTATCAAGGCGACAAAAGTAAGTAAACGACTAACCAAATTAGTACAGGTGGGAATCATCAAAAGTAAAATAATCCATATAACAGTAAGCAAACTAACAAGACTAAATAGAGGCAAGCAAATAAGCGATACATAATAAATAATGAAATATACAGTTGAGGAATGCCTATTAATAAATAAAAACTACCACTAATAAAACAAGACGTTAAAATTCGATTATACACACAAAGATACATAAACAAATAATAAGTAGACAAAAATAAGTTTTTTATTTGAAAAGAAAATAGAAAACAAGCAGGGAATAAATGCATTTATAAATAATGTGTGTTTTCTTATTCAAAAAATAATAAATGGAGGACGAGATCAAATAAAACATAAGGGAGAAATAGTTCAATACATTAGACAAAGAACAAAAATAAATTATCAAGGGGAAAAAGTCCCAAACGAACAACTTCTATGATAGTCCACAACTCCCAAGTAAAATGATCTATCTTTCCATTGGAACCGAGACAGTTTAGTTAGAAATATGAAGCACCATCATTATCATTGACGGTTCTCCCATAAGAGAAACCAAAGAACAATGATAAAAAGTAATAAGAATCAAATAGTAACATAGTTGCTAATATAGTTAATGAAGAATTAACTATCGACCAATTAATGAAGAATCAACTAGTAAAAAGTAGGGACATTTTACCTCACTATGCACCTCACCAATATCCTTGTACTGCCTCACCAATATCCTTGTACTCTTTGCAGTAGAAGCCTCACCAAATGAAAGCTTGTAGCTTTTATAAATTCCCTAGTTTTCATTGGAGGAGCCTCATCCTCATAAAGTCTAATCTCATACGCATAAGGAAAGGTATTAAATCCAAAAATCAAGTTAGTAAAATATGATTTAAAAATAAGAGGAAGAGTTTGTTGAGCCTTGAAACCTCACATGACCTCTAATTTAAAAAAGGACTATTTTCTCCCCAATGCTAGTAACAAATTTTAAAATTTTATGTGATTTTCAAACTTCAAGTTATAGGAATAATTTTTAAAAAAAAAACACGTAGGAAATTTCCGATTTGATAATGATCCAAGAAAATCAGTGTCATCTTCTCATAAAAGATAAATAACAAAAGCCAAGAAAACTATGAAATAAAAGAAAGCTCAAAGGTTCCTAGACACATGCAGCCAGATTGCTTAAGTAGCTCATCAATCTTCACCAAGAATGAAGAATAAATAAAAGTTCACTGGATTCCGACCAAGAGAAAAGAAAAGGAAAACCATGTTGATCAGAAATCCCAAAAAGTCAAAGACAAGCCTACCGCTTGCATTTCTTGTGTATATCTACTAGTCATCTCTGTAAATTGTGCAAGAATCAAGATTATAACCATATTTGTTCGCGTGCAAGTTAACTCTCTCATAACTCAATGGTCCTTGAGTAAATATTAATTATAGTTCTCCTTTTCTGCTATTAGAATCTGGTCCTTTCTGCACATTCTAAAATTTCATATAATTTCCCCATTTTGACCCTGTATAAATCACAATAACTAAACAATATTCACAATTCATACTTTAATCAATAATGCTACGCTTTCCAACCATAAAATGCATAAAACACCCATGAAATACCATAGAAAATATAACAATTGAATTTACCAAATTCCCCCACATAAGCACATTTGCACTCCTGGTCAGATAAATCTCAATGAATAATCCTATTCTGAGTAACGCAATCAATCCCTTTACAATGCAATCAGAACAACGCACACACTCAAATCCATTCTTCCCCCGCACTTGTAGTCAATGCAAGTGTAGACTGACAATAATCAATATAGATCAAACTTATAGCAAGGATTAGGAATAAAGCTACTACCATAACAATGGAGCAAGACGATTTTTTCTACCTTTCACTGCCAGATTAGTCCCCTCTCCCACACTTATTCTAAACAATCAATCCAACATATGATTTCACAAACAATTCAAGAAAGTAAGGAGAGGAAAGGGACAAACCTGAAATCTCTTGTGATAGCCAAAATTCTCATTAACTCGTACATGGCTCTTCTCCTTCATAGTTCTTCGTTGGCGGTGGTTCTGATCAATTGGTAAAGGCTCAAAGATACAACAAGGTATGGATTGATTTCCTTGAAGTTCTTTCCATCAAGTTCCTGCAAGGAAAAACTAATGTCAGCATCAAGATATCCAATGAAAGTGATTGTCGAGCAAAGAGATCCATTTTATCACAGCAAAATCTCTAATTCAGATCACACCAATATGTCAAACAAAGTTAAGAGTAATCAACCATTCCCCTAAAAAATTTTGGGGCAGTAAGACAAATTTAGATCAAAATGATTGCGTTCCATTCATTGATAAGTCTAATAGCAATTAATGTATCCACTTGGCGATACCAAGAAAACTGCTAAACTTGAATCAGGTCAACCTAAATTCAATCCATTTCTTAGACAAAAGGTTCAAATCACAGCGTAGCAGTAATTCTAAAAATTGTGCAATCACAAAATAACAATGAATTGACTTATCAGCATGTCCCAATTGAATCAAAGTTTAGTGCAAAGTGTCAGCAATATTTTTGCAGAAATCACAATACCCTTGTGACACTAAATTTGCAAATGATAGATCAGAGTATGGAATTGAGCACTCTCAGCAAGCAAGTTTATCAAGGGTGCTTAATTTGAACCAGTAATCGCAATATGGATTGAAGCAAGTGCTAGCAAATGTGACAGTTCAGAGTCAATATGCTACATTTTTTACTGATATTTAAAAAGAGGGAAAATTGTTTATTTGAGTTTTCAACAAATTTCCATATACAAAACTAAAAGAAAGTGGTAACCAATGTGCAATAGCTAGATTCTCAACCCAATGAACACGATTTAGAGCAAGTTACTAGCAGAAAAACCAGAATTTCAATTAAAAAATGGTCAGTTAACAAAACACAGGTATCATAGGCTAAAAAATCCAACAATAGCACACCACAACAAATTAAAATTTGACACTCAAACAACTGAGATCAGCATATATCAGTACCTAAATACCTTCCTTTTGCTCTTGGTTTGTTCTTTGTCTTAATTGTTATCATCATCCTCGCATTTGTCTTTGTCATCCTCTTCCTCCTCCTAATCATCTTCCACAATGTCTTCATCTTCTTCACCCTCTAGGTCTCCAAACTCCTCTCCCTGAACGGCCTCCCTAGTAAACCATTATACAGCATGGGGACTAATCTTGTCTCTTATTGTTGGCCTGAACAAAGCATGATAAAGAATCAGGAAACCCACATGTTTGTGAACTACCAAAGAGAACCCGGGGGGGAGGGGGAAGGTGCGGAGGTATTGGTGGTCAATAAAACTTGTTAAAACATTAGTAAGAGCAACATAATGGACCAAAAAAATGACAAGGCTCACAAACAAGTACATGGTATATAACATATCATAGTCTTGCTCCATCTGGATTTGAAGTTCCTCAACCTACACATAAAAATTTAACCATGGTTATTAATTTTTTTCTTTTAAAAAAAAGGAAAAGGAATCAAATCTATTAGTCTAGGTTATCTAAGAAGATAATCATACCAAATCTTCCCCAATATCATTGACATCTTCAGGAACCTTGGTGGGTTGAAAAAATTGAAGAAACTTTCATAAGTTTCAGCTTTAGTATAGGTATATATTTTTATTTTTTTTAAAGAAAAGAACACGCAGCTCCAGCTCCAATTTCCTGTTTGATAATGATCCAAGAAAATCAGTGTCATCTTCTGATAAATAATTAATAACAAAAGCCAAGAAAACTATGAAATAAAAGAAAGCTCAAAAGGTGTGGCTAGACACCAGAACCTACCAAGATTATAACCATATTTATTGCTCGCGTCCAAGTTAACTCTTTCTCATAACTCAATGGTCCTTGAGTATTAAGTTTAGTTATCCTTTTCTGCTATTGAAATCTGGTCCTTTCTGCACATTCCATAAATTCATACAATTTCCCCATTTTGACCCGGTATAAATCAAAATAACTAAACAATATTCACATTTCACAATTTAATCAATAATGCTACGCTTTTCAACCATAAAATGCATAAAACACCCATGAAATACCATAGAAAATATATCAATTAAATGGATTTACCAAATCCCCCCACACTAGAACTTTGCACTCCTGGGCAGATAAATGTCAATCAATACTCCGATTCTAAATAATCTTAATAGCAGCAAACTCAACCAAAACAAGAGCTCCTTGATCTGATCATTTTCTTCTTTACAATCAATACAGAAATTCGCAATCATCCAGACAAAATAACCACTCTGATGCACAATCTGGTAACTAGTACTAGGCATCAAGGACTCACATGTGTGTTTCTCTCTTCTTACTCATAAAGGGTTCTTTCTCTCCTCTCTCCTAGGCTAGCCTCTACCATAAGCTTGTCAAATCTCTACTATCTCCACCACTCAAAACATGGGAATCAATGTATCAAGAGGTCTTTCTCAAGGCTGTAATGTTGGAAAGCTTAAAATGGACATGGAAAGGAAGAGCATTGACCATACAAACAAAAATGCATATTTAAGAAGTATGGAAAACAATAACCAGCTTCTTGGTTATTTTTATATGTATACGGCTCATCAATCAAAGCTGAAACACAAATAAATTCAATTCTAATTATTTTTGCAAATAGTTTCATCAGCTTCCACACTAATATGCTTTTGCATGCTGATTGATCCTTTTGTACACTTTCTTTCCTCTCATTTTTTTTCTTTTCCCTTTCTTTTTCATATTGGCTTTTGCTTTGCCTTTTCTTTTCTTTTCTTTTCTTTTTTTTGGCACTTGTTTTTCGCCTTTTCATGCCTTTTTCTATCATCAATTCTTTTTTCCTCTTTTTTTTCAATTTTTTTCCTTTCTATATTTTTCCTCTCTTCTTTTTCTTTTCCTTTCACTCTTTCTTTCAAAGATCAGGTCTGTAAGCATAATATATCACAGCTGATTATTACTTCTACACGCTTTCATTGACCTTGAACTCAAACACAACTTAAAATATTCATTTCAAGCTTGTCACTAGATTCTATTTCCATTTCAGAAGCTAGGTTATGTTCAGCAAATATAATAATGCATTCTACTCAACTGGTCAATGATGTAGAGAAAAGAAAATGAATGGCTCAAAGTGGTTAGCAAAGGTTAAAAGTGTTTTAGGTTTGTGTTTGGGTATAAATAAGGTTTAGAATCAAATGCCTCTATCGTTTACACTTCCTCCCATGCACATATCTGGCCTCAATCAAGAGCTAGGACAAGTTCTAGAGAGAACTAGCACTAGGGAGTATGCACTCAATATTAAGAAATGAAATCAGGCTCAAAATTCCTTCCATCCAAGGTTAAAATGATCATAATGCTATGAACAATCACTCCTTTCTGTATCGACTGTGCCGAATCAGCTAACCAAATCAAAATTCTCATATCTCAATCAAGCTTACTTCTACAATTACTAATAAAAAACAAATCTCCAATATTCAGTTTTTTAAGCCCATAACAGATAGCATATTAGAGTGCAAATCTCAAGTGTACAGGAATTCAGTTTTCACAATAATGTAATCACTCCCTTTATAATGCAACCAGAACAGCGCACACACTCAAATCCATTCTTCCCCCACAATTGTAGATTTGTAGTCAATGCAAGTGTAGACTAACGATAATCAATGTAGATCAAACATGTAGCAAGGATAAGGAATAAGGCTACTATCATAACAGTGGAGCAAAATGATTTTCTCTACCTTTTACTGCCAGATTAGTCCCCTCCCCCACGCTTATTCTAAACTATCAATCCAACATATGATTTTACAAACAATTCAAGAAAGTAAGGAGAAGAAAGGGACAACCATGTGAAACTCTGATAGCAAAAATTCTCCTTAACTTGTATATGGCTCTTCTCCTTGATAGTTCTTCCTTGGTGGTGGTTCTGATCAATTGGTAAAGCCTCAAAGATACGACAAGGTATGGATTGATTTCCATGAAGTTCTTTCCTATCAAGTTCCTGCAAGGTAAAGACGTCAGCATCAAGATATCCAACAAAAGTAGTTATCGAGCAAAGAGATCCATTTTATCACAGCAAAATCTCTAATTCAGATCACACCAATATGTCAAAAACAGAGTTAAGAGTAGCAGTGAAAAAAAAGTAAAACTCGAGCTTAAATTCATTGGGACTTTCTGTCCTGCTCCATTTAATATCTTTGAGATACTTGAAAGCTCTTTCATCTCACTCAGAGATGTATCAGTGAAAACAGTTATAATTGTGTCTTGACAGGGAAACTCATATGGGAGGTTTAAATAACAACTGAATAATAAATACAAATGACTAACCTCCTCAGCTAACACTTCATTATTTTTCATAGCAATGAGCCAGAAAGCAGGCACGCCTTTCTCTAAACATGATAATAACTACATCAACAAATGAAATACTTCCAGAAGAAAAACGTAGAAAAAGGTATTTCTTTTATATGTTACCCTTATCCTCTTCTGTATGCAGCTTCATTTGTGACTACTTCCACTTCAGAAACACCATTTACAATGTCATACCGCTGCATCCATTCATTACATGTCAATATCAGATGTTCGACTAGAATTCAGAAAGATAATTATTCATTACAGTTATAATTATGCATTCAGAAAGATCACATGTCATACCGCTGCATCCATTCATTACTGCTGCACCCGTGTCAAGGTTAAAGATCGCACAAGAGGAACTTTGTTTTTTGAGGCTGTCTTGACATCTGCATATATCCAACCAAAGGCAGACAGGCAACAAATTAATAAATAACAACACAATAAATCAAGGACCAACCACATCTAAAGAAAAACTTGAAATATCAATCAAAAGTCATCCGTGTCCTCATTCTTGCATATGAACGTTAAGAGGAGATCAAGGCCAAAATATAAAGCAATCGCAGATATATGGCAGGTAATCATCAAAGGAATTCTGAATAATATCAATCACAATATATGGCAGGTAACACTTCTCAGGTTTCTTAAATTCAACTCAAAAATATTTTCCCTCCTCTCCAAATCCCTTGTACCGAACAGGCCTTTAGTAAATTGACAAGCAGATGTAACTGAAATGACAAGTTCACATAGGTGGGGGCAGAGGAGGATAGATTTTTTATTTTTATCAGTGAAGGGTAACTTGGTAATTCACTATTAAAACATAATGTCAAACTAGTCCCTTAGCCCTACAGTGAAAATTCAGAATGTTTTGGGTTAAATTTGAAATTATGTCCCTTCAGTGGTCCTTTACAGAAATTCTCCCTCAAGACTATTAAGTAGTTCCTGGTAAAGGAAAAAAGTATTGCGTATTGAAAAAGTTCAGAAATAGCTTGACTCATGTTCCGTTAAGAATTATTTTGTGCCAATAGAACCAATAGCACAAGCCTTGCATTCAACTCCAAAAATGAAACGACCTTATGATCAGAAATATTTTTTTAAGCACCCAAGTCTCTCAAAAATGGCAAACATAATAAGCAATTATTACAAGATAGAACTTACACGTAGAACAAACAATAGAAAACGAGAACTTGCAGAAAAGTGGGTTCTTAGTCCCAGAGCAAGATTGCCTATAGCCTGGATTGCTTCAACAGCAACTGCAATATTCAAATCTGTCATTAGCTGCACGACAAAACCAAAAGTTCAACTTTAGCAGGAAAAACAACTAATAGGCGCATAAAAGACTAACTCAAAGGACAAAACTCATAGAAAGAAGGACATATTTGAAAATACCACAGATTCAAAGGAGGACAAATTAGTTATAAAAAATTATATGGAGAAAGTTTTTAAGAAGCAGCTTTATAACCTAATCATTAGAACAAATTTGATATAAAAAGTAAAGGCTAAATTGCCCAGAACCCCTCTAAATATCGAGTCATATGCATAGTAAGTCCCCTGAACCATCCTAAACTTCAACTTCTCCAGAATAACAGGCTAATGTTATTTAATCCATTATCTTACAATGAATCTGACTTTAATTTTGTCAGGATAACCCTCTTAAATTTTGAGTAGCACCCCTAAACTTTAGCTTATCTGCAGATACAATTCAGATGTGTTGCATAGCACAAACAAGCCTAAATTAAACTTGATGAAATTCATTAAATCATGAAGAATGTGGCTATTGACCTTAAGCATATAATATACAAGTTCCTCAACTCGGCTCTTTCTACTATCAGCCCGAGTACCAAACACATGTAAACCATCGAACCCATGATTATTAACTTCCTCTAAAATGAATCCCTAAGTTCTACATGTCCAAAAAGAATCCATGTCCAAAAATATGAAATATATGAACAATATCATAGATCCAAAATTTCACATTTAGTAATTTACCACACAATAAAATATAGAAATTAGAAATACAGTATATGGTTTTCCTAAGCAATATTTTTTCAGGAATTAACATGCATAAATTTCCTTGCTTTAATTTTAATTACCTTGATGCATCAAAAGCAAGACAATTCTTCTGCTAATGTATGTCATAAAATACATCATATCCTTTCCTAGCTAACCGAAATTCAGAAGCACAGCATGATATATGGATAGCAATTAACGAACAACAAAAATGATTCAAAGCATTACGATGCCACATCTTCAAGTTATTGCTCACGAAATGTCAGAGCCAAAAGCAACCGCAACTACTTTCTACAGAATATTACATCAATATCATCCAAGAATCAAAAGCATATTCTAAATCACTATATTTAAAAAGTATAAAATACCTTCTTAAAAGTCCGACAAACTTCAGAAAAATCACCAGGATATATTTGAATACACAATGGCACTAAAGAAACTGCTTCTGGTTCAAGCTCCTTGTCTTGCTCAGATCTGTGAAATAGGGGAAACAGTTTTTTAAATACACAATGGCACTAAAGAAATAGTTTCACCAATAAACTCTGGTTGCCTAATTCATAAACTATATGGCTCCCAGATATCGACATAAATATTAGAAAATGAGAAGGCCTACAATAACCATCTAGGAGCATTAAAACACTGCACAAATGTGCTTTTTGCTTTTGTCCATAATGTGCAACAGATGAAGTCATTTGTAAGAGAAACATCAATATGATAGTGGATAAATTTCTGGTATTTGGAAGAAATTTGAAATTAGGTCATAACATCTTAGGTGTATAGACATTTCAGTTTCAGAAGGGTGAGCATATTTTCAACTGCAAACAGAAATTTTAGGACATCTTGATTTGTTACATTGGTTATAATTGCACTAAAACATGAAAAAGAAAACTGCAAGACCATATGATTGAAGAAGGAGCAATCATCTAGCAAAGATGCCTCAAGATAATCATAGATCATAGAAGCAGATAATTTTTTATGGATGTAACATAAATCAAGATTACCAAGGGAGACAAAAGCAAGATCAAAATAAATTTGAGGCAATAAAATAAGATATAAAAAAAAATATGGACGCATGTGGAATATATGTTGCATTACCTTGATATTTCTATTCCTTCTATCACTTGTATTGTCATCACAATTTCCCAGGCATGGCCCACTTAGAACAACATTCTAATACCCAGATGCTAGAACAAATCCTGACCATAGGAATGAAGCTACAATCGCATTGAAAGATTAGTGCATAAAATTCAAAGACAACTACCATATTTTGCGTGTTGGCTTAGCTGTTCTGGTAACATTTACAAGCTCAGCTTCCAGCTCTTTTTTCTACAGAAAGAAAGCAATACATAATTTCCACACAGGAGAACAAATGAACAAGCATAGATAAGCAGAAATCAATTTAGTGTACCATTATATCTCTCATTTTCTCGAACAAAATTGACTTTACAGGATCCTTAACAATCCAGCGACAAAGCTCAAGAGTCAATCCTTTAGCAGACGCACGGACATTTTGATCTTGATGATTTTCAGAATTCTTTTAGGGGGCAGAATCTTTGCTCCAAATTCATTAACACAATATGAACAGATTAAGCTTCATGAGATACCCATTGGAAGAAAGAAACAATGTCCGAGTTTGCAACAAAGAGGTAACAAACCTTAATGCCTGAAACATGACATCTATTGCAGGTACTACTGCTTTAGCAACTTTATTCTTAATTGCCTTCTCCATAGCATCCTAAAATACACCAAAAACAGTAAAATATGGCTAGTGTATAGAAATTGATGCATAAAAAGATTCTCGCCAAATACGCTACTCAAGAACCAAAATTCACAAATACACCAAAGGAATTATAAAAATGGGAGAAACAAAATTCTGAATAAAAATTTTTGGAAGTAAAATTTGAAAGTAGAAAAGAACTGAACCTCTATTTTAGATTAACTAAACATTAAGTTATGAAACCCGTGAGTTTATTCAAATTCAAGGACATTCTTTAAGAATGTGAATTACACCTTTCCATGAAAACTGTTCTGACAGATAAGCTTTTTTGCCCTTCCCATTACTGCTTAGCCCATGGATAATGGATGGAAGACACCCGGACAGTCATGTAATGAAGCAGGAGAATTTTATCATATTAATTTCCTGATTTAATTTAAACATTTTAGCACCAGTTAATAAGTTGTATGGGACAGTTATGTACTCCTTCCTACCCTTTAACAAAACGTGTAAGAAGGTTTTTGCTTACTTCCGGAAAAAAATGTCAAGAGTTAATTACAGTACAGATATTGTTAACTGAACTGACTAAACTGAATATTTTACGCCAAAGGACTGACACAAATTGTAGGATAAATCACAAGGGAGAAAACTACTCAATCACAACTGCACATTGGAACAAAATATACCAGAAAAGCATCAACTGCTTCCAATTCTATCCAGAGCATAAAAGATGCCTGAGCTTTCTCCACTGTCTTTGGCCTTCCCGTCAAACACTTTGCCACAATGGCGCGACACACTTCCTTAGCGTACCTATACAATTTTCAAATTTACATTCCGCCCAGAGCAACGGCTAATAAGCAAAAATTGCGGATAGCATGGCATGCAAGAGAAAGAAAATCAAGCAGCATGATAAAAATCATCGTATATACCTTCCGGCATCGGCATCAGCTGCTCGCAAGTAAGCAATTAATGCATCGAGTGCCTTTTCCTGCACCGGGGCATTAGACTCGGCCACAGTTTTCTCAAAAAACGGACCTGCAAATTCAAAAATAAAAATGGAATAAGATCCACACCAAATGCACCGTATCACCTACTCATTACACTCAAGAAAACACCTAGATCCACCACGGAGAGATCGAAAAGCAACCTCCCATTGAAATGAAATATGGAAACCCTAACAAAATCTCACCAAATTCACGGATGCGAGGGTCCTTGGGATCGGAAATGGAGTCACAGAGTGCCGCCAAATCGATGTTGGCCTCATTCCGAACCTTCCAGTTCTTGTGAAACAGCCGATCCTCCCACGGCAATTTCTTCGGCTCCTGCAACAATTTCTCTTTCTCCGACATTTTTACTCACAATCCACGAATCTATTCAGCCCCAACCTCAGCGATCTCTGCGAATGCGGACAAAATTCTTGAGAGAGAAATAGAGCGAAACGAGAGAAAAAGAGCATTTCCTTTTTTTTTTTTTTTGGCAGCCTCAGCTGAGTGCCGTCGAGAGAAGAACAATAAACAAAACGGAGATGCAAGGAACTTCTAAACGCCTTTTTATCTTGGCTTCAAAAACACAACAACAGACGGAGAGAGTGTGTGGAGGAGGGTTCACTATTCTCTTATGTTCTCTTATGTGCTTCTTCTACTCCCTGTATTTATTAAAAGGAAAAAAAAATCTTTTTTTAAGCTATAAATTAGAGTTTTTATTAAAAAAAAAAAACAGCATTTTAGCTTTTTGGTGTGACTTTTACTTTTTTAAAAAAAAATATCATCTAAACACATAAATTAATTAAAAAATTATTTTTTTATTAAAAAAGTATTTTTTCCTTAAAAAAAGCCCATCCAAATGGGCCATAATTAAAGAGATTAGGCATTTTTTTTAAAAAATTGTTTTATATATTTTATTTATTTAGATTCGATTATATGCTATTCGAAAAAAAATTTTACCCAATATTTCAAATTAATTAATTTTTAGGATATTGGAGTTACAAAAAAATATTTATGAATACAGGACTGGAATTTAATTTATTTGAGATAAATTTCAGGATCCAGCATATAATCTAATCTAAATAAAAAGAAATATATAAAACATTTGAAAAAAATGTCTAATCCCTCTAGGGAATAATACCTAAGAAGCATATAAGAGAATAGCACCTAACGTGAACTCGTGTGTGGAGTCGTTGGTCGAACCTTTTCCACTCAACAGGTGCTCTTGGGGCCGCAAATGTTGCTGCGGCGTGATTCGCATAGAGGCTTTCAATTAAGGGCAGACCGAGGTTATGAACTTGCCCCCCCTTAAATTTGAGTTTTTCTTTAAAAAGGAAAAAGAAAAAAAAAAGGTGTATATGTGTGTGTGTATATATTAATACATATTTGAATGATTGTCTACCTTTAATATATCAAGACTACACTTCGTAATTAGATGGGGATGAATGGTTGAAAGATTATTTAGTGTCTTATATTGAAAAAAATGTATTTAATAGCATTAATAATAAGACAATTATAATGGAATTCCAAAAAATAAGGCCTAAAATGATGACATTATAATTATTTTTATTGTAATATACTTTTGTTATCAAAATATATGTACTTGAACTTATTTAGTACCCACCATTCATTGTAATTTATTTAACTGCATTTCTAACAACACTTAGCCTTACTTTTCTAAATGACGTTTGTAAAATAATTGCCTCTCTTATTATATCATCAGTGTTCACTTGATTTCATAAATATTTTTTTAATATTTTTTCTTTTCTTATTTATATTCTTTTTGTTTTTTTAATATATTTAAAAATTTCTTTTAAAAAAATTTCGGGGGCGCTGCCACCAAACCCCTGATTCCCCTCGGTCAATGGTGCCCCCTCTTCAATAATTTCCTGGGTCCGCGCCTGCTTTCAATGCACACCGAGATTGGCGGGCAAGAATAGTGGGATCACGAGACCGTTGCATAACATAAACTCACGTGGAATATATATGGAAGGTGCGAAAAGTCGGGGGCCGTTTGCGGAAATCAAGGAGCAAGGCATGGATGGGATTGGATATGAGGAAGTGTAATGGAGAATTGGAGATAGCAAAGGTTTTTTTATACTAAATTTTTAGGAAAGGGGTTGGGCTCACCCACAGTCCAAAGGCAGAGCGCTTGGAGCTCAGTCCACAGGGGATACTGGCCAAAGAGTACACATGTCTCCACCTCTATCAGCGTTACCACTGCTTCCTAGACCCCTAGGATGCCTCCCTCAGTACCTTGACCAACGCAAGGATCGAACCCCCTCCCTTAAGGTGAGGAAGACCGACCCCACGCCAGTTAGAGATAGCAAAGGTTGCGGGGAAGGGTAAGGCGGTTTGGATAAAGGTGGGCCCAAAACGCAAAACGACGGAGAGGCCCAAGTTGTTTGGTCCTGGAAACAAAGCCCATAACCAACGCACACAGACGTGAGTAGAGCCTGGAAATCGGGTCAAGCCCATCAGGCCAATTCGTTTAAGCCCTGACCCTGCAGGGCTTGGGCTTGAAAAATAGGCCTGAAATTTGAAATTGGCCCTGTAGGGTCTCGGGCTTAATCGAGCCAGCCCTGTAGGGCCTCGGGCCGGCCCTGCAAGGACGTTTAACTATACTTTTTTTTTTAAAAAAAAATAATGATTTAGACTTCTACTTAATGAATGTGTTTATTTGTAATTACTTAGAATTTTTTTTAGTTTAAACTATAACCCTTTTTTATGTTTATTATTATTCTATATTAAAACACATAATTAGTTATTATAAACATTAAAGAGAAGATGTTTTCATATTAAATAAACACATAATTTAGTATCACAATATTATATAAGTAATAAATTATAAATATATTCTGTGTAAAATAAGTATACTTATTTTTATTTGTCACTAAAATCATGCATGAACCGAAAGAATCTGCATACACATAAAATTACGAGAGGGAAAAGCATTTTGTCATAGGCATACATAAAGTAATCCCTTTGTTTCATATTTTTTGAAAAAAAAAACAGAAAAAACATATTTTTTGTGTTTATTTGTTTTTTATTACGAATTAATGAATGTGTTTATTTGTTGAATAATTTATATTGTTTAGATATTAATATTGATAAAATTTATTTGATAGATTAGAATTTTAATGATTGCAATTTATTAATTATATTTTCTTTAAAAAAATTCAAAAAAAAAATAGTTAAAATTTAGAATAGTAATTTTTAGGCCCTGTAGGACCGGCCCAAGCCCTGGTACTATCGAGCCGGGCTTTGAAAAATAGATGTTTTCCCTACTTCAGGCCCTGATTCCCAGCTCTAGACGTGAGGGATAAGGGCAAAGATGCTGAAATGAAGAATTCTTTTTCTCCTCTCCTGGGACCCACGCATGGGAACATCCCACCCTGAAACCATGCAACCTGACGTGGATAAGGGCGGCATTTTGGTGGAGTATGGGCAGCGTGAGACAACGCATTTCATGGCTGGGAAACTAAAAGCAGGAGGAGGAACCAATAATAAAAGGGACGAGGTGATGAGACTGGAGGCATAGGGATTCAAAAGTGAGTTGTGTGGATATGCAGCTACAACTGGGTAGTGGTGTGGCCAATGGCGAAAGTATTCAAAGGCCAGTCGGGGCCTTCTAAACTCTTCTAAATTTTTTTAGAATATATGTTTTAATGTATATATTATATGATTTTTTATTTTGACCACTAATTTTGCCCCAACTAATATCTTATTAAGGTCCCAACTTGCCTTCTAAAATATTTTAAAATATATGTATTTATTATATAATATTTTATTATGACCAATAATTTAACCTAATTAATCTTTTATCTTTTTTATAATTTCACTTTCTCCCTCTTTTCTTTTCTTTCCTTTTTATTTTTTCATTTTTCCCTGGCTTCCTCCACACGCATACCTGAGTCTGACGCTTCCATTCTTCTCCCACGTCGCCTCTACTGTGACTCTTCTCACGGGTTCATGGCTCTCCATGACAGCACGACTCAACTGTCCAGTCCACCATCAGTCTCCCTCTTCCTCCAAGTTGGCAAGCCTCCGAGGCTCCGACGTCCACATGGCTGGACTGCACTCTGCTCTGAGTGCTCTTCTCTCCGACGTGTATGGACAGTGTGGTGACGTCCGAGTCTCTGATGAGCCTGGTGACGTCCAACCAGAGTCCAGCCGACCTCTGTCTCACTATCTCACAACTACCTGACCAGCGACCATTGTGACCGACCGTCCGACCAGGTATTTGAATGCCAACAGTGTTGTTTCGAATAATTATTAAATGAAATCAAATTACTTAATATCATGTTCATTTGATTTCCAGTTGAGATTCAATTTATGCAAATCAAAACAGCATTAAATTGGTGATGAAAATGTTGAGATTCAATTTATGCAAATCAAAACAGCATTGAATTGGTGATGCAAATCAACGGTGTTGACAATGGCGGAAGTATTCAATGGGTGATGAATACCTTCAATCTAAAATCTTCTGTCACTAGGTGTTGAGATTCAATTTATGCAAATCATAACTGTTAACTGGCAATGATGTTCATTCAATTTATTTCGATTTTGTTGTATGTTTGGGTGATAAAAATGTTGTCTAGATTGGTGATGAATTTCTGAACTTAATGGATTTTGTTGCGAACCTGTACAACAGCCCAATGCCAGGAAGGCCCAACCAAGGACATATCAGATATCAACACACACTTATAATATAGGTATATCCTACATCATAGGGAGGGATCCTATCCAACAGCGATATAGGAGTATCATCTCCAAGATACTCGCACTGCAGATCACACAGGACTAAGATCTCCTCGACGATAAACTCTATATATACAGAGGACCTAACCTAAGGTGCACACGTTCTAACTCACCACTCTTTACATTCAGTCACACTGTGCACACACACCACCCCCTTTGGCGAGAGCCTATTTCGTGCACAGTGATCCCAAGCTCTCCTAAATATCTCCTCCATAGATATTCAGGCTTAGCCTACTGATCCAAGATCAAAGCACCAACCCTGGGCTGGACATCTGTGTTCTACACTAGAATATTGGCGCCGACCGTGGGGACCGTTAAATTACGATTACCGTGACCACCGATGGCTCACACGAGAAGCAACAGTCGGAACCCTCAACCTGCAAATCCACAACAAGCTAGGGCGAATCACCAACATGAAGCCCAGCCACAACAAGATGATGTACCAAAGGGTAACGTTTCAAACACGGCGTCCTCCCCACCCATTCTGGACAAGACGCAAGAAGAAACTGAGCAGGGTACCTTGGTCCCAAACCTGGACATCCGCCTCATACAAAAAACTCAAGAATCGATGCTGAGGCGAATGGAGAACAATGAAAAGCGTAATCAACTCCAATGCCAGGAAGACCTCCGAGTCATGCAACAGATATAGATGACCATGCCAAGCAGCTCAAGGGGAAGGCCATGACGGTTCGCGTGGAGGGAAGGATCGCCCGTCAGCCTCAAATTTAAAAAAGATGCAACTAGCACGGATCGCCGATGAAGAGGACTGAGATGCCGAGAGATGCCGAGGCGCAGAGAGAGATCGAGAGACAGAAAGAATAGCCCGGACCCAAGGCTCTCCCAAAGAGTATAAAATGAAGTACCTGACAGACCTCAACGAGAGCCCGTTCTTGGAAGATATCGCCACTACACCATATTCGAAGAACTTCGACTTGGCCAACCTCCCGAAGTATGATGGGACCCAAGATCCACACAATCACTTGGAGACATTTGAATTACTCATGTGGGTTCACCTAATCAAGGGCCCGGTGATCTCACGACTTTTTACGGCAATACTGATCGGACCGGCTTAGAAATGGCTCCATACCCTACCAACCGACTCCGTGCATAACTTTGAAGACCTCAGACAAAAATTCGAGTTGAACTTCACAACCAGTAAGAAGCAGCCGAAGTACTAGTTCACGCTTAGCCGAATAAAACAAAAAAAAGGGGGGAGACCTTGCAAAAATATCTAGACCAGTTTAAGGAGGTGGCTCTACAAGTACGCTCTCTTCCTGAGGAGGTCCATGTGCACTGCCTGGTTGATGGCTTGGATCCTTCATCATGAATGGCCAAGAACGTGTGTAAGAATCGGGTCTATACACTCATGGAATTCTACATCCAAGCCAAGCAGTACTTGGACGTCGAGCAAATGGAGATAGCTAATGTTGTTGGAACATAGAAGCGGAGGAATGCGTCACTAGACGAGAAGGATCGGACCGACAAGAGAAAAGACTATTCCAATAAACGGAATTGAGACACCCGACCTCGAGGGGAGAGGTCTGAAAGAAGAACGAAGTACGACAGCTACACCCCCTTAAATGTCCCCCATTCTCAGCTTTGGAAGGAGGTAGCTCAGACAGAGATGAAAAGGGTAGAAAGCCCGAGGCCTCTCCGGAACCGACCCACAACAAACCAGTCTAAATACTGTGCATTTCACGACGGACTGGGACACACCACGGATGAGTGCTATGAACTCCGCGACGCCATTGAAAAGTTCATGAGAGAAGGAAGATTACGCCAGTACGTGATAAAACCTCAAGGAAGGAAAAATGGCAAGCGGAAGGTCAGAGGCCGAAGTATCAGTCCGACCTCGGATCTAAAGAAAGACGAGAAGAAACGAAAGTCGAACAGCGAGGACGACGAGTTCCCAGAAACCGAATTCCATTGCCACGTAGTCAGCGGAGGATTCGGTGGGGGCGGAGACACAATAAGCCAGCGTAAGAAGTACTTGAGAGAAGTCCACTCGGTCAAAGACCTCCCAAAATTCAAGGACCCAGCAAAACCGACATCACTGCCATTAGTCTTTACTGGGGAAGAGCTAAATGACGTGGTACCGGGGCATCAAGACGGTCCGGTTATCACGAGGACCCTGGTACATTGCCGTTCAAAAGGATTTTCGTGGATGCTAGAAGTTCAACCGACATCATCAGCTGGGACGCCTATAAAAGGATGCACATGGACATAGAAGATCTGAAACCTTGCAAGACGACCCTCATCGGGTTCAATGGGGTGCATTCATTTCCCAAGGGATATATTGACCTCAGATTGACGTTGGGGACCAAAGTGGCTTTCAAATCAGAAAGTGTAAGGTTCATAGTCGCCGACTTCCCTTCCCCGTACAACATCATATTGGGTAGACCGACCATCTACAATTGGGACATGGCGGTGTCTACAAAGCATCAGAAACTTAAGATGGTGAACAACAAGAACCAAGTGGTAGTAGTGTCTGGGGACCAGAAAGAATCCCGACAATGTTACTTGTTCGTGAGAGGGAAGGAGGACCGTTATCACCACCTCAGATCCACAGAGGTGAAAGTTCGGCCGACGCTGAAAAGAACAAAAAGCCCTGACGTCCGGTAAACATGATCGAACTCGACCTCTAGGACGAGCCCGAGGTCCCACGTTTAGAACCAAAAGGGCAATTAGTGGAGTTGGTACTAGGGCAAGATCCGTGAAAGACCACCAACATTGGGGGTATAATGAGCCCTGACTTGAAAGCTCGGCTGATTAAATTTTTGAAGCAGAACCAGGATGTCTTTGCATGGACAACGTCCGAGATACCAGGGATTGACCCAAATTTCTACTGCCATAAACTGGCCATTCGGCCGGGGTCGACACCAGTAGCCCAGAAGAAGAGGAACCTTGGGGCTGACAGACAGAAGGCTCTTGAAAAGCACGTGACGGAGCTTTTGGAGGCCAGATTCATCAGAGAAATACAATACACCACATGGCTTTCAAATGTTGTGATGGTCCTGAAGCCAAATGGCAAGTGGAGGGTGTGTACGGATTACACCAGTTTAAACAAGGCATGCCCAAAAGATTCCTACCCAATGCCAAACATTGATTAGCTGGTTGACAACTCCGTGGGTTTTCAATTACTATCTTTCATGGACGCCTACTCTGGCTACAACCAAATAGCAATGCACCCCGACAACCAGGAGAAGACCGCCTTCATGACCGACAAGACCAATTACTGTTACAACGTTATGCCCTTCGGGTTGAAGAACGCCAGAGCCACTTATCAACGGATGATGAATAGGGTCTTCGAGGACCAAATGGGGCGGAACATAGAAGTGTACATTGACGACATGATCATAAAGTCAAGATACTTGGAAGACCACATCCGAGACCTTGATCAGACTTTTGAGAAATTAAGAAGGCACCGGATCAGGTTAAACCCGGCCAAGTGCGCATTTGGGGTCCCGGCTGGGAAGTTCCTCGGCTTTATGTTGACCAACTGCGGGATCGAGGCAAACCCGGATAAGTGCAAGGTGGTGCTGGATATGCAAGCCCCGAGGACCAAGAAAGAGGTTCAACAGCTAACTGGCCGACTGGCCGCCTTGACGAGATTTCTACCCAGATCGGTAGAAAATGCCCTGCCCTTCTTCAGGTTGTTAAAAAAGGAAACGCAAGGAGGCTGGAACACGGATTGTGAAGCGGCTTTCGAAAAAACAAGCAGTGTTTGGCAACCCCTCCAGTCCTTGCAAAACCAGAGCCCGATGAGACTCTATTCCTATACTTATCAGTAGGAGAAGAGGCGGTAAGCGTGGCCCTGGTAAGAGAAACCGAGGCCGGACAAGCGCCGATTTACTTCGTAAGTAAGGCGTTGTAGAGCTTGGAACTCCGATATCAAAAGCTCGAGAAAGTGGCGTTTGCCCTACTAACAACAGCAAGAAGACTTCGGCCATATTTCCAAGGACATCGGATAGTCATCAAAACTAGTCAACCAATCCGCCAAGTGTTGCACAAACCAGACCTCGCCAGAAGAATGACCAGCTGGGCGATAGAGTTGTTCGAGTTCGACATCACCTTCGAAGCCTGACACGCCATCAAATCACAAGCGTTGACAGACTTTGTCTGGGAACTCACCCCAATAGATGCGACCGATGTGGACCAAGACAAAACGTGGAAGGTCTATGTCGACAGTTCCTCTAATTCAAAGGGAAGTGAAGCGAAGCAGGAATCATAGTCGAAAGCCCAGAAGGTGTTACTGTGGAACACTCCCTTCAATTGATGTTCCCGACGTCAAATAACCAAGCCGAGTATGAAGCCCTACTCGCCAGACTGCTACAAGCCAAAGAGAATGGAGCCCATCGGGTCAAGGTTTTCATCGACTCCCAATTCGTTGCAGCACAAATTGAGGGCACCTACCAGACGAAAGGCCCCCTACTGGCGAAGTATCTCAACAAAGCCAAGGAAGTCATAACGGATTTCCAAGAGGTGATTGTTACTCATATCCCAAGAGAGGAGAACACTAGGGCGGATATCCTCTCCAAATTAGCGAGCACGAAGGGCCCAAGCAACCACAGAATTGTGGTCCAGTGAAACCTCACCAAACCGAGTTGTATTATGACTATCTCGGCAGCAACGGACTGGAGGAAACTGATTGAAGATTATTTGGAGAGAGGCATCATTCCGACCGATCCAACCGAAGTTAAGAAGTTGATTAGGGAGGCCGCAATCTATACTATGGTCAACGATCAGCTGTACCGAAAGGGACTGCATTCTCCGATGATGCGCTATTTGGGCATCTCCGAGGCCAAGTATGTGCTAGCCGAGATACACGAAGGCATCAATGGCCACCACATGGGGGGCAAGGTTCTTGCCAGAAAAGCACTGCGCGCCGGTTACTATTGGCCAACCATGATGACCGACGCTAAGGAAGCCGTCAAGAGATGCGATAGTTGCTAGAAGCACGCCAAAATTATTTGGCGTCCGCCAACCGAGTTGAAAGGCATTTCGGCCTCCTAGCCCTTCTACAAATGAGGCATGGACATCCTCGGACCATTCAAGGCAGCCCCCGAACAATTCAAGTGGTTCATTGTGGCCGTAGATTATTTCACTAAGTATATTGAAGCAGAGCCTCTAACTACAATAACCTCGGCGTGCATACGAAGGTTTTTTCGCCACAACATTGTCTCCCGTTTTGGAATACCGACCGAAGTGTAACGAACAATGGGACGCAATTCATGGACCAAAAATTCCAAACCATGATGACAGACCTCGACATAAGGCAGCACTTTGCCTCAGTTGAGCATCCCTAGTCTAACGGCCAGGCCGAGGCAGCCAACAAGATCGTCCTAGACGGCTTAAAGAAGAGGAAACAGGATGCTGAAGCTAATTGGGTTGAACAACTCTACAGCGTGCTGTGGGGCTACAGGACAAGTGTGCAGATTGCAACTAGGGATGGAAACAGGCTAGGGGCCTGCTGCCTGGCCTATTTCCGGCCTGGAAAGGCCTGGCCTGTCAGGCTAACAGGCCAGGCCTAGGCCTTATAATAGGCCTGTTAGGCCGGCCTGTTATAGGGGTAAAATTGTAATACTCCCTCCAAATGCATAGGATACCTTTTTTTTTCCCCAACGCATAGGATTCCTTTTTTCTTTCAACTCACATCATGCTTTTGCTTTATGTCCTTGTCTGCCAGATTGCCATTAATGATTTTTTTTCTTTTTTTAACAAATAACAATTAATAATGAATAAACTTCATCTCTCTTCCTCTCTCATTCATTCGTCCCTCTACTTCTCCTCTCATCATTCTTTCAACTCCTCCTCTCCGCCAACTTTCGTTCCTCCTCTCTTTCTTTTTTTTTCTTTTTTCTTTCAACGCTCATCATTCTGTTGGTCGTCGCTCACCTCCATTGTTCATCGTCGTTGTCGCACAAACCTCCATTCTTCATCTTCCACCGTCGGCCTCTTTCTGGAGCTTCTGACAGGGCCTCTACTCCTCCTCTCCGCCAGCTTTCATCTCAGCTCTGGATCTTTGTTATGGCAACTTAGAAGCAATTTTCAAGTCTCGAGGTCTCTATTATCTCCCCATTTGTGGTCTTTATATCTCTACCCTACCTATGTTTTTGGGCTGTTATTTCTCTTCTTTTTAGGGGTAAAGCTTGTGCCTTTCTCTATAAATGGATGGGTTGTGTCTGGATATATTTGAGGGAAGCTTTGATTTGGGACTGATAATGTTTGGTCAGTTGGATGGGATTGCATTTTGTAGCTTGAGAACTGAAGTAGTTAAGGCATACTACAATTTTAATTTCCTAGATGGCTGGATATATGCTTGGTTTTCATGAGATCTAAACTGATTTATTTAATTCTGAGGACTAAACTTTGTTATTTAGTTTCTAAGTCTCTGCCCATTTTCATCTTATTTAATTCTTCTCTTGCGAACTTGAATTCCCAAACTTCTTTTTGCGTAAAATAGCATTATCTCATTGCATTCTCTCATTCTGAAAAATAGGCCTGTTAACAGGCCACAGGTCTATCCAGGCCTTATACAGGTCAGGCTCAGGCCCAAAAATAGGCATGAAACAGGCCACAGGCCAGGCTCAGGCCGCTTTGTTCCTTAACAGGCCTGGCCTGTTAAGGGGGAAGCCTGGCCTGGCCTGGCTTGTTTCCACCCCTAACTGCAACCCAGGAAACTCCTTTCCGGGTGACTTATAGATGTGAAGCCATGATCCCAGTCGAGATAGGGTAGCCGTTATGGAGGAAAGTCAAAAGTCGTCAAGTTGGAGAGTCGTCAAACGACGACGCGTTGAGGATGGAACTGGACCTGATCGACGAGGTCCGAGTGTAGCACACTTGAAGGTTGGAGCTAAATACCCAAAAGGGGGGGTGAATTGGGTATCTTTAAAAATTTAGATATTTTACTCTGTTTTTGACTAAGTAAAACAGGGTAAAACAGAGGAGAGAAGAAGAGAAGCAATACACAACAAGATTTATACTGGTTCGGTCCTTTCTCTGACCTACGTCCAGTCCCCAAGCCTCACTTGGGATTTTCAATCCACTAACTTCACAATATTGATTACAATCTCTGTACTCAGAGTAGTTCTCTCTCTACAACTCACTCCCCCTTACAAGATGCAATCAATACACCCAACCACCAAGTCCCCTGACTTGTGGTTATCTCAATCAATGAATGATTTACAAGAAAAGACTCTCTTACAGAGCAGATAAAATGAACACTGAAGCACAAGTATCAAATTGATACTATTACAGATGAAAGCTGAACACAGTAAATGACACTTAATAAATTTTCGCTCTCAGTTGGTGTATCAGTTTGAGAAGAAGTTAATGCACTCTATTTATAGGTAGAAAACATTAAATGATCGTTGCTTGATGAATCCAACCGTTGTAGGTGATTAGCACTAAGTCTGGTCTTCTTCTCTCTCTAAACTTCTACTAATCCAAGTGTTAATGTGATCTGATGTGGCCCTCTGAGAATTTGCCTGTTGGAGATAACTTTACTTGTTGTAGTAAGCATTCTTTAACGTTTAGAAGGCGTGCTCAGATGAATTAGCTGAAAGTAGGTTGATTTGCAGAAGTGCATTTAATGCACTGTACACTTTTTGCTTTATGGCTTTGACCTTCATTAATCTTCATCTAATCTAGCTGAAATTCACTTAACAAACTTGTTAAATATAGCTAGGAACATAAGTAAATGAATTATGAAAGCAATAAGGTCAAACAACAGAGATTTGCAAATTCGCGTAATTCAAAAATCAATTTTGACCGTTGTATACTGCGGTAAGTTCCTCTATACTGGAGTATGGCACTGTGCATAAGTGTCCATACTGCAGTATCCAAAGTCATACTACGGTATGCAGCTTCCAGAGGCAAAACATCGTGACTTGTGTTTGAAAGTCATGACCCATACTGCGGTATGTAAGTAGCATACTGCAGTAAGCGAGTTCTTGACAAATTGAGAATCAGTTTTAGAGCCCAATACTGCAGTATGCAATAGTTATAAAATTTGGGAGCTCTCTGTATAAGCCTATACTGCAGTATACATACCCATACTGCGGTATTGACTTGCCTTGAAAAACTTGGTTGCTCTCTGGATGGCCCTATACTGCAGTATACATACCTATACTGCGGTATTGACTTACCTTGAAAAACTTGGTTGCTCTCTGGATGGCCCTATACTGCGGTATAGCACCCTATACTGCGGTATTGACTTAACTTGAAAAATTTGATTGCTCTCTGGAAGTCCAATACTGCGGTATAGCACCCTATACTGCGGTATTGACTTAACTTGAAAAATTTGATTGTTCTCTGGAAGTCCAATACTGCGGTATAGCACCCTATACTGCGGTATTGACTTAACTTGAAAAATTTGATTGTTCTCTAGATGACCCTTTACTACAGTATACAGACCCATACTGCAGTATGCAACTATCAGATGGTTTTTAAAGGATCTTGGAAACTTCAAAACATGTTTACACTTGTTGTTAATCATCAAAACACATTGGGAACTAACATTCTCCCCCTTTTTGATGATGACAACACTTGTAAACTTTCTTTTTAAAGAATTTGAAAGATTTAATCTGTTTTGAATTGATGTTTTCAAAATTCAATATTAAGTTATCAGAAAACAACCAGTTTTGCATTTTCAACCATAAAATTCAGAGATTAGCATCAGATATGTATTTGAGAGCATAAACATCTTGATATATATTTATTAAACATGATTCATACAAGCAGAACTGATATCAGAAAAGATGAACACACTGATAATAACTGATATCAGAGCACGCAACTACAAAAACATCAAAATAGCAGATGAAATGCAAACTTCCTAGACACTACACCTAGACACTATACATCTACATCTTTCTCTCCTTCTCCCCCTTTGTCATCAGCAAACTCTGGGTCAAGGACAAAGACAGGAGAAGTGTAGAGCACCATGGCTGTGTTTGGATCAAAAGTGGGATCATGGGGCTCTGCATATGGAGAAGGTGTGGGGAAAACTTCAGTGGTCGGAGTAGGTGGAGATGGGAATGGGCCAGGACAGACCTCTGTGGTAGGAGTGATAGGTGAAGACAGTATGACTGTGGCTGGTGTGGAAATGGAGGCTGGGGATGATGAGGCAGGAGGTGAAGTGGTGTGCGGTGGGCTAGGAAAAACGAAAGATGGTAATGAAGGTGGGCAAATGTGAGTCTCAGGTGAAGATGTGGAAGGCTAGGGAACAGGAATGGATGGCTGGACCTCTGGGACAGGAGAGGATGAGGAAGGGCCGGTAGTGAACCCGAAGGTTGATGAAGAAGCTCCAACATCGAAATGCTTGATCAGGCGATCAACCTTATCCCGGGCGTCAGATGCAACTGTCAGTGTGAGAGCCAGCCGGGAGTCCAAATCAATACACTAATCGAAGATCTCTTGATGCTTCTGGTCAAATTGTTCCTTGAGCTTTGCCACTTCCGCATCCATCTTGGCTCTCATATCAGCAGCCAATCGCCCAAATTGGAACTGCATCTTCACAAAAAGAGACGCAACAGCAGCATCCACAATCCTTTTTATTCTATCATCAAAATCCAATGGTGGTGGAGGCGGAGCCGACTAGGCCTCATGTGCGATTGACTGTGATGCACGTGTCTGTGACCTCGATGGAGCCCTCGACTGACTGGATCCTTCCGGCTCAAATTGTACCTTCATAAAGTTAAGCTGTGTCTTTCCGAAGGCCGTGCTATACTTCATCTGCTCAGGAGGACCCACGTACCATATCTTATGGTAGAACATGATCAAGGAAACCAGAGAGGCGAAAGGCATGTAGGATCCTTTGCGGGACACGAACTTGAAGTAGCTGATCTCCTTGAACAGCCACTGCCCAATGTTGAGAGGATGCTTGCGAATGAAGGCAGTGAAGAAGCGGTAGTCCTTTTGCGTGAAGTGCGTGTAGCTTCCTCCCTTTTGCACAAAATTACGTGAATACACGTACCAAATAACTCTGTGCAAAGGTGGCATGTCCGAGGGCTTGAAGGTTAAGTGGGCTCTTTGATCATCCGGTATGTCCTGACCGGGCACTAGCGTGGTATACACCTCCTCGTTTGTGTATTTCGGTGTGGATGCCTTTAGAGGATTAACGACCTTGAGAATCTTGTTGAGGATGGCGGCAGACAATGTGAATTGTACCCCTCTGACAGATGTTATGATCCTTTCTTCAACCAGCCTTCCTTCCGAGTCCAAAATGTGGTTGGTCGCCATGTTGAAGTAGAACATCTTGACCAACTCCGGACAGTAAGCGGCCTCGATGGAAACAAATGAAGCATATGGCCCGAACCACGGCGAGAGATCCACGTTGCACTCACGATAAACTTGTTCCAAATTAATCGAGATGACAGCACAGAATCCTCGACTCCGAAATTGGTCTTTGAACTTGGCATTCAAGCTGGGAGGAAGTAGAACTGGAGCAACCTTGAATCCCTCTGGTGCATTCTTGTGAATTTTAATATCCTTTATAGCATTTACAATCACGTGCAAAGATTCTTGCTCAGACTCAATCTCTGATGAAGAACCAGTAACCTCAACAATTGAGGGAGAGGATACGACAGTCGCGGAAGCTCTCTTGGACCTTGCTTTTTGATGAACAACGGTCCTCTTCCCTTTTGCCTTGCTCGGCTCTCCAGTCTTCTTCTTCTTGGCAGCTGAAGATGGGATTGGTGCTCTAGATGAAGTACCCCTCTTCTTAGGGTTCGGTGAAGAAGCCTCTGGGATAGTAACATCGACTCCGGGAATATGATGATCAATGCCGGTCTCTAATCTCTTTGGAATTGACTTCGTCCTTGGTGCTCTGTGTGGAAGAGAAGAAGTGGGTTGTTTGGAGTGAGATTGATCTTTGGACATCTTGACGTTAGGGTTTCGGCGAGAATGAGAATAGGAAGAGATTGAGAGAGATTTGGTGAGGATTTATGGGGGTTTAATGAGGGATTGTGACGGTTTCAGAGAGAGAGAGGAAGAGAGAAAGTCGAGACTCTAGGGTTTACTGGAGTAAAAACGCGAGTATGAAAGAACACGACTGTTCAGTATATATAGACAGACCCCTATACTCGAGTACAGTTCTTGCATACTGCAGTATAGCATACTTTCATTTACATACTGCAGTATAGATGGAAGTATACTGACCTGGACTTCAAAAATGTCGAGAGAATTTTTGAAAAACCCGATGGCCATACTATACTGCAGTATGCCTTTGGCATACCTGAAGCTTTGGCCTCTGTTTGACCCCATACTGCGGAATAGCACTTGCATACTGCGGTATAGCTCTTCTGAACTTCAGTTTCAGCTTTTTGCAACTTCCAAATTCGAGTATTATCACCAGTATTGGAGTATGCAACCTCTGAAACATCAAAACATCCTGCAGAAACAAAGGCTAAACACTCTGATGCTTAAGTTAGTAAAGATTACTCATCAAAAACACATCTAACATTAAATTGAGAGAGAATTGCTTACAATTCATTGGGATTTACCATTCCCAATTCTCTCCTTATGAAAGTGAATTGTTCCTTGGTTAGAGGCTTGGTGAAGATGTCAGCTAGTTGAAGATGGGTTGGAATGAACATCACTTTGACATCTCGCTTCTAGACATGATCCCGAATGAAGTGGTGCCTCACATCAATGTGCTTGGTTCTTGTATGTTGCACCGGATTCTTGGCCAAGCTTATTGTGCTAGTGTTGTCACACAATATTGGGATCTCTTTCAAGTGGACTCCCAAATCAGCAAGTTGTTGCTTTAACCATAGCACTTGAGCACAACAACTTGAGGCCGCCACATATTCAGCTTCGGTTGATGACACGGCCACAGTTGTTTGCTTCTTCCTGAACCATGACACAAGTGAGTTCCCAAAGAACTCGCATTGGCCACTTGTGCTCTTTCTATCCGTCTTGTAGCCAGCATGGTCCGAATCTGAATATGCCACCAAGTGCTCCGGCTGACCTTTGGGAAACCATAGTCCAAGAGTCTTCGAATCAGAGAGATATCTGAATATCCTCTTCACATGTTCAGCATGTGACTCTTTAGGAGCGGATTGGAACCGAGCACACATTCCAACACTGAATTGGATGTTTGGGCGACTTGCGGTGAGATAGAGCAATGATCCAATCATTCCTCTATATTTGGTGATGTTGAAATCCTTGCCCTCTTCATCAGCATCCAAAGAAGTAGTTGTGATCAATGGTGTGTCAGCCCCATTGCACTTGTCCATTCCAAACTTCTTCAGCAAATCATTCAAATACTTGGTTTGAGATATAAATATCACATCCTTACGTTGTTTGATTTGCAGCCCAAGGAAGTAATTGAGCTCTCCCATCATTGACATCTCAAATTCACCCTGCATAGACTTGGAAAATTCCTCACACAAGGAGTCATTAGTAGCACCGAAAATAATATCATCAACATATATCTGTACAATTAAAATTTCATTCAATTTGTTTTTCTTAATAAACAATGTCGTATTAGCCTTTCCTCTAATAAATCCTTGATTGAGTAAGAATTGACTCAACCTTTCATACCAAGCTCTTGGAGCTTGCTTAAGACCATACAAAGCTTTCTTAAGTTTAAAAACATGATCCGGAAATTGATCATTTTCAAAACCTGGAGGTTGTTCAACATATACCTCCTCTTGAATGAAACCATTTAAAAACGCACTTTTAACATCCATTTGATAAAGTTTGAAACCTTTAGTGCATGCAAAAGCTAGTAAGACTCTTATGGCCTCCAATCTTGCTACTGGAGCATAAGTTTCCTCATAGTCTATGCCTTCTTCTTGATTGTAACCTTTGGCAACCAATCTTGCCTTGTTACAGACAATGACTGCCGACTCATCACGTTTGTTCTTGAATACCCATTTAGTCCCAATTACTGGATGGTCTTTGGCTTTAGGCACCAAATCCCAAACTTGATTTCTGTCAAATTGATTGAACTCCTCTTGCATAGCTATCACCCAATCATTGTCTGAAAGGGCTTCTTCTATTTTAGAGGGTTCTATGTGAGAAATAAATGCAGCAAAGGTTACTTCATTCAAAGTACTTCTTCTTGTTCTTACTCCTTGGTTAACATCACCTATAACTTGGTCAAAAGGATGATTCCTTATAAATCTCCAAGCTCTAGGTTGAGACTGATCAGGATTTTCTAAATTGTTTTCAGGATCAGCCTCAAAAACATTTTCAGTATTTTCAGATTGAGAAGGAGTAGTTTTCGAAAAGAATTGATTTTTGAAAATTGTCTCTTCTTCATCATCCAAGGATTTATCATAGTCATTCTCACTAAACACAACATGTATGGACTCTTCCACAACCTTAGTTCTAGTGTTAAAGACTCTATATGCTTTACTCCTATTAGAATAACCAATGAAGATAGCTAAATCAGCTTTAGGATCGAATTTACCAAGATTGTCTTTACCATTATTGTGCACATAGCACTTACAACCGAAGACATGTAGGTGGCTGAGGTTTGGCTTTCTTCCTTTGTAGAGTTCGTATGGAGTCTTATTCAGCTTCTTTCTCAAGTATGCTCTGTTGGAGATGTAGCAAGCCGTACTCATGGCATCAGCCCAAAACACTTGCGAAGTGTTGTACTCATTCAACATCGCTCTAGCCATCTCAGTGAGTACTCTATTCTTTCTCTCCACAACACCATTTTGTTGTGGTGTTCTTGGTGCTGAAAAGTTGTGATCAATCCCCATACTGTCACAGAACTCAGCAAAGGCGTTGTTTTCGAACTCTCCACCATGATCGGTCCTTATACCTGAAATTGAGAAACCTTTCTCGTTTTGGACCTTCTTGGCACAAGCAACAAACTGATCATATGTTTCATCTTTTGATGATAAAAATTAGTCCAAGTAAATCTAGAGTAATTATCAACAATGACCAAAGTATAAAGGTTTCTACCAAGACTTTTTACTCTAGCTGGTCCAACTAGATCCATATGAAGTAATTGAAGAGGTCTACTAGTTGAAATCTCATTTTTAGCTTTAAAGGAAGATTTGGTTTGTTTTCCTCTTTGGCAAGCATCACAAATCATATCATTTTTGAAATTCAATCTAGGAATACCAATAACCAAATCCTTTTTCAATAACTTGTCAAGTTGATACATATTGACATGAGCTAATCGCTTATGCCAAAGCCAACTTTCATTCAAGTTACTAACAAAACAATTTTCAGAACCAGAAGCATTGCTAGAGAGGTTAAGAGTATAACAATTTCCATCTCTAGGTGCTCTAAACAAAGCCTTAGTTTTCAAATCATTTATGGAGACCAAATCCTTTTTAACAATAAGGCATTCATTTGAATCAAAGATAACTAAGTTACCCTTGTCGGTGCTTTGGCTCACACTTAGGAGATTGTGACACAATCCTTCTACCAAGTAGACATCTTTGATGAGAGGACCTTCATTGTTGCCTATCTCACCAATCCCAGCAATTTTACCCGATTGGTCACCTCCAAATGTGACTCTACCACCATCTTTTGGCTTAATTGAAATGAATTTGGATTTGTCTCCAGTCATATGTCTTGAGCATCCACTATCAATGTACCATTTGTTGGGCCTTGATGCTCTAAGACACACCTGCAATTCACAAGGGATCAAGTTTTAGGTACCCATCTTTTCTTGAGTCCTTTGGGGTTAGTTTTGACCTTGGGAACATAAGTTCCTTTTGGTACCCATTGATAATTTCCTACAGGTTTAACTTTTCTTTCATTCTTATGAAAACAAGAAGAGGTAGAATGACCTTTCCTATTGCAATAATTACAATGTGCAAAGGGATTCGAAGAGTGAACTGATTTTGTAAAATAGTTCATATAAGATTTTTGACCACTCTTCTTCTTTCCTTTCTTCTTATCAAAATCTAGTTTGTAACCAATGCCCGATCTATCGTTTATATATCGCTGTTGTTTAAGAATCACATTGAGCATTTCACTTCCCTTAGTGAATTTCTCAAGAGCTTTTGTCAATTGTAAATTCTTTTTCTCTAAAATAGGACATTCATCACAAACTAAAATTTCAGGAGAAGAAAGTCTTTCAACTTGCAATTCAAGAGTAGTATTTTTCCTTTTTAAAGCAAAATATTTTTCTGCAAGTTTTTCAAATTCCTTTTGCACAAGATTGTATTCGTCAAAAAGTTCATCATAGGAAGGTTTTGATTCATATACCTCATTGTTTTTATCATGTTGCTCTTCTTCCTCAGCAACTAAGCAAATGTTAGCCTTTTCTTCTTCTTCTTCAGCTTCATCTTCATCGGATGAGCTATCTCCTCATATGGCTGAAACATATGCCTTCTTCTTGAACTTCTTGAACTTCTTCTTTTCTCTCTCTTGGTTCTTCAGCTGAGGGCATTCTGATTTGATGTGTCCACGCTTCTCGCATTCGTAGCATATGATAGGCTTCTTTGATTCGTAGCTGGAGCTACCCTTTTGAAATTTCTTGAAGCCTTGATCCTTTTTGTAGAACTTCTTGAACCTCCGGACCATCATCCCAATCTCTTCATCCTCATCTTCCTCATTATCGTCTGACTCCTTGTTTTCTTTGGTGGTCTTGAGGGCTATTCCTTTGTTCTTCCCATGTACTTCATCCAGGCCCTTCTTGAACTTTAGCTTGGCTTCATACTCAGACAAGCTTCCAAAGAGAGCAGCCACAGAGGTCATCGATTCTCCTCGTGCTTCCTCTATTGCTGTGACCTTGGCCTCCCATTCTTTGTTAAGAATGTTCAGAATCTTTCTCACTTGAACCGGCTGGTCATATTCCTTCCCAAGAGCAGCGAGTTGATTGATGAGATGAGTGAACCTCAGTTGAAATTCTCCAATAGATTCACCGGGCTTCATTTTAAGAAAATCATACTCTGTCATAAGAGTATTTAGACGATTTTGCTTCACACGGCTGTCCCTTCATGAGCGATTTCCAAGGCATCCCACATGGCTTTAGCAGATGGTAAAGTGCAAACATGAAAATATTCTTGTTGACTTAATGCACTTTGAAGGAGTAGAACCGCCTTACTGTTGAGAGTGACGTTTCTTCGATCATTTTCATCATATTCCTCTTCAAGCTTTGGAACTCTCACACCATCTTCCACAGTTGAAGGCTCATAATTACCTCTTTCAAATACTCTCCAGAGCCCATACTCAGTAGCCATGACGAACACTTTGAATTTAGCTTTCCAAAATGAGTAGTATTCACCACTGAAGCCTGGAGGTCTGTTGATAGAAGCTCTATTGGGAAGAATTCCTTCCATACTGATCCTTCTCGAGTGGTTAAACTCTTCTGAGAAGACCTTGCTCTGATACCAAATGAAGGTTGGAGCAAAATACCCAAGAGGGGGGTGAATTGGGTATCTTTAAAAATTTAGATATTTTACTCTGTTTTTGACTAAGTAAAACAGAGGAGAGAAGAAGAGAAGCAATACACAACAAGATTTATACTGGTTCGGTCCTTTCTCTGACCTACGTCCAGTCCCCAAGCCTCACTTGGGATTTTCAATCCACTAACTTCACAATATTGATTACAATCTCTGTACTCAGAGTAGTTCTCTCTCTACAACTCACTCCCCCTTACAAGATGCAATCAATACACCCAACCACCAAGTCCCTTGACTTGTGGTTATCTCAATCAATGAATGATTTACAAGAAAAGACTCTCTTACAGAGCAGATAAAATGAACACTGAAGCACAAGTATCAAATTGATACTATTACAGATGAAAGCTGAACACAGTAAATGACACTTAATAAATTTTCGCTCTCAGTTGGTGTATCAGCTTGAGAAGAAGTTAATGCACTCTATTTATAGGTAGAAAACATTAAATGATCGTTGCTTGATGAATCCAACCGTTGTAGGTGATTAGCACTAAGTCTGGTCTTCTTCTCTCTCTAAACTTCTACTAATCCAAGTGTTAATGTGATCTGATGTGGCCCTCTGAGAATTTGCCTGTTGGAGATAACTTTACTTGTTGTAGTAAGCATTCTTTAACGTTTAGAAGGCGTGCTCAGATGTATTAGCTGAAAGTAGGTTGATTTGCAGAAGTGCATTTAATGCACTGTACACTTTTTGCTTTATGGCTTTGACCTTCATTAATCTTCATCTAATCTAGCTGAAATTCACTTAACAAACTTGTTAAATATAGCTAGGAACATAAGTAAATGAATTATGAAAGCAATAAGGTCAAACAACAGAGATTTGCAAATTCGTGTAATTCAAAAATCAATTTTGACCGTTGTATACTGCGGTAAGTTCCTCTATACTGGAGTATGGCACTGTGCATAAGTGTCCATACTGCAGTATCCAAAGTCATACTGCGGTATGCAGCTTCCAGAGGCAAAACATCGTGACTTGTGTTTGAAAGTCATGACCTATACTGCGGTATGTAAGTAGCATACTGCAGTAAGCGAGTTCTTGACAAATTGAGAATCAGTTTTAGAGCCCAATACTGCAGTATGCAAACCTATACTGCAGTATGCAATAGTTATAAAATTTGAGAGCTCTCTGTATAAGCCTATATTGCAGTATACATACCCATACTGCGGTATTGACTTGCCTTGAAAAACTTGGTTGCTCTCTGGATGGCCCTATACTGCGGTATAGCACCCTATACTGCGGTATTGACTTAACTTGAAAAATTTGATTGCTCTCTGGAAGTCCAATACTGCGGTATAGCACCTTATACTGCGGTATTGACTTAACTTGAAAAATTTGATTGTTCTCTGGATGACCCTTTACTGCAGTATACAGACCCATACTGCAGTATGCAACTATCAGATGGTTTTTAAAGGATCTTGGAAACTTCAAAACATGTTTACACTTGTTGTTAATCATCAAAACACATTGGGAACTAACAACACTGTCGAGAGTTAGCCGCCAAGCAGCTCCTGGCAGCAAAGTATAATTGGAAGGTCAGACCTCGCTCCTTTAACCGGGGCAACATAGTACTCCGACGAGCCGACATCGGTAACAAGAACGCCAGAGATGGCAAACTAACTGCAAACTGGGAAGGCTCCTACCGAGTTAAAGAAAAACTCGACAACGGAGCCTACATACTCGAAACCTTGGCAAGGAAGCCGGTTAAGAGAACCTGGAACGCCGACAAGCTAAAAATCTATTATAGTTAGATCTCGGTGACGAATTCACGACAACATCAAAAACACCCTATTGGGAGCTCAGTTATTTATTAATTTCAGTGTTTAATTTAGAAAATTTATGTTTCTACCGTTTTAAGATTTCATTGAACAACTTGTTAGCTCTGTGGAGCAGTTTCTTTTAATGAAGGATTCCTCAGTGGAAGTTTGATTGCTTTACTATCGATAGTCAAAAGATACTACATCGAGGTCATAACACCCGGTCACAAATAAAACCCATCTATATGGATGACACCAGGGCCATTGTACTCCGATGCACCCAGGTTAAGAGCTCGGCGAAATTGCCATACGTGGCCTTCGCAAAATTGACGCGTCAACGCTCGCCCGAGGTGAGAAGGTGATTTGTCATCCCAACCCTGATCAGGTCAAAATGTTTAAGCATTGCGTTTTAGACACCATGGCTGGACATTGTGACATGTTGCCCTTATCTCGGTTACGACCCTGGTCAACCACACCGGACCCTAGGTAGTGCAGTTAAAATGAAAGACCCTTCGCGGTTCAAATAAACACCCTTTGTGGTTAAGATTCAAAACCCTATGCGGTCTGAATCAACACCCTTAGAGGTTTAAAAAGAAAACCCTACCACTGACTCCCAGACTTAACGTCGGGAATAAAACGTAGATCTACATAATCAAAGACCCTAGCCCAGTCATTGGATTTCTAACAACATTTAGAATTCAAAGTGACATGGCAATTAATTGATTAAAATAATCAGAGATTGTCATTAATTACAATTAGCATAGGCGCCGGTAATAGGGCACAGACGCCCCAATGGTAAAGCTAAGCAAAGACAAAAACTTCCACCCTTAACTTGGAGGAGAGGCCTCAGTTGCGGGCACCACCTCCTTGGAGGAGCAGTATCAGGAGCCTCTTGCCCGACCTCGGTGCTTGGATCATCCTTGCCGGCCGGCTCTTCTTGACCTTCATCCTCAAAGGATAAGGCCCGACGTCAGATGAGGGAGGAGGCGGAACCAGCACACCATCCTAGACATAGGCGCAGTAATCATACCCAGCAAGGTTCAAGTCACATTCGGGTTCAGATGCTGGATCTGCGCCAAAGCCATTTTAAAGCAGTCAGAGGCAGTTTCCTTCAGTGATTCGATGGTGTCAAGGTGGGCCTGTTGCTCCGAGGCGAGAGTAGCTTTGGTCAAGCCCAGTTCGGTGGCCTGCTCGCTGTGCTGCTGCTGAACGACCTTCACAGCATCAAGGCTTTTAGCAAGGGCCTCCTGCAGGCGGGTACACTCCAAGGTCACCTTCACTAGCGCCTCTTTGGAGATCAGGAGCTCCTCGGTCGCCTTTCTAGCAGATGCCTTGGCCACATCTCTTTCCTCTTCCAATGCCCTCATCTTTCCCTCAGCCCAATGGATTTACACAAGAACTTTTGGGCATCTTGGACCAAGGTCTCATTTATGCTGGACAAAGGTAAGCCATCCATAAACTGGCGAGGAGGAAAGAAGGCAACATTCAGCTCCTCTGTCACCCCCTTCTCCCACGCGAGGCCTCGCGGGATCTTGGAAATTGGGGGAGGGGTAGAGGCAGTCTGGGATGGAGAAGGAGGAGGAGCCTCCGGACAGAAGAAGAGGAGCGGTCACTGAGCAAGTAATTCCTTTTGAGCCAGTTGTAAGCAGCCCTATTGACGACCCAACGGGCACTGAGCAAGTAATTCCTTGGGTACTCGAGGCCTTTGTTTTCTTGGCCTTTGAGGAACCAAGAGCCGCCTTGGTTTTATCGACCTCGACATCCGAGGTAGCAAGCTTCCGGCCAGCCCTATTTGTCGCGGCCACATTCGAGTTCACGCGAGACAAGTATTTGGGAAGCTCCGACATGTCTTGAGCTGCAAAAAAGTAAAAGCAAAAGAGTTAGAATCTTTGTGGCTATCTTGGAAGTATGCAACAAATGGAAATACACATGGGTCAAGAAAGTCAATGAACACAGGAACCATACAATATATAGGCACCGGGTTGGTACCGGGCCCATTGATCCAAAAGTCAGTGCTTAGAACGTCGTATTTCTCCACAAATGCGGTCAGCCAATCTATCAAGGGGACCGTCTCCGGCAGAAGATCATCGGTCACGACCTAGTACGAGGAAGAGTTGATGTTATGGTGTTTTTCGTTCCAGTACAGAGGAAACTTCCACTCCACGTCCGGGCCCTCGGCCCCTCTCAAAAACCAGGACTACTTTTTAGGCTTAGCGACAATTTTAAAGAAGGCATTCTTGAAGTGCTTAAAAGAGTCTGAGAATGCGGTCATCAATTTCCTATCCAGATCGTTGTGAAGGGAAGTCAACCTTTTCAGTCTGAGAATGCGGTCATCAATTTGAAACTCAAATCTGACGAATTTTTGAAACCTTCTTGTTTAATCTTAATACTTTCTATCATCATTCACTAATATTCCTAGCTATGAGCAACCACTTTGTTATTGAGTTTCAGATGATTTAGAGAACTTTAAATGAAGGTTTGAGCAAAAGCAAAAAGTGATGTCAGCACATTAAATGCAAAGTCTAGAAAACTTGTATCCTTTTGGACAATCATTCTACACACGTTGCAAAGGGATTAATGTTTCCTTTCCACATCCAGTAGCTGCTTTACCAACGGATTAAAAGTCAGGAAGTCAACTATGAACATCTGTGCCATTGGATTAATCAAAGAGTAGAGAGAGAAGAAGACCAAAGCTTAACCTAATCCTTGTCTAATGAAGGCAACAGTTATATTGAAGATTACAACGGTCCTTTAATGCTCTCTTAGTATATATATAGAGCAGCATTCAATTCTTCTCAACAACTAATCTGTTGAAAACGAATTGCATTCAAGTTTACCAACTACTCTTTCAGTTTTCACTTGTAAAGTATCTTTTGATACATTGATCTTCAGTATTCATATTTATTCATTCTTAGAAAGAGTTCATTTATTGTAAATAATTTATTGAGAAGTATCTCAAGTTTGGGGACTTGGAGATTGGGTTATTGATTGCAACTTGTAAGGGGGAATAAGTTTTAGTGAGAGAATTACTCTTGAGTTACAGAGTGTGTAATCAATTGAGATAGTGAAATCCCAGAGTGTCTGGGGACTAGACGTAGGTCAAGAGATTGGACAGAACCAGTATAAATTCCTTGTGTCTTGCTCTCCTCTCTTATTCTCTATTCAACTCTGTTTTAATATTCGAAAACAAAGTAACTCCAAAAGAATTTTAAAATCCCCAATTCACCCCGCTCTTGGTGATTTGCCTCACTTTCAAATATAAATAACAGAAATAAGGGGAGGAGTACATAGAGAGAATGGTAACGTTTAGTAAATCAATGTATCAAAAATATGTAAAAGAAAAACATCAACCAAACAAAGAGGCAACTAATTTTTTTTCCGGGTAAACATGTAAATGATAAAATTATTAATATAAAAAAGAATAAAAAAATGATTAATAAACATTGCAATATGGGAAAATGATAGCCAGGTCCCAAGGACTATAAAAAATTACAAAAAAGTCCCAACATAAATTTACATATCAAGGGACTTTTTTGATATTATTTGTATTGAAACAAAATCTAGGTTTTTGAATTTTGTTGTAAATATAACACTTCTTGTTGTGAAATGATTTTTTCTATTGTGAGTGGCTAGGTTTAAAATTTTGTTGTGAATATAGCACTTCCTGTTGTAAACTTAACCTTTTTCTGTTCTAAATGATATCTGTACACTTAGGGACTTAAGTTTGAAAGAAAATCTAAATATTTAAATTTTGTTATGAATATGACACTTTCTGTTGTGAATATAGTTTTTTCTGTTGTGAATGACTAGGTTTTTAAATTTTGTTGTAAATATAGCATTTTCTATTATAAATATAGCACTTCCTATTGTTAATATAAATAATATCAAAGACTTTTTTATATGAGAATTTCTGTTGGGACTTTTTTGTAATTTTTTATGGTCCTTGGGACCTGGCTGTCATTTTCCCTTACAATATTTGAAGGCATAAATAATATGTATTTTACTTAGAAATAAAAAATTAAAATGAAAAGATAAAATAAATATAAATAACAAGAAATAATTTGTATTTTATTGATAAAAATAATTAAACAAAGAATTCAACACATTAAAATTCAATAATACATACAAGATACATAAATAAATAAGAAAATGGAAACAAATATTGTTAGTTAAAAAGAAAATAAATAACAATGAAGTAAAACAAGTAAAAATGATAAACTATTAACCAAAAAAAACATTATAAATAATGTGTATTTTCTTCATCAAAAAATAATATATACTTTATTTATAAATATCAAATTCATGTGAAAACATAAATGTAAATAGCAAAGAATAAAGGGAGAATGAGATGAAATCATAAAGGAGAAATGTTTTAGTACATTAAATAAAAAATAGAAACAAATTATCAAAGATAAAAAAAAAATAAATGACTAATCAAATTATTATAAGTGAAAATGATAAAGAGTGAAATAATCTGTATAACAATAAATGAAATAACATAACTAAATAGAGGCAAGTAAATGAATGATAAATTATTAATGTACATTTAAAGAATGATTAATGATAAATAAATAAACAATATAAATAACAGAAATAAGGGGAGGAGTACATAATAAGAATGATAACTCTTACTAAATCAAGGTCTCAAAAACATATGTATAACAAAAACATCAAACAAACAAAATTTAGAAAACACTTTGGAGCCGATTTTTCCCTGATTTGGCGTTTCTTGCCTAGAAGGCCTTCTCTGACGTTGTTTCCTCTCAATGAGAGCAAAATTTCTACAATTTCGGATTTCTTATCAGAGGAGTTTAACGATGTCTACATGGCAATCAAATGAGGTTCGTAGGGTGTGGAAACCACATAGAGTGCAACCTTACCTCTAACTTGTCCTCCAAGCACATCTACCTCTTTCGCGAAGCATGCCTAGTATGTCCTCCATGTTCTCTTGACTTGTGGGCCAAGTTTGCTTTACTTGTTCACCAAGTTGCTCCTTGGCTCGCCGAACAACCCCTTGGCTTCTCTTAGTTCCTTTGTCGTCATCATTAAATTGGCCAACATGGAGAAAAAGTAGGGAGAAGCCGAAGGTAGAAGAACAAAGATAGAGAGAGAGAGCTCGGTTGAGAGAGTAAGAGAGAGAAAACACTTTGGAACCGCTTTTTCCTCGATTTGGCGTTTCTTGCTCCCAAGGTCTTCTCTGATGTGGTTTCCTCTCATTGAGAGCAAAATTTCTACAGTTTTGGATTTCTTATAAGAGGAGTTTAACGACGTCTATAAGGTGGATCTGATGCAAAAATCAAAAAATGATTATTGAATGAAATGAGGTTCGTAGGGTGTGGACACCACATAGAGTGCAACCTTACCTCTAACTTGTCCTCCAAGCACACCTTGCTCCTTCGTGAAGCATGCCTAGTGTGCACTCCATGTTCTCGTGACTTGTGGGCTAAGTTCTCTTTACTTGTTGGCCAGGTTGTCCCTTGGCTCACCGAACAACACCTTGACTTCTCTTAGTTCCTTTCTCATCTTCATTAAGTTGGCCAACATGAAGAAAAAGAACGGAGAAGCTTAACGTCAAAGAACAAAGAGATAGAGAGAGATCGGTTGAGAGTCTAAGAGAGATAAAACACTCTAGAGCCAATTTTTCCTTGATTTGGTGTTTCTTGCTCCCAAGGCCTTCTTTGACATTGTTTCCCATCGGTGAGAGCAAAATTTCTACGGTATCGGATTTCTTATCAGAGGAGTTTAACGACGTCTAGAAGGTGGATGTGATGCTGAAATCAAGAAATGATAGGGAATCAAATGAGGTTCATAGGGTGTGGACACCACATAGATTGCAACCTTACCTCTAACTTGTCCTCCAAGCACATCTTGCTCCTTCACGAAGCATGCCTAACGTGCAGTCCATGTTCTTGTGACTTGTGGGCTAAGTTCTCTTTACTTGTTGGCCAGGTTGTCCATTGGCTCTCCGAACAACCCTTTGACTTCTTTAGTTCCTTTCTCATTATGATTAACTTGGCCAACATGGAGAAAAAGAATGGAGAAGGTGAAGGTAGAAGAACAAAGAGAGAGAGGTCGGTTGAGAGTGTAAGAGTGATAAAACACTTCAGAATCGCTTTTTCCTCGATCTGGTGTTTCTTGCTCCCAGGGCCTTCTCTGACATTGTTTCCTCTTGTTGGAGCAGAATTTCTACTGTTTCGGATTTCTTATAAGAGGAGTTAAATGACGTCTACAAGGTAGATTTGATGTCGAAATCAACAAATGACTATGGAATCAAATGAGGCTCATAGGGTGTGGACACCACATATAGTGCAACCTTACCTCTAACTTGTCCTCCAAGCACATCTAGCTCTTTCGCGAAGCATGCCTAGCGTGCCCTTTATGTTCTCTTGACTTGTGGGCCATCCTCTCTTTACTTGTTAGCCAGGTTGTTCCTTGGCTGGCCGACAACCCCTTGACTTCTCTTAGTTCCTTCCTCATCATCATTAAGTTGGCCAACATGGACAAAAAGAAAGGAGAAGCTTAAGGTAGAAGAACAAAGAGATAGAGAGAGGTCGGTTGAAAGAGTAAGAGAGAGAAAACACTATGGAGCCGATTTTTCCCCGATTTGGCGTTCCTTGCTTAGAAGGCCTTATTTGACATTTTTTTCACTCGATGAAAGAAAAATTTCTACGGTTTCACATTTCATATCAGAGGAGTTTAACAACATCTACATGGTGGATCTGATGCCGAAATCAAGAAATGATTTTGGAATCAAATGAGGTTCATAAGGTGTGGACACCACATAGAGTGCAACCTTACCTCTAACTTGTTCTGCAATCACATCTAGCTCTTTCGCAAATCATGCCTTGCCATATTCTCTTGACTTGTGGGCCAAGTTCGCTTTACTTGTTGGTGAAGTTGTTCCTTGGCTCACCGAACAACCCCTTGACTTCTCTTAGTTCTTTTCTCGTTATCATTAAATTGGCCACCATGGAGAGAAAGAAAGGAGAAGCCGAAGGTAGAAGAACAAAGAGTGAGAGAGAGAGGTCGGTTGGGAGAGTAAGAGAGAGAAAACACTCTGAAGCCGATTTTCCTAGATTTGGTGTTTCTCGCTCCCAAGGCCTTCTCTGACATTGTTTCCTCTCAGAGAGAGCAAAATTTCTTCGATTTTGGGATTTCTTATTCGAGGAGGGAAAACACTTTGAAGCCGATTTTCCCCTAATTTGGTATTTCTTGCTCAGAAGTCCTTCTCTGACGTTGTTTCCTCTTGGTGAGAGCAAACTTTCTACGGTTTCAGATTTCTTTTCAGAGGAGTTGAATGACATTTACATGGTGGATCTAATGCTGAAATCAAGAAATGATTATGGAATCAAATGAGGTTTGTAGGGTATGGACACCATAAAGACTGCAACCTTACCTCTAACTTGTCCTCCAAGCACATCTCGATCTTTCATGAAGCATGTCGAGCGTGCCATCCATGTTCTCTTTACTTGTTGGCTAGGATGTTCTTTGGGTAGCTGCACAACCCCTTAACTTCTCTTAGTTCCTTTCTTATTATGATTAACTTGGCCAACATGGAGAAAAAGTAGGGAGAAGCCGAAGGTAGAAGAACAGAGAGAGAGAGTAAGAGAGAGAAAACACTTTGGAACTGCTTTTTCCTCAATTTGGCGTTTCTTGCTCATAAGGCCTTCTTTGACATTGTTTCCCCTCATTGGAGCAAAACTTCTACTATTTCAGATTTCTTGTGAGAGGAGTTGAATGACTTCTACAAGGTGGATCTGATTCCGAAATCAACAAATGACTATGGAATCAAATGAGGCTCGTAGGCTGTGGACACCATATAGAGTGCAACCTTACCTCTAACTTGTCCTCCAAGCACATCTAGCTCTTTCGCGAAGCATGCCTAGTGTGCCCTCTATGTTCTCTTAAGGAAAATTCTCCCTTAATCCCAAAATTCCAGAAAATATGTTCCAAATTCAAAAATTCATAACTAATCCAAAAAAAAAATCCGATTAACTCAATTCCAATGAACACCAAACCCTTATTATGTCTAGTTTATTCTAAAAATATTTCCAGAGATCTCAGGGGTTCATATACTTTTTCTATAACAAATTGGTACTGGCTGGACAAAGGAGAAATCCGGTTCCCTGGGCTATTTTAAAAAATACATATATCCTAGTAGACGTCATGAAAAGTTATGAAATTATATATTAAGATGAAGATCAAGATGTCTACTCTAAGCCTAGAAAATTTCGTGGCCATCAGACAACATTTACTACTTTAAAACCATTTATTAACCAATACTACACAGAATTTCCAGAGATTTGGTACTTTTTTGCTTTCTTTGAAAACTAGGGTTTTGGAGTTTCAAATCATAATCTTGACTCATCTTCATGCAAAATTTCATTTTGAACTCAATGGCAATCTTAAAAACATCAAAATCACTGAAGGTGGAATATCACCTAGATGGGGGGTGAATAGGTGATCTTTGAAATCTAAAATTTTTCCTTGAGAATTTGCAAAATAGAGACCAATAAGATAAAATGACAACAAACAATTTATACTGGTTCGGTCCAAACACTGACCTACATCCAGTCCACAGAAACACTCTGGGATTCCACTAAGATTCTAAAATAATTACAGACTCTGTAAACGAGGAATGATCACTTCACTCTTGAACCCTACTCCCCCTTACAAGTTGTAATCTATACACCCACTCCTAAGGCTCCACAACCTTAAGTTACAATTGATAAAGAAATAAAGGGTTAAGTACTCCTCACGAGTTGATATAATAGTGAACACTGAAGAATAGACTCAGTAACATAGTTGAAACACAAATGAAATTAATATCGAATTGATTGCACAGCATTTTGGTTTGGTGGCGGAATTGAATGCGTTGTTCTTTTATAGCCTTTGCCATTAATGCCGTTGAGGAGTTTGCAAACTAGCTGTTGAAACTCTTTCAATTTTCTGTTAGACACAGTGCAACTTCGTTTTTGAACAGTCGACCGTTGCCTCATTAAATGCTTCGCCGTCGATGTGTTTGTGCAGAGAGAAGATCAGAGTGTTAGCTTGATTTGGTTTGCCACGAAGGAATGTCTTCGTCTGCTACACGCTTTAATTCTGTTTGTGTGCTTTGCTTTACTGCGTTGCATTTAATACGAGTGCCACGTTGGATTGCCTTTTGTTCAACTACTCAGATTAAAGCAATTAATCACCTGAAACTTAGATAAAAGGGGTACTCAAGTGTGATAAAAACAGGTTTAGACATGTTTAATCTTGATTAGAATACAACCCATTGAATTTCGAATGATATTAATCACGCGTGTGATATGTTGCAAATTCATAAGAACATTCTCGAGAATTGTTCTTATAATTCTCGAGAATAAGATGACAAGGATATAATTCAAGAAACAATATACTCGAGAGTCATAATTATTATACTCGAGAGTTTCATCACTGTTAGAAGGAAGCATTTACACCAACACGTATTCTCGAGAGTTATTAGCATACTCTTGAGAATTGTATGATCTGGATTATCATTTAAGAAGTACTCGAGTATCATATGTTTATACTCCAGAGTCACATTGCTAGTTGAATAAGATCATGAACATGTATTCTCGAGAATCATTCTATGTGTTCTCGAGAATTGCATGACTAAGAGTTAATTCATTGAATTTAGCTAGAGATGTTCTCGAGAATCATTTATGTGTTCTCGAGAATTTGGACATCATACTTGAGAATAGAATTTTCATAATTTGAGAAAGGAAACAATGTGTTCTCGAGAATTTCAAGAGCATTCTCGAGAATCCTAATGTTTCAGGACTTAGTTCACTTATTCAAATAACTTAAACTCTTTAGATCATTGTCATCATCAAAACATGAGAACAAACATTCTCGCCCTTTTTGATGATGACAACATTCATGAAATGAAAATCAGAGATTAGGTGCAAAGGCATTTAGTTTATGCAAGAAAATTCAGAGTATATTCAAAATGCAGCTAATATTAGCATGTCAGACTAAAATCATCAGAACTAGAACTAACCATTATCAGAGTGATCATCAAACTTAGCAAACGCAATATCAGCAAATTAAACTAATATCATCAGAAGTAGCTACTTAAAAATACTTCCAATCTTCTTCAACCTCATCTTCATCTTCAATGATCTCTCCCCCTTTGTCATCATCCAAAAGGGGAGGAGGAGCAGAGGAAGAGGGAACATCATTTGTAGGAGCGGATGTAGATGCGTAATGAGCAGGCTGAGAGTATTTCTTGAAAGCCATTCCTTCGAGATCCAGGTCCAACTGATAAACATGCCCCTGAAGATCTTTAATTTCTTTGGTCAATCTGGCAAAAGTTTCCTCTTGAGCCTTGATGCATAGTTGAAAGCTGTTTGAGATCTTTTTGCCTAACTTTTCAAACTCAGTTCCAAGCCCCTTGAGGATGCTGGTAGTGACTTTTTTAAGTTGGTTTGCCAGACCAGTCACTTGGTTAGCATTATCATACAACGGATTGATGGCATCAGTAAGACCCTTGGTCAGTCCCCTTGCAACAGCTTGTTCAACAGAATATTGAATGGCAGCATAAGGAATAGAGGGACTAGGAGTGAAAGAAGTTCCAGCCTGCGAAGATTGAGCCTCTTCCTGTTTCTTAGAAGAGGATGGCTTAGTCTTTGGAGGACTCTCGTCTTTCTTTCTTTTCCCTGTAGCTTCGGCCAAAGAGATATCCATGAACAAGAGCTGAGTAGTGGTGAATTGTTTAGGGAAGGATACACTCTCTCTATCTTGCAGGTACCATATATTGTTGAGGGTGAGAAGCTGTGACACTAAATTAGGATATGGAATAGTGTTCTTCTTGGCCTTTCTGTTTCTGTAGGTGGAGATAAAATCAGACGTCTTTGTTATGACTAATTTCCCCAGATTTCTAGCTTCCTGAGTGACAATAGAAGCCATGATCTCATAGTCTTTGCTCACGAAATGTATGAAACTCTGTCCCTTATTCACTATATTCTGACTATAGAGATACCAAATAACCCTATATGTAGCAGACATTTTGGAGGGTTTGAATTTCAGAGGCTTGCCATCAAAAGTCTCATTTGGGAAGACTATCTTAAAGCTTTCACTTGCAGGAAGTTTAAGGGGATCAGGTATGTCAGGGAGACCAAAAAACGAATTCAGAGTCGAAGCGGTAAGTCTAATCTCTTGACCCCTAACAGATGTAGTTAAGACAGCTTCATTGTCTTCTTCAGTTGCAATCATATTGTAATAAAATATTTTAACTACCATAGGAGAAAACGGGGTAGTAATTCCAAGCAAAGGCATATAGTGAGTTAACCAGGGAGATAAGTCCAAATTGCATTTTTTCTTGAAGTCTTCCAAATCTAAATAAACAATGGGACAGAATGGTCTATCTTCAAAATTTGTCCAAAAAGATGGTTCAGATGGAATTACCAATTCATCCTGGCAGAAGCCTGGAGGACAATGCAGAGCACTTTTCTTCCCTTTGAGTTTGGAGGCAAATGATTGTTGTGAGCCACTGGCTGAGGGATGCTTCTGTCGTCCAGGATGCTTATGAGGAGGTTTCTGAGGTCTATCTTCCAAGCTCTTTGACCTCATTTTATGAAATTCTGGATGGTCATCCTCAAATAGGTAGGATGTTTTGGTGGATACAGAGTGAACACCTTTTCCTTTATCCATTGGCAGAGAATGGGTCTGAGTACGAGTAACAGGCCGAGAATGTTCCTTGATGGAAATGCCTTTGGATTGTGATTTGGAGGGCTTTGGTTTAGAGGATTCCTTAGCTACAACCCTTTTAGAAGGTGATTCAGGAGGACCAGATGATTTTACTTTAGGACGAAATTTTGTCTGAGGTTTTTTTGTGGGAGGTTTTGGCGGAGATTCTGAAGGAGATTTTTCCATTCGAATACTGTTAATGTTAGAAATCTGGAGAAGAAAGGGATTCAAATGATGAAGAGCAGAGTGCAATTTTGATGATTCAAAGAAGATTGAAAGGAGAATACTTCACGATTTGAATGTGAAACAGATCGAGCGACTTTGTGATGGAGCAGAAATGAGAGAAAATAGAGAAATAGGAAAGAGCTCAGTGGGTTGAGAAGAAGACAAAAAATAGTGGTCATTGAGTTTTTGAGAGATGAGAAAGGTTTGGTTAGATAAATAAAAAAAAGTTAATGAAGAGGCCATAAATAGGAAAAAAAAAACGAAACACCGCTGATGAATGATTTTCGAGTATTTTCTTGTGGTTCTCAAGAGTCTCAGTCAAAGAGGATGCTTGTGCATTGAATAATATAGCTGTAGTTCTGACAGGTATAGGACGTAAAGTACTGAGAGAGATGACTTTTAAATCAAAGAAGCATACAATGAATGCACAGCAAAACATGACGTATGTAGATGTGAAAAAAAAATTACCGCCACAAAGAAAAGAAAAAATACTCGAGTAGCACATGCTTGTACTCGAGTAATCAGTATGAAAAATCAAAAAGCAATAGTGCCATAGTGAGGACGCAACAGTGCATTAGGAAAGTGAAATGCATGAAATAATAATACCTTTTAGGATGACACTTTGCTGCAAATAATGCCCAAGAGAGATTAATGTAAAGGTAAGGCTTTTTCAATTCTTGATTCAAAACAGATTTGTTTTTGCCAAAAAAAAAAAAATACAGCTCTGTTAGTTCTCTGATGGTTTTGATGATTGTCAACAACTACAAACAATTGAAGAGGTTTTGCTCTCAAGTATCAAAACTCTGTTTAAGAGCAAACCTCGAGGTTGGGTTTGTAACCTCGAGGTTGGACCTTACAGAAGCCTTAAAAAGTCAAGTGTTCTAATGTTACAAAACTTGGTTTCACAAATTCTATATGAAACCTCGAGGTTGAGAAGTCAACCTCGAGGTTCTGGCCCTCTTGGAAAACCCAAGTTTCTTCATTAACACTTGCAACCTCGAGTATGCAAAGCAAACCTCAAGGTTTAACCCATACAGAAAGGTCATACTTTTCATCAAGCATGGAGACCTCGAGGTTCATGTTTCAATCTCGAGGTTGGACATTCTATTTTGAAACTTAAGTTTGAAGAAAAATCTGTTGACCTCGAGGATGTTGTTTCAACCTCGAGTATTGTGACATACAGAGAGCAAACTGGTTTTCAAAGCATTGAAAACCTCGAGGTTAAGATTGTAACCTCGAGGCTGGGCTTTATGTTTAACTTTGAACCTTGCATTTTCAAAGGGTCAACATCGAGTATAGATTTACAACCTTGAGGTTGTCGGGATCTAGTGAAAAATGAAGTTTTGAAATAATCTTCAAACCTCGAGGTTACGTTTGGAACCTCAAGGTTTGTAAGTTAATAAGATTTTTCAGAAGGTTTCTTTTTACGAGAAACCTCGAGGTTCACTTTGAAACCTCGAGGTTGGATATTTTAAAATCTGAGTTTGCCTGAAGTTTTCAAGTCAACCTCGAGGTTGGATGAACTAACCTCAAGGCTTGTGACCGTTGGTGCTTTTTCGAATTTGTGGAATCTGCTATATCTTGTTATTTGATCTAATTGTTTTTATACATCATTCACTCATGATCCTAGATATGTTTAACAAAGTTTGCTGAGTGTTTTCAGTTAGCACAGATCAAGATTAATGAAGAATTGAAAGAAAAAGCAAAATGGTGAACAGTGCATTTAATGCATCTGCACAATCTCACCTACTTTCAGCTAATCCTTCTGAGCACGCCTAATGAACGTTAAAGGAAGTTTACTACATCAAGTAAAGTCAATTCCAACGGGCAAAAACTCAGAGAGACACATCAGACATCATTAGCACTTGGATTAGCAGAAGATTTAGAGAGAGAAGATGACCAGAACTTAAGCAAATCACTTCCAACGGTTGGAATCATCTCACAACGGTCATTTAATGTTCTCTACCTATAAATAGAGATCATTAACTCCATCTCTAATAGATACAACTACTTAGAGCGAAAATTTATTGAGTCATTTATTGTATCTAGCTTTCATCTGTATTGTATCATTTTGATACTTTGTACTTCAGTGATTATCCTATCTGCTCTGTGAGAGAGTATCATCTTGTAAATCATTTACTGATTGTGATAACTACAAGTCAGGGGACTTGGTAGTTGGGGTGTATTGATTACAACTTGTAAGGGGGAGTGTGTTCTAGTGAGAGAACAACTCTTAGTACAGAGTGTGTAATCAATATTGTTGAGTTAGTGGATTGAAAATCCCAAGTGAGGCTTGGGGACTGGATGTAGGTCAGGAAAGGACCGAACCAGTATAAATTGCATTGTGTTTAGCTTCTTCTCCTTATCCTCTCTGTTGTGCCCTGTTCTGAGTGACCAAAAACAGAACAAGTTTCGAAAAGTTTAAAGATACCCAATTCACCCCCCTCTTGGGTATAAAGCTCCTGCTTTCATTTGGTATCAGAGCCTGGTCTTCTCAGAAGAGTTTAACCACTCGAGAAGGATCACTATGGAAGGAATTCTTCCGGATGGAGCTTCAATCAACAGACCTCCCGGTTTCGATGGCGAACACTACTCTTTCTGGAAAGCAAAATTTCGTGTGTTCGTGATGGCTACAGAATATGGATTGTGGAGAGTATTTGAAACTGGAGATTATGTTCCAGTTAAGGTTGAAGGAGGTATCACTGTTCCAAAGACCGAAGCTGAGTTCAATGATGATGATAAGAAGAATATCACTCTCAATAGCAAGGCCATCCTGATGCTTCAGAGTGCTCTTAGCCAAAAGGAGTACTTTCGCATCTGCAATCTGTCAACAACTAAGGAGATGTGGAAAGCACTAGAGATTGCATATGAAGGAACTTCCGGAATCAAGGAGAACCGGATTAATATCCTAACCACTGAATATGACTTGTTGCGGATGAAGCAAGGGGAAAGCATTGGAGAGTTTCAGCTCAGGTATACCCATTTGACAAATCAACTGGCTGCTCTGGGGAAGATCTTTGATCAAGGGTCTCAAGTAAGAAAGATTCTTAATATTCTGACCAAAGATTGGGAAGCAAAGGTCACAGCTATCGAAGAGGCTCGTGGAGAGTCGATGACGTCAGTTGCAGCCTTGTTCGGTAGCTTATCAGAATATGAGAGCAAGTTGAAGTTCAAGAAGGAATTAGAAGATGTCAATGGTGGCAACAATCGTAACAAGGGAGTGGCTCTGAATGTGGAAAAGGATGAGGAAGATGAAGATGAGGATGAAGAAATTGGCATGATGGTCCGGAGATTCAAAAAGTTCTATAAGAGAGATCAAGGCTTCAAAAAGTTTCAGAAGGGAAATCCGAGCTATGAATCGAAGAAGCCGATTATCTGCTGCGAATGCGAAAAGCCCGGACACATCAAAGCGGAATGCCCTCAGCTGAAAAATCAAGAGAAAGAGAAGAAGAAATTCAAGAAATACAAGAAGAAGGCATACGTGTCAGCTATATGGGGAGACAGTTCTTCGGATGAGGATGAAGTTGAAGAGGATGATGGTGAGAAAGCCAACATATGCCTAGTTGCCGAAGAAGAAGAGCAACCTAGTGAAACAAATGAGGTATATGAATCTCTTCCTTCCTATGATGAACTGTTTGCTGAATACAATGTGGTTTAAAAGGAATTTGAAAAATTAGCAGACAAGTATATGAGTTTAAAAAGGAAACATTCTTTTCTTGAATTACGTGTTGAAAATCTTACTTCTCCTGAACCTCTAGTCTGTGACGAATGCTCTATTTTGGAGAAAAAGAATTTGCAATTAACAAAAGCACTTGAGAAGTTCACTAAGGGAAGTGAAATGCTCAATGTGATTCTAAAACAACAACGTTTTATAAATGATAGATCGGGCATTGGTTATAGACCAGACTTTGACAAGAAGAAAGGAAAGAAAAAGAATGGTCAAAAGTCTTATATGAATTATTTTACGAAATCTGTTCACTCTTCAAATCCTTTTGCTCATTGCAATTACTGTAATAGGAAGGGACATTCTACTTCATCTTGTTTTCATCGAAAAGAAAGAAAAGCTAAACCCGTAGGAAATTATGTTTGGGTACCAAAAGGAACATATGTTCCCAAGGTACATGCTAACCCCAAAGGACCCAAGAAAAGATGGGTACCTAAAACCTGATCACTTGTGATCTGCAGGTATGTCTTAGAGCATCAAGGCCAAACAAGTGGTACATCGATAGTGGATGCTCAAGACACATGACTGGAGACAAATCAAAGTTTTTATCAATAAAGCCAAAAGATGGAGGTAGAGTCACATTTGGAGGTGATCAATCCGGGAAAATCGCTGGCATTGGTGAGATAGGCAACAATGAAGGCCCACTCATCAAAGACGTCTACCTTGTAGAAGGATTGTGTCACAATCTCCTAAGTGTGAGCCAAAGCACCGATAAGGGTAATTTGGTAATATTCGACTCTGATGAATGCTTTATTGTTAAAAAGGATTTGATCTCTATAAATGATTTGAAAAACAAAGCCTCATTTAGAGCACCTAGAGATGGAAACTGTTATACCTTGAACCTCTCTAGCAATGCTTCTGCTTCTGAAAATTGTTTTGTAAGTAACTTGAATGAGAGTTGGCTATGGCATAAGCGATTAGCTCATGTCAATATGTATCAACTTGACAAGTTATTGAAAAAGGATTTGGTTATTGGCATTCCCAAATTGAATTTCAAAAATGATATGATTTGTGATGCTTGTCAAAAGGGAAAACAGACCAAATCTTCTTTTAAAGCTAAAAATGAGATTTCAACAAATAGACCTCTTCAACTTCTTCTCATGGATCTAGTTGGACCAGCTAGAGTGAAAAGTCTTGGTGGAAATTTATACACTTTGGTCATTGTTGATGATTTCTCTAGATTTACTTGGACAATATTTTTATCTTTTAAAGATGAAACCTATGATCAGTTTGTTTCCTTTGCCAAGAAAGTCCAAAACGAGAAAGGGTTCTCAATTTCAGGAATACGGACTGATCATGGTGGAGAGTTCGAGAATCATGCCTTTGCTGAGTTCTGCGATAGTATGGGAATTGACCACAACTTCTCAGCGCCTAGAACTCCTCAACAAAATGGAGTAGTGGAGAGAAAGAACAGAGTACTCACTGAGATGGCAAGAGCGATGCTGAATGAATACAACACTTCCCAAGTATTTTGGGCGGATGCCATGAGTACGGCCTGTTACATCTCCAACAGAGCCTATGTGAGAAAGAAGCTGAACAAGACCCCGTACGAACTCTACAAAGACAGAAAGCCAAACCTCAGTCATCTACATGTCTTCAGTTGTAAGTGCTATGTGCACAATAACGGTAAAGACAATCTTGGTAAATTCGATCCTAAAGCTGATTTAGCTATCTTTATTGGTTATTCTAATAGGAGTAAAGCATATAGAGTCTTTAATACTAGGACTAAGATTGTTGAAGAATCTATACATGTTGTATTTTGTGAATCTGAATCTGATAAATCTTTGGATGATGAAGAGGAGACTATTTTCAAAAACAAATTCTTTTCGAGAAGTGCTCCTACTCCTTCTGAAAATTCTGAAAATGTTTTTGAGGCTGATCCTGATAACAATTTAGAAAATCCTAGTCAGTCTCAACCTAGAGCTTAGAGATTTATAAGGAATCATCCTTTAGACCAAGTCATAGGTGATGTAAATCAAGGAGTTAAGACCAGAAATAGTACTTTGAATGAAGTCACATTTTCTGCATTTATTTCACATATAGAGCCCTCTAAGATAGAAGAAGCCCTATCAGACAATGATTGGGTGATTGCTATGCAAGAGGAGCTACATCAATTTGATAGAAATCAAGTTTGGGACTTGGTACCTAGACCCAAAGACCATCCGGTAATTGGGACAAAGTGGGTATTCAAGAACAAACGTGATGAGTCAGCCATCATTGTGCGTAACAAGGCTAGATTAGTGGCCAAAGGTTACAATCAAGAAGAAGGAATAGACTATGAAGAGACTTATGCTCCAGTAGCTAGATTGGAGGCAATAAGAGTTCTTCTAGCATTTGCATGCACAAAAGGTTTTAAACTCTATCAAATGGATGTCAAAAGTGCTTTCCTAAATGGTTTCATTCAAGAGGAGGTGTATGTTGAACAACCTCCAGGTTTTGAAAATGATCAATTTCCGGATCATGTTTTTAGACTTAAGAAAGCCTTGTATGGTCTTAAGCAAGCTCCTAGAGCTTGGTATGAAAGATTGAGTCAATTCTTACTCAATCAAGGATTTATTAGAGGAAAGGCTGATACGACATTATTTATCAAGAAAAACAAATTGAATGAAATTTTAATTGTACAAATATATGTTGATGATATTATTTTCGGTGCTACTAATGACTCTTTGTGTGAGGAATTTTCCAAGACTATGTAGGGTGAATTTGAGATGTCAATGATGGGAGAGCTCAATTACTTCCTTGGACTGCAAATCAAACAACGTAAGGATGAGATATGTATTTCTCAAACCAAGTATTTAAATGATTTGCTGAAGAAGTTTGGAATGGACAAGTGCAATGGGGCTGACACACCAATGAGCACAACTACTTCTTTGGATGCTGATGAAGAGGGCAAGGATTTCAACATCACCAAGTATAGAGGAATGATTGGATCATTGCTCTATCTCACCGCAAGTCGCCCGGACATCCAATTCAGTGTTGGAATGTGTGCTCGGTTCCAATCCGCACCTAAAGAGTCTCATGCTGAACACGTGAAGAGAATATTCAGATATCTATCTGATACAAAGACTCTTGGGCTATGGTTTCCCAAAGGTCAGCCGGAGCATCTTGTGGCATATTCAGATTCGGATCATGATGGCTATAAGACGGACAGGAAGAGTACAAGTGGGCAATGCGAGTTCTTTGGGAACTCACTTGTCTCTTGGTTTAGCAAGAAGCAAACTACCGTGGCTGTGTCCTCAACAGAAGCTGAATATGTGGCTGCCTCAAGTTGCTGTGCTCAAGTGTTGTGGCTGAAGCAACAACTTGCTGACTTGGGAGTGCACTTAAAGGAGATCCCAATACTGTGTGATAATACTAGCACAATAAGCTTGGCCAAGAATCCCGTGCAACATACAAGAACCAAGCATATTGATGTGAGACATCACTTCATCCAGGATCATGTTCAGAAGAGAGATGTGAAAGTGATGTTCATTCCAACTCATCTTCAATTGGCAGACATTTTCACCAAACCTCTAGCCAAGGACCCATTCACATTCATAAGAAGAGAATTGGGAATGGTAAATCCCAATGAGTTGTGAGTAATTTCTGTCTACTTCTATGTTAAATTATGATTTTGATGATTATGGATCACTAACTTAAGCATCGGAGTACATAGACAATTTTATGCAGGACTTAGTTTTGATGTCAAAGGGCCAAACCTCGAGGTTCAACAGCCAACCTCGAGGTTGAAAGGGTGTCAAAAAGCTCAAGGTTTCTGATGGATGGAACCTCGAGGTTCAAAAGCTAACCTCGAGGTTATCGGGGTAAATGGTCAAAACTGAGAATGTTTGGAAGCTGGAACCTCGAGTATGGGATTGGAACCTCGAGGTTGATGACAGACAGAAGAGACATCTCATCTATCAGACAGTAAAACCTCGAGGTTCTGGAGGCAACCTCGAGGTTGGAGGTAAGAAATTCAGAGGTTAGTAAATTTTCATTCATCTAACCTCAAGGCTGATATGTCAACCTCGAGGTTGATCGCAGAGATTAGTGAATTTTTATTCACCTAACCTCGAGGCTGAGATGTCAACCTCGAGGTTGAACGCATTTCTATATATATGCTGCTGTGAAATTTCATTTCTACTGAACCCTAACCTCGAGTTCTCACGCTTTCTCTCTTCACTCTCTCTTCAAATCTTCAATTTTCTGCCAATTTCTTCTGTTCTCTGTCCATAAATGGCTTCGAAATCTCCTTCCCAGTCAAAATCAACCTCTCATTCGAACGATGAGACAGAATCTTGGTCGCCATCTCCACCTCCAAAACGTCAACCTTCACCTGAACCTCAACCAAGCAAGCCAGTGAGGAAGAAGACTCGGTCCATTCGCTTGCGCACTGGGATTGACAAGCACATTCCAGGGGTGCCTATTAATTCTCCTCCATCTCCTCCTCCGAAGAGCAAACCGAAGGGCATTTCCATCAAGGAGCCCAATCAAGCTGAATCCAAAAAGAGGAAAGTGCCAGAGGAAACCGGAAAAGGGAAAGAAAAAGTAGGAGAAAAGGCCAAGAAGGCAAGGACCAAGAAAGCTTCAAAGTCTCAAGGTCAATCTCCTTCTCAGGCTTCACAGCAAAAGAAGATGGAAAAGTTTGCTGTTAATGCCATTGAGGACATTCGTCATGTCAGATCACCTCCTGAAGGATTCATCACTGCTGCCTCATCCTTCTCAACCAAGGAGGAAAATGATAAGTATAGAGAAACCTATCTTCCTAAGGTGTTCTGTGCCTCAGTAGCCATAAATTTAGATGCTTTCTTTAAAGAGTGCAACTTTGATCTGAGCCCTTGGATTAAGATATATGAACCATTTGTCTCCATATTCTGTCCATACACTCCTAGTCTTGTTAGGATGTTTTACTTTAAGATGGAGGATGAGAGTGTACTGGACGCAGATGGTGAGTTGGTAGAGGAAAGGGTGTCTACCACTGTGAGGGGAGTCAAGTTCTCACTTTCTGCTGATACCTTGAACAAGATCCTGAAAATCAAGAACCCACCTCCTGTTCCTGATTTTTCCTATACCAATCAAGAGGTATATGAAACTCTCGTTCCGGGCAAACCTTTCCCACCTGATCAACAGATCAAGCTTACCTTCAAGCCTAGGGATATGCCTCAGGAAAACCGGGTTCTTTGGTATGTCTATTCAAGGAATTTTATTCCTAAAGCTGGGAACTACACCCACTTCACTTCCTTAGACTACAGACCATTCACAGCCTTTGTGAGGAGAGTGCCTTTCAACATTGGGGATTGGCTACTTCAGGGGATGAAATCCTTCAAGTTTGCCAAGAAGCCTTTAACACACATACCCTACCCTTCCCTAGTTTCTGTGATACTCTACTATCACAAGATTTGGTATGTGGGGTCAACTGATACCCTTGAGTACCCCCTCTATTTTGGAAAGCATCAGCTGAATCTTATGCATATCAAGTTTGATGCAGAGGGTGCAGCTCAGTCTCAGGCCTCTCAAGCCCCTGAGGAAGCACAGTCAGCTCCTCCACCTTCTCAGGCACCTCTACCAGATGATCTGTTGGGACAGATTAAACAGATTGTGGATCAAGCCCTAATCTCCCACAAAGCTATCATGAAGACTGAAGTTGATATATTGAGGGCTGACATCAAGATGGGACTTATGGATGTCATAGTTGCACAGACTGAGGCAATGTCCCACTTGTATAAGCTAAAGGAGGAAGTGGATCAAAAGTTTACTGAATTGGACTCCTCTTTAGCTGTCACACTCTCAGCTGCATCTGATGCCAGAGACAGAGCTGACATGCTTCTCAGACATTTTGGTCTCGGGGCTTCCTCATCCACTTCTGCTTCATCCTCAGTTCCAGTCCAGGCCTCCACTGCTATTCCTGTTCCTGAGATGGATTCTGATCCTATCCCTGCTCCAGCTGATGGCCCTAGCTCATCACTTCCTATACCTGACCCATCTTCACCTTCCTCACCCACTGAGTCTCCTGCTCACTCTCCCATTCACTCACCTCCCTCTCACTCTTTCTCATTTCCCAGTCCACCACACACCTCTCCATCTCATACCACTCCAATTTCTGAGACTCAACCTTCACCCACTGCCCCTTCCACAGAGATCCTCATTCCACCTTTCCTATCTCCACCTACCCCCTCTACTGAGATCTTTCCCACACCTTCTCCCTATACCCATCCTTCTCTTCTTGATCCCTCATTTGATCCTACCACTGCTATGGTTCTTTACCAGCCTCCTCTTATCATTCTTGACCCCAAGTATGTTAATGATGATGACAAAGGGGGAGAGAAAAGCAATGAGGGTTAGAGGATCTTAGGGTTGTCCTTGATTGTGCAGCAGCACTTGTATTTTTTTTCTTTTCTTTGTATTGCTATTTGCATTTTGTTTAATTTAGCCTTCAGTTGAATTCCATTGTATCTTGTATGTATGAATTTGTTGAAATGGAATATCAATTGGAATATCAGTTTCGATTTCTTGCCTTTGCTTATTTCTGATAATATCTGACCTTTTATTTTAAGAACTTTCCTTGTGCAAAACTCAATTTTTCAAACTCTCTGATAATCTCACTGATAATGTTTTAAGTGTTGAAAGAGGGATTGCTTGTAGATGTTGTCATCATCAAAAAGGGGGAGAATGTTAGTTCTCTGATGGTTTTGATGATTGTCAACAACTACAAACAATTGAAGAGGTTTTTGCTCTTAAGTGTCAAAACTCTGTTTAAGAGCAAACCTCGAGGTTGGGTTTGTAACCTCGAGGTTGGACCTTACAGAAGCCTTAAAAAGTCAAGTGTTCTGATGTTACAAAACTTGGTTTCACAAATTCTATGTGAAACCTCGAGGTTGAGAAGTCAACCTCGAGGTTCTGGCCCTCTTGGAAAACCCAAGTTTCTTCATTAACACTTGCAACCTCGAGTATACAAAGCAAACCTCAAGGTTTAACCCATACAGAAAGGTCATACTTTTCATCAAGCATGGAAACCTCGAGGTTCTTGTTTCAACCTCGAGGTTGGACATTCTATTTTGAAGCTTAAGTTTGAAGAAAAACCTGTTGACCTCGAGTATGGTATTTCAACCTCGAGTATTGTGACATACAGAGAGCAAACTGGTTTTCAAAGCATTGAAAACCTCGAGGTTAAGATTGTAACCTCGAGGCTGGGCTTTATGTTTAACTTTGAACTTTGCATTTTCAAAGGGCCAACCTCGAGTATAGATTTACAACCTCGAGGTTGTCGGGATCCAGTGAAAAATGAAGTTTTGAAATAATCTTCAAACCTCGAGGTTACCTTTGGAACCTCAAGGTTTGTAAGTTAATAAGATTTTTCAGAAGGTTTCTTTTTAAGAGAAACCTCGAGGTTCACTTTGCAACCTCGAGGTTGGATGTTTTAAAAACCTGAGTTTGCCTGAAGTTTTTCAAGTCAACCTCGAGGTTGGATGAACTAACCTCAAGGTTTGTGACCGTTGGTGCTTTTTCAAATTTGTGAAATCTGCTATATCTTGTTGTTTGATATAATTGCTTTCATATATCATTCACTCATGATCTCAGATATGTTTAACAAGTTTGTTGAGTGTTTTTCAGTTAGCACAGATCAAGATTACTGAAGATTTGTGAGAAAAAGCAAAAAGGTGAACAGTGCATTTAATGCACCTGCACAATCTCACCTACTTTCAGCTAATCCATCTGAGCACGCCTAATGAACGTTAAAGAAAGCTTACTACATCAAGTAAAGTCAATCCCAACGGGCAGAAACTCAGAGAGCCACATCAGATCACATTAACACTTGGATTAGCAGAAGTTTAGAGAAAGAAGATGACCAGAACCTAAGCTAATCACTTCCAACGGTTGAAATCTTTCTACAACGGTCATTTAATGTTCTCTACCTATAAATAGAGAGCATTAACTTCATTTACAGTTGATACACCTACTTTGAGCGAAATCCTACTAAGTTCATTTATTGTGTATTAGGCTTCACTTGTAAAGTATCATACTTGATACAAGCACTTCAGTGTTCATCATATCTACTCTATAAGAGAGTCAAATACTTGTAAATCATTTATTGATTGAGATAACTAGAAGTCAGGGGACTTGGTAGTTGGGGTGTATTGATTACAACTTGTAAGGGGGAGTGTGTTCTAGTGAGGGAACAACTCTTAGTACAGAGTGTGTAATCAATATTGTTGAGTTAGTGGATTGAAAATCCCAAGTGAGGCTTGGGGACTGGATGTAGGTCAGGAAAGGACCGAACCAGTATAAATTGCATTGTGTTTAGCTTCTTCTCCTTATCCTCTCTGTTGTGCCCTGTTCTGAGTGACCAAAAACAGAACAAGTTTCGAAAATTTTAAAGATACCCAATTCACCCCCCTCTTGGGTATAAAGCTCCTGCTTTCAACTTGAGGCAGAAGAACACGAACTTTTTTCAACGTCTCGAAATTGCGGGGAAACTCACCCACCCTCCTCACTTCTCGTGATGATTCTAGAATGCATGAACTTGTTTCAAGATTCCTCCGTTTTGGCCCTTCACCATCTGGGACAACTTCTGACACGAACTTTTTTCAACGTCTCGGAATTGCGTGGAAACCCACCCTCCTCATTTCTCGTGAGGATTCCAGAATGCATGAACTTGTTTCGAGATTCCTCTGTTTGGGCCCTGAACCATCTGGGACAACTTGAGGCTGAAGAACACGAACTTTTTTCAATGCCTCGGAATTGCGTGGAAACTCACCCACCCTCGTCATTTCTCCTAAGGATTCCAGAATGCATGAACTTGTTTCGAGATTCCTCCGTTTGGGCCCTGAACCATCTGGGAAAACTTCAGGCAGAAGAACACGAACTTTCTTCAACGTCTTCGAATTACGTGGAAACTCACCCACCCTCCTCATTTGTCGTGAGGATTCCATAATGCATGAACTTGTTTCGAGATTCCTCCGTTTGCGCACTGAACCATGTATGACAACTAGAGAAACAAGAACACGAACATTTTTCAACGTCTCCGAATTGCGTGGAAAGTCACCCACACTCCTCATTTCTGGTGTGGATTCCAGAATGCAAGAACTTGTTTCGAGATTCCTCTGTTTGGGCCCTGAACCATCTGGGACAACTTGATGCAGAAGAACACGAACTTTTTTCAACGTCTCGGAATTGCGTGGAAACTCACCCACCCTCCTCATTTCTCGTGAGGATTCCAGAATGCATGAACTTGTTTCAAGATTCCTTCGTTTGGGCCCTGAACCATCTGGGACAACTTGAGCAGAAGAACACGAACTTTTTTCAACGTCTCGGAATTGCGTGGAAACTCACCCACCCTCCTCATTTCTCGTGAGGATTCCAGAATGCATGAACTTGTTTCGAGATTCCTTCGTTTGGGCCTTGAACAATGTGGGACAATTTGAGGCACAAGAACACGAACTTTTTTCAACGTCTCGGAATTGCGTGGAAAGTCACCCACACTCCTCATTTCTCGTGAGGATTCCAGAATGCATGAACCTGTTTCGACATTCCTCCGTTTGGGCCCTGAAGCATCTGGGACAACTTGAGGAAGAACAACACGAACTTTTTTCAACGTCTCGGAATTGCGTGGAAACTCACCCACCCTCCTCATTTCTCGTGAGGATTCCCGAATGCATGAACTTGTTTCGAGATTCCTCCGTTTGGGCCCTAAACCATCTGGGACAACTTGAGGCAGAAGAATACAAACTTTTTTCAACGTCTCGGAATTGCGTGGAAACTCACCCACCCTCCTCATTTCTCGTGAGGATTCCAGAATGTTTGAACTTGTTTCGAGATTCCTCTGTTTTGGCCCTGAACCTTCTGGGACAACTTGAGGAAGAAGAACACGAACTTTTTTACAAGTCTCAGAATTGAGTGCAAACTCACCCACCCTCCTCATTTGTCGTGAGGATTCCAGAATCCATGAACTTGTTTCGAGATTCCTCCGTTTGGGCCCTGAACCATCTGGGACAACTTGAGGCAGAAGAACAAAAACTTTTTTCAACGTCTCCGAATTACGTGGAAACTCACCCACCCTCCTCATTTCTCGTGAGGATTCCAGAATGCATGAACTTGCTTTGAGATTCCTCCGTTTGAGCCCTGAACCATATGGGACAATTTGAGGCACAAGAACACGAACTTTTTTCAACGTCTCGGAATTGCGTTGAAAGTCACCCATACTCCTCATTTCTCGTGAGGATTCCAGAATGCATTAACCTGTTTCGACATTCCACCGTTTGGGCCCTGAACCATCTGGGACAACTTGAGGAAGAAGAACACGAACTTTTTTCAACGTCTCGGAATTGCGTGGAAACTCACCCACCCTCCTCATTTCTCGTGAGGATTCCCGAATGCATGAACTTGTTTCGAGATTCCTCCGTTTGGGCCCTGAACCATCTGGGACAACTTGAGGTAGAAGAATACGAACTTTTTCCAACGTCTCGGAATTGCGTGGAAACTTACCCACCCTCCTCATTTCTCGTGAGGATTCCCGAATGCATGAACTTGTTTCGAGATTCCTCCGCTTGGGCCCTGAACCATCTGGGACAACTTGAGCAGAAGAAGACGAACTTTTTTCAACGTCTCGGAATTGCGTGGAAACTCACCCACCCTCCTCATTTCTCGTGAGGATTCCAGAATGCATGAACCTGTTTCGAGATTCCTTCATTTGGGCCCCGAACCATCTGGGACAACTTGAGGCAGAAGAACACGAACTTTTTTCAACGTCTCCGAATTACGTGGAAACTCACCTACCCTCCTCATTTGTCATGAGGATTCCAGAATGCATGAACTCTCTTTGAGATTCCTCTGTTTGAGCCCTGAACCATGGGGGACAATTTGAGGCACAAGAATACGAACTTTTTTCAACGTCTCGGAATTGCGTGGAAAGTCACCCAAACTCCTCATTTCTGGTGTGGATTCCAGAATGCAAGAACTTGTTTCGAGATTCCTCTGTTTGGGCCCTGAACCATCTGGGACAACTTGATGCAGAAGAACACGAACTTTTTTCAACGTCTCGGAATTGCGTGGAAACTCACCCACCCTCCTCATTTCTCGTGAGGATTCCAGAATGCATGAACTTGTTTCGATATTCCTCAGTTTGGGCCCTGAACCATGTGGGACAACTCAAGGCTGAAGAACACGAACTTTTTTCAACGTCTCCGAATTGCGTGGAAAGTCACCCACACTCCTCATTTCTGGTGAGGATTCCAGAATCCATGAACTTGTTTCGAGATTCCACCGTTTGCGCACTGAACCATCTGGGACAACTTGAGGCAGAAGAACACGAACTTTTTTCAACGTCTCGAAATTGCGGGGAAACTCACCCACCCTCCTCACTTCTCGTGATGATTCTAGAATGCATGAACTTGTTTCGAGATTCCTCCGTTTTGGCCCTTAACCATCTGGGACACCTTCTGACACGAACTTTTTTCAACGTCTCGGAATTGCGTGGAAACTCACCCACCCTCCTCATTTCTCGTGAGGATTCCAGAATGCATGAACTTGGTTCGAGATTCCTCTGTTTGGGCCCTGAACCATCTGGGACAACTTGAGGCTGAAGAACACGAACTTTTTTCAATGCCTTGGAATTGCGTGGAAACTCACCCACCCTCGTCATTTCTAATAAGGATTCCAGAATGCATGAACTTGTTTCGAGATTCCTCCGTTTGGGCCCTGAACCATCTGGGAAAACTTCAGGCAGAAGAACACGAACTTTCTTCAACGTCTTCGAATTACGTGGAAACTCACCCACCCTCCTCATTTGTCGTGAGGATTCCATAATGCATGAACTTGTTTCGAGATTCCTCCGTTTGCGCACTGAACCATCTGGTACAACTTGAGGCACAAGAACACGAACTTTTTTCAACGTCTCGGAATTGCGTTGAAAGTCACCCACACTCCTCATTTCTACTGAGGATTCCAGAATGCATTAACCTGTTTCGACATTCCACCGTTTGGGCCCTGAACCATCTGGGACAACTAAAGGAACAAGAACACAAACTATTTTCAATGTCTCGGAATTGTGTGGAAACTCACCCACCCTCCTCATTTCTCGTGAGGATTCCGAAATGCATGAACTTGTTTCGAGATTCCTCAGTTTGGGCCCTGAACCATGTGGGACAACTTGAGGCTGAAGAACACAAACTTTTTTCAACGTCTCGGAATTGCGTGGAAACTAACCCACCCACCTCATTTGTCGTGAGGATTCCAGAATGCATGAACTTGTTTCGAGATTCCTCCATTTGCGCACTGAACCATCTGGTACAACTTGAGGCAGAAGAACACGAACTTTTTTCAACGTCTCGGAATTGCGGGGAAACTCACCCACCCTCCTTACTTCTCGTGATGATTCTAGAATGCATGAACTTGCTTCGAGATTCCTCCGTTTTGGCCCTGAACCATCTGGGACAACTTCTGAACACGAACTTTTTTCAACGTCTCGGAATTGCGTGGAAACTCACCCACCCTCCTCATTTCTCGTGAGGATTCCAGAATGCATGAACTTGTTTCGAGATTCCTCCGTTTTGGCCCTGAACCCTCTGGGACAACTTGAGGCAGAAGAACACGAACTTTTTTCAACGTTTCGGAATTGCGTGGAAACTCACCCACCCACCTCATTTCTCGTGAGGATTCCAGAATGCATGAACTTGTTTCGAGATTCCCACGTTTGGGCCCTGAACCATGTGGGACAACTAGAGGCAGAAGAAGACGAACTTTTTCCAACCTCTCGGAATTGCGTGGAAACTCACCCACCCTCGTCATTTCTCATAAGGATTCCAGAATGAATGAACTTGTTTCGAGATTCCTCAGTTTGGGCCCTGAACCATCTGGGAAAACTTGAGGCAGAAGAACACGAACTTTTTTCAACGTCTCCGAATTACGTGGAAACTCACCCACCCTCCTCATTTGTCGTGAGGATTCCAGAATGCATGAACTTGTTTCAAGATTCCTCAGTTTGAGGCCTGAACAATTTGGGACAACTTGAGGCTGGAGAACAGGAAGTTTTTTCAACGTCTCGGAATTGCATGGAAAGTCACCCACACTCCTCATTTCTGGTGACGATTCCAGAATGCATGAACTTGTTTCGAGATTCCTCCGTTTGCGCCTTGAACCATCTGGGACAACTTGAGGCAGAAGAACACGAACTTTTTTCAACGTCTCGGAATTGCCTGGAAACTCACCCACCCTCCTCATTTCTCGTGAGGATTCCAGAATGCATGAACTTCTTTCGAGATTCCTCCGTTTGTGCCCTGAACCATAAATAAATAATAAGTAGACAAAAATAATTATTTTTATTTGAAAAGAAAATAGGTAACAAGCAGGGAATAAATGCATTTATAAATAATCTGTGTTTTCTTATTCAAAAAACAATAAAGGGAGGTTGAGATCAAATAAAAACATAAGGGAAAAATAGTTCAATACATTTGACGAAGAACAAAAATAAATTATCAGGGCGACAAAAGTAAGTAAACGACTAACCAAATTAGTACAGGTGGGAATCATCAAAAGTAAAATAATCCATATAACAGTAAGCAAACTAACAAAACTAAATAGAGACAAGCAAATAAAGGATACATTATTAATGAATAATGAAATATACAGTTGAGGAATGCCTATTAATAAATAAAAACAACCACTAAAAACACCATATAAATAACAGAAACAATGGGAGGATTACATGTCGGTGGACCACGAAAATAATCATCAAATATTTTAACACGTTATTAATAAATAATACAGTACCTGAAGGCATAAATAATACGTGTTTAATTTAGAAATCAAAAATAAAAGTGGAAAGATAAATATGACAAGAAATAATATGTATTTTGTTGATAACAATAATAAAACAAGACGTTAAAATTCGATCATACGCACACAGATACATAAATAAATAATAAGTAGAGAAAAATAAGTAATTTTATTTGACAAGAAAATAGATAACAAGCATGGAATAAATGCATTTATAAATAATGTGTGTTTTCTTAATAAAAAAACAATAAAGGGAGGACGAGATCAAATAAAACATAAGGGAAAAATAGTTCAATACAATAGTCGAAGAACAAAAATAAATTATCAAGCCGGCAAAAGTAAGTAAACGACTAACCAAATTAGTACAGGTGGAAATCATCAAAAGTAAAATAATCCATATAACAGTAAGCAAACTAACAAAACAAAATAGAGGCAAGCAAATAAACGATACATTATTAATGAATAATGAAATATACAGTTGAGGAATGCCTATTAATAAATAAAAACAACCACTAAAAACACCATATAAATAACAGAAACAGTTGGAGGATTACATGTTGGTGGACCACGAAAATAATCATAAAATATTTTAACACGTTATTCATAAATAATACAGTACTTGAAGGCATAAATAATACATGTTTAATTTAGAAATCAAAAATAAAAGTGGAAAGATAAATATGACAAGAAATAATTTGTATTTTTTTGAAAACAATAATAAAACAAGACGTGAAAATTCGATTATACGCACAAAGATACATAAATAAATAATAAGTAGAGAAAAATAAGTAATTTTATTTGAAAAGAAAATAGATAACAAGCAGGGAATAAATGCATTTATAAATAATGTGTGTTTTCTTAGTCAAAAAATAATAAAGGGAGGACAAGATCAAATAAAACATAAGGGAGAAATAGTTCAATACATTAGACGAAGAAAAAAAATAAATTATCAAGCCGGCAAAAGTAAGTAAACTACTAACCAAATTAGTACAGGTAGGAATCATCAAAAGTAAAATAATCTGTATAGCAGTAAGCAAACTAACAAAAATAAAACGAGGCAAGCAAATAAACGATACATTATTAATGAATAGCGAAATATACAGTTGAGGAATGCCTATGAATAAATAAAAACTACCATTAAAAACACCAGATAAATAACGGAAACAAGGGGAGGATTACATGTCGGTGGACCACGAAAATAATCCTCAAATATTTTAAAACTTTATTAATAAATAGTATAGTACTTGAAGGCTTAAATAATACGTGTTTAATTTAGAAATCAAAAATCAAAGTGGAAAGATAAATATGACAAGAAATAATGTGTATTTTGTTGATAACAATAATAAAACAAGACGTTAAATTTCGATTATACGCACAAAGATACATAAATAAATAATAAGTAGACAAAAATATGTATTTTATTTGAAAAGAAAATAGATAACAAGCAGGGAATAAATGCATTTATAAATAATGTGTGTTTTCTTAACCAAAAAAGAATAAAGGGAGGACGAGATCAAATAAAACATAAGGGAGCAATAGTTCAAATAAAACATAAGGGAGCAATAGTTCAATACATTAGACGAAGAACAAAAATAAATTATCAAGGGGACAAAAGTAAGTAAACGACTGACCAAATTAGTACAGGTGGGAATCATAAAAAGTAAAATAATCCATATAACAGTAAGCAAACTAACAAAACTAAATAGTGGCAAGCAAATATACGATACATTATTGATAAATAATGAAATATACAGTTGACGAATGCCTACTATTAAATAAAAACAGCCATTAAAAACATCATATAAATAACAGAAATAAGGGGAGGATTACATGTCGGTGGACCAAGAAAAAAATCATCAAATATTTTAACACGTTATTGATAAAAACTACAGTATTTGAAGGCATAAATAATACGTGTTTAATTTAGAAATAAAAAATGAAAGTTGAAAGATAAATATGACAAGAAATATTTGTATTTTGTTGATAACATTAATAAAACAAGACGTGAAAATTCGATTATACGCACAAAGCTACACAAATAAAAAATAAGTAGAGAAAAATAAGTAATTTTATTTGACAAGAAAATAGATAACAGGCATGGAATAAATGCATTTATAAATAATGTGTGTTTTCTTAATCTAAATATAATAAAGGGAGGAGGAGATCAAATAAAACACATAAGGGAGAAATAGTTCAATACATTAGACGAAGAACAAAAATAAATTATCAAGGCGACAAAAGTAAGTAAACGACTAACCAAATTAGTACAGGTGGAAATCATCAAAAGTAAAATAATCCATATAACAGTAAGCAAACTAACCAAACTAAATAGAGGCAAGCAAATAAACGATACATTATTGATAAATAATGAATTATACAGTTGAGGAATGCCTATTAATTAAATAAAAAACTACCATTAAAAACACCATATAAATAACGGAAACAAGGGGAGGATTACATGTCGGTGGACCACGAAAATAATCATCAAATATTTTAACACGTTATTGATAAATAGTACAGTATTTGAAGGCATAAATAATACCTGTTTAATTTAGAAATCAAAAATCAAAGTGGAAAGATAAATATGACAAGAAATAATTGTTATTATGTTGATAAAAATAATAAAACAAGACATTAAAATTCGATTATACGCACAAAGCTACATAAATAAATAATAAGTAGAGAAAAATAAGTAATTTTATTTGACAAGAAAATAGATAACAAGCATGGAATAAATGCATTTATAAATAATGTGTGTTTTCTTAATCTAAAGATAATAAAGGGAGGAGGAGATCAAATAAAACATAAGGGAGAAATAGTTCAATACATTAGATGAAGAACAAAAATAAATTATCAAGGCGACAAAACTAAGTAAACGACTAACCAAATTAGTACAGGTGGAAATCATCAAAAGTAAAATAAACCATATAACAGTAAGCAAACTAACAAAACTAAATAGAGGCAAGCAAATAAACGATACATTATTGATAAATAATGAAATATACAGTTGAGGAATGCCTATTAATTAAAAAAAAACTACAATTAAAAACACCATATAAATAACGGAAACAAGGGGAGGATTACATGTCGGTGGACCACGAAAATAATCATCAAATATTTTAACACGTTATTGATAAATCGTACAGTATTTGAAGGCATAAATAATACCTGTTTAATTTAGAAATCAAAAATCAAAGTGGAAAGATAAATATGACAAGAAATAATTTGTATTTTGTTGATAACAATAATAAAACAAGATGTCAAAATTTGATTATACGCACAAAGATACATAAATAAATGCTAACTATGCTAAAAGAATCTTATTTGAAATTGGAGTATATAATATTTTTCGATGAAATCCTATTTGTTCAATAAAATTCCCTCTCTTTTTTGTTTGTAGTCTTGTCATAGAGACTATATCTATTATATTACAGCCCATGGGTTCTGTCAGCGGTTATAAGGGTGGGGAATGATAAGGATTGTCAGGGTATCAACCTATTGCTTGGCATGTTATATATGTGATTCATGATACGATATTTGATTTAAAAATTGTGTTACAAATTGTGATCTGATAATTTTGTAAAGTTGACATATAGTACTTTGTTATTTAAAATTTTCCACTTGGCACCTCACGAGCACGTATTAGCATTTGCAATGAGCAGGATTGATGGTTACAAATATTTTCCAGGTGATAGTTCTCATGTGGGTCAATCAAAGGCCTCGGAAGCTTAAATTGCTTTTGCTAATGGCAGTGCTTCCACCTTTTGGTATGTGTTGAATTATTGTATATTGTCACGTCATTAGGGCTCACTTAGCGGATTCTAGTATATTTTGGATATTCTGATAAATTCTAAAGGGAAATTTTAATTTTAAAATATAGGCCTAGTTAAATCCAAAGCTTAGCTGCGTATAAAACATTTTAACAAATGGTTTAATTAAGTTAACAAATAATAAATTATCCTTTAAAATGGAGGATGTTACAACGTCCGTCTGTTGCTGCTGGAAGGAATATGTCAAAGATGTCGCCACCTCACCCTTGCTTTTTCTCAATTTCGGCCAAAGGTACCTCGCATTCTCTTATTCTTTTGGGACTTGTTAACAAAGCCACTGCTATTCCCTTTAATAATTATTAATCCTCATTCTCTTTCATTCCTCAATAAGTCGGATTACATTTATTGAATCCCTTGCATTGAGAGAATCTCAGAAATTAGATTTCCTCATCAACAACGCCGTTGAGAAAAACCTCATTGGCACTCAGAGTCTTACCGATTACAACGTCGACCATATGAAGTTAGAGAGGTGAATAAGAAGCTTACCTCAAGAATTTAGGTAGTAAACCACAAGATTTTTAGTCGTCTTCTTCCTCTTCCTTTAACCGTTTCCTTCTTCGTTTCCGGCTCCTCTTTTCGGTGTGGATGGAGATATTCACCTACTTAGTGAATGAAATGAGGAATTAATAAAGACAGAATTAGGTGATCAAAGTTGGTTATTACATGGAGATAACCTAGGACATTAACTTCCCAATTATTACCAATATACCATTAGTCCCAAAAGAATAAGAGAATGCAGGGTACCTTTGGCCGAAATTGAGAAAAAGCAAGGGTGAGGTGGTGGCATCTTTGACATATTCCTTCCAGCAGCAACAGACGGACGTTACCCATGAGCTAACGTCATTGTGCTGATTTAACATTTTAAAAAGTTTGTTAGCATTTAAGGTCCAGATAAGAGTTTATTGTGTTAGGTGCTCCTAGACCAATAGTTTTATGGTAAATTTGCTCCCTAACCCTAAAATAAAATAACAATAATAGAAATAGCAAAGGTTATTATACTTTGTTCCCAGCTCCTAAAGCCCAATTATTACTACTCCTAAATAATGGAGATAGTTAGAGAATTTACTTTAATTTAAATGTGAGACCTTAATATGCTTTTTTTTTTTTTAATTTATAATTTTTCTCAGACTACTACACTATTTAAGAGGATTACCATCAAGGAACAGATCTAATACAAATGATTAAAGGATGTTTTAGGAAAATTGACAAATTCTTTACCAATTATTAATTTTCTTAACATTTGTAAAATGATTTTCTACTTCTTATATTAAGCTTATGTTGATGGTACTGTCATTGAAGTTTCTGTTACACCCCTATCGGCCTTGCCCTTTCGGGTGGCGGGTTAGAGGAATTCACTTACTTAGTTACCTTCCCTTCGTTATTTGGTCCATTTAACTTATATCAGAGTGAGCACAATAGAGCATTTAACCGGTTTAGACTATCTACTGTACTGGTAAAGGTAAAATAAACAGAAAAAATAAAAGTCCCCGAAGGGTTAAGGGTACAGTCATCCAGAATAAATACCAAAACAAAACATACCGACATCTCAAATATATGTACAAATATGATAGGGCATTCCCTATTCTTCAATCTGTACCGATAAGCACTTATCATTCCGAGGAGGGCTCTTCACATCGGGCATGTCTCCTTGTGACAACAAAATAGCCTGGGGTCCAATAATGGCCCCCAAAGTAATCGTCAATACTCAAATACTAAATGTGTAGGGAGTATGTAAGCTACCATGCTAATCAGAAATCATAAGAGCATGCCAAATACATACCAGATATGCATCCAGATCATACCACAGCAAAGCACATATCACAATTCAAGAACCCATACAGCTGCCCTACTAAGGCAAGCCTCGGACTCACTGAACTCACAACCCGTAGAGCCGCCCTTTCTAGGCTAGCCCTGGATTGATAACTCAACCCATACAGCCGCCAACCAAGGCCGGCCTCGGACTAAACATCCTTAGCGCTAGGAATCATACAACATTGTATGCATATTTGGCACAACATATACAAAGAAAACACACATGGCGAAACACAAACATACAGCAAAACACATAGAGATATCTGAGTAAAACGGTTACTACCTGGTGTGGAAAATATTGTCCTTAATATTTTATTGAGCCCGTTGACTTCCCAAGGGTTCCCTTGACCTATAAATCATTAAAATACACTTATTCAATATTTACAAAATTGCTATCACGTTTTTTACCCAAAAACTGAGCCCAAGCTAGTTTTTCTAGAAATCCAGTGTTTCTGATCCAACTTGTAGGATTTTTAATAAATTATACAAAAATCATTTTTGTATGCTTCTAGAACCATATTAACCATTGAAATGTATATTTTCCATGAAAAATACTCCCAGACCCTGAACATACTTTTATTTTAGCGTGGTGCTCACTTTTCATACCTGGGTCAGATTTCGCCCTGTTACACACAGAGCTAACTTAGAAAATTTGTATCTCTCAATCGGTACATCAAAAATATATTGAATTACATATCAAAATGATGCCTCAGATGTCTACTTTTCACCTGTAAAGTTTCAGCTCAAACCAACGTATGTACTATTTTAAAAACATTTTTGAAGGTTTGCTGCCCGGAATCCAGAACACTGGCAGCAAGCTTCTTCTTTGAGTTTTCGGGGTTTTCGAGTTCGGAAACTTAAACCATAGCTTAACCCCACACAAAATCACGTTTTAAACACTTTGGAACCATCAAAAACTCCAAAATCAGACCCCAGAACCAAGCCCCAACCAGCAGCACGAAATTCCAAAGTTAAAGCTCTAAAGGTTCAAGTTGTCGGTTGTTACCTATTTCGGTGCTTTGGCTTGGAGGATGAGGTGGTTGAGAGCTTCACCTTGGCTATGGAAGCTTGCTGGTCTCCTCTCTCTTCTTCAGCTGGAGCACACCTTTTTGGAGGTAAAAATGACAAGATAAGCTTCTTTTAATACTAATCCAAAAGTAGCCATTTGCTTCCAAAGTAACTAAATAAATTCCTAGTTTGGTTGGCATCCAATTGTCATTACTTTGGCTTTATCCCATGTGCAAATTGAGAGTCTTCTAGGGAGCTTAAGTGGCGTGGCTTCTACCCATAAAATCAGATTCCACTTTGCCATTTGATAGGAATTATCCATTAAGACTTCAAATTCCATTTGACTTCCTGACGGGCCGCACGCTTAATTCAATGAATTAGTCAAGCTTAGTTTTGGTCTTGAAATCAGATTTTTGCTGACCCAAAAGAGCCTTACACGTCCAAGGGGTCCCACCAAAATGATCCCCAATAATTAATTCCAATTTCCCACTTTATCGGTCAATTTCGGGTCTACCGACCCCTACGGGTCCCACCGGGTCCGAAAATGCGTCTTTTGGTACTTTTCTTTGTGTTTTCCAAATATTTTCCGCTGCCTAGGCATACTCATGTGGTACCTTCCCTCTTTCCAAGGCGGCCCCACATTTGTCTCATTTCGTCCAAAAATGATCCCCTAACTGGTCCCCATCGGTCCCCTTTTCTATCGGTTTATCGCTTGCGGGTCCCGCGTCTTGTATCTGGACCTGGGTATGGATAAAATCATCTGATTTTCTTTCCTCTCTCATGTTGGACGAAATTCAATGCCCATAGGACAAGGAATTGACCATTTTGCCCTTACTTTATTTTCTTTTAATCTCATGGTGACACGTGTCCATGTGCAATGATCACCCTATCTCTTGCTTTTTGGAACATGCCTATTTTAGTGTCTCTTTCTCTCTCTTGTCCCTGTATGGCGCATACTCACTTCCAGGGGTCAAGAATCTTTGTTTTGTCATATTTCCCGGGTCCCACTTTATCACACCGGCTTTATACCTTACCGGTATCTTGCCCTGGGCCCGCATCTTTTCAAACCTGAGCCCATTAGAGAGTTTCTATCTCTTGTCATTCTAGGGATTCTTCCTAATTCGGGCTTAGTAGTCTGCCTAATTTAGGCTTATTCTCAATTTTTTGGGTCCAAAATTCGGGATATTACAGTTTCAATATACAATCTTTCTTGGATTAAGTAACAAATCCACCTCGAAAGTACACACTCAAGAGCAATTTTGCTCTAGAAGTTTTTAAAAACGTAGCAATCTTGGGGCAAGATTGCTACGTTTTTAAACTTTTAGGACTACATTGAGTCAAAAAAAAACATCCAAGACAAAATTGCTTATGGGCGTGTACTTTTGGGGCAGTTTCTTAAAATGTTCAAAGTACTTCGCCGACATCCAAATATTACACACAACCAAAAAAAAAAAAACTCCATCAAGAATTTCAATCGTAAGATTATAAAATTGTGTTAGAAAAGTAGAAAAATTCACTCCCTCTTTCCATATAAATCAAGAGTCTATACTGTTACCTAATGAAATATCTAAAGCATAAGGAAAGTTGAAGATATAATAGTAATGATAGAAGTAACAACTGCGAGTTGAACTAGTTTAGGTGCCTGCTTATATAAACTCCATTCAAACTGATTTTGATGGCTTATGGTTGTAACACCCCCAAATTTCTAACCATTATAATAACATAAAATTACAATAATTTTTATGAATTAATTACTGAAATTCAAAATAACTAAAATTTTGGAAGTGTTACCGCCGCATTTGTACTGGGACAAGTGCAAGGCTGTCTTATTACATTAACTTAAATCCAAACTTAAATAAAAGTATTCTATTTAAAGCATAAAAAAAATATATTATAAAACTAGCTAGAATTGTTCATTGGTCTTCCTCACTTCTCACTGCTAGCCCCAACAGCCCAACTTTGAAACCTGTTTCACTGAAAATCTGCTCCCTCGAAGGATCGTCGCAGCCCATGAACACAAACATCAGCAAAAGCTGGTAATCCTAATAAAACACAATCAAATATAATCAAATCCAATATATGTAGTAATTGAATCAAATATCAATTTCTATATTCATAATATAGATACACGTCAGATCAAATATTATTCATTATCTTTATTAAATTCATGATAGACTCGGGAAACCCTGCCAGTCTATTTAGTTTAGTGGGAAGAGAACCATGGTAAACCCGGGAAACCCTGCCAGTTTACCCTGTGACCCGGGAAACCCTGCCAGTCACAATCAATCAAATTTGGCCATCAAGTATTTCTTCCTAGTGTGCACACCTCTTTCCAAAGTTGCTACTAGTGTCCCGGGAAACCCTGCCAGACACCACTTTGGGAAGAACGGATATCATCGGTTCACATCAAATAATATTTCGAGGGCATAAAGCTCGATTATGTTCATCACTTTGGGAGGTACCATCCCAAAGCTATCCTCCCACTATTAAGTTATTTCAAATACACACAAATTAAACTCCTAAATTATTTCTATTATTTACTTATCTTTTATATATTTTTATATTATTTTAATTAAATATAGATATAGAGATATTTTAACTTAAAATCTGTTCATATCATATTTTATGATACATGAGATATCAATTATAATTAAACTCCTAAATTATTTCTATTATTTACTTATCTTTTATATATTTTTATATTATTTTAATTAAATATAGATATAGGGATATTTTAACTTAAAATCTGTTCATATCATATTTTATGATACAGGAGATATTAATTATAATTAAACTCCTAAATTATTTCTATTATTTACTTATTTTTTATATATTTTTATATTATTTTAATTAAATATAGATATAGGGATATTTTAACTTAAAATCTGTTCATATCGTATTTTATGATATAGGAGATATTAATTATAGCTTTGCAAAGGAGTACAATATATTGCAATTTATTGCACTTATAATATATTGCAGTCACAACAAGTGACACACAGGGATTTTATATGTGTATTCAATTCACGCACAAAGGCCGAGGCGATGATATTCAATGAAAAGAAAAAAAAACGCATAGGCAATATCATTCAATCAATAAATTTTTTTAAAAAATGCACAGTATATCATGTGGTTGAAGCACACAGGTCAAGGCAAGTAATTGGGTTCAATTCATAAAGCAAAACGCACAGGGATATGCAGGGAATTGGAACACACATGCCGAGAAAAGCATTTACATATTCTATATATATATACACACGTACGGAAATCAAACAATCGGTTTCTATAACCTAGGGAGATGATTACCTATCAAAATATAAAATCAACCTAGTACTCATGGGAATTAGGATTACCTGGTCTCCGTGTTGCTAACCTCCTAGGAAATAATTTGATGAGAGTCCGGAATGAGGATTTGAGAAGAGAAGGTGGCGGAGAAGAAAACTATCGAGCGTTGCTAGATTTAGACGGCTAAACCTAAGTTTATAATTAAAATTTAGGGTTTAGCTATGGGCTGGGCTTTTTATTTATTCCCGATAAATGAATTAAAACAAATTGTAGAGTTTTATTATTATTAGATATATTTTGAGTCCGATGATGAATAAAAAAATTGAAAATATAATTTGATCTAACTACTCCTAGATTCTTGGATCTAATCTTGATTAATCTAATATTACTATTTACAAAATAATATGATTACCACAAAAACAATATAATATTATTAATTTTTATTATTTACTATATTATTATTATTATTTTAATCTACTGTTGTTGTTATTATTATTATTATTTTATTTCTATTATTAATCATTATTATTTTATTAATATTATTTTAATCTATTATTATCATTACTATTTCTATTATTATTATTATTAAAAATCCGGGGTATTACATTGCCCATCAAAGTTATAGGCACCCAAAATGGTTCTCCCAACTGGAGTCTTTGAAACATTTCAAACAAACTAGGTTAACTAAAGAAAAATCTCAGCTTGGATCCCAAATCATGAACTCACTACAAAAATAATCTAAACCACTATACACAGCTAGTGAACGTGATGGATTATAAAAGAGTGTGTGAGAGAGACAAACATTTGCCACGCTCGACCTTGACGCTCTTGAATGGAGCGCGAGTATGCAAAAACTCAAGCACTGTGGTTGTGGGGTCAACACTTGAGAGCTCACTCCTCTCTCCATTCACTTCAAATACCAAACTTTCTCTAAAAAGACATTATTTATATTTTTAATCTAAAGGTGCACATGAGATTATGAGAAGAATTAATGGTGAAAAGAAAAGGAGAGAAACCCAATCATATGTGATTCACATTGCTTTTAAGAGAACCTTGGAAGGAATGCTACAGTTTGCCGATTAATGGTGAAAAAGGACATGGTGGCAAACATGGTAGCATGTGGCAGGGTTGCTCGAGATCACCAAGACAGGGTTGTTAGTGGTTTAATCTATGTATATAAAAATAATTTTGCAAGTAATAAATTTACAACAAAGAACTCATTAATTATAAAATAAACAAATAACATGTCTCATGAAAGATAGATTTATGAAATTTAAATTCTTGCTTTTAATTATATAATAAGTTTTTAAAAGAAAGATAGTTTCCGTATAATTCTAAGTAAAACCAAAACAATTATTTATAAAAAATAAAAAATTATAGATAAATATGATATAGTTATTTAAGGTCTATATTTTTTTTTTTTTGACAATGTACATATGAAGTGCAGTTCTTTAAGGGTTTGTTTGGCATGGGGATTTAGAGGGGATGAGAGACTTTTATGTGTTGGATTTAATAAAATTAAAGAAGTGTGGTTACAAAATTTTAATAGAGAGAAGATTTAAGATAAAAGAATAAGAAAAATTAATTAAAACTTTTATCCCAACTTCTCTCTTGTTTTTCTTAAATCCAACTCAAATATTATTATTTTTTTCCTTCTGCTCACTTTCTCTCCTCTCCCCCTCATACCAAACAAGTCCTAAAGATAAGATAAACTAGTAAAATCCAGTTGTGCAAACTTTATGCTAAAAAAGTTGTATAAAACATGGCACTATAATTTTGATAGACAATGAAAGGACCAAAATAAATAAAAAAATGTTTTTTTTAATTTCTTTTTAAATAAAAGTGATAAAGTGTGATAATTTTCATTTAAATTTATGATTTTTTGGTTAAGATTTTTTTTTCCTGAAAGAAAAATTAATATTCACTTTACCACTTAAAAAAATTTATCATAACAATAGTATTCACTCTCTAACAAAAGAAAATAAAATTAGCTAAGAAGGGGGATAGTCACTTTCTTTATATTAGTATGGAAAAATATTCATTGCATTTCAATACTATTGATTCGATTTGGACAGGCTTGGGTTACTGTAGGATAAGTCTTGTACCATTCATCCTTTATGATATTGTTAAAGGATGGAGGCAATGTACTAAAGTACTTATCACTCATATTCTGGAAAAATATTCATTGCATTTCAATACAAAATGGGCATGTAATGATTGCATTGAAGAATATGACCCCCAGATTTTTTCATCTGCAGGATTTTACTAAAGCAGATTCCTTTACTTTATGAAAGTTGATGCCAGTCTGCGTACTGGAGACAACTTTCTGTCATGTCGAACTTTAATCTGTGTCGGCCATGTACTCATCGTTGAACATCCCGTCGTCACCATAATTTTCTAGTTTTGGATCCACTACTCCTGCTTGAATTGCACAAAGACGTTGGGTTACTGTAGGATAAGTCTTGTACCTCCTCTTCTTCGGTCTCCCGTGCCTACTTATGTGTATAGAGGTAGGGCTTAAGCTCAAATAAGCTAGAAGCCAAAGAAAATTTGGAAGAGAGGGAATATCAGAGTTCTCTGTGAAATCCTTTTCTATTGATTTCTGAGGTTCAATTGTTTTCTTTTAATTTCTTTTTAAATAAAAGCGATAAAGTGTGATAAATTTCATTAATTTATGATTTTTTGGTTAAGAATTTTTTTTTTCTGAAAGAAAAATTAATATTCACTTTACCACTTAAAATAATTTATCATAACGATAGTATTCACCCTCCAAAAAAAAACAAAAGGAAGGGGGATAGTCACTTTCTTTATATTAGTATGGAAAAGTATTCATTGCATTTCAATACTATTAATTCCGGATATCAACATGAGTTCATTTAAAATTGTTTTACTAGATCAAACGGTAATAATGAGTTCATCCAAATTTGTTGCATTCATTGTTAAGAAAAATTCTGTTGCATCTCAATTTTGTAACCGTTACTTCTAAAGTACCGAGAAGATGGACGGTAAAAATGTAGAGGCCAGTGAAAAAACAAAATAAGGAAAGGACACCAGAAATAGAACGATAAGATTCAAGGAGATTTTGCCACGTCATTAGATTAGATGAAAGCCTGAAACTTATTGCTCGCTCTCCGCAAACCCTACCGTTCAGTCCCATCTTTCGGCCGCTCACCTCATAAGTGTCCTCGAGCTTGACGCTCCTCTGTTTTAAATCGAAATCCTCTTATTCTTTGGTTATCAATCTCAGCTCAGTGCCTGCCTCAAATCTCAATCACGCAAGCCGACGGCAACTCGTCCGGGATCTGATTGAGAAAGCCGAGTCGTCAACTACCCTCTCCTCAATCACGCAAGCACTTCCGTCTTCCTGCACTCGTTGCTCCTCTGTCTCCGACGCTACACCAGGTAAAGGGTTACCCTCTCCTCCTTGTCCCAATCCCTCTCGCCCTCTCTCTCAGTCACACCCTGATACAAACGCACACAGTCCCAGATTTGTATGTTCCGATCCATGCTTCACTCAAAGTCGACGGCTTTCCAATGTAACTCCATCACTTTCGATTTTAAGAAAAATGCTTTGCAGTTCTCATTTCGTAGTCGATTTTGGGAATAATACTTTCGAATTTTCACTGAGGTGTGAAAACCTGTTCTTTTCAACTCTCGTGTTTGTAACGTATGTAAAAGGAAGATAAATATCTTATTCCTGCTTCTATTTTCTGCTTTGTTTATCATGCTACTGTCGTGTTTCTATTCCTGGTTCTGGTGATTATATATTTCTTCCTTTCCTATTTCAAATGTATGTAAAAGGAAGATAAATATCTTATTCCTGGTTCTGGTGATCATATATTTATATATATGATACGGTTCTGGTTCCTTTCATATATATATATATATATATATTAGTTAGGCAGTGTCAACTGGTATTTAGTTAGGAATAATGCTTTACAGAAATGGTTTGTTGGTTATTTTCAGTTAAAATAAAACTGGTTGTGATACGGTTCTGGTTCCTTTCGTATATATGTAGGCCTGTTTTGCGGTGACCTGTGCCCTGTTAGCCTAATTACAAAATTTTTAAAAATAGGCCACAGGGCTGAAAACTTGGCGCCTGTTTCCACCCCTACCTGTGTTTATTAGTTTTTACTATATAATTTTAAAATAATTGATTTCTTTTACAATATTGGAGACATTTTTATTTTAAATTCTATATCTATGGAAATTTTAAAAACTAATATTAATTATTTCATAATTTAAGGAGTCACTAGTCAATTATAATCAAATCAAATTGCCTTTTTTTCAGCCAGTGTATCGTGCCATGGCCTTAACACCGCCTTGATGAGGAATTGTTTGTGATGTTGCGTTTTTACCTAATGATTCTTGCTAATGCTCAAAGAATAGTTGTGTAGTATTGAATGTTTTGAAGAATAACTGGGATCATCTTTGATTTGACTTAAATTGACTTTGGATTGGGTTCTCCGGTGGTAAAATAGCATCTTGGAGAAGAAGTGGTTGGTTTTTGTCATGTTTATAAATCTTAATTAGTAACATCGTTATTGTACTCAATTGCCACTTTTGGGTTTAGTGAAGATATAAACAGATGCAACATGTCAGTGGCCTAGAAAAAAGAAAAAATAAAAACATAAACTCAAATAAAAATAGAGCTGTGTAGAGTTTTCTGGAATTGTTGATATTGTAGGTGGCTTGATTTTGTTGTTGTGACTGTGACGAGATTAGGATTAGGCTCTTGGCTCTGGCTTTTAGTCTATAATCTCTTGTGATAACTCTATTGACTGTTGCAATTCAATTATTCTGTGGATAAAGTGTTTGATTGCTAATTTAACTTGCTGTGTTAATAATTGCATTTGCTAATTTAACTTTCTGTGTTAATAATTGCATTTAAGTTGTTTGAAGCTTAATTTGGTTGTTCTGTGGTAGCCACTGTTTCTCTACTGGTTGGTGGGTGTTAGTTGCATTTTTGAAAGGATATTTCTTGCTGCTGTTGAGGTCCTTACTTGCTAAACTTAAGTTTGTCTCTGACTTGATTATCAGATTGCTACTGTCACTTTTTTTTTTTTGTTAAAGCTGATTTACTGCTGGAATTTTTTAAAAAGAACTGTATTGGTGCATTGTTGGTTCATAAATATTGCTTCTGTGTGAATCATCTTCTCTTGCAGAATCTGAGAAGAATTGAAGAGTTCATAGTGCTGTTGTGTGAAAATTGCCCAAGAGTTTTGTGCTTGTTTGCCTCATTTCATGTGCTGTTATGAACTCATATCGTTTTGAAGAAAATTATGTTGCTTTGGTTGAGTGGCTTCGAAAAATTCTCTAACTATTGTTGAACTGATTTAGTGTACTGATGTTGATGTTTTTATATGGTGAATGCACTGGAGTTGATGTTAGCATCAAGAACCTGCTACATGTTTCATGAAGCTGGATTTTCTTGAGCAACTTGCAATTTTGTAATATTGATAGCTATACAATTGTGAGAAATCTCATTTGAATTTTTGAAACCTTGCATTGACTCCATTGAGGATAAAAATAAGTCATCTCTTTTGTTGTTAAAACTCTTCAAGTTTGAGAAAATTCATGTTGATAGAAGCTGTTTCTGTTATGTAATTTATTAAATCCTTGATCTTGCTGATATTTCTGATTTAAGGAGCTTTGTGTTTCTGCAAAACTTTTCTGAATTTGTGAAACTTGCTGGAACAAGTTTGAGCTAACAACTAGCCATTAATGATCTGTTATTAATAGTTTGAGTTCAATACTTGCTGCCGGAATTTTTTTTACAAGGGCGTAAGAAGATTTCAATCATCCAGTTTTCACTTTCTTCCTTTTACCCTCTTGTATTGCTTGTGAAATCATATGTTGGATTGATTGTTTAGAACAAGTGTTGGGGGTTAGTGGGTTACCCACTCAGTCATAAATGGTAGTTAGTTGATTTTGCTCCCTATGCCATGGTCTTCCTATTCCTTATCTCTTGCTAAATTTCAATAATGCTCTCTTAGACTTAGGTGCAGCCATTAATGTTATGCCACATTCAGTTTATGACTCATTAGGGTTCAAAAACATTGAGTCCATTATTGTAATACCCCAACTGGTTGATAGGAAAACTGGACAACCTTCTGGATCTGGTATAGGGGCATTTAAAATGGATTCTCTTGGATTGTGAGTTTGAGTATGATTCTTTACATTGCATCATGACTCTAGAGTACAACATGGACATAGTTTGATTTGGAGTGTTATGCATATGCATGGTTTCTACTCATGAGACTCTTGCAAATTTCCTCTGGACATACTTAAATCTCATCCCCATTTCTGTATGACTGTTGCTAACATTGATTCCTTATCTTTCTTGAAGGAACTTGATGTGGAGGCACTCCAAAAGGATCACTCTCCGCTTTACATTAAGGAGCCTTTAGCCATGGAATCGAAACCACCACCGACAAAGATTTGTCAAGGAGGAAGGCCTATGCTCAAGAGGTTTATGATTCTCATCCGTGATGAGATTTTTTGCTTCAAGAGCTTGAGAAGATTTCATCTACATGGTTGTCCCTTTCCTTCCTTTACTATATTGAATTGCTTGTGAAATTACTTGTTGGACTTGATTGCCTAAAATGAGTGTTGGGGGAGGGACTAAATCATTAGGAAAAGGTAGTTTTAAGGTGATGGTTTTGTGGCCTCTTTGGTTGTTCTAAGCTTGCATTGAGGTCAAATGGCTGTTGGGGGAGTTTAGCTGATTGATTTTCTAGGTGATTGTACAGGAATTTTGGATAATACCTTCGTTAGAATTATTGATTGTTGACTTTAACTTCTCACAGTGCCTTGAGAATCTGGTCTGGTTCAGAACTGAATCTTTCATGAACAATGCATGATTTATGAATTTTTCTGCACTGCACTTTGCTAATTCTGAGATACACATGCAGAACCGAACTTATCATGAATGAATGAAGCAAGTACTGTTTACATATTGATGCCAACTATGTTGTTTATCGTCTGGAAAATTTGTATCATAAGTAGAATGTTCTCATGCATTGAAAATGGTTATGTGCATGGTTTAGCCTTGTGTGAGTTAGTTTAGAATGCACAAACCTTGATGGAAGGATTTGAAACTTATTATCATTCACAAATTCAGTGTGCATAATCCACTTGATTCAATTTCCTCTAGAACTTGTCTTGCGTCTTAATCAAGGCCAGATAATTGCACAAGAGTCATGAATATGATTGAGGCATTCTATTTCTTCACCCGTTTTCCTAAACACAAGCCGTTTAAATCAATCCCTTGCTAACCCCATTGAGCCCTTCACTTTCGTTTCTTCTTTACATTTGCACTGAATCTGAATTTATACATGAGACTCGATTTCGTATTTGATAGAATTTCCTTTGAGATGAAAATAATTGGGTACTTTGATACATTTTTTGTATATTTTGGTACTTGGTTAACATTGATCATGTCACTTATTGAGTTTGATATGGCTGATTGGTTGTTCTTGGACAGAGAAAAGGAAAATATATGAGTGTATAGAAAAAAAAGAAGAAGAAAGAAAACAGAAAAAGCCAGAAAGGAAAAAAAATATATGAATCAAAAAAAGGAGAAAAAGGCAAGGAAGAGAAAGGAAAATCCATGTGTAGAAAGGAGAAAAGAAAAAAGGTAAAGAAGGCAGAACACAAATGTCTTCAGAAGAACAGAAAAAAAAAAAAAAGAAGAAAAAGAGAAAAGGAAAAGTAGAGAACAAATTGTCCAAAGAACTCTTTCAGGTTATGAATATAATTTGAACCGATAGATTTTTGCTTAAACATTGCTGTACATAACAGCAAATGCTAAAGTTTCAGGCTTTCAGCCACGTTCATCAGCTGCGTATATTTCAGATCATGTGCCATTCTTTTTTCCATTTCCACTTGGGCCTTTTCAACATTACAACCAAAGCAAAGACCTCTTGATTCATTACTCTAGTGTATAACGAGTGGTGGAGATGGTAGACACATTACAAGCCTATGGTAGGAGTTGGACTAGTGGAGAGGAGTGAAATTACCTTAAGAGAGGGATGTGAGAAGTGCAAAACAGGACCAAGTTGTATTCTAAAGCATTACTCACTATTGGCTAGGCTAAGTACGTGGGCTATTTGATTTGCATGTGTACACTTTGCTTGTGATATTAGTTGAAGTATTATATGCTACTATGCTTGCATATTTTGATTTAAGCTTGCTACATTCTCACTGATATGTCTATTCGGTTTTGTATTGGATTTCCCTGATTGAATCTTTCTCTAGGGAGTGCAAAAGTGAAAGTGTGGGGGAATTTGATAAACCGTTGTTTTTATATGGCTAAGTGAGCATTTTTGTGGGATTTTAGGAAGAATATAGAGTATTATTTGCATAATTAGGCATGAATAAGATAAATGCATATGGTAGGAGATTTTGATTAAAATGATTATTTTAGCAGCAATTTAGTGGAATTTGGTTGTTGTTTGTATCGCAGGTGTAATTCTGAAATCAGTGTGGCTGGAAAGAAATCCAAGCAGGGAGGAAACCTGAATCAAAGGAACTCATTTCCATAATTCCATTACTAATGGAATTGGGCTTCCACCTAATTATTGAGGAGGCAAGAGGCTGCTATTAAATATGAGAGAGCAACGGAGTAACTTATACCACCTCTTGTTTGATTATGCATGTCAGAACCAAATTATCTTTATAGTTTGAGATATATTTCCATACTTGAAGATGCATCTTAACCCTTTATACTTTATAGTATGATGTATTGATTTATTTCTCCTTTCTCCTTTATTATTTGCTCTCATGCTCCCCCTTATTATTTGTTATTTTTATTTTTTCACATGAATTTATTATTGTTAATAAATATTATTTATAATGCTTAATTATCCATGTTGCTTATTAATGCCTTCTTTCAAATACTGTATAGTTTCTTTATCAATAATTTGGCATTCATTTTTTTTTTTGCCTGAAGTTGTCTATTTGTTTTATTTATTATCTTGTTAATGAATTTATTTCCTTATTCTCAATGAATTATTAATTGATTAATTTACTTTTTCATGAGACTTTTTATTTATTTTATAATGAATAGTTGATCGTTTTGTTAGTTTTAAATTTAGTACTTGTAAAGTTACTTATCTTCTCAATTCTTATATGTATATTAGTCATTGGTTCCTACTGTCTTTTCTATATTTATTTATGTTTACTATAAATTTGAATAAGTTCTTATCCCATTCATTGTCTTCCTTTTATTTGATAGATTATTCCTTTCTATTTTTCTGTTTATTTATTTTGCCTTTTAAGATTTGAATTATCTCCTTCATTTGCTTGTGTCTTACTCTTATTAATTAACCAATTAGTTAAGAGTTGTGAATTATTGGAGCTGAAACTGCTACATTATGAAGTAGGGCTCCTCCCTCTTTCTGCTTTGAAATTGTTAATATTTGTGCATTTTCTTGGATCGTGAGTTTTGCCCTGCAATCTTCATATAATTTTTAATTTTCCCTCCGTTTACTGCTTGTAGTTTACACACTTTTACAGGCGGAGTTGTCTCATCCCAATGCAGAACTTAGGTTGCTAGAAGTTCTCAATTACAAGATAGGTGTGAAATACTGATAATAGTAATTATAAAAATTAATGGGAGAATCTGTGGTTATCTTATGTCTTCTGTTGCTGATGCTGTTGACTATTAGTCTATTAAACAAAAGTGCATAGTGTTCAAACATGTTCATGCCATCGTGCATTGTGTTTGTGCAGGTCTTTCTTCCCAATGAAAAGATTGAGAACATCAATGACCAACACTGGACATGGAGAAAAGAGGAGGTAAGCGTCTCTCTATGTAACTGGAAAAAATGGGCTGGTAGAGCTGAAAACTACAAACATTCCTGTTGTTACATGTTCATTGTTTTTTTTTCTTTATTTAATTAATAAATTTTTTTTAGTACTTCTAATTCTTGTCTAGCAAACTATTTATTTTATTACATCATGAGTGTTACGGATTCCAAAATAAGATGGTGCTTCATTTAACATATCTAGTTGTTCTCCTTTATTAATTTAATGTTTATTTTTTATAAATTTATCTTAGCTGTTCTCCGAACTAATTATTTTAATTAAATGTTTTCTTAGTTGTTCTCCTTTTGTTGTTTAATATATCTAGGTGTAGAAATTGTGCAATGAGGAATTGATTTGCTTCATATGGTAGTCTTGTGTTAGGATCCTCCTCTAAGCCAGAAAATAATAAAACTGAAAATAGAAATAAACAAGGAGTAGTGGAACAACTTTCAACTGATAATATAGTTATATGGAACAACACATTACATTCAGTGATGCAGCACTATTCTGCTGCACATGCAGACACCAATGGAACTAACACAGGGAGGATAGTGATTACAAAATACAATGGAATGAAGATTACAAAACACCTAGACAACAATAAACACAAATTCACATAAAACTCTTAATATAAACACTTAGGCTGCTAATCTTTTGAATGGAATGGCACTCTCCACCCTAATGGGCTTGTCTGCCCCTTTCTCTGGATCAGTTTGAGAATTTAAAGACCCCAAAAGTGGCGCACAAAGCCCTCTTCTCATAGGCTTAGACTATATCAACTCTATAGCCACCCCTAATTAGCAAATCATAGACCTGACCAACAAAAGGTGCCCCATTCCATTATCATGTATCTTCCTATGTATTGAAAAGTGGTCCTAACATTACCCTCCCCTTGAAGCTGCACCTTGTCCTCAAGGTGAGGAGACTCATAAGTTGTGTGTATAGTTCCTGTCCAAAAGTAGTCAAACTTCTATAAGCATGGAATGAAATTTGCTAGCACCCAAATATTCTCTTCAAATTCAACTGCTTCCATAATCTTGCCATACTTCATCAATACCTTAGAGAGATTTCTATTTTCTTCATTTTCTTTCTCTGTCCTTGAGAAAATTCAAAGCTTTCTGTTCTGCTTGATGTAGGCGGTTGAGTGTTGCTTGGCTGGATAAAAACCAACACTTCATCTCCTGTTTTTGCTTCAAATCCAGATGTACATGCCAACTTGATTGACTCAATTATGGAGCCCTTCTTAAACCCCTTGGCACTATCCTCAACTTCTGCATCTAAGAGTTTAGCGTCACAATAGAAATCATATAAGAAGCTGGTTGTAAAACTAGTAGGCAATACAAGAAGCTAGTTTTATATTCAGTCATAAAACAAGTAAGCCCCATCTCTTTGTTAGGTGCAAAGTTTCTATGACTCTCAAAAGATATTAGAGTGATCACCTCCAACATGACCATGCTTTAACCCACTTTTGAATATAAGTCCGTGTCCAGAGAACCAAACTATTTTTGTCTCCTTTGTATTTGTCTTAATGGCTACTGCAGTCCCTTCCTCTTCATGTCCTCTCAGCTTGCAAAACTAGAATATCGCTTTGACCAGAACAAAACATGCACATAGGATATTTATAGTAGTATTCACTTGGAGCTTGGAGCTTTTTCAATGCTTCATTGTTCTAGAATGAAAAGGCCCAATTATTTTTCTCAAACATCCATCTATAGTCTACGAAAGCTTCAACAACACAAAAAAAAGCTCTCCATGTGAACCCCAACTTATGAATGGAGAAGTGACCTGCGCACCATCCCTTAAACCCAGCACCCAATCATTACAGAGAGCAGCCTTGAACACACTGCTTCTACTTGTGTTGACATTGAAAAAGTAAGAAAACTCTAGCTTATCGTTTGCCTCTTCCACAAACAAAATCTCCACTAACTTTAATGCGTCGGTCCTGCTCAATGGAGAAAATGTTACTGGCTTGTTTGATGCTATCTTAACCTGAACAAGGAAACTAAAGGCGGGGAGACTTCTCTGTTCACTATTGCCACCAATGGAACTAACACAGGGAGGATAATGATTACAAAACACAATGGAATAATTACAAGACACCTTGACAATAGTAAACACAAATACACATAAACTTTTAACATAAACATATAGGGTGCCAATCTTTCTAGAGGAATGAGACTCTCCACGACAAAGGGCCAAGCCACAATTCAAAATTCTTGTCTGCCCCTTTCTCTAGATCAGTATGAGAATCCAAAAAGTGAATCACAAAGTCCTCCTCTCATAGGCTTAGACCATAGATACTCTATAGTCACCTTCTCTATTTCTTTCTCCTAATTAGCAAATCATAGTCCTAACCAACAAAAGGTGCCCTTTTCCATGATCATTTATCTTCCTAGGTATTGAAAAGTGGTCCTAACATCTAGTAAATGAACAATATGGTGCTTTGTTCTATTTTCACTGATGTGGAAGCTTATGTGGAGAAATAAACTCATCCTTTGTTGAAATTATAGATATACTAGACAAGGGTGGGTGAGCTGTAGTTTATTTTTCTTTCTGTTCTTATTGTTTACATAAATTTATCTGAGGATTCAAAGTGAATTTACAGGGAAAGTAGAGCGGGAGACACTGTATCACTGTTGTATTCTTTCTGGAAAGCTGGTGTGGGCTGTTCAAATTGATATCCATATACTAGACAAGGGTGGGTGAGCTGTAGTTTATTTTTCTTTGTATATTGTCCACTTTGTTTCTCCCTTTTTTCTTATTTTACACGTTAGTAGTTTAACTGAATCAGAACATGTTTATTTCCAACTGCTACATTTTTTGGGTATTCTTTCTTATATAATCCTGATTTACAGTTGAATCAAAGAACTTAATGGTGTAGGTGTAGTGGCATGCATAATGAAAATGAGAGATAAGGAGGAAGAAAAGAGAGGGTGGTAGATATAGAAGAAAGGAGGGAGAACCAGTAGAACTCGTGTTGATAATACTTTATACCTAACTAGTAAGCACTTTATATAGGTCCAAAGTATATTTTTTAAAAATGTACAGTGGCAGAGAAATATTGACAAAATATTTCAATCCTTATTTGTGCTTAAAATTATAAATTCCTAGAAAATTAATAAAATAAAACAAAACAAAATAATCATGATCTTATTTTAAATCCTATCTTCTATACTCTGAACTTACCAATAATTAATATCATTTTTATAATTGCTTAATTTGTAGTCAATATTTAATTAGTTAGATTTGTTTCTATTTGTTTATTTTTTTTTCATACTTGTTTAAAGTTAATTATCATATAAAATTTGTGGGTATATAGTAGTCATATTTAAAATACTTAAAGGGGCTATTTATTGTAATATTTATTATTTAATTATTGGTCATAATTATACATAACGAATTATAATTATACATAACGATAATTATTGATTAAATGAGTTACATTTATATTTTACTAGTGAAATGTGTTACTATTTATCATTCATCATATTTATCTATTATTTATATATTAGTGATATTTAAGATATTTAAGTGGGCTATTGTCCTATTTGTTTTTTTTATTCTTTTTTTGTAGGCTTTTCTTATCTCCTCTTTGATTGCCATGATTGCCATAAAATTTGCATTTGTAAGTTTTCTTATTTCTCTCTTCCTTCTTTCTTTTTTTATTGTTTTAGTATGATGAAAATTTTTTGTCTATTCCATTTGTTGTCTTTTATTTATTGTAATATTTATTATTTCACAATTTATAATATTTTTGGAATTATTATTCTTTCTATTAGTAATTATATTATTTTATCAAGACTCTTTTCTCATTTGTTTCTATTTTATTGTTTTATTGTCATGCTTATTTATCCTTCCTCATTTTGTATTATATTAATTGTTCTCTGTTTTTTAGTGATATTTAAGTTGTCCTATTTGTTTCTTCATTCTTTATCTCCTCTTTGATTGTCATTAAAATTTGCATGTTAGTCTTCTTATTTCTCTCTTCCTTCTCTCTCTATTTTTTTTAATTGTTTTAGCATGATGAATTTTTTGTGCATTCCATTTGTTGTCTTTTATTTATTATTTGATACTTTTTATTTTTTGTAATAATTATTATTTAACAATTTATAATATTTTTGAATTATTCTTTATTCTTTTTGTTGTTGGCTTTACTTGTTTTCTCTGCTCTTCCCATTGTATTTGAGTACTATTTCTTCCTCTTTTCCTTCTTTCACTATTATGAGCTTTTTGAACAATTCTATTCATTATCTTTTATTTATTTATTGTTATTATTTATTATTTATTATAATTTTTTTAATCTAATAATATGAATAAATTTATGTTTACCTGTAACAATAATTATTGTACTTCTACTTTAATATTTATTTTCCTTATTTTTTTTTTGCATGTTGGAATAATTCTTTGGGCATCCTTATTTTTTTTCCCTTGTTTTTTTTAAAAAAATCTTTTTATCTTTTGCATGCATGGACTTAACTTTATAACTAAACGCGCTTTTAAGTGATTTTTTTAAACATGTTTGTTCTATTTAAATCATTTGACCCAAAGGAGTTGTTTTACAAAATAAATCGACTTCTATTTTTCTTTTTTTCTCGTGATTTTTCAAATAATTGCTTAATTTTTAGTTAATATTTAATTAGTTAGATTTGTTTCTATTTATTTATTTTCTTTTATATTCGTTTAAAGTTAATTATCACATAAAATTTGTGGGTATATAGTAGTCATATTTAAAATACTTAAAGGGGCTATTTATTGTAATATTTATTATTTAATTATTGGTCATTTATGAATTATAATTATAGATGAAGATAATTATTTATTAAATGTGTTGCATTATATTTGACTAGTGAAATGTGTTACTATTTATCATTCATCATATTTATCTATTATTTATATATTAGTGATATTTAAGTTGTCCTATTTGTTTCTTCATTCTTTATCTCCTCTTTGATTGTCATTAAAATTTGCATGTTAGCCTTCTTATTTCTCTCTTCCTTCTCTCTCTATTTTTTTTTAATTGTTTTAGCATGATGAATTTTTTGTGCATTCCATTTGTTGTCTTTTATTTATTATTTGATACTTTTTATTTTTTGTAATAATTATTATTTAACAATTTATAATATTTTTGAATTATTCTTTCTATCAGTAATTATATTATTTTATCAAGACTCTTTTCTTGTTTTATTGTCATGCTTATTCATCTTTCCTCATTTTGTATTATATTAATTGTTTTCTTTTTTTTTTTCTATAACTTTAGTTCTGAGTGGACTTTAGGGTACTTAAAATTGCTTGATATATTTGTGCTATTTATATTATTTGATTTAGATGTACTATTTGTTATGCTCTTTTTATTCTTTTTGTTGTTGGCTTTACTTGTTTTCTCTGCTCTTCCTATAGTATTTGAGTACTATTTCTTCCTCTTTTCCTTCTTTCACTATTATGAGCTTTTTGAACAATTCTATTCATTATCTTTTATTTATTTATTGTTATTATTTATTTATTATTTATTATAATTTTTTAATCGAATAATATGAATAAATTTATGTTTACCTGTAACAATAATTATTGTACTTCTACTTTCATATTTATTTTCCTTTCTTTTTTTTTTTTGCATGTCGGAATATTTCTTTGGGCATCCTTATTTTTTTCCCTTGTTTTTTATTAATCTTTTTATCTTTTGCATGCATGGATTTAACTATATAACTAAACGAGCTTTTAAGTGATTTTTTTGTAACATGTTTTGTGCTATTTAAATCATTTGACCCAATGGAGTTGTTTTACAATATAAATAGGCTTCTATTTTTCTAGTTTTTTTTTTCTCGTGATTTTCAAATAATTGCTTAATTGGTAGTGTATTTAATTAGTTAGATTTGTTTCTATTTATTTATTTTCTTTAATATTCGTTTAAAGTTAATTATCTCATAAAATTTGTGGGTATATAGTAGTCATATTTAAAATACTTAAAGGGGCTATTTATTGTAATATTTATTATTTAATTATTGGTCATATTTATGAATTATAATTATACATAACGATAATTATTTATTAAATGTGTTACATTTATATTTGACTATTTATCTATTATTTATATATTAGTGATATTTAAGATATTTAAGTTGTCCTATTTGTGTTTTTTATTCTTTATCTCCTCTTTGATTGCCATAAAATTTGCATTTGTTAGTCTTCTTACTTCTCTCTTCCTTCTCTCTCTCTTTTTATGATGAAAATTTTGTGTGCATTCCATTTGTTGTCTTTTATTTATTATTCGATACTTTTTATTTATTGTAATATTTATTATTTAACAATTTATAATATTTTTGAATTATTATTCTTTTGATCAGTAATTATATTATTTTAACAAGACTCTTTTCTAATTTGTTTCTATTTTATTGTTTTATTGTCATGCTTATTTATTGTTTTATTGTCATGCTTATTCATCCTTCCTCATTTTGTATTATATTAATTGTTCTATGTTTTCTTCTATAACTTTATTTCTGAGTGGACTTTAGGATAGTTAAAATCGCTTGATATATTTGTAACATTTATATTATTTGATTTAGATGTACTATTTTTTATGTTCTTGTTCTTTTTGTTGTTGGCTTTACTTGCTTTCTCTGCTCTTCCCATTGTATTTGAGTACTATTTTTTCCTCTTTTCCTTCTTTCAATATTATAAGCTTTTTGAATAATTCTATTCATTATCTTTATTTATTTATTGTTATTATTTATTTATTATTTATTATAATTTTTTTAAATCTAATAATATGAATAAATTTATGTTTGCATGTAACAATCATTATTTTACTTCTACTTTCATATTTATTTTGCTTACTTTTTTTTTCTTCGCATGTCGGAATATTTCTTTGGGCGTCCTTATTTTTTTCCCCTCGTTAAAATCTTTTGCATGCTTGGACTTAACTTTATAACTAAACGAGCTTTTAAGTTATTCTTTGTAACATGTTTGTGCTATTTAAATCATTTGACCCAAAGGTGTTGTTTTACAATATAAATAGACTTCTATTTTTCTTTTTCTTTTTTCTCGTGATTTTTCATATAATTGCTTAATTTGTAGTCAATATTTATTTAGTTAGATTTGTTTCTTTCATATTCGTTTAAAGTTAATTATCACATAAAATTTGTGGGTATATAGTAGTCATATTTAAAATACTTAAAGGGGCTATTTATTGTAATATTTATTATTTAATTATTGGTCATATTTATGAATTATAATTATACATAACGATAATTATTTATTAAACGTGTTACATTTTATATTTGATTAGTGAAATGTGTTACTATTTATCATTCATCATATTTATCTATTATTTATATATTAGTGATATTTAAGATATTTAAGTTGTCCTATTTGTTTTTTCATTCTTTATCTCCTCTTTGATTGCCATAAAATTGCATTTGTTAGTCTTCTTATTTCACTCTTCCTTCTCTCTCTTTTTATTGTTTTAGCATGATGAAAATTTTGTGCATTCCATTTGCTGTCTTTTATTTATTATTTGATACTTTTTATTTATTGTAATATTTATTATTTAACAATTTATAATATTTTTGAATTATTATTCATCAGTAATCATATTAATTTATCAAGACTCTTTTCTCATTTGTTTCTATTTTATTGTCATGTCTTTCCTCATTTTGTATTATATTAATTATTCTTTGTTTTTTTCTATAACTTTATTTCTGAGTGGACTTTAGGGTACTTATAATTGCTTGATATATTTGTGGTATTTATATTTTTTGATTTAGATGTACTATTTGTTATGTTCTTCTTATTCTTTTTGTTGTTGGCTTTACTTGTTTTCTCTGCTCTTCCCATTGTATTTGAGTACTATTTCTTCCTCTTTTCCTTCTTTCACTATTATGAGCTTTTTGAACAATTCTATTCATTATCTTTTATTTATTTATTTTTATTATTTATTATTATTTTTTAAATCTAATAATATGAATAAATTTATGTTTACATGTAACAATCTACATGCACACACACACATATATCTATATATGTGTGTGTGTGTGTGTGTGAATATATATATGGACATCTATGTATGTGTGTGTACATGTTTGTTACACTCGTGTGTGGACAGTGGTCAGTGGACATATATATATGTCATGGATTTTGTTGAAAACAATAATAAAACAAGACGTCAAAATTAGATTTTACCCACAAAGATACATAAATAAATAATAAGTAGACAAAAATAAGTATTTTTATTTGAAACGAAAATAGATACCAAGCAGGGAATAAATGCATTTATAAATAATGTGTGTTTTCTTAATCATAAAATAATAAAGGGAGGACGAGATCAAATAAAACAAAAGGGGGAAATAGTTCAATACTTTAGACGAAGAACGAAAATAAATTATCAAGGCGACAAAGGTAAGTAAACGACTAAACAAATTAGTACAGGTTGGAATCATCAAAAGTAAAATAATCCATATAACAGTAAGCAAACTAACAAAACGAACTAGACGCAAGCAAATAAACGATACATTATTAATAAATAATGAAACAAACAGTTGAGGAATGCCTATTAACAAATAAAAACTACCATTAAAAACACCATATAAGTAACAGAAACAAGGGGAGGATTACATGTCGGTGGACCACGAAAATAATCATCAAATATTTTAACACGTTATTGATAAATATTTGAAAGCATATAAAAAGTAGAAAGATAAATATGACAAAAAATAATTTGTATTTTGTTGATAACAATAATAAAACAAGACGTAAATTCGATTATACCCACAAAGATACATAAAAAAATAATAAGTAGAAAAAAATAAGTATTTTTATTCGGAAAGAAAATAGATAGCAAGCAGGTAATAAATGCATTTATAAATAATGTGTGTTTTCTTAATCAAAAAATAATAAAGGGAGGACAAGACCAAATAAAACATAAGGGAGAAATAGTTCAATACTTTAGACGAAGAACGAAAATAAATTATCATGGCCACAAAAGTAAGTAAACGACTAACCAAATTAGTACAGGTGGGAATCATAAAAAGTAAAATAATCCAAATAACTGTAACCAAACTGACAAAACAAACTAGAGGAAAGCAAATAAACGATACATTACTAATAAATAATGAAACATACAGTTGAGGAATGCCTATTAATAAATAAAAACTACGATTAAAAACACCATATAAGTAACAGAAACAAGTGGAGGATTACATGTCGGTGGACCACGAAAATAATCATCAAATATTTTAACACGTTATTGATAAATAGTACAGTATTTGATGTCATAAATAGTACGTGTTTAATTTAGAAATAAAAAGTCAAAGTGGAAAGATAAATATGACAAGAAATAATTTGTATTTTGTTGATAACTATAATAAAACAACACGTCAAAATTCGAATATACGCACAGAGATACATAAAAAAATAATAAGTAGACAAAAATAAGTACTTTTATTTGAAAGGAAAATAGATAACAAGCAGGGAATAAATGCATTTATAAATAATGCGTGTTTTCTTAATCAAAAAAATAAGAAAGGGAGGACGAGATCAAATAAAACATATGGGAGAAATAGCTCAATACTTTAGACGAAGAACGAAAATAAATTATCAAGGCGACAAAAGTAAGTAAATGACTAACCAAATTAGTACAGGTGGGAATCGTCAAAAGTAAAATAATCCATATAACAGTAAGCAAACTAACAAAACGAACTAGACGCAAGCAAACAAACGATACATTATTAATAAATAATAAAACAGACAGTTGAGGAATGCCTATTAATAAATAAAAACTACCATTAAAAACACCATATAAGTAACAGAAACAAGGGGAGGATTACATGTCGGTGGACCACGAAAATAATCATCAAATATTTTAACACGTTATTGATAAATAGTACAGTATTTGAAAGCATATAAAAAGTCAAAGTGGAAAGATAAATATGACAAGAAATAATTTGTATTTTGTTGATAACAATAATAAAACAAGACATAAATTCGATTATAACCACAAAGATACATAAATAAATAATAAGTAGACAAAAATAAGTATTTTTATTCGGAAAGAAAGTAGATAGCAAGCAGGGAATAAATGGATTTATAAATAATGTGTGTTTTCTTAATCAAAAAATAATAAAGGGAGGACAAGATCAATTAAAACATAAGGGAGAAATAGTTCAATACTTTAGACGAAGAACAAAAATAATTTATCAAGGCGACAAAAGTTAGTAAACGACTAAACAAATTAGTACAGGTGGGAATCATCAAAAGTAAAATAATCCATAAAACAATAAGCAAGCTAACAAAACTTAATAGAAGCAAGCAAATAAACGATACATTATTAAAAAACAATGAAAGATACAGTTGAGGAATGCCTATTAATAAATAAAAACTACCATTAAAAACACCATATAAAAAACAAAAACAAGGGGAGGATTACATGTCGGTGGACCACGAAAATAATCATCAAATATTTAAACACGTTATTGATAAATAGTACAGTATTTGAAGGCATAAATAATACGTGTTTAAATTAGAAATCAAAAATCAAAGTGGAAAGATTAATTTGACAAGAAATAATTTGCGTTTTGTTGATAACAATAATAAAACAAGACGTCAAAATTCAATTTTACCCACAAAGATACATAAATAAATAATAAGTAGACAAAAAAAAGTATATTTATATGAAAAGAAAATAGATAGCAAGCAGGGAATAAATGCATTTATAAATAATGTGTGTTTTCTTAATCATAAAATAATAAAGGGAGGACGAGATCAAATAAAACATAAGGGAGAAATAGTTCAATACTTTAGACGAAGAACGAAAATAAATTATCAAGGCGACAAAAGTAAGTAAACGACTAAACAAATTAGTACAGGTTGGAATCATCAAAAGTAAAATAATCCATATAACAGTAAGCAAACTAACAAAACGAACTAGACGCAAGCAAATAAACAATACATTATTAATAAATAATGAAACAAACAGTTGAGCAATGCCTATTAACAAATAAAAACTACCATTAAAAACACCATATAAGTAACAGAAACAAGGGGAGGATTACATGTCGGTGGACCACGAAAATAATCATCAAATAATTTAACACGTTATTGATAATTAGTACAGTATTTGAAAGCATATAAAAAGTCAAATTGGAAAGATAAATATGACAAGAAATAATTTGTATTTTGTTGATAACAATAATAAAACAAGACGTAAATTCGATTATACCCACAAAGATACAGAAATAAATAATAAGTAGAAAAAAATAAGTATTTTTATTCGAAAAGAAAATAGATAGCAAGCAGGGAATAAATGCATTTATAAATAATGTGTGTTTTCCTAATCAAAAAAATAAGAAAGGGAGGACGAGATCAAATAAAACATATGGGAGAAATAGTTCAAAACTTTAGACGAAGAACAAAAATAAATTATCAAGGCGACAAAAGTAAGTAAACGACTAACCAAATTAGTACAGGTGGGAATCGCCAAAAGTAAAATAATCCATATAACACAGTAAGGAAAGTGACAAAACAAACTAGACGCAAGCAAATAAACGATACATTACTAATAAATAATGAAACATACAGTTGAGGAATGCCTATTAATAAATAAAAACTACCATTAAAAACACCATATAAGTAACAGAAACAAGGGGAGGATTACATGTCGGTGGACTACGAAAATAATCATCAAATATTTTAACACGTTATTGATAAATAGTACAGTATTTGAAAGCATATAAAAAGTCAAAGTGGAAAGATAAATATGACAAGAAATAATTTGTATTTTTTTGATAACAATAATAAAACAAGACGTAAATTCGATTATACCCACAAAGGTACATAAATAAATAATAAGTAGACAAAAATAAGTATTTTTCTATGAAAAGAAAATAGATAGCAAGCAGGGAATAAATGCATTTATAAATAATGTGTGTTTTCTTAATCATAAAATAATAAAGGGAGGACGAGATCAAATAAAACATAAGGGAGAAATAGTTCAATACGTTAGACGAAGAACAAAAATAAATTATCAAGGCGACAAAAGTTAGTAAACGACTAAACAAATTAGTACAGGTGGGAATCATCAAAAGTAAAATAATCCATAAAAAAGTAAGCAAGCTAACAAAACTTAATAGAAGAAAGCAAATAAACGATACATTATTAAAAAATAATGAAAGATACAGTTGAGGAATGCCTATTAATAAATAAAAACTACCATTAAAAACGCCATATAAAAAACAAAAACAAGGGGAGGATTACATGTCGGTGGACCACGAAAATAATAATCAAATATTTAAACACGTTATTGATAAATAGTACAGTATTTGAAGGCATAAATAATACGTGTTTAAATAAGAAACCAAAAATCAAAGTGGAAAGATTAATTGGACAAGAAATAATTTGCGTTTTGTTGACAACAATAATAAAACAAGACGTCAAAATTCAATTTTACCCACAAAGATAGCTAAATAAAAAATAAGTAGACAAAAAAAAGTACATTTATATGAAAAGAAAATAGATAGCAAGCAGGGAATAAATGCATTTATAAATAATGTGTGTTTTCTTAATCATAAAATAATAAAGGGAGGACGAGATCAAATGAAACATAAGGGGGAAATAGTTCAATACTTTTGACGAAGAACGAAAATAAATTATCAAGGCGACAAAAGTAAGTAAGCGACTAAACAAATTAGTGCAGGTTGGAATCATCAAAAGTAAAATAATCTATATAACAGTAAGCAAACTAACAAAACTTAATAGAAGCAAGCAAAGAAACGATACATTATTAAAAAATAATGAAAGATACAGTTGAGGAATGCCTATTAATAAATAAAAACTACCATTAAAAACACCATATAAAAAACAAAAACAAGGGGAGGATTACATGTCGGTGGACCTCGAAAATAATCATAAAATATTTAAACACGTTTTTGATAAATAGTACAGTATTTGAAGGCATAAATAATACGTGTTTAAATTAGAAATCAAAAATCAAAGTGGTAAGATAAATACGACATGAAATAATTTGTGTTTTGTTCATAACAATAATAAAACAAGACGTCAAAATTCGATTATACCCACAAAGATACATAAATAAATAATAAGTAGACAAAAATAAGTATTTTTATTTGAAACGAAAATAGATAACAAGCTGGGAATAAATGCATTTATAAATAATGTGTGTTTTCTTAATCATAAAATAATAAAGGGAGGACGAGATCAAATGAAACATAAGGGGGAAATAGTTCAATACTTTAGACGAAGAACGAAAACAAATTATCAAGGCGACAAAAGTAAGTAAGCGACTAAACAAATTAGTGCAGGTTGGAATCATCAAAAGTAAAATAATCCATATAACAGTAAGCAAACTAACAAATCGAACTAGACGCAAGCAAATAAACGATACATTATTAATAAATAATGAAACAAACAGTTGAGGAATGCCTATTAATAAATAAAAACTACCATTAAAAACAACATATAAATAACAGAAACAAGGGGAGGATTACATGTCGGTGGACCACAAAAATAATCATCAAATATTTTAACACGTTATTGATAAATAGTACAGTATTTAAAAGCATATAAAAAGTCAAAGTGGAAAGATAAAAATGACAAGAAATAATTTGTATTTTGTTGATAACAATAATAAAACAAGACGTAAATTCGATTATACCCACAAAGATACATCAATAAATAATAAGTAGACAAAAATAAGTATTTTTATATGAAAAGAAAATAGATAGCAAGCAGGGAATAAATGCATTTATAAATAATGTGTGTTTTCTTAATCATAAAATAATAAAGGGAGGACGAGATCAAATGAAACATAAGGGGGAAATAGTTCAATACTTTAGACGAAGAACGAAAATAAATTATCAAGGCGACAAAAGTAAGTAAGCGTTTAAACAAATTAGTACAGGTTGGAATCATCAAAAGTAAAATAATCCATATAACAGTAAGCAAACTAACAAATCGAACTAGACGCAAGCAAATAAACGATACATCATTAATAAATAATGAAACAAACAGTTGAGGAATGCCTATTAATAAATAAAAACTACCATTAAAAACACCATATAAGTAACAGAAACAAGGGGTGGATTACATGTCGGTGGACCACAAAAATAATCATCAAATATTTAAACACGTTATTGATAAATAGTACAGTATTTAAAAGCATATAAAAAGTCAAAGTGGAAAGATAAAAATGACAAGAAATAATTTGTATTTTGTTGATAACAATAATAAAACAAGACGTAAATTCGATTATACCCACAAAGGTACATAAATAAATAATAAGTAGACAAAAATAAGTATTTTTCTATGAAAAGAAAATAGATAGCAAGCAGGGAATAAATGCATTTATAAATAATGTGTGTTTTCTTAATCATAAAATAATAAAGGGAGGACGAGATCAAATAAAACATAAGGGAGAAATAGTTCAATACGTTAGACGAAGAACAAAAATAAATTATCAAGGCGACAAAAGTTAGTAAACGACTAAACAAATTAGTACAGGTGGGAATCATCAAAAGTAAAATAATCCATAAAAAAGTAAGCAAGCTAACAAAACTTAATAGAAGAAAGCAAATAAACGATACATTATTAAAAAATAATGAAAGATACAGTTGAGGAATGCCTATTAATAAATAAAAACTACCATTAAAAACGCCATATAAAAAACAAAAACAAGGGGAGGATTACATGTCGGTGGACCACGAAAATAATAATCAAATATTTAAGCACGTTATTGATAAATAGTACAGTATTTGAAGGCATAAATAATACGTGTTTAAATAAGAAACCAAAAATCAAAGTGGAAAGATTAATTGGACAAGAAATAATTTGCGTTTTGTTGACAACAATAATAAAACAAGACGTCAAAATTCAATTTTACCCACAAAGATAGCTAAATAAAAAATAAGTAGACAAAAAAAAGTACATTTATATGAAAAGAAAATAGATAGCAAGCAGGGAATAAATGCATTTATAAATAATGTGTGTTTTCTTAATCATAAAATAATAAAGGGAGGACGAGATCAAATGAAACATAAGGGGGAAATAGTTCAATACTTTTGACGAAGAACGAAAATAAATTATCAAGGCGACAAAAGTAAGTAAGCGACTAAACAAATTAGTGCAGGTTGGAATCATCAAAAGTAAAATAATCTATATAACAGTAAGCAAACTAACAAAACTTAATAGAAGCAAGCAAAGAAACGATACATTATTAAAAAATAATGAAAGATACAGTTGAGGAATGCCTATTAATAAATAAAAACTACCATTAAAAACACCATATAAAAAACAAAAACAAGGGGAGGATTACATGTCGGTGGACCTCGAAAATAATCATAAAATATTTAAACACGTTTTTGATAAATAGTACAGTATTTGAAGGCATAAATAATACGTGTTTAAATTAGAAATCAAAAATCAAAGTGGTAAGATAAATACGACATGAAATAATTTGTGTTTTGTTCATAACAATAATAAAACAAGACGTCAAAATTCGATTATACCCACAAAGATACATAAATAAATAATAAGTAGACAAAAATAAGTATTTTTATTTGAAACGAAAATAGATAACAAGCTGGGAATAAATGCATTTATAAATAATGTGTGTTTTCTTAATCATAAAATAATAAAGGGAGGACGAGATCAAATGAAACATAAGGGGGAAATAGTTCAATACTTTAGACGAAGAACGAAAACAAATTATCAAGGCGACAAAAGTAAGTAAGCGACTAAACAAATTAGTGCAGGTTGGAATCATCAAAAGTAAAATAATCCATATAACAGTAAGCAAACTAACAAATCGAACTAGACGCAAGCAAATAAACGATACATTATTAATAAATAATGAAACAAACAGTTGAGGAATGCCTATTAATAAATAAAAACTACCATTAAAAACAACATATAAATAACAGAAACAAGGGGAGGATTACATGTCGGTGGACCACAAAAATAATCATCAAATATTTTAACACGTTATTGATAAATAGTACAGTATTTAAAAGCATATAAAAAGTCAAAGTGGAAAGATAAAAATGACAAGAAATAATTTGTATTTTGTTGATAACAATAATAAAACAAGACGTAAATTCGATTATACCCACAAAGATACATCAATAAATAATAAGTAGACAAAAATAAGTATTTTTATATGAAAAGAAAATAGATAGCAAGCAGGGAATAAATGCATTTATAAATAATGTGTGTTTTCTTAATCATAAAATAATAAAGGGAGGACGAGATCAAATGAAACATAAGGGGGAAATAGTTCAATACTTTAGACGAAGAACGAAAATAAATTATCAAGGCGACAAAAGTAAGTAAGCGTCTAAACAAATTAGTACAGGTTGGAATCATCAAAAGTAAAATAATCCATATAACAGTAAGCAAACCAACAAATCGAACTAGACGCAAGCAAATAAACGATACATCATTAATAAATAATGAAACAAACAGTTGAGGAATGCCTATTAATAAATAAAAACTACCATTAAAAACACCATATAAGTAACAGAAACAAGGGGTGGATTACATGTCGGTGGACCACAAAAATAATCATCAAATATTTAAACACGTTATTGATAAATAGTACAGTATTTAAAAGCATATAAAAAGTCAAAGTGGAAAGATAAAAATGACAAGAAATAATTTGTATTTTGTTGATAACAATAATAAAACAAGACGTAAATTCGATTATACCCACAAAGATACATAAATAAATAATAAGTAGACATTAATAAGTATTTTTATTTGAAACAAAAATAGATAGCAAGCAGGGAATAAATGCATTTATAAATAATGTGTGTTTTCTTAATCAGAAAATAATAAAGGGAGGACGAGATCAAATAAAACATAAGGGAGAAATAGTTCAATACTTTAGACGAAGAACGAAAATAAATTATCAAGGCGACAAAAGTAAGTAAACGACTAACCAAATTTGTAGAGGTTGGAATCATCAAAAGTAAAATAATCCATATAACAGTAAGCAACATAACAAAACGAACTAGACGCAAGCAAATAAACGATACATTATTAATAAATAATGAAACATACAGTTGAGGAATGCCTATTAATAAATAAGAACTACCATTAAAAACACCATATAAGTAACATAAACAAGGGGAGGATTACATGTCGGTGGACCACGAAAATAATCATCAAATATTTTAACACGTTATTGAAAAATAGTACAGTATTTGATGGCATTAATAGTACGTGTTTAATTTAGAAATTAAAAGTCAAAGTGGAAAGATAAATATGACAAGAAATAATTTGTATTTTGTTGATAACAATGATAAAACAAGACGTCAAAATTCAATTCTACGCACAAAGATACATAAATAAATAATAAGTAGACAAAAATATGTATTTTTATTTGAAAAGAAAATAGATAGCAAGCAGGGAATAAATGCATTTATAAATAATGTGTGTTTTCTTAATCACAAAATAAAAAAGGGAGGACGAGATCAAATAAAACATAAGGAAGAAATAGATCAATACATTAGACGAAGAACGAAAATAAATTATCAAGGCGACAAAAGTAAGTAAACGACTAACCAAATTAGTACAGGTGGGTATCATCAAAAGTAAAATAATCCATATAACAGTAAGCAAACTGACAAAACGAACTAGACGCAAACAAATAAACGATACATTATTAATAAATAATGAAACATACAGTTGAGGAATGCCTATTGATAAATAATAACTACCATTAAAAGCACCATATAAATAAGAGAAAAAAGGGGAGGATAACATGTCGGTGGACCACGAAAATAATCATCAAATATTTAAACACGTTTTTGATAAATAGTACAGCATTTGAAGGCATAAATAATACGTGTTTAAATTAGAAATCAAAAATCAAAGTGGAAAGATAAATACGACAAGAAATAATTCGTGTTTTGTTCATAACAATAATAAAACAAGACGTCAAAATTCGATTATACCCACAGAGATACATAAATAAATAATAAGTAGACAAAAATAAGTATTTTTATATGAAAAGAAAAAAGATAGCAAGCAGGGAATAAATGCATTTATAAATAATGTGTGTATTCTTAATCAGAAAATAATAAAGGGAGGACGAGTTCAAATAAAACATAAGGGAGAAATAGTTCCATACCTTAGACGAAGAACGAAAATAAATTACCAAGGCGACAAAAGTAAGTAAACGACTAACCAAATTAGTACAGGTGGGAATCATCAAAAGTAAAATAATCCATATAACAGAAAGCAAAATAACAAAACGAACTAGACGCAAGCAAATAAATGATACATTTTTAATAAATAATGAAGCATACAGTTGAGGAATGCCTATTAATAAATAAAAACTACCATTAAAAACGCCATATAAGTAACAGAAACAAGGGGAGGATTACATGTCGGTGGACCACGAAAATAATCATCAAATATTTTAACACGTTATTGAAAAATAGTACAGTATTTGATGCCATAAATAGTACGTGTTTAATTTAGAAATAAAAAGTCAAAGTGGAAAGATAAATATGACAAGAAATAATTTGTATTTTGTTGATAACAATAATAAAACAAGACGTCAAAATTCGATTCTACGCACAAAGATACATATATAAATAATCAGTAGACAAAAATAGGTATTTTTATTTGAAAAGTAAATAGATAGCAAGCAGGGAATAAATGCATTTATAAATAATTTGTGTTTTCTTAATCACAAAATAATAAAGGGAGGACGAGATCAAATAAAACATAGGGGAGAAATAGTTCAATACGTTAGACGAAGAACCAAATTAAAATTATCAATGCGACAAAAGAAAGTAAACGACTAACTAAATTAGTACAGGTGGGAATCATCAAAAGTATACTAATCCATATAACAGTAAGCAAACTAACAAAACGAAATAGAAGCAAGCAAATAAACAAGACATTATTAATAAATAATGAAAGATAAAGTTGAGGTAGGCCTATTAATAAATAAAAACTACCATTAAAAACACCATATAAATAACAAAAACAAGGGGAGGATTACAATATTTTAACACGTTATTGTTAAATAGTACAGTATTTGAAGGCATAAATAATACGTGTTTAAATTAGAAATCAAAAAATCAAGGTGGAAAGATTAATTTGACTAGAAATAATTTGTATAATTTGTATTTTGTTGATAACAATAATAAAACATGACGTCAAAAGTCGATTATACCCACAAAGATACATAAATAAATAATAAGTAGAAAAAAATAAGTATTTTTATTTGAAAGGAAAATAGATAGCAAGCAGGGAATACATGAATTTATTAATAATGTATGTTTTTTTAATCACAAAATAATAAAGGGAGGACGAGATCAAATAAAACATAAGAGAGAAATAGTTCAATACTTTAGACGAAGAACGAAAATAAATTATCAAGGCGACAAAAGTAAGTAAACGACTAACCAAATTAGTACAGGTGGGAATCATCAAAAGTAAAATAATCCATATAACAGTAAGCAAACTAACAGAACGAACTAGTCGCAAGAAAATAAACGATACATTATTAATAAATAATGAAAGATACAGTTGAGGAATGCCTATTAATAAATAAAAACTACCACAAAAAACACCATATAACTAACAGAAACAAGGGGAGGATTACATGTCGGTGGACCACGAAAATAATCTTCAAATAATTTAACACGTTATTAATAAATAGTACAGTATTTGAAGGCATAAATAATACGTGTTTAATTAAGAAATAAAAAGTCAAAGTGGAAAGATAAATATGACAAGAAATAATTTGTATTTTGTTGATAACAATAATAAAACAAGACGTCAAAATTCGATTATACCCACAAAGATACATATATAAATAATCAGTAGACAAAAATAAGTATTTTTATTTGAAAAGAAAATAGATAGCAAGCAGGGAATAAATGCATTTATAAATAATGTGTGTTTTCTTAATCAGAAAATAATAAAGGGAGGACGAGATCAAATAAAACATAAGGGAGAAATAGTTCAATACTTTAGACGAAGAACGAAAATAAATTATCAAGGCGACAAAAGTAAGTAAACGACTAACCAAATTTGTACAGGTTGGAATCATCAAAAGTAAAATAATCCATATAACAGTAAGCAACATAACAAAACGAACTAGACGCAAGCAAATAAACGATACATTATTAATAAATAATGAAACATACAGTTGAGGAACGCCTATTAATAAATAAAAACTACCATTAAAAACACCATATAAGTAACAGAAACAAGGGGAGGATTACATGTCGGTGGACCACGAAAATAATCATCAAATATTTTAACACGTTATTGATAAATAGTACAGTATTTGAAGGCATAAATAATACGTGTTTAATTTAGAAATAAGAAGTCAAAGTGGAAAGATAAATATGACAAGAAATAATTTGTATTTTGTTGATAACAATAATAAAACAAGACGTCAAAATTCGATTATACGCACAGAGATACATAAATAAATAATAAGTAGACAAAAATAAGTATTTTTATTTGAAACGAAAATAGATAACAAGCAGGGAATAAATGCATTTATAAATAATATGTGTTTTCTTAATAAAAAAATAATAAAGGAAGGACGAGATCAAATAAAACATAAGGGAGAAATAGTTCAATATGTTAGATGAAGAACCAAATTAAATTATCAAGGCGGCAAAAGTAAGTAAACGACTAACGAAATTAGTACAGGTGGCAATCATCAAAAGTAAAATAATCCATATAACAGTAAGCAAACTAACAAAACTAAATAGAAGCAAGCAAATAAATGAGACAATATTAATAAATAATGAAAGATACAGTTGAGGAATGCCTATTAATAAATAAAAACTACCATTAAAAACACCATATAAATAACAGAAACAAGGGGAGGATTACATGTCGGTGGACCACGAAAATAATCATCAAATATTTTAACACGTTAATAAATAATGAAAGATACAGTTGAGGAATGCCTATTAATAAATAAAAACTACCATTAAAAACACCATATAACTAACAAAAACAAGGGGAGGATTACATGTCGGTGGACCACTAAAATAATCATCAAATATTTTAACACGTTATTGATAAATAGTACAGTATTTGAAGGCATAAATAATACGTGTTTAATTTAGAAATAAGAAGTCAAAGTGGAAAGATAAATATGACAAGAAATAATTTGTATTTTGTTGATAACAATCATAAAACAAGACGTCAAAATTCGATTATACCCACAAAGATACATAAATAAACAATAAGTAGACAAAAATAAGTATTTTTATTTGAAACGAAAATAGATAACAAGCAGGGAATAAATGCATTTATAAATAATGTGTGTTTTCTTAATCAAAAAATAATAAAGGGAGGACGAGATCAAATAAAACATAAGGGAGAAATAGTTCAACACTTTAGACGAAGAACGAAAATAAATTATCAAGGCGACAAAAGTAAGTAAACGACTAACCAAATTAGTACAGGTGGGAATCATCAAAAGTAAAATAATCCATATAACAGTAAGCAAACTAACAAAACGAACTAGTCGCAAGCAAATAAACGATACATTATTAATAAATAATGAAAGATACAGTTGAGGAATGCCTATTAAAAAATAAAAACTACCATTAAAAACACCATATAAGTAACAGAAACAAGGGGAGGATTACATGTCGGTGGACCACGAAAATAATCATCAAATATTTTAACACATTATTGATAAATAGTACAGTATTTGATGGCATAAATAGTACGTGTTTAATTTGGAAATAAAAAGTCAAAGTGGAAAGATAAATATGACAAGAAATAATTTGTATTTTGTTGATAAGAATAATAAAACAAGACATCAAAATTCGATTATACGCACAGAGATACATAAATAAATAATGAGTAGACAAAAATAAGTATTTTTATTTGAAACGAAAATAGATAACAAGCAGGGAATAAATGCATTTATAAATAATGTGTGTTTTCTTAATCAAAAAAATAATAAAGGGAGGACGAGATCAAATAAAACATAAGGGAGAAATAGTTCAATACATTAGACGAAGAACCAAATTAAATTATCAAGGCGACAAAAGTAAGTAAATGACTAACCAAATTAGTACTGGTGGGAATCATCAAAAGTAAAATAATCCATATAACAGTAAGCAAACTAACAAAACTAAATAGAAGCAAGCAAATAAACGATACATTATTAATAAATAATGAAAGATACAGTTGAGGAATGCCTATTAATAAATAAAAACTACCATTAAAAACACCACATAAGTAACAGAAACAAGGGGAGGATTACATGTCGGTGGACCACGAAAATAATCATCAAATATTTTAACACGTTATTGATAAATAGTACAGTATTTGAAGGCATAAATAATACGTGTTTAATTTAGAAATAAGAAGTCAAAGTGGAAAGATAAATATGACAAGAAATAATTTGTATTTTGTTGATAACAATAATAAAACAAGACGTCAAAATTCGATTATACCCACAAAGATACATAAATAAATAATAAGTAGACAAAAATTTTGAAAAGAAAATTGATAGCAAGCAGGGAATAAATGCATTTATAAATAATGTGTGTTTTCTTAATCAAAAAATAATAAAGGGAGAACGAGATCAAATAAAACATAAAGGAGAAATAGTTCAATACTTTAGACGAAGAACGAAAATAAATTATCAAGGCGACAAAAGTAAGTAAACGACTAACCAAATTAGTACAGGTGGGAATCATCAAAAGTAAAATAATCCATATAACAGTAAGCAAACTAACAAGACTAAATAGAGGCAAGCAAATAAGCGATACATAATAAATAATGAAATATACAGTTGAGGAATGCCTATTAATAAATAAAAACTACCACTAATAAAACAAGACGTTAAAATTCGATTATACACACAAAGATACATAAACAAATAATAAGTAGACAAAAATAAGTATTTTTATTTGAAAAGAAAATAGAAAACAAGCAGGGAATAAATGCATTTATAAATAATGTGTGTTTTCTTATTCAAAAAATAATAAATGGAGGACGAGATCAAATAAAACATAAGGGAGAAATAGTTCAATACATTAGACAAAGAACAAAAATAAATTATCAAGGGGAAAAAGTCCCAAACGAACAACTTCTATGATAGTCCACAACTCCCAAGTAAAATGATCTATCTTTCCATTGGAACCGAGACAGTTTAGTTAGAAATATGAAGCACCATCATTATCATTGACGGTTCTCCCATAAGAGAAACCAAAGAACAATGATAAAAAGTAATAAGAATCAAATAGTAACATAGTTGCTAATATAGTTAATGAAGAATTAACTATCGACCAATTAATGAAGAATCAACTAGTAAAAAGTAGGGACATTTTACCTCACTATGCACCTCACCAATATCCTTGTACTGCCTCACCAATATCCTTGTACTCTTTGCAGTAGAAGCCTCACCAAATGAAAGCTTGTAGCTTTTATAAATTCCCTAGTTTTCATTGGAGGAGCCTCATCCTCATAAAGTCTAATCTCATACGCATAAGGAAAGGTATTAAATCCAAAAATCAAGTTAGTAAAATATGATTTAAAAATAAGAGGAAGAGTTTGTTGAGCCTTGAAACCTCACATGACCTCTAATTTAAAAAAGGACTATTTTCTCCCCAATGCTAGTAACAAATTTTAAAATTTTATGTGATTTTCAAACTTCAAGTTATAGGAATAATTTTTTAAAAAAAAACACGTAGGAAATTTCCGATTTGATAATGATCCAAGAAAATCAGTGTCATCTTCTCATAAAAGATAAATAACAAAAGCCAAGAAAACTATGAAATAAAAGAAAGCTCAAAGGTTCCTAGACACATGCAGCCAGATTGCTTAAGTAGCTCATCAATCTTCACCAAGAATGAAGAATAAATAAAAGTTCACTGGATTCCGACCAAGAGAAAAGAAAAGGAAAACCATGTTGATCAGAAATCCCAAAAAGTCAAAGACAAGCCTACCGCTTGCATTTCTTGTGTATATCTACTAGTCATCTCTGTAAATTGTGCAAGAATCAAGATTATAACCATATTTGTTCGCGTGCAAGTTAACTCTCTCATAACTCAATGGTCCTTGAGTAAATATTAATTATAGTTCTCCTTTTCTGCTATTAGAATCTGGTCCTTTCTGCACATTCTAAAATTTCATATAATTTCCCCATTTTGACCCTGTATAAATCACAATAACTAAACAATATTCACAATTCATACTTTAATCAATAATGCTACGCTTTCCAACCATAAAATGCATAAAACACCCATGAAATACCATAGAAAATATAACAATTGAATTTACCAAATTCCCCCACATAAGAACATTTGCACTCCTGGTCAGATAAATCTCAATGAATAATCCTATTCTGAGTAACGCAATCAATCCCTTTACAATGCAATCAGAACAACGCACACACTCAAATCCATTCTTCCCCCGCACTTGTAGTCAATGCAAGTGTAGACTGACAATAATCAATATAGATCAAACTTATAGCAAGGATTAGGAATAAAGCTACTACCATAACAATGGAGCAAGACGATTTTTTCTACCTTTCACTGCCAGATTAGTCCCCTCTCCCACACTTATTCTAAACAATCAATCCAACATATGATTTCACAAACAATTCAAGAAAGTAAGGAGAGGAAAGGGACAAACCTGAAATCTCTTGTGATAGCCAAAATTCTCATTAACTCGTACATGGCTCTTCTCCTTCATAGTTCTTCGTTGGCGGTGGTTCTGATCAATTGGTAAAGGCTCAAAGATACAACAAGGTATGGATTGATTTCCTTGAAGTTCTTTCCATCAAGTTCCTGCAAGGAAAAACTAATGTCAGCATCAAGATATCCAATGAAAGTGATTGTCGAGCAAAGAGATCCATTTTATCACAGCAAAATCTCTAATTCAGATCACACCAATATGTCAAACAAAGTTAAGAGTAATCAACCATTCCCCTAAAAAATTTTGGGGCAGTAAGACAAATTTAGATCAAAATGATTGCGTTCCATTCATTGATAAGTCTAATAGCAATTAATGTATCCACTTGGCGATACCAAGAAAACTGCTAAACTTGAATCAGGTCAACCTAAATTCAATCCATTTCTTAGACAAAAGGTTCAAATCACAGCGTAGCAGTAATTCTAAAAATTGTGCAATCACAAAATAACAATGAATTGACTTATCAGCATGTCCCAATTGAATCAAAGTTTAGTGCAAAGTGTCAGCAATATTTTTGCAGAAATCACAATACCCTTGTGACACTAAATTTGCAAATGATAGATCAGAGTATGGAATTGAGCACTCTCAGCAAGCAAGTTTATCAAGGGTGCTTAATTTGAACCAGTAATCGCAATATGGATTGAAGCAAGTGCTAGCAAATGTGACAGTTCAGAGTCAATATGCTACATTTTTTACTGATATTTAAAAAGAGGGAAAATTGTTTATTTGAGTTTTCAACAAATTTCCATATACAAAACTAAAAGAAAGTGGTAACCAATGTGCAATAGCTAGATTCTCAACCCAATGAACACGATTTAGAGCAAGTTACTAGCAGAAAAACCAGAATTTCAATTAAAAAATGGTCAGTTAACAAAACACAGGTATCATAGGCTAAAAAATCCAACAATAGCACACCACAACAAATTAAAATTTGACACTCAAACAACTGAGATCAGCATATATCAGTACCTAAATACCTTCCTTTTGCTCTTGGTTTGTTCTTTGTCTTAATTGTTATCATCATCCTCGCATTTGTCTTTGTCATCCTCTTCCTCCTCCTAATCATCTTCCACAATGTCTTCATCTTCTTCACCCTCTAGGTCTCCAAACTCCTCTCCCTGAACGGCCTCCCTAGTAAACCATTATACAGCATGGGGACTAATCTTGTCTCTTATTGTTGGCCTGAACAAAGCATGATAAAGAATCAGGAAACCCACATGTTTGTGAACTACCAAAGAGAACCCGGGGGGGAGGGGGAAGGTGCGGAGGTATTGGTGGTCAATAAAACTTGTTAAAACATTAGTAAGAGCAACATAATGGACCAAAAAAATGACAAGGCTCACAAACAAGTACATGGTATATAACATATCATAGTCTTGCTCCATCTGGATCTGAAGTTCCTCAACCTACACATAAAAATTTAACCATGGTTATTAATTTTTTTCTTTTAAAAAAAAGGAAAAGGAATCAAATCTATTAGTCTAGGTTATCTAAGAAGATAATCATACCAAATCTTCCCCAATATCATTGACATCTTCAGGAACCTTGGTGGGTTGAAAAAATTGAAGAAACTTTCATAAGTTTCAGCTTTAGTATAGGTATATATTTTTATTTTTTTTAAAGAAAAGAACACGCAGCTCCAGCTCCAATTTCCTGTTTGATAATGATCCAAGAAAATCAGTGTCATCTTCTAATAAATAATTAATAACAAAAGCCAAGAAAACTATGAAATAAAAGAAAGCTCAAAAGGTGTGGCTAGACACCAGAACCTACCAAGATTATAACCATATTTATTGCTCGCGTCCAAGTTAACTCTTTCTCATAACTCAATGGTCCTTGAGTATTAAGTTTAGTTATCCTTTTCTGCTATTGAAATCTGGTCCTTTCTGCACATTCCATAAATTCATACAATTTCCCCATTTTGACCCGGTATAAATCAAAATAACTAAACAATATTCACATTTCACAATTTAATCAATAATGCTACGCTTTTCAACCATAAAATGCATAAAACACCCATGAAATACCATAGAAAATATATCAATTAAATGGATTTACCAAATCCCCCCACACTAGAACTTTGCACTCCTGGGCAGATAAATGTCAATCAATACTCCGATTCTAAATAATCTTAATAGCAGCAAACTCAACCAAAACAAGAGCTCCTTGATCTGATCATTTTCTTCTTTACAATCAATACAGAAATTCGCAATCATCCAGACAAAATAACCACTCTGATGCACAATCTGGTAACTAGTACTAGGCATCAAGGACTCACATGTGTGTTTCTCTCTTCTTACTCATAAAGGGTTCTTTCTCTCCTCTCTCCTAGGCTAGCCTCTACCATAAGCTTGTCAAATCTCTACTATCTCCACCACTCAAAACATGGGAATCAATGTATCAAGAGGTCTTTCTCAAGGCTGTAATGTTGGAAAGCTTAAAATGGACATGGAAAGGAAGAGCATTGACCATACAAACAAAAATGCATATTTAAGAAGTATGGAAAACAATAACCAGCTTCTTGGTTATTTTTATATGTATACGGCTCATCAATCAAAGCTGAAACACAAATAAATTCAATTCTAATTATTTTTGCAAATAGTTTCATCAGCTTCCACACTAATATGCTTTTGCATGCTGATTGATCCTTTCTTTTGTACACTTTCTTTCCTCTCATTTTTTTTCTTTTCCCTTTCTTTTTCATATTGGCTTTTGCTTTGCCTTTTCTTTTCTTTTCTTTTCTTTTTTTTGGCACTTGTTTTTCGCCTTTTCATGCCTTTTTCTATCATCAATTCTTTTTTCCTCTTTTTTTTCAATTTTTTTCCTTTCTATATTTTTCCTCTCTTCTTTTTCTTTTCCTTTCACTCTTTCTTTCAAAGATCAGGTCTGTAAGCATAATATATCACAGCTGATTATTACTTCTACACGCTTTCATTGACCTTGAACTCAAACACAACTTAAAATATTCATTTCAAGCTTGTCACTAGATTCTATTTCCATTTCAGAAGCTAGGTTATGTTCAGCAAATATAATAATGCATTCTACTCAACTGGTCAATGATGTAGAGAAAAGAAAATGAATGGCTCAAAGTGGTTAGCAAAGGTTAAAAGTGTTTTAGGTTTGTGTTTGGGTATAAATAAGGTTTAGAATCAAATGCCTCTATCGTTTACACTTCCTCCCATGCACATATCTGGCCTCAATCAAGAGCTAGGACAAGTTCTAGAGAGAACTAGCACTAGGGAGTATGCACTCAATATTAAGAAATGAAATCAGGCTCAAAATTCCTTCCATCCAAGGTTAAAATGATCATAATGCTATGAACAATCACTCCTTTCTGTATCGACTGTGCCGAATCAGCTAACCAAATCAAAATTCTCATATCTCAATCAAGCTTACTTCTACAATTACTAATAAAAAACAAATCTCCAATATTCAGTTTTTTAAGCCCATAACAGATAGCATATTAGAGTGCAAATCTCAAGTGTACAGGAATTCAGTTTTCACAATAATGTAATCACTCCCTTTATAATGCAACCAGAACAGCGCACACACTCAAATCCATTCTTCCCCCACAATTGTAGATTTGTAGTCAATGCAAGTGTAGACTAACGATAATCAATGTAGATCAAACATGTAGCAAGGATAAGGAATAAGGCTACTATCATAACAGTGGAGCAAAATGATTTTCTCTACCTTTTACTACCAGATTAGTCCCCTCCCCCACGCTTATTCTAAACTATCAATCCAACATATGATTTTACAAACAATTCAAGAAAGTAAGGAGAAGAAAGGGACAACCATGTGAAACTCTGATAGCAAAAATTCTCCTTAACTTGTATATGGCTCTTCTCCTTGATAGTTCTTCCTTGGTGGTGGTTCTGATCAATTGGTAAAGCCTCAAAGATACGACAAGGTATGGATTGATTTCCATGAAGTTCTTTCCTATCAAGTTCCTGCAAGGTAAAGACGTCAGCATCAAGATATCCAACAAAAGTAGTTATCGAGCAAAGAGATCCATTTTATCACAGCAAAATCTCTAATTCAGATCACACCAATATGTCAAAAACAGAGTTAAGAGTAGCAGTGAAAAAAAAGTAAAACTCGAGCTTAAATTCATTGGGACTTTCTGTCCTGCTCCATTTAATATCTTTGAGATACTTGAAAGCTCTTTCATCTCACTCAGAGATGTATCAGTGAAAACAGTTATAATTGTGTCTTGACAGGGAAACTCATATGGGAGGTTTAAATAACAACTGAATAATAAATACAAATGACTAACCTCCTCAGCTAACACTTCATTATTTTTCATAGCAATGAGCCAGAAAGCAGGCACGCCTTTCTCTAAACATGATAATAACTACATCAACAAATGAAATACTTCCAGAAGAAAAACGTAGAAAAAGGTATTTCTTTTATATGTTACCCTTATCCTCTTCTGTATGCAGCTTCATTTGTGACTACTTCCACTTCAGAAACACCATTTACAATGTCATACCGCTGCATCCATTCATTACATGTCAATATCAGATGTTCGACTAGAATTCAGAAAGATAATTATTCATTACAGTTATAATTATGCATTCAGAAAGATCACATGTCATACCGCTGCATCCATTCATTACTGCTGCACCCGTGTCAAGGTTAAAGATCGCACAAGAGGAACTTTGTTTTTTGAGGCTGTCTTGACATCTGCATATATCCAACCAAAGGCAGACAGGCAACAAATTAATAAATAACAACACAATAAATCAAGGACCAACCACATCTAAAGAAAAACTTGAAATATCAATCAAAAGTCATCCGTGTCCTCATTCTTGCATATGAACGTTAAGAGGAGATCAAGGCCAAAATATAAAGCAATCGCAGATATATGGCAGGTAATCATCAAAGGAATTCTGAATAATATCAATCACAATATATGGCAGGTAACACTTCTCAGGTTTCTTAAATTCAACTCAAAAATATTTTCCCTCCTCTCCAAATCCCTTGTACCGAACAGGCCTTTAGTAAATTGACAAGCAGATGTAACTGAAATGACAAGTTCACATAGGTGGGGGCAGAGGAGGATAGATTTTTTATTTTTATCAGTGAAGGGTAACTTGGTAATTCACTATTAAAACATAATGTCAAACTAGTCCCTTAGCCCTACAGTGAAAATTCAGAATGTTTTGGGTTAAATTTGAAATTATGTCCCTTCAGTGGTCCTTTACAGAAATTCTCCCTCAAGACTATTAAGTAGTTCCTGGTAAAGGAAAAAAGTATTGCGTATTGAAAAAGTTCAGAAATAGCTTGACTCATGTTCCGTTAAGAATTATTTTGTGCCAATAGAACCAATAGCACAAGCCTTGCATTCAACTCCAAAAATGAAACGACCTTATGATCAGAAATATTTTTTTAAGCACCCAAGTCTCTCAAAAATGGCAAACATAATAAGCAATTATTACAAGATAGAACTTACACGTAGAACAAACAATAGAAAACGAGAACTTGCAGAAAAGTGGGTTCTTAGTCCCAGAGCAAGATTGCCTATAGCCTGGATTGCTTCAACAGCAACTGCAATATTCAAATCTGTCATTAGCTGCACGACAAAACCAAAAGTTCAACTTTAGCAGGAAAAACAACTAATAGGCGCATAAAAGACTAACTCAAAGGACAAAACTCATAGAAAGAAGGACATATTTGAAAATACCACAGATTCAAAGGAGGACAAATTAGTTATAAAAAATTATATGGAGAAAGTTTTTAAGAAGCAGCTTTATAACCTAATCATTAGAACAAATTTGATATAAAAAGTAAAGGCTAAATTGCCCAGAACCCCTCTAAATATCGAGTCATATGCATAGTAAGTCCCCTGAACCATCCTAAACTTCAACTTCTCCAGAATAACAGGCTAATGTTATTTAATCCATTATCTTACAATGAATCTGACTTTAATTTTGTCAGGATAACCCTCTTAAATTTTGAGTAGCACCCCTAAACTTTAGCTTATCTGCAGATACAATTCAGATGTGTTGCATAGCACAAACAAGCCTAAATTAAACTTGATGAAATTCATTAAATCATGAAGAATGTGGCTATTGACCTTAAGCATATAATATACAAGTTCCTCAACTCGGCTCTTTCTACTATCAGCCCGAGTACCAAACACATGTAAACCATCGAACCCATGATTATTAACTTCCTCTAAAATGAATCCCTAAGTTCTACATGTCCAAAAAGAATCCATGTCCAAAAATATGAAATATATGAACAATATCATAGATCCAAAATTTCACATTTAGTAATTTACCACACAATAAAATATAGAAATTAGAAATACAGTATATGGTTTTCCTAAGCAATATTTTTTCAGGAATTAACATGCATAAATTTCCTTGCTTTAATTTTAATTACCTTGATGCATCAAAAGCAAGACAATTCTTCTGCTAATGTATGTCATAAAATACATCATATCCTTTCCTAGCTAACCGAAATTCAGAAGCACAGCATGATATATGGATAGCAATTAACGAACAACAAAAATGATTCAAAGCATTACGATGCCACATCTTCAAGTTATTGCTCACGAAATGTCAGAGCCAAAAGCAACCGCAACTACTTTCTACAGAATATTACATCAATATCATCCAAGAATCAAAAGCATATTCTAAATCACTATATTTAAAAAGTATAAAATACCTTCTTAAAAGTCCGACAAACTTCAGAAAAATCACCAGGATATATTTGAATACACAATGGCACTAAAGAAACTGCTTCTGGTTCAAGCTCCTTGTCTTGCTCAGATCTGTGAAATAGGGGAAACAGTTTTTTAAATACACAATGGCACTAAAGAAATAGTTTCACCAATAAACTCTGGTTGCCTAATTCATAAACTATATGGCTCCCAGATATCGACATAAATATTAGAAAATGAGAAGGCCTACAATAATCATCTAGGAGCATTAAAACACTGCACAAATGTGCTTTTTGCTTTTGTCCATAATGTGCAACAGATGAAGTCATTTGTAAGAGAAACATCAATATGATAGTGGATAAATTTCTGGTATTTGGAAGAAATTTGAAATTAGGTCATAACATCTTAGGTGTATAGACATTTCAGTTTCAGAAGGGTGAGCATATTTTCAACTGCAAACAGAAATTTTAGGACATCTTGATTTGTTACATTGGTTATAATTGCACTAAAACATGAAAAAGAAAACTGCAAGACCATATGATTGAAGAAGGAGCAATCATCTAGCAAAGATGCCTCAAGATAATCATAGATCATAGAAGCAGATAATTTTTTATGGATGTAACATAAATCAAGATTACCAAGGGAGACAAAAGCAAGATCAAAATAAATTTGAGGCAATAAAATAAGATATAAAAAAAAATATGGACGCATGTGGAATATATGTTGCATTACCTTGATATTTCTATTCCTTCTATCACTTGTATTGTCATCACAATTTCCCAGGCATGGCCCACTTAGAACAACATTCTAATACCCAGATGCTAGAACAAATCCTGACCATAGGAATGAAGCTACAATCGCATTGAAAGATTAGTGCATAAAATTCAAAGACAACTACCATATTTTGCGTGTTGGCTTAGCTGTTCTGGTAACATTTACAAGCTCAGCTTCCAGCTCTTTTTTCTACAGAAAGAAAGCAATACATAATTTCCACACAGGAGAACAAATGAACAAGCATAGATAAGCAGAAATCAATTTAGTGTACCATTATATCTCTCATTTTCTCGAACAAAATTGACTTTACAGGATCCTTAACAATCCAGCGACAAAGCTCAAGAGTCAATCCTTTAGCAGACGCACGGACATTTTGATCTTGATGATTTTCAGAATTCTTTTAGGGGGCAGAATCTTTGCTCCAAATTCATTAACACAATATGAACAGATTAAGCTTCATGAGATACCCATTGGAAGAAAGAAACAATGTCCGAGTTTGCAACAAAGAGGTAACAAACCTTAATGCCTGAAACATGACATCTATTGCAGGTACTACTGCTTTAGCAACTTTATTCTTAATTGCCTTCTCCATAGCATCCTAAAATACACCAAAAACAGTAAAATATGGCTAGTGTATAGAAATTGATGCATAAAAAGATTCTCGCCAAATACGCTACTCAAGAACCAAAATTCACAAATACACCAAAGGAATTATAAAAATGGGAGAAACAAAATTCTGAATAAAAATTTTTGGAAGTAAAATTTGAAAGTAGAAAAGAACTGAACCTCTATTTTAGATTAACTAAACATTAAGTTATGAAACCCGTGAGTTTATTCAAATTCAAGGACATTCTTTAAGAATGTGAATTACACCTTTCCATGAAAACTGTTCTGACAGATAAGCTTTTTTGCCCTTCCCATTACTGCTTAGCCCATGGATAATGGATGGAAGACACCCGGACAGTCATGTAATGAAGCAGGAGAATTTTATCATATTAATTTCCTGATTTAATTTAAACATTTTAGCACCAGTTAATAAGTTGTATGGGACAGTTATGTACTCCTTCCTACCCTTTAACAAAACGTGTAAGAAGGTTTTTGCTTACTTCCGGAAAAAAATGTCAAGAGTTAATTACAGTACAGATATTGTTAACTGAACTGACTAAACTGAATATTTTACGCCAAAGGACTGACACAAATTGTAGGATAAATCACAAGGGAGAAAACTACTCAATCACAACTGCACATTGGAACAAAATATACCAGAAAAGCATCAACTGCTTCCAATTCTATCCAGAGCATAAAAGATGCCTGAGCTTTCTCCACTGTCTTTGGCCTTCCCGTCAAACACTTTGCCACAATGGCGCGACACACTTCCTTAGCGTACCTATACAATTTTCAAATTTACATTCCGCCCAGAGCAACGGCTAATAAGCAAAAATTGCGGATAGCATGGCATGCAAGAGAAAGAAAATCAAGCAGCATGATAAAAATCATCGTATATACCTTCCGGCATCGGCATCAGCTGCTCGCAAGTAAGCAATTAATGCATCGAGTGCCTTTTCCTGCACCGGGGCATTAGACTCGGCCACAGTTTTCTCAAAAAACGGACCTGCAAATTCAAAAATAAAAATGGAATAAGATCCACACCAAATGCACCGTATCACCTACTCATTACACTCAAGAAAACACCTAGATCCACCACGGAGAGATCGAAAAGCAACCTCCCATTGAAATGAAATATGGAAACCCTAACAAAATCTCACCAAATTCACGGATGCGAGGGTCCTTGGGATCGGAAATGGAGTCACAGAGTGCCGCCAAATCGATGTTGGCCTCATTCCGAACCTTCCAGTTCTTGTGAAACAGCCGATCCTCCCACGGCAATTTCTTCGGCTCCTGCAACAATTTCTCTTTCTCCGACATTTTTACTCACAATCCACGAATCTATTCAGCCCCAACCTCAGCGATCTCTGCGAATGCGGACAAAATTCTTGAGAGAGAAATAGAGCGAAACGAGAGAAAAAGAGCATTTCCTTTTTTTTTTTTTTTTGGCAGCCTCAGCTGAGTGCCGTCGAGAGAAGAACAATAAACAAAACGGAGATGCAAGGAACTTCTAAACGCCTTTTTATCTTGGCTTCAAAAACACAACAACAGACGGAGAGAGTGTGTGGAGGAGGGTTCACTATTCTCTTATGTTCTCTTATGTGCTTCTTCTACTCCCTGTATTTATTAAAAGAAAAAAAAAATCTTTTTTTAAGCTATAAATTAGAGTTTTTATTAAAAAAAAAAACAGCATTTTAGCTTTTTGGTGTGACTTTTACTTTTTAAAAAAAAATATCATCTAAACACATAAATTAATTAAAAAATTATTTTTTTATTAAAAAAGTATTTTTTCCTTAAAAAAAGCCCATCCAAATGGGCCATAATTAAAGAGATTAGGCATTTTTTAAAAAAAATTGTTTTATATATTTTATTTATTTAGATTCGATTATATGCTATTCGAAAAAAAATTTTACCCAATATTTCAAATTAATTAATTTTTAGGATATTGGAGTTACAAAAAAATATTTATGAATACAGGACTGGAATTTAATTTATTTGAGATAAATTTCAGGATCCAGCATATAATCTAATCTAAATAAAAAGAAATATATAAAACATTTTAAAAAAATGTCTAATCCCTCTAGGGAATAATACCTAAGAAGCATATAAGAGAATAGCACCTAACGTGAACTCGTGTGTGGAGTCGTTGGTCGAACCTTTTCCACTCAACAGGTGCTCTTGGGGCCGCAAATGTTGCTGCGGCGTGATTCGCATAGAGGCTTTCAATTAAGGGCAGACCGAGGTTATGAACTTGCCCCCCCTTAAATTTGAGTTTTTCTTTAAAAAGGAAAAAGAAAAAAAAAAGGTGTATATGTGTGTGTGTGTATATTAATACATATTTGAATGATTGTCTACCTTTAATATATCAAGACTACACTTCGTAATTAGATGGGGATGAATGGTTGAAAGATTATTTAGTGTCTTATATTGAAAAAAAAATGTATTTAATAGCATTAATAATAAGACAATTATAATGGAATTCCAAAAAATAAGGCCTAAAATGATGACATTATAATTATTTTTATTGTAATATACTTTTGTTATCAAAATATATGTACTTGAACTTATTTAGTACCCACCATTCATTGTAATTTATTTAACTGCATTTCTAACAACACTTAGCCTTACTTTTCTAAATGACGTTGGTAAAATAATTGCCTCTCTTATTATATCATCAGTGTTCACTTGATTTCATAAATATTTTTTTAATATTTTTTCTTTTCTTATTTATATTCTTTTTGTTTTTTTAATATATTTAAAAATTTCTTTTAAAAAAATTTCGGGGGCGCTGCCACCAAACCCCTGATTCCCCTCGGTCAATGGTGCCCCCTCTTCAATAATTTCCTGGGTCCGCGCCTGCTTTCAATGCACACCGAGATTGGCGGGCAAGAATAGTGGGATCACGAGACCGTTGCATAACATAAACTCACGTGGAATATATATGGAAGGTGCGAAAAGTCGGGGGCCGTTTGCGGAAATCAAGGAGCAAGGCATGGATGGGATTGGATATGAGGAAGTGTAATGGAGAATTGGAGATAGCAAAGGTTTTTTTATACTAAATTTTTAGGAAAGGGGTTGGGCTCACCCACAGTCCAAAGGCAGAGCGCTTGGAGCTCAGTCCACAGGGGATACTGGCCAAAGAGTACACATGTCTCCACCTCTATCAGCGTTACCACTGCTTCCTAGACCCCTAGGATGCCTCCCTCAGTACCTTGACCAACGCAAGGATCGAACCCCCTCCCTTAAGGTGAGGAAGACCGACCCCACGCCAGTTAGAGATAGCAAAGGTTGCGGGGAAGGGTAAGGCGGTTTGGATAAAGGTGGGCCCAAAACGCAAAACGACGGAGAGGCCCAAGTTGTTTGGTCCTGGAAACAAAGCCCATAACCAACGCACACAGACGTGAGTAGAGCCTGGAAATCGGGTCAAGCCCATCAGGCCAATTCGTTTAAGCCCTGACCCTGCAGGGCTTGGGCTTGAAAAATAGGCCTGAAATTTGAAATTGGCCCTGTAGGGTCTCGGGCTTAATCGAGCCAGCCCTGTAGGGCCTCGGGCCGGCCCTGCAAGGACGTTTAACTATACTTTTTTTTAAAAAAAAAAAATAATGATTTAGACTTCTACTTAATGAATGTGTTTATTTGTAATTACTTAGAATTTTTTTTAGTTTAAACTATAACCCTTTTTTATGTTTATTATTATTCTATATTAAAACACATAATTAGTTATTATAAACATTAAAGAGAAGATGTTTTCATATTAAATAAACACATAATTTAGTATCACAATATTATATAAGTAATAAATTATAAATATATTCTGTGTAAAATAAGTATACTTATTTTTATTTGTCACTAAAATCATGCATGAACCGAAAGAATCTGCATACACATAAAATTACGAGAGGGAAAAGCATTTTGTCATAGGCATACATAAAGTAATCCCTTTGTTTCATATTTTTTGAAAAAAAAAAAAGAAAAAACATATTTTTTGTGTTTATTTGTTTTTTATTACGAATTAATGAATGTGTTTATTTGTTGAATAATTTATATTGTTTAGATATTAATATTGATAAAATTTATTTGATAGATTAGAATTTTAATGATTGCAATTTATTAATTATATTTTCTTTAAAAAAATTCAAAAAAAAAAAATAGTTAAAATTTAGAATAGTAATTTTTAGGCCCTGTAGGACCGGCCCAAGCCCTGGTACTATCGAGCCGGGCTTTGAAAAATAGATGTTTTCCCTACTTCAGGCCCTGATTCCCAGCTCTAGACGTGAGGGATAAGGGCAAAGATGCTGAAATGAAGAATTCTTTTTCTCCTCTCCTGGGACCCACGCATGGGAACATCCCACCCTGAAACCATGCAACCTGACGTGGATAAGGGCGGCATTTTGGTGGAGTATGGGCAGCGTGAGACAACGCATTTCATGGCTGGGAAACTAAAAGCAGGAGGAGGAACCAATAATAAAAGGGACGAGGTGATGAGACTGGAGGCATAGGGATTCAAAAGTGAGTTGTGTGGATATGCAGCTACAACTGGGTAGTGGTGTGGCCAATGGCGAAAGTATTCAAAGGCCAGTCGGGGCCTTCTAAACTCTTCTAAATTTTTTTAGAATATATGTTTTAATGTATATATTATATGATTTTTTATTTTGACCACTAATTTTGCCCCAACTAATATCTTATTAAGGTCCCAACTTGCCTTCTAAAATATTTTAAAATATATGTATTTATTATATAATATTTTATTATGACCAATAATTTAACCTAATTAATCTTTTATCTTTTCTATAATTTCACTTTCTCCCTCTTTTCTTTTCTTTCCTTTTTATTTTTTCATTTTTCCCTGGCTTCCTCCACACGCATACCTGAGTCTGACGCTTCCATTCTTCTCCCACGTCGCCTCTACTGTGACTCTTCTCACGGGTTCATGGCTCTCCATGACAGCACGACTCAACTGTCCAGTCCACCATCAGTCTCCCTCTTCCTCCAAGTTGGCAAGCCTCCGAGGCTCCGACGTCCACATGGCTGGACTGCACTCTGCTCTGAGTGCTCTTCTCTCCGACGTGTATGGACAGTGTGGTGACGTCCGAGTCTCTGATGAGCCTGGCGACGTCCAACCAGAGTCCAGCCGACCTCTGTCTCACTATCTCACAACTACCTGACCAGCGACCATTGTGACCGACCGTCCGACCAGGTATTTGAATGCCAACAGTGTTGTTTCGAATAATTATTAAATGAAATCAAATTACTTAATATCATGTTCATTTGATTTCCAGTTGAGATTCAATTTATGCAAATCAAAACAGCATTAAATTGGTGATGAAAATGTTGAGATTCAATTTATGCAAATCAAAACAGCATTGAATTGGTGATGCAAATCAACGGTGTTGACAATGGCGGAAGTATTCAATGGGTGATGAATACCTTCAATCTAAAATCTTCTGTCACTAGGTGTTGAGATTCAATTTATGCAAATCATAACTGTTAACTGGCAATGATGTTCATTCAATTTATTTCGATTTTGTTGTATGTTTGGGTGATAAAAATGTTGTCTAGATTGGTGATGAATTTCTGAACTTAATGGATTTTGTTGCGAACCTGTACAACAGCCCAATGCCAGGAAGGCCCAACCAAGGACATATCAGATATCAACACACACTTATAATATAGGTATATCCTACATCATAGGGAGGGATCCTATCCAACAGCGATATAGGAGTATCATCTCCAAGATACTCGCACTGCAGATCACACAGGACTAAGATCTCCTCGACGATAAACTCTATATATACAGAGGACCTAACCTAAGGTGCACACGTTCTAACTCACCACTCTTTACATTCAGTCACACTGTGCACACACACCACCCCCTTTGGCGAGAGCCTATTTCGTGCACAGTGATCCCAAGCTCTCCTAAATATCTCCTCCATAGATATTCAGGCTTAGCCTACTGATCCAAGATCAAAGCACCAACCCTGGGCTGGACATCTGTGTTCTACACTAGAATATTGGCGCCGACCGTGGGGACCGTTAAATTACGATTACCGTGACCACCGATGGCTCACACGAGAAGCAACAGTCGGAACCCTCAACCTGCAAATCCACAACAAGCTAGGGCGAATCACCAACATGAAGCCCAGCCACAACAAGATGATGTACCAAAGGGTAACGTTTCAAACACGGCGTCCTCCCCACCCATTCTGGACAAGACGCAAGAAGAAACTGAGCAGGGTACCTTGGTCCCAAACCTGGACATCCGCCTCATACAAAAAACTCAAGAATCGATGCTGAGGCGAATGGAGAACAATGAAAAGCGTAATCAACTCCAATGCCAGGAAGACCTCCGAGTCATGCAACAGATATAGATGACCATGCCAAGCAGCTCAAGGGGAAGGCCATGACGGTTCGCGTGGAGGGAAGGATCGCCCGTCAGCCTCAAATTTAAAAAAGATGCAACTAGCACGGATCGCCGATGAAGAGGACTGAGATGCCGAGAGATGCCGAGGCGCAGAGAGAGATCGAGAGACAGAAAGAATAGCCCGGACCCAAGGCTCTCCCAAAGAGTATAAAATGAAGTACCTGACAGACCTCAACGAGAGCCCGTTCTTGGAAGATATCGCCACTACACCATATTCGAAGAACTTCGACTTGGCCAACCTCCCGAAGTATGATGGGACCCAAGATCCACACAATCACTTGGAGACATTTGAATTACTCATGTGGGTTCACCTAATCAAGGGCCCGGTGATCTCACGACTTTTTACGGCAATACTGATCGGACCGGCTTAGAAATGGCTCCATACCCTACCAACCGACTCCGTGCATAACTTTGAAGACCTCAGACAAAAATTCGAGTTGAACTTCACAACCAGTAAGAAGCAGCCGAAGTACTAGTTCACGCTTAGCCGAATAAAACAAAAAAAAGGGGGGAGACCTTGCAAAAATATCTAGACCAGTTTAAGGAGGTGGCTCTACAAGTACGCTCTCTTCCTGAGGAGGTCCATGTGCACTGCCTGGTTGATGGCTTGGATCCTTCATCATGAATGGCCAAGAACGTGTGTAAGAATCGGGTCTATACACTCATGGAATTCTACATCCAAGCCAAGCAGTACTTGGACGTCGAGCAAATGGAGATAGCTAATGTTGTTGGAACATAGAAGCGGAGGAATGCGTCACTAGACGAGAAGGATCGGACCGACAAGAGAAAAGACTATTCCAATAAACGGAATTGAGACACCCGACCTCGAGGGGAGAGGTCTGAAAGAAGAACGAAGTACGACAGCTACACCCCCTTAAATGTCCCCCATTCTCAGCTTTGGAAGGAGGTAGCTCAGACAGAGATGAAAAGGGTAGAAAGCCCGAGGCCTCTCCGGAACCGACCCACAACAAACCAGTCTAAATACTGTGCATTTCACGACGGACTGGGACACACCACGGATGAGTGCTATGAACTCCGCGACGCCATTGAAAAGTTCATGAGAGAAGGAAGATTACGCCAGTACGTGATAAAACCTCAAGGAAGGAAAAATGGCAAGCGGAAGGTCAGAGGCCGAAGTATCAGTCCGACCTCGGATCTAAAGAAAGACGAGAAGAAACGAAAGTCGAACAGCGAGGACGACGAGTTCCCAGAAACCGAATTCCATTGCCACGTAGTCAGCGGAGGATTCGGTGGGGGCGGAGACACAATAAGCCAGCGTAAGAAGTACTTGAGAGAAGTCCACTCGGTCAAAGACCTCCCAAAATTCAAGGACCCAGCAAAACCGACATCACTGCCATTAGTCTTTACTGGGGAAGAGCTAAATGACGTGGTACCGGGGCATCAAGACGGTCCGGTTATCACGAGGACCCTGGTACATTGCCGTTCAAAAGGATTTTCGTGGATGCTAGAAGTTCAACCGACATCATCAGCTGGGACGCCTATAAAAGGATGCACATGGACATAGAAGATCTGAAACCTTGCAAGACGACCCTCATCGGGTTCAATGGGGTGCATTCATTTCCCAAGGGATATATTGACCTCAGATTGACGTTGGGGACCAAAGTGGCTTTCAAATCAGAAAGTGTAAGGTTCATAGTCGCCGACTTCCCTTCCCCGTACAACATCATATTGGGTAGACCGACCATCTACAATTGGGACATGGCGGTGTCTACAAAGCATCAGAAACTTAAGATGGTGAACAACAAGAACCAAGTGGTAGTAGTGTCTGGGGACCAGAAAGAATCCCGACAATGTTACTTGTTCGTGAGAGGGAAGGAGGACCGTTATCACCACCTCAGATCCACAGAGGTGAAAGTTCGGCCGACGCTGAAAAGAACAAAAAGCCCTGACGTCCGGTAAACATGATCGAACTCGACCTCTAGGACGAGCCCGAGGTCCCACGTTTAGAACCAAAAGGGCAATTAGTGGAGTTGGTACTAGGGCAAGATCCGTGAAAGACCACCAACATTGGGGGTATAATGAGCCCTGACTTGAAAGCTCGGCTGATTAAATTTTTGAAGCAGAACCAGGATGTCTTTGCATGGACAACGTCCGAGATACCAGGGATTGACCCAAATTTCTACTGCCATAAACTGGCCATTCGGCCGGGGTCGACACCAGTAGCCCAGAAGAAGAGGAACCTTGGGGCTGACAGACAGAAGGCTCTTGAAAAGCACGTGACGGAGCTTTTGGAGGCCAGATTCATCAGAGAAATACAATACACCACATGGCTTTCAAATGTTGTGATGGTCCTGAAGCCAAATGGCAAGTGGAGGGTGTGTACGGATTACACCAGTTTAAACAAGGCATGCCCAAAAGATTCCTACCCAATGCCAAACATTGATTAGCTGGTTGACAACTCCGTGGGTTTTCAATTACTATCTTTCATGGACGCCTACTCTGGCTACAACCAAATAGCAATGCACCCCGACAACCAGGAGAAGACCGCCTTCATGACCGACAAGACCAATTACTGTTACAACGTTATGCCCTTCGGGTTGAAGAACGCCAGAGCCATTTATCAACGGATGATGAATAGGGTCTTCGAGGACCAAATGGGGCGGAACATAGAAGTGTACATTGACGACATGATCATAAAGTCAAGATACTTGGAAGACCACATCCGAGACCTTGATCAGACTTTTGAGAAATTAAGAAGGCACCGGATCAGGTTAAACCCGGCCAAGTGCGCATTTGGGGTCCCGGCTGGGAAGTTCCTCGGCTTTATGTTGACCAACTGCGGGATCGAGGCAAACCCGGATAAGTGCAAGGTGGTGCTGGATATGCAAGCCCCGAGGACCAAGAAAGAGGTTCAACAGCTAACTGGCCGACTGGCCGCCTTGACGAGATTTCTACCCAGATCGGTAGAAAATGCCCTGCCCTTCTTCAGGTTGTTAAAAAAGGAAACGCAAGGAGGCTGGAACACGGATTGTGAAGCGGCTTTCGAAAAAACAAGCAGTGTTTGGCAACCCCTCCAGTCCTTGCAAAACCAGAGCCCGATGAGACTCTATTCCTATACTTATCAGTAGGAGAAGAGGCGGTAAGCGTGGCCCTGGTAAGAGAAACCGAGGCCGGACAAGCGCCGATTTACTTCGTAAGTAAGGCGTTGTAGAGCTTGGAACTCCGATATCAAAAGCTCGAGAAAGTGGCGTTTGCCCTACTAACAACAGCAAGAAGACTTCGGCCATATTTCCAAGGACATCGGATAGTCATCAAAACTAGTCAACCAATCCGCCAAGTGTTGCACAAACCAGACCTCGCCAGAAGAATGACCAGCTGGGCGATAGAGTTGTTCGAGTTCGACATCACCTTCGAAGCCTGACACGCCATCAAATCACAAGCGTTGACAGACTTTGTCTGGGAACTCACCCCAATAGATGCGACCGATGTGGACCAAGACAAAACGTGGAAGGTCTATGTCGACAGTTCCTCTAATTCAAAGGGAAGTGAAGCGAAGCAGGAATCATAGTCGAAAGCCCAGAAGGTGTTACTGTGGAACACTCCCTTCAATTGATGTTCCCGACGTCAAATAACCAAGCCGAGTATGAAGCCCTACTCGCCAGACTGCTACAAGCCAAAGAGAATGGAGCCCATCGGGTCAAGGTTTTCATCGACTCCCAATTCGTTGCAGCACAAATTGAGGGCACCTACCAGACGAAAGGCCCCCTACTGGCGAAGTATCTCAACAAAGCCAAGGAAGTCATAACGGATTTCCAAGAGGTGATTGTTACTCATATCCCAAGAGAGGAGAACACTAGGGCGGATATCCTCTCCAAATTAGCGAGCACGAAGGGCCCAAGCAACCACAGAATTGTGGTCCAGCGAAACCTCACCAAACCGAGTTGTATTATGACTATCTCGGCAGCAACGGACTGGAGGAAACTGATTGAAGATTATTTGGAGAGAGGCATCATTCCGACCGATCCAACCGAAGTTAAGAAGTTGATTAGGGAGGCCGCAATCTATACTATGGTCAACGATCAGCTGTACCGAAAGGGACTGCATTCTCCGATGATGCGCTATTTGGGCATCTCCGAGGCTAAGTATGTGCTAGCCGAGATACACGAAGGCATCAATGGCCACCACATGGGGGGCAAGGTTCTTGCCAGAAAAGCACTGCGCGCCGGTTACTATTGGCCAACCATGATGACCGACGCTAAGGAAGCCGTCAAGAGATGCGATAGTTGCTAGAAGCACGCCAAAATTATTTGGCGTCCGCCAACCGAGTTGAAAGGCATTTCGGCCTCCTAGCCCTTCTACAAATGAGGCATGGACATCCTCGGACCATTCAAGGCAGCCCCCGAACAATTCAAGTGGTTCATTGTGGCCGTAGATTATTTCACTAAGTATATTGAAGCAGAGCCTCTAACTACAATAACCTCGGCGTGCATACGAAGGTTTTTTCGCCACAACATTGTCTCCCGTTTTGGAATACCGACCGAAGTGTAACGAACAATGGGACGCAATTCATGGACCAAAAATTCCAAACCATGATGACAGACCTCGACATAAGGCAGCACTTTGCCTCAGTTGAGCATCCCTAGTCTAACGGCCAGGCCGAGGCAGCCAACAAGATCGTCCTAGACGGCTTAAAGAAGAGGAAACAGGATGCTGAAGCTAATTGGGTTGAACAACTCTACAGCGTGCTGTGGGGCTACAGGACAAGTGTGCAGATTGCAACTAGGGATGGAAACAGGCTAGGGGCCTGCTGCCTGGCCTATTTCCGGCCTGGAAAGGCCTGGCCTGTCAGGCTAACAGGCCAGGCCTAGGCCTTATAATAGGCCTGTTAGGCCGGCCTGTTATAGGGGTAAAATTGTAATACTCCCTCCAAATGCATAGGATACCTTTTTTTTTTCCCCAACGCATAGGATTCCTTTTTTCTTTCAACTCACATCATGCTTTTGCTTTATGTCCTTGTCTGCCAGATTGCCATTAATGATTTTTTTTCTTTTTTTAACAAATAACAATTAATAATGAATAAACTTCATCTCTCTTCCTCTCTCATTCATTCGTCCCTCTACTTCTCCTCTCATCATTCTTTCAACTCCTCCTCTCCGCCAACTTTCGTTCCTCCTCTCTTTCTTTTTTTTTTCTTTTTTCTTTCAACGCTCATCATTCTGTTGGTCGTCGCTCACCTCCATTGTTCATCGTCGTTGTCGCACAAACCTCCATTCTTCATCTTCCACCGTCGGCCTCTTTCTGGAGCTTCTGACAGGGCCTCTACTCCTCCTCTCCGCCAGCTTTCATCTCAGCTCTGGATCTTTGTTATGGCAACTTAGAAGCAATTTTCAAGTCTCGAGGTCTCTATTATCTCCCCATTTGTGGTCTTTATATCTCTACCCTACCTATGTTTTTGGGCTGTTATTTCTCTTCTTTTTAGGGGTAAAGCTTGTGCCTTTCTCTATAAATGGATGGGTTGTGTCTGGATATATTTGAGGGAAGCTTTGATTTGGGACTGATAATGTTTGGTCAGTTGGATGGGATTGCATTTTGTAGCTTGAGAACTGAAGTAGTTAAGGCATACTACAATTTTAATTTCCTAGATGGCTGGATATATGCTTGGTTTTCATGAGATCTAAACTGATTTATTTAATTCTGAGGACTAAACTTTGTTATTTAGTTTCTAAGTCTCTGCCCATTTTCATCTTATTTAATTCTTCTCTTGCGAACTTGAATTCCCAAACTTCTTTTTGCGTAAAATAGCATTATCTCATTGCATTCTCTCATTCTGAAAAATAGGCCTGTTAACAGGCCACAGGCCTATCCAGGCCTTATACAGGTCAGGCTCAGGCCCAAAAATAGGCATGAAACAGGCCACAGGCCAGGCTCAGGCCGCTTTGTTCCTTAACAGGCCTGGCCTGTTAAGGGGGAAGCCTGGCCTGGCCTGGCTTGTTTCCACCCCTAACTGCATCCCAGGAAACTCCTTTCCGGGTGACTTATAGATGTGAAGCCATGATCCCAGTCGAGATAGGGTAGCCGTTATGGAGGAAAGTCAAAAGCCGTCAAGTTGGAGAGTCGTCAAACGACGACGCGTTGAGGATGGAACTGGACCTGATCGACGAGGTCCGAGTGTAGCACACTTGAAGGTTGGAGCTAAATACCCAAAAGGGGGGGTGAATTGGGTATCTTTAAAAATTTAGATATTTTACTCTGTTTTTGACTAAGTAAAACAGAGGAGAGAAGAAGAGAAGCAATACACAACAAGATTTATACTGGTTCGGTCCTTTCTCTGACCTACGTCCAGTCCCCAAGCCTCACTTGGGATTTTCAATCCACTAACTTCACAATATTGATTACAATCTCTGTACTCAGAGTAGTTCTCTCTCTACAACTCACTCCCCCTTACAAGATGCAATCAATACACCCAACCACCAAGTCCCCTGACTTGTGGTTATCTCAATCAATGAATGATTTACAAGAAAAGACTCTCTTACAGAGCAGATAAAATGAACACTGAAGCACAAGTATCAAATTGATACTATTACAGATGAAAGCTGAACACAGTAAATGACACTTAATAAATTTTCGCTCTCAGTTGGTGTATCAGTTTGAGAAGAAGTTAATGCACTCTATTTATAGGTAGAAAACATTAAATGATCGTTGCTTGATGAATCCAACCGTTGTAGGTGATTAGCACTAAGTCTGGTCTTCTTCTCTCTCTAAACTTCTACTAATCCAAGTGTTAATGTGATCTGATGTGGCCCTCTGAGAATTTGCCTGTTGGAGATAACTTTACTTGTTGTAGTAAGCATTCTTTAACGTTTAGAAGGCGTGCTCAGATGAATTAGCTGAAAGTAGGTTGATTTGCAGAAGTGCATTTAATGCACTGTACACTTTTTGCTTTATGGCTTTGACCTTCATTAATCTTCATCTAATCTAGCTGAAATTCACTTAACAAACTTGTTAAATATAGCTAGGAACATAAGTAAATGAATTATGAAAGCAATAAGGTCAAACAACAGAGATTTGCAAATTCGCGTAATTCAAAAATCAATTTTGACCGTTGTATACTGCGGTAAGTTCCTCTATACTGGAGTATGGCACTGTGCATAAGTGTCCATACTGCAGTATCCAAAGTCATACTGCGGTATGCAGCTTCCAGAGGCAAAACATCGTGACTTGTGTTTGAAAGTCATGACCCATACTGCGGTATGTAAGTAGCATACTGCAGTAAGCGAGTTCTTGACAAATTGAGAATCAGTTTTAGAGCCCAATACTGCAGTATGCAATAGTTATAAAATTTGGGAGCTCTCTGTATAAGCCTATACTGCAGTATACATACCCATACTGCGGTATTGACTTGCCTTGAAAAACTTGGTTGCTCTCTGGATGGCCCTATACTGCAGTATACATACCTATACTGCGGTATTGACTTACCTTGAAAAACTTGGTTGCTCTCTGGATGGCCCTATACTGCGGTATAGCACCCTATACTGCGGTATTGACTTAACTTGAAAAATTTGATTGCTCTCTGGAAGTCCAATACTGCGGTATAGCACCCTATACTGCGGTATTGACTTAACTTGAAAAATTTGATTGTTCTCTGGAAGTCCAATACTGCGGTATAGCACCCTATACTGCGGTATTGACTTAACTTGAAAAATTTGATTGTTCTCTAGATGACCCTTTACTACAGTATACAGACCCATACTGCAGTATGCAACTATCAGATGGTTTTTAAAGGATCTTGGAAACTTCAAAACATGTTTACACTTGTTGTTAATCATCAAAACACATTGGGAACTAACATTCTCCCCCTTTTTGATGATGACAACACTTGTAAACTTTCTTTTTAAAGAATTTGAAAGATTTAATCTGTTTTGAATTGATGTTTTCAAAATTCAATATTAAGTTATCAGAAAACAACCAGTTTTGCATTTTCAACCATAAAATTCAGAGATTAGCATCAGATATGTATTTGAGAGCATAAACATCTTGATATATATTTATTAAACATGATTCATACAAGCAGAACTGATATCAGAAAAGATGAACACACTGATAATAACTGATATCAGAGCACGCAACTACAAAAACATCAAAATAGCAGATGAAATGCAAACTTCCTAGACACTACACCTAGACACTATACATCTACATCTTTCTCTCCTTCTCCCCCTTTGTCATCAGCAAACTCTGGGTCAAGGACAAAGACAGGAGAAGTGTAGAGCACCATGGCTGTGTTTGGATCAAAAGTGGGATCATGGGGCTCTGCATATGGAGAAGGTGTGGGGAAAACTTCAGTGGTCGGAGTAGGTGGAGATGGGAATGGGCCAGGACAGACCTCTGTGGTAGGAGTGATAGGTGAAGACAGTATGACTGTGGCTGGTGTGGAAATGGAGGCTGGGGATGATGAGGCAGGAGGTGAAGTGGTGTGCGGTGGGCTAGGAAAAACGAAAGATGGTAATGAAGGTGGGCAAATGTGAGTCTCAGGTGAAGATGTGGAAGGCTAGGGAACAGGAATGGATGGCTGGACCTCTGGGACAGGAGAGGATGAGGAAGGGCCGGTAGTGAACCCGAAGGTTGATGAAGAAGCTCCAACATCGAAATGCTTGATCAGGCGATCAACCTTATCCCGGGCGTCAGATGCAACTGTCAGTGTGAGAGCCAGCCGGGAGTCCAAATCAATACACTAATCGAAGATCTCTTGATGCTTCTGGTCAAATTGTTCCTTGAGCTTTGCCACTTCCGCATCCATCTTGGCTCTCATATCAGCAGCCAATCGCCCAAATTGGAACTGCATCTTCACAAAAAGAGACGCAACAGCAGCATCCACAATCCTTTTTATTCTATCATCAAAATCCAATGGTGGTGGAGGCGGAGCCGACTAGGCCTCATGTGCGATTGACTGTGATGCACGTGTCTGTGACCTCGATGGAGCCCTCGACTGACTGGATCCTTCCGGCTCAAATTGTACCTTCATAAAGTTAAGCTGTGTCTTTCCGAAGGCCGTGCTATACTTCATCTGCTCAGGAGGACCCACGTACCATATCTTATGGTAGAACATGATCAAGGAAACCAGAGAGGCGAAAGGCATGTAGGATCCTTTGCGGGACACGAACTTGAAGTAGCTGATCTCCTTGAACAGCCACTGCCCAATGTTGAGAGGATGCTTGCGAATGAAGGCAGTGAAGAAGCGGTAGTCCTTTTGCGTGAAGTGCGTGTAGCTTCCTCCCTTTTGCACAAAATTACGTGAATACACGTACCAAATAACTCTGTGCAAAGGTGGCATGTCCGAGGGCTTGAAGGTTAAGTGGGCTCTTTGATCATCCGGTATGTCCTGACCGGGCACTAGCGTGGTATACACCTCCTCGTTTGTGTATTTCGGTGTGGATGCCTTTAGAGGATTAACGACCTTGAGAATCTTGTTGAGGATGGCGGCAGACAATGTGAATTGTACCCCTCTGACAGATGTTATGATCCTTTCTTCAACCAGCCTTCCTTCCGAGTCCAAAATGTGGTTGGTCGCCATGTTGAAGTAGAACATCTTGACCAACTCCGGACAGTAAGCGGCCTCGATGGAAACAAATGAAGCATATGGCCCGAACCACGGCGAGAGATCCACGTTGCACTCACGATAAACTTGTTCCAAATTAATCGAGATGACAGCACAGAATCCTCGACTCCGAAATTGGTCTTTGAACTTGGCATTCAAGCTGGGAGGAAGTAGAACTGGAGCAACCTTGAATCCCTCTGGTGCATTCTTGTGAATTTTAATATCCTTTATAGCATTTACAATCACGTGCAAAGATTCTTGCTCAGACTCAATCTCTGATGAAGAACCAGTAACCTCAACAATTGAGGGAGAGGATACGACAGTCGCGGAAGCTCTCTTGGACCTTGCTTTTTGATGAACAACGGTCCTCTTCCCTTTTGCCTTGCTCGGCTCTCCAGTCTTCTTCTTCTTGGCAGCTGAAGATGGGATTGGTGCTCTAGATGAAGTACCCCTCTTCTTAGGGTTCGGTGAAGAAGCCTCTGGGATAGTAACATCGACTCCGGGAATATGATGATCAATGCCGGTCTCTAATCTCTTTGGAATTGACTTCGTCCTTGGTGCTCTGTGTGGAAGAGAAGAAGTGGGTTGTTTGGAGTGAGATTGATCTTTGGACATCTTGACGTTAGGGTTTCGGCGAGAATGAGAATAGGAAGAGATTGAGAGAGATTTGGTGAGGATTTATGGGGGTTTAATGAGGGATTGTGACGGTTTCAGAGAGAGAGAGGAAGAGAGAAAGTCGAGACTCTAGGGTTTACTGGAGTAAAAACGCGAGTATGAAAGAACACGACTGTTCAGTATATATAGACAGACCCCTATACTCGAGTACAGTTCTTGCATACTGCAGTATAGCATACTTTCATTTACATACTGCAGTATAGATGGAAGTATACTGACCTGGACTTCAAAAATGTCGAGAGAATTTTTGAAAAACCCGATGGCCATACTATACTGCAGTATGCCTTTGGCATACCTGAAGCTTTGGCCTCTGTTTGACCCCATACTGCGGAATAGCACTTGCATACTGCGGTATAGCTCTTCTGAACTTCAGTTTCAGCTTTTTGCAACTTCCAAATTCGAGTATTATCACCAGTATTGGAGTATGCAACCTCTGAAACATCAAAACATCCTGCAGAAACAAAGGCTAAACACTCTGATGCTTAAGTTAGTAAAGATTACTCATCAAAAACACATCTAACATTAAATTGAGAGAGAATTGCTTACAATTCATTGGGATTTACCATTCCCAATTCTCTCCTTATGAAAGTGAATTGTTCCTTGGTTAGAGGCTTGGTGAAGATGTCAGCTAGTTGAAGATGGGTTGGAATGAACATCACTTTGACATCTCGCTTCTAGACATGATCCCGAATGAAGTGGTGCCTCACATCAATGTGCTTGGTTCTTGTATGTTGCACCGGATTCTTGGCCAAGCTTATTGTGCTAGTGTTGTCACACAATATTGGGATCTCTTTCAAGTGGACTCCCAAATCAGCAAGTTGTTGCTTTAACCATAGCACTTGAGCACAACAACTTGAGGCCGCCACATATTCAGCTTCGGTTGATGACACGGCCACAGTTGTTTGCTTCTTCCTGAACCATGACACAAGTGAGTTCCCAAAGAACTCGCATTGGCCACTTGTGCTCTTTCTATCCGTCTTGTAGCCAGCATGGTCCGAATCTGAATATGCCACCAAGTGCTCCGGCTGACCTTTGGGAAACCATAGTCCAAGAGTCTTCGAATCAGAGAGATATCTGAATATCCTCTTCACATGTTCAGCATGTGACTCTTTAGGAGCGGATTGGAACCGAGCACACATTCCAACACTGAATTGGATGTTTGGGCGACTTGCGGTGAGATAGAGCAATGATCCAATCATTCCTCTATATTTGGTGATGTTGAAATCCTTGCCCTCTTCATCAGCATCCAAAGAAGTAGTTGTGATCAATGGTGTGTCAGCCCCATTGCACTTGTCCATTCCAAACTTCTTCAGCAAATCATTCAAATACTTGGTTTGAGATATAAATATCACATCCTTACGTTGTTTGATTTGCAGCCCAAGGAAGTAATTGAGCTCTCCCATCATTGACATCTCAAATTCACCCTGCATAGACTTGGAAAATTCCTCACACAAGGAGTCATTAGTAGCACCGAAAATAATATCATCAACATATATCTGTACAATTAAAATTTCATTCAATTTGTTTTTCTTAATAAACAATGTCGTATTAGCCTTTCCTCTAATAAATCCTTGATTGAGTAAGAATTGACTCAACCTTTCATACCAAGCTCTTGGAGCTTGCTTAAGACCATACAAAGCTTTCTTAAGTTTAAAAACATGATCCGGAAATTGATCATTTTCAAAACCTGGAGGTTGTTCAACATATACCTCCTCTTGAATGAAACCATTTAAAAACGCACTTTTAACATCCATTTGATAAAGTTTGAAACCTTTAGTGCATGTAAAAGCTAGTAAGACTCTTATGGCCTCCAATCTTGCTACTGGAGCATAAGTTTCCTCATAGTCTATGCCTTCTTCTTGATTGTAACCTTTGGCAACCAATCTTGCCTTGTTACAGACAATGACTGCCGACTCATCACGTTTGTTCTTGAATACCCATTTAGTCCCAATTACTGGATGGTCTTTGGGTTTAGGCACCAAATCCCAAACTTGATTTCTGTCAAATTGATTGAACTCCTCTTGCATAGCTATCACCCAATCATTGTCTGAAAGGGCTTCTTCTATTTTAGAGGGTTCTATGTGAGAAATAAATGCAGCAAAGGTTACTTCATTCAAAGTACTTCTTCTTGTTCTTACTCCTTGGTTAACATCACCTATAACTTGGTCAAAAGGATGATTCCTTATAAATCTCCAAGCTCTAGGTTGAGACTGATCAGGATTTTCTAAATTGTTTTCAGGATCAGCCTCAAAAACATTTTCAGTATTTTCAGATTGAGAAGGAGTAGTTTTCGAAAAGAATTGATTTTTGAAAATTGTCTCTTCTTCATCATCCAAGGATTTATCATAGTCATTCTCACTAAACACAACATGTATGGACTCTTCCACAACCTTAGTTCTAGTGTTAAAGACTCTATATGCTTTACTCCTATTAGAATAACCAATGAAGATAGCTAAATCAGCTTTAGGATCGAATTTACCAAGATTGTCTTTACCATTATTGTGCACATAGCACTTACAACCGAAGACATGTAGGTGGCTGAGGTTTGGCTTTCTTCCTTTGTAGAGTTCGTATGGAGTCTTATTCAGCTTCTTTCTCAAGTATGCTCTGTTGGAGATGTAGCAAGCCGTACTCATGGCATCAGCCCAAAACACTTGCGAAGTGTTGTACTCATTCAACATCGCTCTAGCCATCTCAGTGAGTACTCTATTCTTTCTCTCCACAACACCATTTTGTTGTGGTGTTCTTGGTGCTGAAAAGTTGTGATCAATCCCCATACTGTCACAGAACTCAGCAAAGGCGTTGTTTTCGAACTCTCCACCATGATCGGTCCTTATACCTGAAATTGAGAAACCTTTCTCGTTTTGGACCTTCTTGGCACAAGCAACAAACTGATCATATGTTTCATCTTTTGATGATAAAAATTAGTCCAAGTAAATCTAGAGTAATTATCAACAATGACCAAAGTATAAAGGTTTCTACCAAGACTTTTTACTCTAGCTGGTCCAACTAGATCCATATGAAGTAATTGAAGAGGTCTACTAGTTGAAATCTCATTTTTAGCTTTAAAGGAAGATTTGGTTTGTTTTCCTCTTTGGCAAGCATCACAAATCATATCATTTTTGAAATTCAATCTAGGAATACCAATAACCAAATCCTTTTTCAATAACTTGTCAAGTTGATACATATTGACATGAGCTAATCGCTTATGCCAAAGCCAACTTTCATTCAAGTTACTAACAAAACAATTTTCAGAACCAGAAGCATTGCTAGAGAGGTTAAGAGTATAACAATTTCCATCTCTAGGTGCTCTAAACAAAGCCTTAGTTTTCAAATCATTTATGGAGACCAAATCCTTTTTAACAATAAGGCATTCATTTGAATCAAAGATAACTAAGTTACCCTTGTCGGTGCTTTGGCTCACACTTAGGAGATTGTGACACAATCCTTCTACCAAGTAGACATCTTTGATGAGAGGACCTTCATTGTTGCCTATCTCACCAATCCCAGCAATTTTACCCGATTGGTCACCTCCAAATGTGACTCTACCACCATCTTTTGGCTTAATTGAAATGAATTTGGATTTGTCTCCAGTCATATGTCTTGAGCATCCACTATCAATGTACCATTTGTTGGGCCTTGATGCTCTAAGACACACCTGCAATTCACAAGGGATCAAGTTTTAGGTACCCATCTTTTCTTGAGTCCTTTGGGGTTAGTTTTGACCTTGGGAACATAAGTTCCTTTTGGTACCCATTGATAATTTCCTACAGGTTTAACTTTTCTTTCATTCTTATGAAAACAAGAAGAGGTAGAATGACCTTTCCTATTGCAATAATTACAATGTGCAAAGGGATTCGAAGAGTGAACTGATTTTGTAAAATAGTTCATATAAGATTTTTGACCACTCTTCTTCTTTCCTTTCTTCTTATCAAAATCTAGTTTGTAACCAATGCCCGATCTATCGTTTATATATCGCTGTTGTTTAAGAATCACATTGAGCATTTCACTTCCCTTAGTGAATTTCTCAAGAGCTTTTGTCAATTGTAAATTCTTTTTCTCTAAAATAGGACATTCATCACAAACTAAAATTTCAGGAGAAGAAAGTCTTTCAACTTGCAATTCAAGAGTAGTATTTTTCCTTTTTAAAGCAAAATATTTTTCTGCAAGTTTTTCAAATTCCTTTTGCACAAGATTGTATTCGTCAAAAAGTTCATCATAGGAAGGTTTTGATTCATATACCTCATTGTTTTTATCATGTTGCTCTTCTTCCTCAGCAACTAAGCAAATGTTAGCCTTTTCTTCTTCTTCTTCAGCTTCATCTTCATCGGATGAGCTATCTCCTCATATGGCTGAAACATATGCCTTCTTCTTGAACTTCTTGAACTTCTTCTTTTCTCTCTCTTGGTTCTTCAGCTGAGGGCATTCTGATTTGATGTGTCCACGCTTCTCGCATTCGTAGCATATGATAGGCTTCTTTGATTCGTAGCTGGAGCTACCCTTTTGAAATTTCTTGAAGCCTTGATCCTTTTTGTAGAACTTCTTGAACCTCCGGACCATCATCCCAATCTCTTCATCCTCATCTTCCTCATTATCGTCTGACTCCTTGTTTTCTTTGGTGGTCTTGAGGGCTATTCCTTTGTTCTTCCCATGTACTTCATCCAGGCCCTTCTTGAACTTTAGCTTGGCTTCATACTCAGACAAGCTTCCAAAGAGAGCAGCCACAGAGGTCATCGATTCTCCTCGTGCTTCCTCTATTGCTGTGACCTTGGCCTCCCATTCTTTGTTAAGAATGTTCAGAATCTTTCTCACTTGAACCGGCTGGTCATATTCCTTCCCAAGAGCAGCGAGTTGATTGATGAGATGAGTGAACCTCAGTTGAAATTCTCCAATAGATTCACCGGGCTTCATTTTAAGAAAATCATACTCTGTCATAAGAGTATTTAGACGATTTTGCTTCACACGGCTGTCCCTTCATGAGCGATTTCCAAGGCATCCCACATGGCTTTAGCAGATGGTAAAGTGCAAACATGAAAATATTCTTGTTGACTTAATGCACTTTGAAGGAGTAGAACCGCCTTACTGTTGAGAGTGACGTTTCTTCGATCATTTTCATCATATTCCTCTTCAAGCTTTGGAACTCTCACACCATCTTCCACAGTTGAAGGCTCATAATTACCTCTTTCAAATACTCTCCAGAGCCCATACTCAGTAGCCATGACGAACACTTTGAATTTAGCTTTCCAAAATGAGTAGTATTCACCACTGAAGCCTGGAGGTCTGTTGATAGAAGCTCTATTGGGAAGAATTCCTTCCATACTGATCCTTCTCGAGTGGTTAAACTCTTCTGAGAAGACCTTGCTCTGATACCAAATGAAGGTTGGAGCAAAATACCCAAGAGGGGGGTGAATTGGGTATCTTTAAAAATTTAGATATTTTACTCTGTTTTTGACTAAGTAAAACAGAGGAGAGAAGAAGAGAAGCAATACACAACAAGATTTATACTGGTTCGGTCCTTTCTCTGACCTACGTCCAGTCCCCAAGCCTCACTTGGGATTTTCAATCCACTAACTTCACAATATTGATTACAATCTCTGTACTCAGAGTAGTTCTCTCTCTACAACTCACTCCCCCTTACAAGATGCAATCAATACACCCAACCACCAAGTCCCTTGACTTGTGGTTATCTCAATCAATGAATGATTTACAAGAAAAGACTCTCTTACAGAGCAGATAAAATGAACACTGAAGCACAAGTATCAAATTGATACTATTACAGATGAAAGCTGAACACAGTAAATGACACTTAATAAATTTTCGCTCTCAGTTGGTGTATCAGCTTGAGAAGAAGTTAATGCACTCTATTTATAGGTAGAAAACATTAAATGATCGTTGCTTGATGAATCCAACCGTTGTAGGTGATTAGCACTAAGTCTGGTCTTCTTCTCTCTCTAAACTTCTACTAATCCAAGTGTTAATGTGATCTGATGTGGCCCTCTGAGAATTTGCCTGTTGGAGATAACTTTACTTGTTGTAGTAAGCATTCTTTAACGTTTAGAAGGCGTGCTCAGATGTATTAGCTGAAAGTAGGTTGATTTGCAGAAGTGCATTTAATGCACTGTACACTTTTTGCTTTATGGCTTTGACCTTCATTAATCTTCATCTAATCTAGCTGAAATTCACTTAACAAACTTGTTAAATATAGCTAGGAACATAAGTAAATGAATTATGAAAGCAATAAGGTCAAACAACAGAGATTTGCAAATTCGTGTAATTCAAAAATCAATTTTGACCGTTGTATACTGCGGTAAGTTCCTCTATACTGGAGTATGGCACTGTGCATAAGTGTCCATACTGCAGTATCCAAAGTCATACTGCGGTATGCAGCTTCCAGAGGCAAAACATCGTGACTTGTGTTTGAAAGTCATGACCTATACTGCGGTATGTAAGTAGCATACTGCAGTAAGCGAGTTCTTGACAAATTGAGAATCAGTTTTAGAGCCCAATACTGCAGTATGCAAACCTATACTGCAGTATGCAATAGTTATAAAATTTGAGAGCTCTCTGTATAAGCCTATATTGCAGTATACATACCCATACTGCGGTATTGACTTGCCTTGAAAAACTTGGTTGCTCTCTGGATGGCCCTATACTGCGGTATAGCACCCTATACTGCGGTATTGACTTAACTTGAAAAATTTGATTGCTCTCTGGAAGTCCAATACTGCGGTATAGCACCTTATACTGCGGTATTGACTTAACTTGAAAAATTTGATTGTTCTCTGGATGACCCTTTACTGCAGTATACAGACCCATACTGCAGTATGCAACTATCAGATGGTTTTTAAAGGATCTTGGAAACTTCAAAACATGTTTACACTTGTTGTTAATCATCAAAACACATTGGGAACTAACAACACTGTCGAGAGTTAGCCGCCAAGCAGCTCCTGGCAGCAAAGTATAATTGGAAGGTCAGACCTCGCTCCTTTAACCGGGGCAACATAGTACTCCGACGAGCCGACATCGGTAACAAGAACGCCAGAGATGGCAAACTAACTGCAAACTGGGAAGGCTCCTACCGAGTTAAAGAAAAACTCGACAACGGAGCCTACATACTCGAAACCTTGGCAAGGAAGCCGGTTAAGAGAACCTGGAACGCCGACAAGCTAAAAATCTATTATAGTTAGATCTCGGTGACGAATTCACGACAACATCAAAAACACCCTATTGGGAGCTCAGTTATTTATTAATTTCAGTGTTTAATTTAGAAAATTTATGTTTCTACCGTTTTAAGATTTCATTGAACAACTTGTTAGCTCTGTGGAGCAGTTTCTTTTAATGAAGGATTCCTCAGTGGAAGTTTGATTGCTTTACTATCGATAGTCAAAAGATACTACATCGAGGTCATAACACCCGGTCACAAATAAAACCCATCTATATGGATGACACCAGGGCCATTGTACTCCGATGCACCCAGGTTAAGAGCTCGGCGAAATTGCCATACGTGGCCTTCGCAAAATTGACGCGTCAACGCTCGCCCGAGGTGAGAAGGTGATTTGTCATCCCAACCCTGATCAGGTCAAAATGTTTAAGCATTGCGTTTTAGACACCATGGCTGGACATTGTGACATGTTGCCCTTATCTCGGTTACGACCCTGGTCAACCACACCGGACCCTAGGTAGTGCAGTTAAAATGAAAGACCCTTCGCGGTTCAAATAAACACCCTTTGTGGTTAAGATTCAAAACCCTATGCGGTCTGAATCAACACCCTTAGAGGTTTAAAAAGAAAACCCTACCACTGACTCCCAGACTTAACGTCGGGAATAAAACGTAGATCTACATAATCAAAGACCCTAGCCCAGTCATTGGATTTCTAACAACATTTAGAATTCAAAGTGACATGGCAATTAATTGATTAAAATAATCAGAGATTGTCATTAATTACAATTAGCATAGGCGCCGGTAATAGGGCACAGACGCCCCAATGGTAAAGCTAAGCAAAGACAAAAACTTCCACCCTTAACTTGGAGGAGAGGCCTCAGTTGCGGGCACCACCTCCTTGGAGGAGCAGTATCAGGAGCCTCTTGCCCGACCTCGGTGCTTGGATCATCCTTGCCGGCCGGCTCTTCTTGACCTTCATCCTCAAAGGATAAGGCCCGACGTCAGATGAGGGAGGAGGCGGAACCAGCACACCATCCTAGACATAGGCGCAGTAATCATACCCAGCAAGGTTCAAGTCACATTCGGGTTCAGATGCTGGATCTGCGCCAAAGCCATTTTAAAGCAGTCAGAGGCAGTTTCCTTCAGTGATTCGATGGTGTCAAGGTGGGCCTGTTGCTCCGAGGCGAAAGTAGCTTTGGTCAAGCCCAGTTCGGTGGCCTGCTCGCTGTGCTGCTGCTGAACGACCTTCACAGCATCAAGGCTTTTAGCAAGGGCCTCCTGCAGGCGGGTACACTCCAAGGTCACCTTCACTAGCGCCTCTTTGGAGATCAGGAGCTCCTCGGTCGCCTTTCTAGCAGATGCCTTGGCCACATCTCTTTCCTCTTCCAATGCCCTCATCTTTCCCTCAGCCCAATGGATTTACACAAGAACTTTTGGGCATCTTGGACCAAGGTCTCATTTATGCTGGACAAAGGTAAGCCATCCATAAACTGGCGAGGAGGAAAGAAGGCAACATCCAGCTCCTCTGTCACCCCCTTCTCCCACGCGAGGCCTCGCGGGATCTTGGAAATTGGGGGAGGGGTAGAGGCAGTCCGGGATGGAGAAGGAGGAGGAGCCTCCGGACAGAAGAAGAGGAGCGGTCACTGAGCAAGTAATTCCTTTTGAGCCAGTTGTAAGCAGCCCTATTGACGACCCAACGGGCACTGAGCAAGTAATTCCTTGGGTACTCGAGGCCTTTGTTTTCTTGGCCTTTGAGGAACCAAGAGCCGCCTTGGTTTTATCGACCTCGACATCCGAGGTAGCAAGCTTCCGGCCAGCCCTATTTGTCGCGGCCACATTCGAGTTCACGCGAGACAAGTATTTGGGAAGCTCCGACATGTCTTGAGCTGCAAAAAAGTAAAAGCAAAAGAGTTAGAATCTTTGTGGCTATCTTGGAAGTATGCAACAAATGGAAATACACATGGGTCAAGAAAGTCAATGAACACAGGAACCATACAATATATAGGCACCGGGTTGGTACCGGGCCCATTGATCCAAAAGTCAGTGCTTAGAACGTCGTATTTCTCCACAAATGCGGTCAGCCAATCTATCAAGGGGACCGTCTCCGGCAGAAGATCATCGGTCACGACCTAGTACGAGGAAGAGTTGATGTTATGGTGTTTTTCGTTCCAGTACAGAGGAAACTTCCACTCCACGTCCGGGCCCTCGGCCCCTCTCAAAAACCAGGACTACTTTTTAGGCTTAGCGACAATTTTAAAGAAGGCATTCTTGAAGTGCTTAAAAGAGTCTGAGAATGCGGTCATCAATTTCCTATCCAGATCGTTGTGAAGGGAAGTCAACCTTTTCAGTCTGAGAATGCGGTCATCAATTTGAAACTCAAATCTGACGAATTTTTGAAACCTTCTTGTTTAATCTTAATACTTTCTATCATCATTCACTAATATTCCTAGCTATGAGCAACCACTTTGTTATTGAGTTTCAGATGATTTAGAGAACTTTAAATGAAGGTTTGAGCAAAAGCAAAAAGTGATGTCAGCACATTAAATGCAAAGTCTAGAAAACTTGTATCCTTTTGGACAATCATTCTACACACGTTGCAAAGGGATTAATGTTTCCTTTCCACATCCAGTAGCTGCTTTACCAACGGATTAAAAGTCAGGAAGTCAACTATGAACATCTGTGCCATTGGATTAATCAAAGAGTAGAGAGAGAAGAAGACCAAAGCTTAACCTAATCCTTGTCTAATGAAGGCAACAGTTATATTGAAGATTACAACGGTCCTTTAATGCTCTCTTAGTATATATATAGAGCAGCATTCAATTCTTCTCAACAACTAATCTGTTGAAAACGAATTGCATTCAAGTTTACCAACTACTCTTTCAGTTTTCACTTGTAAAGTATCTTTTGATACATTGATCTTCAGTATTCATATTTATTCATTCTTAGAAAGAGTTCATTTATTGTAAATAATTTATTGAGAAGTATCTCAAGTTTGGGGACTTGGAGATTGGGTTATTGATTGCAACTTGTAAGGGGGAATAAGTTTTAGTGAGAGAATTACTCTTGAGTTACAGAGTGTGTAATCAATTGAGATAGTGAAATCCCAGAGTGTCTGGGGACTAGACGTAGGTCAAGAGATTGGACAGAACCAGTATAAATTCCTTGTGTCTTGCTCTCCTCTCTTATTCTCTATTCAACTCTGTTTTAATATTCGAAAACAAAGTAACTCCAAAAGAATTTTAAAATCCCCAATTCACCCCGCTCTTGGTGATTTGCCTCACTTTCAAATATAAATAACAGAAATAAGGGGAGGAGTACATAGAGAGAATGGTAACGTTTAGTAAATCAATGTATCAAAAATATGTAAAAGAAAAACATCAACCAAACAAAGAGGCAACTAATTTTTTTTCCGGGTAAACATGTAAATGATAAAATTATTAATATAAAAAAGAATAAAAAAATGATTAATAAACATTGCAATATGGGAAAATGATAGCCAGGTCCCAAGGACTATAAAAAATTACAAAAAAGTCCCAACATAAATTTACATATCAAGGGACTTTTTTGATATTATTTGTATTGAAACAAAATCTAGGTTTTTGAATTTTGTTGTAAATATAACACTTCTTGTTGTGAAATGATTTTTTCTATTGTGAGTGGCTAGGTTTAAAATTTTGTTGTGAATATAGCACTTCCTGTTGTAAACTTAACCTTTTTCTGTTCTAAATGATATCTGTACACTTAGGGACTTAAGTTTGAAAGAAAATCTAAATATTTAAATTTTGTTATGAATATGACACTTTCTGTTGTGAATATAGTTTTTTCTGTTGTGAATGACTAGGTTTTTAAATTTTGTTGTAAATATAGCATTTTCTATTATAAATATAGCACTTCCTATTGTTAATATAAATAATATCAAAGACTTTTTTATATGAGAATTTCTGTTGGGACTTTTTTGTAATTTTTTATGGTCCTTGGGACCTGGCTGTCATTTTCCCTTACAATATTTGAAGGCATAAATAATATGTATTTTACTTAGAAATAAAAAATTAAAATGAAAAGATAAAATAAATATAAATAACAAGAAATAATTTGTATTTTATTGATAAAAATAATTAAACAAAGAATTCAACACATTAAAATTCAATAATACATACAAGATACATAAATAAATAAGAAAATGGAAACAAATATTGTTAGTTAAAAAGAAAATAAATAACAATGAAGTAAAACAAGTAAAAATGATAAACTATTAACCAAAAAAAAAACATTATAAATAATGTGTATTTTCTTCATCAAAAAATAATATATACTTTATTTATAAATATCAAATTCATGTGAAAACATAAATGTAAATAGCAAAGAATAAAGGGAGAATGAGATGAAATCATAAAGGAGAAATGTTTTAGTACATTAAATAAAAAATAGAAACAAATTATCAAAGATAAAAAAAAATAAATGACTAATCAAATTATTATAAGTGAAAATGATAAAGAGTGAAATAATCTGTATAACAATAAATGAAATAACATAACTAAATAGAGGCAAGTAAATGAATGATAAATTATTAATGTACATTTAAAGAATGATTAATGATAAATAAATAAACAATATAAATAACAGAAATAAGGGGAGGAGTACATAATAAGAATGATAACTCTTACTAAATCAAGGTCTCAAAAACATATGTATAACAAAAACATCAAACAAACAAAATTTAGAAAACACTTTGGAGCCGATTTTTCCCTGATTTGGCGTTTCTTGCCTAGAAGGCCTTCTCTGACGTTGTTTCCTCTCAATGAGAGCAAAATTTCTACAATTTCGGATTTCTTATCAGAGGAGTTTAACGATGTCTACATGGCAATCAAATGAGGTTCGTAGGGTGTGGAAACCACATAGAGTGCAACCTTACCTCTAACTTGTCCTCCAAGCACATCTACCTCTTTCGCGAAGCATGCCTAGTATGTCCTCCATGTTCTCTTGACTTGTGGGCCAAGTTTGCTTTACTTGTTCACCAAGTTGCTCCTTGGCTCGCCGAACAACCCCTTGGCTTCTCTTAGTTCCTTTGTCGTCATCATTAAATTGGCCAACATGGAGAAAAAGTAGGGAGAAGCCGAAGGTAGAAGAACAAAGATAGAGAGAGAGAGCTCGGTTGAGAGAGTAAGAGAGAGAAAACACTTTGGAACCGCTTTTTCCTCGATTTGGCGTTTCTTGCTCCCAAGGTCTTCTCTGATGTGGTTTCCTCTCATTGAGAGCAAAATTTCTACAGTTTTGGATTTCTTATAAGAGGAGTTTAACGACGTCTATAAGGTGGATCTGATGCAAAAATCAAAAAATGATTATTGAATGAAATGAGGTTCGTAGGGTGTGGACACCACATAGAGTGCAACCTTACCTCTAACTTGTCCTCCAAGCACACCTTGCTCCTTCGTGAAGCATGCCTAGTGTGCACTCCATGTTCTCGTGACTTGTGGGCTAAGTTCTCTTTACTTGTTGGCCAGGTTGTCCCTTGGCTCACCGAACAACACCTTGACTTCTCTTAGTTCCTTTCTCATCTTCATTAAGTTGGCCAACATGAAGAAAAAGAACGGAGAAGCTTAACGTCAAAGAACAAAGAGATAGAGAGAGATCGGTTGAGAGTCTAAGAGAGATAAAACACTCTAGAGCCAATTTTTCCTTGATTTGGTGTTTCTTGCTCCCAAGGCCTTCTTTGACATTGTTTCCCATCGGTGAGAGCAAAATTTCTACGGTATCGGATTTCTTATCAGAGGAGTTTAACGACGTCTAGAAGGTGGATGTGATGCTGAAATCAAGAAATGATAGGGAATCAAATGAGGTTCATAGGGTGTGGACACCACATAGATTGCAACCTTACCTCTAACTTGTCCTCCAAGCACATCTTGCTCCTTCACGAAGCATGCCTAACGTGCAGTCCATGTTCTTGTGACTTGTGGGCTAAGTTCTCTTTACTTGTTGGCCAGGTTGTCCATTGGCTCTCCGAACAACCCTTTGACTTCTTTAGTTCCTTTCTCATTATGATTAACTTGGCCAACATGGAGAAAAAGAATGGAGAAGGTGAAGGTAGAAGAACAAAGAGAGAGAGGTCGGTTGAGAGTGTAAGAGTGATAAAACACTTCAGAATCGCTTTTTCCTCGATCTGGTGTTTCTTGCTCCCAGGGCCTTCTCTGACATTGTTTCCTCTTGTTGGAGCAGAATTTCTACTGTTTCGGATTTCTTATAAGAGGAGTTAAATGACGTCTACAAGGTAGATTTGATGTCGAAATCAACAAATGACTATGGAATCAAATGAGGCTCATAGGGTGTGGACACCACATATAGTGCAACCTTACCTCTAACTTGTCCTCCAAGCACATCTAGCTCTTTCGCGAAGCATGCCTAGCGTGCCCTTTATGTTCTCTTGACTTGTGGGCCATCCTCTCTTTACTTGTTAGCCAGGTTGTTCCTTGGCTGGCCGACAACCCCTTGACTTCTCTTAGTTCCTTCCTCATCATCATTAAGTTGGCCAACATGGACAAAAAGAAAGGAGAAGCTTAAGGTAGAAGAACAAAGAGATAGAGAGAGGTCGGTTGAAAGAGTAAGAGAGAGAAAACACTATGGAGCCGATTTTTCCCCGATTTGGCGTTCCTTGCTTAGAAGGCCTTATTTGACATTTTTTTCACTCGATGAAAGAAAAATTTCTACGGTTTCACATTTCATATCAGAGGAGTTTAACAACATCTACATGGTGGATCTGATGCCGAAATCAAGAAATGATTTTGGAATCAAATGAGGTTCATAAGGTGTGGACACCACATAGAGTGCAACCTTACCTCTAACTTGTTCTCCAATCACATCTAGCTCTTTCGCAAATCATGCCTTGCCATATTCTCTTGACTTGTGGGCCAAGTTCGCTTTACTTGTTGGTGAAGTTGTTCCTTGGCTCACCGAACAACCCCTTGACTTCTCTTAGTTCTTTTCTCGTTATCATTAAATTGGCCACCATGGAGAGAAAGAAAGGAGAAGCCGAAGGTAGAAGAACAAAGAGTGAGAGAGAGAGGTCGGTTGGGAGAGTAAGAGAGAGAAAACACTCTGAAGCCGATTTTCCTAGATTTGGTGTTTCTCGCTCCCAAGGCCTTCTCTGACATTGTTTCCTCTCAGAGAGAGCAAAATTTCTTCGATTTTGGGATTTCTTATTCGAGGAGGGAAAACACTTTGAAGCCGATTTTCCCCTAATTTGGTATTTCTTGCTCAGAAGTCCTTCTCTGACGTTGTTTCCTCTTGGTGAGAGCAAACTTTCTACGGTTTCAGATTTCTTTTCAGAGGAGTTGAATGACATTTACATGGTGGATCTAATGCTGAAATCAAGAAATGATTATGGAATCAAATGAGGTTTGTAGGGTATGGACACCATAAAGACTGCAACCTTACCTCTAACTTGTCCTCCAAGCACATCTCGATCTTTCATGAAGCATGTCGAGCGTGCCATCCATGTTCTCTTTACTTGTTGGCTAGGATGTTCTTTGGGTAGCTGCACAACCCCTTAACTTCTCTTAGTTCCTTTCTTATTATGATTAACTTGGCCAACATGGAGAAAAAGTAGGGAGAAGCCGAAGGTAGAAGAACAGAGAGAGAGAGTAAGAGAGAGAAAACACTTTGGAACTGCTTTTTCCTCAATTTGGCGTTTCTTGCTCATAAGGCCTTCTTTGACATTGTTTCCCCTCATTGGAGCAAAACTTCTACTATTTCAGATTTCTTGTGAGAGGAGTTGAATGACTTCTACAAGGTGGATCTGATTCCGAAATCAACAAATGACTATGGAATCAAATGAGGCTCGTAGGCTGTGGACACCATATAGAGTGCAACCTTACCTCTAACTTGTCCTCCAAGCACATCTAGCTCTTTCGCGAAGCATGCCTAGTGTGCCCTCTATGTTCTCTTAAGGAAAATTCTCCCTTAATCCCAAAATTCCAGAAAATATGTTCCAAATTCAAAAATTCATAACTAATCCAAAAAAAAAATCCGATTAACTCAATTCCAATGAACACCAAACCCTTATTATGTCTAGTTTATTCTAAAAATATTTCCAGAGATCTCAGGGGTTCATATACTTTTTCTATAACAAATTGGTACTGGCTGGACAAAGGAGAAATCCGGTTCCCTGGGCTATTTTAAAAAATACATATATCCTAGTAGACGTCATGAAAAGTTATGAAATTATATATTAAGATGAAGATCAAGATGTCTACTCTAAGCCTAGAAAATTTCGTGGCCATCAGACAACATTTACTACTTTAAAACCATTTATTAACCAATACTACACAGAATTTCCAGAGATTTGGTACTTTTTTGCTTTCTTTGAAAACTAGGGTTTTGGAGTTTCAAATCATAATCTTGACTCATCTTCATGCAAAATTTCATTTTGAACTCAATGGCAATCTTAAAAACATCAAAATCACTGAAGGTGGAATATCACCTAGATGGGGGGTGAATAGGTGATCTTTGAAATCTAAAATTTTTCCTTGAGAATTTGCAAAATAGAGACCAATAAGATAAAATGACAACAAACAATTTATACTGGTTCGGTCCAAACACTGACCTACATCCAGTCCACAGAAACACTCTGGGATTCCACTAAGATTCTAAAATAATTACAGACTCTGTAAACGAGGAATGATCACTTCACTCTTGAACCCTACTCCCCCTTACAAGTTGTAATCTATACACCCACTCCTAAGGCTCCACAACCTTAAGTTACAATTGATAAAGAAATAAAGGGTTAAGTACTCCTCACGAGTTGATATAATAGTGAACACTGAAGAATAGACTCAGTAACATAGTTGAAACACAAATGAAATTAATATCGAATTGATTGCACAGCATTTTGGTTTGGTGGCGGAATTGAATGCGTTGTTCTTTTATAGCCTTTGCCATTAATGCCGTTGAGGAGTTTGCAAACTAGCTGTTGAAACTCTTTCAATTTTCTGTTAGACACAGTGCAACTTCGTTTTTGAACAGTCGACCGTTGCCTCATTAAATGCTTCGCCGTCGATGTGTTTGTGCAGAGAGAAGATCAGAGTGTTAGCTTGATTTGGTTTGCCACGAAGGAATGTCTTCGTCTGCTACACGCTTTAATTCTGTTTGTGTGCTTTGCTTTACTGCGTTGCATTTAATACGAGTGCCACGTTGGATTGCCTTTTGTTCAACTACTCAGATTAAAGCAATTAATCACCTGAAACTTAGATAAAAGGGGTACTCAAGTGTGATAAAAACATGTTTAGACATGTTTAATCTTGATTAGAATACAACCCATTGAATTTCGAATGATATTAATCACGCGTGTGATATGTTGCAAATTCATAAGAACATTCTCGAGAATTGTTCTTATAATTCTCGAGAATAAGATGACAAGGATATAATTCAAGAAACAATATACTCGAGAGTCATAATTATTATACTCGAGAGTTTCATCACTGTTAGAAGGAAGCATTTACACCAACACGTATTCTCGAGAGTTATTAGCATACTCTTGAGAATTGTATGATCTGGATTATCATTTAAGAAGTACTCGAGTATCATATGTTTATACTCCAGAGTCACATTGCTAGTTGAATAAGATCATGAACATGTATTCTCGAGAATCATTCTATGTGTTCTCGAGAATTGCATGACTAAGAGTTAATTCATTGAATTTAGCTAGAGATGTTCTCGAGAATCATTTATGTGTTCTCGAGAATTTGGACATCATACTTGAGAATAGAATTTTCATAATTTGAGAAAGGAAACAATGTGTTCTCGAGAATTTCAAGAGCATTCTCGAGAATCCTAATGTTTCAGGACTTAGTTCACTTATTCAAATAACTTAAACTCTTTAGATCATTGTCATCATCAAAACATGAGAACAAACATTCTCGCCCTTTTTGATGATGACAACATTCATGAAATGAAAATCAGAGATTAGGTGCAAAGGCATTTAGTTTATGCAATAAAATTCAGAGTATATTCAAAATGCAGCTAATATTAGCATGTCAGACTAAAATCATCAGAACTAGAACTAACCATTATCAGAGTGATCATCAAACTTAGCAAACGCAATATCAGCAAATTAAACTAATATCATCAGAAGTAGCTACTTAAAAATACTTCCAATCTTCTTCAACCTCATCTTCATCTTCAATGATCTCTCCCCCTTTGTCATCATCCAAAAGGGGAGGAGGAGCAGAGGAAGAGGGAACATCATTTGTAGGAGCGGATGTAGATGCGTAATGAGCAGGCTGAGAGTATTTCTTGAAAGCCATTCCTTCGAGATCCAGGTCCAACTGATAAACATGCCCCTGAAGATCTTTAATTTCTTTGGTCAATCTGGCAAAAGTTTCCTCTTGAGCCTTGATGCATAGTTGAAAGCTGTTTGAGATCTTTTTGCCTAACTTTTCAAACTCAGTTCCAAGCCCCTTGAGGATGCTGGTAGTGACTTTTTAAAGTTGGTTTGCCAGACCAGTCACTTGGTTAGCATTATCATACAACGGATTGATGGCATCAGTAAGACCCTTGGTCAGTCCCCTTGCAACAGCTTGTTCAACAGAATATTGAATGGCAGCATAAGGAATAGAGGGACTAGGAGTGAAAGAAGTTCCAGCCTGCGAAGATTGAGCCTCTTCCTGTTTCTTAGAAGAGGATGGCTTAGTCTTTGGAGGACTCTCGTCTTTCTTTCTTTTCCCTGTAGCTTCGGTCAAAGAGATATCCATGAACAAGAGCTGAGTAGTGGTGAATTGTTTAGGGAAGGATACACTCTCTCTATCTTGCAGGTACCATATATTGTTGAGGGTGAGAAGCTGTGACACTAAATTAGGATATGGAATAGTGTTCTTCTTGGCCTTTCTGTTTCTGTAGGTGGAGATAAAATCAGACGTCTTTGTTATGACTAATTTCCCCAGATTTCTAGCTTCCTGAGTGACAATAGAAGCCATGATCTCATAGTCTTTGCTCACGAAATGTATGAAACTCTGTCCCTTATTCACTATATTCTGACTATAGAGATACCAAATAACCCTATATGTAGCAGACATTTTGGAGGGTTTGAATTTCAGAGGCTTGCCATCAAAAGTCTCATTTGGGAAGACTATCTTAAAGCTTTCACTTGCAGGAAGTTTAAGGGGATCAGGTATGTCAGGGAGACCAAAAAACGAATTCAGAGTCGAAGCGGTAAGTCTAATCTCTTGACCCCTAACAGATGTAGTTAAGACAGCTTCATTGTCTTCTTCAGTTGCAATCATATTGTAATAAAATATTTTAACTACCATAGGAGAAAACGGGGTAGTAATTCCAAGCAAAGGCATATAGTGAGTTAACCAGGGAGATAAGTCCAAATTGCATTTTTTCTTGAAGTCTTCCAAATCTAAATAAACAATGGGACAGAATGGTCTATCTTCAAAATTTGTCCAAAAAGATGGTTCAGATGGAATTACCAATTCATCCTGGCAGAAGCCTGGAGGACAATGCAGAGCACTTTTCTGCCCTTTGAGTTTGGAGGCAAATGATTGTTGTGAGCCACTGGCTGAGGGATGCTTCTGTCGTCCAGGATGCTTATGAGGAGGTTTCTGAGGTCTATCTTCCAAGCTCTTTGACCTCATTTTATGAAATTCTGGATGGTCATCCTCAAATAGGTAGGATGTTTTGGTGGATACAGAGTGAACACCTTTTCCTTTATCCATTGGCAGAGAATGGGTCTGAGTACGAGTAACAGGCCGAGAATGTTCCTTGATGGAAATGCCTTTGGATTGTGATTTGGAGGGCTTTGGTTTAGAGGATTCCTTAGCTACAACCCTTTTAGAAGGTGATTCAGGAGGACCAGATGATTTTACTTTAGGACGAAATTTTGTCTGAGGTTTTTTTGTGGGAGGTTTTGGCGGAGATTCTGAAGGAGATTTTTCCATTCGAATACTGTTAATGTTAGAAATCTGGAGAAGAAAGGGATTCAAATGATGAAGAGCAGAGTGCAATTTTGATGATTCAAAGAAGATTGAAAGGAGAATACTTCACGATTTGAATGTGAAACAGATCGAGCGACTTTGTGATGGAGCAGAATTGGGAGAAAATAGAGAAATAGGAAAGAGCTCAGTGGGTTGAGAAGAAGACAAAAAATAGTGGTCATTGAGTTTTTGAGAGATGAGAAAGGTTTGGTTAGATAAATAAAAAAAAGTTAATGAAGAGGCCATAAATAGGAAAAAAAAAACGAAACACCGCTGATGAATGATTTTCGAGTATTTTCTTGTGGTTCTCAAGAGTCTCAGTCAAAGAGGATGCTTGTGCATTGAATAATATAGCTGTAGTTCTGACAGGTATAGGACGTAAAGTACTGAGAGAGATGACTTTTAAATCAAAGAAGCATACAATGAATGCACAGCAAAACATGACGTATGTAGATGTGAAAAAAAAATTACCGCCACAAAGAAAAGAAAAAATACTCGAGTAGCACATGCTTGTACTCGAGTAATCAGTATGAAAAATCAAAAAGCAATAGTGCCATAGTGAGGACGCAACAGTGCATTAGGAAAGTGAAATGCATGAAATAATAATACCTTTTAGGATGACACTTTGCTGCAAATAATGCCCAAGAGAGATTAATGTAAAGGTAAGGCTTTTTCAATTCTTGATTCAAAACAGATTTGTTTTTGCCAAAAAAAAAAAATACAGCTCTGTTAGTTCTCTGATGGTTTTGATGATTGTCAACAACTACAAACAATTGAAGAGGTTTTGCTCTCAAGTATCAAAACTCTGTTTAAGAGCAAACCTCGAGGTTGGGTTTGTAACCTCGAGGTTGGACCTTACAGAAGCCTTAAAAAGTCAAGTGTTCTAATGTTACAAAACTTGGTTTCACAAATTCTATATGAAACCTCGAGGTTGAGAAGTCAACCTCGAGGTTCTGGCCCTCTTGGAAAACCCAAGTTTCTTCATTAACACTTGCAACCTCGAGTATGCAAAGCAAACCTCAAGGTTTAACCCATACAGAAAGGTCATACTTTTCATCAAGCATGGAGACCTCGAGGTTCATGTTTCAACCTCGAGGTTGGACATTCTATTTTGAAACTTAAGTTTGAAGAAAAATCTGTTGACCTCGAGTATGTTGTTTCAACCTCGAGTATTGTGACATACAGAGAGCAAACTGGTTTTCAAAGCATTAAAAACCTCGAGGTTAAGATTGTAACCTCGAGGCTGGGCTTTATGTTTAACTTTGAACCTTGCATTTTCAAAGGGTCAACATCGAGTATAGATTTACAACCTTGAGGTTGTCGGGATCTAGTGAAAAATGAAGTTTTGAAATAATCTTCAAACCTCGAGGTTACGTTTGGAACCTCAAGGTTTGTAAGTTAATAAGATTTTTCAGAAGGTTTCTTTTTACGAGAAACCTCGAGGTTCACTTTGAAACCTCGAGGTTGGATATTTTAAAATCTGAGTTTGCCTGAAGTTTTCAAGTCAACCTCGAGGTTGGATGAACTAACCTCAAGGCTTGTGACCGTTGGTGCTTTTTCGAATTTGTGGAATCTGCTATATCTTGTTATTTGATCTAATTGTTTTTATACATCATTCACTCATGATCCTAGATATGTTTAACAAAGTTTGCTGAGTGTTTTCAGTTAGCACAGATCAAGATTAATGAAGAATTGAAAGAAAAAGCAAAATGGTGAACAGTGCATTTAATGCATCTGCACAATCTCACCTACTTTCAGCTAATCCTTCTGAGCACGCCTAATGAACGTTAAAGGAAGTTTACTACATCAAGTAAAGTCAATTCCAACGGGCAAAAACTCAGAGAGACACATCAGACATCATTAGCACTTGGATTAGCAGAAGATTTAGAGAGAGAAGATGACCAGAACTTAAGCAAATCACTTCCAACGGTTGGAATCATCTCACAACGGTCATTTAATGTTCTCTACCTATAAATAGAGATCATTAACTCCATCTCTAATAGATACAACTACTTAGAGCGAAAATTTATTGAGTCATTTATTGTATCTAGCTTTCATCTGTATTGTATCATTTTGATACTTTGTACTTCAGTGATTATCCTATCTGCTCTGTGAGAGAGTATCATCTTGTAAATCATTTACTGATTGTGATAACTACAAGTCAGGGGACTTGGTAGTTGGGGTGTATTGATTACAACTTGTAAGGGGGAGTGTGTTCTAGTGAGAGAACAACTCTTAGTACAGAGTGTGTAATCAATATTGTTGAGTTAGTGGATTGAAAATCCCAAGTGAGGCTTGGGGACTGGATGTAGGTCAGGAAAGGACCGAACCAGTATAAATTGCATTGTGTTTAGCTTCTTCTCCTTATCCTCTCTGTTGTGCCCTGTTCTGAGTGACCAAAAACAGAACAAGTTTCGAAAAGTTTAAAGATACCCAATTCACCCCCCCTCTTGGGTATAAAGCTCCTGCTTTCATTTGGTATCAGAGCCTGGTCTTCTCAGAAGAGTTTAACCACTCGAGAAGGATCACTATGGAAGGAATTCTTCCGGATGGAGCTTCAATCAACAGACCTCCCGGTTTCGATGGCGAACACTACTCTTTCTGGAAAGCAAAATTTCGTGTGTTCGTGATGGCTACAGAATATGGATTGTGGAGAGTATTTGAAACTGGAGATTATGTTCCAGTTAAGGTTGAAGGAGGTATCACTGTTCCAAAGACCGAAGCTGAGTTCAATGATGATGATAAGAAGAATATCACTCTCAATAGCAAGGCCATCCTGATGCTTCAGAGTGCTCTTAGCCAAAAGGAGTACTTTCGCATCTGCAATCTGTCAACAACTAAGGAGATGTGGAAAGCACTAGAGATTGCATATGAAGGAACTTCCGGAATCAAGGAGAACCGGATTAATATCCTAACCACTGAATATGACTTGTTGCGGATGAAGCAAGGGGAAAGCATTGGAGAGTTTCAGCTCAGGTATACCCATTTGACAAATCAACTGGCTGCTCTGGGGAAGATCTTTGATCAAGGGTCTCAAGTAAGAAAGATTCTTAATATTCTGACCAAAGATTGGGAAGCAAAGGTCACAGCTATCGAAGAGGCTCGTGGAGAGTCGATGACGTCAGTTGCAGCCTTGTTCGGTAGCTTATCAGAATATGAGAGCAAGTTGAAGTTCAAGAAGGAATTAGAAGATGTCAATGGTGGCAACAATCGTAACAAGGGAGTGGCTCTGAATGTGGAAAAGGATGAGGAAGATGAAGATGAGGATGAAGAAATTGGCATGATGGTCCGGAGATTCAAAAAGTTCTATAAGAGAGATCAAGGCTTCAAAAAGTTTCAGAAGGGAAATCCGAGCTATGAATCGAAGAAGCCGATTATCTGCTGCGAATGCGAAAAGCCCGGACACATCAAAGCGGAATGCCCTCAGCTGAAAAATCAAGAGAAAGAGAAGAAGAAATTCAAGAAATACAAGAAGAAGGCATACGTGTCAGCTATATGGGGAGACAGTTCTTCGGATGAGGATGAAGTTGAAGAGGATGATGGTGAGAAAGCCAACATATGCCTAGTTGCCGAAGAAGAAGAGCAACCTAGTGAAACAAATGAGGTATATGAATCTCTTCCTTCCTATGATGAACTGTTTGCTGAATACAATGTGGTTTAAAAGGAATTTGAAAAATTAGCAGACAAGTATATGAGTTTAAAAAGGAAACATTCTTTTCTTGAATTACGTGTTGAAAATCTTACTTCTCCTGAACCTCTAGTCTGTGACGAATGCTCTATTTTGGAGAAAAAGAATTTGCAATTAACAAAAGCACTTGAGAAGTTCACTAAGGGAAGTGAAATGCTCAATGTGATTCTAAAACAACAACGTTTTATAAATGATAGATCGGGCATTGGTTATAGACCAGACTTTGACAAGAAGAAAGGAAAGAAAAAGAATGGTCAAAAGTCTTATATGAATTATTTTACGAAATCTGTTCACTCTTCAAATCCTTTTGCTCATTGCAATTACTGTAATAGGAAGGGACATTCTACTTCATCTTGTTTTCATCGAAAAGAAAGAAAAGCTAAACCCGTAGGAAATTATGTTTGGGTACCAAAAGGAACATATGTTCCCAAGGTACATGCTAACCCCAAAGGACCCAAGAAAAGATGGGTACCTAAAACCTGATCACTTGTGATCTGCAGGTATGTCTTAGAGCATCAAGGCCAAACAAGTGGTACATCGATAGTGGATGCTCAAGACACATGACTGGAGACAAATCAAAGTTTTTATCAATAAAGCCAAAAGATGGAGGTAGAGTCACATTTGGAGGTGATCAATCTGGGAAAATCGCTGGCATTGGTGAGATAGGCAACAATGAAGGCCCACTCATCAAAGACGTCTACCTTGTAGAAGGATTGTGTCACAATCTCCTAAGTGTGAGCCAAAGCACCGATAAGGGTAATTTGGTAATATTCGACTCTGATGAATGCTTTATTGTTAAAAAGGATTTGATCTCTATAAATGATTTGAAAAACAAAGCCTCATTTAGAGCACCTAGAGATGGAAACTGTTATACCTTGAACCTCTCTAGCAATGCTTCTGCTTCTGAAAATTGTTTTGTAAGTAACTTGAATGAGAGTTGGCTATGGCATAAGCGATTAGCTCATGTCAATATGTATCAACTTGACAAGTTATTGAAAAAGGATTTGGTTATTGGCATTCCCAAATTGAATTTCAAAAATGATATGATTTGTGATGCTTGTCAAAAGGGAAAACAGACCAAATCTTCTTTTAAAGCTAAAAATGAGATTTCAACAAATAGACCTCTTCAACTTCTTCTCATGGATCTAGTTGGACCAGCTAGAGTGAAAAGTCTTGGTGGAAATTTATACACTTTGGTCATTGTTGATGATTTCTCTAGATTTACTTGGACAATATTTTTATCTTTTAAAGATGAAACCTATGATCAGTTTGTTTCCTTTGCCAAGAAAGTCCAAAACGAGAAAGGGTTCTCAATTTCAGGAATACGGACTGATCATGGTGGAGAGTTCGAGAATCATGCCTTTGCTGAGTTCTGCGATAGTATGGGAATTGACCACAACTTCTCAGCGCCTAGAACTCCTCAACAAAATGGAGTAGTGGAGAGAAAGAACAGAGTACTCACTGAGATGGCAAGAGCGATGCTGAATGAATACAACACTTCCCAAGTATTTTGGGCGGATGCCATGAGTACGGCCTGTTACATCTCCAACAGAGCCTATGTGAGAAAGAAGCTGAACAAGACCCCGTACGAACTCTACAAAGACAGAAAGCCAAACCTCAGTCACCTACATGTCTTCAGTTGTAAGTGCTATGTGCACAATAACGGTAAAGACAATCTTGGTAAATTCGATCCTAAAGCTGATTTAGCTATCTTTATTGGTTATTCTAATAGGAGTAAAGCATATAGAGTCTTTAATACTAGGACTAAGATTGTTGAAGAATCTATACATGTTGTATTTTGTGAATCTGAATCTGATAAATCTTTGGATGATGAAGAGGAGACTATTTTCAAAAACAAATTCTTTTCGAGAAGTGCTCCTACTCCTTCTGAAAATTCTGAAAATGTTTTTGAGGCTGATCCTGATAACAATTTAGAAAATCCTAGTCAGTCTCAACCTAGAGCTTAGAGATTTATAAGGAATCATCCTTTAGACCAAGTCATAGGTGATGTAAATCAAGGAGTTAAGACCAGAAATAGTACTTTGAATGAAGTCACATTTTCTGCATTTATTTCACATATAGAGCCCTCTAAGATAGAAGAAGCCCTATCAGACAATGATTGGGTGATTGCTATGCAAGAGGAGCTACATCAATTTGATAGAAATCAAGTTTGGGACTTGGTACCTAGACCCAAAGACCATCCGGTAATTGGGACAAAGTGGGTATTCAAGAACAAACGTGATGAGTCAGCCATCATTGTGCGTAACAAGGCTAGATTAGTGGCCAAAGGTTACAATCAAGAAGAAGGAATAGACTATGAAGAGACTTATGCTCCAGTAGCTAGATTGGAGGCAATAAGAGTTCTTCTAGCATTTGCATGCACAAAAGGTTTTAAACTCTATCAAATGGATGTCAAAAGTGCTTTCCTAAATGGTTTCATTCAAGAGGAGGTGTATGTTGAACAACCTCCAGGTTTTGAAAATGATCAATTTCCGGATCATGTTTTTAGACTTAAGAAAGCCTTGTATGGTCTTAAGCAAGCTCCTAGAGCTTGGTATGAAAGATTGAGTCAATTCTTACTCAATCAAGGATTTATTAGAGGAAAGGCTGATACGACATTATTTATCAAGAAAAACAAATTGAATGAAATTTTAATTGTACAAATATATGTTGATGATATTATTTTCGGTGCTACTAATGACTCTTTGTGTGAGGAATTTTCCAAGACTATGTAGGGTGAATTTGAGATGTCAATGATGGGAGAGCTCAATTACTTCCTTGGACTGCAAATCAAACAACGTAAGGATGGGATATGTATTTCTCAAACCAAGTATTTAAATGATTTGCTGAAGAAGTTTGGAATGGACAAGTGCAATGGGGCTGACACACCAATGAGCACAACTACTTCTTTGGATGCTGATGAAGAGGGCAAGGATTTCAACATCACCAAGTATAGAGGAATGATTGGATCATTGCTCTATCTCACCGCAAGTCGCCCGGACATCCAATTCAGTGTTGGAATGTGTGCTCGGTTCCAATCCGCACCTAAAGAGTCTCATGCTGAACACGTGAAGAGAATATTCAGATATCTATCTGATACAAAGACTCTTGGGCTATGGTTTCCCAAAGGTCAGCCGGAGCATCTTGTGGCATATTCAGATTCGGATCATGCTGGCTATAAGACGGACAGGAAGAGTACAAGTGGGCAATGCGAGTTCTTTGGGAACTCACTTGTCTCTTGGTTTAGCAAGAAGCAAACTACCGTGGCTGTGTCCTCAACAGAAGCTGAATATGTGGCTGCCTCAAGTTGCTGTGCTCAAGTGTTGTGGCTGAAGCAACAACTTGCTGACTTGGGAGTGCACTTAAAGGAGATCCCAATACTGTGTGATAATACTAGCACAATAAGCTTGGCCAAGAATCCCGTGCAACATACAAGAACCAAGCATATTGATGTGAGACATCACTTCATCCAGGATCATGTTCAGAAGAGAGATGTGAAAGTGATGTTCATTCCAACTCATCTTCAATTGGCAGACATTTTCACCAAACCTCTAGCCAAGGACCCATTCACATTCATAAGAAGAGAATTGGGAATGGTAAATCCCAATGAGTTGTGAGTAATTTCTGTCTACTTCTATGTTAAATTATGATTTTGATGATTATGGATCACTAACTTAAGCATCGGAGTACATAGACAATTTTATGCAGGACTTAGTTTTGATGTCAAAGGGCCAAACCTCGAGGTTCAACAGCCAACCTCGAGGTTGAAAGGGTGTCAAAAAGCTCAAGGTTTCTGATGGATGGAACCTCGAGGTTCAAAAGCTAACCTCGAGGTTATCGGGGTAAATGGTCAAAACTGAGAATGTCTGGAAGCTGGAACCTCGAGTATGGGATTGGAACCTCGAGGTTGATGACAGACAGAAGAGACATCTCATCTATCAGACAGTAAAACCTCGAGGTTCTGGAGGCAACCTCGAGGTTGGAGGTAAGAAATTCAGAGGTTAGTAAATTTTCATTCATCTAACCTCAAGGCTGATATGTCAACCTCGAGGTTGATCGCAGAGATTAGTGAATTTTTATTCACCTAACCTCGAGGCTGAGATGTCAACCTCGAGGTTGAACGCATTTCTATATATATGCTGCTGTGAAATTTCATTTCTACTGAACCCTAACCTCAAGTTCTCACGCTTTCTCTCTTCACTCTCTCTTCAAATCTTCAATTTTCTGCCAATTTCTTCTGTTCTCTGTCCATAAATGGCTTCGAAATCTCCTTCCCAGTCAAAATCAACCTCTCATTCGAACGATGAGACAGAATCTTGGTCGCCATCTCCACCTCCAAAACGTCAACCTTCACCTGAACCTCAACCAAGCAAGCCAGTGAGGAAGAAGACTCGGTCCATTCGCTTGCGCACTGGGATTGACAAGCACATTCCAGGGGTGCCTATTAATTCTCCTCCATCTCCTCCTCCGAAGAGCAAACCGAAGGGCATTTCCATCAAGGAGCCCAATCAAGCTGAATCCAAAAAGAGGAAAGTGCCAGAAGAAACCGGAAAAGGGAAAGAAAAAGTAGGAGAAAAGGCCAAGAAGGCAAGGACCAAGAAAGCTTCAAAGTCTCAAGGTCAATCTCCTTCTCAGGCTTCACAGCAAAAGAAGATGGAAAAGTTTGCTGTTAATGCCATTGAGGACATTCGTCATGTCAGATCACCTCCTGAAGGATTCATCACTGCTGCCTCATCCTTCTCAACCAAGGAGGAAAATGATAAGTATAGAGAAACCTATCTTCCTAAGGTGTTCTGTGCCTCAGTAGCCATAAATTTAGATGCTTTCTTTAAAGAGTGCAACTTTGATCTGAGCCCTTGGATTAAGATATATGAACCATTTGTCTCCATATTCTGTCCATACACTCCTAGTCTTGTTAGGATGTTTTACTTTAAGATGGAGGATGAGAGTGTACTGGACGCAGATGGTGAGTTGGTAGAGGAAAGGGTGTCTACCACTGTGAGGGGAGTCAAGTTCTCACTTTCTGCTGATACCTTGAACAAGATCCTGAAAATCAAGAACCCACCTCCTGTTCCTGATTTTTCCTATACCAATCAAGAGGTATATGAAACTCTCGTTCCGGGCAAACCTTTCCCACCTGATCAACAGATCAAGCTTACCTTCAAGCCTAGGGATATGCCTCAGGAAAACCGGGTTCTTTGGTATGTCTATTCAAGGAATTTTATTCCTAAAGCTGGGAACTACACCCACTTCACTTCCTTAGACTACAGACCATTCACAGCCTTTGTGAGGAGAGTGCCTTTCAACATTGGGGATTGGCTACTTCAGGGGATGAAATCCTTCAAGTTTGCCAAGAAGCCTTTAACACACATACCCTACCCTTCCCTAGTTTCTGTGATACTCTACTATCACAAGATTTGGTATGTGGGGTCAACTGATACCCTTGAGTACCCCCTCTATTTTGGAAAGCATCAGCTGAATCTTATGCATATCAAGTTTGATGCAGAGGGTGCAGCTCAGTCTCAGGCCTCTCAAGCCCCTGAGGAAGCACAGTCAGCTCCTCCACCTTCTCAGGCACCTCTACCAGATGATCTGTTGGGACAGATTAAACAGATTGTGGATCAAGCCCTAATCTCCCACAAAGCTATCATGAAGACTGAAGTTGATATATTGAGGGCTGACATCAAGATGGGACTTATGGATGTCATAGTTGCACAGACTGAGGCAATGTCCCACTTGTATAAGCTAAAGGAGGAAGTGGATCAAAAGTTTACTGAATTGGACTCCTCTTTAGCTGTCACACTCTCAGCTGCATCTGATGCCAGAGACAGAGCTGACATGCTTCTCAGACATTTTGGTCTCGGGGCTTCCTCATCCACTTCTGCTTCATCCTCAGTTCCAGTCCAGGCCTCCACTGCTATTCCTGTTCCTGAGATGGATTCTGATCCTATCCCTGCTCCAGCTGATGGCCCTAGCTCATCACTTCCTATACCTGACCCATCTTCACCTTCCTCACCCACTGAGTCTCCTGCTCACTCTCCCATTCACTCACCTCCCTCTCACTCTTTCTCATTTCCCAGTCCACCACACACCTCTCCATCTCATACCACTCCAGTTTCTGAGACTCAACCTTCACCCACTGCCCCTTCCACAGAGATCCTCATTCCACCTTTCCTATCTCCACCTACCCCCTCTACTGAGATCTTTCCCACACCTTCTCCCTATACCCATCCTTCTCTTCTTGATCCCTCATTTGATCCTACCACTGCTATGGTTCTTTACCAGCCTCCTCTTATCATTCTTGACCCCAAGTATGTTAATGATGATGACAAAGGGGGAGAGAAAAGCAATGAGGGTTAGAGGATCTTAGGGTTGTCCTTGATTGTGCAGCAGCACTTGTATTTTTTTTCTTTTCTTTGTATTGCTATTTGCATTTTGTTTAATTTAGCCTTCAGTTGAATTCCATTGTATCTTGTATGTATGAATTTGTTGAAATGGAATATCAATTGGAATATCAGTTTCGATTTCTTGCCTTTGCTTATTTCTGATAATATCTGACCTTTTATTTTAAGAACTTTCCTTGTGCAAAACTCAATTTTTCAAACTCTCTGATAATCTCACTGATAATGTTTTAAGTGTTGAAAGAGGGATTGCTTATAGATGTTGTCATCATCAAAAAGGGGGAGAATGTTAGTTCTCTGATGGTTTTGATGATTGTCAACAACTACAAACAATTGAAGAGGTTTTTGCTCTTAAGTGTCAAAACTCTGTTTAAGAGCAAACCTCGAGGTTGGGTTTGTAACCTCGAGGTTGGACCTTACAGAAGCCTTAAAAAGTCAAGTGTTCTGATGTTACAAAACTTGGTTTCACAAATTCTATGTGAAACCTCGAGGTTGAGAAGTCAACCTCGAGGTTCTGGCCCTCTTGGAAAACCCAAGTTTCTTCATTAACACTTGCAACCTCGAGTATACAAAGCAAACCTCAAGGTTTAACCCATACAGAAAGGTCATACTTTTCATCAAGCATGGAAACCTCGAGGTTCTTGTTTCAACCTCGAGGTTGGACATTCTATTTTGAAGCTTAAGTTTGAAGAAAAACCTGTTGACCTCGAGTATGGTATTTCAACCTCGAGTATTGTGACATACAGAGAGCAAACTGGTTTTCAAAGCATTGAAAACCTCGAGGTTAAGATTGTAACCTCGAGGCTGGGCTTTATGTTTAACTTTGAACTTTGCATTTTCAAAGGGCCAACCTCGAGTATAGATTTACAACCTCGAGGTTGTCGGGATCCAGTGAAAAATGAAGTTTTGAAATAATCTTCAAACCTCGAGGTTACCTTTGGAACCTCAAGGTTTGTAAGTTAATAAGATTTTTCAGAAGGTTTCTTTTTAAGAGAAACCTCGAGGTTCACTTTGCAACCTCGAGGTTGGATGTTTTAAAAACCTGAGTTTGCCTGAAGTTTTTCAAGTCAACCTCGAGGTTGGATGAACTAACCTCAAGGTTTGTGACCGTTGGTGCTTTTTCAAATTTGTGAAATCTGCTATATCTTGTTGTTTGATATAATTGCTTTCATATATCATTCACTCATGATCTCAGATATGTTTAACAAGTTTGTTGAGTGTTTTTCAGTTAGCACAGATCAAGATTACTGAAGATTTGTGAGAAAAAGCAAAAAGGTGAACAGTGCATTTAATGCACCTGCACAATCTCACCTACTTTCAGCTAATCCATCTGAGCACGCCTAATGAACGTTAAAGAAAGCTTACTACATCAAGTAAAGTCAATCCCAACGGGCAGAAACTCAGAGAGCCACATCAGATCACATTAACACTTGGATTAGCAGAAGTTTAGAGAAAGAAGATGACCAGAACCTAAGCTAATCACTTCCAACGGTTGAAATCTTTCTACAACGGTCATTTAATGTTCTCTACCTATAAATAGAGAGCATTAACTTCATTTACAGTTGATACACCTACTTTGAGCGAAATCCTACTAAGTTCATTTATTGTGTATTAGGCTTCACTTGTAAAGTATCATACTTGATACAAGCACTTCAGTGTTCATCATATCTACTCTATAAGAGAGTCAAATACTTGTAAATCATTTATTGATTGAGATAACTACAAGTCAGGGGACTTGGTAGTTGGGGTGTATTGATTACAACTTGTAAGGGGGAGTGTGTTCTAGTGAGGGAACAACTCTTAGTACAGAGTGTGTAATCAATATTGTTGAGTTAGTGGATTGAAAATCCCAAGTGAGGCTTGGGGACTGGATGTAGGTCAGGAAAGGACCGAACCAGTATAAATTGCATTGTGTTTAGCTTCTTCTCCTTATCCTCTCTGTTGTGCCCTGTTCTGAGTGACCAAAAACAGAACAAGTTTCGAAAATTTTAAAGATACCCAATTCACCCCCCCTCTTGGGTATAAAGCTCCTGCTTTCAACTTGAGGCAGAAGAACACGAACTTTTTTCAACGTCTCGAAATTGCGGGGAAACTCACCCACCCTCCTCACTTCTCGTGATGATTCTAGAATGCATGAACTTGTTTCAAGATTCCTCCGTTTTGGCCCTTCACCATCTGGGACAACTTCTGACACGAACTTTTTTCAACGTCTCGGAATTGCGTGGAAACCCACCCTCCTCATTTCTCGTGAGGATTCCAGAATGCATGAACTTGTTTCGAGATTCCTCTGTTTGGGCCCTGAACCATCTGGGACAACTTGAGGCTGAAGAACACGAACTTTTTTCAATGCCTCGGAATTGCGTGGAAACTCACCCACCCTCGTCATTTCTCCTAAGGATTCCAGAATGCATGAACTTGTTTCGAGATTCCTCCGTTTGGGCCCTGAACCATCTGGGAAAACTTCAGGCAGAAGAACACGAACTTTCTTCAACGTCTTCGAATTACGTGGAAACTCACCCACCCTCCTCATTTGTCGTGAGGATTCCATAATGCATGAACTTGTTTCGAGATTCCTCCGTTTGCGCACTGAACCATGTATGACAACTAGAGAAACAAGAACACGAACATTTTTCAACGTCTCCGAATTGCGTGGAAAGTCACCCACACTCCTCATTTCTGGTGTGGATTCCAGAATGCAAGAACTTGTTTTGAGATTCCTCTGTTTGGGCCCTGAACCATCTGGGACAACTTGATGCAGAAGAACACGAACTTTTTTCAACGTCTCGGAATTGCGTGGAAACTCACCCACCCTCCTCATTTCTCGTGAGGATTCCAGAATGCATGAACTTGTTTCAAGATTCCTTCGTTTGGGCCCTGAACCATCTGGGACAACTTGAGCAGAAGAACACGAACTTTTTTCAACGTCTCGGAATTGCGTGGAAACTCACCCACCCTCCTCATTTCTCGTGAGGATTCCAGAATGCATGAACTTGTTTCGAGATTCCTTCGTTTGGGCCTTGAACAATGTGGGACAATTTGAGGCACAAGAACACGAACTTTTTTCAACGTCTCGGAATTGCGTGGAAAGTCACCCACACTCCTCATTTCTCGTGAGGATTCCAGAATGCATGAACCTGTTTCGACATTCCTCCGTTTGGGCCCTGAAGCATCTGGGACAACTTGAGGAAGAACAACACGAACTTTTTTCAACGTCTCGGAATTGCGTGGAAACTCACCCACCCTCCTCATTTCTCGTGAGGATTCCCGAATGCATGAACTTGTTTCGAGATTCCTCCGTTTGGGCCCTAAACCATCTGGGACAACTTGAGGCAGAAGAATACAAACTTTTTTCAACGTCTCGGAATTGCGTGGAAACTCACCCACCCTCCTCATTTCTCGTGAGGATTCCAGAATGTTTGAACTTGTTTCGAGATTCCTCTGTTTTGGCCCTGAACCTTCTGGGACAACTTGAGGAAGAAGAACACGAACTTTTTTACAAGTCTCAGAATTGAGTGCAAACTCACCCACCCTCCTCATTTGTCGTGAGGATTCCAGAATCCATGAACTTGTTTCGAGATTCCTCCGTTTGGGCCCTGAACCATCTGGGACAACTTGAGGCAGAAGAACAAAAACTTTTTTCAACGTCTCCGAATTACGTGGAAACTCACCCACCCTCCTCATTTCTCGTGAGGATTCCAGAATGCATGAACTTGCTTTGAGATTCCTCCGTTTGAGCCCTGAACCATATGGGACAATTTGAGGCACAAGAACACGAACTTTTTTCAACGTCTCGGAATTGCGTTGAAAGTCACCCATACTCCTCATTTCTCGTGAGGATTCCAGAATGCATTAACCTGTTTCGACATTCCACCGTTTGGGCCCTGAACCATCTGGGACAACTTGAGGAAGAAGAACACGAACTTTTTTCAACGTCTCGGAATTGCGTGGAAACTCACCCACCCTCCTCATTTCTCGTGAGGATTCCCGAATGCATGAACTTGTTTCGAGATTCCTCCGTTTGGGCCCTGAACCATCTGGGACAACTTGAGGTAGAAGAATACGAACTTTTTCCAACGTCTCGGAATTGCGTGGAAACTTACCCACCCTCCTCATTTCTCGTGAGGATTCCCGAATGCATGAACTTGTTTCGAGATTCCTCCGCTTGGGCCCTGAACCATCTGGGACAACTTGAGCAGAAGAAGACGAACTTTTTTCAACGTCTCGGAATTGCGTGGAAACTCACCCACCCTCCTCATTTCTCGTGAGGATTCCAGAATGCATGAACCTGTTTCGAGATTCCTTCATTTGGGCCCCGAACCATCTGGGACAACTTGAGGCAGAAGAACACGAACTTTTTTCAACGTCTCCGAATTACGTGGAAACTCACCTATCCTCCTCATTTGTCATGAGGATTCCAGAATGCATGAACTCTCTTTGAGATTCCTCTGTTTGAGCCCTGAACCATGGGGGACAATTTGAGGCACAAGAATACGAACTTTTTTCAACGTCTCGGAATTGCGTGGAAAGTCACCCAAACTCCTCATTTCTCGTGTGGAATCCAGAATGCATGAACTTGTTTCGAGATTCCTCCGTTTGGGCCCTGAACCACCTTGGACAACTAGAGGAACAAGAACACGAACTTTTTTCATCGTCTCGGAATTGTGTGGAAACTCACCCACCTTCCTCATTTCTCGTGAGGATTCCAAAATGCATGAACTTGTTTCGATATTCCTCAGTTTGGGCCCTGAACCATGTGGGACAACTCAAGGCTGAAGAACACGAACTTTTTTCAACGTCTCCGAATTGCGTGGAAAGTCACCCACACTCCTCATTTTTGGTGAGGATTCCAGAATGCATGAACTTGTTTCGAGATTCCACCGTTTGCGCACTGAACCATCTGGGACAACTTGAGGCAGAAGAACACGAACTTTTTTCAACGTCTCGAAATTGCGGGGAAACTCACCCACCCTCCTCACTTCTCGTGATGATTCTAGAATGCATGAACTTGTTTCGAGATTCCTCCGTTTTGGCCCTTAACCATCTGGGACACCTTCTGACACGAACTTTTTTCAACGTCTCGGAATTGCGTGGAAACTCACCCACCCTCCTCATTTCTCGTGAGGATTCCAGAATGCATGAACTTGGTTCGAGATTCCTCTGTTTGGGCCCTGAACCATCTGGGACAACTTGAGGCTGAAGAACACGAACTTTTTTCAATGCCTTGGAATTGCGTGGAAACTCACCCACCCTCGTCATTTCTAATAAGGATTCCAGAATGCATGAACTTGTTTCGAGATTCCTCCGTTTGGGCCCTGAACCATCTGGGAAAACTTCAGGCAGAAGAACACGAACTTTCTTCAACGTCTTCGAATTACGTGGAAACTCACCCACCCTCCTCATTTGTCGTGAGGATTCCATAATGCATGAACTTGTTTCGAGATTCCTCCGTTTGCGCACTGAACCATCTGGTACAACTTGAGGCACAAGAACACGAACTTTTTTCAACGTCTCGGAATTGCGTTGAAAGTCACCCACACTCCTCATTTCTACTGAGGATTCCAGAATGCATTAACCTGTTTCGACATTCCACCGTTTGGGCCCTGAACCATCTGGGACAACTAAAGGAACAAGAACACAAACTATTTTCAATGTCTCGGAATTGTGTGGAAACTCACCCACCCTCCTCATTTCTCGTGAGGATTCCGAAATGCATGAACTTGTTTCGAGATTCCTCAGTTTGGGCCCTGAACCATGTGGGACAACTTGAGGCTGAAGAACACAAACTTTTTTCAACGTCTCGGAATTGCGTGGAAACTAACCCACCCACCTCATTTGTCGTGAGGATTCCAGAATGCATGAACTTGTTTCGAGATTCCTCCATTTGCGCACTGAACCATCTGGTACAACTTGAGGCAGAAGAACACGAACTTTTTTCAACGTCTCGGAATTGCGGGGAAACTCACCCACCCTCCTTACTTCTCGTGATGATTCTAGAATGCATGAACTTGCTTCGAGATTCCTCCGTTTTGGCCCTGAACCATCTGGGACAACTTCTGAACACGAACTTTTTTCAACGTCTCGGAATTGCGTGGAAACTCACCCACCCTCCTCATTTCTCGTGAGGATTCCAGAATGCATGAACTTGTTTCGAGATTCCTCCGTTTTGGCCCTGAACCCTCTGGGACAACTTGAGGCAGAAGAACACGAACTTTTTTCAACGTTTCGGAATTGCGTGGAAACTCACCCACCCACCTCATTTCTCGTGAGGATTCCAGAATGCATGAACTTGTTTCGAGATTCCCACGTTTGGGCCCTGAACCATGTGGGACAACTAGAGGCAGAAGAAGACGAACTTTTTCCAACCTCTCGGAATTGCGTGGAAACTCACCCACCCTCGTCATTTCTCATAAGGATTCCAGAATGAATGAACTTGTTTCGAGATTCCTCAGTTTGGGCCCTGAACCATCTGGGAAAACTTGAGGCAGAAGAACACGAACTTTTTTCAACGTCTCCGAATTACGTGGAAACTCACCCACCCTCCTCATTTGTCGTGAGGATTCCAGAATGCATGAACTTGTTTCAAGATTCCTCAGTTTGGGGCCTGAACAATTTGGGACAACTTGAGGCTGGAGAACAGGAAGTTTTTTCAACGTCTCGGAATTGCATGGAAAGTCACCCACACTCCTCATTTCTGGTGACGATTCCAGAATGCATGAACTTGTTTCGAGATTCCTCCGTTTGCGCCTTGAACCATCTGGGACAACTTGAGGCAGAAGAACACGAACTTTTTTCAACGTCTCGGAATTGCCTGGAAACTCACCCACCCTCCTCATTTCTCGTGAGGATTCCAGAATGCATGAACTTCTTTCGAGATTCCTCCGTTTGTGCCCTGAACCATAAATAAATAATAAGTAGACAAAAATAATTATTTTTATTTGAAAAGAAAATAGATAACAAGCAGGGAATAAATGCATTTATAAATAATCTGTGTTTTCTTATTCAAAAAACAATAAAGGGAGGTTGAGATCAAATAAAAACATAAGGGAAAAATAGTTCAATACATTTGACGAAGAACAAAAATAAATTATCAGGGCGACAAAAGTAAGTAAACGACTAACCAAATTAGTACAGGTGGGAATCATCAAAAGTAAAATAATCCATATAACAGTAAGCAAACTAACAAAACTAAATAGAGACAAGCAAATAAAGGATACATTATTAATGAATAATGAAATATACAGTTGAGGAATACCTATTAATAAATAAAAACAACCACTAAAAACACCATATAAATAACAGAAACAATGGGAGGATTACATGTCGGTGGACCACGAAAATAATCATCAAATATTTTAACACGTTATTAATAAATAATACAGTACCTGAAGGCATAAATAATACGTGTTTAATTTAGAAATCAAAAATAAAAGTGGAAAGATAAATATGACAAGAAATAATATGTATTTTGTTGATAACAATAATAAAACAAGACGTTAAAATTCGATCATACGCACACAGATACATAAATAAATAATAAGTAGAGAAAAATAAGTAATTTTATTTGACAAGAAAATAGATAACAAGCATGGAATAAATGCATTTATAAATAATGTGTGTTTTCTTAATAAAAAAACAATAAAGGGAGGACGAGATCAAATAAAACATAAGGGAAAAATAGTTCAATACAATAGTCGAAGAACAAAAATAAATTATCAAGCCGGCAAAAGTAAGTAAACGACTAACCAAATTAGTACAGGTGGAAATCATCAAAAGTAAAATAATCCATATAACAGTAAGCAAACTAACAAAACAAAATAGAGGCAAGCAAATAAACGATACATTATTAATGAATAATGAAATATACAGTTGAGGAATGCCTATTAATAAATAAAAACAACCACTAAAAACACCATATAAATAACAGAAACAGTTGGAGGATTACATGTCGGTGGACCACGAAAATAATCATCAAATATTTTAACACGTTATTCATAAATAATACAGTACTTGAAGGCATAAATAATACATGTTTAATTTAGAAATCAAAAATAAAAGTGGAAAGATAAATATGACAAGAAATAATTTGTATTTTTTTGAAAACAATAATAAAACAAGACGTGAAAATTCGATTATACGCACAAAGATACATAAATAAATAATAAGTAGAGAAAAATAAGTAATTTTATTTGAAAAGAAAATAGATAACAAGCAGGGAATAAATGCATTTATAAATAATGTGTGTTTTCTTAGTCAAAAAATAATAAAGGGAGGACAAGATCAAATAAAACATAAGGGAGAAATAGTTCAATACATTAGACGAAGAAAAAAAATAAATTATCAAGCCGGCAAAAGTAAGTAAACTACTAACCAAATTAGTACAGGTAGGAATCATCAAAAGTAAAATAATCTGTATAGCAGTAAGCAAACTAACAAAAATAAAACGAGGCAAGCAAATAAACGATACATTATTAATGAATAGCGAAATATACAGTTGAGGAATGCCTATGAATAAATAAAAACTACCATTAAAAACACCAGATAAATAACGGAAACAAGGGGAGGATTACATGTCGGTGGACCACGAAAATAATCCTCAAATATTTTAAAACTTTATTAATAAATAGTATAGTACTTGAAGGCTTAAATAATACGTGTTTAATTTAGAAATCAAAAATCAAAGTGGAAAGATAAATATGACAAGAAATAATGTGTATTTTGTTGATAACAATAATAAAACAAGACGTTAAATTTCGATTATACGCACAAAGATACATAAATAAATAATAAGTAGACAAAAATATGTATTTTATTTGAAAAGAAAATAGATAACAAGCAGGGAATAAATGCATTTATAAATAATGTGTGTTTTCTTAACCAAAAAAGAATAAAGGGAGGACGAGATCAAATAAAACATAAGGGAGCAATAGTTCAAATAAAACATAAGGGAGCAATAGTTCAATACATTAGACGAAGAACAAAAATAAATTATCAAGGGGACAAAAGTAAGTAAACGACTGACCAAATTAGTACAGGTGGGAATCATAAAAAGTAAAATAATCCATATAACAGTAAGCAAACTAACAAAACTAAATAGTGGCAAGCAAATATACGATACATTATTGATAAATAATGAAATATACAGTTGACGAATGCCTACTATTAAATAAAAACAGCCATTAAAAACATCATATAAATAACAGAAATAAGGGGAGGATTACATGTCGGTGGACCAAGAAAAAAATCATCAAATATTTTAACACGTTATTGATAAAAACTACAGTATTTGAAGGCATAAATAATACGTGTTTAGTTTAGAAATAAAAAATGAAAGTGGAAAGATAAATATGACAAGAAATATTTGTATTTTGTTGATAACATTAATAAAACAAGACGTGAAAATTCGATTATACGCACAAAGCTACACAAATAAAAAATAAGTAGAGAAAAATAAGTAATTTTATTTGACAAGAAAATAGATAACAGGCATGGAATAAATGCATTTATAAATAATGTGTGTTTTCTTAATCTAAATATAATAAAGGGAGGAGGAGATCAAATAAAACACATAAGGGAGAAATAGTTCAATACATTAGACGAAGAACAAAAATAAATTATCAAGGCGACAAAAGTAAGTAAACGACTAACCAAATTAGTACAGGTGGAAATCATCAAAAGTAAAATAATCCATATAACAGTAAGCAAACTAACCAAACTAAATAGAGGCAAGCAAATAAACGATACATTATTGATAAATAATGAATTATACAGTTGAGGAATGCCTATTAATTAAATAAAAAACTACCATTAAAAACACCATATAAATAACGGAAACAAGGGGAGGATTACATGTCGGTGGACCACGAAAATAATCATCAAATATTTTAACACGTTATTGATAAATAGTACAGTATTTGAAGGCATAAATAATACCTGTTTAATTTAGAAATCAAAAATCAAAGTGGAAAGATAAATATGACAAGAAATAATTGTTATTATGTTGATAAAAATAATAAAACAAGACATTAAAATTCGATTATACGCACAAAGCTACATAAATAAATAATAAGTAGAGAAAAATAAGTAATTTTATTTGACAAGAAAATAAATAACAAGCATGGAATAAATGCATTTATAAATAATGTGTGTTTTCTTAATCTAAAGATAATAAAGGGAGGAGGAGATCAAATAAAACATAAGGGAGAAATAGTTCAATACATTAGATGAAGAACAAAAATAAATTATCAAGGCGACAAAACTAAGTAAACGACTAACCAAATTAGTACAGGTGGAAATCATCAAAAGTAAAATAAACCATATAACAGTAAGCAAACTAACAAAACTAAATAGAGGCAAGCAAATAAACGATACATTATTGATAAATAATGAAATATACAGTTGAGGAATGCCTATTAATTAAAAAAAAACTACAATTAAAAACACCATATAAATAACGGAAACAAGGGGAGGATTACATGTCGGTGGACCACGAAAATAATCATCAAATATTTTAACACGTTATTGATAAATCGTACAGTATTTGAAGGCATAAATAATACCTGTTTAATTTAGAAATCAAAAATCAAAGTGGAAAGATAAATATGACAAGAAATAATTTGTATTTTGTTGATAACAATAATAAAACAAGATGTCAAAATTTGATTATACGCACAAAGATACATAAATAAATGCTAACTATGCTAAAAGAATCTTATTTGAAATTGGAGTATATAATATTTTTCGATGAAATCCTATTTGTTCAATAAAATTCCCTCTCTTTTTTGTTTGTAGTCTTGTCATAGAGACTATATCTATTATATTACAGCCCATGGGTTCTGTCAGCGGTTATAAGGGTGGGGAATGATAAGGATTGTCAGGGTATCAACCTATTGCTTGGCATGTTATATATGTGATTCATGATACGATATTTGATTTAAAAATTGTGTTACAAATTGTGATCTGATAATTTTGTAAAGTTGACATATAGTACTTTGTTATTTAAAATTTTCCACTTGGCACCTCACGAGCACGTATTAGCATTTGCAATGAGCAGGATTGATGGTTACAAATATTTTCCAGGTGATAGTTCTCATGTGGGTCAATCAAAGGCCTCGGAAGCTTAAATTGCTTTTGCTAATGGCAGTGCTTCCACCTTTTGGTATGTGTTGAATTATTGTATATTGTCACGTCATTAGGGCTCACTTAGCGGATTCTAGTATATTTTGGATATTCTGATAAATTCTAAAGGGAAATTTTAATTTTAAAATATAGGCCTAGTTAAATCCAAAGCTTAGCTGCGTATAAAACATTTTAACAAATGGTTTAATTAAGTTAACAAATAATAAATTATCCTTTAAAATGGAGGATGTTACAACGTCCGTCTGTTGCTGCTGGAAGGAATATGTCAAAGATGTCGCCACCTCACCCTTGCTTTTTCTCAATTTCGGCCAAAGGTACCTCGCATTCTCTTATTCTTTTGGGACTTGTTAACAAAGCCACTGCTATTCCCTTTAATAATTATTAATCCTCATTCTCTTTCATTCCTCAATAAGTCGGATTACATTTATTGAATCCCTTGCATTGAGAGAATCTCAGAAATTAGATTTCCTCATCAACAACGCCGTTGAGAAAAACCTCATTGGCACTCAGAGTCTTACCGATTACAACGTCGACCATATGAAGTTAGAGAGGTGAATAAGAAGCTTACCTCAAGAATTTAGGTAGTAAACCACAAGATTTTTAGTCGTCTTCTTCCTCTTCCTTTAACCGTTTCCTTCTTCGTTTCCGGCTCCTCTTTTCGGTGTGGATGGAGATATTCACCTACTTAGTGAATGAAATGAGGAATTAATAAAGACAGAATTAGGTGATCAAAGTTGGTTATTACATGGAGATAACCTAGGACATTAACTTCCCAATTATTACCAATATACCATTAGTCCCAAAAGAATAAGAGAATGCAGGGTACCTTTGGCCGAAATTGAGAAAAAGCAAGGGTGAGGTGGTGGCATCTTTGACATATTCCTTCCAGCAGCAACAGACGGACGTTACCCATGAGCTAACGTCATTGTGCTGATTTAACATTTTAAAAAGTTTGTTAGCATTTAAGGTCCAGATAAGAGTTTATTGTGTTAGGTGCTCCTAGACCAATAGTTTTATGGTAAATTTGCTCCCTAACCCTAAAATAAAATAACAATAATAGAAATAGCAAAGGTTATTATACTTTGTTCCCAGCTCCTAAAGCCCAATTATTACTACTCCTAAATAATGGAGATAGTTAGAGAATTTACTTTAATTTAAATGTGAGACCTTAATATGCTTTTTTTTTTTGATTTATAATTTTTCTCAGACTACTACACTATTTAAGAGGATTACCATCAAGGAACAGATCTAATACAAATGATTAAAGGATGTTTTAGGAAAATTGACAAATTCTTTACCAATTATTAATTTTCTTAACATTTGTAAAATGATTTTCTACTTCTTATATTAAGCTTATGTTGATGGTACTGTCATTGAAGTTTCTGTTACACCCCTATCGGCCTTGCCCTTTCGGGTGGCGGGTTAGAGGAATTCACTTACTTAGTTACCTTCCCTTCGTTATTTGGTCCATTTAACTTATATCAGAGTGAGCACAATAGAGCATTTAACCGGTTTAGACTATCTACTGTACTGGTAAAGGTAAAATAAACAGAAAAAATAAAAGTCCCCGAAGGGTTAAGGGTACAGTCATCCAGAATAAATACCAAAACAAAACATACCGACATCTCAAATATATGTACAAATATGATAGGGCATTCCCTATTCTTCAATCTGTACCGATAAGCACTTATCATTCCGAGGAGGGCTCTTCACATCGGGCATGTCTCCTTGTGACAACAAAATAGCCTGGGGTCCAATAATGGCCCCCAGAGTAATCGTCAATACTCAAATACTAAATGTGTAGGGAGTATGTAAGCTACCATGCTAATCAGAAATCATAAGAGCATGCCAAATACATACCAGATATGCATCCAGATCATACCACAGCAAAGCACATATCACAATTCAAGAACCCATACAGCTGCCCTACTAAGGCAAGCCTCGGACTCACTGAACTCACAACCCGTAGAGCCGCCCTTTCTAGGCTAGCCCTGGATTGATAACTCAACCCATACAGCCGCCAACCAAGGCCGGCCTCGGACTAAACATCCTTAGCGCTAGGAATCATACAACATTGTATGCATATTTGGCACAACATATACAAAGAAAACACACATGGCGAAACACAAACATACAGCAAAACACATAGAGATATCTGAGTAAAACGGTTACTACCTGGTGTGGAAAATATTGTCCTTAATATTTTATTGAGCCCGTTGACTTCCCAAGGGTTCCCTTGACCTATAAATCATTAAAATACACTTATTCAATATTTACAAAATTGCTATCACGTTTTTTACCCAAAAACTGAGCCCAAGCTAGTTTTTCTAGAAATCCAGTGTTTCTGATCCAACTTGTAGGATTTTTAATAAATTATACAAAAATCATTTTTGTATGCTTCTAGAACCATATTAACCATTGAAATGTATATTTTCCATGAAAAATACTCCCAGACCCTGAACATACTTTTATTTTAGCGTGGTGCTCACTTTTCATACCTGGGTCAGATTTCGCCCTGTTACACACAGAGCTAACTTAGAAAATTTGTATCTCTCAATCGGTACATCAAAAATATATTGAATTACATATCAAAATGATGCCTCAGATGTCTACTTTTCACCTGTAAAGTTTCAGCTCAAACCAACGTATGTACTATTTTAAAAACATTTTTGAAGGTTTGCTGCCCGGAATCCAGAACACTGGCAGCAAGCTTCTTCTTTGAGTTTTCGGGGTTTTCGAGTTCGGAAACTTAAACCATAGCTTAACCCCACACAAAATCACGTTTTAAACACTTTGGAACCATCAAAAACTCCAAAATCAGACCCCAGAACCAAGCCCCAACCAGCAGCACGAAATTCCAAAGTTAAAGCTCTAAAGGTTCAAGTTGTCGGTTGTTACCTATTTCGGTGCTTTGGCTTGGAGGATGAGGTGGTTGAGAGCTTCACCTTGGCTATGGAAGCTTGCTGGTCTCCTCTCTCTTCTTCAGCTGGAGCACACCTTTTTGGAGGTAAAAATGACAAGATAAGCTTCTTTTAATACTAATCCAAAAGTAGCCATTTGCTTCCAAAGTAACTAAATAAATTCCTAGTTTGGTTGGCATCCAATTGTCATTACTTTGGCTTTATCCCATGTGCAAATTGAGAGTCTTCTAGGGAGCTTAAGTGGCGTGGCTTCTACCCATAAAATCAGATTCCACTTTGCCATTTGATAGGAATTATCCATTAAGACTTCAAATTCCATTTGACTTCCTGACGGGCCGCACGCTTAATTCAATGAATTAGTCAAGCTTAGTTTTGGTCTTGAAATCAGATTTTTGCTGACCCAAAAGAGCCTTACACGTCCAAGGGGTCCCACCAAAATGATCCCCAATAATTAATTCCAATTTCCCACTTTATCGGTCAATTTCGGGTCTACCGACCCCTACGGGTCCCACCGGGTCCGAAAATGCGTCTTTTGGTACTTTTCTTTGTGTTTTCCAAATATTTTCCGCTGCCTAGGCATACTCATGTGGTACCTTCCCTCTTTCCAAGGCGGCCCCACATTTGTCTCATTTCGTCCAAAAATGATCCCCTAACTGGTCCCCATCGGTCCCCTTTTCTATCGGTTTATCGCTTGCGGGTCCCGCGTCTTGTATCTGGACCTGGGTATGGATAAAATCATCTGATTTTCTTTCCTCTCTCATGTTGGACGAAATTCAATGCCCATAGGACAAGGAATTGACCATTTTGCCCTTACTTTATTTTCTTTTAATCTCATGGTGACACGTGTCCATGTGCAATGATCACCCTATCTCTTGCTTTTTGGAACATGCCTATTTTAGTGTCTCTTTCTCTCTCTTGTCCCTGTATGGCGCATACTCACTTCCAGGGGTCAAGAATCTTTGTTTTGTCATATTTCCCGGGTCCCACTTTATCACACCGGCTTTATACCTTACCGGTATCTTGCCCTGGGCCCGCATCTTTTCAAACCTGAGCCCATTAGAGAGTTTCTATCTCTTGTCATTCTAGGGATTCTTCCTAATTCGGGCTTAGTAGTCTGCCTAATTTAGGCTTATTCTCAATTTTTTGGGTCCAAAATTCGGGATATTACAGTTTCAATATACAATCTTTCTTGGATTAAGTAACAAATCCACCTCGAAAGTACACACTCAAGAGCAATTTTGCTCTAGAAGTTTTTAAAAACGTAGCAATCTTGGGGCAAGATTGCTACGTTTTTAAACTTTTAGGACTACATTGAGTCAAAAAAAAACATCCAAGACAAAATTGCTTATGGGCGTGTACTTTTGGGGCAGTTTCTTAAAATGTTCAAAGTACTTCGCCGACATCCAAATATTACACACAACCAAAAAAAAAAAAACTCCATCAAGAATTTCAATCGTAAGATTATAAAATTGTGTTAGAAAAGTAGAAAAATTCACTCCCTCTTTCCATATAAATCAAGAGTCTATACTGTTACCTAATGAAATATCTAAAGCATAAGGAAAGTTGAAGATATAATAGTAATGATAGAAGTAACAACTGCGAGTTGAACTAGTTTAGGTGCCTGCTTATATAAACTCCATTCAAACTGATTTTGATGGCTTATGGTTGTAACACCCCCAAATTTCTAACCATTATAATAACATAAAATTACAATAATTTTTATGAATTAATTACTGAAATTCAAAATAACTAAAATTTTGGAAGTGTTACCGCCGCATTTGTACTGGGACAAGTGCAAGGCTGTCTTATTACATTAACTTAAATCCAAACTTAAATAAAAGTATTCTATTCAAAGCATAAAAAAAATATATTATAAAACTAGCTAGAATTGTTCATTGGTCTTCCTCACTTCTCACTGCTAGCCCCAACAGCCCAACTTTGAAACCTGTTTCACTGAAAATCTGCTCCCTCGAAGGATCGTCGCAGCCCATGAACACAAACATCAGCAAAAGCTGGTAATCCTAATAAAACACAATCAAATATAATCAAATCCAATATATGTAGTAATTGAATCAAATATCAATTTCTATATTCATAATATAGATACAAGTCAGATCAAATATTATTCATTATCTTTATTAAATTCATGATAGACTCGGGAAACCCTGCCAGTCTATTTAGTTTAGTGGGAAGAGAACCATGGTAAACCCGGGAAACCCTGCCAGTTTACCCTGTGACCCGGGAAACCCTGCCAGTCACAATCAATCAAATTTGGCCATCAAGTATTTCTTCCTAGTGTGCACACCTCTTTCCAAAGTTGCTACTAGTGTCCCGGGAAACCCTGCCAGACACCACTTTGGGAAGAACGGATATCATCGGTTCACATCAAATAATATTTCGAGGGCATAAAGCTCGATTATGTTCATCACTTTGGGAGGTACCATCCCAAAGCTATCCTCCCACTATTAAGTTATTTCAAATACACACAAATTAAACTCCTAAATTATTTCTATTATTTACTTATCTTTTATATATTTTTATATTATTTTAATTAAATATAGATATAGAGATATTTTAACTTAAAATCTGCTCATATCATATTTTATGATACATGAGATATCAATTATAATTAAACTCCTAAATTATTTCTATTATTTACTTATCTTTTATATATTTTTATATTATTTTAATTAAATATAGATATAGGGATATTTTAACTTAAAATCTGTTCATATCATATTTTATGATACAGGAGATATTAATTATAATTAAACTCCTAAATTATTTCTATTATTTACTTATTTTTTATATATTTTTATATTATTTTAATTAAATATAGATATAGGGATATTTTAACTTAAAATCTGTTCATATCGTATTTTATGATATAGGAGATATTAATTATAGCTTTGCAAAGGAGTACAATATATTGCAATTTATTGCACTTATAATATATTGCAGTCACAACAAGTGACACACAGGGATTTTATATGTGTATTCAATTCACGCACAAAGGCCGAGGCGATGATATTCAATGAAAAGAAAAAAAAACGCATAGGCAATATCATTCAATCAATAAATTTTTTAAAAAAATGCACAGTATATCATGTGGTTGAAGCACACAGGTCAAGGCAAGTAATTGGGTTCAATTCATAAAGCAAAACGCACAGGGATATGCAGGGAATTGGAACACACATGCCGAGAAAAGCATTTACATATTCTATATATATATACACACGTACGGAAATCAAACAATCGGTTTCTATAACCTAGGGAGATGATTACCTATCAAAATATAAAATCAACCTAGTACTCATGGGAATTAGGATTACCTGGTCTCCGTGTTGCTAACCTCCTAGGAAATAATTTGATGAGAGTCCGGAATGAGGATTTGAGAAGAGAAGGTGGCGGAGAAGAAAACTATCGAGCGTTGCTAGATTTAGACGGCTAAACCTAAGTTTATAATTAAAATTTAGGGTTTAGCTATGGGCTGGGCTTTTTATTTATTCCCGATAAATGAATTAAAACAAATTGTAGAGTTTTATTATTATTAGATATATTTTGAGTCCGATGATGAATAAAAAAATTGAAAATATAATTTGATCTAACTACTCCTAGATTCTTGGATCTAATCTTGATTAATCTAATATTACTATTTACAAAATAATATGATTACCACAAAAACAATATAATATTATTAATTTTTATTATTTACTATATTATTATTATTATTTTAATCTACTGTTGTTGTTATTATTATTATTATTTTATTTCTATTATTAATCATTATTATTTTATTAATATTATTTTAATCTATTATTATCATTACTATTTCTATTATTATTATTATTAAAAATCCGGGGTATTACATTGCCCATCAAAGTTATAGGCACCCAAAATGGTTCTCCCAACTGGAGTCTTTGAAACATTTCAAACAAACTAGGTTAACTAAAGAAAAATCTCAGCTTGGATCCCAAATCATGAACTCACTACAAAAATAATCTAAACCACTATACACAGCTAGTGAACGTGATGGATTATAAAAGAGTGTGTGAGAGAGACAAACATTTGCCACGCTCGACCTTGACGCTCTTGAATGGAGCGCGAGTATGCAAAAACTCAAGCACTGTGGTTGTGGGGTCAACACTTGAGAGCTCACTCCTCTCTCCATTCACTTCAAATACCAAACTTTCTCTAAAAAGACATTATTTATATTTTTAATCTAAAGGTGCACATGAGATTATGAGAAGAATTAATGGTGAAAAGAAAAGGAGAGAAACCCAATCATATGTGATTCACATTGCTTTTAAGAGAACCTTGGAAGGAATGCTACAGTTTGCCGATTAATGGTGAAAAAGGACATGGTGGCAAACATGGTAGCATGTGGCAGGGTTGCTCGAGATCACCAAGACAGGGTTGTTAGTGGTTTAATCTATGTATATAAAAATAATTTTGCAAGTAATAAATTTACAACAAAGAACTCATTAATTATAAAATAAACAAATAACATGTCTCATGAAAGATAGATTTATGAAATTTAAATTCTTGCTTTTAATTATATAATAAGTTTTTAAAAGAAAGATAGTTTCCGTATAATTCTAAGTAAAACTAAAACAATTATTTATAAAAAATAAAAAATTATAGATAAATATGATATAGTTATTTAAGGTCTATATTTTTTTTTTTGACAATGTACATATGAAGTGCAGTTCTTTAAGGGTTTGTTTGGCATGGGGATTTAGAGGGGATGAGAGACTTTTATGTGTTGGATTTAATAAAATTAAAGAAGTGTGGTTACAAAATTTTAATAGAGAGAAGATTTAAGATAAAAGAATAAGAAAAATTAATTAAAACTTTTATCCCAACTTCTCTCTTGTTTTTCTTAAATCCAACTCAAATATTATTATTTTTTTCCTTCTGCTCACTTTCTCTCCTCTCCCCCTCATACCAAACAAGTCCTAAAGATAAGATAAACTAGTAAAATCCAGTTGTGCAAACTTTATGCTAAAAAAGTTGTATAAAACATGGCACTATAATTTTGATAGACAATGAAAGGACCAAAATAAATAAAAAAATGTTTTTTTTAATTTCTTTTTAAATAAAAGTGATAAAGTGTGATAATTTTCATTTAAATTTATGATTTTTTGGTTAAGATTTTTTTTTTCCTGAAAGAAAAATTAATATTCACTTTACCACTTAAAAAAATTTATCATAACAATAGTATTCACTCTCTAACAAAAGAAAATAAAATTAGCTAAGAAGGGGGATAGTCACTTTCTTTATATTAGTATGGAAAAATATTCATTGCATTTCAATACTATTGATTCGATTTGGACAGGCTTGGGTTACTGTAGGATAAGTCTTGTACCATTCATCCTTTATGATATTGTTAAAGGATGGAGGCAATGTACTAAAGTACTTATCACTCATATTCTGGAAAAATATTCATTGCATTTCAATACAAAATGGGCATGTAATGATTGCATTGAAGAATATGACCCCCAGATTTTTTCATCTGCAGGATTTTACTAAAGCAGATTCCTTTACTTTATGAAAGTTGATGCCAGTCTGCGTACTGGAGACAACTTTCTGTCATGTCGAACTTTAATCTGTGTCGGCCATGTACTCATCGTTGAACATCCCGTCGTCACCATAATTTTCTAGTTTTGGATCCACTACTCCTGCTTGAATTGCACAAAGACGTTGGGTTACTGTAGGATAAGTCTTGTACCTCCTCTTCTTCGGTCTCCCGTGCCTACTTATGTGTATAGAGGTAGGGCTTAAGCTCAAATAAGCTAGAAGCCAAAGAAAATTTGGAAGAGAGGGAATATCAGAGTTCTCTGTGAAATCCTTTTCTATTGATTTCTGAGGTTCAATTGTTTTCTTTTAATTTCTTTTTAAATAAAAGCGATAAAGTGTGATAAATTTCATTAATTTATGATTTTTTGGTTAAGAATTTTTTTTTCTGAAAGAAAAATTAATATTCACTTTACCACTTAAAATAATTTATCATAACGATAGTATTCACCCTCCAAAAAAAAACAAAAGGAAGGGGGATAGTCACTTTCTTTATATTAGTATGGAAAAGTATTCATTGCATTTCAATACTATTAATTCCGGATATCAACATGAGTTCATTTAAAATTGTTTTACTAGATCAAACGGTAATAATGAGTTCATCCAAATTTGTTGCATTCATTGTTAAGAAAAATTCTGTTGCATCTCAATTTTGTAACCGTTACTTCTAAAGTACCGAGAAGATGGACGGTAAAAATGTAGAGGCCAGTGAAAAAACAAAATAAGGAAAGGACACCAGAAATAGAACGATAAGATTCAAGGAGATTTTGCCACGTCATTAGATTAGATGAAAGCCTGAAACTTATTGCTCGCTCTCCGCAAACCCTACCGTTCAGTCCCATCTTTCGGCCGCTCACCTCATAAGTGTCCTCGAGCTTGACGCTCCTCTGTTTTAAATCGAAATCCTCTTATTCTTTGGTTATCAATCTCAGCTCAGTGCCTGCCTCAAATCTCAATCACGCAAGCCGACGGCAACTCGTCCGGGATCTGATTGAGAAAGCCGAGTCGTCAACTACCCTCTCCTCAATCACGCAAGCACTTCCGTCTTCCTGCACTCGTCGCTCCTCTGTCTCCGACGCTACACCAGGTAAAGGGTTACCCTCTCCTCCTTGTCCCAATCCCTCTCGCCCTCTCTCTCAGTCACACCCTGATACAAACGCACACAGTCCCAGATTTGTATGTTTCGATCCATGCTTCACTCAAAGTCGACGGCTTTCCAATGTAACTCCATCACTTTCGATTTTAAGAAAAATGCTTTGCAGTTCTCATTTCGTAGTCGATTTTGGGAATAATACTTTCGAATTTTCACTGAGGTGTGAAAACCTGTTCTTTTCAACTCTCGTGTTTGTAACGTATGTAAAAGGAAGATAAATATCTTATTCCTGCTTCTATTTTCTGCTTTGTTTATCATGCTACTGTCGTGTTTCTATTCCTGGTTCTGGTGATTATATATTTCTTCCTTTCCTATTTCAAATGTATGTAAAAGGAAGATAAATATCTTATTCCTGGTTCTGGTGATCATATATTTATATATATGATACGGTTCTGGTTCCTTTCATATATATATATATATATATATATATATTAGTTAGGCAGTGTCAACTGGTATTTAGTTAGGAATAATGCTTTACAGAAATGGTTTGTTGGTTATTTTCAGTTAAAATAAAACTGGTTGTGATACGGTTCTGGTTCCTTTCGTATATATGTAGGCCTGTTTTGCGGTGACCTGTGCCCTGTTAGCCTAATTACAAAATTTTTAAAAATAGGCCACAGGGCTGAAAACTTGGCGCCTGTTTCCACCCCTACCTGTGTTTATTAGTTTTTACTATATAATTTTAAAATAATTGATTTCTTTTACAATATTGGAGACATTTTTATTTTAAATTCTATATCTATGGAAATTTTAAAAACTAATATTAATTATTTCATAATTTAAGGAGTCACTAGTCAATTATAATCAAATCAAATTGCCTTTTTTTCAGCCAGTGTATCGTGCCATGGCCTTAACACCGCCTTGATGAGGAATTGTTTGTGATGTTGCGTTTTTACCTAATGATTCTTGCTAATGCTCAAAGAATAGTTGTGTAGTATTGAATGTTTTGAAGAATAACTGGGATCATCTTTGATTTGACTTAAATTGACTTTGGATTGGGTTCTCCGGTGGTAAAATAGCATCTTGGAGAAGAAGTGGTTGGTTTTTGTCATGTTTATAAATCTTAATTAGTAACATCGTTATTGTACTCAATTGCCACTTTTGGGTTTAGTGAAGATATAAACAGATGCAACATGTCAGTGGCCTAGAAAAAAGAAAAAATAAAAACATAAACTCAAATAAAAATAGAGCTGTGTAGAGTTTTCTGGAATTGTTGATATTGTAGGTGGCTTGATTTTGTTGTTGTGACTGTGACGAGATTAGGATTAGGCTCTTGGCTCTGGCTTTTAGTCTATAATCTCTTGTGATAACTCTATTAACTGTTGCAATTCAATTATTCTGTGGATAAAGTGTTTGATTGCTAATTTAACTTGCTGTGTTAATAATTGCATTTGCTAATTTAACTTTCTGTGTTAATAATTGCATTTAAGTTGTTTGAAGCTTAATTTGGTTGTTCTGTGGTAGCCACTGTTTCTCTACTGGTTGGTGGGTGTTAGTTGCATTTTTGAAAGGATATTTCTTGCTGCTGTTGAGGTCCTTACTTGCTAAACTTAAGTTTGTCTCTGATTTGATTATCAGATTGCTACTGTCACTTTTTTTTTTTTGTTAAAGCTGATTTACTGCTGGAATTTTTTAAAAAGAACTGTATTGGTGCATTGTTGGTTCATAAATATTGCTTCTGTGTGAATCATCTTCTCTTGCAGAATCTGAGAAGAATTGAAGAGTTCATAGTGCTGTTGTGTGAAAATTGCCCAAGAGTTTTGTGCTTGTTTGCCTCATTTCATGTGCTGTTATGAACTCATATCGTTTTGAAGAAAATTATGTTGCTTTGGTTGAGTGGCTTGGAAAAATTCTCTAACTATTGTTGAACTGATTTAGTGTACTGATGTTGATGTTTTTATATGGTGAATGCACTGGAGTTGATGTTAGCATCAAGAACCTGCTACATGTTTCATGAAGCTGGATTTTCTTGAGCAACTTGCAATTTTGTAATATTGATAGCTATACAATTGTGAGAAATCTCATTTGAATTTTTGAAACCTTGCATTGACTCCATTGAGGATAAAAATAAGTCATCTCTTTTGTTGTTAAAACTCTTCAAGTTTGAGAAAATTCATGTTGATAGAAGCTGTTTCTGTTATGTAATTTATTAAATCCTTGATCTTGCTGATATTTCTGATTTAAGGAGCTTTGTGTTTCTGCAAAACTTTTCTGAATTTGTGAAACTTGCTGGAACAAGTTTGAGCTAACAACTAGCCATTAATGATCTGTTATTAATAGTTTGAGTTCAATACTTGCTGCCGGAATTTTTTTTACAAGGGCGTAAGAAGATTTCAATCATCCAGTTTTCACTTTCTTCCTTTTACCCTCTTGTATTGCTTGTGAAATCATATGTTGGATTGATTGTTTATAACAAGTGTTGGGGGTTAGTGGGTTACCCACTCAGTCATAAATGGTAGTTAGTTGATTTTGCTCCCTATGCCATGGTCTTCCTATTCCTTATCTCTTGCTAAATTTCAATAATGCTCTCTTAGACTTAGGTGCAGCCATTAATGTTATGCCACATTCAGTTTATGACTCATTAGGGTTCAAAAACATTGAGTCCATTATTGTAATACCCCAACTGGTTGATAGGAAAACTGGACAACCTTCTGGATCTGGTATAGGGGCATTTAAAATGGATTCTCTTGGATTGTGAGTTTGAGTATGATTCTTTACATTGCATCATGACTCTAGAGTACAACATGGACATAGTTTGATTTGGAGTGTTATGCATATGCATGGTTTCTACTCATGAGACTCTTGCAAATTTCCTCTGGACATACTTAAATCTCATCCCCATTTCTGTATGACTGTTGCTAACATTGATTCCTTATCTTTCTTGAAGGAACTTGATGTGGAGGCACTCCAAAAGGATCACTCTCCGCTTTACATTAAGGAGCCTTTAGCCATGGAATCGAAACCACCACCGACAAAGATTTGTCAAGGAGGAAGGCCTATGCTCAAGAGGTTTATGATTCTCATCCGTGATGAGATTTTTTGCTTCAAGAGCTTGAGAAGATTTCATCTACATGGTTGTCCCTTTCCTTCCTTTACTATATTGAATTGCTTGTGAAATTACTTGTTGGACTTGATTGCCTAAAATGAGTGTTGGGGGAGGGACTAAATCATTAGGAAAAGGTAGTTTTAAGGTGATGGTTTTGTGGCCTCTTTGGTTGTTCTAAGCTTGCATTGAGGTCAAATGGCTGTTGGGGGAGTTTAGCTGATTGATTTTCTAGGTGATTGTACAGGAATTTTGGATAATACCTTCGTTAGAATTATTGATTGTTGACTTTAACTTCTCACAGTGCCTTGAGAATCTGGTCTGGTTCAGAACTGAATCTTTCATGAACAATGCATGATTTATGAATTTTTCTGCACTGCACTTTGCTAATTCTGAGATACACATGCAGAACCGAACTTATCATGAATGAATGAAGCAAGTACTGTTTACATATTGATGCCAACTATGTTGTTTATCGTCTGGAAAATTTGTATCATAAGTAGAATGTTCTCATGCATTGAAAATGGTTATGTGCATGGTTTAGCCTTGTGTGAGTTAGTTTAGAATGCACAAACCTTGATGGAAGGATTTGAAACTTATTATCATTCACAAATTCAGTGTGCATAATCCACTTGATTCAATTTCCTCTAGAACTTGTCTTGCGTCTTAATCAAGGCCAGATAATTGCACAAGAGTCATGAATATGATTGAGGCATTCTATTTCTTCACCCGTTTTCCTAAACACAAGCCGTTTAAATCAATCCCTTGCTAACCCCATTGAGCCCTTCACTTTCGTTTCTTCTTTACATTTGCACTGAATCTGAATTTATACATGAGACTCGATTTCGTATTTGATAGAATTTCCTTTGAGATGAAAATAATTGGGTACTTTGATACATTTTTTGTATATTTTGGTACTTGGTTAACATTGATCATGTCACTTATTGAGTTTGATATGGCTGATTGGTTGTTCTTGGACAGAGAAAAGGAAAATATATGAGTGTATAGAAAAAAAAGAAGAAGAAAGAAAACAGAAAAAGCCAGAAAGGAAAAAAAATATATGAATCAAAAAAAGGAGAAAAAGGCAAGGAAGAGAAAGGAAAATCCATGTGTAGAAAGGAGAAAAGAAAAAAGGTAAAGAAGGCAGAACACAAATGTCTTCAGAAGAACAGAAAAAAAAAAAAGAAAAAGAGAAAAGGAAAAGTAGAGAACAAATTGTCCAAAGAACTCTTTCAGGTTATGAATATAATTTGAACCGATAGATTTTTGCTTAAACATTGCTGTACATAACAGCAAATGCTAAAGTTTCAGGCTTTCAGCCACGTTCATCAGCTGCGTATATTTCAGATCATGTGCCATTCTTTTTTCCATTTCCACTTGGGCCTTTTCAACATTACAACCAAAGCAAAGACCTCTTGATTCATTACTCTAGTGTATAACGAGTGGTGGAGATGGTAGACACATTACAAGCCTATGGTAGGAGTTGGACTAGTGGAGAGGAGTGAAATTACCTTAAGAGAGGGATGTGAGAAGTGCAAAACAGGACCAAGTTGTATTCTAAAGCATTACTCACTATTGGCTAGGCTAAGTACGTGGGCTATTTGATTTGCATGTGTACACTTTGCTTGTGATATTAGTTGAAGTATTATATGCTACTATGCTTGCATATTTTGATTTAAGCTTGCTACATTCTCACTGATATGTCTATTCGGTTTTGTATTGGATTTCCCTGATTGAATCTTTCTCTAGGGAGTGCAAAAGTGAAAGTGTGGGGGAATTTGATAAACCGTTGTTTTTATATGGCTAAGTGAGCATTTTTGTGGGATTTTAGGAAGAATATAGAGTATTATTTGCATAATTAGGCATGAATAAGATAAATGCATATGGTAGGAGATTTTGATTAAAATGATTATTTTAGCAGCAATTTAGTGGAATTTGGTTGTTGTTTGTATCGCAGGTGTAATTCTGAAATCAGTGTGGCTGGAAAGAAATCCAAGCAGGGAGGAAACCTGAATCAAAGGAACTCATTTCCATAATTCCATTACTAATGGAATTGGGCTTCCACCTAATTATTGAGGAGGCAAGAGGCTGCTATTAAATATGAGAGAGCAACGGAGTAACTTATACCACCTCTTGTTTGATTATGCATGTCAGAACCAAATTATCTTTATAGTTTGAGATATATTTCCATACTTGAAGATGCATCTTAACCCTTTATACTTTATAGTATGATGTATTGATTTATTTCTCCTTTCTCCTTTATTATTTGCTCTCATGCTCCCCCTTATTATTTGTTATTTTTATTTTTTCACATGAATTTATTATTGTTAATAAATATTATTTATAATGCTTAATTATCCATGTTGCTTATTAATGCCTTCTTTCAAATACTGTATAGTTTCTTTATCAATAATTTGGCATTCATTTTTTTTTTGCCTGAAGTTGTCTATTTGTTTTATTTATTATCTTGTTAATGAATTTATTTCCTTATTCTCAATGAATTATTAATTGATTAATTTACTTTTTCATGAGACTTTTTATTTATTTTATAATGAATAGTTGATCGTTTTGTTAGTTTTAAATTTAGTACTTGTAAAGTTACTTATCTTCTCAATTCTTATATGTATATTAGTCATTGGTTCCTACTGTCTTTTCTATATTTATTTATGTTTACTATAAATTTGAATAAGTTCTTATCCCATTCATTGTCTTCCTTTTATTTGATAGATTATTCCTTTCTATTTTTCTGTTTATTTATTTTGCCTTTTAAGATTTGAATTATCTCCTTCATTTGCTTGTGTCTTACTCTTATTAATTAACCAATTAGTTAAGAGTTGTGAATTATTGGAGCTGAAACTGCTACATTATGAAGTAGGGCTCCTCCCTCTTTCTGCTTTGAAATTGTTAATATTTGTGCATTTTCTTGGATCGTGAGTTTTGCCCTGCAATCTTCATATAATTTTTAATTTTCCCTCCGTTTACTGCTTGTAGTTTACACACTTTTACAGGCGGAGTTGTCTCATCCCAATGCAGAACTTAGGTTGCTAGAAGTTCTCAATTACAAGATAGGTGTGAAATACTGATAATAGTAATTATAAAAATTAATGGGAGAATCTGTGGTTATCTTATGTCTTCTGTTGCTGATGCTGTTGACTATTAGTCTATTAAACAAAAGTGCATAGTGTTCAAACATGTTCATGCCATCGTGCATTGTGTTTGTGCAGGTCTTTCTTCCCAATGAAAAGATTGAGAACATCAATGACCAACACTGGACATGGAGAAAAGAGGAGGTAAGCGTCTCTCTATGTAACTGGAAAAAATGGGCTGGTAGAGCTGAAAACTACAAACATTCCTGTTGTTACATGTTCATTGTTTTTTTTTCTTTATTTAATTAATAAATTTTTTTTAGTACTTCTAATTCTTGTCTAGCAAACTATTTATTTTATTACATCATGAGTGTTACGGATTCCAAAATAAGATGGTGCTTCATTTAACATATCTAGTTGTTCTCCTTTATTAATTTAATGTTTATTTTTTATAAATTTATCTTAGCTGTTCTCCGAACTAATTATTTTAATTAAATGTTTTCTTAGTTGTTCTCCTTTTGTTGTTTAATATATCTAGGTGTAGAAATTGTGCAATGAGGAATTGATTTGCTTCATATGGTAGTCTTGTGTTAGGATCCTCCTCTAAGCCAGAAAATAATAAAACTGAAAATAGAAATAAACAAGGAGTAGTGGAACAACTTTCAACTGATAATATAGTTATATGGAACAACACATTACATTCAGTGATGCAGCACTATTCTGCTGCACATGCAGACACCAATGGAACTAACACAGGGAGGATAGTGATTACAAAATACAATGGAATGAAGATTACAAAACACCTAGACAACAATAAACACAAATTCACATAAAACTCTTAATATAAACACTTAGGCTGCTAATCTTTTGAATGGAATGGCACTCTCCACCCTAATGGGCTTGTCTGCCCCTTTCTCTGGATCAGTTTGAGAATTTAAAGACCCCAAAAGTGGCGCACAAAGCCCTCTTCTCATAGGCTTAGACTATATCAACTCTATAGCCACCCCTAATTAGCAAATCATAGACCTGACCAACAAAAGGTGCCCCATTCCATTATCATGTATCTTCCTATGTATTGAAAAGTGGTCCTAACATTACCCTCCCCTTGAAGCTGCACCTTGTCCTCAAGGTGAGGAGACTCATAAGTTGTGTGTATAGTTCCTGTCCAAAAGTAGTCAAACTTCTATAAGCATGGAATGAAATTTGCTAGCACCCAAATATTCTCTTCAAATTCAACTGCTTCCATAATCTTGCCATACTTCATCAATACCTTAGAGAGATTTCTATTTTCTTCATTTTCTTTCTCTGTCCTTGAGAAAATTCAAAGCTTTCTGTTCTGCTTGATGTAGGCGGTTGAGTGTTGCTTGGCTGGATAAAAACCAACACTTCATCTCCTGTTTTTGCTTCAAATCCAGATGTACATGCCAACTTGATTGACTCAATTATGGAGCCCTTCTTAAACCCCTTGGCACTATCCTCAACTTCTGCATCTAAGAGTTTAGCGTCACAATAGAAATCATATAAGAAGCTGGTTGTAAAACTAGTAGGCAATACAAGAAGCTAGTTTTATATTCAGTCATAAAACCAGTAAGCCCCATCTCTTTGTTAGGTGCAAAGTTTCTATGACTCTCAAAAGATATTAGAGTGATCACCTCCAACATGACCATGCTTTAACCCACTTTTGAATATAAGTCCGTGTCCAGAGAACCAAACTATTTTTGTCTCCTTTGTATTTGTCTTAATGGCTACTGCAGTCCCTTCCTCTTCATGTCCTCTCAGCTTGCAAAACTAGAATATCGCTTTGACCAGAACAAAACATGCACATAGGATATTTATAGTAGTATTCACTTGGAGCTTGGAGCTTTTTCAATGCTTCATTGTTCTAGAATGAAAAGGCCCAATTATTTTTCTCAAACATCCATCTATAGTCTACGAAAGCTTCAACAACACAAAAAAAAGCTCTCCATGTGAACCCCAACTTATGAATGGAGAAGTGACCTGCGCACCATCCCTTAAACCCAGCACCCAATCATTACAGAGAGCAGCCTTGAACACACTGCTTCTACTTGTGTTGACATTGAAAAAGTAAGAAAACTCTAGCTTATCGTTTGCCTCTTCCACAAACAAAATCTCCACTAACTTTAATGCGTCGGTCCTGCTCAATGGAGAAAATGTTACTGGCTTGTTTGATGCTATCTTAACCTGAACAAGGAAACTAAAGGCGGGGAGACTTCTCTGTTCACTATTGCCACCAATGGAACTAACACAGGGAGGATAATGATTACAAAACACAATGGAATAATTACAAGACACCTTGACAATAGTAAACACAAATACACATAAACTTTTAACATAAACATATAGGGTGCCAATCTTTCTAGAGGAATGAGACTCTCCACGACAAAGGGCCAAGCCACAATTCAAAATTCTTGTCTGCCCCTTTCTCTAGATCAGTATGAGAATCCAAAAAGTGAATCACAAAGTCCTCCTCTCATAGGCTTAGACCATAGATACTCTATAGTCACCTTCTCTATTTCTTTCTCCTAATTAGCAAATCATAGTCCTAACCAACAAAAGGTGCCCTTTTCCATGATCATTTATCTTCCTAGGTATTGAAAAGTGGTCCTAACATCTAGTAAATGAACAATATGGTGCTTTGTTCTATTTTCACTGATGTGGAAGCTTATGTGGAGAAATAAACTCATCCTTTGTTGAAATTATAGATATACTAGACAAGGGTGGGTGAGCTGTAGTTTATTTTTCTTTCTGTTCTTATTGTTTACATAAATTTATCTGAGGATTCAAAGTGAATTTACAGGGAAAGTAGAGCGGGAGACACTGTATCACTGTTGTATTCTTTCTGGAAAGCTGGTGTGGGCTGTTCAAATTGATATCCATATACTAGACAAGGGTGGGTGAGCTGTAGTTTATTTTTCTTTGTATATTGTCCACTTTGTTTCTCCCTTTTTTCTTATTTTACACGTTAGTAGTTTAACTGAATCAGAACATGTTTATTTCCAACTGCTACATTTTTTGGGTATTCTTTCTTATATAATCCTGATTTACAGTTGAATCAAAGAACTTAATGGTGTAGGTGTAGTGGCATGCATAATGAAAATGAGAGATAAGGAGGAAGAAAAGAGAGGGTGGTAGATATAGAAGAAAGGAGGGAGAACCAGTAGAACTCGTGTTGATAATACTTTATACCTAACTAGTAAGCACTTTATATAGGTCCAAAGTATATTTTTTAAAAATGTACAGTGGCAGAGAAATATTGACAAAATATTTCAATCCTTATTTGTGCTTAAAATTATAAATTCCTAGAAAATTAATAAAATAAAACAAAACAAAATAATCATGATCTTATTTTAAATCCTATCTTCTATACTCTGAACTTACCAATAATTAATATCATTTTTATAATTGCTTAATTTGTAGTCAATATTTAATTAGTTAGATTTGTTTCTATTTGTTTATTTTTTTTTCATACTTGTTTAAAGTTAATTATCATATAAAATTTGTGGGTATATAGTAGTCATATTTAAAATACTTAAAGGGGCTATTTATTGTAATATTTATTATTTAATTATTGGTCATAATTATACATAACGAATTATAATTATACATAACGATAATTATTGATTAAATGAGTTACATTTATATTTTACTAGTGAAATGTGTTACTATTTATCATTCATCATATTTATCTATTATTTATATATTAGTGATATTTAAGATATTTAAGTGGGCTATTGTCCTATTTGTTTTTTTTATTCTTTTTTTGTAGGCTTTTCTTATCTCCTCTTTGATTGCCATGATTGCCATAAAATTTGCATTTGTAAGTTTTCTTATTTCTCTCTTCCTTCTTTCTTTTTTTATTGTTTTAGTATGATGAAAATTTTTTGTCTATTCCATTTGTTGTCTTTTATTTATTGTAATATTTATTATTTCACAATTTATAATATTTTTGGAATTATTATTCTTTCTATTAGTAATTATATTATTTTATCAAGACTCTTTTCTCATTTGTTTATATTTTATTGTTTTATTGTCATGCTTATTTATCCTTCCTCATTTTGTATTATATTAATTGTTCTCTGTTTTTTAGTGATATTTAAGTTGTCCTATTTGTTTCTTCATTCTTTATCTCCTCTTTGATTGTCATTAAAATTTGCATGTTAGTCTTCTTATTTCTCTCTTCCTTCTCTCTCTATTTTTTTTAATTGTTTTAGCATGATGAATTTTTTGTGCATTCCATTTGTTGTCTTTTATTTATTATTTGATACTTTTTATTTTTTGTAATAATTATTATTTAACAATTTATAATATTTTTGAATTATTCTTTATTCTTTTTGTTGTTGGCTTTACTTGTTTTCTCTGCTCTTCCCATTGTATTTGAGTACTATTTCTTCCTCTTTTCCTTCTTTCACTATTATGAGCTTTTTGAACAATTCTATTCATTATCTTTTATTTATTTATTGTTATTATTTATTATTTATTATAATTTTTTTAATCTAATAATATGAATAAATTTATGTTTACCTGTAACAATAATTATTGTACTTCTACTTTAATATTTATTTTCCTTATTTTTTTTTTGCATGTTGGAATAATTCTTTGGGCATCCTTATTTTTTTTCCCTTGTTTTTTTAAAAAAAATCTTTTTATCTTTTGCATGCATGGACTTAACTTTATAACTAAACGCGCTTTTAAGTGATTTTTTTAAACATGTTTGTTCTATTTAAATCATTTGACCCAAAGGAGTTGTTTTACAAAATAAATCGACTTCTATTTTTCTTTTTTTCTCGTGATTTTTCAAATAATTGCTTAATTTTTAGTTAATATTTAATTAGTTAGATTTGTTTCTATTTATTTATTTTCTTTCATATTCGTTTAAAGTTAATTATCACATAAAATTTGTGGGTATATAGTAGTCATATTTAAAATACTTAAAGGGGCTATTTATTGTAATATTTATTATTTAATTATTGGTCATTTATGAATTATAATTATAGATAAAGATAATTATTTATTAAATGTGTTGCATTATATTTGACTAGTGAAATGTGTTACTATTTATCATTCATCATATTTATCTATTATTTATATATTAGTGATATTTAAGTTGTCCTATTTGTTTCTTCATTCTTTATCTCCTCTTTGATTGTCATTAAAATTTGCATGTTAGTCTTCTTATTTCTCTCTTCCTTCTCTCTCTATTTTTTTTTAATTGTTTTAGCATGATGAATTTTTTGTGCATTCCATTTGTTGTCTTTTATTTATTATTTGATACTTTTTATTTTTTGTAATAATTATTATTTAACAATTTATAATATTTTTGAATTATTCTTTCTATCAGTAATTATATTATTTTATCAAGACTCTTTTCTTGTTTTATTGTCATGCTTATTCATCTTTCCTCATTTTGTATTATATTAATTGTTTTCTTTTTTTTTTTTCTATAACTTTAGTTCTGAGTGGACTTTAGGGTACTTAAAATTGCTTGATATATTTGTGCTATTTATATTATTTGATTTAGATGTACTATTTGTTATGCTCTTTTTATTCTTTTTGTTGTTGGCTTTACTTGTTTTCTCTGCTCTTCCTATAGTATTTGAGTACTATTTCTTCCTCTTTTCCTTCTTTCACTATTATGAGCTTTTTGAACAATTCTATTCATTATCTTTTATTTATTTATTGTTATTATTTATTTATTATTTATTATAATTTTTTAATCGAATAATATGAATAAATTTATGTTTACCTGTAACAATAATTATTGTACTTCTACTTTCATATTTATTTTCCTTTCTTTTTTTTTTTTGCATGTCGGAATATTTCTTTGGGCATCCTTATTTTTTTTCCCTTGTTTTTTATTAATCTTTTTATCTTTTGCATGCATGGATTTAACTATATAACTAAACGAGCTTTTAAGTGATTTTTTTGTAACATGTTTTGTGCTATTTAAATCATTTGACCCAATGGAGTTGTTTTACAATATAAATAGGCTTCTATTTTTCTAGTTTTTTTTTTTCTCGTGATTTTCAAATAATTGCTTAATTGGTAGTGTATTTAATTAGTTAGATTTGTTTCTATTTAATTATTTTCTTTAATATTCGTTTAAAGTTAATTATCTCATAAAATTTGTGGGTATATAGTAGTCATATTTAAAATACTTAAAGGGGCTATTTATTGTAATATTTATTATTTAATTATTGGTCATATTTATGAATTATAATTATACATAACGATAATTATTTATTAAATGTGTTACATTTATATTTGACTATTTATCTATTATTTATATATTAGTGATATTTAAGATATTTAAGTTGTCCTATTTGTGTTTTTTATTCTTTATCTCCTCTTTGATTGCCATAAAATTTGCATTTGTTAGTCTTCTTACTTCTCTCTTCCTTCTCTCTCTCTTTTTATGATGAAAATTTTGTGTGCATTCCATTTGTTGTCTTTTATTTATTATTCGATACTTTTTATTTATTGTAATATTTATTATTTAACAATTTATAATATTTTTGAATTATTATTCTTTTGATCAGTAATTATATTATTTTAACAAGACTCTTTTCTAATTTGTTTCTATTTTATTGTTTTATTGTCAAGCTTATTTATTGTTTTATTGTCATGCTTATTCATCCTTCCTCATTTTGTATTATATTAATTGTTCTATGTTTTCTTCTATAACTTTATTTCTGAGTGGACTTTAGGATAGTTAAAATCGCTTGATATATTTGTAACATTTATATTATTTGATTTAGATGTACTATTTTTTATGTTCTTGTTCTTTTTGTTGTTGGCTTTACTTGCTTTCTCTGCTCTTCCCATTGTATTTGAGTACTATTTTTTCCTCTTTTCCTTCTTTCAATATTATAAGCTTTTTGAATAATTCTATTCATTATCTTTATTTATTTATTGTTATTATTTATTTATTATTTATTATAATTTTTTTAAATCTAATAATATGAATAAATTTATGTTTGCATGTAACAATCATTATTTTACTTCTACTTTCATATTTATTTTGCTTACTTTTTTTTTCTTCGCATGTCGGAATATTTCTTTGGGCGTCCTTATTTTTTTCCCCTCGTTAAAATCTTTTGCATGCTTGGACTTAACTTTATAACTAAACGAGCTTTTAAGTTATTCTTTGTAACATGTTTGTGCTATTTAAATCATTTGACCCAAAGGTGTTGTTTTACAATATAAATAGACTTCTATTTTTCTTTTTCTTTTTTCTCGTGATTTTTCATATAATTGCTTAATTTGTAGTCAATATTTATTTAGTTAGATTTGTTTCTTTCATATTCGTTTAAAGTTAATTATCACATAAAATTTGTGGGTATATAGTAGTCATATTTAAAATACTTAAAGGGGCTATTTATTGTAATATTTATTATTTAATTATTGGTCATATTTATGAATTATAATTATACATAACGATAATTATTTATTAAACGTGTTACATTTTATATTTGATTAGTGAAATGTGTTACTATTTATCATTCATCATATTTATCTATTATTTATATATTAGTGATATTTAAGATATTTAAGTTGTCCTATTTGTTTTTTCATTCTTTATCTCCTCTTTGATTGCCATAAAATTGCATTTGTTAGTCTTCTTATTTCACTCTTCCTTCTCTCTCTTTTTATTGTTTTAGCATGATGAAAATTTTGTGCATTCCATTTGCTGTCTTTTATTTATTATTTGATACTTTTTATTTATTGTAATATTTATTATTTAACAATTTATAATATTTTTGAATTATTATTCATCAGTAATCATATTAATTTATCAAGACTCTTTTCTCATTTGTTTCTATTTTATTGTCATGTCTTTCCTCATTTTGTATTATATTAATTATTCTTTGTTTTTTTCTATAACTTTATTTCTGAGTGGACTTTAGGGTACTTATAATTGCTTGATATATTTGTGGTATTTATATTTTTTGATTTAGATGTACTATTTGTTATGTTCTTCTTATTCTTTTTGTTGTTGGCTTTACTTGTTTTCTCTGCTCTTCCCATTGTATTTGAGTACTATTTCTTCCTCTTTTCCTTCTTTCACTATTATGAGCTTTTTGAACAATTCTATTCATTATCTTTTATTTATTTATTTTTATTATTTATTATTATTTTTTAAATCTAATAATATGAATAAATTTATGTTTACATGTAACAATCTACATGCACACACACACATATATCTATATATGTGTGTGTGTGTGTGTGAATATATATATGGACATCTATGTATGTGTGTGTACATGTTTGTTACACTCGTGTGTGGACAGTGGTCAGTGGACATATATATATGTCATGGATTTTGTTGAAAACAATAATAAAACAAGACGTCAAAATTAGATTTTACCCACAAAGATACATAAATAAATAATAAGTAGACAAAAATAAGTATTTTTATTTGAAACGAAAATAGATACCAAGCAGGGAATAAATGCATTTATAAATAATGTGTGTTTTCTTAATCATAAAATAATAAAGGGAGGACGAGATCAAATAAAACAAAAGGGGGAAATAGTTCAATACTTTAGACGAAGAACGAAAATAAATTATCAAGGCGACAAAGGTAAGTAAACGACTAAACAAATTAGTACAGGTTGGAATCATCAAAAGTAAAATAATCCATATAACAGTAAGCAAACTAACAAAACGAACTAGACGCAAGCAAATAAACGATACATTATTAATAAATAATGAAACAAACAGTTGAGGAATGCCTATTAACAAATAAAAACTACCATTAAAAACACCATATAAGTAACAGAAACAAGGGGAGGATTACATGTCGGTGGACCACGAAAATAATCATCAAATATTTTAACACGTTATTGATAAATATTTGAAAGCATATAAAAAGTAGAAAGATAAATATGACAAAAAATAATTTGTATTTTGTTGATAACAATAATAAAACAAGACGTAAATTCGATTATACCCACAAAGATACATAAAAAAATAATAAGTAGAAAAAAATAAGTATTTTTATTCGGAAAGAAAATAGATAGCAAGCAGGTAATAAATGCATTTATAAATAATGTGTGTTTTCTTAATCAAAAAATAATAAAGGGAGGACAAGACCAAATAAAACATAAGGGAGAAATAGTTCAATACTTTAGACGAAGAACGAAAATAAATTATCATGGCCACAAAAGTAAGTAAACGACTAACCAAATTAGTACAGGTGGGAATCATAAAAAGTAAAATAATCCAAATAACTGTAACCAAACTGACAAAACAAACTAGAGGAAAGCAAATAAACGATACATTACTAATAAATAATGAAACATACAGTTGAGGAATGCCTATTAATAAATAAAAACTACGATTAAAAACACCATATAAGTAACAGAAACAAGTGGAGGATTACATGTCGGTGGACCACGAAAATAATCATCAAATATTTTAACACGTTATTGATAAATAGTACAGTATTTGATGTCATAAATAGTACGTGTTTAATTTAGAAATAAAAAGTCAAAGTGGAAAGATAAATATGACAAGAAATAATTTGTATTTTGTTGATAACTATAATAAAACAACACGTCAAAATTCGAATATACGCACAGAGATACATAAAAAAATAATAAGTAGACAAAAATAAGTACTTTTATTTGAAAGGAAAATAGATAACAAGCAGGGAATAAATGCATTTATAAATAATGCGTGTTTTCTTAATCAAAAAAATAAGAAAGGGAGGACGAGATCAAATAAAACATATGGGAGAAATAGTTCAATACTTTAGACGAAGAACGAAAATAAATTATCAAGGCGACAAAAGTAAGTAAATGACTAACCAAATTAGTACAGGTGGGAATCGTCAAAAGTAAAATAATCCATATAACAGTAAGCAAACTAACAAAACGAACTAGACGCAAGCAAACAAACGATACATTATTAATAAATAATAAAACAGACAGTTGAGGAATGCCTATTAATAAATAAAAACTACCATTGAAAACACCATATAAGTAACAGAAACAAGGGGAGGATTACATGTCGGTGGACCACGAAAATAATCATCAAATATTTTAACACGTTATTGATAAATAGTACAGTATTTGAAAGCATATAAAAAGTCAAAGTGGAAAGATAAATATGACAAGAAATAATTTGTATTTTGTTGATAACAATAATAAAACAAGACATAAATTCGATTATAACCACAAAGATACATAAATAAATAATAAGTAGACAAAAATAAGTATTTTTATTCGGAAAGAAAGTAGATAGCAAGCAGGGAATAAATGGATTTATAAATAATGTGTGTTTTCTTAATCAAAAAATAATAAAGGGAGGACTAGATCAATTAAAACATAAGGGAGAAATAGTTCAATACTTTAGACGAAGAACAAAAATAAATTATCAAGGCGACAAAAGTTAGTAAACGACTAAACAAATTAGTACAGGTGGGAATCATCAAAAGTAAAATAATCCATAAAACAATAAGCAAGCTAACAAAACTTAATAGAAGCAAGCAAATAAACGATACATTATTAAAAAACAATGAAAGATACAGTTGAGGAATGCCTATTAATAAATAAAAACTACCATTAAAAACACCATATAAAAAACAAAAACAAGGGGAGGATTACATGTCGGTGGACCACGAAAATAATCATCAAATATTTAAACACGTTATTGATAAATAGTACAGTATTTGAAGGCATAAATAATACGTGTTTAAATTAGAAATCAAAAATCAAAGTGGAAAGATTAATTTGACAAGAAATAATTTGCGTTTTGTTGATAACAATAATAAAACAAGACGTCAAAATTCAATTTTACCCACAAAGATACATAAATAAATAATAAGTAGACAAAAAAAAAGTATATTTATATGAAAAGAAAATAGATAGCAAGCAGGGAATAAATGCATTTATAAATAATGTGTGTTTTCTTAATCATAAAATAATAAAGGGAGGACGAGATCAAATAAAACATAAGGGAGAAATAGTTCAATACTTTAGACGAAGAACGAAAATAAATTATCAAGGCGACAAAAGTAAGTAAACGACTAAACAAATTAGTACAGGTTGGAATCATCAAAAGTAAAATAATCCATATAACAGTAAGCAAACTAACAAAACGAACTAGACGCAAGCAAATAAACAATACATTATTAATAAATAATGAAACAAACAGTTGAGCAATGCCTATTAACAAATAAAAACTACCATTAAAAACACCATATAAGTAACAGAAACAAGGGGAGGATTACATGTCGGTGGACCACGAAAATAATCATCAAATAATTTAACACGTTATTGATAATTAGTACAGTATTTGAAAGCATATAAAAAGTCAAATTGGAAAGATAAATATGACAAGAAATAATTTGTATTTTGTTGATAACAATAATAAAACAAGACGTAAATTCGATTATACCCACAAAGATACAGAAATAAATAATAAGTAGAAAAAAATAAGTATTTTTATTCGAAAAGAAAATAGATAGCAAGCAGGGAATAAATGCATTTATAAATAATGTGTGTTTTCTTAATCAAAAAAATAAGAAAGGGAGGACGAGATCAAATAAAACATATGGGAGAAATAGTTCAAAACTTTAGACGAAGAACGAAAATAAATTATCAAGGCGACAAAAGTAAGTAAACGACTAACCAAATTAGTACAGGTGGGAATCGTCAAAAGTAAAATAATCCATATAACACAGTAAGGAAAGTGACAAAACAAACTAGACGCAAGCAAATAAACGATACATTACTAATAAATAATGAAACATACAGTTGAGGAATGCCTATTAATAAATAAAAACTACCATTAAAAACACCATATAAGTAACAGAAACAAGGGGAGGATTACATGTCGGTGGACTACGAAAATAATCATCAAATATTTTAACACGTTATTGATAAATAGTACAGTATTTGAAAGCATATAAAAAGTCAAAGTGGAAAGATAAATATGACAAGAAATAATTTGTATTTTTTTGATAACAATAATAAAACAAGACGTAAATTCGATTATACCCACAAAGGTACATAAATAAATAATATGAAAAGAAAATAGATAGCAAGCAGGGAATAAATGCATTTATAAATAATGTGTGTTTTCTTAATCAGAAAATAATAAAGGGAGGACGAGATCAAATAAAACATAAGGGAGAAATAGTTCAATACGTTAGACGAAGAACAAAAATAAATTATCAAGGCGACAAAAGTTAGTAAACGACTAAACAAATTAGTACAGGTGGGAATCATCAAAAGTAAAATAATCCATAAAAAAGTAAGCAAGCTAACAAAACTTAATAGAAGAAAGCAAATAAACGATACATTATTAAAAAATAATGAAAGATACAGTTGAGGAATGCCTATTAATAAATAAAAACTACCATTAAAAACGCCATATAAAAAACAAAAACAAGGGGAGGATTACATGTCGGTGGACCACGAAAATAATAATCAAATATTTAAGCACGTTATTGATAAATAGTACAGTATTTGAAGGCATAAATAATACGTGTTTAAATAAGAAACCAAAAATCAAAGTGGAAAGATTAATTGGACAAGAAATAATTTGCGTTTTGTTGACAACAATAATAAAACAAGACGTCAAAATTCAATTTTACCCACAAAGATAGCTAAATAAAAAATAAGTAGACAAAAAAAAGTACATTTATATGAAAAGAAAATAGATAGCAAGCAGGGAATAAATGCATTTATAAATAATGTGTGTTTTCTTAATCATAAAATAATAAAGGGAGGACGAGATCAAATGAAACATAAGGGGGAAATAGTTCAATACTTTTGACGAAGAACGAAAATAAATTATCAAGGCGACAAAAGTAAGTAAGCGACTAAACAAATTAGTGCAGGTTGGAATCATCAAAAGTAAAATAATCTATATAACAGTAAGCAAACTAACAAAACTTAATAGAAGCAAGCAAAGAAACGATACATTATTAAAAAATAATGAAAGATACAGTTGAGGAATGCCTATTAATAAATAAAAACTACCATTAAAAACACCATATAAAAAACAAAAACAAGGGGAGGATTACATGTCGGTGGACCTCGAAAATAATCATAAAATATTTAAACACGTTTTTGATAAATAGTACAGTATTTGAAGGCATAAATAATACGTGTTTAAATTAGAAATCAAAAATCAAAGTGGTAAGATAAATACGACATGAAATAATTTGTGTTTTGTTCATAACAATAATAAAACAAGACGTCAAAATTCGATTATACCCACAAAGATACATAAATAAATAATAAGTAGACAAAAATAAGTATTTTTATTTGAAACGAAAATAGATAACAAGCTGGGAATAAATGCATTTATAAATAATGTGTGTTTTCTTAATCATAAAATAATAAAGGGAGGACGAGATCAAATGAAACATAAGGGGGAAATAGTTCAATACTTTAGACGAAGAACGAAAACAAATTATCAAGGCGACAAAAGTAAGTAAGCGACTAAACAAATTAGTGCAGGTTGGAATCATCAAAAGTAAAATAATCCATATAACAGTAAGCAAACTAACAAATCGAACTAGACGCAAGCAAATAAACGATACATTATTAATAAATAATGAAACAAACAGTTGAGGAATGCCTATTAATAAATAAAAACTACCATTAAAAACAACATATAAATAACAGAAACAAGGGGAGGATTACATGTCGGTGGACCACAAAAATAATCATCAAATATTTTAACACGTTATTGATAAATAGTACAGTATTTAAAAGCATATAAAAAGTCAAAGTGGAAAGATAAAAATGACAAGAAATAATTTGTATTTTGTTGATAACAATAATAAAACAAGACGTAAATTCGATTATACCCACAAAGATACATCAATAAATAATAAGTAGACAAAAATAAGTATTTTTATATGAAAAGAAAATAGATAGCAAGCAGGGAATAAATGCATTTATAAATAATGTGTGTTTTCTTAATCATAAAATAATAAAGGGAGGACGAGATCAAATGAAACATAAGGGGGAAATAGTTCAATACTTTAGACGAAGAACGAAAATAAATTATCAAGGCGACAAAAGTAAGTAAGCGTCTAAACAAATTAGTACAGGTTGGAATCATCAAAAGTAAAATAATCCATATAACAGTAAGCAAACTAACAAATCGAACTAGACGCAAGCAAATAAACGATACATCATTAATAAATAATGAAACAAACAGTTGAGGAATGCCTATTAATAAATAAAAACTACCATTAAAAACACCATATAAGTAACAGAAACAAGGGGTGGATTACATGTCGGTGGACCACAAAAATAATCATCAAATATTTAAACACGTTATTGATAAATAGTACAGTATTTAAAAGCATATAAAAAGTCAAAGTGGAAAGATAAAAATGACAAGAAATAATTTGTATTTTGTTGATAACAATAATAAAACAAGACGTAAATTCGATTATACCCACAAAGATACATAAATAAATAATAAGTAGACATTAATAAGTATTTTTATTTGAAACAAAAATAGATAGCAAGCAGGGAATAAATGCATTTATAAATAATGTGTGTTTTCTTAATCAGAAAATAATAAAGGGAGGACGAGATCAAATAAAACATAAGGGAGAAATAGTTCAATACTTTAGACGAAGAACGAAAATAAATTATCAAGGCGACAAAAGTAAGTAAACGACTAACCAAATTTGTAGAGGTTGGAATCATCAAAAGTAAAATAATCCATATAACAGTAAGCAACATAACAAAACGAACTAGACGCAAGCAAATAAACGATACATTATTAATAAATAATGAAACATACAGTTGAGGAATGCCTATTAATAAATGAGAACTACCATTAAAAACACCATATAAGTAACATAAACAAGGGGAGGATTACATGTCGGTGGACCACGAAAATAATCATCAAATATTTTAACACGTTATTGAAAAATAGTACAGTATTTGATGGCATTAATAGTACGTGTTTAATTTAGAAATTAAAAGTCAAAGTGGAAAGATAAATATGACAAGAAATAATTTGTATTTTGTTGATAACAATGATAAAACAAGACGTCAAAATTCAATTCTACGCACAAAGATACATAAATAAATAATAAGTAGACAAAAATACGTATTTTTATTTGAAAAGAAAATAGATAGCAAGCAGGGAATAAATGCATTTTAAATAATGTGTGTTTTCTTAATCACAAAATAAAAAAGGGAGGACGAGATCAAATAAAACATAAGGAAGAAATAGATCAATACATTAGACGAAGAACGAAAATAAATTATCAAGGCGACAAAAGTAAGTAAACGACTAACCAAATTAGTACAGGTGGGTATCATCAAAAGTAAAATAATCCATATAACAGTAAGCAAACTGACAAAACGAACTAGACGCAAACAAATAAACGATACATTATTAATAAATAATGAAACATACAGTTGAGGAATGCCTATTGATAAATAATAACTACCATTAAAAGCACCATATAAATAAGAGAAAAAAGGGGAGGATAACATGTCGGTGGACCACGAAAATAATCATCAAATATTTAAACACGTTTTTGATAAATAGTACAGCATTTGAAGGCATAAATAATACGTGTTTAAATTAGAAATCAAAAATCAAAGTGGAAAGATAAATACGACAAGAAATAATTCGTGTTTTGTTCATAACAATAATAAAACAAGACGTCAAAATTCGATTATACCCACAGAGATACATAAATAAATAATAAGTAGACAAAAATAAGTATTTTTATATGAAAAGAAAAAAGATAGCAAGCAGGGAATAAATGCATTTATAAATAATGTGTGTATTCTTAATCAGAAAATAATAAAGGGAGGATGAGTTCAAATAAAACATAAGGGAGAAATAGTTCCATACCTTAGACGAAGAACGAAAATAAATTACCAAGGCGACAAAAGTAAGTAAACGACTAACCAAATTAGTACAGGTGGGAATCATCAAAAGTAAAATAATCCATATAACAGAAAGCAAAATAACAAAACGAACTAGACGCAAGCAAATAAATGATACATTTTTAATAAATAATGAAGCATACAGTTGAGGAATGCCTATTAATAAATAAAAACTACCATTAAAAACGCCATATAAGTAACAGAAACAAGGGGAGGATTACATGTCGGTGGACCACGAAAATAATCATCAAATATTTTAACACGTTATTGAAAAATAGTACAGTATTTGATGCCATAAATAGTACGTGTTTAATTTAGAAATAAAAAGTCAAAGTGGAAAGATAAATATGACAAGAAATAATTTGTATTTTGTTGATAACAATAATAAAACAAGACGTCAAAATTCGATTCTACGCACAAAGATACATATATAAATAATCAGTAGACAAAAATAGGTATTTTTATTTGAAAAGTAAATAGATAGCAAGCAGGGAATAAATGCATTTATAAATAATTTGTGTTTTCTTAATCACAAAATAATAAAGGGAGGACGAGATCAAATAAAACATAGGGGAGAAATAGTTCAATACGTTAGACGAAGAACCAAATTAAAATTATCAATGCGACAAAAGAAAGTAAACGACTAACTAAATTAGTACAGGTGGGAATCATCAAAAGTATACTAATCCATATAACAGTAAGCAAACTAACAAAACGAAATAGAAGCAAGCAAATAAACAAGACATTATTAATAAATAATGAAAGATAAAGTTGAGGTAGGCCTATTAATAAATAAAAACTACCATTAAAAACACCATATAAATAACAAAAACAAGGGGAGGATTACATGTCGTGGACCACGAAAATAATCATCAAATATTTTAACACGTTATTGTTAAATAGTACAGTATTTGAAGGCATAAATAATACGTGTTTAAATTAGAAATCAAAAAATCAAGGTGGAAAGATTAATTTGACTAGAAATAATTTGTATAATTTGTATTTTGTTGATAACAATAATAAAACATGACGTCAAAAGTCGATTATACCCACAAAGATACATAAATAAATAATAAGTAGAAAAAAATAAGTATTTTTATTTGAAAGGAAAATAGATAGCAAGCAGGGAATACATGAATTTATTAATAATGTATGTTTTTTTAATCACAAAATAATAAAGGGAGGACGAGATCAAATAAAACATAAGAGAGAAATAGTTCAATACTTTAGACGAAGAACGAAAATAAATTATCAAGGCGACAAAAGTAAGTAAACGACTAACCAAATTAGTACAGGTGGGAATCATCAAAAGTAAAATAATCCATATAACAGTAAGCAAACTAACAGAACGAACTAGTCGCAAGAAAATAAACGATACATTATTAATAAATAATGAAAGATACAGTTGAGGAATGCCTATTAATAAATAAAAACTACCACAAAAAACACCATATAACTAACAGAAACAAGGGGAGGATTACATGTCGGTGGACCACGAAAATAATCTTCAAATAATTTAACACGTTATTAATAAATAGTACAGTATTTGAAGGCATAAATAATACGTGTTTAATTAAGAAATAAAAAGTCAAAGTGGAAAGATAAATATGACAAGAAATAATTTGTATTTTGTTGATAACAATAATAAAACAAGACGTCAAAATTCGATTATACCCACAAAGATACATATATAAATAATCAGTAGACAAAAATAAGTATTTTTATTTGAAAAGAAAATATATAGCAAGTAGGGAATAAATGCATTTATAAATAATGTGTGTTTTCTTAATCAGAAAATAATAAAGGGAGGACGAGATCAAATAAAACATAAGGGAGAAATAGTTCAATACTTTAGACGAAGAACGAAAATAAATTATCAAGGCGACAAAAGTAAGTAAACGACTAACCAAATTTGTACAGGTTGGAATCATCAAAAGTAAAATAATCCATATAACAGTAAGCAACATAACAAAACGAACTAGACGCAAGCAAATAAACGATACATTATTAATAAATAATGAAACATACAGTTGAGGAACGCCTATTAATAAATAAAAACTACCATTAAAAACACCATATAAGTAACAGAAACAAGGGGAGGATTACATGTCGGTGGACCACGAAAATAATCATCAAATATTTTAACACGTTATTGATAAATAGTACAGTATTTGAAGGCATAAATAATACGTGTTTAATTTAGAAATAAGAAGTCAAAGTGGAAAGATAAATATGACAAGAAATAATTTGTATTTTGTTGATAACAATAATAAAACAAGACGTCAAAATTCGATTATACGCACAGAGATACATAAATAAATAATAAGTAGACAAAAATAAGTATTTTTATTTGAAACGAAAATAGATAACAAGCAGGGAATAAATGCATTTATAAATAATATGTGTTTTCTTAATAAAAAAATAATAAAGGAAGGACGAGATCAAATAAAACATAAGGGAGAAATAGTTCAATATGTTAGATGAAGAACCAAATTAAATTATCAAGGCGGCAAAAGTAAGTAAACGACTAACGAAATTAGTACAGGTGGCAATCATCAAAAGTAAAATAATCCATATAACAGTAAGCAAACTAACAAAACTAAATAGAAGCAAGCAAATAAATGAGACAATATTAATAAATAATGAAAGATACAGTTGAGGAATGCCTATTAATAAATAAAAACTACCATTAAAAACACCATATAAATAACAGAAACAAGGGGAGGATTACATGTCGGTGGACCACGAAAATAATCATCAAATATTTTAACACGTTAATAAATAATGAAAGATACAGTTGAGGAATGCCTATTAATAAATAAAAACTACCATTAAAAACACCATATAACTAACAAAAACAAGGGGAGGATTACATGTCGGTGGACCACTAAAATAATCATCAAATATTTTAACACGTTATTGATAAATAGTACAGTATTTGAAGGCATAAATAATACGTGTTTAATTTAGAAATAAGAAGTCAAAGTGGAAAGATAAATATGACAAGAAATAATTTGTATTTTGTTGATAACAATCATAAAACAAGACGTCAAAATTCGATTATACCCACAAAGATACATAAATAAACAATAAGTAGACAAAAATAAGTATTTTTATTTGAAACGAAAATAGATAACAAGCAGGGAATAAATGCATTTATAAATAATGTGTGTTTTCTTAATCAAAAAATAATAAAGGGAGGACGAGATCAAATAAAACATAAGGGAGAAATAGTTCAACACTTTAGACGAAGAACGAAAATAAATTATCAAGGCGACAAAAGTAAGTAAACGACTAACCAAATTAGTACAGGTGGGAATCATCAAAAGTAAAATAATCCATATAACAGTAAGCAAACTAACAAAACGAACTAGTCGCAAGCAAATAAACGATACATTATTAATAAATAATGAAAGATACAGTTGAGGAATGCCTATTAAAAAATAAAAACTACCATTAAAAACACCATATAAGTAACAGAAACAAGGGGAGGATTACATGTCGGTGGACCACGAAAATAATCATCAAATATTTTAACACATTATTGATAAATAGTACAGTATTTGATGGCATAAATAGTACGTGTTTAATTTGGAAATAAAAAGTCAAAGTGGAAAGATAAATATGACAAGAAATAATTTGTATTTTGTTGATAAGAATAATAAAACAAGACATCAAAATTCGATTATACGCACAGAGATACATAAATAAATAATGAGTAGACAAAAATAAGTATTTTTATTTGAAACGAAAATAGATAACAAGCAGGGAATAAATGCATTTATAAATAATGTGTGTTTTCTTAATCAAAAAAATAATAAAGGGAGGACGAGATCAAATAAAACATAAGGGAGAAATAGTTCAATACATTAGACGAAGAACCAAATTAAATTATCAAGGCGACAAAAGTAAGTAAATGACTAACCAAATTAGTACTGGTGGGAATCATCAAAAGTAAAATAATCCATATAACAGTAAGCAAACTAACAAAACTAAATAGAAGCAAGCAAATAAACGATACATTATTAATAAATAATGAAAGATACAGTTGAGGAATGCCTATTAATAAATAAAAACTACCATTAAAAACACCACATAAGTAACAGAAACAAGGGGAGGATTACATGTCGGTGGACCACGAAAATAATCATCAAATATTTTAACACGTTATTGATAAATAGTACAGTATTTGAAGGCATAAATAATACGTGTTTAATTTAGAAATAAGAAGTCAAAGTGGAAAGATAAATATGACAAGAAATAATTTGTATTTTGTTGATAACAATAATAAAACAAGACGTCAAAATTCGATTATACCCACAAAGATACATAAATAAATAATAAGTAGACAAAAATTTTGAAAAGAAAATTGATAGCAAGCAGGGAATAAATGCATTTATAAATAATGTGTGTTTTCTTAATCAAAAAATAATAAAGGGAGAACGAGATCAAATAAAACATAAAGGAGAAATAGTTCAATACTTTAGACGAAGAACGAAAATAAATTATCAAGGCGACAAAAGTAAGTAAACGACTAACCAAATTAGTACAGGTGGGAATCATCAAAAGTAAAATAATCCATATAACAGTAAGCAAACTAACAAGACTAAATAGAGGCAAGCAAATAAGCGATACATAATAAATAATGAAATATACAGTTGAGGAATGCCTATTAATAAATAAAAACTACCACTAATAAAACAAGACGTTAAAATTCGATTATACACACAAAGATACATAAACAAATAATAAGTAGACAAAAATAAGTATTTTTATTTGAAAAGAAAATAGAAAACAAGCAGGGAATAAATGCATTTATAAATAATGTGTGTTTTCTTATTCAAAAAATAATAAATGGAGGACGAGATCAAATAAAACATAAGGGAGAAATAGTTCAATACATTAGACAAAGAACAAAAATAAATTATCAAGGGGAAAAAGTCCCAAACGAACAACTTCTATGATAGTCCACAACTCCCAAGTAAAATGATCTATCTTTCCATTGGAACCGAGACAGTTTAGTTAGAAATATGAAGCACCATCATTATCATTGACGGTTCTCCCATAAGAGAAACCAAAGAACAATGATAAAAAGTAATAAGAATCAAATAGTAACATAGTTGCTAATATAGTTAATGAAGAATTAACTATCGACCAATTAATGAAGAATCAACTAGTAAAAAGTAGGGACATTTTACCTCACTATGCACCTCACCAATATCCTTGTACTGCCTCACCAATATCCTTGTACTCTTTGCAGTAGAAGCCTCACCAAATGAAAGCTTGTAGCTTTTATAAATTCCCTAGTTTTCATTGGAGGAGCCTCATCCTCATAAAGTCTAATCTCATACGCATAAGGAAAGGTATTAAATCCAAAAATCAAGTTAGTAAAATATGATTTAAAAATAAGAGGAAGAGTTTGTTGAGCCTTGAAACCTCACATGACCTCTAATTTAAAAAAGGACTATTTTCTCCCCAATGCTAGTAACAAATTTTAAAATTTTATGTGATTTTCAAACTTCAAGTTATAGGAATAATTTTTTAAAAAAAAACACGTAGGAAATTTCCGATTTGATAATGATCCAAGAAAATCAGTGTCATCTTCTCATAAAAGATAAATAACAAAAGCCAAGAAAACTATGAAATAAAAGAAAGCTCAAAGGTTCCTAGACACATGCAGCCAGATTGCTTAAGTAGCTCATCAATCTTCACCAAGAATGAAGAATAAATAAAAGTTCACTGGATTCCGACCAAGAGAAAAGAAAAGGAAAACCATGTTGATCAGAAATCCCAAAAAGTCAAAGACAAGCCTACCGCTTGCATTTCTTGTGTATATCTACTAGTCATCTCTGTAAATTGTGCAAGAATCAAGATTATAACCATATTTGTTCGCGTGCAAGTTAACTCTCTCATAACTCAATGGTCCTTGAGTAAATATTAATTATAGTTCTCCTTTTCTGCTATTAGAATCTGGTCCTTTCTGCACATTCTAAAATTTCATATAATTTCCCCATTTTGACCCTGTATAAATCACAATAACTAAACAATATTCACAATTCATACTTTAATCAATAATGCTACGCTTTCCAACCATAAAATGCATAAAACACCCATGAAATACCATAGAAAATATAACAATTGAATTTACCAAATTCCCCCACATAAGAACATTTGCACTCCTGGTCAGATAAATCTCAATGAATAATCCTATTCTGAGTAACGCAATCAATCCCTTTACAATGCAATCAGAACAACGCACACACTCAAATCCATTCCTCCCCCGCACTTGTAGTCAATGCAAGTGTAGACTGACAATAATCAATATAGATCAAACTTATAGCAAGGATTAGGAATAAAGCTACTACCATAACAATGGAGCAAGACGATTTTTTCTACCTTTCACTGCCAGATTAGTCCCCTCTCCCACACTTATTCTAAACAATCAATCCAACATATGATTTCACAAACAATTCAAGAAAGTAAGGAGAGGAAAGGGACAAACCTGAAATCTCTTGTGATAGCCAAAATTCTCATTAACTCGTACATGGCTCTTCTCCTTCATAGTTCTTCGTTGGCGGTGGTTCTGATCAATTGGTAAAGGCTCAAAGATACAACAAGGTATGGATTGATTTCCTTGAAGTTCTTTCCATCAAGTTCCTGCAAGGAAAAACTAATGTCAGCATCAAGATATCCAATGAAAGTGATTGTCGAGCAAAGAGATCCATTTTATCACAGCAAAATCTCTAATTCAGATCACACCAATATGTCAAACAAAGTTAAGAGTAATCAACCATTCCCCTAAAAAATTTTGGGGCAGTAAGACAAATTTAGATCAAAATGATTGCGTTCCATTCATTGATAAGTCTAATAGCAATTAATGTATCCACTTGGCGATACCAAGAAAACTGCTAAACTTGAATCAGGTCAACCTAAATTCAATCCATTTCTTAGACAAAAGGTTCAAATCACAGCGTAGCAGTAATTCTAAAAATTGTGCAATCACAAAATAACAATGAATTGACTTATCAGCATGTCCCAATTGAATCAAAGTTTAGTGCAAAGTGTTAGCAATATTTTTGCAGAAATCACAATACCCTTGTGACACTAAATTTGCAAATGATAGACCAGAGTATGGAATTGAGCACTCTCAGCAAGCAAGTTTATCAAGGGTGCTTAATTTGAACCAGTAATCGCAATATGGATTGAAGCAAGTGCTAGCAAATGTGACAGTTCAGAGTCAATATGCTACATTTTTTACTGATATTTAAAAAGAGGGAAAATTGTTTATTTGAGTTTTCAACAAATTTCCATATACAAAACTAAAAGAAAGTGGTAACCAATGTGCAATAGCTAGATTCTCAACCCAATGAACACGATTTAGAGCAAGTTACTAGCAGAAAAACCAGAATTTCAATTAAAAAATGGTCAGTTAACAAAACACAGGTATCATAGGCTAAAAAATCCAACAATAGCACACCACAACAAATTAAAATTTGACACTCAAACAACTGAGATCAGCATATATCAGTACCTAAATACCTTCCTTTTGCTCTTGGTTTGTTCTTTGTCTTAATTGTTATCATCATCCTCGCATTTGTCTTTGTCATCCTCTTCCTCCTCCTAATCATCTTCCACAATGTCTTCATCTTCTTCACCCTCTAGGTCTCCAAACTCCTCTCCCTGAACGGCCTCCCTAGTAAACCATTATACAGCATGGGGACTAATCTTGTCTCTTATTGTTGGCCTGAACAAAGCATGATAAAGAATCAGGAAACCCACATGTTTGTGAACTACCAAAGAGAACCCGGGGGGGAGGGGGAAGGTGCGGAGGTATTGGTGGTCAATAAAACTTGTTAAAACATTAGTAAGAGCAACATAATGGACCAAAAAAATGACAAGGCTCACAAACAAGTACATGGTATATAACATATCATAGTCTTGCTCCATCTGGATCTGAAGTTCCTCAACCTACACATAAAAATTTAACCATGGTTATTAATTTTTTTCTTTTAAAAAAAAGGAAAAGGAATCAAATCTATTAGTCTAGGTTATCTAAGAAGATAATCATACCAAATCTTCCCCAATATCATTGACATCTTCAGGAACCTTGGTGGGTTGAAAAAATTGAAGAAACTTTCATAAGTTTCAGCTTTAGTATAGGTATATATTTTTATTTTTTTTAAAGAAAAGAACACGCAGCTCCAGCTCCAATTTCCTGTTTGATAATGATCCAAGAAAATCAGTGTCATCTTCTGATAAATAATTAATAACAAAAGCCAAGAAAACTATGAAATAAAAGAAAGCTCAAAAGGTGTGGCTAGACACCAGAACCTACCAAGATTATAACCATATTTATTGCTCGCGTCCAAGTTAACTCTTTCTCATAACTCAATGGTCCTTGAGTATTAAGTTTAGTTATCCTTTTCTGCTATTGAAATCTGGTCCTTTCTGCACATTCCATAAATTCATACAATTTCCCCATTTTGACCCGGTATAAATCAAAATAACTAAACAATATTCACATTTCACAATTTAATCAATAATGCTACGCTTTTCAACCATAAAATGCATAAAACACCCATGAAATACCATAGAAAATATATCAATTAAATGGATTTACCAAATCCCCCCACACTAGAACTTTGCACTCCTGGGCAGATAAATGTCAATCAATACTCCGATTCTAAATAATCTTAATAGCAGCAAACTCAACCAAAACAAGAGCTCCTTGATCTGATCATTTTCTTCTTTACAATCAATACAGAAATTCGCAATCATCCAGACAAAATAACCACTCTGATGCACAATCTGGTAACTAGTACTAGGCATCAAGGACTCACATGTGTGTTTCTCTCTTCTTACTCATAAAGGGTTCTTTCTCTCCTCTCTCCTAGGCTAGCCTCTACCATAAGCTTGTCAAATCTCTACTATCTCCACCACTCAAAACATGGGAATCAATGTATCAAGAGGTCTTTCTCAAGGCTGTAATGTTGGAAAGCTTAAAATGGACATGGAAAGGAAGAGCATTGACCATACAAACAAAAATGCATATTTAAGAAGTATGGAAAACAATAACCAGCTTCTTGGTTATTTTTATATGTATACGGCTCATCAATCAAAGCTGAAACACAAATAAATTCAATTCTAATTATTTTTGCAAATAGTTTCATCAGCTTCCACACTAATATGCTTTTGCATGCTGATTGATCCTTTCTTTTGTACACTTTCTTTCCTCTCATTTTTTTTCTTTTCCCTTTCTTTTTCATATTGGCTTTTGCTTTGCCTTTTCTTTTCTTTTCTTTTCTTTTTTTTGGCACTTGTTTTTCGCCTTTTCATGCCTTTTTCTATCATCAATTCTTTTTTCCTCTTTTTTTTCAATTTTTTTCCTTTCTATATTTTTCCTCTCTTCTTTTTCTTTTCCTTTCACTCTTTCTTTCAAAGATCAGGTCTGTAAGCATAATATATCACAGCTGATTATTACTTCTACACGCTTTCATTGACCTTGAACTCAAACACAACTTAAAATATTCATTTCAAGCTTGTCACTAGATTCTATTTCCATTTCAGAAGCTAGGTTATGTTCAGCAAATATAATAATGCATTCTACTCAACTGGTCAATGATGTAGAGAAAAGAAAATGAATGGCTCAAAGTGGTTAGCAAAGGTTAAAAGTGTTTTAGGTTTGTGTTTGGGTATAAATAAGGTTTAGAATCAAATGCCTCTATCGTTTACACTTCCTCCCATGCACATATCTGGCCTCAATCAAGAGCTAGGACAAGTTCTAGAGAGAACTAGCACTAGGGAGTATGCACTCAATATTAAGAAATGAAATCAGGCTCAAAATTCCTTCCATCCAAGGTTAAAATGATCATAATGCTATGAACAATCACTCCTTTCTGTATCGACTGTGCCGAATCAGCTAACCAAATCAAAATTCTCATATCTCAATCAAGCTTACTTCTACAATTACTAATAAAAAACAAATCTCCAATATTCAGTTTTTTAAGCCCATAACAGATAGCATATTAGAGTGCAAATCTCAAGTGTACAGGAATTCAGTTTTCACAATAATGTAATCACTCCCTTTATAATGCAACCAGAACAGCGCACACACTCAAATCCATTCTTCCCCCACAATTGTAGATTTGTAGTCAATGCAAGTGTAGACTAACGATAATCAATGTAGATCAAACATGTAGCAAGGATAAGGAATAAGGCTACTATCATAACAGTGGAGCAAAATGATTTTCTCTACCTTTTACTACCAGATTAGTCCCCTCCCCCACGCTTATTCTAAACTATCAATCCAACATATGATTTTACAAACAATTCAAGAAAGTAAGGAGAAGAAAGGGACAACCATGTGAAACTCTGATAGCAAAAATTCTCCTTAACTTGTATATGGCTCTTCTCCTTGATAGTTCTTCCTTGGTGGTGGTTCTGATCAATTGGTAAAGCCTCAAAGATACGACAAGGTATGGATTGATTTCCATGAAGTTCTTTCCTATCAAGTTCCTGCAAGGTAAAGACGTCAGCATCAAGATATCCAACAAAAGTAGTTATCGAGCAAAGAGATCCATTTTATCACAGCAAAATCTCTAATTCAGATCACACCAATATGTCAAAAACAGAGTTAAGAGTAGCAGTGAAAAAAAAGTAAAACTCGAGCTTAAATTCATTGGGACTTTCTGTCCTGCTCCATTTAATATCTTTGAGATACTTGAAAGCTCTTTCATCTCACTCAGAGATGTATCAGTGAAAACAGTTATAATTGTGTCTTGACAGGGAAACTCATATGGGAGGTTTAAATAACAACTGAATAATAAATACAAATGACTAACCTCCTCAGCTAACACTTCATTATTTTTCATAGCAATGAGCCAGAAAGCAGGCACGCCTTTCTCTAAACATGATAATAACTACATCAACAAATGAAATACTTCCAGAAGAAAAACGTAGAAAAAGGTATTTCTTTTATATGTTACCCTTATCCTCTTCTGTATGCAGCTTCATTTGTGACTACTTCCACTTCAGAAACACCATTTACAATGTCATACCGCTGCATCCATTCATTACATGTCAATATCAGATGTTCGACTAGAATTCAGAAAGATAATTATTCATTACAGTTATAATTATGCATTCAGAAAGATCACATGTCATACCGCTGCATCCATTCATTACTGCTGCACCCGTGTCAAGGTTAAAGATCGCACAAGAGGAACTTTGTTTTTTGAGGCTGTCTTGACATCTGCATATATCCAACCAAAGGCAGACAGGCAACAAATTAATAAATAACAACACAATAAATCAAGGACCAACCACATCTAAAGAAAAACTTGAAATATCAATCAAAAGTCATCCGTGTCCTCATTCTTGCATATGAACGTTAAGAGGAGATCAAGGCCAAAATATAAAGCAATCGCAGATATATGGCAGGTAATCATCAAAGGAATTCTGAATAATATCAATCACAATATATGGCAGGTAACACTTCTCAGGTTTCTTAAATTCAACTCAAAAATATTTTCCCTCCTCTCCAAATCCCTTGTACCGAACAGGCCTTTAGTAAATTGACAAGCAGATGTAACTGAAATGACAAGTTCACATAGGTGGGGGCAGAGGAGGATAGATTTTTTATTTTTATCAGTGAAGGGTAACTTGGTAATTCACTATTAAAACATAATGTCAAACTAGTCCCTTAGCCCTACAGTGAAAATTCAGAATGTTTTGGGTTAAATTTGAAATTATGTCCCTTCAGTGGTCCTTTACAGAAATTCTCCCTCAAGACTATTAAGTAGTTCCTGGTAAAGGAAAAAAGTATTGCGTATTGAAAAAGTTCAGAAATAGCTTGACTCATGTTCCGTTAAGAATTATTTTGTGCCAATAGAACCAATAGCACAAGCCTTGCATTCAACTCCAAAAATGAAACGACCTTATGATCAGAAATATTTTTTTAAGCACCCAAGTCTCTCAAAAATGGCAAACATAATAAGCAATTATTACAAGATAGAACTTACACGTAGAACAAACAATAGAAAACGAGAACTTGCAGAAAAGTGGGTTCTTAGTCCCAGAGCAAGATTGCCTATAGCCTGGATTGCTTCAACAGCAACTGCAATATTCAAATCTGTCATTAGCTGCACGACAAAACCAAAAGTTCAACTTTAGCAGGAAAAACAACTAATAGGCGCATAAAAGACTAACTCAAAGGACAAAACTCATAGAAAGAAGGACATATTTGAAAATACCACAGATTCAAAGGAGGACAAATTAGTTATAAAAAATTATATGGAGAAAGTTTTTAAGAAGCAGCTTTATAACCTAATCATTAGAACAAATTTGATATAAAAAGTAAAGGCTAAATTGCCCAGAACCCCTCTAAATATCGAGTCATATGCATAGTAAGTCCCCTGAACCATCCTAAACTTCAACTTCTCCAGAATAACAGGCTAATGTTATTTAATCCATTATCTTACAATGAATCTGACTTTAATTTTGTCAGGATAACCCTCTTAAATTTTGAGTAGCACCCCTAAACTTTAGCTTATCTGCAGATACAATTCAGATGTGTTGCATAGCACAAACAAGCCTAAATTAAACTTGATGAAATTCATTAAATCATGAAGAATGTGGCTATTGACCTTAAGCATATAATATACAAGTTCCTCAACTCGGCTCTTTCTACTATCAGCCCGAGTACCAAACACATGTAAACCATCGAACCCATGATTATTAACTTCCTCTAAAATGAATCCCTAAGTTCTACATGTCCAAAAAGAATCCATGTCCAAAAATATGAAATATATGAACAATATCATAGATCCAAAATTTCACATTTAGTAATTTACCACACAATAAAATATAGAAATTAGAAATACAGTATATGGTTTTCCTAAGCAATATTTTTTCAGGAATTAACATGCATAAATTTCCTTGCTTTAATTTTAATTACCTTGATGCATCAAAAGCAAGACAATTCTTCTGCTAATGTATGTCATAAAATACATCATATCCTTTCCTAGCTAACCGAAATTCAGAAGCACAGCATGATATATGGATAGCAATTAACGAACAACAAAAATGATTCAAAGCATTACGATGCCACATCTTCAAGTTATTGCTCACGAAATGTCAGAGCCAAAAGCAACCGCAACTACTTTCTACAGAATATTACATCAATATCATCCAAGAATCAAAAGCATATTCTAAATCACTATATTTAAAAAGTATAAAATACCTTCTTAAAAGTCCGACAAACTTCAGAAAAATCACCAGGATATATTTGAATACACAATGGCACTAAAGAAACTGCTTCTGGTTCAAGCTCCTTGTCTTGCTCAGATCTGTGAAATAGGGGAAACAGTTTTTTAAATACACAATGGCACTAAAGAAATAGTTTCACCAATAAACTCTGGTTGCCTAATTCATAAACTATATGGCTCCCAGATATCGACATAAATATTAGAAAATGAGAAGGCCTACAATAATCATCTAGGAGCATTAAAACACTGCACAAATGTGCTTTTTGCTTTTGTCCATAATGTGCAACAGATGAAGTCATTTGTAAGAGAAACATCAATATGATAGTGGATAAATTTCTGGTATTTGGAAGAAATTTGAAATTAGGTCATAACATCTTAGGTGTATAGACATTTCAGTTTCAGAAGGGTGAGCATATTTTCAACTGCAAACAGAAATTTTAGGACATCTTGATTTGTTACATTGGTTATAATTGCACTAAAACATGAAAAAGAAAACTGCAAGACCATATGATTGAAGAAGGAGCAATCATCTAGCAAAGATGCCTCAAGATAATCATAGATCATAGAAGCAGATAATTTTTTATGGATGTAACATAAATCAAGATTACCAAGGGAGACAAAAGCAAGATCAAAATAAATTTGAGGCAATAAAATAAGATATAAAAAAAAATATGGACGCATGTGGAATATATGTTGCATTACCTTGATATTTCTATTCCTTCTATCACTTGTATTGTCATCACAATTTCCCAGGCATGGCCCACTTAGAACAACATTCTAATACCCAGATGCTAGAACAAATCCTGACCATAGGAATGAAGCTACAATCGCATTGAAAGATTAGTGCATAAAATTCAAAGACAACTACCATATTTTGCGTGTTGGCTTAGCTGTTCTGGTAACATTTACAAGCTCAGCTTCCAGCTCTTTTTTCTACAGAAAGAAAGCAATACATAATTTCCACACAGGAGAACAAATGAACAAGCATAGATAAGCAGAAATCAATTTAGTGTACCATTATATCTCTCATTTTCTCGAACAAAATTGACTTTACAGGATCCTTAACAATCCAGCGACAAAGCTCAAGAGTCAATCCTTTAGCAGACGCACGGACATTTTGATCTTGATGATTTTCAGAATTCTTTTAGGGGGCAGAATCTTTGCTCCAAATTCATTAACACAATATGAACAGATTAAGCTTCATGAGATACCCATTGGAAGAAAGAAACAATGTCCGAGTTTGCAACAAAGAGGTAACAAACCTTAATGCCTGAAACATGACATCTATTGCAGGTACTACTGCTTTAGCAACTTTATTCTTAATTGCCTTCTCCATAGCATCCTAAAATACACCAAAAACAGTAAAATATGGCTAGTGTATAGAAATTGATGCATAAAAAGATTCTCGCCAAATACGCTACTCAAGAACCAAAATTCACAAATACACCAAAGGAATTATAAAAATGGGAGAAACAAAATTCTGAATAAAAATTTTTGGAAGTAAAATTTGAAAGTAGAAAAGAACTGAACCTCTATTTTAGATTAACTAAACATTAAGTTATGAAACCCGTGAGTTTATTCAAATTCAAGGACATTCTTTAAGAATGTGAATTACACCTTTCCATGAAAACTGTTCTGACAGATAAGCTTTTTTGCCCTTCCCATTACTGCTTAGCCCATGGATAATGGATGGAAGACACCCGGACAGTCATGTAATGAAGCAGGAGAATTTTATCATATTAATTTCCTGATTTAATTTAAACATTTTAGCACCAGTTAATAAGTTGTATGGGACAGTTATGTACTCCTTCCTACCCTTTAACAAAACGTGTAAGAAGGTTTTTGCTTACTTCCGGAAAAAAATGTCAAGAGTTAATTACAGTACAGATATTGTTAACTGAACTGACTAAACTGAATATTTTACGCCAAAGGACTGACACAAATTGTAGGATAAATCACAAGGGAGAAAACTACTCAATCACAACTGCACATTGGAACAAAATATACCAGAAAAGCATCAACTGCTTCCAATTCTATCCAGAGCATAAAAGATGCCTGAGCTTTCTCCACTGTCTTTGGCCTTCCCGTCAAACACTTTGCCACAATGGCGCGACACACTTCCTTAGCGTACCTATACAATTTTCAAATTTACATTCCGCCCAGAGCAACGGCTAATAAGCAAAAATTGCGGATAGCATGGCATGCAAGAGAAAGAAAATCAAGCAGCATGATAAAAATCATCGTATATACCTTCCGGCATCGGCATCAGCTGCTCGCAAGTAAGCAATTAATGCATCGAGTGCCTTTTCCTGCACCGGGGCATTAGACTCGGCCACAGTTTTCTCAAAAAACGGACCTGCAAATTCAAAAATAAAAATGGAATAAGATCCACACCAAATGCACCGTATCACCTACTCATTACACTCAAGAAAACACCTAGATCCACCACGGAGAGATCGAAAAGCAACCTCCCATTGAAATGAAATATGGAAACCCTAACAAAATCTCACCAAATTCACGGATGCGAGGGTCCTTGGGATCGGAAATGGAGTCACAGAGTGCCGCCAAATCGATGTTGGCCTCATTCCGAACCTTCCAGTTCTTGTGAAACAGCCGATCCTCCCACGGCAATTTCTTCGGCTCCTGCAACAATTTCTCTTTCTCCGACATTTTTACTCACAATCCACGAATCTATTCAGCCCCAACCTCAGCGATCTCTGCGAATGCGGACAAAATTCTTGAGAGAGAAATAGAGCGAAACGAGAGAAAAAGAGCATTTCCTTTTTTTTTTTTTTTTTTGGCAGCCTCAGCCGAGTGCCGTCGAGAGAAGAACAATAAACAAAACGGAGATGCAAGGAACTTCTAAACGCCTTTTTATCTTGGCTTCAAAAACACAACAACAGACGGAGAGAGTGTGTGGAGGAGGGTTCACTATTCTCTTATGTTCTCTTATGTGCTTCTTCTACTCCCTGTATTTATTAAAAGAAAAAAAAAATCTTTTTTTAAGCTATAAATTAGAGTTTTTATTAAAAAAAAAAACAGCATTTTAGCTTTTTGGTGTGACTTTTACTTTTTAAAAAAAAATATCATCTAAACACATAAATTAATTAAAAAATTATTTTTTTATTAAAAAAGTATTTTTTTCCTTAAAAAAAGCCCATCCAAATGGGCCATAATTAAAGAGATTAGGCATTTTTTAAAAAAAATTGTTTTATATATTTTATTTATTTAGATTCGATTATATGCTATTCGAAAAAAAATTTTACCCAATATTTCAAATTAATTAATTTTTAGGATATTGGAGTTACAAAAAAATATTTATGAATACAGGACTGGAATTTAATTTATTTGAGATAAATTTCAGGATCCAGCATATAATCTAATCTAAATAAAAAGAAATATATAAAACATTTTAAAAAAATGTCTAATCCCTCTAGGGAATAATACCTAAGAAGCATATAAGAGAATAGCACCTAACGTGAACTCGTGTGTGGAGTCGTTGGTCGAACCTTTTCCACTCAACAGGTGCTCTTGGGGCCGCAAATGTTGCTGCGGCGTGATTCACATAGAGGCTTTCAATTAAGGGCAGACCGAGGTTATGAACTTGCCCCCCCTTAAATTTGAGTTTTTCTTTAAAAAGGAAAAAGAAAAAAAAAAGGTGTATATGTGTGTGTGTGTATATTAATACATATTTGAATGATTGTCTACCTTTAATATATCAAGACTACACTTCGTAATTAGATGGGGATGAATGGTTGAAAGATTATTTAGTGTCTTATATTGAAAAAAATGTATTTAATAGCATTAATAATAAGACAATTATAATGGAATTCCAAAAAATAAGGCCTAAAATGATGACATTATAATTATTTTTATTGTAATATACTTTTGTTATCAAAATATATGTACTTGAACTTATTTAGTACCCACCATTCATTGTAATTTATTTAACTGCATTTCTAACAACACTTAGCCTTACTTTTCTAAATGACGTTTGTAAAATAATTGCCTCTCTTATTATATCATCAGTGTTCACTTGATTTCATAAATATTTTTTTAATATTTTTTCTTTTCTTATTTATATTCTTTTTGTTTTTTTAATATATTTAAAAATTTCTTTTAAAAAAATTTCGGGGGCGCTGCCACCAAACCCCTGATTCCCCTCGGTCAAGGTGCCCCCTCTTCAATAATTTCCTGGGTCCGCGCCTGCTTTCAATGCACACCGAGATTGGCGGGCAAGAATAGTGGGATCACGAGACCGTTGCATAACATAAACTCACGTGGAATATATATGGAAGGTGCGAAAAGTCGGGGGCCGTTTGCGGAAATCAAGGAGCAAGGCATGGATGGGATTGGATATGAGGAAGTGTAATGGAGAATTGGAGATAGCAAAGGTTTTTTTATACTAAATTTTTAGGAAAGGGGTTGGGCTCACCCACAGTCCAAAGGCAGAGCGCTTGGAGCTCAGTCCACAGGGGATACTGGCCAAAGAGTACACATGTCTCCACCTCTATCAGCGTTACCACTGCTTCCTAGACCCCTAGGATGCCTCCCTCAGTACCTTGACCAACGCAAGGATCGAACCCCCTCCCTTAAGGTGAGGAAGACCGACCCCACGCCAGTTAGAGATAGCAAAGGTTGCGGGGAAGGGTAAGGCGGTTTGGATAAAGGTGGGCCCAAAACGCAAAACGACGGAGAGGCCCAAGTTGTTTGGTCCTGGAAACAAAGCCCATAACCAACGCACACAGACGTGAGTAGAGCCTGGAAATCGGGTCAAGCCCATCAGGCCAATTCGTTTAAGCCCTGACCCTGCAGGGCTTGGGCTTGAAAAATAGGCCTGAAATTTGAAATTGGCCCTGTAGGGTCTCGGGCTTAATCGAGCCAGCCCTGTAGGGCCTCGGGCCGGCCCTGCAAGGACGTTTAACTATACTTTTTTTTTTTAAAAAAAATAATGATTTAGACTTCTACTTAATGAATGTGTTTATTTGTAATTACTTAGAATTTTTTTTAGTTTAAACTATAACCCTTTTTTATGTTTATTATTATTCTATATTAAAACACATAATTAGTTATTATAAACATTAAAGAGAAGATGTTTTCATATTAAATAAACACATAATTTAGTATCACAATATTATATAAGTAATAAATTATAAATATATTCTGTGTAAAATAAGTATACTTATTTTTATTTGTCACTAAAATCATGCATGAACCGAAAGAATCTGCATACACATAAAATTACGAGAGGGAAAAGCATTTTGTCATAGGCATACATAAAGTAATCCCTTTGTTTCATATTTTTTGAAAAAAAAAAGAAAAAACATATTTTTTGTGTTTATTTGTTTTTTATTACGAATTAATGAATGTGTTTATTTGTTGAATAATTTATATTGTTTAGATATTAATATTGATAAAATTTATTTGATAGATTAGAATTTTAATGATTGCAATTTATTAATTATATTTTCTTTAAAAAAATTCAAAAAAAAATAGTTAAAATTTAGAATAGTAATTTTTAGGCCCTGTAGGACCGGCCCAAGCCCTGGTACTATCGAGCCGGGCTTTGAAAAATAGATGTTTTCCCTACTTCAGGCCCTGATTCCCAGCTCTAGATGTGAGGGATAAGGGCAAAGATGCTGAAATGAAGAATTCTTTTTCTCCTCTCCTGGGACCCACGCATGGGAACATCCCACCCTGAAACCATGCAACCTGACGTGGATAAGGGCGGCATTTTGGTGAAGTATGGGCAGCGTGAGACAACGCATTTCATGGCTGGGAAACTAAAAGCAGGAGGAGGAACCAATAATAAAAGGGACGAGGTGATGAGACTGGAGGCATAGGGATTCAAAAGTGAGTTGTGTGGATATGCAGCTACAACTGGGTAGTGGTGTGGCCAATGGCGAAAGTATTCAAAGGCCAGTCGGGGCCTTCTAAACTCTTCTAAATTTTTTTAGAATATATGTTTTAATGTATATATTATATGATTTTTTATTTTGACCACTAATTTTGCCCCAACTAATATCTTATTAAGGTCCCAACTTGCCTTCTAAAATATTTTAAAATATATGTATTTATTATATAATATTTTATTATGACCAATAATTTAACCTAATTAATCTTTTATCTTTTCTATAATTTCACTTTCTCCCTCTTTTCTTTTCTTTCCTTTTTATTTTTTCATTTTTCCCTGGCTTCCTCCACACGCATACCTGAGTCTGACGCTTCCATTCTTCTCCCACGTCGCCTCTACTGTGACTCTTCTCACGGGTTCATGGCTCTCCATGACAGCACGACTCAACTGTCCAGTCCACCATCAGTCTCCCTCTTCCTCCAAGTTGGCAAGCCTCCGAGGCTCCGACGTCCACATGGCTGGACTGCACTCTGCTCTGAGTGCTCTTCTCTCCGACGTGTATGGACAGTGTGGTGACGTCCGAGTCTCTGATGAGCCTGGCGACGTCCAACCAGAGTCCAGCCGACCTCTGTCTCACTATCTCACAACTACCTGACCAGCGACCATTGTGACCGACCGTCCGACCAGGTATTTGAATGCCAACAGTGTTGTTTCGAATAATTATTAAATGAAATCAAATTACTTAATATCATGTTCATTTGATTTCCAGTTGAGATTCAATTTATGCAAATCAAAACAGCATTAAATTGGTGATGAAAATGTTGAGATTTAATTTATGCAAATCAAAACAGCATTGAATTGGTGATGCAAATCAACGGTGTTGACAATGGCGGAAGTATTCAATGGGTGATGAATACCTTCAATCTAAAATCTTCTGTCACTAGGTGTTGAGATTCAATTTATGCAAATCATAACTGTTAACTGGCAATGATGTTCATTCAATTTATTTCGATTTTGTTGTATGTTTGGGTGATAAAAATGTTGTCTAGATTGGTGATGAATTTCTGAACTTAATGGATTTTGTTGCGAACCTGTACAACAGCCCAATGCCAGGAAGGCCCAACCAAGGACATATCAGATATCAACACACACTTATAATATAGGTATATCCTACATCATAGGGAGGGATCCTATCCAACAGCGATATAGGAGTATCATCTCCAAGATACTCGCACTGCAGATCACACAGGACTAAGATCTCCTCGACGATAAACTCTATATATACAGAGGACCTAACCTAAGGTGCACACGTTCTAACTCACCACTCTTTACATTCAGTCACACTGTGCACACACACCACCCCCTTTGGCGAGAGCCTATTTCGTGCACAGTGATCCCAAGCTCTCCTAAATATCTCCTCCATAGATATTCAGGCTTAGCCTACTGATCCAAGATCAAAGCACCAACCCTGGGCTGGACATCTGTGTTCTACACTAGAATATTGGCGCCGACCGTGGGGACCGTTAAATTACGATTACCGTGACCACCGATGGCTCACACGAGAAGCAACAGTCGGAACCCTCAACCTGCAAATCCACAACAAGCTAGGGCGAATCACCAACATGAAGCCCAGCCACAACAAGATGATGTACCAAAGGGTAACGTTTCAAACACGGCGTCCTCCCCACCCATTCTGGACAAGACGCAAGAAGAAACTGAGCAGGGTACCTTGGTCCCAAACCTGGACATCCGCCTCATACAAAAAACTCAAGAATCGATGCTGAGGCGAATGGAGAACAATGAAAAGCGTAATCAACTCCAATGCCAGGAAGACCTCCGAGTCATGCAACAGATATAGATGACCATGCCAAGCAGCTCAAGGGGAAGGCCATGACGGTTCGCGTGGAGGGAAGGATCGCCCGTCAGCCTCAAATTTAAAAAAGATGCAACTAGCACGGATCACCGATGAAGAGGACTGAGATGCCGAGAGATGCCGAGGCGCAGAGAGAGATCGAGAGACAGAAAGAATAGCCCGGACCCAAGGCTCTCCCAAAGAGTATAAAATGAAGTACCTGACAGACCTCAACGAGAGCCCGTTCTTGGAAGATATCGCCACTACACCATATTCGAAGAACTTCGACTTGGCCAACCTCCCGAAGTATGATGGGACCCAAGATCCACACAATCACTTGGAGACATTTGAATTACTCATGTGGGTTCACCTAATCAAGGGCCCGGTGATCTCACGACTTTTTACGGCAATACTGATCGGACCGGCTTAGAAATGGCTCCATACCCTACCAACCGACTCCGTGCATAACTTTGAAGACCTCAGACAAAAATTCGAGTTGAACTTCACAACCAGTAAGAAGCAGCCGAAGTACTAGTTCACGCTTAGCCGAATAAAACAAAAAAAGGGGGGGAGACCTTGCAAAAATATCTAGACCAGTTTAAGGAGGTGGCTCTACAAGTACGCTCTCTTCCTGAGGAGGTCCATGTGCACTGCCTGGTTGATGGCTTGGATCCTTCATCATGAATGGCCAAGAACGTGTGTAAGAATCGGGTCTATACACTCATGGAATTCTACATCCAAGCCAAGCAGTACTTGGACGTCGAGCAAATGGAGATAGCTAATGTTGTTGGAACATAGAAGCGGAGGAATGCGTCACTAGACGAGAAGGATCGGACCGACAAGAGAAAAGACTATTCCAATAAACGGAATTGAGACACCCGACCTTGAGGGGAGAGGTCTGAAAGAAGAACGAAGTACGACAGCTACACCCCCTTAAATGTCCCCCATTCTCAGCTTTGGAAGGAGGTAGCTCAGACAGAGATGAAAAGGGTAGAAAGCCCGAGGCCTCTCCGGAACCGACCCACAACAAACCAGTCTAAATACTGTGCATTTCACGACGGACCGGGACACACCACGGATGAGTGCTATGAACTCCGCGACGCCATTGAAAAGTTCATGAGAGAAGGAAGATTACGCCAGTACGTGATAAAACCTCAAGGAAGGAAAAATGGCAAGCGGAAGGTCAGAGGCCGAAGTATCAGTCCGACCTCGGATCTAAAGAAAGACGAGAAGAAACGAAAGTCGAACAGCGAGGACGACGAGTTCCCAGAAACCGAATTCCATTGCCACGTAGTCAGCGGAGGATTCGGTGGGGGCGGAGACACAATAAGCCAGCGTAAGAAGTACTTGAGAGAAGTCCACTCGGTCAAAGACCTCCCAAAATTCAAGGACCCAGCAAAACCGACATCACTGCCATTAGTCTTTACTGGGGAAGAGCTAAATGACGTGGTACCGGGGCATCAAGACGGTCCGGTTATCACGAGGACCCTGGTACATTGCCGTTCAAAAGGATTTTCGTGGATGCTAGAAGTTCAACCGACATCATCAGCTGGGACGCCTATAAAAGGATGCACATGGACATAGAAGATCTGAAACCTTGCAAGACGACCCTCATCGGGTTCAATGGGGTGCATTCATTTCCCAAGGGATATATTGACCTCAGATTGACGTTGGGGACCAAAGTGGCTTTCAAATCAGAAAGTGTAAGGTTCATAGTCGCCGACTTCCCTTCCCCGTACAACATCATATTGGGTAGACCGACCATCTACAATTGGGACATGGCGGTGTCTACAAAGCATCAGAAACTTAAGATGGTGAACAACAAGAACCAAGTGGTAGTAGTGTCTGGGGACCAGAAAGAATCCCGACAATGTTACTTCGAGGCTGTTCGTGAGAGGGAAGGAGGACCGTTATCACCACCTCAGATCCACAGAGGTGAAAGTTCGGCCGACGCTGAAAAGAACAAAAAGCCCTGACGTCCGGTAAACATGATCGAACTCGACCTTTAGGACGAGCCCGAGGTCCCACGTTTAGAACCAAAAGGGCAATTAGTGGAGTTGGTACTAGGGCAAGATCCGTGAAAGACCACCAACATTGGGGGTATAATGAGCCCTGACTTGAAAGCTCGGCTGATTAAATTTTTGAAGCAGAACCAGGATGTCTTTGCATGGACAACGTCCGAGATACCAGGGATTGACCCAAATTTCTACTGCCATAAACTGGCCATTCGGCCGGGGTCGACACCAGTAGCCCAGAAGAAGAGGAACCTTGGGGCTGACAGACAGAAGGCTCTTGAAAAGCACGTGACGGAGCTTTTGGAGGCCAGATTCATCAGAGAAATACAATACACCACATGGCTTTCAAATGTTGTGATGGTCCTGAAGCCAAATGGCAAGTGGAGGGTGTGTACGGATTACACCAGTTTAAACAAGGCATGCCCAAAAGATTCCTACCCAATGCCAAACATTGATTAGCTGGTTGACAACTCCGTGGGTTTTCAATTACTATCTTTCATGGACGCCTACTCTGGCTACAACCAAATAGCAATGCACCCCGACAACCAGGAGAAGACCGCCTTCATGACCGACAAGACCAATTACTGTTACAACGTTATGCCCTTCGGGTTGAAGAACGCCAGAGCCACTTATCAACGGATGATGAATAGGGTCTTCGAGGACCAAATGGGGCGGAACATAGAAGTGTACATTGACGACATGATCATAAAGTCAAGATACTTGGAAGACCACATCCGAGACCTTGATCAGACTTTTGAGAAATTAAGAAGGCACCGGATCAGGTTAAACCCGGCCAAGTGCGCATTTGGGGTCCCGGCTGGGAAGTTCCTCGGCTTTATGTTGACCAACTGCGGGATCGAGGCAAACCCGGATAAGTGCAAGGTGGTGCTGGATATGCAAGCCCCGAGGACCAAGAAAGAGGTTCAACAGCTAACTGGCCGACTGGCCGCCTTGACGAGATTTCTACCCAGATCGGTAGAAAATGCCCTGCCCTTCTTCAGGTTGTTAAAAAAGGAAACGCAAGGAGGCTGGAACACGGATTGTGAAGCGGCTTTCGAAAAAACAAGCAGTGTTTGGCAACCCCTCCAGTCCTTGCAAAACCAGAGCCCGATGAGACTCTATTCCTATACTTATCAGTAGGAGAAGAGGCGGTAAGCGTGGCCCTGGTAAGAGAAACCGAGGCCGGACAAGCGCCGATTTACTTCGTAAGTAAGGCGTTGTAGAGCTTGGAACTCCGATATCAAAAGCTCGAGAAAGTGGCGTTTGCCCTACTAACAACAGCAAGAAGACTTCGGCCATATTTCCAAGGACATCGGATAGTCATCAAAACTAGTCAACCAATCCGCCAAGTGTTGCACAAACCAGACCTCGCCAGAAGAATGACCAGCTGGGCGATAGAGTTGTTCGAGTTCGACATCACCTTCGAAGCCTGACACGCCATCAAATCACAAGCGTTGACAGACTTTGTCTGGGAACTCACCCCAATAGATGCGACCGATGTGGACCAAGACAAAACGTGGAAGGTCTATGTCGACGGTTCCTCTAATTCAAAGGGAAGTGAAGCGAAGCAGGAATCATAGTCGAAAGCCCAGAAGGTGTTACTGTGGAACACTCCCTTCAATTGATGTTCCCGACGTCAAATAACCAAGCCGAGTATGAAGCCCTACTCGCCAGACTGCTACAAGCCAAAGAGAATGGAGCCCATCGGGTCAAGGTTTTCATCGACTCCCAATTCGTTGCAGCACAAATTGAGGGCACCTACCAGACGAAAGGCCCCCTACTGGCGAAGTATCTCAACAAAGCCAAGGAAGTCATAACGGATTTCCAAGAGGTGATTGTTACTCATATCCCAAGAGAGGAGAACACTAGGGCGGATATCCTCTCCAAATTAGCGAGCACGAAGGGCCCAAGCAACCACAGAATTGTGGTCCAGCGAAACCTCACCAAACCGAGTTGTATTATGACTATCTCGGCAGCAACGGACTGGAGGAAACTGATTGAAGATTATTTGGAGAGAGGCATCATTCCGACCGATCCAACCGAAGTTAAGAAGTTGATTAGGGAGGCCGCAATCTATACTATGGTCAACGATCAGCTGTACCGAAAGGGACTGCATTCTCCGATGATGCGCTATTTGGGCATCTCCGAGGCCAAGTATGTGCTAGCCGAGATACACGAAGGCATCAATGGCCACCACATGGGGGGCAAGGTTCTTGCCAGAAAAGCACTGCGCGCCGGTTACTATTGGCCAACCATGATGACCGACGCTAAGGAAGCCGTCAAGAGATGCGATAGTTGCTAGAAGCACGCCAAAATTATTTGGCGTCCGCCAACCGAGTTGAAAGGCATTTCGGCCTCCTAGCCCTTCTACAAATGAGGCATGGACATCCTCGGACCATTCAAGGCAGCCCCCGAACAATTCAAGTGGTTCATTGTGGCCGTAGATTATTTCACTAAGTATATTGAAGCAGAGCCTCTAACTACAATAACCTCGGCGTGCATACGAAGGTTTTTTCGCCACAACATTGTCTCCCGTTTTGGAATACCGACCGAAGTGTAACGAACAATGGGACGCAATTCATGGACCAAAAATTCCAAACCATGATGACAGACCTCGACATAAGGCAGCACTTTGCCTCAGTTGAGCATCCCTAGTCTAACGGCCAGGCCGAGGCAGCCAACAAGATCGTCCTAGACGGCTTAAAGAAGAGGAAACAGGATGCTGAAGCTAATTGGGTTGAACAACTCTACAGCGTGCTGTGGGGCTACAGGACAAGTGTGCAGATTGCAACTAGGGATGGAAACAGGCTAGGGGCCTACTGCCTGGCCTATTTCCGGCCTGGAAAGGCCTGGCCTGTCAGGCTAACAGGCCAGGCCTAGGCCTTATAATAAGCCTGTTAGGCCGGCCTGTTATAGGGGTAAAATTGTAATACTCCCTCCAAATGCATAGGATACCTTTTTTTTTCCCCAACGCATAGGATTCCTTTTTTCTTTCAACTCACATCATGCTTTTGCTTTATGTCCTTGTCTGCCAGATTGCCATTAATGATTTTTTTTCTTTTTTTAACAAATAACAATTAATAATGAATAAACTTCATCTCTCTTCCTCTCTCATTCATTCGTCCCTCTACTTCTCCTCTCATCATTCTTTCAACTCCTCCTCTCCGCCAACTTTCGTTCCTCCTCTCTTTCTTTTTTTTTCTTTTTTCTTTCAACGCTCATCATTCTGTTGGTCGTCGCTCACCTCCATTGTTCATCGTCGTTGTCGCACAAACCTCCATTCTTCATCTTCCACCGTCGGCCTCTTTCTGGAGCTTCTGACAGGGCCTCTACTCCTCCTCTCCGCCAGCTTTCATCTCAGCTCTGGATCTTTGTTATGGCAACTTAGAAGCAATTTTCAAGTCTCGAGGTCTCTATTATCTCCCCATTTGTGGTCTTTATATCTCTACCCTACCTATGTGTTTGGGCTGTTATTTCTCTTCTTTTTAGGGGTAAAGCTTGTGCCTTTCTCTATAAATGGATGGGTTGTGTCTGGATATATTTGAGGGAAGCTTTGATTTGGGACTGATAATGTTTGGTCAGTTGGATGGGATTGCATTTTGTAGCTTGAGAACTGAAGTAGTTAAGGCATACTACAATTTTAATTTCCTAGATGGCTGGATATATGCTTGGTTTTCATGAGATCTAAACTGATTTATTTAATTCTGAGGACTAAACTTTGTTATTTAGTTTCTAAGTCTCTGCCCATTTTCATCTTATTTAATTCTTCTCTTGCGAACTTGAATTCCCAAACTTCTTTTTGTGTAAAATAGCATTATCTCATTGCATTCTCTCATTCTGAAAAATAGGCCTGTTAACAGGCCACAGGCCTATCCAGGCCTTATACAGGTCAGGCTCAGGCCCAAAAATAGGCATGAAACAGGCCACAGGCCAGGCTCAGGCCGCTTTGTTCCTTAACAGGCCTGGCCTGTTAAGGGGGAAGCCTGGCCTGGCCTGGCTTGTTTCCACCCCTAACTGCAACCCAGGAAACTCCTTTCCGGGTGACTTATAGATGTGAAGCCATGATCCCAGTCGAGATAGGGTAGCCGTTATGGAGGAAAGTCAAAAGCCGTCAAGTTGGAGAGTCGTCAAACGACGACGCGTTGAGGATGGAACTGGACCTGATCGACGAGGTCCGAGTGTAGCACACTTGAAGGTTGGAGCTAAATACCCAAAAGGGGGGGTGAATTGGGTATCTTTAAAAATTTAGATATTTTACTCTGTTTTTGACTAAGTAAAACAGGGTAAAACAGAGGAGAGAAGAAGAGAAGCAATACACAACAAGATTTATACTGGTTCGGTCCTTTCTCTGACCTACGTCCAGTCCCCAAGCCTCACTTGGGATTTTCAATCCACTAACTTCACAATATTGATTACAATCTCTGTACTCAGAGTAGTTCTCTCTCTACAACTCATTCCCCCTTACAAGATGCAATCAATACACCCAACCACCAAGTCCCCTGACTTGTGGTTATCTCAATCAATGAATGATTTACAAGAAAAGACTCTCTTACAGAGCAGATAAAATGAACACTGAAGCACAAGTATCAAATTGATACTATTACAGATGAAAGCTGAACACAGTAAATGACACTTAATAAATTTTCGCTCTCAGTTGGTGTATCAGTTTGAGAAGAAGTTAATGCACTCTATTTATAGGTAGAAAACATTAAATGATCGTTGCTTGATGAATCCAACCGTTGTAGGTGATTAGCACTAAGTCTGGTCTTCTTCTCTCTCTAAACTTCTACTAATCCAAGTGTTAATGTGATCTGATGTGGCCCTCTGAGAATTTGCCTGTTGGAGATAACTTTACTTGTTGTAGTAAGCATTCTTTAACGTTTAGAAGGCGTGCTCAGATGAATTAGCTGAAAGTAGGTTGATTTGCAGAAGTGCATTTAATGCACTGTACACTTTTTGCTTTATGGCTTTGACCTTCATTAATCTTCATCTAATCTAGCTGAAATTCACTTAACAAACTTGTTAAATATAGCTAGGAACATAAGTAAATGAATTATGAAAGCAATAAGGTCAAACAACAGAGATTTGCAAATTCGCGTAATTCAAAAATCAATTTTGACCGTTGTATACTGCGGTAAGTTCCTCTATACTGGAGTATGGCACTGTGCATAAGTGTCCATACTGCAGTATCCAAAGTCATACTGCGGTATGCAGCTTCCAGAGGCAAAACATCGTGACTTGTGTTTGAAAGTCATGACCCATACTGCGGTATGTAAGTAGCATACTGCAGTAAGCGAGTTCTTGACAAATTGAGAATCAGTTTTAGAGCCCAATACTGCAGTATGCAATAGTTATAAAATTTGGGAGCTCTCTGTATAAGCCTATACTGCAGTATACATACCCATACTGCGGTATTGACTTGCCTTGAAAAACTTGGTTGCTCTCTGGATGGCCCTATACTGCAGTATACATACCTATACTGCGGTATTGACTTACCTTGAAAAACTTGGTTGCTCTCTGGATGGCCCTATACTGCGGTATAGCACCCTATACTGCGGTATTGACTTAACTTGAAAAATTTGATTGCTCTCTGGAAGTCCAATACTGCGGTATAGCACCCTATACTGCGGTATTGACTTAACTTGAAAAATTTGATTGTTCTCTGGAAGTCCAATACTGCGGTATAGCACCCTATACTGCGGTATTGACTTAACTTGAAAAATTTGATTGTTCTCTAGATGACCCTTTACTACAGTATACAGACCCATACTGCAGTATGCAACTATCAGATGGTTTTTAAAGGATCTTGGAAACTTCAAAACATGTTTACACTTGTTGTTAATCATCAAAACACATTGGGAACTAACATTCTCCCCCTTTTTGATGATGACAACACTTGTAAACTTTCTTTTTAAAGAATTTGAAAGATTTAATCTGTTTTGAATTGATGTTTTCAAAATTCAATATTAAGTTATCAGAAAACAACCAGTTTTGCATTTTCAACCATAAAATTCAGAGATTAGCATCAGATATGTATTTGAGAGCATAAACATCTTGATATATATTTATTAAACATGATTCATACAAGCAGAACTGATATCAGAAAAGATGAACACACTGATAATAACTGATATCAGAGCACGCAACTACAAAAACATCAAAATAGCAGATGAAATGCAAACTTCCTAGACACTACACCTAGACACTATACATCTACATCTTTCTCTCCTTCTCCCCCTTTGTCATCAGCAAACTCTGGGTCAAGGACAAAGACAGGAGAAGTGTAGAGCACCATGGCTGTGTTTGGATCAAAAGTGGGATCATGGGGCTCTGCATATGGAGAAGGTGTGGGGAAAACTTCAGTGGTCGGAGTAGGTGGAGATGGGAATGGGCCAGGACAGACCTCTGTGGTAGGAGTGATAGGTGAAGACAGTATGACTGTGGCTGGTGTGGAAATGGAGGCTGGGGATGATGAGGCAGGAGGTGAAGTGGTGTGCGGTGGGCTAGGAAAAACGAAAGATGGTGATGAAGGTGGGGAAATGTGAGTCTCAGGTGAAGATGTGGAAGGCTAGGGAACAGGAATGGATGGCTGGACCTCTGGGACAGGAGAGGATGAGGAAGGGCCGGTAGTGAACCCGAAGGTTGATGAAGAAGCTCCAACATCGAAATGCTTGATCAGGCGATCAACCTTATCCCGGGCGTCAGATGCAACTGTCAGTGTGAGAGCCAGCCGGGAGTCCAAATCAATACACTAATCGAAGATCTCTTGATGCTTCTGGTCAAATTGTTCCTTGAGCTTTGCCACTTCCGCATCCATCTTGGCTCTCATATCAGCAGCCAATCGCCCAAATTGGAACTGCATCTTCACAAAAAGAGACGCAATAGCAGCATCCACAATCCTTTTTATTCTATCATCAAAATCCAATGGTGGTGGAGGCGGAGCCGACTAGGCCTCATGTGCGATTGACTGTGATGCACGTGTCTGTGACCTCGATGGAGCCCTCGACTGACTGGATCCTTCCGGCTCAAATTGTACCTTCATAAAGTTAAGCTGTGTCTTTCCGAAGGCCGTGCTATACTTCATCTGCTCAGGAGGACCCACGTACCATATCTTATGGTAGAACATGATCAAGGAAACCAGAGAGGCGAAAGGCATGTAGGATCCTTTGCGGGACACGAACTTGAAGTAGCTGATCTCCTTGAACAGCCACTGCCCAATGTTGAGAGGATGCTTGCGAATGAAGGCAGTGAAGAAGCGGTAGTCCTTTTGCGTGAAGTGCGTGTAGCTTCCTCCCTTTTGCACAAAATTACGTGAATACACGTACCAAATAACTCTGTGCAAAGGTGGCATGTCCGAGGGCTTGAAGGTTAAGTGGGCTCTTTGATCATCCGGTATGTCCTGACCGGGCACTAGCGTGGTATACACCTCCTCGTTTGTGTATTTCGGTGTGGATGCCTTTAGAGGATTAACGACCTTGAGAATCTTGTTGAGGATGGCGGCAGACAATGTGAATTGTACCCCTCTGACAGATGTTATGATCCTTTCTTCAACCAGCCTTCCTTCCGAGTCCAAAATGTGGTTGGTCGCCATGTTGAAGTAGAACATCTTGACCAACTCCGGACAGTAAGCGGCCTCGATGGAAACAAATGAAGCATATGGCCCGAACCACGGCGAGAGATCCACGTTGCACTCACGATAAACTTGTTCCAAATTAATCGAGATGACAGCACAGAATCCTCGACTCCGAAATTGGTCTTTGAACTTGGCATTCAAGCTGGGAGGAAGTAGAACTGGAGCAACCTTGAATCCCTCTGGTGCATTCTTGTGAATTTTAATATCCTTTATAGCATTTACAATCACGTGCAAAGATTCTTGCTCAGACTCAATCTCTGATGAAGAACCAGTAACCTCAACAATTGAGGGAGAGGATACGACAGTCGCGGAAGCTCTCTTGGACCTTGCTTTTTGATGAACAACGGTCCTCTTCCCTTTTGCCTTGCTCGGCTCTCCAGTCTTCTTCTTCTTGGCAGCTGAAGATGGGATTGGTGCTCTAGATGAAGTACCCCTCTTCTTAGGGTTCGGTGAAGAAGCCTCTGGGATAGTAACATCGACTCCGGGAATATGATGATCAATGCCGGTCTCTAATCTCTTTGGAATTGACTTCGTCCTTGGTGCTCTGTGTGGAAGAGAAGAAGTGGGTTGTTTGGAGTGAGATTGATCTTTGGACATCTTGACGTTAGGGTTTCGTCGAGAATGAGAATAGGAAGAGATTGAGAGAGATTTGGTGAGGATTTATGGGGGTTTAATGAGGGATTGTGACGGTTTCAGAGAGAGAGAGGAAGAGAGAAAGTCGAGACTCTAGGGTTTACTGGAGTAAAAACGCGAGTATGAAAGAACACGACTGTTCAGTATATATAGACAGACCCCTATACTCGAGTACAGTTCTTGCATACTGCAGTATAACATACTTTCATTTACATACTGCAGTATAGATGGAAGTATACTGACCTGGACTTCAAAAATGTCGAGAGAATTTTTGAAAAACCCGATGGCCATACTATACTGCAGTATGCCTTTGGCATACCTGAAGCTTTGGCCTCTGTTTGACCCCATACTGCGGAATAGCACTTGCATACTGCGGTATAGCTCTTCTGAACTTCAGTTTCAGCTTTTTGCAACTTCCAAATTCGAGTATTATCACCAGTATTGGAGTATGCAACCTCTGAAACATCAAAACATCCTGCAGAAACAAAGGCTAAACACTCTGATGCTTAAGTTAGTAAAGATTACTCATCAAAAACACATCTAACATTAAATTGAGAGAGAATTGCTTACAATTCATTGGGATTTACCATTCCCAATTCTCTCCTTATGAAAGTGAATTGTTCCTTGGTTAGAGGCTTGGTGAAGATGTCAGCTAGTTGAAGATGGGTTGGAATGAACATCACTTTGACATCTCGCTTCTAGACATGATCCCGAATGAAGTGGTGCCTCACATCAATGTGCTTGGTTCTTGTATGTTGCACCGGATTCTTGGCCAAGCTTATTGTGCTAGTGTTGTCACACAATATTGGGATCTCTTTCAAGTGGACTCCCAAATCAGCAAGTTGTTGCTTTAACCATAGCACTTGAGCACAACAACTTGAGGCCGCCACATATTCAGCTTCGGTTGATGACACGGCCACAGTTGTTTGCTTCTTCCTGAACCATGACACAAGTGAGTTCCCAAAGAACTCGCATTGGCCACTTGTGCTCTTTCTATCCGTCTTGTAGCCAGCATGGTCCGAATCTGAATATGCCACCAAGTGCTCCGGCTGACCTTTGGGAAACCATAGTCCAAGAGTCTTCGAATCAGAGAGATATCTGAATATCCTCTTCACATGTTCAGCATGTGACTCTTTAGGAGCGGATTGGAACCGAGCACACATTCCAACACTGAATTGGATGTTTGGGCGACTTGCGGTGAGATAGAGCAATGATCCAATCATTCCTCTATATTTGGTGATGTTGAAATCCTTGCCCTCTTCATCAGCATCCAAAGAAGTAGTTGTGATCAATGGTGTGTCAGCCCCATTGCACTTGTCCATTCCAAACTTCTTCAGCAAATCATTCAAATACTTGGTTTGAGATATAAATATCACATCCTTACGTTGTTTGATTTGCAGCCCAAGGAAGTAATTGAGCTCTCCCATCATTGACATCTCAAATTCACCCTGCATAGACTTGGAAAATTCCTCACACAAGGAGTCATTAGTAGCACCGAAAATAATATCATCAACATATATCTGTACAATTAAAATTTCATTCAATTTGTTTTTCTTAATAAACAATGTCGTATTAGCCTTTCCTCTAATAAATCCTTGATTGAGTAAGAATTGACTCAACCTTTCATACCAAGCTCTTGGAGCTTGCTTAAGACCATACAAAGCTTTCTTAAGTTTAAAAACATGATCCGGAAATTGATCATTTTCAAAACCTGGAGGTTGTTCAACATATACCTCCTCTTGAATGAAACCATTTAAAAACGCACTTTTAACATCCATTTGATAAAGTTTGAAACCTTTAGTGCATGCAAAAGCTAGTAAGACTCTTATGGCCTCCAATCTTGCTACTGGAGCATAAGTTTCCTCATAGTCTATGCCTTCTTCTTGATTGTAACCTTTGGCAACCAATCTTGCCTTGTTACAGACAATGACTGCCGACTCATCACGTTTGTTCTTGAATACCCATTTAGTCCCAATTACTGGATGGTCTTTGGGTTTAGGCACCAAATCCCAAACTTGATTTCTGTCAAATTGATTGAACTCCTCTTGCATAGCTATCACCCAATCATTGTCTGAAAGGGCTTCTTCTATTTTAGAGGGTTCTATGTGAGAAATAAATGCAGCAAAGGTTACTTCATTCAAAGTACTTCTTCTTGTTCTTACTCCTTGGTTAACATCACCTATAACTTGGTCAAAAGGATGATTCCTTATAAATCTCCAAGCTCTAGGTTGAGACTGATCAGGATTTTCTAAATTGTTTTCAGGATCAGCCTCAAAAACATTTTCAGTATTTTCAGATTGAGAAGGAGTAGTTTTCGAAAAGAATTGATTTTTGAAAATTGTCTCTTCTTCATCATCCAAGGATTTATCATAGTCATTCTCACTAAACACAACATGTATGGACTCTTCCACAACCTTAGTTCTAGTGTTAAAGACTCTATATGCTTTACTCCTATTAGAATAACCAATGAAGATAGCTAAATCAGCTTTAGGATCGAATTTACCAAGATTGTCTTTACCATTATTGTGCACATAGCACTTACAACCGAAGACATGTAGGTGGCTGAGGTTTGGCTTTCTTCCTTTGTAGAGTTCGTATGGAGTCTTATTCAGCTTCTTTCTCAAGTATGCTCTGTTGGAGATGTAGCAAGCCGTACTCATGGCATCAGCCCAAAACACTTGCGAAGTGTTGTACTCATTCAACATCGCTCTAGCCATCTCAGTGAGTACTCTATTCTTTCTCTCCACAACACCATTTTGTTGTGGTGTTCTTGGTGCTGAAAAGTTGTGATCAATCCCCATACTGTCACAGAACTCAGCAAAGGCGTTGTTTTCGAACTCTCCACCATGATCGGTCCTTATACCTGAAATTGAGAAACCTTTCTCGTTTTGGACCTTCTTGGCACAAGCAACAAACTGATCATATGTTTCATCTTTTGATGATAAAAATTAGTCCAAGTAAATCTAGAGTAATTATCAACAATGACCAAAGTATAAAGGTTTCTACCAAGACTTTTTACTCTAGCTGGTCCAACTAGATCCATATGAAGTAATTGAAGAGGTCTACTAGTTGAAATCTCATTTTTAGCTTTAAAGGAAGATTTGGTTTGTTTTCCTCTTTGGCAAGCATCACAAATCATATCATTTTTGAAATTCAATCTAGGAATACCAATAACCAAATCCTTTTTCAATAACTTGTCAAGTTGATACATATTGACATGAGCTAATCGCTTATGCCAAAGCCAACTTTCATTCAAGTTACTAACAAAACAATTTTCAGAACCAGAAGCATTGCTAGAGAGGTTAAGAGTATAACAATTTCCATCTCTAGGTGCTCTAAACAAAGCCTTAGTTTTCAAATCATTTATGGAGACCAAATCCTTTTTAACAATAAGGCATTCATTTGAATCAAAGATAACTAAGTTACCCTTGTCGGTGCTTTGGCTCACACTTAGGAGATTGTGACACAATCCTTCTACCAAGTAGACATCTTTGATGAGAGGACCTTCATTGTTGCCTATCTCACCAATCCCAGCAATTTTACCCGATTGGTCACCTCCAAATGTGACTCTACCACCATCTTTTGGCTTAATTGAAATGAATTTGGATTTGTCTCCAGTCATATGTCTTGAGCATCCACTATCAATGTACCATTTGTTGGGCCTTGATGCTCTAAGACACACCTGCAATTCACAAGGGATCAAGTTTTAGGTACCCATCTTTTCTTGAGTCCTTTGGGGTTAGTTTTGACCTTGGGAACATAAGTTCCTTTTGGTACCCATTGATAATTTCCTACAGGTTTAACTTTTCTTTCATTCTTATGAAAACAAGAAGAGGTAGAATGACCTTTCCTATTGCAATAATTACAATGTGCAAAGGGATTCGAAGAGTGAACTGATTTTGTAAAATAGTTCATATAAGATTTTTGACCACTCTTCTTCTTTCCTTTCTTCTTATCAAAATCTAGTTTGTAACCAATGCCCGATCTATCGTTTATATATCGCTGTTGTTTAAGAATCACATTGAGTATTTCACTTCCCTTAGTGAATTTCTCAAGAGCTTTTGTCAATTGTAAATTCTTTTTCTCTAAAATAGGACATTCATCACAAACTAAAATTTCAGGAGAAGAAAGTCTTTCAACTTGCAATTCAAGAGTAGTATTTTTCCTTTTTAAAGCAAAATATTTTTCTGCAAGTTTTTCAAATTCCTTTTGCACAAGATTGTATTCGTCAAAAAGTTCATCATAGGAAGGTTTTGATTCATATACCTCATTGTTTTTATCATGTTGCTCTTCTTCCTCAGCAACTAAGCAAATGTTAGCCTTTTCTTCTTCTTCTTCAGCTTCATCTTCATCGGATGAGCTATCTCCTCATATGGCTGAAACATATGCCTTCTTCTTGAACTTCTTGAACTTCTTCTTTTCTCTCTCTTGGTTCTTCAGCTGAGGGCATTCTGATTTGATGTGTCCACGCTTCTCGCATTCGTAGCATATGATAGGCTTCTTTGATTCGTAGCTGGAGCTACCCTTTTGAAATTTCTTGAAGCCTTGATCCTTTTTGTAGAACTTCTTGAACCTCCGGACCATCATCCCAATCTCTTCATCCTCATCATTATCGTCTGACTCCTTGTTTTCTTTGGTGGTCTTGAGGGCTATTCCTTTGTTCTTCCCATGTACTTCATCCAGGCCCTTCTTGAACTTTAGCTTGGCTTCATACTCAGACAAGCTTCCAAAGAGAGCAGCCACAGAGGTCATCGATTCTCCTCGTGCTTCCTCTATTGCTGTGACCTTGGCCTCCCATTCTTTGTTAAGAATGTTCAGAATCTTTCTCACTTGAACCGGCTGGTCATATTCCTTCCCAAGAGCAGCGAGTTGATCGATGAGATGAGTGAACCTCAGTTGAAATTCTCCAATAGATTCACCGGGCTTCATTTTAAGAAAATCATACTCTGTCATAAGAGTATTTAGACGATTTTGCTTCACACGGCTGTCCCTTCATGAGCGATTTCCAAGGCATCCCACATGGCTTTAGCAGATGGTAAAGTGCAAACATGAAAATATTCTTGTTGACTTAATGCACTTTGAAGGAGTAGAACCGCCTTACTGTTGAGAGTGACGTTTCTTCGATCATTTTCATCATATTCCTCTTCAAGCTTTGGAACTCTCACACCATCTTCCACAGTTGAAGGCTCATAATTACCTCTTTCAAATACTCTCCAGAGCCCATACTCAGTAGCCATGACGAACACTTTGAATTTAGCTTTCCAAAATGAGTAGTATTCACCACTGAAGCCTGGAGGTCTGTTGATAGAAGCTCTATTGGGAAGAATTCCTTCCATACTGATCCTTCTCGAGTGGTTAAACTCTTCTGAGAAGACCTTGCTCTGATACCAAATGAAGGTTGGAGCAAAATACCCAAGAGGGGGGTGAATTGGGTATCTTTAAAAATTTAGATATTTTACTCTGTTTTTGACTAAGTAAAACAGAGGAGAGAAGAAGAGAAGCAATACACAACAAGATTTATACTGGTTCGGTCCTTTCTCTGACCTACGTCCAGTCCCCAAGCCTCACTTGGGATTTTCAATCCACTAACTTCACAATATTGATTACAATCTCTGTACTCAGAGTAGTTCTCTCTCTACAACTCACTCCCCCTTACAAGATGCAATCAATACACCCAACCACCAAGTCCCTTGACTTGTGGTTATCTCAATCAATGAATGATTTACAAGAAAAGACTCTCTTACAGAGCAGATAAAATGAACACTGAAGCACAAGTATCAAATTGATACTATTACAGATGAAAGCTGAACACAGTAAATGACACTTAATAAATTTTCGCTCTCAGTTGGTGTATCAGCTTGAGAAGAAGTTAATGCACTCTATTTATAGGTAGAAAACATTAAATGATCGTTGCTTGATGAATCCAACCGTTGTAGGTGATTAGCACTAAGTCTGGTCTTCTTCTCTCTCTAAACTTCTACTAATCCAAGTGTTAATGTGATCTGATGTGGCCCTCTGAGAATTTGCCTGTTGGAGATAACTTTACTTGTTGTAGTAAGCATTCTTTAACGTTTAGAAGGCGTGCTCAGATGTATTAGCTGAAAGTAGGTTGATTTGCAGAAGTGCATTTAATGCACTGTACACTTTTTGCTTTATGGCTTTGACCTTCATTAATCTTCATCTAATCTAGCTGAAATTCACTTAACAAACTTGTTAAATATAGCTAGGAACATAAGTAAATGAATTATGAAAGCAATAAGGTCAAACAACAGAGATTTGCAAATTCGTGTAATTCAAAAATCAATTTTGACCGTTGTATACTGCGGTAAGTTCCTCTATACTGGAGTATGGCACTGTGCATAAGTGTCCATACTGCAGTATCCAAAGTCATACTGCGGTATGCAGCTTCCAGAGGCAAAACATCGTGACTTGTGTTTGAAAGTCATGACCTATACTGCGGTATGTAAGTAGCATACTGCAGTAAGCGAGTTCTTGACAAATTGAGAATCAGTTTTAGAGCCCAATACTGCAGTATGCAAACCTATACTGCAGTATGCAATAGTTATAAAATTTGAGAGCTTTCTGTATAAGCCTATATTGCAGTATACATACCCATACTGCGGTATTGACTTGCCTTGAAAAACTTGGTTGCTCTCTGGATGGCCCTATACTGCGGTATAGCACCCTATACTGCGGTATTGACTTAACTTGAAAAATTTGATTGCTCTCTGGAAGTCCAATACTGCGGTATAGCACCTTATACTGCGGTATTGACTTAACTTGAAAAATTTGATTGTTCTCTGGATGACCCTTTACTGCAGTATACAGACCCATACTGCAGTATGCAACTATCAGATGGTTTTTAAAGGATCTTGGAAACTTCAAAACATGTTTACACTTGTTGTTAATCATCAAAACACATTGGGAACTAACAACACTGTCGAGAGTTAGCCGCCAAGCAGCTCCTGGCAGCAAAGTATAATTGGAAGGTCAGACCTCGCTCCTTTAACCGGGGCAACATAGTACTCCGACGAGCCGACATCGGTAACAAGAACGCCAGAGATGGCAAACTAACTGCAAACTGGGAAGGCTCCTACCGAGTTAAAGAAAAACTCGACAACGGAGCCTACATACTCGAAACCTTGGCAAGGAAGCCGGTTAAGAGAACCTGGAACGCCGACAAGCTAAAAATCTATTATAGTTAGATCTCGGTGACGAATTCACGACAACATCAAAAACACCCTATTGGGAGCTCAGTTATTTATTAATTTCAGTGTTTAATTTAGAAAATTTATGTTTCTACCGTTTTAAGATTTCATTGAACAACTTGTTAGCTCTGTGGAGCAGTTTCTTTTAATGAAGGATTCCTCAGTGGAAGTTTGATTGCTTTACTATCGATAGTCAAAAGATACTACATCGAGGTCATAACACCCGGTCACAAATAAAACCCATCTATATGGATGACACCAGGGCCATTGTACTCCGATGCACCCAGGTTAAGAGCTCGGCGAAATTGCCATACGTGGCCTTCGCAAAATTGACGCGTCAACGCTCGCCCGAGGTGAGAAGGTGATTTGTCATCCCAACCCTGATCAGGTCAAAATGTTTAAGCATTGCGTTTTAGACACCATGGCTGGACATTGTGACATGTTGCCCTTATCTCGGTTACGACCCTGGTCAACCACACCGGACCCTAGGTAGTGCAGTTAAAATGAAAGACCCTTCGCGGTTCAAATAAACACCCTTTGTGGTTAAGATTCAAAACCCTATGCGGTCTGAATCAACACCCTTAGAGGTTTAAAAAGAAAACCCTACCACTGACTCCCAGACTTAACGTCGGGAATAAAATGTAGATCTACATAATCAAAGACCCTAGCCCAGTCATTGGATTTCTAACAACATTTAGAATTCAAAGTGACATGGCAATTAATTGATTAAAATAATCAGAGATTGTCATTAATTACAATTAGCATAGGCGCCGGTAATAGGGCACAGACGCCCCAATGGTAAAGCTAAGCAAAGACAAAAACTTCCACCCTTAACTTGGAGGAGAGGCCTCAGTTGCGGGCACCACCTCCTTGGAGGAGCAGTATCAGGAGCCTCTTGCCCGACCTCGGTGCTTGGATCATCCTTGCCGGCCGGCTCTTCTTGACCTTCATCCTCAAAGGATAAGGCCCGACGTCAGATGAGGGAGGAGGCGGAACCAGCACACCATCCTAGACATAGGCGCAGTAATCATACCCAGCAAGGTTCAAGTCACATTCGGGTTCAGATGCTGGATCTGCGCCAAAGCCATTTTAAAGCAGTCAGAGGCAGTTTCCTTCAGTGATTCGATGGTGTCAAGGTGGGCCTGTTGCTCCGAGGCGAGAGTAGCTTTGGTCAAGCCCAGTTCGGTGGCCTGCTCGCTGTGCTGCTGCTGAACGACCTTCACAGCATCAAGGCTTTTAGCAAGGGCCTCCTGCAGGCGGGTACACTCCAAGGTCACCTTCACTAGCGCCTCTTTGGAGATCAGGAGCTCCTCGGTCGCCTTTCTAGCAGATGCCTTGGCCACATCTCTTTCCTCTTCCAATGCCCTCATCTTTCCCTCAGCCCAATGGATTTACACAAGAACTTTTGGGCATCTTGGACCAAGGTCTCATTTATGCTGGACAAAGGTAAGCCATCCATAAACTGGCGAGGAGGAAAGAAGGCAACATCCAGCTCCTCTGTCACCCCCTTCTCCCACGCGAGGCCTCGCGGGATCTTGGAAATTGGGGGAGGGGTAGAGGCAGTCCGGGATGGAGAAGGAGGAGGAGCCTCCGGACAGAAGAAGAGGAGCGGTCACTGAGCAAGTAATTCCTTTTGAGCCAGTTGTAAGCAGCCCTATTGACGACCCAACGGGCACTGAGCAAGTAATTCCTTGGGTACTCGAGGCCTTTGTTTTCTTGGCCTTTGAGGAACCAGGAGCCGCCTTGGTTTTATCGACCTCGACATCCGAGGTAGCAAGCTTCCGGCCAGCCCTATTTGTCGTGGCCACATTCGAGTTCACGCGAGACAAGTATTTGGGAAGCTCCGACATGTCTTGAGCTGCAAAAAAGTAAAAGCAAAAGAGTTAGAATCTTTGTGGCTATCTTGGAAGTATGCAACAAATGGAAATACACATGGGTCAAGAAAGTCAATGAACACAGGAACCATACAATATATAGGCACCGGGTTGGTACCGGGCCCATTGATCCAAAAGTCAGTGCTTAGAACGTCGTATTTCTCCACAAATGCGGTCAACCAATCTATCGAGGGGACCGTCTCCGGCAGAATATCATCGGTCACGACCTAGTACGAGGAAGAGTTGATGTTATGGTGTTTTTCGTTCCAGTACAGAGGAAACTTCCACTCCACGTCCGGGCCCTCGGCCCCTCTCAAAAACCAGGACTACTTTTTAGGCTTAGCGACAATTTTAAAGAAGGCATTCTTGAAGTGCTTAAAAGAGTCTGAGAATGCGGTCATCAATTTCCTATCCAGATCGTTGTGAAGGGAAGTCAACCTTTTCAGTCTGAGAATGCGGTCATCAATTTGAAACTCAAATCTGACGAATTTTTGAAACCTTCTTGTTTAATCTTAATACTTTCTATCATCATTCACTAATATTCCTAGCTATGAGCAACCACTTTGTTATTGAGTTTCAGATGATTTAGAGAACTTTAAATGAAGGTTTGAGCAAAAGCAAAAAGTGATGTCAGCACATTAAATGCAAAGTCTAGAAAACTTGTATCCTTTTGGACAATCATTCTACACACGTTGCAAAGGGATTAATGTTTCCTTTCCACATCCAGTAGCTGCTTTACCAACGGATTAAAAGTCAGGAAGTCAACTATGAACATCTGTGCCATTGGATTAATCAAAGAGTAGAGAGAGAAGAAGACCAAAGCTTAACCTAATCCTTGTCTAATGAAGGCAACAGTTATATTGAAGATTACAACGGTCCTTTAATGCTCTCTTAGTATATATATAGAGCAGCATTCAATTCTTCTCAACAACTAATCTGTTGAAAACGAATTGCATTCAAGTTTACCAACTACTCTTTCAGTTTTCACTTGTAAAGTATCTTTTGATACATTGATCTTCAGTATTCATATTTATTCATTCTTAGAAAGAGTTCATTTATTGTAAATAATTTATTGAGAAGTATCTCAAGTTTGGGGACTTGGAGATTGGGTTATTGATTGCAACTTGTAAGGGGGAATAAGTTTTAGTGAGAGAATTACTCTTGAGTTACAGAGTGTGTAATCAATTGAGATAGTGAAATCCCAGAGTGTCTGGGGACTAGACGTAGGTCAAGAGATTGGACAGAACCAGTATAAATTCCTTGTGTCTTGCTCTCCTCTCTTATTCTCTATTCAACTCTGTTTTAATATTCGAAAACAAAGTAACTCCAAAAGAATTTTAAAATCCCCAATTCACCCCGCTCTTGGTGATTTGCCTCACTTTCAAATATAAATAACAGAAATAAGGGGAGGAGTACATAGAGAGAATGGTAACGTTTAGTAAATCAATGTATCAAAAATATGTAAAAGAAAAACATCAACCAAACAAAGAGGCAACTAATTTTTTTTCTGGGTAAACATGTAAATGATAAAATTATTAATATAAAAAAGAATAAAAAAATGATTAATAAACATTGCAATATGGGAAAATGATAGCCAGGTCCCAAGGACTATAAAAAATTACAAAAAAGTCCCAACATAAATTTACATATCAAGGGACTTTTTTGATATTATTTGTATTGAAACAAAATCTAGGTTTTTGAATTTTGTTGTAAATATAACACTTCTTGTTGTGAAATGATTTTTTCTATTGTGAGTGGCTAGGTTTAAAATTTTGTTGTGAATATAGCACTTCCTGTTGTAAACTTAACCTTTTTCTGTTCTAAATGATATCTGTACACTTAGGGACTTAAGTTTGAAAGAAAATCTAAATATTTAAATTTTGTTATGAATATGACACTTTCTGTTGTGAATATAGTTTTTTCTGTTGTGAATGACTAGGTTTTTAAATTTTGTTGTAAATATAGCATTTTCTATTATAAATATAGCACTTCCTATTGTTAATATAAATAATATCAAAGACTTTTTTATATGAGAATTTCTGTTGGGACTTTTTTGTAATTTTTTATGGTCCTTGGGACCTGGCTGTCATTTTCCCTTACAATATTTGAAGGCATAAATAATATGTATTTTACTTAGAAATAAAAAATTAAAATGAAAAGATAAAATAAATATAAATAACAAGAAATAATTTGTATTTTATTGATAAAAATAATTAAACAAAGAATTCAACACATTAAAATTCAATAATACATACAAGATACATAAATAAATAAGAAAATGGAAACAAATATTGTTAGTTAAAAAGAAAATAAATAACAATGAAGTAAAACAAGTAAAAATGATAAACTATTAACCAAAAAAAAAACATTATAAATAATGTGTATTTTCTTCATCAAAAAATAATATATACTTTATTTATAAATATCAAATTCATGTGAAAACATAAATGTAAATAGCAAAGAATAAAGGGAGAATGAGATGAAATCATAAAGGAGAAATGTTTTAGTACATTAAATAAAAAATAGAAACAAATTATCAAAGATAAAAAAAATAAATGACTAATCAAATTATTATAAGTGAAAATGATAAAGAGTGAAATAATCTGTATAACAATAAATGAAATAACATAACTAAATAGAGGCAAGTAAATGAATGATAAATTATTAATGTACATTTAAAGAATGATTAATGATAAATAAATAAACAATATAAATAACAGAAATAAGGGGAGGAGTACATAATAAGAATGATAACTCTTACTAAATCAAGGTCTCAAAAACATATGTATAACAAAAACATCAAACAAACAAAATTTAGAAAACACTTTGGAGCCGATTTTTCCCTGATTTGGCGTTTCTTGCCTAGAAGGCCTTCTCTGACGTTGTTTCCTCTCAATGAGAGCAAAATTTCTACAATTTCGGATTTCTTATCAGAGGAGTTTAACGATGTCTACATGGCAATCAAATGAGGTTCGTAGGGTGTGGAAACCACATAGAGTGCAACCTTACCTCTAACTTGTCCTCCAAGCACATCTACCTCTTTCGCGAAGCATGCCTAGTATGTCCTCCATGTTCTCTTGACTTGTGGGCCAAGTTTGCTTTACTTGTCCACCAAGTTGCTCCTTGGCTCGCCGAACAACCCCTTGGCTTCTCTTAGTTCCTTTGTCGTCATCATTAAATTGGCCAACATGGAGAAAAAGTAGGGAGAAGCCGAAGGTAGAAGAACAAAGATAGAGAGAGAGAGCTCGGTTGAGAGAGTAAGAGAGAGAAAACACTTTGGAACCGCTTTTTCCTCGATTTGGCGTTTCTTGCTCCCAAGGTCTTCTCTGATGTGGTTTCCTCTCATTGAGAGCAAAATTTCTACAGTTTTGGATTTCTTATAAGAGGAGTTTAACGACGTCTATAAGGTGGATCTGATGCAAAAATCAAAAAATGATTATTGAATGAAATGAGGTTCGTAGGGTGTGGACACCACATAGAGTGCAACCTTACCTCTAACTTGTCCTCCAAGCACACCTTGCTCCTTCGTGAAGCATGCCTAGTGTGCACTCCATGTTCTCGTGACTTGTGGGCTAAGTTCTCTTTACTTGTTGGCCAGGTTGTCCCTTGGCTCACCGAACAACACCTTGACTTCTCTTAGTTCCTTTCTCATCTTCATTAAGTTGGCCAACATGAAGAAAAAGAACGGAGAAGCTTAATGTCAAAGAACAAAGAGATAAAGAGAGATCGGTTGAGAGTCTAAGAGAGATAAAACACTCTAGAGCCAATTTTTCCTTGATTTGGTGTTTCTTGCTCCCAAGGCCTTCTTTGACATTGTTTCCCATCGGTGAGAGCAAAATTTCTACGGTATCGGATTTCTTATCAGAGGAGTTTAACGACGTCTAGAAGGTGGATGTGATGCTGAAATCAAGAAATGATAGGGAATCAAATGAGGTTCATAGGGTGTGGACACCACATAGATTGCAACCTTACCTCTAACTTGTCCTCCAAGCACATCTTGCTCCTTCACGAAGCATGCCTAACGTGCAGTCCATGTTCTTGTGACTTGTGGGCTAAGTTCTCTTTACTTGTTGGCCAGGTTGTCCATTGGCTCTCCGAACAACCCTTTGACTTCTTTAGTTCCTTTCTCATTATGATTAACTTGGCCAACATGGAGAAAAAGAATGGAGAAGGTGAAGGTAGAAGAACAAAGAGAGAGAGGTCGGTTGAGAGTGTAAGAGTGATAAAACACTTCAGAATCGCTTTTTCCTCGATCTGGTGTTTCTTGCTCCCAGGGCCTTCTCTGACATTGTTTCCTCTTGTTGGAGCAGAATTTCTACTGTTTCGGATTTCTTATAAGAGGAGTTAAATGACGTCTACAAGGTAGATTTGATGTCGAAATCAACAAATGACTATGGAATCAAATGAGGCTCATAGGGTGTGGACACCACATATAGTGCAACCTTACCTCTAACTTGTCCTCCAAGCACATCTAGCTCTTTCGCGAAGCATGCCTAGCGTGCCCTTTATGTTCTCTTGACTTGTGGACCATCCTCTCTTTACTTGTTAGCCAGGTTGTTCCTTGGCTGGCCGACAACCCCTTGACTTCTCTTAGTTCCTTCCTCATCATCATTAAGTTGGCCAACATGGACAAAAAGAAAGGAGAAGCTTAAGGTAGAAGAACAAAGAGATAGAGAGAGGTCGGTTGAAAGAGTAAGAGAGAGAAAACACTATGGAGCCGATTTTTCCCCGATTTGGCGTTCCTTGCTTAGAAGGCCTTATTTGACATTTTTTTCACTCGATGAAAGAAAAATTTCTACGGTTTCACATTTCATATCAGAGGAGTTTAACAACATCTACATGGTGGATCTGATGCCGAAATCAAGAAATGATTTTGGAATCAAATGAGGTTCATAAGGTGTGGACACCACATAGAGTGCAACCTTACCTCTAACTTGTTCTGCAATCACATCTAGCTCTTTCGCAAATCATGCCTTGCCATATTCTCTTGACTTGTGGGCCAAGTTCGCTTTACTTGTTGGTGAAGTTGTTCCTTGGCTCACCGAACAACCCCTTGACTTCTCTTAGTTCTTTTCTCGTTATCATTAAATTGGCCACCATGGAGAGAAAGAAAGGAGAAGCCGAAGGTAGAAGAACAAAGAGTGAGAGAGAGAGGTCGGTTGGGAGAGTAAGAGAGAGAAAACACTCTGAAGCCGATTTTCCTAGATTTGGTGTTTCTCGCTCCCAAGGCCTTCTCTGACATTGTTTCCTCTCAGAGAGAGCAAAATTTCTTCGATTTTGGGATTTCTTATTCGAGGAGGGAAAACACTTTGAAGCCGATTTTCCCCTAATTTGGTATTTCTTGCTCAGAAGTCCTTCTCTGACGTTGTTTCCTCTTGGTGAGAGCAAACTTTCTACGGTTTCAGATTTCTTTTCAGAGGAGTTGAATGACATTTACATGGTGGATCTAATGCTGAAATCAAGAAATGATTATGGAATCAAATGAGGTTTGTAGGGTATGGACACCATAAAGACTGCAACCTTACCTCTAACTTGTCCTCCAAGCACATCTCGATCTTTCATGAAGCATGTCGAGCGTGCCATCCATGTTCTCTTTACTTGTTGGCTAGGATGTTCTTTGGGTAGCTGCACAACCCCTTAACTTCTCTTAGTTCCTTTCTTATTATGATTAACTTGGCCAACATGGAGAAAAAGTAGGGAGAAGCCGAAGGTAGAAGAACAGAGAGAGAGAGTAAGAGAGAGAAAACACTTTGGAACTGCTTTTTCCTCAATTTGGCGTTTCTTGCTCATAAGGCCTTCTTTGACATTGTTTCCCCTCATTGGAGCAAAACTTCTACTATTTCAGATTTCTTGTGAGAGGAGTTGAATGACTTCTACAAGGTGGATCTGATTCCGAAATCAACAAATGACTATGGAATCAAATGAGGCTCGTAGGCTGTGGACACCATATAGAGTGCAACCTTACCTCTAACTTGTCCTTCAAGCACATCTAGCTCTTTCGCGAAGCATGCCTAGTGTGCCCTCTATGTTCTCTTAAGGAAAATTCTCCCTTAATCCCAAAATTCCAGAAAATATGTTCCAAATTCAAAAATTCATAACTAATCCAAAAAAAAAATCCGATTAACTCAATTCCAATGAACACCAAACCCTTATTATGTCTAGTTTATTCTAAAAATATTTCCAGAGATCTCAGGGGTTCATATACTTTTTCTATAACAAATTGGTACTGGCTGGACAAAGGAGAAATCCGGTTCCCTGGGCTATTTTAAAAAATACATATATCCTAGTAGACGTCATGAAAAGTTATGAAATTATATATTAAGATGAAGATCAAGATGTCTACTCTAAGCCTAGAAAATTTCGTGGCCATCAGACAACATTTACTACTTTAAAACCATTTATTAACCAATACTACACAGAATTTCCAGAGATTTGGTACTTTTTTGCTTTCTTTGAAAACTAGGGTTTTGGAGTTTCAAATCATAATCTTGACTCATCTTCATGCAAAATTTCATTTTGAACTCAATGGCAATCTTAAAAACATCAAAATCACTGAAGGTGGAATATCACCTAGATGGGGGGTGAATAGGTGATCTTTGAAATCTAAAATTTTTCCTTGAGAATTTGCAAAATAGAGACCAATAAGATAAAATGACAACAAACAATTTATACTGGTTCGGTCCAAACACTGACCTACATCCAGTCCACAGAAACACTCTGGGATTCCACTAAGATTCTAAAATAATTACAGACTCTGTAAACGAGGAATGATCACTTCACTCTTGAACCCTACTCCCCCTTACAAGTTGTAATCTATACACCCACTCCTAAGGCTCCACAACCTTAAGTTACAATTGATAAAGAAATAAAGGGTTAAGTACTCCTCACGAGTTGATATAATAGTGAACACTGAAGAATAGACTCAGTAACATAGTTGAAACACAAATGAAATTAATATCGAATTGATTGCACAGCATTTTGGTTTGGTGGCGGAATTGAATGCGTTGTTCTTTTATAGCCTTTGCCATTAATGCCGTTGAGGAGTTTGCAAACTAGCTGTTGAAACTCTTTCAATTTTCTGTTAGACACAGTGCAACTTCGTTTTTGAACAGTCGACCGTTGCCTCATTAAATGCTTCGCCGTCGATGTGTTTGTGCAGAGAGAAGATCAGAGTGTTAGCTTGATTTGGTTTGCCACGAAGGAATGTCTTCGTCTGCTACACGCTTTAATTCTGTTTGTGTGCTTTGCTTTACTGCGTTGCATTTAATACGAGTGCCACGTTGGATTGCCTTTTGTTCAACTACTCAGATTAAAGCAATTAATCACCTGAAACTTAGATAAAAGGGGTACTCAAGTGTGATAAAAACAGGTTTAGACATGTTTAATCTTGATTAGAATACAACCCATTGAATTTCGAATGATATTAATCACGCGTGTGATATGTTGCAAATTCATAAGAACATTCTCGAGAATTGTTCTTATAATTCTCGAGAATAAGATGACAAGGATATAATTCAAGAAACAATATACTCGAGAGTCATAATTATTATACTCGAGAGTTTCATCACTGTTAGAAGGAAGCATTTACACCAACACGTATTCTCGAGAGTTATTAGCATACTCTTGAGAATTGTATGATCTGGATTATCATTTAAGAAGTACTCGAGTATCATATGTTTATACTCCAGAGTCACATTGCTAGTTGAATAAGATCATGAACATGTATTCTCGAGAATCATTCTATGTGTTCTCGAGAATTGCATGACTAAGAGTTAATTCATTGAATTTAGCTAGAGATGTTCTCGAGAATCATTTATGTGTTCTCGAGAATTTGGACATCATACTTGAGAATAGAATTTTCATAATTTGAGAAAGGAAACAATGTGTTCTCGAGAATTTCAAGAGCATTCTTGAGAATCCTAATGTTTCAGGACTTAGTTCACTTATTCAAATAACTTAAACTCTTTAGATCATTGTCATCATCAAAACATGAGAACAAACATTCTCGCCCTTTTTGATGATGACAACATTCATGAAATGAAAATCAGAGATTAGGTGCAAAGGCATTTAGTTTATGCAAGAAAATTCAGAGTATATTCAAAATGCAGCTAATATTAGCATGTCAGACTAAAATCATCAGAACTAGAACTAACCATTATCAGAGTGATCATCAAACTTAGCAAACGCAATATCAGCAAATTAAACTAATATCATCAGAAGTAGCTACTTAAAAATACTTCCAATCTTCTTCAACCTCATCTTCATCTTCAATGATCTCTCCCCCTTTGTCATCATCCAAAAGGGGAGGAGGAGCAGAGGAAGAGGGAACATCATTTGTAGGAGCGGATGTAGATGCGTAATGAGCAGGCTGAGAGTATTTCTTGAAAGCCATTCCTTCGAGATCCAGGTCCAACTGATAAACATGCCCCTGAAGATCTTTAATTTCTTTGGTCAATCTGGCAAAAGTTTCCTCTTGAGCCTTGATGCATAGTTGAAAGCTGTTTGAGATCTTTTTGCCTAACTTTTCAAACTCAGTTCCAAGCCCCTTGAGGATGCTGGTAGTGACTTTTTTAAGTTGGTTTGCCAGACCAGTCACTTGGTTAGCATTATCATACAACGGATTGATGGCATCAGTAAGACCCTTGGTCAGTCCCCTTGCAACAGCTTGTTCAACAGAATATTGAATGGCAGCATAAGGAATAGAGGGACTAGGAGTGAAAGAAGTTCCAGCCTGCGAAGATTGAGCCTCTTCCTGTTTCTTAGAAGAGGATGGCTTAGTCTTTGGAGGACTCTCGTCTTTCTTTCTTTTCCCTGTAGCTTCGGTCAAAGAGATATCCATGAACAAGAGCTGAGTAGTGGTGAATTGTTTAGGGAAGGATACACTCTCTCTATCTTGCAGGTACCATATATTGTTGAGGGTGAGAAGCTGTGACACTAAATTAGGATATGGAATAGTGTTCTTCTTGGCCTTTCTGTTTCTGTAGGTGGAGATAAAATCAGACGTCTTTGTTATGACTAATTTCCCCAGATTTCTAGCTTCCTGAGTGACAATAGAAGCCATGATCTCATAGTCTTTGCTCACGAAATGTGTGAAACTCTGTCCCTTATTCACTATATTATGACTATAGAGATACCAAATAACCCTATATGTAGCAGACATTTTGGAGGGTTTGAATTTCAGAGGCTTGCCATCAAAAGTCTCATTTGGGAAGACTATCTTAAAGCTTTCACTTGCAGGAAGTTTAAGGGGATCAGGTATGTCAGGGAGACCAAAAAACGAATTCAGAGTCGAAGCGGTAAGTCTAATCTCTTGACCCCTAACAGATGTAGTTAAGACAGCTTCATTGTCTTCTTCAGTTGCAATCATATTGTAATAAAATATTTTAACTACCATAGGAGAAAACGGGGTAGTAATTCCAAGCAAAGGCATATAGTGAGTTAACCAGGGAGATAAGTCCAAATTGCATTTTTTCTTGAAGTCTTCCAAATCTAAATAAACAATGGGACAGAATGGTCTATCTTCAAAATTTGTCCAAAAAGATGGTTCAGATGGAATTACCAATTCATCCTGGCAGAAGCCTGGAGGACAATGCAGAGCACTTTTCTGCCCTTTGAGTTTGGAGGCAAATGATTGTTGTGAGCCACTGGCTGAGGGATGCTTCTGTCGTCCAGGATGCTTATGAGGAGGTTTCTGAGGTCTATCTTCCAAGCTCTTTGACCTCATTTTATGAAATTCTGGATGGTCATCCTCAAATAGGTAGGATGTTTTGGTGGATACAGAGTGAACACCTTTTCCTTTATCCATTGGCAGAGAATGGGTCTGAGTACGAGTAACAGGCCGAGAATGTTCCTTGATGGAAATGCCTTTGGATTGTGATTTGGAGGGCTTTGGTTGAGAGGATTCCTTAGCTACAACCCTTTTAGAAGGTGATTCAGGAGGACCAGATGATTTTACTTTAGGACGAAATTTTGTCTGAGGTTTTTTTGTGGGAGGTTTTGGCGGAGATTCTGAAGGAGATTTTTCCATTCGAATACTGTTAATGTTAGAAATCTGGAGAAGAAAGGGATTCAAATGATGAAGAGCAGAGTGCAATTTTGATGATTCAAAGAAGATTGAAAGGAGAATACTTCACGATTTGAATGTGAAACAGATCGAGCGACTTTGTGATGGAGCAGAAATGAGAGAAAATAGAGAAATAGGAAAGAGCTCAGTGGGTTGAGAAGAAGACAAAAAATAGTGGTCATTGAGTTTTTGAGAGATGAGAAAGGTTTGGTTAGATAAATAAAAAAAAGTTAATGAAGAGGCCATAAATAGGAAAAAAAAAAACGAAACACCGCTGATGAATGATTTTCGAGTATTTTCTTGTGGTTCTCAAGAGTCTCAGTCAAAGAGGATGCTTGTGCATTGAATAATATAGCTGTAGTTCTGACAGGTATAGGACGTAAAGTACTGAGAGAGATGACTTTTAAATCAAAGAAGCATACAATGAATGCACAGCAAAACATGACGTATGTAGATGTGAAAAAAAAATTACCGCCACAAAGAAAAGAAAAAATACTCGAGTAGCACATGCTTGTACTCGAGTAATCAGTATGAAAAATCAAAAAGCAATAGTGCCATAGTGAGGACGCAACAGTGCATTAGGAAAGTGAAATGCATGAAATAATAATACCTTTTAGGATGACACTTTGCTGCAAATAATGCCCAAGAGAGATTAATGTAAAGGTAAGGCTTTTTCAATTCTTGATTCAAAACAGATTTGTTTTTGCCAAAAAAAAAAAAATACAGCTCTGTTAGTTCTCTGATGGTTTTGATGATTGTCAACAACTACAAACAATTGAAGAGGTTTTGCTCTCAAGTATCAAAACTCTGTTTAAGAGCAAACCTCGAGGTTGGGTTTGTAACCTCGAGGTTGGACCTTACAGAAGCCTTAAAAAGTCAAGTGTTCTAATGTTACAAAACTTGGTTTCACAAATTCTATATGAAACCTCGAGGTTGAGAAGTCAACCTCGAGGTTCTGGCCCTCTTGGAAAACCCAAGTTTCTTCATTAACACTTGCAACCTCGAGTATGCAAAGCAAACCTCAAGGTTTAACCCATACAGAAAGGTCATACTTTTCATCAAGCATGGAGACCTCGAGGTTCATGTTTCAACCTCGAGGTTGGACATTCTATTTTGAAACTTAAGTTTGAAGAAAAATCTGTTGACCTCGAGTATGTTGTTTCAACCTCGAGTATTGTGACATACAGAGAGCAAACTGGTTTTCAAAGCATTGAAAACCTCGAGGTTAAGATTGTAACCTCGAGGCTGGGCTTTATGTTTAACTTTGAACCTTGCATTTTCAAAGGGTCAACATCGAGTATAGATTTACAACCTTGAGGTTGTCGGGATCTAGTGAAAAATGAAGTTTTGAAATAATCTTCAAACCTCGAGGTTACGTTTGGAACCTCAAGGTTTGTAAGTTAATAAGATTTTTCAGAAGGTTTCTTTTTACGAGAAACCTCGAGGTTCACTTTGAAACCTCGAGGTTGGATATTTTAAAATCTGAGTTTGCCTGAAGTTTTCAAGTCAACCTCGAGGTTGGATGAACTAACCTCAAGGCTTGTGACCGTTGGTGCTTTTTCGAATTTGTGGAATCTGCTATATCTTGTTATTTGATCTAATTGTTTTTATACATCATTCACTCATGATCCTAGATATGTTTAACAAAGTTTGCTGAGTGTTTTCAGTTAGCACAGATCAAGATTAATGAAGAATTGAAAGAAAAAGCAAAAAGGTGAACAGTGCATTTAATGCATCTGCACAATCTCACCTACTTTCAGCTAATCCTTCTGAGCACGCCTAATGAACGTTAAAGGAAGTTTACTACATCAAGTAAAGTCAATTCCAACGGGAAAAAACTCAGAGAGACACATCAGACATCATTAGCACTTGGATTAGCAGAAGATTTAGAGAGAGAAGATGACCAGAACTTAAGCAAATCACTTCCAACGGTTGGAATCATCTCACAACGGTCATTTAATGTTCTCTACCTATAAATAGAGATCATTAACTCCATCTCTAATAGATACAACTACTTAGAGCGAAAATTTATTGAGTCATTTATTGTATCTAGCTTTCATCTGTATTGTATCATTTTGATACTTTGTACTTCAGTGATTATCCTATCTGCTCTGTGAGAGAGTATCATCTTGTAAATCATTTACTGATTGTGATAACTACAAGTCAGGGGACTTGGTAGTTGGGGTGTATTGATTACAACTTGTAAGGGGGAGTGTGTTCTAGTGAGAGAACAACTCTTAGTACAGAGTGTGTAATCAATATTGTTGAGTTAGTGGATTGAAAATCCCAAGTGAGGCTTGGGGACTGGATGTAGGTCAGGAAAGGACCGAACCAGTATAAATTGCATTGTGTTTAGCTTCTTCTCCTTATCCTCTCTGTTGTGCCCTGTTCTGAGTGACCAAAAACAGAACAAGTTTCGAAAAGTTTAAAGATACCCAATTCACCCCCCTCTTGGGTATAAAGCTCCTGCTTTCATTTGGTATCAGAGCCTGGTCTTCTCAGAAGAGTTTAACCACTCGAGAAGGATCACTATGGAAGGAATTCTTCCGGATGGAGCTTCAATCAACAGACCTCCCGGTTTCGATGGCGAACACTACTCTTTCTGGAAAGCAAAATTTCGTGTGTTCGTGATGGCTACAGAATATGGATTGTGGAGAGTATTTGAAACTGGAGATTATGTTCCAGTTAAGGTTGAAGGAGGTATCACTGTTCCAAAGACCGAAGCTGAGTTCAATGATGATGATAAGAAGAATATCACTCTCAATAGCAAGGCCATCCTGATGCTTCAGAGTGCTCTTAGCCAAAAGGAGTACTTTCGCATCTGCAATCTGTCAACAACTAAGGAGATGTGGAAAGCACTAGAGATTGCATATGAAGGAACTTCCGGAATCAAGGAGAACCGGATTAATATCCTAACCACTGAATATGACTTGTTGCGGATGAAGCAAGGGGAAAGCATTGGAGAGTTTCAGCTCAGGTATACCCATTTGACAAATCAACTGGCTGCTCTGGGGAAGATCTTTGATCAAGGGTCTCAAGTAAGAAAGATTCTTAATATTCTGACCAAAGATTGGGAAGCAAAGGTCACAGCTATCGAAGAGGCTCGTGGAGAGTCGATGACGTCAGTTGCAGCCTTGTTCGGTAGCTTATCAGAATATGAGAGCAAGTTGAAGTTCAAGAAGGAATTAAAAGATGTCAATGGTGGCAACAATCGTAACAAGGGAGTGGCTCTGAATGTGGAAAAGGATGAGGAAGATGAAGATGAGGATGAAGAAATTGGCATGATGGTCCGGAGATTCAAAAAGTTCTATAAGAGAGATCAAGGCTTCAAAAAGTTTCAGAAGGGAAATTCGAGCTATGAATCGAAGAAGCCGATTATCTGCTGCGAATGCGAAAAGCCCGGACACATCAAAGCGGAATGCCCTCAGCTGAAAAATCAAGAGAAAGAGAAGAAGAAATTCAAGAAATACAAGAAGAAGGCATACGTGTCAGCTATATGGGGAGACAGTTCTTCGGATGAGGATGAAGTTGAAGAGGATGATGGTGAGAAAGCCAACATATGCCTAGTTGCCGAAGAAGAAGAGCAACCTAGTGAAACAAATGAGGTATATGAATCTCTTCCTTCCTATGATGAACTGTTTGCTGAATACAATGTGGTTTAAAAGGAATTTGAAAAATTAGCAGACAAGTATATGAGTTTAAAAAGGAAACATTCTTTTCTTGAATTACGTGTTGAAAATCTTACTTCTCCTGAACCTCTAGTCTGTGACGAATGCTCTATTTTGGAGAAAAAGAATTTGCAATTAACAAAAGCACTTGAGAAGTTCACTAAGGGAAGTGAAATGCTCAATGTGATTCTAAAACAACAACGTTTTATAAATGATAGATCGGGCATTGGTTATAGACCAGACTTTGACAAGAAGAAAGGAAAGAAAAAGAATGGTCAAAAGTCTTATATGAATTATTTTACGAAATCTGTTCACTCTTCAAATCCTTTTGCTCATTGCAATTACTGTAATAGGAAGGGACATTCTACTTCATCTTGTTTTCATCGAAAAGAAAGAAAAGCTAAACCCGTAGGAAATTATGTTTGGGTACCAAAAGGAACATATGTTCCCAAGGTACATGCTAACCCCAAAGGACCCAAGAAAAGATGGGTACCTAAAACCTGATCACTTGTGATCTGCAGGTATGTCTTAGAGCATCAAGGCCAAACAAGTGGTACATCGATAGTGGATGCTCAAGACACATGACTGGAGACAAATCAAAGTTTTTATCAATAAAGCCAAAAGATGGAGGTAGAGTCACATTTGGAGGTGATCAATCCGGGAAAATCGCTGGCATTGGTGAGATAGGCAACAATGAAGGCCCACTCATCAAAGACGTCTACCTTGTAGAAGGATTGTGTCACAATCTCCTAAGTGTGAGCCAAAGCACCGATAAGGGTAATTTGGTAATATTCGACTCTGATGAATGCTTTATTGTTAAAAAGGATTTGATCTCTATAAATGATTTGAAAAACAAAGCCTCATTTAGAGCACCTAGAGATGGAAACTGTTATACCTTGAACCTCTCTAGCAATGCTTCTGCTTCTGAAAATTGTTTTGTAAGTAACTTGAATGAGAGTTGGCTATGGCATAAGCGATTAGCTCATGTCAATATGTATCAACTTGACAAGTTATTGAAAAAGGATTTGGTTATTGGCATTCCCAAATTGAATTTCAAAAATGATATGATTTGTGATGCTTGTCAAAAGGGAAAACAGACCAAATCTTCTTTTAAAGCTAAAAATGAGATTTCAACAAATAGACCTCTTCAACTTCTTCTCATGGATCTAGTTGGACCAGCTAGAGTGAAAAGTCTTGGTGGAAATTTATACACTTTGGTCATTGTTGATGATTTCTCTAGATTTACTTGGACAATATTTTTATCTTTTAAAGATGAAACCTATGATCAGTTTGTTTCCTTTGCCAAGAAAGTCCAAAACGAGAAAGGGTTCTCAATTTCAGGAATACGGACTGATCATGGTGGAGAGTTCGAGAATCATGCCTTTGCTGAGTTCTGCGATAGTATGGGAATTGACCACAACTTCTCAGCGCCTAGAACTCCTCAACAAAATGGAGTAGTGGAGAGAAAGAACAGAGTACTCACTGAGATGGCAAGAGCGATGCTGAATGAATACAACACTTCCCAAGTATTTTGGGCGGATGCCATGAGTACGGCCTGTTACATCTCCAACAGAGCCTATGTGAGAAAGAAGCTGAACAAGACCCCGTACGAACTCTACAAAGACAGAAAGCCAAACCTCAGTCACCTACATGTCTTCAGTTGTAAGTGCTATGTGCACAATAACGGTAAAGACAATCTTGGTAAATTCGATCCTAAAGCTGATTTAGCTATCTTTATTGGTTATTCTAATAGGAGTAAAGCATATAGAGTCTTTAATACTATGACTAAGATTGTTGAAGAATCTATACATGTTGTATTTTGTGAATCTGAATCTGATAAATCTTTGGATGATGAAGAGGAGACTATTTTCAAAAACAAATTCTTTTCGAGAAGTGCTCCTACTCCTTCTGAAAATTCTGAAAATGTTTTTGAGGCTGATCCTGATAACAATTTAGAAAATCCTAGTCAGTCTCAACCTAGAGCTTAGAGATTTATAAGGAATCATCCTTTAGACCAAGTCATAGGTGATGTAAATCAAGGAGTTAAGACCAGAAATAGTACTTTGAATGAAGTCACATTTTCTGCATTTATTTCACATATAGAGCCCTCTAAGATAGAAGAAGCCCTATCAGACAATGATTGGGTGATTGCTATGCAAGAGGAGCTACATCAATTTGATAGAAATCAAGTTTGGGACTTGGTACCTAGACCCAAAGACCATCCGGTAATTGGGACAAAGTGGGTATTCAAGAACAAACGTGATGAGTCAGCCATCATTGTGCGTAACAAGGCTAGATTAGTGGCCAAAGGTTACAATCAAGAAGAAGGAATAGACTATGAAGAGACTTATGCTCCAGTAGCTAGATTGGAGGCAATAAGAGTTCTTCTAGCATTTGCATGCACAAAAGGTTTTAAACTCTATCAAATGGATGTCAAAAGTGCTTTCCTAAATGGTTTCATTCAAGAGGAGGTGTATGTTGAACAACCTCCAGGTTTTGAAAATGATCAATTTCCGGATCATGTTTTTAGACTTAAGAAAGCCTTGTATGGTCTTAAGCAAGCTCCTAGAGCTTGGTATGAAAGATTGAGTCAATTCTTACTCAATCAAGGATTTATTAGAGGAAAGGCTGATACGACATTATTTATCAAGAAAAACAAATTGAATGAAATTTTAATTGTACAAATATATGTTGATGATATTATTTTCGGTGCTACTAATGACTCTTTGTGTGAGGAATTTTCCAAGACTATGTAGGGTGAATTTGAGATGTCAATGATGGGAGAGCTCAATTACTTCCTTGGACTGCAAATCAAACAACGTAAGGATGGGATATGTATTTCTCAAACCAAGTATTTAAATGATTTGCTGAAGAAGTTTGGAATGGACAAGTGCAATGGGGCTGACACACCAATGAGCACAACTACTTCTTTGGATGCTGATGAAGAGGGCAAGGATTTCAACATCACCAAGTATAGAGGAATGATTAGATCATTGCTCTATCTCACCGCAAGTCGCCCGGACATCCAATTCAGTGTTGGAATGTGTGCTCGGTTCCAATCCGCACCTAAAGAGTCTCATACTGAACACGTGAAGAGAATATTCAGATATCTATCTGATACAAAGACTCTTGGGCTATGGTTTCCCAAAGGTCAGCCGGAGCATCTTGTGGCATATTCAGATTCGGATCATGCTGGCTATAAGACGGACAGGAAGAGTACAAGTGGGCAATGCGAGTTCTTTGGGAACTCACTTGTCTCTTGGTTTAGCAAGAAGCAAACTACCGTGGCTGTGTCCTCAACAGAAGCTGAATATGTGGCTGCCTCAAGTTGCTGTGCTCAAGTGTTGTGGCTGAAGCAACAACTTGCTGACTTGGGAGTGCACTTAAAGGAGATCCCAATACTGTGTGATAATACTAGCACAATAAGCTTGGCCAAGAATCCCGTGCAACATACAAGAACCAAGCATATTGATGTGAGACATCACTTCATCCAGGATCATGTTCAGAAAAGAGATGTGAAAGTGATGTTCATTCCAACTCATCTTCAATTGGCAGACATTTTCACCAAACCTCTAGCCAAGGACCCATTCACATTCATAAGAAGAGAATTGGGAATGGTAAATCCCAATGAGTTGTGAGTAATTTCTGTCTACTTCTATGTTAAATTATGATTTTGATGATTATGGATCACTAACTTAAGCATCGGAGTACATAGACAATTTTATGCAGGACTTAGTTTTGATGTCAAAGGGCCAAACCTCGAGGTTCAACAGCCAACCTCGAGGTTGAAAGGGTGTCAAAAAGCTCAAGGTTTCTGATGGATGGAACCTCGAGGTTCAAAAGCTAACCTCGAGGTTATCGGGGTAAATGGTCAAAACTGAGAATGTCTGGAAGCTGGAACCTCGAGTATGGGATTGGAACCTCGAGGTTGATGACAGACAGAAGAGACATCTCATCTATCAGACAGTAAAACCTCGAGGTTCTGGAGGCAACCTCGAGGTTGGAGGTAAGAAATTCAGAGGTTAGTAAATTTTCATTCATCTAACCTCAAGGCTGATATGTCAACCTCGAGGTTGATCGCAGAGATTAGTGAATTTTTATTCACCTAACCTCGAGGCTGAGATGTCAACCTCGAGGTTGAACGCATTTCTATATATATGCTGCTGTGAAATTTCATTTCTACTGAACCCTAACCTCGAGTTCTCACGCTTTCTCTCTTCACTCTCTCTTCAAATCTTCAATTTTCTGCCAATTTCTTCTGTTCTCTGTCCATAAATGGCTTCGAAATCTCCTTCCCAGTCAAAATCAACCTCTCATTCGAACGATGAGACAGAATCTTGGTCGCCATCTCCACCTCCAAAACGTCAACCTTCACCTGAACCTCAACCAAGCAAGCCAGTGAGGAAGAAGACTCGGTCCATTCGCTTGCGCACTGGGATTGACAAGCACATTCCAGGGGTGCCTATTAATTCTCCTCCTCCGAAGAGCAAACCGAAGGGCATTTCCATCAAGGAGCCCAATCAAGCTGAATCCAAAAAGAGGAAAGTGCCAGAAGAAACCGGAAAAGGGAAAGAAAAAGTAGGAGAAAAGGCCAAGAAGGCAAGGACCAAGAAAGCTTCAAAGTCTCAAGGTCAATCTCCTTCTCAGGCTTCACAGCAAAAGAAGATGGAAAAGTTTGCTGTTAATGCCATTGAGGACATTCGTCATGTCAGATCACCTCCTGAAGGATTCATCACTGCTGCCTCATCCTTCTCAACCAAGGAGGAAAATGATAAGTATAGAGAAACCTATCTTCCTAAGGTGTTCTGTGCCTCAGTAGCCATAAATTTAGATGCTTTCTTTAAAGAGTGCAACTTTGATCTGAGCCCTTGGATTAAGATATATGAACCATTTGTCTCCATATTCTGTCCATACACTCCTAGTCTTGTTAGGATGTTTTACTTTAAGATGGAGGATGAGAGTGTACTGGACGCAGATGGTGAGTTGGTAGAGGAAAGGGTGTCTACCACTGTGAGGGGAGTCAAGTTCTCACTTTCTGCTGATACCTTGAACAAGATCCTGAAAATCAAGAACCCACCTCCTGTTCCTGATTTTTCCTATACCAATCAAGAGGTATATGAAACTCTCGTTCCGGGCAAACCTTTCCCACCTGATCAACAGATCAAGCTTACCTTCAAGCCTAGGGATATGCCTCAGGAAAACCGGGTTCTTTGGTATGTCTATTCAAGGAATTTTATTCCTAAAGCTGGGAACTACACCCACTTCACTTCCTTAGACTACAGACCATTCACAGCCTTTGTGAGGAGAGTGCCTTTCAACATTGGGGATTGGCTACTTCAGGGGATGAAATCCTTCAAGTTTGCCAAGAAGCCTTTAACACACATACCCTACCCTTCCCTAGTTTCTGTGATACTCTACTATCACAAGATTTGGTATGTGGGGTCAACTGATACCCTTGAGTACCCCCTCTATTTTGGAAAGCATCAGCTGAATCTTATGCATATCAAGTTTGATGCAGAGGGTGCAGCTCAGTCTCAGGCCTCTCAAGCCCCTGAGGAAGCACAGTCAGCTCCTCCACCTTCTCAGGCACCTCTACCAGATGATCTGTTGGGACAGATTAAACAGATTGTGGATCAAGCCCTAATCTCCCACAAAGCTATCATGAAGACTGAAGTTGATATATTGAGGGCTGACATCAAGATGGGACTTATGGATGTCATAGTTGCACAGACTGAGGCAATGTCCCACTTGTATAAGCTAAAGGAGGAAGTGGATCAAAAGTTTACTGAATTGGACTCCTCTTTAGCTGTCACACTCTCAGCTGCATCTGATGCCAGAGACAGAGCTGACATGCTTCTCAGACATTTTGGTCTCGGGGCTTCCTCATCCACTTCTGCTTCATCCTCAGTTCCAGTCCAGGCCTCCACTGCTATTCCTGTTCCTGAGATGGATTCTGATCCTATCCCTGCTCCAGCTAATGGCCCTAGCTCATCACTTCCTATACCTGACCCATCTTCACCTTCCTCACCCACTGAGTCTCCTGCTCACTCTCCCATTCACTCACCTCCCTCTCACTCTTTCTCATTTCCCAGTCCACCACACACCTCTCCATCTCATACCACTCCAGTTTCTGAGACTCAACCTTCACCCACTGCCCCTTCCACAGAGATCCTCATTCCACCTTTCCTATCTCCACCTACCCCCTCTACTGAGATCTTTCCCACACCTTCTCCCTATACCCATCCTTCTCTTCTTGATCCCTCATTTGATCCTACCACTGCTATGGTTCTTTACCAGCCTCCTCTTATCATTCTTGACCCCAAGTATGTTAATGATGATGACAAAGGGGGAGAGAAAAGCAATGAGGGTTAGAGGATCTTAGGGTTGTCCTTGATTGTGCAGCAGCACTTGTATTTTTTTTCTTTTCTTTGTATTGCTATTTGCATTTTGTTTAATTTAGCCTTCAGTTGAATTCCATTGTATCTTGTATGTATGAATTTGTTGAAATGGAATATCAATTGGAATATCAGTTTCGATTTCTTGCCTTTGCTTATTTCTGATAATATCTGACCTTTTATCTTAAGAACTTTCCTTGTGCAAAACTCAATTTTTCAAACTCTCTGATAATCTCACTGATAATGTTTTAAGTGTTGAAAGAGGGATTGCTTGTAGATGTTGTCATCATCAAAAAGGGGGAGAATGTTAGTTCTCTGATGGTTTTGATGATTGTCAACAACTACAAACAATTGAAGAGGTTTTTGCTCTTAAGTGTCAAAACTCTGTTTAAGAGCAAACCTCGAGGTTGGGTTTGTAACCTCGAGGTTGGACCTTACAGAAGCCTTAAAAAGTCAAGTGTTCTGATGTTACAAAACTTGGTTTCACAAATTCTATGTGAAACCTCGAGGTTGAGAAGTCAACCTCGAGGTTCTGGCCCTCTTGGAAAACCCAAGTTTCTTCATTAACACTTGCAACCTCGAGTATACAAAGCAAACCTCAAGGTTTAACCCATACAGAAAGGTCATACTTTTCATCAAGCATGGAAACCTCGAGGTTCTTGTTTCAACCTCGAGGTTGGACATTCTATTTTGAAGCTTAAGTTTGAAGAAAAACCTGTTGACCTCGAGTATGGTATTTCAACCTCGAGTATTGTGACATACAGAGAGCAAACTGGTTTTCAAAGCATTGAAAACCTCGAGGTTAAGATTGTAACCTCGAGGCTGGGCTTTATGTTTAACTTTGAACTTTGCATTTTCAAAGGGCCAACCTCGAGTATAGATTTACAACCTCGAGGTTGTCGGGATCCAGTGAAAAATGAAGTTTTGAAATAATCTTCAAACCTCGAGGTTACCTTTGGAACCTCAAGGTTTGTAAGTTAATAAGATTTTTCAGAAGGTTTCTTTTTAAGAGAAACCTCGAGGTTCACTTTGCAACCTCGAGGTTGGATGTTTTAAAAACCTGAGTTTGCCTGAAGTTTTTCAAGTCAACCTCGAGGTTGGATGAACTAACCTCAAGGTTTGTGACCGTTGGTGCTTTTTCAAATTTGTGAAATCTGCTATATCTTGTTGTTTGATATAATTGCTTTCATATATCATTCACTCATGATCTCAGATATGTTTAACAAGTTTGTTGAGTGTTTTTCAGTTAGCACAGATCAAGATTACTAAAGATTTGTGAGAAAAAGCAAAAAGGTGAACAGTGCATTTAATGCACCTGCACAATCTCACCTACTTTCAGCTAATCCATCTGAGCACGCCTAATGAACGTTAAAGAAAGCTTACTACATCAAGTAAAGTCAATCCCAACGGGCAGAAACTCAGAGAGCCACATCAGATCACATTAACACTTGGATTAGCAGAAGTTTAGAGAAAGAAGATGACCAGAACCTAAGCTAATCACTTCCAACGGTTGAAATCTTTCTACAACGGTCATTTAATGTTCTCTACCTATAAATAGAGAGCATTAACTTCATTTACAGTTGATACACCTACTTTGAGCGAAATCCTACTAAGTTCATTTATTGTGTATTAGGCTTCACTTGTAAAGTATCATACTTGATACAAGCACTTCAGTGTTCATCATATCTACTCTATAAGAGAGTCAAATACTTGTAAATCATTTATTGATTGAGATAACTACAAGTCAGGGGACTTGGTAGTTGGGGTGTATTGATTACAACTTGTAAGGGGGAGTGTGTTCTAGTGAGGGAACAACTCTTAGTACAGAGTGTGTAATCAATATTGTTGAGTTAGTGGATTGAAAATCCCAAGTGAGGCTTGGGGACTGGATGTAGGTCAGGAAAGGACCGAACCAGTATAAATTGCATTGTGTTTAGCTTCTTCTCCTTATCCTCTCTGTTGTGCCCTGTTCTGAGTGACCAAAAACAGAACAAGTTTCGAAAATTTTAAAGATACCCAATTCACACCCCCTCTTGGGTATAAAGCTCCTGCTTTCAACTTGAGGCAGAAGAACACGAACTTTTTTCAACGTCTCGAAATTGCGGGGAAACTCACCCACCCTCCTCACTTCTCGTGATGATTCTAGAATGCATGAACTTGTTTCAAGATTCCTCCGTTTTGGCCCTTCACCATCTGGGACAACTTCTGACACGAACTTTTTTCAACGTCTCGGAATTGCGTGGAAACCCACCCTCCTCATTTCTCGTGAGGATTCCAGAATGCATGAACTTGTTTCGAGATTCCTCTGTTTGGGCCCTGAACCATCTGGGACAACTTGAGGCTGAAGAACACGAACTTTTTTCAATGCCTCGGAATTGCGTGGAAACTCACCCACCCTCGTCATTTCTCCTAAGGATTCTAGAATGCATGAACTTGTTTCGAGATTCCTCCGTTTGGGCCCTGAACCATCTGGGAAAACTTCAGGCAGAAGAACACGAACTTTCTTCAACGTCTTCGAATTACGTGGAAACTCACCCACCCTCCTCATTTGTCGTGAGGATTCCATAATGCATGAACTTGTTTCGAGATTCCTCCGTTTGCGCACTGAACCATGTATGACAACTAGAGAAACAAGAACACGAACATTTTTCAACGTCTCCGAATTGCGTGGAAAGTCACCCACACTCCTCATTTCTGGTGAGGATTCCAGAATGCAAGAACTTGTTTCGAGATTCCTCCGTTTGGGCCCTGAACCATCTGGAACAACTTGATGCAGAAGAACACGAACTTTTTTCAACGTCTCGGAATTGCGTGGAAACTCACCCACCCTCCTCATTTCTCGTGAGGATTCCAGAATGCATGAACTTGTTTCAAGATTCCTTCGTTTGGGCCCTGAACCATCTGGGACAACTTGAGCAGAAGAACACGAACTTTTTTCAACGTCTCGGAATTGCGTGGAAACTCACCCACCCTCCTCATTTCTCGTGAGGATTCCAGAATGCATGAACTTGTTTCGAGATTCCTTCGTTTGGGCCTTGAACAATGTGGGACAATTTGAGGCACAAGAACACGAACTTTTTTCAACGTCTCGGAATTGCGTGGAAAGTCACCCACACTCCTCATTTCTCGTGAGGATTCCAGAATGCATGAACCTGTTTCGACATTCCTCCGTTTGGGCCCTGAAGCATCTGGGACAACTTGAGGAAGAACAACACGAACTTTTTTCAACGTCTCGGAATTGCGTGGAAACTCACCCACCCTCCTCATTTCTCGTGAGGATTCCCGAATGCATGAACTTGTTTCGAGATTCCTCCGTTTGGGCCCTAAACCATCTGGGACAACTTGAGGCAGAAGAATACAAACTTTTTTCAACGTCTCGGAATTGCGTGGAAACTCACCCACCCTCCTCATTTCTCGTGAGGATTCCAGAATGTTTGAACTTGTTTCGAGATTCCTCTGTTTTGGCCCTGAACCTTCTGGGACAACTTGAGGAAGAAGAACACGAACTTTTTTACAAGTCTCAGAATTGAGTGCAAACTCACCCACCCTCCTCATTTGTCGTGAGGATTCCAGAATCCATGAACTTGTTTCGAGATTCCTCCGTTTGGGCCCTGAACCATCTGGGACAACTTGAGGCAGAAGAACAAAAACTTTTTTCAACGTCTCCGAATTACGTGGAAACTCACCCACCCTCCTCATTTCTCGTGAGGATTCCAGAATGCATGAACTTGCTTTGAGATTCCTCCGTTTGAGCCCTGAACCATATGGGACAATTTGAGGCACAAGAACACGAACTTTTTTCAACGTCTCGGAATTGCGTTGAAAGTCACCCATACTCCTCATTTCTCGTGAGGATTCCAGAATGCATTAACCTGTTTCGACATTCCACCGTTTGGGCCCTGAACCATCTGGGACAACTTGAGGAAGAAGAACACGAACTTTTTTCAACGTCTCGGAATTGCGTGGAAACTCACCCACCCTCCTCATTTCTCGTGAGGATTCCCGAATGCATGAACTTGTTTCGAGATTCCTCCGTTTAGGCCCTGAACCATCTGGGACAACTTGAGGTAGAAGAATACGAACTTTTTCCAACGTCTCGGAATTGCGTGGAAACTTACCCACCCTCCTCATTTCTCGTGAGGATTCCCGAATGCATGAACTTGTTTCGAGATTCCCCCGCTTGGGCCCTGAACCATCTGGGACAACTTGAGCAGAAGAAGACGAACTTTTTTCAACGTCTCGGAATTGCGTGGAAACTCACCCACCCTCCTCATTTCTCGTGAGGATTCCAGAATGCATGAACCTGTTTCGAGATTCCTTCATTTGGGCCCCGAACCATCTGGGACAACTTGAGGCAGAAGAGCACGAACTTTTTTCAACGTCTCCGAATTACGTGGAAACTCACCTACCCTCCTCATTTGTCATGAGGATTCCAGAATGCATGAACTCTCTTTGAGATTCCTCTGTTTGAGCCCTGAACCATGGGGGACAATTTGAGGCACAAGAATACGAACTTTTTTCAACGTCTCGGAATTGCGTGGAAAGTCACCCAAACTCCTCATTTCTCGTGTGGAATCCAGAATGCATGAACTTGTTTCGAGATTCCTCCGTTTGGGCCCTGAACCACCTTGGACAACTAGAGGAACAAGAACACGAACTTTTTTCATCGTCTCGGAATTGTGTGGAAACTCACCCACCTTCCTCATTTCTCGTGAGGATTCCAAAATGCATGAACTTGTTTCGATATTCCTCAGTTTGGGCCCTGAACCATGTGGGACAACTCAAGGCTGAAGAACACGAACTTTTTTCAACGTCTCCGAATTGCGTGGAAAGTCACCCACACTCCTCATTTCTGGTGAGGATTCCAGAATGCATGAACTTGTTTCGAGATTCCACCGTTTGCGCACTGAACCATCTGGGACAACTTGAGGCAGAAGAACACGAACTTTTTTCAACGTCTCGAAATTGCGGGGAAACTCACCCACCCTCCTCACTTCTCGTGATGATTCTAGAATGCATGAACTTGTTTCGAGATTCCTCCGTTTTGGCCCTTAACCATCTGGGACACCTTCTGACACGAACTTTTTTCAACGTCTCGGAATTGCGTGGAAACTCACCCACCCTCCTCATTTCTCGTGAGGATTCCAGAATGCATGAACTTGGTTCGAGATTCCTCTGTTTGGGCCCTGAACCATCTGGGACAACTTGAGGCTGAAGAACACGAACTTTTTTCAATGCCTTGGAATTGCGTGGAAACTCACCCACCCTCGTCATTTCTAATAAGGATTCCAGAATGCATGAACTTGTTTCGAGATTCCTCCGTTTGGGCCCTGAACCATCTGGGAAAACTTCAGGCAGAAGAACACGAACTTTCTTCAACGTCTTCGAATTACGTGGAAACTCACCCACCCTCCTCATTTGTCGTGAGGATTCCATAATGCATGAACTTGTTTCGAGATTCCTCCGTTTGCGCACTGAACCATCTGGTACAACTTGAGGCACAAGAACACGAACTTTTTTCAACGTCTCGGAATTGCGTTGAAAGTCACCCACACTCCTCATTTCTACTGAGGATTCCAGAATGCATTAACCTGTTTCGACATTCCACCGTTTGGGCCCTGAACCATCTGGGACAACTAAAGGAACAAGAACACAAACTATTTTCAATGTCTCGGAATTGTGTGGAAACTCACCCACCCTCCTCATTTCTCGTGAGGATTCCGAAATGCATGAACTTGTTTTGAGATTCCTCAGTTTGGGCCCTGAACCATGTGGGACAACTTGAGGCTGAAGAACACAAACTTTTTTCAACGTCTCGGAATTGCGTGGAAACTAACCCACCCACCTCATTTGTCGTGAGGATTCCAGAATGCATGAACTTGTTTCGAGATTCCTCCATTTGCGCACTGAACCATCTGGTACAACTTGAGGCAGAAGAACACGAACTTTTTTCAACGTCTCGGAATTGCGGGGAAACTCACCCACCCTCCTTACTTCTCGTGATGATTCTAGAATGCATGAACTTGCTTCGAGATTCCTCCGTTTTGGCCCTGAACCATCTGGGACAACTTCTGAACACGAACTTTTTTCAACGTCTCGGAATTGCGTGGAAACTCACCCACCCTCCTCATTTCTTGTGAGGATTCCAGAATGCATGAACTTGTTTCGAGATTCCTCCGTTTTGGCCCTGAACCCTCTAGGACAACTTGAGGCAGAAGAACACGAACTTTTTTCAACGTTTCGGAATTGCGTGGAAACTCACCCACCCACCTCATTTCTCGTGAGGATTCCAGAATGCATGAACTTGTTTCGAGATTCCCACGTTTGGGCCCTGAACCATGTGGGACAACTAGAGGCAGAAGAAGACGAACTTTTTCCAACCTCTCGGAATTGCGTGGAAACTCACCCACCCTCATCATTTCTCATAAGGATTCCAGAATGAATGAACTTGTTTCGAGATTCCTCAGTTTGGGCCCTGAACCATCTGGGAAAACTTGAGGCAGAAGAACACGAACTTTTTTCAACGTCTCCGAATTACGTGGAAACTCACCCACCCTCCTCATTTGTCGTGAGGATTCCAGAATGCATGAACTTGTTTCAAGATTCCTCAGTTTGGGGCCTGAACAATTTGGGACAACTTGAGGCTGGAGAACAGGAAGTTTTTTCAACGTCTCGGAATTGCATGGAAAGTCACCCACACTCCTCATTTCTGGTGACGATTCCAGAATGCATGAACTTGTTTCGAGATTTCTCCGTTTGCGCCTTGAACCATCTGGGACAACTTGAGGCAGAAGAACACGAACTTTTTTCAACGTCTCGGAATTGCCTGGAAACTCACCCACCCTCCTCATTTCTCGTGAGGATTCCAGAATGCATGAACTTCTTTCGAGATTCCTCCGTTTGTGCCCTGAACCATAAATAAATAATAAGTAGACAAAAATAATTATTTTTATTTGAAAAGAAAATAGATAACAAGCAGGGAATAAATGCATTTATAAATAATCTGTGTTTTCTTATTCAAAAAACAATAAAGGGAGGTTGAGATCAAATAAAAACATAAGGGAAAAATAGTTCAATACATTTGACGAAGAACAAAAATAAATTATCAGGGCGACAAAAGTAAGTAAACGACTAACCAAATTAGTACAGGTGGGAATCATCAAAAGTAAAATAATCCATATAACAGTAAGCAAACTAACAAAACTAAATAGAGACAAGCAAATAAAGGATACATTATTAATGAATAATGAAATATACAGTTGAGGAATGCCTATTAATAAATAAAAACAACCACTAAAAACACCATATAAATAACACAAACAATGGGAGGATTACATGTCGGTGGACCACGAAAATAATCATCAAATATTTTAACACGTTATTAATAAATAATACAGTACCTGAAGGCATAAATAATACGTGTTTAATTTAGAAATCAAAAATAAAAGTGGAAAGATAAATATGACAAGAAATAATATGTATTTTGTTGATAACAATAATAAAACAAGACGTTAAAATTCGATCATACGCACACAGATACATAAATAAATAATAAGTAGAGAAAAATAAGTAATTTTATTTGACAAGAAAATAGATAACAAGCATGGAATAAATGCATTTATAAATAATGTGTGTTTTCTTAATAAAAAAACAATAAAGGGAGGACGAGATCAAATAAAACATAAGGGAAAAATAGTTCAATACAATAGTCGAAGAACAAAAATAAATTATCAAGCCGGCAAAAGTAAGTAAACGACTAACCAAATTAGTACAGGTGGAAATCATCAAAAGTAAAATAATCCATATAACAGTAAGCAAACTAACAAAACAAAATAGAGGCAAGCAAATAAACGATACATTATTAATGAATAATGAAATATACAGTTGAGGAATGCCTATTAATAAATAAAAACAACCACTAAAAACACCATATAAATAACAGAAACAGTTGGAGGATTACATGTCGGTGGACCACGAAAATAATCATCAAATATTTTAACACGTTATTCATAAATAATACAGTACTTGAAGGCATAAATAATACATGTTTAATTTAGAAATCAAAAATAAAAGTGGAAAGATAAATATGACAAGAAATAATTTGTATTTTTTTGAAAACAATAATAAAACAAGACGTGAAAATTCGATGATACGCACAAAGATACATAAATAAATAATAAGTAGAGAAAAATAAGTAATTTTATTTGAAAAGAAAATAGATAACAAGCAGGGAATAAATGCATTTATAAATAATGTGTGTTTTCTTAGTCAAAAAATAATAAAGGGAGGACGAGATCAAATAAAACATAAGGGAGAAATAGTTCAATACATTAGACGAAGAAAAAAAATAAATTATCAAGCCGGCAAAAGTAAGTAAACTACTAACCAAATTAGTACAGGTAGGAATCATCAAAAGTAAAATAATCTGTATAGCAGTAAGCAAACTAACAAAAATAAAACGAGGCAAGCAAATAAACGATACATTATTAATGAATAGCGAAATATACAGTTGAGGAATGCCTATGAATAAATAAAAACTACCATTAAAAACACCAGATAAATAACGGAAACAAGGGGAGGATTACATGTCGGTGGACCACGAAAATAATCCTCAAATATTTTAAAACTTTATTAATAAATAGTATAGTACTTGAAGGCTTAAATAATACGTGTTTAATTTAGAAATCAAAAATCAAAGTGGAAAGATAAATATGACAAGAAATAATGTGTATTTTGTTGATAACAATAATAAAACAAGACGTTAAATTTCGATTATACGCACAAAGATACATAAATAAATAATAAGTAGACAAAAATATGTATTTTATTTGAAAAGAAAATAGATAACAAGCAGGGAATAAATGCATTTATAAATAATGTGTGTTTTCTTAACCAAAAAAGAATAAAGGGAGGACGAGATCAAATAAAACATAAGGGAGCAATAGTTCAAATAAAACATAAGGGAGCAATAGTTCAATACATTAGACGAAGAACAAAAATAAATTATCAAGGGGACAAAAGTAAGTAAACGACTGACCAAATTAGTACAGGTGGGAATCATAAAAAGTAAAATAATCCATATAACAGTAAGCAAACTAACAAAACTAAATAGTGGCAAGCAAATATACGATACATTATTGATAAATAATGAAATATACAGTTGACGAATGCCTACTATTAAATAAAAACAGCCATTAAAAACATCATATAAATAACAGAAATAAGGGGAGGATTACATGTCGGTGGACCAAGAAAAAAATCATCAAATATTTTAACACGTTATTGATAAAAACTACAGTATTTGAAGGCATAAATAATACGTGTTTAATTTAGAAATAAAAAATGAAAGTGGAAAGATAAATATGACAAGAAATATTTGTATTTTGTTGATAACATTAATAAAACAAGACGTGAAAATTCGATTATACGCACAAAGCTACACAAATAAAAAATAAGTAGAGAAAAATAAGTAATTTTATTTGACAAGAAAATAGATAACAGGCATGGAATAAATGCATTTATAAATAATGTGTGTTTTCTTAATCTAAATATAATAAAGGGAGGAGGAGATCAAATAAAACACATAAGGGAGAAATAGTTCAATACATTAGACGAAGAACAAAAATAAATTATCAAGGCGACAAAAGTAAGTAAACGACTAACCAAATTAGTACAGGTGGAAATCATCAAAAGTAAAATAATCCATATAACAGTAAGCAAACTAACCAAACTAAATAGAGGCAAGCAAATAAACGATACATTATTGATAAATAATGAATTATACAGTTGAGGAATGCCTATTAATTAAATAAAAAACTACCATTAAAAACACCATATAAATAACGGAAACAAGGGGAGGATTACATGTCGGTGGACCACGAAAATAATCATCAAATATTTTAACACGTTATTGATAAATAGTACAGTATTTGAAGGCATAAATAATACCTGTTTAATTTAGAAATCAAAAATCAAAGTGGAAAGATAAATATGACAAGAAATAATTGTTATTATGTTGATAAAAATAATAAAACAAGACATTAAAATTCGATTATACGCACAAAGCTACATAAATAAATAATAAGTAGAGAAAAATAAGTAATTTTATTTGACAAGAAAATAGATAACAAGCATGGAATAAATGCATTTATAAATAATGTGTGTTTTCTTAATCTAAAGATAATAAAGGGAGGAGGAGATCAAATAAAACATAAGGGAGAAATAGTTCAATACATTAGATGAAGAACAAAAATAAATTATCAAGGCGACAAAACTAAGTAAACGACTAACCAAATTAGTACAGGTGGAAATCATCAAAAGTAAAATAAACCATATAACAGTAAGCAAACTAACAAAACTAAATAGAGGCAAGCAAATAAACGATACATTATTGATAAATAATGAAATATACAGTTGAGGAATGCCTATTAATTAAAAAAAAACTACAATTAAAAACACCATATAAATAACGGAAACAAGGGGAGGATTACATGTCGGTGGACCACGAAAATAATCATCAAATATTTTAACACGTTATTGATAAATCGTACAGTATTTGAAGGCATAAATAATACCTGTTTAATTTAGAAATCAAAAATCAAAGTGGAAAGATAAATATGACAAGAAATAATTTGTATTTTGTTGATAACAATAATAAAACAAGATGTCAAAATTTGATTATACGCACAAAGATACATAAATAAATGCTAACTATGCTAAAAGAATCTTATTTGAAATTGGAGTATATAATATTTTTCGATGAAATCCTATTTGTTCAATAAAATTCCCTCTCTTTTTTGTTTGTAGTCTTGTCATAGAGACTATATCTATTATATTACAGCCCATGGGTTCTGTCAGCGGTTATAAGGGTGGGGAATGATAAGGATTGTCAGGGTATCAACCTATTGCTTGGCATGTTATATATGTGATTCATGATACGATATTTGATTTAAAAATTGTGTTACAAATTGTGATCTGATAATTTTGTAAAGTTGACATATAGTACTTTGTTATTTAAAATTTTCCACTTGGCACCTCACGAGCACATATTAGCATTTGCAATGAGCAGGATTGATGGTTACAAATATTTTCCAGGTGATAGTTCTCATGTGGGTCAATCAAAGGCCTCGGAAGCTTAAATTGCTTTTGCTAATGGCAGTGCTTCCACCTTTTGGTATGTGTTGAATTATTGTATATTGTCACGTCATTAGGGCTCACTTAGCGGATTCTAGTATATTTTGGATATTCTGATAAATTCTAAAGGGAAATTTTAATTTTAAAATATAGGCCTAGTTAAATCCAAAGCTTAGCTGCGTATAAAACATTTTAACAAATGGTTTAATTAAGTTAACAAATAATAAATTATCCTTTAAAATGGAGGATGTTACAACGTCCGTCTGTTGCTGCTGGAAGGAATATGTCAAAGATGTCGCCACCTCACCCTTGCTTTTTCTCAATTTCGGCCAAAGGTACCTCGCATTCTCTTATTCTTTTGGGACTTGTTAACAAAGCCACTGCTATTCCCTTTAATAATTATTAATCCTCATTCTCTTTCATTCCTCAATAAGTCGGATTACATTTATTGAATCCCTTGCATTGAGAGAATCTCAGAAATTAGATTTCCTCATCAACAACGCCGTTGAGAAAAACCTCATTGGCACTCAGAGTCTTACCGATTACAACGTCGACCATATGAAGTTAGAGAGGTGAATAAGAAGCTTACCTCAAGAATTTAGGTAGTAAACCACAAGATTTTTAGTCGTCTTCTTCCTCTTCCTTTAACCGTTTCCTTCTTCGTTTCCGGCTCCTCTTTTTCGGTGTGGATGGAGATATTCACCTACTTAGTGAATGAAATGAGGAATTAATAAAGACAGAATTAGGTGATCAAAGTTGGTTATTACATGGAGATAACCTAGGACATTAACTTCCCAATTATTACCAATATACCATTAGTCCCAAAAGAATAAGAGAATGCAGGGTACCTTTGGCCGAAATTGAGAAAAAGCAAGGGTGAGGTGGTGGCATCTTTGACATATTCCTTCCAGCAGCAATAGACGGACGTTACCCATGAGCTAACGTCATTGTGCTGATTTAACATTTTAAAAAGTTTGTTAGCATTTAAGGTCCAGATAAGAGTTTATTGTGTTAGGTGCTCCTAGACCAATAGTTTTATGGTAAATTTGCTCCCTAACCCTAAAATAAAATAACAATAATAGAAATAGCAAAGGTTATTATACTTTGTTCCCAGCTCCTAAAGCCCAATTATTACTACTCCTAAATAATGGAGATAGTTAGAGAATTTACTTTAATTTAAATGTGAGACCTTAATATGCTTTTTTTTTTAATTTATAATTTTTCTCAGACTACTACACTATTTAAGAGGATTACCATCAAGGAACAGATCTAATACAAATGATTAAAGGATGTTTTAGGAAAATTGACAAATTCTTTACCAATTATTAATTTTCTTAACATTTGTAAAATGATTTTCTACTTCTTATATTAAGCTTATGTTGATGGTACTGTCATTGAAGTTTCTGTTACACCCCTATCGGCCTTGCCCTTTCGGGTGGCGGGTTAGAGGAATTCACTTACTTAGTTACCTTCCCTTCGTTATTTGGTCCATTTAACTTATATCAGAGTGAGCACAATAGAGCATTTAACCGGTTTAGACTATCTACTGTACTGGTAAAGGTAAAATAAACAGAAAAAATAAAAGTCCCCGAAGGGTTAAGGGTACAGTCATCCAGAATAAATACCAAAACAAAACATACCGACATCTCAAATATATGTACAAATATGATAGGGCATTCCCTATTCTTCAATCTGTACCGATAAGCACTTATCATTCCGAGGAGGGCTCTTCACATCGGGCATGTCTCCTTGTGACAACAAAATAGCCTGGGGTCCAATAATGGCCCCCAGAGTAATCGTCAATACTCAAATACTAAATGTGTAGGGAGTATGTAAGCTACCATGCTAATCAGAAATCATAAGAGCATGCCAAATACATACCAGATATGCATCCAGATCATACCACAGCAAAGCACATATCACAATTCAAGAACCCATACAGCTGCCCTACTAAGGCAAGCCTCGGACTCACTGAACTCACAACCCGTAGAGCCGCCCTTTCTAGGCTAGCCCTGGATTGATAACTCAACCCATACAGCCGCCAACCAAGGCCGGCCTCGGACTAAACATCCTTAGCGCTAGGAATCATACAACATTGTATGCATATTTGGCACAACATATACAAAGAAAACACACATGGCGAAACACAAACATACAGCAAAACACATAGAGATATCTGAGTAAAACGGTTACTACCTGGTGTGGAAAATATTGTCCTTAATATTTTATTGAGCCCGTTGACTTCCCAAGGGTTCCCTTGACCTATAAATCATTAAAATACACTTATTCAATATTTACAAAATTGCTATCACGTTTTTTACCCAAAAACTGAGCCCAAGCTAGTTTTTCTAGAAATCCAGTGTTTCTGATCCAACTTGTAGGATTTTTAATAAATTATACAAAAATCATTTTTGTATGCTTCTAGAACCATATTAACCATTGAAATGTATATTTTCCATGAAAAATACTCCCAGACCCTGAACATACTTTTATTTTAGCGTGGTGCTCACTTTTCATACCTGGGTCAGATTTCGCCCTGTTACACACAGAGCTAACTTAGAAAATTTGTATCTCTCAATCGGTACATCAAAAATATATTGAATTACATATCAAAATGATGCCTCAGATGTCTACTTTTCACCTGTAAAGTTTCAGCTCAAACCAACGTATGTACTATTTTAAAAACATTTTTGAAGGTTTGCTGCCCGGAATCCAGAACACTGGCAGCAAGCTTCTTCTTTGAGTTTTCGGGGTTTTCGAGTTCGGAAACTTAAACCATAGCTTAACCCCACACAAAATCACGTTTTAAACACTTTGGAACCATCAAAAACTCCAAAATCAGACCCCAGAACCAAGCCCCAACCAGCAGCACGAAATTCCAAAGTTAAAGCTCTAAAGGTTCAAGTTGTCGGTTGTTACCTATTTCGGTGCTTTGGCTTGGAGGATGAGGTGGTTGAGAGCTTCACCTTGGCTATGGAAGCTTGCTGGTCTCCTCTCTCTTCTTCAGCTGGAGCACACCTTTTTGGAGGTAAAAATGACAAGATAAGCTTCTTTTAATACTAATCCAAAAGTAGCCATTTGCTTCCAAAGTAACTAAATAAATTCCTAGTTTGGTTGGCATCCAATTGTCATTACTTTGGCTTTATCCCATGTGCAAATTGAGAGTCTTCTAGGGAGCTTAAGTGGCGTGGCTTCTACCCATAAAATCAGATTCCACTTTGCCATTTGATAGGAATTATCCATTAAGACTTCAAATTCCATTTGACTTCCTGACGGGCCGCACGCTTAATTCAATGAATTAGTCAAGCTTAGTTTTGGTCTTGAAATCAGATTTTTGCTGACCCAAAAGAGCCTTACACGTCCAAGGGGTCCCACCAAAATGATCCCCAATAATTAATTCCAATTTCCCACTTTATCGGTCAATTTCGGGTCTACCGACCCCTACGGGTCCCACCGGGTCCGAAAATGCGTCTTTTGGTACTTTTCTTTGTGTTTTCCAAATATTTTCCGCTGCCTAGGCATACTCATGTGGTACCTTCCCTCTTTCCAAGGCGGCCCCACATTTGTCTCATTTCGTCCAAAAATGATCCCCTAACTGGTCCCCATCGGTCCCCTTTTCTATCGGTTTATCGCTTACGGGTCCCGCGTCTTGTATCTGGACCTGGGTATGGATAAAATCATCTGATTTTCTTTCCTCTCTCATGTTGGACGAAATTCAATGCCCATAGGACAAGGAATTGACCATTTTGCCCTTACTTTATTTTCTTTTAATCTCATGGTGACACGTGTCCATGTGCAATGATCACCCTATCTCTTGCTTTTTGGAACATGCCTATTTTAGTGTCTCTTTCTCTCTCTTGTCCCTGTATGGCGCATACTCACTTCCAGGGGTCAAGAATCTTTGTTTTGTCATATTTCCCGGGTCCCACTTTATCACACCGGCTTTATACCTTACCGGTATCTTGCCCTGGGCTCGCATCTTTTCAAACCTGAGCCCATTAGAGAGTTTTTATCTCTTATCATTCTAGGGATTCTTCCTAATTCGGGCTTAGTAGTCTGCCTAATTTAGGCTTATTCTCAATTTTTTGGGTCCAAAATTCGGGATATTACAGTTTCAATATACAATCTTTCTTGGATTAAGTAACAAATCCACCTCGAAAGTACACACTCAAGAGCAATTTTGCTCTAGAAGTTTTTAAAAACGTAGCAATCTTGGGGCAAGATTGCTACGTTTTTAAACTTTTAGGACTACATTGAGTCAAAAAAAAACATCCAAGACAAAATTGCTTATGGGCGTGTACTTTTGGGGCAGTTTCTTAAAATGTTCAAAGTACTTCGCCGACATCCAAATATTACACACAACCAAAAAAAAAAAACTCCATCAAGAATTTCAATCGTAAGATTATAAAATTGTGTTAGAAAAGTAGAAAAATTCACTCCCTCTTTCCATATAAATCAAGAGTCTATACTGTTACCTAATGAAATATCTAAAGCATAAGGAAAGTTGAAGATATAATAGTAATGATAGAAGTGACAACTACGAGTTGAACTAGTTTAGGTGCCTGCTTATATAAACTCCATTCAAACTGATTTTGATGGCTTATGGTTGTAACACCCCCAAATTTCTAACCATTATAATAACATAAAATTACAATAATTTTTATGAATTAATTACTGAAATTCAAAATAACTAAAATTTTGGAAGTGTTACCGCCGCACTTGTACTGGGACAAGTGCAAGGCTGTCTTATTACATTAACTTAAATCCAAACTTAAATAAAAGTATTCTATTCAAAGCATAAAAAAAATATATTATAAAACTAGCTAGAATTGTTCATTGGTCTTCCTCACTTCTCACTGCTAGCCCCAACAGCCCAACTTTGAAACCTGTTTCACTGAAAATCTGCTCCCTCGAAGGATCGTCGCAGCCCATGAACACAAACATCAGCAAAAGCTGGTAATCCTAATAAAACACAATCAAATATAATCAAATCCAATATATGTAGTAATTGAATCAAATATCAATTTCTATATTCATAATATAGATACACGTCAGATCAAATATTATTCATTATCTTTATTAAATTCATGATAGACTCGGGAAACCCTGCCAGTCTATTTAGTTTAGTGGGAAGAGAACCATGGTAAACCCGGGAAACCCTGCCAGTTTACCCTGTGACCCAGGAAACCCTGCCAGTCACAATCAATCAAATTTGGCCATCAAGTATTTCTTCCTAGTGTGCACACCTCTTTCCAAAGTTGCTACTAGTGTCCCGGGAAACCCTGCCAGACACCACTTTGGGAAGAACGGATATCATCGGTTCACATCAAATAATATTTCGAGGGCATAAAGCTCGATTATGTTCATCACTTTGGGAGGTACCATCCCAAAGCTATCCTCCCACTATTAAGTTATTTCAAATACACACAAATTAAACTCCTAAATTATTTCTATTATTTACTTATCTTTTATATATTTTTATATTATTTTAATTAAATATAGATATAGAGATATTTTAACTTAAAATCTGTTCATATCATATTTTATGATACATGAGATATCAATTATAATTAAACTCCTAAATTATTTCTATTATTTACTTATCTTTTATATATTTTTATATTATTTTAATTAAATATAGATATAGGGATATTTTAACTTAAAATCTGTTCATATCATATTTTATGATACAGGAGATATTAATTATAATTAAACTCCTAAATTATTTCTATTATTTACTTATTTTTTATATATTTTTATATTATTTTAATTAAATATAGATATAGGGATATTTTAACTTAAAATCTGTTCATATCGTATTTTATGATATAGGAGATATTAATTATAGCTTTGCAAAGGAGTACAATATATTGCAATTTATTGCACTTATAATATATTGCAGTCACAACAAGTGACACACAGGGATTTTATATGTGTATTCAATTCACGCACAAAGGCCGAGGCGATGATATTCAATGAAAAGAAAAAAAAACGCATAGGCAATATCATTCAATCAATAAATTTTTTTAAAAAATGCACAGTATATCATGTGGTTGAAGCACACAGGTCAAGGCAAGTAATTGGGTTCAATTCATAAAGCAAAACGCACAGGGATATGCAGGGAATTGGAACACACATGCCGAGAAAAGCATTTACATATTCTATATATATATACACACGTACGGAAATCAAACAATCGGTTTCTATAACCTAGGGAGATGATTACCTATCAAAATATAAAATCAACCTAGTACTCATGGGAATTAGGATTACCTGGTCTCCGTGTTGCTAACCTCCTAGGAAATAATTTGATGAGAGTCCGGAATGAGGATTTGAGAAGAGAAGGTGGCGGAGAAGAAAACTATCGAGCGTTGCTAGATTTAGACGGCTAAACCTAAGTTTATAATTAAAATTTAGGGTTTAGCTATGGGCTGGGCTTTTTATTTATTCCCGATAAATGAATTAAAACAAATTGTAGAGTTTTATTATTATTAGATATATTTTGAGTCCGATGATGAATAAAAAAATTGAAAATATAATTTGATCTAACTACTCCTAGATTCTTGGATCTAATCTTGATTAATCTAATATTACTATTTACAAAATAATATGATTACCACAAAAACAATATAATATTATTAATTTTTATTATTTACTATATTATTATTATTATTTTAATCTACTGTTGTTGTTATTATTATTATTATTTTATTTCTATTATTAATCATTATTATTTTATTAATATTATTTTAATCTATTATTATCATTACTATTTCTATTATTATTATTATTAAAAATCCGGGGTATTACATTGCCCATCAAAGTTATAGGCACCCAAAATGGTTCTCCCAACTGGAGTCTTTGAAACATTTCAAACAAACTAGGTTAACTAAAGAAAAATCTCAGCTTGGATCCCAAATCATGAACTCACTACAAAAATAATCTAAACCACTATACACAGCTAGTGAACGTGATGGATTATAAAAGAGTGTGTGAGAGAGACAAACATTTGCCACGCTCGACCTTGACGCTCTTGAATGGAGCGCGAGTATGCAAAAACTCAAGCACTGTGGTTGTGGGGTCAACACTTGAGAGCTCACTCCTCTCTCCATTCACTTCAAATACCAAACTTTCTCTAAAAAGACATTATTTATATTTTTAATCTAAAGGTGCACATGAGATTATGAGAAGAATTAATGGTGAAAAGAAAAGGAGAGAAACCCAATCATATGTGATTCACATTGCTTTTAAGAGAACCTTGGAAGGAATGCTACAGTTTGCCGATTAATGGTGAAAAAGGACATGGTGGCAAACATGGTAGCATGTGGCAGGGTTGCTCGAGATCACCAAGACAGGGTTGTTAGTGGTTTAATCTATGTATATAAAAATAATTTTGCAAGTAATAAATTTACAACAAAGAACTCATTAATTATAAAATAAACAAATAACATGTCTCATGAAAGATAGATTTATGAAATTTAAATTCTTGCTTTTAATTATATAATAAGTTTTTAAAAGAAAGATAGTTTCCGTATAATTCTAAGTAAAACCAAAACAATTATTTATAAAAAATAAAAAATTATAGATAAATATGATATAGTTATTTAAGGTTTATATTTTTTTTTTTTTGACAATGTACATATGAAGTGCAGTTCTTTAAGGGTTTGTTTGGCATGGGGATTTAGAGGGGATGAGAGACTTTTATGTGTTGGATTTAATAAAATTAAAGAAGTGTGGTTACAAAATTTTAATAGAGAGAAGATTTAAGATAAAAGAATAAGAAAAATTAATTAAAACTTTTATCCCAACTTCTCTCTTGTTTTTCTTAAATCCAACTCAAATATTATTATTTTTTTCCTTCTGCTCACTTTCTCTCCTCTCCCCCTCATACCAAACAAGTCCTAAAGATAAGATAAACTAGTAAAATCCAGTTGTGCAAACTTTATGCTAAAAAAGTTGTATAAAACATGGCACTATAATTTTGATAGACAATGAAAGGACCAAAATAAATAAAAAAATGTTTTTTTTAAATTTCTTTTTAAATAAAAGTGATAAAGTGTGATAATTTTCATTTAAATTTATGATTTTTTGGTTAAGATTTTTTTTTTCCTGAAAGAAAAATTAATATTCACTTTACCACTTAAAAAAATTTATCATAACAATAGTATTCACTCTCTAACAAAAGAAAATAAAATTAGCTAAGAAGGGGGATAGTCACTTTCTTTATATTAGTATGGAAAAATATTCATTGCATTTCAATACTATTGATTCGATTTGGACAGGCTTGGGTTACTGTAGGATAAGTCTTGTACCATTCATCCTTTATGATATTGTTAAAGGATGGAGGCAATGTACTAAAGTACTTATCACTCATATTCTGGAAAAATATTCATTGCATTTCAATACAAAATGGGCATGTAATGATTGCATTGAAGAATATGACCCCCAGATTTTTTCATCTGCAGGATTTTACTAAAGCAGATTCCTTTACTTTATGAAAGTTGATGCCAGTCTGCGTACTGGAGACAACTTTCTGTCATGTCGAACTTTAATCTGTGTCGGCCATGTACTCATCGTTGAACATCCCGTCGTCACCATAATTTTCTAGTTTTGGATCCACTACTCCTGCTTGAATTGCACAAAGACGTTGGGTTACTGTAGGATAAGTCTTGTACCTCCTCTTCTTCGGTCTCCCGTGCCTACTTATGTGTATAGAGGTAGGGCTTAAGCTCAAATAAGCTAGAAGCCAAAGAAAATTTGGAAGAGAGGGAATATCAGAGTTCTCTGTGAAATCCTTTTCTATTGATTTCTGAGGTTCAATTGTTTTCTTTTAATTTCTTTTTAAATAAAAGTGATAAAGTGTGATAAATTTCATTAATTTATGATTTTTTGGTTAAGAATTTTTTTTTTCTGAAAGAAAAATTAATATTCACTTTACCACTTAAAAAAATTTATCATAACGATAGTATTCACCCTCCAAAAAAAAAAACAAAAGGAAGGGGGATAGTCACTTTCTTTATATTAGTATGGAAAAGTATTCATTGCATTTCAATACTATTAATTCCGGATATCAACATGAGTTCATTTAAAATTGTTTTACTAGATCAAACGGTAATAATGAGTTCATCCAAATTTGTTGCATTCATTGTTAAGAAAAATTCTGTTGCATCTCAATTTTGTAACCGTTACTTCTAAAGTACCGAGAAGATGGACGGTAAAAATGTAGAGGCCAGTGAAAAAACAAAATAAGGAAAAGACACCAGAAATAGAACGATAAGATTCAAGGAGATTTTGCCACGTCATTAGATTAGATGAAAGCCTGAAACTTATTGCTCGCTCTCCGCAAACCCTACCGTTCAGTCCCATCTTTCGGCCGCTCACCTCATAAGTGTCCTCGAGCTTGACGCTCCTCTGTTTTAAATCGAAATCCTCTTATTCTTTGGTTATCAATCTCAGCTCAGTGCCTGCCTCAAATCTCAATCACGCAAGCCGACGGCAACTCGTCCGGGATCTGATTGAGAAAGCCGAGTCGTCAACTACCCTCTCCTCAATCACGCAAGCACTTCCGTCTTCCTGCACTCGTCGCTCCTCTGTCTCCGACGCTACACCAGGTAAAGGGTTACCCTCTCCTCCTTGTCCCAATCCCTCTCGCCCTCTCTCTCAGTCACACCCTGATACAAACGCACACAGTCCCAGATTTGTATGTTCCGATCCATGCTTCACTCAAAGTCGACGGCTTTCCAATGTAACTCCATCACTTTCGATTTTAAGAAAAATGCTTTCCAGTTCTCATTTCGTAGTCGATTTTGGGAATAATACTTTCGAATTTTCACTGAGGTGTGAAAACCTGTTCTTTTCAACTCTCGTGTTTGTAACGTATGTAAAAGGAAGATAAATATCTTATTCCTGCTTCTATTTTCTGCTTTGTTTATCATGCTACTGTCGTGTTTCTATTCCTGGTTCTGGTGATTATATATTTCTTCCTTTCCTATTTCAAATGTATGTAAAAGGAAGATAAATATCTTATTCCTGGTTCTGGTGATCATATATTTATATATATGATACGGTTCTGGTTCCTTTCATATATATATATATATATATATATTAGTTAGGCAGTGTCAACTGGTATTTAGTTAGGAATAATGCTTTACAGAAATGGTTTGTTGGTTATTTTCAGTTAAAATAAAACTGGTTGTGATACGGTTCTGGTTCCTTTCGTATATATGTAGGCCTGTTTTGCGGTGACCTGTGCCCTGTTAGCCTAATTACAAAATTTTTAAAAATAGGCCACAGGGCTGAAAACTTGGCGCCTGTTTCCACCCCTACCTGTGTTTATTAGTTTTTACTATATAATTTTAAAATAATTGATTTCTTTTACAATATTGGAGACATTTTTATTTTAAATTCTATATCTATGGAAATTTTAAAAACTAATATTAATTATTTCATAATTTAAGGAGTCACTAGTCAATTATAATCAAATCAAATTGCCTTTTTTTCAGCCAGTGTATCGTGCCATGGCCTTAACACCGCCTTGATGAGGAATTGTTTGTGATGTTGCGTTTTTACCTAATGATTCTTGCTAATGCTCAAAGAATAGTTGTGTAGTATTGAATGTTTTGAAGAATAACTGGGATCATCTTTGATTTGACTTAAATTGACTTTGGATTGGGTTCTCCGGTGGTAAAATAGCATCTTGGAGAAGAAGTGGTTGGTTTTTGTCATGTTTATAAATCTTAATTAGTAACATCGTTATTGTACTCAATTGCCACTTTTGGGTTTAGTGAAGATATAAACAGATGCAACATGTCAGTGGCCTAGAAAAAAGAAAAAATAAAAACATAAACTCAAATAAAAATAGAGCTGTGTAGAGTTTTCTGGAATTGTTGATATTGTAGGTGGCTTGATTTTGTTGTTGTGACTGTGACGAGATTAGGATTAGGCTCTTGGCTCTGGCTTTTAGTCTATAATCTCTTGTGATAACTCTATTGACTGTTGCAATTCAATTATTCTGTGGATAAAGTGTTTGATTGCTAATTTAACTTGCTGTGTTAATAATTGCATTTGCTAATTTAACTTTCTGTGTTAATAATTGCATTTAAGTTGTTTGAAGCTTAATTTGGTTGTTCTGTGGTAGCCACTGTTTCTCTACTGGTTGGTGGGTGTTAGTTGCATTTTTGAAAGGATATTTCTTGCTGCTGTTGAGGTCCTTACTTGCTAAACTTAAGTTTGTCTCTGATTTGATTATTAGATTGCTACTGTCACTTTTTTTTTTTTGTTAAAGCTGATTTACTGCTGGAATTTTTTAAAAAGAACTGTATTGGTGCATTGTTGGTTCATAAATATTGCTTCTGTGTGAATCATCTTCTCTTGCAGAATCTGAGAAGAATTGAAGAGTTCATAGTGCTGTTGTGTGAAAATTGCCCAAGAGTTTTGTGCTTGTTTGCCTCATTTCATGTGCTGTTATGAACTCATATCGTTTTGAAGAAAATTATGTTGCTTTGGTTGAGTGGCTTGGAAAAATTCTCTAACTATTGTTGAACTGATTTAGTGTACTGATGTTGATGTTTTTATATGGTGAATGCACTGGAGTTGATGTTAGCATCAAGAACCTGCTACATGTTTCATGAAGCTGGATTTTCTTGAGCAACTTGCAATTTTGTAATATTGATAGCTATACAATTGTGAGAAATCTCATTTGAATTTTTGAAACCTTGCATTGACTCCATTGAGGATAAAAATAAGTCATCTCTTTTGTTGTTAAAACTCTTCAAGTTTGAGAAAATTCATGTTGATAGAAGCTGTTTCTGTTATGTAATTTATTAAATCCTTGATCTTGCTGATATTTCTGATTTAAGGAGCTTTGTGTTTCTGCAAAACTTTTCTGAATTTGTGAAACTTGCTGGAACAAGTTTGAGCTAACAACTAGCCATTAATGATCTGTTATTAATAGTTTGAGTTCAATACTTGCTGCCGGAATTTTTTTTACAAGGGCGTAAGAAGATTTCAATCATCCAGTTTTCACTTTCTTCCTTTTACCCTCTTGTATTGCTTGTGAAATCATATGTTGGATTGATTGTTTATAACAAGTGTTGGGGGTTAGTGGGTTACCCACTCAGTCATAAATGGTAGTTAGTTGATTTTGCTCCCTATGCCATGGTCTTCCTATTCCTTATCTCTTGCTAAATTTCAATAATGCTCTCTTAGACTTAGGTGCAGCCATTAATGTTATGCCACATTCAGTTTATGACTCATTAGGGTTCAAAAACATTGAGTCCATTATTGTAATACCCCAACTGGTTGATAGGAAAACTGGACAACCTTCTGGATCTGGTATAGGGGCATTTAAAATGGATTCTCTTGGATTGTGAGTTTGAGTATGATTCTTTACATTGCATCATGACTCTAGAGTACAACATGGACATAGTTTGATTTGGAGTGTTATGCATATGCATGGTTTCTACTCATGAGACTCTTGCAAATTTCCTCTGGACATACTTAAATCTCATCCCCATTTCTGTATGACTGTTGCTAACATTGATTCCTTATCTTTCTTGAAGGAACTTGATGTGGAGGCACTCCAAAAGGATCACTCTCCGCTTTACATTAAGGAGCCTTTAGCCATGGAATCGAAACCACCACCGACAAAGATTTGTCAAGGAGGAAGGCCTATGCTCAAGAGGTTTATGATTCTCATCCGTGATGAGATTTTTTGCTTCAAGAGCTTGAGAAGATTTCATCTACATGGTTGTCCCTTTCCTTCCTTTACTATATTGAATTGCTTGTGAAATTACTTGTTGGACTTGATTGCCTAAAATGAGTGTTGGGGGAGGGACTAAATCATTAGGAAAAGGTAGTTTTAAGGTGATGGTTTTGTGGCCTCTTTGGTTGTTCTAAGCTTGCATTGAGGTCAAATGGCTGTTGGGGGAGTTTAGCTGATTGATTTTCTAGGTGATTGTACAGGAATTTTGGATAATACCTTCGTTAGAATTATTGATTGTTGACTTTAACTTCTCACAGTGCCTTGAGAATCTGGTCTGGTTCAGAACTGAATCTTTCATGAACAATGCATGATTTATGAATTTTTCTGCACTGCACTTTGCTAATTCTGAGATACACATGCAGAACCGAACTTATCATGAATGAATGAAGCAAGTACTGTTTACATATTGATGCCAACTATGTTGTTTATCGTCTGGAAAATTTGTATCATAAGTAGAATGTTCTCATGCATTGAAAATGGTTATGTGCATGGTTTAGCCTTGTGTGAGTTAGTTTAGAATGCACAAACCTTGATGGAAGGATTTGAAACTTATTATCATTCACAAATTCAGTGTGCATAATCCACTTGATTCAATTTCCTCTAGAACTTGTCTTGCGTCTTAATCAAGGCCAGATAATTGCACAAGAGTCATGAATATGATTGAGGCATTCTATTTCTTCACCCGTTTTCCTAAACACAAGCCGTTTAAATCAATCCCTTGCTAACCCCATTGAGCCCTTCACTTTCGTTTCTTCTTTACATTTGCACTGAATCTGAATTTATACATGAGACTCGATTTCGTATTTGATAGAATTTCCTTTGAGATGAAAATAATTGGGTACTTTGATACATTTTTTGTATATTTTGGTACTTGGTTAACATTGATCATGTCACTTATTGAGTTTGATATGGCTGATTGGTTGTTCTTGGACAGAGAAAAGGAAAATATATGAGTGTATAGAAAAAAAAGAAGAAGAAAGAAAACAGAAAAAGCCAGAAAGGAAAAAAAATATATGAATCAAAAAAAGGAGAAAAAGGCAAGGAAGAGAAAGGAAAATCCATGTGTAGAAAGGAGAAAAGAAAAAAGGTAAAGAAGGCAGAACACAAATGTCTTCAGAAGAACAGAAAAAAAAAAAAAGAAAAAGAGAAAAGGAAAAGTAGAGAACAAATTGTCCAAAGAACTCTTTCAGGTTATGAATATAATTTGAACCGATAGATTTTTGCTTAAACATTGCTGTACATAACAGCAAATGCTAAAGTTTCAGGCTTTCAGCCACGTTCATCAGCTGCGTATATTTCAGATCATGTGCCATTCTTTTTTCCATTTCCACTTGGGCCTTTTCAACATTACAACCAAAGCAAAGACCTCTTGATTCATTACTCTAGTGTATAACGAGTGGTGGAGATGGTAGACACATTACAAGCCTATGGTAGGAGTTGGACTAGTGGAGAGGAGTGAAATTACCTTAAGAGAGGGATGTGAGAAGTGCAAAACAGGACCAAGTTGTATTCTAAAGCATTACTCACTATTGGCTAGGCTAAGTACGTGGGCTATTTGATTTGCATGTGTACACTTTGCTTGTGATATTAGTTGAAGTATTATATGCTACTATGCTTGCATATTTTGATTTAAGCTTGCTACATTCTCACTGATATGTCTATTCGGTTTTGTATTGGATTTCCCTGATTGAATCTTTCTCTAGGGAGTGCAAAAGTGAAAGTGTGGGGGAATTTGATAAACCGTTGTTTTTATATGGCTAAGTGAGCATTTTTGTGGGATTTTAGGAAGAATATAGAGTATTATTTGCATAATTAGGCATGAATAAGATAAATGCATATGGTAGGATATTTTGATTAAAATGATTATTTTAGCAGCAATTTAGTGGAATTTGGTTGTTGTTTGTATCGCAGGTGTAATTCTGAAATCAGTGTGGCTGGAAAGAAATCCAAGCAGGGAGGAAACCTGAATCAAAGGAACTCATTTCCATAATTCCATTACTAATGGAATTGGGCTTCCACCTAATTATTGAGGAGGCAAGAGGCTGCTATTAAATATGAGAGAGCAACGGAGTAACTTATACCACCTCTTGTTTGATTATGCATGTCAGAACCAAATTATCTTTATAGTTTGAGATATATTTCCATACTTGAAGATGCATCTTAACCCTTTATACTTTATAGTATGATGTATTGATTTATTTCTCCTTTCTCCTTTATTATTTGCTCTCATGCTCCCCCTTATTATTTGTTATTTTTATTTTTTCACATGAATTTATTATTGTTAATAAATATTATTTATAATGCTTAATTATCCATGTTGCTTATTAATGCCTTCTTTCAAATAATGTATAGTTTCTTTATCAATAATTTGGCATTCATTTTTTTTTTTTGCCTGAAGTTGTCTATTTGTTTTATTTATTATCTTGTTAATGAATTTATTTCCTTATTCTCAATGAATTATTAATTGATTAATTTACTTTTTCATGAGACTTTTTATTTATTTTATAATGAATAGTTGATCGTTTTGTTAGTTTTAAATTTAGTACTTGTAAAGTTACTTATCTTCTCAATTCTTATATGTATATTAGTCATTGGTTCCTACTGTCTTTTCTATATTTATTTATGTTTACTATAAATTTGAATAAGTTCTTATCCCATTCATTGTCTTCCTTTTATTTGATAGATTATTCCTTTCTATTTTTCTGTTTATTTATTTTGCCTTTTAAGATTTGAATTATCTCCTTCATTTGCTTGTGTCTTACTCTTATTAATTAACCAATTAGTTAAGAGTTGTGAATTATTGGAGCTGAAACTGCTACATTATGAAGTAGGGCTCCTCCCTCTTTCTGCTTTGAAATTGTTAATATTTGTGCATTTTCTTGGATCGTGAGTTTTGCCCTGCAATCTTCATATAATTTTTAATTTTCCCTCCGTTTACTGCTTGTAGTTTACACACTTTTACAGGCGGAGTTGTCTCATCCCAATGCAGAACTTAGGTTGCTAGAAGTTCTCAATTACAAGATAGGTGTGAAATACTGATAATAGTAATTATAAAAATTAATGGGAGAATCTGTGGTTATCTTATGTCTTCTGTTGCTGATGCTGTTGACTATTAGTCTATTAAACAAAAGTGCATAGTGTTCAAACATGTTCATGCCATCGTGCATTGTGTTTGTGCAGGTCTTTCTTCCCAATGAAAAGATTGAGAACATCAATGACCAACACTGGACATGGAGAAAAGAGGAGGTAAGCGTCTCTCTATGTAACTGGAAAAAATGGGCTGGTAGAGCTGAAAACTACAAACATTCCTGTTGTTACATGTTCATTGTTTTTTTTTCTTTATTTAATTAATAAATTTTTTTTAGTACTTCTAATTCTTGTCTAGCAAACTATTTATTTTATTACATCATGAGTGTTACGGATTCCAAAATAAGATGGTGCTTCATTTAACATATCTAGTTGTTCTCCTTTATTAATTTAATGTTTATTTTTTATAAATTTATCTTAGCTGTTCTCCGAACTAATTATTTTAATTAAATGTTTTCTTAGTTGTTCTCCTTTTGTTGTTTAATATATCTAGGTGTAGAAATTGTGCAATGAGGAATTGATTTGCTTCATATGGTAGTCTTGTGTTAGGATCCTCCTCTAAGCCAGAAAATAATAAAACTGAAAATAGAAATAAACAAGGAGTAGTGGAACAACTTTCAACTGATAATATAGTTATATGGAACAACACATTACATTCAGTGATGCAGCACTATTCTGCTGCACATGCAGACACCAATGGAACTAACACAGGGAGGATAGTGATTACAAAATACAATGGAATGAAGATTACAAAACACCTAGACAACAATAAACACAAATTCACATAAAACTCTTAATATAAACACTTAGGCTGCTAATCTTTTGAATGGAATGGCACTCTCCACCCTAATGGGCTTGTCTGCCCCTTTCTCTGGATCAGTTTGAGAATTTAAAGACCCCAAAAGTGGCGCACAAAGCCCTCTTCTCATAGGCTTAGACTATATCAACTCTATAGCCACCCCTAATTAGCAAATCATAGACCTGACCAACAAAAGGTGCCCCATTCCATTATCATGTATCTTCCTATGTATTGAAAAGTGGTCCTAACATTACCCTCCCCTTGAAGCTGCACCTTGTCCTCAAGGTGAGGAGACTCATAAGTTGTGTGTATAGTTCCTGTCCAAAAGCAGTCAAACTTCTATAAGCATGGAATGAAATTTGCTAGCACCCAAATATTCTCTTCAAATTCAACTGCTTCCATAATCTTGCCATACTTCATCAATACCTTAGAGAGATTTCTATTTTCTTCATTTTCTTTCTCTGTCCTTGAGAAAATTCAAAGCTTTCTGTTCTGCTTGATGTAGGCGGTTGAGTGTTGCTTGGCTGGATAAAAACCAACACTTCATCTCCTGTTTTTGCTTCAAATCCAGATGTACATGCCAACTTGATTGACTCAATTATGGAGCCCTTCTTAAACCCCTTGGCACTATCCTCAACTTCTGCATCTAAGAGTTTAGCGTCACAATAGAAATCATATAAGAAGCTGGTTGTAAAACTAGTAGGCAACATCTCATCATACAAGAAGCTAGTTTTATATTCAGTCATAAAACCAGTAAGCCCCATCTCTTTGTTAGGTGCAAAGTTTCTATGACTCTCAAAAGATATTAGAGTGATCACCTCCAACATGACCATGCTTTAACCCACTTTTGAATATAAGTCCGTGTCCAGAGAACCAAACTATTTTTGTCTCCTTTGTATTTGTCTTAATGGCTACTGCAGTCCCTTCCTCTTCATGTCCTCTCAGCTTGCAAAACTAGAATATCGCTTTGACCAGAACAAAACATGCACATAGGATATTTATAGTAGTATTCACTTGGAGCTTGGAGCTTTTTCAATGCTTCATTGTTCTAGAATGAAAAGGCCCAATTATTTTTCTCAAACATCCATCTATAGTCTACGAACTCCTTTGTTTCTCCTTGTATTGATATATCAACATCAATCAGAGGAAAAAACATACCTACCTTGCCAAAAACAACACTTGCTCCATGTGAAATTCGTATAGGATTATGGTTTCTGTAATTAGTTTCCTCAAAAGCTTCAACAACACAAAAAAGCTCTCCATGTGAACCCCAACTTATGAATGGAGAAGTGACCTGCGCACCATCCCTTAAACCCAGCACCCAATCATTACAGAGAGCAGCCTTGAACACACTGCTTCTACTTGTGTTGACATTGAAAAAGTAAGAAAACTCTAGCTTATCGTTTGCCTCTTCCACAAACAAAATCTCCACTAACTTTAATGCGTCGGTCCTGCTCAATGGAGAAAATGTTACTGGCTTGATGCTATCTTAACCTGAACAAGGAAACTAAAGGCGGGGAGACTTCTCTGTTCACTATTGCCACCAATGGAACTAACACAGGGAGGATAATGATTACAAAACACAATGGAATAATTACAAGACACCTTGACAATAGTAAACACAAATACACATAAACTTTTAACATAAACATATAGGGTGCCAATCTTTCTAGAGGAATGAGACTCTCCACGACAAAGGGCCAAGCCACAATTCAAAATTCTTGTCTGCCCCTTTCTCTAGATCAGTATGAGAATCCAAAAAGTGAATCACAAAGTCCTCCTCTCATAGGCTTAGACCATAGATACTCTATAGTCACCTTACTTCTCTATTTCTTTCTCCTAATTAGCAAATCATAGTCCTAACCAACAAAAGGTGCCCTTTTCCATGATCATTTATCTTCCTAGGTATTGAAAAGTGGTCCTAACATCTAGTAAATGAACAATATGGTGCTTTGTTCTATTTTCACTGATGTGGAAGCTTATGTGGAGAAATAAACTCATCCTTTGTTGAAATTATAGATATACTAGACAAGGGTGGGTGAGCTGTAGTTTATTTTTCTTTCTGTTCTTATTGTTTACATAAATTTATCTGAGGATTCAAAGTGAATTTACAGGGAAAGTAGAGCGGGAGACACTGTATCACTGTTGTATTCTTTCTGGAAAGCTGGTGTGGGCTGTTCAAATTGATATCCATATACTAGAAAAGGGTGGGTGAGCTGTAGTTTATTTTTCTTTGTATATTGTCCACTTTGTTTCTCCCTTTTTTCTTATTTTACACGTTAGTAGTTTAACTGAATCAGAACATGTTTATTTCCAACTGCTACATTTTTTGGGTATTCTTTCTTATATAATCCTGATTTACAGTTGAATCAAAGAACTTAATGGTGTAGGTGTAGTGGCATGCATAATGAAAATGAGAGATAAGGAGGAAGAAAAGAGAGGGTGGTAGATATAGAAGAAAGGAGGGAGAACCAGTAGAACTCGTGTTGATAATACTTTATACCTAACTAGTAAGCACTTTATATAAGTCCAAAGTATATTTTTTAAAAATGTACAGTGGCAGAGAAATATTGACAAAATATTTCAATCCTTATTTGTGCTTAAAATTATAAATTCCTAGAAAATTAATAAAATAAAACAAAACAAAATAATCATGATCTTATTTTAAATCCTATCTTCTATACTCTAAACTTACCAATAATTAATATCATTTTTATAATTGCTTAATTTGTAGTCAATATTTAATTAGTTAGATTTGTTTCTATTTGTTTATTTTTTTTCATACTTGTTTAAAGTTTGAGTACTATTTCTTCCTCTTTTCCTTCTTTCACTATTATGAGCTTTTTGAACAATTCTATTCATTATCTTTTATTTATTTATTGTTATTATTTATTTATTATTTATTATAATTTTTTAATCGAATAATATGAATAAATTTATGTTTACCTGTAACAATAATTATTGTACTTCTACTTTCATATTTATTTTCCTTTCTTTTTTTTTTTTGCATGTCGGAATATTTCTTTGGGCATCCTTATTTTTTTTCCCTTGTTTTTTATTAATCTTTTTATCTTTTGCATGCATGGATTTAACTATATAACTAAACGAGCTTTTAAGTGATTTTTTGTAACATGTTTTGTGCTATTTAAATCATTTGACCCAATGGAGTTGTTTTACAATATAAATAGACTTCTATTTTTCTAGTTTTTTTTTCTCGTGATTTTCAAATAATTGCTTAATTGGTAGTCAGTATTTAATTAGTTAGATTTGTTTCTATTTATTTATTTTCTTTAATATTCGTTTAAAGTTAATTATCTCATAAAATTTGTGGGTATATAGTATTTAAAATACTTAAAGGGGCTATTTATTGTAATATTTATTATTTAATTATTGGTCATATTTATGAATTATAATTATGCATAACGATAATTATTTATTAAATGTGTTACATTTATATTTGACTATTTATCTATTATTTATATATTAGTGATATTTAAGATATTTAAGTTGTCCTATTTGTGTTTTTTATTCTTTATCTCCTCTTTGATTGCCATAAAATTTGCATTTGTTAGTCTTCTTACTTCTCTCTTCCTTCTCTCTCTCTCTTTTTTTAAAAATTGCTTTAGTATGATGAAAATTTTGTGTGCATTCCATTTGTTGTCTTTTATTTATTATTCGATACTTTTTATTTATTGTAATATTTATTATTTAACAATTTATAATATTTTTGATTTATTATTCTTTTGATCAGTAATTATATTATTTTAACAAGACTCTTTTCTAATTTGTTTCTGTTTTATTGTTTTATTGTCATGCTTATTTATTGTTTTATTGTCATGCTTATTCATCCTTCCTCATTTTGTATTATATTAATTGTTCTATGCTTTCTTCTATAACTTTATTTCTGAGTGGACTTTAGGATAGTTAAAATCGCTTGATATATTTGTAACATTTATATTATTTGATTTAGATGTACTATTTTTTATGTTCTTGTTCTTTTTGTTGTTGGCTTTACTTGCTTTCTCTGCTCTTCCCATTGTATTTGAGTACTATTTTTTCCTCTTTTCCTTCTTTCAATATTATAAGCTTTTTGAATAATTCTATTCATTATCTTTATTTATTTATTGTTATTATTTATTTATTATTTATTATAATTTTTTAAAATCTAATAATATGAATAAATTTATGTTTACATGTAACAATCATTATTTTACTTCTACTTTCATATTTATTTTGCTTACTTTTTTTTTCTTCGCATGTCGGAATATTTCTTTGGGCGTCCTTATTTTTTTCCCCTCGTTAAGCTTGGACTTAACTTTATAACTTAACGAGCTTTTAAGTTATTCTTTGTAACATGTTTGTGCTATTTAAATCATTTGACCCAAAGGTGTTGTTTTACAATATAAATAGACTTCTATTTTTCTTTTTCTTTTTTTTCTCGTGATTTTTCATATAATTGCTTAATTTGTAGTCAATATTTATTTAGTTAGATTTGTTTCTTTCATATTCGTTTAAAGTTAATTATCACATAAAATTTGTGGGTATATAGTAGTCATATTTAAAATACTTAAAGGGGCTATTTATTGTAATATTTATTATTTAATTATTGGTCATATTTATGAATTATAATTATACATAACGATAATTATTTATTAAACGTGTTACATTTTATATTTGATTAGTGAAATGTGTTACTATTTATCATTCATCATATTTATCTATTATTTATATATTAGTGATATTTAAGATATTTAAGTTGTCCTATTTGTTTTTTCATTCTTTATCTCCTCTTTGATTGCCATAAAATTGCATTTGTTAGTCTTCTTATTTCACTCTTCCTTCTCTCTCTTTTTATTGTTTTAGCATGATGAAAATTTTGTGCATTCCATTTGCTGTCTTTTATTTATTATTTGATACTTTTTATTTATTGTAATATTTATTATTTAACAATTTATAATATTTTTGAATTATTATTCATCAGTAATCATATTAATTTATCAAGACTCTTTTCTCATTTGTTTCTATTTTATTGTCTTTCCTCATTTTGTATTATATTAATTATTCTTTGTTTTTTTCTATAACTTTATTTCTGAGTGGACTTTAGGGTACTTATAATTGCTTGATATATTTGTGCTATTTATATTTTTTGATTTAGATGTACTTTTTGTTATGTTCTTATTCTTTTTGTTGTTGGCTTTACTTGTTTTCTCTGCTCTTCCCATTGTATTTGAGTACTATTTCTTCCTCTTTTCCTTCTTTCACTATTATGAGCTTTTTGAACAATTCTATTCATTATCTTTTATTTATTTATTGTTATTATTTATTATTATTATTTAAATATAATAATATGAATAAATTTATGTTTACTTGTAACAATCTACATGCACACACACATATGTGTGTGTGTGTGTGAATATATATATGGACATCTATGTATGTGTGTGTACATTATGTGTAGATACACACTCGTGTGTGGACAGTGGTCAGTGGACATATATATATGTCATGGATTTTAAGTATGGGCCTATAGTGGTAGGGCTCAAGAAGAGGTTGGTCATCCCAAGGTCTTGCCCATGACTTTGGAAATGCGGAGAGTGGGGGCATAGAACGTGGGATCGTGGCAACGTGCTAAACCGAACGTCGGGTCAACGTGAGATTGTGGCAAAGTGTGCAAAGTGTCAACATGAATGTCAGACCATTACAACTCCCTTATAAATAGCAGGACTGTACCCCGGTGAATGGTACACACATAACATTCTTTTCCACTAGTGTTTTCACATAATGCACACACCCCACACCTCAGACGGCATCTCGTCATTGTGTACACTGTGATCCCTCTGATCCCTCTGCTCAGTGTTATCTTCTGGATAGATAACGCATAATAGACTTATACCAGATCCTACATTGAACATCAACTGGCCGTAAGGGCTAGGACATTTGTGTTCCACCTCGAAACATTGGCGCCAACCGTGGGGAAGAAGTTTTTCAAAATCCAGATCACAAGGCTGCGGGCCTGTCATTGTAGATGGCGAATACCAGAAGACGCGATGCGATGAGTCGATAAAATCAATTACCAGAACAACAACTTAACAATCAAGCTTCTCGACGGGAGAATTCTGTGAATCAAAATGCAAAATACGTTATTGTAGAAACTGAAGGTGAGATGTCGGAAACGGCGAGTTCTCCTCCTTTAGAGAACAACGTTGTTCAGCAGACAGGGTCGCCGATTCTACCGCTTAACCCGGAGCAAGAGTTCCAGGCGGTTGACCACGACATTCGTTTATTGCTTACCACTCGTGGCTTCGTAATGGATCGAATGGAAGAGATGGAAATTCGAAACCGCCTTTAAAGAGAAGAAGATGCCCGGCTTATGCGAGAGGAGATAGACCGTCGTAATGAAGAATGGTTGAAACTGTTCGAGCATCACGTCGATCGTAATGAAAGTCACCAACAAAATTTGGGGAAAGATACTATTGGTCAAAGTCAGGACGATGTTTTGGTACAATAATAAAACAAGACGTCAAAATTCGATTATACCCACAAAGATACATAAATAAATAATAAGTAGACAAAAATAAGTATTTTTATTTGAAACGAAAATAGATACCAAGCAGGGAATAAATGCATTTATAAATAATGTGTGTTTTCTTAATCATAAAATAATAAAGGGAGGACGAGATCAAATAAAACATAAGGGGGAAATAGTTCAATACTTTAGACGAAGAACGAAAATAAATTATCAAGGCGACAAAAGTAAGTAAACGACTAAACAAATTAGTACAGGTTGGAATCATCAAAAGTAAAATAATCCAGCAAACTAACAAAACGAACTAGACGCAAGCAAATAAACGATACATTATTAATAAATAATGAAACAAACAGTTGAGGAATGCCTATTAACAAATAAAAACTACCATTAAAAACACCATATAAGTAACAGAAACAAGGGGAGGATTAGGATTACATGTCGGTGGACCACGAAAATAATCATCAAATATTTTAACACGTTATTGATAAATAGTACAGTATCTGAAAGCATATAAAAAGTCAAAGTGGAAAGATAAATATGACAAGAAATAATTTGTATTTTGTTGATCACAATAATAAAACAAGACGTAAATTCGATTATACCCACAAAGAAACAGAAATAAATAATAAGTAGACAAAAATAAGTATTTTTATTCGAAAAGAAAATAGATAGCAAGCAGGGAATAAATGCATTTATAAATAATGTGTGTTTTCTTAATCAAAAAATAATAAAGGGAGGACGAGATCAAATAAAACATAAGGGAGAAATAGTTCAACACATTAGACGAAGAATGAAAATAAATTATCAAAGCGACAAAAGTAAGTAAACGACTAACCAAATTAGTACAGGCGGGAATCATCAAAAGTGAAATAATCCATATAACACAGTAAGGAAAGTGACAAAACAAACTAGACGCAAACAAATAAACGATACATTACTAATAAATAATGAAACATACAGTTGAGGAATGCCTATTAATAAATAAAAACTACTACTAAAAACACCATATAAGTAACAGAAACAAGTGGAGGATTACATGTCGGTGGACCACGAAAATAATCATCAAATATTTTAACACGTTATTGATAAATAGTACAGTATTTGACGTCATAAATAGTTCGTGTTTGATTTAGAAATAAAAAGTCAAAGTGGAAAGATAAATATGACAAGAAATAATTTGTATTTTGTTGATAACAATAATAAAACAAGACGTCAAAATTCGAATATACGCACAGAGATACCTGAAAAAAAAATAAGTAGACAAAGTAAGTATTTTTATTTGAAACGAAAATAGATAACAAGCAGGGAATAAATGCATTTATAAATAATGTGTGTTTTCTTAATCAAAAAAATAATAAAGGGAGGACGAGATCAAATAAAACATAAGGGAGAAATAGTTCAATACTTTAGACGAAGAACGAAAATAAATTATCAAGGCGACAAAAGTAAGTAAAATAATGAACTAACAAAACGAACTAGACGCAAGCAAAAAACGATACATTATTAATAAATAATGAAACAAACAGTTGAAGAATGCCTATTAATAAATAAAAACTACCATTAAAAACACCATATAACTAACAGAAACAAGGGGAGGATTACATGTCGGTGGACCACGAAAATAATCATCAAATATTTTAACACGTTATTGATAAATAGTACAGTATTTGAAAGCATATAAAAAGTCAAAGTGGAAAGATAAATATGACAAGAAATAATTTGTATTTTGTTGATAACAATAATAAAACAAGACGTAAATTCAATTATATCCACAAAGATACATAAATAAATAATAAGTAAACAAAAATAAGTATTTTTATTCAAAAAGAAAATAGATAGCAAGCAGGGAATAAATGCATTTATAAACAATGTGTGTTTTCTAAATCAAAAAAATAATAAAGGGAGGACGAGATCAAATAAAACATAAGGGAGAATTAGTTCAATACTTTAGACGAAGAACGGAAATAAATGATCAAGGCGACAAAAGAAAGTAAACGACTAATCAAATTAGTACAGGTGGAAATCATAAAAAGTAAAATAATCCATATAATTGGAAGCAAACTGACAAAACAAACTAGACGCAAGCAAATAAACGATGCATTACTAATAAATAATGAAACATACAGTTGAGGAATGCCTATTAAAAAATAAAAACTACTATTAAAAACACCATATAAGTAACAGAAACAAGTGGAGGATTACATGTCGGTGGACCACGAAAATAATCATCAAATATTTTAACACGTTATTGATAAATAGTACTTTGATGTCATAAATAGTACGTGCTTAATTTAGAAATAAAAAGTCAAAGTGGAAAGATAAATATTACAAGAAATAATTTGTATTTTGTTGATAACTATAATAAAACAAGACATCAAAATTCGAATATACGCACAGAGATACATAAAAAAAAAAATAAGTAGACAAAAATAAGTATTTTTATTTGAAACGAAAATAGATAACAAGCAGGGAATAAATGCATTTATAAATAATGTGTGTTTTCTTAATCAAAAAAATAATAAAGGGAGGATGAGATCAAATAAAACATAAGGGAGAAATAGTTCAATACTTTAGACGAAGAACGAAAATAAATTATCAAGGCGACAAAAGTAAGTAAACGACTAACCAAACTAGTACAGGTGGGAATCATCAAAAGTAAAATAATCCAGATAACAGTAAGCCAACTAACAAAACGAACTAGACGCAAGTAAACAAACGATACATTATTAATAAATAATGAAACAAACAGTTGAGTAACGCATATTAATAAATAAAAACTACGATTAAAAACACCATATAAGTAACAGAAACAAGGGGAGGATTACATGTCGGTGGACCACGAAAATAATCATCAAATATTTTAACACGTTATTGATAAATAGTACAGTATTTGAAAGCATATAAAAAGTCAAAGTGGAAAGATAAATATGACAAGAAATAATTTTTATTTTGTTGATGACAATAATAAAACAAGACGTAAATTCGATTATACCCACATAGATACATAAATAAATAATAAGTAGACAAAAATAAGTATTTTTATTCGAAAAGAAAATAGATAGCAAGCAGGGAATAAATGCATTTATAAATAATGTGTGTTTTCTAAATCAAAAAATAATAAAGGGAGGACGAGATCAAATAAAACATAAGGGAGAAATAGTTCAACACATTAGACGAAGAATGAAAATAAATTATCAACGCGACAAAAGTAAGTAAACGACTAACCAAATTAGTACAGGCGGGAATCATCAAAAGTAAAATAATCCATATAACACAGTAAGGAAAGTGACAAAACAAACTAGACGCAAGCAAATAAACGATACATTACTAATAAATAATGAAACATACAGTTGAGGAATGCCTATTAATAAATAAAAACTACTACTAAAAACACCATATAAGTAACAGAAACAAGTGGAGGATTACATGTCGGTGGACCACGAAAATAATCATCAAATATTTTAACACGTTATTGATAAATAGTACAGTATTTGATGTCATAAATAGTACATGCTTAATTTAGAAATAAAAAGTCAAAGTGGAAAGATAAATATTACAAGAAATAATTTGTATTTTGTTGATAACTATAATAAAACAAGACGTCAAAATTCGAATATACGCACAGAGATACATAAAAAAAAATAAGTAGACAAAAATAAGTATTTTTATTTGAAACGAAAATAAATAACAAACAGGGAATAAATGCATTTATAAATAATGTGTGTTTTCTTAATCAAAAAAATAATAAAGGGAGGACGAGATCAAATAAAACATAAGGGAGAAATAGTTCAATACTTTAGACGAAGAACGAAAATAAATTAGCAAGGCCACAAAAGTAAGTAAACGACTAACCAAATTAGTACAGGTGGGAAACATAAAAAGTAAAGTAATCCAAATAACTGTAACCAAACTGACAAAACAAACTAGACGCAAGCAAATAAACGATACATTACTAATAAATAATGAAACATACAGTTGAGGAATGCCTATTAATAAATAAAAACTACTATTAAAAACACCATATAAGTAACAGAAACAAGTGGAGGATTACATGTCGGTGGACCACGAAAATAATCATCAAATATTTTAACACGTTATTGATAAATAGTACAGTATTTGATGTCATAAATAGTACGTGTTTAATTTAGAAATAAAAAGTCAAAGTGGAAAGATAAATATGACAAGAAATAATTTGTATTTTGTTGATAACTATAATAAAACAACACGTCAAAATTCGAATATACGCACAGAGATACATAAAAAAATAATAAGTAGACAAAAATAAGTATTTTTATTTGAAACGAAAATAGATAACAAGCAGGGAACAAATGCATTTATAAATAATGTGTGTTTTCTTAATCATAAAATAATAAAGGGAGGACGAGATCAAATAAAACATAAGGGGGAAATAGTTCAATACTTTAGACGAAGAACAAAAATAAATTATCAAGGCGACAAAAGTAAGTAAACGACTAAACTAATTAGTAGAGGTTGGAATCATCAAAAGTAAAATAATTCATATAACAGTAAGCAAACTAACAAAACGAACTAGACGCAAGCAAATAAACGATACATTATTAATAAATAATGAAACAAACAGTTGAGGAATGCCTATTAACGAATAAAAACTACCATTAAAAACACCATATAAGTAACAGAAACAAGGGGAGGATTACATGTCGGTGGACCACAAAAATAATCATCAAATATTTTAACACGTTATTGATAAATAGTACAGTATTTGAAAGCATATAAAAAGTCAAAGTGAAAAGATAAATATGACAAGAAATAATTTGTATTTTGTTGATAACAATAATAAAACAAGACGTAAATTCGATTATACCCACAAAGATACATAAATAAATAATAAGTAGACAAAAATAAGTATTTCTATTCGGAAAGAAAATAGATAGCAAGCAGGTAATAAATGCATTTATAAATAATGTGTGTTTTCTTAATCAAAAAATAATAAAGGGAGGACAAGACCAAATAAAACATAAGGGAGAAATAGTTCAATACTTTAGACAAAGAACGAAAATAAATTATCATGGCCACAAAAGTAAGTAAACGACTAACCGAATTAGTACAGGTGGGAATCATAAAAAGTAAAATAATCCAAATAACTGTAACCAAACTGACAAAACAAACTAGAGGCAAGCAAATAAACAATACATTACTAATAAATAATGAAACATACAGTTGAGGAATGCCTATTAATAAATAAAAACTACGATTAAAAACACCATATAAGTAACAGAAACAAGTGGAGGATTACATGTCGGTGGACCACGAAAATAATCATCAAATATTTTAACACGTTATTGATAAATAGTACAGTATTTGATGTCATAAATAGTACGTGTTTAATTTAGAAATAAAAAGTCAAAGTGGAAAGATAAATATGACAAGAAATAATTTGTATTTTGTTGATAACTATAATAAAACAACACGTCAAAATTCGAATATATGCACAGAGATACATAAATAAATAATGAGTAGACAAAAATAAGTATTTTTATTTGAAACGAAAATAGATAACAAGCAGGGAATAAATGCATTTATAAATAATGTGTGTTTTCTTAATAAAAAAATAATAAAGGGAGGACGAGATCAAATAAAACATAAGGAAGAAATAGTTCAATAGGTTAGACGAAGAACCAAATTAAATTATCAAGGCGACAAAAGTAAGTAAACGACTAACGAAATTAGTACAGGTGGGAATCATCAAAAGTAAAATAATCCATATAACAGTAAGCAAACTAACAAAACTAAATAGAAGCAAGCAAATAAACGAGACAATATTAATAAATAATGAAAGATACAGTTGAGGAATGCCTATTAATAAATAATAACTACCATTAAAAACACCATATAAATAACAAAAAAAAGGGGAGGATAACATGTCAGTGGACCACGAAAATAATCATCAAATATTTAAACACGTTTTTGATAAATAGTACAGCATTTGAAGGCATAAATAATACGTGTTTAAATTAGAAATCAAAAATCAAAGTGGAAAGATAAAGACGACAAGAAATAATTTGTGTTTTGTTCATAACAAAAATAAAACAAGACGTCAAAATTCGATTATACCCACAAAGATACATAAATAAATAATAAGTAGACAAAAATAAGTATTTTTATATGAAAAGAAAATAGATAGCAAGCAGGGAATAAATGCATTTATAAATAATGTGTGTATTCTTAATCAGAAAATAATAAAGGGAGGACGAGATCAAATAAAACATACGGGAGAAATGATTATCATACCTTAGACGAAGAAGGAAAATAAATTACCAAGGTGACAAAAGTAAGTAAACGACTAACCAAATTAGTACAGGTGGGAATCATCAAAAGTAAAATAATCCATATAACAGTAAGCAAACTAACAAAACGAACTAGTCGCAAGCAAATAAACGATACATTATTAATAAATAATGAAAGATACAGTTGAGGAAAGCCTATTAATAAATAAAAACTACCATTAAAAACACCATATAAGTAACAGAAACAAGGGGAGGATTACATGTCGGTGGACCACGAAAATAATCATCAAATATTTTAACACGTTATTGATAAATAGTATAGTATTTGATGGCATAAATAGTACGTGTTTAATTTGGAAATAAAAAGTCAAAGTGGAAAGATAAATATGACAAGAAATAATTTGTATTTTGTTGATAACAATAATAAAACAAGACATCAAAATTCGATTATACGCACAGAGATACATAAATAAATAATGAGTAGACAAAAATAAGTATTTTTATTTGAAACGAAAATAGATAACAAGCAGGGAATAAATGCATTTATAAATAATATGTGTTTTCTTAATAAAAAAATAATAAAGGAAGGACGAGATCAAATAAAACATAAGGGAGAAATAGTTCAATATGTTAGACGAAGAACCAAATTAAATTATCAAGGCGACAAAAGTAAGTAAACGACTAACGAAATTAGTACAGGTGGGAATCATCAAAAGTAAAATAATCCATATAACAGTAAGCAAACTAACAAAACTAAATAGAAGCAAGCAAAAAAATGAGACAATATTAATAAATAATGAAAGATACAGTTGAGGAATGCCTATTAATAAATAAAAACTACCATTAAAAACACCATATAAGTAACAGAAACAAGGGGAGGATTACATGTCGGTGGACCACAAAAATAATCATCAAATATTTTAACACGTTATTGATAAATAGTACAGTATTTAAAAGCATATAAAAAGTCAAAGTGGAAAGATAAAAATGACAAGAAATAATTTGTATTTTGTTGATAACAATAATAAAAAAAGACGTGAATTCGATTATACCCACAAAGATACATAAATAAATAATAAGTAGACAAAAAATACGTATTTTTATTTGAAAAGAAAATAGATAGCAAGCAGGGAATAAATGCATTTATAAATAATGTGTGTTTTCTTAATCAAAAAATAAAAAAGGGAGGACGAGATCAAATAAAACATGAGGAAGAAATAGATCAATACATTAGACGAAGAACGAAAATAAATTATCAAGGCGACAAAAGTAAGTAAACGACTAACCAAATTAGTACAGGTGGGTATCATCAAAAGTAAAATAATCCATATAACAGTAAGCAAACTAACAAAACGAACTAGACGCAAACAAATAAACGATACATTATTAATAAATAATGAAAGATACAGTTGAGGAATGCCTATTAATAAATAAAAACTACCATTAAAAACACCATATAAGTAACAGAAACAAGGGGAGGATTACATGTCGGTGGACCACGAAAATAATCATCAAATATTTTAACACGTTATTGATAAATAGTACAGTATTTGATGGCATAAATAGTACGTGTTTAATTTGGAAATAAAAAGTCAAAGTGGAAAGATAAATATGACAAGAAATAATTTGTATTTTGTTGATAACAATAATAAAACAAGACATCAAAATTCGATTATACGCACAGAGATACATAAATAAATAATGAGTAGACAAAAATAAGTATTTTTATTTGAAACGAAAATAGATAACAAGCAGGGAATAAATGCATTTATAAATAATGTGTGTTTTCTTAATCAAAAAAATAATAAAGGGAGGACGAGATCAAATAAAACATAACGGAGAAATAGTTCAATACATTAGACGAAGAACCAAATTAAATTATCAAGGCGACAAAAGTAAGTAAATGACTAACCAAATTAGTACAGGTGGGAATCATCAAAAGTAAAATAATCCATATAACAGTAAGCAAACTAACAAAACTAAATAGAAGCAAGCAAATAAACGATACATTATTAATAAATAATGAAAGATACAGTTGAGGAATGCCTATTAATAAATAAAAACTACCATTAAAAACACCACATAAGTAACAGAAACAAGGGGAGGATTACATGTCGGTGGACCACGAAAATAATCATCAAATATTTTAACACGTTATTGATAAATAGTACAGTATTTGAAGGCATAAATAATACGTGTTTAATTTAGAAATAAGAAGTCAAAGTGGAAAGATAAATATGACAAGAAATAATTTGTATTTTGTTGATAACAATAATAAAACAAGACGTCAAAATTCGATTATACCCACAAAGATACATAAATAAATAATAAGTAGACAAAAATAAGTATTTTTATTTGAAAAGAAAATTGATAGCAAGCAGGGAATAAATACATTTATAAATAATGTGTGTTTTCTTATCAAAAAATAATAAAGGGAGAACGAGATCAAATAAAACATAAAGGAGAAATAGTTCAATACTTTAGACGAAGAACGAAAATAAATTATCAAGGCGACAAAAGTAAGTAAACGACTAACCAAATTAGTACAGGTGGGAATCATCAAAAGTAAAATAATCCATATAACAGTAAGCAAACTAACAAGACTAAATAGAGGCAAGCAAATAAGCGATACATAATAAATAATGAAATATACAGTTGAGGAATGCCTATTAATAAATAAAAACTACCACTAATAAAACAAGACGTTAAAATTCGATTATACACACAAAGATACATAAACAAATAATAAGTAGACAAAAATAAGTATTTTTATTTGAAAAGAAAATAGAAAACAAGCAGGGAATAAATGCATTTATAAATAATGTGTGTTTTCTTATTCAAAAAATAATAAATGGAGGACGAGATCAAATAAAACATAAGGGAGAAATAGTTCAATACATTAGACAAACAACAAAAATAAATTATCAAGGGGAAAAAGTCCCAAACGAACAACTTCTATGATAGTCCACAACTCCCAAGTAAAATGATCTATCTTTCCATTGGAACCGAGACAGTTTAGTTAGAAATATGAAGCACCATCATTATCATTGACGGTTCTCCCATAAGAGAAACCAAAGAACAATGATAAAAAGTAATAAGAATCAAATAGTAACATAGTTGCTAACATAGTTAATGAAGAATTTAATGAAGAATTAACTATCGACCAATTAATGAAGAATCAACTAGTAAAAAGTAGGGACATTTTACCTCACTATGCACCTCACCAATATCCTTGCACTGCCTCACCAATATCCTTGTACTCTTTGCAGTAGAAGCCTCACCAAATGAAAGCTTGTAGCTTTTATAAATTCCCTAGTTTTCATTGGAGGAGCCTCATCCTCATAAAGTCTAATCTCATACGCATAAGGAAAGGTATTAAATCCAAAAATCAAGTTAGTAAAATATGATTTAAAAATAAGAGGAAGAGTTTGTTGAGCCTTGAAACCTCACATGACCTCTAATTTAAAAAAGGACTATTTTCTCCCCAATGCTAGTAACAAATTTTAAAATTTTATGTGATTTTCAAACTTCAAGTTATAGGAATAATTTTTAAAAAAAAAACACGTAGGAAATTTCCGATTTGATAATGATCCAAGAAAATCAGTGTCATCTTCTCATAAAAGATAAATAACAAAAGCCAAGAAAACTATGAAATAAAAGAAAGCTCAAAGGTTCCTAGACACATGCAGCCAGATTGCTTAAGTAGCTCATCAATCTTCACCAAGAATGAAGAATAAATAAAAGTTCACTGGATTCCGACCAAGAGAAAAGAAAAGGAAAACCATGTTGATCAGAAATCCCAAAAAGTCAAAGACAAGCCTACCGCTTGCATTTCTTGTGTATATCTACTAGTCATCTCTGTAAATTGTGCAAAAATCAAGATTATAACCATATTTGTTCGCGTGCAAGTTAACTCTCTCATAACTCAATGGTCCTTGAGTAAATATTAATTATAGTTCTCCTTTTCTGCTATTAGAATCTGGTCCTTTCTGCACATTCTAAAATTTCATATAATTTCCCCATTTTGACCCTGTATAAATCACAATAACTAAACAATATTCACAATTCATACTTTAATCAATAATGCTACGCTTTCCAACCATAAAATGCATAAAACACCCATGAAATACTATAGAAAATATAACAATTAAATGAATTTACCAAATTCCCCCACACAAGAACATTTGCACTCCTGGTCAGATAAATCTCAATGAATAATCCTATTCTGAGTAACGCAATCAATCCCTTTACAATGCAATCAGAACAACGCACACACTCAAATCCATTCTTCCCCCGCACTTGTAGTCAATGCAAGTGTAGACTGACAATAATCAATATAGATCAAACTTATAGCAAGGATTAGGAATAAAGCTACTACCATAACAATGGAGCAAGAAGATTTTTTCTACCTTTCACTGCCAGATTAGTCCCCTCTCCCACACTTATTCTAAACAATCAATCCAACATATGATTTCACAAACAATTCAAGAAAGTAAGGAGAGGAAAGGGACAAACCCGAAATCTCTTGTGATAGCCAAAATTCTCATTAACTCGTACATGGCTCTTCTCCTTCATAGTTCTTCGTTGGCGGTGGTTCTGATCAATTGGTAAAGGCTCAAAGATACAACAAGGTATGGATTGATTTCCTTGAAGTTCTTTCCATCAAGTTCCTGCAAGGAAAAACTAATGTCAGCATCAAGATATCCAATGAAAGTGATTGTCGAGCAAAGAGATCCATTTTATCACAGCAAAATCTCTAATTCAGATCACACCAATATGTCAAACAAAGTTAAGAGTAATCAACCATTCCCCTCAAAAATTTTGGGGCAGTAAGACAAATTTAGATCAAAATGATTGCGTTCCATTCATTGATAAGTCTAATAGCAATTAATGTATCCACTTGGCGATACCAAGAAAACTGCTAAACTTGAATCAGGTCAACCTAAATTCAATCCATTTCTTAGACAAAAGGTTCAAATCACAGCGTAGCAGTAATTCTAAAAATTGTGCAATCACAAAATAACAATGAATTGACTTATCAGCATGTCCCAATTGAATCAAAGTTTAGTGCAAAGTGTCAGCAATATTTTTGCAGAAATCACAATACCCTTGTGACACTAAATTTGCAAATGATAGATCAGAGTATGGAATTGAGCACTCTCAGCAAGCAAGTTTATCAAGGGTGCTTAATTTGAACCAGTAATCGCAATATGGATTGAAGCAAGTGCTAGCAAATGTGACAGTTCAGAGTCAATATGCTACATTTTTTACTGATATTTAAAAAGAGGGAAAATTGTTTATTTGAGTTTTCAACAAATTTCCATATACAAAACTAAAAGAAAGTGGTAACCAATGTGCAATAGCTAGATTACTAGCAGAAAAACCAGAATTTCAATTAAAAAATGGTCAGTTAACAAAACACAGGTATCATAGGCTAAAAAATCCAACAATAGCACACCACAACAAATTAAAATTTGACACTCAAACAACTGAGATCAGCATATATCAGTACCTAAATACCTTCCTTTTGCTCTTGGTTTGTTCTTTGTCTTAATTGTTATCATCATCCTCGCCTTTGTCTTTGTCATCCTCTTCCTCCTCCTAATCATCTTCCACAATGTCTTCATCTTCTTCACCCTCTAGGTCTCCAAACTCCTCTCCCTGAACGGCCTCCCCAGTAAACCATTATACAGCATGGGGACTAATCTTGTCTCTTATTGTTGGCCTGAACAAAGCATGATAAAGAATCAGGAAACCCACATGTTTGTGAACTACCAAAGAGAACCCGGGGGGAGGGGGAAGGTGCGGAGGTATTGGTGGTCAATAAAACTTGTTAAAACATTAGTAAGAGCAACATAATGGACCAAAAAAATGACACGGCTCACAAACAAGTACATGGTATATAACATATCATAGTCTTGCTCCATCTGGATCTGAAGTTCCTCAACCTACACATAAAAATTTAACCATGGTTATTAATTTTTTTCTTTAAAAAAAAAGGAAAAGGAATCAAATCTATTAGTCTAGGTTATCTAAGAAGATAATCATACCAAATCTTCCCCAATATCATTGACATCTTCAGGAACCTTGGTGGGTTGAAAAAATTGAAGAAACTTTCATAAGTTTCAGCTTTAGTATAGGTATATATTTTTATTTTTTTTAAAGAAAAGAACACGCAGCTCCAGCTCCAATTTCCTGTTTGATAATGATCCAAGAAAATCAGTGTCATCTTCTGATAAATAATTAATAACAAAAGCCAAGAAAACTATGAAATAAAAGAAAGCTCAAAAGGTGTGGCTAGACACCAGAACCTACCAAGATTATAACCATATTTATTGCTCGCGTCCAAGTTAACTCTTTCTCATAACTCAATGGTCCTTGAGTATTAAGTTTAGTTATCCTTTTCTGCTATTGAAATCTGGTCCTTTCTGCACATTCCATAAATTCATACAATTTCCCCATTTTGACCCGGTATAAATCAAAATAACTAAACAATATTCACATTTCACAATTTAATCAATAATGCTACGCTTTTCAACCATAAAATGCATAAAACACCCATGAAATACCATAGAAAATATATCAATTAAATGGATTTACCAAATCCCCCCACACTAGAACTTTGCACTCCTGGGCAGATAAATGTCAATCAATACTCCGATTCTAAATAATCTTAATAGCAGCAAACTCAACCAAAACAAGAGCTCCTTGATCTGATCATTTTCTTCTTTACAATCAATACAGAAATTCGCAATCATCCAGACAAAATAACCACTCTGATGCACAATCTGGTAACTAGTACTAGGCATCAAGGACTCACATGTGTGTTTCTCTCTTCTTACTCATAAAGGGTTCTTTCTCTCCTCTCTCCTAGGCTAGCCTCTACCATAAGCTTGTCAAATCTCTACTATCTCCACCACTCAAAACATGGGAATCAATGTATCAAGAGGTCTTTCTCAAGGCTGTAATGTTGGAAAGCTTAAAATGGACATGGAAAGGAAGAGCATTGACCATACAAACAAAAATGCATATTTAAGAAGTATGGAAAACAATAACCAGCTTCTTGGTTATTTTTATATGTATACGGCTCATCAATCAAAGCTGAAACACAAATAAATTCAATTCTAATTATTTTTGCAAATAGTTTCATCAGCTTCCACACTAATATGCTTTTGCATGCTGATTGATCCTTTCTTTTGTACACTTTCTTTCCTCTCATTTTTTTTCTTTTCCCTTTCTTTTTCATATTGGCTTTTGCTTTGCCTTTTCTTTTCTTTTCTTTTCTTTTTTTTGGCACTTGTTTTTCGCCTTTTCATGCCTTTTTCTATCATCAATTCTTTTTTCCTCTTTTTTTTCAATTTTTTTCCTTTCTATATTTTTCCTCTCTTCTTTTTCTTTTCCTTTCACTCTTTCTTTCAAAGATCAGGTCTGTAAGCATAATATATCACAGCTGATTATTACTTCTACACGCTTTCATTGACCTTGAACTCAAACACAACTTAAAATATTCATTTCAAGCTTGTCACTAGATTCTATTTCCATTTCAGAAGCTAGGTTATGTTCAGCAAATATAATAATGCATTCTACTCAACTGGTCAATGATGTAGAGAAAAGAAAATGAATGGCTCAAAGTGGTTAGCAAAGGTTAAAAGTGTTTTAGGTTTGTGTTTGGGTATAAATAAGGTTTAGAATCAAATGCCTCTATCGTTTACACTTCCTCCCATGCACATATCTGGCCTCAATCAAGAGCTAGGACAAGTTCTAGAGAGAACTAGCACTAGGGAGTATGCACTCAATATTAAGAAATGAAATCAGGCTCAAAATTCCTTCCATCCAAGGTTAAAATGATCATAATGCTATGAACAATCACTCCTTTCTGTATCGACTGTGCCGAATCAGCTAACCAAATCAAAATTCTCATATCTCAATCAAGCTTACTTCTACAATTACTAATAAAAAACAAATCTCCAATATTCAGTTTTTTAAGCCCATAACAGATAGCATATTAGAGTGCAAATCTCAAGTGTACAGGAATTCAGTTTTCACAATAATGTAATCACTCCCTTTATAATGCAACCAGAACAGCGCACACACTCAAATCCATTCTTCCCCCACAATTGTAGATTTGTAGTCAATGCAAGTGTAGACTAACGATAATCAATGTAGATCAAACATGTAGCAAGGATAAGGAATAAGGCTACTATCATAACAGTGGAGCAAAATGATTTTCTCTACCTTTTACTGCCAGATTAGTCCCCTCCCCCACGCTTATTCTAAACTATCAATCCAACATATGATTTTACAAACAATTCAAGAAAGTAAGGAGAAGAAAGGGACAACCATGTGAAACTCTGATAGCAAAAATTCTCCTTAACTTGTATATGGCTCTTCTCCTTGATAGTTCTTCCTTGGTGGTGGTTCTGATCAATTGGTAAAGCCTCAAAGATACGACAAGGTATGGATTGATTTCCATGAAGTTCTTTCCTATCAAGTTCCTGCAAGGTAAAGACGTCAGCATCAAGATATCCAACAAAAGTAGTTATCGAGCAAAGAGATCCATTTTATCACAGCAAAATCTCTAATTCAGATCACACCAATATGTCAAAAACAGAGTTAAGAGTAGCAGTGAAAAAAAAGTAAAACTCGAGCTTAAATTCATTGGGACTTTCTGTCCTGCTCCATTTAATATCTTTGAGATACTTGAAAGCTCTTTCATCTCACTCAGAGATGTATCAGTGAAAACAGTTATAATTGTGTCTTGACAGGGAAACTCATATGGGAGGTTTAAATAACAACTGAATAATAAATACAAATGACTAACCTCCTCAGCTAACACTTCATTATTTTTCATAGCAATGAGCCAGAAAGCAGGCACGCCTTTCTCTAAACATGATAATAACTACATCAACAAATGAAATACTTCCAGAAGAAAAACGTAGAAAAAGGTATTTCTTTTATATGTTACCCTTATCCTCTTCTGTATGCAGCTTCATTTGTGACTACTTCCACTTCAGAAACACCATTTACAATGTCATACCGCTGCATCCATTCATTACATGTCAATATCAGATGTTCGACTAGAATTCAGAAAGATAATTATTCATTACAGTTATAATTATGCATTCAGAAAGATCACATGTCATACCGCTGCATCCATTCATTACTGCTGCACCCGTGTCAAGGTTAAAGATCGCACAAGAGGAACTTTGTTTTTTGAGGCTGTCTTGACATCTGCATATATCCAACCAAAGGCAGACAGGCAACAAATTAATAAATAACAACACAATAAATCAAGGACCAACCACATCTAAAGAAAAACTTGAAATATCAATCAAAAGTCATCCGTGTCCTCATTCTTGCATATGAACGTTAAGAGGAGATCAAGGCCAAAATATAAAGCAATCGCAGATATATGGCAGGTAATCATCAAAGGAATTCTGAATAATATCAATCACAATATATGGCAGGTAACACTTCTCAGGTTTCTTAAATTCAACTCAAAAATATTTTCCCTCCTCTCTAAATTGACAAGCAGATGTAACTGAAATGACAAGTTCACATAGGTGGGGGCAGAGGAGGATAGATTTTTTATTTTTATCAGTGAAGGGTAACTTGGTAATTGACTATTAAAACATAATGTCAAACTAGTCCCTTAGCCCTACAGTGAAAATTCAGAATGTTTTGGGTTAAATTTGAAATTATGTCCCTTCAGTGGTCCTTTACAGAAATTCTCCCTCAAGACTATTAAGTAGTTCCTGGTAAAGGAAAAAAGTATTGCGTATTGAAAAAGTTCAGAAATAGCTTGAGTCATGTTCCGTTAAGAATTATTTTGTGCCAATAGAACCAATAGCACAAGCCTTGCATTCAACTCCAAAAATGAAACGACCTTATGATCAGAAATATTTTTTTAAGCACCCAAGTCTCTCAAAAATGGCAAACATAATAAGCAATTATTACAAGATAGAACTTACACGTAGAACAAACAATAGAAAACGAGAACTTGCAGAAAAGTGGGTTCTTAGTCCCAGAGCAAGATTGCCTATAGCCTGGATTGCTTCAACAGCAACTGCAATATTCAAATCTGTCATTAGCTGCACGACAAAACCAAAAGTTCAACTTTAGCAGGAAAAACAACTAATAGGCGCATAAAAGACTAACTCAAAGGACAAAACTCATAGAAAGAAGGACATATTTGAAAATACCACAGATTCAAAGGAGGACAAATTAGTTATAAAAAATTATATGGAGAAAGTTTTTAAGAAGCAGCTTTATAACCTAATCATTAGAACAAATTTGATATAAAAAGTAAAGGCTAAATTGCCCAGAACCCCTCTAAATATCGAGTCATATGCATAGTAAGTCCCCTGAACCATCCTAAACTTCAACTTCTCCAGAATAACAGGCTAATGTTATTTAATCCATTATCTTACAATGAATCTGACTTTAATTTTGTCAGGATAACCCTCTTAAATTTTGAGTAGCACCCCTAAACTTTAGCTTATCTGCAGATACAATTCAGATGTGTTGCATAGCACAAACAAGCCTAAATTAAACTTGATGAAATTCATTAAATCATGAAGAATGTGGCTATTGACCTTAAGCATATAATATACAAGTTCCTCAACTCGGCTCTTTCTACTATCAGCCCGAGTACCAAACACATGTAAACCATCGAACCCATGATTATTAACTTCCTCTAAAATGAATCCCTAAGTTCTACATGTCCAAAAAGAATCCATGTCCAAAAATATGAAATATATGAACAATATCATAGATCCAAAATTTCACATTTAGTAATTTACCACACAATAAAATATAGAAATTAGAAATACAGTATATGGTTTTCCTAAGCAATATTTTTTCAGGAATTAACATGCATAAATTTCCTTGCTTTAATTTTAATTACCTTGATGCATCAAAAGCAAGACAATTCTTCTGCTAATGTATGTCATAAAATACATCATATCCTTTCCTAGCTAACCGAAATTCAGAAGCACAGCATGATATATGGATAGCAATTAACGAACAACAAAAATGATTCAAAGCATTACGATGCCACATCTTCAAGTTATTGCTCACGAAATGTCAGAGCCAAAAGCAACCGCAACTACTTTCTACAGAATATTACATCAATATCATCCAAGAATCAAAAGCATATTCTAAATCACTATATTTAAAAAGTATAAAATACCTTCTTAAAAGTCCGACAAACTTCAGAAAAATCACCAGGATATATTTGAATACACAATGGCACTAAAGAAACTGCTTCTGGTTCAAGCTCCTTGTCTTGCTCAGATCTGTGAAATAGGGGAAACAGTTTTTTAAATACACAATGGCACTAAAGAAATAGTTTCACCAATAAACTCTGGTTGCCTAATTCATAAACTATATGGCTCCCAGATATCGACATAAATATTAGAAAATGAGAAGGCCTACAATAATCATCTAGGAGCATTAAAACACTGCACAAATGTGCTTTTTGCTTTTGTCCATAATGTGCAACAGATGAAGTCATTTGTAAGAGAAACATCAATATGATAGTGGATAAATTTCTGGTATTTGGAAGAAATTTGAAATTAGGTCATAACATCTTAGGTGTATAGACATTTCAGTTTCAGAAGGGTGAGCATATTTTCAACTGCAAACAGAAATTTTAGGACATCTTGATTTGTTACATTGGTTATAATTGCACTAAAACATGAAAAAGAAAACTGCAAGACCATATGATTGAAGAAGGAGCAATCATCTAGCAAAGATGCCTCAAGATAATCATAGATCATAGAAGCAGATAATTTTTTATGGATGTAACGTAAATCAAGATTACCAAGGGAGACAAAAGCAAGATCAAAATAAATTTGAGGCAATAAAATAAGATATAAAAAAAAATATGGACGCATGTGGAATATATGTTGCATTACCTTGATATTTCTATTCCTTCTATCACTTGTATTGTCATCACAATTTCCCAGGCATGGCCCACTTAGAACAACATTCTAATACCCAGATGCTAGAACAAATCCTGACCATAGGAATGAAGCTACAATCGCATTGAAAGATTAGTGCATAAAATTCAAAGACAACTACCATATTTTGCGTGTTGGCTTAGCTGTTCTGGTAACATTTACAAGCTCAGCTTCCAGCTCTTTTTTCTACAGAAAGAAAGCAATACATAATTTCCACACAGGAGAACAAATGAACAAGCATAGATAAGCAGAAATCAATTTAGTGTACCATTATATCTCTCATTTTCTCGAACAAAATTGACTTTACAGGATCCTTAACAATCCAGCGACAAAGCTCAAGAGTCAATCCTTTAGCAGACGCACGGACATTTTGATCTTGATGATTTTCAGAATTCTTTTAGGGGGCAGAATCTTTGCTCCAAATTCATTAACACAATATGAACAGATTAAGCTTCATGAGATACCCATTGGAAGAAAGAAACAATGTCCGAGTTTGCAACAAAGAGGTAACAAACCTTAATGCCTGAAACATGACATCTATTGCAGGTACTACTGCTTTAGCAACTTTATTCTTAATTGCCTTCTCCATAGCATCCTAAAATACACCAAAAACAGTAAAATATGGCTAGTGTATAGAAATTGATGCATAAAAAGATTCTCGCCAAATACGCTACTCAAGAACCAAAATTCACAAATACACCAAAGGAATTATAAAAATGGGAGAAACAAAATTCTGAATAAAAATTTTTGGAAGTAAAATTTGAAAGTAGAAAAGAACTGAACCTCTATTTTAGATTAACTAAACATTAAGTTATGAAACCCGTGAGTTTATTCAAATTCAAGGACATTCTTTAAGAATGTGAATTACACCTTTCCATGAAAACTGTTCTGACAGATAAGCTTTTTTGCCCTTCCCATTACTGCTTAGCCCATGGATAATGGATGGAAGACACCCGGACAGTCATGTAATGAAGCAGGAGAATTTTATCATATTAATTTCCTGATTTAATTTAAACATTTTAGCACCAGTTAATAAGTTGTATGGGACAGTTATGTACTCCTTCCTACCCTTTAACAAAACGTGTAAGAAGGTTTTTGCTTACTTCCGGAAAAAAATGTCAAGAGTTAATTACAGTACAGATATTGTTAACTGAACTGACTAAACTGAATATTTTACGCCAAAGGACTGACGCAAATTGTAGGATAAATCACAAGGGAGAAAACTACTCAATCACAACTGCACATTGGAACAAAATATACCAGAAAAGCATCAACTGCTTCCAATTCTATCCAGAGCATAAAAGATGCCTGAGCTTTCTCCACTGTCTTTGGCCTTCCCGTCAAACACTTTGCCACAATGGCGCGACACACTTCCTTAGCGTACCTATACAATTTTCAAATTTACATTCCGCCCAGAGCAACGGCTAATAAGCAAAAATTGCGGATAGCATGGCATGCAAGAGAAAGAAAATCAAGCAGCATGATAAAAATCATCGTATATACCTTCCGGCATCGGCATCAGCTGCTCGCAAGTAAGCAATTAATGCATCGAGTGCCTTTTCCTGCACCGGGGCATTAGACTCGGCCACAGTTTTCTTAAAAAACGGACCTGCAAATTCAAAAATAAAAATGGAATAAGATCCACACCAAATGCACCGTATCACCTACTCATTACACTCAAGAAAACACCTAGATCCACCACGGAGAGATCGAAAAGCAACCTCCCATTGAAATGAAATATGGAAACCCTAACAAAATCTCACCAAATTCACGGATGCGAGGGTCCTTGGGATCGGAAATGGAGTCACAGAGTGCCGCCAAATCGATGTTGGCCTCATTCCGAACCTTCCAGTTCTTGTGAAACAGCCGATCCTCCCACGGCAATTTCTTCGGCTACTGCAACAATTTCTCTTTCTCCGACATTTTTACTCACAATCCACGAATCTATTCAGCCCCAACCTCAGCGATCTCTGCGAATGCGGACAAAATTCTTGAGAGAGAAATAGAGCGAAACGAGAGAAAAAGAGCATTTCCATTTTTTTTTTTTTTTGGCAGCCTCAGCCGAGTGCCGTCGAGAGAAGAACAATAAACAAAACGGAGATGCAAGGAACTTCTAAACGCCTTTTTATCTTGGCCTCAAAAACACAACAACAGACGGAGAGAGTGTGTGGAGGGGGTTCACTATTCTCTTATGTTCTCTTATGTGCTTCTTCTACTCCCTGTATTTATTAAAAGAAAAAAAAATCTTTTTTTAAGCTATAAATTAGAGTTTTTTTTTTTAAAAAACAGCATTTTAGCTTTTTGGTGTGACTTTTACTTTTTTTTAAAAAAAATATCATCTAAACACATAAATTAATTAAAAAATTATTTTTTTATTAAAAAAGTGTTTTTTCCTTAAAAAAAGCTCATCCAAATGGGCCATAATTAAAGAGATTAGGCATTTTTTTAAAAAAAATTGTTTTATATATTTTATTTATTTAGATTCGATTATATGCTATTCGAAAAAAAATTTTACCCAATATTTCAAATTAATTAATTTTTAGGATATTGGAGTTACAAAAAAATATTTATGAATACAGGACTGGAATTTAATTTATTTGAGATAAATTTCAGGATCCAGCATATAATCTAATCTAAATAAAAAGAAATATATAAAACATTTTAAAAAACTGTCTAATCCCTCTAGGGAATAATACCTAAGAAGCATATAAGAGAATAGCACCTAACGTGAACTCGTGTGTGGAGTCGTTGGTCGAACCTTTTCCACTCAACAGGTGCTCTTGGGGCCGCAAATGTTGCTGCGGCGTGATTCGCATAGAGGCTTTCAATCAAGGGCAGACCGAGGTTATGAACTTGCCCCCCCTTAAATTTGAGTTTTTCTTTAAAAAGGAAAAAGAAAAAAAAAAGGTGTATATGTGTGTGTATATATATTAATACATATTTGAATGATTGTCTACCTTTAATATATCAAGACTACACTTCGTAATTAGATGGGGATGAATGGTTGAAAGATTATTTAGTGTCTTATATTGAAAAAAATGTATTTAATAGCATTAATAATAAGACAATTATAATGGAATTCCAAAAAATAAGGCCTAAAATGATGACATTATAATTATTTTTATTGTAATATACTTTTGTTATCAAAATATATGTACTTGAACTTATTTAGTACCCATCATTCATTGTAATTTATTTAACTGCATTTCTAACAACACTTAGCCTTGCTTTTCTAAATGACGTTTGTAAAATAATTGCCTCTCTTATTATATCATCAGTGTTCACTTGATTTCATAAATATTTTTTTTATATTTTTTCTTTTCTTATTTATATTCTTTTTGTTTTTTTAATATATTTAAAAATTTCTTTTAAAAAAATTTCGGGGGCGCTGCCACCAAACCCCTGATTCCCCTCGGTCAATGGTGCCCCCTCTTCAATAATTTCCTGGGTCCGCGCCTGCTTTCAATGCACACCGAGATTGGCGGGCAAGAATAGTGGGATCACGAGACCGTTGCATAACATAAACTCACGTGGAATATATATGGAAGGTGCGAAAAGTCGGGGGCCGTTTGTGGAAATCAAGGAGCAAGGCATGGATGGGATTGGATATGAGGAAGTGTAATGGAGAATTGGAGATAGCAAAGGTTTTTTTATACTAAATTTTTAGGAAAGGGGTTGGGCTCACCCACAGTCCAAAGGCAGAGCGCTTGGAGCTCAGTCCACAGGGGATACTGGCCAAAGAGTACACATGTCTCCACCTCTATCAGCGTTACCACTGCTTCCTAGACCCCTAGGATGCCTCCCCCAGTACCTTGACCAACGCAAGGATCGAACCCCCTCCCTTAAGGTGAGGAAGACCGACCCCACGCCAGTTAGAGATAGCAAAGGTTGCGGGGAAGGGTAAGGCGGTTTGGATAAAGGTGGGCCCAAAACGCAAAACGACGGAGAGGCCCAAGTTGTTTGGTCCTGGAAACAAAGCCCATAACCAACGCACACAGACATGAGTAGAGCCTGGAAATCGGGTCAAGCCCATCGGGCCAATTCGTTTAAGCCCTGACCCTGCAGGGCTTGGGCTTGAAAAATAGGCCTGAAATTTGAAATTGGCCCTGTAGGGCCTTGGGCTTAATCGAGCCAGCCCTGTAGGGCCTCGGGCCGGCCCTGCAAGTACGTTTAACTATACTTTTTTTTTTAAAAAAAATAATGATTTAAACTTCTACTTAATGAATGTGTTTATTTGTAATTACTTAGAATTTTTTTTAGTTTAAACTATAACCCTTTTTTATGTTTATTATTATTCTATATTAAAACACATAATTAGTTATTATAAATATTAAAGAGAAGATGTTTTCATATTAAATAAACACATAATTTAGTATCACAATATTATATAAGTAATAAATTATAAATATATTCTGTGTAAAATAAGTATACTTATTTTTATTTGTCACTAAAATCATGCATGAACCGAAAGAATCTGCATACACATAAAATTACGAGAGGGAAAAGCATTTTGTCATAGGCATACATAAAGTAATCCCTTTGTTTCATATTTTTTGAAAAAAAAAAGAAAAACATATTTTTTGTGTTTATTTGTTTTTTATTACGAATTAATGAATGTGTTTATTTGTTGAATAATTTATATTGTTTAGATATTAATATTGATAAAATTTATTTGATAGATTAGAATTTTAATGATTGCAATTTATTAATTATATTTTCTTTAAAAAAATTCAAAAAAAAATAGTTAAAATTTAGAATAGTAATTTTCAGGCCCTGTAGGGCTGGCCTAAGCCCTGGTACTATCGGGCCGGGCTTTGAAAAATAGATGTTTTCCCTACTTCAGGCCCTGATTCCCAGCTCTAGACGTGAGGGATAAGGGCAAAGATGCTGAAATGAAGAATTCTTTTTCTCCTCTCCTGGGACCCACGCATGGGAACATCCCACCCTGAAACCATGCAACCTGACGTGGATAAGGGCGGCATTTTGGTGGAGTATGGGCAGCGTGAGACAACGCATTTCATGGCTGGGAAACTAAAAGCAGGAGGAGGAACCAATAATAAAAGGGACGAGGTGATGAGACTGGAGGCATAGGGATTCAAAAGTGAGTTGTGTGGATATGCAGCTACAACTGGGTAGTGGTGTGGCCAATGGCGGAAGTATTCAAAGGCCAGTCGGGGCCTTCTAAACTCTTCTAAATTTTTTTAGAATATATGTTTTAATGTATATATTATATGATTTTTTATTTTGACCACTAATTTTGCCCCAACTAATATCTTATTAAGGTCCCAACTTGCCTTCTAAAATATTTTAAAATATATGTATTTATTATATAATATTTTATTATGACCAATAATATAACCTAATTAATCTTTTATCTTTTCTATAATTTCACTTTCTCCCTCTTTTCTTTTCTTTCCTTTTTATTTTTTCATTTTTCCCTGGCTTCCTCCACACGCATACCTGAGTCTGACGCTTCCATTCTTCTCCCACGTCGCCTCTACTGTGACTCTTCTCACGGGCTCATGGCTTTCCATGACAGCACGACTCAACCGTCCAGTCCACCATCAGTCTCCCTCTTCCTCCAAGTTGGCAAGCCTCCGAGGCTCCAACGACATCCGACGTCCACATGGCTGGACTGCACTCTACTCTGAGTGCTCTTCTCTCCGACGTGTATGGACAGTGTGGTGACGTCCGAGTCTCTGATGAGCCTGGCGACGTCCAACCAGAGTCCAGCCGACCTCTGTCTCACTATCTCACAACCACCTGACCAGCGACCATTGTGACCGACCGTCCAACCAGGTATTTGAATGCCAACAGTGTTGTTTCGAATAATTATTAAATGAAATCAAATTACTTAATATCATGTTCATTTGATTTCCAGTTGAGATTCAATTTATGCAAATCAAAACAGCATTAAATTGGTGATGAAAATGTTGAGATTCAATTTATGCAAATCAAAACAGCATTGAATTGGTGATGCAAATCAACGGTGTTGACAATGGCGGAAGTATTCAATGGGTGATGAATACCTTCAATCTAAAATCTTCTGTCACTGGGTGTTGAGATTCAATTTATGCAAATCATAACTGTTAACTGGCAACGATGTTCATTCAATTTATTTCGATTTTGTTGTATGTTTGGGTGATAAAAATGTTGTCTAGATTGGTGATGAATTTCTGAACTTAATGGATTTTGTTGCGAACCTGTACAATAGCCCAATGCCAGGAGGGCCCAACCAAGGACATATCAGATATCAACACACACTTATAATATAGGTATATCCTACATCATAGGGAGAGATCCTATCCAACAGCGATATAGGAGTATCATCTCCAAGATACTCGCACTGCAGATCACACAGGACTAAGATCTCCTCGACGATAAACTCTATATATACAGAGGACCTAACCTAAGGTGCACACGTTCTAACTCACCACTCTTTACATTCAGTCACACTGTGCACACACACCACCCCCTTTGGCGAGAGCCTATTTTGTGCACAGTGATCCCAAGCTCTCCTAAATATCTCCTCCATAGATATTCAGGCTTAGCCTACTGATCCAAGATCAAAGCACCAACCCTGGGCTGGACATCTGTGTTCTACACCAGAATATTGGCGCCGACCGTGGGGACCATTAAATTACGATTCCCGTGACCACCGATGGCTCACACGAGAAGCAACAGTCGGAACCCTCAACCTGCAAATCCACAACAAGCTAGGGCGAATCACCAACATGAAGCCCAGCCACAACAAGATGATGTACCAAAGGGTAACGTTTCAAACACGGCGTCCTCCCCACCCATTCTGGACAAGACGCAAGAAGAAACTGAGCAGGGTACCTTGGTCCCAAACCTGGACATCCGCCTCATACAAAAAACTCAAGAATCGATGCTGAGGCGAATGGAGAACAATGAAAAGCGTAATCAACTCCAATGCCAGGAAGACCTCCGAGTCATGCAACAGATATAGATGACCATGCCAAGCAGCTCAAGGGGAAGGCCATGACGGTTCGCGTGGAGGGAAGGATCGCCCGTCAGCCTCAAATTTAAAAAAGATGCAACTAGCACGGATCACCGATGAAGAGGACTGAGATGCCGAGAGATACCGAGGCGCAGAGAGAGATCGAGAGACAGAAAGAATAGCCCGGACCCAAGGCTCTCCCAAAGAGTATAAAATGAAGTACCTGACAGACCTCAACGAGAGCCCGTTCTTGGAAGATATCGCCACTACACCATATTCGAAGAACTTCGACTTGGCCAACCTCCCGAAGTATGATGGGACCCAAGATCCACACAATCACTTGGAGACATTCGAATTACTCATGTGGGTTCACCTAATCAAGGGCCCGGTGATCTCACGACTTTTTACGGCAATACTGATCGGACCGGCTTAGAAATGGCTCCATACCCTACCAACCGACTCCGTGCATAACTTTGAAGACCTCAGACAAAAATTCGAGTTGAACTTCGCAACCAGTAAGAAGCAGCCGAAGTACTAGTTCACGCTTAGCCGAATAAAACAAAAAAAAGGGGGGAGACCTTGCAAAAATATCTAGACCGGTTTAAGGAGGTGGCTTTACAAGTACGCTCTCTTCCTGAGGAGGTCCATGTGCACTGCCTGGTTGATGGCTTGGATCTTTCATCATGAATGGCCAAGAACGTGTGTAAGAATCGGGTCTATACACTCATGGAATTCTACATCCAAGCCAAGCAGTACTTGGACGTCGAGCAAATGGAGATAGCTAATGTTGTTGGAACATAGAAGCGGAGGAATGCGTCACCAGACGAGAAGGATCGGACCGACAAGAGAAAAGACTATTCCAATAAACGGAATTGAGACACTCGACCTCGAGGGGAGAGGTCTGAAGGAAGAACGAAGTACGACAGCTACACCCCCTTAAATGTCCCCCATTCCTAGCTTTGGAAGGAGGTAGCTCAGACAGAGATGAAAAGGGTAGAAAGCCCGAGGCCTCTCCGGAACCGACCCACAACAAACCAGTCTAAATACTGTGCATTTCACGACGGACCGGGACACACCACGGATGAGTGCTATGAACTCCGCGACGCCATTGAAAAGTTCATGAGAGAAGGAAGATTGCGCCAGTATGTGATAAAACCTCAAGGAAGGAAAAATGGCAAGCGGAAGGTCAGAGGCCGAAGTATCAGTCCGACCTCGGATCTAAAGAAAGACGAGAAGAAACGAAAGTCGAACAGCGAGGACGACGAGTTCCCAGAAACCGAATTCCATTGCCACGTCGTCAGCGGAGGATTCGGTGGGGGCGGAGACACAATAAGCCAGCGTAAGAAGTACTTGAGAGAAGTCCACTCAGTCAAAGACCTCCCAAAATTCAAGGACCCAGCAAAACCGACATCACTGCCATTAGTCTTTACTGGGGAAGAGCTAAATGACGTGGTACCGGGGCATCAAGACGGTCCGGTTATCACGAGGACCCTGGTACATTGCCGTTCAAAAGGATTTTCGTGGATGCTGGAAGTTCAACCGACATCATCAGCTGGGACGCCTATAAAAGGATGCACATGGACATAGAAGATCTGAAACCTTGCAAGACGACCCTCATCGGGTTCAATGGGGTGCATTCATTTCCCAAGGGATATATCGACCTCAGATTGACGTTGGGGACCAAAGAGGCTTTCAAATCAGAAAGGGTAAGGTTCATAGTCGCCGACTTCCCTTCCCCGTACAACATCATATTGGGTAGACCGACCATCTACAATTGGGACATGGCGGTGTCTACAAAGCATCAGAAACTTAAGATGGTGAACAACAAGAACCAAGTGGTAGTAGTGTCTGGGGACCAGAAAGAATCCCGACAATGTTACTTCGAGGCTGTTCGTGAGAGGGAAGGAGGACCGTTATCACCACCTCAGATCCGCAGAGGTGAAAGTTCAGCCGACGCTGAAAAGAACAAAAAGCCCTGACGTCCAGTAAACATGATCGAACTCGACCTCTAGGACGAGCCCGAGGTCCCACGTTTAGAACCAAAAGGGCAATTAGTGGAGTTGGTACTAGGGCAAGATCCGTGAAAGACCACCAACATTGGGGGTATAATGAGCCCTGACTTGAAAGCTCGGCTGATTAAATTTTTGAAGCAGAACCAGGATGTCTTTGCATGGACAACGTCCGAGATACCAGGGATTGACCCAAATTTCTACTGCCATAAACTGGCCATTCGGCCGGGGTCGACACCAGTAGCCCAGAAGAAGAGGAACCTTGGGGCTGACAGACAGAAGGCTCTTGAAAAGCACGTGACGGAGCTTTTGGAGGCCAGATTCATCAGAGAAATACAATACACCACATGGCTTTCAAATGTTGTGATGGTCCTGAAGCCAAATGGCAAGTGGAGGGTGTGTACGGATTACACCAGTTTAAACAAGGCATGCCCAAAAGATTCCTACCCAATGCCAAACATTGATTAGCTGGTTGACAACACCGTGGGTTTTCAATTACTATCTTTCATGGACGCCTACTCTGGCTACAACCAAATAGCAATGCACCCCGACAACCAGGAGAAGACCGCCTTCATGACCGACAAGACCAATTACTGTTACAACGTTATGCCCTTCGGGTTGAAGAACGCCAGAGCCACTTATCAACGGATGATGAATAGGGTCTTCGAGGACCAAATGGGGCGGAACATAGAAGTGTACATTGACGACATGATCATAAAGTCAAGACACTTGGAAGACCACATCCGAGACCTTGATCAGACTTTTGAGAAATTAAGAAGGCACCGGATCAGGTTAAACCTGGCCAAGTGCGCATTTGGGGTCCCGGCTGGGAAGTTCCTCGGTTTTATGTTGACCAACTGCGGGATCGAGGCAAACCCGGATAAGTGCAAGGTGGTGCTGGATATGCAAGCCCCGAGGACCAAGAAAGAGGTTCAACAGCTAACTGGCCGACTGGCCGCCTTAACGAGATTTCTACCCAGATCGGTAGAAAATGCCCTGCCCTTCTTCAGGTTGTTAAAAAAGGAAACGCAAGGAGGCTGGAACACGGATTGTGAAGCGGCTTTCGAAAAAACAAGCAGTGTTTGGCAACCCCTCCAGTCCTTGCAAAACCAGAGCCCGATGAGACTCTATTCCTATACTTATCAGTAGGAGAAGAGGCGGTAAGCGTGGCCCTGGTAAGAGAAACCGAGGCCAGACAAGCGCCGATTTACTTCGTAAGTAAGGCGTTGTAGAGCTTGGAACTCCGATATCAAAAGCTCGAGAAAGTGGCGTTTGCCCTACTAACAACAGCAAGAAGACTTCGGCCATATTTCCAAGGACATCGGATAGTCATCAAAACTAGTCAACCAATCCGCCAAGTGTTGCACAAACCAGACCTCGCCAGAAGAATGACCAGCTGGGCGATAGAGTTGTTCGAGTTCGACATCACCTTCGAAGCCCGACACGCCATCAAATCACAAGCGTTGACAGACTTTGTCTGGGAACTCACCCCAATAGATGCAACCGATGTGGACCAAGACAAAACGTGGAAGGTCTATGTCGACGGTTCCTCTAATTCAAAGGGAAGTGAAGCGAAGCAGGAATCATAGTCGAAAGCCCAGAAGGTGTTACTGTGGAACACTCCCTTCAATTGATGTTCCCGACGTCAAATAACCAAGCCGAGTATGAAGCCCTACTCGCCAGACTGCTACAAGCCAAAGAGAATGGAGCCCATCGGGTCAAGGTTTTCATCGACTCCCAATTCGTTGCAGCACAAATTGAGGGCACCTACTAGACGAAAGGCCCCCTACTGGCGAAGTATCTCAACAAAGCCAAGGAAGTCATGACGGATTTCCAAGAGGTGATTGTTACTCATATCCCAAGAGAGAACACTAGGGCGGATATCCTCTCCAAATTAGCGAGCATGAAGGGCCCAAGCAACCACAGAATTGTGGTCCAGCGAAACCTCACCAAACCGAGTTGTATTATGACTATCTCGGCAGCAACGGACTAGAGGAAACTGATTGAAGATTATTTGGAGAGAGGCATCATTCCGACCGATCCAACCGAAGTTAAGAAGTTGATTAGGGAGGCCGCAATCTATACTATGGTCAACGATCAGCTGTACCGAAAGGGACTGCATTCTCCGATGATGCGCTATTTGGGCATCTCCGGGGCCAAGTATGTGCTAGCCGAGATACACGAAGGCATCAATGGCCACCACATGGGGGGCAAGGCTCTTGCCAGAAAAGCACTGCGTGCCGGTTACTATTGGCCAACCATGATGACCGACGCTAAGGAAGCCGTCAAGAGATGCGATAGTTGCTAGAAGCACGCCAAAATTATTTGGCGTCCGCCAACCGAGTTGAAAGGCATTTCGGCCTCCTAGCCCTTCTACAAATGAGGCATGTACATCCTCGGACCATTCAAGGCAGCCCCCGAACAATTCAAGTGGTTCATTGTGGCCGTAGATTATTTCACTAAGTAGATTGAAGCAGAGCCTCTAACTACAATAACCTCGGCGTGCATACGAAGGTTTTTTCGCCACAACATTGTCTTCCGTTTTGGAATACCGACCGAAGTAGTAACGAACAATGGGACGTAATTCATGGACCAAAAATTCCAAACCATGATGACAGACCTCGACAAAAGGCAGCACTTTGCCTCAGTTGAGCATCCCTAGTCTAACGGCCAGGCCGAGGCAGCCAACAAGATCGTCCTAGACGGCTTAAAGAAGAGGAAACAGGATGCTGAAGCTAATTGGGTTGAACAACTCTACAGCATGCTGTGGGGCTACAGGACAAGTGTGCAGATTGCAACTAGGGATGGAAACAGGCTAGGGGCTTGCTGCCTGGCCTATTTCCGGCCTGGAAAGGCCTGGCCTGTTAGGCTAACAGGCCAGGCCTAGGCCTTATAATAGGCCTGTTAGGCCTGTCAGGCCGGCCTGTTATAGGGGTAAAATTGTAATACTCCCTCCAAATGCATAGGATACCTTTTTTTTTCCCCAACGCATAGGATTCCTTTTTCCTTTCAACTCACATCATGCTTTTGCTTTATGTCCTTGTCTGCCAGATTGCCATTAATGATTTTTTTTCTTTTTTAATTAATAATGAATAAACTTCATCTCTCTTCCTCTCTCATTCATTCGTCCCTCTACTTCTCCTCTCATCATTCTTTCAACTCCTCCTCTCCGCCAACTTTCGTTCCTCCTCTCTTTCTTTTTTTTTCTTTTTTCTTTCAACGCTCATCATTCTGTTGGTCGTCGCTCACCTCCATTGTTCACCGTCGTTGTCGCACAAACTTCCATTCTTTATCTTCCACCGTCGGCCTCTTTCTGGAGCTTCTGACAGGGCCTCTACTCCTCCTCTCTGCCAGCTTTCGTCTCAGCTCTGGATCTTTGTTATGGCAACTTAGAAGCAATTTTCAAGTCTCGAGGTCTCTATTATCTCCCCATTTGTGGTCTTTATATCTCTACCCTACCTGTGTTTCTGGGCTGTTATTTCTCTTCTTTTTAGGGGTAAAGCTTGTGCCTTTCTCTATAAATGGATGGGTTGTGTCTGGATATATTTGAGGGAAGCTTTGATTTGGGACTGATAATGTTTGGTTAGTTGGATGGGATTGTATTTTGTAGCTTGAGAACTGAAGTAGTTAAGGCATACTACAATTTTAATTTCCTAGATGGCTGGATATATGCTTGGTTTTCATGAGATCTAAACTGATTTATTTAATTCTGAGGACTAAACTTTGTTATTTAGTTTCTAAGTCTCTGCCCATTTTCATCTTATTTAATTCTTCTCTTGCGAACTTGAATTCCCAAACTTCTTTTTGCGTAAAATAGCATTATCTCATTGCATTCTCTCATTCTGAAAAATAGGCCTGTTAACAGGCCACAGGCCTATCCAGGCCTTATACAGGTCAGGCTCAGGCCCAAAAATAGGCATGAAGCAGGCCATAGGCCAGGCTCAGGCCGCTTTGTTAAGGGGGAAGCCTGGCCTGTTTCCACCCCTAACTGCAACCCAGGAAACTCCTTTCCGGGTGACTTATAGATGTGAAGCCATGATCCCAGTCGAGATAGGGTAGCCGTTATGGAGGAAAGTCAAAAGTCGTCAAGTTGGAGAGTTGTCAAACGACGACGCGTTGAGGACGGAACTGGACCTGATCGACAAGGTCCCAGGAAACTCCTTTCCGGGTGACTTATAGATGTGAAGCCATGATCCCAGTCGAGATAGGGTAGCCGTTATGGAGGAAAGTCAAAAGTCGTCAAGTTGGAGAGTCGTCAAACGACGACGCGTTGAGGACGGAACTGGACCTGATCGACAAGGTCCGAGTGTAGCACACTTGAAGGTTGGAGCTAAATACCCAAAAGGGGGGGGGTGAATTGGGTATCTTTAAAAATTTAGATATTTTACTCTGTTTTTGACTAAGTAAAACAGGGTAAAACAGAGGAGAGAAGAAGAGAAGCAATACACAACAAGATTTATACTGGTTCGGTCCTTTCTCTGACCTACGTCCAGTCCCCAAGCCTCACTTGGGATTTTCAATCCACTAACTTCACAATATTGATTAAAATCTCTGTACTCAGAGTAGTTCTCTCTCTACAACTCACTCCCCCTTACAAGATGCAATCAATACACCCAACCACCAAGTCCCCTGACTTGTGGTTATCTCAATCAATGAATGATTTACAAGAAAAGACTCTCTTACAGAGCAGATAAAATGAACACTGAAGCACAAGTATCAAATTGATACTATTACAGATGAAAGCTGAACACAGTAAATGACACTTAATAAATTTTCGCTCTCAGTTGGTGTATCAGCTTGAGAAGAAGTTAATGCACTCTATTTATAGGTAGAAAACATTAAATGATTGTTGCTTGATGAATCCAACCGTTGTAGGTGATTAGCACTAAGTCTGGTCTTCTTCTCTCTCTAAACTTCTACTAATCCAAGTGTTAATGTGATCTGATGTGGCCCTCTGAGAATTTGCCTGTTGGAGATAACTTTACTTGTTGTAGTAAGCATTCTTTAACGTTTAGAAGGCGTGCTCAGATGGATTAGCTGAAAGTAGGTTGATTTGCAGAAGTGCATTTAATGCACTGTACACTTTTTGCTTTATGGCTTTGACCTTCATTAATCTTCATCTAATCTAGCTGAAATTCACTTAACAAACTTGTTAAATATAGCTAGGAACATAAGTAAATGAATTATGAAAGCAATAAGGTCAAACAACAGAGATTTGCAAATTCGCGTAATTCAAAAATCAATTTTGACCGTTGTATACTGCGGTAAGTTCCTCTATACTGGAGTATGGCACTGTGCATAAGTGTCCATACTGCAGTATCCAAAGTCATACTGCGGTATGCAGCTTCCAGAGGCAAAACATCGTGACTTGTGTTTGAAATCATGACCCATACTGCGGTATGTAAGTAGCATACTGCAGTAAGCGAGTTCTTGACAAATTGAGAATCAGTTTTAGAGCCCAATACTGCAGTATGCAATAGTTATAAAATTTGGGAGCTCTCTGTATAAGCCTATACTGCAGTATACATACCCATACTGCGGTATTGACTTGCCTTGAAAAACTTGGTTGCTCTCTGGATGGCCCTATACTGCAGTATACATACCCATACTGTGGTATTGACTTGCCTTGAAAAACTTGGTTGCTCTCTGGATGGCCCTATACTGCGGTATAGCACCCTATACTGCGGTATTGACTTAACTTGAAAAATTTGATTGCTCTCTGGAAGTCCAATACTGCGGTATAGCACCCTATACTGCGGTATTGACTTAACTTGAAAAATTTGATTGTTCTCTGGAAGTCCAATACTGCGATATAGCACCCTATACTGCGGTATTGACTTAACTTGAAAAATTTGATTGTTCTCTAGATGACCCTTTACTGCAGTATACAGACCCATACTGCAGTATGCAACTATTAGATGGTTTTTAAAGGATCTTGGAAACTTCAAAACATGTTTACACTTGTTGTTAATCATCAAAACACATTGGGAACTAACATTCTCCCCCTTTTTGATGATGACAACACTTGTAAACTTTCTTTTTAAAGAATTTGAAAGATTTAATCTGTTTTGAATTGATGTTTTCAAAATTCAATATTAAGTTATCAGAAAACAACCAGTTTTGCATTTTCAACCATAAAATTCAGAGATTAGCATCAGATATGTATTTGAGAGCATAAACATCTTGATATATATTTATTAAACATGATTCATACAAGCAGAACTGATATCAGAAAAGATGAACACACTGATAATAACTGATATCAGAGCACGCAACTACAAAAACATCAAAATAGCAGATGAAATGCAAACTTCCTAGACACTACACCTAGACACTATACATCTACATCTTTCTCTCCTTCTCCCCCTTTGTCATCAGCAAACTCTGGGTCAAGGACAAAGACAGGAGGAGTGTAGAGCACCATGGCTGTGTTTGGATCAAAAGTGGGATCATGGGGCTCTGCATATGGAGAAGGTGTGGGGAAAACTTCAGTGGTCGGAGTAGGTGGAGATGGGAATGGGCCAGGACAGACCTCTGTGGTAGGAGTGATAGGTGAAGACAGTATGACTGTGGCTGGTGTGGAAATGGAGGCTGGGGATGATGAGGCAGGAGGTGAAGTGGTGTGCGGTGGGCTAGGAAAAACGAAAGATGGTGATGAAGGTGGGGAAATGTGAGTCTCAGGTGAAGATGTGGAAGGCTAGGGAACAGGAATGGATGGCTGGACCTCTGGGACAGGAGAGGATGAGGAAGGGCCGGTAGTGAACCCGAAGGTTGATGAAGAAGCTCCAACATCGAAATGCTTGATCAGGTGATCAACCTTATCCCGGGCGTCAGATGCAACTGTCAGTGTGAGAGCCAGCCGGGAGTCCAAATCAATACACTGATCGAAGATCTCTTGATGCTTCTGGTCAAATTGTTCCTTGAGCTTTGCCACTTCCGCGTCCATCTTGGCTCTCATATTAGCGGCCAATCGCCCAAATTGGAACTGCATCTTCACAAAAAGAGACGCAACAGCAGCATCCACAATCCTTTTTATTCTATCATCAAAATCCAATGGTGGTGGAGGCGGAGCCGACTAGGCCTCATGTGCGATTGACTGTGATGCACGTGTCTGTGACCTCGATGGAGCCCTCGACTGACTGGATCCTTCCGGCTCAAATTGTACCTTCATAAAGTTAAGCTGTGTCTTTCCGAAGGCCGTGCTATACTTCATCTGCTCAGGAGGACCCACGTACCATATCTTATGGTAGAACATGATCAAGGAAACCAGAGAGGCGAAAGGCATGTAGGATCCTTTGCGGGACACGAACTTGAAGTAGCTGATCTCCTTGAACAGCCACTGCCCAATGTTGAGAGGATGCTTGCGAATGAAGGCAGTGAAGAAGCGGTAGTCCTTTTGCGTGAAGTGCGTGTAGCTTCCTCCCTTTTGCACAAAATTATGTGAATACACGTACCAAATAACTCTGTGCAAAGGTGGCATGTCCGAGGGCTTGAAGGTTAAGTGGGCTCTTTGATCATCCGGTATGTCCTGACCGGGCACTAGCGTGGTATACACCTCCTCGTTTGTGTATTTCGGTGTGGATGCCTTTAGAGGATTAACGACCTTGAGAATCTTGTTGAGGATGGCGGCAGACAATGTGAATTGTACCCCTCTGACAGATGTTATGATCCTTTCTTCAACCAGCCTTCCTTCCGAGTCCAAAATGTGGTTGGTCGCCATGTTGAAGTAGAACATCTTGACCAACTCCGGACAGTAAGCGGCCTCGATGGAAACAAATGAAGCATATGGCCCGAACCACGGCGAGAGATCCACGTTGCACTCACGATAAACTTGTTCCAAATTAATCGAGATGACAGCACAGAATCCTCGACTCCGAAATTGGTCTTTGAACTTGGCATTCAAGCTGGGAGGAAGTAGAACTGGAGCAACCTTGAATCCCTCTGGTGCATTCTTGTGAATTTTAATATCCTTTATAGCATTTACAATCACGTGCAAAGATTCTTGCTTAGACTCAGTCTCTGATGAAGAACCAGTAACCTCAACAATTGAGGGAGAGGATACGACAGTCGCGGAAGCTCTCTTGGACCTTGCTTTTTGATGAACAACGGTCCTCTTCCCTTTTGCCTTGCTCGGCTCTCCAGTCTTCTTCTTCTTGGAAGCTGAAGATGGGATTGGTGCTCTAGATGAAGTACCCCTCTTCTTAGGGTTCGGTGAAGAAGCCTTTGGGATAGTAACATCGACTCTGGGAATATGATGATCAATGCCGGTCTCTAATCTCTTTGGAATTGACTTCGTCCTTGGTGCTCTGTGTGGAAGAAAAGAAGTGGGTTGTTTGGAGTGAGATTGATCTTTGGACATCTTGACGTTAGGGTTTCGGCGAGAATGAGAATAGGAAGAGATTGAGAGAGATTTGGTGAGGATTTATGGGGGTTTAATGAGGGATTGTGACGGTTTCAGAGAGAGAGAGAGGAAGAGAGAAAGTCGAGACTCTAGGGTTTACTGGAGTAAAGACGCGAGTATGAAAGAACACGACTGTTCAGTATATATAGACAGACCCCTATACTTGAGTACAGTTCTTGCATACTGCAGTATAGCATACTTTCATTTACATACTGCAGTATAGATGGAAGTATACTGACCTGGACTTCAAAAATGTCGAGAGAATTTTTGAAAAACCCGATGGCCATACTATACTGCAGTATGCCTCTGGCATACCTGAAGCTTTGGCCTCTGTTTGACCCCATACTGCGGAATAGCACTTGCATACCGCGGTATAGCTCTTCTGAACTTCAGTTTCAGCTTTTTGCAACTTCCAAATTCGAGTATTATCACCAGTATTGGAGTATGCAACCTCTGAAACATCAAAACATCCTGCAGAAACAAAGGCTAAACACTCCGATGCTTAAGTTAGTAAAGATTACTCATCAAAAACACATCTAACATTAAATTGAGAGAGAATTGCTTACAATTCATTGGGATTTACCATTCCCAATTCTCTCCTTATGAAAGTGAATTGTTCCTTGGTTAGAGGCTTGGTGAAGATGTCAGCTAGTTGAAGATGGGTTGGAATGAACATCACTTTAACATCTCGCTTCTGGACATGATCCTGAATGAAGTGGTGCCTCACATCAATGTGCTTGGTTCTTGTATGTTGCACCGGATTCTTGGCCAAGCTTATTGTGCTAGTGTTGTCACACAATATTGGGATCTCCTTCAAGTGGACTCCCAAATCAGCAAGTTGTTGCTTTAACCATAGCACTTGAGCACAGCAACTTGAGGCCGCCACATATTCAGCTTCGGTTGATGACACGGCCACAGTTGTTTGCTTCTTCCTGAACCATGACACAAGTGAGTTTCCAAAGAACTCGCATTGGCCACTTGTGCTCTTTCTATCCGTCTTGTAGCCAGCATGGTCCGAATCCGAATATGCCACCAAGTGCTCCGGCTGACCTTTGGGAAACCATAGTCCAAGAGTCTTCGAATCAGAGAGATATCTGAATATCCTCTTCACATGTTCAGCATGTGACTCTTTAGGAGCGGATTGGAACCGAGCACACATTCCAACACTGAATTGGATGTCCGGGCGACTTGCGGTGAGATAGAGCAATGATCCAATCATTCCTCTATATTTGGTGATGTTGAAATCCTTGCCCTCTTCATCAGCATCCAAAGAAGTAGTTGTGCTCAATGGTGTGTCAGCCCCATTGCACTTGTCCATTTCAAACTTCTTCAGCAAATCATTCAAATACTTGGTTTGAGATATAAATATCCCATCCTTACGTTGTTTGATTTGCAGCCCAAGGAAGTAATTGAGCTCTCCCATCATTGACATCTCAAATTCACCCTGCATAGACTTGGAAAATTCCTCACACAAGGAGTCATTAGTAGCACCGAAAATAATATCATCAACATATATCTGTACAATTAAAATTTCATTCAATTTGTTTTTCTTAATAAACAATGTCGTATTAGCCTTTCCTCTAATAAATCCTTGATTGAGTAAGAATTGACTCAACCTTTCATACCAAGCTCTAGGAGCTTGCTTAAGACCATACAAAGCTTTCTTAAGTTTAAAAACATGATCCGAAAATTGATCATTTTCAAAACCTGGAGGTTGTTCAACATATACCTCCTCTTGAATGAAACCATTTAAAAACGCACTTTTAACATCCATTTGATAAAGTTTGAAACCTTTAGTGCATGCAAAAGCTAGTAAGACTCTTATGGCCTCCAATCTTGCTACTGGAGCATAAGTTTCCTCATAGTCTATGCCTTCTTCTTGATTGTAACCTTTGGCAACCAATCTTGCCTTGTTACAGACAATGATTGCCGACTCATCACGTTTGTTCTTGAATACCCATTTAGTCCCAATTACCGGATGGTCTTTGGGTCTAGGCACCAAATCCCAAACTTGATTTCTGTCAAATTGATTGAACTCCTCTTGCATAGCTATCACCCAATCATTGTCTGAAAGGGCTTCTTCTATTTTAGAGGGTTCTATGTGAGAAATAAATGCAGCAAAGGTTACTTCATTCAAAGTACTTCTTCTTGTTCTTACTCCTTGGTTAACATCACCTATAACTTGGTCAAAAGGATGATTCCTTATAAATCTCCAAGCTCTAGGTTGAGACTGATCAGGATTTTCTAAATTGTTTTCAGGATCAGCCTCAAAAACATTTTCAGTATTTTCAGATTGAGAAGGAGTAGTTTTCGAAAAGAATTGATTTTTGAAAATTGTCTCTTCTTCATCATCCAAGGATTTATCAGAGTCATTCTCACTAAACACAACATGTATGGACTCTTCCACAACCTTAGTTCTAGTGTTAAAGACTCTATATGCTTTACTCCTATTAGAATAACCAATGAAGATAGCTAAATCAGCTTTAGGATCGAATTTACCAAGATTGTCTTTACCATTATTGTGCACATAGCACTTACAACCGAAGACATGTAGGTGGCTGAGGTTTGGCTTTCTTCCTTTGTAGAGTTCGTATGGAGTCTTATTCAGCTTCTTTCTCAAGTATGCTCTGTTGGAGATGTAGCAAGCCGTACTCATGGCATCAGCCCAAAACACTTGCGAAGTGTTGTACTCGTTCAACATCGCTCTAGCCATCTCAGTGAGTACTCTATTCTTTCTCTCCACAACACCATTTTGTTGTGGTGTTCTTGGTGCTGAAAAGTTGTGATCAATCCCCATACTGTCACAGAACTCAGCAAAGGCGTTGTTTTCGAACTCTCCACCATGATCGGTCCTTATACCTGAAATTGAGAAACCTTTCTCGTTTTGGACCTTCTTGGCAAAAGCAACAAACTGATCATATGTTTCATCTTTTGATGATAAAAATATAGTCCAAGTAAATCTAGAGTAATTATCAACAATGACCAAAGTATAAAGGTTTCTACCAAGACTTTTTACTCTAGCTGGTCCAACTAGATCCATATGAAGTAATTGAAGAGGTCTACTAGTTGAAATCTCATTTTTAGCTTTAAAGGAAGATTTGGTTTGTTTTCCTCTTTGGCAAGCATCACAAATCATATCATTTTTGAAATTCAATCTAGGAATACCAATAACCAAATCCTTTTTCAATAACTTGTCAAGTTGATACATATTGACATGAGCTAATCGCTTATGCCAAAGCCAACTTTCATTCAAGTTACTAACAAAACAATTTTCAGAACCAGAAGCATTGCTAGAGAGGTTAAGAGTATAACAATTTCCATCTCTAGGTGCTCTAAACAAAGCCTTAGTTTTCAAATCATTTATGGAGACCAAATCCTTTTTAACAATAAGGCATTCATTTGAATCAAAGATAACTAAGTTACCCTTGTCGGTGCTTTGGCTCACACTTAGGAGATTGTGACACAATCCTTCTACCAAGTAGACATCTTTGATGAGAGGACCTTCATTGTTGCCTATCTCACCAATCCCAGCAATTTTACCCGATTGGTCACCTCCAAATGTGACTCTACCACCATCTTTTGGCTTAATTGAAATGAATTTGGATTTGTCTCCAGTCATATGTCTTGAGCATCCACTATCAATGTACCATTTGTTGGGCCTTGATGCTCTAAGACACACCTGCAATTCACAAGGGATCAAGTTTTAGGTACCCATCTTTTCTTGAGTCCTTTGGGGTTAGTTTTGACCTTGGGAACATAAGTTCCTTTTGGTACCCATTGATAATTTCCTACAGGTTTAACTTTTCTTTCATTCTTATGAAAACAAGAAGAGGTAGAATGACCTTTCCTATTGCAATAATTACAATGTGCAAAGGGATTCGAAGAGTGAACTGATTTTGTAAAATAGTTCATATAAGATTTTTGACCACTCTTCTTCTTTCCTTTCTTCTTATCAAAATCTGGTTTGTAACCAATGCCCGATCTATCGTTTATATATCGCTGTTGTTTAAGAATCACATTGAGCATTTTGTTAGTTCTCAATGTGTTTTGATGATTAACAACAAGTGTAAAACATGTTTTGAAGTTTCCAAGATGTTTATAAATCATCTGATAGTTGCTTACCGCAGTATGGGTCTGCATACTGCAGTAAAGGGCCTTCCAGAAAGGAAATAATCTTTCAAGTTAAATCAATACTGCAGTATAGGTTTCTTTACCGCAGTATTGGACCTACAGAAGGTCATCAGATTTTTGAAGTTAAGTCAATACTGCAGTATAGGATGACATACCGCAGTATTGGACTTCCAGCGAACAATCCAATTTTTCTAGTTAAGTCAATACTGCAGTATGGAATGCTATACCGCAGTATTTGGACTTACAGAAGGCAAGCAAATTTTTGAAGTAAAGTCAATACTGCAGTATAGGATGACATACCGCAGTATTGGACATCCAGAGAGCAACCGTGTTTTCAAAACAAGCCAATACCGCAGTATAGCTATGTATACTGCAGTATAGCTATGTATACTGCAGTATAGGGACATCCAGAGAGCAACTAAATTTCTAAGTCAAGCCAATACCGCAGTATAGGCATGTATACTGCAGTATAGGGCCAACCCGAGAGCAATCAAATTTTCTCACCCAAGTCAATACCGCAGTATGTATTTGGATACTGCAGTATAGGCTCTTACAGAAAGCTCTCAAAGTTTTATAACTATTGCATACTGCAGTATAGGTTTTCATACTGCAGTATTGGGCAATCACGGGGACTCTCAACTTTGACAAAAACTCGCATACTGCAGTATGTTAGTTGCTTACCGCAGTATAGAGCATATGTTTCAAAATCAATCACGATGTTTTTGTCTCTGGAAGTTGCTTACCGCAGTATGACTTTGGATACTGCAGTATGGACACTTATGCACAGTGTCATACTCCAGTATAGAGGAACATACTGCAGTATACAACGGTCAAAATTGGTTTTTGAATTACGCGAATTTGCAAATCGTTATTGTTTGATCTTATTGCTTCCATAATTCATTCAATCATATTCCTAGCTATGTTTAACAAGTTTGTTGAGTGAATTTCAGCAATCACAGATGAAGATCAATGAAGGTCAAAGCCATAAAGCAAAAAGTGTACAGTGCATTAAATGCACTTCTGCAAATCAACCTATTCTCAGCTAATCCATCTGAGCACGCCTTCTAAACGTTAAAGTATACTTACGACAACAAGTAAAGTTATCCCCAACGGGCAAATCCTCAGAGAGCCACATCAGACTTCATCAAAGTCTTGGATTAGCAGAAGTTTAGAGAGAGAAGATGACCAGAACCCAAGCTAATCACTTCCAACGGTTGGAATCATCCTACAACGGTCATTTAATGTTCTCTACCTATAAATAGAGAGCATTAACTTCTTCTCAAGCTGATACAACTACTTCGAGCGAAAATTTATTGAGTCATTTATTGTATCAAGCTTTCATCTGTATTGTATCATTTTGATACTTAGTACTTCAGTGTTTAATTCTATCTACTCTTTGAGAGAGTTATCATCTTGTAAATCATTTACTGATTGTGATAACTACAAGTCAGGGGACTTGGTAGTTAGGGTGTATTGATTACAACTTGTAAGGGGGAGTGTGTTCTAGTGAGAGAACAGCTCTTAGTACAGAGTGTGTAATCAATATTTGATTATAGTGGATTGAAAATCCCAGGTGAGGCTTGGGGACTGGATGTAGGTCAGAGAAAAGACCGAACCAATATAAATCTTGTGGTGCATTGCTTCTCTCCCTCTCTCCTCTGTTTTACCCTGTGTTCATTAGTCAAAAACAGAGTAGACTCTTTAATTTTATAAAGATACCCAATTCACCCCCCCTCTTGGGTATTTAGCTCCAATCTTCATTTGGTATCAGAGCAAGGTCTTCTCAGAAGAGCTTAACCACTCGAGAAGGATCACTATGGAAGGAATTCTTCCAGATGGAGCTTCAATCAACAGACCTCCCGGTTTCGACGGCGAACACTACTCTTTCTGGAAAGCCAAATTTCGTGTGTTCGTGATGGCAACAGAATATATTCTATGGAGAGTCTTTGAAACTGGAGACTATGTTCCAGTCAAGGTAGAAGGAGGCATCACTGTGCCCAAGACAGAAGCCGAATTCGATGATAATGATAAGAAGAACATCACTCTCAATAGCAAGGCTATCCTGATGCTTCAGAGTGCTCTTAGTCAAAAGGAGTACTTTCGTATCTGTAATTTATCAACGGCTAAGGAAATGTGGAAGGCGCTGGAAATAGCTTATGAAGGAACCTCCGGAATCAAGGAAAATCGCATCAACATTCTAACCACTGAGTATGACCTGTTGCGGATGAAGCAAGGCGAGAGTATTGGAGAATTTCAGTTGAGATATACTCATCTGACCAATCAGCTAGCAGCCTTAGGAAAGCTTTTCGATCAAGGGGCTCAAGTGAGGAAAATCCTCAATATTCTGACAAAGGACTGGGAAGCTAAGGTTACTGCCATTGAAGAAGCTCGTGGAGAATCAATGACTTCAGTTGCTGCATTGTTTGGAAGCCTATCTGAGTATGAGAGCAAACTGAAGTTCAAAAAGGAGTTAGAAGATGTCAATGGTGGCAACAATCGCAACAAAGGAGTGGCTCTGAATGTGGAAAAGGATGAGGAAGATGAAGATGAGGATGAAGAAATTGGGATGATGGTCCGGAGATTCAAAAAGTTTTATAAGAAGGATCAAGGCTTCAAGAAGTTTCAGAAGGGAAGCTCAAGTTATGAATCGAAAAAACCTATCATCTGCTATGAATGTGAGAAGCCCGGACATATCAAGGCAGATTGCCCTCAGCTGAAGAATCAGGAGAAAGAAAGGAAAAAGTTCAAGAAATTCAAAAAGAAGGCATATGTGTCAGCAATATGGGGAGATAGCTCATCAGATGAGGATGAAGCTGAAGAAGACGAAAGCGAAAAAGCCAACATATGCCTAGTCGCTGAGGAAGAAGAGCAACACAATGAAAGAAATGAGGTATGTCTTAGAGCATCAAGGCCAAACAAGTGGTACATCGATAGTGGATGCTCAAGACACATGACTGGAGACAAATCAAAGTTTTTATCAATAAAGCCAAAAGATGGAGGTAGAGTCACATTTGGAGGTGATCAATCCGGGAAAATCGCTGGCATTGGTGAGATAGGCAACAATGAAGGCCCACTCATCAAAGACGTCTACCTTGTAGAAGGATTGTGTCACAATCTCCTAAGTGTGAGCCAAAGCACCGATAAGGGTAATTTGGTAATATTCGACTCTGATGAATGCTTTATTGTTAAAAAGGATTTGATCTCTATGAATGATTTGAAAAACAAAGCCTTATTTAGAGCACCTAGAGATGGAAACTGTTATACTTTGAACCTCTCTAGCAATGCTTCTGTTTCTGAAAATTGTTTTGTCAGTAACTTGAATGAGAGTTGGCTATGGCATAAGCGATTAGCTCATGTCAATATGTATCAACTTGACAAGTTATTGAAAAAGGATTTGGTTATTGGCATTCCCAAATTGAATTTCAAAAATGATATGATTTGTGATGCTTGTCAAAAGGGAAAACAGACCAAATCTTCTTTTAAAGCTAAAAATGAGATTTCAACAAACAGGCCTCTTCAACTTCTTCACATGGATCTAGTTGGACCAGCTAGAGTGAAAAGTCTTGGTGGAAACTTATACACTTTGGTCATTGTTGATGATTTTTTCTAGATTTACTTGGACAATATTTTTATCATCAAAAGATGAAACATATGATCAGTTTGTTGCTTTTGCCAAGAAGGTCCAGAACGAGAAAGGTTTTTCAATTTTAGGTATAAGGACCGATCATGGTGGAGAATTTGAAAACAATGCCTTTGCTGAGTTTTGTGATAGTATGGGGATCAACCATAATTTCTCGGCACCAAGAACACCACAATAGAATGGTGTTGTGGAGAGAAAGAATCGAGTACTCACGGAAATGGCCCGGGCAATGCTGAACGAATATAACACTTCACAAGTGTTTTGGGTTGATGCGATGAGTACGGCATGTTACATCTCCAACCGAGCCTACATGAGAAAGAAGATGAACAAAACACCATACGAAATCTACAAAGAAAGAAAGCCGAATCTCAGTCATCTGCATGTCTTCGGATGCAAGTGCTATATGCACAATAATGGTAAAGATAATCTTGGTAAATTCGATCCTAAATCTGATCTAGCTATTTTTATTGGTTATTCAAATAAGAGTAAGGCATATAGGGTGTTTAATACTAGGACTAAGATTGTTGAAGAATCTATACATGTTGTATTCTGTGAATCTGAATCTGATAAATCCTTGGATGATGAAGAGGAGACTATTTTCAAAAACAAATTCTTTTCGAAAAATGCTCCTACTCCTTCTGAAAATTCTGAAAATGTTTTTGAGGCTGATCCTGAAAATAACTTAGAAAATCCTGATCAGTCTCAACCTAGAGCTTGGAGATTTATAAGGAATCATCCTTAGACCAAGTCATAGGTGATGTGAATCAAGGAGTTAGGACCAGAAATAGTACTTTGAATGAAGTTACATTTTCTGCATTTATTTCACATATAGAGCCCTCTAAGATAGAAGAAGCTCTTTCAGACAATGATTGGGTGATTGCTATGCAAGAGGAGTTACATCAATTTGATAGAAATCAAGTTTGGGACTTGGTGCCTAGACCCAAAGACCATCCGGTAATTGGGACAAAATGGGTATTCAAAAACAAATGTGATGAGTCATCCATCATTGTGCGTAACAAGGCTAGATTAGTGGCCAAAGGTTACAATCAAGAAGAAGGAATAGACTATGAAGAGACTTATGCTCCAGTAGCTAGATTGGAAGCAATAAGAGTTCTTCTAGCATTTGCATGCACAAAAGGTTTTAAACTCTATCAAATGGATGTCAAAAGTGCTTTTCTAAATGGTTTCATTCAAGAGGAGGTGTATGTTGAACAACCCCCAGGTTTTAAAAATGAACACTTTCCGGATCATGTTTTTAGACTTAAGAAAGCCTTGTATGGTCTTAAGCAAGCTCCTAGAGCTTGGTATGAAAGATTGAGTCAATTCTTACTCAATCAAGGATTTATTAGAGGAAAGGCTGATACGACATTGTTTATCAAGAAAAACAAATTGAATGAAATTTTAATTGTACAGATATATGTTGATGATATTATTTTCGGTGCTACTAATGACTCTTTGTGTGAGGAATTTTCCAAGTCTATGCAGGGTGAATTTGAGATGTCAATGATGGGAGAGCTCAATTACTTCCTTGGACTGCAAATCAAACAACGTAAGGATGGGATATTTATATCTCAAACCAAGTATTTAAATGATTTGCTGAAGAAGTTTGGAATGGACAAGTGCAATGGGGCTGACACACCAATGAGCACAACTACTTCTTTGGATGCTGATGAAGAGGGCAAGGATTTCAACATCACCAAGTATAGAGGAATGATTGGATCATTGCTTTATCTCACCGCAAGTCGCCCGGACATCCAATTCAGTGTTGGAATGTGTGCTCGGTTTCAATCCGCTCCTAAAGAGTCACATGCTAAAAATGTGAAGAGGATATTCAGATATCTCTCTGATTCGAAGACTCTTGGGCTATGGTTTCCTAAAGGTCAGCCGGAGCATCTTGTGGCATATTCAGATTCGGATCATGCTGGCTATAAGACGGATAGAAAGAGTACAAGTGGGCAATGCGAGTTCTTTGGCAACTCACTTGTCTCTTGGTTTAGCAAGAAGCAAACTACCGTGGCTGTGTCCTCAACAGAAGCTGAATATGTGGCTGCCTCAAGTTGCTGTGCTCAAGTGTTGTGGCTGAAGCAACAACTTGCTGACTTGGGAGTGCACTTAAAGGAGATCCCAATACTATGTGATAATACTAGCACAATAAGCTTGGCCAAGAATCCCGTGCAACATACAAGAACCAAGCATATTGATGTGAGACATCACTTCATCTGGGATCATGTCCAGAAGAGAGATGTGAAAGTGATGTTTATTCCAACCCATCTTCAACTAGCTGACATCTTCACCAAGCCTCTAGCCAAGGAACAATTCACTTTCATAAGGAGAGAATTGGGAATGGTAAATCCCAATGAACTGTGAGTTATTCTCTCTCAAATTAATGTTAGATGTGTTATTGATGATTAATCTTTACTAACTTAAGCATCGGAGAGTTTAGCCTTTGTTCTGCAGGGTGTTTTGATGTTTCAGAAGAGCTATACCGCGGTATGCAAATGCTATACCACAGTATAGGGTGTGTGAGAGGCCAAATCTCCAAGTGTGCAAGATGCATACTGCAGTATGTAAGTGGTATACTGCAGTATGTCCATTGGGGTTTCAGAGTTTCAGACATCCAAGAGGTATACTGCAGTATGTAAGTGATATACTGCAGTATGGGATCAGACAGAAGCCAAAGCTGAGTATGCAAGAGGCATACTGCAGTATGTAAGTCATATACTGCAGTATGGGGTCAGACAGAAACGAAGTTTCAGGTATGCAAGAGGCATACTGCAGTATGTAAGTGCTATACTGCAGTATGGCCATCGGGTTTTCAAAAATTCTCTCAACATTTTTGAAGTCCAGGTCAGTATACTTCCATCCTTACTGCAGTATGTAAATGAAAGTATGCTATACTGCAGTATGGAAAAGCCTTACTGCAGTATAGAGGTCTGTCTATATATACTGAAACGCTGTGTTCTTTCATACTCGCGTCTATACCACAGTAAGACCTAGCAGTATCGCATCTCTCTCTTCCATCTCTCTCTGAAACCGTCACAAATCCTCGTCAAATCCTCACAAATCCTCACCAAATCTCTCTCATTTCCTTCCCAATCTCATTCTCACCCAAACCCTAGCGTCAAAATGTCCAAAGATCAATCTCTCTCCAAACAACCCACTTCTTCTCTTCCACTCAGAGCACCGAGGTCGAAATCAATTCCAAGGAGATTAGATACCGGCATTGATCGTCATATTCCTGGAATTGGTATAACTATCCCAGAGGCATCTTCGCCGAATCCCAAGAAGAGGGGAACTTCATCCAGAACATCTATCCCATCTTCAGCCGCAAAGAAGAAGAAGACTGGAGAGTCAAGCAAGGAACAAGGGAAGAGGACCGTTGTTCCTCAAAAGGCAAGGTCCAAGAGAGCTTCCACGACTGTCATTTCCTCTCCTTCGTCTGTTGAGGTTTCTGGCTCTTCGTCAGAAACTGAGTCTGAGCAAGATTTCTCTCTCGTGGTAGCAAATGCAGTTGAGGAGATCAAAATTCACAAGAATGCGCCAGAGGGATTCAAGGTTACTCCTGTCCTACTTCCTCCCAGTTTAAATGCCAAGTTCAAAGATCTTTTTGGGAGCCGAGGATTCTGCACTGTCACTTCTGTTGATCTGGAACAAGTCTACCGAGAGTGCAACGTGGATCTCTCACCATGGTTCGGGCCGTATGCTACGCTCGTTTCCATCGAGGCTGCCTATTGTCCTGAGTTGGTCAAGATGTTCTACTTCAACATGGCGACCGATCACATCTTGGACTCGGAAGGAAGACTGATTGAGGAAAGGGTCACAACATCAGTCAAAGGAGTACGATTCACACTGTCTGCCGCCATTCTCAACAAGATTCTCAAGGTGGTTAATCCTCCAGAGGCATCCACACCGAAATATTCAAATGAGGAGGTATATGCCACACTTTTACCCGGTCAGGACATACCGGATGATCAGAGGGTCCACTTGACTTTCAAGCCCTCGAAGATGCCACATTTGCACCGCGTGATATGGTACGTGTATTCACGTAACTTTGTGCAAAAGGGCGGGAGCTACGCGCACTTCACGCAGAAGGACTATCGTTTCTTCACTGCCTTCATCCGCAAGCATCCGCTCAATATTGGGCAGTGGCTGTTCAAGGAGATTAGCCACTTCAGGTTTGTGTCCCGCAAAGGATCCTACATGCCCTTTGCATCCCTGGTTTCACTGATAATGTACTACCATAAGATATGGTATGTGGGTCCTCCCGAGCAGATAAAGTTTATTCCGGCCTTCGGCAAGACTCAGCTCAACTTGATGAAGATTCAGTTCGAGCCGGAAGGATCTGGGCAGTCGAGAGATCCACCGCGGTCTCAGACTCGTGCATCTCAGTCAGTTGCACATGAGGCCCAGTCTGCTCCACCACCACTACCTTCAGATTTTGATGAGCGGCTTAGAGCAATTGTGGATGCTACACTTGTATCTCACCGAGCTATGATGAAGGCAGAGTTTGATATGATTCGGGCTGACATCAAGTTGGGGGTTATGGATGTGATCGTGGCTCAGTCACAGGTCCTCTCTGAACTGGTCAAGGTGAAAGATGCTATTGATGATCAAGGGCTCAACTTGGGCTCTACATTGTCAGTCACCTTAGCTGCAGCCTCAGATGCCAGAGACAAGGCTCAGCAACTCCTTCAGCACTTTGGACTTGGTGGCTCATCTTCATCTTCATTCGGCTTCACCACTGGTCCATCCTCTTCGACTCCTGTTCCGGAAGCCCAACCATCTATACCCGTATCTCAGCCTTCCCCAAACTCACCAGAACCTCACTTCTCACCACCATCATCACCCACTTTCTCATTTCCTAGTCCACCTCATAGCCCACCCCACACCACATCTTCCCCAGTCACCCCTACCACAGAGATTCTTCCTGGCCCATTCCCATCTCCACCTACTCCATCTTCTGAGATTTTCCCTACACCTTCTCCATATGCAGAGCCCCATGATCCCTCCTTTGATCCAAACACCGCCATGGTGCTCTATTCTCCTCCTGTCTTTGTTCTTGACCCCGAATTTGTTGATGACAAAGGGGGAGAAGGAGAGAAAGATGTAGATGTCTAGTGTCTAGATTTATATTAGTGTTTAGATCTGTATTTTGATATTTATGTAGATTGTGTTTTGATATCAGTCATTATCAGTGTATTCATCTATTCTGATATCAGCTTCACTTGTATGCATCATATTTTATGAATATATTTCAAGTTGTTTATGTTCTCAAATTCATATCTGATGCCAATCTCTGCCTTTCATGCTTGAAAATGCAAAACTGATTGTTTTCTAATAACTTCACATTGCTTTCTGAAAACTTCAATTCAAAACAGAATACATCTTTCAAATTCTTTAAAAAGAAAGTTTACAAGTGTTGTCATAATCAAAAAGGGGGAGAATGTTAGTTCTCAATGTGTTTTGATGATTAACAACAAGTGTAAAACATGTTTTGAAGTTTCCAAGATGTTTATAAATCATCTGATAGTTGCTTACCGCAGTATGGGTCTGCATACTGCAGTAAAGGGCCTTCCAGAAAGGAAATAATCTTTCAAGTTAAATCAATACTGCAGTATAGGTTTCTTTACCGCAGTATTGGACCTACAGAAGGTCATCAGATTTTTGAAGTTAAGTCAATACTGCAGTATAGGATGACATACCGCAGTATTGGACTTCCAGCGAACAATCCAATTTTTCTAGTTAAGTCAATACTGCAGTATGGAATGCTATACCGCAGTATTTGGACTTACAGAAGGCAAGCAAATTTTTGAAGTAAAGTCAATACTGCAGTATAGGATGACATACCGCAGTATTGGACATCCAGAGAGCAACCGTGTTTTCAAAACAAGCCAATACCGCAGTATAGCTATGTATACTGCAGTATAGGGACATCCAGAGAGCAACTAAATTTCTAAGTCAAGCCAATACCGCAGTATAGGCATGTATACTGCAGTATAGGGCCAACCCGAGAGCAATCAAATTTTCTCACCCAAGTCAATACCGCAGTATGTATTTGGATACTGCAGTATAGGCTCTTACAGAAAGCTCTCAAAGTTTTATAACTATTGCATACTGCAGTATAGGTTTTCATACTGCAGTATTGGGCAATCACGGGGACTCTCAACTTTGACAAAAACTCGCATACTGCAGTATGTTAGTTGCTTACCGCAGTATAGAGCATATGTTTCAAAATCAATCACGATGTTTTTGTCTCTGGAAGTTGCTTACCGCAGTATGACTTTGGATACTGCAGTATGGACACTTATGCACAGTGTCATACTCCAGTATAGAGGAACATACTGCAGTATACAACGGTCAAAATTGGTTTTTGAATTACGCGAATTTGCAAATCGTTATTGTTTGATCTTATTGCTTCCATAATTCATTCAATCATATTCCTAGCTATGTTTAACAAGTTTGTTGAGTGAATTTCAGCAATCACAGATGAAGATCAATGAAGGTCAAAGCCATAAAGCAAAAAGTGTACAGTGTATTAAATGCACTTCTGCAAATCAACCTATTCTCAGCTAATGCATCTGAGCACGCCTTCTAAACGTTAAAGTATACTTACTACAACAAGTAAAGTTATCCCCAACGGGCAAATCCTCAGAGAGCCACATCAGACTTCATCAAAGTCTTGGATTAGCATAAGTTTAGAGAGAGAAGATGACCAGAACCCAAGCTAATCACTTCCAACGGTTGGAATCATCCTACAACGGTCATTTAATGTTCTCTACCTATAAATAGAGAGCATTAACTTCTTCTCAAGCTGATACAACTACTTAGAGTGAAAATTTATTGAGTCATTTATTGCATCAAGCTTTCATCTGTATTGTATCATTTTGATACTTAGTACTTCAGTGTTTATTCTATCTACTCTTTGAGAGAGTTATCATCTTGTAAATCATTTACTGATTGTGATAACTACAAGTCAGGGGACTTGGTAGTTAGGGTGTATTGATTACAACTTGTAAGGGGGAGTGTGTTCTAGTGAGAGAACAGCTCTTAGTACAGAGTGTGTAATCAATATTTGATTATAGTGGATTGAAAATCCCAGGTGAGGCTTGGGGACTGGATGTAGGTCAGAGAAAGGACCGAACCATTATAAATCTTGTGGTGCATTGCTTCTCTCCCTCTCTCCTCTGTTTTACCCTGTGTTCATTAGTCAAAAACAGAGTAGACTCTTTAATTTTATAAAGATACCCAATTCACCCCCCCTCTTGGGTATTTAGCTCCAATCTTCACATTTCACTTCCCTTAGTGAATTTCTCAAGAGCTTTTGTCAATTGTAAATTCTTTTTCTCTAAAATAGGACATTCATCACAAACTAAAATTTCAGGAGAAGAAAGTCTTTCAACTTGCAATTCAGGAGTAGTATTTTTCCTTTTTAAAGCAAAATATTTTTCTGCAAGTTTTTCAAATTCCTTTTGCACAAGATTGTATTCGTCAAAAAGTTCATCATAGGAAGGTTTTGATTCATATACCTCATTGTTTTTATCATGTTGCTCTTCTTCCTCAGCAACTAAGCAAATGTTAGCCTTTTCTTCTTCTTCTTCAGCTTCATCTTCATCAGATGAGCTATCTCCTCATATGGCTGAAACATATGCCTTCTTCTTGAACTTCTTGAACTTCTTCTTTTCTCTCTCTTGGTTCTTCAACTGAGGGCATTCTGATTTGATGTGTCCGCGCTTCTCGCATTCGTAGCATATGATAGGCTTCTTTGATTCGTAGCTGGAGCTACCCTTTTGAAATTTCTTGAAGCCTTGATCCTTTTTGTAGAACTTCTTGAACCTCCGGACCATCATCCCAATCTCTTCATCCTCATCTTCCTCATTATCGTCTGACTCCTTGTTTTCTTTGGTGGTCTTGAGGGCTATTCCTTTGTTCTTCCCATGTACTTCATCCAGGCCCTTCTTGAACTTTAGCTTGGCTTCATACTCAGAAAAGCTTCCAAAGAGAGCAGCCACAGAGGTCATTGATTCTCCTCGTGCTTCCTCTATTGCTGTGACCTTGGCCTCCCATTCTTTGTTAAGAATGTTCAGAATCTTTCTCACTTGAACCGGCTGGTCATATTCCTTCCCAAGAGCAGCGAGTTGATTGATGAGATGAGTGAACCTCAGTTGAAATTCTCCAATAGATTCACCGGGCTTCATTTTAAGAAGATCATACTCTGTCATAAGAGTATTTACACGATTTTGCTTCACACGGCTGTCCCTTCATGAGCGATTTCCAAGGCATCCCACATGGCTTTAGCAGATGGTAAAGTGCAAACACGAAAATATTCTTGTTGACTTAATGTACTTTGAAGGAGTAGAACCGCCTTACTGTTGAGAGTGACGTTTCTTCGATCATTTTCATCATATTCCTCTTCAAGCTTTGGAACTCTCACACCATCTTCCACAGTTGAAGGCTCATAATTACCTCTTTCAAATACTCTCCAGAGCCCATACTCAGTAGCCATGACGAACACTTTGAATTTAGCTTTCCAAAATGAGTAGTGTTCACCATTGAAGCCTGGAGGTCTGTTGATAGAAGCTCTATTGGGAAGAATTCCTTCCATACTGATCCTTCTCGAGTGGTTAAACTCTTCTGAGAAGACCTTGCTCTGATACCAAATGAAGGTTGGAGCAAAATACCCAAGAGGGGGGTGAATTGGGTATCTTTAAAAATTTAGATATTTTACTCTGTTTTTGACTAAGTAAAACAGAGGAGAGAAGAAGAGAAGCAATACACAACAAGATTTATACTGGTTCGGTCCTTTCTCTGACCTACGTCCAGTCCCCAAGCCTCACTTGGGATTTTCAGTCCACTAACTTCACAATATTGATTACAATCTCTGTACTCAGAGTAGTTCTCTCTCTACAACTCACTCCCCCTTACAAGATGCAATCAATACACCCAACCACCAAGTCCCCTGACTTGTGGTTATCTCAATCAATGAATGATTTACAAGAAAAGACTCTCTTACAGAGCAGATAAAATGAACACTGAAGCACAAGTATCAAATTGATACTATTACAGATGAAAGCTGAACACAGTAAATGACACTTAATAAATTTTCGCTCTCAGTTGGTGTATCAGCTTGAGAAGAAGTTAATGCACTCTATTTATAGGTAGAAAACATTAAATGATCGTTGCTTGATGAATCCAACCGTTGTAGGTGATTAGCACTAAGTCTGGTCTTCTTCTCTCTCTAAACTTCTGCTAATCCAAGTGTTAATGTGATCTGATGTGGCCCTCTGAGAATTTGCCTGTTGGAGATGACTTTACTTGTTGTAGTAAGCATTCTTTAACGTTTAGAAGGCGTGCTCAGATGGATTAGCTGAAAGTAGGTTGATTTGCAGAAGTGCATTTAATGCACTGTACACTTTTTGCTTTATGGCTTTGACCTTCATTAATCTTCATCTAATCTAGCTGAAATTCACTTAACAAACTTGTTAAATATAGCTAGGAACATAAGTAAATGAATTATGAAAGCAATAAGGTCAAACAACAGAGATTTGCAAATTCGCGTAATTCAAAAATCAATTTTGACCGTTGTATACTGCGGTAAGTTCCTCTATACTGGAGTATGGCACTGTGCATAAGTGTCCATACTGTAGTATCCAAAGTCATACTGCGGTATGCAGCTTCCAGAGGCAAAACATCGTGACTTGTGTTTGAAAGTCATGACCTATACTGCGGTATGTAAGTAGCATACTGCAGTAAGCGAGTTCTTGACAAATTGAGAATCAGTTTTAGAGCCCAATACTGCAGTATGCAAACCTATACTGCAGTATGCAATAGTTATAAAATTTGAGAGCTCTCTGTATAAGCCTATATTGCAGTATACATACCCATACTGCGGTATTGACTTGCCTTGAAAAACTTGGTTGCTCTCTGGATGGCCCTATACTGCGGTATAGCAGCCTATACTGCGGTATTGACTTAACTTGAAAAATTTGATTGTTCTCTGGATGACCCTTTACTGCAGTATACAGACCCATACTGCAGTATGCAACTATCAGATGGTTTTTAAAGGATCTTGGAAACTTCAAAACATGTTTACACTTGTTGTTAATCATCAAAACACATTGGGAACTAACAACACTGTCGAGAGTTAGCCGCCAAGCAGCTCCTGGCAGCAAAGTATAATTGGAAGGTCAGACCTCGCTCCTTTAACCGGGGCAACATAGTACTCCGACGAGCCGACATCGGTAACAAGAACGCCAGAGATGGCAAACTAACTGCAAACTGGGAAGGCTCCTACCGAGTTAAAGAAAAACTCGACAACGGAGCCTACATACTCGAAACCTTGGCAAGGAAGCCGGTTAAGAGAACCTGGAACGCCGACAAGCTAAAAATCTATTATAGTTAGATCTCGGTGACGAATTCACGACAACATCAAAAACACCCTATTGGGAGCTCAGTTATTTATTAATTTCAGTATTTAATTTAGAAAATTTATGTTTCTACCATTTTAAGATTTCATTGAACAACTTGTTAGCTCTGTGGAGCAGTTTCTTTTAATGAAGGATTCCTCAGTGGAAGTTTGATTGCTTTACTATCGATAGTCAAAAGATACTACATCGAGGTCATAACACCCGGTCACAAATAAAACCCATCTATATGGATGACACCAGGGCCATTGTACTCCGATGCACCCAGGTTAAGAGCTCGGCGAAATTGCCATACGTGGCCTTCGCAAAATTGACGCGTCAACGCTCGCCCGAGGTGAGAAGGTGATTTGTCATCCCAACCCTGATCAGGTCAAAATGTTTAAGCATTGCGTTTTAGACACCATGGCTGGACATTGTGACATGTTGCCCTTATCTCGGTTACGACCCTGGTCAACCACACCGGACCCTAGGTAGTGCAGTTAAAATGAAAGACCCTTCGCGGTTCAAATAAACACCCTTTGTGGTTAAGATTCAAAACCCTATGCGGTCTGAATCAACACCCTTAGAGGTTTAAAAAGAAAACCCTACCACTGACTCCCAGACTTAACGTCGGGAATAAAACGTAGATCTACATAATCAAAGACCCTAGCCCAGTCATTGGATTTCTAACAACATTTAGAATTCAAAGTGACATGGCAATTAATTGATTAAAATAATCAGAGATTGTCATTAATTACAATTAGCATAGGCGCCGGTAATAGGGCACAGACGCCCCAATGGTAAAGCTAAGCAAAGACAAAAACTTCCACCCTTAACTTGGAGGAAAGGCCTCAGTTGCGGGCACCACCTCCTTGGAGGAGCAGTATCAGGAGCCTCTTGCCCGACCTCGGTGCTTGGATCATCCTTGCCGGCCGGCTCTTCTTGACCTTCATCCTCAAAGGATAAGGCCCGACGTCAGATGAGGGAGGAGGCGGAACCAGCACACCATCCTAGACATAGGCGCAGTAATCATACCCAGCAAGGTTCAAGTCACATTCGGGTTCAGATGCTGGATCTGCGCCAAAGCCATTTTAAAGCAGTCAGAGGCAGTTTCCTTCAGTGATTCGATGGTGTCAAGGTGGGCCTGTTGCTCCGAGGCGAGAGTAGCTTTGGTCAAGCCCAGTTCGGTGGCCTGCTCGCTGTGCTGCTGCTGAACGACCTTCACAGCATCAAGGCTTTTAGCAAGGGCCTCCTGCAGGCGGGTACACTCCAAGGTCACCTTCACTAGCGCCTCTTTGGAGATCAGGAGCTCCTCGGTCGCCTTTCTAGCAGATGCCTTGGCCACATCTCTTTCCTCTTCCAATGCCCTCATCTTTCCCTCAGCCCAATGGATTTACACAAGAACTTTTGGGCATCTTGGACCAAGGTCTCATTTATGCTGGACAAAGGTAAGCCATCCATAAACTGGCGAGGAGGAAAGAAGGCAACATCCAGCTCCTCTGTCACCCCCTTCTCCCACGCGAGGCCTCGCGGGATCTTGGAAATTGGGGGAGGGGTAGAGGCAGTCCGGGATGGAGAAGGAGGAGGAGCCTCCGGACGGAAGAAGAGGAGCGGTCACTGAGCAAGTAATTCCTTTTGAGCCAGTTGTAAGCAGCCCTATTGACGACCCAACGGGCACTGAGCAAGTAATTCCTTGGGTACTCGAGGCCTTTGTTTTCTTGGCCTTTGAGGAACCAGGAGTCGCCTTGGTTTTATCGACCTCGACATCCGAGGTAGCAAGCTTCCGGCCAGCCCTATTTGTCGTGGCCATATTCGAGTTCACGCGAGACAAGTATTTGGGAAGCTCCGACATGTCTTGAGCTGCAAAAAAGTAAAAGCAAAAGAGTTAGAATCTTTGTGGCTATCTTGGAAGTATGCAACAAATGGAAATACACATGGGTCAAGAAAGTCAATGAACACAGGAACCATACAATATATAGGCATCGGGTTGGTACCGGGCCCATTGATCCAAAAGTCAGTGCTTAGAACGTCGTATTTCTCCACAAATGCGGTCAGCCAATCTATCGAGGGGACCGTCTCCGGCAGAAGATCATCGGTCACGACCTAGTACGAGGAAGAGTTGATGTTATGGTGTTTTTCGTTCCAGTACAGAGGAAACTTCCACTCCACGTCCGGGCCCTCGGCCCCTCTCAAAAACCAGGACTACTTTTTAGGCTTAGCGACAATTTTAAAGAAGGCATTCTTGAAGTGCTTAAAAGAGTCTGAGAATGCGGTCATCAATTTCCTATCCAGATCGTTGTGAAGGGAAGTCAACCTTTTCAGTCTGAGAATGCGGTCATCAATTTGAAACTCAAATCTGACGAATTTTTGAAACCTTCTTGTTTAATCTTAATACTTTCTATCATCATTCACTAATATTCCTAGCTATGAGCAACCACTTTGTTATTGAGTTTCAGATGATTTAGAGAACTTTAAATGAAGGTTTGAGCAAAAGCAAAAAGTGATGTCAGCACATTAAATGCAAAGTCTAGAAAACTTGTATCCTTTTGGACAATCATTCTACACACGTTGCAAAGGGATTAATGTTTCCTTTCCACATCCAGTAGCTGCTTTACCAACGGATTAAAAGTCAGGAAGTCAACTATGAACATCTGTGCCATTGGATTAATCAAAGAGTAGAGAGAGAAGAAGACCAAAGCTTAACCTAATCCTTGTCTAATGAAGGCAACAGTTATATTGAAGATTACAACGGTCCTTTAATGCTCTCTTAGTATATATATAGAGCAGCATTCAATTCTTCTCAACAACTAATCTGTTGAAAACGAATTGCATTCAAGTTTACCAACTACTCTTTCAGTTTTCACTTGTAAAGTATCTTTTGATACATTGATCTTCAGTATTCATATTTATTCATTCTTAGAAAGAGTTCATTTATTGTAAATAATTTATTGAGAAGTATCTCAAGTTTGGGGACTTGGAGATTGGGTTATTGATTGCAACTTGTAAGGGGGAATAAGTTTTAGTGAGAGAATTACTCTTGAGTTACAGAGTGTGTAATCAATTGAGATAGTGAAATCCCAGAGTGTCTGGGGACTAGACGTAGGTCAAGAGATTGGACAGAACCAGTATAAATTCCTTGTGTCTTGCTTTCCTCTCTTATTCTCTATTCAACTCTGTTTTAATATTCGAAAACAAAGTAACTCCAAAAGAATTTTAAAATCCCCAATTCACCCCGCTCTTGGTGATTTGCCTCACTTTCAAATATAAATAACAGAAATAAGGGGAGGAGTACATAGAGAGAATGGTAACATTTAGTAAATCAATGTATCAAAAATATGTAAAAGAAAAACATCAACCAAACAAAGAGGCAACTAATTTTTTTTCCGGGTAAACATGTAAATGATAAAATTATTAATATAAAAAAGAATAAAAAAATGATTAATAAACATTGCAATATGGGAAAATGATAGCCAGGTCCCAAGGACTATAAAAAATTACAAAAAAGTCCCAACATAAATTTACATATCAAGGGACTTTTTTGATATTATTTGTATTGAAACAAAATCTAGGTTTTTGAATTTTGTTGTAAATATAACACTTCTTGTTGTGAAATGATTTTTTCTATTGTGAGTGGCTAGGTTTAAAATTTTGTTGTGAATATAGCACTTCCTGTTGTAAACTTAACCTTTTTCTGTTCTAAATGATATCTGTACACTTAGGGACTTAAGTTTGAAAGAAAATCTAAATATTTAAATTTTGTTATGAATATGACACTTTCTGTTGTGAATATAGTTTTTTCTGTTGTGAATGACTAGGTTTTTAAATTTTGTTGTAAATATAGCATTTTCTATTATAAATATAGCACTTCCTATTGTTAATATAAATAATATCAAAGACTTTTTTATATGAGAATTTCTGTTGGGACTTTTTTGTAATTTTTTATGGTCCTTGGGACCTGGCTGTCATTTTCCCTTACAATATTTGAAGGCATAAATAATATGTATTTTACTTAGAAATAAAAAATTAAAATGAAAAGATAAAATAAATATAAATAACAAGAAATAATTTGTATTTTATTGATAAAAATAATTAAACAAAGAATTCAACACATTAAAATTCAATAATACATACAAGATACATAAATAAATAAGAAAATGGAAACAAATATTGTTAGTTAAAAAGAAAATAAATAACAATGAAGTAAAACAAGTAAAAATGATAAACTATTAACCAAAAAAAAAAACATTATAAATAATGTGTATTTTCTTCATCAAAAAATAATATATACTTTATTTATAAATATCAAATTCATGTGAAAACATAAATGTAAATAGCAAAGAATAAAGGGAGAATGAGATGAAATCATAAAGGAGAAATGTTTTAGTACATTAAATAAAAAATAGAAACAAATTATCAAAGATAAAAAAAAATAAATGACTAATCAAATTATTATAAGTGAAAATGATAAAGAGTGAAATAATCTGTATAACAATAAATGAAATAACATAACTAAATAGAGGCAAGTAAATGAATGATAAATTATTAATGTACATTTAAAGAATGATTAATGATAAATAAATAAACAATATAAATAACAGAAATAAGGGGAGGAGTACATAATAAGAATGATAACTCTTACTAAATCAAGGTCTCAAAAACATATGTATAACAAAAACATCAAACAAACAAAATTTATAAAACACTTTGGAGCCGATTTTTCCCTGATTTGGCGTTTATTGCCTAGAAGGCCTTCTCTGACGTTGTTTCCTCTCAATGAGAGCAAAATTTCTACAATTTCGGATTTCTTATCAGAGGAGTTTAACGATGTCTACATGGCAATCAAATGAGGTTCGTAGGGTGTGGAAACCACATAGAGTGCAACCTTACCTCTAACTTGTCCTCCAAGCACATCTACCGCTTTCGCGAAGCATGCCTAGTATGTCCTCCATGTTCTCTTGACTTGTGGGCCAAGTTTGCTTTACTTGTTCACCAAGTTGCTCCTTGGCTCGCCGAACAACCCCTTGGCTTCTCTTAGTTCCTTTGTCGTCATCATTAAATTGGCCAACATGGAGAAAAAGTAGGGAGAAGCCGAAGGTAGAAGAACAAAGATAGAGAGAGAGAGCTCGGTTGAGAGAGTAAGAGAGAGAAAACACTTTGGAACCGCTTTTTCCTCGATTTGGCGTTTCTTGCTCCCAAGGTCTTCTCTGATGTGGTTTCCTCTCATTGAGAGCAAAATTTCTACAGTTTTGGATTTCTTATAAGAGGAGTTTAACGACGTCTATAAGGTGGATCTGATGCAAAAATCAAAAAATGATTATTGAATGAAATGAGGTTCGTAGGGTGTGGACACCACATAGAGTGCAACCTTACCTCTAACTTGTCCTCCAAGCACACCTTGCTCCTTCGTGAAGCATGCCTAGTGTGCACTCCATGTTCTCGTGACTTGTGGGCTAAGTTCTCTTTACTTGTTGGCCAGGTTGTCCCTTGGCTCACCGAACAACACCTTGACTTCTCTTAGTTCCTTTCTCATCTTCATTAAGTTGGCCAACATGAAGAAAAAGAACGGAGAAGCTTAACGTCAAAGAACAAAGAGATAGAGAGAGATCGGTTGAGAGACTAAGAGAGATAAAACACTCTAGAGCCAATTTTTCCTTGATTTGGTGTTTCTTGCTCCCAAGGCCTTCTTTGACATTGTTTCCCATCGGTGAGAGCAAAATTTCTACGGTATCGGATTTCTTATCAGAGGAGTTTAACGACGTCTAGAAGGTGGATGTGATGCTGAAATCAAGAAATGATAGGGAATCAAATGAGGTTCATAGGGTGTGGACACCACATAGATTGCAACCTTACCTCTAACTTGTCCTCCAAGCACATCTTGCTCCTTCACGAAGCATGCCTAACGTGCAGTCCATGTTCTTTTGACTTGTGGGCTAAGTTCTCTTTACTTGTTGGCCAGGTTGTCCATTGGCTCTCCGAACAACCCTTTGACTTCTTTAGTTCCATTCTCATTATGATTAACTTGGCCAACATGGAGAAAAAGAATGGAGAAGGTGAAGGTAGAAGAACAAAGAGAGAGAGGTCGGTTGAGAGTGTAAGAGTGATAAAACACTTCAGAATCGCTTTTTCCTCGATCTGGTGTTTCTTGCTCCCAGGGCCTTCTCTGACATTGTTTCCTCTTGTTGGAGCAGAATTTCTACGGTTTCGGATTTCTTATAAGAGGAGTTAAATGACGTCTACAAGGTAGATTTGATGTCGAAATCAACAAATGACTATGGAATCAAATGAGGCTCATAGGGTGTGGACACCACATATAGTGCAACCTTACCTCTAACTTGTCCTCCAAGCACATCTAGCTCTTTCGCGAAGCATGCCTAGCGTGCCCTTTATGTTCTCTTGACTTGTGGGCCATCCTCTCTTTACTTGTTAGCCAGGTTGTTCCTTGGCTGGCCGACAACCCCTTGACTTCTCTTAGTTCCTTCCTCATCATCATTAAGTTGGCCAACATGGACAAAAAGAAAGGAGAAGCTTAAGGTAGAAGAACAAAGAGATAGAGAGAGGTCGGTTGAAAGAGTAAGAGAGAGAAAACACTATGGAGCCGATTTTTCCCCGATTTGGCATTCCTTGCTTAGAAGGCCTTATTTGACATTTTTTTCACTCGATGAAAGAAAAATTTCTACGGTTTCACATTTCATATCAGAGGAGTTTAACAACATCTACATGGTGGATCTGATGCCGAAATCAAGAAATGATTTTGGAATCAAATGAGGTTCATAAGGTGTGGACACCACATAGAGTGCAACCTTACCTCTAACTTGTTCTCCAATCACATCTAGCTCTTTCGCAAATCATGCCTTGCCATATTCTCTTGACTTGTGGGCCAAGTTCGCTTTACTTGTTGGTGAAGTTGTTCCTTGGCTCACCGAACAACCCCTTGACTTCTCTTAGTTCTTTTCTCGTTATCATTAAATTGGCCACCATGGAGAGAAAGAAAGGAGAAGCCGAAGGTAGAAGAACAAAGAGTGAGAGAGAGAGGTCGGTTGGGAGAGTAAGAGAGAGAAAACACTCTGAAGCCGATTTTCCTAGATTTGGTGTTTCTCGCTCCCAAGGCCTTCTCTGACATTGTTTCCTCTCAGAGAGAGCAAAATTTCTTCGATTTTGGGATTTCTTATCCGAGGAGGGAAAACACTTTGAAGCCGATTTTCCCCTAATTTGGTATTTCTTGCTCAGAAGTCCTTCTCTGACGTTGTTTCCTCTTGGTGAGAGCAAACTTTCTACGGTTTCGGATTTCTTTTCAGAGGAGTTGAATGACATTTACATGGTGGATCTAATGCTGAAATCAAGAAATGATTATGGAATCAAATGAGGTTTGTAGGGTATGGACACCATAAAGACTGCAACCTTACCTCTAACTTGTCCTCCAAGCACATCTCGATCTTTCATGAAGCATGTCGAGCGTGCCATCCATGTTCTCTTTACTTGTTGGCTAGGATGTTCTTTGGGTCGCTGCACAACCCCTTAACTTCTCTTAGTTCCTTTCTTATTATGATTAACTTGGCCAACATGGAGAAAAAGTAGGGAGAAGCCGAAGGTAGAAGAACAGAGAGAGAGAGTAAGAGAGAGAAAACACTTTGGAACTGCTTTTTCCTCAATTTGGCGTTTCTTGCTCATAAGGCCTTCTTTGACATTGTTTCCCCTCATTGGAGCAAAACTTCTACTATTTCAGATTTCTTGTGAGAGGAGTTGAATGACTTCTACAAGGTGGATCTGATGCCGAAATCAACAAATGACTATGGAATCAAATGAGGCTCGTAGGCTGTGGACACCATATAGAGTGCAACCTTACCTCTAACTTGTCCTCCAAGCACATCTAGCTCTTTCGCGAAGCATGCCTAGTGTGCCCTCTATGTTCTCTTAAGGAAAATTCTCCCTTAATCCCAAAATTCCAGAAAATATGTTCCAAATTCAAAAATTCATAACTAATCCAAAAAAAAAAATCCGATTAACTCAATTCCAATGAACACCAAACCCTTATTATGTCTAGTTTATTCTAAAAATATTTCCAGAGATCTCAGGGGTTCATATACTTTTTCTATAACAAATTGGTACTGGCTGGACAAAGGAGAAATCCGGTTCCCTGGGCTATTTTAAAAAATACATATATCCTAGTAGACGTCATGAAAAGTTATGAAATTATATATTAAGATGAAGATCAAGATGTCTACTCTAAGCCTAGAAAATTTCGTGGCCATCAGACAACATTTACTACTTTAAAACCATTTATTAACCAATACTACACAGAATTTCCAGAGATTTGGTACTTTTTTGCTTTCTTTGAAAACTAGGGTTTTGGAGTTTCAAATCATAATCTTGACTCATCTTCATGCAAAATTTCATTTTGAACTCAATGGCAATCTTAAAAACATCAAAATCACTGAAGGTGGAATATCACCTAGATGGGGGGTGAATAGGTGATCTTTGAAATCTAAAATTTTTCCTTGAGAATTTGCAAAATAGAGACCAATAAGATAAAATGACAACAAACAATTTATATTGGTTCGGTCCAAACACTGACCTACATCCAGTCCACAGAAACACTCTGGGATTCCACTAAGATTCTGAAATAATTACAGACTCTGTAAACGAGGAATGATCACTTCACTCTTGAACCCTACTCCCCCTTACAAGTTGTAATCTATACACCCACTCCTAAGGCTCCACAACCTTAAGTTACAATTGATAAAGAAATAAAGGGTTAAGTACTCCTCACGAGTTGATATAATAGTGAACACTGAAGAATAGACTCAGTAACACAGTTGAAACACAAATGAAATTAATATCGAATTGATTGCACAGCGTTTTGGTTTGGTGGCGGAATTGAATGCGTTGTTCTTTTATAGCCTTTGCCATTAATGCCGTTGAGGAGTTTGCAAACTAGCTGTTGAAACTCTTTCAATTTTCTGTTAGACACAGTGCAACTTCGTTTTTGAACAGTCGACCGTTGCCTCATTAAATGCTTCGCCGTCGATGTGTTTGTGCAGAGAGAAGATCAGAGTGTTAGCTTGATTTGGTTTGCCACGAAGGAATGTCTTCGTCTGCTACACGCTTTAATTCTGTTTGTGTGCTCTGCTTTACTGCGTTGCATTTAATACGAGTGCCACGTTGGATTGCCTTTTGTTCAACTACTCAGATTAAAGCAATTAATCACCTGAAACTTAGATAAAAGGGGTACTCAAGTGTGATAAAAACAGGTTTAGACATGTTTAATCTTGATTAGAATACAACCCATTGAATTTCGAATGATATTAATCACGCGTGTGATATGTTGCAAATTCATAAGAACATTCTCGAGAATTGTTCTTATAATTCTCGAGAATAAGATGACAAGGATATAATTCAAGAAACAATATACTCGAGAGTCATAATTATTATACTCGAGAGTTTCATCACTGTTAGAAGGAAGCATTTACACCAACACGTATTCTCGAGAGTTATTAGCATACTCTTGAGAATTGTATGATCTGGATTATCATTTAAGAAGTACTCGAGTATCATATGTTTATACTCCAGAGTCACATTGCTAGTTGAATAAGATCATGAACATGTATTCTCGAGAATCATTCTATGTGTTCTCGAGAATTGCATGACTAAGAGTTAATTCATTGAATTTAGCTAGAGATGTTCTCGAGAATCATTTATGTGTTCTCGAGAATTTGGACATCATACTTGAGAATAGAATTTTCATAATTTGAGAAAGGAAACAATGTGTTCTCGAGAATTTCAAGAGCATTCTCGAAAATCCTAATGTTTCAGGACTTAGTTCACTTATTCAAATAACTTAAACTCTTTAGATCATTGTCATCATCAAAACATGAGAACAAACATTCTCGCCCTTTTTGATGATGACAACATTCATGAAATGAAAATCAGAGATTAGGTGCAAAGGCATTTAGTTTATGCAAGAAAATTCAGAGTATATTCAAAATGCAGCTAATATTAGCATGTCAGACTAAAATCATCAGAACTAGAACTAACCATTATCAGAGTGATCATCAAACTTAGCAAACGCAATATCAGCAAATTAAACTAATATCATCAGAAGTAGCTACTTAAAAATACTTCCAATCTTCTTCAACCTCATCTTCATCTTCAATGATCTCTCCCCCTTTGTCATCATCCAAAAGGGGAGGAGGAGCAGAGGAAGAGGGAACATCATTTGTAGGAGCGGATGTAGATGCGTAATGAGCAGGCTGAGAGTATTTCTTGAAAGCCATTCCTTCGAGATCCAGGTCCAACTGATAAACATGCCCCTGAAGATCTTTAATTTCTTTGGTCAATCTGGCAAAAGTTTCCTCTTGAGCCTTGATGCATAGTTGAAAGCTGTTTGAGATCTTTTTGCCTAACTTTTCAAACTCAGTTCCAAGCCCCTTGAGGATGCTGGTAGTGACTTTTTTAAGTTGGTTTGCCAGACCAGTCACTTGGTTAGCATTATCATACAACGGATTGATGGCATCAGTAAGACCCTTGGTCAGTCCCCTTGCAACAGCTTGTTCAACAGAATACTGAATGGCAGCATAAGGAATAGAGGGACTAGGAGTGAAAGAAGTTCCAGCCTGCAAAGATTGAGCCTCTTCCTATTTCTTAGAAGAGGATGGCTTAGTCTTTGGAGGACTCTCGTCTTTCTTTCTTTTCCCTGTAGCTTCGGTCAAAGAGATATCCATGAACAAGAGCTGAGTAGTGGTGAATTGTTTAGGGAAGGATACACTCTCTCTATCTTGCAGGTACCATATATTGTTGAGGGTGAGAAGCTGTGACACTAAATTAGGATATGGAATAGTGTTCTTCTTGGCCTTTCTGTTTCTGTAGGTGGAGATAAAATCAGACGTCTTTGTTATGACTAATTTCCCCAGATTTCTAGCTTCCTGAGTGACAATAGAAGCCATGATCTCATAGTCTTTGCTCACGAAATGTGTGAAACTCTGTCCCTTATTCACTATATTCTGACTATAGAGATACCAAATAACCCTATATGTAGCAGACATTTTGGAGGGTTTGAATTTCAGAGACTTGCCATCAAAAGTCTCATTTGGGAAGACTATCTTAAAGCTTTCACTTGCAGGAAGTTTAAGGGGATCAGGTATGTCAGGGAGACCAAAAAACGAATTCAGAGTCGAAGCGGTAAGTCTAATCTCTTGACCCCTAACAGATGTAGTTAAGACAGCTTCATTGTCTTCTTCAGTTGCAATCATATTGTAATAAAATATTTTGACTACCATAGGAGAAAACGGGGTAGTAATTCCAAGCAAAGGCATATAGTGAGTTAACCAGGGAGATAAGTCCAAATTGCATTTTTTCTTGAAGTCTTCCAAATCTAAATAAACAATGGGACAGAATGGTCTATCTTCAAAATTTGTCCAAAAAGATGGTTCAGATGGAATTACCAATTCATCCTGGCAGAAGCCTGGAGGACAATGCAGAGCACTTTTCTTCCCTTTGAGTTTGGAGGCAAATGATTGTTGTGAGCCACTGGCTGAGGGATGCTTCTGTCGTCCAGGATGCTTATGAGGAGGTTTCTGAGGTCTATCTTCCAAGCTCTTTGACCTCATTTTATGAAATTCTGGATGGTCATCCTCAAATAGGTCGGATGTTTTGGTGGATACAGAGTGAACACCTTTTCCTTTATCCATTGGCAGAGAATGGGTCTGAGTACGAGTAACAGGCCGAGAATGTTCCTTGATGGAAATGCCTTTGGATTGTGATTTGGAGGGCTTTGGTTGAGAGGATTCCTTAGCTACAACCCTTTTAGAAGGTGATTCAGGAGGACCAGATGATTTTACTTTAGGACGAAATTTTGTCTGAGGTTTTTTTGTGGGAGGTTTTGTCGGAGATTCTGAAGGAGATTTTTCCATTCGAATACTGTAAATGTTAGAAATCTGGAGAAGAAAGGGATTCAAATGATGAAGAGCAGAGTACAATTTTGATGATTCAAAGAAGATTGAAAGGAGAATACTTCACGATTTGAATGTGAAACAGATCGAGCGACTTTGTGATGGAGCAGAAATGAGAGAAAATAGAGAAATAGGAAAGAGCTCAGTGGGTTGAGAAGAAGACGAAAAATAGTGGTCACTGAGTTTTTGAGAGATGAGAAAGGTTTGGTTAGATAAATAAAAAAAAGTTAATGAAGAGGCCATAAATAGAAAAAAAAACGAAACACCGCTGATGAATGATTTTCGAGTATTTTCTTGTGGTTCTCGAGAGTCTCAGTCAAAGAGGATGCTTTTGCATTGAATAATATAGCTGTAGTTCTGACAGGTATAGGACGTAAAGTACTGAGAGAGATGACTTTTAAATCAAAGAAGCATACAATGAATGCACAGCAAAACATGACGTATGTAGATGTGAAAAAAAAAATTACCGCCACAAAGAAAAGAAAAAATACTCGAGTAGCACATGCTTGTACTCGAGTAATCAGTATGAAAAATCAAAAAGCAATAGTGCCATAGTGAGGACGCAACAGTGCATTAGGAAAGTGAAATGCATGAAATAATAATACCTTTTAGGATGACACTTTGCTGCAAATAATGCCCAAGAGAGATTAATGTAAAGGTAAGGCTTTTTCAATTCTTGATTCAAAACAGATTTGTTTTTGCCAAAAAAAAAAAATACAGCTCTGTTAGTTCTCTGATGGTTTTGATGATTGTCAACAACTACAAACAATTGAAGAGGTTTTGCTCTCAAGTATCAAAACTCTGTTTAAGAGCAAACCTCGAGGTTGGGTTTGTAACCTCGAGGTTGGACCTTACAGAAGCCTTAAAAAGTCAAGTGTTCTAATGTTACAAAACTTGGTTTCACAAATTCTATGTGAAACCTCGAGGTTGAGAAGTCAACCTCGAGGTTCTGGCCCTCTTGGAAAACCCAAGTTTCTTCATTAACACTTGCAACCTCGAGTATGCAAAGCAAACCTCAAGGTTTAACCCATACAGAAAGGTCATACTTTTCATCAAGCATGGAGACCTCGAGGTTCATGTTTCAACCTCGAGGTTGGACATTCTATTTTGAAACTTAAGTTTGAAGAAAAATCTGTTGACCTCGAGTATGTTGTTTCAACCTCGAGTATTGTGACATACAGAGAGCAAACTGGTTTTCAAAGCATTGAAAACCTCGAGGTTAAGATTGTAACCTCGAGGCTGGGCTTTATGTTTAACTTTGAACCTTGCATTTTCAAAGGGTCAACCTCGAGTATAGATTTACAACCTCGAGGTTGTCGGGATCCAGTGAAAAATGAAGTTTTGAAATAATCTTCAAACCTCGAGGTTACCTTTGGAACCTCAAGGTTTGTAAGTTAATAAGATTTTTCAGAAGGTTTCTTTTTACGAGAAACCTCGAGGTTCACTTTGAAACCTCGAGGTTGGATATTTTAAAATCTGAGTTTGCCTGAAGTTTTCAAGTCAACCTCGAGGTTGGATGAACTAACCTCAAGGCTTGTGACCGTTGGTGCTTTTTCGAATTTGTGGAATCTGCTATATCTTGTTATTTGATCTAATTGTTTTTATACATCATTCACTCATGATCCCAGATATGTTTAACAAAGTTTGCTGAGTGTTTTCAGTTAGCACAGATCAAGATTAATGAAGAATTGAAAGAAAAAGCAAAAAGGTGAACAGTGCATTTAATGCATCTGCACAAACTCACCTACTTTCAGCTAATCCTTCTGAGCACGCCTAATGAACGTTAAAGGAAGTTTACTACATCAAGTAAAGTCAATTCCAACGGGCAAAAACTCAGAGAGACACATCAGACATCATTAGCACTTGGATTAGCAGAAGATTTAGAGAGAGAAGATGACCAGAACTTAAGCAAATCACTTCCAACGGTTGGAATCATCTCACAACGGTCATTTAATGTTCTCTACCTATAAATAGAGATCATTAACTCCATCTCTAATAGATACAACTACTTAGAGCGAAAATTTATTGAGTCATTTATTGTATCTAGCTTTCATCTGTATTGTATCATTTTGATACTTTGTACTTCAGTGATTATCCTATCTGCTCTGTGAGAGAGTATCATCTTGTAAATCATTTACTGATTGTGATAACTACAAGTCAGGGGACTTGGTAGTTGGGGTGTATTGATTACAACTTGTAAGGGGGAGTGTGTTCTAGTGAGAGAACAACTCTTAGTACAGAGTGTGTAATCAATATTGTTGAGTTAGTGGATTGAAAATCCCAAGTGAGGCTTGGGGACTGGATGTAGGTCAGGAAAGGACCGAACCAGTATAAATTGCATTGTGTTTAGCTTCTTCTCCTTATCCTCTCTGTTGTGCCCTGTTCTGAGTGACCAAAAACAGAACAAGTTTCGAAAAGTTTAAAGATACCCAATTCACCCCCCCTCTTGGGTATAAAGCTCATGCTTTCAAGCTCACTATTAAATCAGTGAAACGCAAATACATCAGTTAAAAAGAATTGAGAGAGATGAAGCTCAGTAAATTAAGAGCCCTGACGCCAATATTTAATTAATGGAAAATAAAGCATAGTGGAAGCATTCTTAGGAAAACGACACTTGACACATCGAAACTTACTCAGGTAATTCACAAAATTGTTCGTGTAGTGTTTGGAAATAATGCACACAGTTGACAAAAAAAAATTGGTTAAGATTTTTATGAAGGATCAGAAGAGTTAAAAACAACATTTGTATGCAATACGAGGACTGTCTATAATTCTTGAGAATTATACTAAATTCTCGGGAATGAGAGGAGGAGGGAATAACACGAGTAGCCAGTTCTCAAGAACATGATTTTGATTTTCGAGAATGTTTACTCTAACTCCTGACTAGCCATTCTCGAGAATTCAAAGTTAGTTCTCGAGAATTCCATTGACAGAGATGGAAATCCATTAAACTACTGAGCATACTCGAGAATTTACCGGTGATTCTCGGGAACGCGAGAATATAGAAAATTTGGAATCACGCTGGTTCTCGGGAATACTAGTTTAATTCTCGGGAGTTGATCATTAGATGGCATCAAACACAGGTAGTTCTCGAGAGTTTCTTCTAATTCTCGAGAGAGCTTTATTTGAAAGCTTATATTTCCCCTTACTCGCTTATTCTTGAGTATCCTAAGAGCATTCTCGAGAATACTTAGTTCAAAATAAGATTAAACTTCTTCTTAATTCTCGAGAATTAATGTATAAGTCTCGGGAATTCTTATTTCAGAGAGGATAGCTATGAAACTGTGATAGTTCTCGAGAATATTTCAAAATATTCTCGAGAATAATGCATTAATTTGAACAGTAAATAGTTTTAACGGTTAGAAAACTAATCTACACTTGATATTTCCCGAGAATTCTTTTGCAGTTCTTGAGAATCCAATGGATGCATTTGAAATACTTTACCTCAATTCTCGAGAATGATGAAACCATTCTAGAGAATTTACATACTCTGTTCATCTCTGTTTCTCAATTACATAACAGGGGAACCTGCAAAACATAATCTAACCACTTCGATGCCTAAGTTAGTCTCCATTAATCATCAAAACATAATTAAAAACGTTAAATTAGAATTTCTTACAGTTCATTGGGATTTATCATTCCCAATTCTCTTCGGATGAACATGAATTGTTCATTGGCCAATGGTTTGGTGAAAATGTCAGCTAATTGAAGATGTGTAGGAATGAACATTACTTTGACATCTTTCTTTTACACGTGATCTCTAATAAAGTGATGTCTTACATCAATGTGCTTGGTTCTCGTATGTTGCACTGGATTCTTCGCTAGGCTAATTGTGCTTGTATTATCACACAGGATTGGAATCTCTCTTAGGTGAACTCCCAAGTCAGATAGTTGTTGTTTTAGCCACAATACTTGTGCACAGCAACTTGAGGCGGCAACATACTCAGCTTCAGTTGATGAGACTGCTACCGTAGTCTGCTTCTTGCTGAACCAAGATACCAGTGAGCCTCCAAAGAACTCACATTGTCCACTGGTGATCTTCCTGTCAGTCTTGTATCCAGCATGATCAGCATCTGAGTATGCAACCAGAAATTCTTGTTGACCTTTTGGGAACCAGAGACCCAGTTCCTTCGTATCTGAGAGATATCGAAAGATTCTCTTGACATGCATGGCGTGTGATTCCTTAGGAGCTGATTGAAATCGCGCACACATTCCCACACTAAACTGAATATCTGGTCGACTAGCAGTCAAGTAAAGCAAAGACCCGATCATCCCTCTATATTTAGTTATATTGAAGTCTTTGCCCTTTTCTTCATCTGCATCCAGCGAGGCTGTTGAGCTCATTGGAGTGTCTGCTCCATTACAATGTTCCAATCCAAACTTCTTGAGTAGATCACGGAGGTACTTTGTTTGTGAGATGAATATGCCATCCTTCCGTTGCTTGATTTGCAATCTGAGAAAATAATTTAGTTCTCCCATCATAGACATCTCAAATTCTCCCTGCATTTTCTTGGAAAATTCCTCACAGAGAAAGTCATTAGTAGCACCGAAGATTATATCACCTACGTATATTTGCACTACCAAAAGTACGTTAAGCTTATTAGTTTTGATAAATAGAGTTGTGTCTGCTTTCTTACTAAAAAAACATTTTTCAGAAACAGAACCATTACTAGAAAGATTAAGTGTATAACAGTTGCCTTCTCTAGGGGCTCTAAATAAAGCTTTAGATTTAATATTTTCCAAAGGGAGAGTATCCTTACTTACAATCAAGCATTCCTCAGAATCAAAGATAACTAAGTTACCTTTATTAGTGCTTTGGCTTACATTGAGGAGATTGTGGCAAAGTTTTTCCACAAGGTAGACATCTTTGATTTGCGGTCCATCATTGTTTCCAATTTCACCAATACCAGCAATCTTTCTAGATTGATTTCCACCAAATGTCACCTTGCCACTATCCTTGGGCTTGATTGAGGCAAATTTGGATTGATCTCCCGTCATGTGCCTAGAGAATCCACTATCAATGTACCATTTGTTGGATTTTGATGCTCTTAGACAAACCTTATCATTGTTGTTATGTTGCTCCTCTTCTTCAGCAACTAAACAGATATTTGTATTTTCTTCCTCATCAGCTTCATCTTCATCAGATGAACTATCTCCCCATATAACTGAGACATAGGCTTTCTTCTTGAATTTGTTGAACTTCTTCTTTTCTTTATCTTTATTCTTCAGATTGGGGCAATCTGACTTGATGTGGCCATGCTTTTCACACTCGTAGCAAATGATTGGCTTCTTTGCCTCATAGCTGGAGTTACCCTTGTGAAACTTCTTGAAACCTTGGTCCTTCTTATAGAATTTCTTGAATCTCCATGCCATCATGCCTAGCTCTTCATCATCATCATCTTCTTCTTCTTCATCATCTGATACCTTTGTTAGTTCTCTATGGGTTTTGATGATGATTGACAAATGCAAATCAAAAAGTGAAGTTTTGTCTTGGTAAGTTGAAAAACTTACTGTCAAGACAAAACTCGAGTTTTGGTCTCAAAACTCGAGTTTTGGGTTTGACAGAGAGCTGCTCAATTTTTCTAAATATGACAAAACTCGAGTTTCCAAAAGGAAACTCGAGTTTTTGACCTTTACAGAGAGCACTCAGTTTTTTATCTCAAGACAAAACTCGAGTTTCAGTTTGGAAACTCGAGTTTTGTCTTATACAGAGACTTCAAAATATTTTTAACTAAAGACAAAACTCGAGTCTTGATTTGGAAACTCGAGTTTTGCCCATTCAGAGAGTCTCTAAGTTTTGAATCCAGTTTTGCGCCAAGAATCTGCAACTTCAACCTATTTTGAGGTCTTCTAAGTTTTTCTTTGAGTTAAGAGAAAACTCGAGTTTTGGTTTCAAAACTCGAGTCTTGACTTGACTAAGTATTTTCAGCGTTTTACACAGGTTCTGAAAACTGGGAAGTGATCTGGCTCAAAATCTTCTAAGTTTTCATTTTAAAAAAAATTAAAACTCGAGTTTTATTTTGAAAACTTTAGTTTCAGCCAGACAGAGAGATTTCAATGTTTTTCAACGTTTTCACTCTTAAAGTGAAAACTCGAGTTTTGGTTTCAAAACTCGAGTTTTGGCCAGGCAGAGAGGTCGGAACTTTTCTTAATTTTCATGTGTAAATGAAAACTCGAGTTTTGTTTTATAAACTCGAGTTTCGATCAGACTGAGAGCCTTGGAACTTTTCTCAATGTTTTCACATTCAAGTGAAACTTGAGTTTCATTTTGGAAACTTGGAGATTGGGTTATTGATTGCAACTTACTTGTAAGGGGGAGTAAGTTCTAGTGATTCGGTCCAATCTCTTGACCTACGTCTAGTACAAGGTTTTATGAAAGGAACACATAGCAAAGCTGATACTATGCTATAGCTTTCTGACAGCATAACGAAGTGCAATACAAGGCATCACTGAAGCTATAACAACGTAAACGATGCGATACTATGCGACATTTGTTCTAAACTTTTGTCAAGATTGTTTCAGGAAATATTGCGAAGGTTGAGAAAAGACAGGTAGATTGCTGACGTAACGGAATAGAAGGTGCGGAGGATTGAAACTAAAAGATTTGAAGAATCCCGCAGGATCAGCAGAATCAATCTACTATCATCAGAAGATACGATGGATCTCGACAAATTTGGAAAGCCCAGCTCACTGGAACTTGTTCCGTAAGAAAACTTGACTATATAAGGAAACAACAAGCCAACCCTAGAGAGAGTCGTGCAGAGCCTAAACGAGATTTCACATTTGGCCACACTCAAAAGAAGAGAGAGAGATTTCATGAGGCACGAGAACTCCAAGTGAACCCAACATCCTTCCTTGCAGTAAGGCGGAGAGAAGAAGACGTGGAGTGGTGACGTGACAAGGCTTCTTCCACACCGTTGGAACTTTGTCAAGCTTTCTGTTTTCTTTTACTTTAATCTTTTGATCATGGGTCATTTTGTTGTTATTTGTTTTGTGTGTCCCTCGTCAGTCATGAACTAAATTTCCTAAGACTAAACGAGGATGAATCCTTAAGTTTTGAATGAACCTAGTTGCAAGTTCTTAATTCAATAAATTCAGTTTGCTTATCAGTGATTTATTTACCATGTCGATTAGCAGAAACTAAGGGTGAGATTTGTGGCCTCGGCTTACTAGCAAGGAGTCGGGGTTAGACCTCTGAGAAACAGTGATTGCTAGGCAGGCTGGTGCAAGGCTTGACCTATTATTGTAGGCTTCAGGAATGGGTCTACCGTTCATAACCAATACACCCTATTTTGTAACATTGATCTAACTAGAAAATTGCCATAGGCATATGGAAGAAGTAAAGTTAGCATTAGAAGTATCGGACGCGGAAGCTTCGATGGACTATAGTGGTGGGTTAACTGAATAGTGTTGTAGTTAGTAGCTATGCTGTAGCATTGCGGAAGCTGTGCAGTATAGATGCTATAGCAATGGGACAAGCAACTGGGGAATTGAGATACTTAAGGGTGATTCTAAGTTCAGCCTAACTTCCTACTGATATCTTCTTACGACTACGATACTTTGTTTACTTTTGTTTATTAGCATAATCACAAAAACCTCTCAAACCAATCCTATTTACTTTTTGTTTGCACAACTATTATAGCAATCGAGTATCACTTCCTAGTATCTTAGTCTGTGTGGGGCGATACTCTACTTACACTTTATTACTTGTTCGATTAGTTCACTTGCCATCAAGCAAATCGACCAACAAGTTTTTTGGCGCAATTGCCAGGGACTATAGACACCCTTAGTGACGACGCCCTCTTGCTTATTAGTTGTGATTCATCTAAGAAAGCTCACTCATTCCCTGTTCTTGATTTTTAGGTAATTTTGTAGTGCATGCGCAACTCACCTTCAATCAACCTAGAGTCTTACGAACGCACTTACAAGTAGAGGCGCAGAAAGCAAAAGCAAAGAAGTCAACCTTTTGACTCAGCAAGCATGGCAGATATGCCTGTCAACCATGAGCAGGATCGACAAGAGCCAATAGTAATAAACAGGGACAATCAGATCCCTCCACCTTCAAGTCCAGATGTCAATAAGGCCATCATGGAATTCAGGATTCCAGATCTAAACAAATTGAATTTGGCTATCTTACCACCGACCGTAAATGTAGGACACTTTGAAATCAAGGGTGTCATGATTCAGATGTTGAATATAGATGGACAATTTGGAGGACTCCCATCTGAAGATCCTTGCTTACATCTAAAGATCCTCGCTTAGGGACAAGGCTCGAACGTGGCTCAACAATTTACCAGCCAACTCAATCACCTCATGGAATGATTTGAGGAGCAACTTCTTGTTAAAATTTTTCCCACCTACTAAGAACGCTCAACTCAGAGGAGACATCACCAACTTTCAACAAAAGTCTAGAGAGTTTACCTATGAAGCCTGGGACAGATTCAAAGACCTCCTCAGAAGATGCCCACAGCATGGACTGTGCGAATGGGTTCGTTAGAAACATTTTATAGAGGTCTCAATGGACAAACGCGATCAATTGTTGACGCCTCATCTGGAGGATCCATTCTAATGAAGTCTTATGAACTGGCTGTCACCCAAGAGGGGGTGAATTGGGTGTTAGATTAAAACTTGAGTTACTTTGAAAATCTTTTTGACACTAACTGAAATCAGTTTGAATGACAGAACTAATTTATGAAATAATCAATCATTCAAATGTATATGCACATTCAAACTTATATGCTGGAAATGTAAGAGATAAGGGAAGAGAATGTGCAAACTGATTTATACTGGTTCGACCCTATTCTTGACCTACATCCAGTCCCTAAGCACCGCTTGAGACTTTCAATCCACTATCTTCTTTCAATCTGTACAAGAGGTAATCCTCTCACTAGGATCCACTCCCCCTTACAAACTGTAATCAACACACCGCTTGATTACACACTCTGTACTCGAAGTAATCCTCTTACTAGGATTCACTTCCCCTTACAAGTTGTAATCAACATAATGTGTTCCCCACTCAAGATTACCCAATCTTGAATAACTCTCAAATAGAAAGATAGAATGATTACAATAAATCTTCTCTCTTAGAAAACACTGAAGATCAAATACAAATCACTTCACTCTTTAAGCTATCTAAACATGAAAAACATAGAGTAAATGATGTGAAAGCAAAGTATCAGCATGTTGGAAGTGTAAGCTTGTGTCTCCCCATTTTTCTGCTTGACTCTGTCCTCTTTTATAGGTAGAGAACACTATATGACTGTTTATAACCGTTGCCTATATCAGACAAGGTTTAGGTTAAGCTTTGGTCTTCTTCTCTCTCTAATTTCTTCTTAATCCAGCTGTGCAGAATGTTCAGAGTTGACTTCTGGCAAATTAATCTATTGGAATAGCAGTTGCTGGATGTGGAAAGCAGTCTTTAATTCTCTGTAGACGTGTGTAGAAGGATTACCCAAAAGTATGCAACTTTTATGGGTCTTGCTTTTAAGGTGCTGACGTCACTTTTGCTTTTGCTTTAAACCTTAAATAAACATTCTCTAATACATCTGAAACTCACTAAAAAAGTGGTTAAACATAGCTAGGAATATTAGAGAATAATACTGGAAAGTATTAAGATCAAACAAGAAGGTTTTCCAAATTCGCCAGATTTGAATTTTTGAATCAGCGATGTAAACTCGAGTTTGGTTTATCTAAACTCAAGTTTTGGACTTTGGCATGTAAAAATGATTTAAGTCCAAAACATCAAAACTAGAGGTTTTCATCCAAAACCGGAGGTTTTCAACAATTGAAAAACATCAGAGCTCTCTGCTTGGCCAAAACTCAAGTTTCCATATCAAAACTCGAGTTTCTTGCATCCAGAGAGGAAAGTCGTGATTTGAGCTTTGGAACACCTTCTGAGCGAAATGTAAACTCGAGTCTATTAGTGAGTAGCCTCGAGTTTGTCACTGTTCATGTCAAAAATTAGTTTCAGTTCTCAAAGTGTAAACTGGAGGTTTTCAGTGTAAACTCTAGAGTTTTCTTAAGTTAAAATCTCATTGCTCTCGGTTTGGCCAAAACTCGAGTTTTCAAGGTGAAACTCGAGTTTTCATTTTATATGAAAACATTGAGCAATCTGAGCCAAAGCCTAAATTGGAGGGTTTCATGGAAACCGGCGGTTTTCAAAATGTTGAAAACATAAGTATTCTCTGCCAGGCCAAAACTCGAGTTTTCACTTAACTATGAAAACTTTGAGAAAACTGTTCAAAAACCAAAACTGGAGGTTTTCTCTGAAACTGGAGGTTTTCAATAGTTCAGAATTCAGGTGACTCTCTGTAAGGCGCAAACTTGAGTTTAACATCTTAAACTCGAGTTTTCTTAACTAAGAGAACTATTTGAAAACTCTTGGCCTGACACAAACTAGAACTTATAATATAACCTTGAGTTTGTTTAATTATAACACATTTAAAGCTCTCAGCCAAGTGCAAACTCGAGTTTGAAATTGCAAACTCGAGTTTACAAATTTTGTAAACTCTTGTGATTTTCAAGACAATAAAAAACTCTACTTGTAGAGAAGTAGTCTAGAGTTTATGAAATGTTTTCAATTTAAAAATTTCTTCCAACCAGAGGCAAACTCAAGTTTGTCTCCACAAACTCGAGTTTATAGATTTTGTAAACTCTTTGAAGATTTTCTCTGGAGGTGCAAGCTTGAGGTTTATAAGTAGAGGTATCGAGTTTAAAAGTGTTTTTAAATTAGAATGCTCTCAGCCTCTCGCAAACTCGAGTTTCCATTGTGTAAACTTGAGTTTACTTAAAATATGATAAAACTTTGGAAAATTCTCAAGTTCATATATAAGGTCCAGTCTTGAGTTTAAAATGCAAACTGGCGAGTTTTGCCTTCTTGAACTTCACTTCCAAACTCGAGGTTAATACTTACATGCTCGAGTTCGTGACATTCTCTGAACTTGGTTGCTTTCTGTATCCTGTAAGCTCGAGGATATAAGTTTTGGACTCGAGCTTCCTTATGTTGTCGAGTTTAGGATTCCTCTCTGTCTGAGCTAAACTCGAGGTTGCTCACTTATAGGCTCGAGTTTAACTTTCTTCAGACTTTCATCTCCTCTTTGGCACTCTCGACCTTGAGTTTATAGTTGACAGGCTCGAGTTTGCGCCTCTTGTCAGCAAACTTTAGCCACATGTCAGAGACTTGAACATGATAAATACCCTGCATAAATCACATCTAGTTTCTCTAATACTTAAGTTAGTAAAAGATAATCATCAAACACATAACTAACATTAAGTGGAGATTTCTTATGACTTATTGGGATTTACCATTCCCAATCTTTTTCTCATGAAACTGAATTACTCCTTGGTGAGTATATCACATTTAGTGATAACACTGAACATACAGGTAAGCAAGTAGATAGTATCAAGAAAATCATTTTTCAATGACTATTCATAAATGTGTTTATGTAGGTAAGTATGTCATTGTTATGATTCTTTTGGTAAATTATGCAAGTAGTTTTTTAATCTCAAATATTCTTTTGAATCAAGATAGTGAAATTGAGATTTTGAAGATATGAAAAACTCATTTTTGAAATAGTTCAAAATCAATGCACTTGCTAAATATGATTAAAGTCAATGTGTTAATGAACATGTCAGAATGCTTTAGGAGGCGACATAGGAGGCGACATGACCAAGGCAACAAACTAGGAGGACATACAAGGTCTTGGAGGCCCAATGACAAGAGCAAAAGCTAAAAAGGCTAAAGAGGCCTGAATCTCTTAGTGACCACCTTACTTGAGGCAACCCCAAGTCTAAAAGAAGAAGATACCGAAATGATACACTTAATTCAGATTGAAGACCCTGAAGAATAAGCCTCAATGGCTATGCATGAAGGCTAATTGGGCTCGTTTAGTTTTACTTGGCCCAAATTCTACACTTAGTTTTATCTTTCTTACATTTAGTTGAACTTTTGTAATAAGGATTATTGGGCTCGCTTATTGGGCTTTCTTATTTTCCTTTGTGTGTAAGCAAACTTAGATTAAACTTAATATGGATGTTACCCACTATATAAGAGAACACCATGGCTTTTGGAACGGGAGATTTGAATTGAAAGTTAACCTTTTTGGTGAGAGACAAGCTTCTCTAGGGTTCTTTTGAGAATCTCTGAACTTATCAAGGGCAACAATCCTTGTGGCATTCTTGGGCTTATCAATTCTTCGGAATTGTGGCGCCTACCTCTAATCTGCAGTTTTCGTTCTAAATTTCTCAGTTTCGTATCTCTAGTTTCCCTTATCCCTTTTCGATTTTTTTTTTTTGAGTCAAAATCATGTTTCAGAACGTCATCTTTCTCCTCGTTTTAGAAGCACTCAAATCCGAGGTCTGTAGTGTTAGATACATTCCGTTCTTTCAGGACGCATCAGAGCCTGAAATTCTGGTGCAACATTCCATTCCTAGTTGATCCAATCATCCTTTTCTTTCGGGAATCATATCATTTGGTACCAGAGCATGGTTCTAGGATTGGAATCGGGTTATCTTCTCCCGATTGTTTACATCCAAATCTAGTCTGGTAACCCTAGTCCTTAAAATTTGTGTTTTGATTTTTGAATCGTGAAATTCTGTTTTAGCCGTCGTTCTTTGTTCCTAATTTGTTCTTTCAATCTTCTAGTTGTTTTTCCTTTCAATTTCTTGTTTAGTTCACATATTTCTGCACTTTGTTCTTGGTGTTCATCCCTTGTTCATCATTGTTCTTGAATTTTGATCCTTTCAATTCATGTTTCTTGAGTAGTGTGTTGTTAGTGTGTTAAGTAATAGCTCAATTTGTGGGGAATTCTATCTAATTTAGTTCTGAATTAGTAGAATTTCAAAGTTTGATTCCAAAACCACAAATTCCTTTTGTTGAAGGTGTTATAAAAAAAATCAGGTGTTATAAAAAAAAGAAAAAGAAAAGAAAAGAAAAGAAAAACTTGACATCACTTTGCTATTCAATTAAACACACTACTACGTGTGAATCAAGTCTAAAGTGTCTTCTTTGAATAATTCCTCCAAATTGTTTTGGATTTTCTTTGTCTTGTCTTCTTTGACATCTTTTGCAATTTGTATTGTGAGTCACCACCAATTCCAGAGTTTGGGATTGTACTCTTGAGTGTTCTTGGAGATTCTGTTAAGAACTTAAAGAGAGCTATTGAGTGGTAAAAGGCAAGAGAGAACACTACACAAAAGCCTTATAGAGAGCAACAAACACGAGTGATACATTTTTAAGAGTGTAAACACGTGAGCGAGTGGTAAGGTCCTATTACTTTTGTTCTTTTCCTTGAATTATGGCAGGTGCAGGTGAAGGTGTTCCTCCTCCTATAGGAGATAACAGATTGCTAATTGAAGCCATTACAACTCAAATGCAAAGGATGATGAGGGAACACACAGAGGAGTTATATGAGAGAATTGAGAGAAGAGAGAATCAGGGGAATTATGATGAAGATAGACAGAGAGGGAGGGATGAAAGAAGGAGAAGAAGAGATAATGAGATTGATGCTAGAGAGGATAGAATTAAGGGAGTGAAGCTTAATATACCATCTTTTAAGGGAAAAAGTGATCTGGAGGCCTATTTAGAGTGGGAAATAAAGATTGAGCACTTGTTTGCATGTCACGATTATACTGAAGAGATGAAAATGAAAGTGGTAGCCATGTGTTAGTTCTCTATGGGTTTTGATGATAACTGACACTTGCAAACACAGAAATGAGGTTTTGTCTTGACAAGTTTAAAAAAAACTTACTATCAAAGACAAAACTCGAGTTTTGAGTTTGACAGAGAGCTGCTCATTTTCATTGCACAGAGCAAAACTCAAGTTTCCGTTGGAAAGTCGAGTTTTGAACATTACAGAGAGCACTCAATTTTCACCTCAAGACAAAACTCGAGTTTTGGTTTGGAAACTCGAGTTTTGGCCATACAGAGAGTTTCGGTTTTTGAATCCAGTTTTGTGCCAAAACCTTTTTTGACTTCGACTTACTTTGAGATTTTCTAAGTTTTCTCTAAGTTAAGAGAAAACTCGAGTTTTGACTTGACAGAGAGTTTTCACGTTTTCACTCAGATTTTGAAAACTCGAGTCTTCAGAGAAAACTCAAGTTTCCAACTTGTGCAGATTTTCAAAGTTTTCATAACTATATGAAAACTCGAGTTTTGATTTCAAAACTCAAGTTTTGATCAGGTAGAGAGCAATGCATTTTATCGATGATTTGAAAACTTGAGTTTCACTCTTAAAACTCAAGTTTTGACCTGACTTAAATTTCTCAACGTTTTCACATTAAAGTGAAAACTCGAGTTTCACTTTGGAAACTCGAGTTTTGGCCAAACAGAGAGCTATGAAGTTTTTTCAATGTTTTGAAAACTCGAGTCTTAGAGGAAAACTCAAGTTTTGGTGTTTTGGACTAAAATGCTTATACTTTATTAAAAGTCCAAAACTCGAGTTTGGTTTGGAAAACTCAAGTTTTGAGTTTCACTCAAACTATGGTCCAAAAGCTCAAAACACAAATTTGTTAGTTCTCTGATGGTTTTGATGATTGTCAACAACTACAAACAATTGAAGAGGTTTTTGCTCTTAAGTGTCAAAACTCTGTTTAAGAGCAAACCTCGAGGTTGGGTTTGTAACCTCGAGGTTGGACCTTACAGAAGCCTTAAAAAGTCAAGTGTTCTGATGTTACAAAACTTGGTTTCACAAATTCTATGTGAAACCTCGAGGTTGAGAAGTCAACCTCGAGGTTCTGGCCCTCTTGGAAAACCCAAGTTTCTTCATTAACACTTGCAACCTCGAGTATGCAAAGCAAACCTCAAGGTTTAACCCATACAGAAAGGTCATACTTTTCATCAAGCATGGAAACCTCGAGGTTCTTGTTTCAACCTCGAGGTTGGACATTCTATTTTGAAGCTTAAGTTTGAAGAAAAACCTGTTGACCTCGAGTATGGTATTTCAACCTCGAGTATTGTGACATACAGAGAGCAAACTGGTTTTCAAAGCATTGAAAACCTCGAGGTTAAGATTGTAACCTCGAGGCTGGGCTTTATGTTTAACTTTGAACTTTGCATTTTCAAAGGGCCAACCTCGAGTATAGATTTACAACCTCGAGGTTGTCGGGATCCAGTGAAAAATGAAGTTTTGAAATAATCTTCAAACCTCGAGGTTACCTTTGGAACCTCAAGGTTTGTAAGTTAATAAGATTTTTCAGAAGGTTTCTTTTTAAGAGAAACCTCGAGGTTCACTTTGCAACCTCGAGGTTGGATGTTTTAAAAACCTAAGTTTGCCTGAAGTTTTTCAAGTCAACCTCGAGGTTGGATGAACTAACCTCAAGGTTTGTGACCGTTGGTGCTTTTTCAAATTTGTGAAATCTGCTATATCTTGTTGTTTGATATAATTGCTTTCATATATCATTCACTCATGATCTCAGATATGTTTAACAAGTTTGTTGAGTGTTTTTCAGTTAGCACAGATCAAGATTACTGAAGATTTGTGAGAAAAAGCAAAAAGGTGAACAGTGCATTTAATGCACCTGCACAATCTCACCTACTTTCAGCTAATCCATCTGAACACGCCTAATGAACGTTAAAGAAAGCTTACTACATCAAGTAAAGTCAATCCCAACGGGCAGAAACTCAGAGAGCCACATCAGATCACATTAACACTTGGATTAGCAGAAGTTTAGAGAGAGAAGATGACCAGAACCTAAGCTAATCACTTCCAACGGTTGAAATCTTTCTACAACGGTCATTTAATGTTCTCTACCTATAAATAGAGAGCATTAACTTCATTTACAGTTGATACACCTACTTTGAGTGAAATCCTACTAAGTTCATTTATTGTGTATTAGGCTTCACTTGTAAAGTATCATACTTGATACAAGCACTTCAGTGTTCATCATATCTACTCTGTAAGAGAGTCAAATACTTGTAAATCATTTATTGATTGAGATAACTACAAGTCAGGGGACTTGGTAGTTGGGGTGTATTGATTACAACTTGTAAGGGGGAGTGTGTTCTAGTGAGAGAACAACTCTTAGTACAGAGTGTGTAATCAATATTGTTGAGTTAGTGGATTGAAAATCCCAAGTGAGGCTTGGGGACTGGATGTAGGTCAGGAAAGGACCGAACCAGTATAAATTGCATTGTGTTTAGCTTCTTCTCCTTATCCTCTCTGTTGTGCCCTGTTCTGAGTGACCAAAAACAGAACAAGTTTCGAAAATTTTAAAGATACCCAATTCACCCCCCCTCTTGGGTATAAAGCTCCTGCTTTCAAAATTTGCTCTCTGGAAGAAGGAAACTCGAGTTTAGATTTTGAAACTCGAGTTTGGTCTTAAGTGCACAGTTGAAAACTTCTGTTTTGGTGAAATAACTCGAGTTTCCATCGCTAAGTTTGAAAATTGAATTTCATGTTTTTGCAAATGCTTCATGTTTGATCTCAATACTTTCCAGTATTAATCTTCTACATTCCCATCTATGTTTAATCACTTTTTTAGTGAGTTTCAGATGATTTAGAAGATGTTTTACTGAAGGTTAAAGCAAAAGCAAAAAGCATGTCAGAACATTAAATGCTAAGCCCAGAAAGTTGCACATTTCTGGCTAATCCATCTGCACACGCCTACAAGGAATTAAAGAATGATTTCTACTTCTAGCAGCAACCTCTCCAACGAATTTATTTGCAGAGAGTCAACTCTGAAGCCTTGCCTAGCTGGATTAAGTGGAAATTAGAGAGAGAAGGTGTCTAAACCACTTCCTAAACCTTGGAACAATCTCTCCAACGAATCTATTGGAAATCAACAGTCATTTAATGATCTCTGAGTATAAATAGAAGAGCATTCAAGTCTTTCCAATAACTCCAACAATTGAAAACGAATTGCATTCAAGTGTTCATTTACTTTTCTTCAGTTTTTCAATTGTATAGTATCTTCTGATACAAAGAGCTTCAGTGATTATCAATATCTGCTCTTAGAGAGAGTTTATTTCTGATTATCATTTATTGTAAAGAATCACAAGTCAAGGGGACTTGGTGATTTGGGTGTTCATTAATTACAACTTGTAAGGGGGAGTGAGTTCTAGTGAGAGAACTATTTCTTGAGTACAGAGTGTGTAATTCTTGAGTTAGTGGAAAATCCCAGAGAGTCTGGGGACTAGATGTAGGTCAGTTTGTTAGGACCGAACCAGTAATCCTTGTGTCTTGCTATTCTTCTTTCTCTATTCTGCCCTGTTTTTATTACCTTAAAACAGAACAAGTTTTTGAAATTTTTAAAATACCCAATTCACCCCCCTCTTAGGTATTAAGCTCCATTTTCACCGTGGTGTTTAGTGATTATGCTCTTATTTGGTGGGACTAATTGCAAAAGGAGAGGGTGAGATATGAAGAACCATTGGTGGATAGTTGGGTGGAGATGAAAAGGCTAATGAGAAGAAGATTTGTTCCTTCACATTATCATCGAGACCTTCACAATAAACTTCAAAGACTCACACAAGGTAACAAGAGTGTAGATGAGTATTTTAAAGAGATGGAGGTGTCCTTGATTAGAGCAAATATTAGTGAAGAGGGAGCCTACTATGGCATATTTCTTTGCATGGGCTGAATAGTGATATAAGGGATGTTGTGGAGTTGCAAAATTATATGGAGTTGGAGGATTTAGTGCAACAAGCTAGTAAGGTAGAACAACAACTTAAGAGAAAGGGTGTCAAGAGGAAAAACTCTTCAAATTTTAATTCTTCAAGCTGGAAGGATAGACATAAGAAGGAGGGAGGTACTTCATCAAGCAATCCCACTGCTACACCTCAAAGGACTCAAACTAAATCCAATGAGATCCCTAAAAGGACAAGGAGTAGTGAAATAAAATGCTTCAAGTGTTTGGGGAGAGGTCACATAGCTTCAGAATGTCCAACTAAGAAGACTATGTTACTTAAAGAGGATGGAGAGCTTACTAGTGAGTCTTCTTCAGATTCTGCCTCACAAGATGATGAAGATAAGTATATTGAAGAAATAATTCCAGAAGGAGATTTGTTTATGGTAAGAAGGATGTTGGGTAGCCAAGCAAAAGACATGGATGATAGTCAAAGAGAGAACATCTTTCATACTAGATGCCTTATCCAAGGGAAGGTATGTTCTTTAATTATTGATGAAGGGAGTTTGTACCAATGTTGCAAGTGCTAGAATGGTGTCTAAATTGGGCATGGAAACCAAACCTCACCCGCTGCCATACAAGCTTCAATGGTTTAGTGAGGATCGTGAAGTGACCGTAAGCACACAAGTGGAAGTGAACTTCTCCGTAAGAAAGTATGATGATACAGTTTTATGTGATGTGATACCAATGGAGGCTTGTCATTTGCTACTTGGGAGACCTTGGCAATATGATAAGAAGGTTATGCATGATGGTTACACCAACAAGTTCTCTTTTGTACATAAAGAACGCAAGACTATTCTTGCACCTTTAACACCAAGAGAAGTTAGTGAGGATACTTTAAAAATGAGAGAAAAAAAGAGCAAGAGAGAAGAGAGAGTGGAAGAGAGCAAGGAAAAAAAAGAGAAAAGGAGAGAAAAGCACCAAACTTGTTTATAGAAGAAAAAGAGGTGAAAAAGGCAATGCATTTGAAAAAGCCAATGCTCTTACTTTTGAGTAAAGAGAATAATTTTACAGATGCAAGTCCTACTAACTCTCTTCCAAATGAGGTTTCTAATTTGTTGCAGGAATTTAAAGATATTTTTCTTAAAGAGGTACCTCACGGACTACCACCTCTAAGAGGCATAGAACATCAAATTTATCTCATTCCAGGAGCTTCATTGCCTAACAGGCCAGCCTATAAGAGTAAACCCCAAGATACCAAGGAGATTCAAAGACAAGTTGGAGACTTGATTCAAAAAGGTACGTCTAATGTGGTTGCAGATGCACTCTCAAGAAGGTATGCTCTGTTCTCTACTCTTGAAACTAAGTCATTGGCTTTGATCATATTAAGGCATTGTATGAGCATGATCCAGACTTTGCACAAATCTATAAAACTTGTGTGCATGCTGCTCAAAATGGATTCTTTAGGCATAATGATTACTTGTTTAAAGAAAAGAGATTGTGTGTTGCTAAAGGTTCCATTAGGGAATTACTTGTGAAGGAGGCACATGAGGGGGGACTAATGGGACATTTTGGGATCCAAAAAACTCTAGACATGCTGCATGACCATTTTTATTGGCCACACATGAAGCGTGATGTACATAGATTGTGTGAAAGATGCATTGATGTAAGCAGTCTAAGGCTAAATTATTACCTCATGGATTGTATACTCCTTTGCCTATTCCAGATTGCCCTTGGATTGATATTTCTATGGATTTTGTGTTAGGACTACCTCGTTCTAAAAATGGCAAAGATTCTATTTTTGTTGTGGTGGACAGGTTTTCTAAGATGGCACATTTTATCCCGTGCAAAAAGGTTGATGATGCAATCCACATTGCTGATTTGTTCTTCAAGGAAGTGCATAAAGATGGTAAGAGTAAGGCTGAGTATGTGCGGAAACTACATGAGAAGGTAAAAGCGAACAAAGGAAGGAAAAAGGTAGTGTTTGAACCAGGTGATTGGGTTTGGGTTCATTGGAGAAAAGAGAGGTTTCCTGCCCAAAGGAAATCTAAGCTTCAACAAAGGGGAGATGGTCCTTTCCAAGTACTATCCAAGATTAATGATAATGCCTATAAAATAGATCTCCCAGGTGAGTATAGTGTAAGTGCTACTTTTAATGTGGCTGATTTGTCCCTTTTTGATGCAGGTGACGAGGATTACAATTTGAGGACAAATTCTTTTGAAGAGGGAGGGAATGATGAGGACATAGGAGGCGACATGACCTAGGCAACAAACTTGAAGGACATACAAGGTCTTGGAGGCCCAATGACAAGAGCAAAAGCTAAAAAGGCTAAAGAGGCCTGAATCTCTTAGTGACCACCTTACTTGAGGCAATCCCAAGTCTAAAAGAAGAAGAGACCGAAATGATACACTTAATTCAGATTGAAGACCCTGAAGAATAAGCCTCAATGGCTATGCATGAAGGCTTATTGGGCTCGCTTAGTTTTACTTGGCCCAAATTCTGCACTTAGTTTTATCTTTCTTACATTTAGTTGAACTTTTGTAATAAGGATTATTGGGCTCGCTTATTGGGCTCGCTCATTGGGCTTTCTTATTTTCCTTTGTGTGTAAGTAGAATTAGGTTAAACTTAATATGGATGTTGCCCACTATATAAGGGAACACCATGGCTTTTGGAATGGGAGATTTGAATTGGAAGTTAACCTTTTTGGTGAGAGGCAAGCTTCTCTAGGGCTCTTTTGAGAATCTCTGAACTTATCAAGGGCAACAATCCTTGTGGCGTTCTTGGGCTTATCAATTCTTCAGAATTGTGGCGCCTACCTCTAATCTACAGTTTTCATTCTAAATTTCTCAGTTTCGTATCTCCAGTTTTCCCTTATCCTTTTCGGTGTTTTTTGAGTCAAAATCGTGTTTCAGAACGTCATCTTTCTCCTCGTTTTGGAATCACTAAAATCCGAGGTCTGTAGCATCAGATACATTCCGTTCTTTTAGGACGAGTCAGAGGCTGAAATTCTGGTGCGACATTCCATTCCTAGTTGATCCAATCATCCTTTTCTTTCGGGAATCATATCAAAAAGTCATTAGGGAAATGATTTAGTCAAAGAGACTAAGTAAAGTAGAAACTTTTACACATAATGACTTTGCTGATGACTAGAAGATAATCTTGCCTCTTGAATTGAATCTAGAATCATATGAGTATCCAAGGCAAAAGTTTGAGCATAGTCACCCAGAAATGAATGTAAGTAAATTTGCTGGCCTTGAGCAACTACTAGAATTTAAGAATAATGGAGCACATACTCATTTGAATGCAATCAATATGTGACTGATATGGAAAATGCAAAATTTCATATTTAAGGCACATCTGACAATCAGTACACAAAGATTTAACTTTCAATTTTGAAAACATCATTTGAATGCAATCAAAATATTTTATAGAAACAAAGTGAATTATAAATCAAACATATCTTAGAACTGTGGATCTTAAGAAAAATATAATCTTAGGAAATTTTTGTACAAATTCACTTATGATCCATTTAGCAATCTGAGAAACATTTTAAGAATGATAAATGATTAATTGCTTAATGGAATGCAGCATTGGACAAGTGTTCATTACCCAAATATGAATTTCATATAAACACAATATGGGGTATGAAAAAAATATCACCATAATTTCTCTTGTCCTCATTGAAGCTTGCCTAGTTGAGTTGTATTGATGTAGATATCTTTTGCTTTGACATACATCATCAATATCATCCAGTCTTGAGTTTAAAATGCTAACTGGCGAGTTTTACCCTCTGTCAATAGCAAACTCGAGTTTGTCAATTCTAAGCTCGAGTCTGACGCTGACAGAATGTTTTTGGGTGGAAATCAACATGTTTCAAAATACATTTAGCTTATCCATAAGCATCCATACATTGTTTACAATTGTTAGTTATCATCAAAACACATAAAGAACTAACAGGAGTGCATGGCTATGAATAGCCATCAATAGCAAGCAAACAGTTGCTGTGACAGCTGTCACAGCTCAAGTATCATCTCTGACTAATATGGTGAAAGGACTAACCCTTCCATCAAGCAACACTTCGCCGCAACCATCTCAGGTAGCTTGTGTGTACTGTGGCGGAAAGCATCCTTATTCTTAGTGCTTTTCCAACCCTGAATCGGTTAACTTCATCAACAACTTTAACAAGGGAAGTAACAACAAAAATCCATACTCTAATACGTACAATCCTGAATGCAGGCAGCATCCCAATTTTTCATGGAATTCTCAAGGTCAACAAGCAGCGGGACAACCATCAGGCCCACAGTACCCAAACAAAACATTAAACCCACCAGGGTTTACCCAGCAAGCAAGGCAGCAGGGCGGTGATTTCGAATCGCAGCACTCCATGTTGGCCCTTCTGAAGGAATATATGACGAAGAATGATGCAATCATTCAAAATCAGCAAGTAACCCTGAGAAACCTTGAAAATCAAGTGGGACAACTAGCTATGACCCTCAATAATAGACCCTTAGGATCTCTGCCAAGTGACACTGAAGTACCCAGAATCCAAGGAAAAGAGGAAGTTAAGTTAATAGAGCTTCAAAGCGGTAAGAGTCTAGAACCCATGAGAGTAACCAAGTAGCCTACGGTTGTTGCTGACCCAAAATTTGGGAAAGAAAAGAAGGGACAAGAAAGTAATGACAAATTCCTTGAAGACGAGCAGAGGCACCCAAGGCTTTAAGAACTTAAGCTGGATATCAACGCCGCGACATTGCCTCCAACTGCCTCACTAGATAATCACGTGCAACACCTAACAAGGAATGCTACCGGAGCATCACAGTGTAACCATGATCTCAGGTCTTCAAAGATGCTAAAGCAACCCCCGCCTTTCCCCCAAAGACTTCAGAAGCAAGGGCAAGAGAAACAATTTAAGAAATTCCTTGACATGCTACCACAATCGCACATTAATACCCCTCTGGTGGAAGCTTTCGAGCAAATGTGTAGCTATGTGAAATTTATGAAGGAGATTTTGGCCAAAAAGAGGTGACTAGAAGAATTTGAGACAGTAGCATTGACCTAGGACTACAGTGCTATGCTAACAAATCGGTTACAGCCGAAATTAAAAGACCCTGGTAGATTCACCATCCCCTATGCAATTGGACCTCAATATTCAGGGAAAGCCCTGTGTGACCTTAGTGCCAGCATTAATCTCATGCTTGCGTCTATTTTCATGAAGTTGGCGGTTGGGGAAGCCAGGCCGATAACAGTTACGTTGCAACTAGCCGATCGCTCCATCGTTCTACCTGAAGGAAAAATCGAAGATGTCCTAGTAAAGGTGGATAAATTCATCTTCCCTTGGACTTCATTATCCTTGACTTCGAAACAGATCGCGATGTTCCAATCCTCTTGAGACTTCGAAACAGTGATTGCTAGGCAAGCTGGTGCAAGGCTTGACCTATTATTATGGCTTCAGGAATGAGTCTACCACTCATAACTAATACACCCTGTTTTGTAACGTTGATCTAACTAGAAAATTGCCATTGGCATATGGAAGGAGTAAAGTTAGCATAAGAAGTATTGGACGTGGAAGCTTCGATAGACTATAGTGGTGGGTTAACTGAATAGCGTTGTAGTTAGTAGCTATGTTGTAGCATTGCGAAAGCTATGCAGTATAGATGCTATAGCAATGGGAAAAGCAACTGGGGGATTGAGATACTTAAGGGTGATTCCAAGTTCAACCTAACTTCCTACTGATATCTTTTTACAACTACGATACTCTGTTTACTTTTGTTTATTAGCATAATCACAAAAACCTCTTAAACCAATCATATTTACTTTCTGTTTGCACAACTATCATAGCAATCGAGCGTCACTTCCTGGTATCTCAATCTGTGTGGGAAGATACTCTACTTACACTTTATTACTTGTTCGACTGGTTCACTTGCCATTAAGGAAATCGACCAACAGTGACCAACAAAATTTCCCGTTCTCTAAAAGTCTCCCCGGATATGATCTTGTCTTCACTTGTGACTTGCTTTCTCTTGAACTTCTTCTTCTTTGTGCTGCTAGATAGGGCCAGCCTTAAGCATAAAAGAACCATAAAGATGTTATTCAAAGATGCTTTAAGGATACTCATGAAGATGAAGAAGATGGAAGGCTTGTTTAACCAAATCTTGTACCAACTTACCTTATGCTTCAATTAGTGCGCCTTCTTCTTCTTGCTTGTGTATGTGGCTCTTCCTTCACTCTTTTCTCTCTATTTGCATGAAATGGGTAGGCAAGAATGAGGGCAGATGAGCCTTTAATAAACTCCATGAGTTGTGTCAAGCATGCTTTTTATCTAATGGTCCGAAGGGTGCATTACGGTTTTAACTTATTTCTTTGCTTTTTCTCCAAGTAATTCTAGATTTTTCTTGACTGAACCCTATGTGTCGCAATCTGATCTACTTGGGCAGCTTTTCATTTATTTCATGTGTCCTTTTAAATTAAATGTGTGGTACAAGTTAGTTGGCTTCTTCTTCAAGCTTTGATTTTTGGCTCCCCTTTATTAATGCTTGGCTTATCCTTCAAGTCATTTTCTTCCCCCTTGTCCTTCATGTGTGACGCCATTTATGGTTGATGGTAAGGGTTTGATTTGCTTTTAATTGCTTTAAAAGGAAGTCTCTAATTGGTCCTTATTGGTTCCCTTTCATTGGTCAATGTTTCCCCAAGTCTTTGACCTTGTAATTGGGCTTTTATATATGTTTAAATCAGCTCTTTTTATCCCCTAATGTGGCTGCAAGTTTTTATGGCTTGTGGAGGAAGATTGCTTGACTTTTTAGTGCCTCATAATTACCTTTAACTTTGCTTAATCAAAAGTCCAACTTAATTTCCAAGCTACTTCTTGATTAAGTGATTGTTGGCTTATCCAAGAAGCCAACTTTTACTTCTTGATTAAGCTTCTTCCTTCTAGATTCTTTGTTTGCCTTCTTCAACAAGCTTCTTGTATAACTTCCTATATAAGCTTCTTTGACCTAAACATGTATGAATCTTCTTGAATATTCTTCCCTTCTTATTTCCTCCAAAAACGCAGGAAACCCTTATCAGTCCAGGAAATGTCATGTGCATATTTATTTCAGCATATTTTTGCTCAGCTAATTGTCCCATACCATAGGACATTGTTTAATGGCATTTTTTTACCAACCAATTAATACTGTATAAGTGTTTTGTGCCTTTCTGCAATGACATTGTAATTTCTATGGCCCTTGAACTCTTGGTCAAAATACTCTTGCAAAAGGGAGTGCAAAACGTCTTCAAATATGTCAAGAAGAAGGCCCTTAAAAAATCCCCCAGATCAAATGACTAAAGTTCCATTCCAAAATATCCTCTTAACTTGGATTATTTTGCAAGTTTTGTTGACTTCCCTCTCTCCCCCTTGCTTTGCATGAATTTGAGGCTTATTGAAGAAGCCTATGCCTCATCCTTATGACATAAACACATGCTTATGTGTCTCTCATAGCAATTGACCGAATTGCCCTTATTCGTGTCTTATCTCACAAGCTATATGTCTTCAAAATATCTTCTCAAACTCAGCTTCTTCAACAAGCTCTTTGACTTGTCAACTCTTCCAAGTATGACATGTGGCAATTGTGCATTAAATTTTTGTCAAATCTATTTGACTTCCTTAACAAGCTTGACATACTTGGAGAGCAAGCTAGACATGTGTCACCTTTCTATTCAGCCAACACCAAAAGTATATCTTGATTAAAAGACACGTGATGCATTTTTATTGAACCAACACAAAAGAAATGTCATCATGAATTATCATGACTTACTTTATTAAAGGCACGAATACTGAGACCCAATAAACGATGTCACACACTGATGTTTTCTCAAAAACGCAGGGCATACCCGACTGCCCTAAAAATGCCATATATTTACTTATACCGGCATATTTTCACTCAACTAATTGTCCTATACCTCAGAACATATTAGGTGGCATCTTTTCCAACTAGATTTATACCGTATAGCTCTTCTGTGCCCTTTTTCTATTGGCACTTTAATTCCACGGGTTATATATACTAGGTCCATTGACCTGTATAGTCGAGTTACTTAGTCCCTAAGAGACTTCCTATCTCTCAACATTCTTGGGACTCTTCCCAAACTGAGCTTAGTCGTCCACCTACTTTAGGCTTATCCTCAATTCTAAGGGTCCAAAATTCGAGATGTTACACCTATGAGTCCTTGATGCCTATTACTAGTTACGAGATTATGCATTAGAACAATTATTTTGTTTGGATGATTGCGAATTTCTGTATTGATTGTAGAGAAGAAAATGATCAGATTAAGGAGATCTTGTTTTGATTGAGTTTGCTGCTATTATGATTATTCAGAATTGGATTATTGATTGAGATTTATCTGCCAGTAGTGCAAATGTTCTAGTGTGGGGGAATTTGGTGAATCCATTTAATTGTTATATTTTCTATGGTATTTCATGTGTTTTTATGCATTTTATGGTTGAAAATCTTAGCATTATTGATTAAATTGTGAATTGTGAATATTGTTTAGTCATTGTGATTTATATAGGGTCAAAATGGGGAAATTTTCTGAAATTTTAGAATGTGCAGAAAGGACCTGATTTCAATAGCAGAAAAGGAGAACTAAAATTATTACTTACCTAAGGACCATTGAGTTATGAGAAAAAGTTAATTTGGACACGAACAGGAAATATGGCTATAATATTGGTTGGTTCTAGAACAATTTACAGAGATGACTAGTAGGTATACACAAGAAATGCAAGCGGTAGGTTTGTGTTAGTTCTATATTTTTGATGTTTTGATGATAACAATTATAATGTAATTAAATTAATAGATTCAAGGTTAAATCATGCTTTATATAGTTAACTTGAATCTACAGTGATTTGAAAGATTGCCCTTGGATGCCTTGAGTTAAAGTCGTATGACTGGAGTCATGAGATGTTATTATCTAAAAGAAAATTGTTTTGATCTCATGTGCCTCGGTTAAAATGTGTTTGACTTGGAGTTAATAAGTTTGAGATATATTTGCCTCAAGTTAAAATCGATATGCGTCGAGTTAATCTCTACATGCCTCCAGTCATGTGGTGTTATTACTTAAAAGAAAGATGTTTGATCTCATAAGACTCGAGCTAAATGATTAAAATGTTTTTTTAATGAACATTTTTAACTCCAGTCCAATGTTTTATGCCTCCTCAAATTATCTGTTTGATGTTTGATGTTAAGTTTTTGATCCAATTGTTTTTGACTTTTGATATATCAAGTCGATGACTCAAGTCATTCACTTTTTAACTCAAGTTAAGGTTTCATTTGGCCACTTGTTTTGATATCATCGGGTTTAACTTTTGATATATCAAGTTGATGACTCAAGTCATTCACTCTTTAACTCAAGTTAAGGTTTCATTTGGCCACTTGTTTTGATAGCATCGGGTTTAACTTTGATATATCAAGTTAATGACTCAAGTCATTCACTTTTAACTCAAGTCAAGTTTTCATTTGGCCATTTGTTTTGAAGGCATCGGGTTTAACTTTTGCACATCAAGTTAATAACTCAAGTCATTAACTCAAGTCATTCACTTTTCATATCAAGTTAAGCTTTCAATTCTCCAATTTTTGAAAGCATCGACTTTTGACTCTTGCATATCAAGTTGATGACTCAAGGAAACTACTTTTATACCTCAAGTTAAGAGTTCAACTTGCATCTTTTCAAAGCCATCGACTTTAACTCTTGAATATCAAGTTAATGACTCAAGTCATTAACTCAAGGCATGACTTTCAGACTTCAAGTTAAAGAATTAAACTTGTGTATTTCAAAAGAGAAAGTCATCGACTCTTGCATATCAAGTGAATACCTCAAGTCATCAACTCAAGTCAATTATTTTTCAACTCAAGTCATGTCTTGGACTCTTTCATCCTGTGACTTGATTTTTATAAAATCAATTGCCTCGAGTCAAGTATTTTACTACCTCGAGTCATTGACTCAAGTTAACTTTATTTTAACTTGAAGTTAACACTTTCAGTTTTTCAAAATCACCGTCTTCGTAAATTCAAAATCATTCGGTGTGATTTCATTACCTCATATCTTGACTCATTACTATTCCTAAATGCTTTTAATCAGTTTGCTAATGAGTTTCAGATGATTATATGGAGAATTAACATCAAACTTGACAGAAGCCAAAATCTGTCAGAAACATTTTGAAATTGAATAGTTTGATGAAGTTTGCTACAGACATTCACAAATGGCAGAGAAGACGAGGAACTTGAAGAAACGAAGTTGATTACTCAACTATAATATTCTTCAATAAATTAAAATGCTCAATTTGTTCATCGGCTTCAAATGCTATGACTTGAATATCCCAACGGTAATATTCCAACGGTAATATTTTCCAACGGTCATATACGCTTACAATGGTCATATTTAAAATCTGGAAGAATTACTCAATGATCTTCATTAACTATAAAAGAAGAATCCAACGCTCAACTCATATACTCTCCGTTTCACAATGGTTATATAGTTTTTCAATAGAGAGTGTGATGATCGATTATGTACTTCAGTGATTATTATCATCTACTCTGTGAGAGAGTCTAAACACTTATTTCATTATCATTTGAGCCTTAAGGTTGAGGAACCTTAAGAGAGGGTGTATCAATTACAACTTGTAAGGGGGAGTGGAGTCTGAGAGTGAGAGAACCATCCTTCATTTACAGAGTGTGTAATTGTATTCTTACAGTACGTAAAGGAGAGTATCTCGGTAAGAGATTGTAAAGGCTGCACAAGTGCCGGACTAAACTTGTGAGGTTGTAAAGGCTTTTTTTTGTGCCCGGTTAAACAAGGAGATAGTGGATTGAAAATCTCAAGTGGAGCTTGGGGACTGGACGTAGGTCAAGGATTGGGCCGAACCAGTATAAATCACAGTTTGCATATTCTTTTCCCTTATCTCTTATATTTCTAGCATACACTTATTCGAATATCTAACTATTGATTTAAAAGACGTGAAAAGATTTTCAAAGTTTCAAGTTTTTAATCTTCACCCAATTCACCCCCCCTCTTGGATTCAGCCGGTTCTTCAGTTTGTCTTTGACTTTTAGGGATTTCTGGTCAACATGGTTTTCCTTTTCTTTTCTCTTGGTCGGAATCCACTGAACTTTTATTTATTCTTCATTCTTGGCGAAGATTGATGAACTACTTAAGCAATCTGGCTGCATGTGTCTAGCAGCACCTTTGCGCTTTCTTTTATTTCATTGTTTTCTTGGCTTTTATTATTTATCATTTATCAGAGATGACACTGATTTTCTTGGATCATTATCAAACAGGAAATTTCTTGCGTGTTCTTTATTACTATTATTATTATTATAACTTGAAGTTTGAAAATCACATAAAATTTTAAAATTTGATACTAGCATTGGGGAGAACATAGTCCCTTTCTAAATTAGAGGTCATGTGAGATTTTAAGGCTCAACAAACTCTTCCTCTTATTTTTAAACCATATTTTACAATGACTTGATTTTTGGATTTAATACCTTCTTTCCTTGTGCATATGAGATTGGACTTTATGAGGATGAGGCCCTTCCAATGAAAACAAGGGAATTTGAGAAAGCTAAAAGCTTTGTGAACAAGATAAAAGTCAAAAGTGACTTTCATTTGGTGAGGCTTCTGCCACAAAGAGTACAAGGATATTGGTGAGGTGCATAGTGAGGTAAAATGTTCATCCCTACTTTTTACTAATTGAATCTTCATTAATTGGTTGATAGTTAATTCTTCATTAACTATGTTAGCAACTATGTTACTATTTGATACTTATTACTTTTTTATCATTGTTCTTTGGTTTCTTTTATGGGAGAACCGTCAATGATAATGATGTTGCTTCATATTTCTAACTAAACTGTTTCAGTTCCAATGGAAAGATAGATCATTTTACTTGGGAGTTGTGGACTATCATAGAAGTTGTTTGTTTGGGTGCATGCTAATTGGTGTCAAATTTGTATCTCAAAAATTGGAGATGGCTTGTCTTTGCCCTTTCTGTTATTCTCACTATGTATTATTAGAACCATTTGTTTCCTATTCTAAATGTTTATGCGATTCTTTTTTTGCATTTCAAGATTTAGGTGAGTAATCTTGTCATTACCTGTTCCTTTCATTATTTATTAATAATTTATCATTCATTTGCTTGCCTCACTTTGTCTTTTTTTTTTTATTGTTATAAAGATTATTTTACTTTTTATTATTCTCACTTGTACAAATTAGATTAGTCATTTATTTATTTATTTTCTTTGATAATATGTTTTTATTTTTAATGTATTGACCCTTTTTCCTTTTGTTGGGATCCGTACACGCAACGGAATTATTTAAAAAAAAACTTTTACAAATCCCATAAGAGGATCCATCAACGGCGTTTAGATCAAGGTTCGTTAGAAACCATACCTATGCGAATTAGTGAACGTCTCCTTCGATTTGATCGCGTGGGCTACCTACTCGATCAACAAGGAGCAGACTCTACGAATCTCCTCCCTCTATCGGTATCCACACGAACAGCACTTGAACACGAGTGGCAGCGTGCTAGCGCCTTCAAACCTTGCGTCTCTCTTCTTCTCTCTAGGGTTTCTTGCAACTTCTCTAATTCATCTGTCCTCTTAATACGACTAGATCAATATCTATTTAAAGAGTTTCTAAAACCCTAATGAATCGTATTAAAATATTCAAAATTAATCTAATTAATCTTGAAATTTGAATATGAATTAAAATAATATATTAATTAAATCTGTCCAACAGATCTAATCAAATATATTTATTTAATCCAAATTATGAGCCAACAGATTTAATTTATCTTTATAAATTAAATCTGAGATATGATATCTTTCTATTTAATTAAATCTGAGATACTATATCTCAATTTAATTAAATTTCAGATATAATATCTCAATTGTAAATAAGCAAACTCAATTATCATATTTCCAGTACTCAAGTATCACACCAATACTCGAGTATTGCTTACCCAATACTCGAGTATTGCTCTGATATGAGAATAGTTCTATCAGCGATGAAGTCCCATACTCGAGTATTCAAAATCCAATACTCGAGTATCATATCAGTAGTAATATGCAGAAGTTAAAACACCTGACTAATACTCAAGTATCTAAACTTCAATGCTCGAGTATCATATCAGACCATGTAAACGATGTCTGATCTGATCAATCAATACTCAAGTATTCATTTCTAATACTCAAGTATTGTATCCTGAAACACTTAAGCATAGATATTAGTTAATCTTATACTCAAGTATTACAATAGCATACTCGAGTATTCATTACTCATTGAAGCATATGATCAAGTCTGATTCAAAACCTTAAATGTTTTTCAAGTCTTGTTATCATCAAAATCTTGAGAACTAACAGTCTTGTGACTCTCGAATTTCTTCGAGGTTCACCTTACTCCCACTAGTTCTTTTAAAGATAAACTCTTTTTCCAAAAAGATACCATTCCGAATAACAAACACTTTGTGATCGGTGGGATTGTAGACATAGTTTCCTTAGGATACCCCACAAAAATGCATTTTGAGGATCTGGATGACAATTTATCAGAGGCTTGTTTCTTAACATAAACCTCATATCCCCAAATTTTAAAAAATGACAAACTGGGTTTCTTCTCAGTCCATATCTCAAGAGTATTTAGAGAGATGCATGGCTCGCAGGCTATATTTAAAAATTTACAACACTTGTATAACTTTAGAGCCATGTTGTTCACCATACCCAAACAACACTTGAAAGGTAAATCACAACATATATTAATTCATACAATTATGAAATGAAATATTATTCATGATTAAAATTCTCTAATTTATATTATATTATATGAAATATATAATATAACATCATGATTTAAATTCTTGTGTTACGAAAAATCAGCCGGTCCATGCGGCGGTCCCCCTGGAACTTTTGAAAACATCATATTGTTTTAGAAAGATTATTTCATAAAAATAATTTCAAGAACCAAGTTGTTTAAAAAATTAACGTCCCTGGAGCTCTTCGAAAAGGAGTAATCTTTCATAAAGATTGTTTCCTTAAAAAAAAGAACCCCTAGATACGACATTGATCTGTTCCAATCTAGTAACTAACTTTTGTGTCGCGTGATCAAGAACAAAAGAACATCGTCCGTCCATGACCTAGTCCAAGCATGATCAGCGTCTCCAAGCGTTTCAGTACATGACCTATGCTCGAACTTAACAACGTTGTCCTACCCTAGCAAGATCGTTGTTTCCGACCTCAGCGTCCTGATCGACATCGGATCCGAACGCTTCAAATCCACGTGAATCAGCCACACAATCCGACTTGCTATCCGTAGAAACCCTAACGCGAGTTTGTCAATTTAAACACATCACAGGATTTGGTTTTAGCATTTGTATATTTCAACGCATACACAGATTCAGTTTCACATGTATTCGCATATAGAAAACCCAATCTAAACGCACGGTTGACCTAGCTCTGATGCCACTATTGGGATCCGTACATGCAGCGGAATTATAAAAAAAAAACTTTTACGAATCCCATAAAAGGATCCATCAACGGCGTTTAGATCAAGGTTCATTAGAAACCATACCTTTATGAATTAGTGAACGTCTCCTTCGATTTGATCATGTGGGCTACCTACTCGATCAACTAGGAGCAGACTCTACAAATCTCCTCCCTCTACCGGTATCCACACGAACAGCACTTGAACACAGGCGGCAACATGCTAGCGCCTTCAAACCTTGCGTCTCTCTTTTTCTCTCTAGGGTTTCTTCCGGCTTCTCTAATTCATCCGTCCTCTTAATACGACTAGATTAATATCTATTTAAAGATTTTCTAAAACCCTAATGAGTCGTATTAAAATATTCAAAATTAATCTAATTAATCTTGAAATTCGAATATGAATTAAATCTTTCCAACAGGTCTAATCAAATATATTTATTTGATCCGAATTATAAGCCAACAGATTTAATTTATCTTTATAAATTAAATCTAAGATATAATATCTTTCTATTTAATTAAATCTGAGATACTATATCTTTATTCGAAAATTAAATCTGAGATATGATATCTCAATTTATTATAGTTATTTAATTTATCAAACAAATTAAATACTATATATAATAATATTATTATCTATATTATTATTATTTTCCAATTTAATATATATATATATATATATATATATATATATATAGTTCATCCTAAATTAAATACAATATTCTTTCAATCTTAGACACATATAAGATTCAATGAATCTTAACACTATTGCTCGTGTTGGGCTATTCTTGTGTACGACCTTGCAGGCCCACATGAGATTGGCAGCGGGCCAATACTGTACCAGCCTACAAGTCGCAAGCGATCTCTAGCAAGACATTGCGACTATCCAATTCATGTGAGGATCGATGATGCGATACTACCTATCGTACAACTATGTCATGTCCCTTTTTCAACGTGATAATTTGGTCAAGGATGAGGCATGGATAATGTCAACTTCCTGTTCTTGCCATTACTCTCTCGATTTTTGAGTAGTCTAATAATGGAAACTCCTTTCCTTCGTAGTATGGCCATACATTTCTCAGACTCACTCATCGAGGGGCCCAGTATTATCTCGCTACAAATGTGAGAGACAAATTCCATCTTGACCATTCAAATTCCTCTACATGAAAACCACTGATCTCGATCCAAGCCTTTATCATCACCCAGTCAAAGGTGACTTTTGACTAGGCCAAAGATCAGCGACTCATCATATAGGAATCCATGATGATCTCAGGTCAAAGGGCGTTATGATGTAGTTATACATAAGAAAAGCTTATGACTTAATCCTTGCAGCTTTCTCATAGTGGGTCGGTCCAGGTCCAGCACCTTGTACTCTTACAAGTTGCTATGACTTTGATTCGTATCTCCATACCTCATCAAAGTCATACTGGTCTTATTTCATCTTCTCTCCCGCGTAAATGACCGACCAGGGACATTTAGGATAATCTATAAGATATATCCAGGGATACAGCTATCACTATAAACATGCGAATGAAATGATAACTAAATGGAGAACAATGACTTTGTTAGTTTCTATATGTTTTGATGATGACTAACAATTGTTGAAATTAATGAAATATTTGAAATCAATGTTTAAGATCTTTGAAAATGTTTTTGAAGATAGTAACTCAAGTTGGTTGATTTCAACTCAAGTTATAGGACTTAAAGAATTTTCACAAAACTCATAACTCAAGTTGAAAAATCACAACTCAAGTTGAAAATCATTTTCAAAGTGTCATAACTCGAGTTACCACTTAACATAACTCGAGTTATGGACTGTACTTTGCAATTCAGAAAGCTTCTCGCGAAATCAAAATTTTGTGAACAGTGACAACTCGAGTTATTTTCATCATAACTCGAGTTATTCTTGTAGCACTTGCTCTCTGATTGAAATTTTATTTAACATAACTCGAGTTATTACTGTGCAACTCGAGTTATGCCAAACGCAAATGCTCTCTGTTTGAATTTAAGTTTAACACAACTCAAGTTATTACTGTACAACTCGAGTTGGTACTGTGCAACTCAAGTTGGTACTGTGCAACTCGAGTTGGCCTTCGTTTTCAGAAAATCCTGAACTTGAAAATAACTTGAGTTATTACTGTGCAACTCGAGTTACTCATATCAGTTTTTGAAAATCAGCATTCTCGAATTCTGAAACTCAATGATTATGCAATGGGTACCTAATATTATTGTTCTTATCATTTCTAATAATTATTAATCATGTTTCCAGTGTGTTTTAGACAGGATTAACAAGGTTAAATCTTCAGATTATCATAAAGCACTTTTTGTCAGAAGCATTTAATGCGAAGCTCAGGACATTCACCAATTCGGCAAGAAACCATCTGAGCAAACGAAAAGCAATCCGGCTATTTTTCAGACAACATTCCTAAAGAGCTCCAACGGACAATTTGAATAAAGAATGTCAACGGAGAATAACGGACGAATGTCGAAGACATACGAAGAGACGAAGCCTTGAACTCACAACGGTCACATTCACTACTCACAACAGCTCATTAATCACTTCTCAACGGCTATTAAATGCAAGCGTCTATAAATATGAGAAGCATTCAAGTCTCCAACCACCCGAAACTCTGCGCATTCAATTAGCAAGCTACTTCATTTATTGTTTCGACTAAGAATTCAATATCTTTAGATATTTTGATCTTCAGTGTTTACTTATCCACTCTTTTAGAGAGTTCATCATTGATTACCATTTATTGTAAGAATCTCAAAGTATTGGGACTTTGAGATTGGGTTGATTGACTACAACTTGTAAGGGGGAGTAAGTTCTAGAGTGAGAGAATTACTCCGAGAGTACAGAGTGTGTAATCATTTGAGATAGTGAAATCCCGGAGAGTCTGGGGATTGGACGTAGGTCGAGGATTTAGACCGAACCAGTATAAATTCTGTGTGTTCATTCCTCTTTATCCTTTCTCTGTTCAACTCTGTTCTCTGTGTGCATAAACAGAGTATTTTCAAGAAGAAAATTTTATATCCCCAATTCACCCCCCCTCTTGGTGATATTCTGTCTTTCAGACTTGCCCCTAGGGCATAATTTCCAACAGCTTTATGGTTTGATCTCATCCTCCCTTTATTATTTGTACTAATTAGATATGTTTTTTTTTCTCCATGTTTTGACCCTTTCTCCTTTATGGTTTATGATTTGATCTCATCCTCCCTTTATTGTTTTTTATTTATATTTATATTTTCACATGAATTTGTTATTTATAAAGAAAGTACATATTATTTTGTTGATGAAGAAAATACACGTTATTTATAATATTTATTTATAATGCATTTATTTTTTATTGTTAATAGTTTAGCATTTTCACTTGTTTTACTTAGATGTTATTTCTTTCCTTTTTAACTCCGTTTACTTGTTTATTTCTGTATTTTGTATCATTCATTTGCTTGCCTCTATTTAGTTTTACTATTTTTATTATTATACAAATTATTTTACTTTTTATCATTGTCACTTGTACTAATTAGGTACTTTTGTATTTTTTATTTCATGTATTGACCCTTTCTCCTTTATGGTTTATGATTTGATTTCATCCTCCATTTATTATTTTTTAGTTATATTTATATTTTCACATGAATTTGTTATTTATAAATAAAGTACATAGTATTTTTTTTGATGAAGAAAATACAAATTATTTATGATATTTATTTATAATGCATTTAGTTTTTAGTGTTAATAGTTTATCATTTTCACTTGTTTTTCTTAAATGTTATTTCTTTCCTTTTTGACTAAACGTATTTATTTATGTTTACTTGTTTATTTTTGTATCTTGTATGTATATAAACAAATTTTAATATGTTGAATTCTTTATTTTATTATTTTTATCAATAAAATACAAATTATTTCTTGTTATTTATATTTATATTTTATCTTTTCATTTGAATTTCTTATTTCTAAATAAAATATGTATTGTTTATGCCTTCAAATATTATAATGTGTATTAATAATTTGTTATTCTTTTTTTTTATATTAAAAATTTCGTAATTTACATTTTTGCCCCAAAAAAAATTGGTTGCCTCTAAATTTGTTTTTGTTGTACATATGTTTGAGACATTGATTTACTAAGAGTTATCATTCTCACTATGTACTCTCCCCTTATTTCTGTTATTTATATTGTTTATTTATTTATCAATAATCACTCTTTAACTATTCATTTCATTATTTATTAATAATTTATCATTCATTTAGTTGCCTCTATTTAGTTATGTTATTTCTTTTATTGTTATACAGATTATTTTACTTTTTATCATTCTCACTTGTACTAATTTAGTTAGTTGTTTTTTTTTTCTTTTTTTCTTTTTGATAATTTATTTCTGTTTTTTTATTTGATATATTGAACCCTTTCTCCTTTGTGATTTGATCTCACCCTCCCTTTATTATTTGTTATTTGCATTTATATTTTCACATGAATTTGTTTTTTATAAATAAAGTATATACTATTTTTTGATGAAGAAAATACACATTATTTATAATGCATTTAGTTTTTTTATTGTTAATAGTTTATCATTTTTACTTGTCTTACTTAGTTGTTATTTATTTTCTTTTTAACTAACAATATTTATTTCTGTTTACTTATTTATTTATGTATCATGTATGTATAATAGAATTTTAATGTGTTGAATTCCTTCTGTAATTATTTTTATCAATAAAATAAAAATTATTTCCTCTTATTTACATTTTTATTTTTATCTTTTCATTTTAATTTTGGGTTAAGGAGCAATTTGGCCAATGAACTTTTACCTCAGGAGCGCCCAACACATAAAAATTTTAAATAGACCTTGAATACCAAAAACCTTTTAAAAATGTAGAGTCAACACAAAAAACTTTTAAAAATGTAAAGTTAGCACAACGCCTTAGAAAAAAATAACATCCGTTATCTAACGTGCGATTGGCCAACAAACTTCTACTCCAGGAGCACCCAGCACAAAAAAGTTTTACTCTAGAAGTGCCTAGCACCCAAAAAAATCCATGTACAATCCACCAAAAATCTGACTGTTGCAAATCCTTATCCAAATCTCCAACCATGTGCATTGAGGTTAAGAAAAGTGAATGCCACAAAAAAAAAATCACACATTTAACGAGTAGATTTCATTTTGAGTAAGGGTGGTAAGTTTTTGAACGTGCAGGTGCAGATTGTGATTTTTAAGTGGACCTAAAAAATCTACATGTTGTATTTGCAATTTCTTTTGTTGCATTCACTCTTTATTTGCAATCCATTCACATACTTAGAGGGATCTGGGCAAGGATTTGCAATAGTCAAATTTTGGGTGGATTGCATATGGACTTGCCCAGGCACGTTCGAAAACTTACCATCCTTACTCAAAATGAAATCTACTTGTTCCATCTGTGATTTTTTTTTTTTTTTACATTCACTTTTCCTAACCCTAATACACATGGTTGGGGGTTCAGACAAGGATTTGTAACAGTCGAATTTTTGGTGGATTCCACATGGACTTTTTTGTGCTAGGTGCTTATAGAGTAAAACTTTTTTCTACTGAGCGCTCCTGGAGTAAAAGTTCGCTGCCCAATCTGCACGTTAGATAACAGACGTTATTGTTTTCTAACGAAGTTGTGAAGAGGAAAGACAAGGAACAAGTAGTAGTTGTTCCAAAGAAACAGAGAAAATCAACTATCTCCTATTCTTAGTTTTGTGGTCCTACTCAAAGTCAGTCATCTGAAGTTGGTCAATCATCATTTAAGGTATCTGGACCCCCTACTTCTATGATAGAGTGCCCGAGTCTTAATAGACCCCCTCATCATTATCTTTGCACTCCTATCATTTACTCTGACTCTGATTTAAAGCTCTTTAGAGAGCATTATGACTCTCATGGGTTACGTCCCACATCTATGTTAATTTGGCCAAGCTTAAAGATGAGTGCAACTTAGACTTATTCCCATAGGTTACACCCTTTCAAAATCTTTTGGCAATTAACACCCCCTATTGTCCTTCAATTTTAAAATCTTTCTATTTCAACATGTCTATTGCCAATCATTTGGATGACAATGGTGATCTTATTGAAGAAAGGATTATCACATATGTTTGGGGTAGAAGAGTTCTTATCATTGCCAATGTCATAAACTCTCCTTTAAAGATCTTTGATCCACCTCTTGTTCCTTAACTTTCCTATGATGAAGAGGAGATCTTTCAAATTCTTTGGCCAGGAGAACCATTAGGGTCACTGCCTTTTCTGCCTATAGCTATGCCTCCTATGTATAGGTCTATTTGGTACATCTATTCTAGAAACCTTATGCAGAAAGGTAAAAATTTCACCCACTTTGCTAAAAAGGACTACTACCTTTTTGCTTCTATTATTGACAAAGTCCCTCATAATCTAGGCCAATGGGTCTATAATGAGATGAAGAGGTTTAGGTTCAATTCTAAAAAGACCTCTACAATTCCTTTTCCAAATCTTGTGTCATTGCTTCTATTCCAAGAAAACATTTGGTATCTAGAATTGAATGATTCACCTGTAAAACCTACCCTCTTTAGTCAATTCCATCTCAATCATATGAGGATATCTTTTAGAGAAGGGCCAGGACAATCTAGAGCACCTACAAAGTCAAGAGCTACTCAATCAAGAGCTAATAAGGCTCAGTCATCTCCAACTCCTTGTGCACAATCAGCTTTTTCTCAACCACCTCCCTTGTAAATACTTCAATCAAGGCCATTGTTGAGAAGGCCATTTCTGAGTGTGTGGGTCCTTTACATACTTTAATGATTGCTCAATATCATGAGCTCATTGAAAAGCTAGAGACTAAAATTATTGAACTTGTACTAGAGGTGACTAGGAGCCTTGGCAAGCTAATAGAGGTTCAAGACCAGCAAGTGGAGACTATTGAAGTCATGGGAGAGAAGATTGAGAAGATTGGAGGTACTCTAGAAGATTATGCAGCAAGCTTCTCTGGAATCCATGGGATGCTTCACATCATCAATGATAAACTTGACAAGTTGGTGAAGCCTCACTCTGATGTTGGTCCTAACCTTGGCATACCTACGTGATCGAGATTTGTTGAGCTCTCGCAAAATAACCAAGTTCAATAAAGATTGCAATATAGAGAACCAAGATTGTTTATCTCAAGGAATTCCACTAATCTCTTTTTGAATAGCAATAGCTCTTGAGGTAAGGAAAAACCTCTCTAGGAATAACCTCTACATATCTGTCCAACTTCCAATGGATGATGGCTGCAGATAATATAACCAATCCTTAGCCACATCATCGAGAGAAGATGGGAAAGCTCTCAGCTTTATGTGGTCCTCATCAATTGCTTGTAGTTTCATCGTGCTGTAGACTATGTGGAACTCTTTCAGATGCTTATGCGGATATTCACCTGCAAGGCCATGAAACTTGGGCAACAAATGGATAAGAACAGATTTAATTTCAAAGTTAGCAGCAAGTTCAGGATATGTAATGCACAAAGGCTGATAGTTAACAACAAGTGTAGCCAATTCCTTCAAAGTAGGATGTGTTAGTTCTCTAAGGGTTTTGATGATTTCTAATAATTGTAAACAAAGCTGGAAGTTTTGCTGTCAAATGTGTAAAACTGACTATGAGAGCAAAACTCGAGGTTTCTGGGAAAACCTAGAGGTTTGGCCTTACAGAGAGGAATTCAAGTTTTCTGAGACAAGAGAAAACTCGAGGTTTCCAACCACAGAGACTTCTCAGCATTTTCTGTAAAAAATGCAAAACTCGAGGTTTCAGGCAAAACCTCGAGGTTTTGTCATACAGAGAGTCTCTCAGTTTTTGAACACTTCAAAACCTCCAGTTTTCATTTAAAACCTCCAGTTTTGGGATTTGATTTAAAACTTCATTTTTCACAAGTTTTGAGAAAACTCGAGGTTTAGTGAGAAACCTCGAGGTTTTGACTGAGACAGAAAACTTAGATTTTAACCAAGTTTCAAAACCTCCAGTTTTGTGAAAAACCTCAAGGTTTGAACCCAACAAGATTTTCTCAAAGTTTTCACATTAAGTGAAAACTCGAGGTTTTGGATAAAACCTCGAGTTTTGTGGAGGCAGAAAACCTCTAGATCTTTTCGCTTCTCAAAACCTCCAGTTTTATGAGAAAACCTCCAGTTTTGGAATATGACAAAATCTCTCTAAGTTTTCGCAAAATGTGAAAACTTGAGGTTTGGGGACAAACCTCGAGTTTTGTCCAAGCAGAGAGCAACTAAGTTTTCCGAAGTTTCAAAACCTCGAGTTTGGTTTTGAAACCTCAAGGTTTCTGCCTTGGCTCAAAATCTCAAAGTTTTCACATTTAAACAAAACTCGAGTTTTGGTGAGAAAACTCGAGGTTTTGGCAAACAGAGAGCAAATGATTTTCACTGGGTTGAAAAACTTGAGGTTTCAATTGAAACCTCAAGGTTTTGCTTTTGACAGAGTTTTTCAAAACTTTCATACTTGAGTGAAAACTCGAGGTTTGTTTTGAAACCTCGAGGTTTTGCCAACCAGAGAGCATTGAACATTTCAAAGTTTTGAAAACCTCCAGTTTTGATCAGAAACCTCAAGTTTTGATGTTTTGGACAAAAATCAGATTCACATCTTAAGTCCAAAACTCAAGGTTAGGTTTCTGCGTTGGATTTGAAATTTGAATTTCGCAATTCTGTAAATCCTTCTTGTTTGATCTTAATACTTTCTAGAATCATTCTCTATTATTCCTTGCTATGTTTAACCACTTTATTAGTGAGTTTCAGATGAATTAGAGAATGTTTGTTGAAGGTTTAAAGCAAAAGTAAAAAGTGACGTCAACACATTAAATGCAAACCCAGAAAGTTGCAATCTTTTGCGTAATTCATCTTCACACGTCTAGCAAGCATTAAAGAATAATTTCTACAACAAGCAAATACTTCTCAAACAGATTAATCCAGAGAAAGTCAACTCTGAACACTTGGACAACTGGATTAAGTGGAGATTAGAGAAAGAAGAAGACAAAACCACCTTCTAACCATTACAGAACATCTCCAACGGTTTAATCCAAGATGCAACGGTCATTTAATGCCTTCTGAGTATAAATAGAGTTGCATTCAAGTCTTCTCAAAAAACCACAACTACTGAAAACGAATTGCATTCAAGTCTACATTTATTTTCTTTAGTTTTTCACTTGTATAGTATCTTTGATACAAAGAGTGTTAGTTCTCTGTGTGTTTTGATGATTACTAACAATTGTAAACAATATGGATAAGTTTTTGTTCAAGGTTTAACTGATTTAAACTTGTCAATTTCAAACAAAAACATTCTGCCTGTGACAAACTCGAGCCTATATGGGCATGCTCGAGTTTATCTTTGATAGAGAGTGAAAACCCACCACTTTGATTTGCAAACTCGAGACTAAACCTGAAGGTTAGAACTTAAGAATTTTTCAAAGTTTTCAAAACTTTGTGTGAACTCGAGTTCACACTTTTAAGCTCAAGTTCACCAGAGACAGAGAGGTTTCTAACTTGCAAACAGTTTTAAACTTGACACACTCCTTCCTCAAACCTCAAGTTTGCAAGTTCCAAAGAAAATTTTCATTGTTTTCAAAGATCATGAACTCGAGCCTGTTATGACAAACTCGAGTTCATCTCTGGCGGGAAAATGTTTCAAACTTAAAGGTTTTACAAACTCTGCGCTATTTTATTCAGAGTAAAGTCTTTCCAGTTTGAAAAATCTCAAGAGCTTTAAACTCGAGCCTAAGCTTTGGAAACTCGAGCCTAAAAGTTCCAGAGAGCAATGAGCCTTTTCAAAGTTGGACAAACTCAAGCCTAAAACTTTTAAACTCGAGCCTAAAAGTTCCAGAGAGGAACGAGCCTTTTCAGAGTTGGACAAACTCGAGCCTAAATCTTTTAAACTCGAGCCTAAAAGCTCCAGAGAGCAAAAGTGTTTTTCAACTTGAGAAAACTCTAGAGTCTGCACTATAAACCTCAGGTTCATCTTTTCAAAGCTAAGATTAAGTTTTGTCTTGAACAGTGTCAAACTCGAGCCTGTCACTAGTGAACTCGAGTTTGCCTCTTTAACACAAACTCTCCAAATCTCAAAAATTGCGACACATCTCTCTGAATGAAGGAAACTCAAGTTCATGATGAAAGTTGGAGCTTGATACCCAAGAGGGGGGGGTGAATTGAGTATCTTTAAAATTTTCAAAACTTGTTCTGTATTTAAACACTCAAAACAGAGCAGAACAGAGGAGATAAGAAGAAAAGCTTGACACAGGCAATTTATACTGGTTCGGTCCTTTCTCTGACCTACATCCAGTCCCCAAGCTTCACTTGGGATTTTCAATCTACTAACTCAACAATAATGATTACACACTCTGTACTGAGAGTTGTTCTCTCACTTGAACACACTCCCCCTTACAAGTTGTAATCAATACACCCTAACTACCAAGTCCCCTGACTTGTAGTTATCTCAATCAATAAATGATTTTACAGAAGAAACTCTCTCAAAGAGTAGATAGATGAACACTGAAGCACTAAGTATCAAAATGATACTATTACAAATGAAAGCTAATACACAATAAATGAACTTAGTAAATTTTCACTCAGAGTTGGTGTATCCACTTGTGAAGGAATTAATGAACTCTATTTATAGCTAGAGAACATTAAATGACCGTTGCAATCTTGATAGAGCCGTTGGGTATCATCAGCTGAGTGTTGGCTCAAGTTTAGGCATCTTCTCTCTCTTGTTTATGCATAATATAGCTGGTCATTAAGTCTGAATTGACTTTCTGGCAATAAATCCGTTAGAGAGGATGTTTCTTGTTGTAGTAATCTTCCTTTTGATCTTTTGTAGCCGTGTACCAATGGATTAACCAAAAGGAAGTAAGTTTCTGGGCTGAGCATTAAATGTTTTGACACACTTTTGCTTTTGCTCTAATCCTTCAGTAAACCTTCGTTAATCTGTCTGAAATTCACTAGAAAGATGGTTAAACATATATGGGAACATGAGTGAATGATGTATGAAAGCAATTAGATCAAATAACAAGGTATAACAGATTTCGCAAATTCGAAATTGCAGCAACGGCTACAAACCTTGAGGTTTGTTCATCCAACCTCGAGGTTTGCTTGAAGGTTTCAGGCAAATACTGATTTTAAAACATGTAACCTCGAGGTTGGCATATGAACCTCGGGGTTTCTCTTCAAAAGAAACCTTTTCAAAAATCTCAGAAGCTCACAAACCTTGAGGTTCCAAGGGTAACCTCGAGGTTTGAAGTTTGTTCAAAAATTTCATTTTTCACTGGAGCTCGATAACCTCGAGGTTGCAAATCCATACTCGAGGTTGGTTTCAAACTTTGCAAAGTCAAGATTTTGATTCAAGGGGCTAGCCTCGAGGTTAACAACAGAACCTCGAGGTTTTCATTTCTTTGAAAAACCAGTTGCTCTCTGTAAGTCAGAAAACTCAAGGTTGCAAACTAAAACTCGAGGTTTATGAGTTTTCTTGAAAACTTGAGTTTCAAAACAAAGTGCCTAACCTCGAGGTTGAAATATGAACCTCGAGGTTTTCAAGCTTGTTGAAAACCATGACCTCTCTGGATGAGTTAAAAACTCGAGGTTTGCTTTTAATACTCGAGGTTTATGTGTTGGTTCAAAACTTGAGATTTTCTAAAGTGACCATGACCTCGAGGTTAACTTGCCAACCTCGAGGTTTCACATAGTTTTTGTGAAACCAAGTTTTGAATCATTGAAACATTTGATTTTTAAAGCATCTGTAAGTCCAAACCTCGAGGTTACAATACCAACCTCGAGGTTTGCTCTTAAACAGAGTTTTTGACACTTAAGAGCAAAGCCTCTGTAATTGTTTGTAATTGTTGGCAATCATCAAAACCGTCAGAGAACTAACACATGAAGTTAAGCTCGAGTTCAAATGAACCCAAGAGCAATGTGATTTTTCAATGAGTTGAGAACCTCAGGTTTAAACTACAAACCTCAGGTTCACATGTTTTAAACTGAAATATTTTTGTACACTGAAGCACCAAACTCGAGCCTGGAAGAACTAAGCTCGAGTTCATGACGTTGGTTCAGAATTTCAAATCTGATGAATTCTGAAAACATTCTTGTTTGATCTTAATACTTTGTTATATTATTCTCGGATATTCCCTGCTATGTTTAACAACTTTATTAGTGGATTTCAGATGTTTTAAGAATGTTTATTGAAGAGTTAAAACATAAAGCAAAAAGCAAGTTCAGAACATTTAATGCAATGCTCAGAAAGTGACTTCCTCTGGCCAATCCATCTGCACACGTCTACAAAGCATTTAAAAGAGATTGCTACAACAAGAAACATCCTCTCTAACGAATTAATTCGCAGAAAGTCAACTATGATGACATGGCCAACTGGATTAAGAGTAAACTAGAGAGAGAAGGTGCCAAAACCACTTCAGAACACTTGGACAACTTCTCCAACTGATCTATTTGGAAAGCAACGGTCATTTAATGATCTCTGAGTATAAATAGAAGAGCATTCAAGTCTTTCCAACTACTACAACAACTGAGAGCGAATTTCATTCAAGTTTTCATTCATTTCTTTCAGTTTTCATTTGAGTAGTATCTTTTGATACAAGAGTTTCAGTGTTCATTTATATCTGCTCTTTAAGAGAGTTTCATTTCTGATTATTCATTTATTGTAAGGGAATCACAAGTCAAGGGGACTTGGTGATTTGGGATCTTTGATTACAACTTGTAAGGGGGAGTGAGTTCTAGTGAGAGAATCACTTCTTGAGTACAGAGTGTGTAATCATTATGATAGTGGAAATCCCAGAGAGTCTGGGGACTGGACGTAGGTCAAGTGGTTAAGACCGAACCAGTATAAATCTCTTGTGTTCAGCTTTTCTTCCCTCACTCTGTTTACCCCTGTTTTCATAGTTTAAAACAGAGCAATTTCTGGAAATTTTTAAAATACCCAATTCACCCCCCTCTTGGGTATTTGGCTCCGCTTTCAAAGAGCTTCAGTGATTATCAATATCTGCTCTTAGAGAGAGAGTTTCTTTCTGTAAAACATTTATTGTAAAGAATCACAAGTCAAGGGGACTTGGTGATTTGGAGTTCATTGATTACAACTTCTAAGGGAGAGTGAGTTCTAGTGAGAGAACTACTTCTAAAGTACAGAGTGTGTAATCTTTGAGATAGTGGAAAATCCCAGAGAGTCTGGGGACTAGATGTAGGTCAAGTTGTTAGGACCGAACTAGTATAAATCTTTGTGTCCAGCTTTTCTTCTCTCTACTCTGTTTATCTCTGTTTTTACCGATTGAAAATAGAGTTGTTTGTGAAAATTTTTAGAATACCCAATTCACCCCCCTCTTGGGTATACAGCTCCACTTACAGGATGAATTTCTTGTTCTACCATAATCTCTAAGTGAGCAAAAGTGCTACTCGAATCAATATAAACAGCACTATCAAAATGAGAAATATCAATAGAAATATCAAAATCATGTTCACTATGCTCAGAATGTTCAAAATCAGAATCAATCTTAGAAGTAGTTCTACGACTTAGCCTAACAACTCTTCTAGCAAGAATGGTTCTTTCAATTTCAAGATCAAATTCTGACAGGTCTTTTGGATTAGTAGTACTCCTAGTACTCATACAGCATAAGCACACAAAATTGGCAAAAAAACACACAAAGACACAAAAATGCTAGAAATTGACCAAAACAAATCCAGAAACACTATCAAATGATTTTTAAAATTTTTGGGACTTCCACTAAACAACTTCTAGACTATTCTAGACCCTAAAAATCAAATAAAGCAACTTCAAAAAAATTGAAAAAGTGGTCTAAATGATGGAATTTGGCTAAAATATGAAGACCACATCACTTTGGCATTGTGTCCCTAATTAAATACTATTTTCCTTTAGCTTACCAAAAATCAACCCAATCAGAGTAAGTCAAACAATTTCTGAAATACCCGATATATCCCGCCGAGACAAAAAAAAAAAAAGAAGTGAAAACAGGGTTTAAATGATGGAATTTGGCCAAAACAAATCAAACCTTACTCCCCAAATGGAATGATTATTGCTCAAAATGACCAATTCCTTTGAGAATAGACCTATTCAGAGTAATCTAGGTAAGATACAACTCTGCCCAGTCACCAGAACCACCTAAACGACTCTAAACTATACTACTCTACTATCAGTAATCAAACCAATGCAAATTCCCCGGCAATGGTGCCAAATATTTTATCGAGATTTGCCAAGATCTTGCAAAATAACCAAGTTCAATAAATATTGCAGTATAGAGAACTTGGATCGTTTCTCTCAAGGAATTCATAGTGGGTCTAAAATCAACTGTAAACGCAATAAAACAGTAACTAGAATGGGGGATTTTTCAATGTAAATTAAACAAAGCAAAGCTAGAATAGAATATATGAAAATGAGATTAATTAGATTAAAAACGATCAACCCAGAATTAAGATTCTTTAACCTTCATCGAACAAAAAAATAATAACCAAAATTGTGATTAATTTTGGACAAACTAACTCCCTCAACTAGATGATCGCCTAGTATCTGATCAAACATGTGGTGAGCTCGCTGTGAGATCGCACAACGCTCTCTGTAACCCGATCCAACGTATGTCCTTGGGATATCAATCTGGGTATTAAATCTAATGCTCAATCTGCAATTATAATCGGATCCGATTAAAATAAACAGAAATGAATTATCTTACTGATTGAAGTGCGGGTCCTCTGGATTCGCGGAATCCTCAATCCATGGGTCAACCACAGAAGCTTAGCTAAGCATGGCTAGGAAAAACATAGATGAATAGAGGAAGAACGACATAAACATGATGAACAATTTAGAGAAAATAATAAGCTTATAATTTAATCCAAAATTCAATAAAGATGTAATGTAGAGTGTGTTTGCAACCGTCATCTAAGTTAATCTAAAAGGGAATGACGGCTAGGTTTTCAAAACAAGCCCAATATGGAAACCTCTAGTAATAACTAGCCTTTTCTTACAAAATTCGGGCCCAATAAAATCTAGAAAAATGTGTATGTCTTTAGCTCCAATGTCATCCATCTTCTTGCCCAAATCAGCCTTCCGAGTCTTCATATCAATTATATCTCTCTGAATCATCTAAAAAATGAAAGAAGAATGAGGCTAATCGGATATCTAGATCAAAAGTTATAGTGAAAATAGTGAAGCATTGTAAATCTGGAATTTAATCATAAAAATGAATTTAATTTGTGGGATTGATCCTCTTTTGATTTGCAGGATTCTTCAAAATCTTCTCTTCGATTCTCCACATCTTCTATTTTAGTCTTCATCAATTTAATTGTTGTTTAAACAGAGTCTTGATGACCTGTACTAATTTCTTGAGAAACCCTCAAGGAAAGGTCAGCATAACATAGCACATAACTCTTGCTTTACTTACAATGCTACAGCATGGTGGTCGCATCAAATTGCTAGCAGAGAAGTAAAGATACCATATATTTTAGCATTACATCTACTTTGTTATGCATTTTCACAGTAAAACATAAAGTAGCCCTTTTCTGATGCTTATGTGCAAGATAATAAGATAAATGCAACAATTTACAGAATCTCTCCTTTATTTCCTTATGTGAATGAGTTCTAACACATTTTATTAGATAAAATATAATTAGGCTCAAATTCACCATTCAAAACAGTCAAAACACATAAGGAAAACATGACATAAGTATGAATCATCAGTAGCCTTCGACATAGTTGGCACAAAACTCTAGAACCAAAGGGGTAATGACTTTGGTAGGGCTGAAGCAAAATTTTCCCAATGGCGGTAACAAATGACCTTCAGCATGTAGTCAGTGTAAGAACCCTGCTCGAGTGTTTCTTCATCAAAACCCCATTTTGGGACTAGAGATTTATTAGTTTAGAAACGTTGGAGGGCTAGCCTTAGTGGTAGAAGAGGTCTTGTGGTAGATTCTTTTAGTACAGACCATTGTCAAATTAAGGCACACGATTGTGAGAGGCGAACAGAAGAGAGAATTGCTATAGGAATTTCTAGGTTTTTGTAGTTCAATGGTGTAAGTAATAGGGGGAAATGGGAACAAGAGATTAGGTTTATGAAAGTTGAGGAGACGGGATGAGGTAGGATGAATGTGAGGTGGTTTCTTTATGAGGGTTAAGTGGAAGTGGTTGAGATCGGGAGTTGTGGTGTCAGTGGGAGTGGAGAGATAGTGTGTGGAGTTGAGTCATTATGGCTGGTGATTTCGAGGGCTAATGGATGGTTGGAGATAGTGAGTGATTTGTGTGAGGAAGTTGAATGGAGGGAAAAATTGAATTCTTGGGCCAATCTTGTGGTCCACCACTTCATACACACATTGGTGACAAAGGCCAAAATGCCCCAACTTAAAAGTAGCTTATTAGGGCTGTTACTTAACTGGATCAATTGCATGTGTTGATGTTGCAATTACTTGTTGTAGCAAAGTTGCCTTGAAATCTTGTAGCATTGCCCTTTGCACTACCACACTTCTCATGCGTCCTTGCTTGGGCCTTTTGGTTTGTTGTCATTCACACACTAAGTGTCTGGTGGTATCTCTTGCTTGATCAGCCAAGGACAAAACAACTGGAGAAGAAGCAAAATTAATTAAGGAAACTTTGGGCTGTCTCCCAATAGCGCTTGATTTTAAGTCTTCAGCCTAACTTTGCCATGTCATCTAATATAGGTAATGAAGAGATGATGGCCTTCCCCCTATCCTTGTTTCCATGCCAACAATTATAAACTTCAATTCATTCGATGGCCTCAATATTAGCATTTAATGTCCTTCATTTGTCTGGTGTTGACCCATGTTAGCACTATTCATAATCGTAAGGGCTGAGCATTCTTCAACATCATCAGGATACGGCATTGCCCTTGAGACCTTGAAGGTTACATTCTCACCAGTGAGCTCTCCTTTTCAACATTAATCAATATTCGGCTAGTAGCCATGAATGGTCTTTCTAAAATAATCAGCACTTCGTGATCAGCTTCAAAGTCCATAACAATGAAGTCAACAGGGAAGATAAACTTATCCACCTTTACCAACACTTCTTCGATTTTGCCTTCTGGGTAAACGATGGATTGTCAGCCAACTACAGAGTCACCATAGTGGGTCTTGCTTCTCCCACTTCTAGTTTCTTGAAATGCTTGCTCCCAAATCGCAAAGTGCCTTACCATAATAGTTTCGACCGATGGCACATGGGATTGTGAAACTTCCAGGATCTTTCAATTTTGGGGGAAGCTTATTCAATAGTATGGCATTGTTCTCTTTAATCATTGCTATTGTTTCAAACTCGCCCAATTTTCTCTTTTTAGACAGGATGTCTTTCATGGATTTCACATAGCTTGGCATTTGTTTTAGAGGTTCAACCAGAGGAATGTTGATGTGTAGTTGTTTCAAAACATCCTGAAGTTTCTTGAATTGCCTCTCCTAGTTGTGCTCCTTCAACCTATACGAGAAAGAAGATTGCAACTTCAATAACCATGATGGACCTAGATCGATAGCATGTTGTGATGGCGTTGTTATAGCGTCATCTAGTTTCTCGGGAGTGAGTGATTTTGGCATAGTATACTGTGGGCATGCTACAACATTGACAAAACTGTTTCTCTGCTGCAACATAGGAGTGCGCTGCTCTGTTTCCTGTGCTTCTTCAGCGACTTCTTGCCCCTTCTTTGTTTGTCCTGACATTGGCTTGGCACCTCAATAAGTCTGTTTGTGACCTTCTGCTGCTCAACATTCTTGTCGCTCCTTAGTTCTGTTGCCTTGACATGCTCCTTTCTATGGTTCCTAGGGACTTTAGTCTCACTAGGTAGAAAGCCTAATGATCTATTACTAAGTGCGGTAGCAAGTTGTCCGACTTGATTTTGAGATTCTGAAGGGACACTTACTGGCTCTGTATAATGGTATCGTTCTTAGCCATATACTCCTTTAGTAGGCTTTCTATGGAAGACTAAGGTCCTGTGTCTATACCCGATTGCCTTGGTTGCTGATTGAATCTAGGGGGATTTTGTGGTCTTTTGGAGTACGAAGGACCTGCAAAAGAGCCTACAAACTATTGTCCTTGCGGATTCCAAGAGAAACTAGGGTGCTTTCTCCACCTTGGATTGTATGTGTTCAAAGACAGGTTGTTGTTGTTGTTAGTGCTCTAGTTGTAATTGTTCACATAGTTGACAGATTCTGGGTTTGCAGAGCATTGAGCATATGGATGTTCTCCTCCACAGTAAACATAGGCTACCTATGTGCGTTGCATTGATGAAGTACTGGCAGGGAGACTGATGGTCTTAATCATATTGGTTAGTGAGGACACTTAAGCCGTGAGGGCAGTCATGGTGTTAAGCTCATGAACTCCAGCGATTGATCTGATGGATGGTAGTCTATTTGTCAGCCTTTGATAACTATTCATGGCCATCTGCTCTAGTAGTTCGTATGCTTCATTATAAGATTTTGGCACCAGGGCTCCATTTGCAGAAGCATTAACTATCAATCTCGTTTGAGCATTTAGTCCATTGTAAAAAGTATGTAATTGCACCCATGGTACAATTCCATGTTGTGGGCACGTTAGTAGGAGTTCTTTGAATCGTTTCTAGGCTTCGTAGGTAGACTCTCCAACATGTTGTCAAAAACTAGTAACATCTTCTCTTAGCTGGGCATTCTTAGTCGGTGGGAAGAATTTCAATAAGAATTTCTCACCCCAAATCGTTCCAGGAAGTAATTGAATAAGTCGTTAGAGTATTCAACCATGCTTTAGCTTTATCTCTAAGTGAGAAAAGGAACGGTTTGATTCTTAGGGCATTAGCTGGCACTCTAGGAAGTTTAAAAGCATAAAAAACTTCCATGAACATTCTGAGGGTCTTCTGATGGTAGCCCATCGAACTATCCTGCTTTTTGGAGCATATGAAACATAACAGGTTTCAATTCAAATTGTACTACAGTGATGTCTAGAGGAGCTATTGTAGAGTTGAGTCCATTCAAGTTGGGAGTTCCAAATTCCATGATGGCTCTGCTCAGATCATCGTTGTTGCCATTTGGTGGTGGTGGTGGTGGAATGTGGTTTCTTTCCCCTTCAATCAGGGGTTGTTCCTCTCGATCTCTATCCAGATTTTCTTGTGCTGCTGCCATGTATGCTGAGTTGCTAGGATGACTCCTTCATCTCTACCTTATGCGTCTTTGCTTATATGTTCATTCAATTTATGGATTGAATGGCTCGAAATAGGTAGAGGATGAACTACGCATACACTGACTAAAAGTACCTAAAAATAAAAAATAGAGAGAAAATGAGAAAAGAAAAATAAACACAACTATTCAAATTGAAACTTACTAGCATAAAAGGTCTTTTCAGTCCCTGGCAACGATGCCAAAAACTTGTTTGTCAAAATCCCCTATTGGCAACCAGTTGAACAAGTAATAGAGTAGTAAGTAGAGAACCGTCCCACAGAGACTATAATACCGATTATTCTACCAATAATCAAATGAGAATTGCATGATGGAAATATGATGGTTGTTTAATTATTGCTACTAAAATAAGATAAAGTAAATAGTCGAGATTGCTGTTTTGTGAAAATCAGAGTTAAAATAAGTAGAATGCAGACTTCATTTGAAGTCGCATTAATCCCCAAAATTGCTTTTAATGCATTGATACAGCACTTTGCTACACAACTTCCACACTGCTGCAGCAAAGTACCAATCGCAATATTATTCAGTTATCTCAACATTAATTTATATAGAAACTTCCACAATCCTGTACGTACATCCCTTACTCTACTTCTCCCATATTCTTATGGCAATTTTTGGGCATAGAATGTCAGTTTAACCTAGGTGTATTGGCTATGTGAGCTAAACACATTCCTGTAGCTTATAGTTTAGATCGAACCTTGCACAGGATTGCCTAGCACACTGGTAGGGCAAAAGTTATAGCCTATGGGCTCCGCAAGTATATGGGCCGTATCATTTAATAAAATGATGAGTAGAGTATCGTTCCCACGAGGACTCAACCAAACTAGTGATTAGATATTAAATTTACTTATTTCGTTTAAGTTGAGTGAGTCAGATTTATTTTGAATAATTTAAAAGAAATTAAATAAGAAACTAATAATAGCAGAACTTCGCACAAAAGAATAAATTCCAATATTGAGACGTACAACCTAGAGTCGCTAATCCCTTGTTGGTTTCTTTGATTTTATCCCCACTAAATTAATTTTGATTTAACTAACTTAGCTAATCTAGAGTATTAATGTTTATAAATGCCTTTTGGTCCATTTATAAACCTATCTTAATTAACTATGTAATGCCTTACACAATTAACTAAAATGCGTTTTAGATCGAACTCACCCTAATTTGATTATGCGGAGCTTCTAGGTATATTCCTATCCTAGACGCAAATTAGATTAAACCTAATCCCTTATTAAATTTAAACCTAATTCCACATTATTTAATCTCAAGGTCAATTTAGGATTTCATCTTCCAAGTTCAACGCTAAATCCCCACAACATGCTTACTAATGGCCAATTAATAAGCAATAGCAAGAAAAACAAGATTAAATAAAATGAATAAAATTAACCAAAACTAATCGTGGGAATAATATCTAGAAGCCAAACAAGTTCATAGGTTCTCTAGGTTGAAAAAGAAAACTAGTGGCTAAACTAAAATCCATGAAAAGATGAAAATCAGATTCAGAGAAATAAAATAAGATAGGAGAAATCAAGACTCTCAAAGAATCCCTCAATGCTCCTTGCTGCTGATCCGTGCATGTTGCTATTTATCCCTTTGCTTCTTGAATTCTCGTTCGGCAGCTCCTGTGCGCGTGGTCCGTGAGTCCACTTCTCTGAATTGCGGTTTTCTCCTCTGGCGTCAGTTTGTGCTTTCTCTCTTTCTGCGTCTACGCTCTGCTGTAGTCTGAATTGTTCTGCGTGGTGCGTCGTTCTGATGATCCCCCCGTCCTGCTCTGATGTGCGTTTTATATATATTGTTTGGCCTAATATCCCCTTTTCATCAGATATGATATATTGTTATACATATTATAACAATATATCATAATATCTTTCCAGCTCACGCATGATGCTTGCAAGGTCTTTTCCTTTAATTAGCAACCATATTCCAATTCCTTTTTTCATTCTTTACGCAGGTACATCTTTCATCCTTAGTCTATTTGATATATTATATCCTTTTATGATATAATATATTATATCTTTTCTTTAATTTAATTTGTTGCTCTTAAATCAAATGATATCTCCTGCACAATAAAATAGGATATCAATAGATTTTATGTTATAATATTCTTTTATCCTATATTTAATTAAACGATGGATAGATATATAAAAGATAATTAAATAAGCATAATATTAATAAATTTAACCAAATATATCTCAGAATCTATACTTATTTAATTATAAAAATATCTACTTATAACACACATTGCTTAACAGAGGTCTAACCTTAACTCATTTCCAGCAAGCTAAGGCCATTGATCTTACTATTAGCGGCCAACTAACAGACAAGACATTCAAGTCACAATTAAGCAAACTGAATTTATTAAATTGAAACTAACAATATAGGTTCATACTACAACTTAAGAATCCATCCTTGCTCAGCCAATGAAATTTAGTTCATGATTGATGAGGGAAACACAATTGAAATTACAGAAAACTGATCCATGGAAATTAAGGAAGAAACATTTAAATAGAGAAGGTCGCTGGAGTGTTTGATGACACAGAGGACGTCTATCATGCAATGTCTCTACGTCTTCTTAAGCTCCATCTAATTTCTAGTACAAATTAGTCTTTTTGCAGCTTTCTAAATCCCGATTTCTCGTCCTAAGTCGCGTCTCTATTTTTGGACTGTTGATTCTCAACTCCATTCTAGGTTTGGCCTTCTTTTCTGTTTATAGTCAAGTCCTTTGCGGCATATGTCCAGTGAGTTGGGCTTTCTAATTCTATTAGGCCCAACTCCCTAGATTCAATTGATTGTTTCTTTCTTTAATTCCGTGGGATTCTACAGATCTTCCATTCAATTCTCCACATTTTCTATTTTCGTCTCTACCAAGTCAACCACCATCTTAACGTCTATGTATAAATACTATGATGAATGTCGACATACCGAGGGGTATGATAGGGTTCTTTAGGCTTCTTGAAATGTTTCCTACACCAAGTCATCAACGGAATGAACAATTGAATACTCTTCATTGTCATCAAGATATTGCATTGCCTTCAAGATGTTGAAGGTTACTTGTTCCCCATTGACTCTTGTAGTCAGTTCCCCTTTTTGGACTTCAATCAACATTCTTCCTCGTGCTTACTTCCATGATGCCTGTTGCCAGACAACAAATTCTTTAATGTTGGCATCATGTAAGTGGAGTAGAAGAATTTGGGTTTAAATACTATGAGTAGCTAAGAGTATGTTTGTAAAGTGTTAATAATGAGATTCAAAATGATCTATGCTCTTCTAGTGTAAGAGTAACACTGGAGCATGTGATTCATACCAAATGTACGAAAGAACCACAAATGGGAAGCAATTGAATGGATCCCTACTTCATTGCTGTGTGAGTCCCAAAAAGGTTAAACGCTTCTATGATGTCCTTTGAGTTTGACATTATTATGGAGGTAAGCTTCAGCTATTACCTGAACATACATCCTATGATCATGATGGATACGATCAAGGTATTATGTTAGGGAAGTGGTTGGCACATATCAAAATGATATATGGGTGAAAAGAAGACTACCTGGAATATACACATCTATGTTGGTGTCTGAGACATGTCCCTCATGATTTTAATTTTCGTAACTTCAAAGACACTACACATATGAGAAGGCGATCTAAGTTTTATCTTGGCTTGAGAGGGATTGGATCTGCCATGTAAAGTGTATATTGGTAAGTCTAAGGCATATGAGGCATAATATTAAAATTAAAGCTACTCAAACAAAGGTTGTCTTGTGTTGATCTTGTGAAAGAGATTTCTAGGATAGGAACATAGGAGACGTAATGCCCATCAGGTCACGACAAAGCACAAAGAAGAAAAAGAAAGAAAGAGACAAGGCCCACAATATCCAATCCACCATGAGCGGGAGATGTTGGAAAATGGGCTTGACCCACCCTTGGTGGATTAGGCCCAAACCCATTGGCTTTTGGGACCAAAATATAATATCTAGATTTATGGGGTATTTCTTGGAAATACTCCTCATTTAATTCAAACACCTTGGTGGAAACGGCTTGACGGTGTGTCTTGGAGGAAACAATTTTTCACAAAGCATGGGTTTGTGGGAGAGTATAACAAATGATGCATATACAAGAGACAAATCGGTTGTCTACATACGTGTCTTCAAAAACTGAAAACTTTCTCAAGCTCTTAAGTTCTTTCCCTTCCGGTGTATTTGCTGTGTTCTATAGCCGGAGTAGGCCGTCATGATCCGGTTTGTTTGGGTATCTCGAGAGCACAAGCTTTGCTCTAGGTACACCCGAAACACTACAGACTCCAATCATGTTATCCGGAAGATTCACCATAAAAAGAAGAAGAGATCTAGAGAGTAGTTTTTATTGGAGTTTTTCTATTCCTTATATCACGTACGGGAAGTTATCATGAGATTTTTTTTTTTTAAAAATTTCAAATCATAAAGATGAAATTCATCTTTTGAACCCAATATCTCAATATTTACGAATTGACTAAGGGTGGATTAGACATATTCCAACATAACTAACTATATAAGGAGAAATTGTTCTACGTCCTGCCAACATAATTAATTCTAACCAAGAATCCTAAACAGCTTAATTCAACAAGAAAACAGCCAGTTGACTATGTGAAATTATGAATGTGCTGCTGTGCTTGCATTATGCATGAGTATTATACTTAGGTGCGCAAATTAAATTTGCATATGCCATTTGTGTTAATTATATTGACTGTAGATATTTGCTACTGTTGTCCAAATTAAGAATTGATCTTTTTGTGTGGTTTTCAGATTTCCAGATGGGTTTTTCAAAAGCGGGGCACCGGAAATAAAAGCAAGATTTACAAGAATATAAACTAGCTAAATCTAAATTCAAAATTCTTAAATCGGGAAATTGTAACACTTTCCACAGGCAAAAAAATTATTCTTTTTTATTCATTTCATATCTCTTCCTGTAATATGCATTGAAAATTGATAGTTGCAATATATTCTCCCGAATTAAAATAGAACAATAGATGTATTACACACACGTATATAATCAATACCAAAGGTACTGTAGATTTATTTGCATAATCTTTTTTAAATAAATATATAACCCTCACAGATTAAGCATACTTAAACAGAAATTATAAACTAGAGCCTTACACAGAGAGATCTTTTTTAAATACCGCACACATTTTTAAACAAAAACAGTAAAAAAGGGTGGGAGGTTGTTTTATTATTAAAAAATAACATGTGAAATTAACTAGAATGCAATTTACTATTTATGCATGATTTTTGCAGGCAATCGAATTCAGAATGCCTCACTTTGCTCATCTCTCTCTTATTCTAGCTCCTTCCTGATCGTGGTAAATTATCAAAACGACAACGTGTAACATATATCCGTTGTTCAGGTATGTTGGTTTATGGTTAATTTATTTCCTTATTTTGTATGTACTAAAATTCACAAAGCAAAAATTAATTATTTAATCATTAAAGTTTTTCTGAGTTTATAACTCACTCCTTATAGTTTGACTCGTCATGGCTCAATTCCTAAAGTTTCGTCCATTTTATGAATCGATCCTTGATGTTGGTAAGTTAAAGTGAATTACACCGATATCTTAGATATTGCCTCCGTGGCTTCCTTATCATTATATATGATTGGAGAATCTTTTTTTTTTTTTTAAAAAAAAAATACTCCACTCTGATAAAAAAAAAGATCCTTCAATTCTATTCTGTGTTTTTCATTCATTGCGATGTGTCGCTTTAGGCCCATATCTTGAATAATTAATTAACTTTGTAAAATTCGATGCAGCTTTAGCCGCTGACCTCACCTACAAAAACAAAGGACAGTAATGAACAAAATTCTAATGAAAATATATATTTGGATGGAGAGAAAAGTGAGGAATAAATAGAGGGCAAGGAATACTAGGATGGAAAACTTCCATAAATAGTAAAAAAATATTTATATTTTTGGGGGTCTTTCCTCCTAGTTTTAATTTTCCTATTCAAATAATTGTGAGGCCTCTGTTGATGGGTTTTCGTAGTTTCTCAAAAAGCTTCTTGTATGATATGGATAAATGTTTTTTTGGAAATCCAATATCGATCCGATACTTACTCCAAGCAATGGTAAATTAGTTGGCCTTGTTGGGTTGGGGTGAAGGAACGGAAGAAGGTTGAGAAACTTGGTCAGCGAATTTTTTGAATTTCACTCTTTTATTACTTGTTCAAAACTATATTTGCTTAAACAGTTTCTTACTTAAGATTGATTTTAGTATATTCAGCTTATGGCTTTTTGTAGCGAGTTTTTCTACATACGGCCTTTGCCGTGATGAAGCTAAATCTGTCATGTCGGCTGGCACAAGTGGGTGAAAGGCTTTGGTAAATCACTTCGACACAAATTGATTTGAATGTATGGCACATTAACATTGTTGTTTTATCATTGGTAACAAATACAATCTGTTAAAGCCAGAAAAAGTGCTTCATTTAAAGGGAAAAATGACCTAAAAATACAATTGAATAAAGAAACCGTAAAATGTTTACTAAATTAGCAAAAACACCATAGGTCAGTAATATGATATTAATTTGAATAGTTGTCAAGTTGTATCTATGTATATCCAAATTGTTAATGTTATTGTTAAGTTGTCATTGCCTATACTTAAATTGTCAACATCCAAACTTTAGAATTTCATATTCCTATCATATCACCTATTTGTCCTTTTACTAATTTAGTAGACATTTTGAGGTCTTTTTGTTTTTTCTAATTGAAATGGCATTTTTACTTCATTTTCCCTATTAATATCTACACTAATGGGCTATGAGTGAGTATTCGAGAGCAAGTTCTTTAGACTTCAAGTCCACTGTCACTTGTGCGCGTGACAATATTACGTCATATTAATTTATTAGTGCTAATTTCATGATAAAACATTTCAAAAAATAGAGGTCTACTAGCCATTATATTTCATATAAAACTATTGTCTGTTTTGTGCGAGCGTTAAATCCGAATTCGGAACATACTAGTACAGCCTACTATAATTCATCCATATTGATATTTGATTTTTAACATAAACCCAAAATAAGGAAGAAAAACTAAGAATCATTGCTTTTACTAGTCCAAAAACTAATCCAATTTCAAGACCATTGACTTGTAATTCTATCAACACAAGATATATGTATGCTTCAAAATTACAAGAGTGATTATGCAGGTTTCTAGTTTTCTCACTCAGGAGATCAATTGGAAAATTTTGCCCCCTCCTGGGGCTACAGACTATTTATACGATCTTCATGGTTTTGCTTACAGCCACCCAATATAAGTTCCAAAATATATTTGCTTAAACTTAGGCACACACTAAAGCCTGTACCTCAATATCATTTTCCCAGCAACACACCCATGATTAAGTACAAGAGTTAATATTGATGAATTCAGCTATACAATGAAGCTTCTGACCAGAAATGATCCTCATTGAGTTGACATCTGATTTTCAGGAAGAACTGTCTCCTCTGAGGAGATGAAACTTTCAGTGGCACCAAACAAGCTGGCTAACTGCAGAATTAGACTCTGCGGTGAAGAACTCAAGGGCAGGGCAGGAGTTGGAAGAGATGGGACACATATTGGAAGAAATTCCTTCTTATTGTGGATGGGAGCATATAGTTTTAGCACTTCCTGGCAAAAGAGGAATCTGCACCAAATGAAAAGTGAAATATGAAATTACCTTAAACCACTTGAGAGAAATTCAAATTATCTCCCTCAAAGGTAAACTAAATCTTCTAGTGGGATTTGGAGGGTCATATGTCCCATACTACGGAACACAACATTTTGGTCTTGGGATTAAAAAACAGATTAAAAAGGAGTAAAATAAGTTTTGTCAGAACTACAACATTGGATTATTCATGAGCAAACTAGGGAAGACAGATATACCAAGTGGAGAAAATATGAAAATCATGCAGCTTGCTATTTATGGAACGTATCCCATGATTCCCGCAATGCATCTGTGATTCTGTTCACCTTCTGTTCTGATTCCTCCAGTGATACATACAGCTTAAAAGAAAATAGGATTTGAAATTATAAATCATGATTAAGGAGTTTCCTATTCTGAATTACACTAAATAGTTGCTAGCTCCCATATGGTTCAAGTGCTATTTGAGTAGTTTCTCATTCTGAATTTGATGAACGTGGGCCTCACTTGACCTATGTTAGGAAAAAGCCCAAGGACACCTTGAGGTATTGTATGCATGACAGTTAGAGGAAAGAGAGTAGTAAATAGTGTAAAAAGGGTAAGTCGGTTCCTAGGGAGGGCAGGCATGATTTTGGTGAGTCTTGGGAGAGCTTGTGTCTCTCAAATATAGAGTGTTGCAGCTGTGACTGTTCTTTGCTTTGTAGTTCCTCCTCCATTAGACCTACACTTTGTTAGTTCCTATGTTTTGATGATCACAATTTCTAAGCTATTGAATTAAAATAATCAATATCAACTGATTAGATAAACTGATAAAAGGTTTCAAAGAAAGATTGCTCGAGCAGAGTACTTAGTCATACTTGAGCAATATCGAATGCAAGGCAAAATCAATTGTTATACAGAAGCCTTGCTCGAGCAATATATAGTTTTGCTCGAGCAATATCAAGCTCAACTTACTCTGGCGCCCTACTCGAGCTTATCACACAAAGTGCCCGAGCATCATCAAGTAAAAGCACTGTGAAGAGTTTGGAGTTTTGCTCGAGCACAAGTCTCAACGTGCTCGAGTAATATCGAGCAAAGGAACAGCAAGGCAAAGCACTGTCTTACTCGAGCAAGAGGTAAAAGCATGCTCGAGTACCATGCTCAAGTAGGCTTAAAAGATTGCTCAAGCAGGCTTAAAAGATTGCTCAAGCAAAGTCGAGCAACCTGTGTTCTTGTGTGTGCATAGTCCTTGCTCGAGCAAAGAGCAAAAGGTTGCTCGAGCAAGCACAAAGAGGCTGCTCGAGCAAAGTCGAGCAACGAGCTATCTCATCGCTATATAAGGCTTTCCCGAGCATGATCTAATTCATGCTCGAGCAGACAGAAATCCTTGCTCGAACATCAGCGATACAAATGCACTTTTCCTGATTTAAGTAAAGTTTGCTCGAGCATGATTTAATTCATGCTCGAGTAGACAGAAGAGCTTGCTCGAGCATCAGTGACTCTGATGTGCTTTTAACTGATTCAAATAAGGCTTGCTCGAGCATGCCAAAGGAATTTCATTGCTCGAGCATCAACGACCAAGAGCATTCTTCTAAGCATTTCAAAGGAGCTTGCTCGAGCAATCATGAATCATTGCTCGAGCAAAGTCATCCCTGTTTTCAAATCAACGCTCTCCAAGAAACTTGAATCATTGAATGAATCTTTATTTCTTCTGATTATTACTTATTGTGATCACCAAATGCTTTTAACCAATCTGCTCATGAGTTTCAGATCATTTAAACATGAATTACCAACAGATTTGAATAAAGCAACCTCATCTGTCGAAAGCATTAAATGCAGCTACCTAAAACGGTGATAAACACGCAAAGCAACTCTAATCGAAGTAAAGCGTCTCTGATATTTCGTCTGCACATTAAATACTATTTCACAACGACAAAACAACAGGAATGAAAGAGAATGTCAACTCTGCACATTCGATCTAAATATTAAAATGGAGAAATCCTCGACGAAAACTTCATCAGTCTAACGGACACATTCAAGTCACTCAACAATTATTTCACAAGCTTCACCAACGGTCATTAATTGCTATATCTATAAATAGCCGAAGTATTGAATTTGCCAACTACCGAAACGCTATACAATTAATTCGAGTTCATTCTTATTCATTGTTTCAATTGTTCCATTAACTGTACTTCAGTGTTCATCATTTTATCAACTTGTGAGGAGTATTTAAACACTTATTTTCATTATTAGTTGAATCTTAAGGTTGTGGAATCTTAAGAGAGGGTCTATCAATTACAACTTGTAAGGGGGAGTGGAGTCTGAGAGTGAGTGGACCATCCTTCGTTTACAGAGTGTGTAATTATTCTTGAAGATAGTGAAATCCCAGGTGTTCTGGGGACTGGACGTAGGTCAAAGATCTTGGACCGAACCAGTATAAATCGTTGTGTGTCTATTTCCTTCTCTGACTTATTCCTCTACTCTTATCATTATTGTCTTCGTGAGTCATAAGCAAAAAGAGTTTTGAGATCACCTATTCAAGCCCCTCCCCCCCTCCTAGGTGATATTCCACTTTCACACTTGTGAGGGGTGGTTTTGCCATTGAATAACACTAATTGGAACTACGTTTCATCAGAATTACAAGTGAAAAATCTTGAACGAGAAAAGCAAATCTTTTGGACATCCTCTGAAGCGAAGTGCTTCAAGAGATAGATAGATGAGCAAGGCAGTCCAAGGATCTAGAAATCCTTAATATCAATGCTCAAGCTGTACTAAGTCCAAAATAACATCCAAATTTTAGGAGGATATGATTTCTCTTAGCTACAAATTGTTTAGTAATGTAAGCAGAAAACATTACGAAGACTGGTTTGAAGAACCACTGGAGATTTTAAGCTTTTCCCCCTCAAAAGTGATCAACGATGATATCCAAAAATTAGAAGGAAAAAGATCCAGAAGTAGGATTTTCAGTTAGAAGAGGTTTCCAGTTGACTATAAACATAGCTAGGCATGAGAATGATAAGAAATAAGCATAATAGTGAGCTCAATTACCCTCCAAACCTCAAATCAATGATCAACCATCAATCAACTGACATAAATTATGAAGTACAATGAACAGTTGCAAAAGCATAATAAGATAAAAACATTTTGTCAAAAATAATGCAATTAAATGGTGATATTCCCAACAAATAAGAATAAAAGGACACAAGGAAGGCCTTTCTTACCTTAAAAGAAGTCGCCTTATGAAGGGATCACCTAAAATCTGTCCCCAAACAAGATTAAGTGTGTCTGATGTGGCCAAAGCCAGTCCCCAGTTGTTTAATAATGACAAAAGCAGCTTCTCAGCTTTGTCATATGTGTCCTGACAATGGAATTGAACTCCTTAAGAGATCCAGAAATTTAGAAATTTCCTACCTCCAAAAATAAGAAAGAAACCAAAAATAGTAAAAATGGAAAAAAGAGCCCATTTATTAAGCACCATATCAATATCATTGCCTGATAAACCAATCAGCAGACAGAAAGCTTGCAGTGGAGCTGTCAGAAACATGGTGAACAAGCTCCCATGTAAATATCGTGACGAATCAGCAGAAGCAATTGGAGGTAAACAGCTAGGAGAAAGTAGCAAAGCAACTGACTCTCCTTTCTCTTTTCCAGCTATGGCCTGCATTTGATTCTGAGCAATTAATTTTCAAATGTTCTAAATGAATCCGACTTGATATTAGGATATGAAGGAACAAAGAATCATGATTTATGAAAATTCAAAGTAGAAACAGAGCTCCCAATGCAATGTTTCTTCTATTCTTAAATATTTTTAAGATTACTTAAACGTCACGAAAACAACCAATTTTACCTCTCTCATTGCTTCTAATTGAATCTGAATCAAGACAGTCAAAACTTCATGTGTGCAACAAATATAGAGAAAATATCAGATAAGAAATTATTGATGATAGTGTATTGCAATTTATACATCACCACAAGTTATTTTGTATAGCTCTTTATGCACAATATTTTCATTAAAGCTAGAGTAAGTGTGTAAAATCGTTACGTCCCCTACATCCAGCCAAATTTATGAGTAAAGCTGTCATTACTACACCAGTATATGTCATGGTCCCAAAGTGATATGTATATTAAAATAACGAAGTAGTTCTTGCCTTGAATGCCTCACTGCATTCACTGTCAATGATCAATAGAAGTGGTCTTCTTGTAAATGGTAGAAAGTCCGATGGATAAATGCAATTTAATCCTGAAAAGTAATCGAGTTAAATAACATAACCAGTCCAAGAGGAACCAAGCATAGCTCAAAAGATCTTTATACAAACAAGTATTCATCACATTATCCCCAGCCAGCAGGGGAACTATCATGACAAAGTGACGGAGCTAAACTGAACCAAACTTAAATGAAAGGAAATGATCACGTTGATCCATTCTGTCCCAACAATTTACAAACCCACTTGTTACAGTTGTTTGGACCTTTGAGTTTTGAGTCTACTCTCCAACCTTTTTCAACATCTGGAAGAATGACTTTTCTCATTAAGTTTCGAGTTTTAGCTCTTACCTATATATCCCAGAGAACAGTTTCAAAACAGCCAAGCACATGATCATGATGAGACTTGCTAAGAGTATCTGCACGAATATGATATAGAAACTGTTGGAGAGCGTCACCCTTCTCGGTTTAGGAATTTCATTATTTATTTATTTAGGGTAAATTTGTTTAGATATTCTGTTGTAATATCCTCCATGATTTCAGGGAGATATAATCGGATAGCAAACAGTAACTATATTAGACTCTTTTTATATGTACAATGTCATTGATAAAAAAAAATCAGCGTGTTCTGCCATAAAATTCTTCAAAAAACTTCATCAAACAATTTAGCAAGTCACTCCAATGAATCACTCCACTTTTTTCTGGAGAAAAAGAGAGCACTAAAACTAAAGGTTTCTTCCATTTGTTAGAATACTATGATCTTTTGCATTCACATTGCATTTGATGAAAAACATATCAAGAATATCAAATGAAATGTCAGCATAGCAAAGGAAAGACCAAGATATCATTTACTCCATAAACTTGGTTATCATTTACAAGCTACGAAGGACAGTGGATAAGAATCACTATAACATGAAATAACTTTATGTTACAATAAGCATTAATTAGGAGATTGATTTTGTCTAATAGGAATTGGCAAGCGAAAGTAAAGCACATAATTCTCCACTATTCTACACATTCAACTTCAATTTTAAAATTGCTCCACTAAGAAAAATAATACATGGTTTCTTTGTACAGCTTATTTGAATCCAATCAATTTGTTGTCAACTTTAAATACTAATTTAATTTGTCAAGTTTTATCTATGTGAATTTTCTTCAATTGATTTATTGATAATAAATAACCAAACTAAGACTTACACCATTTATAAGGAAGCAGATACTTTGCCCATCCCTCCTCATCTTTGATCCTGGCCGTTAAAATCTTAATTCAAGGGCCCAGAACAATTTATTAAAAAAAAACACATATGGTAAAAATTACCAAGTGGTTTTTTTAAAAAATTTTCTGGGCCCTTGGATTTAGATTTCGAGGGTCAGGATTTGCAGATGAGGAGGGATCAGCAGAGAGCTGATATGGAGAGAAACCAGACGCCCATTTATAAGTGTAATACAGTAGAATTTGCATCTTTGAAAGGAATTTAAGTCCTATAAAGATGTTTTATAATAATAATAATAATGACAATAATAATAAATGTGAAAGTTCGGTAGAAGCATTTAGAATTAGCAATTAGATACCTGACTTGTCTAGGCTTATAAATAGGATACCCCCATCAATTGTATTGAATCAGATTATAAGATGATGTGAATGAATAGCATTGATGTTCCTCTTTCACCCGCCTCTACTCTCTCTCTCTAATCCCTCTATGTTCTTCTCTCTGTCTCTCCCAAACTCTCTTCTGTTTCCTCTCTTTCTCTCTCTTTTCTAGTTACAATACTATACCAAGATGCTACTTGATAATTGTGGGAATATTATGCATTTATTATGGATTATTTAAGGTAGTCGTTATCTTATTATTATATTACATATAGATATATTATATCATATCTTGTGATTAGATATAGGTATATTATATCTTAGGATATTTCCTGTTATATCTCAATTAGTTTGATTGATTTTGATTTAATTAGATTCTATGAGATTTTAGGGTTAGCTCTAGGTTTTCCTACATAAAGGCCTATATGTACTCTTTCAGATTTAGAGATTAATTAAGAATTATATTTCTCTCTCAAAGTCTACCTGGTGTCAGAGCTAGGTTAAAAACATTCAAAACCCTAGTAACGTAAAGCACAATTCTTTATCAACGACCCATCTCCTCTTCGACCCACTAGTTGATCTTTTGAAGTTAGCAATAACTTGCCTTGAAAAGAGGATATTTTACCATGAATAATGTGGAAAATACGCAATCTAAACAGATATGTACGGATAAACAATTGTCTAGCTACTTATATTTACAGATGTTTTTAATAGCATTAAAAATGAGTTGATTGTACATTTTTCTGAAGTGAATACAAGGTTCCTTGAAAAGGCAATCAGGAGAGCACTCCAACTTGTACATTGACAAACATATTGTATTGCAAAGAGCTCTGCAATGTGGAGAAATGAGCCGAGGAAGTGAAAAATCAGCAAAGTGAACAGTGAAGAAAAGGTGACAAGTCAAACACCACAAAAAGGAACCAATCACAAAAGGTGAGGGGTTGAGCTAGGTAGAATGAAGACTAGTAACCAAATATGGCCAGATGAGTATAGAATGAAAGGGGTGCACATCATCACGAGCCAATGCGTGACAAGATGGCATACAATGATTGGAAATTTGGAATGACATGACATATGGTCGTTAGAGTGGGAGATTGACCAAAAATGTGAAGGGAGACTTGGATAGCATATACGATATGGATGAAAGGAAGAATATTAAAATGTAGCTAATCAGATAATGAGTTCTGACATCCATGAGGCTTCTTCTTTTTTAGGGAGTATACAAGACCAGACCTTAAAGGTTTATAACTGTAAAATATCTCTATTAAATTACATTATCATATCTGGCTACTCAAAGAAAAATCAACCTAAGCCAAATTATTCAATGTCCATTACTTCAGATTTCTTGATTCTTTCTTTTCATAAGATAAACAATGAGAAAGCAAGGGTGGTCTCCTGTATGTTCAGACAAAATTCAAGCATATTTGCACACACTAGAAAGAGAGTGAGACAGTAAAACTTCACTTTAAAACTGTTTTAAGAAGATGCCTTGTTCTTCGATCTTGTATGTTTTCTTCAAATATTACTATCTACAAAAAGTAGAAAATAAAAGTAAAGAAAAAAAGGATGCTGATATAGTATCCTACGTCAGAATATTTAAGCAGAGGATAGCTGACTATGAAAATTTTCCATCAAACGGTACAAACTGCCACTGGCTACTGAGAAAAATACCCTTTAGGATTTTCTTATTAAGCATTAAACAATGTTGACTTGTTGAGTTTATACTGGAACGCTACATAATTTATCTAACCACATGATCACAAAGTCGAGCTTAATATCATCCAAAACTCATAAAAGCACATACACAACAAATGCAAGGATAAAAAAGTCAAGTAAATCAAGAAAGTAGAGCATAAAATATAGCAGAACCAGGAATTACAAGAACGAAGTCTACCAAGATATTCTCTAAGATGTACCTCCATCTCCACGTGTACCAAACTGTAAGCAGCCAGATTCATTCTCCGCAGCACCAAAAGATCCTGCATTAGAAGCACACAATAGCGTCCCCCCTTTGGCTTAAGCAATTGGAAAGCATAAGAGGTATGACATCCTACACTTCAAATGCTCTCTATCTACATAAGAGGTATGACATCCTACACTTCAAATAGACAGAATCACATCACTGCGCATCTTCATTCATTCACATATTCATCATTCAACATCAAAAGCATATCATACAATGAAGAGCCATATGCCTAATATAGGCAACCCCCAAAACCCATTAATCCAAAGTGGTTACTAACAACTAACTAACTAACTAACTAATCAACCCTCCTAACTAGCTAACTAAATACAACTAACTTCCTAACTAACTAACTAATATATTCTTTACACCTTACATATCAGACCAAAAAAAAAAAAAAATCCCAAAAATTAATCACCTCAAAAGCTTAATGGTGGAATGCACAATAGCATCAAGAAAGAAAAAATATCAAGTCTCTACATCAAGGTACAATTATGATGAGGCTGATAGTAATACTTGAATATCCCAAGTCCTAACAACTATTTTTGAAAGGATGGCCAAAAAAAAAAAAAAACCAAGTATTTTTGAGAGGGAAAAGGGCTGTTATATGGTTTATCTTATATTTTCGTACTGCAGGTAATTTAATAGCTTCCATTTTTATATTTCCCGGTCTCCCACTAGCCATTAATCAAATACCCTGATGAGGCTTAGAACCTTTGCCCCTTAATTAGAGGCAACTTGCAGTTTTTGGGAGTCAGTGGTTTGTTTAACTGCAGCGAAATGCCCATATCTCCATGGGCACACCCTCCCCTTTAAATCTGTTATGAGATAATTGTTGTATGGGTTGCCTTTGGTTCTCTGCATATGGGATTTTAAGGAAAACACTATCCTATGTATTTCAAAGAGACTAGAAAGTCTTTTACACTATTGAGTTTAATAAAAAATTTGTTATTTTGTTCAGTTTTCGATATTTTTTTTGTATTGTAGGTTATGTGTAGTTTATCATCTAACAAGATGTACTCCTCTTGATGATAAAATTAGAGTATCATCTAACGAGGAAAAAAAAAATCATTCTGTATTGCATTTCACCATGCAGTCCTGGTTTCCCATATGGGAAAGGTTGGAAGCTAGGGAGGAATGGGCAAGGAACAAATGTGAAATTTTAGTGAAGGGAAAATGATGTTTATTTCTCTTCTTTGCTTGGGTGTTAATATAAAGAATGAAAAGGAAACAAAGTATTAGAGGCAAGAAAATTCGTAAACCCCTTGTTTCTTCCTTTCTCTTTGCTACCCCCCCCCCCCCCCCCCCAAAAAAAAAAAAAGTAATTCCCTTCCAACCTCCAGCCATAACAATATGAGAAACCCAGACATCAAAGCAAAAGCAATAAAATTTAGTTGAGTTTCTCACACGATAATTTAGTTTCTTGACATAAACATTTCATATTCAATTAATTATTTTCCCATCATAAACCCCACAAACTGGGTGAACTACAAACCATGAATGTTAGAGGGCTTTGAGGATGAACTGAAAATCCCTCATTTCCTCTCACTCTTCATATGATACTCCCAAACAAGGAGAAATTTCCAACAAATCCCTCCCCTTACTTCCATTACACTTCACTTGAACTTCATTTCTTATTAACGGATACTATGTCTATATGATTATCTTAAGTAATTTATAGTGTCATTTATTCATTTAATTTATTTATATAATAATAAATATAAATTTAAAATTTTTACTCATTATGCCCCGTCCTACTCACCCGAAGCTTTTACGAAATAGCAGTATCCCTGTATTGTATCATTTTTGGACACAAAAAACACACCTATGTCCCTTCATTGAAATAGACCATCGAGATTCTTCAGTCCACAATTTCTCTACCTTTGCTTCACCCTAGAAGCCCAAATTTTCAAGCTGCTAAACACTAATCCAATTAAGAATAATTAGAACTAAGAATAATTTTGATTTATAAATGTAACATGCACCCCAATGCAAAACCTCAATAATCTTGAAGCATATACAGAGAAAAAGATCTACCCACATCATGGGCTAAAAGCTTATCTAGAGCATGACAATACTAGTCACAAACACAGAAAGCTGTTGGATGCGCTTGTGAGAAGGGTAGATCAAGTCATACGGAAACCTATGAAAAGGGGCAGAGGAAGACTGAAGAAAACACTCAATGAAGTCATTGAGCGGGACCACTTGTGCAACAATTTATCCAAAGATTTGGTTCTTGATAAATCACAAAGACATCGTGCGATCCATATAGCCACCCCTACCTAATGAGATAAGGTTTGTTGTTGTTGTTGTTGTAAGAATACCAATCGCATGAACTAAACTTATTTTGTCCTACTCAGAAAGACTCCAATATCACACAAGGAACAAACAACTTAAAAGATTTAGCTGTTAGAATAATCTCAAAATTAGATGTTATTCCTGTATGGGAGAGATGATGACTTGAATATTTTTTGACAATTGTACTCATCATTTTAAAATTTAAACCATATTGAAATATGTGGTGAGATATTAAAGGAATAGAAATAAAGTTGCACAAAGCCCTACAATACAAAACATGTGGAGAAAATTGAAAATATGCATAGAAACTGATGCACTGATCCCAAGAAAAGTCAACAGCTGAACAATGAAAGAGCATATTAACCTGAAGCTGACAAATATACTAGGAGAACGCCATCAGAAGGAAGCTCCTCACAAATTGTGGCTAGAACCTGACCATAAGAATCAAACAATCTTAACGTGTTTACTTGAGAAACAAAGAAATGGAAGCAAAACAATCTTTATGTCAATTACAAAGCAAGAAAATTCATAAACATTACATTTTTCTTTTCCTAGAAAAAAAATTATTAAGGCATAGGAGGGTTACAGAATCGGAGAATAGAATCTAAAAAACAAGCACAATAATCAACCAATACTAAAAAATAGCAAAGAAACTGCCATTATCTTTGTCGATCAAAGAGGCCATGCTCTAAGAAAGATGATGAGTAGAATACAAAAATGAGGACATGAACACTATCCTATCCTTCCCTGCAACAACTCCAAAGGCAAAATTACATAATTAAAGCTCACGAGTTCCTCAGCTACCAAACACACCACAGCACAGGAAAATATGCATTGTCATAGACTACTCTGCTTTAGCCTATTTGTTCCTTTGCAAACCCTTTGAACATTGTTGCACTTGCAGGTGTTGAAAGACTTATCTAATGTTTTAAGAGAACTGTTACAAATTAAGAGTTCTGATGGATCAGCAGTTTATTTTTACAAGGAAATCTTTAAGTGTGTTGTTTAGGAATCTGATGGGCCTAACAAATATTGGGACAGAACTTATTAGAGAAGGGCTAAAGGAGGGTCAGGGTCCAATTCTGCTAAGAGTGCATTGGAGAGAGGGGGACCACATGGGAATAATGCTGTGTGACTGACCAATAGTGGGAGTGCGTTTTAAGGGAAGAGGAGGAGTGTGTGGGGATATCGAGTGGTTAGTGAGTAAAGTAAGTCAGGTCTCTCGAATACCTGGCTGGGTATTTTTTCCTCGGTTGTTCTTGCTGTTCTTGAGTCTTTTTATGTGATAACTTTCTGGTAGAAGGAAGTACCAGATTGTATTCTCTAATTTTCCCTATATTAAAGAGGATTCACAGTGAATATCTTCCATAATATTCTGTGTGATTTGCTGGCTCTAACACATTGGCATCAGAACAATAATAGGGTGAAACAGTTGGAGAGAGAAGTGGGGGAGATGCAGAGGAGTCAGGCAGAGTCTACCAAGAAACTTACTGGGGTAGATGCAACAATAATACTATTCTTGAGCAACTCAGTGAATTCCAAGCAGCCTTCAATGCCATCAATAACAACCAGATTCCTAAGAGGCCGCCTCACCACGAACCCCAGTCAGAAGGATAGGGCAGAGGAGGAGCTGAAGGAACAAGGCAGAATGAAGAGCCTAAACATTGTAAGCTAGAGCTTCCGCTGTTCTCAAGGGAGGACCCGCTAGGTTGGATATTTAGGATGGAGCGATACTTCACTGCTAATGCCATAAATGAACCAGAGAAGTTGGATATAGGAGTGATTAGTTTAGAAGGAAAGGCATTGATATGGTTTCAATGGCTAGAGATGTAAAATCCTCATTTTCAAAATCTGTTTTCAAAATATTTCAATCAGAGTAGGCGTTTTTGAAATAATTGATCAGAATTTAAAATAGTTTAATCAGAGTAGAGCATCGGAATAATTTAAAAGAGTGAGTATCTGATATACATTTTCTGTTGTTGAGTCTGGTTGCTATTACAGTGGTACAATTCTAGGACTATTAATACAAGAACTCATGACTATCTTCTCTACCCGTGTCCCCTCGTGTGCTCTGTATTCTCGTTCTTGTCCCGGGTTCCGTCAGAATCTGAGACTATGAGCTGAGGTTCAATTCCCATTGAACCTCAGGTAACGGTTAACCTCATGCTTATGTACAGTTATGTATGATAGATATTCATGACGTTACAATGATAATCAATACAAAAGCCCACAATAGATGTATGATTAAAAACACATAACCACGTATGTAAGATAAGAACAACATATGTAACACAACCACGTATGCTACAACAATAATTAGAACATAACCACGTATGTAAGTCTTAGTCGATGAGCACAACCATCACATACAATCATACAATAAGCATCAGAGCTAGTGTTACAGTACGCGAACGTACTTTCGTTGACGGGAAATGGTACTTTTGACAGCGGTACGACAACGGTACGTGATTACAGATATCCTATAGGGATAATATCACATTTATCAGTGATCCACATCATAACAGGCATTTTAGGTACAAATTACCATTTTGCCCCTAGTTTGACTAACAGGCGAAATTTCGCCAGAGCTTCGCTATTTTGACTCTAATCTTCCAAAATTTTGACATATCTCCATCTCCAATATATTTTTGAAATAAATATCATATTTATCCCTAAAACATGATTTCTAAACTTGGAAGATTAAAGATTAATCTAGCATTTCTACTATAACTATCGAAACAACTACTAAAGACTAGAGATCGAAGAACTTACCTGGAACTTGCTATTTTCTCCAGACTCCTCCTTCTCTCTAAAACCTCTCTCTAAGTGGCTCTAGGAATTGTGAAGAATGAAGTGAAGAGGGGTTGCCTATTTATAGGGAATTTCCATGGATCTCAACCCTTGGATCAACTTTTATATCAAGGGCTAAGATGATGAAGATGTGGCCTAATGAACAACACTCATTTTCCTCTTCTCTCTACCACACAAGTGTCCCCTTATGTCATCAACATGAAGTCATCCAGGTGATGTCACTCATTCACTTTATGAGTTTTTACCGACAAAGTTCCCTTTCGGTGTTTTGATCGCGTAATTTTGCAAAATCTCAAAAATCCGGGAACACAGCTTTGAAGTTCTATTCTTCTTCTTTGGAAATATCTGAGTTAACTAAATTTTTGATCCCATTAAGGGTATTTCGTAACCTGCCGAAGATTCTAAGCCGGACACTGTCGGTTACGGAAATTACTTCGGGTGACACCAACTTCAGGACAAAAATTCACTGATTCATAATATGTCTAGTTGTTTTCTACTTAGTTCAAGAATTTCAAGTTATGATTTATTTTCCATTGGTTCTCACTTTTCTTATCTGCCCTTTGTTCACAAAATATCATGATATTATTTTTGAAAAACCCACAACCCTTTTCACACTCAATTTTTGGTTTTCTCTTTTCTACACCTTGCTCAACAAGTTGCTTCCTGAGTCTTCCAACTTGTTCACCAAGTTTCACAACTCGGTCTCCAAGTAACTTGTCCTCCAAGTAACTTGTCCTCCAAGTAACTTGTTCACCAAGTAACTTGTCCTCCAAGTAACTTGTCCGCCAAGTAACTTGTCTGCCAAGTAACCTCGTCCGCCCAGTAACTCGTCCGCCCAGTAACTTGTCCGCCAAGTAATTTGTCCGCCCAGTAACTTCATCCGCTAAGTAACTTGCTCTCCAAGTTTCCCCGACTTGCTCTCCAGGTTTCCTAACTTGTTCTCCAAGTCACCCAAAAATTGCCCCCTACCTTCTTCCTTTCTTTTTGTTCATTTTATGCTTTAATATGGTAATTTTGTGGTATTTTATGATCTCAAATAAAATTCGAGAATTTGGTTTTTGATTACCTTAATTCTTAGAGAAAATTCCCTAAATTAACATAAATATGTTACTCAATTTTGAATAGGTATTATTTATCAAAATATAATATTTATGATGAATATGAATTTTGGGGTATTACAAGAGACATGTACCCCGGTCAAGTCGTGGTATGAGTTTAAGAAAGAAGTGATTGACAAATTACATTGCCAACAACTTGGGGACGAATATGAGCAGCTGTTTGCTCTCCAACAAGAAGGAACCATGGCTGAATATAGAGAACAGTTTGATTTGTGGTAGACAGACTCACAAAATATGCTCATTTCATTCCACATTCGCATCCCTATGATGCTAAGGAAGTGGCTGAAATATTTGCTAAGGAGGTGATCAAGATTCTTGGTTTTCCTAGTTCCATTGTTTCTAACCGAGACCGAGTGTTCACTAGCCAATTCTAGAAGGAGCTGTTTGCTATTGCTGGAACTACTCTCAAATTTAGCTCTTCCTATTATCCCGAGACCGATGGACAAAAAGAGGTAGTCAATAGAAGCCTTGAGACTTATTTCAGGTGTTTTGCTGGAAGCAAAACAAAAAACTGGTCCAAAATGTTACCGTAGGCTGAATATTGGTATAATACGTCCTACCATGGAGCTCCAGGAATGACACCCTTCAAGACCTTGTATCAAAGAGACCTACCCAATCTCCTTCAGTGAACAAATCAGCCTCTAAAAGTACAAGCAGTAGATCAGCAAGTGCAGGAAAGAAACCAGGTGCTCGAAGAACTTAATGTTTATTGGGACGAGCACAATTCCAAACGAAGAACCAAGCAGATAAGCATCAAGGGGAAATGGAGTTTAATGTTTGTGAATCCGTCTATCAGCCTTACCAATTCAAGTCACTTACCCGAAAACCCAATGAGAAGCTATCTCCTAGGTACTATGGCCCATATGAGATCTCAGAAAGGCAGGGAAAGGTGGCATACAGGCTGAAGCTACCCCTCACAGCCAAGATTCATAATGTTTTTCATGTCTCCCAACCTAAGAAGGCCCTCAAAAATTCTGTTGCAGCCCAATCCTTGCCCAAAGGTCTCACAGATGAGATGGAGCTGAAAGTAGAACTTGACATAATCAAGGGTACAAGCAAAACCAGATATGGGAAGTTGTAGTTGCTAATTAACATGAGAGCACTTGGGAGAATTTTCCTGACATTAGGGCCCAACTTCCGGACTTTCACCTTGAGGACAAGGTGTATCTTGTAGAAGGGGGAAATGATGGGCCTAACAAATATTGAGACAAAACTTATCAAAGAAGACTAAGGTCAGGGCCCAATTCTGGTAAGAGTGCACTAGAGAGAGGGGTACCTATGGAAATAATGTTGTGTGACTAACATTGTCAGGTAATGGGAGTGCGTTTTATAGGGGGGAGGAGGAGTGTGTGGGGATATCGAGTGGTTAGTGAGGAAAGAGTCGGGTCTCTCAAATACCTAGCCGGGTGATTTTTTTCCTTGGTTGTTCTTGCTGTTCTTGAGTCTTCCTGTGTGATAACTTCCTCAAATTTTCCCCATATTAAAGTGGATTCGTAGTGAATATCTTCCATACTATTCTATGTAATCTGCTGGCTCTTAACAAAATCTTAAACTTTTCTTCTGGAAGTTATCTTTATGTTAATTTGTAATTCATTTTTTCTCCAAGAGATTATCTTGCAGTTAGATTTTGTTTTCATATCAATAAAAATGAACCAATCTAACGTATAAAAAGGGCAAGAAGGCTGTTAGGACCACTTTTGGAAACTTGATACAATACATGAAAAGGGAAAGATATTAGATCCTATGTTTTGATGATAACAAAGCTTTGAAAGCTTTTGCATAGGATTTGAATGATGAACAAAGTATTTTGAACAATAATAGATCTCTATTTTGAAAAATCTGTAAATCTGTTGGGTCACTCCAGTGACAAGAATTCATCACTGCATGTGATCATTGGAAGTTGAAAAACAAACCACTCGACTAATGTGATAGATCTTAGATAAATCATCATGGTAATCTCTCTAATGAAATAGTTTCACATAAGAAGATCATTCAAGTAATCAATCGAGTATTAATACCCATCACCAACATTCATCCAATGATCAATGCTACAAAATTTTCAAAGGACCACTCGAGTGATGGGTTAAAATTCATCACTAACACACCACTCAAGTGATTTGTTCCAATGATGCTGATCTGAAGTACTTTAAAGAAAAAGTCACTCGAGTAACCACTCGAGATCACTAGAGTGACCACTCAAGTAATGAGACAGAGTATCACTAACACAACACTGCAGTGATACTGGAAGTGTTCTAAAATTGAAACATTTTTTGAGTATAAAATCACTCAAGGGATGACTCGAGTAATGTGTTAAAACAACATCACTAGCAGAACACTCCAATGATGTGATCAAGTGATATGCTTTTCTGAAAAAATATAAGAAACAAGATCACCCAAGTGACCTTGTAACTCTTCATCACTAGCTAATCACTCAAATGTGATCGAAAAAATCACTCAAGTGACCCAATTTTGTGCATCACTAGCACATTACTCCAGTGACATATCCAGTGCTCATAAATATTTTCAAAAGTGTCAAGAGAGGATCACTCGAGTGACCACTCCAATAATGCTTTCCAAGAAAACATAGCAATACTTTGAAATTGTTTAACTCACTGGAATGATTATGAAATTTGTTCTTCTTGCTTCTAATCATTCTAACTGGTTAGTATACTAGTACTAAAGTGTTTTTCAAGTCATCAAACAAGGATTAATTCACAAACTGGAAAAAATACTTGTGTCAGAAGCATTAAATGCGAAGGACATTCAAACATCAAACATTCTTTCTACTCCAACAACTAACTCCTTAGACACAACGAAGGTCATTAGAATTTTCTGATTTTTGAAGGTTCTAAAAATAACTTTAGATGACAATTTACCAAGACCAGGACTTCCTATTGGCAATTATGTCCTAAGGGTAAATCATTCTACTTTAACCGTTATTGTTATTTAAAGTATTTCTCCATTTTTGTTATCATATCATTTGCATGTTTATTATAATAACTGTATCCTTGGATGTATCATAAAGATTGTCTTAAATGTTCCTGAAAGATCATCTATGACAAAGATGAAATAAGACCAGTATAACTTTGATGAGGTATATACTTTGATGAGGTATAGAGATACGAATCAAAGTCATAGGCACTTGTAAGAGTACAAGGTGCTGGATTGACCCACTATGAGAAAGCTACATGGATTATGTCATAAGTTTATCTCATGTATAACCACGTCACAATGCCCTTTGACCTGAGATCATTATGGATTCCTACATGAGAGTTGCTGATCTTTGACCTAGTCAAAAGTCACCCTTGACCGGGTGATGATAAATGCTTCGATCGGGATTAATGGTTTTCATGCAGAGGAATGTGAATGGTCAAAATGAGATTTGTCCCTCACATTTGTAGAGAGATATTATTGGGCCCCTCGATGAGTGAGTTTAAGAAATGTATAACCATACTACGATGAAAAGGAGTTTCCAATTGTTAGACTACTCAAGAATTGACAAAGTAATGGTTAAGAACAGGAGGATGACACAAACCATACTTTATCCTTGACCAAATTATCGCGTGACGAAAGGGACGTGGCATAGTTATATGATAGATTGCATCATGTCAATGATCCTCATATGAATTGGGTAGTTGGAATGTCTTGCTAGAGGCCGCTTGCGATTTGTGGGCTAATACAGTATTGGCCCGCTACCAATCGCATGTGGGCCTATAGCGTCGCACACAAAAATAGCCCAACACAAACAATAATGTCCAGATTCATTGAATCTTAGATATGTCTAAAGATTTAATGAATACTACGTTTAATCTAGGATAGATATGTGTATATATATAACTTTGAAAATAATATTATTATTATTTATATAGATAATAATATTATTATATAGTATTAAATTTATTTGATAAATTAAATAACTAAAACAAATTGAGATATTATATTTTAGATTCAATTAAATATATAGATATCATATCTCAGATTTAATTTATAAAGATAAATTAAATCAGTTGACTTTTAATTTGGATTAAATAAATAAATTAGATTAGATCTGTTGGAAACATTTAATTAATATTATTTTAATCCAAATTTGAATTTCAAAATCCATTGAGATTAATTTTGAATATTTTAATACAACCCATTAGGGTTTGGAAAAACCCTATAAGATAATGATCAAGTCGTATTAAAAGTGAGTCAGCTGCGAAAGAAAAACCCTAGAGAAGAGATGCAAAACGCTGAAGGCGCTAGCACGCTGTCATTTGTGTTGGAGTTCTATTCGGTGTGGATACCGAAAGACGGAGTTGATTCGCTCAGTTGACTCCTGGTGATCATATCGAACAAGATGCACACGAATACAAAAGGTACGGCTCTGACTACCTTAGTTTAAACGCCGCTAATAGATCCTCCTATAGAATTCGTAAATTTATTAGATAAATTTCTTCCGCTACGTGTACGAACCCCAACACTTCCTTCATTCTCAAGCCTAAAACAAATGCATCTAACAAGATATCCATTCCTAAGCTAATACTGATAACCCAGGCAACAATGCAGCATATTACTTGAGTAGTAGATAGATCTGTTGGAAATTATGCCCTAGGGGCAAGTCATTATTCTCCATTAAGTTATCACTTCATTTCCATGTTTATGGTGATAACTGCATCCTTGAATATATCTTATAGATTATCCTAAATGTCCCTAGTCAGTCATCTATGCGGGAGCGAAAATGAGTAAAGATCAGTATAACTTTGATGAGGTATGAAGATACGAATCAAAGTCATGGGCACTTGTAAGAGTACAAGGTGCTGGACCGACCCACTATGAGAAAGCTGTATGGATTAAATCATAAGCTTATCTCATGTATAGCCGCTTCACAACGCCCTATGACCTGAGATCATCATGGATTCCTACATGATAAGTCACTGGTCTTTGACCTAGTCAAAAGTCACCTTTGACCGGGTGATGATAAGGGCTGGGATCGGGATCAATGGTTTTCATGCGGAGGAATGTGAATGGTCAAGAAGGAATTTGTCCATCACATTTGTAGAGAGATAATACTGGGCCCCTCGATGAGTGAGTCTAAGAAATGTATGGTCATACTATGATGGAAAGGAGTTTCCATTTCACTTATTAGACTGCTCGAGAATCGAAAAAGTAATGGTCAAGAAAAGGAAGTTGACGTTATCCATGCCTCATCCTTGACCGAATTATCACGTGACAAAAGGGACGTGACATGGTTGTACGATAGGTAGTATCGTGTCATCGATCCCCATGTGAATTGGGTAGTCGCAATGTCTTGCTAGAGGCCGCTTGCGACTTGTGGGATGATACAGTCTTGACCCACTGCCAATCTCATATGGGCCTGCAGGGTCGCACACAAGAATAATCCAACACGGGTAAAAGTGTCCAGATTCATTAAATCTCAGATTAATCTGAGATTAAATGAATACTGAATTTAATCTAGGATAAATATATATATATATATTTATTAAATTCGAAAATAATATAATAATATTATTTAATGGAGATTATAATATTATTATATGATATTTATTTTATATTTAATTTATCGAATAAATTAAATATCTAAAACAAATAGAGATATTATATCTTATTTGATTTTCGAATAAAGATATCATTATCTATTTAATTTAAATTGAGATATTGTATCTCAAATCTAATTAAAAAGATAGATATCATTTCTCGGATTTAATTTATAGAGATAAATTAAATCAGAAGGCTTTTAATTAGAATTAAATAAATACATTAGATTAAATCTATTAGATAGATTTAATTAATATTTTTTTTTAATTAAAATTCGAAATTCAAAATTAATGGGGATTAATTTTGAATATAATACGCCAATGGGTTTAGAAAAACTTACGGGACTTTTAATCGAGCATATTAGAAAGCCGCGAGAAACCCTAGAGCAAAAAAGAGAGACCCACAGTTCGAGGCGCTAGCACGCTGCCGTGTCCGTGTTCAGAGATTGTTTGTGTAGATACCGGTAGAGGAAGCCGATTCTAAGAGTCGTCTTCTGCTGATCGAGAAGGTAGCCCACCAGTTCAAAGAGAACGAGACGCGAACGAATTCACTACAGTTTGGGTTTTCTTGATCACCATGAGAAAATGTGCGCAAAGGTTTGTGTAGATTCTTGAGCTACTAGTTCGCTAAAATCAAAGGAAAACCTCCGGCTCCAGATGATTCCGAATTCTATAAGGTACGATTCGGGTTCCTTAACCTTGATTTAAACATGCCTGAGTGATCCTCCGGATGGGATTCGTGAAATATTTTAATCCGCTGCGTGTATGGACCCCAACAGTGGTATAAGAGCCAACTCAACGTGCGTTTAAATTGGGTTTCTGTACATGCTATTATATGTCATATATATGCAAGAATCTGAATCTTTGTATGCAAAAATTTGAATCTTTGTATGCAAGAAACTGAATCTTTGTATCAAGAAATCGAATCTTGAATGCTTTAATTTGAAAATTCGCGTTAGGGTTTCAGACGGGTCTCTAGAATGGTGCCGCAGGTACAGTTCTGAATTGTTCAGAGCGCACGATATTCGGAATCGTCCGTCACGTTCGTGCGCATCGAAGACGTTCTGAATCGTTCAGAATTTTCGATCATGCTCGGACAACGCCCCTGGGGGTTTGAAATTAAGTTTTATGAAACTCTCTTTCTAAAAGAATATGATGTTTTCAAAAGCTCTGGGGGCGCTCCTGCTAACCGGCTAGCGTGACCGCCGTAGGGACCGACTGATTGTTTGTAGCGCGAGAAATGAAATTGTTTGTAGTGTAAGAATTTAAATCATGATATAAAGTAATATAATATTAGAGAATTTTATCATGAGTAATATTTTATTTCATAAATGTATGAATTAAAGTATGTTCATAACCTTACAAAGTGTTGTTTGGGTATGGTGAACAATATGGCTCTAGGGTTGTAAATTTTGTATATGACCTGCGTGCCATGCCTCTCTCTAAATAATCTTGATGTACATTCTCTTCTCATCTTACTCCCCTCGTATGTGAAATGAGGTTTCTAACTATGTACTTTCTTTTATTATTTAGAGAAGTCCTCTCATTGGCTTGAGGGGACTACAGGTTAGATGAACCATGTTGTTCACAAGTTTTAATTGTTTTGATATGATCGCTGCATGATTAATTTAGATTCTATATGAGATATACAATAATGATTGCATTCATATAGGTAAAATTAATAAAGATAAATTAAATCGGCAGGCTTTTATATTAGATTAAAATAAATAGATCAGATTAGATCTGTTGGACAGATTTAATTAATATTATTTTAATCTAAAATTTGAGTTCAAGATTAATTGAGATTAATTTTGAATATTTTAATACGACCAATTAGGGTTTTAGAAATCCTATAAGATATAAATCTAGTCGTATTAAAATGAAGCAACAGCCGCAAGTCTCAATAATTTAATCATAATGATTTATTTCATAATTGTATGAATTAAAATATGTTATGATTAATTTAGAGTTTTAATTATGATTTGATTAGATCACTCATAATTAATTTAGAATTAAATTAATAAGATTAATTTGATTATATCTAATAATACCCTCTAAATAAAATTTTAAGTCACAATGCCATCAATAAATGAATAATTGTCAAAACCTCGATCACCCATTTGTATGTTCCACCAAAGTGGATGCATTTGAGTAATCTTGGGGAGACAAGAGAGAGTAATGGTGATACTCTACATTCATTATTGTCTTGACTTAATTGAGATTATCAAAACGGTTTTGGATCTCAAGGCATTGGATGAGATTAAACATGCTAGGTCATATGATGATCGAATCTCATAAAGATCTAAGAGTTACATGTGATGTAATTGGCAAAGTTGTTGTCTACCTAAATAACTTGATTTTAAGCGTCCTGCTAAAGTCGACTTAAGATTAAGCCAAATATGGATCTTAGCCCACTAATTATAATGAGGGTTATTAATTCAGTGGGAGGTTACTAATTATACTTTGCATATCTTTTAAATTGTAGAATCATGTCAAATAGTAACACCCCAACACCATCAATGCGATCAGTCCTTGAGATGGACGAACTCGATGAGACAAACTTTCTTGACATGTTTGAGGACTTAAGTGTTGATGCTAAACACGAAAGAAAGGAGTATCTTATCTATCAACCCATTCCTGACGAGTCTGCAACTGATGATTCAAGAGCTCAGACTGATACTTACATGAAGCATCAGGATGACTTTATGGATATAGGATGCCTGAAGCCTGCCACTGTGTTTCCAGACCTCGATGGAGATCTAGAACACATGTAGGTGTCTGAGATGATTTATCATCCTATGGAAATGTTCCAGGAACAGGCAACGCAAGAGAGGTATGAGACCACAAAGGCCTTATTCAATTGCAAGATGGTTGAAGGTGAATCAGTTAGTCCTCATTTTTGAAAATGAAAAGGCTACATTGATCACCTTGAAAGACTTGGATTCCCCATATCCCAGGAGTTAGCTACATATGTGATCTTAATCTCACTTCCAGAAAGTTATGATAATTTTGTCATGGATTACAACATGAACAATATGAAGGAATCAATTTCTGAACTGCATGAGATGCTCAAAACTGCTGAGCAGAGCCTTGAGAAGAGGCCCAGTTCTGTTTTGTCTATTCAGAATGGAAAGGGTATGAAACGGAAAGTCAAGAAGGCAAAACCTCTGAAGGATGGGGTCTGCTTCTTCTGCAATGAAATCGGTCATTGGAAGAGGAAATGCAAGCTCTATCAAGAAGATTTGGAAAAGGACAAGAAGGATAGCGGGCCTATCGCTTCAAGTATCTATGTCATAAACATTCGCTTTTCTACTTCCTCAAACATGGGTATTACATACTACAAGTGGTTCATGCATTTGTATAAATGTATAGGAACTCAAGGACAATAGAAAATTGAATGGACATCTGTGACATAAAGGACCAAGTCAAAAGATTTGAGTCCTACCTTCCTATGGCATTGTCGTCTAGGCCATATAAATGAGAAACGCATTTCGAAACTCCATTACAGATGGATTTCTGAAGTCATTTGATTTTGAATCATTTGATACATGTGAGTCTTGTTTATTGGGTAAGATGACAAAGACACCTTTTACTGGACACAGCGAGAGGGCCATCGATTTATTGGGCCTCATACATACGGATGTGTGTGGACCAATGAAGCTGCCAGAGGAGGTCATTTGTACTTCATTACATTAATAGACGGTCTTAGTAGATATGGTTATATCTATCTAATGAAACATAAGTTTGAATCTTTTGAAATGTTCAAAATATTCCAAAATGAAGTGCAAAACCAACTTGGCAAAACAATTAAGGCACTTCGATCTGATTGGCGTAGTGAATATTTGAGCCAAGAGTTCGTTGACCATCTTAGGAGTTGTGGGATCATCTCACAGCTTACTTCTCCAGGAACACCTCAATGGAATGATGTTTCTGAACGGAGGAATCGAACTCTATTAGATATGGTTCGATCTATGATGAGTCAACCAGATCTTCCATCTTCCTTTTGAGGTCATGCCCTAGAAACTGCTGCGTTCACACTAAATCGTGTTCCGTCAAAGGCGGTTGAAAAGACACCATATGAGATATGGACTGGGAAGTAACTCAGCTTGTCATTTCTCAAGATTTGGGGATGTGAGGTTTATGTTAAACAACAAGCCTCAGATAAATTATCATTAAGATCCTCAAAATGCCTTTTTGTGGGGTATCCTAAGGAAACTAAAGGATACTATGTCTACAATCCCATCGATCACAAAGTGTTTGTTATTCGGAATGGTGCTTTTCTGGAAAAAGAGTTTATCTCTAAAAGAACCAGTGGGAGCAAAGTGAACCTCGAAGAAGTTCGAGAGTCACAGGACAATGTGGAACCACAGATGGAAACCAGAGAAGACTCACAACAAGTTGTTGAGCCTACTCAAGTAACACAAGGCCCACGAAGGTCCGATAGAGCACGGCTACAGCCTCAGAGATATGGAATTCTGATTACTGGAAGTCGTAATGTTTTGCTCATTGAGTATAATGAGCCAACAACCTATCGAGACGCCGTAGTGGGACCAAACTCCGAAAAATGGCTTAATGCCATGAAGTTTGAAATGCAATCTATGTACGACAATAAGGTATGGACATTAGTTGATCCACCAGTTCAAAGAGAACGAGACGCGAACGAATTCACTACAGTTTGGGTTTTCTTGATCACCATGAGAAAATGTGCGCAAAGGATTGTGTAGATTCTTGAGCTACTAGTTCGGTAAAATCAAAGGAAAACCTCTGGCTCCAGATGATTCCGAATTCTATAAGGTACGATTCGGGTTCCTTAACCTTGATTTAATCGCACCTGAGTGATCCTCTGGATGGGATTCGTAATATATTTTAATCCGCTACGTGTATGGATCCCAACAAGATCTATATAGATTTTCAGAACCCAAAATAGATTAACCTCATTTGCCAATGGTGAGGAATTTGTAAGGAAGATCATGCACCAACCTTAAGAATGTGTGGAAGTACGTTGCAGCAATTAAGGGGATGGTGTTGAAGGAGCCAATAGTTTAACACCGTCTGTGCTTGAATTCTTGCTTGGAATGGTACCTTGGCCATGTGAATGTCTATGCATGAATTATGCAAGCATTCTTTACCTATGTATGTTTGAGAGATTACAACCGTACAAGTTTGATGCTTGGGTTTATCACCAATTTATGGGCGATATTATAGGGCTTTAGGTGTAAATATTATTAGGCGATTTTATTTTATTCTCTCTTAACAATAATTGTGTGCTTTCTAGCTAGTCCCTATCATGCTGTTGAGGAATTCAATATCTCATTATTTTTTACAACGTCACTATAAAGATATGATATGAGTAGATTCAATCAATGTAAATAGGCATAGTCATAGGAGCTAATTGAGGATCTAGAATCATCATATTTAATGCTCCATAATACTCCTCTTGTATATATTCTATATAAATCCTTCTCTAATACACAAGTTATTCAAATCATATCTCTTTCTAAACCTAGATGGTATCAAAGCTTCCTTAGATTCTACCCTATTTTGAACTTTTTTTTTTTTGTACAATCACTTATCTCCTGCTTCCGAGGCCTTAGTTGCTTTCTTATATTCTATTATTCTCCCTAAAACTCTTCATGAATCCTTGATTCGCCCGAGTTAGCATTCTGCATGTAGAGGAGAAGACGGCCCTTGATTAGGCTAGTACTTGGACCTAGGTGGACCTACCTGTAGGCATGAAGGTTATTGGGTGTAAATGGGTATTTACTATAAAGACAAAGGCTGATGGTACTCTTGAACGCCTTAAGGCTCGCCTTGTTGCTCAGGGCTATGCTCAAACTTATAGAGTTGATTACTCTAAAACCTCATTGCTTGTGGCTAAGTTATCTTCTATTTGCCTCTTTATCTCTATGGTGGCTACTTATAGTTGGGAACTTCACCAAATAGAAATCAAAAATGCATTTTTTTCATGGTGATCTTCATGAAGAAGTCTATCTAGAGCAACTACCCGACTTTGTTGCTCAAGGGAGCATGGGAAAGTATGTCGCCTAAGAAAATACTTATATGGCTTAAACCAGAGTCCATGTGCTTGGTTTGATAGGTTTGCCTCTGTTGTTAAGAAGTTTGGCATAAGTCAAATTAAGTGCGACCATTTTGTATGTTATTGATTCTCTTGATTGTATACGTTGATGACATTGTGATCACAAGCAGTAATACCTCAGGGATCACGTCGCTCATGATCTTCCTCGATTCTCGTTTCCAAATCGAAGGATATAGGCCCGCTAAAGTACTTTCTGGGAAGAGGTTTTAAGGAGCAAGACTTGATCTGCAAAAAAAAAAAAAAAAAGAAGGGAAACTTAGAGCTGCACTGAGCAGTTTCCTTATGATTTCTAATCTATTTCTAGATGTTGATAGCTCCATGCCATTTGAAGAGCTACTTAAAGATGTAAAGAGCGAGCCTGATCCTAAAAAGATCAAACCATTTAAGAATCCTAGCAGGTACCGCAGACTGGGTGGAAAATTGAACTATCTTACTTAACTCACCCTGATATCACTTTTCTGCTCAATGTGCTTAGCCAATTCAAAACTGCACCGACTATTGGGCAGTGAGAAGCTTTGGAGCATGTGTTACATTACTTGAAGGGATGACTAGGTTGTAGTATGCTATACAAGAATCATGGCCACACCAAGATTGAATGCTTTTGTTTGCACATCGTGGTGGGTTGAAAGCTATCAGAAGATCCACTATAGATATTGTGTTTGTAGGTGGAAATTTGGTTTCTTGGAAAAGTAAGAAGCAAGATTTGGTATCTCAATCTAGTGCAAAAGCTAAGTACGGAGCTATGGTGTAACATCCTGAATTTTGGGCCCTAAGAATTAAGAATAAGCCTAAATTAGGTGGGCGATTAAGCCCAATTCGGGAATAGTCCCAAGAATGTCGAGAGATAGGAAACCTTTCGAGGACTAACTAACTTAGCTATACAGGTCAGTGGACCTAGTATGTATAAGCCATGGAATTGTCAATGAAAAAGGAACACTGAGCACTTATACGGTGTACATCCGATTGGAAAACATGCCACCCAATTATGTCCTGAGGTATAATTAGTTGAGCAAAAAAATGTCGATATAAGTAAGTATATGGCATTTTTAGGGCAGTCGGGTACGCCCTGCGTTTTTGAGAAAACATCTACATGTGACATCGTTTTCGGCTCTTAGTATTCGTGTCGCAATCCTAATAAAACCCAAGCAAGAATTCCTAGTAAACCGCGTAAATTGAGTCAAACACCCAAACCAAGACAACAACAAAATCCAAACACAATACGCAAACCAAGAACACGAACACTGAAAATCAACACATACGGCACTTACCCGAAAACGGTGAGACAAGACAACACGTACACATGCCTAGACAAGACACTTGGCTATCACCCACACACACAACATACAAGTGTCACTTTGCATGTCAAACAGTTGTCCCTTCCTCACACAAGCCAACATACACCTCCTCTCTTTGACACATGGCTTCTTGCATGGCATACACTTGTCACACCTAACTAAATCAGATTTCCTCTTCTCTTTCCTTCCTCATTTCTCATGGCATACCACACACATAACACCCAAAAATCTGATCATTTCACTCCTCCTCCTCTCATTTTGATTCACGGCCTCCCACCCCTCACACACAAACAATTGCTTTCAACTCCTACTCTTCAATCAACTTCCCCATGGCATCCCTCTCCTCTCCAACCATCTCCTCCCCTCCTCCTCCACGGATCACAACAATCAACATCAAACATAAGAAGAGCCACGGTTGGAAATAAGAAAAAGAAGGTAAGATCATCAATCTTCTCTTGAAATGTTGAGTTTTGTTGGAAACTCAGATTTCGTAATCTGAGGTAAACTCAAAGAAATAATTGGAATTTCGAAATTCTGAGACCACCATCATGTTCCTCATTAAAAATTGAGTGGAAATATGTTAGTGAATGAATTTTCAAAGGGATTTTCAAACATAAAATAACAAGCTCAATAAAGATGTTGAATCTGCCAGTTTGGATCACTGAGGTCAGTAAGCTTGTCTGAGTGGTTTCACTGGGTAAATGACCTCTAAAAATTATGAAAATATTCCAAAGGATAGAGGACACATGTATCTCTAACATGGTTGGTATTTTATATTTTTCTAAGCTATAGTCAGAGAGCAATAAATTGTACAAAATGACCCTAAGTTCTGGAAACCAATCTGGATAGTCTGGACGTTTTTGCGAAATGGGAATGAATGGTGAGTGATAAAATGCTAAACCAATTTTCCCAAAAACTAGACTTAATAAGGAGTTCATAGGTTTTTGAACCACTTAAATTGGACACCTAGAACTCCATATATAAATTTTTAAAGATAATTCATGTTTTCTGGAAGCCTAACTAGATAGTAAGGGCAAAATTGGAAACTAGGATCATTATGGCGTGCTGACCTTTGAGACTATTTGTCCATGAACGGGGACTGATCAGAGAATACGTGTGAGTTGGAAACACATTCAAATGATTTCTGTGCAATTAATTAAAAATAATTGAAGTTGCTGGACTTTTAAGGACAGTCAAAGATAATGGCTAAAAATAACAAGTTTAAGCTACCTTATTTGCATGTATTTGATATTATTGCTTTTGTGTATATGTATGATTGCTATGCTTGCTTGTTATGTTTAACATACTTGAATGATTGAACCTCTGTTTATAATTAAGCTATGGCCATGCCCATGAGTATAATGCATGAAGCATTGAGCATGTAGATATGTCATTATGTTAACATGAACTTGTACAAGGCAAGTATATTATACATTAGCATTTATCTTGCATGCACTATTTGGTATTGTCTGCTACTGGGATTCCGCAAAATCTCACCCTCACTACCAAGCAATAGACAGGTGAGCATAGGAAGAGAAGTGCTGCACAAAGTTTAAGGAGGGAGTGTTGCTTGAAGGCGGCCCAACGGAGGGACAACCTGAAGAACCGAGGGCGACAGTGTTTAGTTTGTTTTTAACTTTCACTGTCTGTAAATGAATGTAAAGGGGTATAAACCCTAGGAATGCCCTATTATGTAATCAAAATTTATTTTCTGTTAGAATAGGAAATAAATCACCTATTGATTAAGATCCCTTGATTAGTTCCCTGATTATAAGATCTGATTAATGAATCTTAATTACTGAGTTATTAGGCTTTATTAGTCTTTATTGTGCTTTATTATATTTCCTAATGTATCTCCTTTGTTCTCCCTATTCAACATTGTAATTTCTTTATCAAATACAACAATAGAGAGTATGATACCCTCTGATTTCTAATATGGTATCAAAGCTGAGGACACTCATCCGAGGCCAGGGAAAGCGAGAGAAACAGTGAGTGACGGTGAGGAAGAGAGAAATAGTGGAAGTTTCCAGCGAGTCTAGGGCTCTCTATAGGAGGCGAGTGGGACGACACCACCTAGCCCAAAGGACTCGCAAGGCTCCGATCGGCCAAACCCCAAAGTCCGACCACCATCCGACGGCTGCAAGACGGCGCGTGGAAGCGCGTGAGCAGGCCATTCCGACGGCGACTTCCAACTTCGGTCTTCTCCTCTGATTTCCGGCCATCCCCAGTGGTCGTTACTTCTCTGGCGACTGTTTGGGATTTTCCGGCGACTTCTCCGATGAAAATTTTCTAGATTCTGGTGACTGATTCCCTTCCAGAAAGATGGATTCTCCTCAGTTCCCTCCTTTGTTCGGATCAATCCCAGGACAATCAACCAGAACATCTCCCATGGTCCTTATGTCCGGTATCGATTCTCAAACTCAAAATTCCTCATCTTCTTGATCTCTAACCAGCAACCCAGTAGCAACTAGAACCTCAGAGATGGCTTCAGAATTTTCAGACCATCACGTTATGGCTATTAGCCATAAGTTTAATGGTAGAAACTATCTCCAGTGGTCACAAAGTGTGTTAAGGTATATTCGTGGAAAGAGAAAGAAGAAATATATAAATGGGGCAGCTCGTCAACCAGCCGTTGATGACCCCAATTTCGACACTTGGTTTGCTGAAAACAATCAAGTCATGACTTGGTTGTGCAACTTGATGACTGTGGAGATCAACGAGGGATATCTACTTGCTCACACGGCAAAAGAAATTTGGGATGTTGCTCGGAGGACCTATTCTTCACTTGAAAACACCGCTGCCTTGATTCACCTAAAGCGACAACTTCAGGATTTGAGACAAGGTCACATGCCGGTGACTGAATATTATAAGGCTTTGCTGAAGTTGTGGCAACAACAAGATTTATTTGAGGTTCTTCCCTAGAAAAACCTCGACGATGCATAGTTGTACAAAAGGATCATGGAAGAAGGATACATGACTTCCTCCTAGGCTTAAACAACTCTTTTGAAGAGATAAGGGGCAAAATAATGGGGCTAAAGCCACTTCCACAACACTTCGATGTTGCCAACTTTGTGCAATTTGAAGAAAGTAGGAAGCTCTTGAACTAAAGTGGACCAAGTCAAATTGAAGGCTCAGCACTCACAGTCCAGGGACCACACGGGGAACGTAAAACCAATAAATGGTGCAACTATTGTAAGATAGGGAAGAATGCTGGAAACTCCATAGCAAACCTCCAGGGGGCAAATCGAACCCTCCAAAGTCATCAAACCACAGCTGAACCAAAGGTGGAGAATGACGATCGCCTGAGTTCGGAGGAATTACATATGTTTCGCAGGATGCTTGATAAACAGAATAAGTCTAATTCTGTTCCTAGCGTGAATCTGGTACAATCAGGTAATTTTATTATTGCTCTCAACGCTGTGATGACTAGTGACGATACCTGGATTGTTGACTCAGGAGCTACGAATCATATGACCGGTAACAAAACCCTATTCCACAATCTTAAACTCTGTCATGAACACCTCAAAGTAAAGGTAGCCAATGGGGTATTCACACGGGTTGAGGGTATTGGCACTGTTACGTTATCTAATCACTTGGCAATACATAATGTTCTGTTTGTACCGGAACTTACTTCTAATCTGATATTTGTAAGCAAGTTGACTAGAGGTCACGTATGTCGCGTGATTTTTGATGATGGTCTGTGTGTTTCAGGATTTAAGAACGAGGAGGACGATTGGGACTTCTAGAGAATGGAATGGATTATTCTACCTTGATGGATCAACCTCAAAGACTAAAGATACATGGAAGGCAAGACGGGCGCTGGTTAGCTCAAATTCATAGAATAATGATGTATTGTTGTGGCACTGTCGGTCTGGTCACTCTAGTTTTGATTATATGAAACATGTGTTTCCCGGTTTATTCAATAAAAGTTCTGTTCCTTTTCATTGTGAAACTTGCCAATTTGCAAAACAGACACGATCTTCATATCCCAAACAACCCTATACTCCCTCCTCCCCATTCACCTTGATTCACAACGATATTTGGGGCCCTGCCCAAATCACCACTCTCACTCATACTAGGTGGTTTGTTACTTTCATTGATGATCATACTCGGACCACATGGGTTTATTTAATGAAAGACAAATCTGATATCGCCAGAGTCTTTCAAAATTTCTATACCTTTGTCCGAACCCAATTTAACATGTCCATTAAAGTCCTTAGGAGTGATAATGCCAAGGAATATATAAGCCCAGCCTTCAAAGAGTTTCTTGATCATCAGGGCATTCATCACCAAACTTCTTGTCCTTACAGCCCTCAACAAAATGGGGTAGCCGAACGGAAAAACCGTCACCTGTTAGAAGTAACCCGTGCCTTGCTAATAGAGCGAAATGTTCCCACCATATTCTAGGGTGATGCCATCCTCACAGTAGCTTATCTAATTAACCGCATGCCTCCTAAAGTTCTCAAATATGCCACTTCAATCCAAAAACTTTTGGAACTTTTTCCAAATAGCCCTCTCATCAATTCATTACCTCCCAAGGTGTTTGGCTGTGTTGTCTTTGTTCACAAAAAGGAGGGCAACAAATTCGGTGCTCGAGCTAACAAGTGTATCTTCCTTGGCTATTCATCCACTCAAAAAGGATACAAATGCTATTGTCCTTCTTCCAAGAAACTTATTGTCTCCCGAGATACAGTCTTCTCCGAAGACGAAGCTTATTATCTCAAATTAACCATTCAAGGGGAGTATTCTAATATTGAATGGCTAATCTTGGAAGAATCCAAATCCAATACCTCAACCTCACCTGACATATCATCATCAATGCCACCTAACCTTATAGCCTCTCTTGACTCTCTTGCTCCCACAAACCAGCCTAATACATACACTCCACCCCAACCTGAACCAAATGAATTGGAAACACATGTTGAGACTTGAGATCAATTCAGGGTTGGATGAAGAATCACGACAGGAGATAGAGTCCAGCTCACAAGTTCAAATTGAACCAGATACTAGTAGAACCATCTCTCCCATTCAAAGGAAAGACCATGAATCCAATCCGGAATTAAATCCTCAAGAATCGGGTTGGCCTATTGCCTTGAGAAAAGGGGTAAGATCATGTACTCATCATCCAATTCAACGATTTGTCTCATATGGTAATCTGTCTGCAAAAATGCAAAGTTTTGTTGTAAACAGTGCACAGATAACCATTCCAAACACATTTCAACAAGCTATGACTGATCCAAAGTGGAAGCAAGCTGCAGAAGAAGAATTGAGGGCACTCAGGGAAAATAGAACATGGGAGATCACAACTCTTCCTAAAGGAAAGAAACCAGTAGGATGCAGGGGAATCTTCACTCCGAAATTTAATCCCGCTGGTAGCATCAACAAATACAAGGCAAGACTTATTGCAAAAGGATACACCCAGACGTACGGAATCAATTATCATGAGACATTTGCTCCAGTGGTCAAATTCAATACCATTCAAGTCCTGTTATCTCTTGCAGCGAACTTGGATTGGTCACTGTAGCAACTAGACGTGAAGAATGCATTCCTGAATGGCAATCTAAAGGAAGAGGTATACATGGAGATTCCAGATGGAGTCTTGGCTCCTAATAACACTGTGTGTAAGCTAAGCAAGTCATTGTATGGCTTGAAACAATCTCCGAGGGCATGGTTCGGTAGATTCACCAAAGAAGGACTTGGATATACTCAGGGACAAGCAGATGACATGTTGTTTACCAAACGTGTTAATGACAAAATCACCATATTGATTGTTTATGTTGATGACATAATCATTACAAGAAATGATGAAGAATCCATTGCTCAATTAAAAAGTGACTTGTCAACTGAATTCCAAGTGAAAGATCTTGACCAAATGAGGTACTTCTTAGGCATGGAAGTAGCAAGAACTAAGAAGGGCATCAATGTATCTCAGCGCAAGTATACACTAGACCTGTTACATGAGACAGGTATGTTGGGCACTCAACCAGAAGGAACACCAATGGAAGAGGGATGTCACTTACAGATCAAACCAAAAGGTGTTCCAGCTAATTCAAAAAGATACAGAAGACTTGTAGGGAAGTTGATATACTTAACCCACACTCGTCCTGATATTAGCTATGCAATTGGAATAGTAAGTCAATTTATGCATCAACCACAAGAAGAGCACATGGAGGCTGTATACATAATCTTGAGCTACCTGAAGCTTAATCCTGGAAGAGTAATATTCTTTAAGAAATGTACTACCATAAACATTGAAATCTACACTGATGCAGATCATGCAAGGGATAGAGAGACCAAGAGGTCAACCTCAGGGTACTGTACATACGTGTGGGGAAATCTGGTTACATGGAGAAGCAAGAAACTGACAGTGGTGTCACCAAGCAGCGCAGAAGCAGAACTGAGAGCTGTTAACAAAGGAGTTTGTGAAGGAATGTGGATCATCAAATTACTGAAGGAGTTGGGGATTCAACATGAAGGACCAATGCAACTCTGGTGTGACAACAAGGCCAGTATTGAAATGGTCAAGAATCCAGTATATCATGATTGAACCAAGCATGTTGATATTGACAGGCATTTCATTAAAGCGAAGATTGAAGCAGGCATTATGACCCTGTCTCACATAAGATCTGAAGAACAAATTACAGACATCCTGACTAAACCACTCGGTCGAACAAAGTTTGAAGGATTTCGTGGCAAGCTGGGATTGCTCGACATATACTCTCCTGCTTGAGGGCGAGTGTTAAAATAGGAAATAAATCACCCATTGATTAAGATCCCTTGATTAGTTCCCTGATTATAGGATCTGATTAATGAATCTTAATTATTGAGTTATTAGGCTTTATTAGTCTTTATTGTGCTTTATTATATTTCCTAATGTATCTCCTTTGTTCTCCCTATAAGAACATTGTAATCTCTTTATCAAATACAACAACAGAGTATGATACCCACTGATTTCTAATATTTTCCACTATATCAATATAACAAACTATTTCTGATTTTGCCACACTACTGCTTAAGTTTAAGGTAAAGAATGTTGGCACCCAGGAGGGTGTGACATAAGGCACAATCAATGTGCAATTGTGTGAATTCATCAATTGATGAAGGAGGTTGGTTTCACCACGTCATTGCCAGCGAAGTTGTGGTTTGATAATAAAATTCCCCTACATATAGCTTCAAATTCTTTGTTTCATGAATGAACAAAACACATTGAGATCGAGTGTTACTTTGTTCAAAAAAAGATCCAAGAGAACTTTATTTCTAGAGGGAATGGCGATCTAACCACTAATTCTGTGATCTACTTACTAAGTCCTTGAATGGGACCCAAATTGACTACCTTTGTAATAAATTGGGCAAATCAATATCTCTGCTCCAAATTGAGGGGGTGTTAAGATATGATACGTTTAGATTTGATTTAATACTCCTCTTGTATATTTTCTGTACAAATCCTTCTCTAATACACAAGTTACTCAAATCCTATGTCTCTCTAAACACACAGTTACTAACCTCGAGTGCAAGTTCATCCATAGGCAAAGGCATGGAGGCGGAGAAATATTTTAGAATCCTCTATTATACCAATCCTACAAAGTCTTTGGATATGGACTGTATAAATTATTTTGATAACTCTAGTGCTGTAAATAAATGATATTGGGGTTGTATTACTCAACTAGAACTTGTTTGTAAGCTTAAGCAAATGATACAAGTTCCTACATATATAAACATGGCACCTCAAACGAACCTGGCCCTGTACTTTGGAACACTCAAAATGAGTCCTGGTTCATGTTAATTGGATGTGTATGCTATGAGATAAGATTTTTCAAAGATTGGGTTAAAAATCTGGGTGAAATTCTTTAAATATGCTTTTATCTCAACAGGCCAAAAAATGACAGACTTGTGACTGTAGTTTCAATTAGATATCACGGAAAACTATTAAAATGAAACAACAAATAGAAAAGAAACATAATTTTAACATATTTTTCATACTTACTGCTATATAGTTTGTAAGCGAAGGATGATATAACACAGCTTTCCGTGGGTTAGCTGGTAATGTAGGATCAACAATATCCTGAGGAAACCCCATGCGGCCAGACCCAGGAGCCCCATTCTGACTAAGATTTGAATTAGATTGATAAAAAGAGCCACCAGGTTCCCACTCCAAACATTGAAGCATTCTAAATGTGTCAATAGTGAGCTCTGAAAATTTTACCTGCTTAGAGATAAAATAGAGATATAGAATCAAGGAAAACATTTACAAAACATCTTATATGCAGTGGAAAAAGTTACTTCATTGATTGAAACATTTTTCACAAATATTAATTTTAGACTACAAGTATTCTTCTTCATTTACAAGCGGAAGCATAGAAATCCTGAAATATCTCACCTCATTATGATGGAAGCTGCTCAATAGAGCATCTTGTAATTTTAGATGTCTCTTTGAGATTGATGGAGCAACATGTGGTAAAGTATCTGGATGAGGATCCAAAACAAGACTATATCTCAAAGGCCTGATATTCATAAAAGTTGTGTCAGCTTTCAAAAATCTGATTGCTTCTTGAACCACCAGCTTCCATTCTTTAAAATCATTTTCCTGCCACCAAAAATGTTACGAGATTATTTCCAAAAAATCTGCTAATTTATGTCTATTAGAACAGGTTCCATAGAGCAACAGGTTACTATTCTCATTGATTGCCCCTCGGTTTCGCATTTTGGATGCGCTAAGTCTAAAGATGCAGTACAACGTCACTTTCGTGCAGCTATAAAACGAAGCTTAGAAGGTTTATTAACAAGAATTTAACCCAGCTAAGTGTAAAATATAAACATAAGCAAATGTGAAAGAAGCAACTCATCGTAACATGAAAACATATAGGTAAAATTATACAATGAGAGTACTTTTTATCCGCATCTCAATGACAATGGACATATTTGCACAGCTTCTAGCATGTTGGTAAACACGTTAGCTATACAGTGTATGACATATATGGACTCTTTAGCATAAGAATATTACTTTAGGCTAGCATCTTCTACATTATTCTGTTGTATTTAGCGTGACCACATGTTCTTTAACTCATCATATTAGTAAATCACCTTACATATTCAAACAATCTACCTCTAAAATACAAATTGGTCTTAGAAGAATATTACATTAATTTAGATAACAACACTTTAAATTTAAGAAAAGAATTCAATTCAACATATTCCAACAGTAACTTGTAAAAAAGTCACTGCATTTAACAGAAGGGCTAATGCAAAGTTCGGATATAGTACACACAGATTTTACATCATTGTTGTGATGATTCTGATGAACATCCTGTTGACAAACAGAGTAGTGATGTAGAAATATATCTAATTTAAAGAAGTGATGTAGAAATATATCTAATTTAAAGAAACTGATCTTTTGTAAAAGAGAAGACAAACCAAATATGAGAAACATATATCAATAATCCATTAAATTACACAGAAACATGAGCAAATTAGAATTTTACAAACCTGGAATGTCCGCTTACATTCATCAGCTAATAATTTAATCTGATTAACCAATTGCTGCACCATTTCTCTCCGGTTTGAAACCAAACAAACCATCAGGAACCGAGCTAGAAACCTCAATTGTTTGTTTGCAATATTCACATCCTGAAATAATCCCTCTTTGAAATACTCCCGAGTCAATATGGCTTCATAGAATATATATGACTCAGATAGATAACTCCCATCACTTGTTCGCATGTACTGCCCAAAATACAGTTGCCCAATGCGAGATGCAATTTCACCAATCTCCCACCTCTTAAGCCCAGATTCCACCAGCTTCTGTCGATGCTCCTGTTGAAACTTCCACAACTGTGTATAAATCTTAAAGACCTTATAAAAGTACGTGTCATACCTAAAAACAAAGCCACTAGCAAATGTTAAGCCTTTCATAGAAAGCCACACGTATCAAACAGGGCAGATCCCTATCTATTATGAAGCAATTTTCTTTTGATCATCATCAAGCTATAGCTAGGCAAAGAACAGTGATTATATTCCAACTGAATAAAAATAACGATAACAGAATGAATGTAGATCGTTAAATTACGGTTTAGCTCTCAAATTTATTAGCCAAAACTTCTAATAACAGAACAAGTAAGAAAAGCTGGCAAGTTAAGCATGGTAAAAAAGGAACAGCACAATCTCGTAGTCATCCGGAGAGAAACTATTCAAAGAGGAATATAACTTTCAATATCCCAGAGTTGCCCAATGCTTATTTTTCGTCCGACTCATACAACAAATTATAAAATTGATTTATAATTTATTCCTATCATAACAGTTCTCGATGAAGACAGAGAAATTTTCCCAGGGGCGAATCTTCCCCGGAAGTAAGGAAAAGAAAGATCATACAAGAAAGAAGAATGTCAACAAATTGACATTGAACAAAACCTGGTACGCTGGTAATAAGGCAAATCCCTGATCTTAGAGAACTTCTTGTCAGCTTTATCAACCAGAGTCCAGAACACTTCGTTTACTGAAATGTTGCTGCTAGTGGTAGCGCTTTGTTGATGCGACATTTTCGAGCTCCAATGTTTACATAACGTGATTCATATTGCGAGAAACTTAGGGTGATGAAGACGATGGGGGCGAAGGAAAGAGAAAACACACAAGAAGAACAGCGAGTGTCACGACGGCGGACAAAATCACGGGAGTGTTTGCCCGCGGCAAGTTGGGGTTTTTGTTTCTAAGGTAGGGGTCAAATAGAGAATTTGCTGGGCAATTATAGAGGCGTAATTTGGGGCAACGAATCTTTACCTGAGGCCCAGCATAAATAACTTTAAATTGACCTTAAATATCCAAAAAATTTTAACAATATCTCAGCACAAAAAAACTTTTAAAAATATGAAGTAAGCACAAGGTTAGAAAAAAAAAATAACATCCATTATTTTGGATACAAATTGGCCAATAAACTTTTACTTCACGAGTGTCTAACACAAAAAATTTTTACTCAGGAGTGCCCATCACAAAAAAGTCCATTACAGTCCATCCAAAACCTGACTGTTGCAAATCCTTGCTTGAACCCCCAGTCATGTGCATTGGGGTTAGAAATAGAGAACGTAACAACAAAAAATCACAAATGCAACAAAAAAATTACAAATTATATTAAATTATCATTAATCAAACCTCTTAGGTTATTATTTTTTTCCCGAACAAGTCTCATATTCATATAATCAATAGATTATTTAATTAACAAATATATCATCAAGTTGCAGGATTTATATTATTAAGTATCAACATTGACATCCATTAAGTTCTTTTTAAAAAAAATAAAAATTAAACTCATTTCATTTCTTTTAGGATATAGTAGAATTTTTATATTTTTTTAAATTTTATTAACATTAAATGAATTTTTTAAACTGACATAAATCTCTTCTAAAATTAAAAAAAAATCATATTTTTTTTTGTCTAACATATATAATAAATTATAAAACACCTTAATTTTTATTTAAATCATATAATTATATTTTTTAATTAAAAATTTTGTTTATTTTAGTAAATTACAATTTTGACAAAATTGAAGAATGATTAAGTTTTGTCCATAGATATCTATACAAGTAGTTTTAAATAATGACAATTGAGAAAAATTTTATTTACTTTAGTGAAATTTAGAATTTTGTGCTGGGCATCCCTGAAATAAAACTTTTTTGTGTTAAGCGCTTCTAGAGTAAAAGTTCATGTAAAAGTTCGTTGGCCAATCTGCACCTTAGATAACGGACGTTTTTTTTCTAACGCATTATGCTTAGTTTATATTTTTAATAGTTTTTTGTGCTAATTGCACATTTTTAAAAGTTTTTTGGTATTTAAGGTCCACTTAAAAGTTATTTGTGCTGAGCGCTTCTGAGATAAAAGTTTGTTGGCCAAATTGTGAAAGTGGAGCTAAATACCCAAGAGGGGGTGAATTGGATATTTTAACAATTTTTGAAAATGACCCTGTTTTCAAACAGTAAAAACATAGATGAACAGAGTAAGGAGAAGAGCGGTTGGACATAGATATTTATATCGGTTCGGTCCTAACAACTTGACCTACATCCAGTCCCTAGACTCACTGGATTTTCTACTATCATAAAGATTACACACTCTATACTCAATAGTAGTTCTCTCACTAGAATTCACTCCCCTTTACAAGTTGTAATCAATGAACTCCCAAATCACCAAGTCCCCTTGACTTGTGATTCTTTACAATAAATGATTTACAGATAAAAACTCTCTCTAAGAGTGAATAATGATAAACACTGAAGCTTATATATCAAAAGATACACTACAATTGAAAACTAAAGGAATTAATGCAAAACTTGAATGATTTTTGTTTTCAGCAGTTGTAGTTGTTGAGAAGACTTGAATGAAACTCTATTTATACTCAGAGTGCATTAAATGACCGTTGATTCCCTAATTGAACCGTTGGAGATGTTCAGAAAAGGGTAGGGAGTGGTTTAATCTTCTTCTCTCTCTAATCTCCACTTAATCCAGCTGTGCAGAAGTTCAGAGTTGACTTCCTGTGAATTAATCCATTGGAAAAGCAAGTACTGGATGTGGAAATCATTCTTTAATTCTTTCCTAGACGTGTGCAGTCGGATTACCCAAAGGAATGCAACTTTCTGGGTTTGCATTTAATGTGCTGACTTCACTTTTTGCTTTTGCTTTAAACCTTCAATAAACATTCTCAAATTCATCTGAAACTCACTAACAAAGTGATTAAACATAGCTAGGAATAGTAGAGAATAATACTTGAAAGTATTAAGATCAAACAAGAGTGATTTCCAAAATCGCAGCATTTGAAATTCTGAATCAGCGCAGAAACCTCGAGGTTTGTTCTCCAAACCTCGAGTTTTGGACTGAGCTTGTAAAGTTGGTTCATGTCCAAAACATCAAAACTTGAGGTTTCTAATCAAAACTGGAGGTTTTCAAAACTTTAAAATGTTCAATGCTCTCAGGTTGACAAAACCTCGAGTTTCTAACAAAACCTCGAGCTTTCATTCAAATATGAAAGTTTTGAAAAACTGCGCAAAAAGCAAAACCTGGAGGTTTCCTTGAAACCTCGAGGTTTTCAAAACTAAGAAAAGTTGTTTGCTCTCTGTTTGCCAAAACCTCGAGTTTTCTCACTAAAACTCGAATTTTGTTCAATGTGAAAACTTTGAAATTTTGTGCCAAGACAAAAACCTTGAGGTTTCAAAACCAAACTGGAGGTTTTGAAGAGTTAGAAAAACATAGTTGCTCTCTGCCTTGACAAAACTCGAGGTTTGTGAAAACAGGAGCTTAATACCCAAGAGGGGGGTGAATTGGGTATCTTTAAAATTTTATACACTTGTTCTGTTTGTGAGTACTCGAAACAGAGCAGAACAGAGAGGGAGGAAGAAGAAGCAATGCACAACAAGATTTATACTGGTTCGGTCCTTTCTCTGACCTACATCCAGTCCCCAAGCCTCACTTGGGATTTTCAATCCACTAACTCAATGAAATTGATTACACACTCTGTACTAAGAGTTGTTCTTTCTCTAGAACACACTCCCCCTTACAAGTTGTAATCAATACACCCCAACTACCGAGCCCCCTGACTTGTAGTTGTTACAATCAATAAATGATTTTACAAGTGAGACTCTCTCAAAGAGTAGATAGAATAAACACTGAAGCTCAAAGTATCAAAAAGATATTATTACAAGTGAAAAAAAAAACTAATACACAATGAATGAACTTAGAAGATTTTCGCTCAGAGTAGGTGTATCAGCTGTAGATGAAGTTAATGCTCTCTATTTATAGGTAGAGAACATTAAATGACCGTTGTGAGATAATTCCAACCGTTGGAAGTGATTTGCTTAAGTTCTGGTCATCTTCTCTCTTTAAACTTCTGCTAATCCAAGAGTTAATGTTGTCTGTGGTGGTTCTCTGAATTTCTGCCCATTGGAATTGACTTTACTTGATGTAGTAAGCTTTCTTTAACGTTCATTAGACGTGCTCAGATGGATTAGCCGAAAGTAGGTGAGATTGTGCAGGTGCATTAAATGCACTGTTCACCTTTTTGCTTTTTATCACACATCTTCAATAATCTTGATCTATAATGACTGAACACACTCAACAAACGTTGTTAAACATATCTGGGAACATGAGTGAATGATATATGAAAGCAATTAGATCAAACAACAAGATATAGCAGATTTCACAAATTTGAAAATGCACCAACGGTCACAAACCTTGAGGCTAGTTCATCCAACCTCGAGGTTTGCTTGAAGGTTTCAGGCAAGCACAGGTTTTAAAACATCCAACCTCGAGGTTGCTATGTGAACCTCGAGGTTTCTCTTAGAGAGAAGCCTTCTGAAAAAATCTCACTATCTCACAAACCTTGAGGTTCCAAAGGTAACCTCGAGGTTTGAAGCTTGTTTTTCAAAGCTTCATTTTTCACTGGAGCCCAACAACCTCGAGGTTGGCCTTTGAAAATGCAAAGTTCAATATTAAACATAAGGCTCAGCCTCGAGGTTACAATCTTAACCTCGAGGTTTTCAATGCTTTGAAAACCAGTTTGCTCTCTGTATGTCACTATACTCGAGGTTGAAATACCATACTCGAGGTCAACAGGTTTTTCTTCAAACTTAAGTTTCAAAATAAAGTGTCCAACCTCGAGGTTGCAATATGGACCTCGAGGTTTTCAAGCTTGTTGAAAACCATGACTTCTCTGGATGAGTCAAAACTCGAGGTTAGCTTTCTATACTCGAGGTTGCAAGTGTTAATGCAAAACTTGGGTTTTTCAAGAAGACCAGAACCTCGAGGTTGACTTTCTAACCTCGAGGTTTCACATAGTTTTTGTGAAACCAAGTTTTTGAAACATGAAAGCACTTGGATTTAAAACCTTTTGTAAGGCCAAACCTCGAGGTTTCCAAACCAACCTCGAGGTTTGCTCTCACTGAAGGTTTTCCAACCTTAAAGAGCAAAACCTCTATCATTGTTTGTAGTTGTTGGCAATCATCAAAACCATCAGAGAACTAACATTCTCCCCCTTTTTGATGATGACAACATCTACAAGCAATCCCTTTTTCAACACACAAGAGATTTTTGAAAAACTTGAAAGAATTATCAGAGAGACTATAAACGCAGAAGTTTTGGATGTTTAAAGTTAAGAATTATCAGAGCTACGCAGAAGCATGAAACTAGTATTCCATTTCAATAATAATGGAATCCAAAAGATACATTAATGAAAATAACAAGTAGATACATAATGCAAACAGCAATGTCAAGAAAAATATCAGATCAATAGAAAGTAGATACATAATGCAAACAGCAATGTCAAGAAAAATATCAGATCAATACAAAACAAGTGCTGTTGCAATCAAAACACCCCTCAACAACCCTAAACAGCAAGATCCTCTAGTCCTCATTGCTTGTCTCTCCCCCTTTGTCATCATCAGAAGCATACTCCGGGTCTAGGATAACAATAGGAGGCTGGTAGAGAACCATGGTTGTGGTGGGATCAAAGGTGGGATCAGATATAATAGGATGGGCATATGGAGATGGTGTAGGGAAAATCTCAGTGGTAGGGGTAGGTGGAGATGGAAAGGAGTGAGTAAGAGCCTCGGTGGCAGGTGTGATGGGTGAAGGTAAGACCATAGTGGCTGGAGTGGTAGGAGAAGATGGTGTGGTATCAATGGGAGAGGTATGTGGTGGACAGGGAAATGAGAAAGAGTGAGAGGAAGGTGAATGGATAGGAGAGTGGACAGGAGACTCAGTGGCTGGCTGGGGTGGAGATGGATCAGGTATATGATGTGATGAGCTAGGGCCATCATGGGTATCAGGACAGGGATCAGAAGCTGCATCAGGAACTGTAGGAGAACCGGGGGCCATATCAGTAGAAGGGAAGTCAGAAGCCATGTCAGGAGCTGCATCAGTGGAGGAGCCAGGAGCAAAGCCAGAAGAAGGACCAGGGGTAGATGTGGAACCAATGTGCAGATGATCAATAAGCTTGTTCACCTTGCTAGTGATATCCACCTGGTTTATCATATATGTGGACATCTTGAGCTCAATCTCTTCCACTTTTTCCTTGACATCAGTGGATTGGTCCTCAATGCTCTGAAGATGTTCTTTGAGTGCATCCTGAATCTCAATCAGCCCATTGTGTCCACGAACCATCTCAGCTCTGATTTTGCCTAACTCAACATCCAACTTGACAGATAGCCTAGCAACAGCAGAGTCCACAATATCCTTGATCTATCCCACTAGATCATCTGGCAGAGCTGTCTGTGAAGGTGGAGGAGCAGATTGTGCTTCCTGGTTAGCTTGAGAAGCCTGAGACTGAGCTGCTCCCTCATCATCAAACTTGATTTTCATTAAATTCATCTGATTCTTCCCAAATGGCAGTGGATACTCAAGAGAGTCAGTGGATCCCACATACCATATCTTGTGATAGTACAATATCACTGATACTAAAGATGGGTATGGTAAGTGAGCCAATGGCCTTTTGGCAAATCTAAAGCCAGTCATCCCTTGAAACAACCAGTGTCCAATATTGAAGGGTCCATATTCCTCACAAATGCTGTGAATGGCCTATAGTCCAAAGAGGTGAAATGAGTATAATTTCCGGCCTTAGGACTAAAATTCCTAGAGTACACATACCAGAGTACTCTATTCACCTTAGGCATATCACTAGGCTTAAAGGTCAGCTTGAGTTCCTGGTTAGGAGGGAAGGGTTTTCCAGGGATTAGTGTCTCATATACCTCCTGATTAGTATATTCAAACTCAGAAACAGGAGGGGGGTTTTTTATCTTCAAGATTTTGTTCAGTACAGCAGCAGACAAGGTAAATTTCACTCCCCTCACAACTGTAGACACTCTCTCTTCAACCAAGTCCTTATTGGCATTATAGACATGATCATACTCCATTTTATAGTAAAACATCTTAACAAGACTAGGAGTGTAAGGACAGGCTATGGACACAAAAGACTCATATTGTCTGATCCAGGGGGATAAGTCAAAATTGCACTCCCTATAGAAATCATCTAAGTTTATAGCCACAGGAGAACAAAAGACTTTTTGGAGATAAGTTTCTCTATACTTATCATTCTCTTCTTTGGTTGAGAAGGAAGAGGCAGCAGTAATGAATCCTTCTGGAGGCGAGATCACACGTCGAATGTCAATGATGGCATTGTCAGCTACCGGGGACACCTTTTCCTTGCCTTTCTGTTTTGAGGTCCGAAAGGGTGATTGGTCTTTGGAGGTCTGAGAAGCTGAGACCTTCTTGGTTCTGGCTTTGGTAGGTGCCTTCTTGGCCTTCTCAGCAGCCTTCTCCCCAACCTTCTCTTTGCCCTTGCCTGTTGGCTCAGGCTCTTTTCTCTTCTTGGATTGAGCTTGGCTTGGTTCCTTGATGGAAATACCCTTCTGTTTGCCTTTGGGAGGTGGAGATGAAGGAGAATCAATTGGAACTCCCGGGATATGCTTATCAATCCCTGCACGCAGGCGAGAGGACCTTGTCTTCTTCCTTACAGGCTTGCTTGCTTGTGTTTCAGTAAACTGACGTTTGGGTGGAGGAGGAGGAGACCAAGATTGTGTCTCCTCGTTAGAATTCGTGGCTGATTTAGAATGGGAAGGGGATTTCGAAGCCATTTATGGAGTTAGAGTAGAGGAATTTGGCAGATAATGAAGGATTGACTGAGAGGAAGACGAGAGAGAATAGGGGAACTCGAGGTTAGGGCTGAGGGGAAATGAGATTGCACAGCAGGTATATATATAGAAGTGCGTCAAACCTCGAGGTTAACATTCAAGCCTCGAGGTTTGATGAACATAAATTCACTAACCTTCGAACTTCTTACCTCAAACCTCGAGGTTTTCTCCAAAACCTCGAGGTTTTGCTGTCTGACAGTGGAGGTGTCTTCTCTGTCTGCCACAAAACTCGAGGTTCACTTTTGAACCTCGAGGTTCCACCCTTCTGAGGCTTTGAATTTTTGCCTGACTCCCCGACAACCTCGAGGTTGGCTATTGAACCTCGAGGTTTTGCCCTTTGACAGCAAAACCAAGTCCTGCATAAGATTGTCTACACACTCCGATGCTTAAGTTAGTGACTAGTATTCATCAAAACCATAATTTGACATAGAAATGAACAGAAAGTACTCACAATTCATTGGGATTTACCATTCCCAATTCTCTCCTTATGAAGGTGAATGGCTCCTTGGCTAGAGGCTTGGTGAAAATGTCTGCCAATTGAAGATGAGTTGGGATGAACATCACTTTCACATCTCTCTTTTGGACATGATCCCGAATGAAATGATGCCTCACATCAATATGCTTAGTTCTTGTATGTTGTACCGGATTCTTGGCCAAGCTTATTGTGCTAGTATTGTCACACAACATTGGGATCTTCTTCAAGTGCACTCCAAGATCAGCAAGTTGTTGCTTCAACCACAGTACTTGAGCACAGCAACTTGAGGCAGCCACATATTCAGCTTCCGTTGAGGACACGGCTACGGTAGTTTGCTTCTTGCTAAACCAAGAGACAAGTGAGTTGCCAAAGAACTCGCATTGCCCACTTGTACTCTTTCTATCTGTCTTGTAGCCGGCATGATCCGAGTCCGAATATGCCACCAAGTGCTCCGGCTAACCTTTGGGAAACCACAGTCCAAGAGTCTTCGTATCAGATAGATATCTGAATATTCTTTTCACGTGCTCAGTATGAGACTCTTTGGGCGCTGATTGAAACCGAGCACACATCCCAACACTGAATTGGATGTCCGGGCGACTTGCAGTGAGATAGAGCAATGATCCAATCATTCCTCTATACTTGGTGATGTTGAAATCCTTGCCCTCTTCATCAGCATCCAAAGAAGTGGTTGTGCTCATTGGTGTGTCAGCTCCATTGCACTTGTCCATTCCAAACTTCTTCAGCAAATCATTCAGATACTTGGTTTGGGATATAAATATCCCATCTTTACGTTGCTTGATTTGCAGTCCAAGGAAATAGTTCAGCTCACCCATCATTGACATTTCAAACTCACCCTGCATAGTCTTAGAGAATTCCTCACACAAGGAGTCATTAGTAGCACCGAATATAATATCATCAACATAAATTTGAACAACTAAGATTTCATTCAGTTTATTTTTCTTAATGAACAAAGTTGTATCTGCCTTTCCTCTAATAAACCCTTGATTAAGTAAGAATTGACTCAATCTTTCATACCAAGCTCTAGGAGCTTGTTTAAGACCGTACAAAGCCTTTTTGAGTTTAAAAACATGATCTGGAAAATGTTCGCTTTCAAAACCTGGAGGTTGTTCAACATACACCTCCTCTTGAATGAAACCATTTAGGAAAGCACTTTTAACATCCATTTGATAAAGATTAAAACCTTTAGTGCATGCAAAGGCTAGAAGGACTCTTATGGCCTCCAATCTTGCTACTGGGGCATAAGTTTCCTCATAGTCTATGCCTTCCTCTTGATTGTAACCTTTGGCCACTAATCTAGCCTTGTTACGCACAATGATTGCTGATTCATCACGTTTGTTCTTGAATACCCATTTTGTCCCAATTACCGGATGGTCTTTGGGTCTAGGTACCAAGTCCCAAACTTGATTTCTATCAAATTGATGTAGCTCCTCTTGCATAACAATCACCCAATCATTGTCTGAAAGGGCTTCTTCTATCTTAGAGGGCTCTATATGTGAAATAAATGCAGAGAATGTGACTTTATTCAAGGTACTACTTCTAGTCCTAACTCCTTGGTTTACATCACCCATAACTTGGTCTAAAGGATGATTTCTTATAAATCTCCAAGCTTTAGGTTGAGATTGATCAGGATTTTCAAAATTATTTTCAGGATCAGCCTCAAAAACATTTTCCGAATTTTCAGTAGGAGTAGGAGCATTTTTCGAGAAGAATTTGTTTTCGAAAATAGTCTCTTCATCATCCAAGGATTTATCAGAGTCAGACTCACAGAATACAACATGTATGGATTCTTCAACAATCTTAGTTCTAGTATTAAACACCCTATATGCCTTACTTCTATTTGAATAACTGATAAAGATAGCTAAATCAGATTTAGGATCGAATTTACCGAGATTATCTTTACCATTATTGTGCACATAGCACTTGCATCCGAAGACATGAAGATGACTGAGGTTCGGCTTTCTTCCTTTGTAGAGTTCATACGGGGTCTTGTTCAGTTCCTTTCTCAGATAAGCTCGGTTGGAGATGTAGCAAGCCGTACTCATCGCGTCAGCCCAAAACACTTGTGAAGTGTTGTATTCGTTCAGCATTGCCCGGGCCATCTCCGTGAGCACTCGATTCTTTCTCTCCACAACACCATTCTGTTGTGGTGTTCTAGGTGCTGAGAAGTTGTGATCAATTCCCATACTATCGCAGAACTCAGCAAAGGCATTATTCTCGAATTCTCCACCATGATCAGTCCTTATACCTGAAATTGAAAGACCCTTCTCGTTTTGGACCTTCTTGGCAAAACAAACAAACTGATCATATGTTTCATCTTTAGAGGATAAAAAGATAGTCCAAGTAAATCTGGAAAAATCATCAACAATGACCAAAGTGTATAAGTTTCCACCAAGACTTTTGACTCTAGCTGGTCCAACTAGGTCCATGTGAAGGAGTTGAAGAGGTCTGGTGGTTAAAATCTCATTTTTGGTCTTAAAGGATGATTTGGTTTGTTTTCCCTTTTGACATGCATCACAAATCATATCATTTTTGAAGTTTAACTTGGGAATGCCAATGACCAAATCCTTTTTCAACAACTTGTCAAGTTGATACATATTGACATGAGCTAATCGCTTATGCCAAAGCCAACTTTCATTCAAATTGCTCACAAAACAATTTTCAGAAACAGAGGCATTGCAAGAGAGGTTCAAAGTATAACAATTCCCATCTCTAGGTGCTCTAAACAAGGCTTTGTTTTTCAAATCATTTATGGAGATCAAATCCCTTTTAATAACAAAGCACTCATTTGAATCAAATATTACCAAATTACCCTTATCGGTGCTTTGGCTCACACTTAGGAGGTTGTGACATAATCCCTCTACAAAGTAGACGTCTTTGATGAGTGGTCCTTCATGGTTGCCAATCTCACCGATGCCAGCAATTTTACCGGATTGATCACCTCTAAATGTGACTCTACCTCCATCTTTTGGCTTTATTGACAAAAATTTTGATTTGTCTCCAGTCATGTGCCTTGAGCATCCACTATCTATATACCACTTGTTGGGTCTTGATGCTCTAAGGCAAACCTGCAATTCATGAAGGATCAAGTCTTAGGTACCCATCTTTTCTTGGGTCCTTTGGGGTTAGCATGTACCTTAGGAACATATGTTCCTTTTGGTACCCATTGATAATTTCCTACAGGTTTAGTCTTTCTTTCTTTCCTATGAAAACAAGATGAAGTAGAATGACCCTTCCTATTACAATAGTTACAATAAGCAAAAGGGTTTGAGGAATGAACAAACTTTGTGAAATAATTCATATACGACCTTTGTCCATTCTTTTTCTTGCCTTTCCTTTTATCAAAATCTGGTTTGTATCCAATGCCCGATCGATCGTTTATAAAACGTTGTTGTTTTAGAATCACATTGAGCATTTCACTTCCCTTAGTGAATTTCTCAAGTGCCTTTGTAAGTTGTAAGTTCTTTTTTTTAAAAACAAGGCACTCATCACAAACCAGAGATTGAGGAGAAGAAATGTTTTCAATTTGCAATTCAAGAAAGGAGTTTTTTCTTTTTAAAGACATATATTTATCTGCTAATTTCTCAAACTCTTTTTGAACAACATTGTATTCAGCAAATAATTCATCATAGGAGGGTAAAGATTTGTATACCTCATTGCTCTCATTGTGTTACTCTTCTTCTTCAGCAACCAGGCATATATTGGCCTTTTCGCTTTCATCCTCTTCAGCTTCATCTTCATCCGATGAGCTGTCACCCCATATGGCAGACACATATGCCTTCTTTTTGAATTTCTTGAATTTCTTCTTGTCTTTCTCTTGGTTCTTCAGCTGAGGGCAATCAGCCTTGATGTGTCCGGGCTTCTCGCATTCATAGCAAATGATAGGCTTTTTCGATTCATAGCTCGAACTTCCCTTCTGAAATTTCTTAAAGCCTTGATCCTTCTTGTAAAACTTCTTGAATCTCCAGACCATCATCCCAATTTCTTCATCCTCATCTTCATCTTCCTCATCCTTTTCCACATTCAGAGCCACTCCTTTGTTGCGATTGTTGCCACCATTGACATCTTCTAACTCCTTCTTGAACTTCAGTTTGCTCTCATACTCAGATAGGCTTCCAAACAATGCAGCAACTGAAGTCATTGATTCTCCACGAGCTTCTTCAATGGTGGTAACCTTAGCTTCCCAATCCTTTGTCAGAATATTGAGGATTTTCCTCACTTGAGCTCATTGATCGAAAAGCTTTCCTAAGGCCGCTAGCTGATTGGTCAGATGAGTATATCTCAACTGAAATTTTCCAATACTCTCGCCTTGCTTCATCCGCAACAGGTCATACTCAGTGGTTAGAATGTTGATGCGATTTTCCTTGATTCCGGAGGTTCCTTCATAAGCTATTTCCAGCGCCTTCCACATTTCTTTAGCCGTTGACAAATTACAGATACGAAAGTACTCCTTTTGACTAAGAGCACTCTGAAGCATCAGGATAGCCTTGCTATTGAGAGTGATGTTCTTCTTATCATTATCATCGAATTCGGCTTCTATCTTGGGCACAGTGATGCCTCCTTCTACCTTGACTGGAACATAGTCTCCAGTTTCAAAGACTCTCCATAGACCATATTCTGTTGCCATCACGAACACACGAAATTTGGCTTTCCAGAAAGAGTAGTGTTCGCCGTCGAAACCGGGAGGTCTGTTGATTGAAGCTCCATCTGGAAGAATTCCTTCCATAGTGATCCTTCTCGAGTGGTTAAGCTCTTCTGAGAAGACCTTGCTCTGATACCAAATGAAAACAGGAGCTTAATACCCAAGAGGGGGTGAATTGGGTATCTTTAAAATTTTATACACTTGTTCTGTTTGTGAGTACTCGAAATAGAGCAGAACAGAAAGGGAGGAAGAAGAAGCAATGCACAACAAGATTTATATTGGTTCGGTCCTTTCTTTGACCTACATCCAGTCCCCAAGCCTCACTTGGGATTTTCAATCCACTAACTCAATGAAATTGATTACACACTCTGTACTAAGAGTTGTTCTTTCTCTAGAACACACTCCCCCTTACAAGTTGTAATCAATACACCCCAACTACCGAGCCCCCTGACTTGTAGTTGTTACAATCAATAAATGATTTTACAAGTGAGACTCTCTCAAAGAGTAGATAGAATAAACACTGAAGCTCAAAGTATAAAAAAGATACTATTACAAGTGAAAAAAAAACTAATACACAATGAATGAACTTAGAAGATTTTCGCTCAGAGTAGGTGTATCAGCTGTAGATGAAGTTAATGCTCTCTATTTATAGGTAGAGAACATTAAATGACCGTTGTGAGATAATTCCAACCGTTGGAAGTGATTTGCTTAAGTTCTGGTCATCTTCTCTCTCTAAACTTCTGCTAATCCAATAGTTAATGTTGTCTGTGGTGGTTCTCTGAATTTCTGCCCGTTGGAATTGACTTTACTTGATGTAGTAAGCTTTCTTTAACGTTCATTAGACGTGCTCAGATGGATTAGCCGAAAGTAGGTGAGATTGTGCAGGTGCATTAAATGCACTGTTCACCTTTTTGCTTTTTATCACACATCTTCAATAATCTTGATCTATAATGACTGAACACACTCAACAAACGTTGTTAAACATATCTGGGAACATGAGTGAATGATATATGAAAGCAATTAGATCAAACAACAAGATATAGCAGATTTCACAAATTTGAAAATGCACCAACGGTCACAAACCTTGAGGCTAGTTCATCCAACCTCGAGGTTTGCTTGAAGGTTTCAGGCAAGCACAGGTTTTAAAACATCCAACCTCGAGGTTGCTATGTGAACCTCGAGGTTTCTCTTAGAGAGAAGCCTTCTGAAAAAATCTCACTAGCTCACAAACCTTGAGGTTCCAAAGGTAACCTCGAGGTTTGAAGCTTGTTTTTCAAAGCTTCATTTTTCACTGGAGCCCAACAACCTCGAGGTTGGCCTTTGAAAATGCAAAGTTCAATATTAAACATAAGGCTCAGCCTCGAGGTTACAATCTTAACCTCGAGGTTTTCAATGCTTTGAAAACCAGTTTGCTCTCTGTATGTCACTATACTCGAGGTTGAAATACCATACTCGAGGTCAACAGGTTTTTCTTCAAACTTAAGTTTCAAAATAAAGTGTCCAACCTCGAGGTTGCAATATGGACCTCGAGGTTTTCAAGCTTGTTGAAAACCATGACTTCTCTGGATTAGTCAAAACTCGAGGTTAGCTTTCTATACTCGAGGTTGCAAGTGTTAATGCAAAACTTGGGTTTTTCAAGAAGACCAGAACCTCGAGGTTGACTTTCTAACCTCGAGGTTTCACATAGTTTTTGTGAAACCAAGTTTTTGAAACATGAAAGCACTTGGATTTAAAACCTTTTGTAAGGCCAAACCTCGAGGTTTCCAAACCAACTTCGAGGTTTGCTCTCACTGAAGGTTTTCCAACCTTAAAGAGCAAAACCTCTATCATTGTTTGTAGTTGTTGGCAATCATCAAAACCATCAGAGAACTAACAGTGAGTTTTCTTTGAAAACTCAAGTTTTGACTTTATTCAGAAATCTTGAAATTGTCTCTGTAAGGCCAAACCTCAAGGTTTCTGTGCAAACCTCGAGTTTTGTTCTAACAGTGAGTTTTACACATTTGACAGCAAAACTTCAATCTCTATTTACAATTATTGGAGATCATCAAAACCCTTAGAGAACTAACATTCTCCCCCTTTTGATGATGGCAATACTTGTAAACAAATACCTTTGAGAATTTGAGAGAGTTTTCATTTTGAAATAACCTCAGTGATTAATAATGTTTTGAAAACTGTAAACTTGGTCATGCAAACTTATAACAATTATAACTTAAACAAACATAAAAGTGTCAGAGATTAGCAACAGAAGCTTGAATGAACACAACGATCACAAAATGCATTTTCATATTGATAAAGATAACAGATTACAAGATTGCAACTGAAAATCACAAAATGAAAATACAAGTGTTCTAAGAGACTCAATAACTCTCAATTTAACCCTTGTTTTTCTCTCCCCCTTTGTCATCTTCAAAATGCAAGTTAACCAAGGGAGTAGAAGGAGGGGAAAGATGAAGAACTTCAGTGGAAGGAGTGTCCACAGATGGATGAAGAACTTCAGTGGCTGGGGAAGATGGTGATTGAAGGATGATTGTGTCTAGTGTGGGAGCTGCAACTGGAGAAGGGAATATTGGAGTTGATGGATCTGGAGAAGCTGTAGGAATTGGTGGACTAGTAAAGGTGAAGGAAGGTGAGGATGAGCCAGAAGCAGGAGTAGAGGTGCTAGGACCAACAGTAGTCCCAAAGGGTGGAGTGGAGCCAATGTGTAGGTGCTTGACAATCTTGTCCACTCAGTCACTCAAGTCCATGCTGGATACGATCTGTGTTGAGAGCTTAGCATCAATTTCCTCAACCTTATCCCTCAGATCAGCTGATTGTCCAGAATTTATATCAAGTTGCTCTTTCATAGCATCTTGAATCTCTATCAGCCCATTGTGCCCACGAGTCACTTTAGCTCTCAACTTCCCCAACTCAAATTCCACTCAAATGCTCATGGCAGCAAGAGCAGCATCCACAATTTCCTTGATCTGTGCAGCAAGATCTATAGGCAATGATGACTGAGGAGGTGGAGGTGCAAACTGAGCTTCTTAAGCATGGGATCAAGATGCTCTTGGCTGAGACTGAGATGGAGCTCGTGACTATCCAGATCCTTCTTCTCCAAACTTGATCTTCATCAGATTGAGCATAGTCTTCCCGAAGAATGGAGGATACTCCGGTGTATCAATAGTGCCCACATACCAGATTTTGTGGTAATAAAGGATGATAGAAATTAAGGAGGGAAAGGGTATGTGAGAGAGTTCTCTGAGGGAGAATTTGAACTTTGTCATGGCTTGGAGAAGCCAATGACCAATGTTAAAGGGAACCTTTTTTACAAAAGTAGTGAATGGTTGGTAGGCTTGTTGGGTGAAATGGGTGAAATTGCCACCCTTCTTGTAAATGGAGCTAAATACCCAAGAGGGGGGTGAATTGGGTATTTTAAAAATTTTCACAAATAAATATGTTTTCAAGCGGTAAAAACAGAGGCAAACAAAGTAGGAAGAAGAAAAGCTGGACACAGAGATTTATATAGGTTTGGTCCTAACAACTTGACCTACATCCATCCCCAGACTCTTTGGGATTTTCTTCTATCTCAAAGATTACACACTCTGTACTAAAGAAGTAGTTCTCTCACTAAAACTCACTCCCACTTACAAGTTGTAATCAATGAATTCCCAAATCACCAAGTCCCATTGACTTGTGATTCTTTACAATAAATGATTTGCAAATAAAAACTCTCTCTAAGAGTGAATAATGATAAACATTGAAGCTTATATATCAGCAATACACTACAATTGAAAACTGAAGGAATAAATGCAAAACTTGAATGACTTTCGTTTTTTGCAGTTGTAGTAGTTGAGAAGACTTGAATGCAACTTTATTTATACTTAGAGTGCATTAATTGACCGTTGCTTTCCTGATTGAACCGTTGGAAATGTTTAGCAATGGTTAGGAGGTGGTTTAGTCTTCTTTTCTCTCTAATCTCCACTTAATCCAGCTGTGCAGAAGTTCAGAGTTGACTTCCTGTGAATTAATCTGTTGGAGAAGCAGATGCTGGATGTGGAAATCATTCTTTAATTCTTACTAGACGTGTGCAGACGGATTACCCAAAAGAATGCAACTTTCTCAGTTTGCATTTAATGTGCTGACGTCACTTTTTGCTTTTGCTTTAAACCTTCAATAAACATTCTCTAATTCATCTGAAACTCACTAACAAAGTGGTTAAACATAGCTAGGAATAGTAGAGAATAATAATGGAAAGTATTAAGATCAAACAATAAAGATTTCCAGAATCTCAAAATTTGAATTTCTGATCCAGCGCAGAAACCTCGAGGTTTGTTCTCCAAACCTCGAGTTTTGGACTTAGCTTGAGAACTTGATTTATGTCCAAAACATCAAAACTTGAGGTTTCTGACCAAAACTGGAGGTTTTCAAAACTTTGAAATGTTCAATGCTCTCTGGCTGATAAAACCTCGAGGTCTTCAACCAAACCTCGAGTTTTCACTCAAGTATGAAAGTTTTGAAAAACTGCGCCAAAAGCAAAACCTTGAGGTTCCAGTTGAAACCTCGAGTTTTTCAAATCAGTGAAAAGTCATTTGCTCTCTGTCTGCCAAAACCTCAAGTTTTCTCTACAAAACTCGAGTTTTGTTCAAATGTGAAAACTTTGAAATTTTGCGCCAAGACAGAAACTTTGAGGTTTCAAAACAAAACTGGAGGTTTTGAAAAGTTAGAAAACATAGATGCTCACTACCTTGACAAAACTCGAGGTTTGTCCCCAAACCTCGAGTTTTCACACATTGTGAAAACTTAGAGAGATTTTTGTCAAAACCCAAAACTGGAGGTTTTTCATAAAACTGAGAAAGTTTAAATGTTCTCTGCCTCCACAAAACTCGAGGTTTTTCCCAAAACCTCGAATTTTCACTTAATGTGAAAACTTTGAAAAAATCTTGTCAAGTTCAAAACTGGAGGTTTACACAAAACTGGAGGTTTTGAAACTTAGTTAAAATCTAAGTTTTCTGTGCCAGTCAAAAACCTCGAGGTTTCTTACCAAACCTCGAGTTTTCTCAAAATCTGTGAAAATTGAAATTTTCAAATCAAAACCAAACCTTGAGGTTTGAAATGGAAACTGGAGGTTTTCAAATGTTCAAAACCTGAGAGACTCTCTATATGACAAAACCTCGAGGTTTTCCCAGAAACCTCGAGTTTTGCAATTTCTCAAAAAAAGTTGAGAAGTCTCTATGTGTGGAAACCTTGAGTTTTCTCTAAAAACTCAAGTTTTGACTTTGTTCAGAAAACTTGAAATTGTTTTTGTAAGGCCAAACCTCGAAGTTTCTGTGCAAACCTCGAGTTTTGCTCTCACAGTGAGTTTTACACATTTGACAGCAAAACTTCAAGCTTTGTTTATAATTATTGGAAATCATCAAAACCCTTATAGAACTAACACTTCTAAATGAAGTTCCTAGAGTAGACATACCACAGTACCTTATTTTCTGCAGACATAGAGCCAGGATTAAATGTCATCCTAAGTTGTTGGTTTTGGGGAAAAGGCTTATCTGGTCTAAGTGTTTCAAAAAGTTCCTGGTTACTATAAGAGAACTCAGGAACAGGTGGAGGGTTGACAATTTTCAGAATTTTATTTAAGATTGTGGCTGACAGAGTGAACTTAACTCCCCTAACCATAGTGGTTACTCTTTCCTCTAGCAGCTCACCATCGGGACCTAGCTCATTTTCATACTCCATGTTATAGTAGAACATGTAAATGGAGCTAAATACCCAAGAGGGGGGTGAATTGGGTATTCTTAAAATTTTTCGGTTGAAGCTCTGCTTTTGTGTTATGAAAACATGGGTTAATAGAGATAGGGAAGAGAAAGCTTGAACACAAGGATTTATACTGGTTCGGTCCTATCAACTTGACCTACATCCAGTCCCCAGACACTCTGGGATTTTCCACTATATCAATGATTACACACTCTGCACTCAAGAAGTGATTCTCTCACTAGAACTCACTCCCCCTTACAAGTTGTAATCAATGAACCCAACCACCAAGTCCCCTGACTTGTGGTTCTTTACAATCAATGATCAATAATCAGATGAAACTCTCTCTAAGAGTAGATGATGATAAACACTGAAGCTTATAATGTCAAAAGACAAGTTACAAATGAAAACTAAGAAGTAGTTGGGAGAATTGAATGCTTGAGCGTTTTCAGATGTTGTAGTTATTGTGAAGTCTTGAATGCAACTCTATTTATACATAGAGATCATTAAATGACCGTTGCAACTTGGATTAATCCGTTGGAGACTTCAGCTGAGGTTTTGTTCCACTTAGGTTATCTTCTCTCTCTTTGTTTCTGCATAATACAGCTGCCTTTGGTTCAGAGTTGACTCTCTGCCAATTAATCCGTTGGAGAGGTTGTTGCTTGTTGTAGAAATCTTCCTTTAATGCTTTGCAACCGTGTACCAGTGGATTAACCAAAAGTGAGCAAGTTTCTGAGTTGAACATTTAATGTTCTGACACATCTTTTTGCTTTTGCTCTAATCCTTCAATAATCCTTCTTTAATCTGTCTGAAACTCACTAAAAAGATGATTAAACATATCTAAAATCATTATAGATTAATCATGTAAAGCATTGAGATCAAACAAGAAGGTATAACAGATTTGTCAATTTTGAATTTCCAGCAACGAACAGAAACCTAGAGGTTTGTTCCACAAACCTCGAGGTTTTCATCATGTCCAGGTGAAAGAGGTTTTGAAATAAACAGCAAACTTGGAGGTTTTAAAGTGAACCTGGAGGTTTTCATGAATGCAGAAAGAGTTTTAAGTTTTTGAGATACAAAACCTCGAGGTTTCATGGTAAGCCTCGAGGTTTCATTTAAAATGAAACCTTCTGAGAAACTCGATGAAATCAAACCTGGAGGTTTCCAACATTGTGAAAAATTCATTTGCTCTCTGGAACCCACAAACCTCGAGGTTTTCAGCAATACTCGAGGTTTGGCTAAACAATCCTGAAAAGCTGAACTTAGTTCCAAATGCAAAACCTGGAGGTTTTAAAGTAAACCTCGAGGTTTTCTCTAATGAGAAAAACTTGATTGCTCTTTGCAAGTCAGAAACCTTGAGGTTTATAACAATACTTGAGGTTTTGAGTTATTTTCAAAAGGGTCAAGTTCCAGCCAAACACCAAACCTCGAGGTTTATAAGGGAACCTCGAGGTTTTCAAAGTTCTTGAAAACCAATTGCTCTTTGGATGAAGAAAGCTGGAGGTTTCTTCAAATACTCGAGGTTTCACATTATTTTTCAAAAATTTCAGTTAGGCGCCAAACCACAAACCTGGAGGTTTTGTTACAAACCTCGAGGTTTGAAGAGTTGATGTGAAACTGAGTTTTCTCTGGAAGTACAGAACCTCGAGGTTTCTTCACAAACCTCGAGGTTTCACATAAATTTGTGAAATCAAGTTTTTGAGAGATGAAGTGCTGAACCTTGAGGCTTTCTTTGCAAGGCCAAACCTCGAGGTTTCAGTGCAAACCTCGAGGTTTGCTCTTACCCAGAATTTTCAACATTTAAAGCGAAAATCCTCATTCTTTGTTTACAATTGTTGGCAATCATCAAAACCATAAGAGAACTAACAGAACATTCGAACAAGGTGTGGAGTATAGGGAGTAGAAATGGAAACAAAACTCTCGTATTGTTTTAACCACGGGGAAAGATCAAAATGGTTTTCTTTGAAGAATTCTGGTAAGTTGATAGCAACTACAGGGCAGAAATCTCGATGAAGATAAGCTTCCTTAAACTTATCATTCTCCTCTTTAGACATAGCAGAAGGTGCAGTGACAAAACCTTCGAGAGGAGAGATATTTCGGTAAATATCTGTGATAGCGTTCTCCATGACATAGACCAATTCACTATAGGTATGATTCGGATTCCTCTAGCCTTAATTTAAATGTTGTTGAGCGATCCTTAGATGGGATTCGTAAATATTTTAATCCGCTGCATGTATGGATCCCAATAGATACTCGATCCATCTAAAGAAACAAATTGTTTGTGTTAAGAAATTATTAATAATGAAATATGTAAACTAGAATAATGAGCATAAAATTGAAAATATCACCTGAAACATTAATAATATTATCAGTCTCTTGAAAGTTGTCATATTCAGTGAACAGAGTAGCTAAATCTGAGATAGATTGTGTAGCCAGTAGCCAATTTTGGGCACAAATGAGGGCTTCAGTCATTTTAGGAGATATATTACTCCTATAATCATCAACAACACATCCTCCAGTGCTAAAAGCTGCTTCAGAGGTAACTGTAGGTATTGGCAGAGCTAATAAATCACGTGCTATCATCGCAAGCACTCTATATTTGGTTGAATTAACCTTCGACCATGTCAATATGTCAAAATCATCATCATCAATAGGAGTGTCTTCAGCTGCATTAGCTAAAAGGTATCTATCCAATTCAGATTGAGGATCTATTGATGAGATCTTTTCTTTTTGGGATGTCAACCTGTTGGTCAAATTCCCTTATGGCAAGCGAACCAGTCGAACAAGTAATAAAGTGAAAGTAGAGTATCGTCCCACAGAGACTGTAATACCAAAGACTGACGCTCGGTTGCTATGATAGTCGTTAAACAAAAAGTAAATAATATTGGTTGAGAGGTTTTGGTACTACGCTAGTAGCAAAATAACAATAAACGAGAGAAGATATCAGTGATAAGTTAGGCTGGACTCAGAATCGTCCTTAAGTGCTTCAATCCCCTAGTTGCCTTACACAATGCTATGACATCTATATTGTGCAGCTTCCGCAATGCTACAGCACAGCTGCTACTCACAAAGCTATTTGCTTAGCCCACCTCTATAGTCTGTCGAAGCTTCCGCGTCCGATACGTAGGATACTACCTGTACTCATTCCATATTCCTATGGTAACTTTCGAGTATAGATCTTTGCTATGCACAGGGTGTTAAGTGTGATGAGCGGTAGACCCATTCCTGAAGTCTACAATATAGGCCATGCCGTGCACGAGCCGCCTAGCAAGCATCTGTTTCTCGGAGGTCTAACTTCACTCCTTACCAGTAAGTGAAGCCACTGATCTAGCCCTTAACTTCCGTTAACCGACTAGTAATTAAAACATCGATAGCAAAACCAAATTTATTGAATTAAAAGCATGCAATTGGGTTCTTTCGACACTTAAAGATTCGTCCTCATCCAGCCATATGGATATTAGTTCATGACTGACGAGGAAGACGCAAAACAAACATCAACAAAAAGACCCATGATTGAAATACAAAATAAACAAAGAAAACATAAAGCTTGATCGGAGTTCCAAAGCGTGGAAGGAGCCCTGTCACGTCACTGCTCCATGTTGCCTTCTCTCCGTCGAACACAAGGGAAGGATGCTGGGTTATCCTGGAAATATTGTGCTCTATGATCTTGCTCACTCTTCTCAAGAGACTACCGAAGATAGAATTCTGTCTAGGGCTCTCCGACTTCTTTAGGGTTCTCTCGGCTGCCTTTTATAATCATTCCTTCGTGCGGCGCAGCGGTTGAGACTTTCCTATTCTGTCGGGATCTTCAGAATCTTCTTGATTAGATTAGATTGCCTCTACAGATCCTGCGGGATTCTTCCAAATATTTCAGTTCAGATTCTCCGCATCTTCTATTCCGTTACGTCAGCAATCCATCTGTCATTATTGCCCTTTTATTTAATTCCTGAAATCATCTAGACAAAAAGGTCAGAATATACACTGCATAGCATTGCGTCCTCTACTTTGCTATAGCATTCATGTGCTTTGTATTGCTCTTCCGTCTGCTATCAGAATGCTATAGCATCGCATCAACTCTGCTACACAGTCTTCCTTAAAAGCATTGCAATTTAACACATTTTGATGATTTCCGTCTCTCATTCCCTATATCACGAATACATGGCTTTTTTGCATGATTACTTCATAGTTAAACTCATTTTTACCATCCAATTCAGTCATAAAATATAGGGAAAATATGTTATTACTCGTACTCATCAAATACCCCCACACTTAGCTTTTTGCACTCCCGGGCAAAAATAAGATAGAGCGAACAAAAGCTCATAGCCTTAGCCTTCCTGCCTGTATAGCCTTGCTTGCACACCTGCTTTCAGTTCAATCCCCTCTTTGGCAATCCCACTGCCCAGTGCCAACTTCTCCTCAACGTGGTATTGTTCCAATAAAGAAGTCTCAAGGGGCTCTCAGGATTAAGTGTTTGCACTCTCTCACCCAAGGGGTCATGATTTCTCTCTTTTCTAGCGGGCCTAGAAGATCCATAGCCTTGTCAGAGTTCTAAGATTACTTCCTAGCATTTGAGTATTCGCTCATCAAGACGACTTTTGTGGCTGTTCTGTGGGAATGGCTAAGTGTTGTGAGATAGGAAAGGATGGTGGATGCTATAGCAGCTCAGGCAGATCATTCTTTCTCTTGCTCTTGGTTGCTTCAATCGAGTGTTCCTTCTTGCGCTTGAACTTCATGCTGTTCCTTTATTCACGTTCACCCAAATATATATATATATTTATTTATTTATTTTTTAGCACATCTTCTCTTTTTCTCTCTTTTCTCTTTTTTTTCTTCAAACACACACAATAGCTCCTTAGTCTCTTTTGTCTTGTCATGGATACACTCTGCTGCGGCAACGTCTTCACAGTCTCCTTCAGCTTGCCTTCCTAACCTGCTCTGCTATAGCATCATCGTTTGGCTCAAGGGGGTGGCAAAGTGGAGATGATGACAAATGGCTTGTGTATGGGGGCAATGGGTATGACAGGAATGCCTCTATCCCCTGAACTTCAACTCAGACGCCAAGTAGCTTATCAAAGAACTAGGACAAATCAAGGATCAACATAGGCCAGCAGATATACACACAAGATAAAACATTAAGGCTCAAATCAATTCTTCCATGGGGGTTTATTCCCTGTTAACATCATCATTCTTACTCTACCCCACGTCAGATTGGATAGCACCGTCATTTTCCCAATCCTAAAGGTTCAGTTCCCTTCAGCCCTTGTGCTATGCTTAGTCATACAGGCATTCATTCCACGGCTACACGATTCTATTCCTGCTCTCTAGGAGTTTTGAAAAAAATTTCCCTAGTAGTGCAAACAAAACTAAGTGCAGGGTTATTTCTAATTCGAGCAACCATTAGCAAAGTATATCATCCCCCCCCATACTTAAACGACGCAATGCCCCCATTGCGATGGCGAAGTAATGGCAGCGAGATAGAAGAGAACGAGGAAACACTATCCCAGGAATATATATATATTAATTCAAACAAACTAGCAATCGAAAAAGAAAAGAACTGAAAAAGAGTCTAGTACCAAGAATCTATTGAGAAGGTTACAACCCAAGTAAACGGAGCTTAACCTTTTCTTGCAGACCGTCCGACAGGAGGTCCCGGCGAATTAGACACCTCTTCGTCATCAGTGTCAGCCGATGGTGTGCTGGCGGGTCCACCTCTGCGTGGACTTGTGCTCCGACGGCATTTTCTCGAGCTAGGACGTTCTTGCTGTGGTGGTCCAGCGGCTGAACTGTGCATGTCAAAAGTCGCCTCAGGAAAGCTCGGCAGAGGAATGTACTTCGGGGCATTTGCCATGAGGTTCGCTGCCAGGCTGCGATCTCGTTCTGCTACATACTGCCACCACATTTGCTATTGAAGGAGCAGGGTGCTCACCGAGCACTGCAAAGTAGTGACTTGGGCCACCAATGTGTGGAATGCGGCGGCAGAAATCAGGGTCGTGTCAGCCGGCGGCTCGACAGAAGAACTGGCCAGGTTAGGCTGTGAGTTTTTCGGCTGACACTTTTGCAGAATGTGTTGTACAGTGGCTGCAGTAATAGGTAGCAGGTACCCCACTCGTTCTTCACTGGCATCAAAAATTACCCCTGCATTTCGACAGAACTCAGTAATAAGTGCTGGAAACCATAAATTACCTGTAGTGGTCTTCAGCGACTCGAACAGCTCTCGATAGATGAGGGTGTCAACATTGATCTGTTTTCCCTCCAAAAGGCAATACAGCAGGAATGCGCGCTCGCGCGAGATGGTATGGGTGTGCAGTGTTGGCATGAGTCGGTAGCGAAGGAAGTAAAACCAAATACGAGCGTCGGCCTTCAAGCAACTACATTTTAGATTGTAGGACCCTTCCTTGGTAACTTGCCATTCAGTGTTTCACACACACAGCCTGGCAGTGATAGCAGTTAGGATGTCGGGGGTGTCCCCCTTCTGGAGAAGTTCACTGTACTCATCATCAGTGGGGTCAAGGTCGAGCACACTTCGAATGGCGCTGGGGCCACATTGTACATTTGTCCCTCAAATAGTTACGAAGTATGGGGAGCCCCCTGGGTAATTTGCTGCGAATTCCAAAACGAGAGGGACTACCACTTCGGCCAGCTGGAGACAGAATTTCTCCCAGTGGCGCTGTCGTATAATTTCCATGACACATTCTGGGTAGGCACCCTGTTCGAGGGTGTCTGCATCAAAACCTCGCTCCGGTGCTAGGGTTTTGTCTACCTTGAGGGAGTTATAACGAGATTCGGCCTCCCGAGTTGCGAATGGCGGGGCGTCTGTGACTTCCGTAGATGCTCTCTGTCCGGATCCATTTGTGCATGCCATTGGAATGCTTTTGGAGTATTGAGGGGGATCAACAGTGTTGTCGACTGGTTCAAAGTAAATGAGTGCAAATGGGTTCGTCGACGAGTATGGTCCGCTCTAAGTAGGGTTCGTGAAGCGTAATTGTAGGCGGGTTGTGCGCAATCCGGCCGGAACTTCGGAGAAGATCCGGGTGGCAGCAGGTTGGCGCAATAACGGCAAGTCCCACTTTATTTGGAATATTATTGTTCAAATCTATTGGGCCCAGTCTTGTGCGGCCCACCCCCTACCAATTCATCCTTGAGCGCGGTCAATGCAGCTAAGTTGCTACAGCAATTTGAGACCCTTGGTACCTTGATTCCTCTGGTCTTAACCCCTTTATTCTCAAAATAGAAATTTAAATCCTAACCCTGGGCTGTTTGATATGAATAGTTTTGATGATGTCTTATATAGATGCCATTGTTAAAAGCAAAAAGATCGAGTAATATATTGAGTAATATAGTTATCTCCTACATTGACTAACCGTGATGTGAATCCCGAAGGAAACGGACGATCGGATCAACTAGGAATGGAATTTTGCACCAGAATTTCAGCCTCTGACGCGTCCTGAAAGAATCGACCGTATCTCACGTTATAGATGTCGAAATTGAGTGCTTCCAAAACGAACAGAAAGATGACGTTCTGAACTACGATTTTGACTAATTAAACACCGAAAACCGATAAGGAAAACGGGAGATACGAAATGAACAAATTTAGAACAAAAACTAGATTGGGTAGGCGCCACAATTCCAAAGAATTGATAAGCCCAAGAACGCCACAAGGATCGAAACCCTTGATAAGTTCAGAGATTCTCAAAAGAACCCTAGAGAACTTATCTCTCACCAAAATGGTTGAAATCTCAATTCAAATCTGCCGTTCTCATGGCCATGGTGTGCCTTATACATATCAAGCTTAACCTAATTCTACTTACACACAAATGAAAAACAAGAAAGCCCAATATGTGAGCCCAATAAGCAAGCCCGATAATCCTTATTACAAAAGTTCAACTAAATGTAAGAAAAATAGAACTAAGGGTAGAATTTGGGCCAGGGCCCAATGAAGCCTCCATTCATATCCATTGGGGCTTATTCTTCAAGGTCTTCAATCTGGAGCCTTTTCAGCTTTTGCTCTTATCATTGGATCTCCAAGACCTTGTATGTCCTCCAAGTTTGTTGCCTTGGTCATGCCGCCTCCTTTGTCCTCATCATTCCCTCCTTCTTTAGAAGAATTTGTCCTCAAATTGCAATCCTCGTCTCCGTCTTTATGCACTTCCTTGAAGAACAAATCTACAATGTGGGTTGCATCATCAACCTCTTTAGGAAGAACATCTTTAAATTCTTGCAACAAATCAGAAACCTCATTTGGAAGACAGTTAGAAAGACTTGCACCTGTAAAATTATTCTCTTTACTCAAAAGTAAGAGCATTGGCTTTTTCAAATGCATTGCCTTTTTCACCTTTTTTTCTTTTATAAGAGAGTTTGGTGCTTTTCTCTTTTCCTCTCCTTTTTTTTCTTGCTCTCTTCCACTCTCTTTTCTCTCTTGCTTTTTTTTTTCTCTCATTTTTAGATTATCCTCACTAACTTCTCTTGGTGTCAAGGATGCCAGAATAATCTTGCGTTCTTTATGTACAAAAGAGAACTTGTTGGTGTATCCATTATGCATAGCTTTCTTATCATATTGCCAAGGTCTCCCAAGTAGCAAATGACAAGTCTCCATTGGTACCACATCACATAAAACTGTATCATCATACTTCCCTATGGAGAAGTTCACCTCCACTTGTTTGCTTACGGTCACTTCACCATCCTCACTAAGCCATTGAAGTTTGTATGGCAGTGGGTGAGGTTTGGTTTCCATGCCCAATTTAGACACCATTCTAGCACTTGCAACATTGGTACAACTCCCTCCATCAATAATTAAAGAACATACCTTCCCTTGGATAAGGCATCTAGTATGAAAGACATTCTCTCTTTGACTTTTATCCATGTCTTTTGCTTGGCTACCCAACATCCTTCTTACCATAAACAAATCTCCTTCTGGAATTATTTCTTCAATATCATCTTGTGAAGTAGAATCTGAAGAAGCAGAATCTTGCGAAGTAGAATCTGAAGAAGACTCACTAGTAAGCTCTCCATCCTCTTTAAGTAACATAGTCTTCTTAGTTGGACATTCAGAAGCTATGTGACCTCTCCCCAAACACTTGAAGCATTTTATTTCACTACTCCTTGTCTTTTTAGGGACCTCATTGGATTTAGTTTGAGTCCTTTGAGGTGTAGCAGTGGGATTGCTTGATGATGTACCTCCCTCCTTCTTATTTCTATCCTTCCAACTTGAAGAATAAAAATTTGAAGAGTTTTTCCTCATGGCACCCTTTCTCTTGAGTTGCTGTTCTACCTTACTAGCTTGTTGCACTAAATCCTCCAACTCCACATAATTTTGCAACTCCACAACATCCCTTATGTCATTATTCAGCCCATGCAAGAAACGTGCCATAGTAGCCTCCCGCTCTTCACTAATATTTGCTCTAATCAAGGACAACTCCATCTCTTTAAAATACTCATCTACACTCTTGTTACCTTGTGTGAGTCTTTGAAGTTTATTGTGAAGGTCTCGATGATAATGGGAAGGAACATATCTTCTTCTCATTAGCCTTTTCATCTCCACCCAACTATCCACCAATGGTTCTTCATATCTCGCCCTCTCCTTTTGCAATTGATCCCACCAAATGAGAGCATAATCACTAAACTCCATGGCTGCCACCTTCATTTTCTTCTCTTCAGTATAATTGTGACATGCAAACAAGTGCTCAATCTTCATTTCCCACTCTAAATAGGCCTCCGGATCACTTTTTCCCTTAAAGGATGGTATATTAAGCTTCACTCCCTTAATTCTATCCTCTCTAGCATCATTCTCATAATCTCTTCTTCTCCTTCTTTCATCCCTCCCTCTTGGTTCTTCATCATGATTCCTCTGATTTTCTATTCTCTCAATTCTCTCATATAACTCCTCCGTGTGTTCTCTCATCATCCTTTGCATTTGAGTTGTAATGGCTTCAATCAGCAACCTATTATCTTCACCACCTGCCATAATTCAAGGAAAAGAACAAGAATAAAAGTAATAGGACCTTACCACTCGCTCACGTGTTTACACTCTTAAAAATGTATCACTCGTGTTTGTTGCTCTCTAATAAGGCTTTTGTGTAGTATGCTGTCTCTTGCCTTTTACCACTCAATATAGCTCTCTTTAAGTTCTTAACAGAATCTCCAAGAACACTCAAAGAGTACAATCCCAAACTCAGGAATTGGCGGTGACTCACAATACAATTTGGAACAGATGTCAAAGAGGACAACAAGACAGAAAATCCAAATTAATTTTGGAGGAATTATTTAAAGAAGACACTTTGGACTCAAAGAAGACAAGACAAAGAAAATCCAAAATCAAAACACCTTTGGATTTGATTCACACGTAGTAGTGTGTGTAATTGAATAATAGGAAGGTGCTGTATAGTTTTTTTTTCCTCTTTTTTTTTTTTTAACACAACTGGTTTTTTTTCTTTTTTTTTATAACACCTGATTCTTTTTTTTTTTTATCACAACTGATTTTTTTTTCTCTTTTTTTTTTCACAAAGAGGAATTTGTGATTTTGGGATCAAACCTTGAAATTATACTAATTCGGAATTGAATTAGATAGAATTCCCCACAAAATGAGCTATTACTTAACACACTAACAACATAATACTCAAGAAACCCGAATCGAAAGGATTAAAATTGAAGAACAATGATGAACAAGGGATGAACACCAAGAATAAAGTGCAGAAATATGTGAACTGAACAAGAAATTGAAAAGGAAAAAAACAACCAGAAGATTGAAAGACAAACTAAGAACAAAGAACGACGGCTAAAACAGAATTGCACAATTCAAAAAAAATCAAAAACACAAATTTAGGGATTAGGGTTACCAGATTGGGATATAAACAATCAAGAAAATATAACCCAATTCCAATCCTAGAACTGTGCTCTGATACCAAATGATGTGAATCCCGAAGGAAACGGACGATCGGATCAACTAGGAATGGAATTTCGCACCAGAATTTCAGCCTCTGACGCGTCCTGAAAGAATCGACCGTATCTCACATTATAGATGTCGGAATTGAGTGCTTCCAAAACGAACAGAAAGATGACGTTCTGAACTACGATTTTGACTAATTAAACACCGAAAACCGATAAGGAAAACGGGAGATACGAAATGAACAAATTTAGAACGAAAACTGGATTGGGTAGGCGCCACAATTCCAAAGAATTGATAAGCCCAAGAACACCACAAGGATCGAAACCCTTGATAAGTTCAGAGATTCTCAAAAGAACCCTAGAGAACTTGTCTCTCACCAAAATGGTTGAAATCTCAACTCAAATCTGCCGTTCTCATGGCCATGGTGTGCCTTATACATATCAAGCTTAACCTAATTCTACTTACACACAAATGAAAAACAAGAAAGTCCAATATGTGAGCCCGATAATCCTTATTACAAAAGTTCAACTAAATGTAAGAAAAATAGAACTAAGGGTAGAATTTGGGCCAGGGCCCAATGAAGCCTCCATTCATATCCATTGGGGCTTATTCTTCAAGGTCTTCAATCTGGAGCCTTTTCAGCTTTTGCTCTTATCATTGGATCTCCAAGACCTTGTATGTCCTCCAAGTTTGTTGCCTTGGTCATGCCGCCTCCTTTGTCCTCATCAAACCGTTATATTTAATGTAGATTATTCGAAGTTCAATTAAGAAGAATAATCAAGAAGGAGATAAGAGATGAAAGAAAGAAGTACTTGCAAAGGTTGTCAAGAAAGCCAGATGTTATCAATAGATTTTGGAGGATAACCAAGAAAAAGAGAAGAGACTAGAGAAAGAAGTTATCAAAAGAACTTGCACAATATAATAGGAATATCAACATTCAAGTTCTTGTGATAATGGAAGTCTCTATGATAAGCAGAAGTTGGAATGAAGCTTCATTATTTTCTGGATATTGAAGAAGATAGAAGCTACAAAAAATGATGAGCCCAAGTTAAATGATGAAGAATGAAGAGAAGAGAAGAAAGAAAGATTTGAATTGTGGAAAATGATCAAGAGAGGAAGAAAGAAAGGAAGAACTTGATGAATAGAATGAAGATATAATTATTCAAGTTCTTATATTGAAGCTAAAAGCCTCCAAGATCATATGGAAGTTGGAATGTCTCAATTTGGAGTTAAAATCAGCAAAAATCAGCTTCAGGATGAGAAAACTTGAGTTTCCAAGTAAAAACTCGAGTTTCCTGCTTTGCTACAATGATTTGCTCTTTTGGTATGAGAAAACTCGAGTTAGCACTCAAAACTCGAGTTTAGGAGTCAAAACTCGACTCAGCCATCTCAAAACTCGAGTTTCTAGTGTCTTCAGCATCTCTGGCGTCTCTGGAAGAGCAAAACTCGAGTTTCCAAGCACAAACTCGAGTTTAGGACTCAAAACTCAAGTTTCCAAGTGAAAACTCGAGTTTACAGTGTGATCAGCTCTTCAGCATCTCTGTTTCACGTTCAGCTCGGGCGAGGTCTAGTAATTCAACGATATCTCCCAAACCAGAGATCGGATTGAAGTGAAACTAGTGGAATATGAAACTAGACTCCCAATGCATCATTTTGATATATAGTTCAAGTCTAAAGGAGTTCAGATGAAGGAGTTATGGATTTTACAACTTGGAATATCAATTCATGCCATGCTTCAGACCAAGCTTCGATGTTTTGAGTGTATCTCACAAACTACAAATCCAATTGTGCTCAAATTGGTGCCATTGGAAACTAGAGACACAGAGATTTCCATCAAGAGTTGAACGGACCAAAACAGAGTTCAGACCAGGGAGATATGGTATTCAAAAGTTGATGGTTATTTCAAGAAGACTCAACAAAGTTCAGGAGAAAGCAAAACTCGAGTTTTGCAAGTGAAAACTCGAGTTTTCATCAAACAGAGAGCAGCGAACTTCAGAGCAATTTCCAAAACTCGAGTTTTGGACCAAAACTCGAGTTTTGCTCAAGCAGAGGCAAATCCAGCATTCTACAACAAAAGGAAAACTCGAGTTTTCAAGAGCAAACTCGAGTTTACACCTCTGGTTTAAAAAAATCACCGTTTCGAAAATCCTAATTCTTCTGATAAACATCCAGATGATTACCCAAATGATTTATAACACTTATTAACATCATTTATATCATTTGTGTACATGTTTCAGATGATCAAAGGCTGTTAAACTGAAGATCAAAGAGAAAGTAAATGCTGATGTCATAGCTGGTTCAAAAAGCAAAAGTTCTAACGGCTATATTTCTTTATCCAACAGTCATTAAATCTTCAAATGGTCATATATTGATCTCTACCTATATATAGAAGATAGATTCCAGCAGAAAAACATAGAGACATAAGCTTACACTTCAAACATGCTGATACTCTGTTTTCACATCATTTACACTCTGTTTTTAATGTCTAGATAGCTTAGAGAGTGAGATGATTTGTATTGTTCTTCAGTGTTCATTTATTCACTTCTGAGAGAGAAGATTTATTATAATCATTCTATCTATCTGAGAGTTACTCAAGATTGGGTGATCTTGAGTGGGAAACACATTGTGTTGATTACAACTTGTAAGGGGAGTGAATCCTAGTGAGAGGATTACTTTGAGTACAAAGTGTGTAATCAAGCAAGTGTATTGATTACAGTTTGTAAGGGGGAGTGAATCTTAGTGAGAGGATTACTTCAAGTACAGAACTTGTAATCAGTTTGAAAGAAGATAGTGGATTGAAAATCTCAAGTGGAGCTTGGGGATTGGATGTAGGTCAAGGATTGGGCCGAACCAGTATAAATCAGTTTGCATATTCTCTTCCCTTATCTCTTATATTTCCAGCATATACATCTGAATGTCCATACATGTTTGAATGATTGATTAATGCTTTATCAATTGTTATTGTCATTCAAACTGCTTTCAATAAGTTTCGAAAAGATTTTTAAAGTTACTAAAGTTTTATCAAACACCCAATTCACCCCCCTCTTGGGTGATAGCCTGTTCTTTCATGGGCTGCCTCCCAGTAGCGCTTGCTTTAAAGTCTTCAGCCGGACTTTGCTACAGCAATTTAATGTTATGGTGGTGCAGGGGGCTCCCCTGCCTCTGGAGTGCTTCTGGTGTCTAAACAAAACAAGTTCTTCTCAGTTGGGTCCTTGAATCTCATGTTCTTCAGTATTGAGAAGGTAACTTGATCGTTATCCACCCGCATAGTGAGTTCTCCTTTCTCCACATCAATCAGCGCTCGGCCAGTTGCAAAGTAACGGTTGTGGGCCTAGCTTCCCCTATGGCCAACTGTTTGAAAATTGACATAGGCATAAGGTTAATACTAGCGCCTAAGTCGCACAGAACCTTTCCTGAGTAGTTGGGACCGATAGCACAGGGGATTGTGAAACTGCCAGGATCCTTCAATTTTAGAGGTAGTCGATTAGTTAACATGGTACTACACTCCTGGGTCACTACCATCATCTCGAACTCTTCCAATCGCCGCTTTTTGGACAGGATTTCCTTCATAAATTTTACATAGCCAGGCATCTATTCCAGTGCTTCCACGAGTAGGATGTTAATATGTAATTGTCGCAGCATGTCAAGGAACTGCTTGAATTGCTTCTCTTGTCCTTGCTTCTTAAGCCTTTGTGGGAAGGGCGGATGTGGTTTGGTCATTGCTAGAGGTTCACGGTCAGAATTATGCTTTGGTAGTGCGGTAGCATTTGGTGTAAGACATTGATCGTGATCTTCCAACACTATTCGTGAAGGTAGAACTGTTGCACCTTGATTTTGTGCTGGTGTGGTTGGCTTTGGCTGCCTCTGTTCATCCTCTTGGGGTAGCTCACTACCCTCCTGCCCTTCTTCAGATTCTTCTGGTCGTGGATCAGAGATCGTCATTGGTTGCTTGGTTGCTGTCATGGGTGCTAGGCTTTTGCCACTTCGAAGCTCAATCATCTTAACTTCTTCTCTTCCTTGGATCTTAGGGAGTTCAGTGTCACTGGGCAGGGTTCCTGAAGGTCGGTTATTCAGAGCAGTTGCTAGCTGTCCCACTTGAGTCTCCAGATTCCGCAGTTACTTGTTGATTCTGGATGATCGCATCGTTTTTTGACATATACTCCTTCAGAAGGTTCAACATAGAGCTCTGCGGGTCTAAATCCCCGCCTTGCTGCCTTGCTAGCTGGGTGAATCCTAGCGGGTTTGGTGCTCGGTTGGAGAATTGTTGGGTCGCGGGTTGTCCTGTTGCTTGTGCACCCTGGGAGTTCCATGAAAAATTAGGGTGCTGCCTCCACCCAGGGTTGTATGTATTGGAATATGGGTTGTTAGTGTTGGCTCCCTTGTTAAAGTTATTAACGAAGTTTACGGACTCAGGGTTGGCAGAGCACTGAGCATACGAATGCTCTCCACCGCAATACACACAAGCTACTTAGGCTGGCTGCGTTGATGGAAGGTTAGTCCTTTCACCATATTGGTTAGAGTTGAGACCTGTGCTGTGAGAGCAGTCATGGCATCCAGTTCATGTATTCCTGCAACAGTACAGGACGGAGTAGATCTATCTGTTTGCCACTGGTGACTGTTCATTGCCATACGTTCCAGTAAATTATAGGCCTCGTCATAAGATTTCATTAGTAGGGATCCTCCTGAGGAAGCGTCCACTATTGATCGCGTCTGAGTGTAAAGGCCCTTGTAAAATGTTTCAATCTGCACCCATTTAACCAGCCCATGCTTTGGGCATTTTCTTAGGATATCCTTGAATCTATCTCAAGCATCATAAGTAGACTCACCAAGCTTTTGTTGGAAGGTAGTGATTTCTCCTCTGAGTTGTGCGTTCTTTGTAGGTGGAAAGAATTTCAACAAGAACTTGCTTCCTAGAACATTCCATGTGGTGATGGAATTAGTAGGCAAGTTATTAAGCCACGTGCGCGCCTTCTCCCTTAGTGAGAATGGGAATAATTTGATTCAGACGGTGTCGGGAGGTATGCCAGGGATTACAAAAGAGTCGCAGACCTCCAAGAAGGTCTTGAGGTGAAGGTGCGGGTCTTCAGATGGGAGTCCTCCAAATTGTCCGACCGCAATCAGCATCTGGATCATGACACTTTTGATTTCAAAGTGTCCAGCATTTATAGTCGGTGGAGTGATGGCCGAAGCCAATTTGTTCAGATCTGGAATCCTGAATTCCATAATGGCCTTGTTCTCATCTAAGTCTGGTGGAGGGTCCTGGTTTTCCCTGTGCATCTCTATACGCTCTCGTTGTTCTCGTTCGTGGTCTTTAGGTATATCCGCCATGCTCGCTGTGCCAACGGATTGGCTTCTCCACTTCTGCTTTCTACACCTTTGCTTATAGGTACGGTCTATCTCAGGATCGTAAGGCTCAAGATTGGATGAAGGCGAATTGCGCATGCACTACATATTGTACATGAAAAATCAAGAACAGAGACAAGTGAGCTAGGTTCTAAATAGATCACAACTATTATGCAACGGGGCATCGTCACTAGGGGTATCAGTAATCCCCGGCAACGGCGCCAAAAACTTGTTGGTCAAATTCCCTTATGGCAAGCGAACCAGTCGAACAAGTAATAAAGTAAAAGTAGAGTATCGTCCCACAGAGAATGTGATACTAAAGATTGATGCTCGGTTGCTATGATAGTCGTGAAACAGAAAGTAAATAATATTGGTTGAGAGGTTTTGGTACTACGCTACTATGAAAATAACAATAAACGAGAGAAGATATCAGTGATAAGTTAGGCTGGACTTAGAATCATCCTTAAGTGCTTCAATCCCCTAGTTGCCTTACACAATGCTACGGCATTTATACTGTGCAGCTTCCGCAATGCTACAGCACAGCTGCTACTCACAAAGTTATTTGCTTACCCCACCTCTATAGTCTATCGAAGATTCCGCATCTAATATGTAGGATACTACCTATACTCATTCCATATTCCTATGGTAACTTTCGAGTATAGATCTTTGTTATGCACAGGGTGCTAAGGGTGATGAGCGGTAGACCCATTCTTGAAGTCTACAATATAGGCCATGCTGTGCACGAGCCGCCTAGCAAGCATCTGTTTCTCAGAGGTCTAACTCCACTCCTTGCCAGTAAGTGAAGCCACTGATCTAGCCCTTAACTTCCGTTAACCGACTAGTAATTAAAACATCGATAGCAAAACCAAATTTATTGAATTAAAAGCATGCAAATGGGTTCTTTCGACACTTAAAGATTCGTCCTCATCCAGCCATATGGAAATTAGTTCATGACTGACGAGGAAGACATAAAACAAACATCAACAGAAAGACCCATGATTGAAATACAAAATAAGCGAAGAAAACGGAAAGCTTGATCGGAGTTCCAAAGCGTGGAAGGAGCCCTATCACGTCACTGCTCCACGTCGTCTTGTCTTCGTCGAACTTAAGGGAAGGATGTTGGGTTATCTTGGAAATATTGTGCTCTGTGATCTTGCTCACTCTTCTCGAGAGACTACTAAAGATAGAATTCTGTCTAGGGCTCTTCGACTTCTTTAGGGTTCTCTCGGCTGCCTTTTATATTCCTTCGTGCAGCGCAGTGGTTGAGACTTTCCTATTTTGTCGGGATCTTCAGAACCTTCTTGATTAGATTAGATTGCCTCTGCAGATCCTGCGAGATTCTTCCAAATATTTCAGTTCCGATTCTCCGCATCTTCTATTCCGTTACGTCAGCAATCCATCTGTCATTATTGCCCTTTTATTTAATTCCTGAAATCATCTAGACAAAAAGGTCAGAATATACACTGCATAGCATTGCGTCCTCTACTTTGCTATAGCATTCATGTGCTTTGTGTTGCTCTTCGGTCTGCTGTCAGAATGCTATAGCATCGCATCAACTCTGCTACACAGTCTTCCTTAAAAGCATTGCAATTTAACACATTCTGATGATTTCCGTCTCTCATTCCCTATATCACGAATACATGCCTTTTTTGCATGATTACTTCATAGTTAAGCTCATTTTTACCATCCAATTCAGTCATGAAATATAGGGAAAATATGGTATTACAAGTACTTATCACAACCATCTACGACTAGGGTCTTTTTTACTAGTATTTGCAGTGGAAGTGATGCTGGTAGAAGAGTTCAAAGAACTGGCACTATTTGACACGCCGATTTGAACACCAATTTTTGCAAAATACTCTTCAAACATGCAATACAAAGTGTTCCTTGCCTTGTTTTTCATAAACATACAAAGTTGATAATCAGGATAAAGTTGGTCAAATACATCATTGATGTAGGCAAGCTTGTATCAAGGATCTAAGATCACAACAATAATCAACAAAGGATTCATATTTTCTACTACTCCCCAATATTTATCAAACTTCATCTTCATGCTTGATAACATCTCCCTATGAAGAGGGTCCTCGGACACAATAGTCTCATTTATCAACTCTTGAATCAATTCAATTTGATGGAAACATGTGTTTGCAGTAACTGTGAGCAAGCTAGAAAATTGTAAGGTCACATCATAGAACACCTTTAAGAACCTAAGAAAGACATTTGCCTTATTCCAAGCTTGTTTGTTAGGTGGGCCATTAGGAGTATCCATGTTGTCATCAACATCTTGGGTAGGAAAAGCATCCATATGTGTGTTATCACACTTTGACATTTTTTTAAAGTATGCCACATAATCTCTATCTTCATCCCCCATTCTTTCAAATGCACTTTGGAATTTTAAAGTGACATCCAACATTAAATATGTAGAATTCCATCTAGTGCTAACATCTAAGACACATATATTGTTGGCATCTAACATTTCCAATGCACATACATCTTTAAATTTTTTGAGCCAACATGGGGAGGAACGAATATACCTTACCGCATTTCGAATTGAATCGAAGGCATCTTTCAATTCCTTCAAGCCATCAGACACAATCAAATTGGGAATATCTGCAGAACAACGTTGTTGAAGAAAATCGCCACCACAAACAAGACCCTTCCAATTGATGAGTCGCTTTTTCAAATAAGACAAGGTCGTATCATTGGATGTTGCATTATCAACCGTGATGGTGAACACATTTTGTATGCCCCATTCTGATATGCACTTCTCGATAGTCTTTCCAATTGTATCTCCCTTATGATTCTCAATCAAAGTAAAGTTAAGAATCCTTTTATGCAGTTTCCAATCTTTGTTAATAAAATGAGCTGTGAGACATAAGTAGTTGAAGTTTTGAACCGACGTCCAACAATCTGTAGTAAGGCAAACACGACTAGTACACTGCTTCAATTGATTCTTCAATATGTTCATCTCACCAATTTATAATTGCCAACAATCCCTAGCAACAGTTTGTCTAGAAGGGATATGAAACCGTGGCTCTAACTCTTTCACAAACGCTTTGAAACCTTGCTTTTCAACCAATCTAAATGGCATCTCATCACATATGATGAACTCTGCTAGAGCCATCCGACAACGTTTTTGATTGAACATGTGAGGTTGTAAGCTTCCAGTTCCACCTTCCCCACTTTGTGAAACATAATTCAGCATAAACTGCTTCGATATTGCAATGGCCCTATGTGGATTGCTTTGACATTTGTTGAAGTGTCTCTTCAAAGAAGTTGTACCACATTTAACTGGATCACAAGCAAAATCTTTAGTGCAGTACTTGCATTTTGCTCTAAGCTCTCCATCTATATCCTCCAATGGTAACTTAATGTAGTGATCCCACACTTCTGATTTTTTGTTCTCAGGTATTTTTCTCTTCTTACTACCTTTTGTGGTTTCATCTGCAGTAGAAGCTGTAGGAGTAGGAGGAGGACATTCTATAGTAATTAGAGGTTAGACAGCACTATTGGAATTGGAAGGGGTAGAAGATGGTCTACCAAGACTCTCATTCTCACCAATATTTGAAGACTTAGATAGATCAACACTTGAAGTTAGCTCTTCTTCCATGACTAGAACAAAATGAAAAGAAAGTATTCATCAATACTCAATAGAAAATTTTATCAGAGATAATATAACTGGAAATAGAAAATTAAACAGATATATTATTAATAGTAGAAAATATGAATCTAATTAAATTTCAAATAGAAAATTAATAATATATTTAAACAGAAATAACCAACATGATAATGACCAAAATCTATATTAGATGAGCAATGGACGCATATATTTATTTCTCTGCAATAAAATGCAAGAATCTTCAAAAGAGCACTATGCAAATAAACTCTAATCAGGTCACCAAATCAAACTGTTAATTTTATTAAGGCCACTTCTATATACTTCTGCAAAATTCAGAGACATATTCCCCCACTTCTTCCACTAGGACAATAAATTAAAATCACAATTGTAGGATAACCTAATACTATTTACAAAATAGAATGAAAAATTTATCCAAAACTATGAATCAAACTATAATTGCAAGTAAATTGCAAAAGTATAAAAAATAAATTGGTGGACAGTGTTGTTCAATTTGTCCATAACTAGTATTCTTCCCACGATTGAATTGGGAAATCACAATACAAAATCAAAGTTGTTTAAAAGAGAACTATGACGCCTAAAGCCTCAAACCTTCAGCATCTCCATTTACGGTAAGATAGGGGACAACCAACTCAGGTTCAGAGAAAATAGTCAGAGGGGAAATCAAGAATCATGTGCCACAGTCCAATAATGCGGTTGAGATTATGAGGAATCAGTATGAAATCCAAATTTACAGATGGTTTAAATCTACTAAATCCAAAAAATTGAAGCAAGGCACAAGGCAAAATGACTTAGGGTTTCTAAGATTTAAATCAAACGAAGAAAACTTACTTTGCATGTCAAGGGACGAGAGACGGAGACAGAAGATGAGGATGCGGATGCGCTGGCGAGAAGAACTGAGTGACTAAGACGGAAGACCTGAGGCTGAGACGGTGAGTCGCTGAAGCTGAAGAGGACACGGGATAGAGTTGTGAAAGTGTGAAGAGGACAGTGAGAGTCGTGAGAGTTGAGACACTGAGACTGAGACAGTCGGATAGGTTAACTTAGGTTAAGTTAATTTATATATATATATATATATATATATATATATATATATATATATATATATATATAAATCTTGGGCCAGACTGGGCTATAAAAATGGTCTTAGACCCTAGCTCGAGGTCTGGTCCAGCCCAAGTAAAATGGTCCGGTCTGGTCCGAAGATATTGTCCCAGACCATTTTTTTCTCAGACAGACCGGGTCAGGTCAGGCTACCTAGACTACCAAGTTTTTTGGACATCCCTACTACTTTCACGTTTAGCTATTCATTCACAGAAACAGCAAGCCATGGTTCAGCAGGGACCATTTAGAACACATAGCACATGCATGCTACGTTAAACTCTCAAACATTCTTTTTTTCTGCACTTAAAACAGAATGATCCATATTCAATCAGCAAAATACCAAGATGCTACAGTGACACAAGTACTGTTCATTACAATTTTACTGTAGCATATGACCTTTGACTTTGTTTTAACTTCATAATAACAGAGTTTCAACATGCAGAAGCTCCACGCTGAAAACCAACGTTAGGAAAATCTTAGAATACTTACCTTCTTTGAAACTCAAAGACTTATAATGTTCAGACTCCTTCTTCTTTCCAACCGTGCCTCTCGCTCATTGTTCTCGGACTCACTTCCACTCTCAACTTCTCTTCGTTTTAGCTTTCATTCTTACCCTCATCTCTTGCTCACGGTTTCATTCCCCCTCTCATGTTCTAATACTTTCAGTTCTCAACTCCATCTCGTCGCTCACTCTCATTCTCGTCTTCCTCTCAGACTTACCCTCTCTGTCTCACGCTCTCAGCATTTTTCCCAGCTCCCTCTCTACATTTTGTAGTTCTAACCGAAGAGGATAAATGAGTAAATGGGGAAGTAGGGTGTAGTTGTTGCTGGGCTCAAGAAATTACTGTCGTGTGTCTCCCTTATCTGTGGCTTCGATGCCGACCTCTGCAACACGTGATTATCGTAGAGATTGGTGACGTGTTTAGCTAGTGTGTTTTTCTGCTGATGGGATTTCTTTTCGCTGCAATTTGACGTGCTTGTTTGCGTGTTTAGGTGTTGATATGTGGGTGGTTTAAGTTGATGCTGCAATTGGGATGTGCAATTATAGGTGATGGGCCGTGAATGAAATAATGGTTATTGGTTCTATTGAAATCAAATGGTTATGTATGGATGAATGGGAGCACGTGGGTGTGTGAATAGGGGAGAGCAAAAGACCCGCAACCCGTCCATCCACCCGCAACCCGTGCCATTTTACCCATTTTTAACCCGCCCAAATTAGACCCGTAACGGGTAATGGGTTGCCCCGTACCCGTTTAAACTAAACGGGCGGGGTATGGGTTACCCATCGGGGTACCCGTGCCAACCCATTACCCGTATGTTATTATTTTTTTAAAAAAAGAAAATTACAGAAGTGACTGGTCCAATTGACGCGATGTAAAAGAAAAGGGCGGATGGGAATTTGCTTTTAAGTCTATTACATGACATGATTGAGACGAGACGATGATTTGGGTCAGCTCCTACAGTCCTGCGTGCGCTTTAAATTAAAGCTGAGAACATACAAAAGAATTTTGTTTTTTTAACAAAAAAAAAAAAGCAAAAACAAAACAGGATGGGAAACTTTTTGAGTCTTGTGCCTCTGCTTCTTTTCAAAAGTGGGTTTCACCAATTGTTTTTTAATTATTCCATATCCTTCTCCTCCTCACTCCTTCATTTTGCATGTCTTCCAAGGGCTTCTACCGTTTTGAAACGTCAACATTCTCGATAGCCTATTCACGCCATTTTCAAATTCCTAACCAGTAAGTCAGTAACCAGCTACTCATCAATCAGTCCATTTCCACTCATCCACTCCAGCATTAACCCTTCCCAACTCTGCCCTTTGGGTCTCTGGCTCTCGTCTCTCCGGAGTCGCGGTGTAGCTCGGAGTCTCGGACGCTCGCCTCTGTCGCTGTTAACCTCATCGTGAGCCCACGATTTTTCTTAGATCTATTCGATCTACAATCTCACATTTCTACTCTGATTTTTGCTTCTTAGATCTATTCGATCTACAATCTCTTTCTCTCTTCTTTATTTTGTTATTCTTCTTCTTTGTTTTGGTGGGTAGCGACTGATTTGAGAGCATGAGAGGGTCTCTGGTTTTTTTTTTTTAAATAAAGTGGTCATATCTATACAGGTTCTCCCGGAACCAGTCAGAATCACCTGTATTTGCCCGTACCCGTTTTGCACGGGTTAAACGGGGTTTGTCGCGGGTACGGGGCTGCCCCGTACCCATGTAAAATAAACGGGTGGGACACAGGTTGACCCCTGGGGCAGCCCCACCCGCTCGTTGCTCACCCCTATGTGTGAACGTGGTTATGGGAAGGAAAAATAAGAAATATGATGAGTGTTTAGGTACAATTTGGGCAAAAGAAATAGCACATGTATAAGCCTTCTTGGCCTATCACATATAAATCCCACAATTTCCTTTATTGAATTATTCCCTTTATTTATCAAATAATTGCTAGAAATAAATTCCTTGATGTTTTATAATGATTTTCTTCCTTACTCAACTTCTTTAGCCCTTAAAATAATTTCTCTAAAAATCTTGGGCTATAATTCAACCTCAAATTATTTTCTTCAAATTTCTCAAGGAAGTAGGTCCTTAAATTTTTAATAATTATTATCATAATTATTTTAAGTCAAATTCCATAATATAATTTCCTTACAATATTCCAATTTCAACTCCCAAAATTTGGGATGTTACACTCCACTGCTAAATCTCTGGCGTCGCACATGAGCTCAAAGGGTAAACTCCAGTCAGGGGCCAATATGATTGCGGCGGTGTAAGCTTCTTTTTAAGGGTCTGGAATGCCTCCAAGCAAGCTGCATTGAAGTTGAATGGAGTGTTAAGTTCGAGCAGCGCACACAATGGTTTGGTAATTTTGGAGAAGTCTTTAATAAAGCGTCGGTAAAAACCAGCATGACCTAAGAAACTCATGATTCCCCTTACTGTAGTGGGTCGGGGTAACTGTTCAATCATAGCTATCTTCAAACGATCAACTTCAATTCCCCTTTTTGAGATTTTGTGCCCTAACACCACTCCTTCTGTTGCCATAAAGTGGCATTTCTCCCAGTTGAGCACTAGATTTGTTTCTTCACAGTGTTGAAGGACTGATTCGAGGTTTTGCAAGCAGTCCTCATATGATCTCCCAAACACTGAAAAGTCGTCCATGAATATTTCTATGGATTTTCCCACCATATCAGAGAATATTGCCATCATGCAGTGTTGAAACGTAGTTGGTGCATTGCATAATCCAAAAGGCATAAGCCAGAACATGAAGGTACCATATGGGAGGTGAAAGTGGTCTTATGTTGGTCTTGGGGTGCTATAACAATTTGATTGTATCCGGAATATCCATCCAAAAAACAATAGTATTCCTTGCCAGCTAGCTTGTCCAACATTTGATCGATGAATGGTAATGGGAAATGGTCTTTTAGGGTGGACTTGTTAAGTTTCCTATAATCCATACATATTCTCCACCTAATGACCGTGCGTGTAGGAATTAGTTCGTTCTTATCATTTTCCACCACAGTGATTCCTCCCTTCTTGAGTACGCATTGTACCAGGCTGACCCACTCGTTGTTAGAAATAGGGTAGATAATTCCTGCATCCAACCATTTGATGATCTCCTTTCGTACTACTTCTTTCATGATGGGGTTTAACCTTCTTTGTTGTTCAACTGAATTTCGCCATCCATCTTCGAGGCGTATTTTGTGCATGCATAGAGATGGGCTGATCCCCTTTATATCAGCTATCGTCCATCCGAAAGCTCTCTTGAATTTAGTAAGTACTGCCAAGAGTTTGGTTTCCTGGTCACTGGTGAGATGTGCAGAGATAATGATCGGTAAAGTTTGATTATCTCCCAGGTAGGCATATTTCAAGTTGTCAGGCAAGGGTTTGAGATCCAAAGTAGGTGGCACTTTTATGGATGGTTTGACCGGATGCTTCCTATGCTGGTCTATTTCTAATGATTTGAACATTGTGCTCCTTGTGAGGTTGAGGTGGCTGTGATCCTTATCACTTAACACTGTTGCCTGATTGATAACCTCCCCTCTTGCTGCTAGTTCTGATTCTCCTAGTACCTGGCCATACGAGTCTTGGAAGGCTTCCTGTATAACTTCATCCACGGTATCCAGTGCTGAGCATGTTTCTGTGTCGTCTATGTATTGCATTGCTTTAAACAGATTGAAGTTGATTTCCTTGTCATTTACCTTTAATGTAAGTTCCCCTTCATGAACATCCATTAATGCCTGCCCAAGAGCTAAGAATGGCCTCCCCAGAATGATTGGCATTTCGTATCCACCATCTTGATCATGTATAATGAAATCTACTAGGAGCACCAATTTCCCAATTTGCATCAGAATGTTACGAACTCCACCTTTTGGGTAGATTACGGTTCTGTCCGTCAACTACAAATTTGCTTTAGTAGTTTGCTCATTACCGGTGGTTAATCGGTTAAACACAAATCTTAGCATTAGACTTACTGGAGAACTTGGGTCGCATATTGCCCTTATGGTTGTTTGATTGTCTACCATGCAAGAGATTTCAACGTGACCTTTGCCTTGCAGTTTGAGTGGTCCTTTTGGTAGGAACGAAGTGCTACAAGTCTGGGTCAAAGGTATAGGTTCAAGTCCTACCAGTTCCTCCCTCTATGATAAGGTGTCCTTAAGGAACTTCACATAGGTAGGCAATTGTTCCACAGCTGCTGCTGGTGCCATGTGGACGTGGAGCTGTTGTGTCAGTTCTAAAATCTCCTGAAATTGATGGTTGGAGTTTGGTATTGGCAATCTGTGCTGCGTTGGCACTTGAGTCCGTTCGGTGGCTATACTCTATGGTGTCACATCAGTAGTAGCTTCCCCTTGTGGCTTTGGTATGTATGTGTTTACTACCACCGATGTTGTAGCGTCGACCACCAAGCCACCTTGCTGTAGCGTTATCTCTTTCTCGTTTCTCTCGGTGGTTGAATCTGCCCTGCTATGAAGTAGGGGTTCTGGGCATTTCCCGGTGAGTGCTGCAATTTGCCTAATTTGATTTTCTAGCTTCTGAAGGGTTAACTAATGATCTAGAATTTCAAAGTTGTTTCTTGCTATGTGTTCTCTCAGAAGGTCCACCAGATGCATTTTTGGGTCTGAGTTCCTCTGACAGTAGTTGTAGGCTAATGATTCCTGTAACTTGGCTTGTCCAGCAGGATTGATTAATCCCTTGATGGCATTGGTCAAAGCTTTCACTTGGATTGTAAGGGTGTTTATTGCATCCGACGTGCCAATACTATCAGTCTCCCTAAATGTAGTCCTACTGTCATCAGCCCATTGATAACCTTGTGTTGCTATCTTCTCCAACAGTTGACACGCCTTGTCATATGGCTGCATGAGAATAGATCCGTTTGTGCAGGCATCCACAAATGAACGCTTTCTGCCATTTAGTCCACTGTAAAAGGTTTCCAGTTGAGCCCATTCTAGCAGTCCATTTTGTGGCCATCGGCTAAGCATGTTCTTGAATCGGTCCAAAGCTTCGTGGGCTGGTTCCTTAGGCTTTTGCTTGAAGTTGGCTATATCCTTCCTCAGTTGCGCGTTCCTAGTAGGTGGGAAGAATTTTAGCAAGAACTTGCTCCCCAAATCATTCCAAGGGTTGATTGAGTTGGCTGGTAAATTGTTGAGCCACGTTTGAGCCTTGTCCCTAAGAGAGAATGGAAATAATTTAATCCGGACGGCATCGGCCGGGACTCTTGGAATGACGAATGAGTCACACACCTCCATGAAGGCCTTTAGGTGTAAGTGAGGATCTTCAGATGGGAGTCCTCCAAATTGTCCGGCTGCATTCAACATCTGAATCATGACACCCTTGATTTCAAAGTGTCTGACATTTAAGGTCAGTGGTGTGATAGTTGAATTCAATTTATTTAGATCTGGAATTCTAAATTCCATGATGGCCTTGTTGACATCTAGATTTGGAGGTGGAAGGATCTGATTGTCCCTGCTTATTATTATCGGCTCTCGTCAGTCTTGCTCATGGTTGACAGGCATATCCTCCATGCCTGCTGAGTCAAAAGGTTGACTTCTTCACTTTTGCTTTCTGTGTCTTTGCTTGTAAGTGCGTTTGATTTCTGGATCATAAGGCTCTAGGTTGGCTGAAGGCGAGTTGCACATGCACTACAGAATGTACCTGAAAATCAAGAATAGGGAATGAATGAGCTTTCTCAAATAAATCACAATTATTAAGCAAGAGGGCGTCGTCACTAAGGGTATCTATAGTCCCCAGCAACGGCGCCAAAAACTTGTTGGTTGATTTCCTTAATGGCAAGTGAACCAGTCGAACAAGTAATAAAGTGTAAGTAGAGTATCGTCCAATAGAGACTGAGATACCAGGAAGTGACGCTCAATTGCTATGATAGTTGTGCAAACAGAAAGTAAATATGATTGGTTTGAGAGGTTTTTGTGATTATGCTAATAAACAGAAGTAAACAGAGTATCTTAGTCTTGAGAAGATATCAGTAAGAAGCTAGGCTGAACTTGGAATCACCCATAAGTATCTCAATCCCCCAGTTGCGTTACCCATTGCTATAGCATCTATGCTGCACAGCTTTTACAATGCTACAACATAACTACTAGCTACAACGCTATTTAGTAAACCCACCACTATAGTCTATCGAAGCTTCCGCGTCCAATACTTCTAATGCTAACTTTACTCCTTCCATATGCCTATGGCAATTTTCTAGTTAGATCAACGCTACAAAATAGGGTGTATTGGTAATGAGTGGTAGACCCATTCCTGAAGCCTACAATAATAGGTCAAGCCTTGCACCAGCTTGCCTGGCAATCACTATTTCTCAAAGGTCTAACCTCGACTCCTTGCCAGTAAGCCGAGGCCACAAATCTCGCCCTTAGCTTTCGCTAATCGACAAGGTAATTAAATTACTAATAAGCAAACTGAATTTATTGAATTAAAAACTTGCAACTGGTCATTCAAAACTTAAAGATTCATCCTCGTTTAGCCTTAGGAAATTTAGTTCATAACTGACGAGGAACACACAAAACAGATAACAACAAGACGACTCAAGATCAAGAGATTAAAGTAAAAGAAAACAGAAAGCTTGATGAAGTTCCAACGACGTGGAAGAAGCCCTATCACGCCATCACTCAACGTCTTCTTCTCTCCGCCTTACTACAAGGAAGGATGCTGGGTTCTCTCGGAGTTCTCGTGCCTTGTGAAATCTCTCTCTCTTCTTTCGAGTCTGGCCAAATGTGAAATCTCGTTTAGGCTTGCATGACTCACCTCTAGGGTTGGCTTGCTGTTTCCTTTTATAATCAGGTTTTCTTGCGGCGCAAGTTCCAGTGAGCTGGGCTTTCCAAATTTGTCGAGATGCAACGTATCTTCTTATCACAATAGATTGATTCTGTTGATCCTGCAGGATTCTTCAAATCTTTTAGTTTCGATCATCCGCGTCTTCTATTCCGTTACGTCAGCAATCTACCTATCTTTTCTCGACTTTCGTAATTATTTCCTGAAACAATCTTGACAAAAGATTAGAACAGATGTCGCATAGCATCGCGTCGTTTACTTTGTTATGGCTTTGGTGATGTCTTGTTTTGTGGTTTGTCTTGCTGTCAGAATGCTATAGCATAGTATCAGTTTTGCTATACGTTCTTCTTATAAAACATTGTAACTCGTTCCTCTTTTAGCACATGTTTAGGATGTAAATGTTTTTTATCCTTCAGTTCCCTATATTCATGAATTGATGCCTTTTTGCTCGGATTGATTGCATTTAAGCTTGTACTTACCATACAATTCAGTCATAAAATATAGGGAAAACATGGCATAAATTGTGCTTATCATAACCACAAAAACCCCCCAAATCAATCAAATTTTACTTTCTGTTCACGCAACTATTACAGCAATTGAGCGTCACTTCATGGTATCTTAGTTTCTATGGGACGATACTCTACTTACACTTTATTTCTTGTTCGACTAGTTCACTTGCCATCAAGAAAATCAACCAACAAGTTTTTGGCGCTGTTGCCGGAGACTGTAGATACCTTTAGTAACGACGCCCTTTTTGCTTAATAGTTGTGATTTATCCAATAAAGCTCACTCTTTCCCTATTCTTGATTTTCAGGTACATTCTGTAGTACATACGCAACTCGCCGACAATCAACCTAGAACCTTACAATCCAAAAATCGAATGCTCTTACAAGCAAAGGCACAAGAAGCAGAAGCGAAGAAGTCAACCTTTTGACTCAACAAGCATGGCGGATATGCCTGTCAATCATGAGCAGGATCGAAAAGAGTCGATAGTAATAAACAGGGACAATCAGATCCCTCCACCTCCTAATCCAGATGCGAACAAGGCCATCATGGAATTTGGGATTCCAGATCTAAACAAGTTGAGTTTGGCTATCACACCACCGACCTTTAATGCAGGACACTTTGAAATCAAGGGTGTCATGATTCAAATGCTGAATGCGGCCGAACAATTTGGAGGACTCCTATCTGAAGATCCTCACTTACATCTCAAGGCCTTCATGGAGGTGTGTGATTCATTCGTCATTCCATGAGTCACACCTGACACCTTCTAGATTAAATTATTCCCATTCTCGCTTAGGGATAAGGCTTAGACGTGGCTCAATAACTTACCAGCCAATTTAATTACCTCTTGGAATGATCTAGGGAGTAAGTTCTTACTCAAATTTTTCCCACCTACTAAGAACGCTCAACTCAGAGAGGACATCAACTCAGAGGGGACATCACCAACTTCTAACAAAAGTCTAGTGGATCTATATATGAAGCCTAGGACAGATTTAAGGACCTCCTCAGAAGGTGCCCACAACACAGACTTTGTGAATGGGTCCAGCTAGAAACATTTTACAGAGGTCTCGATGGGCAAACACGATCAATTGTAGACGCTTCATCCGATGGATCCATCTTGATGAAGTCCTATGAAGAAGCTCACGCATTATTGGAGCGCATGGCTATGAACAGTCATCAGTGCAAGCAGACAAAGCTACATCCTCCTGAACTGTTGCTGGAATACATGAATTGGATGCTATGACTGCTCTCACAGCTCAAGTATCATCTCTAACCAATATGGTGAAAGGACTGACCCTTCCATCAAGCAACACATCATTGCAACCATCTCAGTTAGCTTGTGTGTACTGTGGCGGAGAGCACCCCTACTCTCAGTGATTTGTCAACCCCGAATCAATTAACTTCGTCAACAACTTTAATAGGGGTAGTAATACCATCAACCCGTATTCCAATACGTACAATCCCAAATGGAGGCAGCATCCCAATTTTTCATGGAGCTCTCAAGGTCAACAAGCGGTTGGACAATGATCGAGCCCACAATACCCAAACAGAACATTAAACCCACCAGGGTTACCCAGCAAGCACGGCAACAAGGCGATGACTCAAAACCACAGCACTCTATGTTGACCCTTCTGAAGGAATATATGGCAAAGAACGATGCAATCATACAGAATCAACTTACTGGAAAGGAGTCGGGGTTAGACCTTTGAGAAACTGTGATTGCTAGGCAAGCTGGTGCAAGGCTTGACCTATTATTGTAGGCTTCAGGAATGGGTCTACCACTCATAACCATAACACCTTGCTTTGTAGTGATACTCTAACTAGAAAATTTTCATAGGCATATGGGAGAAGTAAAGTTAGTATTACATGTATCGGACGTAGAATCTTCGATAGACTCTAGTGGTGGGTTAGCTAAATAGTGTTGTAATTAGTGTCTATGCTGTAGCATTGCGGAAGCTGTGCAGTATATATGCTATATAGCAATGTGTGAAGCAATTGGGGGATTGATATACTTAAAAATGATTCCAAGGTCAACCTAATTTCCTACTGATATCTTCTTACGACTATGATACTCTGTTTACTTTCTTGTTATTTAGCGTAACCACAACCCCCCCCCCCCCAAAAAAAATCAATCAGATTTTACTTTCTATTCACGCAACTATTACAACAATTGAGAGTCACTTCTCAGTATCTCAGTCTCTGTGGGACGATACTCTACTTACACTTTATTACTTGTTCGACTGGTTCACTTGCTATCAAGGAAATCGACCAACAGGAACAGGCCAATCATTGCAAAGTATGTTTGTTAGTATGTGATTGTGTTGCCTGACCTGAGGTTGTTTTGAAGGAGACTTCTCAAATTCTATTAGAAGACCTATTATATATTCCACATCGTGACCCTATGTCATCAAGTATGTTCATATTCCTTTCAGTTTTTTCTTAGTACCATTTTTTCCAACAAGTTTTATTAATGCTTTCTTTTAACTCATGTAGCAATAATTATATCAGCATCAAAAAAAAAAAAAAAGCAAGTTGCTCTTATTGAGATCGAAACTCTCCTGCAGCAAAATGGGAAGAGTATCTCTGATTTTCCTTCACTACCACAACCTTCATCAAGTAGTCATGCCAATGTTGATAATCATTTAATTCATTAGGAATTAAATTATGACAAAGTTCACCTATGAAAGCAGTCAGATGAGATAGTTAGATCATTTAATATAGATCAATAGTTTATTTACAATATAGTCATGTCAAAAATAAATTTTGGTGTTGGTGGATTTTTCTTTGTCTATGGATATGGAGGAGCTGGGAAAACTTTTTTGTGGAATGCATTTACCTCATTAATTCGGTCCAAAGGTGAAATTGTCCTTACTGTTGCATCTAGCGGTATTGCAACCATATAGCCACCTCTCTGTTTCTTTTTTTTTTTTTTTTGTGTTTTGAGCCTCTATTTTGCTGATGGATCAGTTAGAGAGATCTTTACTGCTATACTTTTATATATAGTAAAGTGATGCTTCATTGGGAGAAGGGACAGCAATAATTGTAGATGTCCACATTTTTATTTTGTTAACAAAAAATGATAGTGTCACTATAGTGGAGCCACTTTTAGTCATTGAAGGAAATCTAAAAATGTTTGATTAAAATAAATGGACTAGTAGCTTCCGTAGCATAGTGGTAGTGCGTTCGCTTCGTAAGCAAAAGGTCGCGAGTTCGATCCTCGCCGGGAGCTCTAGTATTAACTTTTTGCAGTGCTCTAGTATTAACTTTTTGCAGTTATCTAAATGGCTGTTTTGTCATTCTGTTTCTCTTTGCTTCCGTGTCTCAAGTCTTACTAACTCCTAACGTTATTATCGCCAGATATTTTAATGAAATAATGAAATTCCGCTTCTCATATTAACTCATTTATTAAATTAAAATGGAATGGAATTACGAAAATAACACCAAAAAATGACTATATTACAGGGAATTTGTAGATATTAAATTGAAATTAAATTCCTACAAAATTACTTAAACACCCTTAATTAAAATTCTAAATAAACGAAATAAGAATAGTTTAAATTGAGGGAGCATGTTGGATGATCCAAAAGCTTTGATCCAAGTTAGTACTCCTCTGAGGCAAAAAGCAATGAACATTCTACTTAATGACATCTCAACTATATAAAGATATAACAGTAAATATCTTATTGGCTGACACATTAGTACAAATGGTAAGCTCAAAACACTAAAATAAAACAAATAAAAGTAAAAAATAAAAAGGAAGGCAGTTATGAAAGATAGATAACAAGAAAGGTAGTTACATAATATTCTGTAAATTAATAATGGAGTGGTAGGTACAAAATATTTAATAAATATTTAATTTAATATTTTGATTATTCCCTTAGAAATCTAAATAATTTTTTATATAATAACACATTAATAAATATCTGGCATCTCACCCGTACATAGCATGGGCATTGGCTTGTTAATCAAAATAATAATGCCTTTCATCATATATTGAAGACCATCTTTATTGAGTGAAATAAGGACGGATTGCAGCCAAGATTTACACTATGTTTTGATGGAGAGAAAATTAAGGGGTGGGGGAAGAAAATTGGGGGATGAGAAAATGGAGGGAGGAGATAATTGGGGTCATAATATATTATCCCTCCTTCTGTTTGGATAGAGGGAAGAAAAGATAAAGGAGTGAAAATGCTTGTCATTTATAGTGACAATAATACCATTATTTAATTTTTAGCCCATTTTTATATAATGTCATAAAAACAAACTCAGATAAAAAAAGAAAACCAAATTAAAGACTAAGGGTAAATTAAAATGAAATTCATTTTATATTTTATTTCAAAATCAAAATTCTAAGCAAAATATATTTTCTCTTATTTAAATTAAAATATACTATTGATAGCCTTTTATTTAATATTCGCTCCATAGTAGCTCACACAATCAAACATTACTCTTTCATTAATTCTCTTATGTAAATCAGAGACTCCGTTTGTATTTAATTTGTACCGCTATTCTGGAATGAAATATCCTCCTTTCACTCAAAAATAAATAAATAAATAAATAGAATGACAATAATATTAAAGTCAAAAATAAAAATTTATAAAAAAAAATCAAGTTCTTTATTTTTCATTTATAATTATATTATTGTTATTAATAAATTAAACGTAATAGGAATGAATAGCTTGGCCTCACATTTGTGGCAGTTCTTATATTACAAAACCACAACAAATTTGGTGGCAAATTGGCGCCACATGTTATAGTGTTTTTTTTTTAAAAAAAAAAATGTTACAAATGTCATTCTCTTACTAGCTATGAACTAACAGTTTTTCTGAGCAAAAAAAAAGAAAAACTAACAGTTTTTTTTTTGGCAGTAAATATAATATAAAAATAAGAAAAGGATGTGGATACATAATTACTACACACACTCATATATATGTGTGCAGTGGTGGACCCACGTATTAGATAAGGGGGCAAGTGGCCCCCCTTGAATTCGTTTTTTTTTTAAATTAAAAAATTAATATATGTGCCTATTTTTGATACATTAAGACGATACTTCGTAATGGGATGTGGATAAATGGTTGAATGATTGTTTAATGCCTTGTATTGAAAAAGGATGTATTTGATAACAATCTTAATAAGACAATTATGATGGAATTCCAAAAAATAAGACCTAGAAGGATGATATTATGATTATTTTTATTGTAATATATTTTTTTTTATTAAAATATATGTACTCGAACTTATTGAGTGTCCATCCTTCATTGTAATTTATATAACTACATTTTTAATAGTACTTAGCCTTACTTTTCTAAGTGACAGGTTTGTAAAATAATTACCTATTTTATTACATCATCAATATTCACTTGATTTCATAAATATATTTTTTAATTTTTTTCTTGTTTATATTCTTTTGTTTTTTTAATGTATTTAAAATTTTCCTTTAAAAAAAAAAAATTGGGGGCACTACCCCCGAACCCCCAAATCCCCCCACCCCACTAATTGTGCCCCCTCTTATAAATTTCTGGGTCCTGGATGTGTGTGTATATGTATATATTAGTTTGTCATAGTTTCCTAGGTATATTTAAAAATGAAATATATTTTTTTATAAAACAAAAATAAAGCATTTGACAAATGGCATGGAATAAAATAATGTAGTAGCAGGACTAACGAGCTATTGGCTCAAGTAGTAATAGACTTTACCTTGTAAGGAGGATGACATAAAAAATAAAGCATTTGACAGTGGCATAAAATAAATAATGTAGTAATAGGATCAACAAACTGTTGGTTGAGATAATAAGAGGCTTTACTCTATAAAAACAATAACATAAGTTCGAATCCCAACAAGCCACTTGTTGAGAAAGGTGAGAAATCTTTACCCTCGAGGCTTAGAGGGGAAAAGCTTGATCTAATCAATAAAAAAGTTAATGCAGTCAAGCGAGGAGGGAGGAAAGATTGTGGCATGGGCAAAGGAATCGGGGGCATTTCGGAAAACACATCCTCTCTCCAAAAATATCTTCATGCTTGCCAATCAACTTTATCATCAAGAGAAATTATAAAAGTATAGCAATCTTCCTTTTTAACCATTTATTCAATATAACCAACCTTCATCCAAAATAACTATAGTTGGTGCAATTAAAGCCAGAAAATAGAATAAAAACCCTAAATATATATGTATAAATAACATCATAAAAAGGGATTCATCCGTGCTTCATCCTTTTAATTTTTTTAATCGTTAGCTTTACAAATAATGAGGATTCTTTCGATGAACGGAGAAAGAGTTTAAGGAGGAGAATTAATATAATTGCATCACACTTGCTGTCACTAGTTTTATTAGTACGTACCAGACTACCAGTTGTTCTTCCTCTCTACAACATTTATTTTCCTTATTTCTAGTTTGGTTTTCGTGGCTGTTGGGCTTCTTCTTGTTTATCTGGGGATTACTCATGTAAAAATGCCCCCGTTAACTTGCGTAGCATTTTACTTGTCTTTGAAAATAAATTTCATTATCTTCAAATTTTTTTTTTTAAAAAAATAATGAGCATCATCATGTTCGTATTCTTTCGTATATGCACAAGAAAGCGATCATCATGCTCACAATTTGAAAGACTTTTACCTTTAAGCCATTATATATAATACTGTATTCTTTTGCACATTATGATGCATTTCTGTATTTTTTTTTAACGCCTCTTAATTTTAACAGCTCATCATACAAATGTCAAATAAAATATTGATTAGTATTACGGACCTACACTAGGCCCAACACGTGGATGGCCCAACTAAGAACATACAATATATTAGGATCTACTTATAATATAGGAGGATCCCATCTTAACTACAATCTAGGTATATCTAAACATATATCTGGTAGTTAGGATATCAGGGCTCAAGCGACTCAACCTAAGGTAAACTCTATAAATACAGAGGTCAAGCCTCAAGGTACACACGTTCTAAACTCTAAGCTATTTACATACCGTCACATTGTGCACACTCACCACCTCCTTTGGCGACAGCCTAGTTTGTGCACAGTGATCTCACGCTCTCCTGGATATCTCCTCCATAGATACTCAGGCAGAGCCAATTGATCCAAGATCGAAGCACTAGCCCAAGGCTAGACATCTGTGTTTTACACCAGAAGACAGCCTTCATAACTGACAAGGCCAACTACTGCTATAACATGATGCCTTTTGGATTCAAGAACGCCGGGGCAACTTATCAGCGGATGATGAACAGGGTTTTTGAGGACCAGATCGGACAAAACGTAGAAGTATACATCGACAACATGATCATGAAATCTAAAGACCCAGTGGACCCTATCCGAGATCTGGAGCAAACGATTGATAAGTTGAGAAGATATTGAATCTGTTTGAACCCGGCAAAATGTGCATCCGGAGTCCCAGCTGGGAAGTTCCTCGGCTTTATGTTGACAAATCGCAGAATCGAAGCAAATCCTGGTAAATGCAAAGCCGTCCTTGACATGCAAGTCTCGAGGACCAAGAAAGAAGTCCAACAATTGACCGGCCGTTTGGCCGCGCTGACTAGGATTTTACCTAGATCGGTTGAGAACGCGCTCATATTTGTCAGGTTGCCCCTAAAAAAGGAAACACAAGGAGGATGGAACACGGACTGTGAAGCGGCATTTGAAAAAATCAAACACTGTCTCCAATCCTATCAAAGCCTGATCCAGGTGAATCCTTGTTCTTATATTTATCAGTAGGAGAAGAAGCAGTAAGTGCAGCCCTGGTTAGAGAAACCGACATCGACCAGGCACCAATCTATTTTGTAAGTAAGGCATTACAGAGCTCGGAACTACGATACCAAAAGCTTGAAAAGGTGGCTTTCGCCCTACTTATCACTACAAGAAGACTTTGGCCTTACTTCCACGGACACTGAATAGTCGTCCGAACTAGTCAACCGCTCCGGCAAATATTACACAAGCCGGATCTGGCATGAAGAATGACCAGTTGGGCCATAGAGTTATCCGAGTTCGACATCACCTACGAAGCCCGACATGTAATCAAATCACAAGCGTTGGCTGATTTTGTGAGGGAACTCACCCCGGCAGATAGAACCGATACTAACCAAGACAAACCTTGGAAGGTTTATGTCGATGGTTCGTCAGACGAAAGGGGTAGCGAAGCCGGAATCATAGTCGAAAGCTCGAAGGGTATCGCAATTGAGCATTCCCTTCAACTTTCCGACCTCAAATAACCAGGCCAAATACAAAGCCCTACTTGCTGGACTATTGTAGGCCAGAGAACACGGAGCACAGAGGGTAAAGGTTTTCACCGACTCACAGCTTGTATCAGCACAAATTGAGGGCACTTATCATACGAAAGGTCCTTTATTGGCCAAGTATTTGAATAAGGCAAAGGAGGTAATCTCCGGCTTCGAAGAGGTGATTGTGACTCACATTCCAAGAGAAGAAAATACCAGAGCCGACATCCTTTCCAAACTTGCTAGTACGAAAGGACCGGGCAGCCACAAGACCGTAATCCAGTAGAATCTAACAGAACCGAGCTGCATCATGACTATATCAGTAGCGACAGATTGGAGAAAACCAATTGAGGATTATCTCGAAAAAGGCATTATTTTGGTTGACTCAACTGAAGCAAAGAAGTTGATCTGAGAGGCCACCATCTACACAATGGTCGATGATCAACTATACCGAAAAGGCTTGCACTCTCTGATGATGAGATGCTTGGGTCCATCCAGAGCCAAATATGTGTTGGTCGAGATTCATGAAGGAGTCAACGACCACCACATGGGAGGCAAAGCTCTAACCAGGAAAGCTCTACGTGCCAGTTACTACTGGCCAACCATGATGGCAGACTCAAAGGAGGCCGTAAAAAGATGTGATAGTTGTCAGAAACACACCAAAATCATTTGGCCCCCGCTAGCGGAATTGAAACGCATCTCAGCCTCTTGGCCCTTTTACAAATGGTGGATGGATCTCCTCGGGCCATTCAAGGCAGCACCCGGGCAGTTCAAATGGCTCATCGTTGCGGTAGACTACTTTACTAAGTGGATTGAAGTCGAGCTCTTAACAACAATAACCTTAGCTCGCATACGGAGGTTCTTTCGTCATAATATTGTCTCCAATTTTGGAATCCCAGCCAAGATAGTCACAGACAACGGGACCCAATTTATGGATAAAGGGTTCCATGATATAATGTTGGACCTCGACGTTAGGCAGGACTTCGCCTTGGTTGAGCAACCACATCAAACGGCCAGGCCGAAGCAGCCAACAAGATCGTCCTTGACGGCTTAAAGAAGTGGATGCAAGATGCGGAATCCAACTGGGTTGAACAACTCTACAGTGTTCTGTGGGGGTATAGGACCAGCGTGCAGACTTCAACCCAGGAAACTCCTTTCCGGTTGACCTATGGATGCGAGGCAATGATCCTGGTCGAGATAGGACAGCCGTCATAGAAGAAGATAAAAGCTCTCCAAGAAGGAGAGGAGTCGAATGATGACACGTTAAGGACAAAGTTGGACTTGATTGACGAGGTCAGAGTCATGGCGCACTGCCGAGAATTAGCCGCCAAGCAACTCATTGTAGCAAAGTATAATCGAAAGGTCAGACCCTGTTCTTTTAACAGGGGCAACTGGGTACTCCGATGCGCAGACGTCAGAAATAAAAATGCCAGAGATGGCAAGCTAGCTGCAAATTGGGAAGGTCCTTACCGGGTTAAACAGAAACTGGACAAAGGAGCGTATGTACTCGAAACCCTAGGAAGGAAGCCAATCAAAAGAACTTGGAATGCCGACAAGCTAAGAATCTACTATAGTTAGATCTCAGCCCTGCACTCATACAACGCCAAACACCATGTTTTGAGCTCGGTTATTTTTTGATTTCAGTATTTAGATTTCAAGTTTTACATTTTTGTCTATTTTAAATTTCATTATTTGACGTTACTAGCTCTTTAGAGCGGATTATTGTTTTAATGAAGAATTCCTCAGTGGAAATTCACAGCGCACACTATCAATAGCTTAAGCATTACACCGAGGTCCCTAAACCCGGTCACAAATAGAACCCATCTAGATGGATTAGACCAGGGCTAATGAGCCCAGGTTACGAGTAACGTGAAGTCGCCATTATAGGCCTTCGCGAAATTTGATGGGTCAAAATTCGCTCCTAGATAAGAAGATGAATTGTCATTCCGACCCTAATTAGGTCAAAATGTTTAAGCATCACATTTCAAACACCACGGCTGGACATGTGACTGTTTGCCCTTATCCTGGTTATGATCTCGGACAACAAAACCAGAACTCGGTAGTGCAGTTAAAATGAAAACCCTACCCCTGATGCCCAGTCTTTAGAACTGGAAGAACATAAGCAGATTCTGTAAAATTAAGACCCTGGCCCGGTCAATGAATTACCAATATAAGTTGGGATTCACAAAAGAAAATTCGTCACTAAGATGAATGTAACCAAAGAAAAGCTCCGTTTAACACAAAAAATAGGCGGAATTCGCATTAATAGTCAAATTGTTTCAAGACATTTGTTACAAGAGATTGGAAACTGGTACAATACACTGGCAAAACAAAAAGAGAAGCTTCTGCCAATCAATTCGGAGGGATGATTCTTTTAGAAGGAACTGTACCTTCGAGCAAGATAGCAGATGAATCTCCTTCCCCGGCCTCACCACCCTGAATAGTGTTTAGTTCCTCCTCGCCACTTTGCTCCTCATCGCTGACTTGTTCCTCGTCCACAAAGGACAAGGACTCATCCTCAGGAGAGGGAGGTGGTGGGACCAGGACACCGTCCTTGACATAGGCTCGGTAGTCATACCCAGCGATGTTTAAGGACACTGTGGGGTTCAGATGTCAGGTCTGCGCCAAGGCCATCTTGAAACAATCCGAGGCAGCCTCTTTCAGTGACTCTATGCAGTGCAGATGAGCTTGTTTCTCCGCGGCAAGAGCGTCTTTGGTCATGTTCAGTTCAGAGAGCAAATCATTGCGCTGATTCTACAGGACCTTAACGGCATCCAAGCCCTTAGCATGAGCCTCCTGCAGGTGGGCACACTCTGAGGTCGTCTTCTCTAAGGCCTCCTTAGTCAACAGAAGCTCCTCGATCGCCTTCCCTTGTCTTTTTCCTCTCCTTAGCTTCCTCCTTTGCCATCTTCATCCGCTGGATCTTAACCTCGGCCCCGACGTATTTGCCCTTCAGATGGAGCAATGCCTGCGCCAACTGGATAGATTTGCATAGATGGCTTTTCACAACGTAGATTTGCATAAATGGCTTTGCACATCGTGGACCAACCGCTCATCAATGTCAGCTAGAGGTAGGTCATTCATAAATTACCGGGGGGGGGGGGGGGTGGGCGGTGGAACGCAACGTCAAGTTCTTCTCTCACCCCCTTCTCCCATGCAAGGCCGTGGGCGATCTTGTGAATAGGTGGAGGGACAATAGAAGTCCGAGGTGGAGAAGGAGGAACTAGGGGGTCAGAGGGCCTTTCCCTTTCAAACCCAGAACGACTGGCCCAGGAAACTGTCCAACTGGAGAAGACCGAGGAGTTCCTTGAGGGACCGAGGCCTTCGTTTTCTTGGCCCTTATTGTGCCAGAGGCCGTTTTGGCTTTTTTTGTCCCAGCATCAGGGGCGGCACGCTTCCTACTTACCTTCTTACTCGGAGCAGCTATGTCCGAGTTGACATAGGACAGATACCGAGGTAGCTCCAACATATCCTGAGCTGCATCACCAAAAAAGAAAAAAGTTTAGAATTCACGCTACTGAGTAAACATAAACAAAGATATGCATAAGTTCAGATGAACAATAAACAGAGGGACCATACTAGCCGCATGCCCCGACCCGGAACCAGGCCCAGTAATAAAGTAGGCCGCGCTTTTAATGCCGAATGTCTTGACAAAAGTCGTCAATCGATCAATCGAGGGGATATCCTCCACCAGAAGATTATTAGACTCGACTTGGTATGATGAGGAGGACAAGTTGTGATGGTCTTCGGTCCAGTACAACAGGAACCTCCATTCCACGTCCTTAGCCTCGACCCCTTTCAAAAACTAGGGCTACTCTCCAAGCTTAGCTACGACCTCAAAAAAACCCGTTCTTAAAATGCTTGAATGAGTCAGAGAATGCGGTCAAGAGTTTCCTATCTGGATCACGTCGAAGGAAAGTCAACCCCTTCAATTTTTCTAACTCTTTGGAAGAGTGGGGAGTAAAGGGGCAAAAGAAGTAGAAAAATAGGGTAGCTGTGCAAGGAATAGGCTAGGGGAAGGAGGCGCATAAGCGCTCAAAGGCTACTAAATAAGACCATCTATTTGGATGAAGCTGCGAGGGTGCTAGATGAAGATGATTCAAGGCTGAAATTTGAAACTCGGTAAACGGGAAGCGAATACCGAGCCAAGTCATACAATCTCGGTAGAATAAGAAAAAATTGGTACGTCCTACTTCCTGAGTTGAGCAAATAGGTTCCTCATCATCGGGAGGGCTAAAAAGACACCCATCTAGATTCGGTAGACCTAGCCGGCTAATATCGACATCAGACATCAAAGAGTGAGTCTTTAAAACCTTGTGGGCCACCTATGGATATCTCATACAGTCATACATAAGGCCTCGAGGGGACTAGATGAGTTTGACTCCTCGGCATCGGATCGGACACTATGGGGAAAGATACCAACTCCATTTACCTATAAGAAAAACAAATAAAAAGACTACGGTCAGTAAAGGAAGGTATACCTGGTGTATGCAAGCTATGGCGGTAGGAAGAGAGAGTCGGTGGACCCGGAGAAAGCCGACCCCCAACAGTCGGCCTAGGGTCATAGGACGACCTGTGATTGCAGGAACCTAGGGTAAAGCTGGCTCGAGAATCCTCCCCGGTTGCAATGAAATAGGAGCTCGAGGCAATACAGTCCTAATAGGGATCGAGGTAGCCATTAGGAAAGGTTTCCGACTTTGTTCGAGGGTAATCCTCACAAAGATTGATGGGTTGTACGGGGATAGCCTCGTATTCATCCTGACTCACGGGGTGATTCCTAACATTTGGGGACCTAGCGACGGTGATTTGGGACCCCCAGCACTTCTCTTACCAGACCCACCACGAAGTAAGCTGGTTAATCTTTGTTCCTCAGTAAGAGGAGAGCCCAGTAGCCAATAGCTGGTGCGAGGATAACGAGCACGAAGGGTCTCTTCCTCTTCTAGAGTTAAATGTTGACTCGATGAGGACGGGTGGTTAACCCTACCCATCATCACCAAAATGGAGACCTAGAGAGGCACAAAAAAGGAGTGATAAGGAGGGGGAACCATAGTAGGGCTAGACAAAGGACACTCCCACACACAGTGATATGCCACAACAAAGAAGGGAGGCCAGAACACAGGGGTTACCCGAGGAGTCCTAATAAAGCCTTACCCAAAAGCCCAGATATTCCTATGAAAGCTTTACCTAGAAAAGTCCCTGTAGTGAGAAGCGGATATCATAGAGCAGGAAAACTTGAAAAACAAACCAGAAAAAAATGGAATCATGAGAGGATGATTGGTATACCTGAGTTAATAAAAGTCAAAGATATACAAAGCGGAAAGGATTGGTAGGTGGTGCAGAGATGAGCGTCGCAAGAAAAAAAGCTCTCCTTTGTAAGCATGAGAGAGAATCAACAACAGAGAGAAGTGTAAGGAATGGAGGGAAATACGAATTATGAATGAAAAGCATTTCCATAATGATATCAAAGAGACAGGGGTAAAAAAGACTATTCCCTCAAAAAAGCAAGGATGATGTATGGCGCGTGATGGGAGCATTAAATGCGCACGAAAATTGCAGTTGGCCAGGCAGGGCGGTTGCAACCCCTCGCCAACCCAGGGAAGCCAGGTGTCAGGGGGCAATAATGGCGAAGCGGAAGGGTCCTCAACTCAAAGGCAGGCAAATCCGTTGGCCAGCAACTCGGATGGAGAAACCCCAGTGTGGTTACCTCGGCATAGCTGACCTCATAAGTACCCCGAATCCTCACACTCTGCAATATTACCTCGGATCCAGAACTATCTAGAAGGGACCCCGGCCTCTTGGGTAAAGCTTAACGTTACCTCGAATTGAGTGAATGACGTCTGCAACACGGCATCTTCCCAATTCGAAAACAAGGGGAATGCCCGCAATAAGAGAAGCATCTCGGCAAGGCGGCCCTACAAGCAAACATCCCGGCAGCTCAAAAGCTTGAACTACCAGGCTGGGGGGCAACTATTACGGACCTGCACTAGGCCCAACACGTAGATGGCCCAACTAGGAACATACAACATATCATGATCTACCTACAATATAGGAGAATCCTATCTTTGCTACAATTTAGGTATATCTAAACGTATATCTGGTAGTTAGGATATCAGGGCCCAAGCGACTCAACCTAAGGTAAACTCTATAAATACAGAGGTCAAGCCTCAAGGTACACATGTTCTAAAAATTGAGAAAAAGATTTTGGTGATATCCTATTCCAAGCTTAAAATACGCTGGTTCATAATAAGTTCTTATATTTGATCTATGATTAACGTATTTCAGGATATAATTTATTTTGTATAGATTCTCATTTGCCTGTATCTTGAATTGATTCCATTGATTAATTAAATTCACATATGCCTAATTTTCCTATTGGTGGATCAATTGACTTTTCTCTCTCACACACACTAGACTCACAACTCTTACACACACACTTTCCTCTCTCCTTCACTAGACACACACACACTCACAACTCTTTTCTCATTGGTGGATTTTACTTGACAAGGATTCCACTTTATGAAACTGAATTAAGGCCTTAGGATTTAGCTTTATGAGGTTTAGTCCTAGCCCTTCATGACTAATCTTAATTAGTATCCTTAATTAGTTGATTTAATTAATTATGAACATCTAAAACTATTACTTTTAAGTATTGCAAATTCATTGTCCATTAGTTGTTGGCAAATTTTCTCTCTAATTGGTACAAGTATTTTTGTGTCATTAAATTGTCTTTTATGAATAAATTAAGACTATGCTCAATAATGATAATTTTATGATATTTTATGATCCCTAATTTGAAACCTAAAAATTTAATCTTAAACCTAACATTTGGTTTGTGTCACATCAAGACTAAATTGCCCAAATTAGTAGAAATTAAATTACAAAATTAGAGACAACAAATTCTCCTATTTTTAATAGGTATTATTTACCAAAATATTGTATTTAAGGTAAATAATGATTTTTCGGGTATTGCAATAACAAAATATATTACAGTCTACATGTACTTATGATACTTCGAATGTGCATGATTGATGACCGCAAAAATAGTAACAATAGAGACAATAAATAAAAATAACTCGCATAATATGTGTCTGTGTGCATAAATCAAGGACTAAATTTAAAATTATTTAAATTAGATATAAGATCAATTTACAAACTCAAAAACTATTAAAAGTAAGTAAAAATGAAAAAAAGGGCTTACCTACTAACTTTAACAAAACATAAGGTCTTTTTGGAATTGTAATTGACTCCATAATTCCTTGTGCCCTTATATACACACGAGAGCAAGTTTCCTATAACTGGTGAACTACCAACCATGTAGAAAAATATGATCTCTCTTGATACTTAAAAGTTTCTAAACTTGTGCAATTAGATGAAAATCACAACCGTCATGATGATGACGAGCTTTTGCAAACAAACCCACTTGAACCTTATACACACACACACACACACATACCAAATAATTTTTTCCTCATTAGTGACTCTCGTTAATCTCTCTTCAGATCCAGCCGTGCTTTTGCACGTCAAAGCCAATAACGGCAGCCAGGAAGGAAGAGAAGAAAGAAGATAAGGGAAAAGAGAAAGAAGAGAAGAAGGAGGGAAGTGAAGTGATTAATGCCATTTACAAAGTTAATCTGCATTGCCAGCAATGTGTAAGAAAAATCAAGAAGCATCTTCTTGTTACTCAAGGTCTGTGTGTCTTATTTCTGGTTTATTTATTTTGAAATTTAATTTATTCTTGTGAGAGATTTGATGAAACTTAATTAAGTTTATATATATGGGGGTGAATAATGAACAGGGATTCAGATATGGAGAAAGGAGAAATTAAAGTGAAAGGAAAATTGGACCCTTTGAAGATACTGAAGCTTATTGAGAAAAAGAATAGTAAAAAAGTTGAGTTAATATCCCCTAAAATCAAGATTGAACCTCCGAAGGAGAAACGAAAGGAAATCAAGAAGGAAGTAAGTTGTTCTCTTTTTTTTCTTTTCCTTATAATTCAATTACACCTCAGGCCTCATGTCTTTAACAGCACCAATTATAGATTGGCTTTATATAATTTCACTATCTATGATTTTGTGAATAGAATGACTTATAGCTGGTTTTAGATATAGATTTATTTTTTTGGGAAAAGTGTACTATTTAATTATATTAATTTACTTTACATAGGTTTTATTTTGATCCCTTGATGGCTTAATTATATAAAGTATCTCTTTAGTCCTTTAACCTTAATATTACGAGTTGATTTTGAAATTTTAAATGTTGATAAAACATTCTCAAAAATATTGATATATTAAGTTTAATTTTAAAAATAAAAACTATTGTTACCAAAAATTACCATTGGAGACTAACAACATTAGAATCAAAGGATTTAATATATATATATATTATAAAATTAATGGAAAAAAACTTTATACGAAATCAGAGAATCAAAGTACACTTTTTGGAACGTAACTATCATGAATAATCATGGTCATAAAGAAATTAAATTCTTTTTTTCTTGCAACATAAAGAAATCTTCATACATATGATAATAGCACATATTTTATTGTATGCACAAATTTCGATATAAGATTCACAGAATAAGGTTGAATTAGACATGACATTATCCATTCCAATTAAGTCTAATACTTTTATTAAAATTGTTTCATGCCTACCCCCCCCCCCCCCCCCCCCCCAAAAAAAAAAAATTTATAATGTCTCGACTAATTCCCAGTAGGATTTGAATGACCAAGAATTTGAAATTGGATTCTATTTATTTCGTAAATTAATTAAACAAATTGGTCATCATATGTTTAAGTTTACTGTATATTTATAAATATATAAAATTTCAAATTTTCAGAAGTTTAAAAAATTATTGAAAAAAATAATACTCCTTCAAAATCACTCTTGACTTATATTCCTGTCGAGTGGTTGAATGTCAGACTTAATTTTTTACTTAATTTTTCATATTATGTTAATTCAACCATTTTTGTGTGATCGATTTGAAGCCAATAATTCGCACAATCACAGCAAAGGTTCATATGCATTGTGACAAATGCGAGAGAGACCTGAAAACTAAGTTAATCAAACACAGAGGTACCCAAAATCCTAGTATTCCAATTCTTGAATATATAAAATTTTAATGTTTCACTTTTTAATGAGTAGTATTTTCTTATGAAAAATAAATTTGTAGGCATTTTCAGTGTTGAAACAGACCAGGAAGCTGAAATTGTGACAATTGAAGGAAGCATTGAACCTGAGAGATTGTTAAGGTTTCTGAAAAGAAAAGTGCATAAAAATGTAGAGATTATTTCCTCAAAGGATGAGAAAAAGGTTGAAGACAAAGAAAAGGGTGAGGATCATTTTTTTAATCTCTCTCTTGAATCCTCAATGAGATATAGTAAGATTTTATTATTTATGAATTAAATAATATGTTTGAATCAAACATGAATTCAAATTAGCATTCCAAGTTTGACAAATAAACTCTCTTCAACTTTCATAATTTTCATATTAGTAATTGTTATTAATCAGTTCATTGTTTCACTTAAAAAGCGTTACATATCACGAGGCATGTTCTCTAAACATAGAGTTAAAATATAGGAGTATATATTTTAGGGGTTCATTGTCACGGGACCACACCATGCCATGTTAGTGAAGTAATCCATAAAATAAGGCCACAGATAGAGTATTTTAATCGGGAGAAAGGTATAAAAGGACCACCGGAATATGAAAATGGGTTTACTTTTCTCATGTTGCAGGAGAGAAATAAGATTCCTACCAACACATAAAATGGTGGGACCCACATATATATATAGTGCTAATTATATATAATATATATGTGGGTCCCACCATTTTATGTGTGTGTGTCATGAGAAAACATTTCTCCTACAACATGAGAAATATTTTTCCCATATGAAAATTCTAAAACAATTAATCGAAATGGATTAATTCCTACAAAATAAGGAGCTTTTTTAGTTTTTTGTTTTTCGTTTTTTATTTTGTTTTTTTTTTGTGTGAAATGACTTACTTGCTCTGAGCAAAATTAGTTGTCACTACTTTAATTGTTGTTTTCATTTGATAAATTAAAATTGTTACCTGTTAAATTATTGTTGCCATTGATATTCACAAGTTCTGTGAAAATAATTGTCATGGACTTATTTAATGTTAGCTTTATATAAATTTAATTTTTTATTTCTTAAATTGTTGTTGTCATTTTGTTTTCCAGATTTCAAATTATAGACATTTAATTTAGATAATTTCACTGCAAATCTTGATCATCACATATAAATAACTGAAAACTTCACATTGATTTGGTCATTTCAAGGTTCTGAATTCGGATTTGCATATTAGGGGTATTTATGTTCTTCTCCCTATGTAATATATCCATACAAATAATTTAAATGTTCAAAAGGACTAATTGTCAGATTCTAGAAGGCAAAAAATATTATCTACACTATTTGATCGATTCATCAAATTTCAAAAATTCCGTGTAATTTAGCAGTATATATTTGGTCTCATCAGGTAAGGCAGTTGAATCAACCAAAGAAAAAGAGAAAGAGAAGAAAAAAGATGGTGAACAAGAGAAGAAGAAAAAAGATGGTGAACAAGAGAAGAAGGAAAAAGGAGAAGAGAAATCTGTTGTCGTTGCATCAACCAAAGAGAAAGAGAAAGAGAAGAAGAAAGATGGTGAACCAGAGAAGAAGGAAAAAGGAGAAGAGAAATCTGTTGTTGTTGTTGCATCAACCAAAGAGAAAGAGAAAGAGAATATGAAGAAGGAGATAAGTGATGGATTAGAAGAAACCACACAGATAATACAAATTCAAGAAGACACCAAAGTTGAAATTGTGGCCAAACATAACGTTCCTTGTATCATCCATTATGTTTATGCTCCTCAACTTTTTAGCGATGAGAATATAATCCTAATGCTTCTTCTATTTCATAGATCAAACCATGTAGAAAATCAACAGCCTCGCTTTTTTAGCGATGACAATCCTAATGTGCTTGTTCTATTTCATATTTTACACTAGTATCATTCATGGTATACGAAGTCTACAGTAGTTATATATATTCTTAATGGTTTATTAATAGTCTGTCTTTTATATCGATATCTTTTATATTTGTATACAAAGATATAGAGATGATATGGAATTTTTTTATTTGCACTAAAAAATACATCTTTTTCATCTTTTTAAAACTTACTTGAAAATCTTCTTTAAATTGACCCCAAAAATGATGCGTATATTGTGTGTAATTTTAATAAAATTTGTAAGAATGATTTTTCCACTATCCATTGTTAATATAATTCCTTGTTCTAACTACTCCCGCGGATCCCATACATAGAGTGTCTTGGTGCTCTTAGTCCTTTGTGTACGCTAGTTAATAGTATTACGGAGTATTAGATATTTTTCCCATTATCCTATATTTAAATAAGGATAGTAAGAAATAATAAAAATTAGGAGTAATATGTTAGAGTTTATCATAGTTAATAAGAATAAGATATAAGGAGAAAATCTACCTATAAAGAATTTCACTGAGCACACCTTGCACCGTAAAGTTTTGCATAAAGGTTTTTTTTTTTTTTGTTGATACATCATGGTAGGGGGAGGGACAGGGTTCAAACCTGGATATGGGGGAAGGAAGCCAGTTTGTAACACCCCAATTTTCAAAAGCGGAATATATATATATATATATATATATATATATATATATATATATATATATATATATACATTCATCAGAGTAGAGCATCAGAGCAATTAAAAGAATGAGTAACTGATATATCATTAACTGTGGCGTATTCGTCTGTTCATAGTGTACAGTACATTTATCATAACGATACAAGTCTAGAAGTAGGATCTTCAGTTGGGTCTCTACGCGTGCTGCTTACTCCGCTTACTCCTGTCTTCAATCCTCAGTTCCTCAAACCTAAAGTTATGGTAAGGGCTGATGTCCAATATCCATCGGACCCCAGGTAACGGTTAACCTCATGCTTATGTAAACAATATATGTATGACATATATTCATGAGTCTTAGAAATAATCAATATAAAAGCTCATAACAGATGTAGAAATTGTCTGGATAACGGTACACAGCCATTGCCTATATCCGTTATCCCTAGTCTGCACCACCCGTGCCACGATGGCCTATCGTGTCCTCAGCGCTAGGAAAACTTAATGGTATTATCAGAACCATAACCCGTGTATAGCTGAATGTGTATACCATAAGCATCAGAGTTAGTGTTACAGTACGCGTCCGTACCTTAGTCCGTTCGGATGGCAGTACGCTTGCCTGGTCGGTATGTCTCCCGTTTTTCCCGAATATCCTGTAATAGTATTATCGCATTATTATCTTGTAAATAATATCTTAGGAGATATTTTAACCACTACCGACGTTTTTACGCCTAGTGGATTTATTATTCTAATTATATCCCTTTATTTCTCAAAAACGCTGGTTCAGCATTTCGGGCAGAATTTCCACAAATTTTGAAAATTCATAACTAATTCTACAAAAATCAAAACGAGGATCCGTAAAATTCTCCAGAATCCTTAGGATGTCTATTCTTGATAAAAAAATAATGGTTTTCACCCAGAATTAGTGGATCATTCCCAGTTTAATGATCTTCAACCTCTGCCCAGAATTTTTCCAGAAAAACGTAGCCTAACTTGCAGAATTTTTATCTCACGGTACAGAGCTCACATTAATATGTTTTAGGCATATTTGAAAAGCACTATATGTCTACTTTAACCATGAATTTTCCCAAAATTTTATAACTTCATCTTCTACATAAAATCATGACATTTTTGCTACTGACTCCAGAAATCTCTAACAGACAAATTTTCACCAGAGTTTCGCTACTTTGATCTTTAACTTCCAAAAATTTTGCTCCTTAATATTTTTCATCATAGTTTTGAAATAAATACATATTTAACTATAAAAACATGATAACAAGAATATATTGGAAGATTAAAGATCAAAACAATATTTAAGCTATAAACTCAAAGCTAAAGCTTAAGAACTAGAGAACTTACCCTTGAAGAACCTTGCTACTCCTTCTTGCTTCCCACTAACTCTCACTTTCACTCTACTCTTGCTTCTTTAAAACTCACCTATTTGGTTGAGTTTGATGTGAAGAATGAAGAGAGGTTTGCTCCCTATTTATAGGAAATGCTATGGCACTTTGGTAAATTTTCTAAACCTACCTCTTCTTGCATTTCAACCATTGGATCTAAACTTAGTAAAGAAGTTTAAATCTCCTCCATCCACCCTCTCTCTCCCCCTTCTTCAACAAGTTCCCTCCTACTTCTTTGACAAGTTGATGATGTCATTGATGACTTTTATTTGTGACAAATATTGGATATTAATTTTCAAACCTTATCCATGTGTTTGTTCTTTAATTAATAAAATAATTGACTCTTCTTCTTTCATCAAGCAACCGTGTACTCCCTCCTCAAATAGCCATTAAATATGCTTTTCCATTTGCAAAATATCCCTTGGTCCATTGCTTTCATTGGCTAGTTGCAACTTTTGACTTTTTCAAAGCTAAAGCATGTGACCTTATTATTGCAAAAATCTGATTCTAACTCAGCAATATATCAACGAAAATGAAGACTTGGTGATGTCATTTGATAATATAATTAAGGTTTTAAATGCTTATTAATGCCACATGTCATCATGCAATTTGTTTGGTAACTAATCAAAGTCATTTGTGCTTTATTAATCAAGCTTAATCTTGTCTTTCATTGGCCCTTGACTTTTAATTAAGCTAAAATATCCTTAATGGATGACTTTTAATTGCCACTAGATTAATTATGAACATTTATACAATTATTTTAATTGGCGTAAATTTAATTACCCTTTATTATCCTAAGGTTAGATGTATAAGTTGGGTAAAAATCACGGTGATATTTTATCCCAAGCTTATAATATGTATATCTCTTTAGGATTAATCCTTATTATTAATCTAAAGTTTAAATCTCTCATTGATCCAATTAATTAACTAGGGATTTAGTGTAACATCCCAATTTTCTACAGCGTTTTCAAAATAGTTTTATCAGAGTAGAGCATCGGAATAATTTAAAAGAGCAAGTATCTGATAAACCTTCACTGCTGGTGTGTCTGATTGCTATTATAGTGGTACAATTATCCGAATATTTAATAATACGGTGATAAATAATTCATAACAATCTTCCCCGCCCGTGTCCTCATGCGTGCTGTTTACCTTTGTCCTCGGTCCTGGTTCCTCCGGACCCTGAAGTTATAGTGAGGGCTGAGGTTCAATTACCATTGAACCTCAGGTAACAGTTAACCTCATGCTTATGTAACAGTTATGTATGACAGATATTCATGACATTACAGCAATAATCAATATAAAAACTCATAACAGATTTGTCCGGATAACGGTACACAGCCACTGCGTATGTTCATTATCTCTAGTCTGCACTATCCACCAGTGCCACGGTGTACATCCGTGTTCTCAGCACTAGGAAAACTCAATGGTATTATCAGAACCATAACCCGTGTATGCACAACTTTTAAAACAAAGTCTCAGACTGTCTATCACATATAAGTATACAATAAGCATCAGAGTTAGTGTTACAGTACGTGTCCGTACCTTAGTCCGTTTGGATGTCAGTACGTTTGTCTGGTCGGTTCGTCTCCTGATTTTTCCCGAATATCCTATAATAGTATTATCGCATTATTACCTCGTAAATAATATCTTTGGGGATATTCTAGCCATCACCGACCTTTTTACCCTTGGTGGATTTGTTATTCCGATTATATCCCTTAAATTTTTTTTAAAACGTTGATTCAGCATTTTGGCGCAGAATTTTCGCTAACTTTGAAAATTCATAACTAATTCTACAAAAAATCGAAACAAGGATATGTAAAATTCCCCGGACTCCTTAGGATGTATATTTTTGAGAAAAAATACTAAGGTTTGCCCAGAACTTAGGAAAAATTCCCAGTTTTCACGTGTTTATATCTTGCCCAGAAAAATTCCAGAAAACGTAGCCTAACTTTGAGAATTTTATCTCACTGTACAAAACTCATTTTAGCATGTTCTTGGCATATTGGAAAAGCCCTATATGTCTAATTTAATCATGAATTTTCCCAGAATTTTGTGACCATATTTTCAATATGAAATTTTGGCATTTCCATCACTGATTCCAGAAATTCGAAACCGATGAAATTTCGCCAGAACTTCGTTACTTTGATGTTTCTCTTCTAGATAATTTTCTATATAACCTCCCTTATCATTATTTCAAAATAAAGCCAATTTTTGACCATAAAAACATGTAGATAAAATTATTCTAGAATATTTAAGATCTAAACTACTTCTATCTAAGAATTTAAGAACTAAAACTTAAAGAACTTGAAGCTAGAGCTAGAGAACTTACCAAGAACCTTTCTACTCTTTCAAGAAGCTCTTCACACTCTTCCTTAGTCTCTCAAATATGGTTAATACCTTTGTGAATTGGTGAAGAATAATGAAGACACCAACCCCCTATTTATAGTAAAATTGCATGACACTATTCACAACCTCTCATCTTGGATATACACCCTTGGATCTAGGTTAATTGGAAGCTCCAATCCTAGCCCTCCATTCCCCCCAAACCGTCCCCCCTTTCTCTCCATAATCCTCTTCCATTTTCATAAAGAACCCTATATATCCTAAGTACATTATCTTCTTCCAAAAGGTGTTTCAAATTATCCCATGTGTGTTGATTGATTCTTGGCTTTCTTTTCAAGTTACAATTTCCTTCTTCTATTCTTTGTTTTACATTCCACTAGATAAAAATATATTTGGGGATCCTAATGAAGTTTTATTCAAATCTTTTCATTGGTTTTGAAATCTTGGAGTTCATGGCTTCATTTAGAGACCTCAAACTCTCTTTTTCTCAATTGGAAGAAATCTTCAAAAGTTGAGGAAATGACTTTGATTAGAACCAATCTCAAGCTTAAATTATGCTTGTTAATAATCACTCCTTATATTTGATTTATGATTAATAGATCTCGAGATACAATTTATTTTGTATAGATTTCCCCTTGCTTATGTCTTGAATAAATTTCATTGATTAATCTAATTGATTTATGCACAATTTTCCTAATGGAGAACACTTTGACTTTTCTACTAGACTCACAACATTTGCACTCACAACACTCTCTCTCTTTCTTACACACAATAATTGTACACACAACACTTTTTCTCTTTCCAAGTTATCCTCTTCCAACTCTTGACTTTAACTAGACTTTGGGGATGATTTTTGTGATTCATTTATGACATTAGTTAGCTCTTAACTATCCTTGGAACTAGATGCACATGGATGGTTGGCAATTAACAACAATATACATTTAGGTGTTAATTCCAAGTCTCCCATTTAGCTCTTAAGTTTCGAAATTTATAACTTTCCTTAGATGTCTCCCATTGCTTTTACCATCTTGAAATTAAAGGCATAAGTTGGGTAAAAGTCATGGTGATATTTTTTGCTCATGCTAACATGTAGATTTGTTTGAATTAAACCTTCTCCCTTAATTGTTTTTGATAATAATTAGTTGGTTAATTAATTGATCATGAAATTTAGTGTTCAATTAGGCAAGTGTTACCTTATCTTTATTTGGATTAATTATTTGAGATATTATTTTAGAAAGCTTGGCCCTCATGGTTCCAACAAGGCTATTTTGACTTTAATTACTCCATGGGAATTAATTAAGATAATATCTTAGATTTTTTCCCCCATCTTTTCTTCTATAAAAATTGCCTCCTCTCTCTTCAATTCACTCTTGGGTTTGTGTTTCCATATAGCTCAAAATGTCCTATATTCAAGGCCTCTTATTGGTTAATTTATTTTCTCATGGATTAAGGTTGTAATTAATTTATGAAAACATGAGCTTTATACCCAAGAGGGGGGGTGAATTGGGTATATTGAAAATTTTCGAAACTTGTTATGTTTTTGAGCACTCAGAACAGGGCACAACAGAGAGAGTAGGGAGAAGAGGCTAGACACAAAGCAATTTATACTGGTTCGGTCCTTTCCTAACCTACATCCAGTCCCCAAGCCTCACTTGGGATTTTCAATCCACTAACTCAACAATATTGGTTACACACTCTGTACTAATAGTTGTTCTCTCACTAGAACACACTCCCCCTTACAAGTTGTAATCAATACACCCCAACTACCAAGTCCCCTGACTTGTAGTTGTATCAATCAATGAATGATTTACAAGTGAAAAACTCTCTCACAGAGTAGATGTGATAAACACTGAAGTGCTTGTATCAAGTATGATACTTTACAAGTGAAAGCTAATACACAATAAATGAACTTAGTAAATTTTCGCTCTGAGTTGGTGTATCAGCAGGAGATGAGTTTAATGTTCTCTATTTATAGGTAGAGAACATTAAATGACCGTTGTGAACTTGATAGAGCCGTTGGAAATCATCTACAGAACGTTGGTGCATGTTTAAGCATCTTCTCTCTCTCCAAAACTTCTGCTAATCCATGTCTTTAATGGAGTCTGATTAGGCCCTCTGAGAATTTGCCCGTTGGAATTGACTTTACTTGATGTAGTAAACATTCTTTAACGTTAACAAGGCGTGCTCAGGTGGATTAACCAAAAGTAGGTGAGATTGCAGAAGAGCATTTAATGCATTGTTCACTTTTTGCTTTGACTTTCCAATTCTTCAATAATCCTTCGTTAAATTGTCTGAAACTCACTAGAAAGATGGTTAAACATATCTAGAATCAATATAGAATAAACATGGAAAGCATTGAGATCAAACAAGAAGGTATTGCAGATTTCCCAAATTTGAAATTGCAGCAACGGCTACAAACCTTGAGGTTTGTTCATCCAACCTCGAGGTTTGCTTATGCAAACTCAATTCTGTACACATGTAACCTCGAGGTTTACATGTGAACCTCGAGGTTTCTTTTGAGAAGAAACCCTTCTGAAAATCTCAGAAGATTACAGACCTTGAGGTTCCAAAGGTAACCTCGAGGTTTGAAACTTGTTTCAAAATTTCATTTTTCACTGGAGCCCGATAACCTCGAGGTTGAAAATCCATACTCGAGGTTTGCTTTTGAAATTGCAAAGTTTAGTTTTTGAACATAAGGTTCAACCTCGAGGTTTCAAACTGAACCTCGAGGTTTTCAATACTTTGAAAACCAGTTTGCTCTTTGTGTGGTGGAAAACTCGAGGTTGCAAAATAAAACTCGAGGTTTGAGTATTTCTTTGAAAACCTTGAGTTTCAAGCAAGGTTCCAAACCTCGAGGTTTCAATATGAACCTCGAGGTTTTCATTCTTGATGAAAACCTTGACCTCTCTGGATGAGTCAAAACTCGAGGTTTGTTTCTAATACTCGAGGTTTTCAGTGTTGATGCAAAACTTGGGTTTTTCTAAGAAGATCAGAACCTCGAGGTTATCATTCCAACCTCGAGGTTTCACATAGTTTTTGTGAAACCAAGTTTTGAAACATGAAAGCACTTGGATTTAAAACCTTTTGTAAGGCCAAACCTCGAGGTTTCCAAACTAACCTCGAGGTTTGCTCTCACTGAAGGTTTTCCAACCTTAAAGAGCAAAACCTCTATCATTGTTTGTAGTTGTTGGCAATCATCAAAACCATCAGAGAACTAACAATTTAGGCCCTTGGATTTAGCTTTATCAAATTAAATCTTGGCCTTTGATCTTAGTTACAATTGTTGACTTTTCAAAGCTTGATTAAAGTCTAATTAACATCTTAATCAAATGCCTAATTTGAAAGAGGAGCTTGATACCCAAGAGGGGGTGCTTCTTGACAAAGGCCGTGAAGAATCGGTAATCCTTCTGAGTTAGATGCGTGAAACGACCGCCTTTCTGCACGAAGTTCCTCGAGTAGACATACCAAATGACCCTGTTCAGTGGAGACATGTCAGACGGCTTGAAGGATAGATGGTGTCTCTGATCATCTGGGATCTCCTTGCCAGGAACCAAAGTAGAGTACACCTCCTCATTGGTGTACGTGGGAGTGGTAGCCGGAGGTGGATTGGTGACCTTCAAGATTTGGTTGAGGATGAAGGCGGATAAGGTGAATTTGACACCTTTTACAGTGGTTGTGACGCGCTCCTCAACCAACACGCCATCAGAGTCCAAGATGTTGTCCGTCACCATGTTGAAGTAGAATAACTTCACCAAGTCTGGATAGTAAGCCGCCTCAATGGAAACAAAGGACTCGTAGGGCCCAAACCAAGGTGAAAGATCCACATTACACTCCTGGTAGACTGAGGCCAAATCAACAGAGACAACTGCACAGAAGCCACGAGTCGTGTACTGATCCTTGAACTTGGCATTAAGTCCAGGCGGGAGAGGGACAGGAGCAATGGTGAAACCATTCGGCGCCGACTTGTGTAGCTTTATTTCCTCAACGGCGTTGGCAATGACTGGAGACACCTCTTCGGACTCGGTCTCAGAACCTTCAACCGAAGACTCGGATGATTTAGATGGAGAAGTGATAGTAGTAGAGGCTCTCTTTGTCCTAGCCTTCCTTGGAACCACCTTCTTCTTGCCTTGCTCTTTGCTTTGCTCGGCAACTTTCTTCTTCTTGCTTGCCGAAGACGGAACCGGGTCTCTAATCGTTACACCTCTCTTCTTGGGGTTAGGAGAAGCGGCTTCAGGAATATTCTGACTTATTCCTCGAATGGATCGATCAATGCCGTGTTGCAACCTCTGTGGAATGGATTTCATCCTCGGTGGGCGTTGAGGCTGAGAAGAGGCAGGTTGATCGGATTTCTCAGCTTCCTTCGACATTTGAGAGTTAGGGTTTGGTTGAGACAGTGATTTGGAAGGCTTTTTGAGAGGATTTAAGAATGAAAAAGGAAGGGATACGACGGTTATAGGGAGAGGAAGAGAGAATGCCTAGGTATACTTGAGTATAAATGCGAGTAATGAAGAACATGAATAGTCTCTATATTTATAACTGCGCACCCATACTCGAGTATTGAAACCCTATACTCGAGTATTGCATACTTTCACTAACATACTCGAGTATTGAAGGAAGTATACCAACCTGGACTTCAAAAGTGTAAGGTGAACTTTTGAAAAACCCCGATAGCCATACTCGAGTATGCCACTTACATACTTGAGTATTGAAACTCTTCAACTTAGCTTTGGTCTTTGTCTGGTCCATACTCAAGTATGCCACTTACATACTCGAGTATTGAGTCTCTCTTTCACCAGGTTGCTCTCTGCCTTGTGGATACTCGAGTATCCATATCCATACTCGAGTATAGCCCTTATGAACTTCAGTTTTGCTCTCTGGCATTTCCATACTCGAGTATTGTAACCAATACTTGAGTATACCACTTCTGAAAACTCAAAAACATCCTGCAAAAACTAAAGCTATACACTCTGATGCTTAAGTTAGTAAAGATTAATCATCAAAAACATAACAAACATTAAATTGGATGAGAATTGCTTACAATTCATTGGGATTTACTATTCCCAATTCTCTCCTTATGAAGTTGAATTGTTCTTTGGCTAGAGGCTTTGTGAAGATGTCAGCAAGTTGGAGATGAGTTGGGATGAACATAACTTTGACATCTCTTTTCTGGACATGATCCCTTATGAAGTGATGCCTCACATCAATGTGCTTGGTTCTTGTATGTTGTACCAGATTCTTGGCCAAGCTTATTGTGCTTGTGTTGTCACACAATATTGGGATTTCTTTGAGGTGGACTCCCAAGTCAGCAAGTTGTTGTTTGAGCCACAATACTTGTGCACAGCAACTTGATGCAGCCACATATTCAGCTTCAGTTGATGAGACGGCTACACTCATTACACAAGTGAGTTTCCAAAGAACTCACATTGCCCACTTGTGCTCTTCCTATCGGTCTTGTAGCCGGCATGGTCTGAATCTGAGTATGCCACCAAATGTTTCGGTTGACCTTTGGGAAACCATAGTCCAAGAGTCTTCGTGTCTGAGAGATATCTGAATATCCTCTTCACATGTTCAGCATGGGACTCTTTTGGAGCGGATTGGAACCTTGCACACATCCCAACACTGAATTGGATGTCCAGGCGACTCGCTGTGAGATAGAGTAATGATCCAATCATCCCTCTATACTTTGTAATGTTGAAATCCTTGCCCTCTTCATCAGCATCCAATGAAATTGTTGTGCTCATAGGAGTGTCAGCCCCATTGTATTGGTCCATCCCAAATTTCTTCAGCAAATCATTCAGATATTTGGTTTGGGAAATAAATATCCCATCTTTTCTTTGCTTGATTTGCAGCCCAAGAAAGTAGTTGAGCTCTCCCATCATGGACATCTCAAACTCACCCTGCATAGTCTTGGAAAACTCCTCACACAAAGCATCATTAGTAGTACCAAAGATAATATCATCAACATAAATTTGAACAATTAGAATTTCATTCAATTTATTTTGCTTGATAAATAATGTTGTGTCAGCATTGCCTCTAATAAACCCTTGATTAAGTAGGAATTGACTTAATCTTTCATACCAAGCTCTAGGAGCTTGCTTAAGACCATACAATGCTTTCTTTAGTTTATAAACATGATCCAGAAATTGATCATTTTCAAAACCTGGAGGTTGTTCAACATACACCTCCTCTTGTATAAAACCATTCAAAAATGCACTTTTCACATCCATTTGAAAAAGTTTAAAACCTTTAGTGCATGCAAAGGCTAGAAGAACTCTTATGGCTTCCAATCTTGCTACTGGAGCATAAGTTTCTTCATAATCTATGCCTTCCTCTTGGTTGTAACCTTTTGCAACCAATCTTGCCTTGTTACGGACAATGATTGCAGACTCATCACGTTTGTTCTTAAATACCCATTTTGTCCCAATAACCGGATGGTCCTTGGGTCTAGGTACTAAGTCCCAAACCTGATTTCTGTCAAATTGATGTAACTCCTCTTACATAGCTATCACCCAATCATTGTCTGAAAGGGTTTCATCTATTTTAGAGGGTTCTATATGCGAAATGAATGCAGAAAAGGTTACTTCATTCAAAGCACTATTCCTAGTCCTTACTCCTTGATTTACATCACCTATAACTTGGTCTAAAGGATGATTTCTTATAAATCTCTAAGCTCTAGGCTGAGACTGATCTGGATTTTTTAAATTGTTTTTAGGATCAGCCTTAAAAACATTTTCAGAATTTTCAGTAGAAGGAGTAGTTTTCGAAAAGAATTGATTTTCGAAAATGGTCTCTTCCTCATCATCCAAGGATTTATCAGATTCTTTTTCATTAAACACAACATGAATAGACTCTTCTACAACCTTAGTTCTAGTATTGAAGACTCTATATGCTTTGCTTCTATTAGAATAACCAATAAATATTCCTACATCTACTTTGGAGTCGAATTTACCAAGATTTTCTTTACCATTATTGTGCACATAGCACTTGCATCCAAAGATGTGTAGATGGCTCAGATTCGGCTTTCTTCCTTTGTAGAGCTTGTATGGGGTCTTGTTCAGCTTCTTCCTCAAGTAAGCTCGATTTGAGATGTAGCAAGCCGTACTCATTGCATCAGCCCAAAACACTTATGAAGTGTTGTTCTCATTCAACATTGCTCTTGCCATCTCAGTGAGCACTCTATTCTTCCTCTCTACAACACCATTTTGTTGTGGAGTCGTTGGAGTTGAGAAGTTGTGGTCAATCCCCATATTGTCACAGAACTCAGGAAAGGCATTGTTCTCGAATTCGCCACCATGATCAATCCTTATTCCTGAAATTGAAAATCCTTTCTCGTTCTAGACCTTCTTGGCAAATACAACAAACTGATCAAATGTTTCATCTTTAGATGACAGAAAAATAGTCCAACAAAATCTAGAGAAATCATCTACAATAACCAATGTATATAGATTGCCACCAAGTCTCCTCACCCTTGTTGGACCAACAAGATCCATATGTAGCAATTGCAATGGTGTATTAGTAGATATTTCATTTTTGTTTTTGAAAGATGACTTAGTTTGTTTTCCCTTTTGGCATGCTTCACAAGTCAAATCATTTTTGAAACTAAGTTTGGGAATGCCAATCACTAAGTCCTTTTTCAGCAACTTGTCAAATTGAAACATATTGACATGAGCTAATCACTTGTGCCATAGCCAACTCTCATTCAAGTTACTTACAAAACAATTTTCAGAAATTGAAGCATTACTAGAGAAGTTAAGAGTATAACAATTACCATCTCTAGGTGCTCTAAATAAAGCTTTTGTTTTCAAATCATTTATGGAGATCAAATCCTTTTTAACAATCAAGCATTCTTCAGAATCAAAGATAACTAAGTTACCCTTGTCGGTGCTTTGGCTTACACTAAGGAGGTTGTGACACAATCCTTCAACTAGGTAGACATCCTTGATGAGTGGACCCTCATTGTTTCCAATCTCACCAATGCCGGCGATCTTCCCGGTTTGGTCACCACCAAATGTCACCTTTCCACCATCCTTAGGCTTGATTGAGACAAATTTGGATTTATCTCCAGTCATATGTCTTGAGCATCCACTGTCAATGTACCATTTGTTGGGCCTTGATGCTCTAAGACATACCTGCAATCCACAAAGGATCAAGTTTTAGGTACCCATCTTTTCTTGGGTCCTTTGGGGTTAGTTTGGACCTTGGGAACATAAGTTCCTTTTGGTACCCATTGATAATTCCCTACAGGCTTGATTTTTCTTAGAATGACCCTTCCTATTACAATAATTACAATGTGCAAAGGGATTTGAAGAATGAACTGATTTTGTAAAATAGTTCATGTATGATTTTTGACCACTCTTCTTCTTGCCTTTCTTCTTATCAAAATCCGGTTTGTAACCAATGCCTGATCTATCATTTATAAATCTTTGTTGTTTCAAAATCACATCAAGCATTTCACTTCCCTTGGTGAATTTTTCGAGTGCTTTTGTAAGATGTAAATTCTTTTGCTTTAAATCAGGGCATTCTTGACAAACCAAGATTTCGGGAGAAGAAAGTTTTTCAATTTGCAATTCAAGAGTAACATTTTTCTTTTTCAAAGCCAAATACTTTTTAGCAAGTTTCTCAAATTCCTTTTGCACAAGATTGTATTCAGTAAATAGTTCATCATAGGAAGGTTGAGATTCATATACCTCACTGTCATCTTGTTGTTCTTGAGCTACCAGGCATATGTTTGCTTTTTCTTCTTCTTCTTCAGCTTCATCTTCATCGGATGAGCTATCTCCCCATATGGCTGAAACATATGCCTTCTTCTTGAACTTTTTGAACTTCTTCTTTTCTTTCTCTTGATTCTTCAACTGAGGACATTTTGATTTGATGTGTCCGGGCTTCTAGCATTCGTAGCATATAATAGGCTTCTTTGATTCATAGCTGGAACTCCCGTTCTGAAACTTCTTGAAGCCTTGATCCTTTTTATAGAATTTCTTGAATCGTCGGACCATCATCCCATTTTCTTCATCCTCATCTTCTTCTTCATCATCTGACTCTTTACTTTCTTTGGTAGTCTTGAGGGCTATTCCTTTGTTCTTTGCATGCACTTCATCCAGACCCTTCTTGAATTTTAGCTTGGCTTCATACTCAAATAAGCTTCCAAAGAGAGCAGCCACAGACATCATTGATTCTCCTCGCGCTTCCTCTATCGCTGTGACCTTGGCCTCCCATTCCTTATTCAGAATGTTTAGAATCTTTCTCACTTGGACCGACTGGTCGTATTCCTTCCCAAGAGCCGCGAGTTGATTGATGAGATGAGTGAAACGAAGCTGCAATTCTCCAATGGATTCACCAGGCTTCATTCGAAGAAGATCATACTCTGTCATAAGAGTATTTAGTCGATTTTGCTTGACTCTAGCTGTGCCTTCGTGAGCGATCTCTAGAGCATCCCACATGTGTTTAGCAAAAGGCAAAGTGCAAATACGAAAATATTCTTGTTGACTCAGTGCACTTTGGAGAAGTAGAACCGCCTTGCTGTTGAGAATGACGTTTCTTCTATCATTGTCGTCATAGTCTTCTTCTAGCTTTATGACCCTCACACCATCTTCAAGTACGGTTGGCATGTAGTCACCTCTTTCGAACACTCTCCAAAGTCCATACTCAGTAGCATTGACGAACACCTTGAATTTAACTTTCCAAAATGAGTGGTGTCCACCATTGTGTTAGTTCTCAATGTGTTTTGATGATGATTGAGCAATTGGAAAGCCTTGAAAACCAAAAAGATAAGTTTTATATGACAAAAATCAGTTTTCCTTAGCTGTTAGAGGAAAACTCGAGTTTTGAGAATCAAAACTCGAGTGTTGGTCTGTATCAAAAAAGTCCAGAAAGCATCACCGCCAGTTTTAATGTTCACTGCCAGTTTTGAACTTGTGAATAGTTCAAAACTCGAGTTTTGGGATTCAAAACTCGAGTTTTGTCCTGACAGAGAGGTTTGCAATTCTTCTAAGTTTTTCACATCTCAAAACCTCCGGTTTTTATTCATCACTGCTAGTTTTGAACTTTTCTTATTTTGGAAGAAAGTTCAAAACTCGAGTTTTGGGAACCAAAACTCGAGTTTTGAAGAGACAGAGAGCAATTGTTTTTCCTCCAGTTCATCACCGCCGGTTTTGAAACCATCACCGCCAGTTTTCATCTGTACGTGAATTTTCCAAGTTTTCATAAAACATGAAAACTCGAGTTCTGGGAACCAAAACTCGAGTTTTGTCAAGGCAGAGAGCAACCAAAGTTTTCCAAAATGCAAAACTGCCAGTTTTAGTTGAAAACCGCCAGTTTTGGTCTGTACACATGTTTTCCAAGTTTTCATGATTTATGAAAACTCGAGTTTTTGAAATCCAAAACTCGAGTTTTAACAGACCCAAGAGCAATGAAGTTTTGTCATAATGAACACTGCCAGTTTTCAAACCAACACCTCCAGTTTTGATGTTTTTGAACTTAATCATGTTTTGCCATGAATAGTTCAAAACTCGAGTTTTGAATGTCAAAACTCGAGTTTTGAATGTCAAAACTCGAGTTTTGAATGTCAAAACTCGAGTTTTGGGCAACCCGAGAGGATTAATGTTTTCAAACTTTCAAAACTGCCAGTTTTACTTTGAACACCGCCAGTTGTGAAGCATGAACAGTTCATAACTCGAGTTATGATGATAAAAGCTCGAGTTTTGGTCCTATCATCAGAAAAACGCAGTTGAGCTCAGATTTGCCAAATCTGATTCTTTCTTCAAATTTAAGTTACCCATTGATCCTGAATGTTATATCTATCATTTATCATTATAACTAAACTATTCTAACATGTTTATTCATAAGATTATAGATTTTTTTTAAATTTGATTGAAATAAAGAGCCACTTTAGGAAACTTGCTGAAATCATGGAGAGATGTTATGCAGAATCATCAAGCCGTTATACAAGATCATTTGGCCGTTATACAACATCTCCAACGGACGAATTCCTTAAAAGAAAACAAGGATCAAGCAAATCTTCAGAATAACTAGCCAACGGCTATATTTCAGACAGGGAGTAATCTCAGCGGATTAATTCATGATATAACTCCAACAACAGCTATATTTTCGAAAAGGAAAAAGCCCCAACAGATCGATAACGTTCACAAGCTTCAAACCACTACAAATAGATGAAGATTTGAAGCTGGAAGAACACAGAACTGACATTCTACAATCCTACTCGAAAATATCAGTGAAAGAACTGTTCTTTTACATTTGAATGAATTATTGTACTTCAGTGATAATCAATATTGACTCTTAGAAGAGAGTTTCTTTCTGTAATTCATTTTTCTGTAAGGATCTCAAAGTAGTGGGACTTTGAGATTGGGTTATTCGATTACAACTTGTAAGGGGGAGTGTGTTCAAGGTTGTGAAACATCCTTTGTTTGCAGAGTCTGTAATCGTCAAGAGAGTTAGTGAAAATCACAGAGTGACTGGGGACTGGACGTAGGTCATTAGATTGGACCGAACCAGGATAATTTCTTTGTGTCCTGCTCTTCTTCCCTTCATACTCTTTTCAATTCTGTTTCATAAGTTTTGATAAAAACATAGTATACTCGAAAAGAATTTTAAAATCCCCAATTCACCCTCCTCTTTGTGATTTAGCTGCACTTTCATTTGGTATCAGAGCCAGGGCTTCTCAGAAGAGCTTAACATCTCGAGAAGAATCTCTATGGAAGGAATTTTACCCGATAGAGCATCTATCAACCGTCCACCAGGCTTTAATGGTGAGCATTATTCTTTCTGGAAAGCTAAATTCAAAGTTTTGTTTTGGCTACAGAATATGGCTTGTGGAGAGTATTTGAAAAGGGAGACTATGCTCCAACAATTGAGAGGGAAGGTATCAGAATCCCAAAACCTGAAGAAAACTATGATGAGAATGATAGAAGAAACATCACTCTCAATAGCAAAGCCATACTCATGCTACAAAGTGCCTTGAGCTAACAAGAATACTTCCGCATATGCACTCTAAGCTCAGCAAAAGCCATGTGGGATGCTTTGGAGATAGCACATGAAGGGACAACTGGAGTCAAGTAGAATAGAGTAAACACCCTTATGACAGAATATGATCTCCTTCGCATGAAACAAGGAGAAACCATTGGTGAGTTCCAGTTAAGATTTACTCATTTGATTAACCAACTTGCTGCCTTAGGAAAAATATATGAACAACCTGTTCAAGTGAGAAAGATCCTAAATGTCCTCAACAAAGAATGGGAGGCAAAAGTCACTGCCATTGAAGAAGCTCGTGGAGAATCAATGACATCTGTAGCAGCCCTCTTCGGAAGTCTCTCTAAATATGAAGCGAAACTGAAATTCAAGAAAGGTCTTGAAGAAGTTCATGGGAAGAGTAAGAGCATAGCTCTCAAAACCTCTAAAGAACCAAAATCTGATGATGAAGATGAGGATGATGATGAAGAAATAAGCTTGATGGTCAGAAAATTCAAGAAATTCTTCAAAAGGGATCAGGCCAACAGAAAGTTTCATAAGGGTAGTTCGAACACAGAAACAAAGAGATCCATCACATGCTACGAATGTGGATAGACCGGACACTTCAAATCTGATTGTCCACAGCTCAAAAACAAAGAAAAGAAGTCAAACAAATTCAAAAGAAGAGCTTATGTTTCAGGCATTTGGGGAGATAGCTCATCCGATGAAGATGAAGCTAAAGAGGATGAAAGAACCAACATTTGTCTTGTAGCTCAAGAAGAATCTGATATCGAAGAGGTAAATATTTCTAATTCACCTTATGATGAATTATCCTCAGAATACAATTCACTCTTTATTGAATTTCGAAAAATAGCCAAAGAACTTTCATCTGCAAAGAAGAAAATCAAACTACTAGAAAAACAAGTTCAAGATACTTCTCCTTCTACTATAGCTTCTGAAAATGTTTCCAAAAAGAATTTTGAGAAAAGTCCAGAAAAGAATTGTGAAAATTGCTGTGCCTTAGAAAAGAGAAATTTGCGTCTTACTAAAACTCTTGAAAAATTCACCAACGGTAGTGAAATGCTAAATGTTATTTTAAAACAGGAAAGATTCACAAATGATAAATCAGGATTGGTTATAGACTTGATTTTGATAAACAAAAAGGAAAGAAGAAGTTTGGACAAAAATCATATATGAGTTATTTTCGAAAATTAGTTCATTCATCTAACCCTTTTGCTCACTGTAACTATTGTAATCGAAAAGGGCATACTACTTCTTCCTGTTTTCATAGAAAAGAAGGTAAAAGCAAACCTATAGGGAATTATCAATGGGTGCCAAAAGGATCCTATAAGGGTCCTAAGACACAAACTAACCCAAAAGGACCCAAGAAAAAGTGGGTACCTAAGACTTGATATCTTATGTTTTGCAGGTTTGTCTTAAAGCATCAAAATCCAATAAATGGTTCATTGACAGTGGATGCTCAAGACACATGACAGGGGATCAATCAAAGTTTGGAACAATCAAATCTAAGGATGGAGGCAAGGTAACATTTGGTGGAAATCAAATAGGCAAGATTGCTGGAATTGGAGATATTGGAAACACCAATGGACCAAAGATTAAAGATGTATATCTTGTTGAAGGTCTATGGCATAATCTCCTTAGCGTAAGTCAGAGCACAGATAAAGGTAATTTAGTTATCTTTAATTCAGAAGAATGTTTGATTGTTAGCAAAGATATATTTCCCTTAGAAGATATTAAGTCTAAAGCATTGTTTAGAGCACCTAGAGAAGGTAACTGCTATACACTTCATCTTCCAAACAATGATGAAGTTTCTGAAAAATGTTTTGTAAGTAATTCAGATGAAACTTGGCTTTGGCACAAAAGGTTGGCACATGTTAATATGTGTCAACTTGACAAACTAGTTAAGAAAGAATTGGTTATTGGCATTCCTAAACTTGTTTTCAAAAATGACATGATTTGTGACTCTTGTCAAAAGGGAAAACAAACCAAGACGTCTTTTAATGCCAAAAATGAAATTTCAACTCAAAAACCCCTTCAATTACTACACATGGATTTAATTGGACCTGCTAGAGTTAGAAGTTTAGGTGGCAATCTCTATACTCTAGTTATAGTTGACGATTATTCCAGATTTACATGGACCATATTTTTATACTCTAAAGATGAAACATTTGATCAATTTGTTGCATTTGCCAAAAAGGTCCAGAACGAGAAAGGTCTTTCTATTTCAGGAATTAGAACTGATCATGGAGGTGAATTTGATAATCAAGCCTTTGCTGAATTCTGTAAAAACATGGGAATAGATCACAACTTTTCAGCTCCAAGGACTCCTCAACAAAATGGAGTAGTTGAAAGAAATAACAGAGTCCTCACTGAGATGGTGAGAGCAATGTTGAATGAAAATAACACATCTCAAGTATTCTGGGCAGATGCAATGTCTACGGCATGCTACATCTCAAACAGAGCCTATGTACGAAAGAAATTGAACAAAACTCCCTATGAGCTGTACAAAGGAAGGAAGCCAAACTTGGCACATCTACATGTGTTTGGATGTAAGTGTTTCATCCACAACAATGGTAAGGATAACTTGGGTAAGTTTGATGCTAAATCAGATGACAGAATTTTTCTGGGATACTCTAATAGAAGTAAAGCATATAGAGTTTTCAACATTCAAACACGTTGTGTAGAAGAATCTGTTCATGTAGTATTTTGTGACTCTTCTTCTAACAAGCCTTTGGATAATGATGATGATGAACCAATTTCGAAAAATCAACTTCATTTAAAAACTACTTCTGATTCAAATGAGCCAGATGTTTTCGAAACTGATCCTCAAAATCACTTTGAAAATTCTGAACCATCTCAGCCTAAAGCTTGGAAATATGCTAGGAATCATCCTTTAAACCAAGTAATAGGTGATATCAATCAAGGAGTAAGAACCAGAAAAAGCACTTTGAATGAAGTAACATTCTCTGCATTTATATCCCACATTGAACCCTCAAAAATTGATGAAGCCCTTTCAGACAATGATTGGGTGATAGCAATGCAAGAGGAGTTACAACAATTTGACAGAAATCAAGTTTGGGATTTGGTACCTAGGCCTAAAGATCATCCGGTCATTGGCACTAAATGGGTATTCAAAAACAAATGAGATGAATCTGCAATCATTGTCCGCAACAAGGCAAGATTGGTTGCCAAAGGCTATAATCAAGAAGAAGGAATTGATTATGAAGAAACTTATGCTCCAGTGGCAAGATTGGAAGCCATAAGAGTTCTTCTAGCCTTTGCTTGTGTTAAAGGAATAAAGCTTTTTCAAATGGATGTAAAAAGTGCTTTTTTAAATGGCTTTATACAAGAGGAAGTTTATGTTGAACAACCTCCAGGATTTCAAAATGAAAAATTTCCAGATCATGTTTATCATCTCAAGAAAGCATTGTATGGTCTTAAGCAAGCTCCTAGAGCTTGGTATGAACGCTTAAGCAAATTTCTTCTTGATCAAGGCTTTGTTAGAGGAAAAGCTAACACAACTTTCTTTATTAGAACTAACAAGTTAAATGAAATCTTAGTTGTACAAATATATGTGGATGATATCATATTTGGTGCTTCTAATGATAGTTTGTGTGAAGATTTTGCAAAGAAAATGCAGGGAGAATTTGAAATGTCTATGATGGGGGAACTCAATTACTTTCTTGGTTTGCAAATTAAGCAAAAGAAGGATAGAATCTTCATATCACAGACCAAGTATCTAAATGACCTCTTAAAGAAGTTTGGAATGGATCAATGTAATGGTGCTGACACTCCTATGAGTTCAACTACTTCTTTGGATGCAGATGAAGAGGGCAAGGATTTCAATATTACAAAATATAGAGGAATGATTGGTTCTTTGCTCTACCTAACAGCAAGTCGCCCAGACATCCAATTCAGTGTTGGAATGTGTGCAAGGTTTCAATCAGCCCCAAAGGAGTCACATGCTGAACATGTGAAAAGAATTTTTAGATACCTTGCTGACACAAAGACCCTAGGATTATGGTTTCCCAAAGGCCAACCTGAACATTTGGTGGCATATTCAGATTCAGATCATGCTGGATACAAAACCGATAGGAAGAGCACAAGTGGACAATGTGAATTCTTTGGTGGTTCACTTGTATCATGGTTTAGCAAGAAACAAACAATGGTAGCTGTATCATCTACTGAAGCTGAATATGTAGCGGCCTCAAGTTGCTGTGCACAAGTCTTGTGGCTGAAACAACAACTCTCAGATTTGGGAATCAACTTCAAAGAAGTTCCAATATTGTGTGACAATACAAGCACAATAAGCTTGGCAAAAAATCCAGTTCAACATACTAGGACCAAGCACATTGATATGAGGCATCATTTCATAAGAGATTATGTTCAGAAAAAGGAAGTCAAAGTCATGTTTATCCCGACTGATCTCCAATTGGCAGATATCTTCACAAAACCACTAGCTAAAGAACAATTTAATTTCATAAGAAGAGAATTGGGAATGGTAAATCCCAATGAGCTGTAAGTATTTCTCACTTAATTCAATGTTAGTTATGGTTTTGATGATTATAGGTTACTAACTTAAGCATCGGAGTATCTAGTTTTCTCTTTTGCAGGATGATTAAAAATCAAGTTCTGCTGTCAAAAGATGAAAACTCGAGTCAAAACTCGAGTTTTGGTGGCTCAACATCAAGGCAAGAAGTTCCTGCAAAACTGAAAACTCGAGTTTTGATAATCAAAACTCGAGTTTTTGAAGATCCAGTATCGGGGTCAGAGAATGGGCAGAAGTTTTCACAACAGTTGAAAACTCGAGTTTTGGGATACAAAACTCGAGTTTTGGACACGGAATGTCAACGGTTCACGGTACACCATTGACAACCAGGTTAGCAACTAAAAATTCATCAAAACTCGAGTTTTGGTGATGAAAACTCGAGTTTTGGACTCTATATATATATATGTGACTGTTTACTGTTCTTCAAAACCACACTCAAAACTGCGATTTTGCCCTAAAACGCTCTGCACTCTCTCTTCTCTGTTCTTCATAAATCAATCCAAAAATCACTCGAAACCCACTCAAATCCACAAAATGACCTCAAAATCCACTCAACCCTCTCAATCCGAAGCTCACCCACAGTCTGAAAGATCTCAATCACAATCATCTCCTCCCTCTCAGCCTCTCCAACGCCCACTGAGAACAAAAACCATACCCAGCAAACTTCACGATGGCCTTGATCGTTTTATCCCAGGAGTTCACAGCGAGATTCCACAGTCCACTTCAAAGGCTACCTCGGCTACTCCTACTCGGTCCAAAGGAGTGTCGTTTCAGGAACCCATTGCCTCACCGTTGAGAAAACGCAAGGAGCCTATACAAGAGTTTGTGTCAAAGCCCAAGAAGAAGGTCAAAGCAAAACGGGCCTCCAATTATGAACCAGAAGAAACACCACTGCCTAAGAAGAAGAAAGCCTCCTCTTCTGTACCTCAGACAACTTCCAGAGCAGAGTCATCCGGAGCAGAAGCCTCCACACAGTCCTCACCGATTATGGTAAATGCCATAGAAGACATTTATCATATTCAATCCCCTCCTAGATCTTTTGATTTTACTACTGTGAATCTGAAAGACCAAGATAACATTTTCAAGGAGAAATTTGCCTCTAGGGAATTCTGTGCTGTAGTAGCCTTAGACCTTGCCCAATTTGAAAAAGAAAAAAATTTGAATCTAAGACCATGTCTTAATTTCTATGAGAACTTTGTTTCAATTGCTTGTCCATATTCACCTACTCTTGTCCGACAATTTTATTCGAATATGGCTTATGATAATGTGTTGGGTCTTGAGGGAGAATTGATAGAGGAGAGGATAACCACAAAAGTTAGACATACTAAGTTCACCCTCTCAGCCTCTATCTTGAATAAAATTTTGAAATTAGACCAATTTCTTGTACACAACTCTGAGTATGGTAATAGGGCAATTTGGTCTGTTCTTATGACACACAAGCCTTTTCCTGAAGACCAATCACAGACCCTCACTCTCAGTCTTAGTTCTATGCCCCTGAGGAACAGGGTCTTATGGTACATCTTTTCAAGAAACTTCATCCAAAAGGGTGGCAATTTCACCCATTTTGCCCAGAGAGATTACCCTTTGTTCACATCTTTTGTCAATAAAGCCCCCTTCAACCTTGGTCACCACATCCTCAAAGAAATGATCAGGTTCAAATTTCCAACTAGAAAGCTCTCTCATATGCCATTTCCTTCCCTGGTATCTGTCATACTATTCTACTTTAAGATATGGCATATTGGGTCAGTTGATGCTCTGAAGTTTCCTCCTTACTTTGGAAAAAGTCAACTAAATCTGATGAATCTGACATTTGAGGGAGAAGATTCAGGACAGTCAAAAGCTCCCATAAGGTCTAAAGCTCCAGTTAGATCAAAAGCCTCTCAGTCTCAGTCTCAGAACCAAGAGGCTCAGTCTGCACCTCCTCCTCCTTCCTCTGATTTTGAAGCTCAAGTAAGGGAAATCATTGACTCAGCTGTTAGAGATATGTCCAAGAGAATTGGCTATGAAATTGGTCAACTAAGAGGAGAACACTTTAGGAATACCAAGCAATTGGGTGAGGTACAGGATGCAATAAAAGAAGACTTAACTGAGCTCACAAATCAGACTGCCAAGATCACATACTTGGTTCAAGGTCATGACATTGTGCTTACATCTCTGAGTGTGTCCAACTCCAGTCTCCATGATAAAATAGATCTGTTGTTGAAACACTTCAACATCGGTTTGTCTTCTGCTTGTGGAACCACTATGGATCCTCAGCCTTCTGGACATGCTTCTGGGACACCTCCACCCACATCTACTCCTATGCCTTCCACCTTTGTGTCCTCTGCAGAGCCACTTGCCATCATACCCTATATACCTCCTTCACCAGCCACACCTGAGTCGCCTCTCCTTGGTCTACCTTTTGAAGATGACAAAGGGGGAGAAGACTAGAGCTAGAGCAGAACAGAATTTGAGTGTTTTGATTTCTGTTTTGTAATGTTTGACATTTGAGTAATTTCTGTGTTGAATGTTTAACATTAATGAATGAAGTTACTTAAGTTATTTGCTCTGATAATTGCATCAGCTGTATCTCTCAGTTATTGAAACTTTCAATTTAGCAAAAACAGTTTCACAGAGATAAACCATCTTTGATACTCTTCATGTCTCTAATATATTCGTTTTGAAAGCCAAATGAATTTCCATACTTCAAAATCCAGATTTCCTCAAATTCATAAAAGATTGTTTTTCAAATGTTGTCATCATCAAAAAGGGGGAGAATGTTAGTTCTCAATGTGTTTTGATGATGATTGAGCAATTGGAAAGCCTTGAAAACCGAAAAGATAAGTTTTATATGACAAAAATCAGTTTTCCTTAGCTGTTAGAGGAAAACTCGAGTTTTGAGAATCAAAACTCGAGTTTTGGTCTGTATCAAAAAAGTCCAGAAAGCATCACCGCCAGTGTTAATGTTCACTGCCAGTTTTGAACTTGTGAATAGTTCAAAACTCGAGTTTTGGGATTCAAAACTCGAGTTTTGTCCTGGCAGAGAGGTTTGCAATTCTTCTAAGTTTTTCACATCTCAAAACCTCCGGTTTTTATTCATCACTGCCAGTTTTGAACTTTTCTTATTTTGGAAGAAAGTTCAAAACTTGAGTTTTGGGAACCAAAACTCGAGTTTTGAAGAGACAGAGAGCAATTGTTTTTCCTCCAGTTCATCACCACCGGTTTTGAAACCATCACCGCCAGTTTTCATCTGTACGTGAATTTTCCAAGTTTTCATGATTTATGAAAACTCGAGTTTTGAAATCCAAAACTCGAGTTTTGACAGACCCGAGAGCAATGAAGTTTTGTCATAATGAACACTGCCAGTTTTCACACCAACACCTCCAGAGTATAACAGAGGAGAAAGGGAAGGAAAGCTTGCACGAGAGAAATTATCCTGGTTCGGTCTTATCCTTGACCTATATCCAGTCCCCAAGCCACACTTGGGATTTTCAATCTAGTATAACTCACAAACTGATTACAAGCTCTGTACTCAAGAGTAGTTCTCTCTCTAGAACTCACTCCCCCTTACAAGTTGTAATCAATTATCCCAACCACCAAGTCCCCTGACTTGTGGTTCTTTACAATCAGTGAATAATAACAAGAATGACTCTCTCAAAGAGTAGATAGTGATAATCACTGAAGCTCACAAATACAGATGGAAAAACTAAAAGTATTGAATGAACACTTAATGAATTTCGCTCTCAGTTGTTCTAGGTTGTTCAGAGTTGTTGAGAAGACTTCAATGCACTCTATTTATACCTAGAAAGCATTAATTGACCGTTGTAGAATGAATCCAACCGTTGTAGGTGATTAGCATTAAGTTTGGTCAGCTTCTCTCTCTAATCTCCAACTAATTCCAGGTGATTAATTGATTTGAGGTGGCTCTCTGAGGATTTGCCCTTTGGAGAAGAGTTTACTTGTTCAAGGAAACATTCTTGACCGTTGAGAAGGCGTGCTCAGGTGGATTAGCCAAAAGGAGGCTAGTTAACTGAAGTGCATTAAATGCTTCAGAGCACTTTTTGCTTTTTGCCTTTGACCTTCACTAATCTTCATCTATGTCAACTGAAATTCACTTAGCAAACTAGTTAAACATAGCTGGGAACATAAGTGAATGATAAATGGAAGCAATGAGATCAAATGAAAGTGTTTTACAAATTCGTGTAATTTGAAAATCAGTTTTCAACGCTCTATACTCGAGTATTTTCCTCTATACTCGAGTATGTCACTGTGTACATGAGTCAATACTTGAGTATCCAAACTGATACTCGAGTATGCAGCTTCCAGAGGCAAACCATCGTGACTTGAACTTTCAAAACCAACCTCAATACTCGAGTATGTAAGTATGTACTCGAGTATGGAACTATTTGTGAGAAAATTTTTAAGTTCAAAACCCTCAATACTTGAGTATTCATTCCAATACTTGAGTATTCAAATCATTGACAAATGGATAACCTCTCTGTATGGCCAATACTCGAGTATTGATCTATCTTTCAAAAATTGTGAAGTTTTTCCATGTCAATACTTGAGTATTCAAAATAGGTGTAAAGTTGAAAAACTTTGTAAGAGCCCAATACTTGAGTATCCAAAACCTATATTCGAGTATACAACAGTTATAAAAGTTAGAGAGCTCTCTGTAAGACCAATACTCGAGTATACCAATACCACACTCGAGTATTCACTCAAGGTGAAAAATTTGTTTGCTCTCTGTAAGTGCTATACTCGAGTATACAAGTGTCATACTCGAGTATCCACTCAAGTTGAAGAATCATTTGCTCTCTGTAACTCCAATACTCGAGTATAGCTTCCTATACTTGAGTATTGACTCAACTTGAAAAATTTGAATCCTCTCTGGATGACCTATACTCGAGTATATAAGTGCAATACTCGAGTATGCACTTGAGTTCAAAAACTTGATTGCTCTCTGTGACTTCAATACTCGAGTATTGCTTTCAATACTCGAGTATTGCTTTCAATACATTTGAGCAATCCACACTCAATCCAATACTAAAGTATACAATCCTATACTCGAGTTTCCAATTGACAGATGATTTTTAACAACTTTGGAAGCTTCAAAATATGTTTACAATTGTTGATTATCATCAAAACACATAGAGAACTAACATAATTGTCCCTTGATTATCTATATACTATTGTATTATTAATTCTTGGGTTAATTATAATAATTGGTAATTCATTTTATGCTAACTTGGAACTCTTATTGGTCTTTAATTTTTAATCAAGTTGAAACTTCCCTAATTAATGACTTTTAACATGCTACTAGATTAATTATTTATTTAATTATTTTAATTAATGTAAATTGTCATTTATTTGTTGGTAATTTCCTTTAATTGATTTAGGTATTTTCATAATATTTTATGGCTCTCTATAATTATACAAAAACTATATTGTAATATGATAATCTTAGGGTATTTTACGATCTCTAAACGAAATTAGAAAGTTTGGGTCTTTGGTTTATTTAATTCTAGGAGAAAATTCCCTAAATTAAATTAAATAAACTACTAAATTTTGAGACCCCATATTCACCTATTTTTTAATAGGAATTTCCTATCAAAATATAGTGGTTATGCTAAATAGGATTTTTAGGGTATTACATTTAGGTTATTTGTGTCTTGAATTTTCCCATTGGTTACTTTAATTTACATAGGATTTATGCCTAATTTTCCTATTGGTTGTTCAAGTCTTGTAGGCCCCACATTTCTTCTTCACTAAGTTTCTTTTCCTTCCTCTTCTTTTTCCCTCTCAACACTGTGGTCCCTCCCCCTCATTCTTCATCCAATTTTATTTCCACTCTAATGAGCCCATGTGCTATCAATAGATTCCTTATCACAAAGTACATATTCTCTCTCCAATTTGCTCCCTCCATTAAGGTTCCAATTGCATGTGTTTAATTGTTTATTATAAATAAATCCTTAGTCCTTCAACAAGCCATATGAACCGTCCCTCCCCCCCCCCCCCTTTTCATTTTTAGCTTTGGTTTTGTGTTTTATTTATCTCATAAAATCAAAAAGAAAGGTCTCCTATTGGTGGTTTTTTTATTTCACAAGGATTATGCTTTATGAGATTTAATTAAGGCCTTTGGATTTAGCTTTATTAAATTTAATCCAAGTTTTTAATTTGTGTTAGAACAATCCTACCACTATTGATGATATTTGTTCATATATTATGTGCTCTTAAGATTTAATATTTGTGCAATTATCATGCTTCTTTAGGAGAGAATTTTCGCCACTAATAATAAAATAGGAAAGATTAAATTAATCTTGGTTAATATCTCTAATAGGTGTTATTAAGCCTAATTGTCAAAGTATGATTGGTTATCATATTAATTATGATCATTAGAAACCCCCTATGCTAATCTTGGGTTTTTATTAGCCTTGATCACTAATTAATCTCATATATTTCTTAATTATGTCTTTTTAATTTAATTATTAATCAATTACGAAAATGAACATAATTATTTTAATTATTGTAATTTTAATTTTCCATTAGTTGTTGGTAATTTTCTCTAATTGGAAATAAGTATTTCCATGTCATCTAATTGCCTCTTATGATTAAATTAAGACTATACTTAATTATGATAATCTTATGATTCCCAAAGAAATTAGAATATTTAGTCTTTAGCTTATTTAATTTCAAGAAGAAATCACCTAAAATAATAATTAATAAGCTTCTAAGGTTTGAGACCACATATCCACCTATTTTTAATAGGTATTTATTTGTCAAAATATGACACTTATAATAAGTAAGAATTTTAGGGTATTACATAGTTAATAGTGGCTCCCATACCACTGCGCTACTAAGACACTGTCACGTATAAAGGTTTTAAAATGATGTAAAAATATCAATTCGATTAACCAATATATTGACATTGACCGTATATAAATCATGTCAGTAAAAAGAAGGGGAGGATAGTGCAAGCGTGTTGCCATTTTATCGCATGCAGAAGGCTCTTTAGTGGCAAACAATGTCAGAGGGAGTAAAAACACTATGCAAGGCATGTGGGGTCTATTTTTAAAATAGTCACCTTTGGTTGACTTAAAGCACACACTTTTTAATTTTTACAATTTTAAAACCTTCATGTTTATTTTTGCATCTTTTTTACTTACATTTTAATTTTGGAAATAGCCTCCCCACTTATAGGGTAAGTCTGCATACATCTAACTTTCTCCAAAACTTACTTGGTGAGGCATCGTGCATTGAGTTGCCCTTTTTAATGACATATTTGTTAAATGATCAATATTGGTTAACTTAAGGACCATAAAATTTTTGCAACATTTTAAAGTTTCTACAAGTATTTTTGCACCAAAAGAAATCTTATGGTGTCAAATGTGTATTGCATACTACCTTCTGTCCTAATTGTAGGAATACTTTTCTAGTGTAATTTACACTACAAAAGTGTTCCTATAATTAGAACCAGAGAGAGTAATACTTATGGATAGATTTTCACTTTAACTCGAAGAATAATATTTTTTTATTCTCAATAATTATATTGAAAATCATTTAAATTTTATAATAAATTTAATGTTCTTAACTATTTTTATACATGCGTATTAATAAAGAATAATTATATTTGAAAAACACACCGCGGATGCGCGCGCATATGAGTGCGTAAAGAGATCTCTCAAATTTATTGTTTATAATATCGATGTTTATTGTGCTCAATTGGATGACGTTCTCACTTGCTATCCTTCCAAAGTTATATACCTAAATAAAATTATAAAATAATTTATGAATAATTTATTATTTTGTTATTGAATAAATAAGTACCAGTAAGTTTCAATAATGAAATAAACAATGTGGTGTTCAAATGCTAATATCTGTGTGCGTCTCAATGATTCATGTCAACAATATTAATAAATCAAAAGCATATGTTTGGTTGAAAGCTCAGTCAAATGTGCATAACATGTGATGAGCGATGATATCGATGCTTAAATGGTTGGAGTAGTGATCGTAGTTGGTGTAAACAATAATGTATTTTCAAAATATTAAGGTAACATATGTTATAAAAATCAGCTATAAATCGCTACCCCTCAAAAGGTTAGTTTTATAATGTTGTAAGCACAGATATTAAAAAAAAAAAAAAATTAAACTTAGAAGGACCAACACTTATAACTAGGTTGGTTTATTTAAAAAAAAAAAAAAATCTAGGCTGTTCCAATAGTACTATATTGTCTTCTGTATTTTAAAAATATTTTAATATCGTTTTCTCTCACGCTTTTTTCAACTATTTTTATGAAAAATTCCATTATTAATTATATTAAGTATGTGTGCGTATGCATTCATATTGATAATGTACATGTCAATTTCAATAAGCTATTTTACTTATTTAAGAACCGGTCGGCGTGAAGTTTGTACGCAGATAACTTTGATTTATATATAATTAGGACTTGAGGGGAATTGTTAGTTCTCTTGAGGTTTTGATGATTGCCAACAATTGTAAACAAAATGAGGATTTGCTCTTGGATGATTGGAAAATCTTGAGTGAGAGCAAACCTCGAGGTTTGCACAGAAACCTCGAGGTTTGGCCTTACAAAGGAAACCTCAAAGTTCAGTGTTTTGCCTTGCAGAAACTTGGTTTCACAAATTTATGTGAAACCTCGAGGTTTGTGATGAAACCTCGAGGTTTTGGACTTCCAGAGAAAACTCAGTTTCACACCTACTCTTCAAACCTCGAGGTTTATAACAAAACCTCCAGGTTTGTGGTTTGGCGCCTAACTGACACTTTTGAAAAAGAATGTGAAACCTCGAGTATTTGAAGAAACCTCGAGGTTTCTTCATCCAAAGAGCAAATGATTTTCAAGAATATTGAAAACCTCGAGGTTCCCACATAAACCTCGAGGTGAACCTCGAGGTTTGTGGTTTGGCTCAAGCTTAAGAATTTTGAAATTAACTCAAAACCTCAAGTATTGTTAGAAACCTCCAGGTTTCTGATATACAGAGAGCAATCAAGTTTTCCCATCTGTGAAAACCTCGAGGTTTACACCAAAGCCTCCAGGTTTTGTCTTTGGAACCAGGTTCTGATTTTCAGTGCTTTTAGCCAAACCTCGAGTATTACTGCAAACCTCGAGGTTTGTGAGTTCCAGAGAGCAAATGAATTTTCACTGTGTTTGAAACCTCCAGGTTTCTTATAAAACCTCCAGGTTTGGTTTCATCGTGATTTCAGAAGGTTTCATTTTTTGAATGAAACCTCGAGGTTTATCATGAAACCTCAAAGTTTTGGCACTCATAGACTTAAACTTCTTTTTGTTTTTCTGAAAACCTCCAGGTTTGTTTTGAAACCTCCAGGTTTGCTATTTAAACCAAAACCTTCTTCACCTGGAGATAACGAAAACCTCGAGGTTTGTGGAACAAACCTCCAGGTTTCTATACGTTGACAGAAATTTAAATTTGCCAAATCTGCTATATCTTCTTGTTTGATCTCAATGCTTTTCATGATTAATCCATAATGATTATAGATATGTTTAATCATCTTTTTAGTGAGTTTCAGACAGATTAAAGAAAGATTATTGGAGGTTTAGAGCAAAAGCAAAAGTTGTGTCAAAACATTACATGCTCAACCCAGAAACTTGCTCATTTTTGGTTAATCCATCTGTACACGGTTGCAAAGCATTAAAGGAAGATTTCTACAACAAGCAACAGCCTCTCCAACGGATTAATTTGCAGAGAGTCAACTCTGAACCAAAGTCCAACTGGATTAAGAAGAAACTAAGAGAAAGAAGAGGACCAAAGTTGCTCCCAACCTTTTCAGATCATCTCCAACAGTCCAATCAACATTGCAACGGTTATTTATTACTCCCTGAGTATAAATAGAGTTGCATTCAAGACACTACAACTACCACAATATCTAAAAATGCACAAGCATTCAAGTCTCACAACTACCTTCAGTTTTCACTTGTATTCTGTCTTTTGACATTGTAAGTTTCAGTGCTTATCATCATCTACTCTTAGAGAGAGTTTTTCTTTGATTATTGATCATTGATTGTAAAGAACCACAAGTCAGGGGACTTGGTGGTTGGGTTCATTGATTACAACTTGTAAGGGGGAGTGAGTTCTAGTGAGAGAATCACTTCTTGAGTGAAGAGTGTGTATTCATTGATATAGTGAAAAATTCCAGAGTGTCTGGGGACTAGATGTAAGTCAAGTTGATAGGACTGAACCAGTATAAATTCTTGTGTCCAAGCTTTCTCTTCCTTATCTCTGTTAACCCCTGCTTTTATTGTTCAAAAACAGAGCTTTCAACCGAAAAATTTGAAAATACCCAATTCACCCCCTCTCTTAGATATTAGCTCCATTTTCAGGAATAATATAGGATCTATACAATATTGCATCGTGATTTATACAATTCAGGCAGCAAAGTTAGTTAGTACTCCTTTCGGTCCTAATTACAAGAGCTAGTTGACTTTTTTGAAGAGATTAAGGAAGCTAACTAAATTACTTTAGAGGATTTTTATTTTTATTTCTTTCTTCAAACTAATTAGTTTAACTAATAAACTAATATATTATCTAAGGATACACAACATATGAAATGATTAAATAACTTATTTATCTTCCTTAATCTCTCCAAAGAAAGTCAACTAGCTCTTATAATTTGGATCGGAGGTAGTAACATGCATCACACTCCATTTACTTACTAATTTATGACAGATCTATCTTTACAAATCTGAAAGTTCGAGAGAATCATTATTGCAAGGTCATTTGAGGGAATCATAATTTATGTTAATGGGATTTTTTTTTTTTGGGAATCTCTCTACTTAAATAGACACAAGAAACTTGGAGGGGAAAAAGAAGAAAACAATACTACATTCCTATGTACTTACGTACGTATCTATATATGTATGTATGATATATGACTAGTTTCTTTGGCTATCTTATTATTAGAGGAATTATTTTTGTGGTGCCTCACTCAATAGGGATTTAAATTTTAGTTTGTCATCAAGATTTACCCCTCCCACAGTAGCTAGGTCTAGTGTAAGCGGCCAGTGTCTTACAACATTACAACGTAGTGAATCAATATTCAAAATTTTATTGAGAGATGTGCACACATTTAATTTAGTGCACAGCTAGCCATGACTTGAATGGGATTATATTGCCAATTAAAAAAAAAATAAAAATGAGAGAGAACTTGACAAAACAATATCGTAAGCAGCTAGTAATCTCACACAATGTAATGAATCAATGTCCAAATCCTTGTTAGGAGAAATGTCCACATTTAATTTAGTACACAACTGTGATTTGAACAGCATTATGTTACATATAGCCAATAAACTTTATTAATTAGCAACAAGACGAAAAAACATACATCCAAGTGATTGTTGTGGGGGTTGAAGAATTAGGTAATCATATACTCCGTATTAATTGATTAATAAATACAGAAACAGAAGCACTGTTTAAAAGTTCCAAACTAGCTTATCCAACACAACACAAACGCAAAAAGTCCTCACGAAAATAAAAATTTGCAGAATCGTACATCTCTCGTAACAATCTTGAAATAGGTAATAAGAATATACCTATGTATATATGTAATCCATTTGTCCAAACTTTCTCCAACAAAGTTTTTTATTTTGCTTTGTAAAGTTTGTAATATATAAATGCTCCGGTAAAACAATAGCTTCAAACTGATCAGTCATATTACAGTACTATACACAATCGATTTAAGAGTTATCCAACGACTAATTTTGCAGGTTAACAAGAAATGTACATAACGCTTACAAAACAAAAAATTGGAAAAAATTATCTTATATTTATTTTTGAATTTTCTTAATTATTGCTGAGTTTCCAGGTTAACAAGAAATGCATATCACACACAGTTCCACCAGGTCATAGAAACTAATTACTTATAAAAAAAAAATTAAGAAACTAGGTGCCAAAAAAAGAAACAGAAAAAGAAAATCAAATGATAATTCTAGCTAATGATTTAACCAGATGGAGCCGTATACAAACAGACACACATGCCTAAATTGCATATAGCCTTCTTTTGAGGGACATATAATTTTAAGTCAGTTCAGATAACTCTCATACATGTTAGTTCTTAAAAAGTTAGATGGGATATTTTTTTTTTTATCACTCTTTTTAAAAGCTCAGGAGAATATATATTTTATTGTTAAATATCGTGTTCTATTATTGAATTAATAGAAAAAAGAATTTCAAAATTGTGAATTTCATTGTTGAGTTTTAAAAAGTTAAGAGCTGATATCCCTACCTCAAAATTTGGAAGATTTGCAAGTGTATGCATCACAGTTCTTTTCTCAGGCTAACTTCTAAAAAAATCACCGATAGTACTTTGAGTGCATATTTCAAACATCAAACCAAACGAAAATTGAGAAAACCAATAAACCAACATGCAAGAATTAATATGATTAATTTAAAGCTAGATTAACAAAACACTGATGCTTTTAAGACAATAATTCACATTTTTCTGTGCTATGAATATGTACATGCCTTTTGTTCACGAGCCGTGCTGCAAGCAATTTAAAACCAATCTTATAAGAATCCAATCTTTCAAAGTCTGCTTGTCTACTTGAAGACAATAAGCTACAAAACAGCATTATTGTTTCCTAAACCGTGTTACTTTTCACAAACTTCATCAATGTTATCTTTGAATAAGTCAATACCAAGTATTACTAAGGTACTCAGAACCGGACTGATGATTCTAACCAATGGTTGAATTTAAATCAACCCAATCTTTAGTAAAATAATACTATGAAAATTGTAATATTTTAATAAAACCACATTAATTCACAAGTAAATGAAACATTCATGTATAAACCACATATAATTCAATAAAAAAGCGTTGTTAAAATATAATTCTTCTGGTCTTTTTTATAAGGCACTAGCTACAATTTCTCTTATACTAAAGAAGGGCAGTTAAGTCATTAAATTAGTGTTCAGTTAATGAATATTTCCACCTTTACCCTGGGGGAGAGAGAAATATGCTGATTGGAATGTAAATACAAACTAAATGTGGGGAAGAGAGAGAAACATATTGATTAGATTGGAAATATACAAACTTAATAGAGGGAGAGCGAAAAAGTTGCTGAATAGATTATGAATGCAATAGTCAATGAAAAAATATTGGCCCAATAAAAGAGGGCATAATGAAAAAACTCAATAAATCGGTCCGTTAGAAGCCGTTAGTGTCTTATAATAAAGACAAACAATTATTGATAGTTGGTATTTTATAATAAGTACCAAAGGGAGTATATCTCATGAACTACTATTTTTTTAAGAAAAACCTTTAAACAACATCGTTTCATGTTTAGAAAGAACAGGAAAAATATATAAAATCCAACACAATTATATTGATCCATCTAAAACTTTTGACCAGACTAGCTAGTCAGAATACTAATTACCGATTCATGATTCATTGGTCTACCTGGCTGATTTAGGTTGAATTTTAATACTATGAATGAGACATGCATGCGGTTGCACACCAAAAACTGAAATAGATCACTAAGGTGGAATTTGTACATACTCTTAATTAAAAGAGCTATGGCAGTAACTAAATTTGTTAAGAACATAACAGATTAGCCTCAAGTGTGCATGCTAGGTTAGCTTCAGTTGTGAATTTTTATATGATTCATTTTTAATTTAGAAAGTTAGGTCTTTGAGAGCTTTTGCTATCATACTGAATTATAAAATTGATCAGAGTTGTGTATATAGTTCCTTTAGCCATTTAGGCCAGCAAGGTTTTCAATAAACACAAATGACAGAATAAGTTGTATTAGTAAAAGATATCATATATATTAGGTATATGTTCTTATATTTGCACTTCCTATACATATAGCATTGTAATTAGTTTACTAACTATATGTTGTAATTAATGTTCTTGAACTTTCTTGGAACATCCATGAGAGAGGATAAACAAAATTGGCTTAGAGCTTCAAGACCAACAAATTAACAGAAAAAGAAATTCCTTTAGAAGTTCAAGAATTAGTTTATCCAATTGAATTTTCTTTATGACAACTTATCCAATTGGTTTTTGACTATTGGTTTTTTTCCCCCCTTCAGATTTTTGTCACAAGTAATCACTAAACATTAATAGGAGCATTCTATAAAGTACTAATTTTAATAACAATGTTCATTATATTCTTTTCACCTACCCAACACTACATCGAACAAAGAAATCATTCCCACGCATGATCTGATATATAGTTTCCAACAAGCAAATTAAGAAGACAAATGCTTAATAGGAATTCAAACATTTCTAACCTACAAAGCCCAACACAAGGCATTCATTCATTAGAGAACCAACCTTTCAAAGAAAATAAAAATAAGGGCAAAAAAAAATCACAAAATCTAGCCAAATAATATTAAAAGTACATAATATGAGAGGCCAAGGCAATAAGGTTAACTACAAGACAAACATCGAAGAGATTGTTGCGCAAGTTCAAGGATTAGGTTATCAAATTGGTTTACACTTTGTAATTCATTAAACAAATGTATATAATGTTATAGTTATCCAAGAACAAATAATATAAAACATTTTATTTGTTCCATCCAGCCGACAGCACATCATCGAACGACGAATTGTATCTATTCCACTCAAAGTACTCTAATTATTAACGCTTAATCTGATATAGATCTGAGATAGCAGTCTTCAACAAGGATAATCAATGTTCGACAATTCAAACATATAGCTAGTCATTAACCAAACACAACACAACAGAGAGAATCAATCTTTCAGAAAATTAAAGACAAATTTACAGAATCAACACAAGTAGTCATAGTTAGAGATATAGAAACTAGATTAATTCATTGACTCTCACCTTTTTCTTTTTTGCCCTGGAAAGCTTCAATACGGCTGAGATCTTCCACTAGAATTTTCAACCCAATTACCGTTAAGTGGTAACTGAGACATGTTTACAGGCAAATTCAAGAAGGGAAGACCAGAAGACGAGTTCGGAAATCCATTCATGTCTCGGCTGCCATCCTCGCCGCTGCCGTTGTCACCGCCGTTCTGGACTGGTAAGGGTTCCTCCTCATTATCTAATGGCAATCTCTCATATGCTACGTTGGTGAATGAAGAAGCAATCACAATAATTGGCCCAGCCGCCACCAACGCGCCTACCACGTTTCCTCCGACCACTTGACCTTGTCCTCCAGCGAGAAATATGCTCAGGCTCGTCGCACCCGGCGGAGCCGGAGGTGGCAAGAAAGATCCGGACAGTGACAGTATCTCGAACCGCCCCTGCAGCGTCGCGATAGCCCCAGCCGCTGATGGCTGCCGGATTGTCACGTTGGTGACGGTGCCGCTCCCACTCAACACACAGATCCCTCGCTGTCTCCTCCTTGCATAAGTCGCCACACACTCAAACACATCAGAGCCACTGCTTATCTCAAGAATATGAGCTCGGAGCGCGTTGGCACTCTCACGCGTGATGATCACCGGTGGCTTGGGCTTATTCTTTGAACCCGGCGGCCGACCCCTAGGCCGGCGAACAATAACATCGCCTGGACCGGCAGGGTTAACCCCGTTAGGGTTAGTACTATCTTCTTGGTTATCATCATCATCGTGGCCGGTTTGAAGATTACGGCGTTGAAGCTGATGGTGATGAAGAAAGTGATGAGATTGTGAAGAACCCAAGTCCAGGCCGGCCATAAAAACACACAAATGCTAAAGCCAAGTAAAACAGGAAATTAAACAGGGAAGAAAAATTTATATTATTATATAGCTAAAAGAAGAGAAGTACTAGCTATAAGATTAAGAACAGTGAAGAGATTAAGATTAAGATTAAATATAAATGTAAAAGTTAGAGCAGTGATCAATGATTCAGACCTAAGAACGAATAGAAAAAGAAAGGGAATAATAATGGAGGTTGAGTACTGCTGAGAGAAAGTGAATAAGATATGAGGAGGGAGAGAGATTAAATGAATGTGGCGGAATAATAAAATAATCAACCCTATGGAAATATTTTATTTAATCATCTGGGTTAAGTTATTCTTTTTTGTCGTCATATAGTTTATTCAAATGTTTTAGTGCCTAACGTTCAAAAATTTAGTTAATTTTTATTTATTAATTATCAGTAAGCTTATGTGCCGTTAGATTTTACTAACGTGAGTTTACTTAATATATCATTTGAACACTAAATTATATGTTTGATTAATTATGTCAGCAAAAGGACAAAAATATTTGATATTGTAAAATAAAATTAATTTACATGTATAATGCGGTGATGTAACATGCAGTAATTACTTTGGATACAATTAAATAATGAATATTTAAATTGTTATGAGAACATATATAATGGTATGTATTGATAAAATTGTAATCATACGTTGACCAAATTTTAACTATAAGCTAAATTAAGAAAATAAAAATTATAAGGCAATTCATAAAAATTTAATCATGCATTGAATATAAAAAGTAACTAAAATTCTAGAGGGAGAAAGATTAAAAAAAATACCACTTGAATTTTAAAATCCTAAATCAGTAATTTCTTACTCAAATGAGTGGTCAATTGCTATAGTCTTATATTTAATATCTATAGTTTTGTAGGCAATAAATTTAATTTGAGATTTTAACATTTAAGTGGTATTTATTTATCTTTTTCCCAATTTTAAATATATATTAATAATATTTTTTGTGATCTTGACTTCAATCAAATTAAATAATGCAGCAGCTAGAGTCAACTTATTGCGATGTTTCATTTATATATATAAAAACATTTGTACGTTCTCTATACAATAAAAAATTAAAACATAGTGATGAAAAATTATTATTTTTATCTATTTTATAAAAATAATAATTAAAAAATAAAACACATAAGATAACGATTAATAAGTGCAAAAAATATTAAAAAGAGTAAGACAAGATTCTTTTCTACCTTTCTTAAACCCAGCGGAAGGGAACATATGTATGAATGGATGCATGCATGCATGCGTATGGGAGAGAGTATGAAGGAAACCTAGTTAATTTAACTTTATAAAAAGAAAGGTTAAAGGTAAAAAGCCTAGGCTGCGCGTATATAATGAATGAATATATAAAAAAAGATAAAAAATAAAAAAATATTCTAATAAATAGTTAAGAATCAAGGTTCAATTTTGCCTAAAAAGTTTTCACCAGCCTAGGTATTTGAAGTTTTTTAGGAGCAATGTAACAAGAAGGAAGAAGAACTGGGATAGGAAGAATTAGGGGGAGAGAAAGAAGTAGAGAAAGAGAGGAGAAGAGAGAACAATAACTTCAATCTAATAATCAATAATTCAATAAGTCTACGTAAACTAAAACCCTAAGCAACTATTTATTCCTAACTAATAATTATGAACATAATAAAATAAAATAAACAAAATCTAAGATAATGGGGATAGTGGCCAAGTAACTGGTTGACGGTTACATGATAAATAAATAAATTAAAACTAAACAAATATTTCATCATATCCCCTGGGTTTAGAGTCGGGAAATCGGGCCAAATTTGTCAGGCCGATCCTTTTAAACCTTAGGCCTCCAATAGCTGAGCTTCAAAATTAGAGGAAATAAATGAAATTGGCCTTACAGGGCCTCAGGCTTTAAAGGGCCGGGCCCCTTAAGCCCTTTTAATTTATTTTTTTTTAAAAAATTACCTAGGTTGCCTAGACTTGAGAATTGAGAAGTGAGAACCTAAAAATTATAATCTTGATCCCTTTTTCCTTTTTTTTTTCCTTTTGAAAATCTCACTCACACTCATAGACTTGAAGCAAAATCAAATATCTTCGAAATTGATGATAGTGGCGAAGAAGGTGACAATAATAGTCATCGTACTAATGTTGCTTAATGGTATGCTTCTTATGTTTTATGTGAGTTATTTATAGACAATAGTTTGTTTTTTTATTATGAATTAGTGAATGTGTTTATTTTTTGAGTGATTCGTGCGGTTTAGATATTAATGTTGACAACATTTATTTGATAAATTAGATTTTTAATTATTGTAATTTACTAATTATATTTCTTTGAAAAAACAGAGAAAAAATAGTTAAAATTTGGAATAGTAACTTTCAAGCTTTGTAGGGCTAGCCCTAGTCCTAGTGCTCTCGGGCTGAATTTTGAAAAACATATGTTTTTCTTACCCCAGGTCCTATAGGGCTGGCCTTGTTAGGCCCTAGCCCTTCAAGGGCCGGCCCTGTTAGGCCTTAGCCCTTCAAGGGCCGGCCCTGATTCCCAACTCTGCCTAGGTTAGAAGAACTCAACACCAGAGAGTTTGACAGCTCATAGTTGCTGAGGAAGGTATGGTCTATACATCGAAACTCATCCTCCATGATCCATGGAGCATCAGAATTAGGGCAGTCTTTCCAATGAACAAGGTAGCTATGTGCAAAACCTACTGGAGTCAAAATCATTTGCTCATCCTGTTGAAAATACTTTAGAAGTAGAAATTTTCACAGGGATCAAAATCTGTGTAATTAAAATGACATAATTTGTAAACATACAACAATTTTGTACAATACAAAAAAGAAGAAAAAACTCATAGGACTACCAAAAATAATAATAATCAAAATTGATGGAATCAAAGTCCAACAAATATTATCTCCTTAAGACAATTTGTTCCCTCGATACAGATGCCCAATGATCACGAACAATTGTCTCCTAAGATAGAATAGATTGGGTCTCCAGAAAAATGGCACTACCGATCAAGAACTCCCACGAACACAACCCAATGTAGAGTAATCGCACAGTATATGAAATATGCAGAATGCAAAATACTATATATATGGTAGCGGAGTATTAGAAAATCGAGTGGATTTTCTATCTATTTATAGACGACAAAAAAAGGTCAGATGGATTCTTTCCAACAAACTAACGCAACCGGTGGTGGCAAATGTATTGGTTCAATCGAACCGACACAGCTGGCGGTAGCAAGCATATTGTTTTGGTCATACTTCTTATTCATAACCCAATGGATTTAGACAAAAAACCAACAATTCCCCACATGGATAAGAAGTCAGTCTATCGTGACTAAATGCAAATGAACATGCATGCAAAGTGCGATTCCTCAATGAGAAGCAACTGCATCGAGATAGGTAGGGGTCACCTTTGAACTTTCTCTAGTAAAAACCTATCGGGTGTACTTGGTCAATCGATGGATGTGATGTCTTGAACCGTCAACCTTTAATGTACACCAAGAAAATAAGAGTCACACAATTGCTCCTCTAGCGTTGTTGTGTCCATTTTGTCCTTAGACACCTACTTGGTTCTGCAAGTGTTTTAGATAATCGGCCTTTATAATTCTCATATAAGCAGCCCCCACTTTACACTCACATAGGTGATTCCTTGTTTTGTAATTCAACAAACATTACTGAACACATCAAATTAAGAAACTATTAAAAGCTCAAATGCTTATCCTCATATATGCACTATCTTGTCATAAGAATGAGTATAAGTTTAAAACTCCACAGTGCTCACAGTCGATCATCACTTAGTTGTCTCTTTGAACCAAGTTTGTGGGATCTCCCCTCATCTAGGTAGAGTCACTCTCACTTGGATGAGCCATACACATGTGTGCTAAACAAGACCACTACTAGAAAATAGACAAATAGCAACGAATTTTTTTTTCGTTGCAAATTTTTGGATATTTGCGAAGGATTTAAAAAACTGTTGCAAAAAAGACTTTTTACAATGGATTTTTATATCCGTTGCAAAACAACCCCAATTTACGACAGCTATGTTGTTCCGTCACACACCGGTGCAAAAAGGCCATCGGTTTATGGCGACAAAACCGTTCCGTCGCAAACTGAAGGGCTCTAGTTTGGATAGCTATTGGTCAATTTCCTTGATGACAAGTGAACCAGTCGAACAAGAAATAAAGTGTAAGTAGAGTATCGTCCGACAGAGACTGAGATACCGAGAAGTGACGCTCGATTGCTATGATAGTTGCGCGAACAGAAAGTAAATATGATTGGTTTGAGAGGTTTTTGTATTTATGCTAATAACAAAAATAAACAGAATATCGAAGTTTTAAGAAGATATCAATAAAAGTTAGGCTGAACTTAGAACCACTCCTAAGTGCGTTAATCCCCCAGTTGCTCTACCTATTGCTATAGCATCCATGCTGCACAGCGTCCGCAATGCTACAGCATAGCTACTAACTACAATGCTATTCGGTTAACCCACCACTATAATCTATCAAAGCTTTTGCGTCCGATACATATAATACTAACTATAATCCTTCCATATTCCTATGGCAATTTTCTAGTTAGATCTGCATTACACACAAGGTGTCATGGTTATGAGAGGTAGACTCATTCCTGAAGCCTAAAATAATAGGTCAAGCCTTGCACCGGCTGCCTAGCAAACACTGTTTCTCAAAGGTCTAACCCCGACTCCTTGCCAGTAAGCCAAGTCCACTAATCCAACCCTTAGCTTCCGTTAATCGACTAGTAATTAATTCACTGATAAGCAAACCGAATCTATTAAATTAAGAACTTGCAACTGGGTTCATTTAACACTTAAGGATTCATCCTCGTTCAGCCACAAGAAAATCAGTTCATGACTGACGAGGAAAACACAAAACAAATAATAACAGAATGACCTATGATCTAAATACTAAAATAAAAAGGAGAAAACAAAAAGCTTGACGAAGTTCTGATGGCGTGGAAGAAGCCCTATCACGTCACTACTCCACGTCTTCTTTTCTCCGTCATACTGTAAGGAAGGATGCTGGGTTGTCCTGGAAATCTCGTGCCTTGATAAATCTCTCACTCTTCTTTTGATTTTGCCGAATATGGAATCTCGTTTTGGGATCTGTGCGACTTTCTTTAAGGCTGTCTTGCTGCTTCCATTTATAATCGTCCTTTCTTGTGGCACAAGTTCTAGCGAGCCGGGCTTTCCAAATTTGTTGAGGTCCATCGGATCTTCTGCACTTAGTAGATTGATTCTGCTGATCCTGTGGGATTCTTCAAATCTTTAAGTTTTGATCCTCTGCATCTTCTACTTTATTACGTCAGCAATCTACCTGTCACTCTTAACCTTCCTGAAACTATCTAGATAAAAAGATCAGAAAATATGTCACATAGCATTGCGTCCTTTACTTTGCTATAGCTTTCGTGATGCCTTTTATTACACTTCGAGTTGCTGCCAGATTGCTATAGCATAGTATCAGCTTTGCTATACATTCTTTCTTAAAAACCATGTAAATTGCTCCTTTCTTAGCACATGTTCAGGATGTAAATGGTTCGATTCTTCAGTTCCCTGTATCATGAATATATGCCTTTTTGCTTGGATTGTTTGCAGTTAAGCTTATACTTACCATACAATCCAGTCATGAAATATAGGGAAAACATGGCATAAATTGTGCTCATCAAATACCCCCACACTTAGCTTTTTGCACTCCTGAGCAAAATAAGATGAAGCGAACAGAGACTTAGAGTTGCATTATTCTTGTCTGTATAACCATGCTTACACGATTGCTTTCAGTTCTCATCCCCCATTTGGCAATCCCACTACCCAATACTAACAGCTCAAAATGCGTGGTATTGCTTTGACGAAGAAGTCTCAAGAGGCTCTCAAGTTTAGTGTTTACGCTTTCTTACCCAGGGGATTTTTGTTTCTCTCTTGCCTTGCGGGCCCAGAAGATCCATAGCCTTGTCAGAGTTCTAAGATTGCTTCCTAACAACTGAGTATTCGTTCATCTAAAGGACTTCTTGGGTTACAATGTGAGAATGACTAGGTATTTGAGATGAGAAATTATGGTGAATGCTATAGCAGATTAGGTAGACGAATCTGTTGGCTTTAGCCGAGTGCTCTTCTTTGAACTTTGTATTTCTTGTTGTTCTTTATTCTAGGTCTTTTCCTTTCTTCTTCTTCTCTTTTTTTGTTCCAATAACACAACAGCTCTTTTTGCAGCATTTCATGGGAGCATTTTGCTCTAGCATTTTCCACAACTTTCTTCTAGCCTTTCTATCTAACTAGGTCTACTATAGCACACTCGTGTGGCTCAGGGGGGTAGCAATATGGAGATGATGATAAATGGGTTATGTATGGGATTGATGGGTATGATATGAATGCCTTTATCCTACGAACTTCAAACTCAGATGCCAGATAGTTTATCAAAGAACTAAGACAAATCTAGGATCAAACATAGGCTAGCAGGCGTGCACACTTAGAATACAACAATTAAGCTCAACTCAATCCTTCCATTGGGGGTTCTTCCCTTTAAACTTCCTCATTGCCACTTTACCCCACATCAAATTAGCTAGCTTCGTCAATTTCCCAAGCCTAAAGGTTCAGTTTCCTTAGGAAATCAAGCTATGCTCCGTTATACAGACATTCATTTCATTGCTACAAAATTCTGTTCATGCTTTATCATGCAATTTGAAAAAAAATTTCAGTTTGTGCAAAAAACTTCATGGAGGGTAATTCGAATCACACACGGAAACAGCAGTAGCAGATTATATCACATAACTAATCCTCCCCCATACTTGAATGATGCATTGTCCCCATTGCGACAGCAGTAATAAGAGAGCGATAATTAGAAACTAGGCACACCAAAAAAAAGGAGTGAGGGGAGGCGAAATAAAGAGAAGCAAATTAATCACAGCATTATTCACAAAATTGCCTTGGGGAAAATGCCCAGGGCATTAGCAGATTGTCAGAAAAAGAAACAAACTAGAATAAAATTATCAAAAGAAAACTACGGGGTAGGAGGAATGGGAGGGGCTGGGGCACTACTGGCCGTATCTTCCTCTGTGAAGGAGTTGCCGAGGGTGTTGACCACTAGGATCTCCGAGTGGGAATGAGAGAGAGAGAGAGACGGATGCCGACAGATGACGGCGGTCGGCTTCAAGTTTTTCCCAAGAGTCGCTCCGGAGTGTTTTTAGCTCTTTCCGTAGGCGACGCGGAAATTTGTGCAGAGACTTCTCATCGGTGGCTGAGCGCTAGTAAAGGGGGGTGTGGGTGAGTATGTAGGAGTGATAAGATGAATCGATGGTGCTTGACACCGAAGAGGGTTCAGTGGATAAGGAGAGGGAGAGGAGACCTCGATGGCAATGGATGGTTGACGAACGTAGGCTGGTGGCGGCACCCAGCCACGCCGTGCTGCACATTTTACTCGAGGCATAGTGCGTTTGTGGGTGAGGGATGTGAAGAGACGCGGGAGGAGAGGATGGAGAGAATATATAGGATAGAGGTAGAATTTTTAATGTGAAACGTTACGACTCCCTTGACAATAAGATATGCTTAGTTGGCGCGTAGTGGGCCCAAGAGCGTGGCCCGTTAAAACAATCGCATGCACACAATGTTCATTTTAGAGATGAGGGGCGTACCTGACTAACATTTCGTGGGCTGTTGCTGCATTACTTTCTGGGGCCGTAATGCCTTGCATCATGCCGTAGCATGGATCCTATGGGACTCGTTCCCTCCTACCACGAAATTAGTGTAAGAACCGGCTGAATCTAAGAGGGGGTGAATTGGGTGAAGTATAAAAATTTAGGAACTTTGAAAATCTTTTCTTAACTCACTGAAATCGGTTTACAAAGCAATAATCAGACATTTAAATATGTATACACATTCAACCATATATGCTGGAAATGTAAGAGATAAGGGAAGAGAATGTGCAAACTGATTTATACTGGTTCGACCCAATCCTTGACCTACGTCCAGTCCCCAAGCCTCACTTGGGATTTTCAATTCACTATCTTCTTTCAACTTGATTACACATTCTGTAACTGAAGTAACCCTCTCACTAGGATTCACTCCCCGTTACAAACTGTAATCAACACATTGCTTGATTACACACTCTGTACTCGAAGTAATCCTCTCACTAGGATTCGCTCCCTCTTACAAGTTGTAACCAACACAATGTGTTTCCCACTCAAGATTACCCAATCTTGAGTAACTCTCAGATAGATAGAATGATTACAATAAATCTTCTCTCTCAGAAGTGAATAAATGAACACTGAAGAACAATACAAATCACTTCATTCTTTAAGCTATTTAAACATGAAAAACAGAGAGTAAATGATGTGGAAAACAGAGTATTAGCATGTTGAAGATGTGAGCTCTTGTATATGCGTTTTTCTGCTTGAATCTATCTTCTATTTATAGGTAGAGATCAAATATAACCGTTGAGAAGATTCAGTGACTGTTGGATAAAGAAATATAGCCGTTAGACTCCGATGGAACTAGCTGTTAGAACTTCGTTTTCTGAACCAGCTATGACATCAGCATTTACTTTCCCTTTGATCTTCAGTTTAACAGTCTTTGATTGTCTGAAACATGTACACAAATGATATAAAAGATGTTAAGAAGTATTATAAATCATTTGGGTAATCATCTGGATGTTTATCAGAAGAATCAGAATTTTCGAAACGTTGATTTTCTAAAACTGAGATGGAAACTCGAGTTTGCACTTGAAAACTCGAGTTTTCCTTTTGTTGTCGAGTGTTGGATTTCTCTCTGCCTGAGCAAAACTTGAGTTTTGTACTTACAAACTCGAGTTTGGAAGATACTCTGAAGTTCGTTGCTCTCTGTAATCCGAAAACTCGAGTTTTGTACTTACAAACTCGAGTTTTGACTTTGTCTTCTTGAACTGACTGTCAACTTTCGAGGGCCATATCTCCCTGATCCGAGCTTCGTTTTGGTTTGTTCAACTCTTGATGGAAAGCTCTATGAGTCTACTTTCATATGCCACTGATTTCAGCTCAATTGGATTTTTTGTTTGTGAGATACACCCAAAATACTGAAGGTGGTTCTGGATTGTGACGTTGATTCTTGTGGAAACTTGTAAAAATCATAGCTCCTTGATCTAAAATTTTTTCGGATTGAATTTTATATCCAAATGACGCATTGGGAGTCAAGTTTCATATGCCACTGATTTCACCTCAATCCGATCTCTGGTTTGGGAGATATCGTCGAATTACCAGACTTCGCTCGAGCTGAACGTGAAACAGAGTTGCTGAAGAGTTGATCACGATGTAAACTCGAGTTTTCACTTGGAAACTCGAGTTTTGAGTCCTAAACTCGAGTTTGTGCTTGGAAACTCGAGTTTTGCACTTCTAGAGACGCCAGAAATGCTGAAGACACTAGAAACTCGAGTTTTGAGATGGCTGACTCGAGTTTTGACTCCTAAACTCGAGTTTTGAGTCCTAAACTCGAGTTTTCTCATACCAGAAGAGCAAATCATTGTAGCAAAGCAGGAAACTCGAGTTTTCTCATCCTGAAGCTGATTTTTTGTTGACTTTAACTCCAAATTGAGCCATTCCAACTTCCATATGATCTTGGAGGCTTCTAGCTTCAATATAAGACCTTGAATAATGATATCTTCATTTCATTCAACAAGTTCTTCTTTCTTTCTTCTTCTCTTGATCATTCTCCATAACTCTAACTCTTTCTTTCTTCTCTTCTCTTGATCATTCTTTATCATTTGACTTCACATATTCTTTGATTCAATTTCTTTCTCTAATTCAATACTGTTAGTTCTCAATGTGTTTTGATGATTAACAACAAGTGTAAAATATGTTTTGAAGTTTCCAAGATGTTTAAAAATCATCTGATAGTTGCTTACCGCAGTATGGGTCTGCATACTGCAGTAAAGGGCCTTCCAGAAAGGAAATAATCTTTCAAGTTAAATCAATACTGCAGTATAGGTTTCTTTACCGCAGTATTGGACCTACAGAAGGTCATCAGATTTTTGAAGTTAAGTCAATACTGCAGTATAGGATGACATACCGCAGTATTGGACTTCCAGAGAACAATCCAATTTTTCTAGTTAAGTCAATACTGCAGTATGGAATGCTATACCGCAGTATTTGGACTTACAGAAGGCAAGCAATCTTTTGAAGTAAAGTCAATACTGCAGTATAGGTTTCTATACCGCAGTATTGGACTTACAGAAGGTCATCAAATTGATGATGTTAAGTCAATACTGCAGTATGTTAGTTACATACCGCAGTATTGGACTTCCAGAGAGCAACCGTATTTCTAAAACAAGCCAATACCGCAGTATAGCTTTGTATACTGCAGTATAGGGGCATCCAGAGAACAACTAAATTTCTAAGTCAAGCCAATACCGCAGTATAGGTATGTATACTGCAGTATAGGGCCAACCCGAGAGCAATCAAATTTCCTCATCCTAGTCAATACCGCAGTATGGAGCTGCATATTACAGTAAAGGGTCATACAGAAGGCTCTCAAAATTCATAACCATTGCATACTGCAGTATAGGTTTGAATACTGCAGTATTGGGCAATCACGGGGACTTTCAACTTTGACAAAAACTCGCATACTGCAGTATGTTAGTTGCATACCGCAGTATAGAGCATATCTTTCAAAATCATTTCACGAGGTTTTTGTCTCTGGAAGTTGCTTATTGCAGTAAGACTTTGGATACTGCAGTATGGACACTTATGCGCAGTTCCATACTCCAGTATAGAGGAACATACTGCAGTATACAACGGTCAAAATTGGTTTTTGAATTACGCGAATTTGCAAATCATCATTGTTTGATCTTATTGCTTCCATAATTCATTCAATCATATTCCTAGCTATGTTTAACAAGTTTGTTGAGTGAATTTCAGCAATCACAGATGAAGATCAATGAAGGTCAAAGCCATAAAGCAAAAAGTGTACAGTGCATTAAATGCACTTCTGCAAATCAACCTATTCTCAGCTAATCCATCTGAGCACGCCTCTTAAACGTTAAAGTATACTTACTACAACAAGTAAAGTTATCTCCAACGGGCAAATCCTCAGAGAGCCACATCAGACTTCATCAAAGTCTTGGATTAGCAGAAGTTTAGAGAGAGAAGATGACCAGAACCCAAGCAAATCACTTCCAACGGTTGGAATCATCCTACAACGGTCATTTAATGTTCTCTGCCTATAAATAGAGAGCATTAACTTCTTCTCAAGCTGATACACCAACTGAGAACGAAAATTTATTAAGTGTCATTTATTGTGTTCAGCTTTCATCTGTAATAGTATCAATTTGATACTTTGTACTTCAGTGCTTATTCTATCTACTCTTTGAGAGAGTTTTCACTTGTGAAATCATTTATTGATTGTGATAACTACAAGTCAGGGGGCTTGGTAGTTGGGGTGTATTGATTACAACTTGTAAGGGGGAGTGTGTTCTAGTGAGAGAACAACTCTTAGTACAGAGTGTGTGATCAATATTGTTGAGTTAGTGGATTGAAAATCCCAAGTGAGGCTTGGGGACTGGATGTAGGTCAGGAAAGGACCGAACTAGTATAAATTGCATTGTGTTTATCTTCTTCTCCTTATCCTCTCTGTTGTGCCCTATTCTGAGTGACCAAAAACAGAACAAGTTTCGAAAAATTTTAAATATACCCAATTCACCCCCCCTCTTGGGTATAAAGCTCCTGCTTTCAAATACTTATTTATTGATCTTCTTGTTGATCGTTCTCCGTCATTCAACTTGGACTTATCATTCTCTTGCAAGTTCTACTTTCTTCAATATTTCCTCTTCTTCTTGACTATTCTCAAAATCCTTTGAGAACTTCTTGCTTCCTTCATATTTTGATATTCCAATTATATTGTGCAAATTCTTTTGATAACATCTTTCTCTAGTCTCTTCTCTTCTTTTTGGTTATCCTCCAAAATGTATTGATAACATCTTGCTTCCTTGACAATCTCTACAAGTTCTTCTTTCCATTAATCCCTTATCTCCTTCTTGATTATTCTGCATGATTCGACTTGGACTAATCTACATTAAACATAGTAGTTAGTCAATGTAGGGGATAACTATATTACTCAATATATTACTCAATCTTTTTGCTTTTAATAATGACATATATATAAGACATCATCAAAACTAATTATAACCAACATTCTCCCCCTTTTTGATAATGACAAATACTATAACAAAAATATGTATGAATGAAAAAATATGTTAGACCGAACATATTTTTCTTGCCATTCTCTCCCCCTTATTTGTCAAAGAACTGAATATAAAGAAGAAATTCTTAGAGAGACAAATATGAAACCATATTAGAAAGAGTCAAAGAACTGATTTTCTCTCCCTAATTGAAAGTGTTTTCATTCTAAATATGATGCAATTTGGAATGTTTTTATGAAAACAAATTTGAGAGAAATTGGAGAAGTTTTCAAGAAATCTTTCACAATTAAAGCATGTAGATACCAAACATGTGCAAATTTTTCACTGAATATAAAAAGGTAGAGATTAGAAATGTTCATGTAGGTTCTGCAAATTGATGAATGATCGATGAAGTCCATTTGCTTGCTGTATGAAATTCAGTTGTGTTGTCGTGGCCTGAGATGAAGCAGTGGTAGGCTTTCTTCCTTGTTGTGTGAAATTTTTGAAGAGGCCCAATAGTAGGATCATGAATATCTTAAATGATGCGAATAGAATGAAAGTACTGGCTTCTTGAAGATTATCGCATCTGAATGAATATGATCAGTACTCGGCTTCCATCCTTTGCCTTTTCTTTGCAACACATAACCAAATCTCCTACTATAAATTGAAAACTTTCTTTGTATAAGAGATTTGTTAGTGCAATCAGATACCATAGTATTCCTTTCTAAACGATTTTTTTAAAATAAAGATAATATAAGATATTTTCAAATATGAAATTAACTCATCATCAAAACTAATAAAAGATAGTGAAAGCAAATGAGTATGCTTAAAAGGGTTTTCTTCAAATAAAGGAGATGAGCTTTTAAAGTATAAAACACATATGAATGTGAAGCTCCCCCTTAATGAATGCATGGCTAAAATGTGAAGTTCCCTTTCATGATACTAAATAATAATGAGACACCAAATGTTATGTGGTTTGGAAATATCTTTGCTCACAACATGGTACCTCAAAATTGAGAACTTTCAAGTTCACTTTGGTGGATTTGAAGTTGGTATGGAGAAATCACTTATGTTTTTCATGATGAAAGAAAAAAAACGTTTAAAACATAAGGATCATTTTAAAAATGAGTTTGCTTTGGCTAAGCTTTATGAAATAAAATTTGAATGAATAGAATCAAGTTAGCCTGAAAAGTTATGAGAGAGCAGAGAAATGATTATGATATTTGAATATTATTTCAAAATACAATACCTCACTCAAGTAATATCGTAATTACTTGAGTCATAATCATTTGTAGTCTATAGATGCATCACTGGCTAGCCAATATCTGATGATGTGATCAATATTGAGGAACTCCCAGATTTGATGCATAAGGATGATTTTCTGTGACCAACGACTCTTATTATCAGGCTAGTACACTCTTGTATCATCTTGATCTAAACCTTTTGCTAGATAAGATCTTGAAGTTTTGGTTGATCAATTTATAGAGTTGCCTAATTCATAGAAGTGATGAACTTCAATATTGTTTATGGTAAGCTTGGTAAGGATTATTGAAGTTCCTTTCCCACATAGCTCAAGTGGTTACTCATGTGACGTTTATGACTCTAGAACCATCACTTGTGGTTCACATGAAAGAATCATACAAGCTTATCTTTCTTTGGTTATCTCTATTTTCCAATGCAAGAACAGAAAATCCTGCAAAACAAATGTATGTTCTTTGGTACTCAATGATTCTTGAGTCCACACAAGATTAGAGATAAGAACTCTTATGCTTTTATATGATTTAACTATATGATATTGAAGCAAAGAGTATAACAAGCAATGATCGAAACATAGTTTTACCCAATCAAATAAGTTCATGCCAATGAATCAAATAGGGTAACAACTAAATGATACCAAGAAAATTATTTCTCAATGACAATTTGTAAATATACTTCATGCAGAAAAGATGTTATTGATGAAATGCATGTAAGTTTGATCAAATAGCATAGAAAATCTGATCCATATAGATAAGCATTTATCAACTTACAGTTCAAATTTTTTCAAGAACAATAATGAAATATGCAAAGTGTTTCAAATCTTCAAAAGTTCTTTCAAAATGTGATAATGCATTGTGAAATCAAAATTTTCATAAATGAAAGAATCATTTTAAAAACATGTTTGAAAAAGAATAATCATTTTAAACATGGTGGAAGTCAATAGGTTTAATGAATAGATCAGTATGCTTCAATTTTAGAAAACATGTTGAATATTAAAGTTAACGTGTTGAAGAATTTTCTGAAAAGCCAAAGTCATGAAAGTAAAGCGTTATCAAGACATGCTTAGCACAACATATATAAGCTTAATGACTTTGCTATTGACCAAGAGATAGTCTTGCCTTTTAGAGTAGAGTCTTGAAAATATAAGAGCATTCAATGGAAGAATATGAGTATACAGAAATAGTTACTCAAAATATGGATGTAGACAAATGCTTATATATTTGAGTAACACAAGGAGTATTAGGATTCATGGACGATGAAGTACAAACTCATTAATCCAAATGACTAGAGTTCCATAAAATTATCCTAGTAATTTATTCCATATAATAGTTAATGCACCAACATTTTAATGCGTTAATGAAGATTCATAATGCTTGGAATAACTTGACCAATAAGGATTTATCCAATAAGCATGAGATTTTCATAAATTGAATTCTTTTCTTGAGATAAGCTTGAAACTCATATATGATTAACTTGTTAGACATGAGGTCCAACTAGTTAGAGAATGAAACTAAAGAGTTCAAGCAAAACATTAAATTTCAAAGATCAATATGTGAAAGATAATGAAAACTCAACTGGAGAAATTTGAAGTATATTAAACATTCAATATTCCTTATTAACTTCCAATTTGAATGAAATCAAAGTATGAATATTTTTCAAAATACTTGTATGCATTTTTAGTGCGAATTGAAATCCAAACAAATTTTATACTTGTGCATTTCAAAAATATATAATCAACAAAGTTATGCACAAATCCACTTGTTTGATCATCAAAAATTCACTAAAAAATTGATTAAACATAGTTAGGAATATTAATGAATGATGATAGGGAGTATTAAGATCAAACAAGAAGGTTTCGCAAATCTGAAAAACTGATTTTCAAATTGAGCACTGAAAACTGGAGTTTTTCAAATGAAAACTGGAGTTTGTCACTGTGCACTTAAGCAAAACTGGAGTTTGTCACTGTGCACTTAAGCAAAACTCGAGTTTTAGACTGTAAACATGAAAAATGAATTTTGGTCCAAAACATCAAAACTGTAGTTTTCATCCAAAACCGGAGTTTTCAAAACATTGAAAAAGTGCAATGCTCTCGGCTTGGCCAAAACTCGAGTTTCCAAACCAAAACTCGAGTTTTCATTTAAAATATGAAAATGTTGAGAAATCTGAGCCAAGTCAAAATTGAAGTTTTCTATGAAAATTGGAGTTTCCAAAAACTGAGTAAAACTTGGAAACTCTCTGCTTAGTGGAAACTCGAGTTTCCAAACCAAAACTCAAGTTTTCTCAAAATTCTGGAAAATTTAGAAAACTCGTGGCAAACTCAAAACTGGAGTTTTCATATCAAAACTCAAGTTTTCTCAAGTTGAAAAACTTTGGTGACTCTCTGTAAGACCAAAACTTGAGTTTCCAAATGGAAACTGGAGTTTTCAAAACAAAACTGAAGTTTTCAACTCTAAACTAGATTTTGCTTTGACAGTAAATTTGCTAATTGAAATTGAATAAGTTTCAAAATCTTTTAATTTAACCAAAGATAAACCAAAAATCAATTTCATATAATCATAGTATGAGGTAAGAATTTGATATCATCGTAATTCCTCTTATCCTCATAGAAGCTTGCTTGGTTGAGATGGATTGATGTAGATAACTTCTTTTCCGACGTTCACCATCAACATCAAGTATAGCTTGTTGAGCTTTCTCAAGAGTTGGATCATTTCTCTATGTTACATTCTTGAGAAGCTTTCTCTAATCCTACAAAACCGTATAAATCTTTTTCTTTCTTGGTATCCAACCTTACTTAGATCCAATCATCATTAGCTTGTAGGAACCAAAATTAAATTCACATGCTCTTATGAATATAATCATTTCAGAACAACAAAGTACAGTGAATTAATCATGAGTTCATGCATAAAGAAATATTTTCTTTTCAAATCATTATGAATGCATAAAGAGTTCAACCTATTGAACATTGTTATCTCTTTCAAAATAGATTTGGATGTAAGAATCCAGTTTTCAAAGAAAATAGTTTGCAATGTTCATTCCTAAGACTACAAGATATAAAACCTCAAAGAAAATTTCAGATGAAAGCATAAGAGATTTTATCATTGTATACCTTTGTCTTAGTGCTAGGAAGATTGACTTTGCTTATCCATTAGTTCTTCATATGTTTTCCCATGGGTGTTAGCAAAGCTCTCTCAAGGGATGTAGACTTCAAGAGTCTTCTATTTGATAGTTGAGAGAAACTCATTTTCTTGTTCTCCTCAAGATATCTGAATGGTACTCTATGGTAGTTTGTTCTTGCGGTGGAACATAGTCCTCTTGCTTGTATCCATTGCTTCTTTTGATTTGAGGATGAGGTTGTAGCAAAGGCTTCTCCCTGAGTTCTCTTAATTGATGTGAATCTTCTTTTAGGTTCATGAGAAACTCTTGGATTCTTTTTCTTCTCAATACCTTTATCTCCATTCTCTTTGGAATCTATCTGCACACACAAAGCACTAGAAGGACATTTTGGTACCCATTTATACTTGGGTCCTTGATAGTTAGTATTGGACCTTACTTGTCCTTTAGGAATCCAAACAAAATGATTTCTCACATTAGAATTTCTCCTAATATAGCATGTATGAGAAACATGCCCAGATTTTCCACAATAATTACAACTGATAGAGAAATGCTTGTTATGAACATTTTTGCAAGTATTGTGTTGGTCATGAAAGTAAGACTTCAAATAATCTTTATTTAAACATTCATTCTTCCCACATGATTTTCCAGCATGATTTTTGAAAATATGTTTGTTTTTCAAAATAGAATCACTCAAAGGTTGAAAAACCCTTTTATACAATTGTTCGAAAACATTTTTCTTTTCTACACAAGCAGAATTGGAATTGTTTACCTCATGTGTATCTTGATCTTTAACTAATGATTGACCACAATCATCTATGAGCTCTTCCTGGGAATCATCTTTCTCTTGTTCTTTTGTGTTGACTGGATTATGGGAGTATTCAATGATTTCTCCTTCTTCAATCTCCAGTTGTTCATCAGTTGTGGATATGCAATTTATAGTTTCAGATGAACTGCCAACACTATCAACTTCAACATATTTGTTAGAAGCATATATAGAATCAAGAGTATCCCAAATATCTTTAGCACTAGTGCAACATTTGATTTTCACAAAATCATTTTCAGTTAAAGCACAATACAAAATTTTCATTGCTCTAATGTTCAACGAAAACAATTTCTTTTCTTTTTCTGACCAATCCTTTCTTGGTTTGAAATCAAATACATTTATAAAAAACATTCCACATATCAAAATCAATTGCTTTGATAAAACTAGTCATTCTAGCTTTCCAAAACCAAAAATCAATATCTTTGAAAAATGGTGGAATGGTATAGTCGAAACCTTCTGAAAACGAGGAACACCCAAAATCAGCCATTGAAACTCTTGAGATGGTTAAGTCCTTTAAACAAGAGCCTAGCTCTGATACCAAATGTAAGAACCGGCTGAACCCAAGAGGGGGTGAATTGGGTGAAGTATAAAAATTTAGGAACTTTGAAAATCTTTTCGTAACTCACTGAAATCGGTTTACAAAGCAATAATTAGACATTTAAATATGTATACACATTCAACCATATATGCTGGAAATGTAAGAGATAAGGGAAGAGAATGTGCAAACTGATTTATACTGGTTTGGCCCAATCCTTGACCTACGTCCTGTCCCCAAGCCTCACTTGGGATTTTCAATTCACTATCTTCTTTCAACTTGATTACACGTTCTGTAACTGAAGTAACCCTCTCACTAGGATTCACTCCCCCTTACAAACTATAATCAACACACCTCTTGATTACACACTTTGTACTCGAAGTAATCCTCTCACTAGGATTCACTCCCCCTTACTAGTTGTAACCAACACAATGTGTTTCCCACTCAAGATTACCCAATCTTGAGTAACTCTCAGATAGATAGAATGATTACAATAAATCTTCTCTCTCAGAAGTGAATAAATGAACACTGAAGAACAATACAAATCACTTCACTCTCTAAGCTATTTAAACATGAAAAATAGAGAGTAAATGATGTGGAAAACAGAGTATTAGCATGTTGAAGATGTGAGCTCTTGTATCTGCATTTTTCTGCTTGAATCTATCTTCTATTTATAGGTAGAGATCAAATATAACCGTTGAGAAGATTCAGTGACTGTTGGATAAAGAAATATAGCCGTTAGACTCAGATGGAACTAGTCGTTAGAACTTCATTTTCTGAACCAGCTATGACATCAGCATTTACTTTCCCTTTGATCTTCAATTTAACAGTCTTTGATCGTCTGAAACATGTACACAAATGATATAAATGATGTTAAGAAGTGTTATAAATCATTTAGGTAATCATCTGGATGTTTATCAGAAGAATCAGAATTTTCGAAACGCTGATTTTCTGAAACTGAGATGGAAACTCGAGTTTTCAATTGAAAACTCGAGTTTTCCTTTTGTTGTCGAGTGTTGGATTTCTCTCTGCCTGAGCAAAACTCGAGTTTTGTACTTACAAACTTGAGTTTGGAAGATACTCTGAAGTTCATTGCTCTCTGTAATCCGAAAACTCGAGTTTTGTACTTACAAACTCGAGTTTTGACTTTGTTGAGCATTTTCGTAACTTCTTGAACTGACTGTCAACTTTCGAGGGCCATATCTCCCTGGCATGAGCTCCGTTTTGGTTCGTTCAACTCTTGATAGAAAGCTCTGTGAGTCTACTTTCATATGCCACTGATTTCAGCTCAATCAGATTTTTCGTTTGTCAGATATACCCAAAATACCGAAGGTGGTTCTGGACTGTGACGTTGATTCTTGTGGAAACTTGTAAAAATCATATCTCCTTGATCTGAACTCCTTTGGGCTTGAATTTTATATCAAAATGACGCATTGGGAGTCAAGTTTCATATGTCACTAATTTCACCTCAATCCGATCTCTGGTTTGGGAGATATCGTCGAATTACCAGACCTTGCCCGAGCTGAACGTGAAACAGAGTTGCTGAAGAGCTGATCACGCTGTAAACTCGAGTTTTTACTTGGAAACTCGAGTTTTGAGTCCTAAACTCGAGTTTGGGCTTGGAAACTCGAGTTTTGCTCTTCTAGAGACGCCAGAGATGCTGAAGACACTAGAAACTCGAGTTTTGAGATGGCTGACTTGAGTTTTGACTCCTAAACTCGAGTTTTCTCATACCAGAAGAGCAAAGCATTGTAGCAAAGCAGGAAACTTGAGTTTTGACTAGGAAACTCGAGTTTTCTCATCCTGAAGCTGATTTTTGCTGACTTTAACTCCAAATTGAGCCATTCCAATTTCCATATGATCTTGGAGGCTTCTAGCTTCAATATAAGACCTTGAATAATGATATCTTCATTTCATTCAACAAGTTCTTCTTTCTTTCTTCTTCTCTTGATCATTCTCCATAACTCTAATTCTTTCTTTCTTCTCTTCTCTTGATCATTCTTTATTATTTGACTTCACATCTTCTTTGATTCAATTTCTTTCTCTAATTCAATACTTCTTTATTGATCTTTTTGTTGATCGTTCTCCGTCATTCAACTTGGACTTATCATTCTCTTGCAAGTTCTACTTTCTTCAATATTTCCTCTTCTTCTTGACTATTTCCAAAATCCTTTGAGAACTTCTTGCTTCCTTCATATTCTGATATTCCCATTATATTGCGCAAATTCTTTTGATAACATCTTTCTCTATTCTCTTCTCTTCTTTTTGGTTATCCTCCAAAATGTATTGATAACATCTTGCTTCCTTGACAATCTCTACAAGTTCTTCTTTCCACTAATCCCTCATCTCCTTCTTGATTATTCTGCATGATTAGGCTTGGACTAATCTACATTAAACATAGTAGTTAGTCATTGTAGGAGATAACTATATTACTTAATATATTACTCAATCTTTTTGCTTTTAATAATGACATCTATATAAGACATCATCAAAACTAGTCATAACCAATAATTAGGCTGCCTCCCAATAGCGCTTGCTTTAAAGTCTTCAGTCGGACTTTGCTATAGCAAGTTAAGGCTATGGTAGTGCATGAAGGCTTCCTGCTTCTTTAGTTCCTTTGCTATCATCTTCAGAGGTTAAGTACTTCTCAGCTAGGTCTTCGAATCTCGCCGTTTTAGGGATTAAGAAGGTGACCTGATCATCATTCACACGCATAGTGAGTTCTCCTTTTTCCACATCAATTAGCATACGCCCAGTTGCCATGAAAGGTCTTCCCAAAAGAATTGGGGCATCATGATCTGCTTCAAAGTCCAGGATAATGAAATCCACAGGAAAGATGAACTTATCCACCTTTACCAGAACGTCTTCAATCTTTCCTTCAAGTAGAACTATGGAGCGATTGGTAAGTTGCAATGTAACTGTTGTGGGCCTGGCCTCCCTAACTGCCAATTGTTTGAAGATAGACATGGGCATGAGATTTATGCTAGCACTCAGATCACACAGAGCTTTCCCTGAATATTGAGGTCCGATTGCACAGGGGATTGTGAAGCTACCAGGATCTTTTAATTTCAGCGGTAAACGATTTGTTAGCATGACATTGCATTCTTGGGTCAATGCTACTGTCCCAAACTCTTCCAGTCGTTTCTTTTTAGACAGAATTTCCTTCATAAACTTCACGTAGCAAGGCATTTGCTCTAGATCTTCCACCAGCGGAATATTAATGTGCAATTGTCGTAGCATGTCGAGGAATTTCTTAAATTGTTTCTCTTGACCTTGCTTCTGAAGCCTTTGTGGGAAAGGTGGGGCTTGCTTTAGCATCTTTGGAGGCCCGAGATCACGATTATGCTTTGATGATAAAGCGGTAGCATTCATTGTTGGGTATTGTACATGATCATCTAGTGCTGCTCGTGAAGGGAATGTTGCGTTGCTGAGATCCTGTTCCGATTGTGACAATCTTGGTTGTCTGTGCTTGTCTTCAAGAAGTTGTTCTATACTTTCTTGCCCTACCTTAACTTTCTCATATTTTGGATCAATGACAACCATAGGCTACTTGGTTGCTTTTATGGGTTCTAAGCTTTTACTACTTCGGAGTTCTTTCATCTTGACTTCCTCTCTTCCTTGGATCCTGGTGACTTCAGTGTCGTTGGGTAGGGATCCTGAGGGTCTGTTGTTAAGGGCAGTAGCTAGTTGTCCCACTTGAGTTTCAAGATTTCTCAGGATTACTTGCTGATTCTGAATGATTGCATCGTTTTTTGCCATATATTCCTTTAGAAGGGTCAGCAAAAAGTGCTGCGGGTCTGATTCACCACCCTGCTGTCGTGCTTGCTAGGTAAACCCTGGTGAGTTTGATGTTTTGTTTGAGTATTGTGGGCCCGATGATTGTCCTGCTGCTTGTGACCTTGAGAATTCCACACTAGTGCAAAAAAGGCTTTTAAGATCGCCTCATTTAGAGTGGACAATCGACGCCCCGGTCAGAAAGGTGTGACCAGTGACAATTTTGTAAAGGACATAGGAGGACATAGGAGGCGGCATGACCAAGGCAACAAACTTGGAGGACATACAAGGTCTTGGAGATCCAATGATAAGAGTAAAAACTGAAAAGGCTCCAGATTGAAGACTTTGAAGAATAAGCCCCAATGGATATGCATGGAGGCTTCATTGGGCCTTGGCCCAAATTCTACCCTTAGTTATTTTTCTTACATTTAGTTGAACTTTTGTAATAAGGATTATTGGGCTCGCTTATTGGGCTCACTTTTTGGCCTTTCTTGTTTTCATTTGTGTGTAAGCAAAATTAGGTTAAGCTTGATATGTATAAGGCACACCATGGCCATGAGAACGGCAGATTTGAATTTGAGATTTTTGAAGAGTGGAGCTAAATACCCAAGAGGGGGGGTGAATTGGGTATCTTTAAAAAAAATTAAGGATTGAGCTCTGTTTTTGACTAATGAAAACAGAGGCTAATAGAGGAGTAGGGAAGGAAAGCTTTACACAATGTGATTTATACTGGTTCGGTCCTTTCTCTGACCTACATCCAGTCCCCAAGCCTCACCTGGGATTTTCAATCCACTATAATCAAATATTGATTACACACTCTGTACTAAGAGTTGTTCTCTCACTAGAACACACTCCCCCTTACAAGTTGTAATCAATACACCCAACTACCAAGTCCCCTGACTTGTAGTTATCTCAATCAATAAATGATTTACAAGTATTTAACTCTCTTACAGAGTAGATATGATGAACACTGAAGTACTTGTATCAAGTATGATACTCTATAAGTGAAAGCTGATACACAATAAATGAATTTAGTAGAAATTCGCTCAGAGTAGTTGTATCTCTTTTGAAGATGTTAATGAACTCTATTTATAGGTAGAGAACATTAAATGACCGTTGTAGCTTGAATCAGACCGTTGGAGAAGTTGCCCAAGTGTTCTGAAGTGGTTTTTGGGGTCTTCTCTCTCTTGTTTTCCCTTAATCTAGTTGGTCAAGACATCAGGGCTGACTTTCTGCGAATTAATCCGTTGGAGAGGAGTTTTCTTGTTTCAGCTAACATCCTTAAATGCTTTGTAAGCGTGTGCAGAAGGATTTGGGTAGAAGGAGTAACTTTTCTGCTTTGCAATAAATGCTCTGAGGTGCTTTTTGCTTTATACTCTAACCTCTCACCAAACATTCTTTAATGCTCTGAAATCCACTAATAAATACGTTAAACATAGCAGGGAATATCAGAGAATAATATTGGAAGAAGATAGAATCAAATAACATTGATTTCTGAAATGCCCAAATTCAAAAATTCTGAACCAGCGTCACGAACTCGAGTTCAGTTCTTACAGGCTCGAGTTCGAGGCTTTAGTGTTCAAAACTGTGCAAGTTCAAAAAGTGTAAACCTGAGGTTTGCTTTATAAACCTGAGGTTTGCAGATCATTGAAAAACTAAAATGCTCTCGGGTTGAAATGAACTCGAGTTTATTAAAGTTAGGCTCGAGTTCGAGGCTTCAGTGTTTAAAAGCATGTAAGTTCAAAATGAACAAACCTGAGGTTTGTCTTTTAAACTGGAGGTTCTCAAGTCATTGAAAAACTAAGAAGCTCTCGGGTTGAAATGAACTCGAGTTCATTAATGTCAGGCTCGAGTTCGAGACACTTTTGAACAGACTTCGTTTTAGCTTGAAAACACAAACCTGAGGTTTGCAAAACACACTCTCGAGTTTAAAACATATCCAAAAGTTCTTTGCTCTCTGGAACTTTTAGGCTCGAGTTTGTAAGTCTCAGGCTCGAGTTTAAATAGCTTAAAAACAGTTCTTTGCTCTCGGCCAAAACTAGGCTCGAGTTTGAATATGTTAGGCTCGAGTTTGAGCATTGGTGAACTTTTCAAACCAAAAAAAAACTTTTCTTTTAATGGAACAGTGCAGAGCTTGAAAATATCTTTAAGTTTCAAACAACTTGTCCCGCCAGAGATGAACTCGAGTTTGCCATGACAGGCTCGAGTTCATGCTCTTAAAACTTTCTTTGGATCCTTTCAAAACTTGAGGTTTGAAGAAAGCAAGTGTAAGGTTTAACATGTTCTCAAAGTTCAAAAACTCTTTGGAAAGAATGAACTCGAGTTTGACCTTAGTAGGCTCGAGTTCATGTGAACTTTTCAAAAGTTTAATTTTAAACTTCAGGTTCAGTCTCGAGTTTGGGAATCAACTGGACAAGTTTGTGCTCTCTGTCAAATCCAGGCTCGAGTTCAACACTAACAGGCTCGAGTTTGGTTTTGACAGATTGAAAAATACAAGTTTAAATTATTCTAAACTTTGTCAAACCTTATCAATATTGTTTACAATTGTTAGTAATCATCAAAACACACAGGGAACTAACATTCTCCCCCTTTTTGATGATGACAACACTTGTAAACAGTTGATTTTGAAATCTAGTTTGGAATCTCTATTTGAAATTCAGTTTGTGAAAGTTTTAAGGATTATCAGAGAAACTGAGCAAGTTATCAGAGTTAAAATTAAGATGATAACAGAAGCACAAGCAACTCATAAGCAACTGACATTTCATATACAAGATACAAACATATAAAAATCAAATAACAACATGAAATTTCCAAATCACTCAACACTCTCTCCCCCTTTGTCATCAGCAAAAGGAGGGGAAGAGAGAGTAGGCTGAGCTCCAGGCTGTGGGTCAGGTACAGAAGCTAGGGGTTCAATGTGAGGTTCAGTGATAGGGGGTGCAGATACAGAATCAGGCTGAGGATCAGGCATAGAATCAGAAACTGGAGCAGGCACAGAGGTAGAAGCAGTCGATGACTGAGTCTTCAATATCTTGTCCATCTTGTCGCTCAAACTCATCATCGTGACCAACATAGTGGATATGGTGGAGGCTTGATCACTGATCTGGTTCTTCAGGGCCTCCTGTTCAACTCTGAACCCTTCTTGAATGTCCACCAAGTCACTGTGACCTTTGTTGACCTCAGCAACCAGCTTCCCTATGGCTAACTCAATACCCTCAACTAAGTTTGAGACTGCCTTGTCCACAATCTCTTGAACCTTAACATCAAAGTCTGAGGGAGGAGGAGCACTTTGAGCTTCCTCTGCTCGGGAGTGAGTTGCTCTGGATCTTGCTGGCTTGGATTTCCCCGGAGCTTTGGACTGGTCTGACTTCTCTGGTCTATCAACCCCCATGAGGTTCATGATGTGTTGTCCAAACTCAGCAGGAAATTGTGGAGGATCATTTGCGGCCAAATGCCATATTCTCTCATGAAAGAGAATGATCGAGACCAAACTAGGGAAGGGAATCTGAGAGGACTGCCGGGAGTGAAAAGCAAACTTAGCTATCTCCTGAAATAGCCAATGCCCTACATTCTGAGGCTGCTTGTCCAAGATAGAGGCAAATATGTTAAAGTCTTTCTTGGCAAAGTGGGTGAAATTGCCTCCCTTCTGCAATAAATCCCTCGTATATATGTACCAAATTGCCCGGTTCCTTGGGGGCATTGCAGCAGGTGTGAAGTTAAGGATTTCCAAGCCCTCAGGAACAGGTTCATCTGGCCTAAGCAGTCTAAAAGTGGCTTGTTGGGAATATCTGTGAATCTCAGGTTTAGGAGGGTTGGAAATTTGGAGAATTGAATTGAGATAGGCTGGGGTAATCGTGATTTTCTGGCCCCGGACCTTGGTAATAATCCTTTCTTCTACTAGATTACCCTCTGAATCCAAGACATTATCAGATTTCATGTGAAAATAGAAGACTTTCACAAGTTTTGGACTGTAGGGTGCCTTGATAGATATCAGAGGTTCAAAATGTTTTAGCCAGGGACTTAAATCAATACTACACTCGTCCTTAATCCTGGCTAAATCCACAGATACAATTGGACAGAAGACTCTCTTTTCATCAAACTTTTTCTTAAACAGGTTGCCCTCATCTGCTGACATTCTACAAGGCTCCTCATTAAACCCTGTAGGACATCTCTTATGATTGTATATCTCGTAAAGAGCGGGTAGAGTCTGTGATACCTGAGGAGCAGGTTGCTCCTGTGGTTGAGGAATGGGTTGAGCTTGGCCTTGATAGCTTGCTTGTCCGGGAGTGGGTACAGAGTGAATACCGGCGGTCTTCTTCCGCTTGAAAGGTTGCTTCTCCCTTAATGGAACCGTGGGTTGAGTGGCTTTTCCTTTTCCTTGAACCTCTGGTTCTGGATCGTGTCTTTTCTTGGTTCGTTCTTCTCCAATCACTACTCCCTTTGGTCTAGAGGGAGGAACCGCGGGGTTGCCACTCTGAACTCCTCTGATTTCTTTGTCAATGCCATACCGTAAACGAGTGGACTGAGACTTTGTTCGAACAGGACGCTCAGATTGAGCTTGAGAGGAAGTTTGAGAGGGATTAGGGTTAGGTTCTTTAGGGTTTGAGGATTTGGAAGTCATTTTCGCAGAGATCAGAGAATGAAGAAGATGAAGAAGATGAGAGGAATTAGGGCAAACCGGAGGTTCGAGTGAAGTGAAGTGGAAAGTTCACAACTGTAGTATATATAGGGCACACGATGAACTCGAGTTCACAACTTGTGGGCTCGAGTTCATCATAAAAATCCACTTACCTGGACTTCAAGAGTGTACTGTGAACTCTTGAACTTTCTCGTGAACCTGAGGTTCTTACTTATGGGCTCGAGTTCAGAATAATTTCTCAGCAGGGTTGCTCTCAGTGACTTTCGAACTCGAGTTCGTTATTGATGGACTCGAGTTCACCTTGTCTGAGGTTCATTTTTGCTTTCTGCCTGAAGTGAACCTGAGGTTCATTTACTAATGAACTCGAGTTCACTCACCCTTTTGCCTTTCATCTTTTATCTGCCTTCCTCGAGCTCGAGTTCATCATTCACAGGCTCGAGTTCATCTCAGCTTTCAGCAGATGTTAGATAGATGCATCCTGCATAAAACATATCTAGAAGCTCCGATGCTTAAGTTAGTAACAGATAATCATCAAAACCTTGATCTAACATTGGGTTAAGAGTAAGCCTACAACTCATTGGGATTTACCATTCCCAATTCTCTTCTTATGAAAGTGAATGGCTCCTTGGCTAGAGGTTTGGTGAAAATGTCCGCCAGTTGAAGATGAGTTGGAATGAACATCACTTTGACATCTCTCTTCTGCACATGATCCCGAATGAAGTGATGTCTCACATCAATATGCTTGGTTCTTGTATGTTGCACGGGATTCTTGGCCAAGCTTATTGTGCTAGTATTATCACACAGTATTGGGATTTCCTTTAAGTACACTCCCAAGTCAGCAAGTTGTTGCTTCAGCCACAACACTTGAGCACAGCAACTTGAGGCAGCCACATATTCAGCTTCTGTTGAGGACACAGCCACGGTAGTTTGCTTCTTGCTAAACCAAGAGACAAGTGAATTGCCAAAGAACTCGCATTGCCCACTTGTACTCTTTGTATCCGTCTTGTAGCCAGCATGATCCGAATCTGAATATGCTACCAAGTGCTCTGGCTGACCTTTGGGAAACCATAGTCCAAGAGTTTTTGTATCTGAGAGATATCTGAATATCCTTTTTACATGTTCAGCGTGAGACTCTTTGGGAGCGGATTGGAATCGTGCACACATCCCTACACTGAATTGGATGTCTGGGCGGCTTGCGGTAAGATAGAGCAATGATCCAATCATTCCTCTATACTTGGTGATGTTGAAATCCTTGCCTTCTTCATCAGCATCCAAGGAAGTGGTTGTGCTCATTGGTGTGTCGGCTCCATTGCACTTGTCCATCCCAAACTTCTTCAGCAAATCATTTAGATACTTGGTTTGGGATATGAATATCCCATTTTTTTCGTTGCTTGATTTGCAGTCCAAGGAAGTAGTTGAGCTCACCCATCATTGACATTTCAAATTCACCCTGCATAGTCTTGGAAAATTCCTCACACAAGGAGTCATTAGTAGCACCGAATATGATGTCATCAACATAAATTTGAACAATTAAAATTTCATTCAATTTGTTTTTCTTTATGAAAAGTGTTGTATCAGCTTTGCCTCTGATAAATCCTTGATTGAGTAAGAATTGACTCAATCTTTCATACCAAGCTCTAGGAGCTTGCTTAAGACCATACAAGGCTTTCTTAAGTCTAAAAACATGATCGGGAAATTGATCATTTTCAAAACCTGGAGGTTGTTCAACATACACCTCCTCTTGAATGAAACCATTTAGAAAAGCACTTTTGACATCCATTTGATAGAGTTTAAAACCTTTTGTGCATGCAAATGCTAGAAGAACTCTTATTGCTTCCAATCTAGCTACTGGAGCATAAGTCTCTTCATAGTCTATTCCTTCTTCTTGATTGTAACCTTTGGCCACTAATCTAGCCTTGTTACGCACAATGATGGCTGACTCATCACGTTTGTTCTTGAATACCCATTTTGTCCCAATTACCGGATAGTCTTTGGGTCTAGGTACCAAGTCCCAAACTTGATTTCTATCAAATTGATGTAGCTCCTCTTGCATAGCAATCACCCAATCATTGTCTGAAAGGGCTTCTTCTATCTTAGAGGGCTCTATATGTGAAATAAATGCAGAAAATGTAACTTCATTCAGAGTACTATTTCTGGTCCTAACTCCTTGATTCACATCACCTATGACTTGGTCTAAAGGATGATTCCTTATAAATCTCCAAGCTCTAGGTTGAGACTGGTCAGGATTTTCTAAATTGTTTTCAGGATCAGCCTCAAAAACATTTTCAGAGTTTTCAGAAGGAGTAGGAGCATTTTTCGAAAAGAATTTGTTTTTGAAAATAGTCTCCTCTTCATCATCCAAGGATTTATCAGATTCAGATTCACAAAATACAACATGTATAGATTCTTCAACAATCTTAGTTCTAGTATTAAAGACTCTATATGCTTTACTCCTATTAGAATAACCAATAAAGATAGCTAAATCAGCTTTAGGATCGAATTTACCAAGATTGTCTTTACCGTTATTGTGCACATAGCACTTACATCCGAAGACATGTAGGTGACTGAGGTTTGGCTTTCGGTCTTTGTAGAGTTCGTACGGGGTCTTGTTCAACTTCTTTCTCACATAGGCTCTGTTGGAGATGTAACAGGCCGTACTCATGGCATCCGCCCAAAACACTTGTGAAGTGTTATATTCGTTCAGCATTGCCCGGGCCATTTCCGTGAGTACTCGATTTTTTCTCTCCACAACACCACTCTGTTGTGGTGTTCTTGGTGCCGAGAAATTATGGTTGATCCCCATACTATCACAGAACTCAGCAAAGGCTTGATTCTCGAACTCTCCACCATGATCAGTCCGTATTCCTGAAATTGATAACCCTTTCTCGTTTTGGACCTTCTTGGCAAATGAAACAAACTGATCAAAGGTTTCATCTTTAGAAGATAAAAATATTGTCCAAGTAAATCTAGAGAAATCATCAACAATGACCAAAGTGTATAAGTTTCCACCAAGACTTTTCACTCTAGCTGGTCCAACTAGATCCATGTGAAGAAGTTGAAGAGGTCTGTTTGTTGAAATTTCATTTTTAGCTTTAAAAGAAGATTTGGTCTGTTTTCCCTTTTGACAAGCATCACAAATCGTATCATTTTTGAAATTCAGTTTGGGAATGCCAATAACCAAATCCTTTTTCAATAACTTGTCAAGCTGATACATATTAACATGAGCTAATCGCTTATGCCATAGCCAACTCTCATTCAAGTTACTTACAAAACAATTTTCAGAAGTAGAAGCATTGCTAGAGAGGTTCAAAGTATAACAGTTTCCATCTCTAGGTGCTCTAAATAAAGCTTTATTTTTCAAATCATTTATGGAGATCAAATCCTTTTTAACAATAAAGCATTCATCAGAGTCAAATATTACCAAATTACCCTTATCGGTGCTTTGGCTCACACTTAGGAGATTGTGACACAATCCTTCTACAAGGTAGACGTCTTTGATGAGTGGGCCTTCATTGTTGCCTATCTCACCAATGCCAGCGATTTTCCCGGATTGATCACCTCCAAATGTGACTCTACCTCCATCTTTTGGCTTTATTGATAAAAACTTTGATTTGTCTCCAGTCATGTGTCTTGAGCATCCACTATCAATGTACCACTTGTTCGGCCTTGATGCTCTAAGACATACCTGCAGATCACCAGAGGTCAAGTTTTAGGTACCCATCTTTTCTTGGGTCCTTTGGGGTTAGCATGCACCTTGGGAACATATGTTCCTTTTGGTACCCAGACATAATTTCCTACAGGTTTAGCTTTTCTTTCTTTTCGATGAAAACAAGATGAAGTAGAATGACCCTTCCTATTGCAATATGTACAATGTGCAAAAGGGTTTGAGGAATGAACAGATTTAGTGAAATAATTCATATAGGATTTTTGTCCATTCTTTTTCTTTCCTTTCTTCTTATCAAAGTCTGGTCTATAACCAATGCCCGATCTATCGTTTGTAAAACGTTGTTGTTTCAAAATCACATTGAGCATTTCACTTCCCTTAGTAAATTTCTCAAGTGCTTTTGTAAGTTGTGAATTCTTTTTCTCTAGGATAGAGCATTCATCACAAATCAGAGATTGAGGAGAAGAGAGGTTTTCAATTTGCAGTTTAAGAAAAGAATTTTTTCTTTTCAAAGACATGTACTTGTCTGCAAGTTTTTCAAACTCCTTTTGAACAACATTGTATTCAGCAAACAATTCATCATAGGAAGGAAGAGATTCATATACCTCATTTATTTCACTAGGTTGTACTTCTTCCTCAGCAACCAGGCATATGTTGGCTTTTTCACTTTCATCCTCTTCAGCTTCATCCTCATCCGATGAGCTATCTCCCCATATAGCTGACACATATGCCTTCTTTTTGTATTTCTTGAATTTCTTCTTTTCTTTCTCTTGGTTTTTCAGCTGAGGGCATTCTGCCTTGATGTGTCCGGGCTTCTCGCATTCATAGCAGATGATAGGCTTCTTTGATTCATAGCTCGAACTTCCTTTCTGAAATTTCTTGAAGCCTTGATCTCTTTTATAAAACTTCTTGAATCTCCGGACCATCATGCCAATCTCTTCATCCTCGTCGTCATCTTCCTCATCCTTTTCCACATTGAGAGCCACTCCCTTGTTGCGATTGTTGCCACCATTGACATCTTCTAATTCCTTCTTGAACCTCAGTTTGCTCTCGTATTCAGATAAGCTACCAAACAATGCGGCAACTGAAGTCATTGACTCTCCACGAGCTTCTTCAATGGCGGTAACTTTTGCTTCCCAATCCTTTGTCAGAATATTGAGGATTTTCCTCACTTGGGCTCCTTGATCAAAAAGCTTTCCCAAGGCCGCTAGCTGATTGGTCAAATGAGTGTATCTCAACTGAAATTCTCCAATACTCTCGCCTTGCTTCATTCGCAACAAGTCATACTCAGTGGTTAGAATGTTGACGCGATTTTCCTTGATTCCAGATGTTCCTTCATAAGCTATTTCCAGCGCCTTCCACATCTCTTTAGCTGTTGTCAAATTACAGATACGAAAGTACTCCTTTTGACTAAGAGCACTCTGAAGCATCAGGATAGCCTTGCTATTGAGAGTGATGTTCTTCTTATCATCATCATTGAACTCGGCTTCTGTCTTGGGAACAGTGATGCCTCCTTCTACCTTGACTGGAACATAGTCTCCAGTCTCAAAGACCCTCCATAGACCATATTCTGTAGCCATCACGAACACACGAAATTTTGCTTTCCAGAAAGAGTAGTGTTCGCCGTCGAAACCGGGAGGTCTGTTGATTGAAGCTCCATCTGGAAGAATTCCTTCCATAGTGATCCTTCTCGAGTGGTAAAACTCTTCTGAGAAGACCTTGCTCTGATACCAAATGAAGAGTGGAGCTAAATACCCAAGAGGGGGGGTGAATTGGGTATCTTTAAAAAAAATTAAGGATTGAGCTCTGTTTTTGACTAATGAAAACAGAGGCTAATAGTGGAGTAGGGAAGGAAAGCTTTACACAATGTGATTTATACTGGTTCGGTCCTTTCTCTGACCTACATCCAGTCCCCAAGCCTCACCTGGGATTTTCAATCCACTATAATCAAATATTGATTACACACTCTGTACTAAGAGTTGTTCTCTCACTAGAACACACTCCCCCTTACAAGTTGTAATCAATACACCCAACTACCAAGTCCCCTGACTTGTAGTTATCTCAATCAATAAATGATTTACAAGTATTTAACTCTCTTACAGAGTAGATATGATGAACACTGAAGTACTTGTATCAAGTATGATACTCTATAAGTGAAAGCTGATACACAATAAATGAATTTAGTAGAAATTCGCTCAGAGTAGTTGTATCTCTTTTGAAGATGTTAATGAACTCTATTTATAGGTAGAGAACATTAAATGACCGTTGTAGCTTGAATCAGACCGTTGGAGAAGTTGCCCAAGTGTTCTGAAGTGGTTTTTGGGGTCTTCTCTCTCTTGTTTTCCCTTAATCTAGTTGGTCAAGACATCAGGGCTGACTTTCTGCGAATTAATCCGTTGGAGAGGAGTTTTCTTGTTTCAGCTAACATCCTTAAATGCTTTGTAAGCGTGTGCAGAAGGATTTGGGTAGAAGGAGTAACTTTTCTGCTTTGCAATAAATGCTCTGAGGTGCTTTTTGCTTTATACTCTAACCTCTCACCAAACATTCTTTAATGCTCTGAAATCCACTAATAAATACGTTAAACATAGCAGGGAATATCAGAGAATAATATTGGAAGAAGATAGAATCAAATAACATTGATTTCTGAAATGCCCAAATTCAAAAATTCTGAACCAGCGTCACGAACTCGAGTTCAGTTCTTACAGGCTCGAGTTCGAGGCTTTAGTGTTCAAAACTGTGCAAGTTCAAAAAGTGTAAACCTGAGGTTTGCTTTATAAACCTGAGGTTTGCAGATCATTGAAAAACTAAAATGCTCTCGGGTTGAAATGAACTCGAGTTTATTAAAGTTAGGCTCGAGTTCGAGGCTTCAGTGTTTAAAAGCATGTAAGTTCAAAATGAACAAACCTGAGGTTTGTCTTTTAAACTGGAGGTTCTCAAGTCATTGAAAAACTAAGAAGCTCTCGGGTTGAAATGAACTCGAGTTCATTAATGTCAGGCTCGAGTTCGAGACACTTTTGAACAGACTTCGTTTTAGCTTGAAAACACAAACCTGAGGTTTGCAAAACACACTCTCGAGTTTAAAACATATCCAAAAGTTCTTTGCTCTCTGGAACTTTTAGGCTCGAGTTTGTAAGTCTCAGGCTCGAGTTTAAATAGCTTAAAAACAGTTCTTTGCTCTCGGCCAAAACTAGGCTCGAGTTTGAATATGTTAGGCTCGAGTTTGAGCATTGGTGAACTTTTCAAACCAAAAAAAAACTTTTCTTTTAATGGAACAGTGCAGAGCTTGAAAATATCTTTAAGTTTCAAACAACTTGTCCCGCCAGAGATGAACTCGAGTTTGCCATGACAGGCTCGAGTTCATGCTCTTAAAACTTTCTTTGGATCCTTTCAAAACTTGAGGTTTGAAGAAAGCAAGTGTAAGGTTTAACATGTTCTCAAAGTTCAAAAACTCTTTGGAAAGAATGAACTCGAGTTTGACCTTAGTAGGCTCGAGTTCATGTGAACTTTTCAAAAGTTTAATTTTAAACTTCAGGTTCAGTCTCGAGTTTGGGAATCAACTGGACAAGTTTGTGCTCTCTGTCAAATCCAGGCTCGAGTTCAACACTAACAGGCTCGAGTTTGGTTTTGACAGATTGAAAAATACAAGTTTAAATTATTCTAAACTTTGTCAAACCTTATCAATATTGTTTACAATTGTTAGTAATCATCAAAACACACAGGGAACTAACAATTTTAACCTTTTGGTGAGAGACTAGTTTCTCTAGGGTTCTTTTGAGAATCTCTGAACTTATCAAGGGCTTCAATCCTTGTGGCGTTCTTCGGCTTATCAATTCTTTGGAATTGTGGCGCCTACCTATAATCCAGTTTTCGTTCTAAATTTGTTCATTTCTTATCTCCCGTTCCCCTTATTGTTTTTCGGTGTTTAATTAGTCAAAATCATAGTTCAGAACGTCATCTTTCTGGTCGTTTTGGAAGCACTCAATTCCGACATCTATAGCGTGAGATATGGTCGATTCTTTCAGGACGCGTCAGAGGCTGAAATTCTGGTGCAAAATTCCATTCCTAGTTGATCCGATCGTCCGTTTCCTTCAGGAATCACATCATTTGGTAACTTTAAAGGTATGACCGGTGGCAGTTTTGTAAATATAAAGAACTTCTTGGACCGTATCCTTTAGTGATGAGTCTTAAATATATTATTCAGACCGCTTAAAAAACAACCGGTCTTAAAAATGTTATTAAAAAAATTGAAATATTAAATTTCTTTACAGAGAAATCTCGAACAGGCCGACTTATATTTTCTGTGGTCCAAAATAATAAGGAAAAAATTAAATAAAAACTTTTAAGATTGGATATCTTATAACAGGAGGTCTTAAAGATCATACTTTTAAGACCGGACATAAATCGTGCCAGGTCGTAAATAGTTTATTACTTTTAAGACCGGAGTTTAACAAAGGACGGTCTTAAAACTTAACCTTTAAGACCATCCTTGTTGTTCATCCGGTCTTAAAAATAAAGCGCCAAATATATCTTCGCGCGAAACGTTACCTTACGACTTACGTTGTCCCTCTTAACTCTGAAACCCCTGTTCTTGTTGTGAAACCACTCTTTCTGTTGCATAACCACTCTTCCTCTCCCACGTACCATTAGCCTCTGTTAGTCTTTCATTTGCTCAGGTTACTGTCTCTTACTGTCTCGAAAATGAATAGTGAAAACGATTCCATTCGTGTTCCGGGAACACCAGTTACTGGTGTGAGTCAGAACGAACCCTCTTCCACTGACAATGTGCCTCGTAACCGCCCTGCACGTCGTGGTGGAAGAGGCACACGAATGATGGATGTATCTCTAAGTCAGACTTCTGGGTCAAGGCTCGAGATTCAGTTCGATGAAAAGTTGCGGCCTTTCGGTCCTAATAAAACCAAATATAATAGTTTTGTCGGCTATCTTGAACGCAGCAAGGTTAGCATCTTGGAAGATGAGTGGAAAAGTGTTGACTTTGATAAAGTAAAGCAACCTATTTGGGACACTATCCGGCTTACATACACTGTCCCTGACTCTGAGGAGTTGAAAGACAAGACATTGTCTTATTGTGCTAAGCGGTGGAGGAAGTTTAAGACCTCTCTCGCTAACACGTATATTTTTTCCGAGGTTGCGCCTACCAAACAGCCTTGGGAACAGTACACATATATTGATGAACGAATTTGGCGACAATTTGTTCTGCTGCGGACCACTCCTGAAGCTCTGGTGAGTCTATATTTAGTTTTGTTTGCTTATGTAACCTGTGAGCTTATATTTGTTCATCTAATCCTGTTAGTTAAATTATATTGTTTGGTGTGTGAATAGAAGTATAATTTCCTGCCTTTATCTATGCAAGTCTGATATGTAAACCCTGAAAAGGTAAAATACTAAGGAGGTAATTGTGTAATGGTTTGTCTTGCAAAGGAGGAAATGAATAGTCTTAAAAGGGGGAAAATTTATATACCCAATTGTTACTATCTAATGTGGACTGATGATCCCACTGGATGCCTTAAAAAGGATTAAGTTTGTATTATTCTGTAAGCATAATTCTCTTTTGTTTCTTAACTTATCTACCAAGCAGTACAAAACATAGCTCTTTTGTAAGCATAATTCTCTTTTGTTTCTTAACCTATCTACATCTGCCTTAAATAAAATGTTGAAACTTGATCAAGTGAATTTGACTAGTGTTTGAGGTTCATATCAAGCAGAAGTTCTCTAATTTCTGTTAGTGAGATGGCTGGAATTCATAATTAATAGTTGTTTTCAATTCTGATTCACAGGAAAGAAGGGCAAAAGTACAGGAGATAGGGAGAAAGAATGATTGCCTGCATAGGGCTTCTCGCGACGGATATGAAAAGGCTGAAAAAGAATTGATGGCGGCCAAGCGGAAGAGATTGGAAGATGAAGCAGAATCCAATCCTGAGGCGGTACATGGTTCGCCATCTCCAATACGTCACGAGGATTTGTGGTTGCACATTCGGCAAAAGCGAAGCGGCTCCTACACGAGTGAACAAACTCGTGTAGTTGCTGAAAAAATTGTAAATATCGTTATTGTTGTTATTTTTTAGTTACTAAACATGATTCATTACTAAGCTTCTCGTTATCTGTACCTTACAGGAAGATCTTAAGAAGAAAGAGGCAGAGGGATCTTTCGTGTCGTCTGGTAGGAGTGATGTTCTTACTGTTGCCACCGGAAAACCGGACCACGGTGGGCATGTAAGGGGTTGGAGGACGGGTAGGCCTGAAGGTATTCTTTGGTTCATCCGCCAAATGCCATAGGAAAGAGGTGGTTACCCGGGAGGAGATGCAACAGACAGTGGCCAAATTAAATGAGGAATCAGTGGCTAAAGAAGCAAGGTATCAATCTGATATGAGCCAGCTGAGGGAGGAACTGAATCAGATGAAGCTGCTTTTGAGCTCATGTCAAGAGACCAGTAGTGTTCCCTTCACACACTCACCTGCAACTGTGCAGCAGAGCACTGGAGGGAGCTGTATTGTTGGGCAGTCAGAGCAACCTTGTGACCTTTATGTGGAGGACCCTGATCATCATGATAGACTACTATTGGTTGCAAAAGGGACTGTCCACAACTTTTTGGGATCAATTGTACACCACCAACAAATGTCTAATGATGAAGTCAGAGTGTCAGTTGTAAAGGTGATCATTGATGCACCTCTCCCTCTCCCAACTGATGAGATGAAGATTGTGAGTGATGTCAAGGGAACCTTCATATCCCTTCGTCACGCTCCATCCCCTCCTCAGGCTCAATCCCCTACTGCTAAGTTGACTGGCCGCGAAAAAATAACCGATATGGTGAAAAGTGGAGGTTTTAAAGATAAATTGTGGGATGTCAATGAAGTAGTAGGCGTCGCTCATCCCCTACCAGTCCAAGTTAACACCGTTGATATTGACTCCCTGTTGCTTCCTAGGCAGGAGCTTAGTGATGCAATTATTCGAATTTGGATGAAGTAAGTATGTTCTTCTATGAGTACAGAATTTAAATGCATCGTTTAGACACACATACATATACTAATTCCCTGATCGATGTAATTACTGTAAGTTCTTGCATCAAGAATTGGAGAATAAGCGCAGGAGCAACGGTTTTGGATTCTTGTGCCCTGTGTATTCAAGTCAAACAACCATGGCAGAAAGACAAGAGTACATATCAAGCAGGTTATGTAATGTGAGAAGAAAGGTGTACTTTTTGCCATTCTTCCACAGGTACATATCACAAATCTTGTCTACAATTCACTTAATTCTGCTACATATATATATCAATGAGTATACTTGACTGCTGTGAATTTTCAGCCGCCACTGGCAGTTGGTCATCATGTGCATGGAAGAAAATAAAGTTATCTTCTTATGCTCCACTCACACCGAGCCAGTGCCTGCGTTGACGCAGACCATCAACGAGTAAGCATGTTATTTTGATTCTCTTGTCAGAAATCTCTGCTATGAATTTTCATTGAACATTGATAAATATGCATTTTTGATGATAGTGCCATGAGGACGTTCCAGATCGATGCACTCAAAAGGCGTTCTTCTAACGCCAAAGCGCCTAAATGGTTCAGACTAGAGGTTGGTACAATATTTGTGAGACACTGTATCAATGTTACAATATTACTTATATATATTTCTTGTTCTTTTTAGACTCGTCGGCAACCAGTGGCGTCCAACCTATGTGGCCAATACGTCATGAAACACATGTATGATATTGTCACTAAAGGAAATACTAAATTATATGCAAAGGTAAATATTTGATGTTACATATTATGCACGCAAGTTAATTCATCAGTTTCTAGCTTAATATGTTACATATGAAATATGAACGCAAGTTAATTCAGTTTCTGTCTTTGATGTTACAGATGTTTCAATGCCCTGCCCACTTTTCGGATGCTGAACTCGAGCACATCCGCAATTTGTTTTGTGAATATGTGTATGACCTGATCCATAATAAACAATGATGTATTCATTTGTAAATATCTTGTAGCAACAATAATCTTCAGTAAATTTGATTATTTTTTCGAACAATTCATTTGTATATATACACAGGCAATGTAAAATTCAATAGATAAATTTGTTTAATTTTTCGAACAATTTTCTTGTGTCCATTTTGGGTATCTGAAATTGGATGGATATAGCTATTTAGTGCTTGAAATTTGAGGTTCAGGATGCTCTAAATTAAAGAAGCAAGAGTTCACGACTTTAGGACCGTATATGGGTAAACTTCCGGTCCTAAAAGTATTCGGTTTAAATAATATGAGACTTTTAGGACCGCATATTTTAAACTTCCGGTCCTAAAAGTATTCGACTAAATATTGGTGAGACTTTTCGGACCGTATATTGTAAAATGACGGTCCTAAAAGTATTCGAGACTTTTAGGACCGTTTCTCCTTTTACGGTCCGCTCCTAATAGTCTTCCTTTAAATAGAGTTGACTCGCTTTTCGGACAAATTAAGTTTTTAAATGTTGAGACTTTTATGACCGCATATTTTAAGAGTCCGGTCCTAAAAGTATTCGGTTAAATAATATGAGACTTTTAGGACCGTATATTGTAAAATGATGGTCCTAAAAGTATTCGAGACTTTTAGGACCGTATCTCCTTTTACCGTTCGCTCCTAATAGTCTTCCTTTAAATAGAGTTGATTCGCTTTTCGGACAAATTAATTAGGGTTCAAGGCAACCGAGGTTCTGGCGTTCTGCTCAAGCTAGGACTCAAGCTAGGACCCTCATTGTCGTCGTTTTTACCTCTCCTGATGTTGAGTAGCGACATTGTTGTCCCTTTTCTTTGTCTCTTTTCTTTTTCCGACAAAAAGAAAAGAGACAAAGAAAAGGACACTTTGTTTCTAATCAGGGCGAGGCAAAACCGACGACAATGACGGTCCAACCTTGAGAAGAATTGTCACTGTGTTTGTTTTTATTCGAATAAGGTAAACAATGCTTTTTGTTTTGTTGATCTTATGTTAACTGTATATTGTTGGATTTTTTAATGTGCGAGTTTTTAATGTTGATCAAACACACGAGGACAATGTTTTGTCTTCTTCCTTCTTGTCGGAAACAGAAAGAATCTTTTGTTGGATCTTAACTGTATATCGTTGGATTATTTAATGTAGTGTTGATCATACACACGAGGACAATGTTTTGTTTTTTTCCTCCTTGTCAGAAAAAGAAAGAATGTACTGAGAAGGACAAAGGCGATCGAAATAGGAAAATAACAAATTTATTATATATTTTTTAATGCTGCCCCATGGGGGGCAGCACAGTACATGATATAAAAAAAATAAAAATATTTACTCCTCCCCATCGTTGTCGGAGGGAAGGGAGTCGTCGGAGACGTCGTCATCGAACGGATTGTACTCAACGTCTTGGGCATCGAGTATCGCGTTGATCTTGTTGTTGACGGTGTGGTAGACCTGAAAAAGTTGGCCCTGTCGTCGATCTATATGATCGACGCGGGCCAGGAGGTAGCGCAGTAACTGTTTGGTGGTCGGGCTCGGAGGCAGAGGAGGAGGGTAAGGATTGTTACGCCCAGCGGGAGGAGGAAAAGGAGGACTGGTGGTGGTGGAGGACCTTAGGGTGGTGGAGCAGCCATTGTAGAAGTGATGATGAAGAATGTAAAGAAAGTAAAGTAACAACGGGTTTAAATAGAGAACCCATCCGGAGTCAAACGCCGGAACCTTTAATGAGCAGATGCATAGTTCATCAGAATACGAGGAGACGCCTAGTTACGTTGGGAAGTTTATCTGGAAGCCGAAGAGATCCTCTGATAGAGTGTAAGGATACGACTCCGCTATCGGAATTTGAAACGATGAACTTTTTTTACGAAATTAAATCTTACTTTAAAAAATAGGAAAAAAATAAATAATATACTTTTAGGACCTGAGAAATGATAAAAGGTCGGTCTTAAAAGTAATTTAATTGATTAAAAAAATAAATGATATACTTTTAGGACCGGGGAAATGATAAAAGGTTGGTCTTAAAATTAATTCATTTTAAAAAATAAATAATATTTATAAAACCCGCTCGTAAAGTAGACCATTCGTCTGCTCTTTACCTTTATTAACTCCTCAATCCTCATACCTCGTGACTCCGCACTGCTCTCTGCCTTTATTAATAAACTCCTCATACCTTTTTGCGCCAACTGCTCAAACCATGGTTAGATACAAGAGAACCGCTCGTAGGGGTGCTCTTACTCGTGATGCTCGTGCCTTTGTTCGATCGTTATACGGTGCGCCTCCTCCATCAAGAGTGCAGTCTATTGAAACAGAAGAGTCTCGGGTCGTTGGACTCATTGTTATTTCCGATGATGAAGAGATTGCCGCACCCCCCTCCAGCCTTCCGACCATGAAGAGGTTCCTGCTGCTCCACCTCTCCAACCAGTTGGCCCCAGCGTGCCTAACGCTGACCCTCGTCCTCTTTCCTCTAATGACCTAATACGAATAAGACGGAAACTTGCTGATATCCGGCGGGATACTAATGCTGCTCAAGCCGATATTGCCTGGGCTTTGAAGGATAATAAGCTTTGATAATTTTCTGCTTTTTTTTATTATTTGAAACAATGTGTACGGCATTATTATTGGTAATTAATAATAGCATTAATTAAGAAACATAAGCTTGTCTCTTTTTAATTTTTTGTTCAAGTAATTAATAATAGCATTGGTAATTTTCTGCGCTCGCCAAAGCCAATACTTTTTTCTTGAAAAAAATAATTGGGAATTTATTTTCTTAGTTTTCAGATAAAGTTATATATTTAGGACCGTTTACTAATAATTAACCAGTCTTAATAAAATCTAAGAATGAATAATAAAAGTAACATATTTAGGACCGGACAGGATAATAATTCGGTCTTAAAAGTAATACCAATATTTAGGACCGGACTGGATAATGATTCGGTCTTAAAAATTTATTAAACTATATTTAGGACCGGATGCTTTATAATTAATCGGTCTTAAAAAAATTCCAAATACAAAAACATGTCCCTGTCGCACGGAAAATTAAATTTCCCTCTCTGAATTTCTCTTATCGCGCTGAAAGTGCTTACTGAGGAGGTTCTCTCTCCAGTGTTTGTGTGTTGCTCCATCGGTGCTTCGCGTTGCTCTCTCGACAATCACTTTCTGGTTCCTCAGCTAAACGTATATAGACCAAGCTGTAAGAGGTGTTTCGATTATATAACTTCATGGTTTTCCTACTTATCATTCTGGGTTTTTCATGGGTTGAATGAAATCGATGAAATGCTCTTGTGGGTTTCTCTGTTGTTATTGAATATTCTATTTTGAAGATTATATTTGCACTTGAGACCTACCCAACTGACCAACAAATGTTTTTAGGGTACTCTTGCTGTCTCCAACATCAACGTTCGTGGCGGGAGAAGAAAGACTCTTATTTCGCATTTGAGCTACAGGTGAGTCCTCAAGACATTCATGCGAAGCTTTTAATTTCCACGTCATGCATTTATTTTGTTTCGTGATATTTTCTTTTGGATTCACTGTGATACGCAAGACAACCAAAAGTGGATCCATAGTAGATATTCTTCGTTTTGCATTTACTTTTGCCTTATTTTATGTACGCTAAATCTTTCCGTCCATAGGAATTCTACTATGGATCACAGTTAGATAAATGCTTTACAGACGAGCGTTGAATATCAAAATGGGGTGAGGGACTTTATTGAATTTGCTAAACAAAATGGAAGTGATGATAGTGGGAAGTTTTATTGCCCTTGTGTAAAATGTTTAAATGATAGGCGACTAAGTCCTGAAGTTATACGCACACATTTAATTTGTCATGGATTTTGTAAGACATATACAGTATGGGTATGGCATGGTGAAAAAATACCAAGTGGGTCTCAACATGGGGAAGTGACCTTTGATGATAATGACACGGATATGGATGATTGCATAGAGGACATTATTCGTGATGTAGGAGAAGGGGCCTTTCAACAATCACATGCATATGGTAATATGTGCAGTGATGCGGAGACCCCGCTATACCCTGGGTGTCAAAAATACGAATTGTTGAACGCTGTATTGAAATTGGTAAGCTTGAAGGCACGTCATGGATGGAGTGACAAGAGTTTTTTTGAAATGCTTGAGGCTTTTAAGGACATGTTTCCGGATGATAATGTGTTGCCGCATCGATACTATGATGCTAAGAAAATACTTTGTCCACTGGGAATGGAGTACAAAAAGATCCATGCATGCCCGAATGACTGCGTATTGTATAGAAAAGAGTTTGAAGAGAAGTAGAATTGTCCGATATGTGAAACCCCAAGGTACAAGTCAAATAAGGGGCCTGCAAAAGTGTTGTGGTATCTTCCAATCTTACCAAGGTTCAAGCGGTTGTTTATGAATGAAAATGATGCAAAAAATTTGCGGTGGTATGCAGATGAGAGGATTTCTGATGGAAAGCTTCGTCATCTAGCCGATTCTTCTCAATGGAAGAAAATCGATCAATTATTTCCCAACTTCGACGAAGAACCTAGGAACCTTAGGCTTGCCCTTACCACGGATGACATGAATCCATATGGAAGCCTTAGCAGCATACATAGTTCATGGCCTGTACTCCTCATTATTTACAACTTATCTCCTATGTTATGCATGAAGAGAAAGTACATCATGCTGTCTATGTTGATTTCGGGACCAAAACAACCCAGAAATGACATTGATATTTACCTTCAACCGTTGATCGAAGACTTGGAGTTATGGGAAGAAGGTGTTATGTGTTTGACTCTTTCAAGAAGGAGGTCTTCAAATTGCGAGCCATGATATTCTGTACTATAAACGACTTCCCAGCTTATGGTAACTTGTCAGGGTATAGTGTAAAGGGCCATAAAGCATGTCCGGTTTGTGAAGAAGGCACATGCTACCATCAACTCCAACATGGAAGAAAGACGGTTTACCTTGGACATAGGAGATTTCTTAGACGGGGCCACCCATATCGTCAATTAAAGAAAGACTTCTTTGGTGGCCAAGAATATGAAGATGCTCCGGTGCCATTGACTGGGGAGCAAGTTTATGAGAAGGTGAAATATATCAATGTCATCTTCGGCAAGACAGCCAAGAGTAGAAAAGATACAAATATATGGAAAAAGAGATCTATATTCTTCGATCTTCCCTATTAGCACAATCTTGATGTGAGACACTGTATCGATGTCATGCATGTGGAGAAAAATGTTAGTTCTCTATGTGTTTTGATGATAATCAACAATTGTAAACATGTTTTGAAGTTTCCAAATCTGTTAAAAACCATCTGGCAATTGGAAACTCGAGTATAGGAAGCTATACTCAAGTATTGGATTGACAGAGGATTGCTCAAATGCATTTTACAAGTCAATACTCAAGTATTGGAAGCAATACTCAAGTATTGAAGTTACAGAGAGCAATCAAGTTTTGAATTTAAGTGCATACTCGAGTATAGGTCATCCAGAGAGTATTCAAATTTTTCAAACTGAGTCAATACTCAAGTATAGGAAGCTATACTCGAGTATTGGACTTACAGAGAGCAAATGATTTTTCAACTTGAGTGCATACTCGAGTATGATACTTGCATACTCGAGTATAGGTCTTACAGAGAGCAAACTAGTTTTGACTTTGAGTGAATACTCAAGTATGGTATTGGTATACTCGAGTATTGGTCTCACAGAGAGCTCTAAAAATTTTATAACTGTTGTATACTCGAGTATAGGTTTTGAATACTCGAGTATTGAGCTCTTAAACTGGTTTTGAACTTAACACTTGTTCTTGCATACTCAAGTATTCATTTGAATACTCAAGTATTGACATGGAATAACTTCACAATTTTTGAAAGATGAATGCATACTCGAGTATAGATATGCATACTCGAGTATTGGCCATACAGAGAGGTTATTCATTTTGTCAATGATTTGAATACTCAAGTATTGGAATGAATACTCAAGTATTAAGGTTTTTTGAACTTAAAAATTCTCTCAGAAATAGTTCCATACTCGAGTACATACTTACATACTCGAGTATTGAGGTTGGTTTTGAAAGTTCAAGTCATGATGGTTTGCCTCTGGAAGCTGCATACTCGAGTATCATATTGGATACTCCAGTATTGCCACTTGTACACAGTGACATACTCGAGTATAGTGGAACATACTCGAGTATTGAACGGTAAAAACTGATTTTCAAATTATACGAATTTGTAAAACACTTTCATTTGATCTCATTGCTTCCATTCTTCATTCACTTATGTTCCCAGCTATGTTTAACCAGTTTGTTAAGTGAATTTCAATTGACATAGATGAAGATTATTGAAGGTCAAAGGCAAAAAGCATAAAGTGGTCAGAGCATTTAATGCACTTCATTAAATTAGCCTCTTTTTGGTTAATCCACCTAAGCACGCCTTCTCAACGGTCAAGAATGCTTTCTTTATCAAGTAAACTCTTCTCCAATGGGCAAATCCTCATAGAGCCACCTCAGATCAATTAAACACCTGGATTAGTTGGAGATTAGAGAGAGAAGCTGACCAAACTTAATGCTAATCACCTACAACGGTTGGATTCATCTTACAACGGTCACATACCATTCTCTACCTATAAAAGACATGGATTCAAGCAGAAAAATGTTGAGACACGAGCCTACCATGCCAATATGCTGATACTCTGCTTTTACATCACTTACTCTCTGTTTTTCATGTCTAGTTAGCTTAGAGAGTGAAATGATTTGTATCTAAACTTCAGTGATTATCTATTCATTCCTTTGAGAGGAAATCTATTGTAAACACATTATCTTTCTGTTTGAGAGTTACTCAAGATTGGGCAATCTTGAGTGGGATATACATTGTGTTGATTACAACTTGTAAGGGGGAGTGAATCCTAGTGAGAGGATTACTTCGAGTACAGAGTGTGTAATCAAGCAGTGTGTTGATTACAGATTGTAAGGGGGAGTGAATCCTAGAGAGAGGGTTGCTTCAGTTACAGATCGTGTAATCAAGAAGAACAAAGATAGTGGATTGAAAATCCCAAGTGAGGCTTGGGGACTGGACGTAGGTCAACGATTGGGCCGAACTAGTATAAATATGTTTGCACACTCTTCTTCCTTATCTCTTACATTTCTAGCATTTACATTTGAGTGTTTACCAATTGTTTGTAAACTCACTTTTGTTACTCAAGATGAATTTACTGAATTGCGAAAATATTTCGAAGAATGAAAATTTTTATACTTCACCCAATTCACCCCCCTCTTGGGTTCAGCCAGAACTTACAAAAAACGTATGTTATAGTATTGTTGGCACGCTTCTCAACATACAAGGCAGTTCCAAGGATGGTGTGAAGGCAAGATTGGATTTGCAAGCAATGAGAATACGTGAAGAGTTACATCCAAGGCCATATGGGAAGAGAACTTATTGTCCCCCGGCTTCTCATACTTTGTCTAAGGATGAGAAACGAAGTTTTTGTGAGTGCTTACATGGCACAAAAGTTCCATCGGAGTATTCTTCAAATTTTAAATGGCTTGTATCGATGAAGGACTTGAAATTAGTAGGCCAAAAATCGCATGATTGTCATGTCTTGATGCAACAGCTACTCCCAATAGCTATTCGAGGCATCACCGAATATGATCTTCGGGTCGTTTTGACTAGACTTTGTGTCTTCTTCAATGCGGCTTGTGGTAAAGTTTTTGACATCGAAAACTTGGATGAATTGGAGAATGAAGGATATCTTATCTTGTACCACCTTGAGAAGCTTTTTGTTCCTACATTTTTTGACATCATGGTTCATCTAATTGTTCATCTCGTGAGGGAGATAAAGTTGTGCGGCCCTATCCATTTACGGTGGATGTACCCAATTGAAAGATCTATGAAATTCCTTAAAGGGTACGTGAAGAATGCATACCGTCCAAAAGCCTCGATTGTTCAGAAATATGTTTCTGAAGAAGCCATGGAATTTTGTCAAAATTATTTGGCCAAAGTAAGACATATTGGGCTTCCAAAACGTCAGCATGCTGAAGGGGGTAGGCGAGGGGCTTCAGTAAAGACTGTGGATCCTGATGAATTGTCACAAGTCCACTTATACATCTTGAATAATGTTGATGAAGTTCAAGCCAGCATAGCTGCACATAAAGAAGCTGTGAGGAAAGAAAATCTTCTAATGACTGAACAAAGGTTGATTAGGGAGCATAACAGAACTTTTGTACACTGGTTCAAACAAAAGGTCGAGGGAGAGGAATGTGTTTTTGATATCCTCAAATGGTTAGCGCGTGGTCCTGAGGTTGATGTCATAAGTTGGAATTCGTATGTGATCAATAGTTATACATTTTACACGAAGTCTCTAGATGATAGGAGCACAGTTTAGAACAGTGGTGTTATGTTAGAGACTGAATCTATGCACTTCTCCAGTTCGAAAGACAAGAGCCCTTTATTGGTAGTCATGCCATATTATGGGGTTATTGAAGAGATATGGGAGGTGGATTATGTGAAAATTAGATTTCCCATTTTCAAATGCAAGTGGGTTAATGTCAATAATGGTGTTCGAATCGATCAGCTAGGATTTACATTAGTCGATGTCAATGGTAGAAGTTTTAGAGATGAACCTTTTATAATGGCAGACCAGGCGAAACAAGTGTTCTATATCACCAATCAAGAAAATAAAATGTGGTCTGTAGCTCTACAAGGAAAGAGGGTCATTGATATTGATGAGGAAATGAATTCAAATTATGGTATTCCTGAGAGTACTCCTTTTTCAAGGGGTCTACCGGACATGAACGAAGAAGATGAAGCGGATAATGAACCCGGCATAAGAAGTGATCATCAAGAAGGGATATGGGAAGATATCACTTTATAAAAGAGCCAATTCATAAGGTAATATATTCATATATATGCAGATTTCTTTGTAAACTACTTTAAGTCTTTAACTATAACATTTATTCCTTCTATGTTCATCATGTCTTTGACTATGAAGTTTGTTCCTTGTTTTATTTTTGTGGCAGGATCCGATCCAAAGGGGCATGTTGAACTGGAGGGAGCTGCATTGTTGAACTGAATCAGATGAAGGCTTGGTGAATATTATTTTGGGCCCATGTATATTTGTAACTTATTGTATTTGTAAGTAAGTTATCTTATTGTATATGAATTAATTTAGGTGTTGTAGACATAGTATATATAATCATTAATTATAATCATGAGGCCAAATAACTCATGGTAAATAAATATTTGTACCATTTTTCCAATTCAATTTATTCAAGTAATTGTTCATAGCTTGTAGCTTAAAAGTATCGACTTTTGTGTGCTGGATTAGGTAGGTGATTTGTGTCTAATATAATCAAGAAGAACAGAACAGGGAAAACTTCAGGAAAATTTAGACCGCAAATAAATTTTCCGGTCTTAAAAGTTGAGAATTTAAGACCGGATGTATTTATATATCCGGTCTTAAAAGTCATATCATTTAAGAGTGGCCAAGTTTTAGCCGCTCTTAAAAGTTGATATTTTAAGACCGGACGTATTTATATGTCCGGTCTTAAAAGTCGCTATGTTTAAGACCGCGTATAATTAGTCGGTCTTAGCAGTCGCTAAGTTTAAGACCGTATTTATTTTTGTCCGTTCTTAAAAGTCATATCTTTTAAGAGCGGCCAAGTTTTAGCCGGTCTTAAAAGTTGAGTTTTAGGATCGAACAGAAAGTGAGTCCATGGATTGTTTAGTACGAATTTTAAGACCGCATGTTTAAATGTCCGATCTAAAATAGATTCTTTAAGACCGTTCGTAGTTCGGTCTTAAATGTCGACTTTTAATACCGGCTAATACAAGACTGCTCGTGGGTCCGGTCTTACGAGCCTCTTTTGTCTGGTCTTAAAAGTCTTTTTTCCACTAGTGCCATGAGAAATTAGGATGCTGCCTCCATCCGAGGTTGTATGTATTTGAATACGGGTTGTTGGTGTTACTGCCCCTGTTAAAGTTGTTGACGAAGTTTACAGATTTAGGGTTGGCGGAACACTGAGAGTAAGAGTGCTCTCCTCCACAGTACACACAAGCTACCTGAGATGGTTGCAACGATGTGTTGCTTGATGGAAAGGTCAGTCCTTTCACCATATTGGTCAGAGATGAAACTTGAGCTGTGAGAGCAGTCAAAGCATCTAATTCATGGATCCCTACAACAGTTCGTGAGGATGTAGCTCTGTTTGCTGGCCATTGATAACTGTCCATGGCCATGCACTCCAATAAGTTGTGGACCTCTTCATAAGACTTCATTAGGATGGATCCTCCAAAAGAGGCGTCCACAATTGATCGTTTTTATGCATTGAGACCTCTATAAAATGTTTCTAACTGGACCCATTCACACAGTCCGTGCTATGGACATCTTCTGAGGAGGTCTTTGAATCTGTCCCAGGCTTTATAGGTAGATTCACCAGATTTTTGTTGGAAGTTGGTGATGTCCCCTCTGAGTTGAGCGTTCTTAGTAGGTGGAAAAATTTAAGAAAGAACTTACTTCCCAGATCATTCCATGTGGTGATGGAATTAGCAAGTAGGTTGTTAAGCCATGTCTGAGCCTTGTCCCTTAGTGAGAATGGAAATAATTTAATCCGGACAGCATCGAGCGGGATTCCTGGGATGACAAAAGAATCACACACCTCCATGAAGGTCTTGAGGTGAAGGTGCAGATCTTCGGATGGAAGTCCCCCAAATTGCCTAGCTGCATTCAACATCTGAATCATGACACCTTTAATTTCAAAGTGTTCAGCATTGAAGGTTGGTGGTGTTACACCCTACTGGCCTCGCCCTTTCGGGTGGTGGGTTAAAGGGATCCCCTTTATTTAATCACCTTCCCTTATTACTTAGTCCAATTATCTTATCACAGAGTTAGCACAGTAGAGCACAGGATTTGGTTGGACAAGTTTAACACACAGATAAACATTTTAAAGTCAAGTGGCAAATAAGTCCCCAAAGGGTTAATACAGTCATCCAAGTCAAATACTGATAATAAGCAATAGTAATCCAAAATATAAAGAACAAAATGAGATAGGGCATCCCCTATTTTCTTCACTTCACTGCCTCACGCCCTACCTTCCTCATACCTTCGACTGCGACTGCCTTACCCCTGTGTCTCAAAACGGTCTGGAGTTCAAGATTGAACCCCAGAGTAACTATTAAACTTATATACAGTATGTATGCAATGCATGTAATGTAAATCACAATCAGGAAACACAAACATGGCATGTACTCTGCAGGACCGCCTGGTCAAGACAAGCCCCTGGATTTAGTGTGCGATAGGGCCTCAGCAATCAGGGCATGACCCCAACCACCTAGCCTAAGGCCTCAGCGAAAACCTATAAACACACAGTCATATAGGTTCCACCTAGCCACATACCTCAGGCCTCAGCAGCCACCTATGAACAACAGTCATATAGGCTCCACTTAGCCTACATGCCAAAGGCCTCAGTAGCACCCCTACAGGTACTACCTAGCCTCCATGCCTCAGGCCTCAGCAGCACCCCTATAGGTACTGCCTAGCCTACATGCCTCGGGCCTTAGTAGAACTATAGAACATGAAGTCCCATAGATGCTACCTACCCTACATCCACAATCATGATAACACAGAACATACAAGAGCCACATAGAGTATGCAAGTTTGCAGTTACTACCTGGCACCTCCTTAGAGCGGTGAACTCTTCTCTTAGTGTCGAGGTGTGTCCTACACGCGATAATGCCCTAGATACAGCCATCATCAAGCCATCAATCACCTTTTCAAACTTTACCTTAAGTCTTATGGAAATTCACATAACACCAGAATGTCCAGAATTTTTGCCCCAACTTGGCTGATTTTTAATAAATTCAAGAAAAATCATTTTGACATGGGATTAGTGGCTTTAGAACCCTTAGGATGTCTATTTTATAGGAAAAAATAGTTACCAAAGTCATATGGGTTCAAAACTCGTCTTTATTCCCAAATATTGGCCACTAGTCTGAGAGAAAAATCTAGTTTTTAAGTTATATTTAGCCTTAAATATCTCTAGGTTGGAAACTCCAAATGACACAAAATATGATATCACAATCATCCTCAGGATGTCTACTTTCACCATGCAAAATTTCAAAGCAATCTGACTCCATTTACTACTTCAAAACTACCGATGTTCATTTGCTGCCCAGAAATCGAAAGAACCAATAGATTTTCGTATATTAGAGACTTAGGTTTTTAGAATTCAGAAAGAGGTGATCCTATAAATGGAGCAAAATACCCAAGAGGGGGGGTGAATTGGAGATTTTTAAAACTTGCTCTGTTTTGGGATAGCAAAACAGGGATAAACAGAGAGAAGAGTAGAAGAGCAAGACACAGAAATTTATACTGGTTTGGTCCATCCACTTGACCTACATCTAGTCCCCAGACTCTGGGATTTTCACTATATCAAAAGATTACACACTCTGTACTCAAGAGTAATTCTCTCACTAGAACTTACTCTCCCTTACAAGTTGTAATCAATGCACCCAATCACCAAGTCCCCTGACTTGTGATTCTTTACAATAAATGATTTAGAAATAGAAACTCTCTCTAAGAGTAGATATTGATAAACACTGAAGCTTTGTGTATGAAAAGATACAATACAGTTGAAAACAGATAGAATAAATGAAGTACTTGAATGCAATTCGTTTTCAGTAGTTGTGTTAGTTGAGAAAACTTGAATGATGCTCTATTTATACTAAGAGAGCATTAAATGACCATTGATTTCCCTAATGTAACCGTTGGAAATGTTCAGCAAAGATTAGGGAGTGGTTTAGTCTTCTTCTCTCTCTATTCTTCACTTAATCTAGCTATGCAATAGTTCAAAGTTGACTTTCTGCAAATTAATCCGTTGGAGTAGCAGCTGTTGGATGTGGAAATCATTCTTTAATTCTTTGTAAGCGTGTGTAGATGGATTACCTAAAAGAATGCAACTTTCTAGGTTTTGCATTTAATATGCTGACATCACTTTTTGCTTTTACTTTAAACCTTCAATAAACATTCTCTAATTCATCTAAAACTCACTAACGAAGTGGTTAAATATATCTAAGAACATTAGAGAATAATCATAGAAAGTATTAAGATCAAACAAGAAGGTTTTACAAATTCGTAGAATTTGAACTTCTGAACCAGCGATGAAACCTCGAGGTTTGTTCTTCAAACCTCGAGTTTTGGACTGTAGCATGTAAAATTGATTTTAAGTCCAAAACATCAAAACTGGAGGTTTCTATCCAAAACCGAAGGTTTTCAAAACATTAAAAACTTCAAAGCTCTCGGGTTGGCCAAACCTTGAGGTTTTATCAGAAGCCTCGAGTTTTTATTCAAATATGAAAGCTTTGAAAAATCGCGCCAAGCCAGAACCTGGAGGTTTTCTTGGAAACTAGAGGTTTTCAAATCAGAGAAAGGACGTGTGCTCTCTGGTTGCCAAAACCTTGAGGTTTCTCACCAAACCTTGTTTTTTACTCAATTGTGAAAACTTTGAATTTTTGCGCCAAGACAGAAACTTGGAGGTTTTAAAGTAAAACTGGAGGTTTCGAAAACTGAGAAAACACAGATGCCCTCTGCCTGGACAAACCTCGAGGTTTGTCCTCAAACCTCGAGTTTTCACTTAATTTTGAGAGCTTTGAGAAAACTGTACTGGACTCAAACCTAGAGGTTTCCCACAAAACTGGAGGTTTTGAGAAACTGGCTAAAACATGAGTTTTCTCTGGCAAGTCAAAACCTCGAGCTTTCTTACCAAACCTCAAGGTTTCAAAAAACTTGTGAAACCTAGAATTTTCATGTTAAAATAGAAACTTGAGGTTTTAGATAGAAAAAACTGGAGATTTTCAAGTGTTCAAAACTCAGGAGACTCTATGTGAGGCTAAACCTCGAGGTTTTACGAGAAACATCGAGTTTTGTATTTTCCAGGAAATGCTGAGAAGTCTCTGTGTGATGAAACCTCGAGTTTTCTCTGAAACCTCGAGTTTTGCTCTGTTCAGAAACCTAGAATTCTTATCTGTAAGGCCAAACCTCGAGGTTTCTGTGAAAACCTCAAGTTTTGCTCTAACAGTGCGTTTTTCAACTTTTGAAATGAAAACTTCACATCTTGTTTACAATTGTTAGTAATCATCAAAACCCATAGAGAACTTATAGATCCCACTTGATCCTACACAAAAACATCTTCTGGACTCATTGAAGACCTCAAAAATATGGAAAACCCACTACATACCCACGAAACACCATAGTGCAGAAGTTAAAGCGACTACATTGTCGGTTTAGGGACTTACCTCGGAATATCGGTTGCGTATGGCCTTCTTCACCTGCTAGACTGGAACCTTCAGCTGAGCACTCTCCCTTTCACCTTGAGCTCGTGGCTGATGTGGGAAAAATGAAGGGAGAATGTTAGTTCTCTATGTGTTTTGATGATAATCAACAATGGTAAACATGTTTTGAAGTTTCCAAACTTGTTAAAAATCATCTATCAATTGGAAACTCGAGTATAGGATTGCATACTCGAGTATTGAGTTGACAGTGGATTGCTCAATTGCATTTTACAAAGCAATACTCAAGTATTGGAAGCAATACTCAAGTATTGGAGTTACAGAGAGCAATCAAGTTTTGAACTTAAGCTCATACTCGAGTATAGAACTTCCATACTCGAGTATAGGTCATCCAGAAAGCATTCAAGTTTTTCAAGCTGAGTCAATACTCAAGTATAGGAAGCTATACTCGAGTATTGGACTTACAGAGAGCAAACAATTTTTCACCTTGAGTGAATACTCGAGTATGGTTTTGGTATACTCGAGTATTAGTCTTACAGAGAGCCTTCAAGCTTTTATAACTACTGGAAACTCCAGTATAGGTTTTGGATACTCGAGTATTGGGCTCTTACACTGATTTTCAACTGAACACTTGTTTATGAATACTCAAGTATTCATTTGAATACTCAAGTATTGACATGGAAAAACTTCACAATTTTTGAAAGATGAATCAATACTCGAGTATTGATATGCAAACTCGAGTATTGGCCATACAGAGAGGTTATCCATTTGTCAATGATTTGAATACTCAAGTATATGAATGAATACTCAAGTATAGAGGTTTTGAACTTAAACAAATTTTCACATTAAACAGTTCAAAACTCGATTATGGACTTACATACTCGAGTATTGACCTTGGTTTCAAAGTTCCAGTCATGATGTTTTGCCTCTGGAAGTAGTATACTCGAGTATCAGTTTGGATACTCAAGTATTGTCTCAAGTACACAGTGACATACTCGAGTATAGAAGAACATACTCGAGTATTGAACGCTAAAAACTGATTTTCAAATCACACGAATTTGTGAAACATTCTTTTTTGATCTCATTGCTTCCAATTATCATTCACTTTTGTTCCCAGTTATGTTTAACCAGTTTGCTAAGTGAATTTCAGTTGACATAGTGGAAGATTAATGAAGGTCAAAGGCAAAAAGCTTAAAGTGTTCAGAGCATTTAATGCACTTCAAAAAATTAGCCTCTTTTTGGCTAATCCACCTGAGCGTGCCTTCTTAACGGTAAAGAATGATTACTACAACAAGCAAACTCTTCTTCAATAGGCAAATCCACAGAGAGCCACCTTAGATCATTTAAACACCTGGATTAGTTGGAGATTAGAGAGAGAAGCTGACCAAGATTATCACTAATCACCTACAACGGTTGGATTCATCTTACAACGGTCAATTAATGCTCTCTAAGTATAAATAGAGTGCATTAAAGGCTTCTCAACAACCAACAACAACTGAGAGCGAAATTCATTAAGTGTTCATTCAATTCTTTCAGATTTTCATCTGTATTGTACCTTGTGATACTTGTGCTTTAGTGTGTATCATTATCTACTCTTTTGAGAGAGTTATTCTTATTGCTTATTGATTGTAAAGAATCACAAGTCAGGGGACTTGATGGTTGGGATATTTGATTACAACTTGTAAGGGAGAGTGAGTTCTAGAGAGAGAACTACTCTTGAGTGCAAAGTTTGTAATCAAGTTGAAAGAGTTAGTGGATTGAAAATCCCAAGTGAGGCTTGGGGACTGGACGTAGGTCAAGGATAAGACCGAACCAGGATAAACTCTTGTGTGCAAGTTTTTCCTCCCTTCATCTCTGTTATACCCTGTTTTTAGTAGCTTAAAACAGAGCATCTTCTGAAAAATTTAAAGATACCCAATTCACCCCCCTTCTTGGGTATCAAGCTCCACTTTCAGAGAAGTGTCCTATTTATAGGCTCCAAGGATGCAACCTTTTATCCAATTTCAGTTCTTGTCCAATGGGTAAAAGGATGTTTCGAATTAATTTATCATTTCCCCTTACTTGATCAGCAAGTCTTCTAGAGCTCTCCATGGAAAATTGTGGCGCATTCCAAGGCCAAAAATGGAGTTCTAGAATTGCCCCTAGGTGGCCTTCGTTATAGGTTTTAGGTCCAGGGGTAAAACGACCATTTTGCTCCGTCTTCTTCCAAAGCCGTAGGACCCACGCAATCTGCCCTTAGATGTGCCATAAATTCTCTTTTATGAGTCATAATTACATGTCACTCCAAGGTCATATCAAGTTTGAATTGTGTGGTCCAGATTAAACCGGGTTATTTTATTCTTTCTCTCTCATCATAATGACCTGATATGACGATCTCTCTCTTCATAATTACATGGCAAGATATTTTCTCTCTCCTCTGGGCCCACCAAATTTCGCCCCTTATTAATGTCCTGGGCTTGGGCCCGACTCCGGGAAATCCTGACCGATCCCATTTAGCTCCTTTTTACCAGTTACACGTTTCCCCATAATACGTGCCCTTCTACTGGACTGGTGTGGATCCTAATCATCCATCACCTTCCCCTGGCCACAAGGGATTTGATTTTTAGTACCTCGGAGGGTAAGAAACCTATATTTTTGTACTTCAGATCCACCTCATAATGCGTGCTACCCAGTAGTCCAATTTCTGGCCTCGAAATACCACGTGTCTGACATAGCACTACTACTATTGTCTTTTACCACTTATTCCATATACCAGTTAGAGCTTCGAGATTACTTCGTGCACAAGTTACCTCTCAATTGGTCAGGGTTTACTCTTATTTTGGCTTAGTAGTTTCTCTACTTGATCCTAACCAATGATTTTCATCTTAGGGCCTTATAAAATAATTCACGCCAATAATTATAGAAAATAAATACTTTGAAATTATCTCAAGGCTTCATATTGCTATGCAAACTTATATTGATACATGTATTGCAAAAGTAGGGGTGTTACAGGTGGTGTAATGGCCGAGTTCAGCTTGTTTAGATCCGAAATCCTAAATTCCATGATGGCTTTGTTAACATCTGGGTTTGGAGGGGGAGGAACCTGGTCATCCCTGTTTATTACTATATGCTCTCGCTGATCCCGCTCATGGTTGACAGGTATATCCGCCATGCTTGCTGAGTCAAAAGATTGACTTCTTTGCTTCTGCTTTCTGTGCCTTTGCTTGTAGGTACGTTCTATTTCAAGATCGTAGGGCTCTAGGTTAGTTGAAGGTGAGTTGCGCATGCACTATAGAATGTATCTTAAAATCAAGAACAGAGAAAAATGAAATTTTTATTAGATAAATCACAACCGATACTATTGACATAATTGAAAACAAAAATCTTTCAGCAGTTGTGATGGAATGTAGCTTGGTTGGAAATACCAAGGAGTGGTGGATGGAACACTAGTGCCACCAAGCATGTTGTTCCAATAGATAGATGTTCTCTTCTTACAATCTTGGAAGCAAGATGAACAACTTTATATGGGAAATTCTTTTACTTTAAAGGTTGGAGGTGTTGGGAAGGTGGCCTTAAAAATGACTTATGGAAAAGTCATGACATTTAATGATGTGCTTCATGTGCCTGACATTCGTAAGAACTTAGTGTCTACACCCCTCTTAATCAAGAATGGTTTTAAGCTTGTATTTATTTCTGATAATTTTGTACTTTCTAAGAATGATATGTATGCAGGAAAAGGTTACCTTAGTGAGGGCGTTTTCAAATTTAATATAATGACTATCACCAATAATGGTATTATTAATAATAATATTGCTTCTATTTACATGCTTGAGTCGACTAATTTATGGCATCAAAGATTAGGACATGTTAATTTTAAATCAATTAAAAGTTTAATTCATTTAGATATATTGCCCAAAGTTGATTGTTCAAATAATGATAAATGTTAAGTGCATTGAATCAAAATTTTCTAAGTTATCATTTCCTCTTGTTGAAAGATCAACTGAGTTATTAGATTTAATATATACTGATATATGTGATATGACATCTGTACCATCTAGGGGTAATAAGGAAATTTTATTATGTTTATTGATGATTGCTGTAGATAGTATTATGTGTATTTTGCTTAATAGTAAAAATGAGGCTATTATTGCTTTTAGACAATATAAAAATGAAGTTGAAAATCAACTTAACAAGAAAATTAAAATAGTGAGGAGCGATTGTAGGGGAGAATATGATGGCCCCTTTGAGCAATTCTGTATAGAATCTAGTAGTATACACCAAACGATTGCTGCTCCTTACGCTCTGCAATCAAATGGGATTACAGAAATGAAAAATTGAACATTGAAAGAAATGATGAATGCAATGTTAATTGCATCTGTTTTACCACAAAATTTGTAGCGGGAAGCCATTCTAATGGCTAACTTTCTAATTAACGAAGTACCTTACAAAATGATACAGAGCATACCATACAAAATATGGACAGGAAAGAAACTTCTATTAAATATTTGAAAGTGTGGGAGTGCTTGGCAAAGGTTGAGATTCCTAAACCTAAAAGGTTGAGAATCATACCTAAGGCAGTAGAATATGTGTTTATTGGCTATGCACTTAATAGTATTGCATGTTGTTTTCTGGTTTATAAGTTCGATGTATCAGATATCCAAGTGAATATGGTTAGAGTCAAAGAACGTTACGTTCTTTTGAGAATGTATTTCCGTACAATAAGGGTAATGATGATAATAACACTCTGATATCTCAAGATGTTATGACTAATGATGATCTTATAGAGGAGGAACCTAGATGTAGTACAAGGCAAAGGACCGCAACATCCTTTGGGCCTGACTTTTTAACTTATCTATTGGAAAATGAGCCTCGAATATATGGAGAGGCCACCATTCTAAGAAGAGGCTATCAATAGTTAAGTTGAATCCATTATGTCGAATCACACCTAGGAATTGGTTGATCTTCCTCTTGACAATAAGCGTCTAGAAACTAAGTGGGTCTTTAAAAAGAAGATGAAATCAAATGGCACTATCGATAAGTACAAAGTTAGGCTGGTAGTAAAAGGCTACAGACAACGTGAAAGCCTAGACTACTTTGATACCTATTCACCTATTACAAGGATTACATCCATTCACATGTTAATTGCATTAGCAGCATTGAATGAGTTAAAGTTACATTAAATGGATGTAAAGACAGTCATCCTAAATGGTGAATTAGAGGAAGAGATTTATCTAGAACAACATGAGGGATTTGTTGTCTCAGGACAACAATAGAAAGTTTGTCAATTGATAAAGTCCCTTTATGGACTTAAGCAAGCCTCGAAACAATGGCATATGAAATTTGGTGAAGTTATGTTATCAAATGGCTTTAGTATTAATGAATGTGACAAGTGTGTCTATATTCAAAATATTGAAAATAAGTTTGCCATAGTCTGTCTTCGCGTAGATGACATGTTGATAATGGGTAGTAATAATCAAATGATTAAAGCTACTAAACGGTTGCTTACCAGTAAGTTTGACATGAAAGATATGGGTTTAACAGATGTTATTTTGGGAATTAGAATCCATAAAACTTTTGATGGGTTGGCTTTATTTCAAGCACACTATATTGCTAAAGTTCTGGAGAAATTCAAGAGTTCGAACATAGCTCCTGTGATGAACCCTAGAAATTCTAGTCTTCGACTGTTGAGAAATATTGCCGAAGTTGAAAAACAAAAGGAGTATGCTCGAGTGCTAGGTTGTCTTATGTATGTTATGAATTGTACTAGACCTAATATTGCTTATGCAATAAGCATGTTGAATCGCTTTACAAGTAATCCAAACGAGCTTCATTGGAGAGCTATGATAAGAGTTTTGGGTTACTTAAAGCACACTCAAAACTTTTCTTTGCATTATAAGAAGTACCCTACAATGCTAGAAGGGTATTATGATGCAAATTGGATCACCAACTTTAACAACACAAGATCCATAAGTGGATACGTGTTCACCCTTGGTAGGGGTGCTATTCTTGGAAGTTATCCAAGCAGACTTACATTTTAAGATCAACTATAGAAGCAAAATTTATTACTTTAGATAAAGTTGGTGAGGAAGCTGAGTGGCTTCGTAATTTCCTTGAAGACATTCCTAATTGGCCAAAGCCAGTAGCGACAGTGTATATACACTATGATAGTCAAGCAGCTATTGGTAGAACCAAGAATGTCATGTACAACGGCAAGTCTAGACATATATGTTGTAGACTTGATACCGTTAGACAACTACTCTTGAATAGAATTATCTTAATTGATTATGTGAAATCAAAAGAGAATATAGCAGATTTATTAAGTAAAGGGATTTCTAAAGAGTTTGTTAGAAATTTGTCGAAAGGAATATATTTAAGGCTGATTCATCCTAAGTGGAGATCCCATAAACTGGGTTCAAAGAAACAACTAAGTGATGATTGATTGTAAGCACTGTGGAGTTTTAAACTCATACTCATATATATAACAAGATAGTGCTTATATATAAGGGTAAGCATTTGGGCCTTTAATGGTTTCTTAATCTAATGTGTTTAGATGATGTATGTTTACTTACATCGGAAGCAATAACCTATGTGAGTATGAAATGTGGGCTGTGTTAGTTCTATATGTGTTTTGATGATTACTAACAATTGTAAACAATATATGGATGTTCTTGATAAGTTAGATGTGTGTTAAAACTTGTTAATCTCAACCAAAAACATTCTGTCAGCGGCAAACTTGAGTTTAGATTTGGCAACCTCGAGTTTGCTACTAACAGAGGGATAAACTCGCCAGTTTGCTTTTTAAACTCGAGACTGGACCTTATATATGAACTTGAGAATTTTCCAAAGTTTTATCATATTTTGAGTAAACTCGAGTTTGCGAGAGGCCGAGAGCATTCTGATTTAAAAACACTTTTAAGCTCGAGACCTCTACTTATAAACTTCAAGTTTGCACCTCCAGAGAAAATCTTCAAAGAGTTTATAAAACTTGTAAACTCGAGTTTGTAGTTTCAAACTCGAGTTTGCACTTGGCTGAGAGCTTTCAATGTTTCATAATTAAACAAACTAAAGGTTATATTTATAAGTTCCAGTTTGTGTTAGGCCAAGAGTTTTCAAATAGCTTTCTTAGTTAAGAAAACTCGAGTTTAAGATGTTAAACTCGAGGTTTGGCCTTACAGAGATAATTTCAAGATTTCTGAACAAAGTCAAAACTTGAGTTTTCAGAGAAAACTCGAGGTTTCCACACACAGAGACTTCTGAACTTTTTCTGAGAAAATGCAAAACTCGAGGTTTCTGGGAAAACCTCGAGGTTTTGTCATACAGAGAGTCTCTCAGGTTTTGAACATCTGAAAACCTCTAGTTTCCATCTCAAACCTCAAGGTCTGGTTTAATTTGAAAATTTCAGTTTTCACAAATTTTGAGAAAACTCGAGGTTTGGTAAAAAACCTTGAGGTTTTGACTGGCAGAGAAAACTTAGATTTTAACCAAGTTTCAAAACCTCCAATTTTGTGAAAAACCTCCAGTTTTGAACTTGACAAGATTTTCTCAAAGTTTTCACATTAAGTGAAAACTCGAGGTTTTAGGAAAAACCTTGAGTTTTGTGGAGGCAGAGAACATTTAAACTTTCTCATTTTTCAAAACCTCCAATTTTATTGAAAAACCTCCAGTTTTGGTTTTTGACAAAAATCTCTCTAAGTTTTCACAAAGTGTGAAAACTCGAGGTTTGGGGGCAAACCTCGAGTTTTGTCCAGGCAGAAAGCAACTATGTTTTCTATTTTTTCAAAACCTCCAATTTTGTTTTGAAACCTCAAGGTTTCTGTCTTGGCGCAAAATTTCAAAGTTTTCACATTTGAACAAAACTCGAGTTTTGTAGAGAAAACTCGAGGTTTTGGCAAACAGAGAGCAAATGACTTTTCACTGATTTGAAAAACTCGAGGTTTCAATTGGAACCTCAAGGTTTTGCTTTTGGCGCAATTTTTCAAAACTTTCATATTTGAATGAAAACTCGAGGTTTGGTTGGAAACCTCGAGGTTTTGTCAGCCAGAGAGCATTGAACATTTCAAAGTTTTGAAAACCTTCAGTTTTGATTAGAAACCTCAAGTTTTGATGTTTTGGACTCAAATCAACTTTGCAAGCCTTGTCCAAAACTCGAGGTTTGGTGAACAAACCTCGAGGTTTCTACACTGAACCAGAAATTCAAAACTCGTGATTTTGGAATTCTTTATTATTTGATCTTAATACTTTCCAATATTATTCTCTACTATTTCTAGCTGTTAGTTGTCTAAGGGTTTTGATGATTTCCAATAATTGTAAACAAAGCTTGAAGTTTTGCAATAGAAAGGGTCATACTACTTCTTCATGCTTTCATAAGAAGGAAAGAAAAGTAAAACCTTCTAGAAATTATCAATGGGTACCAAAGGGAACCTATGTTCCTAAGGTACAATCTAACCTCAAAGGACCCAAGAAAAGATGGGTACCTAAGACTTGATCCTTTGAGATTTACAGGTATGTCTAAGAGCATCGAAATCAAACAAATGGTACATTGACAGTGGATGCTCTAGGCACATGACGGGAGATCAATCAAAGTTTACTTTAATAAAGCCTAAAGATGGTGGCAAAGTGACATTCGGTGGGAATCAATTTGGGAAAATCATTGGAATAGGTGAAATTGGCAATAATGAAGGACCACTGATTAAGGATGTCTACCTTGTGTAAGGTCTTTGCCACAATCTCCTCAGTGTTAGCCAAAGCACTGATAAAGGTAACTTGGTTATCTTTGATTCTAAAGAATGTTTGATTGTGAATAAAGATTTTCTCCCTTTAGCAAACATCAAATCAAAAGCTTTATTTAAAGCACCTAGAGATGACAATTGTTATACTCTTAACCTCTCTAGCAATGCTTCAGTTTCAGAAAAATGCTTTGTAAGTAATTTGAATGAGAGTTGGTTGTGGCACAAGCGATTAGCTCATGTCAACATGTCTCAACTTGATAAATTACTCAAAAAGGATTTGGTGATTGGTATTCCTAAACTTAATTTTAAAAATGACTTGATTTGTGATGCATGCCAAAAAGGGAAACAAATCAAATCATCTTTTAAACCGAAAAATGAGATTTCAACCAATAGACCACTACAATTACTACATATGGATCTAGTGAGTCCAGCAAGGGTGAGGAGCCTTGGTGGTAATTTATATACGTCGGTCATTGTTGATGATTTCTTAAGATTTTGTTGGACCATATTTTTATCATCAAAAGATGAAACATTTGATCAATTTGTTGTGTTTGCCAAAAAGGTCCAGAACGAGAAAGGTGTATCTATTTCAAGTATAAGAACCGATCATGATGAAGAGTTCGAGAATCATGCATTTGAAGAATTCTGTGATGCTCATGGAATAGATCACAACTTCTCTGCACTTAGAACTCCACAACAGAATGGAGTTGCTGAGAGAAAGAATCGTGTCTTAATTGAGATGGCCAGAGCAATGCTAAATGAGAATCAAACACCTCAAGTTTTCTGAGTTGATGCTATGAGCACTGCATGCTATATCTCGAATCGAGCATACCTCCGGAAGAAGATGAACAAGACACCGTACGAGCTGTACAACGGAAGGAAACCAAATCTTGCCCATCTGCACATTTGTGGATGTAAGTGATATGTGCACAATAATGGTAAGGATAATTTGGATAAGTTTGATTCTAAAGCTGATATAGGCATATTCCTAGGATATTCCAATAGAAGTAAGGCCTATAGAGTTTTTAATACTAGAACTCGTGTTGTTGAAGAATCAATTTATGTTGTGTTTAGTGAGAATAATTCTGATAAACCTTTAGATGATGAAGAAGAAAATGTTTTCAAAAACCAATTCTTTTCAAAAACTACTCCTTCATCTGTTGAAAATTCTGAAGATGTTTTTGAGGCTTATCTCCAAAATCCTATTGAAAACCCAGATCAGTCACAGCCTAAAGCTTGGAGATTTATTAGAAATCATCCTTTGGACCAAGTTATAGGCGATGTGAATCAAGGAGTAAGAAATAGAAATAGCACTTTAAATGAAGTAACCTTTTCTGCATTCATATCTCATATAGAACCCTCTAAGATTGATGAAGTCCTTTCAGACAATGATTGGGTGATAGCAATGCAAGAGGAGTTACATCAATGGGTATTTAAGAACAAACGTGATGAGTCTTCAATCATTGTCTGAAATAAGGAAAGATTGGTTGCAAAAGGTTATAATCAAGAAGAGGGAATTCACTATGAAGAAACTTATGCTCCAGTAGCAAGATTGGAAGCTATGAGAGTTCTTCCAGCCTTTGCATGTGTAAAAAGTTTTAAATTGTATCAAATGGATGTAAAAAGTGCATTTTTAAATGGGTTTATACAAGAGGAGGTCTATGTTGAGCAACCTCCTGGTTTTGAAAGTGAACAATTCCTTGACCATGTTTATCGTCTTAAAAAGGCTTTATATGGACTCAAGCAAGCTTCTAGAGCTTGGTATGAGAGATTAAGCAAATTTATTCTTGATCAGGGGTTTATCAGAGGTAAACCTGACACAACATTGTTTATTAAAAGAAATAAGTTAAATGAAATTTTGATTGTGCAAATTTATGTTGATGACATAATCTTTAATGCTACTAATGATGTTTTGTGTGAGGAATTTGCAAAGGATATGCAAGGAGAATTTGAGATGCCCATGATGGGAGAGCTCAACTATTTTCTTGGGTTGCAAATCAAGCAAAGGAAAGATGGAATTTTCATCTCTCAAACCAAATACCTTAAAGACCTGCTGAAGAAATTTAGGATGGACAATTGCAATGGAGCTAACACTGAAAGTGAAGCCAAATACCCAAGAGGGGGGTGAATTGGGTATTATAAAAATTGCAAAAATGCTATGTTTTTGCAATATGAAAACAGGGATAAACAGAGTAAGAGAAGAAGAGCTGAACACAAGAGATTTATACCGGTTCGGTCTTAACCACTTGACCTACGTCCAGTCCCTAGACTCTCTGGGATTTCCAATATATCAAAGATTACACACTCTGTACTCAAGAAGTGATTCTATCACTAGAACTCACTCCCCCTTACAAGTTGTAATCAATGAACCTCCCAATCACCAAGTCCCCTTGACTTGTGATTCCTTACAATAAATGATTTATAGATAAAAAACTCTCTCTAAGAGTAGATAGTGATAAACACTGAAGCTTATAATGTCAAAAGACAAGATACAAGTGAAAACAGAAAAGTAGTTGGAGAACTTGAATGCTTATATGTTTTCAGATGTTGTTGTTGTTGAGAAGACTTGAATGCCACTCTATTTATACACAAAAGGCATTAAATGACCGTTGCAAAGTGAATCAAACCGTTGGAGGAGTTCTGGTGCAACTTTGGTCTTCTTCTCTCTCTAATCTCCACTTAATCCAGGTGGATAATGACTCAGAGTTGACTCTCTACAAATTAATCCGTTGGAGAAGAGTTTACTTGTTGTAGAAAACATTCTTTAATGCTTTGTAGACGTGTGCAGTTGGATTAGCCAAAAAGATGCAACTTTCTGATCAGCATTTAATGTTCTGAACCACCTTTTTGCTTTTGTTCCAACTCTTAATTAATCTTCATTAATCTGTCTAAATACTCACAAAGAAAGTGGTTAACATAGCAGGGAGTATAGAAGATTAATTCTGGAAAGTATAAAGATCAATCACAAAGCATATCAAAAATCGTGAAATTCAAATCTGCAGATCAGCGATGGAAACTCAAGTTTGTTCTACAAAACTCGAGTTTTCAACTATGCAATCAACATAAAACTTGAGTTTCAAAACTAAAACTCGAGTTTTCTACTTCCAGAGAGTAATGTCTTATTTTGAGCTTTTGGACCATAGTTTGAGAAAATCTTAAAACTCGAGTTTTCAAACTAAAACTCGAGTTTTGAACTTTTAATGAAATATAAGTGATTAAGTCCAAAACATCAAGACTCAAGTTTTCTTTCAAAACTTGAGTTTTCAAAATGTTGGAAAACTTCATAGCTCTCTGTTTGGCCAAAACTCGAGTTTCCAAAATGAAACTCGAGTTTTCACTTAAGCTGTGAAAACATTGAGAGATTCAAGTAACGCCAAAACTTGAGTTTCAAAAATAAACTTGAGTTTTCAAATCATCATGAAAGTGCATAGCTCTCTGCCTGATCAAAACTCGAGTTTTCATATTGTTATGAAAACTTGGAATTTTGGCAGTGCTCTCGGGTTGAGTCAAAACTTGAGTTTTCATTCCAAAACTTGAGTTTTCATCAATCAATGAAAACTTAGAAAATCAGCTCAAGTTAAAAACTTGAGTTTTCTCTTTGAAACTTGAGTTTTCAAAACTGGGTGAAAACGTGAAAACTCTCTGTTAAGTCAAAACTCGAGTTTTGAAATCAAAACTCGAGTTTTCTCTTAACTTAGAGAAAACTTGAATAAATGAAGTTTTGGCGCAAAACTTGTTTCAAAGATCAGAGACTCTCTGTAAGATCAAAACTCAAGTTTTCAAAACAAAACTCGAGTTTTGTCTTTAGTTGAAAAAATCCATAAGTCTCTGTATGGGTCAAAACTCGAGTTTCAGCTCGAGTTTTCAAACTAAAACTCGAGTTTTGTCTTGAGATGAAAATTGGGTGCTCTCTGTAAGGTTCAAAACTCGAGTTTTCAAAGGAAACTTGAGTTTTGTTCTTGTTTAGTGAAAACGAGCACTTCTCTGTCAAGGTCAAAACTCGAGTTTTGAAACCAAAACTCGAGTTTTGTCTTGAGAGTAAGTTTTTCAACTTATCAAGACAAAAACTGCATTTTTGGGTTTGCAATTGTTAGATCATCATCAAAACACATAGAGAACTAACATTCTCCCCCTTTTTGATGATGACAACCCTTGTAAACCAAAAATCACAAGTATTTGAGAAAATTGACAAGTCAAGATGAGATTTTTCAAAGAAAGTTCAAAAATATGTCATTTTGCAAAACTTTGTTCATGTTCAAGCTTTTTGCACATGGTATATCAGAGATGGGCAACAGAAGCAGTGTCTAAACATAGATATCATATATAAACTAAATTTCATAGTGCAAAGTTCATAACTACAGAATTGAAACTGAAATATCAGAATACTGAAATGAGTTGCAACAAGATTCAAACTTAAACTTAACTAGCAAAATGAACCACAACAAACTGAAATACAGCACAGAACACACAAAAAAAACACGAGTTCTTCCTTCCTAGTCCTCTCCCCCTTTGTCATCGTCAAAATGGGAAGGTGGAATAGCTTTAGGGAGTGGAGATGGGAGGACAATGTTAGCAGGAGTAGTTGGAGAAGGAGTAGAGTGAGGAAAGACTTCAGTAGCTGGTGTGGATGGTGTTAGCTCTCTATGTGTTTTGATGATAATCAACAATGGTAAACATGTTTTGAGATTTCCAAATTTGCTAAAAATCATCTGTCAATTGGAAACTCGAGTATAGGATTGTATACTCGAGTATTGGATTGACAGTGGATTGCTCAAATGCATTTTACAAAGCAATACTCAAGTATTGGAAGCAATGCTCGAGTATTAGAGTCACAGAGAGCAATCAAGTTCTGAATTGAAATGCATACTCGAGTATAGGATTTGCATACTCGAGTATAGGACATCCAGAGAGTATTCAAGTTTTCCAAGCTGGATCAATACTCAAGTATAGGAAGCTATACTCGAGTATTAGACTTACAGAGAGCAAATGAGTTTTCACTTTGAGTGAATACTCGAGTATAGCATTTGAATATTCGAGTATTGGTCTTACAGAGAGCTCTCAAACTTTTATAACTGTTGTATACTCGAGTATAGGTTTTGAATACTCGAGTATTGGGCTCTTACAAAGTTTTTCAACTTAACATTTGTTCTTGGATACTCAAGTATTCATTTGAATACTCAAGTATTGACATGGAAAAACTTCACAATTTTTGAAAGATGAATCAATACTCGAGTATTGGTCTGCATACTCGAGTATTGGCCATACAGAGAGGTTATCCATTTGTCAATGATTTGAATACTCAAGTATTGGAATGAATACTCAAGTATTGAGGTTTTTGAACTTAAAACATTTTCTCACAAACAGTTCAAAACTCGAGTATAGACTTACAAACTCGAGTATTGACATGGTTTTTCAAAGTTCAAGTCACGATGTTTTACCTCTGGAAGTAGCATACTCGAGTATCACTTTGGATACTCAAGTACTGACACTAGTACACAGTGACATACTCGAGTATAGAAGAACATACTCGAGTATTGGGCGCTGAAAACTGATTTTCAAATCATACGAATTTGTGAAACAATCTCTTTTGATCTTATTGCTTCCATTTATCATTCACTTATGTTCCCAGCTATGTTTAACCAGTTTGCTAAGTGAATTTCAGTTTACATAGAAGAAGATTAATGAAGGTCAAAGGCAAAAAGCATAAAGTGTTCAGAGCATTTAATGCACTTCAGAAAATTAGCCTCTTTTTGGTTAATCCACCTGAGCACGCTTTCACAACGGTAAAGAATGATTACTACAACAAGCAAACTCTTCTCCAACGGGCAAATCCACAGAGAGACACTTCAGACCAATTAAACACCTGAATTAGTTGGAGATTAGAGAGAGAAGCTGACCAAAGTTAACACTAATCACCTACAATGGTTGGATTCATCTTACAACGGTCAATTAATGCTCTCTAAGTATAAATAGAGTGCATTCAAAGCTTCTCAACAACTGAGAACAACCAAGAACATCAGAAAATGCACAAGCATTCAATAGTCTCACCTACCTTCTGTTTTCTGTTGTAAGTTGTCTTTTGACATTGTGAGCTTCAGTGATTATCATTATCCACTCTTTGTGAGAGTTATTCTTGTTATTGTTTATTGATTGTAAAGAACCACAAGTCAGGGGACTTGGTGGTTGGGTGCATTGATTAACACTTGTAAGGGGGAGTGAGTTCTAGAGAGAGAACTACTCTTGAGTGCAGAGTGTGTAATCAAGTTGAAAGAGTTAGTGGATTGAAAATTCCAAGTGAGGCTTGGAGACTGGATGTAGGTCAAGGATAAGACCGAACCAGGATAAATTCTCTTGTGCAAGTTTTTTCTTCTTCACCTTTGTTATACCCTGTTTTTAGTAGCTTAAAACAGAGCATTTCATTGAAAATTTTAAGTATACCCAATTCACCCCCCTCTTGGGTATACAGCTCTATTTACAGATGGTGATGGTAAGACCTCGTAGATGGAGAGATAGGTGAAGAAATAGCAATAATAGGAGTGGAGGCAGATGGTGGTGATGAAGATGCAGGAGGATTGGGGAAGGAGAAGGCAGGAGATGAAGGTACAGGCTTTGGTGAAGAAGTGGTGCCAAAGGTAGAGGGTGTTGAACCAATACCCAAATGTCTCAGAATTTGATCCACCTTGTTGTCAATGTTGATTGTTGTGACCAAATTAGTGGATAGCCTAGCATCAAGATCAATGAGCTGATCAAAATGCTCGTTGTGCTTCTTCTTAAAGTGCTCCTTCAAGTCATCCAGTTGAGTCTTCATAGCCACCTGAGCATCCACAACTTCATGATTTCCTTCTCTCACCTCAGCCACCAATTTCCCTATCTCAAACTCTAGTCTTATTGAGACAGAGGCAATAGCAGCAGTCATGATTGCTTTCACCCTATCCTCAAAATCAGATGGTAATGCAGAGGTAGGTGCAGGAGTTGACTGGGCCTCTTGAGCTCTTGAGTGAGTGGCTTGAGTGTGTGATCTTGTTGGAGCCTGGGAATGTTCAGAACCTTCACCTTCCAGATTCAACTTCATGTAGTTGATCTGACTCTTCCCAAAAGTAGCTGGCTTCTTGATTGTCTCGGGAGTGCCCAAGTGCCAGATCTTATGGTAGAACAAAATTACTGACACCAAGGAAGGGAAGGGGTTGTGAGAAGAACGCCTGGAGGCAAATCGAAATTTGATCATTTCTTGAAATATCCAGTGTCCAAGATCAAATTTCATCTGCCTAACAAATGAAGCGAACAAGGGATAATCTTTCTGAGTAAAGTGGCTAAAATTTCCTCCCTTCTGAATGAAGTTCCAAGAGTAAATGTACCAGAGGATTCTGTTGATACTGGGCATGTCTGCTGGTCTGAAAGAGAGAGTATGGGATTGATTTACTGGAAATGGAGTGTTTGGACAAAGAGTGGTGAAAATATCTCGATTGCTCAGTCTGATATCAGGATTGGTAGGTGGGTTTGCAAATTTGAGAATCCGGTTAATGGTGGAAGCAGAAATAGTGAACTCAGCACCTTTTACCATTGTGGTCACTCGTTCTTCCACTAGGCAACCCTCAGAATCTAGTAAATTATCAGACACCATGTTAAAGTAAAATACTTTAACAATGTTCGGTATATAGGGGGCAGAAATAGATACAAATGATTCATAATCTTTGAGCCAGGGAGATAAGTCTGAAGATTGGAGCTAAATACCCAAGAGGGGGGGGGTGAATTGGGTATTTTTATAAAATTAAAGAGTCTACTCTGTTTTTTACTAATGAACACAGGGTAAAACAGAGGAGAGAGGGAGAGAAGCAATACACAACACGATTTATACTGGTTCGGTCCTTTCTCTGACCTACATCCAGTCCCCAAGCCTCACCTGGGATTTTCAATCCACTATAATCAAATATTGATTACACACTCTGTACTAAGAGTTGTTCTCTCACTAGAACACACTCCCCCTTACAAGTTGTAATCAATACACCCTAACTACCAAGTCCCCTGACTTGTAGTTATCACAATCAGTAGATGATTTACAAGATGATAACTCTCTCAAAGAGTAGATAGAATAAACACTGAAGTACAAAGTATCAAATTGATACTATTACAGATAAAAGCTGAACACAATAAATGACACTTAATAAATTTTTCGCTCTTAGTTGGTGTATCAGCTTGTGAAGAAGTTAATGCTCTCTATTTATAGGTAGAGAACATTAAATGACCGTTGTAGGATGATTCCAACCGTTGGAAGTGATTAGCTTGGGTTCTGGTCATCTTCTCTCTCTAAACTTCTGCTAATCCAAGACTTTGATGAAGACTGATGTGGCTCTCTGAGGATTTGCCCGTTGGAGATAACTTTACTTGTTGTAGTAAGTATACTTTGTTAGTTATGATTAGTTTTGATGATGTCTTATGTAGATGCCATTGTTATAAGCAAAAAGATTGAGTAATATAGTTATCTCCTACATTGACTAATTGTTGTATTTAATGTAGATTAATCCAAGTTTAGTTATGGAAAATAAACAAGAAGGAGATAAGAGATTACAAGAAGAAGAAATTGAATCAAAGAAGATGTGAAGTCAAATGATATGGAGTGATCAAGAGAAGAGAAGGAAGAAAGAGTTGAGTTATGGAAAATGATCAAGAGGAGAAGAAAGAAAGAAGAACTTGCTAAATGGAATGAAGATACAATTATTCAAGTTCTTATATTGAAGCTAGAAGCCTCCAAGATCATATGCAACGTAATCAGCAACTTTGTTCTACTCTGTTAACGATCAGCACGGGCGACGTCTGGTAATTCGATGATATCTCACAAACCAGAGATCGGATTGAGACGAAACCAAAAGCATTGGAAACTAGACATCAAACACGTATTGGTCACAAAAATTCATGCCCAAAGGAGTTCAAATGAATCATTGATGAATTTTACAAGTTCACAGAAAGATCAGCGTCACAGTCAGGAACAGCCTTCGGTATTTTGAGTATATCTCACAAACGACAAATCCGATTGAGCTGAAATCAGTGGTATATGAAAGTAGACTCATAGAGCTTTCCATCAAGAGTTGAACGGACCAAAACGGAGCTCGGACCAGAGAGATATGGCCCTCAGAAGTTGATAGTCAGTTCAAGTATTGCTCAATTGCATTTTATAAGTCAATACCGCAGTATAGGGTGCTATACCACAGTATTGGACTTCAATACTGCAGTATAGGGTGCTATACCGCAGTATTGGACTTCCAGAGAACAATCAAATTTTTTCAGTTAAGTCAATACCGCAGTATAGGATGCTATACCGCAGTATTGGACTTCCAGAGAGCTATCAAATTTTTTCAGTTAAGTCAATACCGCAGTATAGGGTGCTATACCGCAGTATTGGACTTCCAGAGAGCTATCAAATTTTTTCAGTAAAGTCAATACCGCAGTATAGGGTGCTATACCGCTGTATTGGACTTCAATACCGCAGTATAGGGTTTTATACCGCAGTATTGAACTTCCAGAGAACAATCAAATTTTTTCAAGTTAAGTCAATACCGCAGTATAGGGTGCTATACCGCGGTATAGGCCATCCAGAGAGCAATCATTTTTTTTTAAGTCAAGTCAATACCGCAGTATAGGTATGTATACTGCAGTATAGGGCCATCCAGAGAGCAACTAAATTTCTAAGTCAAGCCAATACCGCAGTATAGGTATGTATACTGCAGTATAGGGCCATCCAGAGAGCAACCAAGTTTTCTCACACAAGTCAATACCGCAGTATGGATTTGGATACTGCAGTATAGGCTTATTCAGAAAGCTCTCAAATTTTATAACTATTGCATACTGCAGTATAGGATTGAATACTGCAGTATTGGGCAATTACGGTGTCTCTCAACTTTGTCAAAAACTCGCATACTGCAGTATGTTAGTTGCATACCGCAATATAGGACATATCTTTCAAAATCAATTCACGATGTTTTTGTCTCTGGAAGCTGCATACCGCAGTATGACTTTGGATACTGCAGTATGGACACTTATGCACAGTGCCATACTCCAGTATAGAGGAACTTACCGCGGTATACAACGGTCAAAATTGATTTTTGAATTACACGAATTTACAAATCACTGTTGTTTGATCTTATTGCTTCCATAATTCATTCAATCATATTCCTAGCTATGTTTAACAAGTTTGTTGAGTGAATTTCAGTAAGATCAGATGAAGATTATTGGAGGTCAAAGCCAAAAAGCAAAAAGTGAATAGTGCATTAAATGCACTTCTGCAAATCAACCTACTTTCAGCTAATCCATCTGAGCACGCCTTCTAAACGTTAAAGAATGCTTACTACAACAAGTAAAGTCATCTCCAACGGGCAAATTCTCAGAGAGCCACCTCAGATCAAATTACCACATGGATTAGTTGGAGTTTAGAGAGAGAAGCAGACCACACTTAATGACAATCAACTACAACGGTCTGATTCATCCTACAACGGTCAAAAACGGTCACACATCATTCTCTACCTATAAAAGACATGGACTCAAGCAGAAAAACGAGGAGATACAAGTTTGCAATGCCAAAATGCTGATACTCTGCTTCTTCATCATTCTCACTCTGTTTTTCATATCTAGATAGCTTAGAGAGTGAAATGAATTGTATCTGTACTTCAGTGATTACTTATCCATTCCTTTGAGAGGAAACTTATTGTAAACACATTATCTTTCTGAGAGTTACTCAAGATTGGGTAATCTTGAGTGGGACAAACATTGTGTTGATTACAACTTGTAAGGGGGAGTGAATCCTAGTGAGAGGATTACTTCGAGTACAGAGTGTGTAATCAAGCAGTGTATTGATTACAGATTGTAAGGGGGAGTGAATCCTAGAGAGAGGATTACTTTAGTTACAGATCGTGTAATCAAGCTTATTGAAGATAGTGGATTGAAAATCCCAAGTGCGGCTTGGGGACTGGATGTAGGTCAGGGAAAGACCGAACCAGTATAAATTTGTTTGCAAGCTCTTCTCCCTCATCTCTTACATTTCCAGCATTTACATTTGAGTATTAACAAATTGCTTGTGAACTTACCTTTGATGATCAATATGAATTTTCTGAATTGCAAAAGTATTTCGAAGAATGAAAATTTTTATACTTCACCCAATTCACCCCCCCTCTTGGGTTCAGCCAGAACTTACATTTGGTATCAGAGCTAGGCTCTTGTTTAAAGGACTTAACCGTCTCAAGAGTTTCAATGGCTAATTTCGGGTGTTCTTCGTTTTCAGAAGGTTTTGATTTTACCATTCCACCATTTTTTAAAGATATTGATTTTTGGTTTTGGAAAGCTAGAATGACTAGTTTTATCAAAGCAACTGATTTTTATATGTGGAATGTTTTTATAAATGTCTTTGATTTCAAACCAAGAAAGGATTGGACAGAAAAAGAAAAGAAATTGTTTTCATTGAACATTAGAGCAATGAAAATTTTATATAGTGCTCTAACCGAAAATGACTTTGTGAAAATCAAATGTTGCTCTAGTGCTAAAGATATATGGGATACTCTTGATTCTCTTTATGCTTCTAACAATTGTGTTGAAGTTGATTGTGTTGATAGTTCATCTGAAATTACAAGCGATGTATCCTCACTTGATGAACAATTGGAAGTGGAGAATGAAGAAGGAGAAATCATTAAATACTCCCAAAATCCAGTCAACACAAAAGAACAAGAGAAAGATGATTCCCAAGGAGAGCTCATGGAAGATCGTGATGAACCATTATCCAAAGCTCAAGACACACAAGTGGTAAACAATTCCAATTCTCCTTGTGTAGTTAAGAAAAATGTTTTTGAACATTTTCATAAAATTGTTTTTCAACCAATTACTGATTCTATTTTGAAAAACAAAAGTATTGTCAATCATGCTGGAAAATTATATGGGAAGAAAGAATGCACGAACATGAATCACTCGAAATTGCATCCACTAGAACCACATAATTCTTGCAAAGATGTTTATAACAAGCATAATCATATTACTTGCAATTATTGTGGAAAATCTGGACATATTTCTTACATATGTTATATTAGAAGAAATTCCAATGTAAGAAATAAATTTGTTTGGGTTCCTAAAGGACAATCAAGGTCCAATACTAACTGTCAAGGACCCAAGTATAAGTGGGTACCAAAATGTCCATCTAGTACTCCATGTGTGCAGGATGATTTGAATATCAATGGACATCAAGGTACAAAGAAGAGGAAGAAGAATCCAAGAGTCTCTCACGAACCTAAAAGAAGATTCACATCAATTAGGAGAACTCATGGAGAAGCCATTGCTACAACCTCATCTTCAAATCAAAAGAAGCAATGGATACAAGCAAGAGGATTGTATTCTCCCTCAAGAACAAACTACCAGAGAGTACCGTACAACTATCTTGAGGAGAACAAAAAGAAGAGAACATCTCAAGTATCAAAGAGAAGATACTTGAAGACTGTACCTTATGAGAAGACTTTGCAGACACCAAAGAATCAATGGGTATGCAAAGCCAATCCTCCAAGTACCTAAGGAAAGGGTACGTGTTGGTAAAACTTCCTACTCTATTATCTAAAATATTTATTGAGGTTTTACACTTTGGATAGTAGGAATGAACATTGAAAATCATTTTTGAAATTGAAAATCTACTTGATAGATTTATTTATATATATTTTGCAATGTTCAAGAGCTTAACTCTTTATGCACACATTATGAGTTGAAAAATATATTTTTTCATGCATAAAGCTATGCTCAATTCATTCTGCTCAATTATTCTAAATTGATTATATTCATAAGAGCATGTGAATTTTGGTTCCTACAAGCTAACGATGATTGGATCCAAGTGAGGTTGGATACCAAGAAAGAAAAAGATTTATATGGGTTTGTAGGATGAGAAAAAGCTTTTCAAGAGTACAACTATTTTGAGAAACAATTCAGCTCTTGAGGAAGCCAAAGAAGTAATGGTTGACATTGATGGTTAACATTGGAAGAGGAGTTATCTACATCAATCCATCTCAACCAAGCAAGCTTCTACAAAGACAAAAGGAATTATGGTGATATCTAATTCTTACCCTATAATGTGCTTATATAAAATTCATATTTGGGTAATGAATACTTTTCCATCATTGCATTCCATTAGCAAACAATCATTTATATTTTTCAAAATGTTTTCAAATTGCTAAATGGACATAAATGAATTTGTTAGTGAATTTTTGATAATCAAAACAAGTGAGCTTGTGCATAACTTTGTTGATTTTATATTTTTGAAATGCACAAGTGTAAAATCTGTTTAAATTTCAACTCACATTGTTTTTTTTTAAAAAAAATGCATACAAATGCTTTGAAAACATATCCATACTTTGATTGCATTCAAATAATGTTTCAAATTGGAAGTTAATATTGAATGTTGGATATGCTTCAAATTTGTCTAGTTGAGTTTTCCCTATCATTTACATATTGATCTTTGGTATTCAATATGATGCTTGAACTCTTAATTCTTTATTCTCAATTAAGTTAGATCTTATATCTAACAAGTTGATTATCTATATGAGTTTCTAGCTTATCTCCAGAAAAGAATTCAAATTTGTGAAAATCTCATGCTTATTGGATAAATTCTTATTGGTTAAGTTATTCCAAGTATTATGAATGTTCATTAATGCATTAAATGTTATTGCATTAACCATTATATGGAATAACTTACTAGGATAATATTATGGAACTCTAATCATTTGGATTAATGAGTTTGTACTTCATTGTCCATGAATCCTAGTACTTCTAGTGTTACTCAAATACATCAAATTTAATTCCATCCATATTTTGATTAACTATTTGTGTATATTCATAATCTTGCCTTGATTGTTGACATACTTTCAAGACTTTCATCTAAGAAGCAAGATTATATCTTGGCCATAGCAAAGTCATTATGCGTATATATGTTGTGCTAAGCATATCTTGATAATGCTTTACTTTCATGACTTTTGGTTTTCAGAAAATTTTTCAACATGTTAACTTCAATGTTCAACATGTTTTCTAAAACTGAAGCATACTGATATATTCATTAAACCTATTGACTTCCATCATATTTATAATGAGCATTGTTTTCAAACATGTTTCAAAAATCTTTCATGTATGAAAAATATTGATTTCATAATGTGTCATCACATTTTTGAAAGATCATTCAAGATTTGAAATACTTTACATATTTCATTATCTTTCTTGAAAAATCTGAACTTCGAATTAATAAATGCTTATCGTTATAGATAAGGTTTTCTATACTCATCCTTTTATCAATAACATCTTTTCTGCATAAAATGTATTCACAAATTGTCATTGAGAACTAACTTTTTGGTATCATTTAGTTGTTACCCTATTCAATTAATTGGCTTGATCTTATTTGGGTAAAACTATGTGTTGATCTTTGTTTGTTATACTCTTTGCTCATACATCATATGATTTAATTCTATAAGAGTATAAGAGTTTTCATGTCTAATCAGTTGTGGACTCAAGAATCATTGAGTACCAAAGAACATACATTTGTTTTGCAGAAAATACAGTAATTGCTAACGAAAAGAGAATACTCGAGTATTAGAGGAAATACTCGAGTATGGCAAAGTCAGATAGCAACATTGAGTTTTGGAGAAGATGAATAATCGAGTATTGGTTGCAGACTTTCAAAAGTTCATCATACACTTTTGAAGTCCAGATTGGTAATGGATCACAAGTGATTTTGTGCATAATTCTCTAAGTTTAAGATTTCTGAAATGCACAATTCAAAATCTTGTTTTTAAAATCACAATTCATTCTGTATTTGGGAAATGCATCCCAATGCTTTGAAAATATACATGATTTGATTGCACTCACATGATATTTCAAATTGGAATTTAACTACCACCATATTTAATGGATACATTGATTTTCTGAACATTTCTTCAAAGTTGAGTTGACATGGAAGAATGAATTTCTTGGCATCATCTATTTGCTTATGTGTTTGTTCGAATTTATGAATCATTTAGATAAGCTTATCTGTAATGCACAACTTTGAAAATGACATATTCATTTAAGAGCAATTCAGTTTTATCATGAGAAAGTTTGGAAATGATCAATCCCAATAGGTTGAGAATCCACTCAATGTTAGTTATGTTTTTGATGATTAATCTTTACTAACTTAAGCATCGAAGTGTTTAGTCTTTGTTTTGTAGGATGTTTTGATGGTTCAGAAGAGCTATACCGCGGTATGCAAGTGCTATACCGCAGTATAGGGTGCGTCAGAGGTCAAATCTCCAAGTGTGCCAGGGGCATACTGCAGTATGTAAGTTCTATACTGCAGTATGGCCATCGGGTTTCAAAGCCTCAGATATGCAAGAGGTATACTGCAGTATGTAAGTGATATACTGCAGTATGGGGTCAGACAGAAACCAAAGCTTCAGGTATGCAGAAGGCATACTGCAGTATGTAAGTGCTATACTGCAGTATGGCCATTGGTTTTCAAAAATTCTCTCGACATTTTTGAAGTCCAGGTCAGTATACTTCCATCTATACTGCAGTATATAAATGAAAGTATGTCATACCGCAGTATGCAAGAACTTTACTGCAGTATAGGGGTCTGTCTATATATACTGAACAGTCGTGTTCTTTCATACTCGCGTCTTTACTCCAGTAAACCCTAGAGTCTCGACTCTCTCTCTCCCTAATTTTCTATAAGCTCTTCTCTTTTATTTGAAGAAAATCCTTTTTAAACATGCTCATCTACATTCACTATTTTTTATTAGTTTTGATGATGAGTTAATTTCACTCTTGAAAATATCTTATATTTTTCCTTTCATTATCTTTATTTGAAGATATCATTTAGAAAGGAGTACTTTGATATCTGGTTGCACTAACAAATCTCTTCTGGAAAGGATGTTTTAATTTGTAGCAGGAGATTTGGTTATGTGTTGTAACTTTGGAGATCAATCATTAAAGCTGAGCTATGCTCTACATCGATGATCTTTGAAGAAAAAGCAAAGGATGGAAGCTGAGTGCTGATCATATTCAGATGTGATAGTCTTCAAGAAGCAAATATTTTCATCCTATTTACATTATACAGGATACTCATGATCCTGCTATTGATCTTCTTCAAAGAATCTCACACAACAAGGAAGAGAGCCTTCCACTGCTTCATCTCAGACCATGGCAACACAATCAAACTTCATGCAGCAAGCAAATAGACTTCTTTGATCATTCATCAGTTTGCAGAACCAACATGAGCATTTCTAAACTCTATCCTTTTATATTCAGTAGAAATTTTGCACATGTTTGGTATTTATATGTTTAAAAGTGAAAGATATTTTGAAAACCTCTCCAAATTCTCTCAAATTTGCTTTTCTTCAAACACTTTCAATTGGGGAGAGAAAATCAGTTCTTTGACTCTTTCTAATATGGTTTCATATTTGACTCTCTAAGCATTTCATCTTTACTTCAACTTTTTGCTAATGACAAATAAGGGGGAGAGAATGGCAAGAAAAAATATGTTGCATCTAATGTATTCTAATATTCATACATATTTTTCTTAAGGTATATGTTGCATCTAATGTATTCTAATATTCATAGAGAATAGCAAGAAAAATATGTTGCATCTAATACATTCTCATATTCATACATATTTTTCTTAAGGTATTTGCCATCATCAAAAAGGGGGAGAATGTTAGTTATGATTAGTTTTGATGATGTCTTATGTAGATGCCATTGTTATAAGCAAAAAGATTGAGTAATATAGTTATCTCCTACATTGACTAATTGTTGTATTTAATGTAGATTAATCCAAGTTTAGTTATGGAAAATAAACAAGAAGGAGATAAGAGATTACAAGAAGAAGAAATTGAATCAAAGAAGATGTGAAGTCAAATGATATGGAGTGATCAAGAGAAGAGAAGGAAGAAAGAGTTGAGTTATGGAAAATGATCAAGAGGAGAAGAAAGAAAGAAGAACTTGCTAAATGGAATGAAGATACAATTATTCAAGTTCTTATATTGAAGCTAGAAGCCTCCAAGATCATATGCAACGTAATCAGCAACTTTGTTCTACTCTGTTAACGATCAGCACGGGCGACGTCTGGTAATTCGATGATATCTCACAAACCAGAGATCGGATTGAGACGAAACTAAAAGCATTGGAAACTAGACATCAAACACGTATTGGTGACAAACATTCATGCCCAAAGGAGTTCAAATGAATCATTGATGAATTTTACAAGTTCACAGAAAGATCAGCGTCACAGTCAGGAACAGCCTTCGGTATTTTGAGTATATCTCACAAACGACAAATCCGATTGAGCTGAAATCAGTGGTATATGAAAGTAGACTCATAGAGCTTTCCATCAAGAGTTGAACGGACCAAAACGGAGCTCGGACCAGAGAGATATGACCCTTAGAAGTTGATAGTCAGTTCAAGTATTGCTCAATTGCATTTTATAAGTCAATACCGCAGTATAGGGTGCTATACCACAGTATTGGACTTCAATACTGCAGTATTGGACTTCAATACTGCAGTATAGGGTGCTATACCGCAGTATTGGACTTCCAGAGAACAATCAAATCTTTTCAGTTAAGTCAATACCGCAGTATAGGATGCTATACCGCAGTATTGGACTTCCAGAGAGCTATCAAATTTTTTCAGTTAAGTCAATACCGCAGTATAGGGTGCTATACCGCAGTATTGGACTTCCAGAGAGCTATCAAATTTTTTCAGTAAAGTCAATACCGCAGTATAGGGTGCTATACCGCTGTATTGGACTTCAATACCGCAGTATAGGGTTTTATACCGCAGTATTGAACTTCCAGAGAACAATCAAATTTTTTCAAGTTAAGTCAATACCGCAGTATAGGGTGCTATACTGCGGTATAGGCCATCCAGAGAGCAATCATTTTTTTTTATGTCAAGTCAATACCGCAGTATAGGTATGTATACTGCAGTATAGGGCCATCCAGAGAGCAACTAAATTTCTAAGTCAAGCCAATACCGCAGTATAGGTATGTATACTGCAGTATAGGGCCATCCAGAGAGCAACCAAGTTTTCTCACACAAGTCAATACCGCAGTATGGATTTGGATACTGCAGTATAGGCTTATTCAGAAAGCTCTCAAATTTTATAACTATTGCATACTGCAGTATAGGATTGAATACTGCAGTATTGGGCAATTACGGTGTCTCTCAACTTTGTCAAAAACTCGCATACTGCAGTATGTTAGTTGCATACCGCAGTATAGGACATATCTTTCAAAATCAATTCACGATGTTTTTGTCTCTGGAAGCTGCATACCGTAGTATGACTTTGGATACTGCAGTATGGACACTTATGCACAGTGCCATACTCCAGTATAGAGGAACTTACCGCGGTATACAACGGTCAAAATTGATTTTTGAATTACACGAATTTACAAATCACTGTTGTTTGATCTTATTGCTTCCATAATTCATTCAATCATATTCCTAGCTATGTTTAACAAGTTTGTTGAGTGAATGTCAGTAAGATCAGATGAAGATTATTGGAGGTCAAAGCCAAAAAGCAAAAAGTGAATAGTGCATTAAATGCACTTCTGCAAATCAACCTACTTTCAGCTAATCCATCTGAGCACGCCTTCTAAACGTTAAAGAATGCTTACTACAACAAGTAAAGTCATCTCCAACGGGCAAATTCTCAGAGAGCCACCTCAGATCAAATTACCACATGGATTAGTTGGAGTTTAGAGAGAGAAGCAGACCACACTTAATGACAATCAACTACAACGGTCTGATTCATCCTACAACGGTCAAAAACGGTCACACATCATTCTCTACCTATAAAAGACATGGACTCAAGCAGAAAAACGAGGAGATACAAGTTTGCAATGCCAAAATGCTGATACTCTGCTTCTTCATCATTCTCACTCTGTTTTTCATATCTAGATAGCTTAGAGAGTGAAATGAATTGTATCTGTACTTCAGTGATTACTTATCCATTCCTTTGAGAGGAAACTTATTGTAAACACATTATCTTTCTGAGAGTTACTCAAGATTGGGTAATCTTGAGTGGGACAAACATTGTGTTGATTACAACTTGTAAGGGGGAGTGAATCCTAGTGAGAGGATTACTTCGAGTACAGAGTGTGTAATCAAGCAGTGTATTGATTACAGATTGTAAGGGGGAGTGAATCCTAGAGAGAGGATTACTTTAGTTACAGATCGTGTAATCAAGCTTATTGAAGATAGTGGATTGAAAATCCCAAGTGCGGCTTGGGGACTGGATGTAGGTCAGGGAAAGACCGAACCAGTATAAATTTGTTTGCAAGCTCTTCTCCCTCATCTCTTACATTTCCAGCATTTACATTTGAGTATTAACAAATTGCTTGTGAACTTACCTTTGATGATCAATATGAATTTTCTGAATTGCAAAAGTATTTCGAAGAATGAAAATTTTTATACTTCACCCAATTCACCCCCCTCTTGGGTTCAGCCAGAACTTACATACTTTAACGTTTAGAAGGCGTGCTCAGATGGATTAGCTGAGAATAGGTTGATTTGCAGAAGTGCATTTAATGCACTGTACACTTTTTGCTTTATGGCTTTGACCTTCATTGATCTTCATCTGTGATTGCTGAAATTCACTCAACAAACTTGTTAAACATAGCTAGGAATATGATTGAATGAATTATGGAAGCAATAAGATCAAACAATAATGATTTGCAAATTCGTGTAATTCAAAAATCAGTTTTGACCGTTGTATACTGCGGTATGTTCCTCTATACTAGAGTATGCCACTGTGCATACTGCAGTATCCAAAGGCTTACTGCAGTAAGCAACTTCCAGAGACAAAAACCTCGCGAAATGATTTCGAAAGAAATGCTCTATACTGCGGTATGCAAATAACATACTGCAGTATGCGAGTTTTTGTCAAAGAGAAGAGACCCCGTGATTGCCCAATACTGCAGTATGAAAACCTATACTGCAGTATGCAATGGTTATGAAATTTGAGAGCCTTCTGTGAGAGCCTTTACTGCAGTATGCAACTCCATACTGCGGTATTTACTTGAGTGAGAAAATTTGATTGCTCTCGGGTTGGCCCTATACTGCAGTATACATACCTATACTGCGGTATTGGCTTGACCAAGAGATTTAGTTGCTCTCTGGATGGCCCAAACTGCAGTATACATACCTATACTGCGGTATGGGCTTGGCTTAGAGATTTAGTTGCTCTCTGGATGCCCCTATACTGCAGTATACAAAGCTATACTGCGGTATTGGCTTGATTTGAAAAACACGGTTGCTCTCTGGAAGTCCAATACTGCGGTATGTAACTAACATACTGCAGTATTGACTTAACATCATCATTTTGATGACCTTCTGTAAGTCCAATACTGCGGTAAACAAACCTATACTGCAGTATTGACTTTACTTCAAAAGATGGATTGTTCTCTGGAAATCCAATACTGCGGTATGTCATCCTATACTGCAGTATTGACTTAACATCAAAAATCTGATGACCTTCTGTAGGTCCAATACTGCGGTAAAGAAACCTATACTGCAGTATTGATTAATCCCGAAAGAATATTGCCTTTCTGGAAGACTCTATACTGCAGTATGCAAACCCATACTGCGGTAAGCAACTAACAGATGATTTTCAAAGGTTCTTGGAAACTTCAAAACATGTTTTACACTTGTTGTTAACCATCAAAACACATTGAGAACTAACATTCTCCCCCTTTTTGATGATGACAACACTTGTAAGCTTTCTTTTTAAAGATTTTGAAAGATGTAATTTGTTTTGATTTGAAGTTTTCAGAAATCCATGTGAAGTTATCAGAAAGCAATTAGTTTTGCATTTTCAACCATGAAAGGCACATTTGGCATCAGATATAAATTTGAGAACATAAACAACTTGAAATATATTCATAAAACATGATGCATACAAGTGGAGCTGATATCAGAAAGGATGAATACATTGATAATGACTAATATCAGAACACAATCTACATAAATATCAGAATACAAACCTAAACACTAATACATTGTAAGTTCCGGCTGAACCCAAGAGGGGGGGTGAATTGGGTGAAGTATAAAAAACTTTAGTTAACTTGAAATTCTTTTCGTAACTCCAAGAAATCAGTTTAGAAAGCAATAACCTTACATTTATATATGTAAACACATTCAAACATATATGCTGGAAACATAAGAGATAAGGGAAGAGAATGTGCAAACTGATTTATACTGGTTCGGCCTTATCCTTGACCTACATCCAGTCCCCAAGCCTCACTTGGGATTTTCAATCCACTATCTTCTTTCAAACTGATTACAAGTTCTGTACTTGAGTAATCCTCTCACTAGGATCCACTCCCCCTTACAAACTGTAATCAATACACTTGCTTGATTACACACTCTGTACTCGAAGTAATCCTCTCCCTAGGATTCACTCCCCTTACAAGCTGTAATCAACACAATGTGTTTCCCACTCAAGATCACCCAATCTTGAGTATCTCACAAATAGAAAGATAGAATGATTACAATAAGTCTTCTCTCTCAGAAGTAAATAAGTAAACACTGAAGTGCAGTACAAATCATATCACTCTCTATGATGTAATCATTAAGAACAGAGAGCATATGATGAAAATCAGAGTATTAGCATGTTGAAGGTGTAAACTTGTGTCTCTGCGTTTTTTGCTTTGTGTTCTCTGTATGGAGTCATCAAATCTTCATGTATTTATGCTAATAGAAGCATATGACCGTTGCAATTCGTTGAGACTTGAACCCATTTGAAAATATAGCTGTTAGAAACTAGCCGTTGGAACTTTTGCACAGTTTTTGATGTTCTGACATCACTTTTGCTTTTGTCTTAAACCTTCAATAAACTTTCTTTGATCTGTCTGAAACTCACCAAGAAAGTGGTTAAACATGTCTAGGAACACTAGAGATTAATCATGGGAAGTATTAAGATCAAACAAGAAGGCAATGCAAATTCGTCAGATTTGAAATTCTGAATTAGCGTCGCGAACTCGAGTTTGCAACTTGTAGACTCGAGTTTGGATCCATCTTGAATAGCCCAGATGCTCTCTGGAATGTCTAAACTCGAGTTCCAACTAATAGACTCGAGTTTGGTTCTCTTTAAAATCAATCTTTGCTCTCTGGAACCCGTAAACTCGAGTTTGCTACTTATAGGCTCGAGTTTGGATGTTTTCCAGCACCTGGTTGCTCTCTGTCTGAGATGAACTCGAGTTTGTTCACTTATAGGCTCGAGTTTGGCTTTTTCCAAATGTTCATTTCTTCTCTGGAACTCTCGAACTCGAGTTTGTGACTGATGAACTCGAGTTTGTAAGTTAATTTGTGACTTGGTTGATTCTGACTTGGCCTGGTTCGAGTTTGCAACTTCGTCAACTTTCAAAGACCATATCTCCCTGGTCTGAACTCCTTTTTGGTCTGTTCAAATCTTGATTGAAAGCCCTTTGAGTCTATTTTCATATGCCACTGATTTCAGCTCAATCAGATTTGTCGTTTGTGAGATACACCCAAAATACCGAAGGTGGGTCTGGACTGTGACGTTGATTCTTGTTCCAACTTGTAAAACTCATAGCTCCTTGATCTGAACTCCTTTTGGCTTGAATTTTATATCAAAATGACGCATTGGGAGTCTAGTTTCATATGCTTTTGGTTTCGTCTCAATCCGATCTCTAGTTTGGGAGATATCATCGAATTACCAGACCTCGCCCGAGCTGAACGTGAAACAGAATGGAGCTGAAGTGCTGATGACCACTGTGAACTCGAGTTTGCACTTACAGGCTCGAGTTTGCCTAGTCCAGAGACACCAGAAATGCTGAAGACACTTATAGGCTCGAGTTTGCACTTGTAGGCTCGAGTTTGCTTAGTCCAGAGACACCAGAAATGCTGAAGACACTTATAGGCTCGAGTTTGTGATTCTAAACTCGAGTTTGAGGTCCTAAACTCGAGTTTGGGGTCCTGAACTCGAGTTTGCTCATCCAGAAGCTAATTTTTGTTGACTTTAACTCTGAATTGAGTTATTCCAACTTCCATATGATCTTGGAGGCTTCTAGCTTCAGCATAAGAACTTGAATAACTATATCTTCATTCCATTCATCAAGTTCTTCCTTCTTCCATCTCCCAACTTGATCATTCTTCTTCATTTAACTTGAGCTCATCATTCTTTACAGCTTCTACCTTCTTCAATATCCATAAAGTGATGAAACTTCATTCCAACTTCTGCTTATCATAGAGACTTCCAGTATCACATATAAGAATATATATGCATGTTCTTTATTTGGTCTCTTCTCTTCTACTTGGTTATCACCAAAACCCATTGATAACATCTTGCTTCCTTGACAACCTCTGCAAATACTTCTTTCTTTCAATTCTTATCTCCTTCTTGATTAATCTCTATAATTCAACTTGGATTAATCTACATTAAATACAACAATTAGTCAATGTAGGAGATAACTATATTACTCAATCTTTTTGCTAATAACAATGGCAATGGCATCTATATAAGATATCATCAAAACTAATCATAACCAACATTCAATGGTATCTATATAAGACATCATCAAAACTAATCATAACCAACATTCTCCCCCTTTTTGATGATGGCAAATACTATAAGAAAAATATGGCTGAATATGAAAATATAACAATGCAACATATTTTTCTTGCCATTCTCTCCCCCTTATTTGTCATTAGCAAAAAGTTGAGGTAAAGTTGAAATCCTTAGCGAGACAAATATGAAACCATATTAAAGAGAATCAAGAAGCTGATTTTCTCTCCCCAATTTGAAATTGTTTTCATTCTAAGTATGATGCAATGTGGAACAAACTTGAAAGATTTTGGAGAGGTTTTCAAGATAACTTTCACAATTAGAGCATATAGATACCAAGCATATGCAAAATTTCGACTGAATATAAAAGGATAAAGGTTAGAAATGCTCATGTTGGTTTTCCAAATTGATGAACAATCTGCGAGGTCCGTTTGATAGCTTTCTTGTTGAAAGAGATTCGTGATGTGCTTTGAATAGCCTTGGAGATGTGGAATGAGACTAAAATACTGACTTCTTGAATTGTATCTCATATGAATGAATAATGTCAGCAATCAGCTTCCATCCTTTGTCAATTTCTTCATATGGCTAATCTTGTAGGGCATTAAGAAAAGTCATAGCACATAACAAAATCTCCTGCTACAAATTGAAAACATTCTTTCCAAAAGATTTGTTAGTGCAAGCCAAATATCAAAGTATCCCTTTCTATGTGATATTTTCAAAATAAAGATAATGAAAGGAAAATATGATATTAACTCATTATCAAAACTAACAAAAGATAATGAATGCATATGAATATGCTTAAAAAGATTTTTCTTCAAATAAAGGAGGTGAACTTTTAAGATATGAAACACAAGTGAATGTGAAGCTCCCCCTTAATGAATGCATGACCAAAATGAAGTTCCTTGTAATGATACCAAATAATAATGTGACACCAAATGTTATGAGCTTTAAAGAAATCACTTATGCTTTTTATGATGATAAAAGAGTTTGAAGTATAAGGATCATTTTGAAAATGAATGTACTCAGGCTAAATTTCATGAGATAGGATCAAATGAATAAATTCAAATTAGCCTAGCATGATTATGATATTCAATATGCATATTGTTTCACAATATAATACCTCACTTGAGTAATATCGTAATTACTCAAGTTCTAATCCTCTGTAGTCCATAGATGCATCACTGAATAGCTATTATCAATTGTTCTGAATGCATTTTACTAGCTGAAATCCCAAATGAGCTTTTTAAAGGATCTCAAAATTAGTTTCTGCTCATAGCTTCTCATTAAGCTAGCATGCTCCTTATCATACTGGTTTAAGCTTCTTGCTAGTGATAGGATGTCACTCAAGTGATGCCACAGAATTTGCAGACATAGCCACTGAAATGATCTATTTTGTTCGCCTATGTTCTTTGTATACAACAACAGAACATTTCGGTCAACTCCTGCAGAAACATATGGTATTTGGTACTCAATGATTCTTGAGTCCTCACAAGATTAGTCATGACAACTCTTATGCTCTTATAGAATTAAATCATATGATATTTGAGCAAGGAGTATGTCAAAACATAATTTTACCCAATCGAATAAGTTCATGCCAATGAATCATAAAGGGTTAATTACAAATAAATGATAACAAAGATGTTATTTCTCAATGATAGTTTGTAAATACACTTTATGCAGAAAAGATGTCATTGAAAAATGCATATAAGTTTGTGCATAGAAAATCTTATCCATAAAGATAAGCATTTATCAACTTAAAGTTCAGATTTTCCAAGAATGATAATGAAATGTGCAAGTCGTTTCAAATCTTAAATGTTCTTTCAAAAACATGATAAAGCATTATGAAATCAAGATTGTCATGAATGAAAGATTTATTTTTGAAAGATGCTTGGAAAACAATGCCCATTTTAAACATGGTGGAAGTCAATATATATTAGAATGTATCAAAACGCTTCATATTTTAGAGAACATGTTGAACATTGAAGTTAACATGTAGAAGAATTTTCCCAAAAGGAAATATCATAAGAATAAAGCATTATCAAAACATGCTTTGCACAACAGAATCATATGAGCATAATGACTTTGCCAAAGACCAAGAGATAATCTTGCCTTTTAGAATAGAGTCTTGAAATATGTGAACATTCAAGGCAAGAATTTGGATACATGGCTATAGTTACTCAAAAATAGATGAAGATAAAGTTGATGAATTTGAGTAACAAAAAGACTACTAGGATTCATGGATAATGAAGCACATGCACATTGGTTCAAATGACTAGAGTTCCACAATATCATCCTAGTAAGTTATTCCACTAATGGATAATGCATTAAGATTTAATGCAATAATGAATATTCATAAAGCTTAGAATAACTTGGCCAATAAGAATTTATGCAGTAAGCATAACACTTCACAAATTGAATTCTTTTATAGGAGATAAACTTGAAACTCATAGATGATCAACTTGCTAGACATGAGATCCAACAGTTAGAGAATAAAGAATAAGGAGTTCAAGCAACACATTAAATACCAAAGATCAATATGTAAATGATAGGGAAAACTCAACTGGACAAATTTGAAGCATATCCAACATTCAATATACAATATTAACTTCCAATTTGAAACATTATTTGAATGCAATCAAAGTATGGATATGTTTTCAAAGCATTTGTATGTATTTTCTCAAAACAATGTGAATTGAAATACAAATAGTTTTTACACTTGTGCATTTCAAAAATATAAAATCAACAAAGTTAGCACAAATTCAATTGTTTGATCATCAAAAATTTACTAACATAATTAGGAATATTAGTAATTGATGATAGGAGTATATAGGTTATACATGAAGTTTTTGGAAATTCGAGCAAGATGATTTCAAAAGCATGGTTGACTCAAACTTGAGTTTAGAAAGACAAACTAGAGTTTGGAAAGGCAAACTGGAGTTTGGAAAAACAAACTGGAGGTTCAGGAAGATAGTCTCAAGTTTTCTTATTTATAAAACATTGAAAGCTCTTGACCAAGTGAAAATTCTTTGAAAATTTTCTCTGGAGGTCCAAACCTGAGGTTTAGAAACTTTAGACTCAAGTTTAAGATGTAAACTGGTGAGTTTTGCCTTCTGTATGGACCAAACCGGAGGTTTGCATAGTAAACCTGAGGTTTGTAAAATTTGTACAGGACCAAACCGGAGGTTTGTGGGGTAAACCTGAGGTTTGTAACATTTGCACAGGATCAAACTGGAGGTTTGTGTTTTAGGCTCGAGTTTAGACTACTCTTGAGCAAATCATCGGGTTTTCAGTTTGAAACACGTTTTGAACAAAACCCAAACTCGAGTCTATAAGTGATGAACTCGAGTTCAACACTATTCATGTCAAAAATCAGTTTTGCCTCTCAAAACACAAACTGGAGGTTTCCAGTGCAAACCAAAGGTTTTCTCAAGTTCAAAAATATTTTGCTTTCTGCAAAGGCATGAACTCGAGTTTAGAAACTTGAACTCGAGTTCTCTCAACTTAGAAAACTCTTGGAAAACTTTTGGCCTAAAGCAAACTGGAGGTTCATGGAAACAAACTTGAGTTTACAACTGCTAAACTGGAGTTTGCATTTCTAAATTGGAGTTTGTCTTTTGACAGTAAAATTGCAGATTTAAATTGAATAAGTTTCAAAATCTTTTAACTTAACTAAAGACAAACCAAAAAATGAATTTCATGTAATCATAGTATGAGGTAAGAATTAGATATCACCGTAATTCCTCTTATCCTCATAGAAGCTTGCTTGGTAGAGATGGATTGATGTAGATAACTCCTTTTCAATGTTTACCATCAACATTAAGCATAGCTTGTTGAGCTTTCTCAAGAGTTTGATTATTTCTCTGTTACATTCTTGAGAAGCTTTCTTTCATCCTACAAAACTTTATAAACCTTTTTCTTTCTTGGTATCCAACTTCACTTGGATCCAACCATTGTTAGCTTATAGGAACAAAATTCACATGCTCCAAGAATATAATCAGATCATGAAAATAGAGCATAATGATTTAAACATGATTTTATGCATAAAAGATATATTTTCCTTTTCAAATCATCATGTATGCATAAAGAGTTAAACCTTTTGAACATTACCATCTCTTTCAAAATAGATTTGGATGTAAGAATCCAATTTTTTTTTAAGAAGAATAGATTGCAATGCTCATTCCTAAGGCTACAAGATATAAAACCTCAATGAATATTTCAGATAATAGCATTGGAGGTTTTACCTTTGCATACCTTAGCCTTAGGTACTTGAAGGATTGCCTTCGCTCACCCAATTTATCATTCGTTGATACTTTGTCTTTTTGAATTTAGTCTTGGGATGAGGCAATGCTTTCTCACATGATGTAGACTGCAAGAATCTTTTCCCTTGTGCATAAGAGATCCTTCTTTTCTTATCCTCCTCAAGATAGTTGAGTGGTATTTTGTGGTAATCTATTCTTGAGGTAGATGATACTCTTCTTGCTTGTATCCATTGCTTCCTTTGATGTTTAAACCTTGTAGTTCCAGCAATAGGTGCCATGAGAGTTCTCTTGCTTGATATAGATTCTATGATCTTCTTCTTTGGTGCATGAGGAACTCTTGGCTTCTTCTTCCTCTTCTCTGTACCTTGATGTCCATTGATATTCAAATCATCCTGCACACATGGAGTACTAGATGGACATTTTGGTACCCACTTATACTTGGGTCCTTGACTGTTAGTATTGGACCTTACTTGTCCTTTAGGAACCCAAACAAAATGATTTCTCACTTTAGAATTTCTCCTAATATAGCATGTATGAGAAATATGCCCAGATTTTCCACAATAATTGCAAATAATAGAGAAATGCTTGTTATGAACATTTTTGCAAGTATTGTGTTGGTCATGAGAGTAAGACTTGAAATAATCTTTATTTAAATATTCATTCTTCCCACATGGTTTTCCAGCATGATTGAAAATATTTTTGTTTTTCAAAACAGAACTAGTAATTGGTTGAAAAACAACTTTACTCAAATTTTCGAAATCATTTTTGTCAACTACACAAGGAGAATTGGAATTGTTTACCACATGTGTATCTTGAGCTCTAGATAATGATTGATCACATTTGTCCATGAGTTCTTCCTGGGAATCATCTTCCTCTTGTTCTTTTGTGTTGACTAGATTGTGGGAGAATTCAATAATCTCTCGTTCTTCAATCTCCAGTTGTTCATCAGTCATAGATGCGCAGTTTATAATTTCGAATGAACTGTCAACACTATCAACTTCAACAACCTTGTTAGAAGCATATATAAGATCAAGAGTATCCCAGATTTCTTTAGCACTAGAGCAATATTTGATTTTCTCAAAATCATTTTCGGTTAAAGCACTATAAAGAATTTTCATTGCTCTAATGTTCAATGAAAACATTTTCTTTTCAATTTCTGTCCAATCCTTTCTTGGTTTGAAATCAAATACATTTGTAAAAACATTCCACATATAAAAATCAGTTGCTTTGATAAAACTAGTCATTCTAGCTTTCCAAAACCAAAAATCAACATCTTTGAAAAGTGGTGGAATGGTAAAATCAAAACCTTCTGAAAATGAAATACACCCAAAATCAGCCATTGAGACTCTTGAGACGGTTAAGTCCTTTAAACAAGAGACCGGCTCTGATACCAAATGTAAGTTCCGGCTGAACCCAAGAGGGGGGGTGAATTGGGTGAAGTATAAAAAACTTTAGTTAACTTGAAATTCTTTTCGTAACTCCAAGAAATCAGTTTAGAAAGCAATAACCATACATTTATATATGTAAACACATTCAAACATATATGCTGGAAACATAAGAGATAAGGGAAGAGAATGTGCAAACTGATTTATACTGGTTCGGCCTTATCCTTGACCTACATCCAGTCCCCAAGCCTCACTTGGGATTTTCAATCCACTATCTTCTTTCAAACTGATTACAAGTTCTGTACTTGAGTAATCCTCTCACTAGGATCCACTCCCTCTTACAAACTGTAATCAATACACTTGCTTGATTACACACTCTGTACTCGAAGTAATCCTCTCCCTAGGATTCACTCCCCTTACAAGCTGTAATCAACACAATGTGTTTCCCACTCAAGATCACCCAATCTTGAGTATCTCACAAATAGAAAGATAGAATGATTACAATAAGTCTTCTCTCTCAGAAGTAAATAAGTAAACACTGAAGTGCAGTACAAATCATATCACTCTCTATGATGTAATCATTAAGAACAGAGAGCATATGATGAAAATCAGAGTATTAGCATGTTGAAGGTGTAAACTTGTGTCTCTGCGTTTTTTGCTCTGTGTTCTCTGTATGGAGTCATCAAATCTTCATGTATTTATGCTAATAGAAGCATATGACCGTTGCAATTCGTTGAGACTTGAACCCATTTGAAAATATAGCTGTTAGAAACTAGCCGTTGGAACTTTTGCACAGTTTTTGATGTTCTGACATCACTTTTGCTTTTGTCTTAAACCTTCAATAAACTTTCTTTGATCTGTCTGAAACTCACCAAGAAAGTGGTTAAACATGTCTAGGAACACTAGAGATTAATCATGGGAAGTATTAAGATCAAACAAGAAGGCAATGCAAATTCGTCAGATTTGAAATTCTGAATTAGCGTCGCGAACTCGAGTTTGCAACTTGTAGACTCGAGTTTGGATCCATCTTGAATAGCCCAGATGCTCTCTGGAATGTCTAAACTCGAGTTCCAACTAATAGACTCGAGTTTGGTTCTCTTTAAAATCAATCTTTGCTCTCTGGAACCCGTAAACTCGAGTTTGCTACTTATAGGCTCGAGTTTGGATGTTTTCCAGCACCTGGTTGCTCTCTGTCTGAGATGAACTCGAGTTTGTTCACTTATAGGCTCGAGTTTGGCTTTTTCCAAATGTTCATTTCTTCTCTGGAACTCTCGAACTCGAGTTTGTGACTGATGAACTCGAGTTTGTAAGTTAATTTGTGACTTGGTTGATTCTGACTTGGCCTGGTTCGAGTTTGCAACTTCGTCAACTTTCAAAGACCATATCTCCCTGGTCTGAACTCATTTTTGGTCCGTTCAAAGCTTGATTGAAAGCCCTTTGAGTCTATTTTCATATGCCACTGATTTCAGCTCAATCGGATTTGTCGTTTGTGAGATACACCCAAAATACCGAAGGTGGGTCTGGACTGTGACGTTGATTCTTGTTCCAACTTGTAAAACTCATAGCTCCTTGATCTGAACTCCTTTTGGCTTGAATTTTATATCAAAATGACGCATTGGGAGTCTAGTTTCATATGCTTTTGGTTTCGTCTCAATCCGATCTCTAGTTTGGGAGATATCATCGAATTACCAGACCTCGCCTGAGCTGAACGTGAAACAGAATGGAGCTGAAGTGCTGATGACCACTGTGAACTCGAGTTTGCACTTACAGGCTCGAGTTTGCCTAGTCCAGAGACACCAGAAATGCTGAAGACACTTATAGGCTCGAGTTTGCACTTGTAGGCTCGAGTTTGCTTAGTCCAGAGACACCAGAAATGCTGAAGACACTTATAGGCTCGAGTTTGTGATTCTAAACTCGAGTTTGAGGTCCTAAACTCGAGTTTGGGGTCCTGAACTCGAGTTTGCTCATCCAGAAGCTAATTTTTGTTGACTTTAACTCTGAATTGAGTTATTCCAACTTCCATATGATCTTGGAGGCTTCTAGCTTCAGCATAAGAACTTGAATAACTATATCTTCATTCCATTCATCAAGTTCTTCCTTCTTCCATCTCCCAACTTGATCATTCTTCTTCATTTAACTTGAGCTCATCATTCTTTACAGCTTCTACCTTCTTCAATATCCATAAAGTGATGAAACTTCATTCCAACTTCTGCTTATCATAGAGACTTCCAGTATCACATATAAGAATATATATGCATGTTCTTTATTTGGTCTCTTCTCTTCTACTTGGTTATCACCAAAACCCATTGATAACATCTTGCTTCCTTGACAACCTCTGCAAATACTTCTTTCTTTCAATTCTTATCTCCTTCTTGATTAATCTCTATAATTCAACTTGGATTAATCTACATTAAATACAACAATTAGTCAATGTAGGAGATAACTATATTACTCAATCTTTTTGCTAATAACAATGGCAATGGCATCTATATAAGATATCATCAAAACTAATCATAACCAACATTCAATGGTATCTATATAAGACATCATCAAAACTAATCATAACCAACATACATATCACTAATACAGATCTAGACACTAGACATCTACATCTTTCTCTCCTTCTCCCCCTTTGTCATCAACAAATTCGGGGTCAAGAACAAAGACAGGAGGAGAATAGAGCACCATGGCGGTGTTTGGATCAAAGGAGGGATCATGGGGCTCTGCATATGGAGAAGGTGTAGGGAAAATCTCAGTAGATGGAGTAGGTGGAGATGGGAATGGGCCAGGAAGGACCTCTGTGCTAGGGGTGACTGGAGAGGATGTGGTGTGGGGTGGGCTATGAGGTGGACTAGGAAATGAGAAGGGGGGTGATGATGGTGGTGAGAAGTGAGGTTCTGGTGAGTTTGGGGAAGGCTGAGATACGGGTATAGATGGTTGGGCTTCCGGAACAGGAGTCGAAGAGGATGGACCAGTGGTGAAGCCGAATGAAGATGAAGATGAGCCACCAAGTCCAAAGTGCTGAAGGAGTTGCTGAGCCTTGTCTCTGGCATCTGAGGCTGCAGCTAAGGTGACTGACAATGTAGAGCCCAAGTTGAGCCCTTGATCATCAATAGCATCTTTCACCTTGATCAGTTCAGAGAGGACCTGTGACTGAGCCACGATCACATCCATAACTCCCAACTTGATGTCAGCCCGAATCATATCAAACTCTGCCTTCATCATAGCTCGGTGAGATACAAGTGCAGCATCCACAATTGCTCTAATCCGCTCATCAAAATCTGAAGGTAGTGGTGGTGGAGCAGACTGGGCCTCATGTGCAACTGACTGAGATGCACGAGTCTGTGACCGTGGTGGAGCTCTCGACTGCCCAGATCCTTCCGGCTCGAACTGAATCTTCATCAAGTTGAGCTGAGTCTTGCCGAAGGCCGGGATATACTTCATCTGCTCGGGAGGACCCACATACCATATCTTATGGTAGTACAATATCAGTGAAACCAGGGATGCAAAGGGCATGTAGAATCCCTTGCGGGACACAAATCTGAAGTGGCTAATCTCCTTGAACAACCACTACCCAATATTGAGGGGATGCATCCGGATGAAGGCGGTGAAGAAGCGATAGTCCTTCTGCGTGAAGTGCGTGTAGCTCCCGCCTTTTTGCACAAAGTTACGTGAATACACGTACCATATCACACGGTGCAAATGTGGCATCTCCGAGGGCTTGAAAGTCAAGTGGACCCTCTGATCATCCGGTATGTCCTGACCGGGCATAAGTGTGGCATATACTTCCTCATTAGAATACTTCGGTGTGGATGCTTCTGAAAGGTTGACCACCTTAAGGATCTTGTTGAGGATGGCGGCAGATAGTGTAAATTTAACTCCTCTCACAGAAGTTGTGACCCTTTCCTCAATCAGTCTACCTTCCGAGCTCAAGATGTGATTGGTCGCCATGTTAAAGTAGAACATCTTGACCAACTCAGGACAGTAGGCAGCCTCGATGGAGACGAGCGTAGCATATGGCCCAAACCATGGTGATAAATCAACATTGCACTCCCGATAGACCTGCTCTAGATTAACAGAGGTTACGGTGCAAAAACCTCGGCTTCCAAAGAGATCTTTGAATTTGGCATTTAGACTGGGAGGAAGAAGGACAGGAGCAACCTTAAATCCCTCTGGCGCATTCTTATGGTTTTTGATTTCTTCAACCGCATTTGCTACCACGAGAGAGAAATCTAGCTCAGAATCCGTTTCTGACGAAGAGCCAGGAGAATCAGCAGATGAGGGAGAGGAAGGGATAGTTGTGGAAGCCCTCTTTGACCTCGCTTTTTGAGGAACAGCGGTCCTCTTCCCTTGAGCCTTGCTCGGCTCACCGGTCTTCTGCTTCTTGGTGACAGAGGATGGAATAGAAGTTCTGGACGAAGTTCCCCTCTTCTTGGGATACGGCGAAGATGCCTCGGGTATAGGAACACCAATGCCGGGAATCTTACGATCAATACCATCCCCTAATTTCTTAGGAGTTGATTTCGACCTCGGTGCTCTGAGTGGAAGAGAAGAAGAAGGTTGCTTTGAGAGAGATTGTTCTTTGGACATTTTTGACGCTAGGGTTTCGGTGAAAATGAGAATCAGAAGGGAATGAGAGAGATTTGGTGAGGATTTGAGGGGGTTTGACTGGGATTTGTGATGGTTTCAGAGAGAGAAGGAAGAGAGAGATGCAATACTGCTAGGTCTTTACTGTGGTATAGACGCGAGTATGAAAGAACACAGCGTTTTAGTATATATAGACAGACCCCTATACTGCAATAAGGTTCTTGCATACTGCAGTATAGCATACTTTCATTTACATACTGCAGTAAGGATGGAAGTATACTGACCTGGACTTCAAAAATGCTGAGAGAATTTTTGAAAACCCGATGGCCATACTGCAGTATAGTACTTACATACTGCAGTATACCTCTTCCATACCTGAACCTTGGTTTCTGTTTGACCCCATACTGCAGTATATGACTTTCATACTGCAGTATGCCTCTTGCATACTCGAAACTTGTCTTCTGTCTGACCCCATACTGCAGTATATCACTTACATACTGCAGTATGCATCTTGCACACTTGGAGATTTGGCCTTTCACACACCCTATACTGCGGTATAGCACTTGTATACCGCGGTATAGTTCTTCTGAACCATCAAAACACCCTGCAAAACAAAGACTAAACTCTCCGATGCTTAAGTTAGTAAAGATTAATCATCAATAACACATCTAACATTAATTTGAGAGAGAAAACCTCACAATTCATTGGGATTTACCATTCCCAATTCTCTCCATATGAAAGTGAATTGTTCCTTGGCTAGAGGCTTGGTGAAGATGTCAGCTAGTTGAAGATGGGTTGGAATGAACATCACTTTCACGTCTCTCTTCTGGACATGATCCCGGATGAAGTGATGTCTCACATCAATATGCTTGGTTCTTGTATGTTACACGGGATTCTTGGCCAAGCTTATTGTGCTAGTATTATCACATAGTATTGGGATCTCCTTTAAGTGCACTCCCAAGTCAGCAAGTTGTTGCTTCAGCCACAACACTTGAGCACAGCAGCTTGAGGCAGCCACATATTCAGCTTCTGTTGAGGACACAGCCACGGTAGTTTGCTTCTTACTAAACCAAGAGACAAGTGAGTTGCCAAAGAACTCGCATTGCCCACTTGTACTCTTTCTATCTGTCTTATAGCCTGCATGATCCGAATCTGAATATGCCACAAGATGCTCCGGCTGACCTTTAGGAAACCATAGCCCAAGAGTCTTCGAATCAGAGAGATATCTGAATATCCTCTTCACATTTTCAGCATGTGACTCTTTAGGAGCGGATTGAAACCGAGCACACATTCCAACACTGAATTGGATGTCCGGGCGACTTGCGGTGAGATAGAGCAATGATCCAATCATTCCTCTATACTTGGTGATGTTGAAATCCTTGCCCTCTTCATCAGCATCCAAAGAAGTAGTTGTGCTCATTGGTGTGTCAGCCCCATTGCACTTGTCCATTCCAAACTTTTTTAGCAGATCATTTAAATACTTGGTTTGAGATATAAATATCCCATCCTTACGTTGTTTGATTTGCAGTCCAAGGAAGTAATTGAGTTCTCCCATCATTGACATCTCGAATTCACCCTGCATAGACTTGGAAAATTCCTCACACAAAGAGTCATTAGTAGCACCGAAAATAATATCATCAACATATATCTGTACAATTAAAATTTCATTCAATTTATTTTTCTTGATAAACAATGTTGTATCAGCCTTTCCTCTAATAAATCCTTGATTGAGTAAGAATTGACTCAATCTTTCATACCAAGCTCTAGGAGCTTGTTTAAGACCATACAAGGCTTTCTTAAGTCTAAAAACATGATCTGGAAATTGATCATTTTCAAAACCTGGAGGTTGTTCAACATACACCTCCTCTTGAATGAAACCATTTAGAAAAGCACTTTTGACATCCATTTGATAGAGTTTAAAACCTTTTGTGCATGCAAATGCTAGAAGAACTCTTATTGCTTCCAATCTAGCTACTGGAGCATAAGTCTCTTCATAGTCTATTCCTTCTTCTTGATTGTAACCTTTGGCCACTAATCTAGCCTTGTTACGCACAATGATGGCTGACTCATCACGTTTGTTCTTAAATACCCATTTTGTCCCAATTACCGGATGGTCTTTGGGTCTAGGCACCAAGTCCCAAACTTGATTTCTATCAAATTGATGTAACTCTTCTTGCATAGCAATCACCCAATCATTGTCTGAAAGGGCTTCTTCTATCTTAGAGGGCTCTATATGTGAAATAAATGCAGAAAGTGTAACTTCATTCAAAGTGCTATTTCTGGTCCTAACTCCTTGATTCGCATCACCTATGACTTGGTCTAAAGGATGATTCCTTATAAATCTCCAAGCTCTAGGTTGAGACTGATCAGGATTTTCTAAGTTGTTTTCAGGATCAGCCTCAAAAACATTTTCTGAATTTTCAGAAGGAGTAGGAGCATTTTTCGAAAAGAATTTGTTTTTGAAAATAGCCTCCTCTTCATCATCCAAGGATTTATCAGATTCAGATTCACAGAATACAACATGTATAGATTCTTCAACAATCTTAGTCCTAGTATTAAACACTCTATATGCCTTACTCCTATTTGAATAACCAATAAAAACTGCTAGATCAGATTTAGGATCGAATTTACCAAGATTATCTTTACCATTATTGTGCACATAGCACTTGCATCCGAAGACATGCAGATGACTGAGATTCGGCTTTCTTTCTTTGTAGAGTTCATATGGTGTTTTGTTCATCTTCTTTCTCATATAGGCTCGGTTGGAGATGTAACATGCTGTACTCATCGCATCAGCCCAAAACACTTGTGAAGTGTTATATTCGTTCAGCATTGCCCGGGCCATTTCCGTGAGTACTCGATTCTTTCTCTCCACAACACCATTCTGTTGTGGTGTTCTTGGCGCCGAGAAATTATGGTTGATCCCCATACTATCACAAAACTCAGCAAAGGCATTGTTTTCAAATTCTCCACCATGATCGGTCCTTATACCTGAAATTGAAAGACCTTTCTCATTCTGGACCTTCTTGGCAAAAGCAACAAACTAATCATATGTTTCATCTTTTGATGATAAAAATATAGTCCAAGTAAATCTAGAGTAATCATCAACAATGACCAAAGTATATAAGTTTCCACCAAGACTTTTGACTCTAGCTGGTCCAACTAGATCCATGTGAAGAAGTTGTAGAGGTCTATTTGTTGAAATCTCATTTTTGGCTTTAAAAGAAGATTTGGTCTGTTTTCCCTTTTGACAAGCATCACAAATCATATCATTTTTGAAATTCAATTTGGGAATGCCAATAACCAAATCCTTTTTCAATAACTTGTCAAGTTGATACATATTGACATGAGCTAATCGCTTATGCCATAGCCAACTCTCATTCAAGTTACTGACAAAACAATTTTCAGAAACAGAACCATTGCTAGAGAGGTTCAAAGTATAACAGTTTCCATCTCTAGGTGCTCTAAATAAGGCTTTGTTTTTCAAATCATTCATAGAGATCAAATCCTTTTTAACAATAAAGCATTCATCAGAGTCAAATATTACCAAATTACCCTTATCGGTGCTTTGGCTCACACTTAGGAGATTGTGACACAATCCTTCTACAAGGTAGACGTCTTCGATGAGTGGGCCTTCATTGTTGCCTATCTCACCAATGCCAGCGATTTTCCCGGATTGATCACCTCCAAATGTGACTCTACCTCCATCTTTTGGCTTTATTGATAAAAACTTTGATTTGTCTCCAGTCATGTGTCTTGAGCATCCACTATCGATGTACCACTTGTTCGGCCTTGATGCTCTAAGACATACCTGCAGATCACAAGAGATCAAGTTTTAGGTACCCATCTTTTCTTGGGTCCTTTGGGGTTAGTATGTACCTTGGGAACATATGTTCCTTTTGGTACCCAGACATAATTTCCTACAGGTTTAGCTTTTCCTTCTTTTCGATGAAAACAAGATGAAGTAGAATGACCCTTCCTATTGCAATATGTACAATGTGCAAAAGGGTTTGAGGAATGAACAGATTTAGTAAAATAATTCATATAGGATTTTTGTCTATTCTTTTTCTTTCCTTTCTTCTTATCAAAGTCTGGTCTATAACCAATGCCCGATCTATCGTTTGTAAAACGTTGTTGTTTCAAAATCACATTGAGCATTTCACTTCCCTTAGTAAATTTCTCAAGTGCTTTTGTAAGTTGTGAATTCTTTTTCTCTAGGATAGAGCATTCATCACAAATCAGAGATTGAGGAGAAGAGAGGTTTTCAATTTGCAGCTCAAGAAAGGAATTTTTCTTTTTCAATGACATATACTTGTCTGCAAGTTTTTCAAACTCCTTTTGAACAACATTGTATTCAGCAAACAATTCATCATAGGAAGGAAGAGATTCATATACCTCATTTCTTTCATTGTGTTGCTCTTCTTCCTCAGCGACTAGGCATATGTTGGCTTTTTCGCTTTCGTCTTCTTCAGCTTCATCCTCATCCGATGAGCTATCTCCCCATATTGCTGACACATATGCCTTCTTTTTGAATTTCTTGAACTTTTTCCTTTCTTTCTCCTGATTCTTCAGCTGAGGGCAATCTACCTTGATATGTCCGGGCTTCTCACATTCATAGCAGATGATAGGTTTTTTCGATTCATAACTTGAGCTTCCCTTCTGAAACTTCTTGAAGCCTTGATCCTTCTTATAAACTTTTTGAATCTCCGGACCATCATCCCAATTTCTTCATCCTCATCTTCATCTTCCTCATCCTTTTCCACATTCAGAGCCACTCCTTTGTTGCGATTGTTGCCACTATTGACATCTTCTAACTCCTTTTTGAACTTCAGTTTGCTCTCATACTCAGATAGGCTTCCAAATAATGCAGCAACTGAAGTCATTGATTCTTCACGAGCTTCTTCAATGGCAGTAACCTTGGCTTCCCAATCCTTTGTCAGAATATTGAGGATTTTCCTCACTTGAGCCCCTTGATAGAAAAGCTTTCCTAAGGCTGCTAGCTGATTGGTCAGATGAGTATATCTCAACTGAAATTCTCCAATACTCTCGCCTTGCTTCATCCGCAACAGGTCATACTCAGTGGTTAGAATGTTGATGCGATTTTCCTTGATTCCAGAGGTTCCTTCATAAGCTATTTCCAGCGCCTTCCACATTTCCTTAGCCGTTGATAAATTACAGATACGAAAGTACTCCTTTTGACTAAGAGCACTCTGAAGCATCAGGATAGCCTTGCTATTGAGAGTGATGTTCTTCTTATCATTATCATCGAATTCGGCTTCTGTCTTGGGCACAGTGATGCCTCCTTCTACCTTGACTGGAACATAGTCTCCAGTTTCAAAGACTCTCCATAGACCATATTCTGTTGCCATCACGAACACACGAAATTTGGCTTTCCAGAAAGAGTAGTGTTCGCCGTCGAAACCGGGAGGTCTGTTGATTGAAGCTCCATCTGGAAGAATTCCTTCCATAGTGATCCTTCTCGAGTGGTTAAGCTCTTCTGAGAAGACCTTGCTCTGATACCAAATGAAGATTGGAGCTAAATACCCAAGAGGGGGGGTGAATTGGGTATTTTTATAAAATTAAAGAGTCTACTCTGTTTTTGACTAATGAACACAGGGTAAAACAGAGGAGAGAGGGAGAGAAGCAATACACCACACGATTTATACTGGTTCGGTCCTTTCTCTGACCTACATCCAGTCCCCAAGCCTCACCTGGGATTTTCAATCCACTATAATCAAATATTGATTACACACTCTGTACAAAGAGTTGTTCTCTCACTAGAACACACTCCCCCTTACAAGTTGTAATCAATACACCCTAACTACCAAGTCCCCTGACTTGTAGTTATCACAATCAGTAGATGATTTACAAGATGATAACTCTCTCAAAGAGTAGATAGAATAAACACTGAAGTACAAAGTATCAAATTGATACTATTACAGATAAAAGCTGAACACAATAAATGACACTTAATAAATTTTTCGCTCTTAGTTGGTGTATCAGCTTGTGAAGAAGTTAATGCTCTCTATTTATAGGTAGAGAACATTAAATGACCGTTGTAAGATGATTCCAACCGTTGGAAGTGATTAGCTTGGGTTCTGGTCATCTTCTCTCTCTAAACTTCTGCTAATCCAAGACTTTGATGAAGTCTGATGTGGCTCTCTGAGGATTTGCCCGTTGGAGATAACTTTACTTGTTGTAGTAAGTATACTTTAACGTTTAGAAGGCGTGCTCAGATGGATTAGCTGAGAATAGGTTGATTTGCAGAAGTGCATTTAATGCACTGTACACTTTTTGCTTTATGGCTTTGACCTTCATTGATCTTCATCTGTGATTGCTGAAATTCACTCAACAAACTTGTTAAACATAGCTAGGAATATGATTGAATGAATTATGGAAGCAATAAGATCAAACAATAATGATTTGCAAATTCGTGTAATTCAAAAATCAGTTTTGACCGTTGTATACTGCGGTATGTTCCTCTATACTAGAGTATGCCACTGTGCATACTGCAGTATCCAAAGGCTTACTGCAGTAAGCAACTTCCAGAGACAAAAACCTCGCGAAATGATTTCGAAAGAAATGCTCTATACTGCGGTATGCAAATAACATACTGCAGTATGCGAGTTTTTGTCAAAGAGAAGAGACCCCGTGATTGCCCAATACTGCAGTATGAAAACCTATACTGCAGTATGCAATGGTTATGAAATTTGAGAGCCTTCTGTGAGAGCCTTTACTGCAGTATGCAACTCCATACTGCGGTATTTACTTGAGTGAGAAAATTTGATTGCTCTCGGGTTGGCCCTATACTGCAGTATACATACCTATACTGCGGTATTGGCTTGACCAAGAGATTTAGTTGCTCTCTGGATGGCCCTATACTGCAGTATACATACCTATACTGCGGTATGGGCTTGGCTTAGAGATTTAGTTGCTCTCTGGATGCCCCTATACTGCAGTATACAAAGCTATACTGCGGTATTGGCTTGATTTGAAAAACACGGTTGCTCTCTGGAAGTCCAATACTGCGGTATGTAACTAACATACTGCAGTATTGACTTAACATCATCAATTTGATGACCTTCTGTAAGTCCAATACTGCGGTAAACAACCCTATACTGCAGTATTGACTTTACTTCAAAAGATGGATTGTTCTCTGGAAGTCCAATACTGCGGTATGTCATCCTATACTGCAGTATTGACTTAACATCAAAAATCTGATGACCTTCTGTAGGTCCAATACTGCGGTAAAGAAACCTATACTGCAGTATTGATTAATCCCGAAAGAATATTGCCTTTCTGGAAGACTCTATACTGCAGTATGCAAACCCATACTGCGGTAAGCAACTAACAGATGATTTTCAAAGGTTCTTGGAAACTTCAAAACATGTTTTACACTTGTTGTTAATCATCAAAACACATTGAGAACTAACAAAGTCCAAATTAAAATCTTCTTTCAATTTAACCAAATCAACAGAGACAGAAGGACAGAAAGCTTTATTAGCAAATAATTCTTTAAACCTTTCTCCTTCGGCCTTTGATAGTTGGGTTGTGGCAGCAAAGAATTCTTCGGGAGCAGAGGAGTGATTGTAAATCTCTGTAATTGCATCCTCTAGAAAATCAGTGGCCTCTGGGAAAAATTCCTCGGTAGGAGACTTGGTTGGAGATGAAGCTTGTCCCTTCTCTGAGACTGAAGATTTCTTGGAACGTTTGGCCTTAGGCGGCTTAGGAATGTCAGGAACCTCAGGCACCTTTGCTTTTCCTTTCCCTTTTTGAGTCTTTTCTGGGTCATGCCTCTTCTTCGTTCTTCCTTCACCACTATCGTCGATGACTATTCCCTTTACCTTAGGCGCATGAGAATTCGGTGGGGACATCTCATCTGGAACTCCTCTAATGGACTTGTCTACACCGTAACGTAGTCTTGTTGAACGAGTTTTCATACGAGTACGGTAATCAGAGGGTGTGGCCATCGGTAGAGATTGAAGATTGGAGCTTAATACCCAAGCGGGGGGGTGAATTGGGTATCTTTAAAAATTTAAAGGAAGAACTCTATTTTGAACAAGTAATAACAGAGTATAACAGAGGAGAAGGGAAGAATAGCTTTGCACAAATTGATTTATACTGGTTCGGTCTTATCCTTGACCTACGTCCAGTCCCCAAGCCACACTTGGGATTTTCAATCCACTATAACTCAACAATTGATTACAAGCTCTGTACTCAGAGTAGTTCTCTCACTAGAACTCACTCCCCCTTACAAGTTGCAATCAATACACCCAACTACCAAGTCCCCTGACTTGTGGTTATCACAATCAATGAATGATTTCAAGAATAACTCTCACAAAGAGTAGATAAGATAATCACTGAAGCACAAGTATCAAAATGATACAATACAGATGAAAGCTGAACATAATAAATGACACTTAATAAATTTTCGCTCTCAGTTGGTGTATCAGCTTGAGAAGAAGTTAATGCACTCTATTTATAGGTAGAGGGCATTAATTGACCGTTGTATGATGAATCCAACCGTTGTAGGTGATTAGCATTAAGTCTGGTCATCTTCTCTTTCTAAACTCCAACTAATCCAGGTGTTAATATGATATGAGGTGGCTCTCTGAGGATTTGCCCGTTGGGGAAGAGTTTACTTGATGAAGAAAGCATTCTTGACCTTGAGAATGCGTGCTCAGGTGGATTAACCAAAAGGAGGTTGATTTACAGAGGTGCATTAAATGCACTGAGCACCTTTTTGCTTTTTGATTTGATCTTCATTAATCTTCATCTGTGCTAACTGAAATTCACTTAACAAACTTGTTAAACATAGCTGGGATCATAAGTGAATGAATCATGAAAGCAATAAGATCAAACAATAGTGTTTTCCAAATTCGTGTAATTCAAAAATCAGTTTTAACCGTTGTATACTCGAGTATGTTCATCTATACTAGAGTATGACACTGTGTGCAAGTGTCCATACTAGAGTATCCAAAGTGATACTCGAGTATGCAGCTTCCAGAGGCAAACCATCGTGACTTGATCTTGAAAACCAAAAGCTATACTCGAGTATGTTAGTAGTGTACTCGAGTATGCAACTGTTTGTGTGAAAAATTTTAAGTTCAAAATGCCTCTGTACTTGAGTATCCATTTCTATACTGGAGTATGCAAATCCTTGACAAATGGATTTTCCTTCTGTATGGTCCTATACTCGAGTATACATAGCTGTACTCGAGTAAGCATCAGCTACAAAATTTTTGGGAGCTCTCTGTAAGACCAATACTCTAGTATGTCAATACTATACTCGAGTATGCATTCTTGGGAAAAAGTTGTTTGCTCTCTATAAGGCCTATACTCGAGTATGTAAGTATCATACTTGAGTATGCACTCGAGATGAAAAACACATTTGCTTTCTGTAAGTCCAATACTCGAGTATAGCTTCCTATACTTGAGTATTGACTCATTCAGAAAAGATTGGTTGCTCTCTGGATGACCTTTACTCGAGTATGCATACCTATACTCGAGTATGCATCCATTTTCAAAAAAACATGATTGTTCTCTGTAAGTTCAATACTCGAGTATAGCTTCCTATACTTGAGTATTGTCTTGTAAAATGCAATTGAGCAATCTTCTGTCAATCCCATACTCGAGTATGCATACTTATACTCGAGTATGCAACATTCAGAAGGTTTTTAACAGATTTTGGAAACTCCAAAACATGTTTACACTTATTGTTAATCATCAAAACACATTGAGAACTAACATTCTCCCCCTTTTTGATGATGACAACACTTGTAAACTATCCTTTTTAAAGAATTTGAAAGATGGATTCCCTTTGAATTGAAGTTTTCAAATATCAATGTTAAGTGTTCAGAAACCAACCAATTTTGCATTTTAACACACATAACTCAGAGAATGGCAGCAGAGATGCATTGGAAGTCATAAACAACTGGAAATATATTCATTAAGCATAATTCATACAATCATCATTGATATCAGAACTGATAAACACATGTTACAAAATTACTGATATCAGAGACATGTTACAAAATTACTGATATCAGAGAACTTACAACATGCTACAAGGAAAATGCTCAAAAACAGTAAAACCAAACTACCTACCTAGACACAACCTAGACCCTATGCATCTTTCTCTCCTTCTCCCCCTTCTACCTACCTAGACTTCATGCGAAGAAGATCATATTCTGTCATGAGAGTGTTGACCCTATTCTCCTTGACCCCGGTGGTTCCTTCATGAGCAATTTCTAGTGCATCCCACATAGCCTTAGCTGATGGTAGAGTGCAGATTCTGAAATACTCTTGTTGACTAAGAGCACTTTGCAACATGAGAATGGCTTTGCTGTTAAGAGTGACATTTCTTCGATCATTCTCATCATAGGCATCTTCTGGCTTTGGAACTCTACGACCATTTTCCTTTACAGTTGGTGCATAATCTCCAACTTCAAATACTCTCCATAGCCCATATTCAGAGGCCATAACGAAGACCTTGAATTTGGCCTTCCAGAATGAATAATGTTGCCCACTGAAACCTGGTGGTCGGTTGATAGAAGCTCCATCGGGTAGACTACCTTCCATCTTGATCCTTCTCGAGATGTTAAGCTCTTATGAGAAGACCTTGCTCTGATACCAAATGAAGATTGGAGCTTAATACCCAAGAGGGGGGTGAATTGGGTATCTTTAAAAATTTAAAGAAATAACTCTGTTTTGAACAAGTAATAACAGAGTATAACAGAGGAGAAGGGAAGAATAGCTTTGCACAAATCTATTTATACTGGTTCGGTCTTATCCTTGACCTACGTCCAGTCCCCAAGCCACACTTGGGATTTTCAATCCACTATAACTCAACAATTGATTACAAGCTCTATACTCAGAGTAGTTCTCTCACTAGAACTCATTCCCCCTTACAAGTTGCAATCAATACACCCAACCACCAAGTCCCCTAACTTGTGGTTATCACAATCAATGAATGATTTCAAGAATAACTCTCACAAAGAGTAGATAAGATAATCACTGAAGCACAAGTATCAAAATGATACAATACAGATGAAAGCTGAACACAATAAATGACACTTGATAAATTTTCGCTCTCAGTTGGTGTATCAGCTTGAGAAGAAGTTAATGCACTCTATTTATAGGTAGAGGGCATTAATTGACCGTTGTATGATGAATCCAACAGTTGTAGGTGATTAGCATTAAGTCTGGTCATCTTCTCTTTCTAAACTCCAACTAATCCAGGTGTTAATATGATATGAGGTGGCTCTCTGAGGATTTGCCCGTTGGGGAAGAGTTTACTTGATGAAGAAAGCATTCTTGACCTTGAGAATGCGTGCTCAGGTGGATTAACCAAAAAGAGGTTGATTTACAGAGGTGCATTAAATGCACTGAGCACCTTTTTGCTTTTTGCTTTGATCTTCATTAATCTTCATTTGTGCTAACTGAGATTCACTTAACAAACTTGTTAAACATAGCTGGGATCATAAGTGAATGAATCATGAAAGCAATAAGATCAAACAATAGTGTTTTCCAAATTCGTGTAATTCAAAAATCAGTTTTAACCGTTGTATACTCGAGTATGTTCATCTATACTAGAGTATGACACTGTGTGCAAGTGTCCATACTAAAGTATCCAAAGTGATACTCGAGTATGCAGCTTCCAGAGGCAAACCATCGTGACTTGATCTTGAAAACCAAAAGCTATACTCGAGTATGTTAGTAGTGTACTCGAGTATGCAACTGTTTGTGTGAAAAATTTTAAGTTCAAAATGCCTCTGTACTTGAGTATCCATTTCTATACTGGAGTATGCAAATCCTTGACAAATGGATTTTCCTTCTGTATGGTCCTATACTCGAGTATACATAGCTGTACTCGAGTAAGCATCAGTTACAAAATTTTTAGGAGCTCTCTGTAAGACCAATACTCTAGTATGTCAATACTATACTCGAGTATGCATTCTTGGGAAAAAGTTGTTTGCTCTCTGTAAGACCTATACTCAAGTATGTAAGTATCATACTCGAGTATGCACTTGAGATGAAAAACACATTTGCTTTCTGTAAGTCCAATACTCGAGTATAGCTTCCTATACTTGAGTATTGACTCGGTTAGAAAAGATTGGTTGCTCTCTGGATGACCTTTACTCGAGTATGCATACCTATACTCGAGTATGCATCCATTTTCAAAAAAACATGATTTCTCTCTGTAAGTTCAATACTTGAGTATAGCTTCCTATACTTGAGTATTGTCTTGTAAAATGCAATTGAGAAATCTTATGTCAATCCCATACTCGAGTATGCATACTTATACTCGAGTATGCAACATTCAGATGGTTTTTAAGAGATTTTGGAAACTTCAAAACATGTTTACACTTGTTGTTAATCATCAAAACACATTGAGAACTAACAGAGATGATCCCTTAGGGTTAGGAGAAGGCTGAGCAGATCGTGAGGGAGTAGATGAGGACATTTGGTTGGGAAATGTGAAGAGTTTAAGGATAGGAGGTCAGAGGAGATGAGAGGACACAGAGAGAATCTAGGGAAAAACTGGAGTTTTGACGCGAGTTTTGCAGAACAAGTGAAAAATTAAATATATAGCACGACCAAAACTCGAGTTTTGCATTCAAAACTCGAGTTTTGCATTCAAAACTCGAGTTTTGAAGAATAAATGCTGACCTAGACATCAAAAGTGTACTGTGAACTTTTGAACTTCCGTGACCGAAACTCGAGTTTCACTCTGAAAACTCGAGTTTTCAGCTTCTCTTCAAAACATGTTGCTCTCTGTCTGATGGAAACTCGAGTTTCCAGTTTGCAAACTCGAGTTTTGCAGCTCCTCCAGAAATCAAATTTTCTTCTCTCTCCCCGATACCTTGCCAAAACTCAAGTTTTTACATCAAAACTCGAGTTTTCACCTCTTATCAGCAAAAACTCAGTTTATCATGTATATCTTGCAAAAATCATAACTAACCACTCCGATGCTTAAATTAGTAACAGTTAATCATCAAAACCTTAAACTAACATTGGGTAAAGGAAAAACTTACAATTCATTAGGATTTACCATTCCCAATTCTCTTCTTATAAAATTGAATTGTTCTTTAACTAATGGCTTTGTGAAGATGTCTGCAAGCTGAAAGTGAGTTGGGATGAACATCACTTTGACATCTTTCTTCTGAACATGATCCCTTATGAAGTGGTGTCTCACATCAATATGCTTTGTTCGAGTATGTTGAACTGGATTCTTAGCCAAGCTTATTGTGCTTGTGTTGTCACATAAAATTGGGATCTCCTTCGGATTCACTCCCAAGTCAACAAGTTGTTGTTTGAGCCACAAAACTTGAGCACAGCAACTTGATGCAGCTACATATTCAGCTTCGGTTGATGACACAGCCACACTTGTTTGCTTCTTGCTGAACCAAGATACAAGTGAGTTGCCAAAGAACTCACATTGGCCACTTGTGCTTTTCCGATCAGTTTTGTAGCCGGCATGATCTGAGTCTGAATATGCCACCAAATGCTCAGGTTGACCCTTAGGGAACCACAAACCCAGTGTCTTTGTGTTTGCAAGATATCTGAATATCCTCTTCACGTGTTCAGCATGAGACTCCTTTGGAGCAAACTGGAATCTTGCACATATTCCAACACTAAATTGGATGTCCGAGCGGCTTGCAGCTAGATAGAGCAATGATCCAATCATCCCTCTATACTTTGTGATGTTGAAGTCTTTGCCCTCTTCATCAGCATCCAATGAAGTGGTTGTACTCATGGGAGTGTCAGCTCCATTACATTGGTCCATCCCAAACTTCTTCAGCAGATCATTTAGATATTTTGTTTGGGAGATGAAGATTCCATCCTTCCTTTGCTTGATTTGCAGTCCAAGGAAATAGTTCAGCTCTCCTATCATTGACATTTTGAACTCTCCCTGCATAATCTTTGAGAATTCCTCACACAAAGCATCATTAGTACCACCAAAGATTATATCATCAACATAAATTTGAACAATTAAAATTTCATTCAATTTGTTTCTTTTGATGAATAATGTTGTGTCAGCGTTTCCTCTGATAAATCCTTGATCTAGAAGAAATTGGCTTAATCTCTCATACCAAGCTCTTGGTGCTTGTTTGAGTCCATATAAAGCCTTTTTGAGTTTGAAAACATGATCAGGGTACTGTTCATTTTCAAAACCTGGAGGTTGTTCCACATAAACCTCCTCTTGAATAAAACCATTTAAAAATGCACTTTTAACATCCATTTGAAAATGTTTAAAACCTTTAACACATGCAAAGTCTAGAAGAACCCTTATAGCTTCCAATCTAGCTACTGGAGCATAAGTTTCTTCATAGTCTATTCCTTCTTCTTGATTGTATCCTTTTGCAACCAATCTTGCCTTATTTCGGACAATGATTGCTGATTCATCACGTTTGTTCTTAAATACCCATTTAGTCCCAATAACCGGATGGTCCTTGGGTCTAGGTACTAAGTCCCAAACCTGATTTCTGTCGAATTGATGTAACTCCTCTTGCGTAGCTATCACCCAATCATTGTCTGAGACGGCTTCACCTATTTTAGAGGGTTCTATGTGTGATATGAATGCAGAAAAGGTGACTTCATTCAAGGTACTCTTTCGAGTTCTTACTCCTTGATTCACATCTCCTATGACTTGGTCTAAAGGATGATCTCTAATAAATCTCCAAGCCCTAGGTTGAGACTGATCTGGGTTTTCAATATTATTTTTAGGATCAGCCTCAAAAAACATTTTCAGAATTTTCAGTAGAAGAAGGAGTAGTTTTCGAAAAGAATTGATTTTTGAAAATATTTTCTTCCTTGTCATTCAAGGATTTATCAGTTCCTTCTTCACTGAACACAACATACATAGATTCTTCAACGACTTTGGTTCTAGTATTGAAAACTCTATAGGCTTTGCTTTTATTTGAATATCCAAGAAATAAGCCTACATCAGCCTTAGAGTCAAACTTACCTAGATTTTCCTTACCATTATTGCGCACATAGCACTTACACCCAAAAATATGTAGATGGCTCAGATTGGGTTTTCTTCCTTTGTATAGTTCATATGGGGTCTTGTTCAACTTCTTTCTTAGGTATGCTCGGTTGGAGATGTAGCAAGCGGTGCTCATAGCATCAGCCCAGAACACTTGAGAAGTGTTGTTCTCATTCAACATTGCCCTTGCCATCTCGGTGAGGACTCGATTCTTCCTTTCTACAACACCATTTTGTTGCAGAGTTCTTGGAGCTGAGAAGTTGTGGTTTATCCCCATGTTGTCACAATATTCAGAAAAAGCATTGTTTTCAAATTCGCCACCATGATCAGTTCTAATGCCTGAAATAGAAAATCCTTTCTCGTTCTTGACCTTCTTGGCAAACACAACAAATTGATCAAATGTTTCATCTTTTGAAGACAAGAAAATAGTCCAACAAAACCTTGAATAATCGTCTACAATAACTAATGTGTACAAATTGCCACCAAGGCTCCTCACCCTTGCTGGACCCACAAGATCCATATGTAGTAATTTTTGTGGTCTATTAGTAGAGATTTCTTTTTTCGATTTAAAAGATGATTTAGTCTGCTTTCCCTTTTGACACGCTTCACAAGTCAAATTGTTTTTGAAACTAAGTTTGGGAATGCCAATAACCAAATCCTTTTTGAGCAATTTGTCAAGTTGGGACATGTTGACATGAGCTAATCACTTATGCCACAACCAACTCTCACTTAAATTGCTTACAAAACATTTTTCAGAAATTGAAGCATTGCTAGAGAGGTTGAGAGTGTAACAATTCCCATCTCTAGGTGCTCTAAATAAAGCTTTTGATTTTAAATTTTCTAAAGGGAGAAGTTCCTTTTTCACAATCAAGCATTCGTTAGAATCAAAGATAATCAAGTTACCCTTGTTGGTGCTTTGGCTCACACTAAGGAGGTTGTGGCATAGTCCTTCTACGAGGTATACATCTTTGATGAGAGGGGCTTCATTGTTGTCAATCTCACCAATGCCAGCTATCTTTCCAGATTGATCTCCTCCAAAGGTCACCTTGCCACCTTCCTTAGGCTTGATTGAGAGAAACTTAGTTTTGTCTCCCGTCATATGTCTGGAGCATCCGCTATCAATGTACCACTTATTGGGCTTTGATGCTCTTAGACACACCTGCAAATCACAGAGGATCAAGTTTTAGGTACCCATCTTTTCTTGGGTCCTTTGGGGTTAGACTGGACCTTGGGAACATGAGTTCCTTTTGGTACCCATTGATAATTGCCAGCAGGTTTAACCTTTCTTTCTTTCCTATGAAAGCAAGATGAAGTTGTATGACCCTTCCTATTGCAGTAATTGCAGTGTGCAAAGGGATTTGAAGAATGTAATGATTTTCTAAAATAATTCATGCAGGATCTTTCTCCATTCTTCTTATTGCCTTTCTTTTTATCAAAACAAGGTTGATAACCAATTCCTGATCTATCATTTTTAAACCTTTGTTGTTTTAAAATGACATTAAGCATTTCACTTCCTCTAGTGAATTTCTCAAGTGCCTTAGTGAGATGAGAATTCTTTTTCTCCAAATCAGGACACTTTTCGCAAATAAGAATTTCAGGAGAAGAGAGTTTTGTAACTTGCAACTCAAGAGTTGTGTTTTTCCTCTTTAAATTCAAATATTTGGCAGCAAGTTTTTCAAACTCAGTTTGCACACAAAGATACTCAGTGAAAAGCTCATCATAGGAAGGTTTAGAGTCATATACCTCATTACTTTCAGCATGTTGCTCTTCTTCTTTAGCAACAAGGGAAATATTAGCTTTCTCTTCCTCATCCTCATCATTTTCATCGGATGAACCGTTTGATCGTACTCCTTTCCCAAGGCAGTGAGCTGATTGATCAAATGAGTGAATCTCAACTGAAATTCACCAATGGATTCTCCAGGCTTCATGCGCATCAGGTCATATTCGGTCATAAGAGTGTTGACCCGATTTTGTTTCACTCCAGCCGTTCCTTCGTGAGTAATTTCCAGAGCATCCCACATATGCTTTGCAGATGGCAATGTGCAAATCCGAAAGTACTATTGTTGACTCAGAGCACTTTGTAGAAGAAGGACTGCTTTACTGTTCAGGGTGACATTTCTTTTGTCTTCATCATCATAATCTTCTTCTAACTTCATGACCCTCACCCATCTTCAAGAACTGTTGGCATATAGTCTCCTCTTTCAAAGACTCTCCATAGACCATACTCTGTAGCATTTACGAAAACCTTGAACTTGGCTTTCCAGAAAAAGTAATGCTCTCCATTAAAACCGGGAGGTCTGTTGATTGAGGCTCCATCGGGTAGTATTCCTTCCATGTTGATCCTTCTTGAGTTGTTAAGCTCTTATGAGAATACCTTGCTCTGATACCAAATGAAAGTGCAGCCAAATACCCAAGAGGGGGGTGAATTGGGTATTATAAAAATTTCGAAATGCTTTGTTTTTTCAATATGAAAACAGGGATAAACAGAGTAAGAGAAGAAGAGCTGAACACAAGAGATTTATACTGGTTCGGTCTTAACCACTTGACCTACGTCCAGTCCCCAGACTCTCTGGGATTTCTACTATATCAAAGATTACACATTCTGTACTCAAGAAGTGATTCTCTCACTAGAACTCACTCTCCCTTACAAGTTGTAATCAATGAACCTCCCAATCACCAAGTCCCCTTGACTTGTGATTCCTTACAATAAATGATTTACAGATAAAAACCTCTCTCTAAGAGTAGATAGTGATAAACAATGAAGCTTATAATTTCAAAAGACAAGATACAAGTGAAAACAGAAAAGTAGTTGGAGAACTTGAATGCTTATATGTTTTCAGATGTTGTTGTTGCTGAGAAGACTTGAATGCCACTCTATTTGTACATAGAAGGCATTAAATGACCGTTGCAAAGTGAATCAAACCGTTGGAGGAGTTCTGGTGCAACTTTGGTCTTCTTCTCTCTCTAATCTCCACTTAATCCAGGTGGATAATGACTCAAAGTTGACTCTCTGCAAATTAATCCGTTGGAGAAGAGTTTACTTGTTGTAGAAAACATACTTTAATGCTTTGTAGACGTGTGCAGTTGGATTAGCCAAAAAGATGCAACTTTCTGATCAGCATTTAATGTTCTGAACCAACTATTTGCTTTTGTTCCAACTCTTAATTAATCTTCATTAATTTGTCTAAATACTCACAAAGAAAGTGGTTAAACATAGCAGGGAATATAGAAGATTAATTCTGGAAAGTATAAAGATCGATCACAAAACATATCAAAAATCGTGAAATTCAAATCTGCAGATCAGCGATGGAAACTTGAGTTTGTTCTTCAAAACTCGAGTTTTAAATTGTGCAATCAACACAAAACTTGAGTTTCAAAACTGAAACTTGAGTTTTCTACTTCCAGAGAGTAATGTCGTGTTTTGAGCTTTTGGACCATAGTTTGATAAATCTCAAAACTCGAGTTTTCAAACTAAAACTCGAGTTTTGGACTTTTAATGAAATATAAGTGATTAAGTCTAAAACATCAAGACTCGAGTTTTCTTTCAAAACTTGAGTTTTCAAAACGTTGGAAAACTTCATAGCTCTCAAATGAAACTCGAGTTTTCACTTAAGCTGTGAAAACATTGAGAGATTCAAGTAGGGCCAAAACTTGAGTTTTCAAATCATCGTGAAAGTGCATAGCTCTCTGCCTGATCAAAACTCGAGTTTTGAAATCAAAACTCGAGTTTTCATATTGTTATGAAAACTTGGAACTTTGGCAGTGCTCTCGGGTTGAGTCAAAGCATTAGTTTTCAATCCAAAACTCGAGTTTTCATCAATCAATGAAAACTTAGAAAATTAGCTCAAGTTAAAAACTTGAGTTTTCTCTTTGAAACTCGAGTTTTAAAAACTGGGTGAAAACATGAAAACTCTCTGTTAAGTCAAAACTCGAGTTTTCTCTTAACTTAGAGAAAACTTGAATAAATGAAGTTTTGGCGCAAAACTTGTTTCAAAGATCAAAGATTCTCTGTAAGATCAAAACTCGAGTTTTGTCTTTAGTTGAAAAAATCCATAAGTCTCTGTATGGGTCAAAATTCAAGTTTTCAAACTGAAACTCGAGTTTTGTCTTGAGATGAAAATTGGGTGCTCTCTGTAAGGTTCAAAACTCGAGTTTCCAAAGGAAACATGAGTTTTGTTCTTGTTTAGTGAAAATGAGCACTTCTCTGTCAAGGTCAAAACTCAAGTTTTAAAACCAAAACTCGAATTTTTGTCTTGACAATAAGTTTTTCAACTTATCAAGACAAAATTGCATTTTTGGGTTTGCAATTGTTAGATCATCATCAAAACACATAGCGAACTAACAGACACTCCAATGAGTACAACCACTTCATTGGATGCTGATGAGAAGGGCAAAGACTGCAAGTCGGCTAGACATTCAATTCAATGTGGGTATGTGTGCAAGGTTCCAGTCTGCTCTAAAGGAGTCCCATGCTGAGCATGTGAAGAGAATCTTCAGATACCTTGCTAACACAAAGACACTTGGATTGTGGTTTCCCAAAGGTCAACCTGAACATTTGGTCGCATATTCAGATTCAGACCATGCCGGCTACAAAACTGATAGGAAAAGTACAAGTGGTCAATGTGAATTCTTTGGCAAATCACTTGTGTCTTGGTTTAGCAAGAAGCAAACTAGTGTGGCTGTATCTTCTACAGAAGCTGAATATGTAGCCGCCTCAAGTTGCTGTGTTCAAGTACTATGGCTTAAGCAATAACTTGCTGACTTGGGAGTCAATCTGAAGGAGATCCCAATTTTGTGTGACAACACAAGCACAATAAGCTTGGCCAAGAATCCAGTTCAACATACTTGGACCAAGCATATTGATGTGAGACATCATTTTATAAGGGATCATCTTCAGAAAAGAGATGTCAAGGTCATGTTCTCAACACATCTTCAACTTGCCGATATCTTCTCAAAGCCATTGGCCAATGAGCAATTCAATTTCATAAGGAGAGAATTGGGAATGGTGCCCAATGAGTTGTAAGTAATACTTGTTCAATTTAATATTAAATTATGGTTTTGATGATTAAGGGATACTAACTTAAGCATCGGAGTGTTTAGACATGTTTTATGCAGGATATTCAAAGAATTGAGTTTTGCTGTCGAAGAGCAAACCTCGAGGTTTTGAAGAAAACCTCGAGTTTTGGCTATGCATTGTTGGGGTCAAGGAAAAACTGAAGTTTCTGAAGAGAGTGAAACCTCGAGTTTTCCAAAGAAACCTTGAGTTTTCATCAGACGGAGAGCACCCAAACATTTCTGGAATTTTTGAAGACAGTGAAACCATGAGTTTTCACAAGGCAGAGAGTAATCTTGTTTTGAAGAATGAAGCAAACCTCGAGTTTTGTGTAAAAACCTCGAGTTTTGGAAACAAACCTCGAGTTTTTGGAACAAACCTCGAGTTTTGGCTTCTAAAGGTTCAAAGGTTCACAGAACACCTTTGAAGTCCAGGTTAGCTAATATGCATTAAATCTCGAGGTTTAGGTTAGAACCTCGATTTTTTGTACACGCCTATATATATGGGTCACTGTAGTGTTCTACAAAACTCGACCTAAAACTCAAGTTTTGCCCTGAGTTCTTCATCTCTCTCTCTGAATCTCTCTTCTCCACTCTCAATCTTCTTTCTAAACCACCCAATGGCATCGAAATCTCAAACCCATGACATTTCTGACACTGATTCCACCTCCAAGTCGTGGTCTCCTCCTCCTCCTCCTCGACAACCTTCAAGAACACCTCTTCCTCCTCCCTCTGAGCGTCCAGCGAGGCTGAAGTCAATCCCTAAACGCCTTCGCTGTGGAGCAGATAGAAGGATAGGAGGCATTACCAGAGACATTCTTGCTGAAGATTCGCCTCCTCCCAAACGTACAAAAGTTGCTACTTCTCCTTCTTCTAAGAGCAAAGGAGTTCATATCAACGAACCCACTGCAACTCCTTCAAAGTAGAGGAAAGAACCTGAGGTTCAGGGCAAAGGGAAGGAGAAGGTTGTTGAACCAGCCAAGAAGAAGGCTCCAACGAAGCCAGTGAGAATGAAAAGAGCAATTGCTACTTGATCCAATCCCTCTACACAGGGCAAGCTTCTTCCAAAGCCACTGCTTCTATACAGAATCAAGAAGAAGAAGTACCCTCCTTCATGGAGAATGCCATTTTAGACATCTACCAGAACATGTCTCCTCCAGAAGGTTTTGTTACTGCACCTTCTACTTTTCTATCAAAAGAAGAGAATGATAAGTTAAGGGAAACCTACCTACATAGAGACTTTTGCCCTGTAGTTGCTGTCAATCTCTCTGAATTCTTTCAAGAAAACCACCTTGACCTTACTCCCTAGTTAAAGCAGTATAAGAACTTTGTCTTTATTTTTGCTTCATACACTCCACAATTAGTTAGTCTCTTTTACTATAATATGGAGTATGCTAGTGAACTAGGTCCAGATGGTGAATTGCTAGAAGAGAGAGTGACTACTGTTGTGAGAGGAGTCAAATTCACTCTGTCTGCCAAAATCATAAACAAAATTCTGAAAATTGACAATCCTCCCCCAATTCCTGAGTTTTCTTATAGCAACCAGGAAGTCTTTGAGACTCTTAGACCAGGTGAGCCTTTTCCTCAAGACCAACAACTTAGGTTGTCTTTTAACCCTGGGTCTATGTCTCCTGAGAACAGGGTTCTGTGGTATGTCTATTCAAGAAACTTCATTCAAAAGGGTGGAAATTTCACCCACTTTACCCAACAAGACTACTAACCCTTCACAACCTTTGGTAAAAAGGTTCCTTTTAACATTGGTCACTGGCTTCTGCAAGCAATGACCAAGTTCAAATTCTCTCACCGGAAGCTGTCTCACATACCCTTTCCCTCACTAGTGTCTGTTATTCTCTATTATCATAAGATTTGGTATGTGGGAGCTGTTGATTCACTGGAATATCCCCCATTCTTTGGGAAGAAGATGCTGAATTTGATGAAGGTGAAGTTTGGAGAAGAAGGATCTGGCCAGTCGAGAGCTCCTTCTAGATCACAGCCACGAGCTCCCAGATCTCATGCTCAAGAAGCTCAGTCTGCTCCTTCACCTCCTCAGTCATCATTGCCCACAGATCTTACTGCACAAATCAAGGAGATAGTGGATGTTGCTCTTGCTGCCTTGAGTATTCGTATGGAATTTGAGTTGGGCAAGCTGAGAGCTGAAGTGACTCGAGGGACAAATCTACTTATTGAGATTCAGGATGCCATGAAGGAGCAACTTGAACTAATCTCTAGACAGTTTGCTGAGATAAGAGAAAAGGCGGAAGAAATTGATGCCAGGCTATCCACACAGGTCGTATCCAACATGGAGGTCAGTGATAAAGTGGATAAGATTGTCAAACATCTACACATTGGGATGCTGCCTCCATCAAGGGTTGTATGTATTTGAATATGGGTTGCTGGCATTGCTTCCCCTATTAAAATTGTTGACGAAGTTTATAACTTTAAGGTTTGCGGAGCACTGAGCGTACGAGTGCTCTCCACCACAATACACGCAAGCTACTTGTGATGGTTGCATCAATGAAAGGGTCAGTCCTTTCACCTCTGCTTGCTACTGGTGACTGTTCATGGCCATGCGTTCCAGTAAATTGTAGGCCTCTTCAAAAAATTTCATCAGTAGGGATCCTCCCGAGGAGGCGTCTACTATTGATCGTGTCTGCGTGTCGAGGCCCTTGTAGAATGTTTCAATCTGGATCCACTTAACTAGTCCATGCTGGGGGTATCTTCTTAGGATATCCTTGAATCTATGCCAGGCATCATAAGTAGATTCACCAGGCTTTTGCTGGAAGTTGGTGATTTCTCCTCTGAGTTGCGCGTTCTTAGTAGGTGGAAAGAATTTTAACAAGAACTTACTTCCCAGATCATTCCATGTGGTGATGGAATTAGCAGGCAGGTTGTTGAGCCACGTGGGTGCCTTGTCCCTTAGTGAAAGTGGAAATAATTTGATCCAGACGGCGTCGGGAGGTATACCAAGGATTACAAAAGAATTGCACACCTCCAGGTCTTGAGGTGAAGGTGCGGGTCCTCAGATGGGAGTCCTCCAAATTGCCCAGCTGCATTTAGCATCTAAATCATGACACTTTTAATTTCAAAGTGTCTAACATTGATAATTGGTGGAGTGATGGCCGAAGTCAATTTGTTTAGATCTGGAATCCCGAATTCCATGATGGCCTTGTTCTCATCTGGGTCTGGTGGTGGAGGTGGAGGGACCTAGTTATCCCTGTGCATCTCTATGCGCTCCCGTTCTTCTTGCTCGTGATCGTTAGGTATATCCGCCATGCTTGCTGTGCCAACGAATTGACTTCTTCTCTTCTGCCTTCTGCGCCTGTGCTTGTAGGTGCGTTCTATCTCCGGGTCGTAAGGCTCTAGATTGGCTGGAGGCGAATTGCGCATACACTACAGACTGTACCTGAAGAATCAAGAACAGAGAAAAGTGAGCTTGTTACTAGGTAAGTCACAACTATTAAGCAAAGGGGCGTCGTCACTAGGGGTATCAGCAGTCCCTGACAACAGCGCCAAAAACTTGTTGGTCAAATTCCCTTATGGCAAGCAAACCAGTCGAACAAGTAATAAAGTGAAATTAGAGTATTGTCCCACAAAGACTAAGATACCAAGGAATGACGCTCGATTGTTATGATACTTGTGAAAACAGATAAATAAAATCGGGTTGAACGGCTGTAGTGATTATGCTACTAGCAAAAGTAAACGAAATAACGGTAAACGTGAGAAGATATCAATAAGAGGTTAGGCTAGACTCAGAGTCTCCCTTAAGTGTGTCAATCCCCCAGTTTCTCTACCCAATGCTACAACATCTACACTGTACAGCTTCCGCAATTGCTACTCACAAAGCTATTTGGTTAACCCACCTCTATAGTCTACCGAAGCTTCTGCGTCCGATACGTAGGATGCTAACTATACTCCTTCCATATTCCTATGGGAACTTTCTAGTTTAGATCTTTGCTATGCTCAGGGTGTTATGGTTATGAGAGGTAGACCCAATCCTGAAGCCTACAATAATAGGTCAAGCCGTGCAAGGGCTGCCTAGCAAACACTGTTTCTCAGAGGTCTAACCCCAACTCCTTGCCAGTAAGCTAAGGCCACAAATCTAGCGCTTAACTTCCGTTAACCGACTAGTAATTAAAACACCGATAGGCAAACCAAATTTATTGAATTAAAAACTTGCAACTGGGTTCATTTGACACTTAAAGATTCATCCTCATCCAGCCATATAAAAATCAGTTCATGACTGACGAGGAAGACACAAAACAAACATTATGAAATAAACAAAACGAAAATAGAAAGCTTGAACGGAGTTCCGGGGCGTGGATGAAGTCCTGTCACGTCACGACTCCACGTCGTCTTCTCTCCGTCGAACTGCAGGAAAGGATGCTGGGCTGTCCTGGAAATAGCGTGCTTTGTGAACTTTCTCATTCTTCTCTTGAGTCTGCCGAAGATAGAATTCTGTCTAGGGCTCTCCGACTGCTTTAGGGTTCGTTCGGCTACCTTTTATAATAGAGCTTTCTTGCGGCGCAAGTTGCAGCAAGTTGTGATTTTCCTATTCTGTCGGGTTCTATCGTACTTTCTGATTAGATTGCTTCTACTGATTCTTCAAATCTTTTAGTGCCAATCCTCCGCATCTTCTATTCTGTTACGTCAGCAACCTATCTGTCAATATCGCCCTTTTCTTATTTTAATTCCTAAAATCATCTGGATAAAAAGGTCAGAATAGAAGCCGCATAGCATTGCGTCCTCTACTTTGCCTAGCATTCATGTGCCTTGTATTGCCCTTCGGTTTGCTTTCAGAATGCTATAGCATTGTATCAACTCTGCTACACAGTTTTCCTCAAAAGCATCGCGAATTACGTTGTTCTTAGCACATGTGGATGATTTCTATCTCTCCGTCCCTATTTCAGAATACATGCCTTTTTGCTTGTTTAAATCATAGTTAAGCTTATTTTTACCATTCAATTTAGTCATGAAGTATAGGGAAAATATGGTATTAATCTTAACCCTTTTATAGTTTGATGTATTGGTTTATTTCTCCTTTCTCCTTTGTTATTTACTCTCATCCTCCCCCTATTTTTTATTATTATTTGTTCTTTATATTTATTTTTATCTTTTCAAATGAATTTATTATTGTTTATAAATATTATTTAAAATATGTAATTATTCATGTTGCTTATTATTGCCTTCTTTCAAATATTATATAGTTTCTTTATCAATAATTTAGCATTCATTATTTTTTTGCCCGAAGTTGTCTATTTGTTTTATTTATTATCTTGTTAATTAATTTATTTCCTTATCCTCAATGAATTGTAAAGTGTTATTCATTGGTTGCTACTGTCTTTTCTATATTTATTTATGTTTACTATAAATTTGAATAAGTTCTTATCCCATTCATTGTCATCCTTTTTATTTGATACATTATTCCTTTCTATTTTTCTGTTTATTTATTTTCCCTTTTAAGATTTGAATTATCTCCTTCATTTGCTTGTGGTTTAATACCTCTAGTTTAAATTATAAGATTGAGGTGACTTGGAAAGATTAAGGAAGCTAAATAAATTACTTAATCATATCATATGTTATGTATCCCTAGACTATATATTAGTTTATTAGTCAAACTAATTACTTTGGAGAAAAAAATACAAAATACAAATACTTTAAAGTAATTTAATTAGCTTTTTTAATCTCTCCAAAAAAGTCATCTTGGTCTTATAACCAGAGGGGGTATTAATTAACCATTTAATTAAGAGTTGTGAATTATGGGAGCTGAAACTGCTACATTATGAAGTAGGGCTCCTGCCTCCTTTTGCTTTGAAATTGTTAATTTTTATGTAGTATCTTGTATCTTGATATTGCCTTCGAATCTTTTAGATAATTTTCAATTTTCCCCCATTTATTGCTTGTAATTTATGCATTTTTTATGGTGGAGTTGTCTAATCCTAATGCTGAACTTAGGTTGCTAGAAGTTTTCTATTACAAGATAGGTTTGTGTTAGGAAATATATATTATTAATATAGCATGCAATCAAGGATTATAGAGATTAGGGAATCAATCTACATAATGAGTCTTAACTCTCTTGTGTATAAATTCCTCTACTACGTACATGAATATACATATATTTGAGAATATATTTCTCTCTCCCTGGTTCTACATGGTACCAGAACTTTAGGTTCCAAAATTTTTATTTTCTTTTGTTGCTATTACTGTTTCTGTTTGGCAATAAAGAGAGAGGGGGGAGGGTGCATAGGGCTCTATTCTTGGCCGTTTCTCATTCCATGTGTCACCTCATCGTTTTCAAGAGGTTCCGATCAGTGGAACTCCACCGGCCGATCGCCGTTCCAAATGCATGTGGTGTCTTATGCGCCTCCCGGAGCTCCGCCATGTTTTACACACGACGGCGTGTGATGGAGTTTTCTGGCGATTTGTTTTGTCACTGTTTGCTATTTCGAGATTGACTCATTGATTCCGGTTGGACCCAGGTGGTTTTGTGCTCCTATCTTGTGTTTTCACTGTCGAGTTTGTTTGGTTTGCTTGCTGGTTGCTCTGCTTTAGGTTTGCAGTGGTGCCATTTTGTGTTTTTGGTGGCTCTTTGGTCCTTGTGTGACCACTCGTTGCTGTTTTGCATTGTTTATACTATTTGGTAGTTGGAGTTCTTGTTGGCCTTTATTCCTTGGTGGTTCTTCAACACTGATTTACCTCTAATAGGTGGTTTGTTATTTTCTTGGTGGCTCTTCTATATTGGTTTGCCTCGAGTAGGTGGTTTGTTAATTCTCTAGTTGCTGTTTTCTTTGGCTTTAGCACAAGATGTTTCCAAGGGTGTAAGTATATCTTGGTTCTGTGAGATTTGTTTTGTGGTGGAGTTAGTATTCGGCTCCTTCTGTGTTTTTTAGTCCAATACAAGGTTCATTGGTCTCTTTAGTGGCTTGTGTCTTCCTCGAAAAGTGTGTGTTGGTTGCACTCTTGGTTATTTGTTGTTTGGTACTTCCTCCATTGTTTGTTGTGGAGCTCAACTTGCTCCTAGTGAGGCTCGATGGCTGTATCTACGTCTAGTTCCTTAATTGCTCTTAGTACAGGTAATATTGCCTCTAGTTTTGGTACTTCTTCCTCAAAGTGGATCATCGATTCCGGTGCTACTGATCATATGATAGGTAACCACCATTTGTTTTCCTTGTATGCGCCTTATGCCAATCCTTCTAGTATAACAATTGCCAATGGTTCTTATTCTCGTGTTCTTGGCTCTGGCACTGCCTAACCTACCCCGTCTGTTTCCTTGTCCCATGTCCTTAATGTCCCTGACCTTGTATTTAATCTTTTGTCTCCTAGCAAACTCACCCGACAATCAAATTGTTTCATTACTATATTTCCTAACCAAATTGCTTGGTTTAGGATCTCACGACGAAGCAAGTTATTGGTAGGGGCTATAAATCTAGTGGCCATTACTTCCTTGAGGATCAAGTATCATGTTTAGTTGGTTGCCCACACTTACTATTTATCATATATATGTATCAGTAAATTATCTCTTTTATCCATGACTCTCTTCTCACGTGTTTTTTTCCCCAATTTCTTATCATGTGTATATTTTTAAATTATTTGATTTAGATTTGCTATTTTGTTGTCATATTTTCTTTGAGTTACTATTTTCTGTTATATTTGACTTAAATTATTTCTTACTTGTTGTTACTACTTTTACTTGTCATGATAGAGGACGCGTGTCATATTTCTATTGAATCAACATAAAAGTGTGTCAGAATGAGACGACACGTGTCATGTTCTCATTAGGCCAGTGTAAAAGTTGTGTCATTGATGAGCACAAATAATACCATATTTTCCCTATATTTCATGACTGAATTGGATAGTAAAATTGAGCTTAACTATGAAGTAATCAAGCAAAAAGGCATGTAATCGTGATGTAGGGAATGAGAGACGAAAATCATCAGAATGTGTTAATTCGCGATGCTTTTTAAGGAAAACTATGTAGCAGAGTTGATGCGATGCTGTAGCATTCTGACAGCAGACCGAGGAGCAATACAAAGCACATGAATGCTATAGCAAAGTAGAGGACGCAATGCTATGCAGTGAATATTTTGACCCTTTTATCTAGATGATTTCAGGAATTAAATAAAAGGGCAATAATGACAGATGGATTGCTGACGTAACGGAATAAAAGATGCGGAGGATCGGAACTGAAAGATTTAGAAGAATCCCACAAGATTTGTAGAGGCAATCTAATCTAATCAGAAGATACTGAAGATCCTGACATAATAGGAAAGTCTCAACCGCTGCATCGCATGAAAGCTTGATTATAAAAGGCAACCGAGAGAACCCTAAAGAGGTCGGAGAGACCTAGACAGAATTCTATCTTCGGCAGTCTCTCAAGAAGAGTGAGCAAGATCACAGAGCACAATATTTCCAGGACAACCCAGCATCCTTCCTTTTAGTTCGACGGAGAGAAGACGACGTGGAGCAGTGACGTGACAGGGCTTCTTCCACGCTTTGGAATTTTGTTCAAGCTTTCTGTTTTCTTTCGTTTATTTTGTATTTCAATCATGGGTCTTTCTATTGATGTTTGTTTTGTGTCTTCCTCGTCAGTCATGAACTAATTTCCAAATGGCTGGATGAGGATGAATTTTTAAGTGTCGAATGAACCCAATTGCATGTTTTTAATTCAATAAATTTGGTTGTGCTATCGGTGTTTTAATTACTAGTCGGTTAACGGAAGTTAAGGGCTAAATCAGTGGCTTCACTTACTGGCAAGGAGTGGAGTTAGAATTTCGAGAAACAGATGCTTGCTAGGCGGCCCGTGCACGACATGGCCTATATTGTAGACTTCAGGAATGAGTCTACCGCTCATCACCATTAACACCCTGTACATAGCAAAGATCTATACTAGAAAGTTACCATAGGAATATGGAATGAGTATAGGTAGTATCCTACGTATCGGACGCAGAAGCTTCGATAGAAAATAGAGGTGGATTGACCAAATAGCCTTGTGAGAAGCAACTATGTTGTAGCAATTGCGGAAGCTGTACTGTATAGATGCTGTAGCATTACGTAAGGCATTGGGGGATTGACGCACTTAAGGACGATTCTGAGTCCAGCCTAACTTATCACTGATATCTTCTCTCGTTTATTGTTATTTTGCTAGTAGCATATTTACCAAAACCTCTCAACCCGATTTAATCTACTTTCTGTTTCACGACTATCATAGCAACCGAGCGTCAATCTTTGGTATCATAGTCTCTGTGGGACGATACTTTACTTTCACTTTATTACTTATTCGACTGGTTCGCTTGCCATAAGGGAATTTGACCAACAATCATCATTAATCATAATAACTTACTTTGTTAAAGCTATTTTATCTGTGCTTTCCCAGGATCTTGCTCAGGTTTCTGAAACATATTCTTTTTTTAACATCCCATTGATTTGATGATTGTACAAATTTAGAATTATAATGACAAATATCTTGGTGAAGATCTGACTAAATTATTTATTTTTCTACCTGCTGACCTTTCAAACTTTGTAAATTCATCTATAACCCTGACTGCATTTGCAAGTTGAAGATCTTGAACGAGTAGATAGGAGAAGAGTGGTGATAATTGAAAATGGAAAGGGCATTGAAAATAGTTTACAAATTGTCACTGACAAAAGTAAGATGATTGTAGAGTTCCATGTTCGCAAGGTAGGACAAATATTTAAAATCTAGGCATCAATTTTAAGGGATAATTAGACGGTGCAAACTTCTTTAGTTGTAGTTACTTTGGTTATCAAAAAAATCACAAACCCAAAGGAGATGCTTAAAATATTGGACAATGCAATGAAAGAGAAGGAGTTCCAGAAGGCATTGGCATTGAGCAAGATTAAACCAAGCAACATACGCTATTAAATAAAAGAATGAAGTGGCACTGGAAATAACAGCTTTTCACTGAAGCCTGAACTAATTCTGCATTGGTCAGTGAAGCTTAACAAATGGGGAGGATATTGCAAGTTCTTATTTTTGGGTTGGTAGCTGCTTGGTTTTTCTGTATATATTAGTTTATTTGCATGTAGAGTAATCTAAAATAGAGATAACATTGTGTTCTTGTCAGGCAGAACTAGGTTGCCACTAAATCCCCCTAAGATGATAACTTCTAGGACACTTGTATGCTGGTAAGCTTCATACTTAATCTGAAGTGGATTTATGTAGATATTTATCAGGTAACCTATGGCTTATGCTGTATATTTGACTATACTAGTTATCATTGAATATTGTTGTTTGAGAATGTGAGCCTACTCTTGTATTGTTGCTGTATAGTACTATTTTGAGCTGGCTCTGCCTATTTTTATCTTGCTTAGAGTTTAGAGTAAAAAAGTAACGGGTATTCTATATAGCCTCTCTAGGTTCTTCTTTTAACTACAGTTTTCTGCATGGTGTTTGAATTTGGTCATACATGTGTAGTGGTGCTCATTGTTTCACGCCCTTTTTTCTTTTTGAATTGGATTCCTTTCGGAAAGGGAAATTGTTTCTCTTTAAAAGCTGCTTCCGACTTGAATTCCACTGCACAATTTATTTTCATCATTTACATAATTAGCTCATTATTTAGCTCTCTACTTCTCTGCTATCATAACTGCGATATTTTCTGTTTTAGTCACATTGAAAAGTGGTGTCATCAGTTTTAAGTTCTCTGAAAGTGGAGCCAAGAGGGGGGGTCAATTGGGTATTTTAAAAATTCTTGCAAATAACTCTGTTTTCTAACAATGAAAATAGGGTAGAACAGAGTATGAGGAAGAATAGCAAGACAAAAGAGATTTATACTGGTTCGGTCTTAACCACTTGACCTACGTCCAGTCCCCAGACTCTCTGGGATTTCCACTATATCAAAGATTACACACTCTGCACTCAAGAAGTGATTCTCTCACTAGAACTCACTCCCCCTTACAAGTTGTAATCAATGAACTTCCCAATCACCAAGTCCCCTTAACTTGTGATTCCTTACAATAAATGATTTACAGATAAAGACTCTCTCTAAGAGTAGGTATTGATAAACACTAAAGCTTATAATGTCAAAAGACAAGATACAACTGAAAACAGAGAAGTAGTTGGAGAACTTGAATGCTTATACGTTTTTAGATGTTGTGGTTGTTGGAAAGTCTTGAATGTAGCTCTATTTATACTCAGAGATCATTAAATGACTGTTGCTTTCCAAATAGATCCGTTGGAGAAGTTGCTCTGAGGTTAGGAGGTGGTTTTGGCAACTTCTCTCTCTAATACTCTTCATAATCCAGCTGTCCAAGTAAGCAGGGTTGACTCTCTGTGAATTAATCCATTAGAGAGAATGTTTCTTGTTGTAGAAATCAATCTTTAATGCTTTGTAGGTGTGTGCAGTTGGATTGGTCAGAAGAAGTAGCTTTCTGGACTTTGCATTAAATGTTCTGAACCACTTTTTGCTTTATGCTTTAACTCCTCAATGAACATACTTTAATTCTCTGAAATTTACTAACAAAGACGTTAAACATAGCAGGGAATATCAGAGAATAATATTGCAAAGGATTAAGATCAAACAACATTGTTTTCTGAAATCGACAGATTCAAATTTTCTGAACCAGTGTGGTGAACTCAAGCTTAGTTCATGCAGGCTCGAGTTTGATGCTTCAGTGTCTAAAGATGTTTTAGTTCAAAAACATGTAAACTTGAGGTTTGTGATCTAAACCTGAGGCTCTCAACTTATTGGAAAAATACATTGCTCTCGGGTTGATTTGAACTCGAGCTTACAATACTGAACTCAAGTTTATTTCATCCAGAGAGGAATGTCGCGATTTTGAGTTCTGGGGAGTTTAAGTTTAAGAGGACAAACCCGAGCTTATTAGTGACAGGCTCGAGTTTGACACTGTTCAAGACATTGCTTAGTTTTAGCTTTGAAACGACAAACCTGAGGTTTGTGGAGCAAACTCTAGAGTTTATAACAAATTGAAAAGCTCTTTGCTCTCTGTAAGGTTGAACTCGAGCTTAGCATGTTAGGCTCGAGTGTGGCACTATTCATGTCAAGACTTAGTTCATTCTTCCAAAGTTCAAACCTGAAGTTTATAAAACAAATTCTAGAGTTTTCTCAAGTTGAAAAACGCTTTTGCTCTCTAGAGCTTTTAGGCTCGAGTTTGACAATCTTAGGCTCGAGTTTGTTCAACTTTGAAAAACTCTCAATGTTTTTGTGTTGAGATAAACCTAAGGTTTGTAAGGTATGTCTCAGGTTTAGCTGAGTTAGAAAACTTTGAAAGCTCTCTGCCAAAGATAGGCTCGAGTCTTAAAAACTTAGGCTCTAGTTTGCTTGTTCTGTAAAACTCTTGAGATTTTTCAGACTGGAAAACTTTACTCTAAATAAAACAGTGCAGAGTTTGTAAAACCTTTAAGTTTGAAAAATTCTCCCCGCCAGAGATGAACTCGAGTTTGTCATAACAGGCACAAGTTCATGATCTTTGAAAACTATGAAAACTTTTCTTTGGAACTTGCAAACTTGAGGTTTGAGGAAATAGTATGTCAAGTTTAAAACTGTTTGTAAGTTAGAAACCTCTTTATCTCTGGTGAACTCGAGCTTGCAAATGTGAACTCGAGTTCACACAAAGCTTTGAAAACTTTCAAAAGTTCTTAAGTTCTAAACTTCAGGTTCAATCTCGAGTTTGAAAATTAAAATGTCAGGTTTACACTCTCTGTCAAAGATAAGCTCGAGCATGTGTTGGGATTCGTACACGCAGCGGATTAAAAATTTCTTACGAATCCTTCCGAAGGATCACTCAACGACGTTTAAATCAGAGTTAAGGAAACCGAATCATACCTTTGTTGAACTAGTCCGCGTTCCGTTCCTTTGATCAGGTGGGCTACCTTCTCGAACAACACGTCCGCGTCTCGTTCCTTTGATCAGGTGGGCGATCAACACGTCCGCGTCTTGTTCTTTCGATCAGCAGAAGTCGACTCTTGGATCGGCTTCCTCTACTGGTATCCACACGAACAATCCCCTAAACGGTTGCGGCAGCGTGCTAGCGCTTCTTGTGCGTCTCTCTCTCTCAAATTGCTCTAGGGTTTCTCGCGGCTTTTTTTCAATACGCTCGACTGAAAATCCCGTAGTTTTTTTTCTAAACCCGATAGGCGTATTATATAACCAAAATTAATCCTTTATTAATTTTGGAAATTCGGATTTTGAATCTGGTCAGCATATCAATCACATCTATCTCATAAATGTAATTGAATATATTAAAAGCCAGATTTGGAAATTCGAATTTTTAAATTTAAATCAAATCTAAATTTAAAGCCTTTTGATTTAATTTATCATCATAAATTAAATCCGAGATATGATATCTATCTATTTAATTAAATCTGAGATACCATATCTCAATTTAATATTAAACAGATATACGATATCTTTATTTGAAATTAAATGAGATACAATATCTCTATTTGTTTCAGATATTTAATTTATCAAATAAATTAAATACTAAACAAATATCATATATAATATTATAATCTCAATTTATAATATATATATTAATTTCGAATTATATATATATATATATATATATATATAAATCCTAGATCAAATTTAGTATTCATTTAATCTCAGATTAATCTGAGATTCAATGAACCTGGACACCTTCACCCGTGTTGGATTATTCTTGTGTGCGACCCTGCAGGCCCATATGAGATTGGCAGTGGGCCAACACTGTATCAGCCCACAAGTCGCAAGCGGCCTCTAGCAAGACATTGCAACTACCCAATTCACATGGGGATCGATGACACGATACTACCTATCGTACAACCATGTCACGTCCCTTTTGTCACGCGATAATTCGGTCAAGGATGAGGCATGGATAATGTCAACTTCCTTTTCTTGACCAATGCTTTCTCGATTCTCGAGTAGTCTAATAAGTGAAATGGAAACTCCTTTCCATCATAGTATGGCCATACATTTCTTAGACTCACTCATCGAGGGGCCCAGCATTATCTCTCTACATATGTGAGGGACAAATCCCATCTTGACCACTCACATTCCTCCGCATGAAAACCACTGATCCTGGTCCTAGCCTTTATCATCACCCGGTCAAAGGTGACTTTTGACTAGGTCAAAGACCAGTACTCATCATGTAGGAATCTATGATGGTCTCAGGTCATAGGGCGTCGTGACGCGGTTATACATGAGATAAGCTTATGACTTAATCCATGCAGCTTTCTCATAGTGGGTCGGTCCAGCACCTTGTACTCTTACAAGTGCCCATGACTTTGATTCGTATCTCCATACCTCATCAAAGTCATACTGATCTTATTTCATCTTCACTCCCGTGTAGATGACCGACCAGGGACTTTTAGGATAATCTATAAGATTATCCAGGGATGCAGTTATCAATACGAACATGCAAACGAAAATGATAACAAAAGAGAATACTTTAAATAACTTAAATATCCAAAGTACAATGAATTGCCCCTAGGGCATAATTTCCAACAGCATGCCCATAATAGGCTCGAGTTTGTCGCAGGCAAAATGTTTTTGTTTGAAATTGACAGTTTAAATCAGTTTAGTCTTGAACAAAAACATATCCATATTGTTTACAATTGTTAGTAATCATCAAAACACATAAAGAACTAACATTCTCCCCCTTTTTGATGATGACAACACTTGTAAACAATTGATTTTGAAGAGTAGCTTTGAAACTCAGTTTTGTAAAAAAAAATTGTTCAAGTTGTTGAATTGTTGAAACCTAATCAGAGCTAGCAGCAGAATGCAAAAGCACAACATGTGAAAAACAAAGACTTGAACAATTCAGTCATTAGCAAATTAAAACATACAACTAGAGTTTCAAAAATGAAAAACACAGAAACTACAGAAACAAGTACAACTCCTCATCACTCCTCATCACTCAACACTCTCTCCCCCTTTGTCATCAGCAAAAGAGGGTGGAGTAGAGGTAGGTTGGGCAGGCTCAGGTGTAATGGGAGGTTCAGGAACAGTGGAAGCTGGAACTGTGTCAGGAGCTGAAGTAGATACTGTCATGGATTGATTTTTCAGAATTTGGTTCATCTTGTCACTTAGGCTCATCATAGTGACTAACAGGGTAGAGATACTGGTTGCTTGGTCATTGATCTGATTCTTCAATGCTTCTTGTTCAACTCTGAAGCCCTCTTGTATATCCACCAAGTCACTATGCTCCTTGTTCACTTTGGAAACCAACTTCCCAACTGCAACCTCAACACTGTCAGTTAAGTCTGATACTGCCTTTTCCACAATCTCCTTCATCCTAGAGTCAAAATTTGGGGGAAGAGATGTTTGAGATGGAGGAGGAGCACTTTGAGCTTCTTGTGCTCGTGAGTGTGTGCCTCTGGACCTAGCTGGCCTTGATCTGGTTGGAGCTATTGACTGATCTGACCTCTCCTCAGGATCAATTCCCATAAGATTCATGATGTGCCTTCCAAATTCAGCTGGGTAGACAGGAGGATCATTGGCAGCCAAGTACCAAATTTTCTCATAAAAGAGAATTACAGAGACAAGGCTAGGGAAGGGAATTTGAGATGATTGCCTGGACTGAAAAGAAAACTTAAACATCTCCTGAAAGAGCCAATGTCCAACATTGTGAGGCTTCTTGTCCAAAATGGAGGCAAAAATAGGCAAGTCTTTCTTTGAAAAGTGAGTAAAGTTTCCTCCCTTATGAAAAAGATCCCTAGTATAGATATACCAAATTGCTCTGTTTCTTGGGACCATTGCAGCAGGAGTAAAATTTAAAATCTCTAAACCCTCTGGAACTGGCTCATTTGGTCTGAGTAACCCAAAAATAGTCTGTTGGTCATAATGATATGTTTTTTGGAGTTGGGGGATTGGTAATTTATAGAATGAAGTTCAGATAGGAAGGGGTAATAGTGATTTTCTGACCCCTAACCTTGGTGATGATTCTTTCTTCTACAAGGTTCACTTCTTCATCTAGAATGTTGTCAGACTGCATGTGAAAGTAGAATACTTTCACCAGTTTTGGACTGTAAGGAGCCTTTATAGAAATCAAAGTTTCAAATGGTTTCAGCCAAGGAGATAGGTCAATATTGCACTCTTCTTTTATTTTTGCTAAATCCACAGACACTATGGGGCAGAAGACCTTCTTTTCATCAAATTTCTTTTTGAAGGCAGTCCCTTCATCAATAGACATCCTACAGGGTTCTTCAGAAAACCCACTAGGAATCCCAGAGTGAAGATTAATTTCGTAAATGGCTGGGTTTGTCTGTGATACCTGAGGAGCATTTTGCTCCTGTTGTTGTGGAGCAAACTGAGCTTGAGAACTAGCTTGTCCAACGGTAGGGACCGAGTGAATTCCAGTCGTCTTCTTCCTCCTCTTAAACGGTTGTTTTTGTCTCAGAGGCTAGGCTGGCTGAGAAGCTTTGCCCTTTCCTTGAGTAGCTGGCTCCGGGTCGTGTCATTTCTTGGTTCGTTCCTCGTTGATCACGATTCCTCTGGGTCGAGGAGGCTGAGGCTCAACATTTTCCCCTTGAACACCTCAAATGGATTTATCGATTCCATAGCGTAAGCGAGATGATCGTGTTTTTGTTTGAACAGGACAATCAGGGCGAGGTTGAGGAGAAGATTGGGTTGGTTTAGGGTTTGATTCTTTGGAAGTGGTTTGCTTGGAAGCCATTTTCGCAGAGACTTGAGAGAAGAAGAAGAAGATTTTTTAGGGCAAACCGGAGGTTTGAGTGAAGTGAGGAAGAGAGTTCAAGTTTCTGTATATATAGCAGACACGATGAACTCGAGTTTACACTTGTAGGCTCGAGTTCGTCGTAAATTTTACTAACCTGGACTTCAAGAATGTATCAGAGAACTCTTGAACTTCTCTCGTGAACCTGAGGTTCATACTTACAGGCTCGAGTTTACAGAAATCCTTGAGTTGAGTTGCTCTCTGTCTCCCGTGAACTCGAGTTCATTATTTGTAGTCTCGAGTTCTCTTAAATGGTTGAGTTCAAGTTTGCTCTCTGCCTGAAATGAACCTGAGGTTCATCACTTATGGGCTCGAGTTCACAAGAGTCAGATCTTCATTTCTTCTCTGCCTCTCTCGAGCTCGAGTTCATCAGTCATAGGCTCGAGTTTGCTCCTTTTGTCAGCAAATTGTAAACTTAAACATCTTGCATAAAACATATCTAACCACTCCGATGCTTAAGTTAGTAACAATGAATCATCAAAACCTAAACTAACATTGGGTAAGAAAGAACTTACAACTCATTGGGATTTACGATTCCCAATTCCCTTCTTATGAAATTAAATTGCTCTTTTGCTAATGGCTTTGTGAAGATATCAGCAAGTTGAAGATGAGTTGGGATGAAAATGACCTTGACATCCTTCTTCTGAACATGATCCCTTACGAAATGGTGTCTCACATCAATATGCTTGGTTCTCGTGTGTTGAACTGGATTCTTCGCCAAGCTTATTGTGCTTGTGTTGTCACACAGAATTGGGATCTCCTTCAGATTGACTCCCAAGTCAGCAAGTTGTTGTTTCAACCACAGCACTTGAGCACAGCAACTTGAAGCGGCCACATATTCAGCTTCAGTTGATGATACAACTACACTAGTTTGTTTCTTGCTGAACCAAGACACAAGTGAATTTCCAAAGAATTCACATTGCCCACTTGTGCTCTTCCTATCAGTCTTGTAGCCGGCATGATCTAAGTCTGAGTATGCAACCAAGTGCTCAGGCTGACCCTTAGGGAACCATAATCCCAGTGTCTTGGTGTCTGCAAGATATCTGAAGATCCTATTCACATGTTCTGCATGTGACTACTTTGGAGCAGACTGGAACCTTGCACACATTCCAACACTGAATTAGATGTCCGGGCGACTTGCAGTTAGATAGAGCAATGATCCAATCATCCCTATATACTTTGTGATGTTGAAATCTTTGCCCTCTTCATCAGCATCCAATGAGGTGGTTGTACTCATTGGTGTGTTAGCTCCATTGCAATGATCCATCCCAAACGTCTTTAGTAGATCATTGAGATATTTGGTTTGGGAGATGAAAATTCCATCCTTTCTTTGTTTGATTTACAGACCAAGGAAGTAGTTCAGCTCTCCCATCATTGACATCTCAAACTCTCCCTGCATAATCTTTGAAAATTCCTCACACAAAGCATCATTAGTAGTACCAAAGATTATGTCATCAACACAAATTTGAACAATCAAAATTTCATTCAATTTATTCTTTTTGATGAATAATGTTGTGTCAACCTTTCCTCTGATAAATCCTTGATCTAGGAGAAATTGGCTTAATCTCTCATACCAAGCTCTTGGAGCTTGCTTGAGACCATATAATGCCTTTTTGAGTTTGAAAACATGGTCAGGGTACTGCTCATTTTCAAAACCTGGAGGTTGTTCTACATAAACCACCTCTTGAATAAAACCATTCAAAAATGCACTTTTAACATCCATTTGAAAAAGTTTAAATCCTTTAACACATGCAAAGGCTAGAAGAACCCTTATGGCTTCCAATCTAGCCACTGGAGCATAAGTTTCTTCATAGTCTATTCCTTCTTCTTGATTGTACCCTTTTGCAACTAATCTTGCCTTATTCCGGACAATGATTGCAGATTCATCGTGTTTGTTCTTAAATACCCATTTAGTCCCAATAACCGGATGGTCCTTTGGCCTAGGTACTAAGTCCCAAACTTGGTTTCTGTCGAGTTGATGTAACTCCTCTTGCATAGCTATCACCCAATCATTGTCTGAAAGGGCTTCATCTATTTTAGAGGGTTCTATGTGAGAAATGAATGTAGAAAAGGTGACTTCATTCAAAGTACTCTTTCGAGTTCTTACTCCTTGATTTACATCTCCTATGACTTGGTCTAAAGGATGATCTCTAATAAATCTCCAAGCCCTAGGTTGAGACTGATATGGGTTTTCAATATTATTTTCAGGATCAGCTTCAAAAATATTTTCAGAATTTTCAGTAGAAGAAGGAGTAGTTTTCGAAAAGAATTGATTTTTGAAAATTTTTTCTTCCTCATCATTCAAGGATTTATCAGTCTCTTCTTCACTAAACACAACATGAACAGATTCTTCAACAACTTTAGTTCTAGTATTGAAAACTCTATAGACTTTGCTTCTATTTGAATATCCAAGAAATATGCCTACATCAGCCTTAGAGTCAAACTTACCCAGATTATCCTTATCATTATTATGAATGAAACACTTACAACCAAATACGTGCAAATGACTCAGGTTGGGCTTTCTTCCTTTGTACAACTCATAGGGAGTCTTGTTCAACTTCTTTTGTAGATATGCCCGATTTGAGATGTAGTAAGCGGTGCTCATTGCATCAACCCTAAATACTTGGGAAGTATTATTCTCATGCAGCATAGCCCTTGCCATCTCGGTGAGGACTCGATTCTTCCTTTCTACAACACCGTTTTGTTGAGGAGTCCTTGGGGCTAAGAAGTTGTGGTCAATCTCCATGTTGTCACAAAGTTCAGCAAATGAGTGGTTGTCGAATTCTCCTCCATGATCAGTTCTAATTCCTGAATTAGAAAGACCTTTCTCGTTTTGGACCTTCTTGGCAAATACAACAAACTGATCAAATGTTTCACCTTTTGAAGATAAAAATATTGTCCAAGCAAATCTAGAATAATCATCAACTATGACCAAAGTGTAAAGATTTCCACCAAGACTTTTTACTCTAGCTGGTCCAACTAGATCCATATGAAGTAATTGAAGTGGTCTACTGGTTGAAATCACATTTTTTGCTTTAAAAGAAGATTTGGTCTGTTTCCCTTTTTGACATGCATCACAAACCATGTCATTTTTGAAATGTAATTTGGGAATACCAATTACCAAATCCTTTTTCAGTAATTTGTCAAGCTGAAACATATTGACATGGGCGAGTCGCTTGTGCCATAGCTATCTTTCATTCAAATTACTTACAAAACAATTTTCAGAAACAGAAGCATTGCTAGAAAGGTTGAGAGTGTAACAATTGCCATCTCTAGGTGCTCTAAATAAGGCTTTTGATTTCAGATTTTCTAAAGGGAGAAATTCCTTTTTCACAATCAAGCATTCATTAGAATCAAAGATAACTAAGTTACCCTTGTCGGTGCTTTGGCTCACATTAAGGAGGTTGTGGCATAGTCCTTCTACTAAGTAGACATCTTTGATAAGTGAGCCTTCATTGTTGCCAATCTCACCAATCCCAACAATCTCTCCAGATTGATCTCCACCAAAGGTCACCTTACCACCTTCCTTAGGCTTGATTGAGAGAAATTTGGATTTGTCTCCCGTCATGTGTCTAGAGCATCCACTGTCAATGTACCATTTGTTGTGTTTCGATGCTCTAAGACATACCTGCATTTCACAGAGGATCAAGTTTTAGGTACCCATCTTTTCTTGGGTCCTTTGGGGTTAGACTAGACCTTGGGAACATATGTTCCTTTTGGTACCCATTGATAATTTCCAGACGGTTTTGTTTTTCTTTCCTTCTTATGAAAACATGATGATGTAGAATGACCCTTCCTATTACAATAATTGCAGTGTGCAAAGGGGTTTGAAGAATGTACTGACTTTCTAAAATAGTTCATATAAGATCTTTCTCCATTCTTCTTTTTGCCTTTCCTTTTATCAAAATAAGATTGATAGCCAATTCCTGATCTGTCATCTGTAAACCTTTGTTGTTGTAAAATGACATTGAGCATTTCACTTCCTCTAGTGAATCTCTTAAGTGCCTTAGTAAGATGTAAATTCTTTTTCTCCAAATCAGGACAATTTTCGCACATAGAAGTTTCAGGAGAAGAAAGTTTTGTAATTTGCAACTCAAGAGTTGTGTTTTTCCTCTTTAAATTCAAATATTTGGCAGCAAGTTTTTCAAACTCAGTTTGCACACAAAGATACTTAGTGAATAGCTCATCATAGGAGGGTTTAGAGTCATATACCTCATCACTTTCAGCATGTTGCTCTTCTTCTTCAGCAACAAGGCATATGTTGGCTTTCTCTTCCTCATCCTCATCATCTTCATCGGATGAACTATCTCCCCAAATGCCTGAGACATAGGCTTTCTTCTTGTACTTGCTGAACTTCTTCTTTTCTTTATCTTTGTTATAGTTCAGCTGGGGGCATTCCGATTTGATGTGACCAGGCTTTTGACACTCGTAGTAAATGATAGGCTTTTTAGCCTCATAACTGGAGCTACCCTTGTATAGTTTTTTGAAACCTTGGTCCTTCTTATAAAATTTCTTAAACCTTCGGACCAGCATGCCTATTTCTTCATCATCGTCTTCATCCTCCACTTCTGATTCTTTGTCCTTTTTTGCAGCCTTGAGTGTGATCCCTTTGCCTTTGCCATGAACCTTATCAAGTCCTTTTTTGAACTTGAGTTTGGCCTCGTACTCAGAAAGGCTTCCAAAGAGTGCAGCTACTAAGGCCATTGAATCTCCTCTTGCCTCCTCAATGGTGGTGACTTTGGCTTCCCAATCTTTGTTGAGGATACTTAAAATCTTTCTCACTTGCATTGACTGATCATACTCCTTTCCAAGAGCAGCAAGCTGATTAATCATATGTGTGAACCTTAGTTGAAATTCACCAATCGATTCTCCAGGCTTCATACGCATGAGATCGTATTCAGTCATGAGCGTGTTGACTAGGTTTTGCTTTACATTAGTCGTTCCTTCATGAGCAATCTCTAAAGCATCCCACATTGCTTTGGCAGATGGCAAAGTGCAGACACGAAAATACTCTTGCTGGCTTAATGCACTTTGTAGGAGCAAAACCGCCTTGCTATTCAGAGTAATGTTTCTTCTATCATTATCATCGTACTCTTCTTCTAGCTTGGGAACTCTTACACCATCTTCAACTGTTGAGGGCACATAATCTCCTCTTTCAAAGACTCTCCATAAGCCATACTTTGTAGCATTTACGAAAACCTTGAACTTTGCTTTCCATAAGGAGTAATGCTCTCCATTAAAGCCAGGAGGTCTGTTGATTGGCGCTCCATCGGGTAGAATTCCCTCCATATTGATCGTTCTTGAGTTGTTAAGCTCCTATGAGAAGACCTTGCTCTGATACCAAATGAAAGTGGAGCCAAATACCCAAGAGAGAGGTGAATTGGGTATTTTAAAAATTCTTGCAAATAACTTTGTTTTCTAACAATGAAAACAGGGTAGTACAAAGTATGAGGAAGAACAGCGAGACACAAGAAATTTATACTGGTTCGGTCTTAACCACTTGACCTACGTCCAGTCCCCAGACTCTCTGGGATTTCCATTATATCAAAGATTACACACTCTGCACTCAAGAAGTGATTCTCTCACTAGAACTCACTCCCCCTTACAAGTTGTAATCAATGAACTTCCCAATCACCAAGTCCCCTTGACTTGTGATTCCTTACAATAAATGATTTACAGATAAAGACTCTCTCTAAGAGTAGGTATTGATAAATACTGAAGCTTATAATGTCAAAAGACAAGATGTTAGTTCTTAAGTTTTGATGATTACAATTCCAAGTGAAATTAATTAAGCAAAGAACCGTGCAAAATATCTGATAATCTGTTCTGAAGAATGTTACTCGAGCAAAGTATTATGTCTGCTCGAGCAACATCGAGAGCAAAGAGTATCAGATAAGATCTGATAGAACTTTGCTCGAGCAGACCAAATTGTCATGCTCGAGCAACATCGAGAAATGGTGCATCAGCAGAAGCATACTCGAGCATGAAGAATAATCATGCTCGAGCACTCTGCTCGAGCAAAATGAAATGGTTGCTCGAGCAACATCGGGAATTTCATACTCTGGTCTGTTGGAAGAGCTTACTCGGGCAATTGAAAAATGCTGCTCGAGCATCATGCTTGAGCAAATGCAAAACTCTGCTCGAGCAATGCTAGGAAGCAGACATTTCCTCTGGGCAAGAAGATGTTGCCCGAGCATGATTATATCATGCTCGAGCAAGCTCAAAAGCATGCTCGAGCAATAGCGAAACAAAGAGAATTATAGAAGACTGCCCGAGCATAAGAGTTTCATGCTCGAGCAATGTGCTCGAGCAAAGAACAAAGTCTGCTCGAGCATCAACAACACTGATGCTCATACACCAGACTCAACACGAGTTTGCCTGAGCATAATATACTCTTGCTCGAGCAACATGCTCAAGCAAGGAAAATTTCCTGCTCGAGCATCAGCGAGCAAGTATGTTTCCTTCAGCTTTTCAAAGTGCTTGCTCGAGCAAGCATGGATCATTGCTCGAGCAAAGTCACCTCTATTTTCAAATCACTGTCTACGAAATCCTTGAATGTTTGAATGGATCAATTTCTTATCTGATTATCTCTGATTAAGATTACCAAATGCTATTAACTAGTTTGTTCATGAGTTTCAGATCATTTAGACATAAATTACCAGCGAATTTGAATCAATCCAACTGGACAGTCAGACGCATTTAATGCTACTACCAAAACCGTTATATTCTCGGAAACCGATGCACTGAGCAAAGTAAAGCTAATTCTGATATTCTCCATCTAGCACTTAATGGCATTTCACAACGGATACAACAGAAAGAATGAAAGAGAATGCTAGTCTAAATATTCCAACTGAGACGGCGAAATCCATAGAAAATGCATCATCTGTCTAACGGGCAAATTGTGAAGTTTCAACGGCTACCTCTTGTGCTTCAACAACGGTCATTAGCTGAGACATCTATAAATAGCCGAAGCATTTAATTTGCCAACCACCGAAACACTGTACAATCAATTCGATATTAATTTCACCAGTGTTTCAAACTTATTACTAAGTCTGTTCTTCAGTGTTCATCATCATTCAACTCGTGAGGAGTATTTGAACATTTATATTCTTTCAATTGTAAGTTAAGGTTGTGGAACCTTAAGAGTGGGTGTATAGATTACAACTTGTAAGGGGGAGCGAAGTCCGAGAGTGAAGGGATCCTCCTTCGTTTACAGTGTTTGTAATCTTTCGAAATATAGTGAAATCCCAGGTGTTCTGGGGACTGGACGTAGGTCGAAGTTTCAGACCGAACCAGGATAAATTTTCTTGTGTTCTTTTATCTTATTGGTCTTTATTTTGCTCACCGGAAAGAAGTTTCCCTTCTTACGAAAAATCAGTTGAGATCACCTATTCACCCCCCTCTAGGTGATATTCCATTTTCATTTGGTATCAGAGTAAGGTTTCTCAGTTGGGACTAACATCCTGAGAAAGATCAAGGAAGGAATATTACCTGACGGTGCTTCAATCAATAGACCTCCTGGCTTCAACGGTGAGCACTATTCCTTTTGGAAAGCAAAATTCTGTGTGTTCGTGATGGCTACAGAATATGGTCTCTGGAGAGTATTTGAAACTGGAGACTATGTACCTGTAAAAACAGAAGAAGGCATTTTTGTTCCAAAGACAGAGGCTGAATTTGACGAGAATGATAAGAAGAATATCACTCTCAACAGCAAGGCTATTCTAATGCTTCAAAGTGCTCTTAGTCAAAAGGAGTACTTCCGAATTTGTAACTTGTCAACTACAAAGGAAATGTGGAAGGCTTTGGAGATAGCATATGAAGGCACGTCTGGAATCAAAGAAAATCGTATCAATACACTAACTACCGAGTATGACCTGCTACGAATGAAGCAAGGAGAAAGCATTGCCGAATTTCAACTTCAATATACTCATCTGACAAATCAACTGGCAGCTTTGGGAAAAATATTTGATCAAGGTCCTCAGGTGAGGAAAATTCTCAATGTTCTAACAAAAGATTGGGAAGCGAAAGTTAGCGCAATTGAGGAGGCACATGGAGAATCAATGGCTTCTGTCGCTGCTCTATTTGGTAGTCTGTTTGAGTACGAAAGTAAATTGAAATTCAAAAAGGACTTAGAAGATGTCAACAGCGGCAGCAACCGCAACAAGGGAGTTGTCCTTAATGCTGAAAAGGACAGAGAAGAGAAAGATAAGGATAATGAAGACGATGATGAGATGGCAATGTTCTTACGAAGATTCAAGAAGTTTTATAAGAAAGATCAAGGCTTCAGAAACAGATTTCAAAAGGGTAGCTCAAGTAACAGACGAGAACCAAAGGATAAAGATTAGATCATTTGTTATGAATGTGAGAAGCCGGGTCATTACAAATCTGAATGTCCCCAACTAAGAGAAGGGGATAAAGAAAAGTAGAAGAAATCATATGAATTCAAAAAGAAGGCCTACGTGTCCGCAATATGGGGAGATGGCTCCTCAGATGAAGAAAGCAAAGAAGAAAAGGAAATGGCCAATGTCTGCTTGGTTGCAGAAGAAGAACACGTGGAGAACAACAGTAAGGTATATGATCCACAACCTACTTACGATGAATTGTTTGATGAATATAATGAGATACAATCTGAATTTGAAAAACTCATGGAGGAATACATATCTCTGAAAAGAGAAAATATAACTCTTAAATTGCATGTTGAAAATCTTACTTGCAAAAATCTTGTCTGTGACGACTGTCTGGATTTAGAGAAAAGAAATTCATATCTTACAAAAACTCTTGAGAAATTTACTCAGGGCAGTGAAATGCTCAATGTAATTTTGAAAGCTCAAAGATTTACCAACGATCGTTCAGGTATAGGGTATAATCCTATTTTTGATAAACACAAAGGAAAGAAGAAAATTGGAGGAAAATCTTATTTAGAGCATTTTCAAAAAACAGTTCATTCTTCAAACCCGTTTGCACATTGCAATTACTGTAATAGAAAGGGTCATAGCACTTCATCTTGTTTTCATAAAAAGGATAGAAGAGATAAGCCAGTTGGAAATTATCAATGGATGCCTAAGGGGACCTATGTTCCTAAAGTCCAGACTAACCTCAAAGGACCCAAGAAAAGATGGGTACCTGATAAGTAGATATTTTATAATTAAATAAGTATGGATTCTGATATATATTGGATTAGATTTATTAATATCTTATACTTATTTAATGATCTTTGATATATCTATCTATCTTCTAATTAAATATAAGATAAAGGAATATTGTAATAGAAAATCTATTGATATCCTAATTTATTTATACAGGAGATATTATTGGAAGAAAGAGATAAAAAGAAATCAACCAATTATATATATTTATATATATATATATATATATATTGAAGGGAAGGAACATCAGGAAATAAAAAGAAAAAGGATATGATATATATATCCTTAATTTTAAAAAAAGGAGCAGATCACGCACGTGGCCATGGTTATTTAAGGGAGATTAGCACAAGACGTGGAACAGAACGCACAAAAAGAAAAGAAAAAGAAAGACGCAGAGCATTGGAGAGGCAAGGGCAAACGGCAATTCAAGAAGCTACAATTGAAAGAAAAGAGAAGCACAGCTGCAAGCATTGGGACGAGAAACATAGACGCACATCAGAGGCTGGAACGCATACTGGGACGCGCAAGGAGTATTGAGAGATTCTTTGAGTCTTGATTTCTCCTATCTTGTTTTATGCTCTCTTTTATTTCACTGAATCTGATTTTCATCTTTTCATGGATTTGATTTTAGCCATGTGTCGCTAGTTTTCTTTTTCAACCTAAAGAACCTATGAACTTGTTTGGGTTCTAGATAGTATTCCCACGATTAATTTTGGTTAATTTTATTCAGTTTATTTAATCTTGTTTTTCTTGATATTGCTTATTAATTGGCCACTAGTAAGCATGTTCTGGGGATTTAGGATTGAACTTGGAAGAGGGAATCTTAAATTGACCTTGGGATTAAATAATGTGGAATTAGGTTTAAATTTAATAAGGAATTAGGTTTTAATCTAATTTGCGTCTAGGATAGGAATATACCTAGAAGCTCCGCATAATCAAATTAGAGTGAGTTCGATCTAAAACGCATTTTAGTTAATTGTGTGAGGCATTACATAATTAATTAAGATAGGTTTATAAATGGACCGGAAGGCATTTATAAATATTAATACTCTAGATTAACTGAGTTAGTTAAATCAAAATTGATTTAGTGGGGATAAAATCAAAGAAGCCAACAAGGGATTAGTGACTCTAGGTTGTCCGTCTTAGTATTGGAATTTATTCTTTTGTGCGAAGTTATGCTTTTATTAGTTTCTTATTTAATTTCTTTTTAATTATTCAAAATAAATCTGGCTCACTCTACTTAAACGAAATAAGGAAATTTAATATCTAATCACTAGTTTGGTTGAGTCCTCGTGGGAACGATACTCTACTCATCATTTTATTACTTGATACGACCCGTATACTTGCGGAGTCCATAGGCTTTAAATTTTGCCCTATCAGTACCTAAAGCTTGATTCGTCTGGTTTTGTAGGTGTGCTTGAGAGCATCGAGAATCAATAAATGGTATATCGATAGTGGATGCTCCAGACACATGACGGGAGATGCGGACAAATTTGTTGCATTGAAGTCAAAAGACGGTGGAAAAGTCACTTTTGGAGGAAACCAATCTGGGAAAATCACTGGCATTGGTGAAATTGGTGCAAAAGACGGACCACTAATTAAGGATGTTTATCTGGTAGAAGGGCTCTGTCATAATCTTCTAAGTGTGAGCCAAAGTGCCGAAAAGAACAACTGGATCATTTTTGACTCAGAAGAATGCCTCATTGTCAACAAAGATGATCTCCCAATAGACAAAGGTAAACTAAAGGTATTATTCAAAGCTCCTCGCGAAGGAAATTGCTACACCTTGGATTTACCAAAAATAAAGTCTGAAAAGTGTTTTGTTAGCAACTTAGATGAAAGCTGGTTGTGGCATAAGAGATTGGCTCATGTCAACATGCATCAGATAGATAAATTGCAAAGAAAGGATTTAGTGATTGGTTTACCCAAATTACATTTTAAAAATAACATGGTTTGTGATTCATGTCAACGAGGTAAACAAACTAAATCGTCTTTTAAGAACAAACCAGAAATTTTGACAAATCGGTCTCTTCAGTTACTTCATATGGATTTAATTGGACTGGCCAGAGTTAGAAGTCTTGGCGGTAACTTATATACACTTGTGATTGTCGATGATTTCTCACAATTTACTTGGAATATTTTCTTATCTTCTAAAGATGAAACTTTTGATTTGTTTGTTGTGTTTGCCAATAAGGTGCAAAACGAGAAAGGTATTTGTATTGCAGCCATTCGAACAGATCATGGAGGTGAATTCGAAAATCAAGCATTTGGTGAATACTATGATGCTCACGGGATCGATCACAATTTCTCAGCTCCAAGGACACCTCAACAGAATGGTGTAGTTGAAAGAAAGAATCTTGTACTAACTGAGATGGCTCGTGCATTGTTGAATGAAAATCAAACATCACAAGTCTTCTGGACAGATGCTATGAGCACAGCCAGTTACATATCAAATAGAACCTATCTCCGGAAGAAGCTCAATAAAACTCCATATGAGCTCTACAAAGGGAGGAAACCAAACCTGGCTTATCGTCACATCTTTGGCTGTAAGTGTTTCATTCATAATAATGGTAAAGACAATCTAGGAAAATTTGACCTTAGGTCTGATGAAGGGATTTTTCTTGGATATTCAAATAGAAGCAAAGCTTATAGAATTTTCAACAAACGCACACGTGTAGTTGAAGAATCCATACATGTTGTGTTCTGTGAGTCAAGCTTAGACAAAAATCTGGATGATGATAAAGAAAATATTTTCAAAAACCAATTCTTTTCTAAAACTACCCCTACCTCTGTTGAAAATCCTGGAGATGTTTTTGAAACTGATCCTCAGAGCAATTTTGAAAATCCTGATCAATCTCAACCTAAAGCTTGGAAATTTATAAGGAATCATCCTTTGGACCAAGTGATTGGTGATGTTAATCAGGGAGTGAGGACTAGAACAAGCACTTTAAACGAAGTAACTTTTTCTGCTTTTATATCTTAAGTTGAACCCTCTAAGATCGATGAAGCCCTTTCGGACAATGATTGGGTGATAGCGATGCAAGAGGAATTACACCAATTTGATAGGAATCAAGTTTGGGATTTGGTACCTAGGCCTAAAGACCATCCGGTCATTGGCACCAAATGGGTATTCAAAACAAACAGGATGAATCTGCAATTATAGTCCGTAACAAGGCTGGACTGGTTGCCAAAGGCTATAATCAGGAAGAAGGAATTGATTATGAGGAAACGTTTGCTCCAGTGGCTAGATTGGAAGCAATACATGTACTCTTAGCCTTTGCGTGTATCAAAGGATTCAAATTATATCAAATGGATGTAAAAAGTGCCTTCCTAAACGGTTTTATTCAGGAGGAAGTATATGTTGAACTGCCTCCTGGTTTTGAAAATGAGCATCTTCCTGATCATGTCTATCGACTCAAGAAAGCCTTGTATGGTCTCAAACAAGCTCCCAGAGCTTAGTATAAATGATTAAGCAAATTTTTATTGGATCAAGGCTTTGTTAGAGGGAAAGCAGATAAAACCTTTTTTATCAAAACTAATAAGCTTAACGAACTCTTAGTAGTACAAATATATGTGGATGATATAATATTCGGTGCTACTAATGATTCTTTCTGTGAGGAATTTTCCAAGAAAATGCAGGGTGAATTCGAGATGTCTATGATGGGAGAATTGAATTATTTCCTTGGATTACAAATCAAACAACGAAAGGATGGCATATTCATCTCACAGACAAAGTACCTCCGTGACCTACTCAAGAAGTATGGATTGGAACACTGTAATGGAGCGGATACTCCAATGAGTTCAACAGCCTCACTGGATGCAGATGAAGAAAAAGGCCAAGATTTCAACATAACTAAATATAGAGGAATGATAGGATCCTTGCTCTACCTGACTACCAGCAGGCCGGATATACAATTTAGTGTGGGAATGTGTGCAAGATTTCAATCGGCTCCTAAAGAATCACACGCTGAGCATGTCAAAAGAATCTTCCGATATCTCTCAGATACAAAAGAATTGGGTCTCTGGTTTCCAAAGGAACAACAAGAGCACTTAGTTGCATACTCAGACACTGACCATGCTGGATATAAAACTGATAGAAAAAGTACCAGTGGACAATGTGAATTCTTTGGAGGTTCACTATATCTTGGTTCAGTAAGAAGCAGACTACGGTGGCTGTCTCATCAACTGAAGCTGAGTTTGTTGCTGCTTCAAGTTGCTGTGCACAAGTCTTGTGGCTAAAACAACAGTTATCTGATCTGGGAGTCCACTTGAAAGAAATCCCAATTCTCTGTGATAATACAAGTACGATCAGCTTGGCAAAGAATCCAGTTCAACACACAAGGACGAAGCATATCGATGTCAGACATCACTTCATTCGTGATCACGTGCAAAAGAAGGATATCAAAGTGATGTTCATACCCATGCATTTACAACTGGCCGACATCTTCACCAAGCCGCTAGCAAAGGAACAATTTTTGTTTATTCGAAGAGAATTGGGGATGGCAAACCCCAATGAATTGTAAGCATTTATTTTCTAATTAAATCACATTTATCAGACTATTACTGTAACCTCCCAAAAATTTACTTAACATAACAAGTAATTAAGGGTTCATTAACAACTAAGTAATGCCCATTATTGAATTAAAATATGCAAAAGTGAATCAGAGTATGCAGTATGAGCCCTAACGTGGCATTATACAATCATCCAACATAAATCGTAAAGACAGAAGTGCTACTTTTGGCGGAAGTAGTCTAAGCTTCTGGGTTCTTCCCTGATGGATCTGCACAAAAGCTATCACCTGAAAAATGTGGGTAACCATCAATCCAACTTATTACGAATACTAATGTGTGCTAGTGAGGTGCCAAGTGAAACAATTTATATAGCAAGATATTAAAAATATAATTCATCACAAAAATTTATATAATAAATTCTATATCAAAATTATATGTCACAGATCTCATTAAAACAATTCCCAAATTGCCTCCCACCAATCCAACCGAACCGCCTTATTTCCTCCGACTAGACCCATGGGCTAAGTTACATCCATGTTACTGGTGACTCAAAAAGCTCTCTGGTCACGTGATGAGGACCGGCCAAAATCCTCAGAGCACATGTCCCAGACCATGGGCCTTTTCCCCTTATTGAACATGTGGGGTGTCGTATGCCCTTATTGAATTAGTGGGCCCGTCCCTTCCTGAACATATGGGACAACAGAAAGCCAACCATCATGCATTAATGGAGGCCTCACCACGTGGTGGAATAAAATACTCCATCTTCCCAATCCAACCCTTACCATAATTATCAGAGTAAATATTATGATATTAAAATGAACCTTTCTTATACATGAGATAGTAGATATGATAAATATCATGATATTAAAATAAACAATTCTTATACATTAATAAGTAGATATGATAAATATCATGATATTAAAATTAACCATTCTTATACATGAATAAATAATTATGATAAATATCATGATATTAAAATGAACAATTCTTATACATGAATAAATAATTATGATGAATATCATGATATTAAAATGATCAATTCTTATATATGAATAAATAAATATATATTCACAATTCAAATCATAAAGTCCCACAAGGCAATTTCTATTAAAATATTTACAATCATTTCACAAACACTCGCAGGCAACATATCAATACCCATAAAAAGTGGAAAGTGGTTACCTCTCGCCGAAGCTAACTACTATCTCACAGCTCCTAATCCAAGAGCTCAAACACGGCATAATCAATCTACCACAATCAATTCACTAATTATTAAAAATTTTCCTAAAACTTTACATAAGTAAAATTATCAATTATAATTTCGAAAAATTAAAACCTACAAATTTTAATAATAAATTAGAATACTAGAAGGAAGCAAATTCTAACTGGACTAAAAACACAGTGAGACCATTGCACTATTAAGTCACTTATTTTTTTTTTTTTATTACTAATTAGTAATTCTAGTAACAATACAATAATTATTATTATTATGATTTATAATATATTATCATTATTGCTCTAATATTCATTAATATTTTCATTATAGTATAACACACACACACACACACCAAAACAACAAGATACGCACACACACATATATTTAACTATGTAACTACTCATGCAAAATTTAAAACTCCTGCAGGTACATTACTTTCCTCTACAACTATACACTTATACAAAACTTATAACAATACGTACCCATACCACATATTTATGCTTCATAAAATTTTGAGTTAAATATTAATACAATTATAATATATATATATATATATATATATATATCAGTGAGTTTCCCTCCTGATTAGAAGTAAATCAAGACTTTTAACAAAATTCAAAACCAAAACTCTTTTGTTGATAAGTTATGTAAAGAAACAAAAATCATATTTACTATTATTATTTTAGTATTAATAATTTAATTTATTATTATTATTATTATTCTATTATTTGTTATTATTCAATAATTTTATTTTATTATTGTCTTCCCCTACTATCAGCAACGCATGTGGGTGTGTAGTATATGTATAAGATTAATTAATTAAGGGACCTGCCAACCTTTTTAACCCTTAATACTATTCCTATCATTTGGACAATTACACTAACCCATATATATGAATTCATGTATATTCATTTCAACACACAGCAACGTTTTATGAGAAAAATAATCAAGTTTGGATTCCATGAGTATATTTATTTACGTAGGTGGGCCACGCTTTTTGACCAAAAACCATGCATGTGCTTTTATAATATGTGAGTGCAGCATTGAGGCATACTTATATATATATATATATATATTAAACCGAAAGTTTCCTCTGTTTTAGCTTCAAGAAACAGAGACTTACATGCTAAACTAACTAGCATAAATACAAGGAGGCTAACGATGGAAACTTACGGAAATGGGAAGTAGAGGAGCTGAAACACACGTTGGAAATTCTCTAGCTCACGAGAGGTGATCTTCGACAGAACCAAACACCCTCTGTTTTAGTAAGAAGATGCAGAACAAACAAATGGCTCAGACTCCCTCTCCCTTAGGCTCACTCTTGCTCTCGATTCAACTCTCGGTCTCTCCCTCTCAATGTTTTCTTTCTCTGTTTTTGTTTTGTGGTTGCAAAATGCTGTTTTATTTATAATGAGTGGGGATATATTTAAGGACAAGGGGGGTCCAAACCGAGAAGGCATTACACAGGGAATAATTAACGTTAAACTCGAGAAGTATGGAGGAGGAATGGCGAGGTGGTGTGGAGCTCAGAAAGCATGGAGTTGAGTTGTTGGTCTGAGCTTGCGTATACGGTCGACACCAAGAGTGATACGCTGTCACTGTGTGATCTGGTTAACGTGCTTTCCTTTTCGTTTTGTCCCCCACTGGTTGCAGCCGAATGGGTTACATGGATAATGGGGAAATGGGCTTACTTGGTTGTGTATTAAAGGGTGCACGTTGTTGTTATATCCTTGGGTTGAATAAGTTTTGTAGCAAGTGGGCTCAATTAGATTAATGGAGTGAGGAAGTATACATGCTGCGTTTTAGTGAGTATTGGAGTGGTTGTGGTGTCTAATTGCAAGGAGTGCGGGGTCTACTTCCCTAAAAAAAAAAAAAAACCAACTTAATTTCCTACAATACAATTTAGTCCTTAATTTATGGGAAAATATAACTTAATTTCCCAATATTTAATTCCATAATTATTTTAGGGAAAATTTTACAATTTATTTTTCCCATAATAAAGTAATTAGGGAGCAAATAATCCTAAAAATAAATCAGGATATTACAGTTCTCCCCACCTAAACAGAATTTTGTCCTCAAAATTCCTTACAAGTCATTAAGGAAGTCAAAGCATATCTCAAACTTCTAATATATTTTCACAAAGTCAAAACAACACTGCCAAAATAATTTGGCGCATGAGACAGATCAAAACAAAATATCACTATGTCAAACAAATTCAATCATGAACCTAACACAATCATAAACACACTAATTCAATCAGTACAAGCACAACTACATACTTAAGTAAACAAATTCGGATAGTCTCGACGCATCCTTTCCTCAGTTTCCCAAGTTGCATCTCCGGGTGTCATACCCTTCCAGAAGACTTTCACGAGTCGAATGGTTTTCTTCCTTAGTTGCTTGTCCCGGACATCTAAGATTCTCTCTGGTTCTGCTATGTAAGTCAAGTTCTCTTTCAACTCGACTTCCTCAGGTTTAATGATATGAGATGGGTCTGGATAGTACTTCTTCAACTGTGACACATGGAACACATCATGCACTTGAGATAAGTGTGGAGGCAAGGCGATCCGGTAGGCAACAGGCCCAATTCGCTCCAAAATCTCATACGGCCCTATGAACCGTGGAGTCAACTTCTTTGCCTTAATAGACCTCCCAATGCCCGTCATGGGCGAAACCTTTAAGAAAACATGATCCCCCACACTAAACTCCAATGGTCTTCTCCGACGATCCGCATAACTCTTCTGTCGGCTCTGAGCTGTCAACAATTTCTGTCGTATCGTCTCAATCTTACGTGATGTTTTATCTACCAAGTCTGGTCCGATGATGGTTCTTTCACTCAATTCGGTCCAACACAATGGCGATCTGCACTTCCGGCCATACAAGGCCTCAAAAGGTGCCATTTGAATACTGGCATGGTAACTATTGTTGTATGCAAATTCTGCTAATGGCAAGTGCTCATTCCAGCTACCTGAGAACTCGATGGCACAAGCTCTCAGCATGTCCTCCAGTGTCTGAATAGTCCTCTCGGTCTGACCATCGGTTTGAGGGTGATAGGCTGTACTATACTTCAACTTTGTACCCATAGCTTCCTGTAGAGACTTCCAAAAGTTCGAGGTGAACCTTGGGTCTCGATCTGATATGATGCTCTCTGGCACTCCATGCAAACGAACAATTTCTTTAATGTATAACTCTGCCAACTTCTCTAAAGAGTAGTTCGCCTTGATTGGTAAAAAGTGTGCTGACTTGGTCAATCGATCTACAATCACCCAAATAGCATCATAACTGGCTCGGATGGGCGGTAAACCCATGATAAAATCCATGGAAATACTATCCCATTTCCATTTAGGAATATCCAGACTTTGGAGTAATCCTGGTGGTTTCCGATGTTCAATCTTGACCTTCTGGCACGTTAAACACTTCAAGACAAAATCAGTCACATCTTTCTTCATCTTCGGCCACCAATACTCTCGCTTTAGATCATTATACATCTTGGTGATTCCTGGATGCATGGCATACTTGCTCCGATGAGCCTCTTCTAGAATGGTTTTCTTGATTTCATCATTTTGAGGGACACAGATTCTCTTTTTGTATCTCAAAATATCAGCATCACCAATGTCATAATCTGCAACTGCTTCATGCTCTAGGGTTTCGCGAATCCTGCCTAACTGATCATCTTCCATTTGAGCGTTTCTCAAGTCCTGATAAAATCCATATTCACCAAGGACTGCATTCAAAATACCCTTTTCTTGATTTGGGACTACGTGGATATCTCTCAATGCATCTAGCCAACTCTGTTCTTCCAGGCTCATGCAAAACAAGTGTACCGACTTCCGACTCAAAGCGTCTGCAACCACATTAGCCTTGCCAGGATGATACTTCAACTCGAAGTCATAATCCTTTAGAAATTCCATCCACCGTCGCTGTCTGTGGTTTAACTCCTTCTGATCTACCAAGTACTTCAAACTCTTATGGTCACTGAATACTTCAAACTGAGCCCCATACAAGTAGTGCCTCCAAATCTTCAAAGCAAATACCACAGCTGCCAACTCTAGGTCATGAGTAGGGTAATTTTCCTCGTGAGGCCTCAACTGTCTTGAAGCATAGGCTATCACCTTGTTATCTTGCATCAAGACACACCCTAAACCCTTTAAAGATGCGTCTGTGTACAAAACATACGGACGATTAGGGTCGGGCAATGTGAGCACTGGAGCGGTAGTCAGTTTGATCTTTAACTCCTGGAAGGCTGCCTCACACTGGTCAGTCCAAAGGAACGGTCGGTCCTTCCTGGTCAGCTTTGTCAACGGCATTGCGATCTGGGAGAACCCTTTGATGAATCTTCTATAATAACCAGCTAGTCCCACAAAGCTTCTTACTTCAGTTACCGACTTTGGGGCTTCCCACTTCAACACTGCATCCACTTTACTCGGGTCAACAGCGACTCCTGCTGCAGATACCACGTGACCTAGGAATTTCACCTCTTTGAGCCAAAATTCACATTTAGACAGCTTGGCATACAATTGATGATCCCTCAATACTCGTAGTGCAATATGAAGGTGTTCTCTATGCTCTACTTCATTTTTAGAGTAGATCAAGATGTCATCAATAAACACCACAATGAACTTATCTAAGTACGGCCGAAAGATTCTATTCATGTAATCCATAAAGAAAGCTGGAGCATTAGTTAATCCGAAAGGCATCACTAGGAACTCGTAGTGCCCATATCTTGTTCGAAATGCAGTCTTAGAGATGTCCTCTGCTCGGACTCTCAACTGATGATACCCCGAACGCAAATCAATCTTGGAGAACACTGATGATCCAACTAGTTGATCTAACAAATCATCGATCCTGGGCAACGGATACTTATTCTTAACGGTCACCTTGTTCAGTTGGCGATAGTCAATACATAATCTCAGACTGCCATCTTTCTTCTTCACAAAGAGTACTGGAGATCCCCATGGAGATACACTGGGTCGAATGAATCCCTTCTCAAGCAACTCTTCAATTTGCTTCTTGAGTTCTGCCAACTCTGCCGGAGCCATTCGATACGGAGCCTTTGAAATTGGAGTTGTGCCAGGTACCAACTCAATTGAAAATTCCACCTCTCTTTCTGGAGGTAGTCCGGATATCTCTTCAGGAAACACCTCGGGATATTCTCTTACTACATCGATATGGTCGATCCCAACTTCGTTATCTACACTAACAGAAAAGAAGACTACATAGGCTTGACAGCCCTTTCGAATACACGTATCCACTTGAGCTGTCGATAACATCATAGGAACTATAGGAGTTTCTACGGATGCGGCGTTCATGGCATAAGTTGCCACTTTCTTCTTACAATGGAGTATGACATCATTGTCCACTAGCCAATTCATACCGATAATAACATCAATGCCTTTCAACGGTAAGCATACTAAATCAACAATAGAATCTCGATTTTCAAATCGAAGAGTAATGCCCACACAAGCATGTGCAGTCGTCACAATAACCCCAGCAGGGGTAGAGATTCTCATATCGTATGGCAGAATAGAGATGGAAAAATCATACTTTTTAGCGCAATCAAAAGATATAAAAGAATGTGTGGCACCGGAGTCAAACAATGCAACAATGTCATGACCTTGAAGAGAGATAATACCTCTGATAACATTAGGGGATGTTCCAGCCTCCTGCTGTGTGATGGCATACACTCTACCCGGAATAGTGGGACGACCGCTTTGGTTGGTCTGCTGTTGCTGCAGCTCTGGACAATAGCGCACTGTGTGGCCATATTGACGACACTTATAACACTGCCAACATGGGCCACCATGAGACTTCCCACACTTCGGGCAAGGACCATTAATACTTGGGGCAGACATAGCCGTCTCACGACGTGATTGTTGGCTTCCTTCAGCATGACTCTTCTGACCCTGCCTCTTCTGGAAATAACTCTGTCGCGGTCCACTCTTCTGCGCCTGACTCTTCTTACTAAAAGTCCCTGTACTTCTGGAATTGAACCCGAATGGCTTGGCTATACCACTTACAGGTTTGATAAAAGTGGAGAACTTACCCTGGTTGACACGGGGTCTTGCATCATCAATTTCACGCTTCATGCGCGCAGCCACCCTCAGATTGGTGCAAGTGTCCTCAAAACTCTTAATTGCATGCATGGACACAAAAGGCTTTAACTCTGGTCTAGCCTTTATAATCAGTTGGCGCGACTTCCATTCTGGGTCATCTTGTCGTTGCAAGTAGGTCACATATCTGGACAAGTCGATGAAAGTAGCAATAAACTCGTCCTCATGCATATCCCCCTGTCGTAGGGCATAAAATGCTGTCTCCTTCTCTTGTCTCAACGCTGGAGGGAAATAATGATCGAAAAACTTTGTCTTGAACTCTCTCCAAGTTGTTCTGGAGTCATCCAGACCACCTGTGCTCTGCCACCATCTCTTGGCGCGATCCCTCAGCAGTATAATGGCCACCCTAGCCTTCTGGTATTCATTACAGACCACAGCTTGAAAAATAGTTTCCAAGCCCTCAATCCAAGCCTCAGCCTTCAGTGGATCCAAATCTCCATGAAACTTCTCAGGATTGTGACGATGGACATCCTTCCAAACCTTGTTAATTGCTAGGTCTTCAGGATTGAGTTGAAATGATGATCCTTCACCCCCACTACTCTTCATAATTTTGTCTTGATTAGTTGAGCCACTTTGCTCAGGTCTCTGTGATACCGATATACTAGGCTCCTGTTTGTCTTGATTCTTTTGCGAGGGAATACCTCCTTCCTCTCTGATCTTCTTTTGAAATTCCTCCTCAAACTGTCGAAACCTTTCATCCATGACAGTCATTAATGTATCTTTAAATCGATGTAATAAGGCCTCATTCTCTTGAGACATCGGTGTCTCAGGAGCATTAGGAGGTTGATTAACGGCAGTCTCAGCAGCATTTGAAGGTTGGTTAACGACGGAGCGAGTCTTTCGTGTGTTTCCCATTCTCCCCACCTAAGGATGAAAGCCACCATATTAAGTGAGTGATAAAACAACACAACAGAACACTAAACAGGGAAGGCATATGTGAATGTTGTATATTGCCACTAAGTGTAGTGCATGCATGATTGTTATCAGAATCATACGCTCTGATACCAAATTGTAACCTCCCAAAAATTTACTTAACATAACAAGTAATTAAGGGTTCATTAACAACTAAGTAATGCCCATTATTGAATTAAAATATGCAAAAGTGAATCAGAGTATGCAGTATGAGCCCTAACGTGGCATTATACAATCATCCAACATAAATCGTAAAGACAGAAGTGCTACTTTTGGCGGAAGTAGTCTAAGCTTCTGGGTTCTTCCCTGATGGATCTGCACAAAAGCTATCACCTGAAAAATGTGGGTAACCATCAATCCAACTTATTACGAATACTAATGTGTGCTAGTGAGGTGCCAAGTGAAACAATTTATATAGCAAGATATTAAAAATATAATTCATCACAAAAATTTATATAATAAATTCTATATCAAAATTATATGTCACAGATCTCATTAAAACAATTCCCAAATTGCCTCCCACCAATCCAACCGAACCGCCTTATTTCCTCCGACTAGACCCATGGGCTAAGTTACATCCATGTTACTGGTGACTCAAAAAGCTCTCTGGTCACGTGATGAGGACCGGCCAAAATCCTCAGAGCACATGTCCCAGACCATGGGCCTTTTCCCCTTATTGAACATGTGGGGTGTCGTATGCCCTTATTGAATTAGTGGGCCCGTCCCTTCCTGAACATATGGGACAACAGAAAGCCAACCATCATGCATTAATGGAGGCCTCACCACGTGGTGGAATAAAATACTCCATCTTCCCAATCCAACCCTTACCATAATTATCAGAGTAAATATTATGATATTAAAATGAACCTTTCTTATACATGAGATAGTAGATATGATAAATATCATGATATTAAAATAAACAATTCTTATACATTAATAAGTAGATATGATAAATATCATGATATTAAAATTAACCATTCTTATACATGAATAAATAATTATGATAAATATCATGATATTAAAATGAACAATTCTTATACATGAATAAATAATTATGATGAATATCATGATATTAAAATGATCAATTCTTATATATGAATAAATAAATATATATTCACAATTCAAATCATAAAGTCCCACAAGGCAATTTCTATTAAAATATTTACAATCATTTCACAAACACTCGCAGGCAACATATCAATACCCATAAAAAGTGGAAAGTGGTTACCTCTCGCCGAAGCTAACTACTATCTCACAGCTCCTAATCCAAGAGCTCAAACACGGCATAATCAATCTACCACAATCAATTCACTAATTATTAAAAATTTTCCTAAAACTTTACATAAGTAAAATTATCAATTATAATTTCGAAAAATTAAAACCTACAAATTTTAATAATAAATTAGAATACTAGAAGGAAGCAAATTCTAACTGGACTAAAAACACAGTGAGACCATTGCACTATTAAGTCACTTATTTTTTTTTTTTTATTACTAATTAGTAATTCTAGTAACAATACAATAATTATTATTATTATGATTTATAATATATTATCATTATTGCTCTAATATTCATTAATATTTTCATTATAGTATAACACACACACACACACACCAAAACAACAAGATACGCACACACACATATATTTAACTATGTAACTACTCATGCAAAATTTAAAACTCCTGCAGGTACATTACTTTCCTCTACAACTATACACTTATACAAAACTTATAACAATACGTACCCATACCACATATTTATGCTTCATAAAATTTTGAGTTAAATATTAATACAATTATAATATATATATATATATATATATATATATCAGTGAGTTTCCCTCCTGATTAGAAGTAAATCAAGACTTTTAACAAAATTCAAAACCAAAACTCTTTTGTTGATAAGTTATGTAAAGAAACAAAAATCATATTTACTATTATTATTTTAGTATTAATAATTTAATTTATTATTATTATTATTATTCTATTATTTGTTATTATTCAATAATTTTATTTTATTATTGTCTTCCCCTACTATCAGCAACGCATGTGGGTGTGTAGTATATGTATAAGATTAATTAATTAAGGGACCTGCCAACCTTTTTAACCCTTAATACTATTCCTATCATTTGGACAATTACACTAACCCATATATATGAATTCATGTATATTCATTTCAACACACAGCAACGTTTTATGAGAAAAATAATCAAGTTTGGATTCCATGAGTATATTTATTTACGTAGGTGGGCCACGCTTTTTGACCAAAAACCATGCATGTGCTTTTATAATATGTGAGTGCAGCATTGAGGCATACTTATATATATATATATATATATTAAACCGAAAGTTTCCTCTGTTTTAGCTTCAAGAAACAGAGACTTACATGCTAAACTAACTAGCATAAATACAAGGAGGCTAACGATGGAAACTTACGGAAATGGGAAGTAGAGGAGCTGAAACACACGTTGGAAATTCTCTAGCTCACGAGAGGTGATCTTCGACAGAACCAAACACCCTCTGTTTTAGTAAGAAGATGCAGAACAAACAAATGGCTCAGACTCCCTCTCCCTTAGGCTCACTCTTGCTCTCGATTCAACTCTCGGTCTCTCCCTCTCAATGTTTTCTTTCTCTGTTTTTGTTTTGTGGTTGCAAAATGCTGTTTTATTTATAATGAGTGGGGATATATTTAAGGACAAGGGGGGTCCAAACCGAGAAGGCATTACACAGGGAATAATTAACGTTAAACTCGAGAAGTATGGAGGAGGAATGGCGAGGTGGTGTGGAGCTCAGAAAGCATGGAGTTGAGTTGTTGGTCTGAGCTTGCGTATACGGTCGACACCAAGAGTGATACGCTGTCACTGTGTGATCTGGTTAACGTGCTTTCCTTTTCGTTTTGTCCCCCACTGGTTGCAGCCGAATGGGTTACATGGATAATGGGGAAATGGGCTTACTTGGTTGTGTATTAAAGGGTGCACGTTGTTGTTATATCCTTGGGTTGAATAAGTTTTGTAGCAAGTGGGCTCAATTAGATTAATGGAGTGAGGAAGTATACATGCTGCGTTTTAGTGAGTATTGGAGTGGTTGTGGTGTCTAATTGCAAGGAGTGCGGGGTCTACTTCCCTAAAAAAAAAAAAAAACCAACTTAATTTCCTACAATACAATTTAGTCCTTAATTTATGGGAAAATATAACTTAATTTCCCAATATTTAATTCCATAATTATTTTAGGGAAAATTTTACAATTTATTTTTCCCATAATAAAGTAATTAGGGAGCAAATAATCCTAAAAATAAATCAGGATATTACAATTACTGACTTTGGCATCGGAGTCTTCTTCGTGTGTTTTGCAGGATACTCTGTACACGAGAAGATAAAACAGAGTCTAGCATAGAGTGGTTTGCTCGAGCACACCCACAATCTATACTCGAGCAAGCACATAACGAAGGGGTTTTGTCAAACTAATTTTCAGAAGTTTGCTCGAGCATACTTCCAGATCCTGCTTGAGCAACAGCGGGTATATAGAGGAAGAAATAGAGGAAAGCACGCTCACATGCCTCCAGACTTTTCCTGAGCAGCATGACAAAATCAGGAAAGCAAGAGTTTGCTCGAGTATACAACAAACTCTGCTCGAGAAAAGATGGGAAATAGAGAGAATAAAGAAAATATGCAAATCTAATTTTGGGTATAAGTCAAATATTCACTATACATATTTGATGGAAGGTTAGATTTATTTTCCTTAGATAACATATATCTATTAGGTTTTTAAATTAAGATAATAAAAATTATATATACATTTGAGTGTGCTCGAGCAAGGCAAAAAGATTGCCTAAGCACAGACCTTGCCCGAGTAAGGATAAGTTTTTGCTCGAGCAACGTCGGGAGCTGAGTCATTTTAAGGCGTTGGACTAAGCATGCTCCCTGACTCTGCTGGAGCAAAGTCATATGTCTCAAAAGCAAGAACCTTGCTCGAGCACGCAAAAAAACCTTGCTCGAGCAAAGTCGAGCAATGTGCCTTAAAAGGGAAAAAGGCGGTTCATCTTCACAGAATCAGTGTGACTCTTCTCTTCACCGTCAAAACCCTAACTTCTTCTTCTTTAAAATTTTCCTGATCTGTTACATCCGTTTGAAAACCGTTACATCAAATTATTTCGTTGCGCCTTCTCAATCCCTCAAAATCAACCGTTTCAACCGATTGATTTTCTTTAAAATCGCTCATTTTCCTCTATCCCTCTCGTCTTCAACTCTTCATTTTCAAGAATCTCGAAATCCTTTCTCGATGGCTGGTTCCGGTGCTAAACCTTCCTCTACTTATTCTTCTCAGTCTCTCTCGAAGAAATCTCGGTACTACAAGCCTAAAGTTGCTGATCCGAAGCAAACGTCAAAATCTTCGAATTCAAAATCTTCGACGAAACTGGCAAAATCTTCGAAGTTGCCAACCAAGTCCCAAACGAGTGGGAAGCAAAAGGAAGATGTGCAGTCGGCGTCTCTAACAACGAGGTTGAAGATGGGTTCACTCCCTTCCGGCAAACGAATGAGGTCACCGTCACCACCACCTTCAAAATCCACCGGCACCGAGAAATCCTTCGACGAGATCAGCGGCAAATCAAAAGAGGATCAACATAAGCCTCTCAATCCCTCTCTGAGTCAGAAATCTCAAGGATCTGGGAGTAAGAAGTTGAAAGTTTCATTTTCTCTACAGTCAGAAGGATCTGAAAATAAAGAACAACCGTCTTCGACAAGTCGTCCTCCGGATGGTGAGTTACTTGAACTGTCACCAAACATGAATGTTGGAAATATTGCTGTGGATGATCATAGTATGTATAAGCGGTATTATGAGTCTAGGCCCTTCTGTCCAATTGTATGGGTTGACTTAGCTCATTTTAAGAACAAGTTCAATTTTGATATGACTGATTGGTTGGAACAGTTTATGCCTCTCTTGAGTGTCAACAAGCCATATTCCCCTGAAGTTGTGAGGATATTTTATCACAACATGTTTGTCCAAGAAAAGGCAAACAAATTCGATGATGATGTGTTGATCAAAAAAGTAAGAGATCAAGAAATCAGAATTTCAGCCCATGACCTCAATGTTCTTTTAGGAGTAGTCAATATTCCTGAGGATCCTGCTAAGCTTTCTCCTGTTGAATGTCATCAAGTTCTCTTCCCGGGTACTCAACCTGAAGGACCAAAGATAAATGTAACACCAGCCATGATGAAAGATGAATACAGAGTACTCTGGTATGTGTACAGTCGCAGTTTGGTTCAAAAAGGACAGAGTTTTACTCATTTTGTGAGAAAGGACTTTGAGCGTTTTGCTTCTCTAATTGCCATGGAACCACGCAATTTGGGAAAATGGATTGTGGAAGAAATGATGACTTTTATTTCAGAAGCTAAGGTCAGACTTCGTGCTAATATTCCATATCCTTCCTTGGTATCTCGGATACTCGAAGTTAATAATATCTGGTATCTTTCGGACGATCAAGAGGTGTATACTCCGGTATTTGGCAAAGAACATATGAAGAATATGAGGATCACTTTCACCAAAGGAACATCAAAGCCAGGAAAGGGAAAGGAACCAATCTCAGTATCTAAGCCATCTAGCTTTGTTCCTTCGGATGAAGCAGAGTCTTCTCAAGCAGGCCCCTCATCCCACGCTCCAGGTCCATCCTTCTCACAGGCTGTCATTCAGAACATTATTGAGACATCAATTCAAAAAATTGTTGATGCTTCTATCCAGAAGGCCATGGCACCTGTTCTTCACTCACTCTCTGTTTTTGAGGAAATTGTTCCTGATATGATCAAAGCTTTTGGCACTGACATGCTCAATCTCAAAAACAGTATTGGCTCGCAAATGATGACTGACCTGACTGATTTCCAACTTTCAATGGATAATCGCTTCTCTGTTCTTTATGATCAGGAACAAGAGATCAAGACTCATGTTCAGTCTCTTGTCACTCAGCACAAGAATTTTGATGCCATTCTGGATGCTCTAGCGGCAAGCCTTGGATACTCTGCTCCCTCTAAATAGCCCTCTTCTCCTCCTACTACATCTACTCCAGCTGCTGATCCTGTAATTCCTCCTCCGGTTATTGATCCTACCACAGTTCCCTTGCCGTCTTCATCTTCATCTGATTTCCCCGACAACCCCTCTGCCTCACCATCTGCCCCGGGTTCCCTTTTTCTCAATGACAAAGGGGGAGAGTAATTTATGAAGTTTGATAAGATTGAGCATTTTGAGTGTTTATGATTTGTATGAGTGTTGTATGAGTGTTTTTGCAGTACTCTGTAGTTTGAGTATTTATAAGGTTCTATGTAACTGTTTTTTGGTTTAAATGAATATCATTTCTGATTTAAATGAATATCATAACATTTCCGTTATCTGTCTATCAAACTGCCTTCCTGGAATTGTCATCATCAAAAAGGGGGAGAATGTTAGTTCTTAAGTTTTGATGATTACAATTCTAAGTGAAATTAATTAAGCAAAGAACCGTGCAAAATATCTGATAATTTGTTCTGAAGAATGTTACTCGAGCAAAGTATTATGTCTGCTCGAGCAACATCGAGAGCAAAGAGTATCAGATAAGATCTGATAGAACTTTGCTCAAGCAGACCAAATTGTCATGCTCGAGCAACATCGAGAAATGGTGCATCAGCAGAAGCATACTCGAGCATGAAGAATAATCATGCTCGAGCACTCTGCTCGAGCAAAATGAAATGGTTGCTCGAGCAACATCGGGAATTTCATACTCTAGTCTGTTGGAAGAGCTTACTCGGGCAATTGAAAAATGCTGCTCGAGCATCATGCTTGAGCAAAGGCAAAACTCTACTCGAGCAATGCTAGGAAGCAGACATTTCCTCTGGGCGAGAAAATGTTGCCCGAGCATGATTATATCATGCTCGAGCAACATGCTCGAGCAAGCTCAAAAGCATGCTCGAGCAAGAGCGAAACAAAGAGAATTATACAAGACTGCCCGAGCATAAGAGTTTCATGCTCGAGCAATGTGCTCGAGCAAAGAACAAAGTCTGCTCGAGCATCAACAACACTGATGCTCATACACCAGACTCAACACGAGTTTGCCCGAGCGTAATATACTCATGCTCGAGCAAGGAAAATTTCCTGCTCGAGCATCAGCGAGCAAGTATGTTTCCTTCAGCTTTTCAAAGTGCTTGCTCGAGCAAGCATGGATCATTGCTCGAGCAAAGTCACCTCTGTTTTCAAATCACCGTCTACGAAATCCTTGAATGGATCAATTTCTTATCTGATTATCTCTGATTAAGATTACCAAATGCTATTAACCAGTTTGTTCATGAGTTTCAGATCATTTAGACATAAATTACCAGCGATTTGAATCAATCCAACTGGACAGTCAGACGCATTTAATGCTGCTACCAAAACCGTTATATTCTCGGAAACCGATGCACTGAGCAAAGTAAAGCTAATTCTGATATTCTCCATCTAGCACTTAATGGCATTTCACAACGGATACAACAGAAAGAATGAAAGAGAATGCTAGTCTGAATATTCCAACTGAGACGGCGATGTTGGTTCTGATTAGTTTTGATGATGTCTTATATTAATTTCATTATCTAGAGCAAAAAGTTTGTATACTACATTTATCTTATATTCTAACTAATTATTATATTTAATGTAGATACCAAGTTTAATATAATGAAGAATAGAGTTTGAAGAAAGAAGAACTTGTTAAATATCATGAGAATATTAATATTCAAGTCTCCAGGATCAAACAGAAGTTGGAACAGCTCAATTCGGAGATAAAACAAGCAAGTTCAAGATACTTGGTTGATGGAGGGCATTTATGTAATTTTAGCACCTTAGGTTTGAAGAAAGAAGAATCTGTTGATTATTATGGAAATATCAATATTCAGGTTTCTGTGATTAAATAGAAGCTGGAACGGGTCAATTCGGAGTTAAAATGAGCAAGTTCAAGCTTCTGGAAGAATACTAATTTGTTTTGGGGTATTTGTGTAATTTCAGCATTTTCTCTCACATGAATAGGACATTGCTCAAGCACTCCTGATTTCATGCTTGAGCAGAAGCATGCTTGCTGAAGGTGGAAAGTATGCTTGCGTGAAAGCATACTTGCGGGGAGCCAAAAGCATGCTTGCGGAAGCTGGGAAGTATGCCCAAACAGTACCTTGCTCGAGCAACAAGTGAACCATGCTCGAGCAACATGTTCCCAGGTCATTTTTCACCCAAACAGTACCTTGCTCGAGCAAGGTCAGAAGCATACTCGAGCAAGGCCATACTTTCAGCAAAATCCGACCTTGCCCAAGCAAGAGTGGCAAGTATGCTCCTATTCAGCCTCCTCTGTTCAGCTCTGTTTCTGGCGACGTTCAGTAATTCGACAATATCTCCCAAACAAGGAATCGGATTGACACGAAACCAACGGAAAATGAAACTAGACATCCAACACGTTCTTCTGACAAAAATTCATAGCCAAAGGAGTTCAGATGAATTATCTATGGATTTTACAAGTTGGATCAAAAGTCACCGTCACTGTCCAGACCAAGCTTCAGTATTTTGAGGATATCTTTCAAACGACAAATCGGATTGAGATGAAACCAGCGCCATTTGAAAGTAGACTCAAATATCTTTCCAGAAACATCAAGAACACAGAAAAATAAGATCAATTGAAGAAGTTATGATGTTTTGAAGTTGACAGTCTGTTCTGAATAGATGAAAAACGCTGGATAAAATCAACCTCCATTGATCTGATGTTAATGGACGAAATACAACTTGCTTGGAGCTGATTTTTATTGAAATGGAAGGATCATTTGAAGAGCTTTCTGAGATGGGTTGATTGGCTAAATTTGGATTTATATCGAAGACGTTATCCTCGCTGGAAACTGCTGCCAATGTGATTGCTTCTTGAAAGTCTCTATACTCTGGAAGTTGAAGCTCTGTACTGAAGAATAGCAAGCTTATTCACATATAATCAGGAGCTTCAAAGAACATAATGTCCGAGCAAAATCTCACAATTATCCAACCATGCTCGAGCAGACTTGGAAGGCTACTCGAGTAACATCGGGAAAATGGACTCCAGAGAGATCCTACTTGAGCAATGTGAAATGCTTGCTCAAGCAAGAATTCTCCAGGAAGAATACTCGAGCAAGAGAGAAAACATGCTCGAGCAACCATGCCCAAGCATACTTGGAAGTCTACCCGAGCAACCCCGAGAAAAGCCTCAAGCAAAAGCTTACTCGAGCAAGCCAGTGACCTTGCTCGAGCAAAGTCGGACAGCAAGTTTTCTTTGCCTCAAGGAATAGCTTGCCCAAGTATGAATTTAGGCATGCTCAAGCAGCATACTCAAGCAGCCTAAAATCCTTACTCAAGCAACAGCGAGCAGAAGCGATTTCCTTCGATAATTTAGCAACGGTCATATTCTGATTGATCAACGGACGGAATTGGATTCGTAAAGTAGAGACAATGCATTGAATTCAATTGAAGCGAGATTAGCGCGAATGGTTAAATGCTCTCAACGGTCATAATCACAATTATGGGAATAAATGATGGCGATCATTCTGCTTCATCTCCAACGGTTATATTCATGAGTCACAATGATTATTCTTCATGCTTCATCAACAGACATATTCAAACATTCAAACGGCCAGAATCAAATCCTTCGACGGTCCTCAAGCTTCAACTAGTATAAATGCCTGAAAGTTTTGAACTCATTAAAAAGAACCAATGCATACACAGACAAAGCATACATAGAGTTCAACTTCTATATCTTAGGATATTACTGAGCTTTAGTGTTCATCATTTATCTACTCTGTGAGAGAGTTTTATCAACTGTATTACATTCATTCAAATCTCAAGATAGAGGTATCTTGAGTGTAGGTGTATCAATTACAACTTGTAAGGGGGAGTGAGTCCGAGAGTGTAAGGATCATCCTTCGTTTACAGAGTGTGTAATTGTGTCTACGGTTATTTGGTTACAACTTGTAAAGAGGAGTAAGTCCTAGTGAGAGGATTACTCGAGAGTTACAGAGTCTGTAATCAAGTTTGGAGATAGTGAAATCCCAGAGTGTTTCTGGGGACTGGACGTAGGTCAAGAGTTGGACCGAACCAGTATAACCTCTTGTGTTCATTGCTTTTCTCTCTATCTCTGTTCTAAGCATTCTTGAGCAATTAACGAAAAGAATTTTAATATCACCTATTCACCCCCCCTCTAGGTGATATTCCACCTTCAGGCGAAATCCACAGAAAATGCATCATCTGTCTAACGGGAAAATTGTGAAGTTTCAACGGCTACCTCTTGTGCTTCAACAACGGTGATTAGCTGAGACATCTATAAATAGCCGAAGCATTTAATTTGCCAACCACCGAAACACTGTGCAATCAATTCGATATTAATTTCACCAGTGTTTCAAACTTATTACTGAGTTTCTTCTTCAGTGTTCATCATCATTCAACTCATGAGGAGTATTTAAACATTTATATTCTTTTGATTGTAACTTAAGGTTGTGGAACCTTAAGAGTGGGTGTATAGATTACAACTTGTAAGGGGGAGCGAAGTCCGAGAGTGAAGGGATCCTCCTTCGTTTACAGTGTCTGTAATCTTTCGAAATATAGTGAAATCCCAGGTGTTCTGGGGACTGGACGTAGGTCGAAGTTTCAGACCGAACCAGGATAAATTTTCTTGTGTTCTTTTATCTTATTGGTCTTTATTTTGCTCACAGGAAAGAAGTTTCCCTTCTTACGAAAAATCAGTTGAGATCACCTATTCACCCCCTCTAGGTGATATTCCATTTTCACAAGATACAAGTGAAAACAGAGAAGTAGTTGGAGAACTTGAATGCTTATGCATTTTCAGATGTTGTGGTTGTTGGAAAGTCTTGAATGTAGCTCTATTTATACTCAGAGATCATTAAATGACTGTTGCTTTCCAAATAGATCCATTGGAGAAGTTGCTCTGAGGTTAGGAGTGGTTTTGGCAACTTCTCTCTCTAATGCTCTTCATAATCCAACTGTCCAAGTAAGCAGGGTTGACTCTCTGTGAATTAATCCGTTAGAGAGGATGTTTCTTGTTGTAGAAATCAATCTTTAATGCTTTGTAGGCGTGTGCAGTTGGATTGGTCAGAAGAAGTAGCTTTCTGGACTTTGCATTAAATGTTCTGAACCACTTTTTGCTTTATGCTTTAACTCCTCAATGAACATACTTTAATTCTCTGAAATTTACTAACAAAGACGTTAAACATAGCAAGGAATATCAGAGAATAATATTGCAAAGGATTAAGATCAAACAACATTGTTTTCTGAAATCGACAGATTCAAATTTTCTGAACCAGCGTGGTGAACTCGAGCTTAGTTCATGTAGGCTCGAGTTTGATGCTTCAGTGTCTAAAGATGTTTTAGTTCAAAAACGTGTAAACTTGAGGTTTGTGATCTAAACCTGAGGTTCTCAACTTATTGGAAAAACACATTGCTCTCGGGTTGATTTGAACTCGAGCTTACAATACTAAACTCAAGTTTATTTCATCCAGAGAGGAATGTCGCGATTTTGAGTTCTGGAGAGTTTAAGTTTAAGAGGACAAACTCGAGCTTATTAGTGACAGGCTCAAGTTTGACACTGTTCAAGACATTACTTAGTTTTAGCTTTGAAACGACAAACTCTAGAGTTTAGAACAAATTGAAAAGCTCTTTGCTCTCTGTAAGGTTTGAACTCGAGCTTAGCATGTTAGGCTCAAGTGTGGCACTATTCATGTCAAGACTTAGTTCATTCTTCCAAAGTTCAAACCTGAGGTTTATAAAACAAACTCTAGAGTTTTCTCAAGTTGAAAAACGCTTTTGCTCTCTGGAGCTTTTAGGCTCGAGTTTGACAATCTTAGGCTCGAGTTTGTTCAACTTTGAAAAAATCTCAATGTTTTTGTGCTGAGATAAACCTGAGGTTTGTAAGGTATGTCTCAGGTTTAGCTGAGTTAGAAGACTTTGAAAGCTCTCTGCCAAAGATAGGCCCGAGTCTTAAAAACTTAGGCTCCAATTTGCTTGTTCTGTAAAACTCTTGAGATTTTTCAGATTGGAAAACTTTACTCTAAATAAAACAGTGCAGAGTTTGTAAAACCTTTAAGTTTGAAAAATTCTCCCCACCAGAGATGAACTCGAGTTTGTCATAACAGGCTCGAGTTGATGATCTTTGAAAACTATGAAAACTTTTCTTTGGAACTTGCAAACTTGAGGTTTGAGGAAAGAGTATGTCAAGTTTAAAACTGTTTGCAAGTTAGAAACCTCTTTATCTCTGGTGAACTCGAGCTTGCAAATGTGAACTCGAGTTCACACAAAGCTTTGAAAACTTTGGAAAATTCTTAAGTTCTAAACTTCAGGTTCAGTCTCAAGTTTGAAAATTAAAATGTCAGGTTTACACTCTCTGTCAAAGATAAGCTCGAGCATGCCCATAATAGGCTCGAGTTTGTTGCAGGCAGAATGTTTTTGTTTGAAATTGACAAGTTTAAATCAGTTTAGTCTTGAACAAAAACATCTCCATATTGTTTACAATTGTTAGTAATCATCAAAACACATAGAGAACTAACATTCTCTACAGTCCATTCATGCAGCACTTGCAGTGATTCAGAATCACATTTTTGATGTTGTAATCTCAATCGTGTCTGGCTAAATTCTTCATTCTCCTAGAAATGCAAATGAAGCTGAACTTCGGAGCTTAAAGAGGGAGTTTGAGTCATCACTCTTCATCTTTCTTCCTTCTATTTGGTTTACTGGCTGCTAAACTGAGTAGGATGTTCTGATTTGGAATATATATCCAGATTTGTCTATTTTAGGAATGATGAACTTATGTCTATTTCTTGTTGCAGTTTGGTTTTCAATCATATTGTGAGTAGGGTTTATTGACTTTCTTATTTCAGTTGATCTAAGATTGTTGATGGAGTTGATAGATTTATGACTCATGTTGTCACATGTGCCTTTAGGTTGATTGATTGCATTTAGAATTAATTTCTAAATTAATATCTACCTTTGATTCGTTATCAAATCTGAATAGTGTCTAGATTTATCTAAAAAGAGGCTCTTATCTCCTAAAGTTCTGAGAAGGTGATGATGGTTAGTTGAAACTTCTTGGGGAAAACATATTCAAGAACACTTTTAATTGCAAATTCTTCATTTCTACTTTCTGATTCTCTTATTCATATAAATAGTTGCTGCAATTCATTAGAAATATAGTGACCTCAATTCCTTCTCTATTTTACCTCCTAATTTTTCTTACACTTCATTAACTGAATTTTCTAAGTGGCTAGATGACCAAGAGATCCGATACCTAGGGTGAAGAAGTACTGGCTGAAATTGTCATAGCACTTGAACCAAAAATTCTATAATCAGTTTGAGCCTAAATCAGAACTTAGTGAAGACCAGCTGTTACATCCCATTGAAGTAAGTTCATCTGGACCAGACTCATGCAAGAATGAAGGAGCTACTGCAAGTAATGCTGCTGTCCAAAATTCTATTCTTACTACTGTGACAGAAAATAGCAAGAAAATTCCTAAAAGCAAAAGCAAGTGGTTGCAAACCAGATGCACCAAGCTGAAGGTAAAGAACCTAATGTAAAAGAACTTCCATGTCCTAAATTATATATGTTAGGCAAAAAGAAGATCAATGGTGGTGTGTTAAAAAAAGAGATTATCTGTTTACCAAATTGGAAGCAAATGTGCCTATGCTTGTTTTAATTGAACAAATGTCTAGCTATGAAAATATTTTAAAGGAAACATGTACTCTGATGACTTCCCATTTTTAGTAGATTTAAGACATATTTTGATATATTTTGGGAGTCATCAATGCTAAATTAAAGGGATTTATTAGAGATTTTGACAAGATACCAATTTGGCACATTATTTAGGGGATTTCAATTTAGAATAGAAGTTTTTGAGTTTAGGAAATAAATAATAATAATTAGAAGTTTTAAAACAAAAAAAATAAAAAAAGGGTTTATTAATATTATTATTATTATTATTAATTATATAATACCTTAATAGTGCTTCTTATCTTTAACTCACAGGCGCACGGATTGTTTGGATTGAATGCAATGGGCTCCACAAAATTGAAAGGCCTGAAGACCTAAAAACGAAAGGGAAATTGGAGACCAAAAATGAAATAGCTGAAGGTGGAAAAAACGCAACGTTTTGGGGATTTGAAAAAGAAAGACCTAAAAAGCTGTGGGGATATTCAGAGACGCAAGCGGATGAGAGACGGAGATAGAGAACACAGAGACGTGATTCTGGAAAAAAGAAAGAACAGATAGCAGTGCCGCAACTCCAATCCTTCAATTTTTTTCTTCCTTCTTGCCGGCGACTTCCCTCTCCACCACGGTCGCCGGCAAGATCTTCCCTTCTTCCACCACCAACCAACCACAGTCGCGATTTGGGAGCTCAGATTCAAACGGAACAAAAAGAAAAGAATGGAGAAGCCATGTTTGACAGATTTGATTCCTGATGCTTTTCTTTTTGTTTGTTGCTAAAATTTGGATTTTAATTTTTCTGTGCTGTGTGGATTTTGTTAAAGCTATGTTTGGCTAATTTCTCTTTGCAACCTAGAGGAACTTTGAACTTATAATTGTGGATTAGACTTTGTTTTTATTATTTAGTTATAATTAATATTAATTTTGGTTATTTAATCTTGTTTAGCTTTATCTATTTAGTGACTGGCCATCATTAAATATGAATTTGAGAATTAGGATTTACCTTGACGAAGGGAATTTTAATTAGGCTCTGAGATTAAGTAATATGAGATTAGATTACGATTTAATTTGTGATTAGGATAGACATATACCTAATTGCCCCATATAATTGTTGAAGAATGTGTCCGAGTTTTGTTGCCTCTTGAGCAATTATGTTAGACATAACAAAATATATTCAAGAGAGGGTTGTAAGTGGACCGACAGGCACTTATAACTATTTATACTCGAGATTAACAAAATTGATATTAAGGCTAATTAAATTAGTAAAAACAAGGTTTATGAAGCTAATAAGGGATTAGTGACTCTGGGTTGCTAATTTGATTTTTGTGGTGGTTTGTTTATTTCAATTTTAGTTTAATTCTTTTCTCTTAATTAAATTCAATTTGGTTTGCTTAACTTAAATGAAAGTGTAAAATTAATGCCTAACCGAAGTTTGTGATACCAAGTCCTCGTGGGAACGATATCTTACTCACTCTTTATTACTTGGTACGGCTCGTGCACTTGCGGAGTTTATAGGCTACAAAGTGTTGGAAATTATGCCCTAGGGGCAAGTCATTGTTCTCCATTAAGTTATCACTTCATTCGCATGTTTATGGTGATAACTGTATCCCTGGATATATCTTATAGATTATCCTAAATGTCCCTGATCGGTCATCTACGCGGGAGCGAGGATGAGTTAAGACCAGTATGACTTTGATGAGGTATGGAGATACGAATCAAAGTCATGGGCACTTGTAAGAGTACAAGGTACTGGACCGACCCACTATGAGAAAGTTGCATGGTAAAAGTCATAAGCTTATCTCATGTATAACCGCGTCACAACGTCCTATGACCTGAGATCATTATGGATTCCTACATGATGAGTCACTGACCTTTGACCTAGTCAAAAGTCACCTTTGACTGGGTGATGATAAAGGCTGGGATCGGGATCAGTGGTTTTCATGCGGAGGAATGTGAATGGTCAAGATGGAATTTGTCCCTCACATTTGTAGAGAGATAATACTGGGCCCTTCGATGAGTGAGTCTAAGAAATGTATGGGCATACTGTGATGGAAAAGAGTTTCCATTTCACATTTTAGACTACTCAAGAATCGAGAAAGTAGTGGTCAAGAACAGGAAGTTGACATTATCCATGCCTCATCCTTGACCAAATTATTGCGTGACAAAAGGGACGTGACATGGTTGTACGATAGGTTGTATCGTGTCATCGATCCCCATGTGAATTGGGTAGTCGCAATGTCTTGCTAGAGGTCGCTTGCGACTTGTGGGCTGATACAGTGTTGGCCCACTGCCAATCTCATATGGGCCTACAGGGTCGCACACAAGAATAACCCAACACGAGCAAATGCGTCCAGATTCATTGAATCTTAGATTAATCTAAGATTTAATGGATGTTGAATTTAATCTGGGGTAGATATATATATATATATATTAAATTCAAAAAATAATATATTAATATTATTTAATGGAGATTATAATAATATTATATGATATTTGTTTTATATTTAATTTATCGGATAAATTAAATATCTAAAACAAATAGAGATATTATATCTCATTTGATTTTCGAATAAAGATATCATATATTTATTAATTTAAATTGAGATATAGTATCTCAGATTTAATTAAATGGATAGATATCATTTCTCGGATTTAATTTATAAGAGATAAATTAAATAAGAAGGCTTTTAATTTAGATTCGAATTTCAGATCTGGTTTTAATTCGAATTAAATAAATATATTAGATTAGATCTATTAGATAGATTTTGTTAGTTCTCTATGTGTTTTGATGATAATCAATAATTGTAAACATGTTTTGAAGTTTCCACATTTACTAAAAATCAACTGTCAAATGGAAACTCAAGTATTGGTATAAATACTCGAGTATTGACTTGACAATGAATTGCTCAAACCCATTTTTACAAAGCAATACTCAAGTATTGGAAGCAATACTCGAGTATTGGAGTTCCAGAGAGCAATCAAGCTTTCACCTAAGTGAACACTCGAGTATTGGGTTTGCATACTCGAGTATTGGACTTACAGAGAGCAAACAAGTTTTCACCTTGAGTGAATACTCGAGTATGGCATTTGGATACTCGAGTATTGGACTTACAGAGAGCAAACAAGTTTTCACCTTGAGTGAATACTCGAGTATGACATTTGGATACTCAAGTATTGGATTTATAGAGAGCCTTCAAACTTTTACAACTTATGGAAACTCGAGTATTGGTTTTACATACTCGAGTATTAGGCTTTTACAAAGATTTTCAACTTAACACCTGTTTATGAAAACTCAAGTATTCATTTGAATACATAAGTATTGACATGGAAAGACTTCACAATTTTTAAAAACTGAATCAATACTCGAGTATTGGTTTAGCATACTCGAGTATTGAGCATACAGAGAGGTTATTCATTTGTCAATGATTTGAATACTCAAGTATTGAAGTGAATACCCAAGTATTGAGGTTTTGAACTTAAACTCATCTTCTTACAAAAGGTTCAAAACTCGAGTATAGACTTACATACTCGAGTATTGACATTGGTTTTCAAAGTTCAAGTCACGATGGTCTGTCTCTGTAAGAAGCATACTTGAGTATCAGTTTGGATACTCAAGTATTAACTCAAGTACACAGTGACTAATTCAAGTATTGAAGAACACACTCGAGTATTGGACGCTGAAACTGATTTTCAAATCTGACGAATTTGTGAAACACTTTCTTTTGATCTTAATGCTTCAATTAATCATTCATAAATGTTCCTAGCAATGTTTAACCACTTTGCTAAGTGAGTTTCAGTTGACTTAGAAGAAGATTAATGAAGGTCAAGGCAAAAAGCATAAAGTGTTCAGAGCATTAAATGTACTTCAAAAAATCAGCCTCCTTTTGGTTAATCCACCTGAGCACGTCAACAGAACGGTAAAGAATGCTTTCTACAACAAGCAAACTCTTCTCCAACGGGCAAATCCACAAAGAGACACCTCAGATCAATTATACATCCGGATTAAGTGGAGGTCAGAGAGAGAAGCTGACCAAAGTTAACACTAATCACCTCCAATGGTTTGATTCACTTTACAACGATCATTTAATGCTCTCTAAGTATAAAATAGAGTGCATTCAAGGCTTCTCAACAACCAAGAACATCTGAAAACGCTCAAGCATTCAATAGTCTCAACTACCTTCTGTTTTCAGTTGTAAATTGTCTTTTGACTTTGTGAGCTTCAATGATTATCACTATCTACTCTTTGAGAGAGTTTTAATTGTTCATTGATTATTGATTGTAAACAACCACAAGTCAGGGGACTTGGTGGTTGGGATCTTTGATTACAACTTGTAAGGGGGAGTGAGTTCTAGTGAGAGAACTACTAGTGAGTGTAGAGTGTGTAATCATTGATTTAGTGGAAAATCCCAAAGTGTCTGGGGACTGGATGTAGGTCAAGTTGATAAGACCAAACCAGGATAAACTCTCTTGTGCAAGCTTTTCTTCCTTTCCTCTGATTTACCCTGTTTTCCTTAGTTCAAAACAGAGCATTTTTCGAAAAATTTCAAGATACCCAATTCACCCCCCCTTGGGTATCCAGCTCCATTTTCATTTGGTATCAGAGCAAGGTTTTCTCATAAGAGCTTAACATCTCGAGAAGGATCAAGATGGAAGGTATTCTACCTGATGGAGCTTCTATCAACTGACCACCTGGCTTCAGTGGACAACATTATTCCTTCTGGAAAGCCAAATTCAAAGTCTTCGTTATGGCTTCTGAATATGGGCTATGGAGAGTATTTGAGGTTGGAGATTATGCACCAACTGTGGTAGAAAATGGTCGTAGAATTCCAAAGCCAGAAGAAGCCTATGATGAGAATGACCGAAGAAATGTTACTATCAACAGCAAAGCCATTCTCATGTTGCAAAGTGTTGGAAATTATGCCCTAGGGGCAATTCATTGTACTTTGGATATTTAAGTTATTTAAAGTATTCTCTTTTGTTATCATTTTCTTTTGCATGTTCGTATTGATAACTGCATCCCTGGATAATCTTATAGATTATCCTAAATGTCCCTGGTCGGTCATCTACACGGGAGTGAAGATGAAATAAGACCAGTATGACTTTGATGAGGTATGGAGATACGAATCAAAGTCATGGGCACTTGTAATAGTACAAGGTGCTGGATCGACCCACCATGAGAAAGCTGCATGGATTAAGTCATAAGCTTATCTCATGTATAACCGCGTCACGACGCCCTATGACCTGAGACCATCATAGATTCCTACATGATGAGTCACTGGTCTTTGACCTAGTCAAAAGTCACCTTTGACCGGGTGATGATAAAGGCTCAGATCGAGATCAGTGGTTTTCATGCGGAGGAATGTGAGTGGTCAAGATGAGATTTGTCCCTCACATATGTAGAGAGATAATGCTGGGCCCCTTGATGAGTGAATCTAAGAAATGTATGGCCATACTGTGATGGAAAAGAGTTTCCATTTCACTTATTAGACTACTCGAGAATCGAGAAAGCAATGGTCAAGAAAAGGAAGTTGACATTATCCATACCTCATCCTTGACCAAATTATCGCCTGACAAAAGGGACGTGACATGGTTGTACGATAGGTAGTATCGTCTCATCGATCCCCATGTGAATTGGGTAGTCGCAATGTCTTGCTAGAGGCCGCTTGCGACTTGTGGGCTGATACAGTGTTGGCCCACTGCCAATCTCATATGGGCTTGCAGGGTCGCACACAAGAATAATCCAACACGGGTAAAAGTATCCAGATTCATTGAATCTCAGATTAATCAGAGATTAAATGAATACTAAATTTGATCTAGGATTTATATATATATATATATATATAATTCGAAATTAATATATATATTATAAATAGAGATTATAATATTATATATGATATTTGTTTAGTATTTAATTTATTTGATAAATTAAATATCTGAAACAAATAGAGATATTGTATCTCATTTAATTTCGAATAAAGATATCATGTATCTGTTTAATATAAAATTGAGAAATGCTATCTCAGATTTAATTAAATGGATAGATATCATATCTCGGATTTAATTTATAATGATAAATTAAATCAAAAGGCTTTAAATTTAGATTTGATCTAAATTCAAGATTCGGATTTCAAATCTGGCTTTTAATATATTTGATTACATTTATGAGATAGATTTGATTGATATATTGTCCAGATTCGGAATTCGAGTTTCCAAAATTAATAAGGATTAATTTTATTATATAATACGCCTATCGGGTTTAGAAATAAACCTACAGACTTTTGGTTGAGCGTATTAGAAAGCCGCGAGAAACCCTAGAGCAGATTGTGAGAGACGCACAAGAAGCGCTAGCACGTTGCCGCAACTGTGTTCGGGGATTGTTCGTGTGGATACCAGTAGAGGAGGCCGATTCTAAGAGTCGACTTTCTGCTGATCAAAAGAACGAGGCGCGGACGTGTTGATCGAGAAGGTAGCCCACCTAATCAAAGAGAACGGAACACGGACGAGTTCAATATAAGGTATGATTCGGTTTCCCTAACCTTGATTTAAACGTCGTTGAGTGATCCTTCGGAAGGGATTCGTAAGAAATTTTAATCCGCTGCGTGTACGGATCCCAACACAAAGTGCTCTTAGTCAACAAGTGTATTTTAGAATCTGCACTTTGCCATCAGCAAAGGCTATGTGGGATGCTCTAGAAATAGCTCATGAAGGAACCACCGGAGTCAAGGAGAATAGGGTCAACACACTCATGACAGAATACGATCTTCTTCGCATGAAATCTGGTGAATCCATTATTGATTTTCAATTAAGATTTACTCATCTGATCAACCAGCTTGCTGCCTTAGGGAAAACTTATGATCAACCTGTTCAAGTGAGAAAAATCCTCAATATTCTCAGCAAAGAATGGGAAGCCAAAGTGACAGCCATTGAGGAAGCACGTGGAGAATCAATGAGCTCAGTAGCAGCCTTGCTTGGTAGTCTATCTGAATATGAAGGGAAGCTCAAGTTCAAAAAAGAGCTTGATGAAGTGAGTGGCAAAAACAAAGGAGTAGCCCTCAAGGCAGTGAAGGAAGTTAAAGAGTCAGATGCTGAGGGAGAAGAAGAAGAAGATGAAGAACTGGGCATGATGGTTCGAAGATTCAAAAATTTCTACAAGAAGGACCAAGGCTTCAGAAAGCTTCACAAAGGGAGCTCCAGCTTTGAATCAAAGAAGTCTATTATATGCTATGAATGTGAAAAGCCTGGCCATATCAAATCAGAATGCCCTTAGTTGAAGAATCAAGAGAAAGAAAAGAAGAAATTCAACAAGTTCAAGAAGAAGGCATATGTTTTAGCCATATAGGGAGATAGTTCATCCGATGAAGATGAAGCTGAAGAAGAAGAAGAAAAAGCAAACATATGCCTGGTAGCTCAAGAACAACAAGATGATATGAGGTATATGAATCTAAACCCTCCTATGATGAACTCTTTGATGAATATAACATTGTGCAAATGGAGTTTGAAAAACTTGTTGAAAAGTATTTGGATTTGAAAAAGAAAAACACTACTCTTGAATTGCAAGTTGAACGACTTTCTTCTCAAGAAATTCTAGTCTGTGATGAATGCCCCATTTTGGAGAAAAAGAATTTACAACTGACAAAAGCACTCGAGAAATTCACTAAGGGAAGTGAAATGCTCGATGTAATTCTCAAACAACAGAGATTTATAAATGATAGATCGGGCATTGGTTATAGACCAGATTTCGATAAGAAGAAAGGCAAGAAGAAGAATGGTCAAAAATCATATATGAACTATTTTACAAAATCAGTTCATTCCTCAAATCCCTTTATACATTGTAATTATTGTAATAGGAAGGGTCATTCTACTTCATCTTGCTTTCATAAAAATGAGAGAAAAGTCAAACCTGTAGGAAATTATCAATGGGTACCGAAGGGAACTTATGTTTCCAAGGTCCAAGCTAACCCCAAAGGACCTAAGAAAAGATGGGTACCTAAAACTTAATTCTTTGTGGATTGCAGGTGTGTCTTAGAGCATCAAGGCCCAACAAATGGTACATTGACAGTGGATGCTCAAGACATATGACAGGAGACAAATCCAAGTTTCTCTCAATCAAGCCTAAGGAAGGTGGCAAGGTGACATTTGGTGGTGACCAATCAGGAAAGATTGCTGGAATTGGAGAGATTGGAAACAATGAAGGTCCACTCATCAAAGATGTCTACCTTGTAGAAGGATTATGCCACAATCTTCTTAGAGTGAGCCAAAGCATCGATAAGGGTAACTTAGTTATCTTTGATTCAAATGAATGCTTGATTGTGAAAAAGGATTTGGTTTCTATAGATGATTTGAAAACAAAAGCTTTATTTAGAGCACCTAGAGATGGTAATTGTTATACTCTCAACCTCTCTAGTAATGCTACTATTTCTGAAAATTGTTTTGTAAGCAATTTGAATGAGAATTGGCTATGGCACAAGCGTTTAGCTCATGTCAACATGTTTCAACTTGACAAGTTGCTGAAAAAGGATTTAGTGATTGGCATTCCCAAACTCAGTTTTAAAAATGATTTGATTTGTGAAGCATGCCAAAAGGGAAAACAAACTAAATCATCTTTCAAAACCAAAAATGAAATATCTACTAATAGACCATTACAATTGCTACATATGGATCTTGTGGGTCCATCAAGGGTGAGGAGCCTTGGTGGCAATTTATATACATTGGTTATTGTAGATGATTTCTCTAGATTTTGTTGGACTATTTTCTTGTCTTCTAAAAATGAAACATTTGATCAATTTGTTGTGTTTGCCAAGAAGGTCCAGAACGAGAAAGGATTCTCTATTTCAGGTATAAGAACTGATCATGGTGGAGAATTCGAGAACAATGCCTTCGCTAAGTATTGCGACAATATGGGGATTGATCACAACTTCTCAGCTCCAAGGACTCCACAACAGAATGGTGTTGTTGAAAGGAAAAATAGAGTGCTCACCGAGATGGCAAGAGCAATGCTGAATGAGAACAACACTTCACAAGTGTTCTGGGCTGATGCGATGAGTACTGCTTGCTACATCTCAAATCGAGCTTACTTGAGAAAGAAATTGAACAAGACTCCATATGAGCTCTACAAAGGAAGGAAGCCTAATCTGAGCCACCTACACATCTTTGGATGCAAGTGATTCCAAAGTAGATATAGAAATATTTATTGGTTATTCAAATAGAAGCAAAGCATATAGGATCTTCAATACTAGAACTAAAGTTGTAGAAGAGTCTATTCATGTTGTGTTTAGTGAAAAAGAGACTGATAAATCCTTGAACGATGAGGAAGAGATCATTTTCAAAAATCAATTCTTTTCGAAAACTACTCCTACTCCTTCTGAAAATGCTGAAAATGTTTTTGAGGCTGATCCTGAAAACAATTTTGAAAATGCTGATCAGTCTCAGCCTAGAGCTTGGAGATTTATAAGAAATCATCCTTTAGACCAAGTTATAGGTGATATGAACCAAGGACTACGAACTAGGAATAGTGCTTTGAATGAAGTAACCTTTTCTACATTCATTTCGCATATAGAACCCTCTAAGATAGATGAAGCCCTTTCAGACAATGATTGGGTGATAGCTATGCAAGAGGAGTTACATCAATTTGACAGAAATCAGGTTTGGGACTTAGTACCTAGACCCAAGGACCATCCGGTTATTGGGACAAAATGGGTATTTAAGAACAAACGTGATGAATCTGCAATCATTGTCCGTAACAAGGCAAGATTGGTTGCAAAAGGTTACAATCAAGAGGAAGGCATAGACTATGAGGAAACTTATGCTCCAGTAGCAAGATTAGAGGCCATAAGAGTTCTTCTAGCCTTTGCTTGTGTTAAAGGTTTTAAACTTTTTCAAATGGATGTGAAAAGTGCCTTTCTAAATGGTTTTATACAAGAGGAGGTGTATGTTGAACAACCTCCAGGTTTTGAAAATGATCAGTTTCCTGATCACGTTTATAGACTAAAGAAAGCTTTATATGGTCTTAAGCAAGCTCCTAGAGCTTGGTATGAACGATTGAGTCAATTCCTACTTGATCAAGGATTTATCAAAGGAAAAGCTGACACAACCTTTGTTTATCAAGAAAAATAAGTTAAATGAAATTCTGGTTGTTCAAATTTATGTGGATGACATAATCTTTGGTGCTACTAATGATGCTTTGTGTGAGGAATTTTCTAAGATTATGCAGGGTGAGTTTGAGATGTCCATGATGGGAGAGCTCAACTATTTCCTTGGGCTGCAAATCAAGCAAAGAAAGGATGGGATATTCATTTCCCAAACAAAGTATCTCAATGATTTGCTGAAGAAGTTTGGGATGGACCAATGCAATGGTGTTGACACTCCTATGAGCACAACAACTTCATTGGATGCTGATGAAGAAGGCAAGGACTTCAACATCACAAAGTATAGAGGGATGATCGGTTCATTGCTCTATCTCACAGCGAGTCGCCCGAACATCCAATTCAGTGTTGGAATGTGTGCAAGGTTTCAATCCGCTCCAAAGGAATCCCTTGCTGAACATATGAAGAGAATATTCATATATCTTTCAGACACAGTCGCTCGGACTATGGTTTCCCAAAGGTCAACCTGAACATTTGGTGGCATACTCAGATTCAGACCATGCCGGCTACAAGACTGATAGGAAGAGCACAAGTGGCCAATGTGAGTTCTTTAGCAACTCACTTGTGTTGATTATGATTAGTTTTGATGATGTCTAATATAGAAGCAAAAATTTTATGTAATAGATCTCCTACATTGACTAACTACTATGTTTAATGTAGATTAGTTCAAGTTGAATTAGAAAGAAGAATAATCAAGAATGAGATAAGAAATTACAAGAAGAAGAAATTGAATCAAAGAAGATGTGAGTCAAATGATATGGAATGATCAAAAGAAGAGAAGAAAGAAAGAGTTGGATTATAAAGATTAATCAAGATGGGAGATTAAAGAAGGAAGAACTTGTTGAATGGAATGAGAAAATAAATATTCAACTTCTTATACGGCCAATGTCTGGTAATTCGATGATATCTCATAAACCAGAGATCGGATTGAGACAAAACCAAAAGCATTGGAAACTAGACTCCCAACACATATTGGTGACAAAATTTCATGCCCAAAGGAGTTCAGATGAATTATTGATGAATTTTACAAGTTGACACAAAGATCAACGTCACAGTCAGACACAGCCTTTAGTATTTTGAGTATATCTCACAAACGACAAATCCGTTTGAGCTAAAATTAGTGGCATATGAAAGTAGACTCACAGAGCTTTCCATCAAGAGTTGAACGGACTAAAACGGAGCTCGGACCAGAGAGATATGGCCCTCAGAAGTTGATAGTCAGTTCAAGAAGTTGCTCAATTGCATTTTATAAGTCAATACCGCAGTATAGGATGCTATACCGCAGTATTGGACTTCCAGAGAGCAATCAAATTTTTCAAGTTAAGTCAATACCGCAGTATAGGGTGCTATACCGTAGTATTGGACTTCCAGAGAGCAATCAAATTTTTCAAGTTAAGTCAATACCACAGTATAGGGTGCTATACCGCAGTATTGGACTTCCAGAGAGCAATCAAATTTTTCAAGTTAAGTCAATACCGCAGTATAGGTATGTATACTGTAGTATAGGCCATCCAGAGAGCAATCAAATTTTTTAAGTCAAGTCAATACCGCAGTATAGGTATGTATACTGCAGTATAGGGCCATCCAGAGAGCAACCAAGTTTTTCAAGGCAAGTCAATACCGCAGTATGTGTATGTATACTGCAGTGTAGGCTTATACAGAGAACTCCCAAATTTTATAACTATTGCAAACTGCAGTATAGGTTTGCATACTGCAGTATTGGGCTCTTAAATTGATTCTCAATTTGTCAAGAACTCGCTTAATCCAGTATACAAATGGATACTCCAGTATAGAGGCTTTTTGATCTTAAACTTTTTCACACAAACAGTGCCATACTGCAGTATACTACTAACATACCGCAGTATAGGTTTTGTTTTTCAAACACAAGTCACGATGGTTTGCCTCTGGAAGCTGCATACCGCAGTATCACTTTGGATACTACAGTATGAACACTTATGCACAGTGTCATACTCCAGTATGGATGAACATACCGCAGTATACAATGGTAAAAAACTGATTTTTGAATTACATGAATTTGCAAATCACTGTTGTTTGATCTTATTGCTTCCATAATTCATTCAATCATAGTCCTAGCTATGTTTAACAAGTTTGTTGAGTGAATTTCAGTAAGATCAGATGAAGATTATTGGAGGTCAAAGCCAAAAAGCAAAAAGTGAATAGTGCATTTAATGCACTTCTGCAAATTAACCTACTTTCAGCTAATCCATCTGAGCACGTCTTCTAAACGTTAAAGAATGTTTACTACAACAAGTAAAGTCATCTCCAACGGGCAAATTCTCAGAGAGCCACATCAGATCATATTAACAAGAGGATTAGCTGAAGTTTAGAGAGAGAAGATGACCAAACTTAAGGCTAATCACCTACAACAGTCTGATTCATCCTACAACGGTCAAAAACGGTCACACATCATTCTCTACCTATAAAAGACATGGATTCAAGCAGAAAAACGAAGAGATACAAGCCTACCATGCCAAAATGCTGATACTCTGCTTCTACATCATTCTCACTCTATTTTTCATATCTAAATAGCTTAGAGAGTGAAATGAATTGTATCTGAACTTCAGTGATCATTTATTCATTCCTTTGAGAGGAAATTTATTGTAAACACATTATCTTTCTGAGAGTAACTCAAGATTGGGTAATCTTGAGTGGGTTATACATTGTGTTGATTACAACTTGTAAGGGGGAGTGTATCCTAGTGAGAGGGTAATCCCTAGTACAGAGTGTGTAATCAAGCAGTGTATTGATTACAGATTGTAAGGGAGAGTGAATCCTAGAGAGAGAATTGCTTCAGTTACAGATCGTGTAATCAAGCTTATTGAAGATAGTGGATTGAAAATCCCAAGTGTTTCAAAGAAAGTATTTCAAAGAAAGAAAATTTTTATACTGAACCCAATTCACCCCCCTCTTGGGTTCAGCCGTAACTTACAACTTGTGTCTTGGTTCAGCAAGAAGCAAACAAGTGTAGTCGTCTCATCAACTGAAGCTGAATATGTGGCCGCATCAAGTTGCTGTGCACAAGTGTTATGGCTCAAACAACAACTTGCTGACTTGGGAGTCCATCTAAAAGAAATCCCAATATTGTGTGACAACACAAGCACAATAAGCTTGGCAAAGAATCCAGTTCAACATACTCGGACCAAGAATATTGATGTGAGGCATCATTTCATAAGGGATCATGTTCAGAAAAGAGATGTCAAGGTCATGTTCATCCCAACACATCTCCAACTTGCTGACATCTTCACAAAGCCTCTAGCCAAGGAACAATTCAATTTCATAAAAAGAGAATTGGGAATGGTAAATCCCAATGAATTGTAAGCAATTCTCATCCCATTTAATGTTAGTTATGTTTTTGATGATTAATCTTTACTAACTTAAGCATCGGAGTGTATAGTTGTAGTTTTTGCAGGATGTTTTGAGATTTCAGATGATGCATACTCAAGTATTGGCTACAATACTCGAGTGTGGAGGTGCCAGAGAGCAATACTGAAGTTTTGAAGAGCAATACTCGAGTATGGGACATCAATACTCGAGTATCCACAAGGCAGAGAACAACCTGTTGAGGAAAAGATTCAATACTCGAGTATGGGAGTGCAATACTCGAGTATTCACCAGACAGAGGCCAAACATGAGTTGAAAAGTTTTGAATACTCGAGTATGTAAGTGGGATACTCAAGTATTGATCTCGGGGATTCAAAAGTTCACTACACACTTTTGAAGTCCAGGTTAGTACACTTCCTTCAATACTCGAGTGTGTTAGTCCAGTATTCAATACTCGAGTATGGGGATCAATACTCGAGTATTGGCGCACGTCTATATATATACTGAAACTGTTCATGTTCTTCATTACTCGCACCAAAACTCAAGTTTGACCTAGACGTTCTCTCTTCTTCTCGCATTTTCTCTCTGAATCCGTCGCCTCTTTCCCAAAATTTCCTCTCTAAGCTTCTCAAATGGCCTCCAAATCATCTTCCCAACTAAACCCTACCACACATTCATCTAAGGAAGCAGCTCCTTCTCAACCTCAACGGTCTGTGAGGAGGAAATCCATCCCCAATCGGTTGCGTCACGACATTGATCGTTCTATTACAGATGAAAGCTGAACACAGTAAATGACACTTAATAAATTTTCGCTCTCAATTGGTGTATCAGCTTGAGAAGAAGTTAATGCACTCTATTTATAGGTAGAGAACATTAAATGACCGTTGCTTGATGAATCCAACCGTTGTAGGTGATCAGCACTAAGTCTGGTCTTCTTCTCTCTCTAAACTTATGCTAATCCAAGTGTTAATGTGATCTGATGTGGCCCTCTGAGAATTTGCCCGTTGGAGATGACTTTACTTGTTGTAGTAAGCATTCTTTAACGTTTAGAAGGCGTGCTCAGATGGATTAGCTGAAAGTAGGTTGATTTGCAGAAGTGCATTTAATGCACTGTACACTTTTTGCTTTATGGCTTTGACCTTCATTAATCTTCATTTAATCTAGCTGAAATTCACTTAACAAACTTGTTAAATATAGCTAGGAACATGAGTAAATGAATTATGAAAGCAATAAGGTCAAACAACAGAGATTTGCAAATTCGCGTAATTCAAAAATCAATTTTGACCATTGTATACTGCGGTAAGTTCCTCTATACTGGAGTATGGCACTATGCATAAGTGTCCATACTGCAGTATCCAAAGTCATACTGCGGTATGCAGCTTCCAGAGGCAAAACATCGTGACTTGTGTTTGAAAGTCATGACCTATACTGCGGTATGTAAGTAGCATACTGCAGTAAGCGAGTTCTTGACAAATTGAGAATCAATTTTAGAGCCCAATACTGCAGTATGCAAACCTATACTGCAGTATGCAATAGTTATAAAATTTGGGAGCTCTCTGTATAAGCCTATACTGCAGTATACATACCCATACTGCGGTATTGACTTGCTTTGAAAACCTTGGTTGCTCTCTAGATGGCCCTATACTGTAGTATACATACCTATACTGCGGTATTGACTTGCCTTGAAAAACTTGGTTGCTCTCTGGATGGCCCTATACTGCGGTATAGCACCTTATACTGCGGTATTGACTTAACTTGAAAAATTTGATTGCTCTCTGGAAGTCCAATACTGCGGTATAGCACCCTATACTACGGTATTGACTTAACTTGAAAAATTTGATTGTTCTCTGGATGACCCTTTACTGCAGTATACAGACCCATACTGCAGTATGCAACTATCAGATGGTTTTTAAAGGATCTTGGAAACTTCAAAACATGTTTACACTTGTTGTTAATCATCAAAACACATTGGGAACTAACAATAATGACCGCGATTATTCAACGGTCATAATCACCATTACAGGAATAATGATGGTGATTATTCCGACTTTTCTGCTTCATCTCTAATGGCCATTTTAAAGAGCCTCAACGGATATTTCTTCAAGCTTCTCAACGGTCATGAGATCAACTATATATACCTGAAGTTTTGGATTCAACAACCACCGAGAAACATTGTGCATTCTATACAAACTTATTGTATTGAATTGTTTCGCATCTTTTGATATCTTGTACCTCAGTGTTTATCTTTATATACTCATGAGGAGTTTCATAACACTTATTTTGATTATTGTGTTGTAAAATCTTAAGGTTGTGGAACCTTAAGCGAGTATATAATTACAACTTGTAAGGGGGAGTGAGTCCTAGGGAAAGGATCATCTCGAGTACAGAGTGTGTAATTGTGACTATGTTTATACGATTACAACTTCTAAGGGGGAGTGCGTCCTAGGGAGAAAGGATCAACCTGAGTTACAGAGTGTGTAATTGTATTTGTGAGATAGTGAAAATCCCAAAGTGTCTGGGTACTGGACGTAGGTCAAGAGTTGGACTGAACCAGTATAATTCCTCTGTGTCATTTCTCTTTACTTTTCTTATTGCTTTCATCGTTTATCCATCGTACGTCGAAAGAATTTTTTGAGATAACCTATTCACCCCCCTCTAGGTGATATTCCACCTTCATAATGTTATACCACATTTAGTTTATAACTCATTAGGGATCAAAAACATTGAGTCCACTATTGTAATACTCATAGTAGTCAATCTCAGATAGCGGCGCATAGCGACTAGCCCAAAAAAACGCTATAGCGGTATAGCGCATTGCGGGATGGCTGCTACACCGAAAATACACACATAAATACTGAAAAATAAACATATACTCAACATTTAAGGCATATTCATCATTAAACAATAAATAATCCAAATATCTAAAAGCCATAAACAAAAAATTAACATATACAAAAAATTCATAATTAAATTAATCTTTAAATGCCATAAATAAAAGCAAAAATTCTATAGATGAAGTCTGTGGTTGCTGTGACTGGGATGACATTTTTACTATTGTTATGACTGGGATGGCATATTACTATAGAAATCAAAAGTCAGAATGGCGAGAATATTGTTCCAGAACGCCGAAAAACCAAATCAATCACAAATGACTCTCGATCATGACTGCGTCTGCATCTCACCCTTTGGATCTCGTCTTCGGAAACGTTTGGCAGCAGTATCGACCTAAGTCACCTGTTGTCGTTAGGTCGGGCTGTTTTTTGAAAGTGGAGCCAAATACCCAAGAGGGGCGTGAATTTGGTATTTTAAAAATTCTTGCAAATAACTCTGTTTTCTAACAATGAAAACAGGGTAGAACGGAGTATGAGGAAGAATAACAAGACACAAGAAATTTATACTGGTTCGGTCTTAACCACTTGACCTACGTCCAGTCCCCAGACTCTCTGGGATTTCCATTATATCAAAGATTACACACTCTACACTCAAGAAGTGATTCTCTCACTAGAACTCACTCTCTCTTACAAGTTGTAATCAATGATCTTCCTAATCACCAAGTCCCCTTGACTTGTGATTCCTTACAATAAATGATTTACAGATAAAAACTCTCTCTAAGAGTAGGTAATGATAAACACTGAAGCTTATAATGTCAAAAGACAAGATACAAGTGAAAACATAGAAGTAGTTGAAGAACTTGAATGCTTATGCGTTTTCAGATGTTGTGGTTGTTGGAAAGACTTGAATGCTCTTCTATTTATACATAGAGATCATTAAATGACCGTTGCTTTCCAAATAGATCCGTTGGAGAGGTTGTCCAAGTGTTCTGAAGTGGTTTTGGCACTTTCTCTCTCTTGATTACTCTTAATCCAGCTTGCTAGATGATCAGAGTTGACTCTCTGCGAATTAATCCGTTGGAGAAGAGTTTACTTGTTGTAGAAAACATTCTTTAATGCTTTGTAGACGTGTGCAATTGGATTAGCCAAAAAGGAGCAACTCTCTGATCAGCATTTAATGTTCTGAACTACCCTTTATGCTTTTGTTCCAACTCTCAATTATCCTTTATTAATCTGTCTAAAACTCACAAATAAAGAGGTTAAACATAGCAGGGAATATAGAGGATTAATGCTGGAAAGTATTGAGATCTAACAACAAAGCATTTCAAAATCTATAAATTCAAATCTGCAGATCAGCGATGGAAACTTGAGTTTGTTCATCAAAACTCGAGTTTTCAATTGTGCACTTAATACAAAACTTGAGTTTCAAAACTGAAACTCGAGTTTTCTACTTCCAGAGAGCAAAGTCGTGTTTTGAGCTTTTGGACCATAGTTTGAGTAAATCTCAAAACTTGAGTTTTCAAACCAAAGCTCGAGTTTTGGACTTTTAATGAAAATAGCACGTGGAAGTCCAAAACATCAAAACTTGAGTTTTCAAAAGGATGCAAAGTCACATGTTCTCTGTTTGCTCAAAACTCAAGTTTCCAAAGTGAAACTCGAGTTTTCACTTAATTGTGAAAACATTGTGAAGTTCAAGTCAGGCCAAAACTTGAGTTTCAAAAATGAAACTCGAGTTTTCAAATCATCGTGAAAATGCATTGCTCTCTGCCTGATCAAAACTCGAGTTTTGAAATCAAAACTAGAGTTTTCATATAGTTATGAAAACTTTGAAATTTGGTCATGCTCTCGGGTTGGGTCAAAACTCGAGTTTTCAATCTAAAACTCGAGTTTTCATCCAACAATGAAAACTTAGAAAATGAGCTCAAGTTGGAAACTTGAGTTTTCAATCAAAGACTCGAGTTTTCAAAATCAGGGTGAAAACGTGAAACTCTCTGTTAAGTCAAAACTCGAGTTTTGAAAACAAAACTCGAGTTTTCTCTTAACTTAGAGAAAACTTGAAGAGATGAAGTCTTGGCGCAAAACTGGATTCAAAAGTCAGAGATTCTCTGTATGGCCAAAACTCAAGTTTCCAAAACAAAACTCGATTTTTGTCTTTAGTTGAAAAATGTCATCAGTCTCTATAAGAGTCAAAACTCGAGTTTCCATACTGAAACTCGAGTTTTGTCTTGAGATGAAAATTGAGTGTTCTCTGTAATGTTCAAAACTCGAGTTTCCAAAGGAAACTTGAGTTTTGCTCTTGTTTAGTGAAAACGAGCATCTCTCTATCAAGGCCAAAACTTGAGTTTTGAAATCAAAACTCGAGTTTTGTCTTAACAGTAAGTTTTTCAACTTACCAAGACAAAACCTCATTTTTGGGTTTGCAATTGTCAATTCATCATCAAAACACATAGAGAACTAACATTTTTTAGGTTAAAAAATATGGGTCTCTCGGTCTGGGCCTCTAAACTGATTTTTTTTTTTAAAAAAAGAATACCCTCAAGCGCGCGTGACTAGCCGCGCTGCAATGCGCGCTACGAGCTCGACACACAAATGCTTCGCAAAGGGGTATTTGTGGCATCACTGTGTTGTTTTGCATCGCACCAGAGCTATAGTGCCACTATCTGAAAAGACCCTTTCTTACTAAACAATAATTAACCATAATGTTTTCTTAAAACCGAATTAGCAGGTAATTATGGAAAACCTTCCTTTTCAATACACATACCTCGTGGTCCAGGGCACAAAATAGCCCACGAACCCACAACATAAAATCCATAACTCTAGGCACAATTATCAAATAGGAGATTTTATAGCCCACGAGTATTACAACACTAACCCACAATAAAGGCTCTACACAAAACAGTTGTCACAAAAGATACAATTGTGGATCCATTATGATATGATAGTGTATAAAATAAGGCCTTCGGAAAATCAATAGTCATCCAAAATAATCGATGTAGTATTTCAAAAATATAAGAGCCCTATGATGGCAATATATAAATCAATACAACACTAGTATCAAAAAGAGGCCTACAAGTTTCACGACGTCTATGCCTTTGGCTGCTTCCCTTATCCTTTAGTAGGATTAGAGGTCTCGCCTAAAAAATTTAATAATGATGGGGTGAGACATAAAGTCTCCGTAACCGAAATTTAATTTATTAAATATGCAAGAAAGGATTGCAAGTCAGAGAAGTAGGTTTATTACTAAAATATCAATAATAATTAAATAATACATAATAATTAACTGTATTAAAAAACATCCCCACTCATACATCCTACTCCTCCTTATATCTTCTGAACGTGGTACAGCCTATCAGTGTTAGTATACCCAGCCAAGGTTAGCTAGTCACTTCAAGAGCATTGTCCCCTCCCATGTCACCACCAATATACCGTAACGGGGAGATGTCCGCCCAAAACACTCAACTCAAATTCCGGGCCAGGAATGAGAGAGCCGATGGACACAATTTCATCCTCAATCTCTTCCACACAACCCAACATATCCCACAACAGAAGAAATAATATAATACTAAAATTTTCAACAACATTTTATTAAATTACTATTCCATGTACACCATCTCACAACAAACATTATACACAACAATAACAACCCCATTAGAAATATTCATTTAAATACATATATTGGAAAAATACACTGCTTCACTAGAATAATTTCATATTCAAACATACACATAATTTTTCAAAACATTTACAAGTAGTATATATGAAAATAAGACTTAAAAAATTACCTTACAGCCCAAAACAAGCATATAAAATAAATTAACCCAGGTTACCTCAATTCCCAAATTTAACCTTAGCTTAAGGAGCCCAACACGCACAATCACCAATCACAAGAAGGCTCTACATTATGACAATTGAAATTTATAATTTCCTATAACTTAAAAAAAAAATACAAATTTTAATAATAAAATATTAAGCAAAACAATATATATATATATATATATATATGAACCCAGAAGCTTTGCTTATATGTGTGTGTATATAAATAATCATGAGTTCTCCATTTTCTTTCTTATGTACGTGCAGCGACCTAAAGATGTGTGTGTGAATTTACATGTATAAAACCACCTTTTACCTATCTTTTCATTGTACGGTGACACATGTGTGTGTTTCATTTTGTGTGGTGTTATATATGTATGTGTGTGGGTGTGTATATATATATATATATTACTTTATTATGCTCAATCTTTCCCCCCCCCCCCCCCCCCCCCCCCCTCTAGGTGCAACAACTTGTTCCCTTTTATATATTTATGCATTTAGTTTCCTCTTTTCTTTTCTACGTGCAGCGATAGCATATATATATATATACACACACACACTTATATATACTATCAATCTTTCTCCCAAGTTTCTTATGTGCACTAAAATGCATCAGCAAGTTTTTGGTTTTTCTTTTTTAAAAAAAAAAAAACACACACACACACATATATATACATGTATTTTCATAATTGCAAAAAGCTTTTTTTTCTCACTCTTATACAGATACGACCCCCCCCCCCCCCCCACACACACACACAAGCTTTTCTTTATTTCCCAAAGTTTTCATCCTACAACACTACCTCCAGTAACCTTATATGTTTCTATATATAATAAAACATTAAGGTTGGGTTTAATGCATCAGTAAAATATATCAGTAACAATATGGCACCAATTTTCTCTCTTTCTTTTCATGGTTCATGCATTGCAATGTGTGTGTGTTCATTTTTATGACAGCAACCCCACCCCCCCCCCCCCTTTTTTTTTAATATCAGTAGGTCTTCTTTCTCTTTTTACAAGTGCAACGATATATATCTATCAATTTCCTTCTTGGTTTATATATGTACTATGCTATATATATAAGTTATATATATATACACACACATTTCAGCTAAGCTTCCTATATTTTCCCACGTACAGTGATGTTTAAGTACCGGCTGAACCCAAGAGTGGGGGTGAATTAAACGAAGTATAAAAATTTAGGAACCTTTTAAAATCTTTTTGCAACTTAGTAAAACCAGTGTGTATGACAGTGAAGAGTTATAAAACAATAGGTAGTCATTCAAACTTATATGCTGGAAACATAAGAGATAAGGAAAGAGAATATGCAAACTGAGATTTATCCTGGTTCGGCCCAATCCTTGACCTACGTCCAGTCCCCAAACTTCACTTGGGATTTTCAATCCACTATCTTCCTTTAACTTGATTACACCTTCTGTACTTGGAGTAATCCTCTCACTAGGATCCACTCCCCCTTATAAACTGTAATCTATACACTGCTTGACTACACACTCTGTACCTGAAGTAATCCTCTCACTAGGATTCACTCCCCTTACAAGTTGTAATCAACACAATGTATTTCTTACTCAAGATCACCCAATCTTGAGTAACTCTCAGACAGAAGAGTAGAATGATTACAATAAATCTTCACTCTCCGAAGTGAATAAATGAACACAGAAGAACAATACCAATCATCACACTCTCTAAGCTATCTAGACATGAAAAACAGAGTGTAAATGGTGTGAAGAACAGAGTATTAGCATGTTGTAGATGTAAGCTTATGTCTCTGCCTTTTTCTGCTTGAATTCGTCCTCTTTTATATGTAGAGATCAGTATATGACCGTTGTAGATTTCAATATAATTGTTGCCTTCATTAGACAAGCTTTGGTCAAGCTTTGGTCTTCTTCTCTCTTTAATTTATGCTTAATCCAGCTGTGCAGAATGTTCAGGGTTGACTTCTGGAAAATTAATCCGTTGGAATAGCAGTTGCTGGATGTAGAAAGCAGTCTTTAATTCCTTGTAGATGGGTGCAGAAGGATTACCCAAAAGTATGCAACTTTTCTGGGTCTTGCATTTAAGGAGCTGACGTCACTTTTTGCTTTTGCTTTAAACCTTCACTAAATGTAATACCTCGGATTTTCATTAATAATAATAATAGAAATAGTAATGATAATGATAGATTAAAATAATACTAATAAAATAATAAATATTAATAATGTTGTATTGTTTCTGTGGCAATTATATTATTTTATAAATAGTAATATTATATTAGTCAGGATTAGATCCTAGAATCTAAGAGTAGTTAGATCAAATTATATTTTCAATTTTTGAATTCATCATCGGATTCAAAATATATCTAATAATAAAACTCTACAATTTGTTTTAATTCATTTATCGGGAATAAGTAAAGAACCCAACCCAATAGCTAAACCCTAAATTTTAATTATAAACTTAGGTCTAGCCGTCTAAATCTAGCGAACGCTCAACACTTTTCTCTTCCGCTAGTTCTTCTTCTCAAATCCTCGTTCTGTACTCTCGTCAATTGTTCTCCTAGGAGGTTAGCAACACGGAGACCAGGTAATCCTAATCCCCATGAGTTTTAGGTTAGTTTTATATAAATTTTGATAGGGTTGTTATATATAAAATATATTATATGTAATCCTAACCCTTTAAACAATTTGATTTTCATGATAACCCTTAAAGACATTGTTGCGTTGTAGATTTATATGTCTTTCATTTTTCGGTATCTATGAGTAATTGTTGCAAGCAATTGATCAATTTCCTGGTGCATACCTTCTTCTTGATCGCCTCGGCTTTCGTGTTAAATTAGATAATATATATATATATATATATATATATATATATATATATATCCTTTCCTTGACGTAACTGCTTCTCTGGTGCATAAATTAAATATACATGTATATTTTCCTTTGCTTTAGATGCCTAGGCCTTCGTGCATGAATCATCTATATTTCCATAAAACCTGTACGCCTTCTTTTGGTGATTAAAACCCAAATTCGACTTTCATATGTATTTGTGCGTTTTGTTTGTGCTCTGGGTGTCGTTTATTATTATTATTATTATTATTTTGGTGTTTGAAATACATATGTCTTTCATTAAAATAAATATGAATATAAATATAAACATATAAATATATATTAAATACATGTACTCTTTAAATATGTTGAAGTTAATAATCCCAGTTTTCTTTCCCTACGTGGTTAACGTTGCATATTTCCGCACGTTGCTGATCTCCACAATAAGAGGGATTAAGTTATTTAGTTTTTAAACGTTTATTGTGTGCTGATATTTTTATATTATTATAAGCATGTGGTTAGCTATTTTTTAGTGATCCTAGATATTAGCTCTGATACTAGATTTTAGCTAGAATAAATAGAAATGTAAAATGTAATTGAAATGTTAAATATATTGTATCATAATAAATTGTAATACGAATATATTAATTACATTATTATTAATTAGATTATATAATATAATCTATTTCTTTTTATAGTAATTATAATAATATTTTATATTATATATTTTTTATTTATATTATTTATATTAGAAAATCTTATTATATATACTATTTATTATATAGAATATATATTTGTTTATTTTATATTTTATATATTTACCCTTTCTATGCTAGCTATGTTAAAAGAATCGTGCTATCACAATGCAATGTTTATATATTATTTGTTATTTATCAATAAAGTAAGCACATTAATTTTAATGTTTATGCTAGTTGTGTCTGATGCTATATTATTTAATATTCTTTCCTTCTTTATATAATATCCGTTGCATAAAGAAATATGGCATGATTAGATTTTATATCAAAATATCCTTGTATCCAATATTTAATTAAATAAGAGAAAAGTATATAAAAGATAATTAAATAATAGAAATAATTTAGGAATTTTATTATGAGTGTATTTTAAAATAATTTAACAGTGGGAGGATAGCTTTGAGATGGTACCTCCCATAGTGATGAACACAACTTATGGGCTTTATGCCCTCGATATTTATTGATGTGAAAATGATAGTATTCATTCTTTCCAAAGTGGTGTCTGGCAGGTTTCCGGGACACTAGTAGCAACTTTGGGAAGAGGTGTGCACACTAGGAATATATGTTTATAGCCAATTGATGATTGTGGCTGGCAGGTTTCCGGGTCTACCATGGTTCTCTTCCCATTAAACTAAATGGACTGGCAGGTTTCCGGGTCCAAATGAAATTAATAAAAATTAATGAATGATATTTGATATTGAAACTAATATTTTAGATTATATATATATGTATATGATATATATATCCTTTTTTAAAATTTATTTTATCATGTGAATATTTTATTTATCATTATATTTATTATTATTATTTTTATATTATCTTCGTTTATTAGTATTACTAGCAACCGCTGATGTTTGTGTTCATGGGCTGCGTTGATCCTTCGGGGGAGCAGAATTTTAGTGAAACAGGTGCCAAGGGTTGAGGCTAGCCGTGAGAAGTGAGGAAGATCATCAGTATGTTAGGATCCGTACACGCAGCGAATTATGAAAGTGGAGCCAAATACCCAAGAGGGGGGGTGAATTGGGTATTTTAAAATTTCTTGCAAAAGCTCTGTTTTCAAGTGTTAAAAACAGAGTAGAACAGAGCAAGGGAAGAATAGCTAGACACGAGAAGATTTATATTGGTTCGGTCTTAACCACTTGACCTACGTCCAGTCCCCAGCCTCACTGGGATTTCCACTATATTAAAGATTACACACTCTGCACTCAAGAAGTGATTCTCTCACTTGAACTCACTCCCCCTTACAAGTTGTAATCAATGATCCCAAATCACCAAGTCCCCTGACTTGTGATTCCTTACAATAAATGAATATTCAGAAGTACAACTCTCTTAAAGAGCAGATATAAATGAACACTGAAGCTCTTGTATCAAAACATACTATACAGATGAAAACTGAAAGAAATAAATGTAGACTTCAATGAATTTCGCTCTCAGTTTTTGTTCTTATTGGAAAGACTTAAATTCTCTTCTATTTATACTTAGAGATCAATAAATGACTGTTGCTTTCCAAATAGATCCGTTAGAGAAGTTGCCCAAGTGTTCTGAAGTAGTGTAGACACCTTCTCTCTCTTGTTTACCACTTAATCCAGATGTCCAAGTAAGCACAGTTGACTCTCTATGTTTTAATCCGTTAGAGAGGAGTTTACTTGTTGCAGTAATCATTCTTTAATGTTCTGTGGTTGTGTCCAGACGGATTGGGCAGAAGAAGCAATTTTCTGGACATAGCAATAAATGCTCTGAGTTGCTTTTTGCTTTATGTTTTAACTTTTCACCAAACATTCTTTAATGCTCTGAAAACCACTAACAAATACGTTGAATATAGCAGGGAATATCAGAGAATAATATTGGAAGAGATTAAGATCAAACAACATTGTTTTTTGAAATCGACAGATTCAAATTTCTGAATCAGCGTCACGAACTCGAGCTTAGTTCTTACAGGCTCGAGTTTGGTGCTTTAGAGTTCAAAATCATTTCAGTCTAAAACATGTAAACCTGAGGTTTGTGTTCTAAACCTGAGGTTCGTAAGTCATTAAAGAGTCATATTGCTTTCGGGTTGAAATGAACTCGAGCTTGCTTGTTCTAAACTCGAGTTTGTTTCATCCAGAGAAGAATATCGCGATTTTGAAAACTGGAGATTTTAAGTTCCAAGGACAGGCTCGAGTCTATTAGTGACAGGCTCAAGTTTAAAGCTGTTCAGGACAAAACTTAGTTTTAGCTTGAAAGGGCAAACCTGAGGTTTGTAGAGCAAACTCTAGAGTTTAAAACATATTGAAAGATTCTTTGCTCTCTGTAAGATTTGAACTCGAGCTTAACATACTAGGCTTGAGTTTGACACTATTTTTGCCAAGTCTAAGTTTGCTCTTTCAAAGCTCAAACCTGAGGTTTATAAATTGAACTCAAGAGTTCTCTTAAGTTGAAAACGCATTTGCTCTCTGTAAGATTAGAACTCGAGCTTAACATACTAGGCTCGAGTTTGACACTATTTTGGCCAAGTCTAAGTTTGCTCTTTCAAAGCTCAAACCTGAGGTTTATAAATTGAACTCGAGAGTTCTCTTAAGTTGAAAACGCATTTGCTCTCTGGAACTTTTAGGCTCGAGTTTGAAATATCTAGGCTCGAGTTTGGTTATCTTTGAAAAATTCTGAAAGCTCTCGGCCAAAGATAGGCTCGAGTTTGAAAGTGTAGGCTCGAGTTTAAAAGTCTTGTAAACTTTTCAAAACTGGAAAACTTTTCTTTTAATGAAACAATGCAGAGTCTGTAAGTGTCTTGAATTTGAAAAGCTTGTCCCGCCAGAGATGAACTCGAGTTTGCCATAACAGGCTCGAGTTCAAAGGCTTTCAAAGTTTGTCTCCAGAAGTTACAAGCCTGAGGTTTAAAACGTAGAGTGTCAGGTTTGAACTTGTTTTCAAAAAACAAAAAACAAAAGCTCTCTGTCATTGGTGAACTCGAGCTTGAAAAACATAGGCTCGAGTTCAAGTGTAACATCCCCATTTTTCATATGTCTCAATGTGGATTTTTATTTGCATAAGTGAATTTTATTCTTAAGATGTCTTGTGAATTAAATTTGATCCAAGGGGGAATGCGAAGAAGGTTACATGAAATTTATTAGGGGTTATGGACAAGAAAATTTATTAAAGAATAATTATTAAGGTGTGATTTTGGTTTAGAAATGTTAGAGGCATTATCTTATGGCCTAGAGAAGTCAATTGAAGAAGAGAAATCCTTATATGGGATTAAGGATTTAATTCTTGGCATTAATCCAATCTTGGCAATGAACTAAGTTGCAAATAAAGTCATGTAGGTGATTAAAGGGATTTTATTGATATACTTCATAAGATGATGTTTAAACAGCCCTTATGATTATGTTCGGTGTATGAACAATTAAAATTAGTTAAGGCATGCCATATTGGTAAATTAGTGAGTTATTAGTGTTAAGAAAAAAAAAAGTCCAGCTGAGCTTGCATTGTTCAACCGACTTATAAGCTTCTATGCTGAAAATTGATTGGCTGATTGGTGAACCAAGTAAAGTACTGGAACTCTTAATTTCCTTAGGATTCAGCCAACAATTTCGTTGAGATAAAACCAAATGGCAGCCTGTAAATATACAAAGATTAAAGTCCAGATATTAATTCTCCAAGCCAACCGACATGCCAACAATGGATAAAACAAATGATCAATTCACAATTAGCCAAACTCGGACAGCAACACCAGGGCATATCGAAAGAAAACAAAAGTGAGAGTGACCATAGAAAACTCCAAAATACACCGAAAGTGAGTAATAGCATAAGTGGCAAGAAGGATTAGAAGGAAAAGGGAGTAGGTGAATGAAAGACCAAGGAACCGTGAGGATTTATTGTTTCAGCGGTTTGATATAAGGTAAGCATCTAATGTTTTGTTCGAAAGGCATATAAAATTCTGAAAATTTGGTTTTGGTTAAGAAGAATTAGAAGCTGATGGAAAATTATAATTGAAGCTTAAGAATTTGGTACAAAGGATTAGGTATGAAGTAGTATGTGGTATTAATGTTTTTATGTTCTTTTGTTGATTGGTCACCGAATGGAAGAAGAATGATATCTTATTGTGTCCTCTTGCTGTTTGACCGAATGGAAGAAGAAGTAGTATATTGATGTGTTTCATGTTGAATTGTCACTGAATGGAGGAAAACAAAAAGAACTTTGTTATATATGCAAACGGTTTGGTCAATAAATGAAGAAGGAATTGTTGTTTATTTTTCTAGCTGCTTGGCACCGATTAAGGAAGGAAAAATGTTTTGTCATGTATCCATGCTGTTTTGTCACTGAATTAAAGAGAATTTTGGATGGTTCAATGGAAATCTGAATTGTTTTTTTTAAAGTCAATTTTAGAGGAAAAATCCTATATTATACTTGGTGCCAATTGAAATACAAGTTATGGATTTTTCCCTAGCCTTATTCTTTTCGGTCAGCATGCTTATCTATGGAAGAGTTGGAGTTTGGTGGAGTTGTTGACTTTATGATGTTTAAAATGGAAAGATGCCTATAGGTTAGGCACGGTTTTGAGGAAATCTAGATAATAAGGTAGTAGCATTTTTGTGACACTGAGTGAGTGTATTTTAATGGTTGGTAGGTTAAGGGAATCCTTGGAAAGTCTACGGGCCTACTAAAATATTGAGGACAATAATTATCACAACAGGTAGTAACTGTAACATCCCGTCTTTTTAAATGTGGTTTTCAAAAGGGATTATCAGAGCTTTGGAGAAATGATCAGAGTGGCATCGGAAAAGATTTTCTTGTAAACAAAACGAGTAACTGATAAACATCCATTGTTGGTGTGTCTGATACTAATACAGTTATCCGATTATTCAAGTATTCAAAATTAAACTGAAATGACAAAAGCAACGTCAAATGGTCCATCCTCCGTTCGAGTCCTCAAGCGGGCTGCTTACCCTTGTCAGCAACTCCGCCTCTGCCAGAACCTGAGGCTATAGTAAGAGCTGAGGTTCAATTCCCATTGAACCTCAGGTAACGGTTAACCTCATGCTTATGAACAGTTATATATGACAGGTATTTCATGACAGTATAGCATAACCACATATCAATTCAATCATCACATATTCACATCAATCCAGTCTGCACTCTCCACCAGTGCCACGATGGCCTATCGTGTCCTCAGCGCGCTAGGAAAACTCAAACGGCATTACCAAGACTGTAACCCGTATATATACACATAATTCTCAAGCAGAGTCACAGTCTATGAGCATATCTACCACATACAAGTGTACAATAAGCATCAGAGTTAGTGTTACAGTACGCGTCCGTACCTTTGTCGGTGGTCACGGTACGTCGTCGGTTGCGCAGCGATCACAGATTTCCTATGAGGTAATATTTCATTTATTAATTTGCAACCAATATCCCAATAGATATCCTAGCCACAAATGACTTCCTTACCCTTGGTGGATTTCATAATTCATTATTTCCCTTTATTATTTGAGAAAAACGCTGGTTCTTAAATCTGGGCAGAATTTCACCTAATTTTGAAAAAGCATAACTAATTCTAGAAAAATCGAAATGAGGATCCGTAAAATTCATCAGAATCCTTAGGATGTCTAGTTTCAAGAAAAAATATCATATTTTGCCCAGATTCCACGGTTCATTCCCAGGTTTTTAGTTTTGAACATCTGTCCAGAATTTTCCAGAAATTCGTAGCCCTAACTTTGGGAATTTTTATCTCCCTGTACAGAAATCATTTGGACATGTTCTTTACATATTTAAAAAGCCCTATATGTCTAATTTAACCATGAATATTTCCAGAATTTTTAAACCATGATTTCAGCATAAAATAATAGTATTTTCGTGACTGGTTCAGAAATTCCAGAACCGATGAAATTTCGCCAGAACTTCGTTACTTCGGTGTTTCTCTTCCGGATATTTTGCTAAAACCCTTTCTTCACTATTTTTTCGAAATAAACCAATTTTAACTATAAAAACATGAATTTAAAATTATTCTAAACTATTTAAGATCTAAGCTACTTCTAACTAAGAATTAAAAAGCTAGAAACTAAAGAACTTGCTTACCTCTTCTTGAACTCCTTCAAGCTTCTTCCACTCTCTCTAATATTCAGATTGCTTGGTTTTGGTGTGAGTTTTGTGAAGGGCCAAGGACCCCTATTTATAGTAGAAGGGTTGGGTAGATTGGTAATTAATTGGAACTTCTTCTTAGCAATTCTTGGCCCTTGGATCTAGGGTATTTTGGAGCTTTAATCCTAGCCCTTCCAATTGCTTTTGAGTCATCCCCATGAGTCACCATTTGGGTACATTATCCTCTTCCACATTCAATGACTATTTTCCTAAGAGTTTAGCTTGCCTTATACTAATTAGAATTCATTGAAATGGATGTGTTTAGGTAATCTAATGAAGTTGTATGTTCAATTGCCCATTGGATTTGAGTTCTAGAGATTTTTAGCTTCATTTTGAGACCAATTTTGCCTATCTTTTCTATTGATCCCATTTCTCAAACCATCATGAAAATGACTTTGGTTATACTTGTCTTGAAGCTTGATTTATGCTTGTTATGAATCTCAACTTGGTTTTCATACTTAGTTCATGGATTTGAAGATATGATTTAATTTGTATAGGTTTTATTAGTTTTTATCTAGAATTATTTTTATAACCCTTTTTAGTTATTCTATTTATCTTTCTCCTCATTGGTCCACCTCACATTCATTACATCATCTTCTTCCATCATCCCTTACATCATCTTATCTAATTAGGGTTGTGATTCATCATTTAGGTGTGTGACTCATGCAAACTTAGATTAGTGATTCATTGGTTAGAGTGGTGATTCATGTTTAGGTTGATGACTCATTTCATTTTTAGATTAATGACTCACCTAGGTCTAGACTTATGACTCAATGTGTTTTTTGATTAATTATTTAATTCCTCTTCTTCCTTTTCCTATTAAAAAACGCAGCCCCCTTCCCTTATTATTATTATTGTTGTTTCTTGCTTTGTTTATAGTGTTTGAAAAGAAATATTCCATTGGTTGTTGCCTTGTCACATGGATTAAGCTTTAGAATTAATTAGGGCCTTTGGATAAGCTTTTCAAGATGAATTCTTAACCTTTAGATCTTAGTTGCAATTGTTGACTTTTCAACTCTTGATTAGTATTTGATTAACCCCTTAATCCTAAGCTTAATTACCACTTGGTTGTTGTTTATTGGTTCATGGAATAATTGTGTTTGTTAATAATTCATTTAGTGTTAATCCCAATCTCTTATTGGTTCTTTACTTTTAATTGGCCTAACCCATCTCTAGTTAGTAATTATTAGTGCTAATTACAAATAATTAACTAAACCTTTCATTAGTGTTAATTAATTACTTATTCAATGTTGGTAATTGTTCTTTTATTTGTTCAAGTGTTTTGGGAATTTATTATGGCATTTTATGAATAAATATGGGATAGGTATTAATTCTAGGGTCTTAGAAAATATAGTGTCTTATTTAATTATGAATTTTATGATTTATGTCTTCTTCATTTAATCCCTTGATTAATTATAAAAATTTACGTAATCATTTTGTTTAGTAAGAATTCAAGGGTCTACTAATTCCTATTATTCTTCCCTATTTATTTAGTGTGTTTTCCTAATTTTCCCTTGCTTTCTTTAGGTCCTATAAAATCCCTATTTGAATTTGGGAATTGTTTGTATTTTTAGGATATTTTATGATTCCATGCACAATTTAGAAAAATAAAACATTAGCTACCTTAAATTCTAAGGGAAAATATCCTAATAAATAAAATAAATATATCTCAAAATTTGAGACCACATATTCACCTATTTTAAATAGGTGCCATCAAACAAAATATTGTATTTATCATAATTGTCAATTGGGGTATTACAGTAACCGCTTTACCCAAATATCTCTATATATGTGTTTTGTTGTATGTTTGTAATTGCCATGTGTGTTTTTCCTTGTATATGCTTATGCCAAATATGCATACAGCATTGTATGATTTCTAGCGCTAGGGACATTCAGTCCGAGGCCAATTTTGGTTGATGGCTGTACAGGTTGAGTTATTAGTCCGGGGCTAGCCTAGAAAGGGCGGCTCTACGGGTTGTGAGTTCAGTGAGTCCGAGGCTTGCCTTGGTAAGGCAGCTGTACAGGTTCTTGGATTGTGGTATGTACTTTTCTGTAATATGGTCTGGATGCATATCTGGTATGTAGTTGGTATGTTAATATATTTCTGTTTGCATGGTAACATACATACTCTTGACACATTTAGTATTTGAGTACTGACGGTTACTCTGGGGCCCGAATCATGGACTCCAGACGTTTCTACAGCTGCAGAGGAACGTACTGATAAGTAAAGACCTTCCGTGATAAGGTAGAGCCCGGTGATGCGGTGAAAAGTAGGGGATGCCTTATCGTATCTTGTATCGTGCTGTTTGGATGACTGTATCATATACTTAGGGTTTTACTTTCGGATTACTGTACCCTTAACCCTCCGGGGACTCGTATTTTCTGTTGTTTTTTTTTACTTTTATCAGTACAGTAGTTTGTCCAAACCGATCCTACGCTCTATTTCGCGTACTCTGATGCATGCTAAATAACCTAATAATTAAAGGAAAGGTAATTCGGTAAAAAGAATCCCTCTAACCCGCCACCCAGAAGGGCGAGGCCGGTGGAGGTGTAACATCAAGCAAACTTTCAAAGAGACTTTAAAATCAAACTTCAGGTTTAGTCTCGAGTTTGAAAGTTAGACTGGAAGGTTTGTGCTCTCTGTCAAAACCAGGCTCGAGCTTGCACTCACCAGGCTCGAGTTTGTCGTGGACAGAAAGTTTTTGCATGAAATTGACAAGTTTAAATCATTCTAAACTTTGACAAAAACATATCCACATTGTTTACAATTGTTAGTAATCATCAAAACATACAAAGAACTAACAAATTAAAATATTTTACTAATCCCATTCGGAGGATCACTTAGGCGCGTTTAAATCAAGGTTAAGGAACCCGAATCGCACCTTATAGAATTCGGAATCATCTGGAGCCGGAGGTTTTCCATTGATTTTGGCGAACTAGTAGCTCAAGAATCTACACAAACCTTTGCGCACATTTTCTCATGGTGATCAAGAAAACCCAAACTGTAGTGAATTCGTCCGCGTCTCGTTCTCTTTGAACTGGTGGGCTACCTTCTCGATCAGTAGAAGACGACTCTTAGAATCGGCTTCCTCAACTGGTATCCACACGAACAATCTCCGAACACGGACGCGGCAGCGTGCTAGCGCCTCAAACTGTGTGTCTCTCTCCTTTTCGCTCTAGGGTTTCTCTCGGCTTTCTAATACGCTTGACTAAAAGTCCCGTAGGTTTTTCTAAACCCGATAGGCGTATTATATAATCAAAATTAATCCTCATTAATTTTGAAATTCAAATTTTGAATCTGGATAATATATTAATAGAATCTATCTAATAGATCTAATCAAATATATTTATTTAATCCGAATTAAAACCAAATCTGAAATTCGAATCCTGAATTTAGATTAAATCTAAATTAAAAGCCTTCTGATTTAATTTATCTCTATAAATTAAATCTGAGAAATGATATATATTTATTTAATTAAATTTGAGATACAATATCTCAATTTAAATCAAATAGATAATGATATCTTTATTTGAAAATTAAATGAGATACAATATCTCTATTTGTTTTAGATATTTAATTTATCAAATAAATTAAATATAAAACAAATATTATATGGGAAAAGTATTTCTCCAGTCACTAGAGAAATCCTTTACCCATATTATATATATAATATTATAATCTCCATTAATAATATATATATATATATATATTAATTTTGAATTTAATATATATATACATATATATATATATTTATCCTAGATTAAATTCAGTATTCATTTAATCTCAGATTAATCTGAGATTCAATGAATCTGGACATTTTTATCCGTGTTGGATTATTCTTGTGTGCGATCCTGTAGGCCCATATGAGATTGGCAGTGGGCCAATACTGTACCAGCCCACAAGTCGCAAGTGGCCTCTAGCAAGACATTGCGACTACCCAATTCACATAGGGATCGATGACACGATACAACCTATCGTACAACCACATCACGTCCCTTTTGTCATGTGATAATTTGGTCAAGTATGAGGCATGGATAATGTCAACTTCCTGTTCTTGACCATTACTTTCTCGATTCTCGAGTAGTCTAATAAGTGAAATGGAAACTCCTTTCCATCACAGTATGGCCATACATTTCTTAAACTCACTCATCGAGGGGCCCAGTATTATCTCTCTACAAATGTGAGAGACAAATTCCATCTTGACCATTCACATTCCTCCGCATGAAAACCACTGATCCCGATCCCAGCCTTTATCATCACCCGGTCAAAGGTGACTTTTGACTAAGTCAAAGACCAGTGACTCATCATGTAGGAATCCATGATGATCTCAGGTCATAGGGCGTTGTGACACGGTTATACATGAGATAAGCTTATGACTTAATCCATGCAGCTTTCTCATAGTGGGTCAGTCCAGCACCTTGTACTCTTACAAGTGCCTATGACTTTGATTCGTATCTCCATACCTCATCAAAGTCATACTGGTCTTAACTTATCTTCGCTCCCGCGTAGATGACCGACTAGGGACATTTAGGATAATCTATAAGATATATCCAGGGATATAGTTATCACCATAAACATGCGTATGAAATGATAACTTAATGGAGAACAATGACTTGCCCCTAGGGTATAATTTCCAACACAGTATTCTAGCTAGATTATTTTATTTTAATTTTTGTTTGGAATAAAACACCTTTTTGCTTAAGTTTGTTTTTTTAAAATTTTATTTTAATGTAATAAGTAGCCTTGCACTTGTCCCAGTACAAGTGCGGCGGTAACTAATGAAGACCTTTTGTCATTAGCCTTGGGGTCTACAATCAACAATTAACCAAGGATTGCGTATAGGCAAACCAAGGATCGTTCTCTCTTTTCGAGGAGCTTTTTTATTGAATCCTAAGTAATCTAAATGTCATGCAAATGCAATGAAAACAATGGGTGGTTGTTTTGGACTTTTAAATTATAAACTAAATTAAAAATGCAATTTAATTAAATGCTAACTATTAGTTTTGGTATTTTTATGAAATGGAATGGAAATATAGATAATGGATGCTCTTGGTAATGAACAAGTGACTATCCTTGCTAAAAAATTATGGGAGTTAAAAATCATTAAGTCTTAATTAGAAAAACCTCAGGATATCACCTAAGTCCAATGTTGTCAATTAATAGCAGCTTGTACGATCGTAGCTAACTACTATCTCTTAAGAAATTGTTTAAAACCACTTAATGTGTAATTAAGATTGGAAAATATTGAAAGCGGAGCCAAATACCCAAGAGGGGGGGTGAATTGGGTATTTTAAAAATTTCTGAAAATTGCTCTGTTTTAAACTATGAAAACAGGGGTAAACAGAGTGAGGGAAGAAAAGCTGAACACAAGAGATTTATACTGGTTTGGTCTTAACCACTTGACCTACGTCCAGTCCCCAGACTCTCTGGGATTTCCAATATCACAATGATTGCACACTCTGTACTCAAGAAGTAATTCTCTCACTGGAACTCCCTCCCCCTTACAAGTTGTAATCAAAGATCCCAAATCACCAAGTCCCGTTGACTTGTAATTCCTTTACAATAAATGAATAATCAGAAGTGAAACTCGCTTAAAGAGCAGATATAAATGATCACTGAAGCTCTTGTATCAAAAGATACTACTCAGATGAAAACTGAAAGAAATAAATGAAAACTTCAATGAAATTCGCTCTCAGTTGTTGTAGTAGTTGGAAAGTCTTGAATGCAGCTCTTTTTATACTCAGAGATCATTAAATGACTGTTGCTTTCCAAATAGATCCGTTGGAGAAGTTGTTCAAGTGTTCTGAAGTGGTTTTGGCTTCTTCTCTCTCTAGTTTAATCTTAATCCAGTTGGCCATGTCATCATAGTTGACTTTTTGCGAATTAATCCGTTAGAGAGGATGTTTCTTGCTGTAGGAACCACTCTTAAATGCTTTGTAGACGTGTGCAGATGGATTGGCCAGAGGAAGTAACTTTCTGAGCATTGCATTAAATGTTCTGAACTTGCTTTTTGCTTTATGCTTTAACTCTTCAATAAATATTCTTAAAAACATCTGAAATCCACTAATAAAGTTGTTAAACATAGCAGGGAATATCAGAGAATAATATAACAAAGTATTAAGATCAAACAAGAATGTTTTCAGAATTCTTCTGATTTGAATTTCTAAACTGGCGTCATGAACTCAAGCTTAGTTCTTCCAGGCTCGAGTTTGGTGCTTCAGTGTACAAAGGTGTTTCAGTTTAAAACATGTAAACCTGAGGTTTGTAGTTTAAACCTGAGGTTCTCAACTCATTGAAAAGTCACATTGCTCTCGGGTTGATTTGAACTCGAGCTTAACTGCATGAACTCGAGTTCCCTTCATTCAGAGAGATGTGTCGCGATTTTTGAGATTTGGAGAGTTTGTGTTCAAGAGGCAAACTCGAGTCCATTAGTGACAGGCTCGAGTTTGACACTGTTCAAGACAAAACTTAATCTTAGCTTTGAAAAGATGAACTTGAGGTTTATAGTGTAGACTCTAGAGTTTTCTCAAGTTGAAAAACACTTTTGCTCTCTGGAGCTTTTAGGCTCGAGTTTAAAAGATTTAGGCTCGAGTTTTTCCAACTCTGAAAAGGCTCATTCCTCTCTGGAACTTTTAGGCTCGAGTTTAAAAGTTTTAGGCTTGAGTTTGTCCAACTCTGAAAAAGGCTCGTTGCTCTTTGGAACTTTTAGGCTCGAGTTTCCAAAGCTTAGGCTCGAGTTTAAAGCTCTTGAGATTTTTCAAACTGGAAAGACTTTACTCTGAATAAAACAGTGCAGAGTTTGTAAAACCTTTAAGTTTGAAAAATTCTCCCCGCCAGAGATGAACTCGAGTTTGTCATAACAGGCTCGAGTTGATGATCAATGAAAATTTTCTTTGGAACTTGCAAACTTGAGGTTTGAGGAAGGAGTGTGTCAAGTTTAAAACTGTTTGCAAGTTAGAAACCTCTCTGTCTCTGGTGAACTCGAGCTTAAAAGTGTGAACTCGAGTTCACACAAAGTTTTGAAAACCTTGAAAAATTCTTAAGTTCTAAACTTCAGGTTTAGTCTCGAGTTTGCAAATCAAAGTGGCAAGTTTTCACTCTCTGTCAAAGATAAACTCGAGCATGCCCAAATTACGCCCTAGGGGCAAGTCATTGTTCTCCATTAAGTTATCACTTTGTTAGCATGTTTATGGTGATAACTGTATCCCTGGATATATCTTATAGATTATCCTAAATGTCCCTGGTCGGTCATCTACGTGGGAGCGAAGATGAGTTAAGACCAGTATGACTTTGATGAGATATGGAAATATGAATCAAAGTCATGGGTACTTGTAAGAGTACAAAGGTGCTGGACCGACCCACTATGAGAAAGCTGCATGGATTAAGTCATAAGCTTATCTCATGTATAACCGCGTCACGACGCCCTGTGACCTGAGATCATCATGGATTCCTACATGATGAGTCACTGGTCTTTGATTTAGTCAAAAGTCACCTTTGACCGGGTGATGATAAAGGCTGGGATCGGGATCAGTGGTTTTCATGCGGAGGAATGTGAGTGGTCAAGATGAAATTTGTCCCTCACATTTGTAGAGAGATAATACTGGGCCCCTCGATGAGTGAGTCTAAGAAATGTATGGCCATACTATGATGGAAAGGAGTTTCCATTTCACTTATTAGACTACTTGAGAATCGAGAAAGTAATGGTCAAGAACAGGAAGTTGACATTATCCATGTCTCATTCTTGACCAAATTATCGCGTGACAAAAGGGACGTGACATGGTTGTACGATAGGTAGGATCGTGTCATCGATCCCCATGTGAATTGGGTAGTCGCAATGTCTTGTTAGAGGCCGCTTGCGACTTGTGGGCTGATACAATCTTGGTCCACTGCCAATCTCATATGGGCCTGCAGGGTCGCACGCAAGAATAATCAAACACGGGTAAAAGTGTCCAGATTTATTGAATATCATATTAATTTGAGATCAAATGAATACTGAATTTAATCTAGAATAAATATATATATGTGTGTGTGTGTATTAAATTCAAAAATAATATAATAATATTATTTAGTGGATATTATAATATTATTATATGATATTTGTTTTATATTTAATTTATCGGATAAATTAAATATCTAAAACAAATAGAGATATTATATCTCATTTGATTTTCGAATAAAGATATCATTATCTATTTAATTTAAATTGAGATATTGTATCATAGATTTAATTAAATAGATAGATATCATTTCTCGGATTTAATTTATAGAGATAAATTAAATCAGAAGACTTTTAATTTGAATTCAATAAATACATTAGATTAAATCTATCAGATAGATTTAATTAATATATATTTTTAATTAAAATTTGAAATTCAAAATTAACGGGGATTAATTTTGAATATAATACGCCGATGGGTTTAGAAAAACCGACGGGAGTTTTAGTCGAGCGTATTAGAGAAAGCCGCGAGAAACCCTAGAGTGAAAAATTGAGAAAGACACACAAGAGGCGCTAGCACGCTGCCTTAGCCGTGTTCGGGGATTGTTCGTGTAGATACTGGTAAAGGAAGCCGATTCTAAGAGTCGTCTTCTGCTAATCAAGAAGGTAGCCCACCTATTCAAAGAGAATGAGACGCGGACGAGTTCAATATAAGGTATGATTTGGGTTCCTTAACCTTGATTTAAACACGCTTGAGTGATCTTTGGGACGGGATTCGTAAAAATTTTAAATCCGCTGCGTGTACGGATCACAACAGTGGTATCAAAACCAACTCAACGTTTGTTTAGATTAGGTTTTTCTACATGCTATTATATGTGATATCTATGCAAGATACCGAATCTTTGTATGCAAAAAACCGAATCTTTGTATCAAGAAATTGAATCTTGTAGGCTTTATAAAAAAATAGCTGCATTAGGGTTTGAATCGTTCAAATTCGCAGCCACATCTGAATTGTTCAAAGTGCACGATATTTGGAATCGTCCGTCACGTTCGTACGCATCAAAGACGTTCTGAATCGTTCAGAATTTTCGATCATGCTCGGACAATGCCCCTGGGGTTTGAAATTAAGTTTTATGAAACTCTCTTTCTAAAAGAATATGATATTTTCAAAGGCTTTGAGGGGCGCTCCTGCTAACCGACTAGCGGGACCGCCGTAGGGACCGGTTGATTGTTTGTAGCGCGAGAAATGAAATTGTTTGTAGCGCGAGAAATTAAATCATGATATATAAAATTAGAGAATTTTAATCATGAATTATTATATGTTATAATTTACCTTTCATAATGTTGTTTAGGCATGGTGAACAAGATGGCTCTAGGGTTGTAAATTTAAATATGGCCTGCGAGTCATGCCTCTCTCTAAATATTCTTGATGTACATTCTCTTCTCATCTACTCCCCTCTTATGTGAACGAGGTTTCCCCTTATGTACTTTATTTTATTATTTAGAGAAGTCCCCCCATTGGCTTGAGAGGACTCTAGGTTAAATGAGCCATGTTGTGTCACGAGTTTTAAATTATGTTTTGATATGATCATTACATGGTTAATTTAGTCTCTATATGACATATAATAATGATTGCATTCATATAGGTAGAAATAATAGGAAATTTAGTTCACATATCCAATAATACCCTCTAAATAAAATCTTAAGTCACCATGCCGTCAATTAATAAATACTTGTCAAAACCTCGATCACCCATTTATATGTTCCACCAAAGTGGATGCATCTGAGTAATCTTGGGGAGACAAGAGAGAGTAATGGTGATACTCTTTATTCATTGTTGTCCTGACTTAATTGAGATCATCAAAACGGTTTTGGATCTCAAGGCATTGGATGGGATTAAACATGCTAGGTCATATGATGATAGAATCCCATAAAAATCCAAGAGTTACATGTGATGTAATTGGCAAAGAGCATGCCTACCTAAATAACTTGATCTTAAGCGTCTTGCCTAAGCGGACTTAAAATTAAGCCAAATATGAATCTTAGCCTACTAATCATAATGAGGGTTATTAATTCAATGGGAGGTTATTGATTAAACTTTGCATATCTTTTAAATTGTAGAATCATGTCGAACAGTAACACCCCAACACCATCAATGCGATCGGTCCTTGAGAAGGACGAATTCGATGAGACAAACTTTCTTGACATGTTTGAGGACTTAAGTGTTGATCCTAAACACGAAAGAAAGGAGTATCTTATCGATCAACCCATCCCTGACGAGCCTGCAACTGATGATCCAAGAGCTCAGACTAATACTTATATGAAGCATCAGGATGACTCTATGGATACAAGATGCTTGAAGCCTACCACTGTGGTTCCAGACCTCGATGGAGATCTAGAAAACATGGAGGTGTCTGAGATGATTTATCATCCTATGGAAATGTTCCAGGAACAAGCGACGCAAGAGAGGTATGAGACCATAAAGGCCTTATTCTCTTGCAAGATGGATGAAGGTGAATCAGTTAGTCCTCATTTGTTGAAAATGAAAGGCTACATTGATCACCTTGAGAGGCTTGGATTCCCTATCTCCCAGGAGTTAGCTACAGATGTGATCTTGAACTCACTCCCAGAAAGTTATGAACACTTTGTCATGGATTACAACATGAATAACATGGAGGAATCAATTTCTGAACTGCATGGGATGCTCAAAACTGCTGAGTAGAGCCTTGAGAGGAGGCCCAGTACTGTTTTGTCCGTTTAGAGAAGAAGGGGTATGAAACAGAAAGCCAAGAAGGCAAAACCTCCGAAGGGTGGGGTCTACTTCTTCTGCAATGAAATTGGTCATTGGAAGAAGAATCGCACACTCTACCTCGAAGATCTGAAAAGAACAAGAAGGATAGCGGGGCTATCGCTTCAGGTATCTATGTCATAGACATTTGCTTTTCTACTTCCTCAAACATGGGTATTAGATACTACATGTGGTTCACGCATTTGTATAAATATATAGAATCTCAAGGACAGTAGAAAATTGAATGGACATTTGTGACATAAAGGATCAAGTCAAAAGATTTGAGTCCTACCTTCCTATGGCATTGTCGTCTAGGCCATATAAATGAGAAATGCATTTCGAAACTCCATTACAGATGGATTTCTGAAGTCATTTGATTTTGAATCATTTGATACATGTGAGTCTTGTTTATTGGGAAAGATGACAAAGGCATCTTTTACTGGACACAGTGAGAAAGCCACCGATTTATTGGGCCTCATACATACTGATATGTGTGGACCAATGAATACATCTGCTAGAGGAGGTTGTTTGCACTTCATTACATTTATAGACAATTTCAGGAGATATGTGTATATCTGTCTGATGAAACATAAAGTCTGAAACTTTTGAAATGTTCAAAATGAAGCACAAAACCAACTTGGCAAAACAATCAAGGCACTTTGATCTGATCAAGGTGGTGAGTATTTGAGCCAAGTGTTTGTTGACCATCTTAGGAGTTGTGGGATCATCTCACAACTTACTCTTCCAGGAACACCTCAATGGAATGGTGTTTTTGAACGGAGGAATCGAACTCTATTAGATATAGTTCGATCTATGATGAGTCAAACAGATCTTCAATCTTTCTTTTGGGGCCATGCCATAGAAACAGCTGCATTCACACTAATCGTGTTCCATCAAAGGTGGTTGAAAAGACACCATATGTGATATGGACTGGGAAGAAAACCAGCTTGTCATTTCTTAAGATTTGAGGATTGAGGTTTATGTTAAACATCAAGCCTCTGATAAATTATCATCCAGATCCTCAAAATGCCTTTTATGGGGTATCCTAAGGAAACTAAAGGACAATCCCACCGATCACAAAGTGTTTGTTATTCAGAATGGTGCTTTTTAGAAAAAGAGTTTATCTCTAAAAGAACCAGTGGGAGTAAAGTAAACCTCGAAGAAGTTCGAGAGTCACAAGACAATGTGGAACCACAGATTGAAACCGGAGAAGACTCACAACAAGTTGGTGAGCCTACTCAAGTAACACAAGGCACACGAAGGTCTGGTAGATCACGGCTACAGCCTCAGAGATATGGATTTCTAATAACTGGAAGTCGTGATGTTTCGCTCATTGAGCAGAATGAGCCAACGACCTATCAAGACGCCATAGTGGGACCAAACTCCGAAAAATGGCTTGATGCCATGAAGTCTGAAATGCAATCTATGTATGACAATAAGGTAAGGACCTTAGTCGATCCACCTGAGGGTGTAAAAACCGTTGGGTGCAAGTGGGTTTTCAAAGAGAAAACTGACATGGATGGCAAAGTAAATATCTTCAAGGCACGACTGGTTGCAAAAGGATTCACTCAAACTTATGGTGTGGACTATGATGAAACCTTTTCCCCAATCGAAATGGTCAAGTCAATCAGAATCCTTCTTGCCATTGCATCATATTATGACTATGAGATATGGCAGATGGACGTCAAAATGGTCTTCCTTAATGGAAAGCTACTGGAGGATGTGTACATGACACAACCTGAGGGTTTTGAGCGTCCAAAGGACACTGGTAAAGTATTTAAGCTTCAAAGATCCATTTATGGATTGAAGCAGGCATCTCGGAGCTGGAATCACCGTTTTGATGAAGTAGTCAAAAAGTTTGGATTCATTCAAAACATCGATGAACCTTGTGTTTACAAGAAGGTTAGTGGGATCACAGTTGTATTTCTAGTGCTTTATGTTGATGACATCCTACTCATTGGGAATGACATTCCCACCTTGCAGAGTGTCAAATCTTGGTTAGGAAGGTCTTTCTCAATGAAAGATTTAGGCGAAGCCACTTACATCCTTGGGATAAGGATCTATAGAGATAGATGTAAGAGGTTGCTAGGTCTAAGTCAGAGCACATATATAGACAAGATACTGCATAGGTTCAGTATGCAGGATTCTAAAAGGGGTAACATGCCCATGTATTATGGCATTCATCTCAGTAAGGGTCGGTGTCCTAGTACACAAGATTAAAGAGACCGCATGAGTAAGATTCCATATACCTCTGCCATTAGATCTATCATATATGTCATGCTATGTACTCGACCGGATGTGTCATTTCCCTTTAGTATGACCAGCAGATATCAACAAGATCCCGGTAAGGGTCACTGGACTGCTGCCAATAATATCCTTAAGTACTTAAGAAGGACTAAGGACTTATTCTTGGCACATGGTGGCTTGGAGGATGAGCTCTGTGTGACTGGTTACACAGATGCGAGTTTCCAAACTGACCAAGATGATTCAAGATCGCAATCAGGATATGTATTCCTGTTGAATGGTGGTACAGTAAGCTAGAAGAGCTCTAAGCAGAGCACTGTAGCTGATTCTGTAACAGAAGCTGAGTATATAGCAGCATCGGATGCAGCTAAGGAAGCCTTTTGGATTAGAAAGTTCATTTATGAACTTGGTGGTGGTTCCAACCATCTCAAATCCAATAGACTTGTTCCATTAAAGGACCAAGCATGTACTCAGGCAATTTCATCTTATCGGAGAAATCAGAGATAGAGGTAATATAAAAGTATGCAAAGTACCAGGAGAAGACAATGTAGTTGATCCTCTTACTAAGTCGCTTGCACAAGCAAAACATGAGCGTCATGTTAGGGCAATGGGAATTAGAGTAATTAATGATTACGCCTAGTGCAAGTGGGAGTCTGTTGGAAATTATGCCCTAGGGGCAAGTCATTGTTCTCCATTAAGTTATCACTTTGTTCGCATGTTTATGGTGATAACTGTATCCCTGGATATATCTTATAAATTATCCTAAATGTCCCTGGTCGGTCATCTATGCGGGAGCGAAGATGAGTTAAGACCAGTATGACTTTGATGAGGTATGGAGATATGAATCAAAGTCATGGGCACTTGTAAGAGTACAAAGGTGCTGGACCGACCCACTATGAGAAAGCTGCATGGATTAAGTCATAAGCTTATCTCATGTATAACCGCGTCACAATGCCCTATGACCTGAGATCATCATGGATTCCTACATGATGAGTCACTGGTCTTTGACCTAGTCAAAAGTCACCTTTGACTGGGTGATGATAAAGGCTGGGATCGGGATCAGTGGTTTTCATGCGGAGGAATGTGAATGGTCAAGATGAAATTTATCCCTCACATTTTTAGAGAGATAATACTGGGCCCCTCGATGAGTGAGTCTAAGAAATGTATGGTCATACTGTGATGGAAAGGAGTTTCCATTTCACTTATTAGACTACTCGAGAATCGAGAAAGTAATGGTCAAGAACAGGAGGTTGACATTTTCCATGCCTCATCCTTGACCAAATTATCGCGTGACAAAAGGGACGTGACATGGTTGTACGATAGGTAGGATCGTGTCATCGATCCCCATGTGAATTGGGTAGTCGCAATGTCTTGCTAGAGGCCACTTGCGACTTGTGGGCTGATACAATCTTGGCCCAATGCCAATCTCATATGGGCCTGCAGGGTCGCACACAAGAATAATCCAACACGGGTAAAAGTGTCCAGATTCATTGAATCTCAGATTAATATAATAATATTATTTAATGGAGATTATAATATTATTATATGATATTTGTTTTATATTTATTTTATCGGATAAATTAAATATCTAAAACAAATAGAGATATTATATCTCATTTGATTTTCGAATAAAGATATCATTATCTATTTAATTTAAATTGAGATATTGTATCTCAGATTTAATTAAATAGATAGATATCATTTCTCGGATTTAATTTATAGAGATAAATTAAATCAGAAGGCTTTTAATTTGAATTCAATAAATACATTAGATTAAATCTATCAGATAAATTTAATTAATATATTTTTTAATTAAAATTTGAAATTCAAAATTAATGGGGATTAATTTTGAATATAATACGCTGATGAGTTTAGAAAAACCGATAGGAGTTTTAGTCGAGCGTATTAGAGAAAGTCGCGAGAAACCCTAGAGTGAAAAATTGAGAGAGACGCACAAGAGGCGCTAGCACGCTGGCGTAGCCGTGTTCGGGGATTGTTTGTGTGGATACCGGTAGAGGAAGCCGATTCTAAGAGTCATCTTCTGCTGATCGAGAAGGTAGCCCACCTGTTCAAAGAGAATGAGACGCAGACGAGTTCAATATAAGGTATGATTCGGGTTCCTTAACCTTGATTTAAACACGCTTGAGTGATCTTCGGGACGAGATTCGTAAAAATTTTAAATCCACTACGTGTATGGATCACAACACTAGCTTCAACATAAGAACTTGAATAATTATATCTTCATTCTATTTAGCAAGTTCTTCCTTCTTTCATCTCCCAACTTGATCATTTTTCATCATTTAACTTGGGCTCTTTATTCTTTGCAGCTTCTACTTGGATTAATCTTCTTCAATATCTCCTTCTTAATTAATCTCGATAATTCAACTTGGATTAATCTACATTAAATACAACAATTAATCAATGTAGGAGATGACTATATTACTCAATATAACACTCAATCTTTTTGCTTTTAATAATGGCATCTATATAAGACATTATCAAAACTAATCATATTTAACAATGTTTACCCACACACACACATATAGCATCAACTCTGAGATGCCAACAGTTTTGCAGACAACCCCTGTTTCATTATTCTTATTACAACAAACCCACCGCTTATTTCCTACAGTATCATGCTCTAAACTCACGACGAATATAATGGAAACAAGAAGGAAAGTAGACCCGATGGTTACCTTCAGCTTTAGATTATGAGAAGTGATCTTTGATGAGGATAAAAAACCCATGTTTCAGATGCAAAGACACAGAGGAAGATGGATGCTCACGGTGGCTCACTCCCTCTTCTTCCTCGCCTGTTTCCATCAAGTTTTAGGTCTCAGCTTTTGTTTGTTGCAATGTGAATGGATGATATTTCAAGGGCAAAGATTATATATAAGGACTCAATGTCTGGTCCGACGCAAGAAAAACCAACAATCCGAAAAGGAAGAACAATGGATCAGGAGATACTTAGTGTGGGTCCCGAGAAGCATGGGGGTATGACTTTGCTGATGTGGGAGGTGTGGTTTGCTAGTTTTTCTCTAGTTTACGTGATCTTGTCTTTCACGCTGCTGATCTTGTGTCACTGCTTCTGCCTTTATTATTATTATTATTATTTAATGTCTAATGCACTTTCCAATCTGATGCTTGTTGGGCCAAGGGATTTAAATGAATTGGTTTAGGCCCAACTTGAGTGGTTTAATGGATATTGAAAGGGTATATGGACTATTTGTATTTAATCCAATAAATTGCTTAATTAATTGCAATATAGAATAAATATTATACGGATGCTAGAAATAAATCCTTAATTCCCTTTAAGGATTTTCTTTCTCAATTAAATTTCTTTTTCTTTCTTTCCTATTATTATTATTATTATAAATACATTTATCATATATAATTCTTTCATAATCATACTTAAATCCTAAAATTAAAAATTAGAATGTTACACTATCCCACTCTGTCAACTACTCTGGTAATACTCCAATTGGCCAATAGGTCAACAAGACAAGCTTCTAGAATTTTACAAGACATTTTGGTTAAGGTTAAAGGTCTAAATTTACATCCCGATATAAGGGCATTTAAAATGGATTATCTTGCATTGTATGGTTGAGTATGAGTTCTCTACATTGCATCATGACTCTAGAGTACAACATGGACATAATTTGATTTGGAGTATTAAGCATGTGCATGGTTCCTACTCATGAGACTCTTTCTTGTGCATTTCCTCTTGACATACTTATATCATATTCCTATTTATGTGTGGTTGCTGCTCACATTGATTCCTTCTCTTTCTTGGAGGAACTTGATGTGGTATAATTGGACTCATGGACTTTAGGGTGGTTTGAGTTTCTTACTATATGTTTATATTTAAATTATTTAAATGGACTTCTGTTTTCATAAATTTTATCATCCATTATCTGTTACTACTTACTTATTATTTATTCATTATTCAAAAATATTTCTATTATTTAATAATTAATAATATTTATAATTGTTATATAAAAATTAATAATTATTTTTTTCTATTCTACCTTTTCCACAACTTTTTTTCTCATTTCTTCTAATTTTTATTTTCATGCTAATTTAGCATTCTTCATTTGGTATTATATTTGTTTTGAGTTTTTGCATTGTTTAAATTTAGATGTACTATTTTGTTAGATGACAATTAATACTTATTTTCTTCTTCTATTTCTTCCGTGACTTGGAGTTGTTAATATGTTTGCATTATTATTAGTGTTATTATTTTTTGTTGCCAACTTTGTCTTATTTAAATTATTGGGTAAAAGTGCAAACATACACATGTGCTTTACCTTTAGGAGCACCTAACACCAAGTGTTTTTTTAGGTGCAAAAATACACTTAGGGTTATAACATAGGTGCAAAAGTCATAGTGGTTGTTAAATGTAAAACATTGACTGTTAGTTTGACTGAAAATTGCTGACATGGAAGCTCACATCAGTCACAAGCACACAAATAGTGACCATTGCTCTCCACGTAACCTTTTCTGCTTCTAATCAATGGCGCGATAAGATCCACTTGAGTTTTCACAGCTTTTTCACTTCTTTAACTTCATGACAGAACAAAGGAGTTAGAACCGGCAAGAAATCTAGAAACTTCAAAAGGGTGATGACCATGAAGTCTCTCAAAATGCTTTCAATTGTTCTGATTTGGTCCTCTGTTATTTTGGCTCCAAAACAAAGACATATGAGAATGCTACAAATCATTGGTCTACACTCTACAATTACTCATTGTTACACCTCTACTGGCCTCGCTCTTTCGGGTGGCGGGTTAGAGGGGTCCTTTTAGCTTATTACATTTCCTTTGTTAATTTATCACTTTAAATTTATATCAGAGTATGCGCGCCAAAGCATAGGATCGGTCTGGACAACCTACAATGTATTGGTAAATGTACAAACGATTACATAAAGTAATCCCTGTAGGGTGAAGGGTACAATCGTCCAAAACAAATACTAAACAATGAGTATAAATCATACAGTCATCCCAATTATAGAAGTACAAGAAGCAACTGGGCATCCTCTGTTTCTTCATCTTTCTGCACCAAGCCCTACCTTCTCCAAGTCCTCCAGCCGTTACTACCTTACACCTATATCTTTTGAACCAGACTGGAGTTCAAAGTTGAACCCCAGAGTAACTGTTAAACTCAAGCACAATATGTATACAGTGCATGCAAGTAACAATAATCAGGAAATCAAGTCACATATCATAAATGCATTCGGAATCATATCACAATCACAATCACAACGACGTACCGTCGAGCTGCCTTACCAAGGCAAGCCCTAGACGCCCGCGTATCATCGACTCGCCCCACAGGAAGACCTTGGACGCTCGTGTACCGTCGAGTCACCTCACAAGGCAGACCCCGGATACCCAGGTACCTTCAAGTCACCTCACAAGGCAGACCCGGACACCCGGGTACAGTCGAGCCGTCTAAAAAGACAACCCCGGACGCCATCCTTAGTGCTAGGATCAACACAGTAGCTAGAGAGTTTAACCCCAACTACCCCAAATGCATCACAGGCTCGGACACATGGTCCATTAGGCCCTACTGCCTTACATCCTCAATCATGGAAAACAGACATACAACAGCAACATAGAATACGTGAGTTAACAGTTACTACCTGGCAAGCCTCGAAATAGTAACCTCTTCCCTTAGTGTTTGAAAATATGATCCACACGTGAAAACACCCTAGATACAGCAAGAACACCATGCTTTCAATTACATATTCGATCTTTACTTCAAATTCCATAAAATTCGCATAGCACCAGAATTTTCTAGAACCTTTAACCCAACTTCGTCGATTTTTAATAAATTCTAGAAAAAACATTTCGACATGGGATCAGTGGCCCTAGAACCCTTAGTATGTCTGTTTTATAGGAAAAATAATTACCAAAGCCATCTGGGTTCGAGTCCTTTTCAGATTCTCAAAACTTAGCCACTGGTCTGAGATAGAATCCATGTTTTTGGGTCATTTTCAACTTAAAATATCTTTTGGTTGGAAACTCCAAATGACACAAAATCTTATATGAAAATCATCCTTAAGATGTCTACTTTCACCATGTAAAATGTCAGAGCAAAAGGAAGCCATTTACCCCTTCAAAACCACTGATTAATCTTCGCTGCCCAAAAACCATAAGAACCGACAGATTTTCGTATAATAAAGACTTAGGTTTTTAGGGTTCAGAAAGAGGTGATCCCACTTGACCCTACACAAAAACACCCTCTGGACCCATTGAAGACCTTATAAATATGAAAATCCTACTACATTCCTACGAAACACCATAGGGCAAAAGTGAAAGTAGCTTGGTTGCTGGTTTAGGGAACTTACCTTGGGATGTTGGTTGCGTATGGCCTTCTTCACTTCCTGAACCAAAGCCTTCAGCTGAGCACTCTCCTACTCTCCTTGAGCTCGTGGTTGGTGTGGGAAAAATGAAGGGAGGAGTGCCCTATTTATAGGCTCCAAGGGAGCAATCTTTTGTCCAACTTTGGTTATTGTCCATTAGGTAAAAGGGTGTTTCGGATTAAATTATTATTTCCTTACTTAATTCTCAAGGCTTCTAGAGTTCTCTATGGGCAGGTGGGTGGCGCATTCCTAGGAAAAAATATGAGATTCCAAAATTGCCTCCAGTGGTAGCCCTCGAAGTTGCTTGTTGTATGTTTTAGGTCTAGGGGTAAAATGGTCATTTTGCACTGCTCTCTCTCCAAGACCATGGGACTTGGGTGATCTGCCCTAGGATATGCAATAATTACCCCTTTAGGTGTCATAATTACTTGTCTTTCATTGGTCATGTCAGATTCAATTTGTGTAGTCTAGATTACTTCTGATTATTTTATTTTTTTTCTCTCTTCATAATTACTTGATGTGACCCTTCTCTCTTTTCATAATTACATAATGTGACCTTTTCTTTTCCTCCAAATCACTTTCTCTCTCTTCTGGGCCCACCAGATTCGTCCTCCCTCTGTGTCCAGGGGTCTGGGCCCGACTACAGTAATCCCTAACCGATCCTGCTTTGCTCCTTTTTGCTGGTCACACTTTTCCTCGTAATTCGTGTCCTTCAACTGGACTTGTGTGGGCCCGAATCATCTGTCACTTTTCCCATATCACAAGTGGACGGGACATAATACCTTGGGGATCAAGAAACCTTTATTCCAATAACTCGGATCCACCTCGTAATGCGTGCTACCCGATAATCCAACTTCTAGCCCTGAAATGCCACGTGTCCGACGTAGCACTACTATTACTGACTTTTCCTTCTATATTGGGTCTAGAGACACATTCTCTCTCTCTCTCTCTTCCCTTCTTATTTTCTCCAAAAACGCAGGACATCCATGCCTACCCTGAAAATACCATATACTCACCTATACTGGCATATTTTCACTCAACTAATTGTCCTACACCTTAGGACATAGTTAGGTGGCATCCTTCCCACCGGATTTACACCATATAGGCCTTTTGTGCCCTTTTTCATTGGCACTTTAATTCCATAGCTTATTCATACTGGTCCACTAACCCGTATAGCCGAGTTACTTAGTCCTAAAGAGGCTTCCCATGCCTCGACCTTTTTGGGACTCTTCCTGAACTGGGCCTAGTCGTCTGCCTATTTTAAGCTTATTCTCAATTTTTAAAGTCCAAAATTCGGGATATTACACTCATCACCTCAACGAACCCATTTTCATGATGGTGTCGGACATAATAACGCTGTTAAAGCTCAATTACAATTTTCATATGTATTAATCTGAAGCGTAATACATATGTTCTACTGTATTCTTTGCCAGTAACTATCATTTGGATAGACATTTGAGAGGGTGTATAATTTCCTTGTTCCCAGATTATGTGTTTAGGACTGGAATGTATTGCATTATTATTCTGATCTTCCAATTTTCCTATCAGGAACTTCTATAATATGGATGGGCCTGCAGTGGAATGGACACCAGAACATCCACTTAAAACACTCTTAAATAGGATTTGCAGGAGACAGATTATCCTTCATTTTTCATGATATGGAGATTTTAACCATGACATATCCTTCTAGTTAATTTTTTTTTGTTTTTAAACATGCTTATTTTCTACAGAACAGAGCTGGATCAAGGATTAGTAAAATTTTGAAATGTTGCTTTCTCTTGAAAAGGTGGGACGAAAGTGCATTCGAGTGTTGGGTGTACTGTTGGACTGTTAGAAATAAAGATACATGGCTATGAACGCCTCTTGATTTTCATATGCCTTGTTGAAGTGATGCTCTTTGATAATTGAATATTATTACACTTATTTCTATCTCTTGGTGAATAAATTTAGGATTGTTTAGTCAATAAATAATGGATTTTATTACTTAATTGAGCTTTGAGCTTTTATTGTGATTGATTTCATTTTTATAATTAAATTCTAGATTTACAATGATTTAGTATTTTCGCCATAACTTTTGATCTAGATATCCTATTAGCCTGATTCTTCTTTCTTTTTTTAGATGATTCAAAGAGCTACAATTGTTATGAAGACTCGGAAGGCTGATTCGGACAAGAAGATGGACGAAGTTGGAGCTAAAGACAGATGCATTTTTCTGGATTTTTATTTTGCTCGAATTTTGTAATATAAGACCAATTTTTAGAGGTTTCCTTTTTTACAGAGATTTCCTATTCATTAGGGGTTTCCTATTTATTAGAGGTTTTCTATTTTTTTTTAGAGATTTCTTATTTATTAGATATTTCCTATTTTTAGTCATCTTTCCTATATAAGGAATATTAGATGATGGCTACAAACATATTCTCAATTACGTTGTAGGAGATTTTCGGATTAAATAAGAAGCTTTTTATTTTCTCTTAGTTGTTCTTCATATTGTTCTTCATCTTTTCTTTTGCGTTTTTCCTAGCCATGCTTGGCTAAGCTTCTTTGATTGACCCAACGTTGAGGATTCCATGATTCGTCCAGAGAACTTGTGCTTTATCGGTAATTTAACCCGTTTCTATTTTCATCTCATCGGATCCGATTTCTAAAAATAGTTCGAATATTAGATTTAATATTCGGTTTGGTTTATCCCAAGGACTTAGTTCGAACTAGGTTTTAAGTTTTGCTGTGCGATCGCACAATGGGACGCCGCTGTTCGGACATATTCTAGGCGATCGCCTAGTCGAGGGATTTTCTGGGCGAATGCAGAGATCTCGGTTCGTCCAGAGCCAAACGTGGGTTATTTATATTTCGTTCAATGATGGAAGTCTCTGGAATCTGAATGTTGGGTTGATCGATTTTAATCTGTTTCTTCTCGTTTTCTTATATTCTATTTTATATTTGCTTCATTTAAATTGCATTTCTATTTTAGTTTATTAATTTAAAAATCCATAACCCAATCCCCCTTGTTTTCATTGCATTTGCATGACATTTAGATTACTTAGGATTCAATAAAAGGCTCCTCGAAAAGAGAGAACGATCCTAGGTTTGCCTATACACAATCCTTGGTTAATTGTTGATTGTGGACCCCAAGGCTAATGACAAAAGGTCTTCATCAAATGGCGCCATTGCCGGGGAGCTAAGTAATTGGCTCCCTAGGTGATTTAATTGTCAAATTCACTTTTGACAAGGGGTTTCTCTTGTGAAGCTTGTTAGATTTGCATTTTTTTAATTGCATATAGTTTAGGATTTTTGCATTTAGGTAGCTTGCATATAATTCATTGCATTGTCTTGACTTGGTAGCTTCTGTGTGGTGTGTTTATATCAAATTCGATATAATTTTGGGTTTATTTGTTTGAATTCACCATGTCTCCAAGTTAATTCATAGCATACTTGTATCTTTAATCATTTTCAAAAAAAAAATCTGCTTTTCTTTTTCACTTACATTTGTATTTTATTAGATTCATTTTCTAAATTTTTATAGTTAGATAGTTGTCTTGTAATTCCTTGGGAATTAATTATATTGAAATTTCATGGCTTGGTTTTATGGCAATCATAATCTACCTTTCAATTCTCACTCTTTTGTAGGCAATCAAGAATGTCATGGTCCTTTCCACCACCCATTACATGAACCATACCACCAACCTCCATTTCAACAATATCATCAACCCTCTCACTTACCATACCATCCTTCATTCTAGCCTACTTCAAAACCATGCCATCCATCTCATGAATTCCAATACCCATTTGACCCACCTTATGAACCTCATTCTCAACCATGTATGTCCAACCAAGATCCTTCATTTTGTGAAGTCATTGGAGATCACCAAAATCAAATGGCTTGGGCTGTCAATAAGGAGTGGTCACATAAGGACAACCTTCATCAACAAATGGAATCTCTTTGTAGAATGATGGAACAACAAGTGAAATCATTTGAGAGATTAAGAAAGGAAATTGAGCAACAAGAACAAATGTTGAAAATGAATTTTCAACAAAATCCTTCTCTCATGGTCACACATGCACAAGAAATAAAGCAAGTACAAAAGCACATTGAAGAGTCTTCTCTCCCATTTGGTAATGATCCTATCCTTATAAAGGTAGACTCTCCTATTACTTTGATTAATGAAGCAATTCATGATTTGAGTGATAATGAGGTGGACAAGGAAATCATTGTTGAATCCCCTCAATTGTTTGGAAATGTAATTGCTCAACCAATTGGCCTTAGTAGTAGTGATTTAACTGTACTTGTTGATGAGTGTGTTCCTATTTCTTCATGTGATGCTTTAACTGATGAAAATGCCTCTCTTCATAGTACTAGTGATGATTGCGATAAATTGAATGACATATTCTCATGTTGTTGTGAAGAATATCAAATATGTGTAGATTGTTATCATGAAAAATGTCATTTACTTGTTGATCTTCAAAAGAAAGCATTGAGTGAAGTGGTTGATTCTACCATTGATCATAATGCACCCTCTTGTACTATTGATGATAGTAAGCATGTCAATTTTGAAAAGATTGGATCAAGCATGGATGCCAATGTTGTTGATGATGTTCTTGCTCAATGGTATGTTGATTATCCTGATTTTGCATGTACGAGTAATTCTGCCAATTGTGCATGTTCTGATAATGAATGGTGCTCTATTTGCACTGAGATTAATGCTGCATTATTTGGTGATTCTGACTTGCTTAGTGATTTTGCATTACTCGTGGATTCTGTTGTTGATGTGAGTGAGAAAAATCATAGCCTAGAATACCAAATGCATAAAATTCTCATTGGATTACCTTCTTGTAGTCTTGTTGGTGACAAAGATTTTTTAATTTTGATTGATAAAGTCTTGCATGTTAATGAATCTTTCCAACAAGTACTTTCCTGTGATTTGCCACCTGATTTAGAAAAACGAGATAATTGTTTTGAATCTTTAAATATTCCAAGTGGTGATGATTTGAAAAATTCTCTTCATTCTTCCATTCTTTTCCCTTCCATCTCTTGTGATTGCAACGATGATGTGGTGTACTCTAACACTAAGTTGGATTCCATACCTTCCATTTTGCAAACACAAGATAATGTTCATGATATGATTGGTTGCTTGACTCCTACTGATGGGAGTATCATTGATTTCCTTGGATGTGATAGTTACTTGGAGAGTTTGGAACTTAATATGTCTTTCATTCACTCAAAATCTCTCCATGTCTCTATTTTTGGATGGGATACTACTATTTGCTTGTCTTATTTGCAGGCACATTATTGGAAAGGTTGTCGATGGAACCAACATCCACCGTACATTCTTGGACCTCTTCCAATAGATCCTGAGTCACCTCCACCAAGGAAATTCAATGCGGGAGAACATGTTTCAAGGGAAAAGTTCATGATTCTCATCAAAGATGAGAACTTCTTCTTCAAGCGACTCAAGATACTCTAACAAAGGTTGTCTCTTTCCTTACTTATTTTCTTCCTAATTCATATGATTACTTGGGCTTAATTGTTGTATGAGGAAGATAAGTGTGGAGGAGGGACACAATTCAGTAGAAAAGTAGAAACAATGTAGTTTAGTAGGTTAAAAAAAAAATTATGAATAACACACTCTCTTTCTATGATTGCTCTACCTCTTGTGAACCTTGACATCTTGGTTTTCATGGATCCTTCCTTTTGAAGCTGAATTTCTGGACTCTTGGATTATATTTCTTGGTAGTTAATTTTGGGATGCTGGTTGCATGATTTGGTATTAACCTTTGTGAGATTTTGGGCCTGCATGAATGGAATTCATCTTTTACCATTCTTTCTTTCATGTGTGCATCTGATTTGTGTTCTCTAGAACTTGCTCCTTTTCTTTTTGAAGCTAATTTTTCACTTACGTGCATAAATATGATGGAAGCTTGTTTTCTTTCTTTCATTTTCCCACTTTGGCCAAATAGCCTTTCCCTTATATTATATTTCCTTTGCTCGCCCCCTTTGTGCCTTCTTGACTCATTCTTTTCTAAGCCACATTACAAGCCTAAGCATAAAACCATTTTATCCCGCACCTTGGGAAATTTATTGAGCATTGGTTTCACCTTAGTTTTGTGCTTAAGTGAGGGGGTTGCTCAGGTGTGCAACATTTTAAGTGTGGGGGGAGTATTTAATTGTGTATCATTCATCATTTGGCATTGATTTTGGTCATTGTTATTCTTTTTTTAAAAAAAAAAGCAAAAAAACAAAAACAAAAAAAAATAATACAAAAGAAAGAGAAAAAAAAAAAGAAAAGAAAAGAAAGAAAGAGAGAGGAAGCAATGTAAAGAAGGAGAAATAAAAAGAAATGTTATTGAGGTGATTTGCTATTATTAACTGATGTTCTTTGAATTTCTTGGGTGCTTAGCCTATCATATCCATACTTATTCACACTTTTACCCCAGCCCCATTACAACCTTCAATAACAAGCTCTCTTGATTTTTGCATGCATGTGTTATAAGTAGTGGAGAAGTAGAAATTGAGCAAGCTTATGGTAGGACAATTTTCTTGAGTAGAATTTCAGCGATACACTTATTGACCCTATACACTTGAGAGATTGATTGAGGGCATCCCTTGAGAAACCATCTTATGTGATTAGCATCATTGATTGAGATTGCCAGGATTTGTAATTGGAGATGAAAGGATTTTGGTCTTGATTGATTGGTCTTTTGAAGCTTTGTGTCCTTTGTTAAAATTTTCCATTGTTAGCGATTGTTAGAAAGGAAGAGTTGGTCATTTTAGTATTTTTCTTTTAATTTTGCCCAGGAATGCAAAAGGATAAGTGTGGGGGAATTTGATAATTGAATATTATTACACTTATTTGTATCCCTTGGTGAATAAATTTAGGATTGTTTAGTCAATAAATAATGGATTTTATTACTTAATTGAGTTTTGAGCTTTTATTGTGATTGATTTCATTTTTATAATTAAATTCCAGATTTACAATGATTTAGTATTTTCGCCATAACTTTTGATCTAGATATTCGATTAGCCTGATTCTTCTTTCCTTTTTTAGATGATTCAAAGAGCTACAATTGTTATGAAGACTTGGAAGGCTGATTCGGACAAGAAGATGGACAAAGTTGGAGCTAAAGACAGATGCATTTTTCTGGATTTTTATTTTGCTCGAATTTTGTAATATAAGACCAATTTTTAGAGGTTTCCTTTTTTACAGGGATTTCCTATTGATTATGGGTTTCCTATTTTTTTTTAGAGATTTCTTATTTATTTGATATTTCCAATTTTTAGTCATCTTTCCTATATAAGGAATATTAGATGGTGGCTACAAACATATTCTCAATTACGTTGTAGGAGATTTTCGGATTAAATAAGAAGCTTTTTATTTTCTCTTAGTTGTTCTTCATGTTGTTCTTCATCTTTTCTTCTGCGTTTTTCCTAGCCATGCTTGGCTAAGCTTCTTTGATTGACCCAACATTGAGGATTCCATGATTCGTCCAGAGAACTTGTGCTTTATCGGTAATTTAACCCGTTTCTATTTTCATCTCATCGGATCCGATTTCTAAAAATAGTTCGAATATTAGATTTAATATTCGGTTTGGTTTATCCCAAGGACTTAGTTCGAACTAAGTTTTAAGTTTTGCTGTGCGATCGCACAATGGGACGCCGCTGTTCAGACATATTCTAGGCGATCGTCTAGTCGAGGGATTTTCTGGGCGAATGCAGAGATCTCGGTTCGTCCAGAGCCAAACGTGGGTTATTTATATTTCGTTCAATGATGGAAGTCTCTGGAATCTGAATGTTGGGTTGATCGATTTTAATCTGTTTCTTCTCGTTTTCTTATATTCTATTTTATATTTGCTTCATTTAAATTGCATTTCTATTTTAGTTTATTAATTTAAAAATCCATAACCCAATCCCCCTTGTTTTCATTGCATTTGCATGGCATTTAGATTACTTAGGATTCAATAAAAGGCCCCTCGAAAAGAGAGAATGATCTTAGGTTTGCCTATACACAATCCTTGGTTAATTGTTGATTGTGGACCCCAAGGCTAATGGCAAAAGGTCTTCATCACTCTCTTCCTAAAGTTTTACAATTTTTTTTTTGTTGGCCCAGAAGCACTTTGCATTCGAACGGCAACAAGGTATAAAACAAAATGGAAAGCAATGGCGGGTGAAGGGAAGCGCACACTTTCCTCCTAAGTGCTAACAACAATATTCTTTACACACATACACTTCTCTCTCTCTCTCTCTCTCTGTGTGTCTCTCTCTCTCTACACTACTGCGCAGAGCCATCTATCACAATGGATCAATTGAAATCCCACTATAGGTCTATACCGCAAGATTATATCAAACGTACTTGCAAATTCTCTCTAGTCAACCTTGAATCATCAGTCTCCATTCCTTTTGACTTTTTTAACTTTGCCACAAGAACCCACATGTTGGCTGGTTCATTTTCCAAATACGCTTCTCTTTGTTTTGACTCCTCAATCTTGCTTTGAAGCTCGACCTCTTTGTGATCCTTCTCCAAAAGAGCGGCTTCATAAGACAGTTCCCTATCTTTGCTCAGCGCCATTTCTCTCTTAATATCTGAGTTTGACGTCCCTTGATCAATTCGTTTAACATGACATTCCCTCCGTCCATTTCGGACTCCTGTACTGTTTCTACGTTGGGTTGGGGGGAAGCTTTTTGATGCAGCCATCTTAGCAGCAAGTTTCTCATTATGGTTCATGAGTTTGGCTACTTCTTCTGACAGTGCCTTAAAAGCTTAACCGCCACAATTGAGGCTAATCCAAAGAGCTTTAACCGCGTTATCATCCCCTGTCATTTTTATACCTATTTTATAACCATATGTGCATTTTTGTTCCTAAAAAAACATTTGGTATTGGACGCTCCTAAGAGTAAAGCACATGTGCATTTTTACATATTTACCCTAAATTATTTCAATTAAATTTTCTATTTTATTTATATTTAAATTTGTATATGATGATTCCAAATAATTCCTTCAATTTAATTAGTTAAATTTGTCTTAAAACTTTTTTCTATAACTTTAAAACCATTATTAAGTTTCTTATTGTTTGATACACAATATTTAATTAGTTAAATTTTTTATTTTTTTTTGGTTTGCCTTTAATTATTATTTATCATAAGTATCAATAAATTCTTTCTTTTATCCATGACTCTCTCCTCACGTGTTTCTTTTCTTTTCTTTTCTTTTCTTTTTTTTCCCCCCTAGCTTCTTCTCATGTGTATCTCCACATTGTATATTGGCATGTTAAATTTCAATGTCCCTCCTTGTTCAAAGTCCTCCACACTTATAACAAGATCCTCCACAACCACCTCATCCTCATCATGAGGCAGTAGGGTTGCCTCTTACCGTGGGAAAATCTACTAAGGCTGAGTCCCTTCTCGTGATGGCACAAGGATATTTCTACCCCTGGTGCTGCCTTCTAGTACTAGTGCCCCCTCGCCAACACTCTTCCTTGTATCACTTCCTTTCCCTTACCCCTTCCTAAAACCATCACTTGTTAAAAACTATAGTTAAACGTTATAAGAAAGCACCTAAGAAAGAAATAGTAAATGGTAAGAATGAAATGCGTGTGCATTACTATTGCTTTTAAACACTGACATTTTGTAGTGGTTTGACCATAAACCACTACACTAACTGCTACAATATTCCTCGTTGTCAGTGAACCTTTGCAGCGGTTTAGAGCTTGCTACAATTGTGAGACTGTTTGCATTCTATAGCAGTTAACACTAGTGCTCGCTTTAAATGTAGGACTGTTTGCATTTTGTAGCGGGTTAATCTATAACTGCTACAAATGTCATTATGAGTTTGAAGAACAAGAGCAAGAAAGCACACATTGGTTTGAAACCAGTTGCCACTCTTGATAAGATGCAAATGTGGTGCAAGGTAACACAATACCAAGCACAACCCATCTACAACTTTTCAAGAGGGTGGCTATTTTTAAACCAATATTCGGTGTCTTGCTACTAATTCTTCACAGAAGAAACTTGTTGTGGATTGTGTAAGTTCCGGCTGAACCCAAGAGGGGGGGTGAATTGGGTGAAGTATAAAAACGTTCTTGCTCAAAAGGTTTTTTCAATTCAGTGCTTTTATCTTTGAATAACATAAGTAAGTTCACAAACAATTGATAAACACTCAAATGTAAATGCTGGAAATGAAAGAGATAAGGGAGAAGAGCTTGCAAACAGATTTATACTGGTTCGGCCCTCCTTGACCTACGTCCAGTCCCCAAGCCACACTTGGGATTTTCAATCCACTATCTTCAATAATCTTGATTACACGATCTGTAACTGAAGCAATCCTCTCTCTAGGATTCACTCCCCCTTACAATCTGTAATCAACACATTGTTTGATTACACACTCTGTACTTGAAGTAATCCTCTCGCTAGGATTCACTCCCCCTTACAAGTTGTAATCAACACAATGTATTTCCCACCCAAGATTCCCCAATCTTGAGTAACTCTCAGAAGAATAATGTGTTTACAATGAGATTCCTCTCAAAGGAATGAATAGATGATCATTGAAGTGCAGATACAATTCATTTCACTCTCTAAGCTATCTAGTCATGTAAAACAGAGTGAAAAAGATGAAGAAGCAGAGGTTCAGCATTTTGGCATTGTAATCTTGTGTCTCTACATTTTTCTGCTTCAATCCATGTCTTTTATAGGTAGAGAAGAGTCTGTGACCGTTTATGACCGTTGAAGAATCAATCAGACCGTTGTAGCTGATTATCTTTAAGTTTGGTCAGCTTCTTTCTCTAATCTCCAACTAATCCAGTTGTATAATTGATCTGAGGTGGCTTTCTGTGGATTTGCCCGTTGGAGAAGACTTTGCTTGTTGTAGTAATCTTCCTTTTAGCCTTTTGCAGACGTGTACAAGTGGATTAACCAAAGGAAGCAACTATCTGGGCTGTGCATTTATTGTTCTGACAGTTTTTTGCTTTTTGCTCTAATCCTTCAATGAACCTTCGTTAATCTGTCTGAAACTCACTAGAAAGATGGTTAAACATATCTAGAATCAATATAGAATAATCATGGAAAGCATTGAGATCAAACAAGAAGGTATTGCAGATTTCCCAAATTTGAAATTGCACCAACGGTCACAAACCTTGAGGCCAACCTCGAGGTTAGCCTGAAGGTTTCAGGCAAGTACTGGTTTTAGAAACTCACAACCTTGAGGTTGAAACAGTAACCTCGAGGTTGGAAACTTGGTTGAAAGAGCATTTTTCCTCTGGAGCCCGATAACCTCGAGGTTGGAAATCCATACTCGAGGTTTGCTTCTGAAATTGCAAAGTTCAGTTCTTGAAAACAAGCCTCAACCTCGAGGTTGCAAACTTGACCTCGAGGTTGTCATTACTTTGACAACCAGTTTGCTCTCTGTAAGTCATAATACTCGAGGTTCAAAACTGATACTCGAGTATGGCTTCTCATACTGCAGTAGAGAAATTTCTGAGGGCCATATCTCTCTGGTCCAAGCTCCGTTTTGGTCCGTTCAACTCTTGATGGAAAGCTCTGTGAGTCTACTTTCATATGCCACTGATTTCAGTCCAATCGGATTTGCCGTTTGTGAGATATACTCAAAATACTAAAGGCTGTTCCTGACTGTGACGCTGATATTTGTGTCAACTTGTAAAATTCATCAATAATTCATCTGAACTCCTTTGGACTTGAATCTTTGTCAAAAGTACGTGTTGGGAGTCTAGTTTCCAATGCTTTTGGTTTCGTCTCAATCCGATCTCTGGTTTGGAAGATATCATCAAATTACCAAAGGTCGCCAGAAGCTGAACGTGGAACAGAGTGCACCAGAGTTGCTGATAGTGCTGAAACCTTGAGGTTATGACTACAACCTCGAGGTTGGCACTTGCAACCTCGAGGTTGCACTTCCAACCTCGAGGTTGGCTAGTCCAGAGACACCAAAGATGCTGAAAACACTCAAACCTCGAGGTTCATACTCAAACCTCGAGTTGTCTCATCCTAAACCTCATATTTGCTCTGGTTTAACTCTGAAATGACCCATTCCAACTTCCATTTGATCATGGAGACTTCTAGGATCGATTTTAGAACTTGGATAGTGATATCTTCATTCCATTCAACAAGATCTTCCTTCTTCCATCTCCCAACTTGATCATTCTTCATCAATTCTTTCTTTCTTCTCTTCTCTTGATCATTCTTGATAATGCAACTCTTTCTTCAGCCTCGAATGCTTCTTCTTTATTTGGTCTCTTTTCTTCTACTTGGTTATCACCAAAACCCATTGATAACAACTTGCTTTCTTGATAACCTCTGCAGATACTTCTTTCTTTCAACTCTTATCTCCTTCTTGATTAATCTCTATAATTCAACTTAGATTGATCTACATTAAATGCAATAGTTAGTCCAAGTAGGAGATAATTATATTGCTCAATCTTTTTGCTTATAAGAATGACATCTATGTAAGACATCATCAAAACTAAGTATAACCAACAGATTGGCTGTTTATAGGCTTCATATGTGTAGCAGTTATTCTAGATAATCGCCACAAGTCTACCTGCTATTTGAGTTCTATAGCGATTACTAGTATGAACTGCTACAAATTCGCAAGACTCTTTGTATTTTAACAAAATATTTGTAGCGGTTAGTGTAGTAGTTTGCTAAAACCGCTTGGGTTTAAAGTTTTTCTTCTCTTTTACACCATTGTTTATTATCTTGAAATCTGGATTAAGTGAATCGATAATTGAGTTTTAAGGAAAAGATTTTATAGTACTCCCATTTAAATAAGTCTCACCTAGGGTTTTGCATCATTAATGCATTTTTTTAAAAAAATTTTGTTTTTTAGTTTTTTTTTAATGAAACTTTCTAACTTGAAACCTAACCACCATACCATCAATGATAGATGCTCTTTCAATTTTTTTAATTTTTTTTTCAATTATTTCTTAATATCATTTTCTAAGTTGAAAACTAATCACCATCAAGGAGAGATATTTTTTCAATTTCCGGTTCTTATATATATATATTTTTTTTTTCTAATAACATTTCCTAATTTAAACCTGTTCCGTTTTGAGAGCAAGATTTGTTGGACTTGACTAGGAGCCAAGCCTAGGCCCTACGTACCCTGTAAAGGGATCAAAGTCCACGTAGTTCGAGACACGCACAAGCGTGTAGCCAAGGGGGTGGGGTGTGTGCTCTATGTGACTGAAAGTAAAAGAGTGGAGAGTTCAAACCCGTGCACCTGGTTAGTCGCCCTTTGTATTTATAGAGGTGTCCGAGGAGGATATCCCGGCCTGGCGTGATATCCGAGAATATCCGGGGCCGAGATATTTGGGGCAAGTATCTCGCGGTGCCGGTTGGGATAGATCCTATCTTGTTAGGATACCGGATCTTCCCTGCTGACGTGTCAACCATGCTTCTTGGCTTATTGGGCCATTCCTTGGATTTGGGCCGTTGGGCCGGTCCGTAATAGTTGCCCCCTAGCTTGGTCGTTCAGGCCTCTGGACGGCCGAGATGTTCATTGCCCCCGACCCCTGTTGAGGCCGGGACATTCTATTTCAGCTGGACCGATTTACCACTGCCGCGGCTCACAGGGTCCGAGGTCTCCATTTTCAGGACATAAGAGGATTTGATTCCTGTTGTCGCGCCGAAAGTGCCGTGCCTTAACTGGCCGGGGTGTTACCTGACCCAGATAGGTCCGGGACGCCTAACAATGAGTTCGCATCTACGTTTGAATCCAAGTGTTGATCTCGACTATTGAAGTCGTCAACTCCACAGATCCGAGGTAATGTCTCCAGGATCTGGGATAATGCCGAGGTAGTTCACCTGTCTTTGAGGTTGGAATCCTTCTTCAGGCTAACCGGATTAGATTGTTGTGAATCTACTGCACAGTGCCAGGTTGTGTCATATTGACCCCGGTTACCGATGTCTTTTGCTCAAAGATCCAAGGTATTGTCTCCAGGATCCGAGGTATGCGTTCGCCATTATCGTCAACTGACACCTGTCGGCTTGTGACTTCTGCGCGCATTTGAGGCGTCCGTCGTGTCACGTACTTCAGCCCTTCCTCCTGGGCTTAGAGGTCTCTAGGCTGCCGAGGCGCCTTTATAGTTTAACCTAGATTTCGTATCCAAATTGTTCCATCTTGATATGCTTTTGTCTGAGTCTTTGACGAATTCGGATTCGTATCCTGCTACTCATTTGCTTGTTTGGGCGCCAGGTTTTCTCCCAAGGCGGGATCTATTTACCTTTCCCTTGCACTTTGTTTTCGCTTACCTCAGCCTCAGTTCTTTGTTTTTGCTTGCCTCGGCCTCGGTTGATGGTGAACATGCTTTTTCACAAGCAAGGTTGCTTCGCCGGGATCTCTTCTCCCATCATCCGGATTTTCAGGTTTGCTTGCTACTGCGTTTGCTTGTGTTGCTGATGTTGCTTTGTGTTGTTGACAGCTTAACGGTGCCACTCCTGTCTTGTTGCCCCCCAGCCTGGCAGTCGAGGGCTCTGGGCTGCCAGGGTGCATTGACCGCTTAACCTGGATCTCATGTCCGAGGTTTAAATTGCACTCCCTCCATCGAGGTGGTTCCCCCAGATGATGTCGTTCCTCCGAGTTGGACTTGACCAAGGATGCTCTCCTGGTAGTGCAATAAGCCCATTCTGACACAACTTCCTCGTTTGGAGCAGACTGCCTCGGACTGCCTCAGCCTAGCCTTTGATCTAACCAAGCACTTGAATCCGGACGTATCCCTGAACCTTGCCGGGTATGCCTACCGGGCCTATGTGAAGGACGGTGTCCGGGTTCCGCTCCATCTTGCAAGGTGGTGATGAGGCCGGGTCAGGAGCTCCTAAGGCTAGTCTATCCAACGAGGTGGTGCCTTCTGGTGACGCTGCTTTCCCGAGCTAGGGCGCCTGCGCCCTGTCACTCTTCATATTCCCAGTGTCTATGCCGGTTGTTTATAAATTCTAAACTCTGTTAGAAATTTATCGACCACATTAAGTACAGGTCTTTATACTCGACCAGCATTTACGTCTGGGAGTTTAATTTATCGACCGCATTAAGTACAGGTCTATGTACTCGACTAGCGTTTACGTCTGGGAGTTTAGATATTTGTTAACTGTAATGAATACAAGTCGCTTGACTCTACCACACTTACGCGTGGGAGGTTGGGGTAGGGTTGTCTTGTTTCAACCTCGTCAGGTATAACTAACCGCACTACCTCATCCAACTTTCACTAGTCGGATTCCAACTTTTCTCTTAGTCGAATTAATGGTAACCGACGTAAGGGCTAAACTACCACATGTTCAACCGAGGCTTCTCCTGCCTCTAATCAAACATTTTGACCTAATCAGGGTCGGCATGATAGTCCGCTTGCTTAGTCGGGCGAGCGTTGACGCGTCAATTTCGCGAAAGGCCACGTATGGCGCCTTCGCCGAGCTCTAACCAATGCCTGTCGGAGTACAACAGCCAGTTTCATACATCTAGATATTTTTTGTTTTGTGACCGGGTACACCACCTCAGAGTCATTTTTTGGACCGGGCTTAATGGCCTCGGTTTCATGCCGGGTTTCAGGACCTCAGCTTCATGCCGGGTTTATGGACCTCGGCTTCACGCCGGGTTTATTGACCTCGGCTTCACGTTGGGCTTATTGACCTCGGCTTCATGCTGGGTTTCAGGACCTTGGCTTCATGTCGGGTTTATTGACCTCGGCTTCATGCCGGGTTTATTGACCTCGGCTTCACGCCGGGCTTATTGACCTCAGCGTAGTATCTTCGACTATCGATAGTAAAGCAGATGAGTTTCCATTGAGGAATTTGTTTATCTGAGATGGGTGTCGTAAACCCTTTTTTCAATTATGGGTATCGTAACCCTTGAATTGACATGGAGCCCAAGTTTTAACTGTATTAAGTGTAGCCGGGGTTCGCCTTCGAAAATTCACACGGAGCCGGGATTTCAAACGGATTCGGTGTAACCGCTCCGCCTTCAAAAACTCACACGTCGCCCAGGCTTTAACCAGATTCGGCGTAGCCGGGGTCCGCCCTCAAAAATTATCATGGAGCCGAGATTTTAACCAGATTCGATGTAATCTAACCGGGTCCGCCCTCAAAGATTCACGTGGAGGCGGGATTTCAACCAGATTCGATGTGACCAGTTCGCCTTCAAAAACTCACACGGAGCTCGGGCTTTAACCAGATTTGGTGTAGCCGAGGTCCTTTCAAAAATTCCCGCGGAGCCGAGATTTTACCCAAATTCGGTGTCACCGGTCCGCCTTCAAAAACTCACACGGAGCCCGGGCTTTAACCAGATTCGGTGTAGCCGGGGTCCGTCTTCAAAAATTCCCACGGAGCCCGGGCTTTAACCAGATTCGACGTAGCCAGGGTCCGTCTTCAAGAATTCACACGGAGCCCGGGCTTTAACCAGATTCGGCATAGCCGGGGTTCGCCTTTAAGAATTCACAGGGATCCCGGATTTTAACCATATTTGGTGTAATCGAGTCCTTCTCACAAACAAGTATATAGATAATTGATAATAAGCAAAGATTGAGCATCTATGAGATAAAGAGGGTGATACTCATCTGGATGTAGCTTGATGGAGTTCTCCATTTGCTTGTTTAGCTTGCAGGGGAACAACTAGATCCAGAAAAGGGAAATACCAATCCCAGCCGAGAGTACATCGCGACATGCACTCAGAGTATATCCCGGCGTGGATTTGCTCAATATTATAGCAGCCGTGGAATTTCAACTGAATGCAAGTTTGACACTCTTGATTCCATATCTGCCCATGAGGCATCCCTCATTTTCTGTAGTAAATTCCATGAGGGATTGCGACTTTTGCAACAAGAACCCCAAAGAACCTAATGGGGCTGTGATTGTCCCTCTCTTCATATTGATGGGAAATGGTTGGTGGATAGTGTTGATGAGGACAAATTTATGCAGTTATGCAGAATTGTCGAAGCTAGTGGGACTAATGGTTGACATCAGCCTGCTCGGAGCTGTCGGGGAGTGCCTTCATAATCCTCCTCCAGAACGAGGATGTGACCTCGGCGTCTCGGCTCCTCCTCATCTCGGCGTATCATCAACCTCGGCTATCGCGATGGTGTCGAGATGCGTTGAATCAGCCTCGGCTTAACAACAACCTCAGCTACCACGATTTGTCTGTTTGCCCTGCCTCAAAACAATTCTCATAGACCAAATAATAGTTCAACGAGATCAAAGGCTATTGCCATATGTTTAGAGGGTTTTAGTGATTCGCAAACTCTTTCTCATGTGAATAATATAGAAAAGACAAATAGATATAGCAAAGGCAAACATAAAGTAGACTTCCCTGCATCACCGAGTCATAAAAATAACTCCTTTGGGATTGAATCAGCCTCGGGTTACCAACAACCTCGGCTATCTCAATTTGCTCTTCTGGGATTCTCAAATGGGTATTGAACTTGCAATTGTATTAATTCCTAGAACTCATCCTCTGTCCCGTGGTTGTTGTTGCACGGTGGGTCTCCGGAGGCTGTTGTGCCGACGGCTGTTGGCACGACGATAGGAGAATCTGAAGTTGTTGAACAAGATCTTCTGGGTCTGCTAGTTTTCTATATAGGCCATCAAAGACTCATCTAAGTTCTTTCTGATGATCCTTCCAACTATCTTCTAGTCATGTGGAAACTTATGATCCAAATTGAGCATCTAACTTTATGCCAGAGTTGAAAAGTCTGGGTTCCCCAAGAGAGAGGATAACGATCATGGGTTCTCGAAGAGAGATGATGATGATCTTCATGTTATTGATCATTGCGGCTTCTTGGTTGAACCATCGTTGGTCATAGGAATCGAAATTTAACGATCCCCACAGACGGCGCCAATGTTCCGTTTTGAGAGCAATATTTGTTGGACTTGACTAGGAGCCAAGCCTAGGGCCTACGTACCCTGTAAAGGGATCAAAGTCCACGTAGTTCGCGACACACACAGGCGTGTAGCCAAGGGGGTGGGGTGTGTGCTCTATGTGACTGAAAGTAAAAGAGTGGAGAGTTCGAACCCGTGCACCTGGTTAGTCGCCCTTTGTATTTATAGAGGTGTCCGAGGCGGATATCCCGGCCTGGCGTGATATCCGAGCAATATCCGGGGCCGAGATATTTGGGGCAAGTATCTCGGGGTGCCGGTTGGGATAGATCCTATCCTGTTAGGATACCGGATCTTCCCTGCTGACGTGTCAACCATGCTTCTTGGCTTATTGGGCCATTCCTTGGATTTGGACCGTTGGGCCGATCCGTAACAAAACCAATTAACAAAAAAGAGAGATTCTTTTTTTTTTTTTTTGTTAATGACTCCCATAATGACTTCATACACAATTTCCAAATCCAAATGTCAATCAACTGCAACGATATTTATGATTTGAAAAATTTCTTGGTCATTTAGTGCACAAAAGACTTTTCTAACTCAGTCACCAATCTCAATCACAAACCAATCACCATAAATCACATTCATTTGGCTTTGAAAGGAGAATTTTCCAAGTCAGCCGTATAAGTATCAAGGAGAGCTTTTATTACTATTTACTATCTCTGCTCCGAAATATAAGAGCTAGTTGACTTTCTTTAGAGAGGTTAAGGAAACTAAATAAGTTACTTAATCATTTCAAATGTTGTGTATCGTTAGATTATTTATTAGTTTATTAGTTAAATTAATTAGTTTGAAGAATAAAAATAAAAATAAAAATAATCTAAAGTAATTTAATTAGCTTCCTTAATCTCTCCAAAAAAGTCAACTAGCTCTTATAATTAAGACCGGAGGGAGTATTTTATTTTTTTAAGGTTGGGCCCGGACAAAATATGATGTGTGAGAAATCAAAATTCAAATGGCTTTTTAACTTCAAATTTGAGTAAATGTTATACTCAAATAAGAATTTAAAAGACCATTTGAATGTTACCCATTTATTTTTGTTAGATGATTTTCACGTTACAAGGAAGAAGTTGGAAAGTTCGAAATAATATTTTAAAATTTTAATATGTTTTGTAAATGAATTTGGAATTAGAATGCCATATTCCTCACAATATAAGACATACAATATGAGTAAGTTATTATGAGTGAGTTCACAACAAGAAGTACAAATTTGCATTAGTAATGAGTGTTAGAAACGAGATCTTATATTATGAAATAAAAAGATAACAATATACAATAACATATATGAAAAAGAACCAGTAACAAAATAATCATTGATTTGAATTTACATCCTAAATACTTGCCGACCTGGGTATATCATTTTTAAATTACGAGTTGAAAGCATTAATATAAAAATAACAGTGAAACTAAAAGGGTCTCACATCTAATAATAATTAACATGTACAATATTCATAAACATATTTCAAAATTAACATGTAAACAACAACCCGTGCAAGCACGAGGAGGAACTCCTAGTTTTTTTTTTAAAAAAATTATTATTAAAAAAATATAAATAATTTATACAATATTTAATATTCAATTATATATTCCTTTTTTTTTCTTATTTTTTCTTTTTTTAATTACTTGAAAACCGTTTCTAATCATGTTCTCACACTCCTTCCATCTCCATACTTAAAATTTCTCTGTAGACATTGTCAAAATTTAACAAAAGAAATTAAATACCATGTCAAAAGATTTATTTTTCTAAAACACTGTACAATTCTAAATCTTAATGTATTGCCTCGTGTGATAATTCACCAACTAAATTACTAAAGTCAGCACCAAAGGGGCAAAAAGGAAGAGCAAGTCAATGTACAATCAATCCAAAACGAATTTTACAAAATTGAGAAAAATCCCACTATATCTATGGATAATTATTGAACTACCAATCTCTTGAGATGATCCAAGAACACCTCAAAGCTAACATCATCTGTGAAGATAATATCCCCTCCAGGAACAGCAGCGTCAGAATTATAAGTAGCAGAAGGATTTAACTTTGCCAGGAGAAATCGAGCCTAAATAAGAAAATGCAAACATCAATATTTTACACACTCCTTGCAAATAGATGGTATCTCAAAAAGAAGAAACAAACAACGTAGGCAAACAGATGGTGTCCTTCTGGTAAATGAAACCCTTTCATATCACACAAAATAAATATTGTGAGAATATTATGTATTTATTATGGCATTTATTATGATTATGATTATGATTATTATGATTAGGTATAGGTATATTTCCATATTAAGATATTTCCTATTATATTTCAATTAGTTTGATTTACTTTGATTTGATTAGATTTTATGGGATTCTAGGTTTAGCTCTGTTTGCCTATATAAAGGTTTATATGTACTCGTTCAGTTTCAGAGATTAAATAAGAATATATTGTCTCTCATAGTCCACATGGTACCAGAACCTGGTTCCAAATATATTTTTTTTCTTTCCCGATTATCCCTGTTCAGTTTGGCGACAGAGAGAGAGGGAGAGTGTGATTTTGTTTTCTGTTCTAGACAGTTTTAGCTGCCACGCGCCACCTCACCGTGCTCAGGAGGTCCTGATCGGTGGAACCCAGTCGTCCGAGCACCATTCCGGCAGCGCGTGTATGGTCACGCGCCACCCTGAGTTCCGCCATCAGTTACACGCGCCAGCGCTTGAGGGAGTTTTCCGGCGACTTTTTCGCCGCCGTTTGTCGTTCTGGGATCGACTCAGTGTCCCCGTCGTAACCCAGGTGGTTTCGTGCTCGTTCATTGTCCTCTCATCCTATGCTCAGTTATATGTGACCTATTGTGGCTTGTTTTCTTTGGTCGTTTTTCTTTTGAGAGACTGGTTTCTTGTTCTGCCTTGGTGACTCTTTTCAGTTCGGCCGTTGTGTGGCTGATTTCTGGTTCTCTGTAATCGTTGTTTGATTATGAAGTACAGCTAGGTTATTCAACCCTAGTAATGGTGGATTTATCGTTGTCTATGAAGTACAGCTAGGTTATTCAACCCTAGTAATGGTGGGTTCATCGTTGTCTATGAAGTAAAGCTAGGTTATTCTACCCTAGTAACGTTTGAGTCATAGTTCTTCATCAACATCGTTGTTGGTGGTAGTTCCTTTGTCATCGTGCCTCTCATCTCGTTCGATGACTGGTCCCGTCGTCCTATCAAGTATTATTTAGTTTATCTTTAAGCTTCGTTGGTCTATACAACAGTCAGTATGTCTACACAGTCAGATGCCTCGTCCTCTATGCCACGACTTGGGTCTAGTGACATCTCTACTGTTCTCATTGTCCCTGAGAAGCTCACCAGCAACAATTATCGGAAATGGTCTCAATCCATGATTCTTGCTCTTGATGGAAGAGACAAGCTTGAATATATTAATGGTGAAGCAGTAAAACCCTCAAAATCAGAAACCCTGACATTTCAAAAATGGAAGTCAGAAAATGCATTAATATCCTCTTGGTTGATTAACGCAATGTCCTCCTCACTTAAGAAGAGTTTCATGTATCTGTTGGAAATTATGCCCTAGGGGCAATTCATTGTACTTTGGATATTTAAGTTATTTAAAGTATTTTTTTTTTGTTATCATTTTCGTTTGCATGTTCGTATTGATAACTGCATCCCTGGATAATCTTATAGATTATCCTAAATGTCCCTAGTCGGTCATCTACACGGGAGTGAAGATGAAATAAGACCAGTATGACTTTGATGAGATATGGAGATACGAATCAAAGTCATGGGCACTTGTAAGAGTACAAGGTGCTGGACCGACCCACTATGAGAAAGCTGCATGGATTAAGTCATAAGCTTATCTCATGTGTAACCATGTCACGACGCCCTATGACTTGAGACCATCATAGATTCCTACATGATGAGTCACTGGTCTTTGACCTAGTCAAAAGTCACCTTTGACCGGGTGATGATAAAGGCTCGGATCGGGATCAGTGGTTTTCATGCAGAGGAATGTGAGTGGTCAAGATGGGATTTGTCCCTCACATATGTAGAGAGATAATGCTGGGCCCCTCGATGAGTGAGTCTAAGAAATGTATGGCCATACTGTGATGGAAAGGAGTTTCCATTTCACTTATTAGACTACTCGAGAATCGAGAAAGTAATGGTCAAGAAAAGGAAGTTGACATTATCCATGCCTCATCCTTGACCAAATTATCGCGTGACAAAAGGGACGTGACATGGTTGTACGATAGGTAGTATCGTGTCATCGATCCCCATGTGAATTGGGTAGTTGCAATGTCTTGCTAGAGGCCGCTTGCGACTTGTGGGCTGATACAGTGTTGGCCCACTGCCAATCTCATATGGGCCTGTAGGGTCGCACACAAGAATAATCCAACACGGGTAAAGTGCCCAGGTTCATTGAATCTCAGATTAATCTGAGATTAAATGAATACTAAATTTGATCTAGGATTTATATATATATATATATATATATATATATATATATATATATAATTCGAAATTAATATATATATTATAAATTGAGATTATAATATTATATATGATATTTGTTTAGTATTTAAATTATTTGATAAATTAAATATCTGAAACAAATAGATATATTGTATCTCATTTAATTTCGAATAAAGATATCGTATATCTGTTTAATATTAAATTGAGATATGGTATCTCAGATTTAATTAAATAGATAGATATCATATCTCGGATTTAATTTATTATGACAAATTAAATCAAAAGGCTTTAAATTTAGATTTGATTTAAATTCAAAATTCGAATTTCCAAATCTGACTTTTAATATATTCAATTACATTTATGAGATAGATGTGATTGATATGTTGACCAGATTCAAAAATCTGAATTTCCAAAATTAATGAAGGATTAATTTTGGTTATATAATACGCCTATCGGGTTTAGAAAAACCTACGGGATTTTCAGTCGAGCGTATTCAGAAAAGCCGCGAGAAACCCTAGAGCAACTTGAGAGAGAGACGCACAAGAAACGCTAGCACGCTGCCGCAACCTTGTTTGGGGATTGTTCGTGTGGATACCAGTAGAGGAAGCCGATCCAAGAGTCGACTTCTGTTGATCGAAAGAACGAGACGCGGACGTGTTGATCGCCCACCTGATCAAAGGAACGAGACGCGGACGTGTTGTTCAAAAAGGTAGCCCACCTGATCAAAGGAACGAAACGCGGGCTAGTTCAACACAAGGTATGATTCGGTTTCCTTAACTCTGATTTAAACGTCGTTGAGTGATCCTTCGAAAGGATTCGTAAGAAATTTTTAATCCGCTGCGTGTACGAATCCCAACAGTGGTATCAGAGCCAACTCAACGTACGTTTAAATTGGGTTTCTCTACATGCCGATATATGTGATATGTATGTAATAAACCGAATTTTGAATCAAGAAATCAAATCTTGAATGCTCTATTTTGATAATTCACGTTAGGGTTTTCACGGCCGATATTCTTGTGATTATGAATCATAGAGGAGGTCAGAAGACGATAACATAGGGGTCAATCATGATCGGAGACGTCATACGTTTCTGGTCGCATAGATGACGTTCAAGAAAGGTTCGAACGTCGATTACGCGTCGGAGACCTATGACGACTCGGACGTTCATGATGGCAGATGGAAGAATTCGATTCGGACATCGCTTTTGGGGGTTAAAATTTGATTTTATGAAAGAAATTTTCTTTTAAAAATATGTTGTTTTCAAACCGGCTAGCGGGACCGCCGTAGGGACTGACTGATTGTTGTAGCGCGAGTAATCAAATCAAACTGATATAAATTAGAGAATTTTATCATGAGTAATACTTTATTTCATAAATGTATGAATTAAAATATGGTTTTAATTTACCTTTCAAAGTGTTGTTTGGGTATGGTGAACAAGATGGCTCTAGGATTGGAAGTTTTAAATATGGCCTGCGTGCCATGCCTCTCTCTAAATATTCTTGATGTACATTCTCTTCTCATCTCACTCCCCTCGTATGTGAAACGAGGTTTCTAATTATGTATTTTCTTTTATATTATTTAGAGAAGTCCTCTCATTGGCTTGAGGGGACTACAGGTTAGATGAGCCATGTTGTTCACGAGTTTTAATTATGTTTTGATATGATCATTGCATGATTAGTTTAGACCTTATATGATATACAATAAATGATTGCATTCATATAGGAAGGAATAATAGGAGATTTAGTTCACAAATGAAATAATACCCTCAAAAATAAAATCTTAAGTCACAATGCCGTCAATTAATGAATACTTGCCAAAATCTCAATCACCCATTTGTATGTTCCACCAAAATGGATGCATTTGAGTAATCTTGATGAGGCAAGAGAGTAATGGTGATACTCAACATTCATTGTTGTCTTGACTTAATTGAGATCATCAAAACGGTTTTGGATCTCAAGGCATTGGATGGGATTAAACATGCCAGATCATATGATGATCGAATCCCATAAAGATCTAAGAGTTACATGTGATGTAATTGGCAAAGCAGTTGCCTACCTAAATAACTTATTTTAAGCGTCCTGCCAAAGCGGACTTAAATTTAAGCCAAATATGGATCTTAGCCCACTAATTATAATGAGGGTTGTTAATACAGTGGGAGATTATTAACTGACTTTGCATGTCTTTTAAATTGTAGAATCATGTCGACCACTAACACCGCAACAACATCAATGCGATCACTCCTTAGAGAAGGAAAAACTGAATGGGACAAACTTTCTTGACTGGTTTAGAAACTTGAGAATTGTTCTCAAGCAGGAAGGAAAGCAATATGTCCTTGATTGACCCATTCCTGAGGAGCCTGCAGCCAATGCTCCAAGAGCTGAGAAAGATGCTTACACGAAGCATACTCGTGACTCTGTGGATGTAGGATGTTTGATGCTTGGCACCATGGTTCCAGAGCTCCAAAGAGATCTGGAACATGTGGAGGCTTTTGAGATGATTGGTCATCTCAAGGAAATGTTCCAGCAACAAGCAAGGCAGGAAAGGTATGAAACCATGAAGGCTTTGAATTCCTACAAGATGGCTGAAGGTGCGTCAGTTAGCCCTCATGTTTTGAAGATGAAAGGCTCCATTGATCACCTTGAGAGGCTGGGATTTCCCATGCTTCCGGAGTTAGCCACAGATATGATCTTAAACTCACTCCCGGATAGTTATGACCAGTTTGTCATGAACTATAACATGAACAACATGGAGAAATCAATTTCTGAACTGCATGGATGCTTAAAACAGCTGAGCAGAGCAGTAAGAAAAAGCCTAGCACTGTTTTGATGGTTCAGAAAGGAAAGGGTATGAAAAAGAAAGGCAAGGGCAAGAAATAGGGTAAAGGCTCAGTTGGTAAGACCAAAGAGTCGAACAAACCTGAATCTAAGCCTGCAGCCAAGAAGGCAAAGCCTCCGAAGGATGGGGTCTGCTATTTCTGCAATGAACCGGGTCATTGGAAGAGGAACTGCAAACTCTATCTAGAAGGTCTGAAAAAGAACAAGAAGGATGGCGAGGCTATCGCTTCAGGTATCTATGTCATAGATATTCATTTTTCTACTTCCTCTACATGGGTATTAGATACTGCATGTGGATCTCACATTTGTACCAATGTGTAGGGTCTCAAGGAAAGTAGAAGGTTGAAGAAGGGCGAAGTTGACCTACGAGTTGGAAACCGAGCAAGAGTTGATGCTTTAGTCGTAGGCACTTATGAATTAGTTTTGCCCAATGGGCTTTTGTTAATTTTGAACAATTGCTTTTATGTTCCTGCTTTGAGTAGTAACATTATTTCACTTTCTTATTTGGATAAGGAAGGTTTCACTTCCATTACTAGGAACCGTAAATGTTCACTTTATCTTAATGATGTTTTTTATGCTCATGGAGATTTGCATGCTGGTCATTATGTATTAAATTTAGAACATCCTAATAATGGACGAATCTATGACATAACTACGAAAAGGTTCAAGCCAAATGATTTGAATCCTACCTACCTGTGGCATTGTCGTCTAGGCCATATAAATGAGAAACGCATTTCGAAACTCCATCAAGATGGATTTTTGAATTCATTTGATTTTGAATCATTTGATACATGTGAGTCTTGTTTATTGGGGAAGATGACAAAGGCTCCTTTTACTGGACACAGTGAGAGGGCCACCGATTTATTGGGCCTCATTCATACTGATGTATGTGGACCAATGAATATTTCTACCAGAGGAGGTCATTTGTATTTCATTACGTTCATAGACGATTTTAGTAGATATGGCTATATCTATCTAATGAAACATAAGTCTGAATCTTTTGAAATGTTCAAAATATTCCAGAATGAAGTACAAAACCAACTTGGCAAAACAATTAAGGCACTTCGATCTGATCGAGGTGGTGAATATTTGAGCCAAGAGTTCATTGACCATCTTAGGAGTTGTGGGATCATCTCACAACTTACTCCTCCAGAACACCTCAATGGAATGGTGTTTCTGAACGGAGGAATCGAACTCTACTAGATATGGTTCGATCTATGATGAGTCAAACAGACCTTCCACCTTCTTTTTGGGGCCATGCCCTAGAAACAGCTGCATTCACACTAAATCGTGTTCCGACAAAGGCAGTTGAAAAGACACCATATGAGATATGGACTGGGAAGAAACCCAGTTTGTCATTTCTTAAGATTTGGGGATGTGAGGTTTATGTTAAACAATAGGCCTCTGATAAATTATCATCTAGATCCTCGAAATGCCTTTTTGTGGGGTATCCTAAGGAAACTAAAGGATACTACGTCTACAATCCCACCGATCACAAAGTGTTTGTCATTCGGAATGGTATCTTTCTGGAAAAAGAGTTTATCTCTAAAAGAACCAGTGGGAGCAATGTGAACCTTGAAGAAGCTCGAGAGTCACAGGATAATGTAGAACCACAGATGGAAACTAGAGAAGACTCACAACAAGTTGTTGAGCCTACTCAAGTAACACAAGGCCCACGAAGGTCCGATAGATCACGGCTACAGCCTCAGAGATATGGATTTCTGATTACTGGAAGTCGTGATGTTTTGCTCATTGAGCAGAATGAGCCAACAACCTATCGAGACGCCGTAGTGGGACCTAACTCCGAAAAATGGCTTGATGCCATGAAGTCTGAAATGCAATCCATGTACGACAATAAGGTATGGACCTTAGTCGATCCACCTGAGGGAGTAAAAACCGTTGGGTGCAAATGGGTTTTTAAAGAGAAAACTGACATGGATGGCAAAGTAAATGTCTTCAAGGCACGGCTGGTTGCAAAAGGATTCACTCAAACTCATGGTGTGGACTATGATGAGACCTTTTCCCCAGTTGCAATGGCCAAGTCAATCAGAATCCTTCTTGCCATTGCATCATATTATGACTATGAGATATGGCAGATGGACGTCAAAACGGCCTTCCTTAACGGAAAGTTGCTTGAGGATGTGTACATGACACAACCTGAGGGTTTTGTGCGTCTAGAGGACACTGGTAAAGTATGTAAGCTTCAAAGATCCATTTATGGATTGAAGCAGGCATCTCGGAGCTGGAATCATCGTTTTGATGAAGTGGTCAAAGAGTTTGGCTTCATTCAGAACATGGATGAACCTTGTGTTTACAAGAAGGTTAGTGGGAGTACAGTTGTATTTCTAGTGCTTTATGTTGATGACATCCTACTCATTGGGAATGACATTCCTACCTTGCAGAGTGTCAAGTCTTGGTTAGGAAAGTCTTTCTCAATGAAAGATTTAGGCGAAGCCACTTATATCCTTGGGATAAGGATCTATAGAGATAGATCCAAGAGGCTGTTGGGCCTAAGTCAGAGCACATACATAGACAAGATACTGAATAGGTTCAGTATGCAGGATTCCAAAAGGGGTAACGTGCCCATGTCTCATGGCATTCATCTTTGTAAGGATCTGTGTCCTAGTACACAAGATCAAAGAGACCGCATGAGTAAGATTCCATATGCCTCTGCCATTCGATCTATCATGTATGCCATGTTATGTACTCGACCGGATGTGTCATTTGCCTTGAGTATGACCAGCAGATATCAACAAGATCCCGGTGAGGGTCATTGGACTGCTGTCAAGAATATCCTTAAGTACTTAAGAAGGACTAAGGACTTATTCTTGGTATATGGTGGCTTGGAGGACGAGCTCCGTGTGACTGGTTACACAGATGCGAGTTTCCAAACTGACCAGGATGATTCAAGATCGCAATCAGGATATGTGTTCCTATTGAATGGTGGTGCGGTGAGTTGGAAAAGCTCTAAGCAGAGCACTGTAGCTGATTCTGCAATGGAAGCTGAGTATATAGCAGCATGGATGCAGCTAAGGAAGCCGTTTGGATCAGAAAGTTCATCACTGAACTGGGGGTGGTTCCTACCATCTCAGATCCAATAGACTTGTTCTGTGACAATAACGGCGTCATTGCACAGACAAAGGAGCCTAGGTCACATCAAAGGACCAAGCACATACTCAGGCGTTTTCATCTCATCAGAGAAATCAATGAAAGAGGTGATACAAACATATGCAAAGTACCAGGAGAAGACAATGTAGCAGATCCTCTCACTAAGCCGCTTGCACAAGCGGCACATGAGCGTCATGTTAGGGCAATGGGAATTAGAGTAATCAATGATTGCATCTAGTGCAAGTGGGAGTCTGTTGGAAATTATGCCCTAGGGGCAATTCATTGTACTTTGGATATTTAAGTTATTTAAAGTATTTTTTTTTGTTATCATTTTCGTTTGCATGTTCGTATTGATAACTGCATCCCTGGATAATCTTATAGATTATCCTAAATGTCCCTGGTCGGTCATCTACACGGGAGTGAAGATGAAATAAGACCAGTATGACTTTGATGAGGTATGGAGATACGAATCAAAGTCATGGGCACTTGTAAGAGTACAAGGTGCTGGACCGACCCACTATGAGAAAGCTGCATGGATTAAGTCATAAGCTTATCTCATGTGTAACCGCGTCACGACGCCCTATGACTTGAGACCATCATAGATTCCTACATGATGAGTCACTGGTCTTTGACCTAGTCAAAAGTCACCTTTGACCGGGTGATGATAAAGGCTCGGATCGGGATCAGTGGTTTTCATGCAGAGGAATGTGAGTGGTCAAGATGGGATTTGTCCCTCACATATGCAGAGAGATAATGCTGGGCCCCTCGATGAGTGAGTCTAAGAAATGTATGGCCATACTGTGATGGAAAGGAGTTTCCATTTCACTTATTAGACTACTCGAGAATCGAGAAAGCAACGGTCAAGAAAAGGAAGTTGACATTATCCATGCCTCATCCTTGACCAAATTATCGCGTGACAAAAGGGACGTGACATGGTTGTACGATAGGTAGTATCGTGTCATCGATCCCCATGTGAATTGGGTAGTTGCAATGTCTTCCTAGAGGCCGCTTGCGACTTGTGGGCTGATACAGTGTTGGCCCACTGCCAATCTCATATGGGCTTGCAGGGTCGCACACAAGAATAATCCAACACGGGTGAAAGTGCCCAGGTTCATTGAATCTCAGATTAATCTGAGATTAAATGAATACTAAATTTGATCTAGGATTTATATATATATATATATATATATATATATAATTCGAAATTAATATATATATTATAAATTGAGATTATAATATTATATATGATATTTGTTTAGTATTTAATTTATTTGATAAATTAAATATCTGAAACAAATAGATATATTGTATCTCATTTAATTTCGAATAAAGATATCGTATATCTGTTTAATATTAAATTGAGATATGGTATCTCAGATTTAATTAAATAGATAGATATCATATATCGGATTTAATTTATGATGATAAATTAAATCAAAAGGCTTTAAATTTAGATTTGATTTAAATTCAAAATTCGAATTTCCAAATCTGGCTTTTAATCTATTCAATTACATTTATGAGATAGATGTGATTGATATGTTGACCAGATTCAAAAATCCGAATTTCCAAAATTAATAAAGGATTAATTTTGGTTATATAATACACCTATCGGGTTTAGAAAAACCTACGGGATTTTCAGTCGAGCGTATTCAGAAAAGCCGCGAGAAACCCTAGAGCAACTTGAGAGAGAGACGCACAAGAAGCGCTAGCACGCTGCCGCAACCGTGTTTGGCGATTGTTCGTGTGGATACCAGTAGAGGAAGCCGATCCAAGAGTCGACTTCTGCTGATCGAAAGAACGAGACGCGGACGTGTTGATCGCCCACCTGATCAAAGGAACGAGACGCGGACGTGTTGTTCAAGAAGGTAGCCCACCTGATCAAAGGAACGAAACGCGGGCTAGTTCAACACAAGGTATGATTCGGTTTCCTTAACTCTGATTTAAACGTCGTTGAGTGATCCTTCGAAAGGATTCGTAAGAAATTTTTAATCCGCTGCGTGTACGAATCCCAACAGTATCTTCCATCAGCCTGCAAGATTTGGGAGGCTCCCCGTGAGACATATAGTACTATAAGGAGTTGCTCCGCATCTTTGGTGTTAAGAAGAAATTATGGGAGCTAAAACAGGACCAAATGTCACTCGATGATTATTATCTAGAAAAATCAACTCTGTGGCAAGAGTTTGATGCCCTAACAAGTAAAACTCATCATTGTGGGGTCGACGCTAAAGAGGACCACGAAGAAAAAGAAGAAGAAAGAGTTTATGAGTTACTTGCTGGGCTTAATATTGTTTATGATGATGTTCGGGCACGGATTCTTAGTCAAGAGCCCTTGCCTTCTGTGCATGAAGTCTATGTCACTTTGCGTGATGAAGAGGATCGGCGCAAATCAATGCTTCAAGATCAGAATAATTCCACTACGACTTTTGTACCTTCTGAGACCTCAGCACTTGCGGTTCAATTCAACGGTTTGAAAAGTCGACTAGTATGTGATCATTGCCAGAAACCAAGACATAAAAAGGCTAATTGCTGGGACCTTCATGGTAAACCTGCAGATTGGAAGCCAAGAAAGGAAAAAGAAAGAGATGATGAAGCTGAAGCCTCCAACGAATCATCCAAGCATGACCAGCTCAACAAAATCATCGAAATGCTAGCCGCACTTCAGACTACGAAGCATCCAATTGCTAGCTCGGCCGTGGCGGCCACGGTTGACAAAGCCACGGATAACAAAAAAGAATCTACTGACGTAGGCGGCGATTATTGGTGATAAGGGAGTTTAGAGTTGTATAAGCAAGTTGGACATGATTAACATCCATAATCCAACTTAAGGGGAAGTGTGAGAATATTATGCATTTATTATGGCATTTATTATGATTATTATCTTATTATTATGATTAGGTATAGGTATATTTCCATCTTAGGATATTTCCTATTATATTTCAATTAGTTTGATTTACTTTGATTTGACTAGATTTTATGGAATTCTAGGTTTAGCTCTGTTTGCCTATATAAAGGCTTATATGTACTAGTTCAGTTTCAGAGATTAAATAAGAATATATTTTCTCTCTCATAGTCCACAAATATTATTTCTAATTTTTTCAAAACAACCTGTTGGTATCAAATATTATATACTAATCCAAATTTAAACATCGTCAGGCCCATAAAAGTCTTACTTAGAGGTATTTATATCCCTTCTACGTAACTCAGTTGCAATTAATTGCTATTTTTTATTATTGAATAACAAAGTTGTTTTTCAAATCAAGGTAGATGTTCCCTACAATATTACTCCTCCTGTACTACTTATTCCGTTGTATAATTCTGCCCCATGGCAGGGTTTATGATTGGGGAATTTAAAAACCATCCAGCACCGTTAAGGATTGGGGGAAGTCCAAGATGCTACCTAAATATACTCCATCCGTTCTTTTTTCTAAGAGACACTTTACCAAACCACATTGATAACCAAAAAAAAAAGGTTAAAATTAGTCCAAAGCAATACACATTAAAAAAATAGAGCTCTTTTTTCCGGAAATACTCATTTATGGGGAGATAGAATGTAAGATAGAGAATAAGTAAATTACTAGAAGAGGTGTGTGATGGAGAAGAATGTGCGGTGGAGAGAGTGTGAGTGAAGGCAATAATTGTAATGCTATGAGTAATTAAATAAGGTCAAAATGGGAAAATAACAAAAAAATTGGAGACAACATCTAAGTGTCTTATAAATAGAACAAGTTATACCAAAAAATTGTCTCTTATAAAATGGAACGGAGTACTAGGTTATGTTGTGTAGAGGTTGATGCTTGGACAACCCTTTCCCCTTTGGAAAGAACCTAAATCGGTAAGATTGTACACTAATTTGCAACGAAGGCTTCTCCCCGTTTTATAAACTCAAGCTTTCCCTTTCTATACTTGGCACAAGATGGAGCCTAGGAGTCTCAGCAATTCTTCAAGAACAATAGCAAAAAAGCAGTCACTAACATCTGATGAGGGATTATCTATCTTAAAATCACTAGAATTTAGCAACTAATCAAGTTTTCCATGCATCAAGATTTCTCAGCAGTGGAAAAATATAGAAGCAGACAACATAAACATGTTCTAGGCAGAATGGCAGACAGCAAAAAGTGAAATATACTAAGTCATCACAAAGGATCTCCACAGCAAGAAGTAGAAACAATGCAAAGCCCTGCCATGTAGGGAGTTTCACATATTTAACATCAAATTAAGCGGAAGGAATAGGAAATAACCTGAGAGCCATACTGATCGCAAACAACCAGGCGAGGTACAGGAAATCTTTCCTTTATTATTAAATCTGCATCGTCATGAGGTGCTTGAAGTAACTGCGCAAATGCCTACAAAATAGAGGGACTATGCTTAATTAAATGGAGTCAAAATATAATACATAGTAATGCATTTTCAGCCCCTGCATAGACCTAGAGAAAGCATCCAAAAGTCAGTTTCAATTATCAAGCATTAGTGGGTACATGACATCTGATGGAGTTCCTTTTTGAGACCTTAATCGGGCTCAAGATCTTGAGAACCTGTGTATATTCAAATTTACAGTTTATAAATATATATATATATATATATATTCTCTGATCAGGTGTTGCATTAGGGCTCACCCTTCATGTTTTGGGTCATACATGAACTTAACTTCATGTCAGGATCAGGCAGGGCTTTAGATGTATATATTATAATCTTAATGCTCAGCCATGGGACTGAATCCTAAATCCTATAGGGAATTGTATAGATGCCTCAAGAAACAGAAGTACAGACCAACAAAACAAAAGCCCTGCGAAAGATAAGCGAAACTATTATCATTTCCTGTACAAGCAAAACTGAAATTGTTGCACAGATCAGCAGAAATGTCTCGCTCTAAGGGGTTGTTTGATATGAAGAATGAAATGAAAAATAGTTTTGTAAATGAAATATGCCCCTGGGTATCTTGAATAAAACTAGTAGCAGGAGTAGCAACAATAGTTGAATCATGATAACATGGATATACTATGTCACATAAATCAATTTCAACATAAAATATAAAATCTACTATAAGCTGGAATATTCAGAAACTATGAACAATACAGCTCATTCATCAAAGTCTGTGTAAGGCAAGGGAGCCGCACATAGAAATTATTATTTCTTTCGTGATGCCTTGATCTTACCCACTTTTCTTATTTTTCAATGATGATAGGATAGCATTATATTATGAGTTATTTTTTACGATATGGCAGACATGGGCGGTGGATAGTAACTAGTGGGAAGCCAGAAAGTAGCATTGAACAAAGTCAAAACAGATGTGGTTGAATCAGGTAGGGATGGATTTGTTGAGCAAGCTGGCAGAGAGTTGAAGAAAGTAGAGTCCATTGAGGCAGGAAGATGCGCTTCAAAACACCAAGTAGAAGACCATCTTAAGATTATCAAAATGAAAGCACAGTCCTCCAATGGAATATTGTGCTACGAAAATGCTTCTATATATGGTTGAGAAAAGCACACAAAAATGCCATCGGATTTATTACTATACTATTAATAATCAATATCAATATAAAATTCAAAATTTAAGAAAAGCGATACCAGTACAACTCATTCTTCAAAACATGTGATATATTTATTATTGTTTAGTCAGTTCAAAGAGGATTGGCTTATAAGCCATTCATTTTCTTTTATTTGGATAGGATTTAGGAAGAATGACACATAAGGACAATGGAAGGAAATTAATCATTGTAAAGGATCAATAATTTACCAAAGGCCTTATAGATGGATGCTCCTGTACAAGTGGGAGGTCATAGGTTTGATCATGCCCTTATAACTCAGGCCGTTAGTGCCCTCGCTTGTAACTCCCCCCCCCCCCCCCCCAAAAAAAAAAAATAATAATAATAATAATAAATTTAAAATTGGATAGAAGGATCAGGGTTCGGTTGTTAATAATAGAGCACAATGGCATCTTGCAATCCATATAGCCGCCCCATCTAGTGAGATAAGGCTTTGTTGTTGTTGTACAAAAAGATCAAGGGTTTTAAGAAAGTAACGGGCAAATATGCCCTAAATATGGGAAGAAGTTTTGGTAATCATTGAAGTAATCTGGAACTTAATCTGCTGCCCACTTGGCCTTTGTTTTCTTTTTTCCTTTATTGCTCAGAGAACATAGCTTTCCAAAGTGAATTACAATCAACTGTCCCTTGAACCATATTTGCAGCAGAGTTCTTGTAGGAGAGTTCAATGTGAGAAACCCAACTGAGAAATGTATTTGAAGGCACAATAGAAATAACCCATTGCAGCCCGTCACTAAGGATATATTTAGACTGTGCAAGGCCCAATTGGAAAGGTCTTGGCCTTTCCTCCTTATTGTCAACTTCAAAGCCCAAAGACTTATTAGAAATTATTAAACCCAATGAACCTTTAAAATATCTCTGACACTAGAAATGGAAACCAGCTAGCCATTTGCTTTTCAACCTGCCCTGGACTCAACCATGCGATATCCTGGACATCCCACAGACTTGGTTCCCTGCTTGTTGAAACATGCACCAAATTGTTTTTCGTGCTTTGCAAAGTTTCTTCCACATAGCATCAACGACGAGAGAGGAGGAGATAGCAACGACACCATGCATGAAGACATCTATTGTGGCTCAACCAGAAATTTCTCAAGAGAGTCAAAACTTGATAACCCACCAACGTCCAACTCTGTTTCTGTCATTTCCTCCATGTCTTGTTTTGCAATGACCATCGCTTCTTTGTCTCATGCCATTGTGCTCAATATCGGCTACCTAAAGCTATGGCTGCACTCAACTCGTGTTTCCATGACCCAAAAAGAATTAGTAGCATGGTTCGGGCTGCAACATCACTCGTGGCTTCTTGCTCCAGAACAGTGGGTTAAGGACTCTACACCAAGAGCCTTTCTTGGGTTTCTTTGACTGTTCTTGATTGTGAGTCTGAACGATAACAATGCACCTCCTCAAGAGCCGACATCCCGACAACTCCACTCTACGATACTTTACTCGGTACGTCACTCAGCCACTTGCTAGTCAGCCCCTCCAATCAAAACCCTTCACAGTTAGCCCTTCCCCAGTTGGCCGTCTCTCAATGAAAACACTATTGATGGATCTTGGCGGTGAATCTCACCTTCGAAAAGGAATTCTGGCTTGCAAAGAGCTTTTCTTGGTTTTCTTGACGAAGCTTCAGATTTAATTCTGGCAAATCAGCAACAGACGGAAACTTTTTTTTTTTTTTTTCAATGGCTGGAATGCGTTCTTAACTGTTCTTGAAGGCAAGTCGGACCAAGAAAGAAGAAAAGTGGCCGAAGTTCGTATTCAAGAATCTCACAGACCAAATAGAAGCGGCCGAGGATGACACGATCTAATACCACCGTTATAGATATTGTAGACAATTTAAAGGATTTGGGAAGAGAATGAGAAGAGAGGAAGAGAACAAAATTCAGAGGACCAGAACAGAGAGGGAGAAGAGAAGAGAGAAATAGAGGGGAGAGGAAGAGAAAATCTGGTGATGCTCTTTATTCATTCATTGTAATAGCATAGAGATACAATGAAGTGTTATATGCCTTATAGAGGCAACACTATAAGCAACACCTCAAGACTCATTAACAACTAACCAACAACTAACTAATTATCTAACTCTAACTTCCTAACTAATTAACTCACTCTAATATTTTCTACATCTTAAATGTCAATATCTTTATTTCTCAATCATAGAGAGTGAGCCTTGAAGCAACGACGAAGATTGCTGCTATGTGACCAAGTTGTCACAAGTTCAAATCCTGGAAGCAATCTCACTACTAGTGGGGTAAGGTAGTGTACATCTAACCTTCTCTAGACCCCACCTAGTGGGAGCTTCAAAAATTTATAACTCATTTACAATTGATCTTTCAAATTTGCAATTGAACTTCAACAATTTGCAACTGCGTTATGAGTCATTTGCATAAGGGCCTTTTTGCCTATTTACTTCCCTTTTAAGACAATGGTCCTCTTTGTAAGTCTTAAAATTCATGTTCCTTCATAATGATTAATCTCCTTCCATGGTCCCTTTGTGTCATTCTCCCTCAGATTTATCAATTAGTTACTTGAGAGTCCTGCCATCTATTAGTGTATATTAACTTCTATTCAATAACATAAGTTCAAAGGAAAAAATAATAATAAAGCCTGAATTGTAATAAAAAGTACACAGATATTGAAAGCATTGATCTTTCAGTGCTTTCTCGATGTGTAGGTTCTACTTTGGGTGCTTATCATTGTGATGAGATTTGGACCCTCCATATTTAATCTGAAAGGTTCAAATATTGATGAGCACTGCATCGTCATCATTTTGATGAGCATCACGATGTGTATTATCTGGGTTAGTAGGACCATCTTATTCCAACACAGTAAACCCAGGTGATAACAAAATGAAAATACACGTGATCGAATTAAACATGTCCAAAAATACCTGATGTTCAGGTTGATGATGATATCCACCTTTTCGCCACTGAGCAATGGTTGAACCATGGAAAATAACAACAGTAAAGAAAGAATCCAAAAGCAGGATCCTGTCAGCTGCAATGGCAGCCACATCAAGAAGAGCAGGTTCTGGACCTGAATGGAATGAATAAGAAATCAGAGAAGGCTGAACCATCACAACAGAGTTGGCAACATTTTCACGATTCAGTATCATTCGGAAATATGCAGTCTCATCAGGGCTGTTGTTGAAGACCTGCAACATGGATTAAAAAAGAAAATGAAAATCTTACACACAATTAAAATGAAGGAAATAATTGAAGCCAAAATCAGAAAAATGAAAAATGAATACCTGAACAAACTGAGAGCGTCGTAAATGAAACAAAAACTGGGGGAATATTGCCAACCTGGGAGACAAACTGAAAGATGATAAAGAGTCTTTCTGGTAATCACCAAACCGGGAACATAAATTTATCAATGCTTTATCCAACCATCTGATAGGATCAAATTCAGCCTGAATTCAAATGACCATAATGTCAAATGTTGGTACAAACGCAAAATTTATAGAATTCATATCAAAAGACCATTTCAATGGGCAGTGAAAGAGCCTGCAGAAAATTTGCAAAACTGTGGACAAGCAAGAACACTCAGCGCACCCTCTGATTACAAATGTCAAAACTTCAGACCCAAGAGCTTTTAAGGAAAGGAGCAAATCAGAGATGATAATAAAAACTATGGGCCTTCACTTAAAAGATTAAGTTTTGAGTTGGAAGTGGTCCTTCATAGAAGATATACTTAATTGTATGGTTGTGTACCCAGCACACAAATGGGATAAGTTAATACCTAAGAAGCCCTGAAGAGCCCTCTCTAAAGAAAGGCCAAGTGGGATCAGGTGTATGTTAGAGGCAAAAAAGCAACCTGAAGAGGCACATTGGGAATTACGGGGGTAATAATTAACTGTATGTTTTCTGGGTAAGAGAGGGAGAGAGAATGGGTGGAGCAGGAAGGCTGTTTGCAGTTTTGGGTAGGAGAGAACCTGATTCTCAAATGTCCCCAGGGGCTTCCGTTGCTGTTTTATTTTTTGTTCAATTGATTTTTCTTCATCTCCAGCTGTGAGAATCAGTTGTTCGAAGGGAAAATTATCTTGAGTCTTGTTTTTCCTCCTCCCATTACAGAGAGAAGAGGTGTATATTCCTGTAGCCATTAATATAACTGAAAATATGCTAGAGAGAAAGAAGAGTAGGAAATGATATGTATATTTACTTAATACTGATTCATGTACAACGGGGAGTATTTATACACATAGAAAGGAGACAAATGCTTAATAACTATTGAATGCCCTAATCCCTAACTAGCAGCCTAATCCCTAATCAGTAGTGATCCTCATAATTACAATATATTCTGTTTGATTATTTCCTAATTCTATTTGATTATTTCCTAACACTCCCCCTCAAGTTGGAGCATAGATGTTAATCATGCCCAACTTGTTACAAAGATAATCAACTCGAGTTCCATTTAGGGCTTTAGTCAGCAGATCACCCAGTTGGTCGCTGGACCTCACATGTCCGGTAGAAATGAAGTTCTCCTTGATTTTATCCCGCACAAAGTGACAGTCGATTTCAATGTGCTTTGTGCGTTCATGAAACACTGAGTTGGAGGCTATGTGTAAGGCAGCTTTATTATCGCACCACAGTTTTGCAGGTAACGACGTGGTGAGACCAATCTCCTTCATTAACTGAAGAACCCACATAATTTCTTGTACTGATTGAGCCATAGCCCTGTACTCGGCTTCTGCACTTGATCTTGAAACCACATTTTGCTTCTTGTTCTTCCAGGACACTAAATTTCCACCCACAAATACACAGTATCCTGTGGTGGACCTTCTAGTGGTTTTCGATCCCGCGAAATCCGCATCACAAAAACATACAATCTCAGTGTGGCCATGATTCTTGTAGAGCGTACCACGACCGGGTGAGCCCTTCAAATAGTGTAAGACATGTTCCAATGCTTCCCACTGAGCAACCGTCGGTGCTGTCATGAATTGGCTCAGCACACTAACTGGGAAGGTCACATCGGGACGTGTTACTGTGAGATAATTCAATTTGCCAATCAATCTGCGGTATCTCTCAGGATAGGCAAATGGTTTGATCTTTTCTGGGTCAATCTTCTTCTGTAGATCCTCAGGTAATTCATCAAATGGTATGCTCTCATCGATGTCTAGGAAAGGATTAGGAATCATAGGAAAACTGCTCGGTGCTGCTCCGAGTTTGCCAGTTTCTTTAAGAAGATCAAGAACATATTTTCTTTGTGTCAATAAAATCCCTTTCTTGCTTCGCATAACCTCGATCCCAAGAAAGTATTTTAATAGGCCCAAATCCTTCGTTTGGAATTGAGAATTAAGGAAGGTTTTCAGTGATGAGATGCCCGAAGTATTGCTTCCTGTAATAACAATATCATCAACATATACCACAAGGAGAATCATGCCAGCATCCGTCTGCTGGTAAAACACTGAATGATCACACTTGCTTTGATTCAGACCAAACTTCTTAACAACCGTGCTAAACCTGTCAAACCAAGCACGAGGACTCTGCTTCAAACCATATAGTGACTTCTGTAAATGACATACCTTCCCGCTCTCCCCCTGAGCAACAAAACCAGGTGGTTGCTCCATGTAAACTTCCTCAAGAAGGTCACCATTTAAGAAAGCATTTTTAACATCCAACTGATGAAGGTCCCAACCATATGTAGCTGCTAGAGAAATAAAGAGACGAACAGATGATAATTTGGCCACAGGTGAGAAGGTTTCTGCATAGTCAACCCCATATGTCTGAGCATAGCCCTTGGCAACTAATCGAGCCTTCAAACGTTCCAAGGTGCCATCAGCTTTGGTTTTTACCGCGAATACCCACTTGCACCCAATAGCCTTCTTTCCAGGAGGTAAATCAACGAGACTCCAGGTACCAGCATTGTCAAGGGCCATCATCTCCTCTTTCATAGCAGCACACCAACCAGGATGAGCCAAGGCTTGGTGGAGTTTAGTTGGAATAGAGATAGAGTCTAAAGAGGCTATGAAGGAACAAGATGGAGGGGAAAGCTGGTTATAGGAAACAAAAGAGGAAATAGGGTGAGTGCAAGAACGCTGACCTTTTCTAAGAGCAATGGGCAAGTCAAGGGAAGCAGGGGAATCAGGCACTGTGTCTGATTCAGTAACAGGGACAGGAGACTCAGGCGCTGTATCTGGTTCAAGAGCAGGAGCAACTACCGCTGGATCCGACGCCGAAGCAGGTATTGGTGGGTCATGAACCTGATCAATATCATTGCTCACCTTTGGACGCTTCTGATATACATGGTAAATAGGTGGTTTAGCAGGGGCCGACTCAGATGCCTGTACTGGTGGTTGTGAAACCTCATAAACCAAGATATCATCAAGACTGTTGGTAGTGTCGGGGGATGGAACAGGAGGAGAGACTGGAAAGAATGGAGTCGACTCATGGAAAGTGACATTAACAGACACAAGATACCGCCGAAGAGTAGGCGAATAGCATCGATAACCCTTTTGAACCCTCGAATACCCAAGAAAGACACATTTTAGAGACTTGGGATCAAGCTTAGTAACAGTAGGACGAACATCACGAACAAAGCAAACACACCCAAAGATTTTTGGGTCAATAGGGAACAAGGGGTTGGAAGGAAATAAGGTGGTGTAGGGAGTGGCTCCATGAAGAACAGGTGAGGGCATACGATTAATAAGGAAACAAGCAGTAGACACAGCATCAGCCCAGAAAGGTTTAGGAACTTGCATTTGAAACATTAAAGCCCGAGCGACTTCTAATAAGTGTCGGTTTTTTCGTTCGGCAACCCCATTTTGAGCTGGTGTATCTGCACACGACGACTGATGGATCATACCATTTTGGAGCATATAATTTTGAAATTGAGCAGAATAATATTCTTTAGCATTGTCACTCCGTAAAATTTTCACAGTGACACCAAATTGAGTTTTTATTTCAGCACAGAAGTTGGAAAAGTGAGAAAATAACTCGGAACGATTTTTCATTACATAAAGCCAAGTGGTGCGAGAAAAATCGTCAACAAATGTAGCAAAATACCGGAAACCAGACTTGGACTCTACCTGACACGGACCCCAAATATCTGAATGGACTAAATCAAAAGGGGACGCAGCCCGTTTATTGACGCGAGGTGCCAGATGAACACGGTGATGTTTCGCAAACTGACACGACTCACACTCTAAAGAAGACAGATGAGAAAATTGAGGATACAACCTCTTCAAAGATGACAAAGACATATGACCCAGCCGACAATGGATATCAAAAGCAGAGGAACCACCAGAGCAAGCAACTGACCGCGGTACTCGATCATCAAGGAAGTAATGGCCGCCAGATTCATACCCCCTACCAATAATCTGCTTCGTCGTAAGATCCTGAATCAAACAGTGGTCAGGGAAAAGTGAGATGAAGCAATTTAATTGACGAGTAAGTTTGCTAGGAGACAATAGGTTAAACGCAAGGTCAGGAACATTAAGAACAAATGATAAGGAAACAGACGGGGTAGGTTGAACAGTGCCAGACCCAAGAACACGTGAATATGAACCATTGGCAATTGTGATTGAGGAGGGGTTGGCATGTGGTGCATATGAAGAGAACAGATGATTGTTACCTGTCATATGATCAGTAGCCCCGGAATCAATGATCCACTTCGAGGATGAAGTAGCAAGGGAGTTACCTATGGCGAGCGCAGTTGGTGCGGAGGAAACCTGATCAGGGGTATCGGATGATTGGACCATATGAGCGGATCCACCACGAGACTGCCTCTGTTGCAACTTTCTGCAGTAACGTTTTGTATGACCAGGTTCCTTGCAATAATAGCAAACAATTCCACCAGCACTAGAATTGGGAGGATTGTAACCACGCCTAGGAGGGCCTAGGTACTTAGGAGCTGTGAATGCCGGATTTGGTGTACTTTCCACTGAAGAGCTTGGTCGTGAAACTCCCGGGTTCCTAGCATCGGTCGCACTCCGTCCAGCTAAAGCATTAGCATTACTAGCATTCGAATTAGGAGTTGGGTTCACCATACTGTCTGCACGCAACACCCGAGAGTAAACATCCTCAAGGGAGGGAAGTTCTGAGCTGGATAATATCTGGGATCGAACAGTCTCATAGGAAGGATTTAGAGCACCAAGAAAACTCATAATTGCCAGTTTTTCCATATTATCCACTTGAGCTTGAAGATCAGTTGTTGGTGGCATTAACCGCCGCATCTCCTCATACATTTTTTTGAACTCAATGTAAAAATTCTTCAGGGGGCGATCTTGCTGGTCGGCCCGATAGAAACCTTTACACACCTCATGTATTCGAGTAATGCTCCCTTTTCCAGAATACAAAAACTCCAAGCAATCAACAAGCTCCTTAACCGTATTACAATGACTAACAGAAGAAAGGACATCACTGTCAATGGAATTTTGAATTTGTAGAAATAGTCTGGCATCTGCACGAGCCCATGTTTTCTTTGGGTCGTCCTTTGGTGGAGACACAGTTAAGTGATCCTCTTTATCAATACTAAGCAGGTGCATACGGATGGTTTTGATCCAATCCGAATAATTTGTCCAATTGAGCTTATGCTCAGTTATTTTATTGGAGATAGGAATCATCTCAGTTGTCGCATTTGGTTTTGATTCAGCCATAAGTAGTGATACACACAGGAAACAATTGATAAGACAGCAACTTAAATAAAGAACACCTCCTTCTAGGAGCAACCAAATGTTGAAGAGCCCACAAAAGGTAACAAACAGCAACCAAAAAGCCAGAACACAGTCACAAAATCAGAACATACCAAAAACAAAACCAACCTGGCTCTTTGAAAAACAGTAGCCACACTAACTGCCAACGAGGAAGAGGATCCCAGAGAAGCAAATAACAACCAAACACTCGCCGGAAAGTCTGAACAGTCACCGGAAGCTCGCCGGAAAATTCAAACCGTGACCAAACAACAGAAAACAAACACGGATCAGGCCGGAAATGAGACAAGAAGGCCGAAAACAGAAATCGCCGGCGAAATGGAGACTCCACGCTCCGTCACGCGCCGTCACGGCGTCACTGTCTCCCGAGCGCGTGTACTCCACGCGCCGTCGTAGAAGCGTCGGACGGCCACCAAACTTCCGGCGTCCGCCGATCGGAGGGTGGGGAAGATGATGGTGGGGCGCGTGTTCTGAGAAAAGGCTGGGAACTGAACTCGAAAATTTTCTCTTCTTTCTCTCTCTGTCACACACCTCTCTGTCGCCAAACAAACCAGAATGGCAGCGGAAAAAGAAATAACAGAACCTACAGCTCTGATACCATGAAAATATGCTAGAGAGAAAGAAGAGTAGGAAATGATATGTATATTTACTTAATACTGATTCATGTACAACGGGGAGTATTTATACACATAGAAAGGAGACAAATGCTTAATAACTATTGAATGCCCTAATCCCTAATTAGCAGCCTAATCCCTAATCAGTAGTGATCCTCATAATTACAATATATTCTGTTTGATTATTTCCTAATTCTATTTGATTATTTCCTAACAATAACCAAGTTCCATCATATTGTAAGCTAAAAAAATATAGTAGACATTTAAGTTGAACTTATCAGCTTAGAATCAGAAATAGCTCCTGAAATGAAAATGGTAGACTCAAGAAGTTGTGCAGGTGGTGGATTGTATTTTGTAATTACAAATAGTGATGATACAGTAATTGTCAGAGAATCTCGACACATTAAATGCTATCATCATCTGATTTGATTCTATGATTAATTTCCCATCCTATGTTTAATGATTTGATATGTTACGATTCTGTTTATTTTCCTTTAACCAACGGCCTTTGATTCAAGGGATTGAGCCATCTGATTGTGGTGTGCCATCTCTACTTTATATATCTTTTCTGTGATCAATGGAAAACACAGTGGCCTAGCATTTCTCCGTAATATGCACACACACTCTCTCACTCTCTCTCTCTCTCTCTCTCTCTCTCTTGATGAATGAGAAAAAACAAATGAGAGAATGAGGTACGGAATTATATTAAGAATCAATTGAGCTAAAGCAATTGACATTGCTGTATTCCTTTCATGTTTGCATCAGTTGCATCCCATTTGTTAATTGGTCCCATAAATGTGCATGCTACGATTGTAATCTATGCCCGTTCAGTTCACAAGTTAAATAATTGTTGAAATTTGGAACCAACGTCTGAAGAACAAAAACTCAATTCTGAATAATGAATGTTAAAAGCAAAAATAGAGATTGTCACAATCAGTCCAGTGAGGCTCAGAACACTTTACCTAATGTTTCATTCACATTTGTGCTTTTTAGTCCAATCACAGAGTGGGCCCTTATTATTTGGACTCTCAACCTCACCAATGAAAAAGGGAGGGCGTACTCAATGGTAATGGGTTCACTCAGATGGAAATCATGCGCTATACTCACCAGAGACAGATAATCTAAGAGAAACAAAAACATCAAATATTAGAGCTACAAAATTCAGTGCTTACCTCTGTTTCCATTTTAAAAGAGACTTGGCGTGCCATAACAATTACAGCTGCTTCTTGGTCAAACCCAGCAGTCAATTCCTAAAATGTTTTTGCAGCTTTCAGAATTCCATAAAGTGAATGGGCAACAAATGAACATGACACAATGTTAAAATCTACATCTACAAAACCTCCCCCCCCCCCCCCCCCCCAAAAAAAAAAAAGGAAAACACAGAAGAACCAGGAATCCTCATACATCAAAGGACACAGAAATCCAAACACCCCCCCCCCCCCCCCCCTCCAAAAAAAACAGCCAAAAGAATGGTTTGGTCATTCAAGTAAATATGTTCGAGCAAAAGAAAAAAAAAACAAATTCAAGTAAATATGCACCCATTGCATGAAAATTATCAAGAAATATACATACAAACTCTGCAGCTTTACCAACTGAATCCTGCCAGATCAATTATGCTTGGAAGAGAAATGACAGACCAACATGATTAGAATTATCAATGATAATGATAACTTATTTTCAACTGGAGCCCTTTTACTAAGAAACCGAAAGTAAAATCCTAATAATGCAGCCAACAACACAACAGGCTAACATCATACTAGACTCAAACCTCTATTACAAGATCATAAATCCCAAATGGTAATTAAATCTTTAAAAATAAATAAATAACAACTCTCATTCTGCATCATGTATCAGAAGAAAGCACAGTAACTAAAATTACATTTTTTTTACTTGTTTCCTGTTATTAAAAGACAGTTTATCAGTGCTCTGAAAAGCCAAAAATTATCAGTATCCAAACCATAGAATCACAATTCAGCAAATAAGGGGAGGGGTGAGGAGGAAAGGAGGTGAGAAAAATTACTCCACCTCATTCCTAGGACTAAATCAAAAACTGTTGCAACTACGCACATTCAACAGAATTTCTATCATCAATAGAATTCATAGCAAGGACATATAAATCATGGGATGACAGTAGTAAATCTTGCCTGTATGCTTCCTGGTCCAGCAACCCATCTCCTGGAAAGGGTTGTAACTCGAAATCTCATTTGCCCACTGTTATTCTGATAACTGAATCAAAATATCTGTATCGAGTGAGGAATATTTCATCTATGCAATCATAACTGAAAATAGATTACACAGAAGGGTTCTCTAGGATGGAGAATTCATACTAGGTCATAAATTGGAAGTAAAATTGATTGCTTGTAGACTGAACTGTAGCATCAGGACTTTCCTTCCTCACAATGTCAAAAAACAGACACAATGACGTTGCTTTGTCAAGGCCACACATCTTCCATGCACTTGTTCCCCCCTGACCAACGACAACATCTGAACACAATGGACCTTTCTGCATATACAAACACATAATTAACTCATTGAGCATATAAACAAGGGTTGTAAAAAATGGAGCAATTTTGCCCTAACCGTTAGTTGACCAAATATGCTGAGTTGGCAGTCCGCATGTCATTTTTGTTAAAGTGCAAATTTGCCCTGGAAATTTTGAATCTAACTATGAAGTAAAATGAAGTAGATGACACATAGAATTTCAAGGCAAATTTACACCTCAACAAAAATGACGTAGATGACATGTCAACTGTCATCTCGGCATATTTGGTCAACTAAGGGTCAAATTAACTAAGCAAGGAAAACATGCTCCATTTTTTATACTTTTAGGGCAAAACTTCCCCTTAACCCTATAAACAATTAGTAAAAACGAATGAAGAAAGATTCAGGATATACCTTTTCAAGAGATGCACAAGGACCAATAATACCTTCGACTTTAATATCCTTAGAGCAGTTTACCTCAAATATTCCACTGCAAAACAAAGATAAAATAAGGGGGGGAGCTTTAAATGCAGAAGATTATGAGCCCCACAAACATTAAGTTAAGGGCGGCCAAGTATGCAAGGCTCTCCCACCAGATGGGGATTTGCAGAGCAATAGATGTATGTAGCTTTACACCCCCTAACCATGGGCACAAATACACAAATCATTTAACCCTTAGTAGTTACTTGTAAATATCTGAATATTATGCTTCTCACTTCTAATAGCTGTCTTGTGTTGGTATAACTTCTGACAGCACGTTTGGTTCACAAAAATGGAATTAAGTAAAAACGGAATGATCGAATACAAGAATGATATCTTCAAGAATCCTATAGAAGAAAATATATCTTGCTTTATATATTTTATTACTTTACAGTTTACTTTGTTTAGCGAGTTGTGTTTCATCATTACATGTATTAAATGGGTCTTTTCATAAAGGAAACCCTCCCTAGTAAGTTTCCTTCTAGGTTAAGGAAACCCTCCCCAGTAAGTTTCCTTCTAGGTTGATGAAATCAAAGCTGCTTTTTGCTTTATAATATTAGCAAGTTGCAGCAACCTTGCTCTATAAATAGGAATTTAGACAGCATATGTATGGAAGACTTGATGAATGAAATTGCTATTGCTATGTGAGCTCTCTATCTCTCCCCCTCATGTGAATCTCTCCCTCCCCTGGTTCTATTCTCTCCACCCTCAGTTCTAATGATTTAGACAACCTTGTTCATCTCCTGTTCTCCCCATTCCTCACTCTCTTTCTCTATTTTTCTACCTAGATCATCTTTGTATTGCATTAAAACAGTTTGTGTATGAGTGTTTTACATCAATTTGGTATCAGATCTTCGGTTCCTACGCTCCTAGGTTGCATCTATCGCTAGAAAGTTGCGGAAGACTCACAAGAAAAAAAAACCCAAATCCTCTGTTTTCACTATTGTCCAAACCAAGATAACCACTTCCTGATGTCGGAACACCAAAAATTGACCACCATCATGTTCGGAGTGGATAATCCGGCAAACCACCAAAGACCGCAGCCATTTGATACCACATGCACCGGCGAAGCCCTCTGCGCATTGGCTTCATGCACCTTACAAACTGGTGCTCTGTTCCACGTGTAGTCATCCAAAATCATCCCGAACCTGTTTTCTTGCCTTTTCTGAGCTTTTTTTGTGGGTTTGTCTTCATTCCAGTCAACCTTAGATGAAAGAATCATCATTTAATGGCTTCTTTTGAGGTCAAAGTTCAAACTTTTTGCTTTTCTAAGCTTTGCTACGAAGCTTGAAGAGTCAAGAAAGTGGAAATGTGGCACAAGGAGTTTTGAAAGTCCTAGGAATGCAATAGAACCAAGTTATTATTATAGAGTTAGAGAGAGAGATAAAGGAAGAAATATATTCTCAAAATGTATGTTTATTCAAGCACACAATAGGGTTATTTATACACAAGAGTTAATGACTTATTATAATTGATTAATTCCTTAATCAATCAATCCCTTATTATATACAATACTAATTGATTATAATATATTTAAATTAATGTATTTCCTAACACTGCCCCTCATGTTAGAGGGTAGATGTTAATCAAGTCCAACTTGTTACAAAGATAGTTAACCCCAATCTCATTTAAGGCCTTAGTCAGTAAATCGTCCAATTGGTCACTAAACTGAACATGCCTTGTAAAGATAAAGACCTCATTGATCTTATCGCAAATAAAGTGACAATCAAAATTGTGTAGGGAGTGTCTCCATTGAGAACAGAAGAGGGCATACGATTAATGAGGACACACAGTGGACACAGCATCAGCCTAGAAAGGTTTAGGAACTTGCATTTGACACATAAAAGCCGAGGCAACTTCTAATAAGTACCAGTTCTTTCTTTCTGCAACACCATTATGAGCATGAGCAGGTGTATCCGCACACAAGGACTGATAAATCATGTCATATTGGAGCATATAGTTTGAAATTAGGCAGAAAAATATTCTTTGGCATTGTCATTCCATAAGGTTTTGACAGATACACCAAACCGAGTTTTGATTTCAGCACAGAAATTTCAAAAGTGAGAAATTACTTTGAACGAGTTTTAATTAAATAGAGTTAGGTGGCATGAGAGAAATCATCAACAAAAGTAACAAAATACCCAAAACTAGGCTTGGACTCAACATGATATGGACCCCAAACATTATAATAGACTAAATCAAAAGGACATGCAACCCGTTTATTAACTCAAGGTGGTAGATGAACACGATGATGTTTAGCAAATTGACATGACTCACATTCTAAAGATGACAAGTGATGGAATTGAGGATACATCCTCTTCAAGGAAGACAAAGACAAATGACCCAGACAACAATGAATATCAAAAAGGGACAAACCACTAGAGCAAGCAACCAAACAAGGCACCTAATCATCAAAAAAGGATGAACCACCAGAGCAAGCAACCGAACGTAGTACCTAATTATCAAGGAAACAATGACCACCAAATTCACAACCCTTACCAATAACTTGCTTCATCGTGAGATCTTGAATTAAGCAATGGTCAAGAAAGAGTGTGATAAAACAGTTTAATTTTCGAGTAAGCTTGCTATGAGACAAAAGGTTAAATGCAAGGTCAAGGACATTAAGGACATGGGATAAGGAAATGAACGGAGTAGGTTTAACAGTGCCAAAGCCAAGAGCACAAGAGCAAGAACCGTTAGCAATTGTTATACTAGAGGGATTGGCATATGACGCATAGAAAGAAAACAAATAATGATTACCTGTCATATGATCAAGAAAACAAATAATGATTACCTGTCATATGATCAGTAGCATCGGAATCGATGATTTACTTGGAGGAAGAAGTGGCAAGACATGAATCATAGTTACTTATAGCAAGAGCACTTGATATGGACGGATTAGATCCTAGTGCTTTCCTAGACTGGTTGGCTAACATGGAAAACTACTTTGAATGGCATGACATGAATGATGTTGAAAGAGTCTGATTCACGAAGTGGATGCTTGTGGGATTTGCAAGAAAGTACTGGCATAATGTAGAAAGAAACCTTGAACGGCTAGATTGACCTCCAATCATAAGATGGGATGAGATGAAGGAAGAGTTAAAGGAGAAGTATGTCCCAGCTCATTATAGGACTCAGTTGTCTGACAAGCTTGTTAATTCAAAGCAAGTTTCAAATGTCTGATTATTGTGGAACATATGAATATTCTAACCAATCTGAGTACACCGAGCATCAACATTTTGAGCATACAAATCGCTGTGACTATAAGTATGTTGATCAAAATGGATATGTTAGCCATCATCAGTATAAATATGTTGAATCTTGTTAACATGAAGAAGAAGATCATGACCAACTTAAAGACGATTCATGGGAAGAACAATTCACGACAAAGCTAGATCGAATGCAACAAGGATGGAAGCAAGAAGATAATGAAAGGAAACGTCAATAGGATGCTTCAATGAATGCTCTTCAGCAGGGAATTAAGACTATTGGCAATACAATGACAATAGAGCAAGGATTTGATCAAATAAACAAAAAGGCGTCAGGTGAGACAACAAAGGTTCCCACAAATACTCTAGTAGTTAAGACAAAAAAGGATTATATCATCTTTTCAATCAAAAGAAAGATTCTCCAAGTAGTTCTAGATACACCAATGAAAGTGCCACCATCTCACATTGTAACCATCGAGGATCAACTTCATCATGTTTCCACTCCGATGCAAGCTCTACAACCTAGGGCCATTCCATTATCTAATGGGCCTCTCCATGAGTATCTTGTTTGTAGGAAAGGCTTTCTAGATATTATCAATTGTTAGAATATTATGGATTATTTAGATTAATCATTACCTTATTATTTAATATTTATTATATCCTAAAATTAGATATGGATATATTACATCTTAGGATATTATATCTTAATTATTTTGATTAAATTAAATTCTAGGGTTAACTCTATGTTTGCCTATATAAATGCCCATATACACTCTCTTTTTTATTCAGAGATTAATAGAGCGTGTTTTGTCCCTCTAAATTCAATATAGTATCAGAGGTAGGTCTGATTTCAAACCTATAGTAAACTCCAGAACTTCAACGCCCTCCCCTCTCACCCAGACCTTCGACGCTGTCAGCAACCTCCACATCTTAAGAGACACAGAGAACCTCCAAGAGGTAAGACGAGCATTGGGTGGAGGCAAGAGACACGAAGAGGCAGCAAGACACATAGCACCAAGAGACACAAGATTCAAGGGCAACTACTGGACCTTCATCTTACTTCTTGACTCTCTCACCGTCAACCACCATCGTCGGCGCCACAAGGGGAAGTTTGGAGGAGAGTGAGAAAGCTTGATTTGAACAAGCCAAAGGTGAAGAAGACCACCATGAGCTTGATTCGAACAAGCCACCATCTACCATCGTTAAAGCGCCGTGGACTCTGTCAGAAATCAGAAAATAAAGAGCATTGCAAAGAACCATAATAGCCAAGAGCATCTTCGCCCTTACCTCCATCACTAACCGACATTGTTAGAATATTATGGATTATTTAGATTAATCATTATCTTATTATTAAGTTTTATATTTATTATATCTTAAGATTATATGTAGATATATTATATCTTAATTATTTTGATTTGATTTATTTTGATTAATTAGATTAGATTAGATTGTAGGTTTGTCATATAAAGGCCCATATGTACTCTTTTTTTATTTAGAGATTAATAGAGTGCATTTTATCCCTTTAAATTCAATATCAACGAAGTTGACAAAGAAGTTATTAAGAAGAAGAGAAGGAAGCTGAATCAAAAGAAATCTTTGTGATATGTGAAGGTGCTCAAATTCATCAGATTTCTACCCCACCATGCATTCCTAATCTTCAAACTCACCAAATTCACGCTACATATCATCTTGAAGTTGTTGGGGCTATGAAAGAGCATATTATTTTCCTATTCAATGATAACCTCTATAACTACCTTGTTCATTGGAAAGGTTTTCCCAATCATCAATGTCTCATTTTTCACTATCTTGTTTGTTGGAAAGGATTTCTGGATTGAAGTGCCATACCGAATTCAACCATTACCTTCCCAAGTTTGTGCTTCCATTTTAACTCGTTGGGAGCCAAGTTCATCGAGCAAGGGAGAAATGATGGAATACAATAATGATATCTTGAAGAATCCTACAGAAAAAACCATATCTTGCTTTATATATTTTATCACTTTATGTTTTACTTTATTTAGTAAGTTGTGTTTCATCATTATATGTATTACAAGGGCTGCAAGTGGGAATGTTTCCTTCTCATAAAGGAAACCCTCCCTAGCAAGTTTCCTTCTAGGTTAAGGAAACCCTCCCTAGTAAGTTCCCTTCTAGGTTAAGGAAACCAAAGCTGCTTTTTGCTTTAAAATATTGGGAAGTTGGAGCAAGTTGCAGCAACCTTGTCCTATAAATAGGAATTTAGACTACATATGATATGTAAGGTGTAGAAAACATTAGAGTTAATTAGTTAGTTAAGGAATTAGGAATTGGTTAATAAGGAGTTACTTAGTAGTTTGTTGTTATGGTTGTTATTTCTGTTATGACTTGTTAGTTGCCATTGGGAAATTGGCTTATGGAGTCTATAGTCAGTGGCCTATAAATAAGAAGGCTTAGACTACAAGAGATGTTCAGTGAATTGTTATGATGAATGAATAGTTTGATGAGTAGCAGCAGTTCTGCACTCCACCTTCTCAATTTCTCCATTTCTTCTACATCCTCCTTATCAACATATGTAAGGCAGACTTGATGAATGAAATTTGTTAGCTACATGAGCTCTTTATCTCTCTCCCTCCCTGCATCTCTCCCCTTCAATATCTTATCTGTCTGCCTCTCAGTTTTCCCCCTCCCTTCTCTGTTCCAGATCTGTGTTTCCCTCTCTCCCACCTCTGTATCTTCATAATTCAACCCAATTCCAATCTGTTTCGAATCAGTTTGTTAGTGAGTATTTTTGTAAACAATTTGAGAGAAGATGTTATTCTGAATCCATTAATCTCTGAATAAAAAGAGAGTACAAATGAGCCTTTATATAGGCAAACATAGAACTAACCCTAGAATCTGAATTAATCTAATCAAATCAACATAATTAAGATATACTACCTCCAGTCCTAATTATAAGACCTAGTTAACTTTCTTTGGAGAGATTAAGAAAACTAAATAAGTTACTTAATCATTTCATTTGTTGTGTATCATTAGATTATATATTAGTTTATTAGTCAAACTAATTAATTTGAAGAAAAAAATAAAAATAAAAATACTCTAAAGTAATTTAATTAGTTTCCTAAATCTCTCCAAAAAAATCAACTAGGTTTTATAATTAAGACCGGAAGGAGTAATATCCTAAGATAATATATCCATATCTAATTATAAGATATAATAAATATCAAACTTAATAATAAGATAATAATTAATCTAAATAATCCATAATAAATGCATATTGGCGATAGTAGCATCGTTCGCTACAACCAGATAATGGGTCCACCCACAACTTCATCTCTACCAAATTAATTCAAAGTCTCGGCCTCCCCACCACTACAGTACCCTATTTTGGGGTTCAAATTGGCGATAGTAGCATCATTCGCTACAACCAGATTTGCCAAAGTTTAGAAATTCAATTGACTGGGATAATTATTAAACAAGATTCTTTTCCCTTCTCTTTGCTCGGATCTGACTTGGTTTTGGGAATTCAATGGCTGGCCTCTCTCAACACAGTGGAAGCAAATTGGAACGAGATGTTCTTGATTTTTAAGCTTAATGGCAAAAAGTACAGATTGCAATGTGTAATTCCGAAAGCTGCTCCTCCAGTATGCCTACAAAGTTATGAGTTCTATCAAACAAAAACTGCCAAAAAGGCTGCCCTTGACATGACTCGGTTCTAGCATGATTTTTCTTTCGTGTTTGAAGAACCACGATCATTATCACAGGATTCCTTTACGACCTGGTTCCTCACCGCCTAATCTACGGCCCTATTGATCTCTTCACTATCAAAGGGATGAAATTGAATCCCAAGTAGACGCTTTATTGGCACGTGGGTTTATTCGACCGAGTTCCAGTCCCTTCGCAAGCCCGGTACTATTGGTTAACAAGAAAGACAGCTCTTGGCAGTTGTGCGTTGATTATCGCCGTCTCAACCGGACGACAGTACCTGATAAATATTCTACCCCAAACATTGACGAGTTACTTGATGAGTTGTAGGGTGCACACTATTTCTCGAAGATTGACCTACGTTCCAGATATCATCAGATCAAGGTCCTCCCCATCGATATCCAGAAAACTGCATTTCAAACGCATTCGGGCCACTATGAGTTTGTAGTTATGCCGTTTGGGCTCACTAATGCATCGGCCACATTCCAAGCCATCATGAATGACCTTTTTCACCCTTATCTGCGACAGTTTGTGCCCGTCTTTTTCGACGATATCCTAATATATAGTGCTAAAGCTTCCGAACATTTCCAACATCTCACTACTGTTTTCCAAATCCTGCAACACAACTTATTCTATGCCAACGCCAAGAAGTGTTTGCTAGGGCAAGTTCGGATCGATTATTTGGGCCATATTGTGACTAGTCAAGGGGTTGCAGTAGTACCTGAAAAGATTAAGGCCGTTGCTCATTGGCCTACCCCCTCCTCTGTACAGGAATTACGAGGATTCTTGGGTCTCATGGGTTACTACCGACGGTTTGTGAAAAATTATGGAATTATTGCTCGACCATTAACTGATCTAACAAAAAAGGATGCATTCCAGTGGTCTCTGTAAACTCAATCCGCCTTTGATTCACTCAAAATTGCTCTTACTACCACACCGGTACTTCATCTACTAGACTTTCAACAACCATTCACAGTTGAATATGATGCCTCCATGGAGAGGATTGGCATTGTTCTTATGCAAAATGGCCACCCCATCGCATATTTTAGCAAAGGGTTCTCATTTTTAAACCATTTTAAATCTACTTATGATCGCGAATTGCTGGCACTGGTCCTCTCCCCTCAGAAATGGCGCCATTACTTGTTAGGACACCCTTTTGTGGTGCAAACCAATCATCATAGCTTAAAGCATCTGCTAGACCAGAAGATTGTCACTAACTCCCAGCAACGCCTTATGGTCAAATTACTCCCCTTTGACTTTACTATTCGTTACAAACCTGTAAAGAGAATATTGCAGCGGATTCTCTCTCACGAAGACCACAACAAGTAGATTTCTTCCACATGGTTATTCCTTTGGCCAGCGAGTTAGAGCAACTACCTCAAGCTCTCCTTGACAACCCTGAAACCAATACCCTCATTAAGACACTAAAGAATAATCCAGATCACCATCCTCACTTCCACCTGGTGAATGGTCATTTGTTCTACAAGACACGATTGGTCATCCCAATCCAAACTCAATAACGAGAAAAATTACTGGCACAAGCTCACGCTACTCCTACCGGGGGACATGGGGGATTCATTAAAACATTACGCCAACTAACTGATCAGCTATATTGGCGAGGAATGAGGTAAGATGTCAAGCATTACATCCAACATTGCTAGACATGTCAACAGAATAAGTACCAAACCTTGGCACCAGTTGGGCTTCTTCAACCTCTGCCTATCCCGGACCGCATTTGGGAGGATATCTCCTTTGACTTCATCACCGGACTCCCCAAGTCTCGGGGCTTTTCTATTATTCTAGTAGTTGTCGATCGCCTCAGCAAATATAGCCACTTCATCGCCCTTGCTCATCCATATGTAGCAAAATCAGTGGCAGCCATGTTTTGTAGGAAGATTGTTCGCTTGCACGGTATGCCCAGATCGATCGTATCCGACCAAGATTCCCTATTTCTCCGTCACTTTTGGCAAGAGCTATTTCGTTTAAGCAAAACTCGCTTAAACATGAACACTGCATATCACCCCCAGTCTGGTGGTCAAACAAAAGTAGTCAACCGCTGTCTTGAAACTTATCTCCGTTGTTTTACACATGAACAGCCACGACTTTGGAGTATATTTCTGTGTTGGGCCGAATTCTCTTTCAACACCAGATATCATACCGCAACCGACACTACTCCATTCAAAATAGTCTACGGGGGTGACCTTCCTCAACTCCTCCCCTATGTGCAAGGTGAAACATTGGTGTCCGAATTGGAAGACCAACTTGAGACCAGGGACGCCATGCTATAGGTCCTAAATGGTAACCTTCTTAAAGCTCAACACTGGATGAAGTTGCACATTGACCAGCACCGTAGGGATCTTGAATTCACACCAAGTGACGCCGTATGGTTAAAAATCCACCCCAACCGCCAGAAGTCCCTATCTCATTCCTGTTTTGAGAAACTCTCTCCGCATTTCTATGGCCCGTTCAAGGTATTGAGACGTATCAGCAAGGTGGCATACAAGTTGGAACTCTTGTCTACTGCCAAGATCCACCCGGTCTTCCATGTCTCTCTGCTACGCCCTGCCCTAGGCCTTCAAGCTATCTCCCCTCCTCCACCGCTCCCTCTTTCGGCTGATATAGAACTCCTCCTTACTCCTTCCTGGGTACTTCAACACCATTGGACCCTAGCTAAGCAACTAGAACTCCTCATCCAATGGGAGAACCATAACCCAAAGGACGCTACATGGGAAGACTATGATCTACTTGCTGCTCAATTCCCTGATTTTTGACTTGAGGGCAAGTCGTTTTTCCAAGGGGGGAGAAATGATAGCGATCCTAATCGCTATGGATTAGTTTATTCTAGGAAGAATAAGTGTATTAGAATAAATTAGGACTTAATTTATTTTATTAAGTCTATTTTGATTATCTTTTCATATTCATTTTATCGAGTCTGATTTGATTATCTTTTATTATTATCTTTAGGATTTATGATTAGTGGTTAGATTTAGATATATTTTTAGATTTCGTATTTATATTTTGGATAGAGTCTACTCTTTGGAAATCTTTCTCATTAATAAAGCATCAAATATTTTGGAGAGTAACTTAATTCTTGGAGATTCTCCTGGGCTGTTCTTAGAGAGTTGTGAGATACTTACTTCTCTTTAAAACAGAGTACTACCATTCCTTCCTAAGTTTCACAATTTTACCATATAATCTGAAACTTAACAATCTCAGAATTGGATTTGAAGTGTAACTTAATTTAGAGTTTGAACTTGTTATGGTTTAAAAAAGACCCCCCGGGGGGGGGGGGGGGGGGATTCCAACCGTAAATGTCAAAAAGCATATAAAAAATCATGAAAGTTGTATCAAAAAAATTCATTAGTTTTTACGCATGAACCAACTAGGCTGACTTTTCTAATTCATCAAAAGCACAAGAAACTGAAAGTATGTTTATATAAAATGAGAAACATAAGGACATACTTTGATGATAGCCCTAAATCAAAGTCACCAGATTGAAAAACACGTTTAAGTGAGTCCTTGAACACCAAGTGGCCAAAACTTTCAGCTAGTACAACAAGACCGCCAGTCCTTTCAACTGCTGTTTTAAGTTCAGCAATGCCCACCTGGGTAAGCAAGTAAAGGGCAAAAAGAACATTACTTCAAAATAAATGGACTTGAAAAGAAAGATTCCTACCAAAAAAGCAAAAACCAAAACTTAGCACAATACTAAACATATTTGAAATCAAGTAGGGCCAAACCCAGACAACTGGGCCTGAATGGATAGCTATTAAAAAAAAATATATCCACCATTTTTTAATAACAAAATTAAATACCTTAAGAAAACCCATTATACATCTTTTGGGGTCTATTTTCTCACTTAAGGTTACATAGTACGAACAAAGCATGTGAACCCGAAAGTCTTAGACTGTAACAAAAAGTTTCCTAGAACATTTATGGTGAACCAAACATGGGAAAGTCAAGTTATTTTGATTTTTTTCACCGAATAAAAGGCTATTGGAAAACGACATAGGAAGAGACGCTTAAATCCTTTTGTTGTCTAATTGCACTAACGTCCTACAACCTAAAGGGGGTTCAAAGAAAGACCAAAAATTAACATCAAGATCCTGCGCCAATCTAGCAAGGCAATTAGCATATTCATTGGCTTCCTATAGACATGATAAAAAACAACATTCTAGTCGCTTACTATTTAGGTACTTCAACAAATGCATCAGAATCTTGTCTTTGGTGATTAGATTGATAACTTCAGCCAAATCACAAGCCACAGCCAGTTCAATAAATGCATCAATCTTTTCATAAACCCTTCAATGATATTTCCTAAAGAAACATGAATTTAGCCACCACAATAAGCTTCTCCTTGTAAATTAGTAGAACCATCAATGTCCACACAAAACCGATACAATTCTAGAGGAGACCAAACCACTATTTGGATGAAGTAATACTCGATCTCCCTCTTTCCTCTCCAATTTCCATCATGTTCTGTATGCATAACAAAACCAATTCTTCTGCTTACCTAGTATTTGACAAAAATATGTTGCAGCATTCTAACATTCTAGGAATGTCACATTTCTTAATCATTCCTAGTGATGTAAGATTCAGGAAACCAAACACCCCCTATATGCTTAGGACCTTTCAAACTATAATTACCATATAACTACAGTCTATAGACCCAACAAGGGAGAGATAAGCATAGCCACTGAACTTCAAATAATTCTAATAAAAAATATTATTGCCATTGGCGTCAACCCACCACCACTTATGCTATTGCTTGTGGCTTCCAACAAACTAACCACTCAATCATTGCCAATGCGACTATCACCAGCCCGCTGCCACCACAATGACCACAATTACAACCTTCACTATTCCACCACCACTCTCATCACTATTAATACCATAAAAGTCACTGACAACTATCACTACACCATGTTATTCAAGGAATTTAATATTATTTTTAGGGAAACTGCTTGCCCCCCAGACACCAAACACTGCTTCAGTATTTTATCACATCTTACAAATTCTGAAATTCAATGGCTGTTGCTTGTACCAAAAATAAATGGATGGAGGTTTTGTTGGGTTATAAAGCTTATATACCAATTTTGTAATCAGAACTTAGTTCAAAGGGATAAATAGTAGTTTCCCTCAATTTTTAATCATATCGGGTAAGATATTATTTCAACTTATCAACACTCACACAATATTATAACATTAAATACATTATATGTTGATGGAACAACCCCATGAAAGAACAAATATTTATACAATGAATAGCTTATTCAATTCATCCAATATTGTACAAAATATATTATTAGAATATAATTAGGAATCCCATGATTATAGGGATAAATTCAATCTAAAGATTATAGGAGATAATTGTTAGTAAATTATTTTCAAATTTCAAATCTTTATCTCATTAACAAGTCTAGTTCTCTCTTTTGTATAAATGTAATCACTCTCTCATCTAGAAAAACAATTATTATTCTTATCTTAATGGTACCAGAGCGTCTTTTGAAAATAATTAGAGTTGACCTAATTTTTTCCAGCGTTATCACCAAAAACCTAGTCTTTTCTAGCTCTGTCAAGCTTTTCGAAAAATCTCACTGATTCCGCTCAACGTCGTGTCAAGCTCCAATTGCCTCATCAATCTGTCTTCATCAAAGCATTCTTCAGGCCATCATCGTCGAACTCCAAGTTGGTGGTTGTCCGTCACCCCAATCTGTCCCAATATGTCATCACCACTCCGTCAAGTGTCTACCTGGTCTCACCGTAAGCTACTCCTTGTGATGTCTACTTTTGACCTAGACCCCTCGTTGACCCTCTTCTCACAATGACATCATCAGCCCTCCTCTCACAACGCCATTGTCTCATAGCGCTGTCGATCCACCTTTATTCTTGGTTGTTCAGTCTAACAAAGATCATGGAAATGATTACAGCACTTCAGACTACAAAATACCCTAGTAGTAAGACGAGGTAATTTCTTGCAAGCCTTGGCTACAATAAAGGGTGTGTGTCCAAGTAATTACTAAACTCTTGAGAAATACATAGCAAGACTAGTTGCAAAAGGCTTCATGCAGGTATATGGGAAATATTACACTGAAACGTTCGCACCAGTAATACAATCAAGATTCTTTTGTCCATTGCAATCAATCTAGAATGGGGTCTGCACCAACTTGATATGAAGAATGCCTTCCTCAACGGAGAACTCAAGGAAGAGGTGTATATGAAGTTACTTCCAGGGTTCCCAAGGAAAAAGGCTAATCAAGTTGGCAAGTTGAAGAGGTCATTGTATGGATTGAAGCAATCTCCACGTGCCTGGCTTGACAGATTCACTCAAGTCCTCAAAAGACATGGATACACTCAAGGGAAGAGCAATCATACCCTGTTCTTTAAACATCATAAAGGTCAGATGGCTGTTCTAGTTGGATATGCTAAATTGTTGATGACATAGTCCTTACTTGAGACAATGAGATAGAGAGATTAGTCAAATCAAGAAAGCCCTTGCATGAGAATTCCATATAAAAGACCTTGGAGAAATGAAGTACCTTTTGGGATGGAAGTTGCTTGATCAAAGGGAGGAATTTATATCTCCCAAAGATAGTATATACTGGACCTTCTAAAGGAAGCAAGAATGATCGGGTGCAAACATAGTGACACACTAATACGGGTTGATAAAATAGATGAAGAAGCATACCTTGTCAAAGCTATGGGCATAGGAAATTACCAACGAATGGTACCCAAATTGATATACATGTCTCGTACCAGACCAGACATTGCATTTGCAATTAGTGTGGTCAGCCAACACTCTTATGATCCTAAACAAAAACATCTAATTGAAGTCTACCAAATCCTATGTTATTTGAAGGGATCTCCTAGACGTGGACTATTGTTCAAGAAGACTGATAAATGGAATGTAGAATTGTTTATAGATGCTGACTGGGCAAGTGATCAAGATGACTAGAAATCCCCTTCCAGATACTATACGTAAGTGTGGGGTAACTTGGTCAAATGGAGAAGCAAAGACCAAAGTGTAGTCGCTAGAAGCAGCATTGAGGTAGAACACAGAGCTGTAGCAATGGGCATTTGTGAAGGCATCTGGGTAAAATGTATACTTGAAGACTTGAGAAAATGTATAAATCATCAAGGTCTATTATGATACCATGGCTGCAATCAATATTGCTCACAATCCAATTTAGCATGACAAAACCAAGCATGTCGAGATAAACAGACACTTTATAAAAGAAAAGGTTGATGAAGGTATTGCAAACCTACAATACATACCATCTAAAGAGCATACCATTGATATCCTTAGTAAAGGACTACCCACCAACAAGTTCGACTATCTTATTGGCAAGTTGAACATGAAGAATATCTGTAGCCCAACTTGAGGGGGAGTGTAGAATCCCATATTTTATTAGAATATAATAATAGGAATCCCATAATTATAGGGATTAACTAAATCTAAAGACTATAGGAGATAACTGTTAGGATATTATTTTCAAATTTCAAATCTAGATCTCATTAACAAATTTGATTATTTCCTATGTATAAATGTAATCACCCTATCATCTGAAAAAACAATGATTATTCTCTCATCTGATTATCTTCAAATGTTGTATCAGTCCTTATCATATGGCGCTCACCAAACAAGGCCAAAGTTGCAGTTACCACCACATCATATCATAAATATGTAATAAATGCATCTTATGCTAGAATAGCTACAGACAATAAATTTCTACTTTTAAACACATTGCACTGAAAAGTACATATAACATATGAAGAAGTCAACAACGAATAAAACCAGATGTAGCTAAAGAATCACTTAAATTGTGAATAACCTATACCCGACTATACAATAGCGGAGAAGAGTTTCAAAAGCCGAAGGCAAAGGCAATCATCTGTCGTCTGTGGACTTAAAATCCCAGATAATGCAAAGTACAAGAAGGAAAAATCTGCCATAAAACAAAATCATTACCTGATCAAGAGCACAAGCAAAGAGATCTAGCACATGACCTTGATGCACAAGCTGTTTTGAAAGACCCTCGTAGAATTTTACACATTTATGATAATGTGGCACAGAATCTTTATCCAGGTCCTTGTGAGAGCGAATTGATTCAGACAAACTTTTTGTCACAATCTGTAAATATAAAAGAATAAGATAAGCTTCAGTAACTGGTCAAATGTAATGAAAAATCATACTTACAAATGGTACTAGAATACAAAAGTCCAAAGTAAATATATAATTTTAGAGTCTTCATAAGTACCTAATATCACAAACAGTTATCCAAATTTTCTGTCTCATCGTAGTTTTATATTTCAATGCACCAAATATGAAACCAACAGGTTTTAAGGACTTTTTATTGCTTCAACTTCAACGGGGCTTCATAAGGTTCAAACATTTGTGAAGTTCAACCAGAAAAATGTAAACTGGGTGGAACCATATATTATCTTCACATTCACTGAGCCTTGACTAAATCCAAAACCTTGGGGTAGGGTAATCACCTGACCCTTCTTTAATTGCTCAGTCATTTGTACAGGAACTACTTTGTGGGCTGTTGGAAATCAGATTATTACCCATGATATTAGCCATGATCCTAGCTCTATCATATCCCATGATCTTAGCTCCATCATATCCCTTGATTCTAGTCCTATTAGTTTAGGAAAGAGTTCTGACTAATTGTAATCAGTCCTTTATGTTGTAATCCCTTCAATCTTGCCTTTGATATCTCTCCTAGAGCTTATATAAGTGTAATCCTTTCCTATGAATAAATATAGCATTGAGAGTGTTTATGATTTTCACATGGTATCAGAGCTAGGGCATCTGTCCGAAGCCAGAAAAAATGAGAGAAACAGTGAGTGGCGGTGAGGCAGAGAGAAATAGTGCAGTGGATTTTTCCGGCGACTCTCCGGTGAAGTTTTCCAGATTCAGGCTACTATTCTCCTCCCAGAAACAGAGAGAGTAAAAGCACCTCTGATTTTAAACATGGTATCAGAGCAGGATTAATTCCTGAAGAAAATTAACAGTCTTATTTTGGTTTTCCGGCGCTGGTGACTCGCTGCTCTATTCAGAGTTTTAGAGAGGCAATGAGTTACACAGCGCCGGGAGACACACAACTCTGGTTAAACTAGAGAACACAAACAAGACCACCATAGTCAAATCCACAAATCACCAAAACAGAGTTGCAAATTTCGGCGATATTCCCATATTCAGGCGAGCATTCCAGAAAGAGGAAAAGAGAGAGCGCTACGGAAGGAAAACTCAGGGCGACATAGATTGCCAGAGCAACACCGATTGCCAGAGCAATGTAGATTTCCACCTTCACTGTCAGACAACCTCTATCTCACCGCCGGAAAAAGGAAAGAAGTCCAGATTCCCCGTAATCCAAGCTGCAAATCAAACTAGACGCAGCCACCTCAAGCCACCGTCGAACAAGGGAAGAGGACAATTGGGACTTATAGAGAATGGGACTTGAGATTCTTCTGGGCAAGTTCTACCACTCAATATGGGACCTCTGAGACTTAAAAGAGAGTACAAGCCCAAACAAAATAAATGGGCCGCTGAGACTCAAGAAGGGTACAAGCCCAAACAAAAACAAATCGGCCACTGAGACTCAAGAAGTACAAGCCTAAAGTTTTTGAAGATTGAAGCTGGAAGAACAAAGTTTGAAGGATTTTGAGGCAAGCTGGGTATGATCGACATATACTTTCCAGCTTGAGGGGGAGTGTTGGAAATCAGATTCTTACCCATGATATTAGCCATGATCCTAGCTCTATCATATCCCATGATCTTAGCTCTATCATATCCCTTGATTCTAGTCCTATTAGTTTAGGAAAGATTTCTGACTAATTGTAATCAGTCCTTTATGTTGTAATCCCTTCAATCTTGCCTTTGATATCTCTCCTAGAGCTTATATAAGTGTAATCCTTTCCTATGAATAAATATAGCATTGAGAGTGTTTATGATTTTCACATGGGCCAATATTCTCATACTAATATGTGGCGTCAGACACTTGACGTTCACGACCTTCATGTTTGCAAACAACTTACAAATAATAACAATAATAATAACAGCAGCAGCTGAATGCCAGATGCTCCACATTCTCTAATGCAAACATGCCAAACACATCCTAAACTCCACCATACCGTGCATACCAAAGTGAAAGTGCCAGTTTACCCACCAAATACCAAATGTAATATATATCTTTATCCAGATACTAAAAGATTTTCATGAAAACTATAGATAACATATTGGCCTTGACTACTGAGGAGTAATTTTCCACACAATCTTATATGAAGAATATGGAACACATTAATGACCATGATCAGTTATCCTTACAGGAGCAGGTCCTTCAGTTGCTGGCCCACCAACAAAAGCCATTATTCTGGCCCCTGAACCGGGAACACATGCCCCCAACAAACTGGCTGCGATACTGAGTGCTGTGCTCGTGCATCTGGTTGGACGCTGATCAGCAGGTACAGCCCAAGGATCTTTCTGCAACTCCTCCAAAACCTGTTAATTAAAGAAACAAAAATCAAAGTAAAGAACCAAACACAACAAAGACAATATAAAATTCCCGTTTCACTTTTGCAGGCAAGTAATCCCATCACAACTAATTCCTCTAAATGTCTCAAACACAGAGATATCCAGAAATGGAAAGTACCGAATTGAAAGTGAATTCACATTCAGATGCAGGCAACAAGAATCGTGCAATGCTTTCAGAAGATAGTCCATCCCTAGCACCAGCAATAACCCCAGCGCTTGGTTTCGGCTTCCTAGCAAAGAAACTCATCTGCTCAAGAAGCTGGTCCTTAGTCACGTCCTTAGACCCTTTAAAAACATACGTCTTGGCAATTTGACCGAAACCCAACTCATGAACATGAACAAAAGTCCCAAAAGTGATCAACCCGACAAGAGAATTATCAGGTAACAGCTCAATGGCCTGTGATAAAGCAGACTTCAAGAATGCCATTTCCTCCTCAATTATGCAGGTATCAACAACAAACATAAAAACGGGGGGAATAGAAGCCACTTCCCCGGGAGTCTCATACTCGATCGTAGTATACTGAGGGAAGAGTTCAGCGGGAAGGTTTTCATCGGAGATGGAAGCATAGTGAGGAGGGAAGTGATTGCGCTGAAAGCAGAAAGGGCATATCCAGATCTTGGCAGCGAAATCGACCATGCAGAAGGGGTTGAGGATGGCTCGACAGGTTCGGCAACGCAAGGGGGAGTAAGGGAGTACAGGCATATTAGGGAAGTGCTTGATCGGAGTGTAGATGGCGGAGACAGGGACGACACAGTTGATGGCTTCTTGCTTAGTGCCTGGGATCACATTCCATGGCATTCGAACGCCGTCCTGTGCTTCTAAATCGAGGAATTCCGCCATGGGATTCAAGAGGGCTCTTCCCTGTGCGGGGGAAGGAGGAATCGATGACGAGGTTTCAGTTCACTCAACTGGGACAGGGACAAAAATCGAAGAAGAGAGAAAATGTAGCTTGCTGATCCCTCACTCCCCCTCAAGCAGAAGCGATCATGCCGGCCAAAACCAGGTAACAAATTATGACTAAAAATTATTACTCACATTTTATCATTAAAAAAAGGGTTAAGAGGGTAAAAATAGATAGGATATTGTCACTACCAATTTATGTCACTACCAAGTTACTACCACTTTTTCATCGTTTAGTGACTTAGCAATAACAATATCCTATCCCAAGTAAAAATACCCGACCACACTTTTCCACAGGGCACCATATATCCCAATAAAGATTTTAAAAAGTTACAAAATAAGTTCCAAAGATGCCAGCTCCGTTTGTTTGAGATAAGGGCTTTTACTTTTTAATCATGGACCCCACATTATTGGCCAAGTGTTAATCTAGTTAGGTGCAAAAATGTCCATATACTTTTACCAATTGTGCATATGATGCCTTAAACATTTCTTGGTGCAAAAATACATATTAACACTTATCCACTTCTCAATCTTTCTTTCTTCCATGTTCTCTCATCTTCATCATTTCTTTCTCTTCTCAGTTACCCTTCCTCCCCCCCCCCCCCACATTCACTCTTGACTAACGCCACAGGATTATTGTTTTGGGTTTTGCTTTGGTTGCCACAGGATTCTTGTTGAATTGAATCCATATGATGCGATTTTGCTGGTAATGATCTACACAGGTACCATTGTTAAAGATTATTGTTCTGTTCTGAGAACAAGACTGATTGGACTTGACTAGGTGTCAAGCCTAGAGTCTACGTACCCGATGAAGGGATCAAAGCCCACATAGTTCGCAACACTGGGTGGCGTTAGCCAGAGGGGTGGTGTGTGTGCTCTGTGTGATTGAAAGTAAAGGTAATGAGTTAGAATGTGTGCACCTTGGTGGTTAACCTCTATATTTATAGAGTTTACCAGGGAGGAGATCTCGGTCTGCGTGATTTGGCACGCGAATATCTTTGGGTGGATACTCCTCTCTTATCGTTGGGTATGATCTCCCTAAAATATAGGATATACCTATATTATCGGTGAATAGAGATATCTCGATATATTCCTGGTTGGGCCCTGTTGGCATTGGGCCGTTATGCAGGTCCGTAACAGTTGCCCCCTAGCTTGGTAGCTTAGGCCTCTGAGCTGCCGAGGTGTACCTTGCCCCCAGCCTCTGCCGTGGTCTGGGGTCTATGTTTTAGCCAAGTCGACTTACAAGCGCCATGGTTGCAAGGGTAGCCTTGGATCTAAGGTCTTGTCTCATCGATTGCCACAGAGTTTTATCTCCGACGTTGTTCCAAGGCGTCATGCCTCGCTTCTACCCTAACCGTCCGGGGTGGTGTCTTGAGTCGCGTCGGTCCGAGGTGTTTAAGATGACCTCGGATTTGCAGACCTAGCCCCTCGGTTGTCGGATGGTCGCTTGACACTCCTTCGTAGCGTCGGGGTGAAATAACCCTTCCGTATTCGCCATCATTGCTACTTTACACCTGGCTCGCCTTGATTGGAGAGAGTCTGTAACCGACACGTCCATCCACGCACCGATTCTCGTGTGCATTTAATGCCTACCGTGTGTCACATCTGCGATTAGGGCGAATTGTCCCCTTTAGCCTTGACGCTTCGTTGCCACAACGTTTTACGAGTGTTTTATTCTCTCTTTGATTCATATTTCCCTCCATTTCTCGAAAAAGATCCTCATTTTCTCTCCAACTCCTCTGTTCATCGTCCTCCTTCAACCGTCGCTCCTTACATTATCCTTATTCGCCTCTTCGAACACCTTCAGTCTTTATTTACTCCAGGTACGAATATCCTTTCCTTTTGCTCTCTCTATTGTGAATTAATTTGAAATTGAGTATTTTTATCCGATTTTTGCTATGTGAATGCCATTTTCTCGAGCTTCTGGTATCGAAGTTTAGAACTTTGTAGCGCCTTACTTACGAAGTAGATCGTTGTCTGTCCGGCCTCGGTTTCTCTCACCAAGGCGGCGCTTACCACCTCCTTTCCCACTGACAGGTATAGGAATAATGTTTCGCTGGGCTCCGGTTTAGTTAAAACTGGAGGTGTCGACAAGCATCGCTTCACCTCTTCAAACGCGGCCTCACAATCCAAGTTCCAGTCTCCCTGCGTTTCCTTTTTCAGTAGTATAAAGAAAGGCAACGCTTTCTCTGCCGATCTTGGTAAGAACCTGGTCAGGGCGGCCAGTCGGCCCATTAACTGTTGAACCTCTTTCTTCGTCCTCGGAGCCTGCATGTCTAATACAGCTCTGCATTTATCAGGATTCGCCTCAATTCCACGGTTGGTCAACATAAAGCTGAGGAACTTCCCAGCCGGGACTCCAAACGCACATTTGGCTGGGTTCAGCCTAATCCGATGTTTTCTTAGCTTCTCAAATGTTTGTTCTAGGTCACCAATGTGGTCTTCTGGGCATTTTGACTTTACTATCTTGTCGTCAATGTACACCTCTATGTTACATCCGATCTAGTCTTCAAACACTTTGCTCATCATTCGCTGGTAAGTGGCTCCGGCGTTTTTTAATCCAAACGACATTACATTGTAACTGTAATTCGCTTTGTCGGTCATAAAGGCGTTCTTCTCTTGGTCGTCCGATTGCATGGCTATTTGATTGTAGCTGGAGTAGGCGTCCATAAAAGATAACAGTTGAAATCCAGCCGAGTTATCTACCAGCTGATCGATATTTGCCTTCGAGTAAGAGTCCTTTGGGCATGCCTTATTTAAGCTGGTGTTATCTGTGCACACCCTCCACTTGCCATTTAGTTTTAATACCATAATGACATTGGATAGCCATGTGGTGTACTGAACTTCTCTAATGAAGCCAGCCGCCAGGAGTTCGGTAACATGATCCTCAAGGGCTTTCTGCCTGTTGGCTGCAATGTTTCTCTTTTTCTGTGCCACCGGCGTCGACCCCGGCCGTATGGCCAATCGGTGACAATAGAAATGTGGGTCGATTCCTGGTATCTCGGAAGACGTCCATGCGAAAACATCTTGGTTCTGCTTCAAGAACCCAATCAGTCAGGCCTTAGGTTACTATTCATTGCCCCGCCGATCTTAGTGGTTTTTGAAGGATTCTCTCCGAGGACCAAGTCCTTTAATTCCCTTTCTGGCTCTGGGCATGGGACCTCGGGCTCCCTGAGGTCAAGCTCTACCATATTCACTAGTCACTGGGGCTCGCTGTCCTTCTCAGTGTCGGTTGAAGCTTCTCCCTTGTCACTCGGAGGGTCTCGAAATAACATTGTCGTGATTCTTTCTGGTCCCCGGAGACCACTACTATTTGGTTCTTATTGTTAACCATCTTGAGTTTCTGGTGCTTCGTCGATACCGCCATGTCCCAATTGTGGATGGTCGGTTTGCCCAATATAACATTGTACGGAGAACGGAAATCGGCGACTACGAATCTTACCCACTCTGATTTCAATGCCTCCTTTGTCCCCAAAGTCAGGCGAAGATCAATGTAGCCTTTAGGAAAGGAACGTTCGCCATTGAACCCTATAAGGGTCGTTTTGCACGGCTTTAGGTCTTCCACATCCATGTGCATCCTCTTATAAGCATCCCAACTAATGATGTCGGCCGAGCTCCCCGCGTCTACGAAGATTCTTCTGACCCGGCAATTTACTAGGGTCCCTGTGATGACCAATCCGTCCTGGTGTCCTGGAACTACGTCGTTCAGCTCTTCTCGAGTGAATACTAATGGTGGTGGTGCCGGTTTTGTGAGGTCATCCTTGAATCTCGGGACGTCTCTCACTGATAGGACTTCCCTCAGGTACTTCTTTTGTTGGCTTATCATATCTCCGCCACCACCAAAGCCTCCGCTGACAACATTGTAAGGGAATTCGGCCTTAGGGAACTCGTCCTTGGAATTTGACTTTTCCTTTTTCTCTTCTTTCCTCTGGTCTGCGGCCAGGCTACAGCTTTGACCGTTCTGGTAGCATTTGCCATATCTCCGTCCTTGGGTTTTAATAACGTACTGGCGCAACTTCCCTTCTCTTACGAATTTCTCTATGGCGTCCCAGAGTTCGTCACATTCGTCGGTAGTGTGCCCCAGTCCATCATGGAACGCACATAACTTTGATTGGTCGGTTGTGGGCCGGTTTCAGAGAGATCTCGGCTTTCCGACCCTCCTCATCTTGGTCTGAGCCACCTCCTTCCACAGCTGCGCCCGAGATACGTTGAGGGGAGTGTAACTATCATACTTCGCCTTTCCTTCCGCTCTTTCCCCTCGGGGTCGGTTATCTCGGTTGCGTTTTCGGGAATCCTCCTTCCATTTGTTGGTGGGGTCTTTGTCGTCCAGGGAGGTATTCTTCCTTGCCTCAGGCTCAATGGCATTGACAATTTCCATTTGCTCTACGTCTAGATACTGTTTCACCCGAGTATAGAACTCAGTCAGGGTGTAGACTCGGTTCTTACACACATTTTTGGCCAATCTTGAGGATGGATCCAGGCCATTGACAAGGCAATGCACGTGGACTTCTTCAGGGAGCGATCGTACTTCCAGCTTCATCCTTGAACCAGTCTAGGTACTTTTTGTTAGTTTTCTATATGTTTTGATGATGACTAACAATTGTTTCATTTGATAAAAATACTTGAAAGCAATCTTGAGTTCTTTGAAAATGGTTTTAGAAAATTAGTAACTCAAGTTGATTGATTACAACTCAAGTTACAGGACTTAAAGAATTCTCACAAAAAATCTTAACTCAAGTTGGAAATCACAACTCAAGTTACAAATCATTTTTCAAAGGGTCATAACTCGAGTTGTCACTTAATAACTCGAGTTATGGGCTGTACTTCACCTTTTCAGAAAGCCTCTCGCGATATGATTTTTCTGTCATCTGAAGTAACTTGAGTTATTTTCAACAACTCGAGTTAGTACTGTAGCAATTGCTCTCTGTTTGAATTTAACTTTAACATAACTCGAGTTATTACTGTGCAACTCGAGTTATGCCAAAATGCAATTGCTTTCTCTTTGAATTTATTTTTAACATAACTCGAGTTATTACTGTGCAACTCGAGTTATGAAATTGCAATTGCTCTCTGTGTGTTTTTGATTTAAAAATAACTCGAGTTATTACTATGCAACTCGAGTTATGTCAAAGCAAATTGCTTTCTGTTTGAGTTTGACAATAGAGCAACTAGAGTTATTGAGTGTAACTTGAGTTGGCCTTCTTCTTCCAAAATATTCAGAACTTAACTATAACTCGAGTTACCACTGTACAACTCGAGTTACCCATATCAGTTTTTAAATTCAGCGATTTCGAAATCTGAAACTCTGTGATTATGCAATGGGTACTTGATATTATTGCTTCTTATCATTTCTAATCAACTTTAATCAGTTTGCCAGTGTGTTTTAGACAGGATTAGCAGGTTTAAACTTCAAATTATCATAAAGCAAATATTTGTCAGAAGCATTTAATGCGATGCACAGACAATCACCAATTTGGCAAGAAACCATCTGAGCAGACGAAAAGCACTCCAGCTATTTTTCAGACAACATTCCTAATGAACTTCAACGGGCAATTTGAATGAGGAATGTCAACGGAGAATAACGGACGAATGTCGGAGGCATACGAAGAGACAAAGCCACGGAATTCTCAACGGTCACATTCATTACTCACAACGGCTCATTAATCTCTTTTCAACGATCATTAAATGAAAGCATCTATAAATACAAGAAGCATTCAAGTCTCCAACCACCGAAACTCTAAGTATTCAATTAGCGAACAAGCACATTTACTGTTTCGACAAAAAGAATCAATATCTTCTGATATTTCAATCTTCAGTGTTTACTCATCTACTCTTTTAGAGAGTTCCTCATTGATTATCATTTATTGTAGGAATCTCAAAGTATTGGGACTTTGAGATTGGGTTATCTGATTACAACTTGTAAGGGGGAGTAAGTTCTAGAGTGAGAGAATTACTCCGAGAGTACAGAGTGTGTAATCATTTGAGTTAGTGAAATCCCGAAGAGTCTGGGGACTGGACGTAGGTCAAGGATTTTGACCGAACCAGTATAAATTTCCTGTGTTCATTCTTCCTCAACTCTACTTTGTTTACCTCTGTTCTTGTGGTGTGCTAACAGAGCAACAATCGCAAGAAAATTTAATATCCCCAATTCACCCCCCCTCTTGGTGATATTCCGTCTTTCACTTTTGTAGTATCTCTCCCTTTTTCTGCCTTATTCTGCTGAACGTGAACTAGGACTTCGAGTGTTTTTTGCTGGTTGCAAAGTGTAATTCAAATTTGCGGTTGAGGTCCTCAAGATTGCATATGGAATTATTCGGTAGAGAATTGAGCCACTTTTGTGCTGGTTCGGTCAATGTTGCCGAGAAAAGCTGCATTATGATTGGTCCCTCGATCGACCAAACCCACATGAGCATATCGAACGCCTCGAGGTGACCATGGTAGTCAAAATCACGCTTTAAACGCAAAAAAACGCCGTTTTTACGTTTTATTTTAGGTTAAACACGTTTCATTGTGGAAAAAAGGGTTTCTGAGTAAAAACGTAAAAAACGCTACGATAAAACGTAAAAACACTGTCTTTTTGCAAAAAACGCAGAGTTTACTAAGGGACTTAAGTGAAAGTTTTAAAAGTTCTGGAGAGGGACTAAAGTGAGAATTTTCAAACTATTTTGGGGCAGAACTAGAATTTCAAAAACATCTGGGTCCTTTTCTGTAATTAATAAATAAAGATCATTTTACCCCTAATTACACTTAATTCAATACAAATTTTCTTAACTCAACTTAGTACTTAATCATACGATAATGTCCCAGAAAATACATTAAAAATCCCAATTTAATCATGTAAAATCATATAAAAAATATAGTTTGATTAATGACAATGTTAGACATTTTGATTGATATTGCATTGATCAATATATGTGTATATGATGGCAGGTATCTTACTTTTCTCGAATTTTTTTTATATACATATGCAGGTAAAAACTTCGTTTTATTTTACGATTTTACGTTTTACGATTTTTCATTCTCCTTCCGTTTTTAGGTAAAAACTACGTTTTCACTACCATGGAGGTGACTACGCGGATCCTGAGTCCCATCATACTTCGGAAGATTGGCCAGATCGAAATTCTTTAAATTGGGTGCCATGGCGGTGTCTCTCGAGAACAGGGTCCTGCCAGATCCTGTTAAGTATTTCATTCTGTATTCTCTAGGAGAGTCGCGTGACCGGGGCGGTTTCTCCCAATATTGGTCCTCGTCAGCATCCCAGTCATCCTCTGTATCTCGGTCTTCCTCGTCCGCAATCCGGGACAATCGTAATTCTTTTAAAGCCGAGGTAGATTTGCACTCTCACCCAGTACTCATCCCTCCATTCGTCTTGTCGGGGTTTCGGCGTTTTGATTTTAACTCAGGGCTATGAGACGGACTACTACTGCTGTCAGAGATTACTTTTTCCTTTCTTTTACGAGAGTCCCTCCGGTTTCCGCGCTGAAAACAAGTTTTTGAGCTTTTTGTACCGATCATCCATCATTTGTTCGATAACTCTGAAATCTTCTTGGCGTTGGAGGTAATCCTGCTTTTCCTTGTTCTCGAACCTCTGTAGCATCGACTCCTAAGTTTTTCGCAAAGTATGAACATCGGCATCTGGGGCCGGAGTCTCCTTTGTTGTTTCCTCCAGTGGTTGATCGGTGACAAGAGGGGAGGACGCCGTGTCAGAAACGTGGCCCTCTGAAGTGTTTTCACGCAGTGGTTGACTTTGAGCGTGATGTTGGCTTGGTCTTGCCTGGGGTTGGCTTGGCTAGTGGCCTACCTCAGCCTGTGACTGGTTAGGCTGGGGATTCCTGCTGCTACTTTTGGTGTTTGCCTTCGGTGGTCACGGGGATCGAAATTTAACGTTCCCCACGGTCGGCGCCAATGTTCTGTTTTGGGAATAGGAATGATTGGACTTGACTAGGTGTCAAGCCTAGAGCCTACGTACCCGATGAAGGGATCAAAGTCCACGTAGTTCGCAACATTGGGTAGCGTTAGCCAGAGGGGTGGTGTGTGTGCTCTGTGTGACTGAAAGTAAAGGTGATGAGTTAGAATGTGTGCACCTTGGTGGTTAACCTCTGTATTTATAGAGTTTACCAGGGAAGAGATCTCGGTCTACGTGATTTGGCACGCGAATATCCTTGGGTGGATACTCCTCTCTTATCGCTGGGTATGATCTCCCTATTGAAGGTGGAATATCAACTAGAGGGGGGGTGAATAGGTGATCTCAAAAATTCTTTCTACGTGCGATAGATAAATGATGAAAGTGGTAAGAAAGGTAAAGAGAAATGACACAGAGGAATTATACTAGTTCGGTCCAACTCTTGACCTACGTCCAGTACCCAGACACTTTGAGATTTTCACTATCTCACAAATACAATTACACACTCTGTAACTCAGGATGATCCTTTCTTCCTAGGACTCACTCCTTCTTACAAGTTGTGATTGTACACAATCAGATACACACTCTGTACTCGAAAGTTATCCTCTCTCTAGGATACACTCCCGTTTACAAGTTGTACTCTGATTACCCAATCCCCAAGTCCCCCGACTTGAGATTCTTACAATGAATGATATACACAAAAATGAACTCTCTCACAGAGTAGATGTTGATAAACACTGAAGCTCGATGTATCAAAGATATAAACAGAATAGAAATTGATCGCTTTGAATGCCTTGTCTGTGTATGTGTTGGTTCTTGTTAATGGATTCAATCCTTTGAGTATTTATAGTAGTTGAAGATTGAAGAAATATCCATTGAGGCTCTTTAAAATGACCGTTAGAGTTGAAGCAGAAGAGTCGGAATAATCGCCGTCATTATTCCTGTAATGGTGATTATGACCGTTCAATATTCCCCGTCATTATTCCTGTAATGGTGATTATGACCGTTCAATATTCTCCATCATTATTCCTGTAATTGTGATTATGACCATTGAGTCCTAGTAAAGGAAATGAAATATTCTTGTCCATAACGTTGCAGAGATAAGTCTGTTGTTGAGTTTCTCGAATAGGCAAGTTTAATAAATGCCAGATTGCCTTGATCGATATCCTGTGTTGATCCTCATTCTATTAATCTGTAACTCATTAACAAATTGATTAAAAGCAATTAAGAATAGTAATGAGTAATGATTTGAGGAAATAAAATCACAATCAATTGAATTTGGTTTTCCGGAGACGGTGATTTGATAATCAGAAAGCTATGACTTTCAGTTAAAGACTTGATGCCTGGAGGTATTGACTTGATGCAAGAAAAGAATTTAAAGTCCAGAAGAAGTTTTCTTGAAACTTTGACTAAAGGCAAATTCATTTTCCAAGAGTTAAAAACGCAAGAAGAGAAAAAATTGCAACTTGACTTGAGGTAAAAATAATTGACTCTAGTAAGTGACTAGAGGTAGTCACTTAATGTTCAAGAGTCAAAGACTCTCTCTTCGTAAAAGGCAAGTTGCAGGTTTAACTTGATTCAAATAAATAATTGACTTGAGTCAGTGACTTGAGTTGAGAAATAATTGACTAGAATTGATGACTTGAGGCACTAACTTGATAAACAAAAGTCAAGTGAAATTCCTTTCGAAATTCCCAAGTTTAATTTTCTAACTTGAAGCTTGAAATATGCCTTGAGTTAATGACTAGAGTCATTAACTTGTTGTGCAAAAGTTAAAGTCGATGGCTTTGAAAAATTTGCAAGTTGATCTCTTAACTTGAAGTTTAAAAGTAATTGCCTTGAGTTGATGACTTGAGTCATCAACTTGATATACAAGAGTCAAAGTCGATGCATTCAAAAAATTAGAGAATTGAAAGCTTAACTTGATATAAAGAGTGAATGACTTGAGTCATTAACTTGAAATGCAAAAGTTAAACCCGATACTTTCTAAAGAAATGACCAAATGAAAGCTTGCCTCGAGTTAATAAGTGAATGACTTGAGTCATCAACTTGATTTTCAAAAGTTAAACCCGATGCTTTCAAAAGAGATGGCCAAATGTAGACTTAACTTGAGTTAATAAGTGAATGACTTGAGTTATCAACTTGATTTTCAAGAGTTAAAGTCGACATTTTACAAAGGAATAGAAGGTTTAACTTGAGTCAATAAGTCATGACTTGAGTCATCAACTTCATATTCACAAGTCAAAATCGATAGTTTCAAAATCTCAAGATTAAAACACATGACTTGAGGCAATTAAATAATTGATTGGAGTTAAAAATATTTATTTAAATCTTTTCCATCATTTAACTAGAGGCATACATGGATTTAACTAGAGGCTTTCATAGATTTAATTTATTAACTCCAAGGCAAAACCATTTTAGCTCAAGCCAACCAATGCAAAACTTCCAAACACATTATAGATTCAAGTTAACTATATACAACATGATTTAACCATAAATCTATTAACTTATTTACATTATATATGTTATCATCAAAACATCAAAAACATAGAGAACTAACTAAAAGTGGAGCCAAATACCCAAGAGGGGGTGAATTGGGTATTTTAAAAACTTTTGCAAATAACTCTGTTTTCTAATATTAAAAACAGGGTAGAACAAAGCAAAGGGAAGAGAAGCTGAACACAAGAGATTTATACTGGTTCGGTCTTAACCACTTGACCTACGTCCAGTCCCCAGACTCTCTAAGATTCCCACTATATCAAGGATTACATACTCTGCACTCAAGAAGTGATTCTCTCACTAGAACTCACTCCTCCTTACAAGTTGTAATCAATGATTCCCAAATCACCAAGTCCCCTTGAATTGTGATTCCTTTACAATAAATGATATTCAGAATTGAAACTCTCTTACAGAGCAGATATAAATGAACACTGAAGCTCTTGTATCAAAAGATACTGTACAAGTGAAAACTGAAAGAAATGAATGAAAACTTGAATGCAATTCACTCTCAGTTGTTGTAGGGTGTTGAAAAGACTTGAATGCTCTTCTATTTATACTCAGAGATCATTAAATGATCGTTGCAGCTTGGATTAAACCGTTGGAAGTGATCTGCAGAAGTTAGGTGCAACTTTGGTCTTCTTCTCTCTCTAAACTCCACTTAATCCAGTTGGACAATGGTTCAGAGTTGACTCTCTGCAAATTAATCCGTTGGAGAAGAGATTGCTTATTGTAGAAATCATTCTTTAATGCTTTGTAAACGTGTGCAGAAGGATTAGCTGAAAGAATGCAACTTTTCTGGACTGCATTTATTGTGCTGACATGCTTTTTGTTTCTGCTGAGATCTTCAATAAACTTTCGTTAATCTGTCTAAAACTCATCAAGAAAGTGGTTAAATATATCTAGGAATATAGAGGATTAATACTGGAAAGTATTAGGATCAAACAAGACAGATCTTCAAAAAAGCGAAATTCAAATTTCAAACTCAGCGCAGAAACCTCGAGGTTTGTTCACCAAACCTCGAGTTTTGGACTTAGCATGAGAAACTAATTTTATGTCTAAAATATCAAAACTTGAGGTTTCTAAGCAAAACTGGAGGTTTTCAAAACTTTGAAATGCTCGATGCTCTCTGCCTGGGAAAGCCTCGAGGTTTCATTATAAAACTCAAGTTTCCTCTCATGTATGAAAGTTCTAAAAATTTCTGTCAAATGTAAAACCTTGAGGTTTCTATTGAAACCTCGAGTTTTATTTTCAGTGAAAAACTCATTTGCTCTCTGTCTTGGAAAACCTCGAGTTTTCTTTACAAAACTCGAGTTTTCTTTACAAAACTCGAGTTTTGTTCAAATATAAAAGCTTTGAGATTTTGCGCCAAGACAGAAACCTCGAGGTTTCAAAACCAAACTCGAGGTTTTGAAACCTTAGAAAATTTAGTTGCTCTCTGCCTGGACAAAACTCGAGGTTTCTCCCAAAACCTTGAGTTTTCACACTTTGTGAAAACTTAAACAATTTTTCTGACAAATCCCAAAACTGGAGGTTTTCTCTCAAAACTGGGGGTTTTGTAAAGCGTAAAAGTCTAAGGATTTTCAGCTTCCACAAAACTTGAGGTTTTATTTGAAAACTGGAGGTTTTGAATTGTCCAGAATCTGAGAGACTCTCTGTATGACAAAAACCTTGAGGTTTTTCCAGAAACCTCGAGTTTTGCATTTTCTCAGAAAAACTTGAGAAGTCTCTGTGTTTGGAAACCTCGAGTTTTCTCTGGAAACCTCAAGTTTTAGAAAGCTTGAGTTTCTCTCTGTAAGGCCAAACCTCAAGGTTTCTTTGCAAACCTCGAGTTTTGCTCTCACAGTGAGTTTTACACAGTTGACAGCAAAACTTCAAAATTTGTTTACAATTATTGGCAATCATCAAAACCCTTAGAGAACTAACACTTGTTGGGATCCGTACACACAACGGATTAAAATTTTCTACGAATCCCGTCTTGAGGAACACTCAGGTGCGTTTAAATCAAGGTTAGGGAACCCGAATCATACCTTATAGAGAACTCGAAATCATCCGGAGCTGGAGGTTTTTCTTTGATTTTAGCGAACTAGTAGCTCAAGAATCTACACAAACCCTTTGCGCACATTTTCTCATGGTGATCAAGAAAACCCAAACTGTAGTGAATTCGTCCGCGTCTTGTTCTCTTTGAACTGGTGGGCTACCTTCTCGATTAGCAGAAGACGACTCTTAGAATCGGCTTCCTCTACCGGTATCCACACCAACAATCTCCGAACACGGATGCGGCAGCGTGCTAGCGCCTCGAACTGTGCGTCTCTCTCTTTTTGCTCTAGGGTTTCTCGCGGCTTTCTAATACGCTCGACTAAAACTCCCGTAAGTTTTTCTAAACCCGATAGGCGTATTATATAATCAAAATTAATCCTTATTAATTTTGAAATTCGAATTTTGAATCTGGATAATATATTAATTAAATCTATCTGATAGATCTAATATAATAATATTTATTTAATTTGAATTAAAAGCCAGATCTGAAATTCGAATCTTGAATTTAGATTAAATCTAAATTAAAAGCCTTCTGATTTAATTTACCTCTATAAATTAAATCCGAGAAATGATATCTATTTATTTAATTAAATCTGAGATACAATATCTCAATTTAAATCAAATAGATGATGATATCTTTATTCGAAAATTCAATGAGATACAATATCTCTATTTGTTTTAGATATTTAATTTATCAAATAAATTAAATATAAAACAAATATTATATAATAATATTATAATCTCCATTAAATAATATTATTATATTATTTTCGAGTTTAAATATATATACATATATATATATATATACCCCAGATTAAATCCAGTATTCATTAAATCTCAGATTAATCTGAGATTCAATGAATCTGGACACTTTTACCCGTGTTGGATTATTCTTGTGTGCGACCCTGCAGGCCCATATGAGATTGGCAGTGGGCCAAGACTGTATCAACCCACAAGTCGCAAGCGGCCTCTAGCAAGACATTGCGACTACCCAATTCACATGGGGATCGATAACACGATACTACCTATCGTACAACCATGTCACGTCCCTTTTGTCACACGATAATTTGGTCAAGGATGAGGCATGGATAATGTCAACTTCCTGTTCTTGACCACTACTTTCTCGATTCTCGAGTAGTCTAAAAAGTGAAATGGAAACTCCTTTCCATCACAGTATGGCCATACATTTCTTAAACTCACTCATCGAGGGGCCCAGTATTATCTCTCTACAAATGTGAGGGACAAATTCCATCTTGATCATTCATATTCCTCCGCATGAAAACCACTCATCCCGATTCCAGCCTTTATCATCACCCGGTCAAAGGTGACTTTTGACTAGGTCAAAGACCAGTGACTTATCATGTAGGAATCCATGATGATCTTAGGTCATAGGGCGCTGTGACGTGGTTATACATGAGATAAGCTTGACTTATACCATGCAGCTTTCTCATAGTGGGTCGGTCCAGCACCTTGTACTCTTACAAGTGCCCATGACTTTGATTCGTATCTCCATACCTCATCAAAGTCATACTGGTCTTATCTCATCTTCGCTCCCACGTAGATGACCGACCAGGGACATTTAGGATAATCTATAAGATATATCCAGGGATATAGTTATCACCATAAGCATGCGTATGAAGTGATAACTTAATGGAGAACAATGACTTGCCCCTAGGGCATAATTTCCAACAAACTCCCACTTGCACTAGGTGCAATCTTTAATTACTCTAATTCCCATTGCCCTAACATGACGCTCATGTTTTGCTTGTGCAAGCGGTTTAGTAAGAGGATCAACTACATTGTCTTCTCCTGGTACTTTGCATACTTTTATATCACCTCTATCTCTGATTTCTCCGATGAGATGAAATCGCTTGAGTATATGCTTGGTCCTTTGATGTGACCCAGGCTCATTTGTCTGCGCAATAACATCGTCATTGTCACAGAACATGATTATTGGATCTGAGATGGTAGGAACCACCCCCAGTTCAGTCATGAACTTTCTAATCCAAAAGGCCTCCTCAGCTGCATCCTATGCTACTATATACTCAGCTTCTATTGCAGAATAAGCTACAGTGCTCTGCTTAGAACTCTTCCAGCTCACAGCACCACCATTCAACAGGAATACATATCCTGATTGCGATCTTAGATTATCTTGGTCAGTTTGGAAACTTGCATCTGTGTAACCAGTTACACAGAGCTCATCCTCCAAGCCACCATATACCAAGAATAAGTCCTTAGTCCTTCTTAAGTACTTAAGGATATTGTTGACAGCAGTCCAGTGACCCTCACCGGGATCTTATTGATATCTGCTGGTCATACTCAAGGCAAATGACACATCCGGTCGAGTACATAGCATGGCATACATGATAGATCCAATGGCAAAGGCATATGGAATCTTACTCATGCGGTCTCTTTGATCTTGTGTACTAGGACACAGATCCTTACTAAGATGGATGCCATGAGACATGGGCATGTTACCCTTTTTAGAATTCTGCATACTGAACCTATGCAGTATCTTGTCTATATATGTGCTCTGACTTAGGCCTATCTATCTCTATAGATCCTAATCCCAAGGATATAAGTGGCTTCACTTAAAACTTTCATTGAGAAAGACTTTCCTAACCAAGACTTGACACTCTGCAAGGTAGGAATGTCATTCCCAATGAGTAGGATGTCATCAACATAAAGCACTAGAAATACAACTGTGATCCCACTAACCTTCTTGTAAACACAAGGTTCATCGATGTTTTGAATGAATCCAAACTCTTTGACTACTTCATCAAAACGATGATTCCAGCTTCGAAATGCCTGCTTCAATCCATAAATGGATCTTTGAAGCTTGCAAACTTTACCAGAGTCCTTTGGACGCACAAAACCCTCAGGTTGTGTCATATACACACCCTCAAGTAGCTTTCCGTTAAGGAAGGTCATTTTGACTTCCATCTGCCATATCTCATAGTCATAATATGATGCAATGGCAAGAAGGATTCTGATTGATTTGGCAATTGCAACTGGGGAAAAGGTTTCATCATAGTCCATACCATGAGTTTGAGTGAATCCTTTTGCAACCAGCCGTGCTTTGAAGACATTTACTTTGCCATCCATGTCAGTTTTCTCTTTGAAAACCCACTTGCACCCAACGATTTTTACACCTTCAGGTGGATCGACTAAGGTCCATACCTTATTGTCGTACATAGATTGCATTTTAGACTTCATGGCATCAAGCCATTTTTCAGAGTTTGGTCCCACTATGGCGTCTCAATAAGTCGTTGGCTCATTCTGCTCAATGAGCAAAACATCACGACTTTCAGTAATCAGAAATCCATATCTCATAGGCTGTAGCCGTGATCTATCAGACCTTTGTGGGCCTTGTGTTACTTAAGTAGGCTCACCAACTTGTTGTGAGTCTTCTCCGGTTTCCATCTGTGGTTCCACATTGTCCTGTGACTCTCGAACTTCTTCGAGGTTCACTTTTCTCCCACTGGTTCTTTTAGAGATAAACTCTTTTTCTAAAAAGATACCATTCCGAATAACAAACACTTTGTGATTGGTGGAATTATAGACATAGTATCCTTTACTTTCCTTAGGATACCCCACAAAAAGGCATTTTGAGGATTTGGTTGATAATTTATCAGAGGCTTGATGTTTAACATAAACCTCACATCCCCAAATCTTAAGAAATGACAAACTGGGTTTCTTCTCAGTCCATATCTCATATGGTGTCTTTTCAACTACCTTTGATGGAACACGCTTTAGTATGAACGCAGTTGTTTCTAGGGCATGACTCCAAAAGGAAGATTGAAGATCTGTTTGACTCATCATAGATCGAACCATATCTAATAGAGTTCGATTCCTCCGTTCAGAAACACCATTCCATTGAGGTGTTCCTAGAGAAGTAAGCTGTGAGATGATCCCACAACTCCTAAGATGGTCAACAAACACTTGGCTCAAATACTCACCACCTCGATCAGATCGAAGTGCCTTGATTGTTTTGCCAAGTTGGTTTTGCGCTTCATTTTGAAACATTTTGAACATTTCAAAAGTTTCAAACTTTATGTTTCATCAGACAGATATACACATATCTCTTGAAATTATCTATAAATGTAATGAAGTGCAAACGACCTCCTTTGGCAGATGTATTCATTGGTCCACACACATCAGTATGTATGAGGCCCAATAAATCGGTGGCTCTCTCACTGTGTCCAGTAAAAGGTGCCTTTGTCATCTTTCCCAATAAAGAAGACTCACATGTATCAAATGATTCAAAAACAAATGACTTCAAAAATCCATCTGTAGTGGAGTTTCGAAATGCGCTTCTCATTTATATGGCCTAGACGACAATGCCATAAGAAAGGAGGACTCAAATCTTTTGACTTGATCCTTTATGTCACAGATGTCCATTCAATTTTCTACTATCCTTTGTAAGTTCTGGCTGAACCCAAGAGGGGGGTGAATTGGGTGAAGTATTAAAATTTTCATTCTTCGAAATATTTTCGCAATTCAGAAAATTCATCTTGAGCAACAAAAGTAAGTTCACAAACAATTGGTAAGTGCTCAAATGTAAATGTTGGAAATGCAAGAGATAAGGGAGAAGAGCTTGCAAACAGATTTATACTGGTTCGGCCTTATCCTTGACCTACGTCCAGTCCCCAAGCCTCACTTGGAAATTTCAATCCACTATCTTCAATATCCTTGATTACACGATCTGTAATTGAAGCAACCCTCTCTCTAGGATTCACTTCCCCTTACAATCTGTAATCAATACACTGCTTGATTACACACTTTGTACTCGAAGTAATCCTCTCACTAGGATTCACTCTCCCTTACAAGTTGTAATCAACACAATGTATAACCCACTCAAGATTACCCAATCTTGAGTTGCTCTCAGAAAGATAATGTGTTTACAGTAAACTTCCTCTCAAAGGAATGAATAAATGATCACTGAAGTTCAGATACAATTCATTTCACTCTCTAAGCTATTTAGATATGGAAAACAGAGTGAGAATGATGTAGAAGCAGAGTATCAGCATTTTGGCATTGTAAACTTGTATCTCTATGTTTTTATGCTTGAATCCATGTCTTTTATAGGTAGAGAATGATGTGTGACCGTTTTTGACCGTTGTAGGATGAATCCAACCGTTGTAGTTGATTATCATTGAGTTTGGTCATCTTCTCTCTCTAATCTTCCACTAATCCAGATGATAATGTGATCTGATGTGGCTCTCTGAGAATTTGCCCGTTGGAGATGACTTTGCTTGCTGTAGTAAGCAATCTTTAACGTTTAGAAGGCGTGCTCAGATGGATTAGCCAAAAGAAGGTTGATTATCAGAGGTGCATTAAATGCACTGTGCACTTTTTGCTTTTTGGCTTTGACCTTCATTAATCTTCATCTAATCTAGCTGAAATTTACTTAGCAAACTTGTTAAACATAGCTAGGAATATGATTGAATGAATTATGGAAGCAATAAGATCAAACAATAGTGATTTGCAAATTCGTGTAATTCAAAAATCAGTTTTTACCGTTGTATACTGAAGTAAGTTCATCCATACTGGAGGAGTATGGCACTGTGTACAAGTGTCCATACTGCAGTATCCAATGGTATACTGGAGTATGCAGCTTCCAGAGGCAAACCATCATGACTTGTGTTTGAAAACCAAGACCTATACTCGAGTATGTTAGTGGCTTACTCGAGTATGGCACTGTTTGTGTGAAAATTCTAAGTTCAAAATGCCTCTATACTGGAGTATCCATTTGTATACTGGAGTAAGCAAGTCCTTGACAAATGAGTGACCTTTCTGTATGGTCCCATACTCGAGTATGCAACTCAGTTTTCAAAATGTGTGAAGTCTTTCATTGTCAATACTGAAGTATACAAATCCATACTAGAGTATGCAAGAACATGTATCAAGTTGAAAATCAGTTTAAGAGCCTAATACTCGAGTATGCAAACCCTTACTCGAGTATGCATCAGTTATAAAAAGTTTGGAGCTCTCTGTAAGGCTCTATACTCGAGTATGCATACCTATACTCGAGTATGCACTGAAGATCAAAACTTGTTTGCTCTCTGTAAGTGCCTATACTTGAGTATGCATACCTATACTCGAGTATGCAACTCAGTTTGACAAATATTTTTGCTCTCTGTAAGTCTAATACTTGAGTATAGCTCCCTATACTGCAGTATTGACTTACCTTGAAAAGTTTGGTTGCTCTCTGGATGGCCTATACTGCGGTATTGACTTGTAAAATGCAATTGAGCAACTCCTTGAACTGACTATCAACTTCTGAGAGCCATATCTCTCTAGTCCGAGCTCCATTTTGATCCGTTTAACTCTTGATGGAAAGCTCTGTGAGTCTATTTTCATATGCCACTGATTTCAGCTCAATCGGATTTGTCGTTTGTGAGATATACTCAAAATACCGAAGGTGGGTCTGGACTGTGACGTTGATTCTTGTTCCAACTTGTAAAATTCATAAATAATTCATATGAACTCCTTTGGGCATGAAATTTTGTCACCAATACGTGTTGGGAGTCTAGTTTCCAATGCTTTTGGTTTCGTCTCAATCTGATCTCTGGTTTGTGAGATATCATCGAATTACCAGACATCGCCCGTGTTGAACGTGAACAGATTAGAATAGAGTTGCTGATCACCGTTGCATACTCGAGTATGCACTTATATACTCAAGTATTGCTTAGTCCAGAGACACCAGAAATGCTAAAAATACTACAAACTCGAGTATTGAGTCCCATACTTGAGTATTGAGTCCTATACTCGAGTTTTGACTTGGAAACTCGAGTTTTCTCATCCTGAAGCTAATTTTTGCTAACTTTAACTCCAAATTGAGCCATTTGAACTTCCATATGATCTTGGAGCCTTCTAGCATCAATATAAGAACTTGAATATTTATATTCTCATTCCATTCGACAAGTTCTTCCTTCTTTAATCTCCCATCTTGATTATTCTTCATAATCCAACTCTTTCTTTCTTCTCTTCTCTTGATCATTCCCAAAATACTTTGATAGCTTTTTGTTTCCTTGACATTGTCTGCAATTTCTTCTTTTCATTAATCCCTTATCTCCTTTTTGATTAATCTTCTTTATAATTTAACTTGAACTAATCTACATTAAACATAGTAGTTAGTCAATGTAGGAGATAAATATATTATATAAACTTTTTGCTTCTATATTAGACATCATCAAAACTAATCATAACCAACATCCTTGAGATCCTATACATTTATAAAATTGCGTGAACCACATGTAGTATCTAATACCCATGTTTGAGGAAGTAGAAAAGAGAATGTCTATGACATAGATACCTGAAGCGATAGCTCGCTATCCTTCTTGTTCTTTTCAGATCTTCGAGGCAGAGTGTGCGATTCTTCTTCCAATGACCAATTTCATTGCAGAAGAAGCAGACCCGCAAGTCAGATCAAGATCACATCTGTAGCTAACTCCTGGGATATGGGGAATCCAAGCCTTTCAAGGTGATCAATGTAGCCTTTCATTTTCAACAAAATGAAGACTAACTGATTCACTTTCAGCCATCTTGCAAGAGAATAAGGCCTTTGTGGTTTCATACCTCTCTTGACTTGCCTGTTGCTGAAACATTTCCATAAGATGATAAATCATCTCAGACACCTCCATGTGTTCTAGATCTCCATCGAGGTCTGGAACCACAGTAGCAGGCTTCAAGCATCCTGTATCCATAGAGTCATCGTGATGCTTCTATAAGCATCAATCTGATCTCTTGGATCATCAACTGTAGGCTCGTCAGGGATGGGTTAATCGATAAGATACTCCTTTCTTTCGTGTTTAGGATCAACGCTTAAGTTCCCAAACATGTCAAGAAAGTTTGTCTCATCGAGTTCGTCCTTCTCAAGGATCGATCGCATTGATGGTGTTGCAGTGTTACTATTCGACATGATTCTACAATTTAAAAGATATGTAAAGTTTAATCAGTGACCTCCTACTGAATTAATAACCCTCATTATAATTAGTGGGCTAAGATCCATATTTGGCTTAATCTTAAGTCCGCTTTGGCAGGACGCTTAAAATCAAGTTATTTAGGTAGGCAACCTCTTTGCCAATTACATCACATGTAACTCTTAGATCTTTATGGGATTCGATCATCATATGACCTAGCATGTTTAATCCCATCTAATGCCTTGAGATCCAAAACCGTTTTGATAATCTCAATTAAGTCAAGACAATAATGAATGTAGAGTATCACCATTACTCTCTCTTGTCTCCCCAAGATTACTCAGATGCATCCACTTTGGTGGAACATACAAATGGGCAATCGAGGTTTTGACAAGTATTCATTTATTGATGGCATTGTGACTTAAGATTTTATTTAGAGGGTATTATTAGATATAATCAAATTAATCCTATTAATTTAATTCTAAATTAATTATGAGTGATATAATCAAATCATAATTAAAATTCTAAATTAATTATGAGTGATCAAATCAAATCATAATTAAAACTCTAAATTAATTATGAGTGATATAATCAAATCATAATTAAAACTCTAAATTAATTATGAGTGATCTAATCAAATCATAATTAAAAATCTAAATTAATTATAACATATGTCAATTCATACAATTATAATTAAATTATTGAGTTTTGCGGCTGTAGCTTCATTTTAATACGACTAGATCTATATCTTATAGGATTTCTAAAACCCTAATTGGCCGTATTAAAATATTCAAAATTAATCTCAATTAATCTTAAACTCAAATTTTAAATTAAAATAACATTAATTAAATATGTACAACATATCTAATCTGATCTATTTATTTTAATCTAAAATAAAAGCCTGCCGATTTTATTTATCTTTATTAATTCTACCTATATGAATGCAATCATTATTGTATATCTCATATAGAATCTAAATTAATCATGCAGTGATCATATCAAAACATAATTAAAACTCGTGAACAACATGGCTCATCTAACTTGTAGTCCCCTCAAGCCAATGAGAGGACTTCTCTAAATAATGAGATGAGAAGAGATTTAGAGAGAGGCATGGCACGCAGGCCATATTTAAAATTTATAACACTAGAGCCATCTTGTTCACCATACCCAAACAACACTTTGTAAGGTTATGAACATACTTTAATTTATACATTTATGAAATAAAATATTACTCATGATAAAATTCTCTAATCTTATATTACTTTATATCATGATTTAAATTCTCACACTACAAATAATTTCATTTCTCGCGCTACAAACAATCAGCCGGTCCTATGGCGGTCCCGCTAACCAGTTAGCAGGAGCGCCCCTAGAGCTTTTGAAAACATCATATTCTTTTAGAAAGAAAGTTTCATAAAACTTAATTTCAAACCCCCAGGGGCGTTGTCCGAGCATGATCGAAAATTCTGAATGATTCAGAACGTCTTCGATGCACACGAACGTGACGGATGATTCTGAATATCTTGCGCTCTGAACAATTCAAAACTGTACTCGCGGCACCATTCTGGAGACTCGTCTGAAACCTTAACGCGAATTTTCAAATTAAAGCATTCAAGATTCGATTTTTTGATACAAAGATTCAGTTTCTTGCATACAAAGATTCAAATTCTTGCATACAAAGATTCAGATTTTTGCATATATATCACATATAATAGCATGTACAGAAACCCAATTTAAACGCACGTTGAGTTGGCTCTGATACCACTGTTGGGATCCGTACACGCAGCGGATTAAAATTTTCTACGAATCCCGTCCCGAGGAACACTCAGGTGCGTTTAAATTAATGTTAGGGAACCCGAATCATACCTTATAGAGAACTCGGAATCATCCGGAGCTGGAGGTTTTCCTTTGATTTTAGCGAACTAGTAGCTCAAGAATCTACACAAACCCTTTGTGCACATTTTCTCATGGTGAACAAGAAAACCCAAACTGTAGTGAATTCATCCGCATCTTGTTCTCTTTGAACTGGTGGGCTACCTTCTCGATCAGCAGAAGACGACTCTTAGAATCGGCTTCCTCTACCAGTATCCACACCAACAATCTCCGAACACGGACGCGGTAGCGTGCTAGCGCCTCAAACTGTGCATCTATCTCTTTTTGCTCTAAAGTTTCTCGCGGCTTTCTAATACGCTCGACTAAAACTCCCGTAGGTTTTTCTAAACCCGATAGGCGTATTATATAATCAAAATTAATCCTTATTAATTTTGAAATTCGAATTTTGAATCTGGATAATATATTAATTAAATCTAGCTGATAGATCTAATATAATAATATTTATTTAATCTGAATTAAAAGTCAGATCTGAAATTCGAATCTTGAATTTATATTAAATCTAATTTAAAAGCCTTCTGATTTAATTTACCTCTATAAATTAAATCTGAGAAATGATATCTATTTATTTAATTAAATCTGAGATACAATATCTCAATTTAAATCAAATAGATGATGATATCTTTATTCGAAAATTCAATGAGATACAATATCTCTATTTGTTTTAGATATTTAATTTATCAAATAAATTAAATATAAAACAAATATTATATAATAATATTATAATCTCCATTAAATAATATTATTATATTATTTTCGAATTTAAATATATATACATATATATATATATATACCCCAGATTAAATCCAGTATTCATTAAATCTCAGATTAATCTGAGATTCAATGAATCTGGACACTTTTACCCGTGTTGGATTATTCTTGTGTGCGACCCTGCAGGCCTATATGAGATTGGCAGTGGGCCAAGACTGTATCAACCCACAAGTCGCAAGCGGCCTCTAGCAAGACATTGCAACTACCCAATTCACATGGGGATCGATAACACGATACTACCTATCGTACAACCATGTCACGTCCCTTTTGTCACACGATAATTTGGTCAAGGATGAGGCATGGATAATGTCAACTTCCTGTTCTTGACCACTACTTTCTCGATTCTCGAGTAGTCTAAAAAGTGAAATGGAAACTTCTTTCCATCACAGTATGGTCATACATTTCTTAAACTCACTCATCGAGGGGCCCAGTATTATCTCTCTACAAATGTGAGGGACAAATTCCATCTTGATCATTCACATTCCTCTGCATGAAAACCACTGATCCCGATCCTAGCCTTTATCATCACCCGGGCAAAGGTGACTTTTGACTAGGTCAAAGACCAGTGACTCATCATGTAGGAATCCATGATGATCTTAGGTCATAGGGCGTTGTGACGTGGTTATACATGAGATAAGCTTATGACTTATACCATGCAGCTTTCTCATAGTGGGTCGGTCCAGCACCTTGTACTCTTACAAGTGCCCATGACTTTGATTCGTATCTCCATACCTCATCAAAGTCATACTGGTCTTATCTCATCTTCCATGTTTCTTCCCTCAAATGGCAAATGGAAAAACGGATCCATTAGTGTTAACCGGCATGCATGATGATTAAAGTTGGTTACCTTTGATATGGCATTTTTTCTATATTTAAAGAAGTTGGTGTGTATGTTTCACATCAAAGAAATGTATATGGCGCCATATGCATATTTGGAAAAAGTATATGGTCATTTTTGCACCTTAACTCTTAAAAATATTTAGTATAAGGTTCACAAAACCAAAAGTTAACGAATGCTTGACTTAGTTAATAGAGCTAGCATTTTTGCTCCATTTAAAGATGTTTGTAGGTATTTTGCACTGAAATAATATATATGGTGCCAGATACACATACGAAAAAGTGCAGGAGTATTTGTACACCTTAACCCTTAAAAAAATTAGATACATCTTTTATAAGAAATATTATTTACAGAAAAAAAAAATTAGTTACTCACTTCTCGTAGCTAGATTCTCCATAGAGGGGTAATTTTTTGCGAAAATGGATTAACATAGATACTTTTGTTGGCCAAAGAAAAAAGAGGCCTTAACAAATTAACACATTTTTTATAAATAATTAAATTAACTAATTTTTCTAATATTGAAAAATCAGTTATCTGACCCATAGGTTTAATGTATGAAAGAGTAATAGGATTAGCACCCCCTAAATAGAGTTCTCCACTGTTTACTTTTTTTTTAAAATAATAATAAAGTTAACTTTCTCTAAAACCCCTAGATTAGATTCAAATTTAATATTATCCTCGATTCTTAATATAAGACTCACTTGACTTTTGGAAGAGATTAAGAATCTAAATAAATTATTTTAGAATATTTATATTTATTTCTCTATATACCTAACTAATTTTTCTAACAATATATGATCAAATTAAATACCACATATGTTATGATTAACTAAATATTTAGATTTTTTTTTTACTAAAAAAAATTTTAGTTGTTTTAACTTCTTCAAAAAAAAAGTCAACTGAAGTTTATATTAAGGATCGGTGGTAATTATTATCCCTCAATGTCCGTTGAGAGAAATTCAATTGAGGTACTCAAATATGAAATAATAACCTATGTACTTCCTTTAAAAAAAATATTTAATGATTTTGCAGTTATGCAATTTTTTCCCCCATGTTTTCTTTCCTTTTTGCCCTTTCAAATTTGACTATGTGTAAACCCTATGCTTTGAGCCCATAACAGAGTGGTGTCTTCCTTTAAAAACAAGTCAGATGTATCATTTAACAATGAATTTAAATCACTAGCCAGGTTTGATCTTAGGACAATAAAATCCTTTTTATAAATTGTTCAAAAACTTAACCCAAACGTAGAATGTAATAGTGTAATTCGATTGGGATTTTCTAAAAATTTAAAACATTTTATCAGTGGTTCAAACTTGTCATTAAAAACACATCGTACCTTAAACCTTATTTGATATTATCAGAGTATTGAAAGACAAAATATCACTAAGAGAGGGTGAATTGGGTGATTTAAAAATCTTTTTGATTTCCCTTAAAATTTACTCACTAAAACATAGCTTAACACACAGAGTGATTGGCACGAGAGATTTATACTGATTTGGAATCAACTCTTGACCTACGGCCAATCCCCAGACTCTCTAGAATTTTCACTATTACTTCAACTGATTACACACTCTATGCTTGAAAGTAATCCTCTTATTAGGATCCACCCCTTTACAAGTAACTTCATTTTGTACATGCCAGATCATGAATTAGTAACTGCATCCAATTTCCAAAAGAATCCCAATTGCTTCAAATTTTCTCTTTTTGGAATGGAATACTTACAGAATCCCCATGAATAGGAGTAATCAAATAACACAATTTTAAAGTCCCACAACTTTGAGATTCTTACAAAGATATTGATTCATAAATAAACTCTCTAAAAGAGTAGATTAATAAACACTGAAGATTATAAATATCCAAAGATATTGCACAAGTGAATGAAATAGTAAATGCATATTGATCGTTTGAACGTTTGTGTTTTCGGTGGTTGGAACGAATTGAATGCTTCAGCTTATATATGAAGAGGGAATTAAATAACCGTTGGAAGCCTTCAATACACTGTTGAGAGTAATCAATGTAGTCGTTAGACTTGAAGTTCTTTCATTAGTCTTAGGTGTTGATTCTGCAATGAGCTTCGTCATTCTCCTTAATGACATTCCTTCTGTTCTTCTCGTTGGATGATCTGGCGTTTAGTTTAAGAAAGAAACCATAAATGCCTTCGGAATGTTCAGAGAGTGATTGCTCAAAATAGGCTTCTAGGGGTGAGCAACGGGTGGGCAGGGTTGCCCCCGGGGTCTACCCGTGTCCCACCTGTTTTTTGCATCACGGGTGGGAAAACCCGTTTGGCCCGTATGAAATGGGTACGGGGCGGTCACGGGTTTTTTGAACGGGTACGGGGAACCCATTTATAATATCTGGACCTTTTTTTTAAAAAAACTATTTTTTGGCCCAGAATAGTGTTCTTGCATTGTTTTGGCCCAGAGCAGTTTTTGGGCTTTGTTCTTGCATTTTTTGGGCCTAGAAGGCTAGAATAGTGTCTTTTTTTTTTTTTTTTTTTACATATTGCCCAGAAAAAAAATTGTTATTTGAACTTTTACAATACTTGTTAACTCGCTCAGCTCATATAAAGTATAAACTATAATAATTATTGTACTACTAATCAAAATAACATTAATACACACCGTGTTTACCAAAAAAAAAACATTAATACACACCAACAGATTAATGTCTTGAATATGTGGTGGGAATGAAAAAAGAAAAGGGCTACAGCATTATGAAAAAAGAAAAAAAGAAGAAAAACAAACATTATTAATATTCACGTAGGGCTACAACATTAAATCCATTATAAAAACAAACAAATTAAAGAAAAGGGCTATAGCATTATGAAAAAAGAAGAAAACTCAAAATACGTGGTGGGAATGAAAAAAAATATGCACATAGCTATTAATGTCTTGAAAATCCCTTGTTAGTCCCTGAAAAGGACGAATAAGGGTTGATTGATGAACATTTTGATTCCTCGAAAATTTCCAAAAACTCCTTTTTATTCCATAAAAATGTCCTATTTAGTCCTTGGAGACAAAAATGGAATCTGTGTTTTTTTTTAAGGGACCAGAAAGGATATTTACTCTTTTTTTTTTAAAGATATGAGAGTGACTTTTCAAGAGCCTGATGAACAATCTTATTTGGTTTTAAATAATTATTTTAATGAATTTTGAAACAAATTATTTAATTACTTAAAATCATAACATAATTGACCCAAAATAAACAATTGGTACTTGTCACATTCAAATTTCTTCTTCTTAAACATAAAATTAGTGTTTGTATTAAATATAAGATTATGTAAGAAAGTTTTTACCCAAAAAAAAGGGGGTAAGAAAGTGTATTTTCATAGCTAATATTGGTCATTTTCTTACGCGCTAAAAACATAAAACTACTATTTTTTTAAAATATATTTTTTCAGTATAAAAAAAAAGCCATTGTTGTGGAGTATGGATGCGTTGACACAGTTTTTGCACATTATTTGCCACGTTGGCCATCGCACCATCATATATGTCGCCTTCCGATTGAGATCCACTGTCCCTTTCACACACTCGCAGTGTATCTTTCAAGCCGAGCTCCATTAATCAGATGAGAAGGTCGTACTTGATTAGCCAACAATCCTTGTAGGTCGTCGGAGTCGAAGATCCGAACAAAAGCTCTTCTCCGATGAGTAAAATTTGCATTGTACAACCTCTGCCTTCTCTCTGCTTCAAACTATCTTTGCTATTCTCCAACAGGTGTTTATTTTTCGGAGCTCTATTCGGCGGCCTCTGCAAGTCTACGTTCAAATCGTGCTGTGAGTCTGTGAGTCTGTGACTTTGAGTGAAGGTGAATAGTGTTGATTAGGGCTGACTGAGTGGCTGATTCTGCGAGTCTGTGAGTGTCGATTAGGGCTGACGCTGAGACACTGAGTTGACGGGGGAAAGATTTAAAAATAAATAAATAAATAAATGTAAACGGAGCACGGGTGCCCCGCCCCTCAACCCGTGCCCCGCCTGTATAGTACAAACGGGTATGGGGCAACCCTGTACCCGTTATGGGCCCAATCTGGGCGGGTTAAATCCGAGGAAATATCTGCGGGTTGCGGGCGGTTGGGCGGGGTGCGGGTCACTTGCTCAGCACAATGAAAGTGGAGCTAAATCACCAAGAGGGGGGGTGAATTGGGGATTTTGAAAATTCTTTTCTGGATTCTCTGTTCTTGTCCGCTGAAACAGAGTTAATAAAAGTATGAAGGGAAGAAGAGCAAGACACAAGGAGTTTATCCTGGTTCGGTCTAATCTCTTGACCTACGTCCAGTCCCCAGTCACTCTGGGATTTTCACTATCTCACTTATATGATTACACACTCTGCAAACGAAGGATGTTTCACAACCTTGAACACACTCCCCCTTACAAGTTGTAATCAGATAACCCAATCTCAAAGTCCCACTACTTTGAGATTCTTACAGAGAATGAATTACAGAAAAAGAACTCTCTTCTAAGAGTGGATGTTGATAAACACTAAAGTACAATGTCTCAAAGATACAAGCAAATGTATAAGAATAGCTCTTGACTAATATTTTCGAGTAGACTTGTTGTATCTTAGTTCTGTGTATTTCCAGCTTCAAATCTTCAGCTATTTAAAGTGTTTTGAGGCTTGTGAACGTTATAGATCCGTTGGAGCTTTTTCCTATTCGAGAATGTAGCCGTTATGGGTGCTGTATAAGGAATTTATCTGCAAAGAACATTTCCTTTTTAAATATAGCCGTTTGGGAGACTTTGCAGATTTGCACATTTTGAATCTTGGTTCTTCCATGTGGTCTTATCTGAAGAGTATTGAAGTCCAGGCTTAATTGGTGAAGACCATAAATGATTTCATTGTCAAATGGTTGTCCATCTTGTCAGGTTCTTTGCAAGTTGCCCAAAATGAGTCTTTATTTGATTCTCAATTAGTTTCAAGAATCTTCTGTAATCTCATGAATAAAATCGTTAGAATAATTCGGTTTCAGTGATAAATGATAGATATAACATATAAGATCAATGGGTAACTTAAACGAAGAAGAATGAATCAGATTTGGCAAGTTCTGAACAAAACAGCGTTTTTCTGATAAAGGACCAAAACTCGAGTTTTGATTATCAAAACTGGAGTTTTGAACTGTTCACATTTCATCACTGCAGGTTTTCAAACCATAACTGGCAGCTATCAGAGTTTGAAAAAGCTGAACCTCTCGGGTTGCCCAAAACTCCAGTTTTGCTTCTCAAAACTCGAGTTTTGAACTATTCATGTGAAAACATAACTTAAGTTCAAAACATCAAAACTGGAGTTTTGAAGTAACACTGGCAGTTTTCAATTGTATAAATCTTGAATGCTCTCGGCCTCACCAAAACACGAGTTTTGACTTTCAAAACTCGAGTTTTCATAAATCATGAAAACTTGGAAATTATGTGAGCAGTTGAAAACTGGCGGTGATAGCTGAAAACTGGCGGTGTTGAACTGATGCAAATTCAGTTGCTCTCTGTCTCTCCAAAACTCGAGTTTTGTTTCTCAAAACTCGAGTTTTGAACTTTCTTGCAAAACATGAGAAGTTCAAAACTGGCGGTGTTGGGTGAAAACTGGAGGTTTTGAGATTTGAAAAACTTTGAAAACTTTGAAACCTCTCTGCCAAGCCAAAACTCGAGATTTGGATCCCAAAACTCGAGTTTTGAACTATTCACAAGTTTAAAACTGGCGGTGATCACTAAAACTGGCGGTGATGACTTTTGTGCAGTTTTGCTACAGATCAAAACTCAAGTTTTGAATTCCAAAACTCGAGTTTTCCTCTGACAGCAAGGAAAACTGATTTTTGCACCATAAAACTAATCTTTTTGATTTTCAAGGCTTTACAATTGTTCAATCATCATCAAAACATATTGAGAACTAACACACTATAGGCTTCATTTTTTGGGATCGCATTTAATGCAGCTGTTATAATCAATGCTTTTTGATTAATCTGTAATTAATCATTCATCTAATCATCTAAAACTCTTTAAAAAATTGATTAAATATAGTTAGGAATAATAATGAGTGATGATATGAATTAAGCAAATCATACTTAAAGATTTAAGATTTACGGACACGGTGTGCAAAATAGACATAGGATAGCTTGAAATCCAAGCAAACACAAGCAGCTGACTCGAGTTAACCATTCTAAGCTTGAGTCATATGTTCATCTTCTTTGAAAATGAATTTGAAGTTTTAGTGAAGATATCTGAAGGTGGAATATCACCTAGAGGGGGGTGAATAGGTGATTACTGATATTTCTTTCGCGGTATGATGGACAAGCGTTAGGAACAGTAAAACGATAAAGATAAATGACACAGAGGAATTATACTGGTTCGGTCCAACTTATTGACCTACGTCCAGTACCCAGACACTCCGGGATTTTTCACTATCACACAAGCACAATTACACACTCTGTAACTCGGGACGATCCTTTCTTACTAGGACTCACTCCCCCTTACAAGTTGTAATCGTACACCCACACTCAAGATACCACTACCTTGAGATTTGAATAAATGTAAATACAAATGATGAACCTCTCTTACAGAGTAATACAATGAGCACTGAAGCACAATGATATCCGAAGATATGAATAGAATAGAAATTGATATCTTTGAGAACTTTTTCTATGTATTCGTTAATTCGTACTGATGAATTTAATCCTTTGTGTATTTATAGTAGTTGGAGTGAAATAGCCATTGTAGGATCTGAATTTGTCCATTTGAATATGTCCGTTGTTAGCAATTAAACATTTGCGCCATTCTCGCCTTAATTGGTTTTAATGTGTTGTCTCTGAAGATGGAGCAAAATCACCAAGAGGGGAGTGAATTGGGGATTTTTAAAACTTATGAAAAATACTCTGTTCTTGAATAGTAAAAACAGAGATGAACAAATAGTAGAGTAGAAGAGCAAGACACAGAGATTTATACTGGTTCGGTCCAACCTCTTGACCTACGTCCAGTCCCCAGACTCTCTAGGATTTCCACTATCTCAAATGATTACACACTCTGTACTCAAGAGTGATTCTCTTACTAGAACTTACTCCCCCTTACAAGTTGTAATCAATGCACCCAATCACCAAGTCCCCTGACATGTGATTCTTTACAATAAATGAATTACACAAAAGAAACTCTCTCTAAGAGTGGATAATGATAAACACTGAAGCTTAGTGTATCAGAAGATACTTTACAAGTGAAAACTCAGAATAAATGCAGACTTGATTGCAATTTGTTTTCAACAGCTGTGTTAGTTGTGAAGACTTGAATGCAGCTTTATTTATACCAATAGAGCATTAAATGACCGTTATAATCTTCAATGTAACCGTTGCCTTCATTAGATAAGGTTTAGGTTAAGCTCTGGTCTTCTTCTCTCTCTAATCTTTACTTAATCCAGCTGTGCAGAAGTTCAGAGTTGACTTCTTCAAAATAAATCCGCTGGAGTAGTAGTTGCTGCATGTAGAAAATAATCTTTAATCCTTTGTTAAATGTGTGTAGAAGGATTACCCAAAAGAATGCAACTTTCTGGGTTTTGCATTTAATATGCTGGCGTCACTTTTTGCTTTTGCTTTAAACCTTCAATAAACATTCTCTAAAACATCTGAAACTCACTAACAAAGTGGTTAAACATAGCTAGGAATATTAGAGAATAATAATAGGAAGTATTAAGATCAAACAAGAAGGTTTTACAAATTTGTTAGATTTGAATTTCAGACTCAGCGATGAAAACTCGAGTTTTGTTTTTCAAAACTCGAGTTTTGGACTTTGACATGTAAAATTGATTTCAATCCAAAACATCAAAACTGGAGGTTTTCTTCCAAAACTGGCAGTTTTCAAAACATGAACAACATCAAAGCTCTCTGCTTGGCCAAAACTCGAGTTCCCATATCAAAACTCGAGTTTTCATTTAAGTATGAAAACTTGAAGAATTTGCACCAAGACAAAACTGGAAGTTTTGAAGAAAACTGGCGATTTTCAAAATTTGAGTAAAACATGAATGTTCTCTGCCAGGTCAAAACTCGAGTTTTGAATCAAAACTCGAGTTTTGAATCAAAACTCGAGTTTTCATTTAAACATGAAAACTTGAAGGAAAAACTGTGTAAGTCTTTCTCGAAAGCTGGCAGTTTTAAAAATCTGACTAAAGCATCAATGTTCTTTTCCTAGTTCAAAACTCGAGTTTTCAATCAAAACTCGACTTTTCACAAATCTTATGAAAACTCAGAAAAACCTGAAAACTAGCGGTTTTGAATAAAACAGGAGGTTTTCAAAAGTTCAAAACTTAGAAGACTCTCTGTATGGCCAAAACTCGAGTTTTCAAATGCAAACTCGAGTTTTGCATTTTTCAAAAAATGTTGAGAAGTCTCTGTGTGATGAAAACTTGAGTTTTCTCTGAAAACTGGCGGTTTTGCTAAGTTCAAAAAACTTGAGCTCTTCTCTGTAAGGGCAAAACTCGAGTTTTGAAACCAAAACTCGAGTTTTCCTTTGACATTAAGTTTTTCAACTTATCAAAGAAAAACTCCACACTTTGTTTACAATTGTCAATTATCATCAAAACACATAGAGAACTAACAGTCTCTGTTCGTCTCTGTTTTATGTCACACTTGCTGTCATGATGATACATCAAAATGAAAGAGAACGAAATCACCAAGAGGGGGGTGAGTTGGGGATTTCAAAAATTCTTTTCGGTTCACCCACACAACAGATAAAATCAAGGCAAAGTGGAGATAGAGAAGAAAAGCTTGACACAGATGATTTATACTGGTTCGGTCTAATTCCTTGACCTACGTCCAGTCCCCAGTACCTCTGGGATTTTCCACTATCACTCAAGAATAATTACACCCTATGTAAACGAAGGATGCTCCTCACTCTAGGATTCACTCCCCCTTACAAGTTGTAATTGTTTACAACAGATACACACTCTGTAAACGAAGGATGCTCCCAACCTAGGACACACTCCCCCTTACAAGTTGTATTCTGATTTTCCCAATCTCTAAGTCACCTGACTTGAGATTCTTACAATGAATGATATACAGGGAAATTGACTCTCTCTAAGAGTAGAAAATGATACACACTGAAGTATAATGTATCTAAGATACAATCAAATGTATGTACAGCAAAGACTGATATTTTCGTGCAAGTTTTCTGTAGTTTGTTAGTTTTGATTAGTTTTGATGATGTCTTATATAGATGTCATTCTTATAAGCAAAAAGATTGAGTAATATAATTATCTCCTACATTGACAAATTGTTGTATTTAATGTAGATTAATCCAAGTTGAATTATAGAGGTTGATCAAAGAGGAGATAAGAATTGAAAGGAAGAAGAGAAGAGACCAAATAATGAAGAACTTGATATATGGAATGAAGATTTTATGATCCAAGTTCTTATATTGATGCTAGAAGCCTCCAAGATCATTTGGAAGTTGGAACGATTCAATTCAGAGTTAAAACAAGCAAGAATGAGGTTCTAGATGGGCAAACTCGAGCCTATAAGAACAAACTCGAGCCCATAAGTGTTTTCAGCATTTCTGGTGTTTCTGGACTAGGCAAACTCGAGCCTGTAAGTGTGAACTCGAAGTTCACAGTGGTCATCAGCACTTCAGCTCCACTCTGTTTCACGTTCAGCTCGGGCGAGGTCTGGTAATTCGATGATATCTCACAAACCAGAGATCGGATTGATACGAAACCAAAAGCATTGGAAACTAGACATCCAACATGTACTTCTGACACAAATTCATGTCTAAAGGAGTTCAGATGAATTATCTATGAATTTTACAATTTGGATCAAAAATCAACGTCACTGTCCAGACCAAGCTTCAGTATTTTGGGTATATCTCACAAAATACAAATCCAATTGAGCTCAAATCAGTGCCATTGGAAACTAGACACACAGAGATTTCCATCAAGCTTTGAATGGACCAAAACGGAGTTCGGACCAGGGAGATATGACCTTTCAAAGTTGATAAAGTTGCAAACTCAAGCCAGTCCAAGTCAGAAGCAACCAAACTCGAGTTCATCAGTCACAAACTCGAGTTCGAGAGTTCCAGAGAAGAAATGAACATTTGGGAAAAGCCGAACTCGAGCCTATAAGTGAACGAACTCGAGTTCATCTCAGACAGAGAGCAACCAGGTGCTGGAAAACATCCAAACTCGAGCCTATAAGTAGCAAACTCGAGTTCACGAGTTCCAGAGAAGAAATGAACATTTGGGAAAAGCCGAACTCGAGCCTATAAGTGAACGAACTCGAGTTCATTTCAGACAGAGAGCAATGTAACTTTTCAATGAGTTGCGAACCTCAGGTTTAGATTGTGAACCTCAGGTTCATTTTATCCCGAGAGCAACTTGGCTTTTCAAACACTTGAGAACCTCAGGTTTAGAAAACAAACCTCAGGTTTACACTTTTTGAACTTACATATTATTGAACACTGAAGCAACGAACTCGAGCCTGCAAGAACTGAACTGGAGTTCGCGACGCTAATTCAGAATTTCAAATCTGATGAATTTGCAATATCTTCTTGTTTGATCTCAATACTTCCCATGATCAATCTCTAATGTTCCTAGAGTTGTTTAACCACTTTATTTGTGATTAAAGTTTGGGATTACATCAAACTTGACAGAAATCAAAGTGTGATTCAGAATTTCCAGAAATGGCAAAAGAAGGCAGATTTGAACTAGCAACTTGAATCAATGCTCAATTGAAATGTTCTGCAACAGGATTCGAATATTCAATGGTGAAATGCTCCAACGGACAAAAGCTTCAACAGATTCAATATTCAAATATCAAGCCCATGACAGAGAATCAAATGAAGGGATAGCTTGTGCAACTTGCAATATAATATTATATCCTTCAAGACAAAAGGGAATGGACCACAGCCTGGCGTGATAAACATTCAGCATACCTTGCAGACAACTTAGGCTCCTCTGAATAAAGTTGAATCAACAAACAAGATAGTATGGGCCTCATCATTCAGCTCCAAGAAAGTGAAAAACGTGCAAATCTGAAAGTGGTGACAGCATATTCGCTCAACAGCTTCTGCAGCAACTTTACACATGGAGAAACACTTGCAACAGCTAGTTTTTCAAATGGGAAGAAGCTCCAACGGTTACCTAACGTCCACAAGCTTCAAACTACCATAAATAGCTGAAGATTTGAAGAAACAAGATAGAGAAGACAACTACAGAAAGCTTGCACGAAAATATTCATTCTTTCTCTGTATATACATTTGTTTGTATCTTTGATACATAGAGCTTCAGTGTGTAACCTTATCTGCTCTTAGAGAGAGTCTATATCACTGTAATTCACTCATTGTAATAATCTCAAGTCAGTGGGACTTGGAGATTGGGAAAATCAGAGTACAACTTGTAAGGGGGAGTGTGTCCTAGGGAGAGGAACATCCTGCGTTTACAGAGGGTGTATCTGATTACAGAGTGCAACTTGTAAGGGGGAGTGTGTCCTAGGGAGAGGAACATCCTGCGTTTACAGAGGGTGTATCTGATTACAGAGTGCAACTTGTAAGGGGGAGTGTGTCCTAGGGAGAGGAGCATCCTTTGGTTACAGAGTGTGCATCTGTTGTATGCAATTACAACTTGTAAGGGGGAGTGAGTCCTAGGGAGAGGATCATCCTGAGTACAGAGTGTGTAATTGTTCTTGAGTGATAGTGGAAAATCCCAGAGGTGCTGGGGACTGGATGTAGGTCAAGGATTAGACCGAACCAGGATAAATCATCTGTGTCAAGCTTCTCTACTCTATCTCCACTTTGCCTTAATATTTTCTGTTGTGTGGGTGAACTGAAAAGAATTTTGAAATCCCCAATTCACCCCCCTCTTGGTGATTTCCTTCTCTTTCATTTGGTATCAGAGCTTTGGTTATCTATTTGAAGGATTAACATCCTAGATCAAAGATCCTATGGAAGGAATTCTACCGGAAGGAGCCTCAATCAACAGACCACCAGGTTTCAATGGAGAATATTACTCTTATTGGAAGGCAAAGTTCAGAGTCTACGTGATGGCATCTGAATATGGTTTGTGGAGAGTATTTGAAAAAGGAAATTATGAACCATCTGACATAGAAGATGGAGTAAGAGTTCCGAAGCTTGAAGAAGAGTACAATGAAAAAGACAAATGGCAAGTGACTCTCAACATGAAGGCAATCCATGTGCTGCAAAGTGCTCTTAGTCAACAAGAGTATTTTCGAATTTGTAATTTGCCATCAGCCAAAGCCATGTGGGAAGCTCTTGAAATAGTCTATAAAGAAAGTGATGAGGAAGAAGTGGCAAATCTTTGTCTAGTTGCTGAAGAACAATCTGAAAGCAACAATGAGGTAAATGATACTGAACCTTCCTATGATGAATTATTTTCTGAATACAATGAACTATATACTGAATATGAAAAACTTGCTAAAGAGTTCATTGCATCCAAGAAGAAAATTAAATTGTTGGAAGAACAAGTTCAGAATGTTTCTTCTTCTGTTTCTACTTCTAAAAACATTTATGTATCTACTTGTGAAAACATTTCTGAAAACACTTCTGAAAATATTTCAGAAAATGTTTGTGAAAAGGTTTGTGACAATTGCTGTATCTTGGAGAAAAGAGTTTTACATCTTACAAAAATTCTTGAGAAGTTCACTAGAGGTAGTGAAATGCTCAAAGTGATTTTAAAACAGCAAAGAGTCACAAATGACAAATCAGGAATCGGTTATAAACCAGATTTTGATAAGAAGAAAGGGAAGAAGAAACATGGACAGAAATCTTACTTGAATTATTTTCAAAAATCTGTTCACACCTCAAATCCTTTTGGTCATTGCAACTATTGTAACCGTAAAGGTCATAATACTTCATCATGCTTCCATAAGAAAGATAGGAAAAATAAACCTGTTGGAAATTATCAGTGGGTACCAAAGGGAACTTATGTTTTCCCTAAGGGCCAAACTAATCCAGAAGGACCCAAAAACAAAAGGGTACCAAAATGTCCATCTATTGCTATGTTTGTGCAGATTGATTCAAAAAAGAATGGACTTAAAGAAGCCAAGAACCAGAAAATCTCTCATGTATCAAAAGGAACAACCACCAAAGCACATGTTGCAGAAAAGGGGCAAAGTAGAAGTGCATACTCCACCTTAAGAGCAAACTACCAGAGAGTACCACTCAATTACCTTGAGGAGAACAAGAAGAGGAAAACACCTCAAGTATCAAAGAGTAAATACTTGAAGCCTATATCCCTTGTGAAAACTTTGCAGACACCAAAGAGACAATGGGTGTGCAAAGTCAATCTTTCAAGTACCTAAGGTGAAAGGTACACAATGGTAAAACCTCCTACTATGTTTTCTAGAACACCTATTGAGGTTTTACACATTGGATGGTAGGAATGAACATTGCAAACAATATGCATAGTTTAAGAATCTATAGATTTATATATAGCTTGCAATATTCATTAGCTTATTTGTTCTCATGCATACATTATGAACTTTAAAAATATAATTAATACATCTTTCATGCATGAACTTGTGTTTAATCCATTATGCTTAATTATCATAATCTGGTTGTATTATTAGAGCATGTGAATTTTGGTCCTACAAGCTAACATTGATTGGATCCAAGTAAGGTTGGACACCAAGAAAAGAAAAGATTTATATAGTTTTGTAGGATCAGGGAAAGCCTCTCAAGAATGCAAGATAGATAATGACTTAAGTCTTGAAGAAGCACAAGCCAAACTTGATGTTGATGGTGAAATTTGGAAAATGAGTTATCTACATCAATCCATCTCTACCAAGCAAGCTTCTATGAGGAAAAGAGGAATTTTGGTGATATCTAATCCTTGTCTCATACTATGATTATATGTAATTCATTATCGGTTTATGTTAAGTTAAAAGGTTTTGAAAGTTATTCAATTTCAAAAGCCAATCCCCAGTTTTTCAAATGAGATTTTCATAAACTTGAGATTGTTTCCATGAACCTCCAGTTTGCGCCATGAACCTCCAGTTTGCTTTAGGCCAAAAGTTTCCAAGAGTTTTTCTAAGTTGAGAGAACTCGAGTTCAAGTTTCTAAACTCGAGTTCATGTCTTTACAAAGAGCAAAATATTTTTGAACTTGAGAAAACCTCCGGTTTGCGCCATGAACCTCCGGTTTGCGCCATGAACCTCCGGTTTGCTTTAGGCCAAAAGTTTTTCAAGAGTTTTCTAAGTTGAGAGAACTCGAGTTCAAGTTTCTAAACTCGAGTTCATGCCTTTGCAGAAAGCAAAATATTTCTGAACTTGAGAAAACCTCCGGTGTGTACTGGGAACCTCCAGTTTGTCTTTTGAGAGCTTAAACTGATTTTTGACATAAACAGTGTCAAACTCGAGTTCGTCACTTACAAACTCGAGTTTGTGGTTTTGCTCAAAATATATTTCAAACTGAAAACCCGATGGTTGCTCAATAGAAGTCTAAACTCGAGCCTAAAATGCAAACCTCAGGTTTGGTCCTGAAGAAAATTTACAAACCTCAAGTTCTCTACGCAAACCTCCAGTTTGGTCCTGTACAAATTTTACAAACTTCAGGTTTACTACGTAAACCTCCGGTTTGGTCCATACAGAAGGCAAAATTCACCAGTTTACATCTTAAACTTGAGACTAAAGTTTCTAAACCTCAGGTTTGGACCTCCAGAGAAAATTTTCAAAGAGTTTACACTTGGTGAAGAGCATTTAATGTTTTAAAAATAAGCAAACTTGAGACTACCTTCATGAACCTCCAGTTTGTTTTTCCAAACTCCCATTTGCCTTACCAAACTCTGTTTTGTCTTTCTAAACTCAAGTTTGAGTCAACCATGTTTTTGAAATCATCTTGCTCGAATTTCCAAAAACTTCATGTATGATCTATATACTTCACATCATCATTCACTCATATTTCTAACTATGATTATTCAGTTTGTTAGTGAATTTTTGATGATCAAACAAGTAAATTTGTGCATAACTTTATTGATTTTATATTTTTGAAATGCACAAGTCTAAAATTTGTTTAAATTTCAATTCACTCTGTTTTATGAAGATGCATACAAATGTTTTGAAAACATATCCATACTTTGGTTACATTTCAATGATGTTTCAAATTGGAAGTTAATATTGTTACTGAATATTGAATATGCTTCAAATTTCTCTAATTGAGTTTTCATTATCTTTCACATATTGATCTTTAGAATTCAATGTTTTGCTTGAACTCTCTAGCTTCATTCTCCAACTAGTTGGACCTCATGTCTAACAAGTTAATCGTCTATGAGCTTCAAGCTTATTTCCAGAAAAGAACTCAATTTGTGAAAACTTATGCTTATTACATAAAACCTTATTCCAAAGCATTATGAATGTTCATTAATGCATTATGTGTATTAACCATTATATGGAATAACTTACTAGGATGATATTTTGAAACTTTAGTCATCTGGACAAAAGAAATTGTGCTTCATCGTCCATGAATCCTAGTACTCTTAGTGTTACTCAAATACATCAAATTTAATTCCATCCATATTTTGAGTAACTATCTATGTATATTCATAATCTTGCCTTGATTGTTGTCATACTTTCAAGACTTTCATCTAAGAAGCAAGATTATCTCTTGGTCATGGCAAAGTCATTTTGCATATATATGTTGTGTTAAGAATATCTTGATAATGCTCTTATGACTGTTGCTTTGCAGAAAATTCTTCCATATGTTAACCTCAATGTTCAACATGTTCTCTAAATCTGAAGCATGTTGATATATTCATTAAACCTATTGACTTCCACCATGTTTCAAATGAGCATTGTTTTTCAAACATGTTTCAAAAATCTTTCATGAATAAAAATTTTTTGATTTCATAATGTGTCATCATTTTTTTAAAGACCATTCAAAATTTGAAACACCTTGCATATTTCATGATCTTTCTTGAAAAATCTGAAGTTTAAAATGATAAATGCTTATCTTTATAGATAAGATTTTCTATGCACAAACTTACATGCATCTTTCAATGACATCTTCTCCACATAAAGTGTATTCACAAATTGTCATTGAGAAATAACATTTGGTATGACATTATTATTTGGTATCATTAAAGGGAAGTTCACTTTTTAGTCATGCATTCATTAAGGGGGAGCTTCACATTCATGGTTGTTTTATACTCTATAAGCTCTTCTCTTTTATTTGAAGAAAACTCTTTTAAGCATACTCATCTGTATTTACTATCTCTCATTAGTTTTGATGATGAGTTAATATCATATTTTCCTTTCATTGTTATTTGAAACTATCTTATAGAAAGGGATACTTTGATATTTGGCTTGCACTAACAAATCTTTTGCAAAGAAAGTTTTCAATTCATATCAGGAGATTTTGTTATGAGCTGCAACTTTAGAGATCAACCATTGAAGCTGAGATATGCTCTACATAGATGATCTTTGAAGAAAAAGCAAAGGATGGAAGCTGAGTGCTAATCATATTCAGATGCAATAGTCTTCAAGAAGCAAGTACTTTCATCCTATTTACATTATACAGGATATTCATGATCCTGTTATTGATCTTCTTCAAAGAATCTCATACAACAAGGAAGAGAGCATTCCACTGCTTCATCTCAGACCATGGCGACACAGTCAAACTTCATGTAGCAAGCAAATAGACTTCTTTGATCATTCATCAGCTTGCAGAACCAACATGAGCATTTCTAAACTCTCTCTCTTTATATTCAGTAGAAATTTTTGCACATGCTTGGTATCTCTATGCTTTAATTGTGAAAGATGTCTTGAAAACCTCTCTAAATTTTGGTATCTTAAACAATAATGGAATGATTTGGCAAGCCAAGGATGGTTAAAACTTGTGATTTTCAATATGTTAAAACCAAACTCGAGCCTAACAGGATTAAACTCGAGCCTGGATTTGATAGTGAGCATAAACTTGTCAAGCCAAAGCCCAAACTCGATACTGAACCTCAAGTTCAAAATTAAAACTTTGAAAGTTTGAGTGAACTCGAGCCTACCAAGGGCGAACTCGAGTTCACCATTGCCAAAGAATTTTTTTTACTTTTGAAAACCTATTTCAAACTCCAAACTTCTACTCAAACCTCAAGTTTGAAAGAGTTCAAAGAAGATTTTAAGAGTATGAACTCGAGCCTGTCATGGCGAACTCGAGTTCATCCTTGACTAATTCATAAGAAACATTCCAATCTGATTTTATACTCATAATGAAAACAATTTCAAATCGAGAAGAGAAAATCAGTTCTTTGACTAATTCTCATTTGGTTTCACAGTTTCTCTTTTCAAATATTTCCTCTTTACTTCAACTTTTTGCTAATGACAAATAAGGGGGAGAGAATGGCAAGAAAAATATGTTGCATTGTTATATTTTCATATTCATCCATATTTTTCCTATAGTATTTGTCATCATCAAAAAGGGGGAGAATGTTAGTTTTGATTAGTTTTGATGATGTCTTATATAGATGTCATTCTTATAAGCAAAAAGATTGAGTAATATAATTATCTCCTACATTGACAAATTGTTGTATTTAATGTAGATTAATCCAAGTTGAATTATAGAGGTTGATCAAAGAGGAGATAAGAATTGAAAGGAAGAAGAGAAGAGACCAAATAATGAAGAACTTGATATATGGAATGAAGATTTTATGATCCAAGTTCTTATATTGATGCTAGAAGCCTCCAAGATCATTTGGAAGTTGGAACGATTCAATTCAGAGTTAAAACAAGCAAGAATGAGGTTCTAGATGGGCAAACTCGAGCCTATAAGAACAAACTCGAGCCCATAAGTGTTTTCAGCATTTCTGGTGTTTCTGGACTAGGCAAACTCGAGCCTGTAAGTGTGAACTCGAAGTTCACAGTGGTCATCAGCACTTCAGCTCCACTCTGTTTCACGTTCAGCTCGGGCGAGGTCTGGTAATTCGATGATATCTCACAAACCAGAGATCGGATTGATACGAAACCAAAAGCATTGGAAACTAGACATCCAACACGTACTTCTGACACAAATTCATGTCTAAAGGAGTTCAGATGAATTATCTATGAATTTTACAATTTGGATCAAAAATCAACGTCACTGTCCAGACCAAGCTTCAGTATTTTGGGTATATCTCACAAAATACAAATCCAATTGAGCTCAAATCAGTGCCATTGGAAACTAGACACACAGAGATTTCCATCAAGCTTTGAATGGACCAAAACGGAGTTCGGACCAGGGAGATATGACCTTTCAAAGTTGATAAAGTTGCAAACTCAAGCCAGTCCAAGTCAGAAGCAACCAAACTCGAGTTCATCAGTCACAAACTCGAGTTCGAGAGTTCCAGAGAAGAAATGAACATTTGGGAAAAGCCGAACTCGAGCCTATAAGTGAACGAACTCGAGTTCATCTCAGACAGAGAGCAACCAGGTGCTGGAAAACATCCAAACTCGAGCCTATAAGTAGCAAACTCGAGTTCACGAGTTCCAGAGAAGAAATGAACATTTGGGAAAAGCCGAACTCGAGCCTATAAGTGAACGAACTCGAGTTCATTTCAGACAGAGAGCAATGTAACTTTTCAATGAGTTGCGAACCTCAGGTTTAGATTGTGAACCTCAGGTTCATTTTATCCCGAGAGCAACTTGGCTTTTCAAACACTTGAGAACCTCAGGTTTAGAAAACAAACCTCAGGTTTACACTTTTTGAACTTACATATTATTGAACACTGAAGCAACGAACTCGAGCCTGCAAGAACTGAACTGGAGTTCGCGACGCTAATTCAGAATTTCAAATCTGATGAATTTGCAATATCTTCTTGTTTGATCTCAATACTTCCCATGATCAATCTCTAATGTTCCTAGAGTTGTTTAACCACTTTATTTGTGATTAAAGTTTGGGATTACATCAAACTTGACAGAAATCAAAGTGTGATTCAGAATTTCCAGAAATGGCAAAAGAAGGCAGATTTGAACTAGCAACTTGAATCAATGCTCAATTGAAATGTTCTGCAACAGGATTCGAATATTCAATGGTGAAATGCTCCAACGGACAAAAGCTTCAACAGATTCAATATTCAAATATCAAGCCCATGACAGAGAATCAAATGAAGGGATAGCTTGTGCAACTTGCAATATAATATTATATCCTTCAAGACAAAAGGGAATGGACCACAGCCTGGCGTGATAAACATTCAGCATACCTTGCAGACAACTTAGGCTCCTCTGAATAAAGTTGAATCAACAAACAAGATAGTATGGGCCTCATCATTCAGCTCCAAGAAAGTGAAAAACGTGCAAATCTGAAAGTGGTGACAGCATATTCGCTCAACAGCTTCTGCAGCAACTTTACACATGGAGAAACACTTGCAACAGCTAGTTTTTCAAATGGGAAGAAGCTCCAACGGTTACCTAACGTCCACAAGCTTCAAACTACCATAAATAGCTGAAGATTTGAAGAAACAAGATAGAGAAGACAACTACAGAAAGCTTGCACGAAAATATTCATTCTTTCTCTGTATATACATTTGTTTGTATCTTTGATACATAGAGCTTCAGTGTGTAACCTTATCTGCTCTTAGAGAGAGTCTATATCACTGTAATTCACTCATTGTAATAATCTCAAGTCAGTGGGACTTGGAGATTGGGAAAATCAGAGTACAACTTGTAAGGGGGAGTGTGTCCTAGGGAGAGGAACATCCTGCGTTTACAGAGGGTGTATCTGATTACAGAGTGCAACTTGTAAGGGGGAGTGTGTCCTAGGGAGAGGAACATCCTGCGTTTACAGAGGGTGTATCTGATTACAGAGTGCAACTTGTAAGGGGGAGTGTGTCCTAGGGAGAGGAGCATCCTTTGGTTACAGAGTGTGCATCTGTTGTATGCAATTACAACTTGTAAGGGGGAGTGAGTCCTAGGGAGAGGATCATCCTGAGTACAGAGTGTGTAATTGTTCTTGAGTGATAGTGGAAAATCCCAGAGGTGCTGGGGACTGGATGTAGGTCAAGGATTAGACCGAACCAGGATAAATCATCTGTGTCAAGCTTCTCTACTCTATCTCCACTTTGCCTTAATATTTTCTGTTGTGTGGGTGAACTGAAAAGAATTTTGAAATCCCCAATTCACCCCCCTCTTGGTGATTTCCTTCTCTTTCATAGTTGTCTTTCTCTGCTGTCCAACTTCAAATCTTCAGCCATTTATAGTGATTTGAAGCTTGTGAACGTTATAGATCCGTTGGAGCTTTTACCAATTCGAAAATATAGCTGTTGTAGGTGTTTTCCTAATATATCTCTTGCTGAAATCTCTCCCTGTTTGTTTTTAGCCGTTGGAAGGATTTTTGCAAATCTGGATATTTGATTTCTGTATCTTCTCCATGTTGATCTAGTCTGAAGAATACTTATTCTTGATTCGTGGAGATATCGCATAACGGCTATCAGAAGATTCTGCATAACGGCTCTCCATGAATTCAGCAAGTTTCCTAAAATGACTCTTCTTTTCGAATCTCAATCAAATTCAAGAATCTTTCTGAAATCTCATGAATAAACTTGTTAGGACTGGTTAGAAACATAGATATGAATCATATAAGATCAATTCACAGCAAACAAGTCAATGGGTAAATCATTTTGAGCATTTTCTGCAAAATTGCGTTTTTCGTCAGAGGCACCAAAACTCGAGTTTTGATAATCAAAACTGGAGTTTTGAACTGTTCATTCTTCATAACCTGCAGTTATCAAACCAAAACTGGCAGTTTTCAAGCTTTAGAAATGCTGAACCTCTCGGGTTAACCAAAACTCGAGTTTTGCTTCCCAAAACTCGAGCTTTGAACTTTTGGTATCAAGTTCAAAACATCAAAACCGGCGGTGATGGTTCATAACTGGAAGTTTTCATTTGTGAGATTCTTGAATGCTCTCTGTCTGATGAAAACTCGAGTTTTCACTTGCAAAACTCGAGTTTTGTCTTCTCCAGGATTTTGCTGAGTTTTCTTGTAACATCCATCAACTTTAGAAGACCATATCTCCCTGGTCTGAACTCCATTTTGGTCCGTTCAACTCTTGATGGAAAGCTCTGCGTGTCTAGTTTCCAATGGCACCGATTTGAGCTCAATTGGATTTGTAGTTTGTGAGATATTCCCAAAATACTGAAGGTGGGTCTGGACTATGATGTTGATTATTGGGTCAACTTGTAAAAATCATATCTGCTTTATCTGAACTCCTTTTGGCTTGAATTATATATCCAAATGACGCATTGTAAGTCTAGTTTCATATGCTTTTGGTTTCGTCTCAATCCAATTTCTGGTTTGTGAGATATCACCGAAACATCAGAGGTCGCCCGTGCTAAGCGTGAGACAGTGTGGAGCTGAAGTGCTGATAACAGTCCAAAACTCGAGTTTTCAACTTCAAAACTCGAGTTTTGGTTCTCCAATTTTCCAAAACTCGCGTTTTTCCCCGAGACTTGATTCTAATGTTCCAAAACTCGAGTTTTCACCCTAAAACTCGAGTTTTGCTAGTCCAGAGACCCCAGAGACGTTGTAAACACTTGATAACTCGAGTTTTGCCACAAAACTCAAGTTTTCTCCTCTCAGATGAGTAAATTACAGCAGCAAGGTAGAAAACTCATGTTTAATACTTGGAGACTCAAGTTTGCTCATCCAAAACCTCATTCTTGCTTGTTTTAACTCTGAATTGAATCATTCCAGCTCCCATATGATCTTGGAGGCTTCTAGCATCAATATAAGAACTTGGATGATAAAATCTTCATTCAATATATCAAGTTCTTCTTTATTTGGTCTCTTCTCTTCTTTCTTTCTACTTTTATCTCCTTCTTGATTAATCTCTATAATTCATCTTGGATTAATCTACATTAAATACAATAATTCATCAATGTAGGAGATAATTATATTATTCAATCTTTTTGCTTATAACAATGGCATCTATATAAGACATCATCAAAACTAATCATAACTAACACAAAATTTAATCGTTGCTAAATCATCTGAAAATCACTCATCATTATGATTAATGATATCATAATAAATAATGAATGAGATTTAAAGAGATATGAGTGAAGAATCAAAATATTAGAATAACGTTACAGAAGATTCATGTTTGCTGATGAAAGATTTGTCATCGCTAATACTCGAGTATCAGAGATCAATACTCGGGTATCTTCACATACTCAAGTATCTCCAGAAGCTTTATAGAAGTTCGTACTCGAGTATTCAAATGCTAATACTCGAGTATCTCCTGTGCTGTTGCTGAAATGAATAACCTCAGGGAAATACGTTAGCAAAACATACTTGAAACAATTTATATACTCGAGTATCTTAATACCATTACTCGAGTATCTCATAAGCAGAGAGCAGGTATCATATTTCAACTGACCATACTCGAGTATCATCTTATCAGTACTTGAGTATTACCCAAATACTCGAGTATCACATGACTTAATACTTGAGTATTATTCAGTATCATTCTGCAGTAGTTGAAACAATTAATCAATACTTAAGTATCAACAATCCAATACTCGAGTATCTTATCTATTCAGATATTCAATCCCTGATTTGTTCAATCAATACTCGAGTATCACACCTTTAATACTCAAGTATTATATCCTTGATCACTTAGGCACATATATTAGTTATAAGTTCAATTTATACTGAAGTTTTACGAAAGCATACTCATTACTCATGAAGATCAAATCTGATTCAAAACCTTAATTGTTTTTCAAGTCTTGTTATCATCAAAATCTTGAGAGCTAACAATATCTTTGTATGACTTCAGCTCGAGTTTAAAATGTTTAGCTCAAGTACAAGACTCAAATCAATCATAGTTTGCTCGAGTTGTAACATCCCAAATTTTGGATCCTGAGAATTGAGAATATGGCTAAAATAGGTAGATGACTAGGCCCAGTTCAGGAAGAGTCCCACGAAGGTCGAGGCATAGGAAGCCTCTCGGGTGAAAGTGGAGCCAAATACCCAAGAGGGGGGGGTGAATTGGGTATTTTAAAAATTTTCACAAACTCCTCTGTTTTCTAATAGCAAAACAGGGATAAACAGAGAGAAGGGAAGAGCAGCTAGACACAAAGAATTATACTGGTTTAGTCCTAACAACTTGACCTACATCCAGTCCTCAGACTCTCTGGGATTTTCTCTATATCAAAGATTACACACTCTGCACTCAAGAAGTAGTTCTCTCACTAGAACTCACTCCCCCTTACAAGTTGTAATCAATGAACTCCTAAATCATCAAGTCCCCTTGACTTGTGATTCTTTACAGTAAATGTTTTACAAAGATAAACTCTCTCTCAGAGTGGATAATAATGAATACTGAAGCTCAAAGAATCAAAAGATACAATATAGATGAAAACTGAAGAAATAAATGCAAGACTTGAATGATTTTCGTTTTCAGTTGTTCTAGTTGTTGAGAAGACTTGAATGCAGCTCTATTTATACTAAGAGTGCATTAAATGACCGTTGCTTCTTGAATTGAACCGTTGGAGAAGCTCTGTAAAGGTTAGGAGGTGGTTTTAGCCTTCTTCTCTCTCTAATCTTCACTCAATCCAGCTGTCCAAGTGTTTAGAGTTGACTTCCTCAAGATTAATCCGTTAGAGAAGCAGTTGCTTGTTGTAGAAATCATTCTTTAATGCTTTGCAACCGTGTCCAGATGGATTACCCAAAAGTATGCAACTTTCTGGGTTTAGCATTTAATGTGATAACGTCACTTTTTGCTTTTGCTTTAGACCTTCAAAAATCATTCTCTAATTCTTCTGAAACTCACTAACAAAGTGGTTAAATATAGCTAGGAATAGTAGAGATGAATACTGGAAAGTATTAAGATCAAACAAGAAGGAATTCCAAAATCGTGAACTTTGAATTTCAGAACTAGCGCAGAAACCTCGAGGTTTGTTCTCCAAACCTCAAGTTTTGGACAAAGCTTGCAACGTTGATTTTAGTCCAAAACATCAAAACTTGAGGTTTCTGATCAAAACTGGAGGTTTTCAAAACTTTGAAATGTTCAATGCTCTCTGGCTAACAAAACCTCGAGTTTTGATTCAAATATGAAAGTTTTGAAAAACTACGCCAAAAGCAAAACCTTAAGGTTCCAGTTGGAACCTCGAGTTTTTCAACTCAGTGAAAAGTCATTTGCTCTCTGTTTGCCAAAACCTCGAGTTTTCTCTATAAAACTCGAGTTTTGTTCAAATGTCAAAACTTTGAGATTTTTCCGCAAGACAAAAACCTTGAGGTTTCAAAACCAAACCTCAAGGTTTTGAAGTGTTAGCATAGTTGCTCTCTGCCTGGACAAAACTCGAGGTTTGTCCCTAAACCTCGAGTTTTCACTTTTTGTGAAAACTTAGAGAGATTTTGTCAAAAAACCAAAACTGGAGGTTTTGAAAAGTGAGAAATTTTATATGTTCTCTGCCTCCACAAAACTCGAGGTTTTTCCCAAAACCTCGAGTTTTCACCCAATGTGAAAACTTTGAGAAAATCTTGTCAAGTTCAAAACTGGAGGTTTTACACAAAACTGGAGGTTTTGAAACTTGGTTAAAATCTAAGTTTCTTCTGCCAGTCAAAACCTCAAGGTTTCTTCCCAAACCTCGAGTTTTCTCAAGACTTGTGAAAAGCTGAATTTTTCAAATCAAGCCAAACCTTGAGGTTTGAAATGGAAACTGGAGGTTTTTAGAAGTTCAAAACCTGAGAGACTCTCTGCATGACAAAACCTCGAGGTTTTCCCAGAAACCTCGAGTTTTGAAATTTCTCAGAAAAAGTTTCAGAAGTCATGTTTTTTGTAGCGGTTAGAAGACCGCTACAAATTTCTGCGAAGAACGAGGCACATTAGTTTCGGTGGACGTGGCGGTTTTGATGTAACCGTTACAAAATTCATTATTTTTGTGACGGTTTTTGGGATAACTGCTACAAAGTGCAGCGGTTTTTATACTTTTCTTTTCACTTTTGAAACTCACGCGTGCATTTTAGTTACTATTCACTTCTCAATTTCAACTTTTACCTTTCACCATCATGGATCCTAACGACAAGGGAAAAGAGAAAGTAGTGGAGCCCCCAAGAAGGCCTGTCAAGGTGGTAGTAGTAGAGGTAGGAGAGGGCGTGGGCCTCTAAATATCCCCCTTCAGCCCCCTCAGGTTGGGAATGAGTTTGACGAACTCTTTGCAAATGACCGAATCCCACACCCACAGACCCTAGAGACCGTAGGTGGAGAACGAGGCGCAAGTCTATCGCTTGAGGACATCTTAAATGATGAAGATGAGGAGATCCAGATTGAGATTCCCATAGCGGAAGCGGAGTAGTTCCTCGACCAGGAGAACGAGCGGGACCAAGGGAACCCCCGACCGTTGTCTTCTCGTTCCACCGGATTTACAGTGGATGTCGAAGGTAAGTATAAGTATTTTATTGGCGAAAAATAAAATTTAAATTCCTGACGTGTAATGATTGTTTATCTAAATACAATGCAACAATTTTGTTATAATTGTGCAGATCCACATGGGAACGTCAACAGGAGGACGCTGGACGTTCCCACTCTCAATCACGAGAACAACACCTACTGTGTGATAGTCCCCTGGAACGTGGACACGGACCAGCCGATCGGCAGCGGTGGTCACTTCTTGAACCGATTCCTGTCAGAGCTTGCGGGAATTGGGGGGTTTTTCCCAATCTATATCCAAAATTGGAAAAAGGTCTCAGATAGCAACAAGGATAAGGCGTTTAAGGACGTTGTGCAGGTAAGTTATGTTGTGTAATTAAATTTTACATGTTAATAGTTTTAAGTTGTATAAATTGTGGTTAATTTAGTTATTTATTTCTTAAATAATTATTAATTAATTACTAATTATTTAATGATATAGAAAAAGTTTAAACTGCGAGCCGATGTGAAGAGGTATGTAAAGATGAAAATGGGAGAAGCGTGGAAGAGCCGGAGGGGTCGCCTCTACGACAAGAAGAATGGAGATGGGACTATGCCTCTGCAACAACTAATAGAGAATGTCCCAGACGGCGTAGAGCCAAATGACTAGGCAGCTTTTGTCCAATATAGGAGGAGTGCAGATGGACAGGTACGTTTTTTTATTAATCATAGTTTTGTTTTTTAATTAATCATGAAAGTATTGTATAGTTTAAAATTTGTTTTAATTAACTACACTAATTTATTTTGCAGGCTCTATCGCAAAGGAACACCAGAAGCAGGGCAGCTCAAAGGATCAATCACACAGGAGGATCCAAGACGTTTGCGGTGACGTACAGTGAGATGGTATGTTAAAAGTTGAGTTAGTGACGCGTTAATGACTATTGTTTTGTTTTACACATAACAAAGTTTATATTTTTTTAGCTAGAGAAGGCTCGGGAGGAGAACCGTCAGATGGATTATGGGTAGTTGTTCACACACACCCATAGGCATCGTGATGGGACGTCGATCTCTGAGGAAGCAGAGGAGATAATAGTAAGTTACAAAAAACTAATTATATATTTAAATTTAATTAAATTGATTGATTAATGTTTTATGAAATATGTGCGTCAGGCCCGGATTGAGCAGAACCAGCAGGAGTTGTGAGCGTCGCAGACCCCGGAGTCACAGGGTTCTATTGATCCTACGGCCGCATTAAAAGCTGCTGTGGGGCCAGTCGAGCATCCTGGCCGTGTTAGGGGCTTTGGGCTAGGCGCCAGGCCTAGCATGGTGTACGGCAAGGCCTCCTCCTCTGTCGCTGGGACCTCCGGCTCGAGCATGCCACCACCTGCTGCAGTTGATGCGATGATTGCCAAGAAAGTTGCCGCGTAGGTTGCCGAGCAGCTTGATGAGAAGGTTGCCGAGAAGGTTGCTGCAAAGAGGGCCAGGAGTGAGGCCAGGACTAGGCGCATGCAGGAGAGTCTCAACAGTTGGTTCGCTACTCAGAGGCATAGCTGGCAGTCACTTGCCGGGGCCTTGATAGAGTTGCTGCCGAACAGACGGTTTCCATCTCCCGAGCCTCCCTCTTCGTTCATTTTCGAGGATTCCCCACCAGCTCCCCCGCCTTCGTGTTCGGAACCTAATGCTGCTGCTGACGAGGACGATGTTACCTTTGGTCGAGCCCGCGTCGCCCCTGAGAGAGACCCCCTGAGACAGGATCTGATCATCGGGCTCCTGATAGTTAGTTATTATTTTCTACAGTATTTCATTTTGTACGTGCCGGATGTTTGTTAACAATTTTATTAAATTTAAATATTTGTTATCTTTTTTTTCATTAGCTTTTTTAAATTTAAATTTTATTAAATAGAGTTTATAATTTGTGATTAAAAATATATGATTCTTGAGCAAAAAAAATTAAAAATGTATGATTATAAATTTCGTAGCGGTTTACAAGCTAAACCGCTACAAATGTTATTAAATAATATATTTGTCGCGGTTCTTAGATGAAACCGCTACAAATTTGAATTTAAAAAAAAAATCTACCAAAATTTAAAAATAGTCATCATTTGGTACCGGTTGATGTAGCGGTTTCGTAACCGCAGCAAACTTACGGCGGGATTTTCAATTCAAATTTGTAGCGGTTTCTTAACCGCGACTGTTTGACAATTCGAATTTGTAGTGGTTTCTTAACTGCTACAAAGTTTAATTCTAACAGAGTCGCGGTTGATGTCGCGGTTTTGAACCGCTACAAAGTGTCCAAGATTGCATTTAAAGATCTCAAGTGCTGAGATGAAATTTATTAAACATTGTCTCCACATTGCTATACTTTCCTAGCTTTGTTTGCTACAGATGGATAAGTCATGGATCAAGATGCCGCGCAATTCTCCTGTATATTTAGCAGGATTGAAAAATTTCTTAGATTTCGCCTTCTCTCACACTAGCATTAATGGCAAGATCGTGTGTCCTTGTTGTAGATGCAAGTTTAAGAAGTGGCAAACACGAGAAGGTGTTCGCGGCGGACCCTAGAAATGTTCGTCTTGCTTTGGCGACCGATGGTTTTAATCCGTTTGGTAATTTTAGTACAAGTTATAGTATATGGCCAGTTGTTTTGATACCTTACAACTTGCCCCATTGGATGTGTATGAAACAAAGCTCCTTCATTATGTCCATGATCATTCTGGGCAAAAAGGCACCGGGAAATGACATCGATGTGTATCTACAACCGCTTATCAACGAGTTGGTGGAGTTGTGGAATGTAGGCGTCGAGATGTATGACGCGCACGAGAAGACACTGTTCAACTTGTGTGCGGCGTTGATGTGGACTATCAGTGACTTCCCTGGACTGGGAACATTATCTGGCTGGAATGTGCATATTGGCCTTGCGTGCCCAGCTTGCAATTTTGACTCTGACGCAGTGCGCCTTCCCCACAGTCGTAAGTGGTGCTTCATGGGTCATCGGAGGTTTCTCGATGGTACACACAGGTTTAGGTTGCAGCACAATCGTTTCAATGGGCAACAGGAAAGAAGAGGACCTCCTCGGAATTTATCCGATGCAGATATCATAGAGCAAATTGTGGATGTTGAATTTGAGTATGGGAAAAAGGGCGACCCAGCAAAGGCCGGGACAAGGACGGCTAGGGCTTCTGGTTCTGCGACCCAGCAATGGCGGAAGATAAGCGTCTTCTTCGCTCTTCCGTATTGGAAAGATAATTTGCTCCGACACAGTCTGGATGTCATGCATATTGAAAAGAATGTGTGCGACAATGTCTTATACACGATTATGAACGAACCAGGCAAGTCAAAAGATCATCTTCAAGCGAGGAAAGATTTACGGGAGATGGGGGTTCGTGCAGACGTGTGGCCGGATGAGCATGACGGATTTCAATCGGCAAAATTCACCCTGACAAAACCGAATAAGGAAATCTTCCTTGCCACTTTGAAGAAAATAAAAGTTCCTGACGGGTATTCAAGCAACATTTCACGATATGTGGACGTGCAGGCTCGAAAGGTTACTGGGCTGAAGAGTCATGACTCACATGTGCTTATGCAATAGTTACTTCCGCTGGCCATAAAAAATACACTGCCTCTCGATGTGTTGATCGTTCAGGTTGAGCTTGTACTTTCTTTCGGAAGTTGTGTTCCAAGGTGTTGATCGTGGAGGAGCTCAACTAGCTGCAACAACAAATCATTCTTACGCTGTGCCATTTGGAGATGATCTTTCCTCCTTCATTTTTCACCGTCATGGTTCACCTGACAGTACACCTTGTTCACGAAACAAAGCTTTGTGGCCCGGTTCACTATCGATGGATGTATCCTATTGAGAGGTACTCTTTTAAAATTAATTACTTCAGCATTACATTACTTCCTAGTCGCATGTTTAAACATTGATGTATCGACATTTTTCCTCATTACTTTATAGGTTCCTTGGGAAACTGAAATCTTACGTGAGGAATAAGGCGTGGCCTGAAGGTTCAATAGCAGAAGGTTATATTGGGGATGAGTCTTGTATTTTTGTTCTGGGTACTTTGATGACATTGAGACGTCATTCAACAGACTGCCTCGTGTGGACGATTGTCCTAAGCGTGAGCCTGAGCCAGAGCCATCAACTTCAGAGTTGTTATTCCCTCGTGTTGGTAAACCAGTTGGCGGACGTGAGGACTTCAAACTCACGGCACTTGAGAAGTTTCAAGCACATAGACATGTCTTGATCAATTGTACTAAAGTTGAACCGTACCTTCAGTAAGGATTGCGCACATATATATGTTATCCTATATGTTTCCTTACATTTTATAGGCACATTTCTTGCTCGTCATCACATGTTTAATTGCAGGGAATTCAGGAGTTATGTGAAGCGTCAGCTGAGGATCCGTACACAAACATCCTCCGAAATTGATAGAAAGGTCCACAGAGAATTCGAGGGTTGGTTTAGGAGGAGAATAATGAATGACCACAACCCCCACTCACCAGAATTCAGAGCTCTCGCACTCGGCCCGCTTGACCACGCCCAAAGATTTACAGCATAGAATGTCAATGGCTTCAAGTTTTGCACGGTTTCACAAGATCAGGGATCGCTGACTCAAAACTCGGGTGTATATGGCACGTTTGGGACAAGGAGTTATGCGAGCAGCAGTGACGGGAGCATGCAGTTCGGTGACGTCCCGTATTATGGAAAGCTGCTTGATATGGTCAGGATAACTTACCAAGGCCTTTTCTCTGTGACACTATTCAAGTGTTTGTGGGCGAATACGACAACGTCCTGGGGACTCACGACCGATGACTTAGGCATCATATCTGTGAATTTCTCCCGCCCTATTCACACTGGTCAATCTGAAGATGACGAGCCGTACATTCTTGCCTCAGAGACCCATCAGGTTTATTACGTCGTCGATGAGAGGCACAGGGATTGGAATATGGTGGTTCACTTAAAACCTCGGGACCTTTATGACATGGGCGATGGTGAGAACGTCGCCTACGATTGTGAGCCACTTTAGCCCGCCAGTTTCGAAAACTTCTTCCTAGACGACGATGACACTTTACCTATAGTTCGGTACGTCTTTTAATATCCGCAACATGAAATATAAAAATTTCACTTCAAAAAATTTTTCTATGTCTTATTCTATATTAACTCACACGTAACTTTTTATACAAACTTTCTTTGCAGGGAGGCCGACGAAGATTGAGAAGAAAAATTATCCCTACTCTTCATTTTACTTTAATTTTTTAAAAAAAAACCAAAAAAGTTATTTGTATCCATACTCTTCATTTTACTTTTATTTTTAAAACAAATGCCAAAAAAATTTTTTGTCGCGGTTTATAACCGCCACTAAAAACAAAAAAAACCGCTACTAATTAAAAAACCGCTACAAAACATAACAAAACCGCTACTAAAATAAACCGCTACAAAAAACACAACCTCAACCGTTACAAAATGATACGCTGAGATCAAAATAAATAACCCCACCAAATCACATTCAATATGCTCCCATTTTGATTTATGCACATGTTTTCTCTCCATCTTCTCTCATATTTTTACGTTTTCTCAACGAGGCAAAGTGTTTGAATCGGGGAAGTGTCACTCAGCTTGATAATATTTGTTTTTTCTTCTACCCTCTTGATATTAACTTCTTTTATTTTACAGGTACATTTTTTTCAATTTTCAACTTCTTTTCTACTTTCATATACTTATTCATCGATCCACTTTCTCACACTTTTGTTTTATAATTCATTTTATTTTTACTAACTCATAAGTTATTGTTATTATACTTAGATATTCTCATTATTTTCAATATCTATACTACCTTATACAATCAAATATTATATTTTAATATCATTTTTTGTAAAAATATAAATGAGATAATAATTTAACTTTTTTTAATTACAATAAGAATTGTGAAATATTTTTTTAAAAAAATTTCACCAATTTGTAGCGGTTGCAAAACTGCTACAAATACCAAAATAACAGCAGGTATAGATCACGTAACTTCAACCGCTACAATATAAAGAACCGCTACTAAGCAAAAGTGCTACAGAAACCGCAACCTCAATCGCTACAAAATGGTACGCTAAGATAAAAAAATGGCACCAAAATTTTTTGTAAAAATCTTGGCGGGAATTATTTGTGGCGGTTACCAACCGCGACAAGTATTATGGCGGTAAACTTTTTCAGATATTTGGACAATTTTGTAACGGTTATGTAACCGCGACAAAAGAAAAAAAAAAGGCACCAAAACTTTTTTCATTTTGTAACGGTTTTTTTACCGCGACAGTTGTGTATATAAGTTGTCAGCTTAGCCATATATAGTGGCGGTCAGTTTGAACCGCTACAGTTACAGTAGTGGTTTATTTGCATGTAGTAGCGGTTTTTTTTAACCGCGACAAATTGTTTTGTTTCATTAGTTTTTGTCGCGGTTTGTCTAACCACAACTAATGTCATTTGTCGTGCCAATAACCACCACAAATGGGCGATTTTGACTGCCACAAATAGCTGGTTTTTTTGTAGTGTATCCCATGCTGCACATGGAGGCAAAGTTGCGGTGCCTAGATTATGTTCTGGTTGTGTCAGTCTTGGTTGCCTCTGCTCGTCTTCAAGGGGCTGTTCAGTACTTTCTTGCCCTTTCTTAAATTTCTCTGGTCTCGAATCAACCACAACCATAGGTTGCTTGGTTGCTTTCATGGGTTCTAAGCTTTTACCACTTCGGAGCTCTATCATCTTGACTTCTTCTCTTCCTTGGATCCTGGGGACTTCAGTATCACTGGGCCGGGATCCTGAGGGTTGTTGTTCAGAGCTGTTGCTAGTTGTCCCACTTGAGTTTCAAGATTCCTCAAGGTCACTTGTTGATTCTGGATGATTGCATCGCTTTTTACCATATAGTCTTTCAGAAGGGACAACATAGAGTGCTGCAAATCTGATTCACCGCCCTGCTGCCAAGCTTGCTGGGTAAACCCTGGTGGGTTTGATGTTCGGTTTGGGTATTGTGGGCCTGATGATTGTCCTGCTGCTTGTGAACCTTGAGAATTCCATGAAGTTAGGATGCTGCCTCCATCCGAGGTTGAATGTATTTGAGTATGGATTATTAGTGTTGTTGCCCCTGTTAAAGTTGTTGACGAAGTTTACTGATTCAGGGTTAGCGGAGCATTGAAAGTAAGAGTGCTCTCCGCCACAGTACACACAAGCTACCTGACATGGTTGCATTGATGTGTTGCTTGATGGAAGGGTTAATCCTTTCACCATATTGGTCAAAGATGAAACCTGTGCTATGAGAGCAGTCATAGCATCTAGTTCATGTATCCCTGCCATAGTTCGGGAGGATGTAGCTCTGTTTGCTTGCCACTAATGACTGTTCATGGCCATGCGTTCCAGTAAATTGTGGGCCTCTTCATAGGACTTCATTAGGCTGGACCCCCTAAGGAGGCGTCTACAATTGATCGAGTTTGTCCATTGAGACCTCTATAAAATGTTTCTAGCTAGACTCATTCACGTAGTCCGTGCTGGGGACATCTCCTTAGGAGGTCCTTGAATCTGTCCCAAGCCTCGTACGTGGATTCACCAGGTTTTTGTTGGAAGTTGGTGATGTCCCCCCTAAGTTGAGCGTTCTTAGTAGATGGAAAGAATTTGAGCAAGAACTTACTTCCCAGATCATTCCATGTGGTGATGGAATTAGCAGGTACGTTGTTGAGCCACGTCCGTGCTGGGGACATCTCCTTAGTGAAAATGAGAATAATTTAATCCAGACGGCGTCGGGAGGTATACCAGGGATTTCAAAATAATCACACACCTCCAGGAAGGTTTTGAGGTGAAGGTTCGGATCTTTGGATGGATATCCTCCAAATTTCCCAGCTGCGTTTAGCATCTGAATCATGACACCTTTAATTTCAAAGTATCCAGCATTGATGGTTGGTGGAGTGATGGCCGAGTTCTGCTTGTTTAGATCTAGAATCTCGAATTCCATGATGGCCTTGTGCACATCTGGGTCTGGAGGTGGAGGGACCTGGTTATCCCTGTTTATTACTATGCGCTCTCGTTGTTCTCGCTCGTGATTGTCAAGTATATCTGCCATGCTTGCTGGGTTAAAAGATTGACTTCTTTGCTTCTGCCTTCTGCTCCTTTGCTTGTAGGTCCGTTCTATCTCAGGATCGTAAGGCTCTATATTGGCTGGAGGCGAGTTGCGCATACACTACAGAATGTACCTAAAAATCAAGAACAGAGAAAAGTGAGCTTGTTACTAGGTAAGTCACAACTATTAAGCAAAGGGGCATCGTCACTATGAGTATCAACAGTCCTAGGCAATGGCGCCAAAAACTTGTTGGTCAAATTCCCTTATGACAAGCGAACCAGTTGAACAAGTAATAAAGTGAAAGTAGAGTATCATCCCACAGAGACTAAGATACCAAGGAATGACGCTTGATTGCTACTATAGTTGTGCAAAGTGAAAGTAAAATAATCGAGTTGAGAGGTTTTTAATGACTATGCTAATAGCAAAATAAGACAACGTAAATTAACTTGAGAAGATATCAGTAAGAGATTAGGCTGGACTCAGAAGTTCCCTTAAGTGCATCATTCCCCTAGTTGCTTCACCCAATGCTATAGCATCTATACTGCACAGCTTCCATAATGCTACAACATAGCTACTAACTACAAAGCTATTTGGTTAACCCACCACGATAGTCTACCGAAGCTTCCGCGTCTGATACATGACACTAACTATACTCCTTCCATATTCCTATGGCAACTTTCTAGTCTTTACACTCAGGGTGTTATGGTTATGACAGGTAGACCTATTCTTGAAGCCTACAATAATAGGTCAAGCAGTACACGGGCTGCCTAGCAAACAATGTTTCTCAGAGGTCTAACCCCAACTCCTTGCCAGTAAGCTGAGGCCACAAATCTAGCCCTTAACTTCTGTTAATCGACTAGTAATTAAAACACTGATAAGCAAACCAAATTTATTGAATTAATAACTTGCAACTGGGTTCATTCAACGACTTAAGGACTCATCCTCGTCCATCCATACGAAAATTAGTTCATGACTGACGAGGGACACACAAAGTAGACACTAACAGAATAACCCATGATCGGAAAACTAAATGAAAAAGGGAAAACAGAAAGCTTTGATGGAATTTCTGACGGCGTGAATGCAGCCCTGTCACGTCACCATTCCACGTCTTTTTCGTTTCGTCGTACTGCAGGGAAGGATGTTGGGTTGTCTTGGAAGTCTCGTGCTCTTGTGAAATCTCTCACTCTTCTCTTGAGTATGCCGAAAGTAGAATCTCGTTCTAGGGCTCTCCGACTCTTAGGGTTGGCTATGCTATCTTTTATAAGTGGGCTTTCTTGCGATGCAAGTTGTAGTGAGTAGAGCCTTTCTTAATCCGTCGAGATTTGTTGTATCTCTTGATCCGAGTAGATTGCTTCTGTTGATTTTGCGTCATTCTACAAATCTTTTAATTCCGATCCTTCGCGTCTTCTATTCCATTTTGTCAGCAACCTATCTGTCAATATCACCCTTTTATTTTAATCCTGAAATCATCTGGGTAAAAAGGTCAGAAAACATGCCGCATAGCATTGCGTCCTCTACTTTGCTATAGCATTCAGGATGCCTTGTATTGCACTCTGAATCGCTGTCAGAATGCTATAGCATCGTATCTGCTCTACTACACGTTCTTCCTTAAAAATCATGTAAATTGTTCCGTTTGTAGCACATGCAAATGATTTCTATTCTTCAATCCCTATATCATGAATGTATGCCTTTTTACTTAGATTATCTACCGTTAAGCTTGTATTTGACATTCAATTCAATCATAAAGTATAGGGAAAATTGTTGGGATCCGTACACGCAGCGGATTAAAATTTTCTACGAATCCCGTCCCGAGGATCACTCAGATGCGTTTAAATCAAGGTTAGGGAACCCGAATCATACCTTATAGAGAACTCGGAATCATCTGGAGCCGGAGGTTTTCCTTTGATTTTAGCGAACTAGTAGCTCAAGAATCTACACAAACCCTTTGCGCACATTTTCTCATGGCGATCAAGAAAATTCAAACTGTAGTGAATTCGTCCGCGTCTCGTTCTCTTTGAATTGGTGGGCTATCTTCTCGATCAGCAGAAGTCGACTCTTAGAATCGCCTTCCTCTACCGGTATCCACACGAATAATCTCCGAACACGGACACGACAGCGTGCTAGCGCCTGGAACTGTGCGTCTCTCTCTTTTCCCTCTAGGGTTTCTCGCGGCTTTCTAATACGCTGACTAAAAGTCCCGTAGGTTTTTCTAAACCCATCGGCGTATTATATTCAAAATTAATCCTTATTAATTTTGAATTTTAATTAAAAAATATATTAATTAAATCTATCTAAAAGATTTAATCTAATGTATTTATTTAATTCAAATTAAAAACCTTCTGATTTAATTTATCTCTATAAATTAAATTCGAGAAATGATATCTATCTATTTAATTAAATTTGAGATACAATATCTCAATTTAAATTAAATAGATAATGATATTTTTATTCGAAAATCAAATGAGATATAATATCTCTATTTGTTTTAGATATTTAATTTATTTGATAAATTAAATATAAAACAAATATCAAATAATAATATTATAATCTCCATTAAATAATATTATTATATTATTTTTGAATTTAATATATATATATATATACATATATATATATATATATATATATATATATTTATCCTAGATTAAATTCAGTTTCATTTAATCTCAGATTAATCTGAGATTCAATGAATCTGGACATTTTTACCCGTGTAAGATATTCTTGTGTGCGACCCTGCAGGCCCATATGAGATTGGCAGTGGGTCAAGACTGTATCAGCCCACAAGTTGCAAGTGGCCTCTAGCAAGACATTGCGACTACCCAATTCACATACGGATCGATGACACGATACTACCAATCGTACAACCATGTCACGTCCTTTTTGTCATGCGATAATTCGGTCAAGGATGAGGCATGGATAACGTCAACTTCCTTTTCTTGACCATTACTTTCTCGATTCTCGAGCAGTCTAATAAGTGAAATGGAAACAATTTTCCATCACAGTATGGCCATACATTTCTTAGACTCACTCATCGAGGGGCCCAGTATTATCTCTCTACAAATGTGAGGGACAAATTCCATCTTGACCATTCACATTCCTCCGCATGAAAACCACTGATCCCGATCCTAGCCTTTATCATCACCCGGTCAAAGGTGACTTTTGACTAGGTCAAAGACCAGTGACTCATCATGTAGGAATCCATGATGATCTCAGGTCATAGGGCGTTGTGACGCGGTTATACATGAGATAAGCTTATGACTTAATCCATGCAGCTTTCTCATAGTGGGTCGGTCCAGCACCTTGTACTCTTACAAGTGCTCATGACTTGGATTCGTATCTTCATACCTCATCAAAGTCATACTGGTCTTAACTCATCTTCGCTCCCGCGTAGATGACCGACTAGGGACATTTAGGATAATCTATAAGATATATCCTGGGATACAGTTATCACCATAAACATGCGAACGAAGTGATAACTTAATGGAGAACAATGACTTGCCCCTAGGGCATAATTTCCAACAGACTCCCACTTGCACTAGGCGCAATCATTAATTACTCTAATTCTCGTTGCCCTAACATGACGCTCATGTTTTGCTTGTGCAAGCGGCTTAGTAAGAGGATCAACTACATTGTATTCTCCTGGTACCTTGCATACTTTCATATCACCTTTATCTCTGATGCCTCAGATAAGATGAAATTGCCTGAGTACATGCTTGGTCCTTTAATGTGACCTAAGCTCCTTGGTTCGTGCAATAGTGGGCTATTGTCACAGAACAAGTCTATTGGATTTGAAATGGTTGGAACCACCCCAAGTTCATAAATGAACTTTATAATCCAAAAGGCCTCCTTTGCTGCATCCTATGCTGCTATATACTCAGCTTCTATTGCAGAATAAGCTACAGTGCTCTGCTTAGAGCTCTTCCAGCTTACCGCACCACCATTCAACAGGAATACATATCCTGATTGCGATCTTGAATCATCTTGGTCAGTTTGGAAACTCGCATCTATGTAACCAGTTACACAGAGCTCATCCTCTAAGCCACCATACACCAAAAATAAGTCCTTAGTCCTTCTTAAGTACTTAAGGATATTCTTGACAGCAGTCCAATGACCCTCACCGGGATCTTGTTGATATCTCCTGGTCATACTCAAGGCAAATGACACATACATAACATGGCATACATGATAGATCCAATGGCGGAGGCATATGGAATCTTACTCATACGGTTTCTTTGATCTTGTGTACTAGGACACAGATCCTTACTGAGATGGATGCCATGAGACATGGGCATGTTACCCCTTTTAGAATCCTGCATACTGAGCCTATGCAGTATCTTGTCTATGTATATGCTCTGACTTAGGCCTATCAGCCTCTTGGATCTATCTCTATAGATCCTAATCCCAAGGATATAAGTGGCTTCACTTAAAACTTTCATTGAGAAAGACTTTCCTAACCAAGACTTGACACTCTGCAAGGTAGAAATGTCATTCCCAATGAGTACGATGTCATCAACATAAAGCACTAGAAATACAACTGTGCTCCCACTAACCTTCTTGTAAACACAAAGTTCATCCATGTTTTGAATGAATCCAAACTCTTTGACTACTTCATCAAAACGATGATTCCAACTCCGAGATGCTTGCTTCAATCCATAAATGGATCTTTGAAGCTTGCAAACTTTACCAGTGTCCTCTGGACGCACAAAACCTTCAGGTTGTGTCATGTACACATCCTTAAGAAGCTTTCGGTTAAGGTAAGCTGTTTTGACGTCCATCTGCCATATCTCATAGTCATAATATGATGCAATGGCAAGAAGGATTCTGATTGATTTGGCCATTGCAACTGGGGAAAAGGTTTCATCATAGTCCACACCCTGAGTTTGAGTGAATCCTGTTGCAACCAGTCGTGCCTTGAAGACATTTACTTTGCTATCCATGTCAGTTTTCTCTTTGAAAGCCCACTTGCACCCAACGATTTTTACACCCTCAGGTGGATTGACCAAGATCCATACCTTATTGTCGTACATAGATTGCATTTCAGACTTCATGGCATCAAGCCATTTTTCGGAGTTTGGTCCCACTACAGCGTCTCGATAGGTCATTGGCTCATTCTGCTCAATGAGCAAAACATCATAACTTCCAGTTATCAGAAATCCATATCTCTGAGGCTGTAATTGTGATCTATCGGACCTTCGTGGGCCTTGTGTTACTTGAGTAGTCTCAACAACTTGTTGTGAGTCTTCTCCTGTTTCCATCTATGGTTCTACATTGTCTTGTGACTCTCGAACTTCTTCGAGATTCACCTTACTCTCACTGGCTCTTTTAGAGATAAACTCTTTTTCCAAAAAGATAGCATTCTGAATAACAAATATTTTGTGATTGGTGGGACTGTAGACATAGTATCCTTTAGTTTCCTTAGGATACCCCACAAAAAGGCATTTTGAGGATCTTGATGATAATTTATCAGAGACTTGTTGTTTAACATAAACCTCACATCCCCAAATCTTAAGAAATGACAAGCTGGGTTACTTCCCAGTCCATATCTCATATGGTGTCTTTTCAACCACATTTGACGGAACACGATTTAGTGTGAACGCAGCAGCTTCTAGGGCATGACCTCAAAAGGAAGATGGAAGATCTGGTTGACTCATCATAGATCGAACCATATCTAATAGAGTTCGATTCCTCTGTTCAGAAACATCATTCCATTGAGGTGTTCCTGGAGGAGTAAGCTGTGAGATGATCCCACAACTCCTAAGATGGTCAACGAACTCTTGGCTCAAATATTCACTACCTCGATCAGATCGAAGTGCCTTAATTATTTTGCCAAGTTGGTTTTGCACTTCATTTTGGAATATTTTGAACATTTCAAAAGATTCAGACTTATGTTTCATTAGATAGATATAACCATATCTACTAAGACCGTCTATTAATGTAATGAAGTACAAATGACCTCCTCTGGCAGCTTCATTGGTCCACACACATACGTATGTATGAGGCCCAATAAATCGGTGGCCCTCTCGCTGTGTCCAGTAAAAGGTGCCTTTGTCATCTTACCCAATAAACAAGACTTACATGTATCAAATGATTCAAAATCAAATGACTTCAGAAATCCATCTGTAATGGAGTTTCGAAATGCGTTTCTCATTTATATGGCCTAGACAACAATGCCATAGGAAGGTAGGACTCAAATCTTTTGACTTGATCCTTTATGTCATAGATGTCCATTCAATTTTCTACTGTCCTTGAGTTCCTATACATTTATACAAATGCGTGAACCACATGTAGTATCTAATACCCATGTTTGAGGAACTAGAAAAGCGAATGTCTATGACATAGATACCTGAAGCGATAGGCCCGCTATCCTTCTTGTCCTTTTCCAAATCTTCTTGATAGAGCTTGCAGTTCCTCTTCCAATGACCGATTTCATTGAAGAAGAAGCAGACCCCATCCTTCAGAGGTTTTGCCTTCTTGACTTTCCGTTTCATACCCCCTTCCATTCTGAACAGACAAAACAGAACTGGGCCTTTTCTCAAGGCTCTACTCAGTAGTTTTGAGCATCTCATGCAGTTCAGAAATTGATTCCTTCATATTGTTCATGTTGTAATCAATGACAAAGTTATCATAACTTTCTGGGAGTGAGATCAAGATCACATATGTAGCTAACTCTTGGGATATGGGGAATCCAAGCCTTTCAAGGTGATCAATGTAGCCTTTCATTTTCAAAAATGAGGACTAACTGATTCACATTCAACCATCTTGCAAGAGAATAAGGCCTTTGTGGTCTCATACCAATCTTGCGTCGCCTGTTCTTGGAACATTTCCATAGGATAATAAATCATCTCAGACACCTCCATGTGTTCTAGATCTCCATCGAGGTCTGGAACCACAGTGGCAGGCTTCAGGCATCCTGTATCCATAGAGTCATCCTGATGCTTCATGTAAGTATCAGTTTGAGCTCTTGGATCATCAGTCGCAGGCTCGTCAGGAATGGGTTGATAGATAAGATACTCCTTTCTTTCGTGTTTAGGATCAACACTTAAGTCCTCAAACATGTCAAGAAAGTTTGTCTCATCGAGTTCGTCCTTCTCAAGGACTGATCGCATTGATGGTGTTGGGGTGTTACTATTCGACATGATTCTACAATTTAAAAGATATGCAAAGTATAATCAGTAACCTCCCACTGAATTAATAACCCTCATTATAATTAGTGGGCTAAGATCCATATTTGGCTTAATTTTAAGTCCGCTTTGGCAGGACGCTTAAAATCAAGTTATTTAGGTAGGCAACCTCTTTGCCAGTTACATCACATGTAACTCTTAGATCTTTATGGGATTCGATCATCATATGACCTAGCATGTTTAATCTCATCCAATGCCTTGAGATCCAAAACCGTTTTAATAATTTCAATTAAGTCAAGACAATAATGAATGTAGAGTATCACCATTACTCTCTCTTGTCTCCCCAAGATTACTCAGATGCATCCACTTTAGTGGAACATACAAATGGGTGATCGAGGTTTTGACAAGTATTCATTTATTGATGGCATTGTGACTTAAAATTCTATTTAGAGGGTATTATTAGATATAATCAAATTAATCCTATTAATTTAATTCTAAATTAATTATGAGTGATCTAATTAAATCATAATTAAAACTCTAAATTAATCATAACATATGTTAATTCATACAATTATGAAATAAATCATTATGATTAAATTAATGAGACTTGCGGCTGTCGCTTCATTTTAATACGACTAGATCTATATCTTATAGGATTTCTAAAACCCTAATTGGCTGTATTAAAATATTCAAAAGTAATCTCAATTAATCTTGAACTCAAATTTTAGATTAAAATAATATTAATTAAATCTGTCCGACAGATCTAATCTGATCTATTTACTTTAATCTAAAATAAAAGCCTACCGATTTAATTTATCTTTATTAATTCTACCTATATGAATGCAATCATTATTGTATATCTCATATAGATCTAAATTAATCATGCAGTAATCATATCAAAACATAATTAAAACTCATGAACAACATGGCTCATTTAACCTGTAGTCCCCTCAAGCCAATGAGAGGACTTCTCTAAATAATAAGAGAAAACACATATTTCAATTTACAACATTAGTAAAATCTAGAGCCATGTTGTTCACCATACCCAAACAACACTTTGTAAGGTTATGAACATACTTTAATTCATACATTTATGAAATAAAATACTACTCATGATAAAATTTTCTAATCTTATATTACTTTATATCATGATTTAAATTCTCACTCTACAAACAATTTCATTTCTCGCGCTACAAACGATCAGCCGGTCCTTACGGCGGTCCTGCTAGCCGGTTAGCAGGAGCGCCCCCAGAGCTTTTGAAAACATCATATTCTTTTAGAAAGAGAGTTTCATAAAACATAATTTCAAACCCCCAGGGGTGTTGTCCGAGTATGATCGAAAATTCTGAACGATTCAGAACATCTTCGATGCGCACGAACGTGACAGACGATTCCGAATATCATGCGCTCTGAACAGTTCAGAACTGTACCCGCGGCACCATTCTAGAGACTCGTCTGAAACCCTAATGTGAATTTTCAAATTAAAGCATTCAAGATTCAATTTCTTGATACAAAGATTCAGTTTCTTGCATACAAAGATTCAAATTCTTGCATACAAAGATTCAGATTCTTGCATATATATCACATATAATAGCATGTATAAAAACCCAATTTAAATGCATGTTGAGTTGGCTCTGGTACCACTGTTGGGATCCGTACACGCAGCGGATTAAAATTTTCTACGGATCCCGTCCCGAGGATCACTCAGATGCGTTTAAATCAAGGTTAGGGAACCCGAATCATACCTTATAGAGAACTCGGAATCATCTGGAGCCGGAGGTTTTCCTTTGATTTTAGCGAACTAGTAGCTCAAGAATCTACACAAACCCTTTGCGCACATTTTCTCATGGCGATCAAGAAAATTCAAACTGTAGTGAATTCGTCCGCGTCTCGTTCTCTTTGAATTGGTGGGCTATCTTCTCGATCAGCAGAAGTCGACTCTTAAAATCGTTTTCCTCTACCGGTATCCACACGAATAATCTCCGAACACGGACATGACAGCGTGCTAGCACCTGGAACTGTGCGTCTCTCTCTTTTCCCTCTAGGGTTTCTCGCGGCTTTCTAATACGCTGACTAAAAGTCCCGTAGGTTTTTCTAAACCCATCGGCGTATTATATTCAAAATTAATCCTTATTAATTTTGAATTTCGAATTTTAATTAAAAAATATATTTATTAAATCTATCTAAAAGATTTAATCTAATGTATTTATTTAATTCAAATTAAAAGCCTTCTGATTTAATTTATCTCTATAAATTAAATTCGAGAAATGATATCTATCTATTTAATTAAATTTGAGATACAATATCTCAATTTAAATTAAATAGATAATGATATCTTTATTCGAAAATCAAATGAGATATAATATCTCTATTTGTTTTAGATATTTAATTTATCTGATAAATTAAATATAAAACAAACATCATATAATAATATTATAATCTCCATTAAATAATATTATTATATTATTTTCGAATTTAATACACACACACACACACACACACACACACACACACACACATATATATATATATATTTATCCTAGATTAAATTCAGTTTCATTTAATCTCAGATTAATCTGAGATTCAATGAATCTGGACATTTTTACCCGTGTTGGATTATTCTTGTGTGCGACCCTGCAGGCCCATATGAGATTGGCAGTGGGTCAAGACTGTATCAGCCCACAAGTCGCAAGCGGCCTCTAGCAAGACATTGCGACTACCCAATTCACATGGGGATCGATGACACGATACTACCAATCGTACAACCATGTCACGTCCCTTTTGTCACGCGATAATTCGGTCAAGGATGAGGCATGGATAACGTCAACTTCCTTTTCTTGACCATTACTTTCTCGATTCTCGAGCAGTCTAATAAGTGAAATGGAAACTCTTTTCCATCACAGTATGGCCATACATTTCTTAGACTCACTCATCGAGGGGCCCAGTATTATCTCTTTACAAATGTGAGGGACAAATTCCATCTTGACCATTCACATTCCTCCGCATGAAAAACCACTGATCCCGATCCTAGCCTTTATCATCACCCAGTCAAAGGTGACTTTTGACTAGGTCAAAGACCAGTGACTCATCATGTAGGAATCCATAATGATCTCAGGTCATAGGGCGTTGTAACGCGGTTATACATGAGATAAGCTTATGACTTAATCCATACAGCTTTCTCATAGTGGGTCGGTCCAGTATCTTGTACTCTTACAGGTGCCCATGACTTGGATTCGTATCTCCATACCTCATCAAAGTCATACTGGTCTTAACTCATCTTCGCTCCCGCGTAGATGACTTACCAGGGACATTTAGGATAATCTATAAGATATATCCTGGGATACAGTTATCACCATAAACATGCGAATGAAGTGATAACTTAATGGAGAACAATGACTTGCCCCTAGGGCATAATTTCCAACAAAAACATGGTACGATTTGTGCTCATCAAGGACCTCGTGGTCATGGAATAGCCATTACGGTGGAGGTTGTTGTTAGTTCCTTATGTATTTTGACGATTACTAACAATTGCAAACAATGAAAGGATGTTTTAACAAAGTCAGAGCTCTTGTTGAAACTTGTTATTTTCAATCAAAAGCTCTCTGTCAGCGCCAAACTCGAGCCTGGATTTGTCAAACTCGAGTTTGCTACTGACAGGAAACCAAACTTGCCAGTTTGCACTATTAAACTTGAGACTATAGCAAAAGTTTGAACTTGAGAGTTTTTCCAAAGTTTTTCACACTTTGAGCAAACTCGAGTTTGCTCTTGGAAATTCGAGTTTGTGAGAGGCCGAGAGCAATCTGACTTAAAAACACTTTTAAGCTCGAGTCCTCTATCTATGAACCTCAGGTTTGTTCTACTAGAGAAAATCTCCAAAGAGTTTACAAAACCTGTAAACTCGAGTTTATGGGGACAAACTCGAGTTTGCCTCTGGCGGGAAGAATTTTCAAATCATTAAACTAAACACTACTTCTTTAGAACAAAGTTTTTCTCCAGGCTGAAAATTCACCAGAGTTGACAAGTCATGTAAACTCAAGTTCATTATTGTAAACTCGAGTTTACACTTGGGCGAGAGCTCTTGAGAATTTTTAGTTAAACCAAACTCGAGTCTGTTTTTCATAAAACTCAGGTTTACTTCAGGTAGAGAGCCCTCAAGAATTTTTCAACCGAGTAAACTCGAGCCTAATTTCATAAACCTCCAGTTTACTTCAGGCAGAGAGCATTCAAAGTTTTCTGAGTAACACAAACTCGAGGTTAACTTTGTGAACTCGAGTTTAAATCTTACAGAGAGCAATGCACTTTTCAACTTGAGAAAACTCCATAGTTTGCACTTGAAACCTCAGGTTTACATTCTGAAAGCTAAAACTAAGTTTTGTCTTGAACAATGTCAAACTTGAGCCTGTCTACTAATAGACTCGAGTTTGTGCCTATGCTCAAAGATGTTCCAAAGTTCAAAATCGTAACTTCCTCACTGGATGGAGGAAACTCGAGTTCTCTGATTGCAAACTCGAGTTTAAACCAACCCGAGAGCAAAGAAGTTTTTATTGTGATGAAAATCTCCAGTTTAAAATTGCAAACTTCCAGTTTGAATGTTTCGAACTTGAAACGCTTTTATATGCTGAAGCTCCAAACTCGAGTTCAGATGAACCAAACTCGAGTTTACATCGTTGTTTCAGAAATTCAAATATGACGAATCTGGAAAACCTTCTTGTTTGATCTTAATACTTTCCAGTATTAATCTCTACTATTTGTAGCTATGTTTAACCACTTTATTCGTGAGTTTCAAATTGTTTAGAGATTGTTTAATGAAGGTTTAAGGCAAAAGCAAAAAGTGATGTCAGGTCATTAAATGCTAAGACCAGAAAGTTGCACACTTTTGGGTAATCCATCTGCACACGGTTGCAAAGCATTAAAGAATGATTTCTACAACAAGCAACTGTTGTCCCAACAGATTAATTCACAGAGAGTCAACTATGATCAATTGGACAGCTGGATTAAGTGAAGATTAGAGAGAGAAGAAGACTAAAACCACCTCTTAACATGTACAAAGCTTCTCCAACGGTTTAATTCAAGAAGCAACAGTCATTTAATGCACTCTTAGTATAAATAGAGGTGCATTCAAGTGTTCTCAACAACTACATCTGCTGAAAATGAAAATCATTCAAGTCTTGCATTTATTCCTTCAGTTTTCAACTGTGTAGTATCTTTTGATACATAAGCTTCAGTGTTCATCATTATCTACTCTTAGAGAGAGTTTCTACTTGTAAATCATTTATTGTAAAGAACCACAACTCAGGGGACTTGGTGGTTGGGTTCATTGATTACAGCTTGTAAGGGGAGTGAGTTCTAGTGAGAGAACTACTCTTGAATGCAAAGTGTGTAATCTTTGAGATAGTGGAAAATCCCAGAGAGTCTGGGGATTGGATGTAGGTCAAGTTGTTAGGACCGAACTAGTATAAATCTCTGTGTCCAGTTGTTCTTCTCCCTACTCTGTTCATCTCTGTTTTTATTATCTGAAAACAGGGGTAACTCTGAAAATTTTTAGAATACCCAATTCACCTCCTCTTAGGTATTTGGCTCCACTTTCATTTGGTATCAGATTCTTCCAATCAAGCAGGCTGTTGCCACGAGCTTCTTGTCCAAGAGATGGAGGCCACTTTGGCACTCTCCTCCTAATCTTATCATTCATTATGAAAAGTTTCATGGTTGTGAAGTCTTCGTCCAGTTTGTTGATTATGTCCTCGTTTTAAGAGATTTGGAATTTCTCAAAAACTTTGGTATCAATTGTTAGACTTTTAATGCGCCAAATGATCAGATTAACATTTGAATTGATGCATTAATCAATAGTAAAGTTGAGCATCTTGAGATATGGTTTCCAAGTAGATTTAACAATAAGTTTCCCTCTAGTGTTTTCAATTGTAGTACCATTGGGGTTTTAAAATTCAAGTTCGTAACCTTTAGTACCCTTTCTAGTGTAAATTTGCCTTCCCTTAAAGTTCTACATATTAGCATGGTTAGACTTTGACACCTAAACTGCTTGGCAATGCTGCTTTCTGGATTTGCACTTATTGAACGGTTGGTGCTAACTAATTTGGCGATGAACAATGATGGTCCCAAGCATGAGATTGTAAAGCTTAACCGTTTGGTCACAGCCGTTGTTCCCCCAAATCTAGTGCCTTTGAAAGCTTTGTCAAATGTCACATTTCTAAACTTAGGGGTATGAATGACATTGTATGCATACATTGTTTCATTTTCTTTCAAAGACTTCATTCACAATCTTTTTTTGGTCTATGCTGGTCCTTCCTCATGCAGACATTGTGGTGGTCACCCGGTGCCAGTGACTCTCCTTTATGGTCTCCTGATGCTGATAATATGCCAACATTTGACAATTTGACACGCCTGGAATGTTATGTTGCAGAGTGGACCAAGCTAGTGAACTGTCTCCATAATTTCCCTAAGCTTCAAAATATTGTAGTTTATGAGGTTTGAAGATTTTATCTTGATTTGTGTGCGAAATAGTTGTTCTTCATCAATTGTTAGTTCTCTAAAACATATTTGTGTCTCGTCAGCTTTTTTCTACGTCTTCTCCTCAACCTATACTGTAAGTTCCTCCGTGTCTTTCGTCACACCTCATGGAGTTTGCTTTTGGTGGTTTCAGCTGGATCTCCAAAGCAAATGAAGAATTTATGAAATTTCTATTGTATAATACACGAATTCTGAGGAGTGAGGACTATCAATATTTCAATTGGATTGACGACTCATTTATCTAAAACGGAGATCCTTTAAATGATATTATACCCCTCAGCCTCTGAGAATTGCATGTTTTTATGTGATGTAGATGCGTGTTTAAGTACAGGGGATTGGGATCGCTGGTTCGAGTTTTGATGTAGATTTGTTGTTGTACTACTAAAAAGTGTCATGCAGCTGCTTTTGTTTTTGCTACACACTAGATTGTTATGAACTTATTCAGCTCTTAGGTTGCTGCCTTTGATTTGGTTCAGTGTTTTCTTGGATTACTAAATGGAGGTTTCAACTTTTTTCACATGTATTTGCGTTGAACTTGTATTTTGTAAAAAGTCAATCATATAAAATGAAAAAAAAAATTATAAAACTTAAAGTTGTATAACAAAGTCCAAGGAACTGAGAATGAATGAAACATGAATTTTATAAGGAATAGGAAAAAAAATCAAAGCAATGAATTAACATCATTATCAAAGTTGCCATTAAAATTAGAATGGACAAGAGACATGTGTGCTTTGAATATGTTATATGTTTGCCGACACATGATTAATTTTTCCTTTTTCATGATTCATCCAAAGAGTTCATTAAATCATATATCAAATCTTTATAAAGGCCATTTAACCATATCTCGTGTAAAATAATTGATAGTGTTGTTTTAATAGGTTTGAAAGAATCACACCCCCCCCCCCAAAAAAAACAAAAAAACAAAAAAACATTCCCCAAATCCCTTGGACAATGTAACTTTATATAATCTTAAATTTATCATCCCCCCCCCCCTTTTTTTTTTTAAAAAAAAGAATAGACAGGACATCCTTGAATAAATTCTTATTGAATTGAATGTGATGTTTGATGGGGTTCAAAGATGTAAAAAATGTCGAGGTAAAGAAAGAGATGCAATAAAGAAAAAAGATCAAAATATAGTCGTTTCTCCCATCTAGATGATGTTTGGTGAGATAATAATTTCCTTTGGCGTTGTTAATTGTAGGGGAAAAAAAAATTGATTCAACGTTTTAACAAGCTACGCATGAATGCCTTCTAAAAAAATATCAGCAGAATGAAGAGATATCGCACCAAAACAAATAGCATGCAGCAAGTGCAGAAGAGATGGTCCATAATTTTATAATTAGTTTGCAAATAAATAGGAGTTGTTTATAGGCAACTAAGGGTCTGTTTGGTTCAATTAAGGGGAGGGGAGGGGAGCAATTTTTAATATTACCTTATTTGATTGATGAGGTGAGGGGAGGTAAAATATTTTCATATAGACAACTTTGTCCTTATTTTATTTAAGTCATTTTATTAATTTTATAGAATGTTTTATATAAATTTTCAAAGTTTCAATGAACTTGCTTGCATGATCATTGCATTTTAAATAAGCAAAGAGCAAAGCCTTGTTTCATGCTATATTGATTAGTGAATTAGTTATTCTATTTCTTGCTTTTATGTACTAAGTAATATTATTCCTTCCTTTAAAAAAAATAAAATAAAATAGAGAAGCCAGGCATATGTGTGTCAGTCCTATTTTTGATGTTCAAGGCAAGGTCAATCCTAGGTACTTCTTTTCTTATCAATGTGTGGCTTACTTCTCTTTTTATGCATAAGGTCCTCTTATTAGATCATATAATATCCTTCAATGAGCTACTCAATTATTTCTCATCACTTTTCTTATTCAACATGGAAAATTAAATTGTTTAAAGGGAAAATATAGAAAAATACCATCAACATTGGTAAAAGACAAATAAATTTGTTGAATTTGAATAATTTCCAAGGGACTTGTTTGAAATTCTTAAATGTTGTGAAGTTTGAGAAATTACCTAAGTATCCTTAATTTTTTTAATTAAAAAAAAATCTTAAACCCCCCTGCCGGCTCCTAACCACTAGAGTTTTGGTGCCAATGATCGTCGGTGGCGGCATCATCGAAGCTCTAATAACCTTGCCAGTAACATGAGTTAATGAGATGTGATAAAACATTTACTATGAGTATGATGTATATCCACTTAAATTGAGAAATTTGTGTTGTGAGACGTAAGATTTTGAAAAGAAAATGTGATGTGTTGAAAAAGAGGTTTTACCTTGGTTGTTGTCTTGTAAGAGTTTGACTATAAGAAACCATGAGAAAATGATTATGCATAAGTTGTATTTTGATGTGGATTGAAATCTTGAATGGATGAGAGAGTACACATAGTACTATTATGTGGTAGGCGACTCATTGGTGCACATGTGGTTTACTCTTTTGTCCCTCTTAAAAGGGATAGGAACTTTGTGGATCCTTTTTGTCCGTAGCTAGGATTGGGATAGCTCTTCATGACTTTTGAGTGTTTCAGTAAAGAAGGGATTAGGCCTCCTTGGATTGTGTGTTAATTCCTTCATTAGGAGAGACTCCATTGATCAGTTTTTGTGTAAGAAAGTTATTTTTAAAAGATAAACTCATGAATATTGGATTGTAAATATAATTTATAAATGTTTTTTTAACAACTCATGATTACTTTTAATATGTATGACAAGTTGAAACTTTAGTTATTGAGGTTTTTGTCTCACCTTGTGCCTCTTAACATCTTCAGATGTTAGTTTTTTGCAGTAGTGCAATTGGGAAGGCTCTAGAGGCTTGATTAATATGTCAATCTTTTTAAAGCCTTCATCTTTTATTATCTAATGAATAGATGCATATTGTCAAAGTAGAGCTCACTTTACATACTGTGATGTGATATTGTACTTTTGATTAAATTGTCACTATTTAGAGTGCTGGTGGAAGCTTGGAAGCCTCTAGAATTAGGCCTGTGTTTTAGTGGATTGACTAGTTGACTAGTCAACTTTTGAAGTGTTATGAAGTGTTTTTAAGAAAGAGTATTATTTACATGTGAGTTTATTTTCAAGCTTGTGGTTGAATATTATATTCTAAGTTTTGATAAAGTCTAAGGCTCAAATGATGTTTGAAATTGGTGCGATATATGTGATGTACAATTTTTTCAATATGTATTAGTATGCGATCAACTTATAAAGGTTTATTTATCTATAATAGATTTAAGGTTTACTTTCACTCTTTTCTATCATGGATAAATATTTTACGCAGTTTTAATCATTTATAACTATGATAGATGCTTTCAATGTGCAAGCACAAGTCTTTCCTGCGATAGTTGACTTCTATTTTGGTTACAAACTCTTTATAACAATGGTGACATTTTCAAATGGTTACTTAGCTTGAACAATTTTTCTACTATGGTTAGTATTTGAAAGTTGGGTTAAAATTATTTTTGCTATGGTAGACATTTGTGTCACACTACCTCTATTCTACAATAGTAGTAGGGTGATTAATAACTGTTTTGGGAAGTAACTGGTATTAGGAAAACCATTATATTGTAACAATATTGATTTCCAAAGACATAGAACTTCGTCTATTTTCATCTCCAACTCATTCTTTTTAGAGGCTATGTTGTATGAGGGATTTGGAGAAGAAATTTCTCTCTCTCTCTCGATCGATAGGATTCTGCAGCATTTCTCCGCAAATTATTTGTTTTATAGAATTAACAATTCACATATTAAAAGGTAGCTTCAATTTGCTTAATCGTGTGCAATTATTCTTGAATTGTGTATGATGAATATTTAATTATGTGTAAAATAAAAAATATTTGTTCACCGTTCGAAAATTGAGATCTTTTATATCTTTGAGGAAGCCATTCTAAAATGGAGGATTTTTCAACCATTTTTCTAATATATATATATATATATATATATATATATATATATATATATATATATATATATATATATATATATATTCGTATCTAATTTTGAAAGTAGTATTTAAGAAAATATTAATTCCCACGGATATGAAATATTCATCCTCCTCACAAATTATATATAATTCAAATAAAAAAAAAATGCAATGAATTGATATTTTTTTATTCTCAAAACAAATTCCTCTGATGTCTCATGCTCACAAGATGAGGTGGAAAGTAAAATTTCAACTGCCTATTCGTTTTGGGTGGGATTATTTCAAAATTCGGTTATACGGTTACATGTCAGCGCCCGAGAGACGAAAAGAAGGGAATCAGAGAAGCAGAGGGTGATTCGGAAGAGCTGAACAGGAAATAGAATCAGTGAAGAAAATCGAAGCTCCTCCTCAGGTAATGACTCACTAGGGGGGAGGGAGGGACTGCAATTATGGTGAGGTTAGTCCTCTGTTTTGACCCGACTGGAGGCTGGGGAAAAGGCACTCCTTCAAAAAACCCACCTAAAAGATATGGCGACCCTGGGATTCACCCTCCGAGAAGTGATTATCGCCAAAAAAAAAAAAAAAAGACGACAGAGGCTGCTGTCTTTAGTCCTCTAATTCAGTGATAGCTTAGATGTGTGCATAAAGGGCATAAAGAAGGATACAAAGCTTAGGGATGCAATGATTGGGGCCAGAGTGTGATTACTGTTTCATTCTAAGTCAGTTAAACAAGATGCTTAAATCACTACTATTAACTGTTTAATGAATAGTTTTCTCCAATCTTCAGGCATATCCATCATTTTCCATAGCGTGCTATGAAGAACTGTTCTGCATATTGTTTTCCAAATAGCTTCAAGTGCACAGTAAAATTTATTACTTGGTGTTTGATTATTTTCTCCACAGGATCAAGTTTAACTAGGTTTGTTTTCATCATTACTCCCTTGGAGATTGGCTTAACAATGTTAAATAACCAATGTAGGAGAGCCATTGAAGTGGAAGCCAATTAATAATGTGTGACAGGCTCAGCAGCTTACCAGACTCGTTGCTTCTTGATATTCTGTCTTTTCTTCCAACCAAGGAGGTTGTTGCAGCAAGCTTCTTGTCCAAGCGATGGAGGCCACTTGTGCACTATTTTTGGACTCTTGACATTCATGAGAGACATTTTCCTGGTGGCGAAGTTTTCGTCCAGTTTGTTGATTATGTCCTCATTTCAGGAGATTTGGAATTTCTCAAAAACTTTGGTCTCAATTGTTGTTATTTGGAATTTCTCAAAAACTTTGGTCTCAATTGTTGGCGTTGGAACGTGCCAAATGATATGATTAACAATTGGATTGATGTATTAATCAATAGTATAGTTGAGCATCTTGAGATAAGCATTGCACCTACATTTCAAATTGAGTTACCATCTAGTATTTTAAATTGGAGTACCATTAGGGTTTTAAAATTCAAAGGGGTAACCTTTAGTTCCCTTTATAGTGTGAATTTGCCTTCTCTTAAAGTTCTAGTTCTAGACATGGTTAGACTTCCAGATATAAACTTCTTGCCAATGCTGCTTTCTGGATGTGCACTTCTTGAGATGCTAGTGCTGACTGAATTGGACAATAACCATTATGGTCCAATGCAAGAGATTAAAAGGCTTAACTGTTTGGTCGCAACTGATGTTCCCGCCTCTCTAGTGCCTGTGAAAGTTTTGTCTAATGTTACATTTCTAAGGTTACAGGTACGATTGACATTGTATACGTAAATTGTTTCTTTCTTTCTTTCTTTTTTTTTTTTTCAAATATTTCATACACTGTTGTTTTTTTGGCTATATGTTGGTCTTTCCTCATGCAAGAAATATGGATACCCGGTGGCAAGCAAAAGCATGCTATGTGGTCGCCTAATGCTGATAATTTTCCAACATTTGACAATTTGACCCACCTGGAATGTGTTGGTGGTTCGTGGACTGCGATAGTGAACTGCCTCCGAAATTTCCCTAAGCTTCAATATCTTGTAATTTTGCAGGTTTGAAGATATTTTCTTGACTCGTGTGTGAAATAATTGTTCTTCAATTTATTAGTTCTCTAACTATATTTGTGTGGTCACTTGTCAGCTTTTTAATAGGGCCCCTCGCCAGCCCATTCTTAATGTTCCTCTGTGTCTTGAATCAAACCTGAAGGAGTTCACTTTTGGTGCTTATGGGTTAAAAGACAATCATGCTGTTGCATTAATGAAATACATATTAAAGGAGGCACAAGTTCTGAGCACCATCAAGATTACAATGGGAATTGGTCGTTCAAGTAAAGAACAGATTCTTGAAATGATAGAAGTGATATCCTCATATCCCAGGGCCTCTACGAATTGCGAGTTTTTACATGTGAAGCATCCATGGTCAAGTTTAAATGATTTGATTGCTGGTTCAGGTTTTGATGTAGGTCAGTCTGTTGGAATACTGAAAACTGTCATGTAGCAGATTGTCTTATGACACATTAGATTGTTATGAACTTTTGCAGCTTTTAGGTTTCTCTCTCTCGATAGATCTGCTTCTCTGTTTTCTTGGATTATCAAGTGGTGGTTCTATCTTTTATCGGGTAATTGCATTGAACTGGTAGTTTTGTAAAAAGATCAATTATATAAAATGAAATGGGTTATAAAATTAGAGGTTGTATAACAAAGTCCAGGAAATGAGGAATCAATGGATCATGAATTTTATAATGAGTAAAGGAAAAAATTGAACCAAAGAATGAATATCATTTTCCAAGTTGTCAATGAAATTAGAATGGATAGGACACCATTGAATATCATTTTCACATGCGTTACTACAAAAACTCAACTAACTCAAACATTTAATGATGTTTCCTCAAGACTTCTCCAACAGATCGAATAGAAAGGATTAGTTTGCAAGTAAATAGGAGTTGTTTATAAGGCAATAGAATTTTTTGGATAAATTCCTGAAGTTTCCATAGAATTGCTTGCTTGGTAATAGCATTTTAAATGGACAGAGCATAACCCTGTTCAACACTGTTTAATTATTATCCTATTTCATACTTTTATGAATTAAGGAAGTTATTTTATTCCGTTATTCTTACAGAGAAGCCAAGTAATGTCCTTTTTATTTTGTGGCAGCCCTATTTTGATGTTTCGGTCCTAATTCTCCTTATTGTTCAATTTGTGGCTCACATATCTTTTCTGCATTGAAATTTAAATCGTCCGAATGAATTTTTCTTTTAGAGTTAATAATTGAAAATTTGAGTCGAAGTTGATAGGAATTTATGATATTTTTTTACAAGCACTTGTATTTTTCTACTAAACGAAATCATATTCGAGATATTATCGGGCACTAAATGTGACATGTCTCTTGTAAGTCCTATTACATTTTAATACAGGGTATTTTATCAGAATTGTTTAACCATTTAAGAATCACATGTGACCCACTAGGTACTTTTATTGTTGGAGAATTCAAAACTTAAATCTGTTGTAAAAATATTAGGTATACCTTGATAAAGAATTTTGGGAAAATATCAGTGAGGTTTCAAGGAAGAGAAAAAATATCAAAAAAATCTCAACCCCAAATACACTATCATATTGATTATGGAATTACAATATCAAAAAAGCTTCATTATTATAATGACTTTTTATGTTGTTAAAATGATTTTTTCTGTTGTTAAAATTTCCTTATAAAAATATTGTTGTCAAAATGACTTTTCATTTTATCAAAATGACTTTTCCTTTTTTTAAAAAAATTTACGAGTTTTTTTTTCCAGTGTGTAGAATTTTATAAACCTAGAAAATTTATTGCAACTGGAAAAGCCATTTTAACAATATAAAAAGCTATTTTGGCAACAATATTTTTATAGGGAAATTTTAACAACAGGAAAAGTCATTTTAACAACATAAAAAGCCATGTTGACAATGAGACTTTTTTAATATTTGAATTTTTTTTTTCTTCCTTGGGACTTCACCGATATTTTCCCAAGAATATTCCTTGAACTTAGAAAATTCATAAATATAATCACATACATATTTAACGTTAATCTCAAAATATATAACCCAAGCATATAACAGAGCTTTTATATATATATATATAAGAAAATAGCATGTTTTTCTAACTCCTTTCACCTTAGCAATATTTGCCTTTACTGTGTATCATTAAAGAAAGAGGTGAGATTTGGGGGAATCTCAACAAATTTGAGCCTTACCATGATAGATGTTTTTAATGTATAACCTCAATTCTTTTCTATCATAGTTAATTTCTAATTGGATTACGAAATCTATATGAAAAAATGTGCCATTTTCAAATGGTTAATTATGCTCTTTTTTTGTTTTAAAAAAAAAAACTGTGGTTAGCATTTAAAAGTTGGGTTGAAATTTTTTCTACAAGGATAGACCTTTGTGTTACATTTTCCCTTCTTCTACTTTAGTAGGGTGATTAATAATTGTTTTCGGTAAGTAACTGATACTAGGACAAACATTGGGAGACTTTGAAAGGAAAAAAAAAAAAAAACACCCAGTTACATCTCTAACTCATTCTTTTTAAGGACTGTTTGATATGTGTAACCAATCTTTAGTTATGCGAAAAACCAAAAACCTCGAGCTTGCTTGATATTCGTGGGTCTTGTACCTGTGCTTGATTCGTAGCTTCATGCTGTGCTTGTTTCGTGGCTTCGAGCCACGCTTGGTTACTTACCCTCGTGGATTGTGTGTCCACGCTTGTTTTCGTGGCCTCCATGTCATGCTTGGTTATTTTCCCTCGTGGACTGTGTGTCCACACTTGTTATTCCGTTCTGTTGAGGTCCTACGGAAAGATAAGGTTTGAGAATTATGGATTAAATTATGTTAAATCAAATGTTTTACTACGTACATAGATCTATTTGATTAATAATATTTTGTATAGTTTCACTTATGCTTATGATTGTTTACTATAGAAATCAAAGTTGATTGCCAAATTGTTATGATTCATAGTTAAATCTATTTAAATTATTTTCATTATTATTTCAGTAAATTTCATAAATGGGACGTTATTCACCAGAAAATTATTTTTGGTCTCAGATAGTGCAGCTGACTTGAATCCTCTTGCTGATCATTGAAGGTCCATACTGTCATTTGAAGTTGAAGTGTCATGTTGAAACTCCCTGATAATGTAACATTTACGCCTTTATATTTATTGTTGTAATTTAGGTGTTCCACGTTTGCTGTAGATAGAGTCCTCACATGATCTGCAAGTTTTGCATTTGATGATAAAGTGCAGAGCTCCTCTTGACAATATCAGGCTATTGTAGAAATTTTGGGAGGTCTCGCTTGCAGGGGTGACTCTATCGAAATTTCTACAAAAGTTAATAAGTTCTTTTATATGAAATATATTTAAAATATTTATTTTACATACATTGTAAATAAGTCTATATATAAGTATTAGAAATTCTATATGTTTTAAGGCTTAAGGAATGTGAATTAACTTGTGTTCCAAGCCGGTCACTTCTTGATTCTCGGGGTGTGACAAATTGGTATTAGAGCTTAGGTTTCCTATAGTTACGTGGAGCAAGGTTACTTCAATGGGGTCTCAATTATCATTATGAACCCGGGCATAATCATAATTGAGGCATCATTGAAGGCCTTATAGGTTGTCTAGTTGTGTTTTTCTTCTCTAGGCTAGACATGTTTTATATTTATTTGTAGTATATATAAATGAAAAAAAAAATCTTCTATTTCCTTATATAACGAGTATGATTTGAAGATGTCGAGTGTCAAGTAGATGTTTGTGCACGAATTACTTAAAAGCATATTTGGTGCTATAGCTCTATAAAACTATTAGCTTGTTTATTATTCTCCTTGGGCATGCAGTTGGGTAAAATGAAACTTGGGGGAATATATTCTCCAAGAAGCGTAGAAAGGAGGAAGTGAGGTTCATTTGTTGTTTGATCTTGGTTATGGTCTTTGTAATTTGCTTGAGTATGTTGTTAAATTATTCAAATATAATCTGTTCGTGTTTAAGAGTCTCTTCATGGTAGCTAATCCTTTTAATATAATGTTTGGGAAATTTAAGGTTTACCTTGTAGTCGTTTTTCACAGGAAATGAAGCTTGTTGGTAGAATTATTGTTTCTATAGCATTCTTCTCGTTGTCATAACAGAAATAAGATGGAATTGAGTTTGTTTTGCTGTGGATTTAAACTAAATCTTGCTAGGAATGTTTTATTTGTGTTGATTGCTTGAATGTCGAGTTTGCAATCCAAAAAAATGCTGATTTGATGATTTTGTATTCAAATTCCATGAAATTTACATAGATTTGATAGTGAATATGACAAATGGTGTATTTCTTGATCTCAAGTAGATTTAAGTACTTTTCTTATATCTGGTTTGGTGTTTGTTTGTGATTAGATTGATAGAGTAATGGTATGAATTGGTAGATTGTCTCTTTGGAATTTTCAATCTTGTTACATCTGATTTGTTGCGCTCATAGATTTGAATGTGAATTTGCTCTATATCCTATTTAGCTATGAAAGAAGATTCATTGTTCTAGGGGAGGCTCGCTCATCTCACTTAGACAATTCAGAAAATTATAACTATTAGGATTTGTCTTAATTCAGAAAATAAACCAGAAAGTAGTCTTTCGTCTGCTATGATTAATTTGATAAATTGTGGTCCATTAGATTCATTAGGAAGTTTGACATCCATTAGGCTCCTTAGAGACTCGACTTAGGCTAGATTCCACTTTTACCACATTTAACTTAGGTTTCTTTGTTTAACTCTTACGACAAGGTTAAATCAAATGGCGCCCTTGCTGGGGAGCCTTACTTGTTGAGGTTCCCTAGCAATCCATTGAGCCTTGAATATACATTTAAAAAAGAAAGAAAAAGAAAAGCATAAAACTCAAATAAATATTAGTTGGATAGGAATTTTCTGATTTGATAGCGGCTATAATTGGTTTGACTTATTGGTGTGATTCTTTCTGGAATTTTGTTGTTGTTTTATACTGGATATTGAATTGCTAAGGTAATTTGGTTTGTATGGGTTACTTGTCTTCTTGGTCATGTGTTAATGCAAAACTTTCCAAGTTGAGCTGATTTCAGCTTCTAGAATTGTTACAATCTGAATTTGCTTGTTGTCAAATATTGTTATTTTGCTGCAGTCTATAATGCTAAAAGTGGTCTATTGTGTTGAGAACTGTATTGTTATGATTGATTAAAAAAAATTGGAATTCTGAGGGAATTGGAATTAAGAACTGGTTGTTACATTAGAGTGTGAAAGCTTTTGTATATTTTTGGAAGATTCATTGTTGTCAAATGGGTTAATTGGTTGTTAAATTGTTTCCTCCATTGGATTTTTGAATCTGCTGGGAGTAATTTTAAGATTTGATAAACCGACACATTGAGAGAACATTGTGTAATGGAGTTGTATTTTGGCTGCAAAACTTGTCAGTTCTGCATAGCATTGTTATTGTGACTGTGAGTAAAATGCTGACTGTGGAATTGACAACTCCTATTTGTCATTAGCTATGGAAATAATATCAGTAATTTTGTAACTGCAAATTTTATGGCTGGTTGAGAATTAATTATGTTCTTAATTAGGAGATCTTAGGAAATTTGCTAATTGGTTTTTGGATCTTATCATTATTCTGTGTTGGTTGTCCTTTGGGAGGTGATTCTTCTAGAGTTTGTTGTGACTTTACTTGTTGCTGAACTTGGTAAGAACTTGATTAATTTCAGTCTTCAGAGTATTGTTGCTGTTCATAAATCCTGGATATTTTTGCCAATTGTTTGACAATGTGAAATTTAATTCACTAAGCTTTAGATTGCTGAAACTGACGGCTAATTACTCTAAATTCTGTTTGTGATTGCTGAGATTTTGAGGTTTCTTTAGCAAGGATTGGTCAGCTATGAACTTGCTACCGATTTTAAGAAGAATTGATGTCATATGCTTGGGTTTGGTGAATTTACTGTCATTATTGAACTTAGACCTTTTACTGCTGGACTATGGGCTTAAAGTATGAAAAAACTGATTCTTAAGCTTGCTAGTGAATTTTAGAACCCAAGAAATTGCTGGTGTAGGCTTTTGAGTGAATTTCCAGCCTGCATTAGTTGTTGCAAATCGAGAATTTGATAAAAGAATCTGGTTGAATTGTTGCTTTTGATGTTTTAGACAAATCTGTGTACTTTGGTTTGTGCCTACTAAAATTAAGCTAATTTTGGTTGAAATCCTGCACAGTACTTTTCTGATGCTTACCATTGAATTTGTGCTCCAAATTGCTCTGAAGTTCTAGGACATGTTAGCTGACTAATGCACCGATAATTTTTTTTGCCTGTGTTGAAGTTTTGTAACTGTTGTTGCATTTTGAGAGTACTATGTTTATTGCAGATACTGTGTGATACATTTTGCAGCTCTCTTGAGATCTCTTTTGCTGTCAATTGAACATTTTGCTATGCTTAGAGATTGCCATTATTTGCTATGTTGTAATGTTAATGGAGCAAAATACCCAAGACAGGGGAGGGTGAATTGGGTATTATCAAATTTTTGATTAAGTGCTCTGTTTTTGAAATATGAAAACAGGGTAATTCAGAGTAAGGGAAGAGATAGCTGGACACAAGGATTTATATTGGTTTGGTCTTATCAACTTGACCTACATCCAGTCCCCAGACTCTCTGAGATTTTCCACTATATCAAAGAATATTACACACACTGTACTCAAGAAGTGATTTTCTCACTAGAACTCACTCCCCCTTACAAGTTGTAATCAATGAACCCTACCACCAAATCCCCTAACTTGTAGTTCTTTACAATAAATGATTAACAATCAAAGAAAACTCTCTCTAAGAGTAGATGATGATAAACACTGAAGCTTTTGTATCAAAAGATACTATACAAGAGAAAACTAATGAAAATAAATGAACACTTGAATGCAATACGCTTTCAGCAGTTGTGGTTGTTGTAGAGACTTGAATGCTGTCCTATTTATACTCAAGAAGCATTAATTGACTGTTGCATCTTCAATATTATCGTTGAGAGAAGTCTCCAGGTGTTTAGCAAGTGATTTGGGCATCTTCTCTCTCTAACCTTAGCTTAATCCAGCTGGCCAAGTAATCTGATTTGTTCTTCTGCGAATTAATCCGTTGGAGATGAAGTTTCTTGATGTAGAAAACATTCTTTAATGCTTTGTAACCGTGTGCAGAAGAATTAGCCAAGTTTGTGCAACTTTCTGAGTAGTGCATTTAATGAACTGAACCACTAATAAACATTCCTTAAATGATCTGAAACTCACTAACAAAGTGGTTAAACGTAGCTAGGAATATAGAAGAGTGATAAGAGAAAGTAACAACAGGGCAATCCTCGAGCCGGCAATTCTCAAACCGTACATCAAACCCACCTGGGTTCACCCAACCAGCACGGCAGCAAGGCGGGGATGCAGACCCGCAGAACTCTATGTTGAACCTTCTGAAGGACTATATGTCAAAAAACGATGCAATCGTCCAGAATCAACAAGTAACTTTGTGGAATCTTGAAACTCAAGTGGGACAACTAGCAACTGCTCTGAACAACTGACCTTTGGGAGCCCTGCCCAGTGACACTGAAGTCCCCAGAATCCAAGGAAGAGAAGAAGTCAAGATGATCGAGCTCCGAAGTGGTAAAAGCCTTGCACCTATAATAGCAACCAAGCAACTGACGGTGAGAACTGATCCAAGAGCAGAGAAATCTAGGGAAGGGCAAGAAGGTACTGAACAGCCCCTTGAAGACGAACAGAGGCAACCGAGACCGACACCACAAGAACAAAATCCATGTGCCGCAACTTTGCCTCCATGTACAGTTTTGGAAGATCATGTTCAATGCCCAACAACGAATGCTACCGCTTTGCCAAAGCATAATTCTAACCGTGGACCTCCAGCAATGCCAAAACCACCTCCGCCTTTCCCACAAAGGCTAAGGAAACAAGGACAGGAGAAACAGTTCAAGCAGTTCCTCGATATGCTGCGGCAATTACACATTAACATCCCACTCGTGGAAGCTTTGGAACAGATGCCCAACTATGTGAAATTTATGAAGGAAATTCTGTCTAAAAAGAGGCGACTGGAGGAGTTCGAGATAGTGGCATTGACCCAGGAGTGCAGTGCCATATTAACCAATCGACTGCCTCCAAAATTAAAAGATCCTGGTAGCTTCACAATCCCTTGTACGATCAGACCCAACTACTCGGGTAAAGCTCTGTGCGACCTAGGCGCTAACATTAATCTCATGCCTATGTCGATTTTTAAACAGTTGGCCGTAGGGGAAGCCAGGCCCACGACAGTCACATTGCAACTGGCTGATCGATCAATAGTACTGCCTGAAGGCAAGATCGAAGACGTACTGGTAAAAGTGGATAAGTTCATCTTCCCTATGGATTTGATTATCCTAGATTTTGAAGCAGATCATGATGTCCCAATTCCACTGGGGAGACCCTTCATGGTAATTGGTCGTACACTGATTGATGTGGAAAAAGGAGAACTCACTATGCGGGTAAACAATGATTAGGTCACCTTTTCTATATTGAAGACTGCGAGATTCAAAGACCCAACTGAAAAGTACCTGACTTGTTCAGATATCAACAAAGGCACTACAAAGGCAGGGGAGCTCCCTACATTGCCACAACATTAATTTGCTGTAGCAAAGTCCGACTAAAGACTTTAAAGCAAGCGCTATTGAGAGGCAGCCCAAGGTCATGGTTCTTTAGCATCAACGCAGGAGGAAACGAACCTAGCTTGGTATATGCCACAGCATAAGATTTGGCATCAAGGCCCCAAGTCAACGAACATGGCATAGGCCCAGTGCAGCCAGGTACGCTCCTCATCTCTAATATAAACACTGCATGTATGTGACGTTGTTAGTTGGCCACCCCGATGGGCCCACTGCGCATCAACTACGGGACATATCTACTCATCTAAGAAACCATACCGTCCCTTATTCAAATTACTTTCGAAACACCACCTATTCTTAGCCTCACCTCCTGCGTCTTTTCACATACCCACCTACTTACCTTGTCTTTTCCCTCCCTCACCTACAGCCAACCATGGTTAGGACAAAGCGTACGGCACGACGTGGCCGGGTGCCCCCACCGGCCTCCGCTCGCCGAACATTTTGTCGCGCTCCACCACCCATCCCCATCCCCATCGAAGTCTCCTCCCCTTCGTCCTCATCCACGGAACCCTCTACGGTGTCAGGCAGCACCGACTCCTCAGACTGTGCCTATATTAACATCTATGCCCCCTTTACTGGCGACCAGCCACCAACACAAAGTCTCCATGCAAGTTTCTTCGTCGCCTCGGCGGCCTCCGTAAGGAACGTAAGACCCTCCGGAGTGATTCTTGGGTGAAACTAGAATCCCATCACCGTGACCTGCCAGCAGTCGTCTCTCTCTCTAACTCCCACTCAGCAATCCCTGTGGTTAACACCCTTAGGGACTCATCGGACGAGGACGACACGGCCACTAGTGCCCCAGCCCTGGCCAACCCTCCTGCCCCGTAGTTTTTTTCTTGTGTTCATTTTTCATCGTTGTTTTTTTTTAAGATTTCCTGACAATTTGCTCCTGCCTTGGGCATCCTCCCCAGGGCCCCTTTTTGTGAATGATATTATAATTTGCTTCTCTTCGTTCCCCCTTGCTGCGGATCCCGGTGCATTTCAATCTTCTTTATTGTTCTATTGCAATGGGGGCATTGCGTCGTTCAAGTGTGGGAGGGGATTGACTAGATATAATCTGCTTTGAATGTGTGATCTGATTTACCTTGCATTTAGTTTTGATTGCACAAACTGAATTTTTTTTCAAATTGCATGATAGAGCATGAATAGAATCTGGTAATAATGGAATGAATGTCTGTATAACTGAGCACAACACAAGGTCCAAAGGGAACTGAACCTTTAGGCTTGGGAAATTGACAGTGCTAGCCAACCTGATGCAGGGTAGAGTGATAATGAGGAAGTTTAAAGGGAAGAACCCCCAATGGAAGAATTAATTGAGCCTAATTGTTTTATTCTGTGTGCATGTCTGCCAGCCTGTGTTTGATCCTTAATTTGTCCTAGTTCTTCGATAAGCTACTTGGCGTCTGACTTGAAGTTCATAGGATAGAGGCATTCATATCATACCCATTGTTCCCATTCACAAACCATTTGTCATCATCCCCATATTGTCAACCCCTTGAGCCACACAAGTATGCTATAGCAGAGCATGTAATAGAGCTGAAGGAGACTGGGAAAAAGTTGCTATAGCAGAGTGTTTCCATGAAAAGCAAAAGAAAAAGAAATAAAATGAAGACTGAAGAGCTGTTGTTGCTTAAAAAAAAAAGAAAGAAAGAAAGAAAGAAAGAAAGAAGGAAAAACCCATGAGAAAACTTGGAATACAGGAGCAGCATGAAGTTCAAAGATCAAGGAGAAACGTTCGGCTGAAGCCAAAAGAATTATCTGCCCGAGCTGCTATAGCATCCACCATCCTTTCTTACCTCACAACACTAGGCCATCCTTACATTTCAACCTGAAAAGTCCTTTTGATGAACCAATACTTAGATGCTAGGGAGTAATCTTAGAACTTTGACAAAGCTATGGATCTTCTAGGCCCGCTGGACAAGAGAGAAATCAAAACCCCTTGGGTGAGCGAGTGCAAACACTGAACCATGAGAGCCCCTTGAGACTTCTTCATCCAAACAATACCACGCTGATGAGCGGTTGGCACTTGGCAGTGGGATTGCCGAATAGGGGATGGAAACTGAAGGCAGGCGTGCAAGCAAGGTTATACGGACAGGAGTACTACGGTTATGAGTTTTTGTTCGCTTCATCTTATTTTGCTCAGGAGTGCAAAAAGCTAAGTGTGGGGGTATTTGATGAGCACAAATAATACCATATTTTCCCTATACTTCATGACTGAATTGAATGGTAAAAATAAGCTTAACTATGATTTAAACAAGCAAAAAGGCATGTATTCATGAAATAGGGATGGAGAGATAGAAATCATCCACATGTGCTAAGAACAGTGTAATTCACTATTCTTTTGAGGAAAACTGTGTAGCAGAGTTGATACGATGCTATAGCATTCTGACAGCAAACCGAAGGGCAATACAAGGCACACGAATGCTAGGCAAAGTAGAGGACGCAATGCTATGCGGCTTATATTCTGACCATTTTATCCAGATGATTTCAGGAATTAAATAAGAAAAGGGCGATATTGATAGATAGGTTGCTGACGTAATGGAATAGAAGATGTGGAGGATCGGAACTAAAAGATTTGAAGAATCCTGCAGAATCAGCAGAAGCAATCTAATCAGAAGGTACGATAGATCCCAACGGAATAGGAAAATCTTAACTCGTTGCAACTTGCGCCGCAAGAAAGCTCTATAATAAAAGGCATCCGAGCGAACCCTAAAGCAGTCAGAGAGCCCTAGACAAAATTCTATCTTCGGCAGACTCAAGAGAAGAGTGAGAAAGTTCACAAAGCACGCTATTTCCAGGACAACCCAGCATCCTTCCCTATAGTTCGACGGAGAGAAGACGACGTGGAGTCGTGACGTGACAGGACTTCATCCACGCCCCGGAACTCCGTTCAAGCTTTCTGTTTTCCTTTTGTTTATTTCTTATTTCTATCATGGGTCATTCTGTTTATGTTTGTTTCATGTCTTCCTCGTCATTCATGAACTAATTTTTATATGGCTGGACGATGATGAATCTTTAAGTGTCAAATGAACCCAGTTGCAAGTTTTAAATTTAATAAATTTGGTTTGCGTATCAGTGTTTTAATTACTAGTTGGTTAATGGAAGTTAAGGACTAGATTTGTGGCCTCAGCTTACTGGCAAGGAGTTGGGATTAGACCTCTGAGAAACAGTGTTTGCTAGGCAGCCCGTGCACGGCTTGACCTATTATTGTAGGCTTCAGGAATGGGTCTATCTCTCATAACCATAACACCCTGAGCATAGCAAAGATCTAAACTAGAAAGTTGCCACAGGAATATGGAAGGAGTATAGTTAGCATCCTACGTATCGGACGTGGAAGCTTCGGTAGACTATAGAGGTGGGTTAACCAAATAGCTTTGTGAGTAGCAAATATGCTGTAACAATTGCGGAAGCTGTATAGTGTAGATGTTGTAGCATTGGGTAGAGCAACTGGGGGATTGACGAACTTAAGGGTGACTCTGAGTCCAGCCTAACCTCTTACTGATATCTTCTCACGTTTACCGTTATTTCGTTTACTTTTACTAGTAGCATAATCACCACAACCGTTCAACTTGATTTTATTTATCTGTTTTCACAACTATCAGAGCAATCGAGCGTCATTCCTTGGTATCTCAGTCTCTGTGGGACGATACTCTACTTTCACTTTCTTACTTGTTCGACTGGTTCACTTGCCATAAGGGAATTTGACCAACAAAGATGCATCTTCAAGTATGGAAATATATTAGCAAACTATAAAGATAATTTGGTATTCACATGCATCAAACAAGAGGTGGTATAAGTTATGACCTTGCTCTCTCATATTTAACAGCAGCCTCTTGCCTCCTCAATAATTAGGTGGAAGCCAAATTCCATTAGTAATGGAAATGAGTGCCTTTGGATTCAGCTTTCCTCCCTAGTTGGAATTTATTTCCAGCCATACTAATTTCAGAATTACACCTACAATATTAACAACAACCAAATAGTCAGTGCCCAAATCTGGAAATTCTACTAAATTGCAACTAAAATAATCATTTAAATCAAAATCTCCTACTATAAGCATTTATCTTATTCATGCCTAATTATGTAAATAATACTCTATATTCTTACTAAAATCCCACAACAATGTTCACTTAACTGAAAGAGGAGCTTTATACCCAAGAGGGGGGGTGAATTGGGTATAATGAAAATTTTCGACAACTTGTTCTGTTTTTACACTTTCAGAACAGGGCAGAACAGAGGAGATAGAGAGAAAAGCTTTGCACACAACGATTTATACTGGTTCGGTCCTTTCTCTGACCTACATCCAGTCCCCAAGCCTCACCTGGGATTTTCAATCCACTATAATCAAATATTGATTACACACTCTGTACTAAGAGTTGTTCTCTCACTAGAGCACACTCCCCCTTACAAGTTGTAATCAATACACCCTAACTACCAAGTCCCCTGACTTGTAGTTATCACAATCAGTAGATGATTTACAAGATGATAACTCTCTCAAAGAGTAGATAGAATAAACACTGAAGTACAAAGTATCAAATTGATACTATTACAGATAAAAGCTGAACACAATAAATGATACTTAATAAATTTTCGCTCTCAGTTGGTGTATCAGCTTGAGAAGAAGTTAATGATCTCTATTTATAGGCAGAGAACATTAAATGACCGTTGTAAGATGATTCCAACCGTTGGAAGTGATTAGCTTGGGTTCTGGTCATCTTCTCTTTCTAAATTTCTGCTAATCCAAGTCTTAATGAAGTCTGATGTGGCTCTCTGAGAATTTGCCCGTTGGAGATGGCTTTACTTGTTGTAGTAAGCATTCTTCAACGTTTAGAAGGCGTGCTCAGATGGATTAGCTGAAAATAGGTTGATTTGCAGAAGTGCATTTAATGCACTGTACACTTTTTGCTTTATGGCTTTGACCTTCATTGATCTTCATCTGTGATTGCTGAAATTCACTCAACAAACTTGTTAAACATAGCTAGGAATATGATTGAATGAATTATGGAAGCAATAAGATCAAACAATAATGATTTGCAAATTCGTGTAATTCAAAAATCAGTTTTGACCGTTGTATACTGCGGTATGTTCCTCTATACTGGAGTATGCCACTGTGCATACTGCAGTATCCAAAGGCTTACTGCAGTAAACAACTTCCAGAGACAAAAACCTCGTGAAATGATTTTGAAAGATATCCTCTATACTGCGGTATCCAACTAGTATACTGCAGTATACGAGTTTTTGTCAAAGAGAAGAGACCCCGTGATTGCCCAATACTGCAGTATGAAAACCTATACTGCAGTATGCAATAGTTATAAACTTAGAGAGCTTTCTGTAAGAGCCTATACTGCAGTATCCAACTCCATACTGTGGTAAGGACTTGGGTGAGAAAATTTGATAGCTCTCGGGTTGGCCCTATACTGCAGTATACATACCTATACTGCGGTATTGGCTTGACTTAGAATTTTACTTGCTCTCTGGATGCCCCTATACTGCAGTATACAAAGCTATACTGCGGTATGGGCTTGTTTTGAAAAACGTGGTTGCTCTCTGAAAGTCCAATACTGCGGTATACAACTAACATACTGCAGTATTGACTTATCTAGAGGAATGATTACTTTCTGGATGGCCCTGTACTGCAGTATACAAACCTATACTGCGGTATGGACTTACTTTGAAAATACGGTTGCTCTCTGGAAGTCCCTATACTGCAGTATACATAGCTATACTGCGGTATGGACTTCTCTTGAAAACACGGTTGCTCTCTGGAAGTCCCTATACTGCAGTATACATAGCTATACTGCGGTAAAGACACCTATACTGCAGTATTGAGTAATCCCGAAAGATTATCTCCTTTCTGGAAGACTCTATACTGCAGTATGCAAAGCCATACTGCGGTAAGCAACTATCAGATGATGTTCAAAGGTTCTTGGAAACTTCATAACATGTTTTACAATTGTTGTTAATCATCAAAACACATTGAGAACTAACATTCTCCCCCTTTTTGATGATGACAACACTTGTAAGCTTTCTTTTTAAAAATTTTGAAAAATGTAATTTGTTTTGATTTGAAGTTTTCAGAAAGCATCCAATTTTGCATTTTAAAATCCAAATATCAGAGAACATCAGAGAATAGCAGCAGAAATGCAATGCATATTGAGATCATAAACGACTATGAATATATACATTGAACAAGCTTCATACAAACAAGAACTGATTATCAGAAAGGATGACCACTCTGATAATCACTGATATCAGCAAAACAAAGTTAAAACATTACAAGATCACAGATATAGACATATGAACAAAAATCTTCCTACACCTACATCAACTAATCATCCTACTAAACCTCTAAACACTAAGCATCTTTCTCTGCTTCTCCCCCTTTGTCATCATCAACATACTCGGGATCTAGGATAATAAGAGGAGGAGAATAGAGGACCATAGCTGTGTTGGGATCAAAAGCGGAATCATGGGGCACAGCATATGGAGAGGGTGTAGGGAAGAGCTCAGTAGATGGAGTAGGTGGAGATGGAAGAGGATTCGGAAGAATCTCTGTGGTAGGGGTGACCGGGGAAGAGGTGGGGTGGGGTGGGCTATGAGGTGGACTGGGAAATGAGAAAGTGGGTGATGATGGTGGTGAGAAGTGGGGTTCTGGTGAGGTTGTGGAAGGCTGGGATACGGGTAGAGATGGTTGGGCTTCTGGAACAGGAGTCGAGGAGGATGGACCAGTGGTGAAGCCGAATGAAGATGAGCCACCAAGTCCAAAGTGCTGAAGAAGTTGCTGAGCCTTGTCTCTGGCATCTGAGGCTGCAGCTAAGGTGACTGACAATGTAGAGCCTAAGTTAAGCCCTTGATCATCAATAGCATCTTTCACCTTGACCAGTTCAGAGAGGACCTGTGACTGAGCCACTATCACATCCATAACCCCTAACTTGATGTCAGCCCGAATCATATCAAACTCTGCCTTCATCATAGCTCGGTGAGAGACAAGTGCAGCATCCACAATTGCTCTAATCCGCTCATCAAAATCTGTCGGTAGTGGTGGTGGAGCAGACTGTGCCTCATGTGCAACTGACTTAGATGCACGAGTCTGTGACCGCGGTGGAGCTCTCGACTGCCCAGATCCTTCCGGCTCGAACTGTATCTTCATTAAGTTGAGCTGAGTCTTGCCGAAGGCCGGGATAAACTTCATCTGCTCGGGAGGACCCACATACCATATCTTATGGTAGTACAATATCAGTGAAACCAGGGATGCAAAGGGCATGTAGGAGCCCTTGCGGGACACAAACCTAAAGTGGCTAATCTCCTTGAACAGCCACTGCCCAATATTGAGCGGATGCTTGCGGATGAAGGCGGTGAAGAAACGGTAGTCCTTCTGTGTGAAGTGCGTGTAGCTCCCGCCTTTTTGCACAAAGTTACGTGAATACACGTACCATATTACACGGTGCAAATGTGGCATCTCTGAGGGCTTGAAGGTCAAGTGGACCCTCTGATCATCCGGTATGTCCTGACCGGGCATAAGTGTGGCATATACCTCCTCATTAGAGTACTTCGGTGTGGATGCCTCTGGAGGATTAACCACCTTGAGAATCTTGTTGAGGATGACGGCAGACAGTGTGAATCGTACTCCTCTGACTGATGTTGTGACCCTTTCCTCAATCAGTCTTCCTTCCGAATCCAAGATGTGATCGGTCGCCATGTTGAAGTAGAACATTTTGACCAACTCAGGATAGTAGGCAGCCTCGATGGAAACGAGTGTAGCATACGGCCCGAACCATGGTGAGAGATTCACGTTGCACTCTCGGTAAACTTGTTCCAGATCAACAGAGGTTACAGTGCAGAATCCTCGGCTCCCATAAAGATCTTTGAACTTCCCACTTAAACTGGGAGGAAGTGGGACATGAGTAACCTTGAATCCCTCTGGCGCGTTCTTGTGAATCTTGATCTCCTCAACTGCATTCGCTACCACGAGAGAGGAATCTTGCTCAGACTCAGTTTCTGACGAAGACCCAGAAACCTCAACAGTCGATGGTGAGGAAATCATAGTTGTGGAAGCTCTTTTGGACCTTGCCTTTTGAGGAATAGCAGTTCTCTTCTCTTGTGATTTGCTCGGCTCTCCGGTCTTCTTCTTCTTCGCGGCTGAAGATGGGATAGATGCTCTGGATGAAGTTCCCCTCTTCTTGGGATTCGGCGAAGATGTTTCGGGTAAAGGAACACTAATGCCGGGAATCTGACGATCAATACCATCCCCTAATTTCTTAGGAATTGATTTCGATCTCGGTGCTCTGAGTGGAAGAGAAGAAGAAGGTTGCTTTGAAAGAGATTGATCTTTGGACATTTTGATGCTAGGGTTTTGGCGAAAATGAGGATCAGAATGGAACGTGAGAGTTTTGGTGAGGGTTTGTGGGGGTTTGACTGGGATTTGTAACGGTTTCAGAGGGAGAGAGAAGAGAGAGATGCGTTACTGCTAGGTCTTTACTGTGGTATAGGCGCGAGTATGAAAGAACACAACGTTTCAATATATATAGACAGACCCCTATACTGCAGTAAGGTTCTTGCATACTGCAGTATAGCATACTTTCATTTACATACTGCAGTAAGGATGGAAGTATACTGACCTGGACTTCAAAAATGTTGAGAGAATTTTTGAGAAACCCGATGGCCATACTGCAGTATAGCACTTACATACTGCAGTATGCCTCTTGCATACCTGAAACTTCGTTTCTGTCTGACCCCATACTGCAGTATATGACTTACATACTGCAGTATGCCTCTTGCATACTCAGCTTTGGCTTCTGTCTGATCCCATACTGCAGTATATGACTTACATACTGCAGTATACCTCTTGCATGTCTGAAATTCTGAAATCCCGATGGACATACTGCAGTATACCACTTACATACTGCAGTATGCATCTTGCACACTTGGAGATTTGGCCTCTCACACACCCTATACTGCGGTATAGCGCTTGCATACCGCGGTATAGTTCTTCTGAAACATCAAAAACACCCTGCAAAAACAAAGACTAAACTCTCCGATGCTTAAGTTAGTAAGGATTAATCATCAATAACACATCTAACATTAAATTGAAAGAGAATTGCTTACAATTCATTGGGATTTACCATTCCCAATTCTCTCCTTATGAAAGCGAATTGTTCCTTGGCTAGAGGCTTGGTGAAGATGTCAGCTAGTTGAAGATGGGTTGGAATGAACATCACTTTCACATCTCTCTTCTGGACATGATCCCGGATGAAGTGATGTCTCACATCAATATGCTTGGTTCTTGTATGTTGCACGGGATTCTTGGCCAAGCTTATTGTGCTAGTATTATCACATAGTATTGGGATTTCCTTTAATTGCACTCCCAAGTCAGCAAGTTGTTGCTTCAGCCACAACACTTGAGCACAGCAACTTGAGGCAGCCACATATTCAGCTTCTGTTGAGGACACGGCCACGGTAGTTTGCTTCTTGCTAAACCAAGAGACAAGTGAGTTGCCAAAGAACTCGCATTGCCCACTTGTACTCTTTCTATCTGTCTTATAGCCAGCATGATCCGAATCTGAATATGCCACAAGATGCTCTGGCTGACCTTTGGGAAACCATAGCCCAAGAGTCTTCGAATCAGAGAGATATCTGAATATCCTCTTCACATTTTCAGCATGTGACTCTTTAGGAGCGGATTGAAACCGAGCACACATTCCAACACTGAATTGGATGTCCGGGTGACTTGCAGTGAGATAGAGCAATGATCCAATCATTCCTCTATACTTGGTAATGTTGAAATCCTTGCCCTCTTCATCAGCATCCAAAGAAGTAGTTGTGCTCATTGGTGTGTCAGCTCCATTGCACTTGTCCATTCCAAACTTCTTCAACAAATCATTTAAATACTTGGTTTGAGATATAAATATCCCATCCTTACGTTGTTTGATTTGCAATCCAAGGAAGTAATTGAGCTCTCCCATCATTGACATCTCAAATTCACCCTGCATAGACTTGGAAAATTCCTCACACAAAGAGTCATTAGTAGCACCGAAAATAATATCATCAACATATATCTGTACAATTAAAATTTCATTCAATTTATTTTTCTTGATAAACAATGTTGTATCAGCCTTTCCTCTAATAAATCCTTGATTGAGTAAGAATTGACTCAATCTTTCATACCAAGCTCTAGGAGCTTGCTTAAGACCATACAAGGCTTTCTTAAGTCTAAAAACATGATCTGGAAATTGATCATTTTCAAAACCTGGAGGTTGTTCAACATACACCTCCTCTTGAATGAAACCATTTAGAAAAGCACTTTTGACATCCATTTGATAGAGTTTAAAACCTTTTGTGCATGCAAATGCTAGAAGAACTCTTATTGCTTCCAATCTAGCTACTGGAGCAAAAGTCTCTTCATAGTCTATTCCCTCTTCTTGATTGTAACCTTTGGCCACTAATCTGGCCTTGTTACGCACAATGATGGCTGATTCATCACGTTTGTTCTTGAATACCCATTTTGTCCCAATTACCGGATGGTCTTTGGGTCTAGGTACCAAGTCCCAAACTTGATTTCTATCAAATTGATGTAACTCCTCTTGCATAGCAATCACCCAATCATTGTCTGAAAGAGCTTCTTCTATCTTAGAGGGCTCTATATGTGAAATAAATGCAGAAAATGTAACTTCATTCAGAGTACTATTTCTGGTCCTAACTCCTTGATTTACATCACCTATGACTTGGTCTAAAGGATGATTCCTTATAAATCTCCAAGCTCTAGGTTGAGACTGATCAGGATTTTCTAAGTTGTTTTCAGGATCAGCCTCAAAAACATTTTCTGAGTTTTCAGAAGGAGTAGGAGCATTTTTCGAAAAGAATTTGTTTTTGAAAATAGCCTCCTCTTCATCATCCAAGGATTTATCAGATTCAGATTCACAGAATACAACATGTATAGATTCTTCAACAATCTTAGTCCTAGTATTAAACACTCTATATGCCTTACTCCTATTTGAATAACCAATAAAAACTGCTAGATCAGATTTAGGATCGAATTTACCAAGATTATCTTTACCATTATTGTGCACATAGCACTTGCATCCAAAGATATGCAGATGACTGAGATTCGGCTTTCTTTCTTTGTAGAGTTCATATGGTGTTTTGTTCATCTTCTTTCTCATATAGACTCGGTTGGAGATGTAACATGCTGTACTCATCGCATCAGCCCAAAACACTTGTGAAGTGTTATATTCGTTCAGCATTGCCCGGGCCATTTCCGTGAGTACTCGATTCTTTCTCTCCACAACACCATTCTGTTGTGGTGTTCTTGGTGCCGAGAAATTATGGTTGATCCCCATACTATCACAAAACTCAGCAAAGGCATTGTTTTCAAATTCTCCACCATGATCGGTCCTTATACCTGAAATTGAAAGACCTTTCTCGTTCTGGACCTTCTTGGCAAAAACAACAAACTGATCATATGTTTCATCTTTTGATGATAAAAATATAGTCCAAGTAAATCTAGAGTAATCATCAACAATGACCAATGTATATAAGTTTCCACCAAGACTTTTGACCCTAGCTGCTCCAACTAGATCCATGTGAAGAAGTTGTAGAGGTCTATTTGTTGAAATCTCATTTTTGGCTTTAAAAGAAGATTTGGTCTGTTTTCCCTTTTGACAAGCATCACAAATCATATCATTTTTGAAATTCAATTTGGGAATGCCAATAACCAAATCCTTTTTCAATAACTTGTCAAGTTGATACATATTGACATGAGCTAATCTCTTATGCCATAGCCAACTCTCATTCAAGTTACTGACAAAACAATTTTCAGAAACAGAACCATTGCTAGAGAGGTTCAAAGTATAACAGTTTCCATCTCTAGGTGCTCTAAATAAGGCTTTGTTTTTCAAATCATTCATAGAGATCAAATCCTTTTTAACAATAAAGCATTCATCAGAGTCAAATATTACCAAATTACCCTTATCGGTGCTTTGGCTCACACTTAGGAGATTGTGACACAATCCTTCTACAAGGTAGACGTCTTTGATGAGTGGGCCTTCATTGTTGCCTATCTCACCAATGCCAGCGATTTTCCCGGATTGATCACCTCCAAATGTGACTCTACCTCCATCTTTTGGCTTTATTGATAAAAACTTTGATTTGTCTCCAGTCATGTGTCTTGAGCATCCACTATCGATGTACCACTTGTTCGGCCTTGATGCTCTAAGACATACCTGCAGATCACAAGAGATCAAGTTTTAGGTACCCATCTTTTCTTGGGTCCTTTGAGGTTAGCATGTACCTTGGGAACATATGTTCCTTTTGGTACCCAGACATAATTTCCTACAGGTTTAGCTTTTCCTTCTTTTCGATGAAAACAAGATGAAGTAGAATGACCCTTCCTATTGCAATATGTACAATGTGCAAAAGGGTTTGAGGAATGAACAGATTTAGTGAAATAATTCATATAGGATTTTTGTCCATTCTTTTTCTTTCCTTTCTTCTTATCAAAGTCTGGTCTATAACCAATGCCCGATCTATCGTTTGTAAAACGTTGTTGTTTCAAAATCACATTGAGCATTTCACTTCCCTTAGTAAATTTCTCAAGTGCTTTTGTAAGTTGTGAATTTTTTTTCTCTAGGATAGAGCATTCATCACAAATCAGAGATTGAGGAGAAGAGAGGTTTTCAATTTGCAGTTCAAGAAAAGAATTTTTCCTTTTCAAAGACATATACTTGTCTGCAAGTTTTTCAAACTCCTTTTGAACAACATTGTATTCAGCAAACAATTCATCATAGGAAGGAAGAGATTCGTATACCTCATTTCTTTCATTGTGTTGCTCTTCTTCCTCAGCGACTAGGCATATGTTGGCTTTTTCGCTTTCGTCTTCTTCAGCTTCATCCTCATCCGATGAGCTATCTCCCCATATTGCTGACACATATGCCTTCTTTTTGAATTTCTTGAACTTCTTCTTTTCTTTCTCTTGATTTTTCAGCTGAGGACATTCCGCCTTGATGTGTCCGGGTTTTTCGCATTCGTAGCAGATAACCGGCTTCTTTGATTCATAGCTTGAATTTCCCTTCTAGAATTTCTTGAAGCCTTGATCTCTTTTGTAAAACTTTTTGAATCTCCGGACCATCATGCCAATTTCTTCATCCTCATCTTCATCTTCCTCATCTTTTTCCACATTCAAAGCCACTCCCTTATTGCGATTGTTGCCACCATTGACATCTTCTAATTCCTTCTTAAACTTCAATTTGCTCTCGTACTCAGATAGACTGCCAAACAATGCGGCAACTGAAGTCATTGACTCTCCACGAGCTTCTTCAATGGCGGTGACCTTAGCTTCCCAATCCTTTGTTAGAATATTGAGGATTTTCCTCACTTGAGCTCCTTGATCGAAAAGCTTTCCTAAGGCAGCTAGCTGATTGGTCAGATGAGTATATCTCAACTGAAACTCTCCAATACTCTCGCCTTGCTTCATTCGCAAAAGATCATACTCAGTGGTTAGAATGTTGACTCGGTTCTCCTTGATTCCAGAGGTTCCTTCATAAGCTATTTCCAGAGCCTTCCACATCTCCTTAGCCGTTGACAAATTACAGATACGAAAGTACTCCTTTTGACTAAGAGCACTCTGAAGCATCAGGATAGCCTTGCTATTGAGAGTGATGTTCTTCTTATCGTCATCATTGAACTCAGCTTCTGTCTTGGGAACAGTGATGCCTCCTTCTACCTTGACTGGAACATAGTCTCCAGTCTCAAAGACCCTCCATAAACCATATTCTGTTGCCATCACGAACACACGAAATTTTGCTTTCCAGAAAGAGTAGTGTTCGCCGTCGAAACCTGGAGGTCTGTTGATTGAAGCTCCATCTGGAAGAATTCCTTCTATGGTGATCCTTCTCGAGTGGTTAAACTCTTCTGAGAAGACCTTGCTTTGATACCAAATGAAAGAGGAGCTTTATACCCAAGAGGGGGGGTGAATTGGGTATAATGAAAATTTTCGACAACTTGTTCTGTTTTTACACTTTCAGAACAGGGCAGAACAGAGGAGATAGAGAGAAAAGCTTTGCACACAACGATTTATACTGGTTCGGTCCTTTCTCTGACCTACATCCAGTCCCCAAGCCTCACCTGGGATTTTCAATCCACTATAATCAAATATTGATTACACACTCTGTACTAAGAGTTGTTCTCTCACTAGAGCACACTCCCCCTTACAAGTTGTAATCAATACACCCTAACTACCAAGTCCCCTGACTTGTAGTTATCACAATCAGTAGATGATTTACAAGATGATAACTCTCTCAAAGAGTAGATAGAATAAACACTGAAGTACAAAGTATCAAATTGATACTATTACAGATAAAAGCTGAACACAATAAATGATACTTAATAAATTTTCGCTCTCAGTTGGTGTATCAGCTTGAGAAGAAGTTAATGCTCTCTATTTATAGGCAGAAAACATTAAATGACCGTTGTAAGATGATTCCAACCGTTGGAAGTGATTAGCTTGGGTTCTGGTCATCTTCTCTTTCTAAATTTCTGCTAATCCAAGTCTTAATGAAGTCTGATGTGGCTCTCTGAGAATTTGCCCGTTGGAGATGGCTTTACTTGTTGTAGTAAGCATTCTTCAACGTTTAGAAGGCGTGCTCAGATGGATTAGCTGAAAATAGGTTGATTTGCAGAAGTGCATTTAATGCACTGTACACTTTTTGCTTTATGGCTTTGACCTTCATTGATCTTCATCTGTGATTGCTGAAATTCACTCAACAAACTTGTTAAACATAGCTAGGAATATGATTGAATGAATTATGGAAGCAATAAGATCAAACAATAATGATTTGCAAATTCGTGTAATTCAAAAATCAGTTTTGACCGTTGTATACTGCGGTATGTTCCTCTATATTGGAGTATGCCACTGTGCATACTGCAGTATCCAAAGGCTTACTGCAGTAAACAACTTCCAGAGACAAAAACCTCGTGAAATGATTTTGAAAGATATCCTCTATACTGCGGTATCCAACTAGTATACTGCAGTATACGAGTTTTTGTCAAAGAGAAGAGACCCCGTGATTGCCCAATACTGCAGTATGAAAACCTATACTGCAGTATGCAATAGTTATAAACTTAGAGAGCTTTCTGTAAGAGCCTATACTGCAGTATCCAACTCCATACTGTGGTAAGGACTTGGGTGAGAAAATTTGATAGCTCTCGGGTTGGCCTTATACTGCAGTATACATACCTATACTGCGGTATTGGCTTGACTTAGAATTTTACTTGCTCTCTGGATGCCCCTATACTGCAGTATACAAAGCTATACTGCGGTATGGGCTTGTTTTGAAAAACGTGGTTGCTCTCTGGAAGTCCAATACTGCGGTATACAACTAACATACTGCAGTATTGACTTATCTAGAGGAATGATTACTTTCTGGATGGCCCTATACTGCAGTATACAAACCTATACTGCGGTATGGACTTACTTTGAAAATACGGTTGCTCTCTGGAAGTCCCTATACTGCAGTATACATAGCTATACTGCGGTATGGACTTCTTTTGAAAACACGGTTGCTCTCTGGAAGTCCCTATACTGCAGTATACATAGCTATACTGCGGTAAAGACACCTATACTGCAGTATTGAGTAATCCCGAAAGATTATCTCCTTTCTGGAAGACTCTATACTGCAGTATGCAAAGCCATACTGCGGTAAGCAACTATCAGATGATGTTCAAAGGTTCTTGGAAACTTCATAACATGTTTTACAATTGTTGTTAATCATCAAAACACATTGAGAACTAACATTAACCATATGAAAATTATGGTTTATCAAATTCCCCCACAGTTGCACTTTTGCACTCACTAGAAAAAGATTCAATCAAGGAAATCCAATACGAAATCCGAATAGACATATAAGTGTTCGTCGCAAGCTTAAATCAAAATATTTAGTAGTATATCATACTTCAATTGTAAAGTCCTCCATTTTATTTAACGAAATTACAAATTAAGGGTTGATCAACCACTGAGTAATACTTCATCACTTACCAAAATATATAAAATAAATCAGAGTATGCAAAATGAGCCATAACGTGGCAATATACAATCATCCAACATATAAAAAAAAAAAAAAGACAGAAGCACTACTTTTAGCAAAGTAGCCTAAGCTTCTGAGGTCTTCCCTGATGGACCCGGACGGGAACTATCACCTGAAAAATGTGGTAATCATCAATCCAACTTATTACGAATACTAATATGTGCTAGTGAGGTGCCAAGTGGAACAGTTTATATAACAAAATATTAAAAATATAATTCACGAATATCCACATCACAAAATTTCGTATCATAAATTAGATATTAAAATTTTTCATTAATACAATTCCCAATATGCTGTTAGTTCTCAATGTGTTTTGATGATTAACAACAAGTGTAAAACATGTTTTGAAGTTTCCAAGAACCTTTGAAAATCATCTGTTAGTTGCTTACCGCAGTATGGGTTTGCATACTGCAGTATAGAGTCTTCCAGAAAGACAATATTCTTTCGGGATTAATCAATACTGCAGTATAGGTTTCTTTACCACAGTATTGGACCTACAGAAGGTCATCAAATTTTTGATGTTAAGTCAATACTGCAGTATAGGATGACATATCGCAGTATTGGACTTCCAGAGAACAATCCATTTTTTGAAGTAAAGTCAATACTGCAGTATAGGTTTCTTTACCGCAGTATTGGACTTACAGAAGGTCATCAAATTGATGATGTAAAGTCAATACTGCAGTATGTTAGTTACATACCGCGGTATTGGACTTCCAGAGAGCAACCGTGTTTTTCAAATCATGCCAATACCGCAGTATAGCTTTGTATACTGCAGTATAGGGCCATCCAGAGAGCAACTGAGTTTTTCAAAACTAGCCCATACCGCAGTATAGGTATGTATACTGCAGTATAAGACCAACCCGAGAGCAATCAAGTTTTCTCGCTCAAGTAAATACCGCAGTATGGAGTTGCATACTGCAGTAAAGGCTCTCACAGAAGGCTCTCAAATTTCATAACCATTGCATACTGCAGTATAGGTTTTTCATACTGCAGTATTGGGCAATCACGGGGACTCTCAACTTTGACAAAAACTCGCATACTGCAGTATGTTAGTTGCATACCGCAGTATAGAGCATATCTTTCAAAATCAATTCACGATGTTTTTGTCTCTGGAAGTTGCTTACTGCAGTAAGCCTTTGGATACTGCAGTATGCACAGTGGCATACTCCAGTCTAGAGGAACATACCGCAGTATACAACGGTCAAAACTGATTTTTGAATTACACGAATTTGCAAATCATTATTGTTTGATCTTATTGCTTCCATAATTCATTCAATCATATTCCTAGCTATGTTTAACAAGTTTGTTGAGTGAATTTCAGCAATCACAGATGAAGATCAATGAAGGTCAAAGCCATAAAGCAAAAAGTGTACAGTGCATTAAATGCACTTTTGCAAATCAACCTATTCTCAGCTAATCCATCTGAGCACGCCTTCTAAACGTTAAAGTATACTTACTACAACAAGTAAAGTTATCTCCAACGGGCAAATCCTCAGAGAGCCACATCAGACTTCATCAAAGTCTTGGATTAGCAGAAGTTTAGAGAGAGAAGATGACCAGAACCTAAGCTAATCACCTCCAACGGTTGGAATCATCCTACAACGGTCATTTAATGTTCTCTACCTATAAATAGAGAGCATTAACTTCTTCACAAGAAGATACACCAACTGAGAGCGAAAATTTATTAAGTGTCATTTATTGTGTTCAGCTTTCATCTGTAATAGTATCAATTTGATGCTTTGTACTTCAGTGCTTATTCTATCTACTCTTTGAGAGAGTTTTCACTTGTGAAATCATTTATCGATTGTGATAACTACAAGTCAGGGGACTTGGTAGTTGGGGTGTATTGATTACAACTTGTAAGGGGGAGTGTGTTCTAGTGAGAGAACAACTCTTAGTACAGAGTGTGTAATCAGTATTGTTGAGTTAGTGGATTGAAAATCCCAAGTGAGGCTTGGGGACTGAATGTAGGTCAGGAAAGGACCGAACCAGTATAAATTGCATTGTGTTTACCTTCTTCTCCTTATCCTCTCTATTGTGCCCTGTTCTGAGTGACCAAAAACAGAACTAGTTTCGAAAATTTTTAAATATACCCAATTCACCCCCCCTCTTGGGTATAAAGCTCCTCTTTCATATGCCTCCCACCAATCCAACCGAACCGCCTTATTTCCTCCGACTAGACCTATGGGCTAAGTTACATCCATGTTACTGGTTACTCAAAAGCTCACTGGTCATGTGATGAGAACCAGCCAAAATCCTCAGAGCACATGTCCCAGACCATGGGCCTTTTCCCCTTATTGAACTAATGGGGTGTCGTAAGCCCTCATTGAACAAGTGGGCTAGTCCCTCATTGAACAGGTGGGACAATATAAAGTCAACCATCGTGCACCAATGAAGGCCTCACCACGTGGTGGAATATATTACTTCATTTCCTCTCAATTCAACCCTTCCCATAATTATCATAATAAATATCATAATATCAAAATTCTCAATTCTTATACATAAATAAATATATGCAAATATTTCACAATTCAAATAATAAGATTCCACAAGGCAATTTCTAATAAGATATTCATAACTATTTCACAAAATACTCACAAATAACATACTAATACACATAATAAGTGGAAAGTGGTTACCTCTCGCCGAAGCTAATTATTATCACACTGCTCCTAATCCAAGAGTTCAAACATACGCCAAAGATCAATCTACTACAACCAATTTACTAACCATTAATAACTTTTTCAAACCCACATGATTAACATTGTAATATATAATTTCATAAAAGTATGCAGAATTTAATAATGAATATTATTAAAATAAAAACTGAAAATAACAGTTTGACGTATACATTTTTTTTTCTTTTAAAAGATCGTCTAGTCCGACAGATTTCAGAACTAACATAACAGTCCTTCAAATTTCAAAACTAAAATATTTAAAATTTTAATAATATCTTTATTAAACCAAAGGCTATTTCAATACGTCATCAATACTTTTAATTAGAATTTTAATAAATACCAATTATCCTATAAATTATGCTTTATTGCATTACATATAATGTTTCTAAAAATTCCAACATGTATATATGTATCTTGACTCTTTACACAGGACTTTTCCAGAAATTTTTATGATTAAACTTTGAAAATCCGAAATTAATTCTACAAAAATCTAAATGAGGTGTTTCCAAAAGCTACATATTTCTTAGCATGTCTACTTTCACATAAAAATAATACCAATAGCCATAAAAAATTATATCATTCCTAGATTTTTAAAATTCAAACATTGTCCAGAAAACTTTCTAAAATTGTGACTCAACTTCCAAAAATAATATCACAAGTTACAAACCTCAGTTTACGGTGATCCAAAGCTCTTTTTAAAGATTAATATGTGTACTATCAACACTCAAAATTTCATGCAATATATCAAAGGTTTCATATTCCAAAACCATGCCATAAAATGATCACTATTCCTGGAACACAAAATTCGTCCAGATTTTCAGTTAAACTTCGGAAAATCATATCTCCCTTTCTACACGTGTGATTTAGGTGTTCTTTGGCTTTTTGGAAAGGTTGAGATGTCTACTATCTACTGTAAAAATTTCAAGAAAAAAATCAAATTTTTTCCATTTCAAAAACGAGCCCGAAATTCACTGTTCACTTCTAAAACTGACATTTTCCAGTTTTCAGTGTCTAACTTTGAAAAATCATAACTCTCAATATACAAGTCCTTCTTGTCCGAGGTTTTTCTCATTTTGAACCTTGATAATTCTATTATTTACTGTAAAAATTTCAAGGAAAAAATCAAAGGTTTACTTGGTCATAATTGCCACGTCATTTTCTTGCTCCAGAGGCATACCAGAAACTTCCAGATTTTTAACTCAACTTTAAAAATTCATAACTAGAGTTATAGACCTCCGTTTTGGGTGTTCTTTAGTTCTTTGGAAATTTTGAGATGTCCAATATTTACTGTAAAATTTTCAAGGAAAAAATCAAATGTTTGCCATTCCAAAATGAAGCCTGAAAGTTACTGTTCACGGGACATGCAGAAAACATTCCAGATTTTGGTGAAACTTTGGAAAATCATATCTCTCAATCTACACGTCCGTTTTAGCTGGGTTTTGACTCGTTTTAAACCTTATTGGGTCTACTATCAACTGTAAGAATTTCATGGAGAAACACGGACGTTTTCCATAGAAACAGAAGCATGCAATGTTCTCTGTTTTCAGTCTGAAAAACAGAGGTTTTCATGTGCAGCAGCAAAACCAACATGCAGGAACCTCCAACTCAGAACCAATGTGCAAAAACTAGAAGGAGAAGACTTAAGGGACTCACCTTTCAAGTTTGCATGCACATTTGGCTCCTCTTCCCTCTTTGGTTTTCTTCCATCAGTGCTTCCTCCCCTCTCATTTGTCTCTCTATCACACAGTCTCTCTCTCCCTTTCTGTTTCTTTGTGAAGGTCGGATGGTTATAATGAGAAGGAAGGGTGGTACAGGTGCTGGGCTCAAGAAGTAGGGTGTTCCTGTTGCATGACCGTGGAAGGCGCTGAATGGATTTGCTATGATTTGAGCTAATGATACGTGGGTGATCTGTTTTATATAATATATATATATATATATATATATATATATATATATATATATATATATATGTTATGAAACTAAGTAAAATAACAAGAGAGATTAAGATGAGGGAGATGAAGAAATGCAAGAGAAAAATGGAGAGCAAGGAGAGAGTGATTCTTCTTTCTATTGTACTCTTCCAACCTTTGATACATGCCTACTATATATAGGCAATGAATCTCTAACACCATTACAAGAGTTACATACAAGGGATTAAATCTACATAATGGTATATTATGGAGTTTTGTAAGTTATTTACATTAATCATATAAAACTCCCATGTCATTCATGTCATAGGTTACATGGCTTTAGAAACTCCAAAAGACTCTTCTTGAAAAGGTTGTGGACATTCACACCAATATTGGAATATTCATAACACTCCCGCCTTGAATGTCCATTATGAATGTGCCTCGTTAAAAACTTTAACTTTGAAAAACCCAGTGGGATAAAAACTTAGCCAAAGAAAAGAGTACAACATCCATTGATACACTATCCAATGCTGCCTCATTAAAAACCTTTCTAGGAAAACCTAGTGGGATAAAACCTAGATAAGGAAAAAAGAGTACAGCGTGTATCGACTCCCCCTCTTGACAACAGCAGTTTAGATCTTTGAGTCTCCGAAGACCAATACCATGGACGAGTCTTTCAAAGATTTCTCCTGGAAGTGACTTGGTGAATAAATCTGCTAGATTTTTACTTGAACTGATTTGCTGGATATCTATTTCACCATCCTTTTGAAGATCACGAGTGAAGAAGAATTTTGGCGAAATATGCTTCGTTCTTCGCCCTTGATATATCCTTCTTTAAGTTGGGCAATACATGCAGCATTATCCTCATATATAGAACTGTTGGAACCATTTTTCCTGAAGATAACTGACAAGTTGTTCGTATATGATGTAATATGGATCTTAACCACACACATTCTCGACTTGCTTCATGCATTGCTAGAATTTCTGCATGGTTAGATGATGTGGCTGATATAGTCTGTTTCATAGATCGCCATGAAATAGCTGCACCTTCACATGTAAACAGATAGCCTGTTTGTGATTTACCATCGTGTGGGTCAGACAAAAATCCAGCGTCTGCATAGCCAATCAATTCATGCTTGGATACATTTGAGTAGTATAACCCCATGTCCATGGTGCCTCTGAGGTAACGAAAAATGTGTTTTACTCCATTCCAATGCCCCCGTGTTAGTGCAGAACTATATCTTGCTAATAAATTAACAGCAAATGATATATCAGGACGTGTGTGTTGAGCAAGATACATTAGTGCTCCAATAGCACTAAGATATGGTACTTCTGGACCAAGTAGTTCTTCCTCACCTTCTTCAGTAATTATTTGAGGTCGGAATGGGTCTTTATCAACTTGCAAAGATCTTACAATCATTGGGGTACATAATGGATGTGACTTATTCATATAAAATTGTTCTTTGTATAAGCTTCTTGATATACAAAGATCCCATTCTTTAGGTGCTCGATCTGTAGTCCAAGACAGAATTTTGTTCTGCCCAAGTCTTTCATTTCAAATTCTTTTTTCAAACAATTAATTTCCTTTTGAAGCTCTTCAGGAGTTCTAATGATGTTGATATCATCAACATAAACAGCAATTATAGCAAATTCGTTTCTAGATCTTTTCATAAAAATGCATGGGCATATTGGGTCATTTTTGTACCCTTCTTTCAACAAATATTCCTTGAGACAATTATACCACATGCGCCCTGATTGCTTGAAGCCATACAAAGACTTATTTAACTTTATCGAGTATTGTTATCGAGAATTCGAATTAGATGCTTCTAGCACCTTGAGTCCTTCAGGGACTTTCATATAAATATCATTGTCAAGTGAGCCCTACAAATAGGCAGTCACGACATCCATTAAACGCAAATCAAGTCCCTCATTTACTGCTAAGTTAATTAAATAACGAAAAGTAGTTGCATCCACTACCGGTGAGTATGTTTCTTCAAAATCAATGCCAGGTCTTTGTGTAAAGCCTTGGGCTACAAGACGTGCCTTATATCTTGTGATTTCACCCTTTTCATTTCTCTTTCGTACAAAAACCCATTTGTACCCAACTGGCTTTACATCTTCAGGTGTGTGGACTACAGGTCCAAATACTTTTCGTTTTGCCAGTGAATTTAACTTTGCATTAATAGCATCTTTCCATAAGGGCCAATCCTTTCGTTGTTGGCACTCGCTAATGGATTTTGGCTCATGATCCTCATTATCATTCATTACATCATATGCTATATGATAAGCGAAGATGTCATCAATGTTAACTTCATTTCGGTCCCATCGAATACCATTCATAAAATAATTTATTGAGATCTCATTATTTTCACATATTTCAGGTACTTGGGTCTCTTCTGGGATTATAACATTCTCTTCTGTGGATATCTCTATTGGAGATAATGACACTTCAGGAGCTACCAACTTTTCTTGATTATCCTCAACTTGACCATCTATATTCTTAGCTCCTTTTCTCATTCAAGGATTTTTATCTTTGGAACCGATAAGCCTGCCACGCTTTAGGCGTGCTTTAAATTCATTTATAAGAGGTTGTCCTTCAGGGACATCAATTCGAATAGGAGTATTAGCAGCTGGAACATGTGACTTTGTCACTTTCTTTGGGTCAGTAAATGCTTCTGGCATTCGATTAGCTAAATTTTGCAAATGAATTATCTTTTGAACTTCTAGTTCACATTGTTTTGTACGAGGATCAAAATGAGCCAATGATGATTCATTCCAGCTAATCTCTTTACCCAACTGCTTATTTTCTCCCCCCTAATGTTGGGAAAACCGATTCATCAAAATGACAATATGCAAATCTTGCAGTAAATAAATCTCCTGTAGATGGTTCTAAATATTTAATGATTGAAGGAGATTCATAGCCAACATATATTCTCATCTTTCTTTGAAGACCCATTTTGGTGCGTTGTGGTGGTGCTACTAGCACATATACTGCACATCCAAAAATTCGTATATGGGAAATATTAGGTTCTTGACCAAAAACCATTTGTATGGGGGGAAACTTTTATGTAACTAGTTGGCCTGATGCGAATTAACATTGCTGCATGCAAAATGGCATGGCCCCAAGCAGAAATCGGGAGATTAGATCTCATAAGTAAAGGTCCTGCAATAAGTTGCAATAGTTTAATCAATGATTCTGCGAGTCCATTTTGCGTATGAACATGAGCTACAGGATGTTCAACATCTATTCCAAGGGACATACAATATTCATTAAAAGCTTGTAAAGTAAATTCACCAACATTATCAAGACGTATTTTCTTGATAGGATAATCAGGGCAATGTGCTCTTAATCTAATCAATTGAGCAAGTAATCTCGCAAACGCCAGGTTGCGGGAAGATAATAAGCAAACATGCGACCATTTGGTTGATGCATCAATTAAAACCATATAGTACCTAAATGGTCCGCATGGTGGGTGTATTGGCCCACAAATATCTCCCTATATCCGTTCTAGAAATGTGAGAGATTCACTTTCTACTTTGCTTGGTGAGGGCTGAGTTATTAACTTTCACTTGGAGCATGCATCACATGAGAAATCATGAGATTGTGGTATTTGTTTACACTTCAGGGTATGTCCACATGAATTCTCAATTATTTGTCGCATCATGATTGACCCGGGATGGCCTAACCGGTCATGCCAAACATTAAATTCATTAGTAAACTTCTGGTTTACATTGGCAAACTGCTGGTCTGTATTGGTAAACTTCTGATTTATATTAGTAAACTTCTGGTTTACAATAGCATGTGTTTCAATTGTGCTTATAAATGTATAATACAAACTAGAAGAGAAAGCAGGAAAACTTTCTAACATGCATTTTCTACCAGAAACAATATTTGTGATAGCAAGACATTCCTGATCATTTTTAGTTGTTGTTTCTATGTGATATCCATTTCTGCAGATATCTTTGAAACTCAATAAGTTTCTCTTAGATTTGGTAGAATAAAATGCATTATCAATACATAATTTTGTTCCTTCAGGTAACAAAATATTAGCTCTTCTGGAGCCTTCAATCAAATTTATATTACCAGATATAGTCTGAACATTGGCTTCTCGCATTACCAAGGAAGAAAAATATTTATCATTTTTAAGTATAGTGTCGGTTGTTGCGCTATCAACGAGACACAGATCTTCAGGATTGATGCTAATAAGATTCATTCTTCATTAAAGGATACCTGAAAATAAATAAAAATATAATTAAAAGGAATACATATGATAGAAGAAAGTTTAAACATACTAAAACCAAACAGTTCCAAATAGGAAAAGATAATTTGTACTAAGAAATCGGCAACATCCAAATGGGTAGAATCAACATCTTCAAACTTAGAATTCTCAACCTTATCAATATTCAAATGAGTAAAATCAACATCCTCAAACTTGGAGTTCTCAACATGATTTACTTCAATCTTTGACCCTTTACCATTACTTTTAAGTGATTCTTGATAAAGTTCAACCAAGTGTCTTGGCGTACGACAGGTACGAGACCAATGACCTTTACCACCACAACGATAACATATATTTTCATAATGCTTCTTATTCCCACTAGTTTCCCTCCTGGGGTTCTTTTCAATCTTCCTCCCTTTAGGGTGAGAATTTGATCCACCACGATTGGGACCACGACCACGGCCACGTCTACGACCACGGATGTAGCCACCTTTATGTCCACGTCCTAGGCCACTAAAATATTCATTACTTACTACATTCACTTCTGGGAATGGAGTTGCACCTGTTGGACGAGATTCATGATTTTTCAATAAAAGCTCATTGTTTTGCTCAGCTACAAGGAGACAAGAAATTAATTCAGCGTATTTCTTGAAACCTTTTTCACGATATTGCTGCTGCAGGAGCAAATTGGATGCATGAAATGTGGAGAATGTTCTCTCTAACATATCTTCATCAGTAATCTTTTCTCCACATAATTTTAATTGAGAAGTAATTTTGAACATGGCCGAGTTATACTCGCTCACAGTTTTAAAATCTTGTAAACGCAGATGCATCCAGCAATAACGAGCTTTTGGGAGGATGACCATCTTCTGGTGATCACACCTTTCTTTTATATTCTTCCAAAGAACCAGTGGGTCTTTCACTGTCAAATATTCAATTTTTAAACTTTCATGTAAATGGTGGCGAAGGAAAATCATGGTTTTGGCTTTATCTTGATTAGATGCTTTATTTCCTTCTTTAATTGTGTCTTCCAGACCATGGGCATTCAGATGGATTTCCGCATCCAGCATCCAAGATAAATAATTCTTTCCGGTAATATCAAGAGCCACAAATTCAAGTTTTGCAAGGTTTGTTGTGTTTGTCATGGCTCAGACTAATTAAAAAAAAATAAACAAGAATTATTAACATAGAAATACTAATGATAATAAGATGAAATTTAAAAACACAATAAGTAAAGTATAATAATAAGGATTAAAACTTTATGCCTTCGAGCCATGTAGTTCTTATAACGAGAAATTAAATTTATATGGCTTCTGGCCATAAAATTAAGAAACTAAAATGATAGGACTTCTGGTCATATAATTTTAGAATAGAAAAACATAGGTGTATGGCTTCTGGCCATAATAATATTAATAACATAAAAGAGATTGCATTAAATATAAAATAACATAACATTAAAAGTTAGCAACAATAAAAGTAAAATGTTATGTTAGTGACAATAAAAGTAAAATGTTATGTTAGTAACATAAAGGTAAAATGTTATGTTAGTAACATAAAAGTAAATGCTTAATTTAAATGTTATGTTAGTAACAATAATATAAATGTTATGTTAGTAACAATAATATAAATGTTATGTTATGTTATGTTAAAGTTAGTAACATATATTGTGCAAAAGTAAAGCACTATGCAATAATATAAATAGTAAAACAATAGTAAATTACTATACAAGTACTGTGCATGAATAAAATAGATGGATGAATAATGATAAATAGTAAAAGTACTATATAAAATAGTAAATAATCTCCAATCCTAACCATGGAACCCGATGTATAAAAACAATCGGTTAAAGAGTATTTTTAAATTCCATATAGTGGTTTAGATTATCCCAGATATATAAATAAACATATAATAAAATCATTAGAGAAAGTAGATGAAATCGTTAAAGAAATTATACCTTCGTTATAGCAATCGTGCTGATAACGTGTTATGAAACTAAGTAAAATAACGAGAGATTAAGATGAGAGAGATGAAGAAATGCAAGAGAAAAATGGAGAGCAATGAGAGAGTGATTCTTCTTTCTATTGTACTCTTCCAACCTTTAATACATGCCTACTATATATAGGCAATGAATCCTTAACACCATTACAAGAGTTACATACAAGGGATTAAATCTACATAATGGTATATTATGGAGTTTTGTAAGTTATTTACATTAATTATATAAAACTCCCATGTCATTCATGTCATAGGTTACATGGTTTTAGAAACTCCAAAAGACTCTTCTTGAAAAGGTTGTGGACATTCACACCAATATTGGAATATTCATAACAATATATATATTTTACTAATACTTGCTGGGCAGGAGATGAGAATTGGGTTGAATAATTCATTGTGTATGGGCCAACAAGATATAATCGGCTGAAGGAGTGGGCTTTCACGTGGCAAGCTTTATTTAATAAGGGTCCAGCATATAATGAATAGATGCCCAAAAGGTGTTTAATGGATAGAAGTCAAATTGGTGTTTTACATGGAGAAGCACGTGGCCATCAAATGAATGAGAAGGTGTGGTAATTATATGTGTCGTCATTGAAGGGAGGAGTACGATAGGAATTAGTAAACAATATTTTGTTACTTGGGTTTTGTTCTAAAATTATCCCTTGCAATTATTTCCTTGATTTTGTTTTCTAAATATTCTAAGGAGGATAATTCCTAATTTTCTAAATAATTAATCTAATCATTTGGCCAAGTTTCACCGTTAAATTCTCATTTATTATTTCTATAATTTTTAGATATACTTTATTCCTTATTTGAATTATTCTTTTCCCAAAATAAATTAAGGAAACCAAAAAAAAAAAAACCTAAATTTCCAATAATTATTCTCCTAATTATTTTAAAGAAATTTCATATTTAATTTCCATAAAATATTCCAATTTTAAATCCCAAAATTTAGGATGTTACATCAACTAATATCACAAGCGAAGTGTACAAATGCAAATCAAATAGTCCATGTACTTAGCCTAGCCAATAGTGAGTAATACTTTATAATACAACTTGGTTCTATTTTGCACTTCTCACATTCCTCTCTTAAGGTAATTTCACTCCTCTCCACTAATCCAACCCCTACCATAGGCTTGTAATGTGTCTACCATCTCCACCACTCATTATACACTAGAGTAATGAATCAAGAGGTCTTTGCTTTGGTCGTAATGTTGAAAAGGTCTAAGTGGAAATGGAAAAAATAATGGCACATAATCTGAAATATACGCAGGTGATGAGTGATAATTAGACAATAAAAAAAGTGACTGAAGCTTCAGCATTTGTTGTCATGTACAACAATGTTTAAGCATAAATATATTGGTTCAAATTATATTCAATGTTAGTTCTCTATATGTTTTGATGATTACTAACAATTGTAAGCAATATGGAGTTGTTTTTGTTCAAGATTAAACAGATTTGAACTTGTTAATTTCAAGCAAAAACCTTCTGTCCACGGCAAACTCGAGCCTATAATGCTCAAGCTCGAGCCTGGTTTTGATAGCGAGCACAAACCTTCCAGTCTAACTTTCAAACTCGAGACTGAACCTGAAGTTTGATTTTAAAGTCTCTTTGAAAGATTGCTTGAACTCGAGCCTATGTTTTCAAGCTTGAGTTCACCAATGGCAGAGAGCTTTTGTTTTTGAAAACAAATTCAAACCCGACACTCTACGTTTTAAACCTCAGGTTTGTAACAAATTCAAACCCGACACTCTACTCCAACACATATAATCCTGGATGGCGTGACCATCCAAATCTTCGATATGGAAATGGCCAATCTCAGCAAGCACCATTTAATCAAAGTGGAAATTCTAGTGGCAAAATGTTTCAACAAGTTAGACAATCAATGCCAGTGCAAGATGAAGCTTCAAAGTGGGATAGCAAGATGGATGCTATGATGAAAATCATAATGAAGCAACAACAACAAATTGACAACCTTCAAACACAGATTAGTCCATCGTCTAATGTACATGGTAATGAACAGAATCAAGGTTCAGGAAGACTTCCGTCTCAAGTGGTAACAAATCTAAACGCTGGAACTCAGCAAAATCCAAATATAGGTGGAGTCAATGCTATATCTCTCCGACGTGGAAAAATAATCCCCTCTGCAGATCCTGTTACCGACAATGCTTCAAAAGAGAAGGAAGTTGTTGATGACTCTCTTTCTGCTTCCACATCACAGGATCTGTCCACCTTACCAAAAACACATGTGGTGCCTAATGAAGAACAAGAAAAGGAGGATGAAGGACAGCAAGTGTACAAGCCGGCCTTACCTTTTCCTACTGTGGTAGCTAAGGCTCAAAAGAAAAAGAAGGAAGCTGAGATGTTCAATGAAATTTACGATATATTCATGGATGATTTCACTGTTTACGGTGATTCTTTTGATGCATGCTTAGCTAGTTTGGACATGGTTTTGGAACGATGCATTCAATATAATCTTGTGTTGAATTTTGAAAAATGTCATTTCATGGATAAGAAAAGAATTGTTTTGGGCCATGTTGTTTCGCATGATGGTATTGAGGTTGATAAAGCTAAAGTTGATATTATTTCCTCTCTTCCATATCCTACATGTGTGAAACATGTACGTTCTTTTCTTGGGCATGCTGGATTTTATAGAAGATTCATCCAGGATTTTAGTAAGACAGCATTGCCATTGTCTCGTTTATTGCAGAACGATGTGGGTTTTGTTTTTGATGATGCTTGCAGGTATGCATGGGATGAGTTAAAGAAGAGACTCACTACACCCCCTATCATTCAGCCACCTAATTGGAGCCTTCCGTTTGAGCTCTTGTGTGATGCTTCTGACTATGCACTAGGTACCGTTCTTGCCCAAAGAGTAGAAAAGAGACAACGTATCATCGCCTATGCATCTAGAACTTTAGATGCTACTCAAGCTAGCTACACTACAACAGAGAAAGAGTTATTTGCAATTGTCTTTGGGCTAGAGAAATTTCGATCCTACATCCTTCACACGAAGGTGACTGTGTTTACCGATCACTCAGCTATCAAATACTTATTTAAGAAACCGGACTCCAAACCTCGCCTTATTCGTTGGGTGCTTCTGATACAAGAGTTTGACGTGGAGATTCGAGATAAGAGTGGTGCAGAGAATATAGTAGCTGATCATTTGAGTAGGATTGAAACACCACCTACGGTAACATCTTTACCCTTAGATGACTTCCCGAATCAAAGGCTCTGTGAGGTTGTTGTTTCTATCCCTTGGTATGCTGATATTGCTAATTATCTAGTGGCATCTGTTTTGCATGATGACATTAATAAACATCAATTGAATAAGTTTAAGAGAGATGCTAAATTCTATATATGGGATGATCCCTACTTGTGGCATATTTGTAGTGATCAAATTATTAGGCGATGCATTACTGATGTTGAATTTGAGTCTGTCTTGACTTTTTGCCATACTCTTGCATGTGGGGGACATTTTACTGCCAAACGTACTACTAGGAAAGTTTTGGAAAGTGGATTGTTTTGGCCAAGTTTATTTCGCGATGCCCATGAATTTTGTAAGAAGTGTTCCAGGTGCCAATTTGTGGGTAATATTTCTAGGAAGCATGAGATGCCCCAACAACCCTTATTATTCTGTGAAGTCTTTGATGTTTGGGGAATTGATTTCATGGGACCCTTTCCCACTTCTTTTGGTTATTTGTACATCCTGCTGGCCGTGGATTATTTGTCAAAGTGGGTTGAGGCAATCCCCACTCGTACTAATGACTCTTCTGTAGTGGCTTCCTTTGTTCGCTCTCATATTCTTTGCAGATTTGGCATTCCTAGAGCCATCATTAGCGATCAAGGGACTCATTTTTGCAATCGAAGTCTACAGAGCTTGCTTGGTAAGTATGGGGTAATACATAAGGTGGCCACCCCATACCACCCCCAGACGAATGGTCAGGCAGAACTCTCTAATCAAGAAATCAAGCTCATTTTGGAAAAGACATAGCAACCCAACTGGAAGGATTGGAGTAAACAGCTCGATGATGCACTTTGGGCATATCGCACCGCATATAAAAGTCCTATTGGCATGTCTCCATACAGGATTGTCTACGGCAAAGCATGTCATTTACCAATGGAGATAGAGCATAAGGCATATTGGGCAATTAAAAGGTGCAACCTCGATCTTGCTAGTGCTGGTGTTGAAAGGAAGTTGCAATTGCAAGAGCTTGAGGAATTAAGAAGAGAAGCTTATGAGAATGCTAGAATTTATAAGGAAAGAACTAAAGCAGCCCATGACAAACTTATTATAAAGAGAAACTTTCAAGTGGGCCAAAAGGTTCTGCTCTATGTTTCCCGCTTGAAACTCATGCCTGGAAAGCTCCGTTCTCGATGGGAGGGACCTTTCGTTGTCATTGAAGTTTTCCCCTATGATGCTGTAAAGATCAAAAGGGAGCCACATGGAAAATGCTTCACTGTCAATGGACATCTCTTAAAGCCGTTCTTTGATGGATTCTCCACTGAGACAGTGGAGGTTGCTGCACTACATGACACCACATAGACGTCGGTTGTATTCCTTCCTTCACTCTTTTATTTTGCTTTGTCATATTATTTATTGTCATATTACTGAGTTGTGTAGTGCTACGTATTACTTGACTTCGTGATCTATTATGACTGTTATGCATTGAGGACACTGCATTGTTTAAGTATGGGGGAGGGATCAACTGTTTTGAATGCAAAAATTGCAAGTTTTGAGTAACTTTAGTATGATGCATCCTTGATTTGAAAAGTGATTGATCATGTTTTGAGTTGGTGAACCTAGTGGCAATGAATTTGACTTTGGTGAATTTAGGCTAGTGATCATATTCCTAGTGAGATTTTGAGCCTAATACATATATATTTTTTTAGTGTGTACCCCTATCTCTTCACTTGATCTAGAACTTGACTTGAATCTTATTTGAGGCTGCATTTTATGCATGAGTATTCATAAAAATGATAAAGGCATTCATTTCATTTGAGCCAGATAAGCCAGAAAGCCTACCTTTTTCATACATATATCCTTTGTTTAACCCTTTGAGCCTATTTATTTTTCCATTTTGTCTACACCTATAGCCCCAAAAAAAAAAAAAAAACTCTGCCCTTTTGAATATCTTGGGAGTTGAAGAGCATCACATTATCTCTTATGGATGGAAGAACATGCATGTAATTAGGAATTGGGTCATTGTGGAAAAAAACATGGTGTGTTATTCTGAAAATGAAAAAAAAAATGAAAAGAAGAAGAAAAATTGAAAAAAAAAGAGAGTTGAAAAAAAAAATTAAAAAAAATGAAAAAAATTGAGAAAGAAAAAAAAAGAAGGAGAAAAGAATGATGACTCAGTTCAGATTTAGTTTAGTTTCTTGCATCCCATATTCCCTATTGTATCATTCTCTTCATCTTTTAAGATATTCAACTTTGTTTTTCCAAACACCGTACCCTTTCTTTTTCAACCTTAGCCCCATTACAACCTAATAAAAGTCCTTTGGATTTATGAATACACTTGCTTTATTAGCGGTGGAGAACTTAGATTCTTGTCAAGCCTATGGAAAGAGTGTTGGATAGGGATGAATTTGAGCGTAAACACAAACCTATACACTTTTGAGTGATGAGTGACATACACATTATCCTTGGTGAGAGATTTCTAGCTTATGTTCCCCTTTGTCAAGTAAATTGCCATGATATTTGTTTTTTTTTAAATTTATGAGAAGATCACTTGGACATGAGAGGGTGCTGTAATGCTTTTGTTTACTTATTGCTTGTGATTGGAACATTCATTTTTGAAGTTTTGTTCTAGTTTAGTTTAGGTTAGCTTTTGTTTTTGTTTTTTTTTTTAAATTCTCCGTTGGTCTTGAGTTGTTTTGCCCAGGAGTGCAAATGATAAGTGTGGGGGTGTTGATAAATCCATATTTTTAGATATTTTATCCCGCCTTATCCATTTATTTTGGGGATTATTTTAGGCTAATTTGGATATATTAGATAATATTTATATTGTTAGCCAAAGATATTGGGCTTAAATTATTAATATTCTGATTGATATCTTGTTATTAAATAATATCTTTTAATATATGATATATCATGATATTATCATATTAGACAATCCAATGGTGCAGAACTTTTCAGGAAAATTAAAGGGAAATCCAATGGGTGAAATTTTATTGGGCTACTTAAATTTTATTGGACCCAAGTTGGTACTCAAAATCTCTTCTTCCCCAATCATTTAACCTAGCCGCACACGGACGTGGAGAATACGCTGAGCCGCACACGGACATTCATTCACCCTGGAGAGTTGTAGAATATACACGCACGACGTAAAGGCCGAGGAGGAGAGACGCAACCACAAATCACATATTTCAATCCATCAATTAATTCAATTTGATCCTTTGTCCAGTGGGTGATGCGCACTAACCGAGGCAATTGAATTTAGCCATTCTCATTCTTCCCTCATGGCCGTGACTTCCTGGTTTAAGCGTGAGGGCAATATTTCCATGGAAGCTTAAGCACTTTTAAGGAGGCAACTTGGGAGGAGCATGGAGAAAGCTAGAGCCTAGGGTTTTACAATTGAATACCACAAGGGAGTGTTTTTTCCTTTTATCAAATTGTTTGAAGACTTTAAAATTATTTAGTTTTAGATAGTTTTGAATTGTTTTCTTGAGAACAATCTAGTTTTAGATTGTAAACACATCATTTATTTCAGATTTATTTGATAATTTGGATTTGAACATATTTGCTGGGATTTTTGTTTGCAAACCCTTTGATTGTCAATTGATTTAATAATTGAGTTTTCATTATTAATTTGATTGTCAATTGGGTTTATCGATTTAATTGTTTAATTAGATTGATAAATTGTTTAGTTGTTTAATTAGACGATTGTGAACAAGGTTCCAAAAGTATTTAGAAATTAATTGTAACTAGGTTTTAATGAGTTTAATTAACTAGCACTTATTCCATTATGAGTTTTCTAATGGATTAGGTGTTATTGAACTTGAGGGTTTCCCATGTTTCAATTAGTTGATTAAAATCATTAATTCCAATCTTTCATTACCTCCTTTGGTCTAATTAATTGGTTTGGGCTAAGAAAGTTAACTCCATGCAATTCTTGAGTTGTCCCCTTCATCATCATAATTTGGTTGATTTACTTTTATTTAACATTCTTTTTAAATTTTGATTATTTTTCTCAAAACAAAAACCCCCAAATTTGCATTCTCATCTAGATTAGTTCCATTCTCATATAGGTTTTAGAATCATTATCATCCTGCATTTAGTTAGTTGAGTTTTATTTCATTTGCATTTTTCATCACCTTAATTCAACCTGAAGAAAAACCCACAACTTGGTCCTTGGGAAAATGACCTAGGTTGACCCTATATTGCATAATTAATTAGGACCTAGTTTAATTAACTGCTTTAGTGACGAAAGCAGTACCATCAAGAGAGGAGACGTTCAGAAAACGCAGAGACAGCCGCAGAGGGAAAGACGCTACAGTTGGAGCAACATTCATTATATCCATTACTATCCAAAAGCAACCTTGACTTTTTCATTCCTTCCATTCACGCACAAGCATAGTCATGCAAAGGAGTGGGTCCAAGCTTATATTCACTAATTCTTCCATTATGGCTATGACGGACTGCTTCGGCATTGAAGGAGGAGGCGTTTTCATGGAAGCTTAAGGTTCTTTAGGAGGCAACTTGGGAGGAGCATGGAGAAAGCTAGAGCCTAGGGTCTTACATTTGAAGACCACAAGCGAGTGTTTTTCCTTTTATCGATTTGTTTGAAGACTTTGAAATTATTTAGTTTAGATAATTTTGAATTGTTTTCTTGAGAACAATCTAGTTTTAGATTGTAAACACATCATTTCTTTCAGATTTAATTGATAATTTGGATTTAAACATATTTGCTGGGATTTTTGTTTGCAAACCCGTTGATTGTCAATTGATTTAATAATTGAGTTTTCATTATTAATTTGATTGTCAATTGGGTTTATCGATTTAATTGTTTAATTAGATTGATAAATTGTTTAGTTGTTTAATTGGACGATTGTGAACAAGATTCCAAAATTATTTAGAAATTAATTGTGACTAGGTTTTAATGAGTTTAATTAACTAGCACTTATTCCATAATGAGTTTTCTAATGGATTAGGTGTTATTGAACTTGAGGGTTTCCCATGTTTCAATTAGTTGATTAAAATCAACTTTAGCTTTATCAACCTCAATACCATCATGCGAAACAACATGGCCCAAAACAATTCCTTTCTTAACCATGAAATTACATTTTTCAAAATTCAACACAAGATTATATTGAATGCATCGTTCCAAAACCATGTCCAAACTAGCTAAGCATGCATCAAAAGAATCACCGTAAACAGTGAAATCATCTATGAAAACTTCCATGCAATGCTCAAGAAAATCAGAGAATATGGAAACCATGCAACGCTGAAAAGTACCTGGTGCATTACATAAACCAAATGGCATGCGTCTATATCCAAAGAAAGGGTATGGTGTTTGGACAAATAAAGTTAAATATCTTAAAAGATGAAGAGAATGATACAATAGGAAATATGGGATGCAAGAAGTCAAACTAAATTTGAACTGAGTCATGATTCTTTTTCTTTTTTCTTTTTTCCTTTCCTTTTTCTTTTCCAATTTTCCTTCATTTTTCCATTTTTTTCCAACTCTTTTTTTTTCTTCAATTTTTCTTCTTCTCTTTTTTTTTTTTCATTTTTTTCCTTTTTCAAAATAACATACCATATTTTTCACAATGACCCAATTCCTAATAATTTTTTCTACATGTTCTTCCATCAAAAGAGATAAATACAATGCTCTTCAACTCTCAAGACTTTCAAAAGGAGAGAGATTTTTTTTTGGCTATGGGTGTAGACAAAATGGAAAAAAATAAATAAATAAATAAATAGGTTCAAAGGGCTAAACAAAGGATATACACATGAAAATGGTAGGCCTTTTGGCTTATCTGGCTAAAATGAAACGAATGCCTTTATCATCTTTATCAATACTCATGCATAAAATGCAGCCTCAAATAAGATTCAAGTCAAGTTCTAGATCAAGCAAAGAGATAGGGGTACACACTAAAAAAAAAAATGCATTAGGCTCAAAATCTCATTAGGAATATGATCACTAGCCTAAATTCACCAAAGTCAAATTCATTGCCACTAGGTTCACCAACTCAAAACATGATCAATCACTTTTCAAATCAAGAATGCATCATACTAAAGTTACTCAAAACTTGCAATTTCAACATTTAATTTTTTTCTTTCTTTTCTTGAAAACAAGGAACAAAAACCAAAGTAAAAACCAAAATATTTTTATTTTTCTCATTTTGAAAACAAAAAACAAAAACCAAAAGTAAGAACAGAATCCCTCCCCCACACTTAAATCATGCATTGTCCTCAATGCAAAATATAGGTCTAGCCAATCACAACAATCAATGCAAGTGAAAGAGTAAGGAAGGAATATGACCAGACTATTAAAAGCTAGGAGACTCAAATGAAGTGGCATAACTGGCTTCTCTCCTTTGTCTGGTTGTAAGTCACATGAAAGCACTAGTGATGTCTCCTTTTGATGTTTAGCAAGCATCTCCTCTTTTAAGCTCCGCAGATAACATTTCAGCTCAAGTAAAGAAGGTGTTTGGATAGGAGGGATCAATCCATGTACCTGCACAAAATCATAACACCAAGCAGTATCTCGTCCCACATAAACATAATCGATAAAATTTGATTGATCAAGAATAAAGGAAGATCCCAAAAGCAATTGACCAACAGAAAGTAATGGAACTTCCAGATATTTTGAACAACCCACAAAGTCAATATGACTCTCCTTAGTAAGAGTCAAATTCTCTAAAGAATGAGTTAAGTGGTCACTCAAAATGGTCTCATCATGCTTGCTCAAATCATCACACAAGACCAATTCTACCTGTGAAACATCATGATTCAATGTGGTTTTACCCTCTAAATGCATATCTAAATCACGGCTTCCCACACACTTATCTTTAATAGTATCCCCACTAACAGTAGTCATGTCAATATCATGAGCAGTATCAATAAAATCAATATAGATATTACTGCGTTCAGTCAAAGCATCAGCATGGTTAGTGTTAAGCAGGGTATCTTTAAAATCAACAGTGTCAGGGGAGTCAACAACAATTTCTTCATCAACTTCCTCATCAGAATCAATAGAATTTATAGGATCAGAGGTATGAGAAGAAGTATCAATGCATGCACTATATGGTTCAGTATAATTTAAGTCAACAGAACTAGTCAATTCAGGAACAGTATCAGTGCATGCATGCTCAGCTAATGTACCAATTATCCCATCATTTGAAGTGGTAGAAGAAACAAGGGATGAATCATTAGAGGATGAAAGTATATTACCACAAGGAAATTCACTTTGAACTTCTAAATATTCACTCTGTAGATTGTTAAATGCATTTAACAACTCCTTCATTTTAGTGTCTAGAGCTTGAATCTGTCTACCTTGCACTTCCCCTTCTTGAATGATTGTCATCATAACATCCATCATATTTTCTAGCCTTGAGTGCTGGTCATCAGTTGGAACAGTTTGATTGTCATATCCAAAATTTGATTGATCATGCCATCCAAGGTTATATGAACTCGAATATGGATCATAGTTTTGGCCACCTTGAGTCATGGATCTAGAAGGATATATTGCATTGCAAGATTTAGCTCCATCATTCAGGTAGGGGCAAGAGTCAGTAGCATGAGTGGCTAGAGAGCAAATAGAACAGAGTGGCCTTATTAAAGCAGAAGACGTAGGCTGTGGGGTAAAAGTAGTAAAGGGCCCCATAGGATTGACCATATTAGAAGCATTTTGCATATGGGACATAGCCATTTTTTCCACAGCTGATGCAAGTCTATCAATTTTGCTCTCCAGGCGAGACTCATAATTAGAAGAAAGTAATCCCAACTCAAATATCTGCTCAACACCATAGTCATAATGATAAGGCATAGAATTATAATAATAATTTCCATAAATTGAAGCATGCCAAGCCATCATATGAGGGATCAAGTTCAATTTTTCAAGAGTGCATTGGATCCAATAAAAAACTACCAAAAAAAAAAATTCACCTAGAAATCAAACCTAAAGCCTAACCATTGCTCCCCGGCAACGGCGCCAAAATTGATGAAGTTTACTTTCGTCGCTAAAGCAATCAATTAAACTAGGACCAACTAATAATGCAATATAGTGGCAACCTAGGTCATTCTCCCAAGGAGCAATCTGTGGGTTTTTCTTTAGGTTGAATTTAAGTGATGAAAAATGCAATGGAATAGACCTAAATTAGAATGTAGAATGCTAATACTTAAATGAAATTAAACTAACTAAAAATGCTGATGCAATTGACTCTAAAACCTAAATGAGAATGAAACTAATCTATATGAATTTGAATGCAATTTTTGGGGGGTTTTTTTTATGAGAGGAAAAATTAAAATCCTAAGAAGAAAATTGATTAAAATCAAATCAAATGACAAAGATCTAGTTCGGTTATGAGGAAGAAGGGGACAACTTAAGAATTGCATGGAGTTAACTTTCTTAGCCCAAACCAATTAATTAGACCAAAGGAAGATTAATGAATTTAATCAACTAATTGAACATGGGAAACCCTTTAGCTCAATAACACATATTCCACTAGAAAACTCATAATGAAATAAGTGGTGGTTAATTAAACTCATTAAAAATCAATCACAAAATGGTTTTGAAAATCTTGTTTGCAATTATCCAATTGAACAACTAGATAATTTATCAACCCAATTAAACAATTAAGATGATAAACCAAATTGACAATTAAATTAATAACAAAAACTCAATTAATAATTCAATTGACAATCAAAAGGTTGCAAACAAAACTCCAACAATTGTCTCACACATAAAAACTTCAAATTATCAATCCAATCCAAAAGAAATATGTTTACAATCTAAAACTAGATTGTTCTCAATTAACACAACTTAAAACCCTTTAAAACTAAAGAACCTCAAGTTTGGATTAAGAAGATAAAAAGGAAAACACTCTCTTTTGATCTTCAAGTGTAAAACCCTAGGCTCTAGCTTTCTCCATGCTCCTCCCAAATTGTCTCCTAAAAGAGTCTAAGCTGCCATGAATTTTCCCCTTCCAAGACGCAAGCAATCCGTAAAAACCAAAAGGAAAGAATGAGAAGAATTATTGATTAATTCCATCTCTTGGTCAGTGCGCATCCACAAGTAATTGATGAATAGAGAATTAAATAGAATTCAAGAAGGTGGACCCCGCAAGTGGAAGAAAGAATGGATGATTGAATCAATTCAATACTCTCCTCCTGTGGCTACGTCTGTGTGTGTCTGCGTGATGCTCTCAAGCGTGAATGAATCTCCCTTAACGTGAATGCCGTGGCTCTCAAAGAGAGCATGAATAATCCATAGGCAGCTAGGTTAATTTTATAAGAGAAAAAGAGGGCTTTTTGAGTATCAACTTAAACCCACTAAAACTTAAGAAGCCCAATAAAATTTCACCATTAGATCATCTTTTTGCTTCCAAGGTCAATTCTGCATCGTAGGATATGCTTTTACTTGTCCTGCAAGAATTAAATAAAATCGTGATCTATCATATATTTAGAAATATTATTCAATCACAAGATCTCAATCAGAATATTGATAATTTAAGCCCAATAATCTCATAATTAATTCTGATTTATATTATTTCCTAAAATAGGCTAACAATCCAAATATTGTCTAATAAATCTAAATTAGCCTAAAATAGTCCCCAAAATAAATGAATAAGGCGGGATACAATATATTAAATTGGGATTTTTCAACAATCTTTGAAACTTTCAAAGCCTTTGAACTCGAGCCTGATATGGCAAACTCGAGTTCATCTCTGGAGGAAAGAAACTTTTTCAAACTTAGGGATTTTCCCAAACTCTGCACTGTTTCATTGATTCAAAAGTTTTCCAGTTTGAAAAGTTTACAAGAACTTTAAACTCGAGCCTACCTTTACAAACTTGAGCCTATCTTTGGCCGAGAGCCTTCAGAATTTTTCAAAGTTAAATAAAATCGAGCCTAAGCTTTTAAACTCAAGCCTAAGAGTTCCAGAGAGCAAAGAGTCTTTCAAAGCAGGATAAACTCGAGCCTAGATATTTCAAACTCGAGCCTAAAAGTTCCAGAGAGCAAATGCGTTTTCAACTTAAGAGAACTCTCGAGTTCAATTTGAAAGCGCAGCTAAATCACCAAGAGGGGGGGTGAATTGGGGATTTCTAAAATTCTTTTCAAACAAGCTCAGTTTCAAAATAAAGTTTGAAGAAAGACAACTGAATGAAAAGAGTATAAAAAAAAGAGAATAGGAGAACACAGAGCAATTATCCTGGTTCGGTCTTAACAGATGACCTACGTCCAGTCCCCAGATCTTCTGGGTTTTCCACTAACTTCTTAATTACACCTTCAGCAAACGAAGGAGGATTCACAATCTTGAACTCGCTCCCCCTTACAAGATGTAATTGTACAATCCCAATCTCAAAGTCCCTCTACTTTGAGATTCCTTACAGAAAATGGATTACAACAATGAAATCTCTCTCTAAGAGTGAATTCTGATAATCACTGAGGTACAATAATACCAAAAGAGCTGGACCTTTCTTGAGTTTTCAAGCAAGAATGTATATATGATAGTTCTGTGTCTTCCAGGTTGAAATCCTTAGCTATTTATAATATCTTGAGGCTTGTGAACGTTAGAAGACCGTTGGGGATGATTTCATAATGGTCAATTGATCTTCTGCAACGGCTATTTGATCTTGTTTAACGGCTAGTGATCCAGAGTTATGTTTCTCCATCATTTCAGCAAATTTCCTAAAGTGGCTCTGTTTCTTTGATTCTTTAATTCAAATGTATAAATTTCCTGTAATCTCATGAATACACTCATTAGAACAGTTCAGGAATATACATAAATGATTTATTTGAAGTAAATAAACAATGGGTATCTTAAAAGATCAAAGATTAAGATAATTTTGGCAAGTTTAAGCGAAAAGCGTTTTTCAGTTAAAATGTCCAACACTCGAGTGTTGAGTATCAACACTCAAGTTATGAACTGTGCTAAGTTCATAACTGGCAGTGTTCAAAAACAACACTGGCAGTGTTGATCCTAAAAAAAATCAATGCTCTCTGTCTGGTCAACACTCGAGTTTTTCTTCTCAACACTCGAGTGTTGAAACTTTTGATAAAAAGTTTCAAACTCCAAAACTGTAGTTTTGAGTCATCACTGGCGGTTTTCAACTGGATGAATTTTAAAGGCTCTCTGCCTTGTCAACACTTGAGTGTTGGTATGCAACATTCGAGTTTTCACTTATATTGAAAACTCAGGTTCAGTTGAACACTGGCAGTGATGGAGCAACACTGGCGGTGTTGAAACTTTGAAAACCATGGGTTGCTCTCTGTCTCTTCAACACTGGAGTTTTGGTTTCCAACACTCGAGTTTTGATCTTTCTTTGAAAAAGTAAAAGACTCAAAACTGCAGTGTTAGACTAACACTGGAGGTGTTGGGGTTTTGAAAAACTTGATATCTCGCTGCCAGGCCAACACTCGAGTGTTGAAAACTCAACACCCGAGTTTTGAACTTTTCATAAGTTCAAAACTGGCAGTTTTGCTAGAACACTGGCGGTGATGCTTTCTAAAACATCTTGCCAATGTCCAACACTCGAGTTCTGGAACTCAACACTAGAGTGTTGCTATGTTTAAAAATGATCAACTGTTTTTCTCTTTTAAAAACTCATATCTTCATCTTCCAATGATTTCCAATTTGTTCAATCATCATCAAAACCTTATGAGAACTAACACAATTTATAAACCTCAGGTTTGAGCTTTGAGAGAGTAAACTTAGACTTGGCAAAAATAGTGCCAAACTCGAGCCTAGTATGTTAAGCTCGAGTTCAAATCTTACAGAGAGCAAAAAACCTTTCAATATGTTTTAAACTCTAGAGTTTGCTCTGCAAACCTCAGGTTTGTCCTTTCAAGCTAAAACTAAGTTTTGTCCTAAACAGCTTTAAACTCGAGCCTATCACTAATAGACTCGAGCCTGTCCTTTGAACTTAAAGTCTCCAGTTTTCAAAATCGCGATAGTCTTCTTTGGATGAAACAAACTTGAGTTCAAAATTAGCAATCTCGAGTTCATTTCAACCCGAGAGCAATGTGACTCTTCAATGACTTAAGAACCTCAGGTTTAGAATACAAACCTTAGGTTTACATGTTTTAGACTGAAATGATTTTGTACTCTGAAGCACCAAACTCGAGCCTGCAAGAACTAAGCTCGAGTTCGTGACACTGATTCAGAAATTTGAATCTGTCGATTTCAGAAATCAATATTGTTTGATCTTAATCCTTTCCAATATTATTCTCGAATATTCCCTGCTATGTTTAACGTATTTGTTAGTGGTTTTTCAGAGCATTAAAGAATGTTTGGTGAGAAGTTAAAGTATAAAGCAAAAAGCAAAAAGCAACTCAGAGCATTTATTGCTATGTCCAGAAAGTTGCTTCTTCTGCCCAATTCGTCTATACACAACCACAAAGCATTAAAGATTGATTATTGCAACAAGTAAACTCTTCTCCAACGGATTAATTTGCAGAGAGTCAACTCTGATCATCCAGTCAGTTGGATCAAGAGTAATCAAGAGAGAGAAGGTCCTTAAACCACTTCAGAGCACTTGGACAATTTCTCCAACGGATCTATTTTAAAAGCAACGGTCATTTAATGATCTTTGAGTATAAATAGAAGAGTATTCAAGTTTTTCCAACAAGAACAACAACTGAGAGCGAATTTCATTAAGTTTCATTCAATTCTTTCAGTTTTCATCTGTATAGTATCTTTTGATACAAGAGCTTCAGTGTTCATTTATATATGCTCTTTAAGAGAGTTGTACTTCTGAATATTCATTTATTGTAAGGAATCACAAGTCAGGGGGCTTGGTGATTTGGGATCATTGATTACAACTTGTAAGGGGGAGTGAGTTCTAGTAAGAGAATCACTTCTTGAGTGCAGAGTGTGTAATCTTTGATATAGTGAAAATCCCAGTGAGGCTGGGGACTGGACGTAGGTCAAGAGATTAAGACCGAACCAGTATAAATCTTCTCGTGTCTTGCTATTCTTCTTCTACTCTGTTTTACCCTGTTCTCACTATTAGAAAACAGAGTTATTTGCAAGAATTTTTAAAATACCCAATTCACCCCCCTCTTGGGTATTTGGCTCCTCTTTCAATATTCATAAGCTAAAAGAGTTTTTTTGGACAATTTGTTCTCTCCTTTTCCCTTTTTTTCCCCCCTGATCTTTTGAAGACAATTTTGTTCTACGCAGCGGATTAAAATTTCTTACAAATCATGTCCCGAGGATCACTCAGGTGCGTTTAAATTAAAGTTAAGGAAACCGAATTTTACCTGCACGTTGAAACGGTCCACATCTCGTTTTCTTTAAACAGGTGGGCTACCTTCTTGATCAGTAGAGGCCAACTCTGTAAATTGCCCTCCTCTACGGTATCCACACGAACAATCCCGAACACGATCGCGGCAGCGTGCTAGCGCCTTTAGAATTTTTTGCGTCTCTCTGAATTTCACTCTAGGGTTTTTTTCTTCCCTCGCGGCTTTCTGAAAATAAACTCAACTAAAAGAAAACCCGTAGGTTTTCCAAACCCGATTGGTGCATTTAATGCAAAATTAATCGCCATTAATTTTTAAATTCAAATTTTAGATCTGGATTAAAATATATTAATTAAATCTATCTGATAAATTTAAACTAATAGTATTTATTTAATCCAAATTTAGAACCAGATTTGAAATTTGAATTTTGAATCTGGATTAAAAATATATTAATTAAATCTATCTGATAGATTTAATCTAATCTATTTATTTAATCCAAATTTAAAAGCCTTTTGATTTAATTTATCTCCATAAATTAAATCCGAGAAATGATATCTATTTATTTAATTAAATCTGAGATACAATATCTCAATTTAAATTAAATAGATAATGATATCTTTATTTGAAAATTAAACAAGATACAATATCTCTATTTGTTTTAAATATTTAATTTATCAAATAAATTAAATATAAAACAAATATTATATAATAATATTATAATCTCCATTGAATAATATTATTATATTATTTTCGAATTTAAATATATATATATATATATATATATATATATATTCACCCTAGATTAAATTCAATATTCATTAAATCTTAGATTAATATGAGATTCAATGAACCTAGACACTTTTGCTTGTGTTGGGTTATTCTTGTGTGCGACTCTGCAGACCCATATGAGATTGGCAGTGGGTCAATACTGTACCAGCCCACAAATCGCAAGTGGCCTCTAGCAAGACATTGCGACTACCCAATTCACATGGGGATCGATGACACGATACTACCTATCGTACAACCATGTCACGTCCCTTTTGTCACGCAATAATTTGGTCAATGATGAGGCATGGATAGTGTCAACTTCCTGTTCTTGACCAATACTTTCTCGATTCTCGAGTAGTATAATAAGTGAAATGGAAACTCTTTTCCATCACAGTATGGCCATACATTTTTTAGACTTACTCATCAAAGGGCCCAGTATTATCTCTCTACAAATGTGAGGGACAAATTCTATCTTGACCATTCACATTCCTCCGCATGAAAACCGCTGATCCCGATCCCAGCCTTTATTATCACCCAGTCAAAGGTGACTTTTGACTAGGTCAAAGATCTATGACTCAACATGTAGGAATCCATGATGATCTTAGGTCATAGGGTGTTGTGACGTTGTTATACATGAGATAAGCTTATGACTTAATCCATGCAGCTTTCTCATAGTGGGTCGGTCCAGCACCTTGTACTCTTACAAGTGCCCATGACTTTGATTTGTATCTCCATACCTCATCAAAGTCATACTGGTCTTATCTCATTTTCGCTCTCGCGTAGATGACCGACCAAGGACATTTATGATAATCTATAAGATATATCCAGGAATACAGTTATCACCATAAACATGCGAATGAAGTGATAACTTAATGGAGAACAATGACTTGCCCCTAGGGCATAATTGCCAACATTAGATTCAGTGCATAAGAAGAAATGAAAGTGAAGGGCTCAATGGGGTTTGCAAGGGATTGATTTAAATGGCTTGTGTTTAGGAAAATGGGTGAAGAAATGGAATGCCTCAATCATATTCATTACTCTTGTGCAATCATTTGGCCTTGATTAAGACACAAGACAAGTTCTAGAGGAAATTGAATCAAGTGGAGTATGCACACTGAATTTAAGTCTTAATGCCATCAATCAATGAATACTTGTCAAAGCCTAGATCGCTTATTTGTATGTTCCACCAAAGTAGATGCACTTGAGTTATCTTGGTAAGACAAGCTGGGTAATGGTGATATTCACAACATTCATTATTGTCTTGACTTAATTGAGATTATCAAAATGGTTTTGGAACTCAAGGCATTAGATGGGATTAAACATGCTAGGTCATATGATGATCGAATCCCATAAAGATCTAAGAGTTACATGTGATGTAATTGACAAAGAGGTTGCCTAGCTAAATAACTTGATTTTAAGCGTCCTGTCAAAGCGGACTTAAATTTAAGCCAAATATGGATCTTAGCTCACTAATTATAATGAGGTTCGTTAATTCAGTGGAAGGTTACTAACTAAACTTTGAATATTTTAATTGTAGAATCATATCGACTAGTAATATTGCAACACTATCACTGTGATCAGTCCTTGAGAAGGACAAACTTACTTGATTGGTTTAGGAACTTGAAAATTATTCTCAAGCACGAAAGAAAGGTGTATGTCCTCGATCAACCCATTCTTGACAAGCTTGCAGCTAATGCTCTAAGATCTCAGAAAGTGCTTACTCGAAGCATAAGAATGACTCTATGGTTGTAGGTTGCTTGATGCCTACTACTATAGTTCTAGATCTCCATAGAGATCTGGAACATGTGGAGGCCTCTGAGATGATTGTTCATCCTACAGAAATGTTCCAACAATAAGCAAGGCAAGAGAGGTATGAGACCACAAAGGCCTTATATTCCTGCAAGTTGGCTAAAAGTACATCAGTTAGTCCTCATGTGTTGAAAATGAAAGGCTACATTGATCACCTTGAGAGGCTTAGATTTCCCATGAGCTAGGAGTTAGCTACAGATATGATCTTGAACTCACTTCCAAGAAGTTATGACCACTTTGTCATGGACTATAACATGAACAACATGGAGGAATAAATATCTGAATTGCATGGGATGCTCAAAACTGCTGAGCAGGGCTTTAAGAAGAGGCCCAGCACTGTTTTGATGGTTCAGAAAGGAAGGGCTATGAAATGGAAAGCCAAGAAGGCAAAGCCTTTGAAGGATGGGGTCTGCTTCTTCTGCAATGAAATTGGTCATTAGAAGAGGAACTGCAAACTCTACCTCGAAGATCTGAAAAAGAACAAGAAGGATAGCAGGGCTATCGCTTCAGGTATCTATGTCATAGATATTCACTTTTCTACTTCCTCTACATGGGTATTAGATATTATATGTGGATCTCACATTTGCATAAATGTGCAGGGTCTCAAAGACAGTAGAAAACTGAATGGACATATCTCTGACATAACTATCGAAAGGATCAAGTCAAATGATTTGAATCCGACCTACCCATGGCACTGTCATCTAGGCCATATAAATGAGAAACCCATTTCAAAACTTTATCAAGATGGATTTCTTAACTCATTTGATTTTGAATCATTTGATACATGTAAGTCTTGTTTATTGGGAAAGATGACAAAGGCACTACGGGGCAGAGTGAAAGGGCCACTGCTTTGTTAGGCCTGATACATACTGATGTGTGTGGACCAATGAATACATCTGCTAGAGGAGGTCATTTGTACTTCATTACATTTATAGACGATTTTAGTAGGTATGGGTATATCTATCTAATGAAACATAAGTCTAAAACTTTTGAAATGTTCAAAACGTTCCAAAATGAAGTGCAAAACTAGCTTGGCTAAACCATTAAGGCACTTTGATCTGATTGGGGTGGTGAATATTTGAGCCAAGAGTTCCTTAACCATCTTAGGAGTTGTGGGATCATTTCACAACTAACTTCTCCAGGAACACCTTAATGGAATGGTGTTTCTGAGCAGAGGAATCAAACTTCATTAGATATGGTTCGATCTATGATGAGTTAAATAGATCTTCCACCTTCCTTTGGGGCCATGCCCTAGAAACAGCTGTGCTCACGCTAAATTGTGTTCCATCAAAGGCAGTTGGAAAGACACCATATTAGATATGGACTGGGAAGAAACCCAGTTTGTCATTTCTCAAAATTTGGGGATGTGAGGTTTACGTTAAAGAACAAGCCTTTGATAAATTATCATCCAGATCCTCAAAATGTGTTTTCGTGAGGTAGCTGATGAACACTAATTATGTCATGTTTTCTCTGTATTTTATGACTGAATTGTATGGCGAATATGAGCTTAACTGCAGTCAATCTAAGTAAAAAGGCATTAATTCTTGGTACAGGGAACTTAAGGATAAATTCCACTTACATCCTAAGCATGTGCTAAGAAAGAGCAATTTTTAAGGTTTTATAAGAAAGTCACATAACATAGCTAGAGCCGGTGCTATGCTATAGCATCAAGACAGCTTTACCGAAGCCCAATACAACACATCCCTGAAGCTATAGCAAAGCAAATGACACAGTGCTATGTGGCATATGTCCTGATTTTTGTCAAGGTTGTTTTAGGAAATATATTGTAGGGCGAGAATAACGGTTATATTGCTGACATATTGAAATAGAAGATGCAGAGGATCGAAACTAAAAGATTTGAAGAATCTCGTAGGATCAACAAAATCAATCTACCGAGATTGGAAAGAAAGATACGATTGGACCTCAACAGATTAGGAAAGGCCCAGATCATTGAACATACGCTGCAAGTAAGACCAGACTATTTAAGGAAACAATAGCCAACCCTAAAAGGAGTCGAAGTCGTTGAGAGTCAAAGACCAATCCTATACAGCCAAACTCAAAAGAAGAGTGAGAGAATTGCAAAGCACAAGGACTCCAAGAGAACCTAGCATCCTTCCTTGCAGTGAGACGGAGTGAAGAAGACGTGGAGTTGTGACGTGATAAGGCTTCTTACACGCCGTCAGAACCTCCATCAAGCTTTCTGTTTCTTTATTTTAATCTTTTATCATCAGCTATTATGTAGTACTTTGTTTTGTGATTCCTCTGTCAGTCATGAACTAACTTCCTCAGGCTGAACAAGGATGATTTTCTAAGTATAGAATGAACTCAGTTGCTAGTTCTTAATTCAACATATTCAGTTGCCTATCAGTGATTTAATTTCTTGTCGATTAGTGAGAGCTAAGGGCTAGATCAGTGGCCTCGGCTTACTGAGAGGGAGTCGGGGTCAGACATCTAAGGAGTAGTGATTGCTAGGTAGGCTGGTTGAAGGCTTGACATAGTATTGTAGACTTCAAACATGAGTCTACCGCTTATAACCATACACCTTGATTTGTATTGATAATCCAACTAGAAAAATTGCTATAGACATATGGGAGAAGTACAGAATAGGATTGTATGTATCGGACACGAGAGCTTTGGTAGATTAATGTGGTATGGTTAACTGAATAACTTTGCATAGGGTGTTCATGCTGTAGCATTTACGAGAGTTGTATAGTATGAATGCTATAGCATTGCATATAGGTAGTAGGGGGAATGATATGCTTAGAAAGGATTCCGAGTTCAGTCTATCTTCTTACTGATATCTTCTTACGACTACGATCATTTAGTTATTTTTCTGTTTATTAGTATAGTTGCCAAAACTCCCAAACAAATCAAATTTATTTTCTTCTTAAACACAACTAAGTCTGCTGCCATCATTTGGTATCCCAGTCTCTGTGGGAGAATACTCTACTTACTCTTTATTACTTGTTTGATTGGTTCACTTGCCATCAAGGAAATCGACCAACAGTAACCAAATGAAACTAAAGGATACTATGTCTACAATCCTGCCGATCACAAAGTGTTTGTATCCAAAATGGTGTCTTTCTGGAGAAGGAGTTTATCTCTAAAAGAACCAGTGGCAGTAAGGTCGAAAAAGTTCGAGAGTCATAAGACAATATAGAACCACAGATGGAAAACAGAGAAGACTCACAACAAGTTGTTGAGCCTACTCAAGTAGCACAAGGCTTACGAAAGTCCGATAGAACACAACAACAGCCTCAGAGATATGGATTTCTGATTACTGGAAGTCATGATGTTTTGCGCAATAAGTAGAATGAGCCAACTACCTATCAGGAAGCCATGGTGGTACCAAACTCTGAAAGATGGCTAAAGGCCACAAAGTCTAAAATGCAATTCATGTACGACAATAAGGTATGGACCTTAGTCGATCCACCTGATGGTGTAAAAACTATTGGGTGCAAGTGGGTTTTCAAGGAGAAAACTGATATGGATGGCAAAGTAAATGTCTTTATTGTTGGGATCCGTACACGCAGCGGATTAAAATATTTACGAATCCCATCCGAGGATCGCTCAACAACATTTAAATGAAGGCTAAAGAATCTGAAGATTACCTATGCGCTGAAACGGTATGCTACTCTTTCGTTTTGAACTGGTGGGCTACCTTCTGGATCAGTAGAAGCCGACTCTATGAATCGCGTTCCTCTACTGGTATCCACACGAACAACCTCCGAACACAGCTACGACAGCGTGCTAGCACATTTTGAATTGTGCGTCTCTCTCAATTTTTACTCTAGGGTTTCTTACGGCTTTCTAATACGCTCGACAAAAGTCCCATAGGTTTTTCCAAACCCGATCAGCGTATTATATAAAATTAATCCTTATTAATTTTTGAAATTCGAATTTTAAATCTGGACTAAAATATATTAATTAAATCTATCTAATAGATCTAGTCTAATGTATTTATTTAATCCGAATTAAAGCCATATTTGAATTTTGAATCTGGATTAAAAATATATTAATTAAATCTATCTGATAAATCTAATCTAATATATTTATTTAATCCAAATTAAAAGCCTTCTGATTTAATTTATCTCTATAAATTAAATCCGAGAAATGATATCTATCTATTTAATTTAATTTGAGATACTATATCTTAATTTAAATTAAACAGATATATGATATCTTTATTCAAAAATTAAATGAGATACAATATCTCTATTTGTTTTAGATTTTTAATTTATCAAATAAATTAAATACAAAACAAATATTATATAACAATATTATAATCTCCATTAAATAATATTATTATATTATTTTCAAATTTAATATATATATATATATTCACCCCAGATTAAATTCAGTATTCATTAAATCTCAGATTAATCTAAGATTCAATGAATCTGGACACATTTGCTTGTGTTGGGTTATTCTTGTGTGCGACCTTGCAGGCCCACATGAGATTGGCAGTGGGCAATACTGTACTAGCCCACAAGTCACAAGCGGCCTCTAGTAAGACATTGCAACTACCTAATTCACATGGGAATTGATGACATCATACAACCTATCGTACAACTATGTCACGTCCCTTTTGTCACGCGATAATTTGGTCAAGGATGAGGCATGGATAATGCCAACTTCCTGTTCTTAACCATTACTTTCTCGATTCTCGAGTAATCTAATAAGTGAAATGGAAACTCCTTTCCATCACAGTATGGTCATACCTTTCTTAGACTCACTCATCGAGGGGCCCAGTATTATCTCTCTACAAATGTGAGGGACAAATTCCATCTTGACCATTCACATTCCTCCGCATGAAAACCACTGATCCCGATCCCAACCTTTATCATCACCCGGTCAAAGGTGACTTTTGACGAGGTCAAAGGTCAGTGACTCATCATGTAGGAATCCATGATGACCTCAGGTCATAGGGCGTTGTGACGCGGTTATACATGAGATAAGCTTATGACTTAATCCATGCAGCTTTCTCAAAGTGAGTCGGTCCAGCGCCTTGTACTCTTACAAGTACCCATGATTTTAATTCGTATCTCCATACCTCATCAAAGTCATACTAGTCTTGTTTCATCTTCGCTCCCGCGTAGATGACCGACCAGGGACATTTAGGATAATCTAAAAGATATATCCAGGGATACAATTATCACTATAAACATGCGAATGTGATGATAACTAAATGGAGAACAATGATTTGCCCTTAGGGCATAATTTCCAACATTTATGGCACGACTGGTTGCAAAAGGATTCACTCAAACTCATGGTGTGGACTATGATGAAACCTTTGTAAGTTCCGGCTATCACCCAAGAGGGGGGGTGAATTGGGTGATATATAAAAATTTCCACTCTTTAAAACATTTTCGCAATTCAGTGTTTTCATCTTGAGTAACAAAAGTAAGTTTTCAAACAATTGATAATTGCTCAAATGTAAATGCTGGGAATGCAAAAGATAAGGAAGAAGAGCTTGCAAACAGATTTATACTGGTTTGGCCCTCTCTGACCTACGTCCAGTCCCCAAGCCTCACTTGGGATTTTCAATCCACTATCTCACTCAAGCTTTAATCGGGTACTTGAGAACCGCTACAATCCCACAAGTTTAGCCGGGCACTTGTGCAGCCTTTTACAAATCTCTTACTGAGATACTCCCCCTTACACACCGTAAGGATACACTGCTTGATCACACACTTCGTACTCGAAGTAATCCTCTCTCTCTAAGATTCACTCCCCCTTACAAGTTGTAATCAACACAATGTATAACCCACTCAAGATTACCCAATCTTGAGTTTCTCTCAGAAGGATAATGTGTTTACAATGAATTTCCTCTCAAAGGAATGGATAAATAAACACTGAAGTACAGACACAATTCATTTCACACTCTTAAGCTATTTAGATATGAAAAACAGAGTGAGAATGATGTAGAAGCAGAGCATCAGCATTTTGGCATGGTAATCATATGTCTCCACGTTTTTCTACTTCAATCCATGTCTTTTATAGGTAGAGAAGAGTCTGTGACCGTTTATGACCGTTGAAGAATCAATCAGACCGTTGTAGCTGATTATCTTTAAGTTTGGTCAGCTTCTTTCTCTAATCTCCAACTAATCCAGTTGTATAATTGATCTGAGGTGGCTTTCTGTGGATTTGCCCGTTGGAGAAGACTTTGCTTGTTGTAGTAATCTTCCTTTTAGCCTTTTGCAGACGTGTACAAGTGGATTAACCAAAGGAAGCAACTATCTGGGCTGTGCATTTATTGTTCTGACAGTTTTTTGCTTTTTGCTCTAATCCTTCAATGAACCTTTGTTAATCTGTCTGAAACTCACTAGAAAGATGGTTAAAAATATCTAGAATCAATATAGAATAATCATGGAAAGCATTGAGATCAAACAAGAAGGTATTGCAGATTTCCCAAATTTGAAATTGCACCAACGGTCACAAACCTTGAGGCCAACCTCGAGGTTAGCCTGAAGGTTTCAGGCAAGTACTGGTTTTAGAAACTCACAACCTTGAGGTTGAAACAGTAACCTCGAGGTTGGAAACTTGGTTGAAAGAGCATTTTTCCTCTGGAGCCCGATAACCTCGAGGTTGGAAACCCATACTCGAGGTTTGCTTCTGAAATTGCAAAGTTCAGTTCTTGAAAACAAGCCTCAACCTCGAGGTTGCAAACTTGACCTCGAGGTTGTCAATACTTTGACAACCAGTATGCTCTCTGTAAGCCATAATACTCGAGGTTCAAAACTGATACTCGAGTATGGCTTCTCATACTGCAGTAGAGCAATTTCTGAGGGCCATATCTCTCTGGTCCGAGCTCCGTTTTGGTCCGTTCAACTCTTGATGGAAAGCTCTGTGAGTCTACTTTCATATGCCACTGATTTCAGTCCAATCGGATTTGCCGTTTGTGAGATATACTCAAAATACTAAAGGCTGTTCCTGACTGTGACGCTGATATTTGTGTCAACTTGTAAAATTCATAAATAATTCATCTGAACTCCTTTGGACTTGAATCTTTGTAAAAAGTACGTGTTGGGAGTCTAGTTTCCAATGCTTTTGGTTTCGTCTCAATCCGATCTCTGGTTTGGAAGATATCATCAAATTACCAAAGGTCGCCAGAAGCTGAACGTGGAACAGAGTGCACCAGAGTTGCTGATAGTGCTGAAACCTTGAGGTTATGACTACAACCTCGAGGTTGGCACTTGCAACCTCGAGTTTGCACTTGCAACCTCGAGGTTGGCTGGTCCAGTGACACCAAAGATGCTGAAAACACTCAAACCTCGAGGTTCATACTCAAACCTCGAGTTGTCTCATCCTAAACCTCATATTTGCTCTGGTTTAACTCTGAAATGACCCATTCCAACTTCCATTTGATCATGGAGACTTCTAGGATCAATTTTAGAACTTGGATAGTGATATCTTCATTCCATTCAACAAGATCTTCCTTCTTCCATCTCCCAACTTGATCATTCTTCATCAATTCTTTCTTTCTTCTCTTCTCTTGATCATTCTTGATAATGCAACTCTTTCTTCAGCCTTGAATGCTTCTTCTTTATTTGGTCTCTTTTCTTCTACTTGGTTATCACCAAAACCCATTGATAATATCTTGCTTTCTTGATAACCTCTGCAAATACTTCTTTCTTTCAACTCTTATCTTCTTCTTGATTAATCTTCTTTATAATTCAACTTGGATTGATCTACATTAAATACAATAGTTAGTCCAAGTAAGAGATAATTATATTACTCAATCTTTTTGCTTATAAGAATGACATCTATATAAGACATCATCAAAACTAAGTATAACCAACAACCTTTTCCTCAGTTGCAATGGCCAAAACAATCAGAATCCTTCTTGCCATTACATCATATTATGGCTACGAAATATGGCAGATAGACGTCAAAACAGCCTTCCTTAATGAAAAGCTCCTTGAGGATGTGTACATGACACAACCTGAGGGCTTTGAGCGTCCAAAGGACTCTAGTAAAGTATGAAAGCTTCAAAGATCCATTTATGGATTAAAGCAGGCATCTTGGAGTTGGAATCATCGTTTTGATGAAGTAGTCAAAGAGTTTGGATTCATTCAAAACATCGATGAACCTTGTGTTTATAAGAAGGTTAGTGGAAGCATAGTTGTATTTCTAGTGCTTTATGTTGATGACATCCTACTCATTGGGAATGACATTCCTACCTTGCAGAGTGTCAAGTCTTGGTTAGGAAAGTCGTTCTCAATGAAAGATTTAGGCGAAGCCACTTACATCTTAGGGATCAGTATCTATAGAGATAGACTTAAGAGGTTGATAGGCCTAAGTCAGAGCATATACATAGACAAGATACTGCATAGATTCATTATGCAGGATTCTAAAAGGGGTCACATGCCCATGTCTCATGGCATCCATCTCAATAAGGATCTGTGTCTTAGTACACAAGATCAAAGAGATCACATGAGTAAAATTTCATATGCCTCCGCCATTGGATCTATCATATATGTCATGTTATGTACTCAACTGGATGTCTCATTTACCTTAAGTATGACAAATAGATTTCAACAAGATGCTGGTAATCCTAAAGTACTTAAGAAGGACTAAGGACTTATTCTTGGTATATGGTGGTTTGGGTGATGAGCTATGTGTAACTGGTTACATAGATGCGAGTTTCCAAACTGACCAAGATGATCTAAGATCACAATCAGTATATGTATTCCCTTTGAGCAGTGGTACAGTAAGCTGTTTGGATCAGAAAGTTCATCACTAAACTGGGGGTAGTTCTTACCATCTCAAATCCAATAGACTTGTTCTATGACAATAGCGGCACTATTGCGTAGACCAAGGAGCCTAGGTCACATCAAAAAACCAAGCATATACTCAAGCAATTTCATCTTATCAAAGAAGTCAATGATAGAGGTGATATAAAAGTATGCAAAGTACCAGGAGAAGACAATGTTGCTGATCCTCTTAGCCGCTTACACAAGTAAAACATAAGCGTCATATTAGGACAATGGGAATTAGAGTAAATAATGATTGCACCTAGTGCAAGTGGGAGTCTGTTGGAAATTATGCCCTAGGGGAAGAACATTGTACTTTGAACATTTATGTCATTTAAAGTATTCTCCATTTAGTTATCATTTGATTTGCATGTATAGTGATAACTGTATCCTTGGATATATCTTATAAATTATCTTAAATGTCCTTGGTCGGTCTTCTATGCGGGAGAGAAGATGAAATAAGCCTAGTATGACTTTGATGAGGTATGGAGATACGAATCAAAGTCATGGGCACTTGTAAGAGTACAAGGTGCTGGACCGACCGATTATGATAAAGTTGTATGGATTTAGTCATAAGGTTATATCATATATAACCGCGTCACAACACCCTTTAACCTAAGATCATCATGGATTCCTACATGAAAGTCGCTAATCTTTGACCTAGTCAAAAGTCACCTTTGACCGGGTGATGATAAAGGCTTTTATCGGGATCAGTGGTTTTCATGAGATAATACTGGGTCCCTTGATAAGTGAGTCTGAGAAATGTGTGGCCATATTATGATGGAAAGGAGTTTCCATTTCAATTGTTAAACTACTCGAGAATCGAGAAAGTAATGGTCAAGAACAAGAAATGGAAACTTTGAAATGGAATATATGAGATAAGCTTATGACTTAATTCATGCAGCTTTCTCGCTTGTCAAATCCTTTTTCAACAACTTGTCAAGTTGGAGCATTTTCACATGAGCGAATCGCTTGTATCATAGCCAACTCCCATCCAAGTTCCAATAAAACAATTTTTGGAAACATGACCATTTGTAGAGAGATTAATAGTATAGTGATTACCTTATCTAGGAGCCCTGAATAAGGCTTTAGATTTAATGTTGTCCAACAAGAGAACATCCTTGCTTACAATCAAACACTCCTCAAAATCAAAGATAACAAGGTTACCTTTATTTGTGCTTTGGCTCACACTGAGAAGATTGTCGCATAGACCTTTCACAAGATAGACATCCTTTATTTGGGGGACCTTCATTGTTCCCAACTTCTCCAATTCCAACAATCCTTCTAGATTGATTTCCACCAAAGGTCATCTTGCCACCATTCTTAGGTTTGATTGTAGCAAATTTGGATTGGCCTCCCGTCATATGTCTAGAGCATCCATTATCAATGTACCATTTGTTGAATTTTGATGCTTTTAGACAAACCTCTTCATTTCCTAATTCCTCTTCTTGAGCCATAAGATAGATGTTGGCTCTTTCTTCTTCATCAGCTTCATCTTCATCGGATGAGCTGTCTACCCATATAGCTTAGACATAAGCTTTCTTCTTGTATTTATTGAATTTCTTCTTTTCTCTCTCTTTGTTCTTCAGCTAGGGGCATTCTAACTTGATGTGGCTAGGCTTTTCACATTTTTAGCATATGATTAGCTTTTTCAACTCAGTGTTGAAGCTATCCTTGTGAAACTTTTGAATCTTTGGTCCTTATAAAATTTCTTGAATCTCCGGACCATCATGCCTAACTCTTCATCTTCGTCTTGTTAGTTCTCTGATGGTTTTGATGATTGCCAACAACTACAAACAATTAAAGAGGTTTTGCTCTTAAGTGTCAAAACTCTGTTTAAGAGTAAACCTCGAGGTTGGTTTTGTAACCTCGAGGTTTGACCTTACAGAAGCTTTAAAAAGTCAAGTGTTTTCATGCTACAAAACTTGGTTTCACAAAAACTATGTGAAACCTCGAGGTTGGAAAGTCAACCTCGAGGTTCTGGTCTTCTTGAAAAACCCAAGTTTTGCATTAACACTTGCAACCTCGAGTATGAAAAGCAAACCTCAAGTTTTAACCCATACAGAAAGGTCATGGTTTTCATCAAGCATGGAAACCTCGAGGTTCATGTTTCAACCTCGAGGTTGGACACTTTGATTTAAAACTTAAGGTTGAAGACAAACCTGTTGACCTCGAGTGTATTACAACCTCGAGTATCATCCTTTACAGAGAGCAACTGGTTTTCAAAGTATTGAAAACCTCAAGGTTAAGATTGTAACCTCGAGGCTGAGCCTTATGTTGATAAACTGAACTTTGCTTTTTCAAAGGCCAACCTCGAGTATGGATTTATAACCTCGAGGTTGTCAGGCTCCAATGAAATATGAAGTTTTTGAAACAAGCTTCAAACCTCGAGGTTAGCTTTGTAACCTCAAGGTTTGTGGTCTTTTGTGTTTTTTTCAACCAAGGTTCTTTTCAAAAGGAACCTCGAGGCTCACATGGTAACCTCGAGGTTACCTGTGTTCAAAACTGAGTTTGCATAAGCAAACCTCGAGGTTGGATGAACAAACCTCAAGATTTGTGACCGTTGGTGCATTTTCAAATCTGTGAAATCTGCTATATCTTGTTATTTGATCTAATTGCTTTCATATAACATTCACTCATGTTCCCAGATATGTTTAACAAAGTTTGTTGAGTGTTTTCAGTCATTATAGATCAAAGATTATTGAAGATATGTGATAAAAAGCAAAAAGGTGAACAGTGCATTTAATGCACTTGCACAATCTCACCTACTTTCAGCTAATCCATCTGAGCACGCCTAATGAACGTTAAAGGAAGCTTACTACATCAAGTAAAGTCTATTCCAATGGGCAGAAACTCAAAGAGCCACATTAGACATCATTAAGACTTGGATTAGCAGAAGTTTAGAGAGAGAATATGACCAGACTCAGTTCAAATCATCTACAACGGCTAGAATCATCTTGCAACGGTCATTTAATGTTCTCTACCTATAAATAGAGAGCATTAACTTCATCTCCAGCTGATACACCTACTCTGAGCGAAAATTTACTAAGTTAATTTATTGTGTATTAGCTTTCACTTGTAATAGTATCATTTTGATACTTAGTGCTTCAGTGTTCATCTATCTACTCTTTGAGAGAGTTTTTCACTTGTAAATCATTTATTGATTGAGATAACTACAAGTCAGGGGACTTGGTAGTTGGGGAGTATTGATTACAACTTGTAAGGGGGAGTGTGTTCTAGAGAAAGAACAACTCTTAGTACAGACTGTGTAATCAATTTCATTGAGTTAGTGGATTGAAAATCCCAAGTGAGGCTTGGGGACTGGATGTAGGTCAAAGAAAGGACCGAACCAGTATAAATCTTGTTGAGCATTGCTTCTTCTTCCTTCCTCTCTGTTCTGCTCTGTTTTGAGTACTCACAAACAGAACAAGTGTATAAAATTTTATAGATACCCAATTCACCCCCCCTCTTGGGTATCAAACTCCTGTTTTCACGTCTACATCTTCATCATCATTTGATTCTTTTTCTTTTTTGAAAGCTTTGAGAGCAATTCCTTTGTTCTTGCCATCAATCTCATCAAGTCCCTTTCTGAACTTGATCTTTCCTTCATACTCTGATAAGCTACCAAACAAGGCTGCCACTGAAGCCATTGGCTCTCCACGAGCCTCTTCAATTGCAATAACCTTAGCTTCCCATTCCTTACTGAGGACATTTGGGATTTTCCTCACTTGGACAGGTTGATCATATTTTTTGCCCAATATAGCAAGTTGGTTGATCAGATGAGTGAATTTGAGCTGGAATTCTCACCAATGGATTCCCTAGACTTCATACAAAGTAAATCATACTCAGTCATAAGGGTATTAACACTATTTTCTTTTATTCTAGTCATCTCTTCATGTGTAATCTCAAGCGCATCTCACATGGCTTTAGCAGAAGATAATGTGCAAATGCGAAAGTACTCTTGTTGACTTAGAGCACTTTGCAGCATGAGGATAGCTTTACTGTTGAGTGTGACCAGCTTTTTGTCATTCTCATCATATTCTTCTTCCAGCTTTGGAGTTCTAATACCATCTTCAACTATGGAAGGAGCATAGTCTCCTCTCTTGAACACCCTCCATAGGCCATATTCAGTGGCCAATACAAAAACCTTGAATTTAGCCTTCCAGAAGGAGGAGTGCTCACAATTGAAACCCAGTGGTCTGTTGATCGAATCCCATAAGGTAGAATTCCGTCCTTGATGATCCTTCTCAAGTGGTTAAGCTCCTTTGAGAAGACCTTGCTCTGATACCAAATGTAAATGGAGGAAATCACCAAGAGGGGGTGAATTAGGGATTTTAAAATGTTCTTTTTAACACCTAGAATAATAAACAACAAAACAAGGGCAAACCGAGGAGAGTAGAGAAGCAAGACACAAAATAATTTATACTGGTTCAATCTTAACTCTTGACCTATGTCCAGTCCACATACACTCCGGGATTTTTCACTAAGTCTCAAATCAATTACACACTCTGCACTTGAAAGTTATCCTCTCTCTAGGATACACTTCCCCTTACAAGTTGTAAACTGATAAACCCAATCTCACTGGTTCCCACAACCTTGAGATTCTTGCAATGATTGATAATCAATGTTTAAAACTCTCTAAAAGAGCAGATTAAATAATCCTTGAAGTACAATGTATCAAAAGATACTTTACAAGTATGTAGAAAACACTAAATGTAGTTGAAACTTGCAGATAGCTTTTCGTTTTCCATATTCTGGTGGTTGAATAAACTTGAATGCTTCAACTTATACATGTTGGAAGCGATAAATGATCGTTGGAATCACTAATGTAACCGTTGGAGATATTAGTTTAGTTATTGAAAGACGGAATATCACCAAGAGGGGGGTGAATTGGGGATATTAAATTTTCTTGCGATTGTTGCTCTGTTAGCACACTACAATAACAGAGGTAAACAGAGTAGAGTTGAGGAAGAATGAACACAAGAAATTTATACTGGTTCGGTCTAAATCCTTGACCTACGTCCAGTCCCCAGACTCTTCAGGATTTCACTAACTCAAATGATTACACACTCTGTACTCTCGGAGTAATTCTCTTACTCTAAAACTTACTCCCCCTTACAAGTTGTAATCAGATAACCCAATGTCAAAGTCCCAATACTTTGAGATTCTTACAATAAATGATAATCAATGAGGAACTCTCTAAAAGAGTAGATGAGTAAACACTGAAGATTGAAATATTAGAAGATATTGATTCTTTTTGTCGAAACAATAAATGTGCTTGTTCGCTAACTGAATGCTTAGAGTTTCGGTTGTTGGCGACTTGAATGCTTCTTGTATTTATAGATGCTTTCATTTAATGACCGTTGAAAAGAGATTAATGAGCCGTTGTGAGTAATGAATGTGATCGTTGAGAATTCCGTGGCTTTGTCTCTTCGTATGCCTCTGACATTCGTCCGTTATTCTCCGTTGACATTCCTTATTCAAATTACCCGTTGAAGTTCATTAGGAATGTTGTCTGAAAAATAGCTGGAGTGCTTTTCATCTGATCAGATGGTTTCTTTCCAAATTGGTGATTGTCTGTGCATCGCATTAAATGCTTCTGACAAATATTTGCTTTATGATAATTTGAAGTTTAAACCTGTTAATCCTGTCTAAAACACACTGGCAAACTGATTAAAGTTGATTAGAAATGATAAGAAGCAATAATATCAAGTACCCATTGCATAATCACAGAGTTTCAGATTTCTAAATCGCTGAATTTAAAAACTGATATGGGTAACTCGAGTTGTACAGTGGTAACCTGAGTTATAGTTAAGTTCTGAATATTTTGGAAGAAGAAGGCCAACTCGAGTTACACTCAATAACTCGAGTTGCTCTATTGTCAAACTAAAACAGAAAGCAATTTGCTTTGACATAACTCGAGTTATTTTTAAATAAAAAACACACAGAGAGCAATTGCAATTTCATAACTCGAGTTATGTTAAAAATAAATTCAAACAGAAAGCAATTGCATTTTGGCATAACTCGAGTTGCACAGTAATAACTCGAGTTTTGTTAAAGTTAAATTCAAACAGAGAGCAATTGCTACAGTACTAACTCGAGTTATTGAAATTAACTCGAGTTACTTCAGATGACAGAAAAATCATATCGCGAGAGGCTTTCTGAAAAGGTGAAGTACAACCCATAACTCGAGTTATGACCCTTTGAAAAATGATTTGTAACTTGAGTTGTGATTTCCAACTTGAGTTAAGATTTTTTGTGAGAATTCTTTAAGTCCTGTAACTTGAGTTGTAATCAATCAAATTGAGTTACTAATTTTCTAAAACCATTTTCAAAGAACTCAAGATTGCTTTCAAGTATTTTTATCAAATGAAACAATTGTTAGTCATCATCAAAACATATAGAAAACTAACATTCTCCCCCTTTTTGATGATGACAACACTTGTAAGTTTGAGAAAGAGATCAGTTTGTAAAAGCATCAAGTAAAACTCAAATATCATAAATATCAGAAGCTAGTCATTACTCATTCATCCAAAAACATAATGGGCACATGAAGTTCATGAAGTTGCAACAACATAGTCTAAATACAAAAGAAATAAAACAGAAGGCTTTAAATATAATAAACATAAGAAACACATGAGGATTAGCTAAAAGCTACACAAAATACAAAATCTATCCTATGGCAGATTTCATCTTCATTTCTTCTTCTCATGCTCTTTCTCTTTCTCTCTCTCTCCCCCTTTGTCATCAGGCAAAATGGAAGGATCAGAGGCCAGGGAAGCACGCAGAGATTGGAGAATGGGTAAAGGTGAATAAAGTGTGAGAGTGAGAGAAGGTGGTGAAGATGGGGAAGGAAGAAGCAAAGGTGAGTGAGTCTTGGGAGATGAGACAGAAGGACTAGAGGGATGTTCATCAAAGAGATCTGCTGTATCTCTAGAGGATGGTGAGGATGGGTTGGCATATTCTGGAGGAGTGGGAAAAGGAATAGTTGGAGGAGCAGATGATATGAAAGGAGCAGAAAGGGGAAGAGTGGGCATTATAGGAGTGATATCAGGTTGAGATGGTGAAAGAAGGGAAGGAGATAAAACAGGAGTGGATGTAGGCTGAAATGAAGAGGAATGAGGTGGAGAATGGTGAGGAGAAACATGAGGTGAAAAGTGAAGTGGGGAATGAGTAGGAGATTGACTGGGAGAGGGAACCACCCTAGAAGGACCAGAGGAGACATCTGACTTTAGGAGCTTGTCAAGCTTGGTGTCTAGCAACTGATAGAGGCAATGCATGCTCTCAAACCGATGATCCAGATCATCAAAATGTCCTATGACATCCTCAATCTTCTCTCCAAGATAGGCAACCTTTTCTTCAGTAGAGGCAATTGTCTTGTTCATCTTGTCAACCTTGGACTCAGCAGAGGTAACTGAAGAGACCAACTTGCCAATTTTTGACTCAATTTTATCTGATAGTTCATAGTACTGAGCAGTGAGTGTGGTCTGAAGAGTCCCAAAAGTTTCTTGCATAGCCTTGGCAATAATGGCCTTGATCTTAGTAGATAGAAGAGAAGATCGTGGTGCAGGTTGAGACTCAGAAGGACCAGGAGAGGATTTAGCTGGAAGAGGTCTGGAGATAGAAGCTCTTGATCTAGAGGGTGCTCTGGATTGCCTTGAACCTTCTTGAAAAGTGATATTCATGTAGTTCAAGTGGGTTTGACCAAACATCTGTGGCTTGACTTCCTTCTCAGTGATAAAATGAGGGAAACAAGATTGGGGTAGGGTATCTGTGCAGAGGATCCAGACTGAAAGTGAATCTTTTCATCTCTTGGTACACCCAATGACCTATGTTGAAAGGTACTTTGTTGATAAGGGATGCAAAGAGGCCATAATCAGTGGAGTTGAAGTGAGTGAAATTTTTGCTCTTCGACACTAGATTTCTGGTATAGATGTACCATAAAGCCCTGTATGTGGGTGACATTTCAGTTGGAGACAATTTAAGCTCACCCTCATAAGGCTTGTCAGGTAAAAGAGTCTTGAAAAACTTTTCCTTGTCATACTTGATGTTAGGCACCTCTGGAGGATTTTCAATAAAAAGTAGGGAGTTGATCACATCAGCTGAGACAGTGATAGACTTGCCCCTAACAGAAGTAACACACTTATCCTCAACCAGCTTACCCTTCCTATCTATCTCATTTGCCATCCTCATGTTGTGATAAAAATGCTTAACTAAGGAGGGACAGTAAGCAGTGTTTATGGATAGAAGGTTTCTAAATTGTTCTAGCCAGGGAGACAAATCAAGGTTGCATTCTTCCTTAAGTTTAGCTTGATCAACATATATGGTAGGACAAAAGGTTCTAGTCTGGTAATTTTTCTTGAAACTTAACATTTGTTCTTGATCTATAGGGGTAGGACAACAGATAAACTCAAAGTTGGGTGGTTTCTCAAGCTTAGGAGGTTTGAAGACATATTTGGATTTGATAGATACCTCAGGGCCAGGGACAGTATGTTGAGAACCATTGGGAGCCTTTGAACCGGATGCCATTGCTTTGGAGTCAGCTGGACCCTTTGACGCAGAACCTTGAGCCACAGTAATCTGGACTTTCTTTTTCTTTCTGAGAGGTGCTATCAGAGGTTCTTTATCTCTTCGAGTGGCAGTAGCTAGATCAATAGGCTTAGTGGGAGAAACTTTCGATGGTTCTTGAATCTTCGAATTTCTGGGCTTTTTCACCGGGGGTTCTTCAGTTGTCAAGCTCTGAAGCTTTGAGGATGGTTTTCTTTTTCTCGTAGGACAAGTTAACGCAGGTGGTGTTGATGAATCAGTGGGTTCATAGTCTGAGGATGAATCTTTCTGAGCTTTAGGGTTTTTCGCGGTTTTTGGAGCCATTTTCAGAGGATTGAAAAATGGAAGAAGATGAGGTTCAGAGAGTTGAGCAAGAGAGACCTCGAGTTAGGGTTTGAAGAAGTCGTGAGAAATGAGAGAGAAATTGCGTAGAATATATATATATATATATCACGTAGGACAACTCGAGTTGCTTAGTGGTAACTCGAGTTGTAAAGGAGTCAATTTCTTCTCTGACTGATTTGCAGCTCGAGTTATGCTATATAACTCGAGTTACACTGAGTTGAAGAAAAAAATTGGCTTCTGACAGACGCGGTAACTCGAGTTGCTTGATGTAACTCGAGTTACTTCTAAACTTTTAATTTCCTTATGTTGTCTGAGAGTAACCCAACTCGAGTTATTTTCAAAATAACTTGAGTTACACCAGAAAAAAAACAGTAATCAGAGAGTGAATCACAAAAACAACTTTTCATTGACATAAGCTAGAAAAACACCTACAAAATAATGTGTATACACTCCGAAGCTTAAGTTAGTAACTATTCATCATCAAAAACATAACTAACATTGGGTTGAGAAAACTTACAACTCATTGGGATTTACCATTCCCAATTCTCTTCTTATAAAACTAAATTGTTCCTTGGCTAATGGCTTTATGAAGATATCAGCAAGTTGAAGATGAGTTAGGATGAACATGACTTTAACATCTCTTTTCTGAACATGATCCCTTATAAAATGATGTCTCACATCAATATGCTTGGTTCAAGTATGTTGAACTGGATTCTTGGCCAAGCTTATTGTGCTTGTATTGGCCACTTGTGCTCTTCCTATCAGTCTTGTAGCCGGCATGGTCTGAATCTGAATATGCCACCAAATGTTCTGGTTGACCTTTGGGAAACCATAATCCAAGTGACTTGGTGTCAGCAAGATATCTGAAAATTCTCTTCACATGTTCAGCATGTGATTTTTTGGGAGCAAATTGGAAGCGAGCACACATCCCAACACTAAATTGAATGTCTGGCCGACTTGCAGTTAGATAGAGTAATGATCCGATAATTCCTCTATATTTTGTGATGTTGAAGTCTTTGCCCTCTTCATCAGCATCCAAAGAAGCTGTTGAACTCATAGGAGTGTCAGCTCCATTGCATTGATCCATCCCAAACTTTTTTAACAAATCATTGAGATACTTGGTCTGAGATATGAAAATTCCATCTTTTCTTTGCTTGATTTCCAGACCAAGGAAGTAGTTGAGCTCTCCCATCATGGACATCTCAAATTCTCCCTGCATAATCTTTGCAAAATCCTCACACAAAGCATTATTAGTAACACCAAAAATTATGTCATCAACATAAATTTGTACAACCAAGATTTCATTCAGCTTATTTCTTTTTATAAACAAGGTTGTGTCAGATTTTCCTCTGATAAACCCTTGACCAAGAAGAAATTGACTTAATTTTTCATACCAAGCTCTAGGAGCTTGGTTGAGACCATATAAAGCTTTCTTAAGTCGATAAACATGATTAGGATGATGTTCATTTTCAAAACCAAGAGGTTGTTCAACATAAACCTTCTCTTGAATAAAACCATTTAAGAATACACTTTTAACATCCATTTGAAAAAGTTTAAAACCTTTAACACAAGCAAAGGCTAGAAGAACTCTTATGGCTTCCAATCTTGCCACTGGAGCATAAGTTTCTTCATAATCAATTCCTTCCTCTTGATTGTAGCCTTTGGCAACCGATCTTGCCTTATTTCAAACAATGATTGCAGATTCATTACGTTTGTTCTTAAATACCCATTTAGTCCCAATAACCGGATGGTCCTTGGGTCTAGGTACTAAGTCCCAAACCTGATTTCTGTCAAATTGATGTAACTCCTCTTGCATAGCTATCACCCAATCATTGTCTGAGAGGGCTTCATCTATTTTAGAGGGTTCTATGTGAGATATGAATGCAGAAAAGATGACTTCATTCAAAGTACTCTTTCGAGTTCTTACTCCTTGATTTACATCTTCTATGACTTGGTCTAAATGATGATCTCTAATAAATCTCCAAGCCTTAGGCTGAGACTGATCTGGATTTTCAATATTGTTTTCAGGATCAGCCTCAAAAATATTTTCAGAATTTTCAGTAGGAGAAGGAGTAGTTTTTGAAAAGAATTGATTTTTGAAAATGCTTTCTTCCTCATCATTCAAGGATTTATCAGTTCCTTCTTCACTGAACACAACATGAATGGATTCTTCAACAACTTTAGTCCTAGTATTGAAAACTCTATAGGCTTTGCTTCTATTTGAATATCCAAGAAATATACCAACATTAGCCTTAGAATAAAATTTATCTAAATTTTCTTTACCATTATTATGAATGAAATACTTACAACCAAAAATATGCAGATGACTTAGGTTAGGCTTCCTTCCTTTGTACAACTCATAGGGAGTCTTGTTCAACTTCTTTCGTAGATATGCCCGATTTGAGATGTAGCAAGCGGTGCTCATTGCATCAGCCCAAAATACTTGGGAAGTATTGTTCTCATTTAGCATAGCCCTTGCCATCTCAGTAACAACTCGATTCTTCCTTTCTACAACACCGTTTTGTTGGGGAGTTCTTGGGGCTGAGAAGTTGTGGTCTATCCCCATGTTGTCACAATACTCAGCGAATGCATTGTTTTCAAATTCTCCTCCATGATCAGTTCTAATACCTGAAATAGAAAATCCTTTCTCGTTCTGGACCTTCTTGGCAAACACAACAAACTGATCAAATGTTTCATCTTTTGATGATAAGAATATTGTCCAACAAAATCTTGAAAAATCATCCACAATAACTAATGTGTACAGATTGCCACCAAGGCTCCTCACCCTTGCTGGACCTACAAGATCCATATGTAGCAATTGTAACGGTCTATTGGTAGAAATTTCATTTTTAGTTTTAAAAGATGATTTAGTTTGTTTTCCCTTTTGACATGCTTTACAAGTCAAATCATTTTTGAAACTAAGTTTGGGAATGCCAATAACTAAATCCTTTTTGAGCAACTTGTCAAGTTGAGACATGTTGACATGAGTTAAACGCTTGTGCCACAACCAACTCTCACTCAAATTGCTAACAAAACATTTTTCAGAAATTGAAGCATTGCTAGAGATATTAAGGGTGTAACTATTTCCATCTCTAGGTGCTCTGAATAAAGCTTTTGATTTCAAATTTTCTAAGGGAAGCAAATCCTTTTTCACAATCAAACATTCATTAGAATCAAAAATAACAAGGTTACCCTTGTTAGTGCTTTGGCTCACACTAAGGAGGTTGTGGCATAAGCCTTCAACAAGGTATACATGTTTGATGAGTGGACCTTCATTGTTCCCAATCTCACCAATGCCAGCTATCTTTCCGGATTGGTCTCCTCCAAAGGTCACCTTCCCAACTTCCTTAGGCTTGATTGTGATAAACTTAGATTTGTCTCCCGTCATGTGTCTGGAGCATCCACTATCAATGTACCATTTTGTTGGCCTTTGATACTCTTAGACACACCTGCAATTCACAGAAGATTAGGTCTTAGGTACCCATCTTTTCTTGGGTCCTTTGGGGTTAGATTGGACCTTGGGAACATAAGTTCCTTTTGGTACCCATTGATAATTTCCAGCAGGTTTATCCTTTCTTTCTTTTCTGTGAAAACATGATGAAGTAGAATGACCCTTTCTATTACAATAATTGCAGTTTGCAAAAGGGTTAGAAGAATGGACTGATTTCGTAAAATAGTTCATATATGATTTTTGACCATTCTTGTTTTTACCTTTTCTCTTGTCAAAATCTGGTTTGTAACCTATGCCTGACCTATCATTGATGAATCTTTGTTGTTTCAAAATCACATCGAGCATTTCACTTCCCTTAGTGAATTTCTCGAGGGCTTTGGTTAACTGTAAATTCTTTTTCTTTAAATCAAGGCAATCATCACAAACAAGATTTTTCTGGAAAAGAAAGTTTTTCAACTTGCAACTCAAGAGTTGTGTTTTTCTTTTTAAACTCAAATATTTGTCAGCAAGTTTTTCAAACTCAGATTGCACAAGAAGATATTTAGCAAATAGTTCATCATAGGATGGTTTAGGATCATATACCTCATCATTTGCACCAAGTTGCTCCTCTTCTTCAGCAACTAGGCAAATATTGGCTTTCTCTTCTTCATCCTCATCATCTTCATCGGATGAACTATCTCCCCAAATACTTGAGACATAAGCTTTCTTCTTGTACTAACTGAACTTCTTCTTTTCTTTATCTTTGTTGTTGTTCAGTTGGGGACATTCCGATTTGATGTGACCAGGCTTTTGGCACTCGTAGCAGATGATAGGCTTTTTCGACTCGAAGCTGGAACTTCCTTTTTGAAACTTCTTGAAACCTTGACCCTTTTATAGAACTTCTTAAATCACCAGACCAGCATGCCAATTTCTTCATCTTCGTCTTCATCTTCCTCTTTTGATTCTTTATCCTCTTTTGCAGCTTTGAGTGCGATCCCTTTGCCTTTGCCATGGACCTCATCAAGTCCCTTCTTGAACTTGAGTTTGGCCTCATATTCAGAGAGACTTCCAAAGATTGCAGACACTGAGGCCATTGAATCTCCTCTTGCTTCCTCGATGGCAGTGACTTTAGCTTCCCAATCTTTATTGAGAATATTCAAGATCTTTCTCACTTGTACTGACTGGTCATATTCTTTTCCAAGAGCTGCAAGTTGATTGATCAGATGGGTGAACCTCAGTTGAAATTCACCAATTGACTCTCCTGGTTTCATGAGCATAAGGTCATATTCTGTCATGAGAGTGTTGACACGATTTTGCTTCACTCCAGCCGTTCCTTCATGAGCTATTTCCAGAGCATCCCACATATGCTTTGTAGAAGGTAGAGTGCAAATACGAAAGTATTCTTGTTGACTCAGAGCACTTTGAAGTAGAAGAACCGCCTTGCTATTCAGTGTGACATTTCTTCTGTCATCGTCATCATAGTCGTCTTCTAGCTTCATAACTCTCACACCATCTTCAAGAACCGTGGGCATATAGTCTCCTCTCTCAAACACTCTCCATAGCCCATATTCCGTAGCATTCACAAAGACCTTGAACTTTGCTTTCTAGAAGGAATAGTGCTCATCATTGAAACCTGGTGGTCTGTTGATCGAAGCTCCGTCAGGTAGAATTCCGTCCATACTGATCCTTCTCGAGACGTTAATCTCTTTAGAGAAGACCTTGCTTTGATACCAAATGAAAGACGGAATATCACCAAGAAGGGAGTGAATTGGGGATATTAAATTTTCTTACGATTGTTGCTCTGTTAGCACACTACAAGAACAGAGGTAAACAGAGTGGAGTTGAGGAAGAATGAACACAGGAAATTTATACTGGTTCGGTCTAAATCCTTGACCTACGTCCAGTCCCCAGACTCTATGGGATTTCACTAACTCAAATGATTACACACTCTGTACTCTCGGAGTAATTCTCTCACTCTAGAACTTACTCCCCCTTACAAGTTGTAATCAGCTAACCCAATCTCAAAGTCCCAATACTTTGAGATTCTTACAATAAATGATAATCAATGAGGAACTCTCTAAAAGAGTAGATGAGTAAACACTGAAGATTGAAATATCAGAAGATATTGATTCTTTTTGTCGAAACAGTAAATGTGCTTGTTCGTTAATTGAATGCTCAGAGTTTCGGTGGTTGGAGACTTGAATGCTTCTTGTATTTATAGACGCTTTCATTTAATGACCGTTGAAAAGAGATTAATGAGCCGTTGTGAGTAATGAATGTGACCGTTGAGAATTCCATGGCTTTGTCTCTTCGTATGCCTCCGACATTCGTCCGTTATTCTCCGTTGACATTCCTTATTCAAATTGCCCGTTGAAGTTCATTAGGAATGTTGTCTAAAAAATAGCTAGAGTGCTTTTCGTCTGCTCAGATGGTTTCTTGCCAAATTGGTGATTGTCTGTGCATCGCATTAAATGCTTCTGACAAATATTTGCTTTATGATAATTTGAAGTTTAAACCTGTTAATCCTGTCTAAAACACACTGGCAAACTGATTAAAGTTGATTAGAAATGATAAGAAGTAATAATATCAAGTACCCATTGCATAATCACAGAGTTTCAGATTTCTAAATCGCTGAATTTAAAAACTGATATGGGTAACTCGAGTTGTAGAGTGGTAACTCGAGTTATAGTTAAGTTCTGAATATTTTGGAAGAAGAAGGCCAACTCGAGTTACACTCAATAACTCGAGTTGCTCTATTGTCAAACTCAAACAGAAAGCAATTTGCTTTGACATAACTCGAGTTGCATAGTAATAACTCGAGTTATTTTTAAATCAAAAACACACAGAGAGCAATTGCAATTTCATAACTCGAGTTGCACAGTAATAACTCGAGTTATGTTAAAAATAAATTCAAACAGAAAGCAATTGCATTTTGGCATAACTCGAGTTGCACAGTAATAACTCAAGTTATGTTAAAGTTAAATTCAAACAGAGAGCAATTGCTACAGTACTAACTCGAGTTGTTGAAAATAACTCGAGTTACTTCAGATGACAGAAAAATCATATCGCGAGAGGCTTACTGAAAAGGTGAGGTACAGCCCATAACTCGAGTTATTAAGTGACAACTCGAGTTATGACCCTTTGAAAAATGATTTGTAACTTGAGTTGTGATTTCCAACTTGAGTTTAGATTTTTTGTGAGAGTTCTTTAAGTCCTGTAACTTGAGTTGTAATCAATCAACTTGAGTTACTAATTTTCTAAAACCATTTTCAAAGAACTCAAGATTGCTTTCAAGTATTTTTATCAAATGAAACAATTGTTAGTCATCATCAAAACATATAGAAAACTAACAGTTATTAGGTTGCAACTTGGTCCAGTCTTTCTCTAGCTTTGAGTTAATCCATGTGCTTAGCTATTCTTATTGACTTTCCTTCAAATTAATCCGTGGGGAGATGAAGCTTCCATAGAGGGAAAGAAAACATTTAAACCTTTGTAAGGTCTAGGGAATGATTTTCTCAAAGGATGCAAATTTTTCTGGATCAGCAATAAATGTGCTGATGTCACCTTTTACTTTATGCTTAATCCTCATTCTAATACACTTTAAATCATCTGAAACTCACTAACAAACTGATTAAACATAGTTAAGAATAGTAATGAGTGATGAAAAGAAGTATCTAGATCATTCATGAAGATTTTGCAAATTCGAGAAATATGATTTTCAAACAGAGTGACACAAACTCGAGCTTGTTTAAGCAAACTGGAGTTTGCAACTTTAGCTTAGCAACCAAACTTGAGTTTAATTCAACCATAAAAGGATTATCACGATTGAGCTTTGAAGAACATTTTGAAACAAGAGCAAACTCGAGTCATTAAGTGACAAACTCTAGCTGAGTATTGTGTACTTAAATTCATTTTTCAAAATACAAAACTCTAACTTGAGCCGGTAAAGCTTAACTTGAGCATGGATTTAAAACTTATTTTCAAATGATTTTTGGTAACTCGAGTCATCACTTATTGACTCAAGTTGGCATGATTTCAAATCACTTTCAAAAGCTATCTCAAAGTTCATTTGTGAAAATAGAACTTGACTCAAGCAAACTATGCTTGTCTCGAGTCATGTACTTGAGCTAAACGTTTTTAGCTTGAGGTAAAGTCATACCAAGGCATCTTCACTTAAACTTCAAATTTATTTTCAAAGAAGACGAACGTGTGACTCGAGCTTAGAATGGTTAACTCGAGTTAGCTGCTTGAGTTTGCTTGGATTTGACTCAAGCTATCCTATCTATGTTTTACAAATCACCGAGTGCGTAAACTTAAATCTTTAAGTATGATTTGCATACTTCATATCATCACTTACTATTGTTCCTAACTATGTTTGATTAGTTTGTTAATGAGTTTCAGATAATTAGATAAATGATTAAATGCAGATTAATAAAAAAGCATTGATTACATCAGTTGCATTAAATGCTAGTTCAAAAAATGAAGCACGAATTTGGACAGTCAATCTCTGAGCATTCTGAAGGCATTTATAGTTTCTTTCCATATTTGAACACCAGATCATCTAACGGGGAGAACAGAGAGAATGTCAACAAAGAATGTCGATGATCATTGAACAAATCAAGTGCTGTGAGTAACAAACGAACTTTGAATCTAATGGCTATGTTGATTACTCTTAACGGTGCATTGAAGGCTTCCAACAATCATTTAATTCCTTCACCAAATATAAGCTAAAATATTCAATTCATTCCAACCACCGGAAACACAAACGTTCAAACGATCAATACGCATTTGCTGTTTCATTAATTTGTGTAATATCTTTTTATATTTATAATCTTCAGTGTTTATCAATCTGCTCTTTTAGAGAGTTTATTTATGAATCAATATCTTTGTAAGAATCTTAAAGTAGTGGACTTTGAGATTGGGTTATTTGATTACAACTTATAAGGGGAGTGAATCCTAGTAAGAGGATTACTTTCTAGTACAGAGTGAGTAACCAAATGAAATGATAGTGAAAATCCCAGAGAGTCTAGGGACTAGATGTAAGTCAAAGAGTTGAGACCGAACCCGTATAAATCGCTTGTGTCAATCTCTCTCTCTCTCTCTCTCTCTCTTTCTCTCTGTTAAGCTCTGATTTAGTAAGTTTCAAGGGAAATCAAAAAGATTTTTAAATCACTCAATTCACCCCCTTGGGGATATTCTATCTTTCAACCTTGTCGTCGTGTTCTTCCTAGTTCCTTTTCTTAGTTTCTTTGGTGAGAGATCTGAATGCCTTTTTCACAGTGGTCAACCAGGATGTACATCCTCTCTTCCCCAATGTAAAAGAAAAAATTGGTTTAATGGGATAGCTTTTGGTGTCTCTTCAAATAAAGGCTTGGATCGGGATCAATGGTTTTCATGCAGAGGAATATGAATGGTCAAGAAGGAATTTGTCCCTCATATTTGTAGAGAGATAATACTGGGCCCCTCGATGAGTAAGTCTGAGAAATGTATGGCCATACTACGATGGAAAGGAGTTTCCATTTCAATTGTTAGACTAATTAAGAATCGAGAAAGTGATGTTCAAGAATAGGAGGTTGACATTATCCATGCCTCATCCTTAACCAAATTATCACGTGACAAAAGGGACGTGACATGGATGTTCAAGAATAGGAGGTTGACATTACCCATGCCCCATCCTTAACCAAATTATCACGTGACAAAAGGGACGTGACATGGTTGTATGATAGGTTGTATCATATCATCGATCCCTATATGGATTAGGTAGTCACAATGCCTTGCTAGAAGCTGTTGGAAATTATGCCCTAGGGGCAAGTCATTGTTCTCCATTTAGTTATCATTTCATTCTCGTGTTTATAGTGATAACTGTATCCTTGGATATATCTTATAGATTATCCTAGATGTCCCTGGTCGGTCATATACACAGGAGCGAAGATGAAATAAGACCAGTATGACTCTAGTGAGGTTTGGAGATACGAATCAAAGTCATGGGCACTTGTAAGAGTACAAAGTGCTGGACCGACCCATTATGAGAAAGCTGCATGGATTTAGTCATAAGCTTATCTCATGTATAGTCGTCGCGTCACAACGCCCTATGACCTAAGATCATCATGGATTCCTACATGATGAGTCACTGATCTTTGGCCTAGTCAAAAGTTACCTTTGTTAGTTCGCTATGTGTTTTGATGATAACTGACCATTGTAAGCGAAATGTGAAGTTTTTCTTTGGTAAGTTGAAAAACTTACTATCAAAGGAAAACTCGACTTTTGGTTTCAAAACTCGAGTTTTGACCTTACAGAGAAAAGCTCAATTTTCCTGAACTAAGCAAAACCACCGAATTTCAGAGAAAACTTCAGTTTTCACCATACAGAGACTTCTCAATATTTTCAGGAAAAGACAAAACTCGAGTTTTCATTTGGAAACTCGAGTTTTGATCATACAGAGAGTCTCCAACATTTCAAGCTTGTGAAAACTCCAGTTTTGATATGAAACCGCCAGTTTTCAGTTTGCCATGAATTTTCTAAGTTTTCCTAAGTTTTGTGAAAACTTGAGTTTTGGTTTGGAAACCCGAGTTTCGACCTGGCAGAGAGCGTTCATGTTTTACTCAGTTTTGAAACCGTCAGTTTTTAATGAAAACTCCAGTTTTGGTCATAACAGTTTTCTCAAGTTTTCATACTTAAATGAAAACTCGAGTTTTGATTTGAAAACTCGAGTTTTGGCCAAGCAGAGAGCTTTGCTAGTTTTAGATTATTTGAAAACTCTAGTTTTGGATGAAAACTCTAGTTTTGATGTTTCGGACTAAAATTTATTTTATATGTTAAAAGTCCAAAACTCGAGTTTTGAGTTTCTGTTCAAAAATGTGTTCCAAAGCTCATATCGTAACTTTCCTCTCTGGATGGAGGAAACTCGAGGTTTGATATGGAAACTCAAGTTTTGCTATAAGTGCACAATGACAAACTCGAGTTTCAATAAACAAACTTGAGTATTTGAGTATCATGCACATACTCGAGTATCCCATATTCCATACTCGAGTATTAGACAACCCGAGAGCAAGTATCACATTCAGCAATTAACATACTCTAGTAGTCCTTCCCAATACTCGAGTATCACCATTTTCCATCAACTGATTCCTGATATTACTCGAGTATATAAGTGACATTCTCGACTATCATCTTCGAATGTCAAACTCCTGGCTGCTATATTCTATGTTGTTGTGCAGATTTCAGACTTTCAAAGATGTAATCACATTGACATTACAAGAAGCAATTTCCAGCGAGCATAATGTCTTCGGTATAAATCCAAATTTAGCAAATCACCCCATCTCAGAAAGCTCTTCAAATATTCTTTCTATTTCAATAAGAATCAGCTCCAAACTAGTTGTATTTCGTCCATTAACATAAGATGAATGGAGGTTGTTCTTATCCAGCATTTTTGCAATATCCAAAACAGACTATCAACTTCAAAATACCATATCTCCTTCAATTGATCTTCGTTTTTTGTGTTCTTGATGTTTTTGAAAAGGTATTTGAGTCTAGTTTTCAATGGCACCGGTTGTATCTCAATTGGATTTGTCATTTGTGAGATACACTCAAATTATCGAAGCTTGGTCTAGATTGTGATGATGATTTTTGTGTCAACTTGTAAAAATCATAACTCTATCATCTGGACTCCTTTGGACTTGAATTGTTGTCAAAAGTACGCATTAGAAGTCTAGTTTCATATGCCATTGGTTTCACATCAATTTGATTCTTAGTTTGGCAGATATAGTCAAATTACCAGACGTCGCCAGAAACAAAGCTAAACAGAGTGTGCTGGAATCACAAGATTACTTGAGTATTTGAAGTTCCATACTCAAGTATTGGTCCCATACTCGAGTATTGACGGGTTTTTCACTTGAATTGGAGCTGATTAAGTACCATACTCGAGTATTAAGTTGATATACTCAAGTATTGCTTCAGGAATCCATCTGTAGCTTATTTTAACTTCGCCAATTCAACTTCCATTGGTCATAGAGACTTTCATATTGATATTCTCCTTTCTTCAATCTCCTCTCTTGATCATTCTTTATAATCTAACTTGGACTAACCTACAATAAACAAAGTAGTTAGTCAATGTATATAATAAAAACTTTTTGCTCTAGATAATAACATCAATATAAGACATAATCAAAACTAATCATAACTAACAATTAAATCCGAGATACTATATCTCAATTTAAATTAAACAGATATATGATATCTTTATTCAAAAATTAAATGTAAGATACAATATCTCTATTTGTTTTACATATTTAATTTATCAAATAAATTAAATATAAAACAAATATTATATAATAATATTATAATCTCCATTAAATAATATTATTATATTATTTTCGAATTTAATATATATATGTATATATATTCATCCAAGTTAAATTCAGTATTCATTAAATCTAAGATGTATCTAAGATTCAATGAATCTGGATACTTTTACTCGTGTTGGGCTATTCTTGTGTGCGACCCGGCAGGACCATATAAGATTGGCAGTGGGCCAATACTGTACCAGCCCACAAGTTGCAAGCGGCGTCTAGCAAGACATTGCGACTACCCAATTCACGTAGGGATCGATGACACGATATAACCTATCATACAACCATGTCACGTCCCTTTTGCCATGCGATAATTTGGCCAAAGATGAGGCATGGATAATGTCAACTTCCTATTCTTCCCTTTTAACTTCCTCATCGCCACTTTACCTCATATCAGATTGGCTAGCACCGTCAATTTCCCAAGTTCCTCATTGCAATTGTGCCCTAATCAATCATACAAACATTCATTTTGTTCCTGCCTGTATCATGCAATTTGAAAAAAAAAATTGTGCAGAGAGCTATGTGCAGGGTGAAAATAACGAAAGATTATGTCACAGATCGTATCAATCCCAAGCCCCACACTTAAACGATGCAATGCCCTCATTACAACAGCAAGATAATCAAGAACTGAGCGTGTATCAAGGGAGCGAGAACAACATATAAAACATAAGAAGTAAAATTATCATCATATCATTCACAAAAGGGCCCTGGGCAACCGCCCAGGGCATGAGCAAATTGTCAACAAAGACAGAAACAAACTAAACTAAAATGAACAAGATGAAAGAAAAAAGAAAAAGAAAATCTACTGTACAGGAGGAGTGGGAGGGGCTGGGGCATTGCTGGCTGTATCATCCTCATCTGAAGAGTCCCCAAGGGTCTTAACCACGGGAATGGTTGAATGGGAGCGAGAGAGAGAGATGGCCGCTAGCAGATGACGGTGGTGTGATTCAAGTTTTTCCCAAGAATCGCTCTGGAGGGTTTTAAGCTCTGTGTGCAGGTGGCGGAGGCCACGAGGGAATTTGTGCGGGGCCTTTTCGTCAGTGGCCGGGGGCTAGTAGAGGAGGGTGTGGATGTTTATGTAGGCACGGTCAGATGAATCGGTGGTGCCGGAGACTGCAGAGGGTTTAGTGGATGAGGAGGAGGAGGAAGAGGCCAAGATGGTGACGGGTAGTGCCGGCGCCATGGGTGGAAGGCGACGGGGCAGCTCAGGAGCGGAGGCCGGTGGAGGCGCCCGGCCACGCCGTGCTGCACGCTTTGTCCAAACCATTGGTGTCTGTGGGTAAAGAGGAGGAAGGAGAAGGGAGTCGCTAGGATTGTGAAAAGACACAGGTGAAGGGGCTGTGGGTTAGATAGAATTGATGAAGGAATTTGAATATGAGACGTTACGGCTCCTTAGACAATATGACCTCCTTAGTTAGCGCGCAGTGGGCCCAAGAGAATGCCCATTAACACAATCACATACATGCAGCATTTATATTAGAAATGAGGGGCGTACCTGACCTACTCTAGGCTTATATCGTGCTGTTATTCTGGGGCCATGATGCCATGCCTCGTGCTGTAGCATATTCCATGCTTGATTCGTTCACGCCTGCGTTAAAAACATAACCTTAGGCTGCCTCCCAATAGCGCTTGGTTTGAGGTCCTCAGCCTGACCTTGCTATAGCAATTTATGAAGATTGGAGCTTAATACCCAAGAGGGGGGTGAATTGGGTATCTTTAAAAATTTGAAGAAAGAGCTCTGTTTTGAACAAGGAAGAATAGAGTATATCAGAGGAGAAGGGAATAATAGCTTTGCACAAATCGATTTATACTGGTTCGGTCTTATCCTTGACCTACGTCCAGTCCCCAAGCCACACTTGGGATTTTCAATCCACTATAACTCAACAATTGATTACAAGCTCTGTACTCAGAGTAGTTCTCTCACTAGAACTCACTCCCCCTTACAAGTTGCAATCAATAAACCCAACCACCAAGTCCCTTGACTTGTGGTTCTTTACAATCAATGAATGATTACAGAAATAACTCTCTCAAAGAGTAGATAAGATAATCACTGAAGTGCCTGTATCAACAGATACTTTTACAGATGAAAAACTATGAGTATTGAATGAACACTTAATGAATTTCGCTCTCAGTTGGTGTATCAGCTTGAGAAGACTTCAATGTGCTCTATTTATAGGTAGAGAGCATTAATTGACTATTGTATGATGAATCCAACCGTTGTAGGTGATTAGCAGTAGGTCTGGTCATCTTCTCTCTCTAAACTCCAACTAATCCAGGTGTTAATATGATCTGATGTGGCTCTCTGGTATTTTGCCCGTTGGAGAAGAGTTTACTTGATGAGGAAAGCATTTTTGACCGTTGAGAATGCGTGCTCAGGTGGATTAACCAAAAGGAGGTTGATTAACTGAAGTGCAATAAATGCACTGAGCACCTTTTTGCTTTTTGCTTTGATCTTCATTAATCTTCATCTGTTCTAACTGAAATTCACTTAACAAACTTGTTAAACATAGCTGGGAACATAAGTGAATGATTCATGTAAGCAATAAGGTCAAACAATAGTGTTTTGCCAATTCGTGTGATTTGAAAATAAGTTTTTACCGTTGTATACTAGAGTATGTTCATCTATACTCGAGTATGGAACTGTGTACAAGTGCCAATACTGGAGTATCAAACTGATACTCGAGTATGCAGCTTCCAGAGGCATATCATTGTGACTTGAACTTGAAAACCAAAGTCTTTACTCGAGTATGTTAGTACTGTACTCGAGTATGCAACTGTTATTGTGAAAAATTTTAAGTTCAAAAGCCTCTATACTTGAGTATCCATTTCTATACTGGAGTATGCAAGTCCTTGACAAATGGATTTCCTTTCTGTATGGTCCTATACTCGAGTATGCATATCTGTACTCGAGTATGCAACTCAGTTTTCAAAAATTGAGAAGTTATTCCATGTTAATACTTGAGTATACAAATTAATACTTGAGTATACAAGATCAGTTGTCAAGTTGAAAACAAATGTAGGGGCCCAATACTCGAGTATGCAAAACCTGTACTCGAGTATGCATCAGTTACAAAATTTTTGGGGGCTCTCTGTAAGGCCTGTACTCGAGTATGTAAGTATCATACTCAAGTATGCACTCAAGTTGAAAAACACATTTGCTTTCTGTAAGTCCAATACTCGAGTATAGCTTCCTATACTTGAGTATTGACTCAGTTTCAAAAATATGGTTGCTCTCTGGATGACCTATACTCGAGTATGCATACCTATACTCGAGTAAGCACCTATTTTCAAAACTTGGTTACTCTCTGTAAGTTGAATACTCGAGTATGGCTTTCAATACTTGAGTATTGACCTGTAAAATGCATTTGTGCAATCCACTGTCAATCCCATACTCGAGTATGACTTCCTATACTCGAGTATGCACTTGCCAGATGGTTTTTAACAGATTTTGGAAACTTCAAAACATGTTTACAATTGTTGATAATCATCAAAACACATAGAGAACTAACAATTTAGTGCTGTGGTAGTACAGGATGGTCCCCTGCTTCGTTAGTACCCTTAGTGTCCTCTGAAAAAGTCAGGTACTTCTCAGTTGGGTGTTTGAAGTTCTTAGTTTTCAATATTGAGAAGGTACACTGGTCATCATTCACACGCATAGTGAGTTCTCCTTTTTCCACATCAATCAGCGTACGTCCAGTTGCCATAAAAGGTCTTCCCAACAGAATTAGTACATCGTGATCTGCTTCAAAGTCCAGGATAATGAAATCCACAGGGAAAATGAATTTATCTACTTTTACCAGAACGTCTCCGATCTTTCCTTCAGGTAGTACTATGGAGTGATCAGCCAATTGCAACGTGACTGTGGTGGGCCTGGCCTCCCCTACTGCCAACTGTTTGAAAATCGACATGGGCATGAGATTTATGCTAGCGCCTAGGTCGCACAAGGCTTTACCAGAGTAGTGAGGTCCGATCGCACAGGGGATTGTGAAACTGCTAGGATACTTCAATTTCGGAGGTAGTCGATTGGTTAACATGGCACTGCATGTTGGAAATTATGCTCTAGGGGCAAGTCATTGTTCTCCATTAAGTTATCACTTCATACGCATGTTTATGGTGATAACTACATCCCTGGATATATCTTATAGATTATCCTAAATGTCCCTGGTCTGTCATCTATGCGGGAGCGAAGATGAAACAAGACCAGTATGACTTTGATGCTGTATGGAGATACGAATCAATGTCATGGGCACTTGTAGGAGTACAAGGCTCTGGACCGACCCACTATGAGAAAGCTGCATGGATTAAGTCATAAGCTTATCTCATGTATAACCGCGTCACAACGCCCTATGACCTGAGATCATCATGGATTCCTACATGATGAGTCACTGACCTTTGACCTCGTCAAAAGTCACCTTTGACCGGGTGATGATAAAGGTTGGGATCGGGATCAGTGGTTTTCATGCGGAGGAATGTGAATGGTCAAGATGGAATTTGTCCCTCACATTTGTAGAGAGATAATACTGGGCCCCTCGATGAGTGAGTCTAAGAAAGGTATGACCATACTGTGATGGAAAGGAGTTTCCATTTCACCTATTAGACTACTCGAGAATCGAGAAAGTAATGGTCAAGAACAGGAAGTTGACATTATCCATGCCTCATCCTTGACCAAATTATCGCGTGACAAAAGGGACATGACATGGTTGTACGATAGATAGTATCGTGTCATCGATCCCCATGTGAATTGGGTAGTCGCAATGTCTTGCTAGAGGCCGCTTGCGACTTGTGGGCTGATACGGTCTTGGCCCACTGCCAATCTCATATGGGCCTACAGGGTCGCACACAAGAATAATCCAACACGGGTAAAAGTGTCCAGATTCATTGAATCTCAGATTAATCTGAGATTAAATGAATACTGAATTTAATCTAGGATATATATGTGTGTGTGTGTATGTGTGCGTGTGTGTATTAAATTTGAAATTAATATATATATATATATATATATATATATATATATATATATTATTAATGGAGATTATAATATTATATATATAATATTTGTTTTGTATTTAATTTATTTGATAAATTAAATATCTGAAACAAATAGAGATATTGTATCTCATTTAATTTCGAATAAAGATATCGTACATCTGTTTAATATTAAATTGAGATATAGTATCTCATATTTAATTAAATAGATAGATATCATTTCTCAGATTTAATTTATAGAGATAAATTAAATCAGAAAGCTTTTAATTTGAATTAAATAAATACATTAGATTAAATCTATCAGATAGATTTAATTAATATATTTTTAATTCAAATTCGAAATTCGAATTTCAGATCTGGTTTTAATCAGATTAAATAAATACGTTACATTAGATCTAACAAATAGATTTAACTAATATTTATTTAATTCATATTTGAAATTCGAAATTCAAAATTAATAGGATTAATTTTGAACATAATACGCGGATGGGTTTAGAAAAAAAAAAACCTATGGGAGTTTTAATCGAGCGTATTATAGAAAGCCGCGAGAAACCTTAGACTGGAAAAATTGAGAAAGACGCACAAGAGGCGCTAGCACGCTGTCGTAGCCATGTTCGGGGATTGTTCGTGTGGATACCGGTAGAGGAAGCTGATTCTAAGAGTCGTCTTCTGCTGATCAAGAAGGTAGCCCACTTGTTCAAAGAGAACGAGACGCGGACGAGTTCAATATAAGGTATGATTCGGGTTCCTTAACCTTGATTTAAACACGCTTGAGTGATCTTCGGGACGGGATTCGTAAAAAATTTTAAATATGCTGCGTGTACAGATCCCAACAAGTGGTATCAGAGCCAACTCAACGTGTGTTTAAATTAGGCTTTTCTACATGCTATTATATATGATATATATGCAAGAAACCAAATCTTTGTATCAAGACATTGAATCTTGTATGCTTTATAATAAAATAGCTGTGTTAGGGTTTGAATCGTTCAAATTCGCAGCCACATCTGAATTGTTCAGAGCGAACGATATTCGGAATCATCCGTCACGTTCGCGCGCATCGAAGACGTTCTAAATCGTTCAGAATTTTCGATTATGCTCGGACAACACCCCTGGGGTTTGAAATTAAGTTTTATGAAACTCTCTTTCTAAAAGAATATGATATTTTCAAAAGCTTTGGGGGCGCTCCTGCTAACCGGCTAGCGGGACCGCCGTAAGGACCTGCTGATTGTTTGTAGCGCGATAAATGAAATTGTTTGTAGCGTAAGAAATTAAATCATGATATATAAAATTAGAGAATTTTAATCATGAATTATTATATGTTATAATTTACCTTTCAAAATTTTGTTTGGGTATGGTGAACAAGATGGCTCTAGGGTTGTAAATTTAAATATGGCCTACGAGCCATGCCTCTCTCTAAATATTTTTGATGTACATTCTCTTCTCATCTACTCCCCTCTTATGTGAACGAGGTTTCCCCTTATGTACTTTCTTTTATTATTTAAAGAAGTCCCCTCATTGGCTTGAGAGGACTCTAGGTTAAATGAGCCATGTTGTGTCACAAGTTTTAATTATGTTTTGATATGATCACTACATAATTAATTTAGATTCTATATGAGATATACAACAATGATTGCATTCATATAGGTAGAATTAATAAAGATAAATTAAATCGGCAAGCTTTTATTTTAGATTAAAATAAATAGATCAGATTAGATCAGTTGGATAGATTTAATTAATATTATTTTAATCTAAAATTTGATTCAAGATTAATTGAGATTAATTTTTGAATATTTTAATACGGCCGATTAGGGTTTTAGAAATCCTATAAGATATAGATCTAGTCGTATTAAAATGAAGCAACAGCCGCAAGTCTCAATAATTTAATCATAATGATTTATTTCATATTGTATGAATTAACTTATGTTATGATTAATTTAGAGTTTTAATTATGATTTGATTTGATCACTCATAATTAATTTAGAATTTTAATTATGATTTGATTATATCACTCATAATTGATTTAGAATTAAATTAATAGGATTAATTTGATTATATCTAATAATACCCTCTAAATAAAATCTTAAGTCACAATGCCATCAATAAATGAATACTTGTCAAAACCTCGATCACCCATTTGTATGTTCCACCAAAGTGGATGTATCTGAGTAATCTTGGGGAGACAAGAGAGAGTAATGGTGATACTCTACATTCATTATTGTCTTAACTTAATTGAGATTATCAAAATGGTTTTGGATCTTAAGGCTTTAGATGGGATTAAACATGCTAGGTCATATGATGATCGAATCCCATAAAGATCTAAGAGTTACATGTGATGTAATTGGCAAAGAGGTTGCCTACCTAAATAACTTGATTTTAAGCGTCCTGCCAAAGCGGACTTAAGATTAAGCTAAATATAGATCTTAGCCCACTAATTATAATGAGGGTTATTAATTCTGTGGGAGGTTACTGATTAAACTTTGCATATCTTTTAAATTGTAGAATCATGTCGAATAGTAACACCGCAACACCATCAACGCGATCGGTACTTGAGAAGGACGAACTCGATGAGACAAACTTTCTTGACATGTTTGGGAACTTAAGCGTTGATCCTAAACATGAAAGAAAGGAGTATCTTATCGATCAACCCATTCCTGACGAGCCTACAGCTGATGGTCCAAGAGATTAGACTGATGCTTATAGAAGCATCAGGATGACTCTATGGATACAGGATGCCTGAAGCCTACCACTGTGGTTCTAGACCTCGATGGAGATCTAGAACACATGGAGGTCTCTGAGATGATTGATCATCCTATGGAAATGTTCCAGCAACAGGCAAACGCAAGAGAGGTATGAGACCACAAAGGCCTTATTTTCTTGCAAGATAGCTGACGGTGAATCAGTTAGTTCTCATTTGTTGAAAATGAAAGGCTACATTGATCACCTTGAGAGGCTTGGATTCCCTATATCCCAGGAGTTAGCTACAGATGAGATCTTGAACTCACTCTCAGGAAGTTATGATGACTTTGTCATGGATTACAACATGAACAATATGGAGGAATCAATTTTTGAACTGCATGGGATGCTCAAAACTGCTGAGCAGAGCCTTGAGAGGAGGCCCAGTACTGTTTTGTCCATTCAGAGAGGAAGGGGAATGAAACGGAAAGCCAAGAAGGCAAAACCTCCGAAGGATGGGGTCTGCTTCTTCTGCAATGAAATTGGTCATTGGAAGAAGAATCGCACACTCTGCCTCGAAGATCTGAAAAGAACAAGAAGGATGGTGGGCTATCGCTTAAGGTATCTATGTCATAGACATTCACTTTTCTACTTCCTCAAACATGGGTATTAGATACTACATGTGGTTCACGCATTTGTATAAATGTATAGGATCTCAAGGACAGTAGAAAATTGAATGGACATCTGTGACATAAAAGATCAAGTCAAAAGATTTGAGTCCTACCTTCCTATGGCATTGTCGTCTAGGCCATATAAATCAGAAACGCATTTCGAAACTCTATTACAGATGGGTTTCTGAAGTCATTTGATTTTGAATCATTTGATACATGTGAGTCTTGTTTATTGGGAAAGATGACAAAGGCACCTTTTACTGGACATAGTGAAAGAGCCACCGATTTATTGGGCTTCATACATACTGATGTATGTAGACCAATGAATACATCTGCCAGAGGAGGTCGTTTGCACTTCATTACATTTATAGACAATTTCATGAGATATGTGTATATCTGTCTGATGAAACATAAAGTCTGAAACTTTTTAAATGCTCAAAATGTTTCAAAATGAAGCGCAAAACCAACTTGGCAAAACAATCAAGGCACTTCGATCTGATCGAGGTGGTGAGTATTTGAGCTAAGTGTTTGTTGACCATCTTAGGAGTTGTGGGATCATCTCACAGCTTACTCCTCCAGGAACACCTCAATAGAATGATGTTTCTAAATGAAGGAATCGAACTCTATTAGATATGGTTCGATCTATGATGAGTCAAACAGATCTTCAATATTCCTTTTGGGGCCATGCCCTAGAAACAGCTGCGTTCACACTAAATCGTGTTCCGTCAAAGGCGATTGAAAAGACACCATATGAGATATGGACTGGGAAGAAACCCAGCTTGTCATTTCTTATGATTTGGGGATTGAGGTTTATGTTAAACATCAAGCCTCTGATAAATTATCATCCAGATCCTCAAAATTCTCTTTTGTGGGGTATCCTAAGGAAACTAAAGGATACTATGTCTACAATCCCACCGATCACAAAGTGTTTGTTATTTGGAATGGTACTTTTTAGAAAAAGAGTTTATCTCTAAAAGAACCAGTGGGAGTAAAGTGAACCTCGAATAAGTTCGAGAGTCACAGGACAATGTGGAACCACAGATGGAAATCGGAGAAGACTCACAACAAGTTGTTGAGCCTACTCAAGTAACACAAGGCCCACGAAGGTCTGATAGATCACGGTTGCAGCCTCAGAGATATGGATTTCTGATTACTGGAAGTCGTGATGTTTTGCTCATTGAGCAGAATGAGCCAACGACCTATCGAGACGCTGTAATGGGACAAAACTCTGAAAAATGGTCTAATGCCATGAAGTCTAAAATGCAATCTATGTACGACAATAAGGTATGGACCTTAGTCGATCCACCTGAAGGTGTAAAAACCGTTGGGTGCAAGTGGGTTTTCAAAGAGAAAACTGACATGGATCGTAAAGTAAATGTCTTCAAGGCAAGGCTAGTTGCAAAAGGATTCACTCAAACTCATGGTATAGACTATGATGAAACCTTTTCACCAGTTGCAATGGCCAAATCAATCAGAATCCTTCTTGCCATTGCATCATATTATGACTATGAGATATGGCAGATGGACGTCAAAACAACGTCATGGGCACTTGTAGGAGTACAAGGTGCTGGACCGACCCACTATGAGAAAGCTGTATGGATTAAGTCATAAGCTTATCTCATGTATAACCGCGTCACAACGCCCTATGACCTAAGATCATCATGGATTCCTACATGATGAGTCACTGACCTTTGACCTAGTCAAAAGTCACCTTTCATCGGGTGATGATAAAGGCTGGGATCGGGATCAGTGGTTTCCATGCGGAGGAATGTGAATGGTCAAGATGGAATTTGTCCCTCACATTTGTAGAGAGATCATACTGAGCCCCTCAATGAGTGAGTCTAAGAAATATATGGCCATACTGTGATGGAAAGGAGTTTCCATTTCACTTATTAGGCTACTCGAGAATCGAGAAAGTAATGGTCAAGAATAGGAAGTTGACCTTATCCATGCCTCATCCTTGACCAAATTATCGCATGACAAAAGGGACGTGACATGGTTGTACGATAAGTAATATCGTGTCATCGATCCCTATGTGAATTGGGTAGTCCCAATGTCTTGCTAGAGTCCGCTTGCGACTTGTGGGCTGATACGTTTTTGGCCCACTGCCAATCTCATATGAGCCTGCAGGGTCGCACACGAGAATAATCCAATACGAGTAAAAGTGTCCAGATTCATTGAATCTTAGATTAATCTGAGATTAAATGAATGCTGAATTTAATCTAGGATAAATATATGTGTGTGTGTGTGTGTGTGTGTTAAATTCGAAACTAATATATATATATATATATATATATATAATATTAATGGAGATTATAATATTATATATATAATATTTGTTTTGTATTTAATTTATTTGATAAATTAAATATCTGAAACAAATAGAGATATTATATCTCATTTAATTTCGAATAAAGATATCGTACATCTGTTTAATATTAAATTGAGATATAGGGTGTGCATGGCAACCATTCTGTTGCCCAGCACTGTTTCTGAGATGAAACAGTTTTTTCTGATTCTGTGCTTTGGAAGAGTTCTGAGAATCAGAATTACATTTGTTAACCCATTTTATTTTTACTCAGAGAATCAGAATTACGTTTAGTCACACATTTTTCCTCCTCTTGTTTGGGAGTTAAAAAAATCGTAAGGGAGGAAGATGAAGGATTAATGAGTTATTTTTACCATTTTGTCCTTTTCTTTAATAATTAATATAATTATTATACTTTACAAATAAACTTAAATTTAAATTTCCTAAAACAATTATTTATGTAATTTTTATATTTAAAAAATTATTTATGTGGCGGTGGTGGTGGTGGCGGCGGCGGTGGGGGCAGTGGTGGTGGGGGCAGTGGCGGTGGTGGTGGCGGCGGCAGTGGTGGTAGGGTTGGTGGCAGTGGTGGTGGTGGTGGTGGGGCGGTGGCGGTGGCGGTGGTGGTGGTGGCAGCGGCGGTGGCGGTGGTGGTGGCAGTGGTGGTGGGGTGGTGGTGGTGGAGCAGTGGCAATGGTAGTGGTGGTAGGGCGGTGGCAGTAGTGGTGGTGGTGGTGGAGCAGTGGTGGTGGCGGCGGTGGTGGCGACGGTGGTAGGGCGGTGGCGGTAGGGCAACAGTGGTGTTGAGAATGGCAACGGCGGTGGTGGTGGTGAACGAGGGTAAATTTCTGCTTCAATTGAGTGAAAAATAAATTTTGATTTTTTGTCTTGGAATAGAGAAACCAAAATTTTTAGCTTCTTTTTTTTACTCCCTAGCACAAAAAATAAACCGGTTCATCCCAGGAGCAAGAAAAAAAAACCGGATTTACCAAACACAATTCCCATCCATTTTTGTTCCGGGGCACAGAAATTAGGAAAAAAGTCATTCTGGGAGTGTTACCATGCACACCCATAGTATCTCATATTTAATTAAATAGATAGATATCATTTCTTGGATTTAATTTATAGAGATAAATTAAATCAGAAGGCTTTTAATTTGAATTAAATAAATACATTAGATTAAATCTATCAGATAGATTTAATTAATATATTTTTAATTCAAATTCGAAATTTGAATTTCAGATCTAGTTTTAATCGGATTAAATAAATACGTTACATTAGATCTAACAGATAGATTTAATTAATTATTTAATTCATATTTGAAATTCAAAATTCAAAATTAATAGGATTAATTTTGAATATAATACGCAGATGGGTTTAGAAAAAAACCTACGAGAGTTTTAGTCGAGCGTTTTATAGAAAGCCGCGAGAAACCCTAGACTGGAAAAATTGAGAGAGACGCACAAGAGGTGCTAGCACGCTGCCGTAGCCGTGTTCGGAGATTGTTCGTGTGTGGATACCGGTAGAGGAAGCCAATTCTAAGAGTCGTCTTCTGCTGATCGAGAAGGTAGCCCACCTATTCAAAGAAAACGAGACGCGGACGAGTTCAATATAAGGTATGATTCGGGTTCCTTAACCTTGATTTAAACACGCTTGAGTGATCTTTGGGATGGGATTCATAAAAAATTTTAAATCCGCTGCGTGTACGGATCCCAACACTGCAGTCCTGGGTCAATGCTACTGTCTCGAACTCTTCTAGCCGCCTTTTCTTAGACAGAATTTCCTTCATAAACTTTGCATAGCTGGGCATTTGTTCCAAGGCTTCCACGAGTGGGATATTAATGTGCAATTGCCGTAGCATATCAAGGAATTGCTTGAATTGTTTCTCCTGTCCTTGCTTCTTTAGCCTTTGTGGGAAAGGCGGGGGTGGCTTTGGCATTGCTGAAGGCCCGTGGCCATGGCTTTACTTTGACGCAGACGCGGTAGCATTCCTTATTGGGTATTGTACGTGCTCATCCATTGCTACGCGTAGAGGCAGTGTTGCGATGCCTAGATTGTGTTCTGGCTGTGATAGTCTCGGTTGTCTCTGTTCATTTTCAAGGGGCTGTTCCGTACTTTCTTGCCCTTCCTTAAATTTCTCTGGTCTCGAATCAGTCACAACCATAGGTTGCTTGGTTGCTTTCATGGGTTCTAAGCGTCTACCGCTTCGGAGCTCTATCATCTTGACTTCTTCTCTTCCTTGGATCCTGGGGACTTCAGTATCACTGGGCAGGGCTCCTGAAGGTCTATTGTTCAGAGCGGTTGCTAATTGTCCCACGTAAGTTTCTAGATTCCTCAAGGTCGCTTGTTGATTCTGGATGATTGCATCGTTCTTTGCCATATAATCCTTCAGAAGGGTTAACATAGAGTGCTGCGGTCTGATTCACCGCCCTGTTGCCTTGCTTGCTGGGTAAACCCTGGCGGGTTTGATGTTCGATTTGAGTATTGTGGGGCTGATGATTGTCCTGCTGCTTGTGGACCTTGAGAATTCCATGAGAAGTTAGGATGCTGCCTCCATCCAGGGTTGTACGTATTCGAATATGGGTTGTTAGTGTTGCCACCCCTACTAAAGTTGTTGACGAAGTTTATTGATTCAGGGTTAGTGGATCATTGAAAAGACAAATGCTCTCTGCCGCAATATACACAGGCTACTTGAGATGGTTGCAGCGACGTGTTGCTTGATGGAAGGGTCAGTCCTTTCACCATGTGCGTAAGAGATGAAACTTGTGCTGCGAGAGCAGTCATGGCATCGAGTTCATGTACTCCTGCAATAGTTTGTGAGGATGTGGCCCTGTTTGCTAGCTACTGATGACTATTCATGGCCATGCGCTCTAATAGGTCGTGGGCTTCTTCATAAGACTTCATTAAAATGGATCCTCTAAAAGGGGCGTCGACAATTGATCGCGTTTGCCCATCTAGACCTTTGTAAAATGTTTCTAACTAGAACCATTCACAGAGTCCGTTTTGGGGGCACCTTCTGAGGAGGTCCTTGAATCTGTCCCAAGCTTTATAGGTGGACTCGCCTGCTTTTTGTTGGAAGTTAGAGATGTCTCCTCTGAGTTGAGCGTTCTTAGTAGGTGGAAAAAATTTAAGCAAGAACTTGCTTCCCAAATCATTCTATGTAGTGATGGAATTAGCAGGTAAGTTATTCAGCCACGTCCGAGCCTTGTCTCTGAGAGAAAATGGGAATAATTTAATCCGGACGACATCGGGTGGGATCCCTGGGATGACAAAAAAGTCACACACCTCCACAAAAGTTTTTAGGTGAAGGTGCGGATCTTCAGACGGAAGTCCTCCAAACTGTCCAACTGCATTTAGCATTTGAATTATGACCCCTTTGATTTCAAAGTGTCCAGCATTGACGGCAGGTGGTGTGATAGCTGAATTCAGCTTGTTCAAATCTGGAATCCCGAATTCCATAATGGCCTTGTTAGCATCAGCGTTTGAAGGTGGAGGGACCTTGTTGTCTCTGTTTATGATTATATGTGTTAGTTCTCTATGTGTTTTGATGATGATCTAACAATTGCAAACCCAAAAATGAGGTTTTGTCTTGGTAAGTTGAAAAACTTACTGTCAAGACAAAACTCGAGTTTTGATTTCAAAACTCGAGTTTTGGCCTTGACAGAGAAGTGCTCGTTTTCACCAAACAAGAGCAAAACTCAGTTTTGAACATTACAGAGAGCACTCAATTTTTATCTCAAGACAACACTTGAGTTTTAGTATGGAAACTCGAGTTTTGACTCTTACAGAGACTTATGACATTTTTCAACTAAAGACAAAACTCTAGTTTTGACCATACAGAGAGTCTCTGACTTTTGAAACAAGTTTTGCGCCAAGACTTCATATCTTCAAGTTTTCTCTAAGTTCAAAGAAAACTCGAGTTTTGATTTCAAAACTCGAGTTTTGACTTAACAGAGTTTCACGTTTTCACCCTGATTTTGAAAACTCGAGTCTTTGATTGAAAACTCAAGTTTCCAACTTGAGCTGATTTTCTAAGTTTTCATTGTTGGATGAAAACTCGAGTTTTGGATAGAAAACTCGAGTTTTGACCCAACCCGATAGCATTGCCAAATTTCAAAGTTTTCATAACTATATGAAAACTCAAGTTTTGATTTCAAAACTCGAGTTTTGTTCAGGCAGAGAGCAATGTGTTTTCACGATGATTTGAAAACTCGAGTTTCATTTTTGAAACTCAACTTTTGGCTTGACTTGAACTTCACAATGTTTTCACAATTATGTGAAAACTCGAGTTTCACTTTGGAAACTCGAGTTTTGAGCAAACAGAGAACATGTGACTTTGCATATGTTTGAAAACTCAAGTTTTAGTTTAGAAAACTCAAGTTTTGATGTTTTGGACTTCCACGCGCCTTTTTCATTAGAAGTCCAAAACTCGAGTTTTGAGATTTACTCAAACTATGGTCCAAAAGCTCAAAACTTGACTCTGCTCTCTAAAAGTAGAAAACTCGAGTTTCAGGTTAGAAACTCAAGTTTTGTATCAAGTGCACAGTTGAAAACTCGAGTTTTGATGAACAAACTCGAGTTTCCATCGTTAAGTCTGAAAATTGAATTTCACGATTTTGGATATGCTTTGTGATTGATCTTAATACTTTCCAGAATTAATCTTCCATATTCCCTGTAATGTTTAACCACTTTCTTTGTGAGTATTTAGACAGATTAATGAAGATTAATTAAGAGTTGGAACAAAAGCAAAAAGATGGTTCAGAACATTAAATGCTGATCAGAAAATTGCTTCTTTTTGGCTAATCCAACTGCACACGTCTACAAAGCATTAAAGAATGTTTTCTACAACAAGTAAACTCTTCTCCAACGGATTAATTCGCAAAGAGTCAACTCTGATCATCTAACCAGCTGGATTAAGAGTAATCAAGAGAGATAAGGTCCCTAAACCACTTCAGAACACTTGGACAGCCTCTCCAACAGATCTATTTAGAAAGCAACGGTCATTTAATGATCTCTAAGTATAAATAGAGATGCATTCAAGACTTTCCAACAACTACAACATCTGAAAACGTATAAGCATTCAAGTTCTTCAACTACTTCTCTGTTTTCACTTGTATCTTGTCTTTTGACATTATAAGCTTCAGTGTTTATCATTACCTACTCTTAGAGAGAGTCTTTATCTGTAAATCATTTATTGTAAGGAATCACAAGTCAAGGGGACTTGGTGATTGGGAAGTTCATTGATTACAACTTGTAAGGGGGAGTGAGTTCTAGTGAGAGAATCACTTCTTGAGTGCAGAGGGTGTAATCTTTGATATAGTGGAATTCCCAGAGAGTCTGGGGACTGGACGTAGGTCAAGTGGTTAAGACCGAACCAATATAAATCTCTTGTGTTCAGCTCTTCTTCTCTCAATCTATTTATCCCTATTTTCATAATTCAAAAACAGAGCAATTTTGAAAATTTTTATAATACCCAATTCACCCCCCTCTTGGGTATTTGGCTCCACTTTCATTTTGTATCAGAGCAAGGTCTTCTTATAAGAGCTTAACAACTCAAGAAGGATCAACATAGAGGGAATACTACCCGATGGAGCCTCAATCAACAGACCCCCTGGCTTTAATGGAGAGCATTACTCCTTCTGGAAGGCCAAGTTCAAAGTTTTCATAAATGCTACAGAGTATGGACTATGGAAAGTCTTTGAAAGAGGAGACTATATGCCAACAGTTCTTGAAGATGGTGTGACGGTCATGAAGCTAGAAGAAGATCATGATGACGAAGATAGAAGAAATGTCACCCTGAATAGTAAAGCAGTTCTTCTTCTTCTTCAAAGTGCTCTGAGTCAACAAGAGTATTTCCGGATTTGCACCTTACCATCTGCAAAGCATATGTGGGATGCTCTGGAGATTGCTCACGAAGGAACAGCTGGAGTAAAACAAAATCAGGTCAACACTCTTATGACTGAATATGACTTGATGCGCATGAAGCCTGGAGAATCAATTGGAGAATTTCAGTTGAGATTCACTCATTTGATTAATCAACTCGCTGCCTTGGGAAAGGAGTACGATCAAACATTCCAAGTGAGGAAGATTCTGAATATCCTCAACAAAGAATGGGAAGCCAAGGTCACCGCCATTGAGGAGGCAAGAGGAGATTTAATGGCATCAGTAGCTGCACTCTTTGGAAGCCTTTCTGAGTATGAGCCTAAACTCAAGTTTAAGAAGGGACTTGATGAGGTTTATGGCAAAGGCAAAGGCAAAGGCATCGCACTCAAGGCTGCAAAAGAGGATAAAGAATCAGAAGAGGAGGATGAAGACGATGATGAAGAAATAGGCATGCTGGTCCAGAGATTTAAGAAATTTTATAAGAAGGACTAAGGTTTCAAGAAACTACACAAGGGTAGCTCCAGCTAGGGGTGAGCAAATCAAAACTGAACCGACTAATTCGGTGTTCGGTTTTTTCGGTTCGGTCTATTCGGTTTCCGGTTTCGGTTCGGTTTATAAAATAGGTGTATTTTGGTTATCGGTTATCGGTTCGGTTGTTGTAAAATTAATTCGGTTTTAACCGAATAACCGAAATATGAAGGTTATTTTTTTTTGTTTGATAAAAAATATGGAGGTTATGTCTTGACCCATGGTAGACAGGACATGGAGGCCCAAGCCCAACCCAACCAAACCCATATGCTCTAACTCTACTGATATGCTTCTCGAACTCATGGCTTGTTGGTTAGGGCAGATTTGCTTTTACCTTCTAAAATCATGGGTTTGATTCAGAATCATCTATAATGTAAAACCCTACTGATCTAAGCTAGCCAGGTGCCCTTGCCCGACGGCCGACACTCTCGAGTCTCGCCTCTCGCACTCAGCCTCTCAAACTCGGCGACCTTCACCAGAATGGCTTCGACCTCCAAGAACCCTAAGAGATCAACGACTTGTGATAAAAAGCTCACTCTGCAGATCCAATAACACTAAGAGATCACTCTCGCACTCAACCTCTCAAACTCGGCGACTTCACCAGAATGGCTTCGACCTTCGACGGCCGACACTCGGCGACCTCCAAGAACACTCAGAACTCCTCCTGTCCTCGAGAAAGAGAGATCCGGTAGTCAAACTCTGCAGATCCACTCTCACATCGTTGGCAAACTGTGCACATCTGGACTCTGCAGATCCATTCTCACAACGTCGTCTCTCACTTGGGTGAGTTGTTTCTCATATTTTCAGTGTTTCAAAGCACTAAAAAATCAGCGCCGTCTCTCCTGTCAGTATTTTTTACTCCTAGTTTGATTATTTAGTGTTCCCCTTGTTCGATTGTTCTCTGGAAGTTGAACTGGTATATGTTTTTGGTATGCATAATCAAATGATTTTCCTCATTTTGCTGACCATACTGTGCGGTGCAGCGTTTTTCATTGGTTTGACAAACATTCTTAGCAAGGTTGTTTTTCCCACTGTTGGTTCTCGATTGTGGTTGTGATTTTGTTTATGATTGCTAATCTTATAGTAGGGATTGGAATTTGGAAGTTGTATTCTATAGGGATGATGGTTTTACTACCAACAGGATGGCAATGCTTGATGATATTTTGCTTCGGATGTTAGCATTTACCAAAAACCGAATTAACTTCCAAACCGAACCGAACTATTTCGGTTTATTCGGTTCGGTTTTTTTCGGTTTTTGGTTTCGGTTCGGTGGTCCAAAAGTGTGTATTTCGGTTTTTCGGTTTTTCAGTTTTTTCGGTTTTCACCGAAAAACCGAACCGAAGACTGAATGCTCACCCCTAGCTCCAGCTATGAGGCTAAAAAGCCTATCATCTGCTACGAATGCCAAAAGCCTGGTCACATCAAATCGGAATGCCCCCAGCTGAACAACAACAAAGATAAAGAAAAGAAGAAGTTCGGCAAGTTCAAGAAGAAAGCCTATGTATCAAGCATTTGGGGAGATAGCTCATCCGATGAAGATGATGAGGATGAGAAAGAGAAAGCCAACATTTGTCATGTTGCTGAAGAAGAAGAGCAACATGCTGAAAGTAATGAGGTATATGACTCTAAACCCTCCTATGATGAGCTATTCACTGAGTATCTTTGTGTGCAAACTGAGTTTGAAAAACTTGCTGTCAAATATTTGAATTTAAAAAGGAAAAACACAACTCCTGAGTTGCAAGTTACAAAACTTTCTTCTCTTGAAATTTCTGCTTGCGAAAATTGTCCTGATCTAGAGAAAAAGAATTTACATTTTACTAAGGCACTTGAGAGATTCACTAGAGGAAGTGAAATGCTCAATGTCATTTTAAAACAACAAAGGTTTACAAATGACAGATCAGGAATTGGTTATCAACCTCATTTTGATAAAAAGAAAGGCAAAACGAAGAATGGAGAAAGATCTTATATGAACTATTTTAGTAAGTCAGTACATTCTCCAAACCCCTTTGCACACTGCAATTATTGTAATAGGAAGGGTCATTCTACATCCTCATGTTTTCATAAGAAGGAAAGAAAAACAAAACCGTCTGGAAATTATCAATGGGTACCGAAAGGAACACATGTTCCTAAGGTCCAATCTAACCCCAAAGGACCCAAGAAGAGATGGGTACCTAAGACTTGATACTTTGTGAAATGCAGGTATGTCTTAGAGCATCGAAAGACAACAAATGGTATATTGACAGTGGATGCTCTAGACACATGACGGGACAAATCCAAATTTCTTTCAATCAAGCCTAAGGAAGGTGGCAAGGTGACCTTTGGAGGAGATCAATCTGGAAAGATCGCTGGCATTGGTGAGATTGGCAACAATGAAGGTCCACTCATCAAAGATGTATACCCCATAGAAGGACTATGCCACAATCTCCTTAGTGTGAGCCAAAGCACCGACAAGAGTAACTTAGTTATCTTTTATTCTAACGAATGCTTGATTGTGAAAAAGGAATTTCTCTCTTTAGAAGATTTAAAGTCAAAAGCCTTATTTAGAGCACCTAGAGATGGCAATTGTTACACTCTCAATCTTTCTAGTAATGCTCCAATTTCTGAAAAATGTTTTGTAAGCAATTCAAGTGAGAGTTGGTTGTGGCACAAGCGATTAGCTCATTTCAACATGTCCCAACTTGACAAATTGCTCAAAAAGGATTTGGTTATTGGCATTCCCAAACTTAGTTTCAAAAATGATTTGACTTGTGAAGCATGTTAAAAGGGAAAGCAAACTAAATCATCTTTTAAAACGAAAAATGAAATCTCTACTAATAGACCACTACAATTGCTACATATGGATCTTGTGGGTCTAGCAAGGGTGAGGAGCCTTGGTGGCTATCTGTACACATTGGTTATTGTAAATGATTATTCAAGGTTTTGTTGGACTATCTTCTTGTCTTCAAAAGATGAAACATTTGATCAGTTTGTTGTGTTTGCCAAGAAGGTCCAGAACGAGAAAGGATTTTCTATTTCAGGAATTACAACTGATCATGGTGGAGAGTTCGAGAATAATGCTTTTGCTGAGTATTGTGACAACATAGGGATAGACCACAACTTCTCAGCCCCAAGAACTCCGCAACAAAATGGTGTTGTAGAAAGGAAGAATCGAGTCCTCACCGAGATGGCAAGGGCAATGCTGAATGAGAACGACACTTCTCAAGTGTTCTGGGCTGATGCTATGAGCACCGCTTGCTACATCTCCAACCGAGCATACCTGAGAAAGAAGTTGAACAAGACCCCATATGAACTATACAAAGGAAGAAAACCCAATCTGAGCCATCTACATATTTTTGGGTGTAAGTGCTATGTGCATAATAATGGGAAGGAAAATCTGGGTAAGTTTGATTCTAAAGTTGATGTAGGCATATTTCTTGGATACTCAAATAGAAGCAAAGCCTATAGAATTTTCAATACTAGAACTAAGGTTGTTGAAGAATCTGTTCATGTTGTGTTCAGTAAAGAAAAGACTGATAAATCCTTGAATGAAGAGGAAGAAAACATGTTCAAAAATCAATTCTTTTTTAAAACTACTCCTTTTCCTACTGAAAATTCTGAAAATGTTTTTGAGACTGATCCTGAAAATAATATTGAAAACCCAGATCAATCTCAACCTAGGGCTTGGAGATTTATTAGAAAACCAAGTCATAGGAGATGTAAATCAAGGAGTAAGAACTCGAAGGAGTACTTTGAATGAAGTTACCTTTTTTGCATTCATTTCTCACATAGAACCCTCTAAAATAGATGAAGCCCTTTCAAACAATGATTGGGTGATAGCTATGCAAGAGGAGTTACATCAATTTGGCAGAAATCAGGTTTGAGACTTAGTACCTAGACCCACGGACCATCCGGTTATTGGGACAAAATGGGTATTTAAGAAAAAACGTAATGAATCAGTAATCATTGTCCGAAATAAGGCAAGATTGGTAGCAAAAGGTTACAATCAAGAAGAAGGGATAGACTATGAAGAAATTTATGCTCTAGTGGCTAGATTGGAAGCTATAAGAGTTCTTCTTGCCTATGCATGCGTTAAAGGCTTTAAACTCTTTCAAATGGATGTTAAAAGTGCATTCTTAAATAGTTTTATTCAAGAGGAGGTGTATGTTGAATAACCTCATGGTTTTGAAAATGAGCACTTTCCTGATCATGTTTATCGACTTAAGAAAGCATTATATGGTCTCAAGCAAGCTCCTAGAGCTTGGTATGAAAGATTAAGTCAATTTCTTCTTGATCAAGGGTTTATCAGAGGAAAAGCTGACACAACATTGTTTATAAAAAGAAACAAGGTAAATGAAATTCTAATTGTGCAAATTTATGTTGATGACATTATCTTTGGTGCTACTAATGATACTTTGTGTGAGGAATTTGCAAAGATTATTGATAGGGATAAAACTTTATAGCCTATAAACTCCACAAGTGTACGGGTCGTACCAAGTAATAAAGAGTGAGTAAGATATCGTTCCCATGAGGACTTGGAATCACAAACTTCGATTAAGCATTAATTTTACAATTTCGTTTAAGTTGAGAAAACCAAAATTGAATTTAATTAAGAAAAAGGAATTAAACTAAAATCAAAATAAACAAACCACCACAAAAATCAAACGAGCAACCCAGAGTCACTAATCCCTTATTAGCTTCATAAACCTTGTTTTTACTAATTTAATTAGCCTTAATATCAATTTTGTTAATCTCGAGTATAAATAGTTATAAGTGTCTGTCGGTCCACTTACAACCCTCTCTTGAATATATTTTGTTATGTCTAACATAATTACTCAAGAGGCAACAAAACTCGGACACACTCTTCAACAATTATATGGGGCAATTAGGTATATATCTATCCTAATCACAAATTAAATTGTAATCTAATCCCATATTACTTAATCTCAGAGCCTAATTAAAATTTCCTTCGTCAAGGTAAATCCTAATTCTCAAATTCATATTTAATGATGGCCAGTCACTAAATAGATAAAGCTAAAGAAGATTAAGTAACCAAAATTAATATTAATTATAACTAAATAATAAAAACAAAGTCTAATCCACACTTATAAGTTCAAAGTTCCTCTAGGTTGCAAAACAAACTCAACCACACATGACTATAATCAGACCCAGAACAGCAACAATAAATTCAGAATTCAAAGTCCTACTGGAAATCATAGTCAAATGAGTAAAGATAAAAGAAACAGCCCCCAATATCTGAGCCTCTGCCTCTGCTTCCTCTTTCTGGTTACTGAAGCTCTAACCTGTGGTGGTGAGAATGGACAGATGAAGAGGTCGCCGGCGACGATGGAGGTGTGGGCGAGGTCGCCAGCGACGATGGTGTGGAAGATGAAAAGAAGGTCTGGACTCGCGCCGCACTACTGCTCTGTTCTTTGTTTCTGATTTTCTCCCGTCCAGCGATGCACCAGCGTCAATGATGCTCCCCAATCAGTCGCCTCCCTTCTTTCTTTTAGGTCTTCCTTTTTTTCCTTTTGCTGAACGGTGTCGTCCCCTTTCTCACGTTGCTTCTTGGGCTTTTAGGTTTTTGTCTTTTTTATCCAATTCATCCCAATCCATCGCTGCCAACTATTCTGATGGTGAAAAATCAACAAACAAAAGTTATATAATAATGATAAAAGTAATAATTAAAACCTTAACCTAAATCTTTTTTTTTCTTTTTCTTTTTTTAATCCACCTTATATCATTAAAATTTATTTATTCTTTTATATAGGCCTAATTAATTCTATTTAATTGAAATTGAAATATTTGCAATAAAATCCTTAATAATGTGCCAAATTGATATCTTGTCAAAATCTCTAATAAATCCCTTTAATTTAGCATTGATGACTCCCCAAATATATTAAAGAGTAAATACCCTATCTGGTCCTTGAAAAAAATCACGGACCCTTTTTTGGTCCCTAAGTAAAAATAACTCATCCCGTAATCCCTGTAAAATCCAAAAACCGTCCACGTTAGTCCTTTTAGGTTGAAGAGGACACATGCAGTGACATGTCCCAAATGTGGTCAGGGACTACAGGATGAGTTATTTTTACTGAGGGACCAAAAAGGGGTCCGTGATTTTTTTCAAGGACCAAATAGGGTATTTACTCTATATTAAAATATATCTCAAATCTACTAAAAATGGGGAGTCATCAATTATGCAGGGAGAGTTTGAAATGTCAATGATGGAAGAGCTGAATTATTTCCTTGGTCTTCAAATCAAGCAAAGAAAAAATGGAATCTTCATTTCTCAAACCAAATATCTCAATGATTTGCTAAAGAAGTTTGGGATAGACCAATGCAATGGAGCTAACACTCCTATGAGCACAACCACTTCATTGAATGCTGACGAAGAGGGCAAAGATTTCAACATCACAAAGTATAGAGGGATGATTGGATCATTGCTCTATCTAACTGTAAGTCGCCCAGACATCCAATTCAGTGTTGGAATATGTGCAAGATTCCAGTCTGCTCCAAAGGAGTCTCATGCTGAACATGTGAAGAGGATCTTCAGATATCTTGCAAACACAAAGAGACTAGGTTTGTGGTTCCCCAAAGGTCAGCCTAAACACTTGGTGGCATACTCAGATTCAGATCATGCCGGCTACAAAACTGATAGAAAGAGCACAAGTGGCCAATGTGAGTTCTTTGGCAACTCACTTGTGTCTTGGTTCAGCAAGAAACAAACCAGTGTAGTTGTGTCATCAACCGAAGCTGAATATGTGGCTGCATCAAGTTGCTATGCTCAAGTTTTATGGCTCAAGCAACAACTTGCTGACTTGGGAGTGAATCTGAAGGAGATCCCAGTTTTATGTGACAACACAAGCACAATAAGCTTGGCCAAGAATCTAGTTCAACATACTCGAACCAAGCATATTGATGTGAGACATCAATTCATAAGGGATCATGTTCAGAAGAAAGGTGTCAAAGTGATGTTCACCCCAACTCACCTTCAGCTTGCAGACATCTTTACAAAGCCACTAGCTAAAGAACAATTAAACTTTATAAGAAGATAATTGGGAATGGTAAATCCCAATGAATTGTAAGTTTTCTTTTACCCAATGTTAGTTTAAGGTTTTGATCATTAACTATTACTAATTTAAGCATCAGAGTGTATAGTTATGGTTTTTGCAGGATGTACATGAAAATCAGAGTTTTTGCTAACAAGGGATGAAAAATCGAGTTTTGATATCAAAACTCGAGTTTTGGCAAGGTTTCGGGGAGAGAGAAGAAAACTTGATTTCTGAAGGAGCTGAAAACTTGAGTTTGCAAATTGGAAACTCGAGTTTCCATCAGACAGAGAGCCACTTAAAGTTTTGAAGAATTAAAACTCGAGTTTGGTAAGTGGAAACTTGAGTTTTGGACGGGAAGTTCAAAAGTTCACAGTACACTTTTGAAGTCCAGGTCAGCGTTTATTCTTCAAAACTCGAGTTTTGAATGCAAAACTCGAGTTTTGGTCGAGCTATATATCTTATTTTTCACTTGTTTTTCAAAACTCGCTTCAAAACTCAAGTTTAGCCCTAGCTTCTCTCTGTGTCCTCTCGTCTCCCTTCATCTCTAAACCTTAAATTCCTCACATTTCTCGATCAAATGGCCTCGTCTACTCCCTCAAAATCTTCAAAACCTTCTCCTAACCCTAAGGGAGCCTCTCTACCGTCGTCTACTCCCTCTAAACGTCTTACTCGGCTCAAGACTTGCTCTACCAGACTGCGTTTTGGCATAGACAAATCCATCAAAGGAGTTCCAGACGAAATTTCTCCACTGAAATCATCTATGCCCAAGGCAAAGGGAATCACCATCGATGACAGAGCTGAGGGAAGAACGAAGAAGAGGCACGACCCAGAAGATAATCCAAGAGGGAAAGGAAAATCAAAGGTGCCAGAGGTTCCTGAAATGCCAAAGCCGCCTAAGGCCAAGCGCTCCAAGAAACCTTCAATTCCTGAGAAGGGACAGGCATCTTCTCCACCCGAGCCTACACAAGAAGAATTTTCCCCTGAAGCCACTGATTTTCTAGAGGATGCGATCACTGAGATTTACAACCACTCCACTGCTCCCGAAGGCTTCTTTGCTGCTACAACCCAACTATCAAAAGCAGAAGGAGAAAGGTTCAAAGAATTCTTTGCCAATAAAGCTTTTTGTCCTTCTGTTTCTGTTGATTTGGCAAAATTGAAGGAGGATTTTAATTTGGACCTCTCACTCTGGTTGAAGGATTATGAATCCTTTATATCCATTTCCGCCCCTACACACCAAACATTGTTAAAGTCTTTTACTTTAACATGGTGTCTGATAAGCTACTTGACTCAGAGGGATGCCTTGTGGAAGAAAGAGTGACCACAATGGTGAAGGGTGCTGAGTTCACCATTTCTGCCTCCACCATTAACCAGATTCTCAAAATTGCAAACCGACCTACCAATCCTAATATCAGACTTGGCAATCGAGATATCTTTACCACTCTTTGCCCAAACACTCCCTTCCCAGTAAATCAATCCCATACTCTTTCTTTCAAGCCAGCAGACATGCCTAGTATCAACAGAATCCTCTAGTATATTTACTCCCGAAATTTCATTCAGAAGGGAGGCAATTTCACCCACTTTACCCAAAAAGATTACCCTTTGTTCGTTGCATTTGTTAGGCAAATGAAATTTGATCTTGGTCATTGGATATTCCAAGAAATGATCAAGTTTCGATTTGCCTCCAGGCGTCCTTCCCATATCCCCTTTCCTTCTTTGGTGTCAGTGATTCTGTTCTACCATAAGATCTGGCATTTGGGCACTCCCGAGACAATCAAGAAGCCAGCTGCTTTTGGGAAGAGTCAGATCAACTACATGAAGTTGAATTTGGAAGGTGAAGGCTCAGAACATTCCCAGGCTCCAACAAGATCACACACTCGAGCCACTCACTCAAGAGCACAAGAGGCCCAATCTATTCCTGCACCTACCTCTGATTTACCTTCTGATTTTGAGGCTAGAGTCAAGAGAATTGTAGATGCTCCTATTGCATCTCTATCTATTAGGATGGAATTTGAGATTGGTAGATTAGTTGCTGAGGTGAGAGATGGAAACAATGAAGTGGTGGATGCCCAAGTAGCCATGAAAGCTCAGCTAGATGAGCTCAAGAAGCAATTTGAGAAGAAGCACAATGAGCACTTTGATCAGCTCATCGATCTTGATGCCAGACTGTCCACAAATTTGGTCACAACAATCAACATTGACGTCAAGGTGGACAAAACTCTGAGACATCTGGGCATTGGATCAACATCATCTACCTTTGGCACTACCTCTTCCCCGAAGCCTGTACCCTCATCTCCTCCCTTCTCCTTCCCAAATCCACCTACATCTTCATCACCACCATCTGCCTCCACTCCTACTGTTGCTCTTTCTTCACCTGCTTCACCACCTACTGTGGTTCTACCATCACCATCCACACCAGCCACTGAAATCTTTCCACACTCTACTCCTTCTCCAACCACTCCTGCCACAATTGTCCTTCCATCTCCATCCACTGAAGTTATCCCACCTCCCCATTTTGAAGATGACAAAGGGGGAGAGAACTAGGATAGGAATTTGAGATTTTGTTGTGTTTCATTCTGAACTTTGTTGCAGCTTATTCTAGTTTCAATTCTGTGTGTTTCTGTCATTATGAATTTTGCCCTGTAAATTTTAGTTTTTGTATGAAATTTATGTTTAGACACTGCTTCTGTTGCCCATCTCTGATATACCATGTGCAAAAGTTTGAACATGAACAAAGAATTGCAAAATGACACTCATGACAGATTTTTTAAACTCTATTTTTGAAAAATCTCATCTTGATCTGTCAATCTTCTCAAATACTTGTGATTTTTGGTTTACAAGTGTTGTCATCATCAAAAAGGGGGAGAATGTTAGTTCTCTATGTGTTTTGATGATGATCTAACAATTGCAAACCCAAAAATGCAGTTTTTGTCTTGATAAGTCCAAAACTCGAGTTTTGAGATTTACTCAAACTATGGTCCAAAAGCTCAAAACTCGACTCTGCTCTCTAAAAGTAGAAAACTCGAGTTTCAGGTTAGAAACTCAAGTTTTGTATCAAGTGCACAGTTGAAAACTCGAGTTTTGATGAACAAACTCGAGTTTCCATCGTTAAGTCTGAAAATTGAATTTCACGATTTTGGATATGCTTTGTGATTGATCTTAATACTTTCCAGAATTAATCTTCCATATTCCCTGCAATGTTTAACCACTTTCTTTGTGAGTATTTAGACAGATTAATGAAGATTAATTAAGAGTTGGAACAAAAGCAAAAAGGTGGTTCAGAACATTAAATGCTGATCAAAAAATTGCTTCTTTTTGGCTAATCCAACTGCACACGTCTACAAAGCATTAAAGAATGTTTTCTACAACAAGTAAACTCTTCTCCAACGGATTAATTCGCAAAGAGTCAACTCTAATCATCTAACCAGCTGGATTAAGAGTAATCAAGAGAGAGAAGGTCCCTAAACCACTTCAGAACACTTGGACAGCCTCTCCAACGGATCTATTTGGAAAGCAACGGTCATTTAATGATCTCTGAGTATAAATAGTGATGCATTCAAGACTTTCCAACAACTACAACATCTGAAAATGTATAAGCATTCAAGTTCTTCAACTACTTCTCTGTTTTCACTTGTATCTTGTCTTTTGACATTATAAGCTTCAGTGTTTATCATTACCTACTCTTAGAGAGAGTCTTTATCTGTAAATCATTTATTGTAAGGAATCACAAGTCAAGGGGACTTGGTGATTGGGAAGTTCATTGATTACAACTTGTAAGGGGGAGTGAGTTCTAGTGAGAGAATCACTTCTTGAGTGTAGAGGGTGTAATCTTTGATATAGTGGAATTCCCAGAGAGTCTGGGGACTGGATGTAGGTCAAGTGGTTAAGACCGAACTAGTATAAATCTCTTGTGTTTAGCTCTTCTTCTCTCAATCTGTTTATCCCTATTTTCATAGTTTAAAAACAGAGCAATTTCGAAAATTTTTATAATACCTAATTCACCCCCCTCTTGGGTATTTGGCTCTACTTTCAATATGCTCTTGTTGCTCCTGCTCATTGTTGACTGGTATCTCCACCATGCTTGCGGAGTCAAAAGTCTGACTTCTTCGCTTCTGCCTCCTGCGCCTTTGATTGTAAGTGTGTTCCATTTTAGGATCGTAAGGCTCTAGGTTGGTGGTGGGCGATTTACGCATGCACTACAGAATGTACCTGTCAATCAAGAACAGAGAGGAAGTGAGCTTTTGTTAAACAATTCACAACTATTGAGCAAGAAGGGTGTCGTCACTAGCTGTATCAACAGTCCCCGGCAACGGCGCCAAAAACTTGTTGGTCAAATCCCTTTTGGCAAGCGAACCAGTTGAACAAGTAATAAAGTGAAAGTAGAGTATCATCCCACAGAGATTGAGATACTAAAGAGTGATGCTCGGCTGCTACTATAGTTGCGCTGACAGAAAGTAAAGTAATTGGGTTGAGAGGTTCTAATACTATGCTAATAGCAAACTTAAACGACGTAAATTAACTTGAGAAGATATCAGTAAGAGATCAGGCTGGACTCAAAAGTTCCCTTAAGTGCTTTATTCCCCCAGTTGCTTCACTCAATGCTATAGCGTCTATGCTGTATAGCTTCCGCAATGCTACAACATAACTACTATCTACAAAGCTATTTGGTTAACCCACTACGATAGTCTACCAAAGCTTCCGCGTCTGATACATATGACACTAACTATATGTTGGGATTCGTACACGCAGTGGATTAAAAATTTCTTACGAATCCTTCCGAAGGATCACTCAACGACGTTTAAATCAGAGTTAAGGAAACCGAATCATACCTTGTGTTGAACTATTCCGCATTCCGTTCCTTTGATCAGGTGGGCTACCTTCTCGAACAACACGTCCGCGTCTCGTTTCTTTGATCAGGTGGGCGATCAACACGTCCGTGTCTCGTTCTTTCGATCAGCAGAAGTCGACTCTTGGATCGGCTTCCTCTACTGGTATCCACACGAACAATCCCCAAAACACGGTTGCGGCAGCGTGCTAGCGCTTCTTGTGCGTCTCTCTCTCTCAAGTTGCTCTAGGGTTTCTCGCAGCTTTTCTGAATACGCTCAACTGAAAATCCCGTAGGTTTTTCTAAACCCGATAGGCGTATTATATAACCAAAATTAATCCTTTATTAATTTTGGAAATTCGGATTTTTGAATCTGGTCAACATATCAATCACATCTATCTCATAAATGTAATTGAATATATTAAAAGCCAGATTTGGAAATCCGAGTTTTGAATTTAAATCAAATCTAAATTTAAAGCCTTTTGATTTAATTTATCATCATAAATTAAATCCGAGATATGATATCTATCTATTTAATTAAATCTAAGATACTATATCTCAATTTAATATTAAACAGATATACGATATCTTTATTCGAAATTAAATGAGATACAATATCTCTATTTGTTTCAGATATTTAATTTATCAAATAAATTAAATACTAAACAAATATCATATATAATATTATAATCTCAATTTATAATATATATATACTAATTTCGAATTTTATATATATATATATATATATATATATATATATATATATATATATATAAATCCTAGATCAAATTTAGTATTCATTTAATCTCAGATTAATCTGAGATTCAATGAACCTGGACACTTTCACTCGTGTTGGATTATTCTTGTGTGCGACCCTGTAGGCCCATATGAGATTGGCAGTGGGCCAACACTGTATCAGCCCACAAGTCGCAAGTGGCCTCTAGCAAGACATTGCAACTACCCAATTCACATGGGGATCGATGACACGATACTACCTATCGTACAACCATGTCACGTCCCTTTTGTCACGCGATAATTTGGTCAAGGATGAGGCATGGATAATGTCAACTTCCTTTTCTTGACCAATGCTTTCTCGATTCTCGAGTAGTCTAATAAGTGAAATGGAAACTCCTTTCCATCACAGTATGGCCATACATTTCTTAGACTCACTCATCGAGGGGCCTAGCATTATCTCTCTACATATGTGAGGGACAAATCCCATCGTGACCACTCACATTCCTCCGCATGAAAACCACTGATCCTGATCCTAGCCTTTATCATCACCCGGTCAAAGGTGACTTTTGACTAGGTCAAAGACCAGTGACTCATCATGTAGGAATCTTATGATGGTCTCAGGTCATAGGGCGTCGTGACGTGGTTATACATGAGATAAGCTTATGACTTAATCCATGCAGCTTTCTCATAGTGGGTCGGTCCAGTACCTTGTACTCTTACAAGTGCCCATGACTTTGATTCGTATCTCCATACCTCATCAAAGTCATACTGATCTTATTTCATCTTCACTCCCGTGTAGATGACCGACCAGGGACATTTAGGATAATCTATAAGATTATCCAGGGATGCAGTTATCAATACGAACATGCAAACGAAAATGATAACAAAAGAGAATACTTTAAATAACTTAAATATCCAAAGTACAATGAATTGCCCCTAGGGCATAATTTCCAACACTATACTCCTTCCATATTCCTATGGCAAGTTTCTAATCAGGACTGCTTTACGCTCAGGATGTTATGGTTATGAGAGGTAGACCCATTCCTGAAGCCTACAATAATAGGTCAAGCCATGCACGGGCTGCCTAGCAAACACTGTTTCTCAAAGGTCTAACCTCAACTCCTTGCCAGTAAGCTGAGGCCACAAATTTAGCCCTTAACTTCTGTTAACCGACTAGTAATTAAAACACTGATAAGCAAACCAAATTTATTAAATTAAGAACGTGCAACTGGGTTCATTCGACAACTTAAGGACTCATCCTTGTCCAGTCATATGGAAATCAGTTCATGACTAACGAGGGACACACAAAACAGACATTAACAGAATGACTCATGATCAGAAAACAAAATGAAACAAAAAGGGAAAACAGAAAGCTTGATGGAATTTCCGTCGGCGTGAATGCGGCCCTGTCACGACACCACTCCACGTCTTCTTCGTTCCATTGTACTGTAAGGAAGGATGTTGGGTTGTCCTGGTAGTCTCGTGTTCTTGTGAAATCTCTCACTCTTCTCGAGAGTCTACCGAAGATAAAATCTCGTTCTAGGGCTCTCCTCCTCTTAGGGTTGGCTCTGTTGTTCCCTTTTATAAACAGTCTTTCTTGCGGCGTAAGTTACACAAGCCGGGCCTTTCCTAATCCGTCGGGATCTAGTGTATCTCTTGATCTGAGTAGATTGCTTCTGCTGATCCTGCGGGATTCTCCAAATCTTTTAGTTTCAATCCTCCGCATCTTCTATTTCGTTATGTCAGCAACCTATCCGTCAATATCGCCCTTTTATTTTATTCCTGAAATCATCTAGGTAAAAAGGTCAGAAAATATGTCGCATAGCATTGCGTCCTCTACTTTGCTATAGCATTCGGGATGCCTTATATTGCCTTCCAAGTCACTGTCAGATTGCTATAGCATCGTATCAGCCCTGTTACACGTTCTACTTAAAAATCATGCAATTTGTTCCATTTGTAGCACATGCAGATGATTGCTTATTCTTTAGTCCCTATATCCTGAATGTATACTTTTTTGCTTAGATTATCTGCAGTTAAGCTTGTATTTACCATTCAATTCAATCATGAAGTATAGGGAAAACATGGTACAATTTGTGCTCATCAGCCCACTAGTTCAAATTGAACAAGACGCACACCAGTTCGGCATTGGTAAGATTCAAATTCCTTTAATCTTAATTTAAATGTTGTTGAGCGATCCTCAAAAGGGATTCGTAAAGTTTTAATTCCGCTATGTGTACAGATCCCAACAGAGGCCGCTTGCGGCTTGTGGGTTAGTATAGTATTGGCCCGCTACCAATCTCATGTGGACCTGTAAGAGTCGCACACAAGAATAACCCAACACGATCAATGGTGTCCAGATTCAATGAGTCTTAGATATGTCTAAGATTTAATAAATACTGTATTTAATCTAGGATGAATATATATATATATAATTAAATTTGAAAATAATATAATATTATTATTTAATAGAGATTATAATATTATTATATAATATTTGTTTTGTATTTAATTTATTTGATAAATTAAATATCTAAAACAAATAGAGATATTGTATCTCAGATTTAATTTTCGAATAAAGATATCATATATCTGATTTAATTTGAATTGAGATATAGTATCTCAGATTTAATTAAATAGATAGATATCATATCTCAGATTTAATTTACAGAGATAAATTAAATCAAAAGGCTTTTAATTCGGATTATATAAATAGATTAGATTAGATCTATTGGATTGATTTAATTAATATAGTATTTTAATCCAAATTCAAATTTCAATATTAATAAGGATTAAAAACCCTATGAGACATTTTGCAAGACGTACTAGAAAAGCAGCTAGAAACCCTAGAGAGAAAATGGAATAAACACGAAAATACTAAAGGCGCTAGCACGCTGCCATCGATGTTGGAGGCTGTTCATGTGGATACTGGTAAAAGGAGTGGATTCACAGAGTCAGCTCATGTTTGATCGAACAAGATTGCACAACGTTCAAGACACACAACATTTGAGACGTACACGAGTTTTGCATAGGTATGGTTCTTTACTATTCAATTTAAACGCCGTTGATAAATCCTCTAAATTGGAATTCGTAAGATTTTTATGGATGGAATCCTTCCGCTGTGTGTACAAATTCCAACATTTTGGTGTCACAATTTTGAAAAGGAACATCCAATATGTCAAAATTTTCCTACATAATTATAGAAATGCCAACACCTTTATTTTTTACTTCCCTTTTTGAAAAGCATATGCTTTTTAGGGAAGTAAAATATATTTCTTGTAGTAGTGTGTACAATATGTAATCTTTGAGTTATGGGAATGAAAAATCCTAATTACTACCTCCGGTCCTAATTATAAGAGCTAGTTGACTTTCTTTGGAGAGATTAAGGAAGCTTAATAAGTTACTTAATCATTTTATTTGTTATGTATCCTTAAATTATATATTAGTTTATTAGTCAACCTAAATAGTTTGAAGAAAAAATAAAAATAAAAATACTCTAAAGTAATTTAATTAGCTTAATTAACCTTTCCAAAAAAGTCAACTAGCTCTTATAATTAGGACCGGAGGGAGTACTATTTATTAGAGAGGTCATGGAGTAGGATATGAGAAGCCAAGAGTTTAGAATTTTTGGATATTCATATCATCAAGCTTTTTATAGCAAAATGAACATATTGTAGTCCTTAGGGAGCATTTATTCCAATTAGTATTTATAATGAGTTTTTGTCTGTATGGTAGGACTTGTGGCTTTGACCTTTAGTTGAGACCTGATGAATGTTTGTTGAAATTGAAATGATGACCTACTGTGGCTCGCAATCAGATTCTTTAATTCACAAATATATTTTAATTTACAAACTAAATGGATTTGAAGGTTCAAATTTTAGAAGCAAAAATCAAGTAAAAGAAATTTTATTGGCAAAAAATTAATGACCACAAAAATACAATACTCCATCTCATTCACGATATAAGTTGCCTTTAGAAAAATGACTTGGTATGCAATATAACTCATTTGGAGCAATCAATACTTATTTATCATTTTTCCCCTGTAATTAACTTTTGAATACCACTCTTTGTATTTTTTTTTTCTCTCTACTGTAATATCTCATTTGATGCGGGCAAAGTTGATTTTTTTGTTTTTAAATTTAAGATTAATTTAATGAGTTAATTAACTACTATTTGTAAATTAGTTGAAGTGACTTATATTGTGGGCAAGAAGAAATTGTTAGTTCTCAGAGTGTTTTGATGATCACTGACAATTGTAAACAATAGTGGAAAGATTTGACAAGTCAAGGATGTTTAAAACTCATGATTTTTCTATCTGTCAAAATCAAACTCGAGCCTATGAGTGATGAACTCGAGCCTGTATTTAACAGAAAGCATGAACTTGCAAAACCAAAGTTCAAACTTGAGACTAAACCTGAAGTTTATAATTAAGCCTTTGAAAGTTCGCATGAACTCGAGCCTATAACTGTTGAACTCGAGCCTATGTTTAACAGAAAGCATAAACCTGTCAAACCAAAGATCAAACTTGAGACTGAACCTGAAGTTCAAAATTAAATCCTTGAAAGTTTGAGTGAACTCGAGCCTACCATTTAATGAACTCGAGTTCGCCATTGACAAAGTTTTTTTTAACTTTTGAAAACCTATTACAAACTCTAAACCTCTACTCAAACCTCAAGTTTGAAAAAGTTCAAAGAAGATATTAAGTAAAAGAACTCGAGCCTGTCATGATGAACTCGAGTTCATCCTTGGCAGGACAAGTTTGTTTAAACTTGAAAACAGAACATTGTCCTTAAACTGGAGCCTAAACTCTTCAGACTCGAGCCTAGTTTTGACCGAGAGCCTTCAGAATATTTTAGAGAGAACTAAACTCGAGCCCAAGCTTCTCAAACTCCAGTTCAAAAGTTCCAGAGAGTAATTAGCCATTTTCAAAAGTTTCAAACTCGAGCCCACTTGTCTTAAACCTCCAGTTTGTTTTATGTTAACCCTTTTTGAAGTTCTCTAAGAAAAGAGAACTCGAGTTCATCATTAATGAACTCGAGTTCGTGTTCTTACAAACCTCAGGTTTACACACAAACCTCCAGTTTGATTTTGACAGAACCGAATTCTCAAAATGAATAAAGGCCGAACTCGAGCCTAACATTATGAACTCGAGTTCAGACCTCCAGAACAGAAAAACGCATTTAAACTCTGATATGTCAAATTTGATTCTTTCTTCATGTTTCAAAATACCCATTGAATCTAATCATTATATCTATCTCTTATATATGTAAGTGATCTGTTCTAACAAGTTTATTTATGAGATAACAGAAAGAATTTGAATTAGACAGAGATTCAATTGGAGCAACACTTTATGCAACTTGGATTATTTTATCTTATCCTTCAAGACAAGATTAAATGAAGTCCAGGTTGGCATTACAGACAGTACAATCACCTCTGAAGAAAGCCAAACGTGATTATTCTAAAAACAGAATGTCATGGGCCACCAATATTCAAATGCAAAAGCTACAAACACCCAAATCTGGAAAGTAGCAACAGAATATTACCCATCAGCTTCTGCAGTACCTTTACACATGGAAGAACACTCACAACAGTCACATTTTCGAATGGGAACAAGCTTCAGTGGATTAATAACGTTCAAATGGTTCAAACAATTATAAATGACTGAGGAACTGAAGCCAAAGAGACACAACCAATGAACAACTACTCTACTCGAAAATAATCATCCTGAGTTGTTCTTTTCATTAGGCTGTATCTTTGATACATTGTACTTCAGTATTTATCTTATCTACTCTTTGAGAGAGTCTTTCTTGTAATCATTCATTGATTGAGATACCCACAAGTCAGGGGACTTGGTGGTTGGGAGTATTGATTGCATCTTGTAAGGGGGAGTGAGTTCTAGTGAGAGAACTACTCTGAGTACAGAGATTGTAATCAAGTCTTGTGAAGTTAGTGGATTGAAAATCCCAAGTGAGGCTTGGGGACTGGATGTAGGTCAGAGAAAAGGCCGAACCAGTATAAATTGATCCGTGCAAAGCTTCTCTACTCCTCTCTTCATTTATCCTCTGCTTTAACTTACCCAAAACAGAGCCAAGTCTTTAAAATTTTATTGATACCCAATTCACCCCCCCTCTTGGGTATCAAGGTCCATTCTTTCATTTGGTATCAGAGCAAGGTCTTCTCAAGAGAGTCTAACAACTCGAGAAGGATCATTATGGAAGGAATTCTTCCCGATGGAGCCTCTATCAACAGACCACCTGGTTTCAATGGAGAGCACTACTCATTCTGGAAAGCCAAGTTCAAAGTCTTTGTCATGGCTACTGAATATGGACTATGGAGAGTATTTGAAAGAGGAGATTACACTCCTACAACTATGGAAGATGGTGTGAGAATTCCAAAGCTTGAAGAGGAATATGATGACAATGATCGAAGGAACATCACACTCAACAGTAAGGCAGTTCTACTTCTCCAAAGTGCATTAAGTCAACAAGAATACTTCCGGATTTGCACACTTCCATCTGCAAAGCATATGTGGGATGCACTAGAAATTGCTCATGAAGGGACAGCAGGTGTAAAGCAAAATCGTGTAAACACCCTCATGACAGAATATGATCTCCTTAGAATGAAGTCCGGCGAATCCATTGGTGAATTTCAACTTCGTTTCACTCATCTCATAAATCAACTTGCTGCACTTGGTAAAGACTATGATCAGTCAATCCAAGTAAGAAAAATTCTCAATGTTCTCAACAAGGAATGGGAGGCCAAAGTCACAGCAATAGAAGAAGCTAGAGGAGAATCAATGACTTCTGTGGCTGCTCTATTTGGTAGCCTCTCAGAATATGAAGCAAAAATAAAGTTCAAGAAAGGACTTGACGAGGTACATGGAAAAAGCAAGGGATTGGCTCTTAAAACAGCCAAGGAAGCAAGAGATTCTGATAATGAAGAAAATGAGGAAGATGAAGATGAAGAAATCGGTATGTTGGTCAGGCGCTTCAAGAAATACTTCAAGAGAGACCAAGGATTCAAAAGGTTTCAGAAAGGAAGCTCAAGTCATGAAACAAAGAAACCAATCATCTGTTATGAGTGCCAAAAGCCTGGACACATCAAGTCTGAATGTCCTTTGCTGAACAACACCAACAAAGAGAAGGACAAAAAGAGCTTCAGCAAGTATAAAAAGAAAGCATACATTTCAAGCATATGGGGTGATAGCTCTTCAGATGAGGATGAAGAGGATAAAGATGGAAAAGCAAACATATGCCTAGTAGCTCAAGAACAACAAGATGATGATGAGGTTTGTCTTAGAGCATCAAGACCCAACAAATGGTATATTGATAGTGGATGCTCAAGACACATGACTGGTGATAAAACCAAATTCCTTACAATTAAACCAAAAGATGGTGGTAGAGTCACCTTTGGAGGAGACCAATCAGGAAAGATTGCTGGCATTGGTGAGATTGGAAGTAGTGATGGTCCACTCATCAAGGATGTCTATCTAGTAGAAGGATTGTGTCACAATCTCCTAAGTGTAAGCCAAAGCACTGATAAGGGTAACTTAGTTATCTTTGATTCTGATGAATGCTTTATTGTCAAAAAGGATTTGATTCCCATAGAAAATTTAAAAACTAAAGCCTTGTTTAGAGCACCTAGAGATGGCAATTGTTATACACTTAACCTCTCTAGTAATACCTCCGTGTCAGAAAAATGTTTTGTAAGTAACTTGGATGAAAGTTGGTTATGGCACAAAAGATTAGCTCATGTGAACATGTCTCAACTTGACAAGTTGCTGAAAAAGGATTTGGTTATTGGTATTCCAAAATTGAATTTCAAAAATGATAAGATATGTGATGCTTGCCAAAAAGGAAAACAAACCAAATCATCCTTTAAAACGAAGAATGAGATTTCTACTACCAGACCCCTTCAATTACTTCATATGGACTTAGTTGGACCAGCTAGAGTTAGAAGTCTTGGTGGAAATTTATACACTTTGGTCATAGTTGATGATTATTCTAGATTCACATGGACAATTTTTTTATCATCTAAAGATGAAACATTTGATCAATTTATTGTATTTGCCAAGAAGGTCCAGAACGAGAAAGGTTTCTCAATTTCAGGTATACGAACCGACCATGGTGGAGAATTTGAGAACAACGCCTTTGCTGAGTTCTGTGACAACACGGGGATTGATCACAACTTTTCAGCACCAAGGACACCACAACAGAATGGTGTTGTGGAGAGAAAGAACAGAATACTCACTGAGATGGCAAGAGCAATGTTGAGTGAAAACAACACATCACAAGTATTTTGGGCTGATGCCATGAGCACTGCATGCTATATCTCCAATAGAGCTTACTTAAGGAAGAAGTTGAACAAGACTCCTTATGAGCTCTACAAAGGGAGAAAGCCAAATCTCAGTCACCTTCACATTTTTGGTTGCAAGTGCTATGTGCACCATAATGGTAAAGAGAATCTTGGTAAATTTGATTCTAAGGCTGACTTAGCAATATTTATTGGTTATTCTAATAGAAGCAAAGCATATAGAGTTTTTAACGCTAGAACTAAAGTTGTAGAAGAATCAATACATGTTGTGTTTTGTGAAAATGATTCTAACAGATCCTTGGATGATGAAGAAGAAAACATTTGCAAAAATCAATTCTTTTCAAAAACTACCCCTTCCTTTGAAAATTCTGAAAATGTTTTTGAAGCTGATCCTGAAAACAGTTTAGAAAATCCGGATCAGACTCAGCCTAGAGCTTGGAAATATATAAGGAATCATCCTTTAGACCAAGTTATAGGTGATATTAATCAAGGAGTAAGAACCAGAAGAAGCACGTTAAATGAAGTAACCTTCTCTGCATTTATTTCACACATTGAACCCTCTAGAATAGAAGAAGCCCTTTCAGACAATGATTGGGTGATAGCTATGCAAGAGGAATTACATCAATTTGACAGAAATCAAGTTTGGGACTTGGTACCTAGGCCTAAAGACCATCCGGTCATTGGCACCAAATGGGTATTCAAAAACAAACGTGATGAATCTGCAATCATAGTCAGAAATAAGGCAAGACTAGTTGCCAAAGGCTACAATCAAGAAGAAGGAATTGATTATGAAGAAACTTATGCTCCAGTGGCAAGATTGGAAGCCATAAGGGTTCTTCTAGCCTTTGCTTGTGTTAAAGGAATAAAACTCTTTCAAATGGATGTTAAAAGTGCCTTTTTAAATGGTTTCATACAAGAAGAAGTTTATGTTGAACAACCACCTGGTTTTCGAAATGAAAATTATCCAGATCATGTTTTTCGTCTCAAGAAAGCTTTATATGGTCTTAAGCAAGCTCCTAGAGCTTGGTATGAGCGATTAAGCAAATTTCTTCTTGATCAAGATTTCGTTAGAGGGAAAGCTGATACGACTCTTTTTATTAAAACTAATAAGCTAAATGAAATTTTAGTTGTTCAAATTTATGTGGATGATATCATATTTGGAGCTTCTAATGATACTCTGTGTGAAGAATTTGCAAAGAAAATGCAGGGAGAATTTGAAATGTCAATGATGGGAGAACTAAATTATTTTCTTGGATTGCAAATCAAGCAAAGGAAAGATGGAATCTTCATATCCCAAACCAAGTATCTGAATGATCTCTTAAAGAAGTTTGGAATGGATCAATGCAATGGTGCTGATACTCCCATGAGTGCAACTACTTCTTTGGATGCTGATGAAGAAGGCAAGGACTTTAACATAACAAAGTATAGAGGAATGATTGGGTCATTACTCTATCTTACAGCAAGCCGCCCCGACATTCAATTCAGTGTGGGGATGTGTGCAAGATTCCAATCTGCTCCAAAAGAGACACATGCTGAACATGTGAAAAGAATCTTTAGATATCTTGCTGATACTAAGACTCTTGGCTTATGGTTTCCCAAAGGACAACCAGAACACTTAGTAGCATATTCAGATTCAGATCATGCTGGATACAAGACAGATAGGAAGAGCACAAGTGGACAATGTGAATTCTTTGGTGGCTCACTTGTGTCATGGTTCAGCAAGAAACAAACCACTGTTGCTGTATCATCTACTGAAGCTGAGTATGTGGCTGCCTCAAGTTGCTGTGCTCAAGTGTTATGGTTAAAACAACAACTCGCTGATTTGGGAGTGTACTTGAAAGAAATTCCAATACTATGTGACAACACAAGCACAATAAGCTTGGCCAAGAATCCTGTGCAACATACAAGAACCAAACACATTGATGTGAGACATCATTTCATCAGGGATCATGTTCAGAAGAAGGATGTCAAAGTCATGTTTATCCCAACACATCTCCAACTTGCAGACATTTTCACAAAACCTCTTGCAAAAGAACAATTTAATTTCATAAGAAGAGAATTGGGAATGGTAAACCCCAATGAACTGTAAGTATTTCTCACTCATTTTAATGTTAGTTATGGTTTTGATAATGATTACTGACTTAAGCATCGGAGTATCTAGAAGTGTCTTATGCAGGATGCTCTTATCTCAAATTTGCTGAAGTTATGACCGAACTCGAGCCTGACAAGAAAGAACTCGAGCTCGAGAGAGACTGGAAGTAGTGAAAGGCAAAAACAAGAATGAACTCGAGTTCATTAGTGAATGAACCTCAAGTTCATTTTTGGCAGAGAGCAAGGCTAGATCTCAGGCATGACGAACTCGAGCCCATAAGTGACGAACTCGAGTTCGTAAATCACAGAGAGCAACCTTGGAGGAAAGTCATCCTGAACTCGAGCTCGTAAGTGAGAACCTCAGGTTCACGAGGAAGTTCAAGAGTTCTCAGCACACTCTTGAAGTCCAGGTAAGCAAATTTTAATGACGAACTCGAGCCTGAAAGGTGTGAACTCGAGTTCATCACGAACTCTATATATACTACAGTTACAAACTCTTCACCTCACTCTTCACACACCTCCGGTTTGCCCTAGTCCTCTGCGTCTTTCTCATCATCTTCTTCCTCTGTTTTCTGCGAAAATGGCCTCTCAATCCACAAATCCCAAAGACACAAACCCTAACCCTTCTCAATCTGTTTCTCAAACTCAATCTGAACGCCCTGTCCGTACAAAAAAGCGCTCTTCCCGCCTACAAGATGGAATTGACAAATTCGTTAGAGGAGTTGACGGCGAAAATACTCAAACTCCTCCTTCCAGACCGAAAGGAGTTGTAATTGGAGAAGAGAGAACGAAGAAAAGGCATGATCCCGAGCCTCCTGTCCAAGGAAGAGGTAAAGCCCCTCAGCCAGCTGCTCCTCTAAGGGAAAAACAACCCTTCAAGAGAAAGAAAACCGCGGGTATCCACTCTGTTCCCACTCCCGGTCAAGGTAGTGGTCAAGCTGAACCTCAATCTCAGGAACAAGGGACTCCTCAGGTATCTCAGCCCTTACCTGCAATTTTAGAAATTTACAAGCATAAGAGGTGCCCAGAAGGTTTCAACATAGAACCATGTAGAATGACAGCAGAAGAGGGTGTTTTATTCAAGAAAAAATATGATGAAAAGAAGAAATTCTGTCCTATAGTCTTTGTAGATTTAGCTAAGCTAAAAGAAGAATGTAATTTGGATTTGAGCCCCTGGATGAATCAATTTGAGTCCTTAATTTCAATCAAGGCTGCCTATAGTCCCAAACTTGTGAAAGTCTTTTACTTTCACATGAAATCTGATAATGTGCTAAATTCAGATGGTGACTTGGTAGAAGAAAGAATTGTCACAAAGGTTAGAGGTCAGAAAATCACAATTACTCCTGACTATCTGAACTCTATCCTACAAATCTCAAACCCTCCTAAGCCTGAAACTCACAGATATAAGCAACAGGCTATATTTAGTTTACTCAGACCTGATGAACCTATTCCTAATACCCTTGAGATACTGAATTTCACCCCAGCTGCCATGCCTCTGAGAAACCGAGCCATCTGGTACATTTATTCCAGGAATCTTCTTCAGAAGGGAGGCAACTTTACACACTTTGCCAAGAAAGATTTTAACATCTTCGCCTCCATTCTAGACCAACAACCTCAGAATGTAGGTTACTGGCTCTTTCAAGAAATAGCAAAATTTGCTTTTCACTCACGCCAGTCATCCCAGATTCCCTTTGCCAGCCTGGTTTCAGTAATTCTATTTCATGAGAAGATTTGGCACTTGGCTGAGAATGACTCTCCTCAATTTCCAACTGAATTTGGACAGCACATCATGAACTTGATGCAAACTCACAGGCCTGAGTACTCAGATCAGTCCAGAGCCCCAAAGAGGTCCAAGCCAGCTACATCCAGAGCCACACAGTCCAGAGCTGAAGAAGCTCAGAGTGCTCCTCCACCTCCTTCTGATTTTAATGTCAGAGTTCAAGAAATTGTGGACAAGGCCGTATCTGATCTAATAGAAGGAATTGAACTAGCTGTAGGGAAGCTAGTTGCTGAAGTGAACAAGGGTCACAATAACCTGGTGGATGCTCAAGAAGCCTTCAGAGTTGAACAAGAAGCACTGAAGACTCAAGTCAATGAACAGACCTCTACGATGTCCACCTTATTGGTTACAATGATGAACCTAAGCGATAAGATGGACAAGATCTTAAAGTCTCAGTCTCCGGATGCTTCTACCTCTGTACCTGCCCCAGACTCAGAACCTGCTCACGCTCAGCCTACACAGACACCTCCTTCTGCTCCTACACCTTTGACCTTCACATCCTATGCTGAGCCACTAGCCATAGTACCCTATGTCCAAATTGAACCTATCTCTTCTTCCCCTCCTTTTGATGATGCCAAAGGGGGAGAAAGTGTGGAGTGAATGTTGATTATTTTGTAACTTTTGTAGTCATTTTGGGGTCTTAAAGCTTATCTCTGATAATTTGGTTAAGTCTCTGATAATCTGCAAAACTTATGTTTCACAAAACAAATCCTTGATATTCTGCTTCTGATATATGTTTTCTGTCAATTTGATCAAATCTCTGAAATTATTTTTTTTTCTCACAAGCTGAATTTCAAAATAAATTTCAAACTAAGTTTCCTAATCAATTGTTTACAAGTGTTGTCATCATCAAAAAGGGGGAGAATGTTAGTTCTCAGAGTGTTTTGATGATCACTGACAATTGTAAACAATAGTGGAAAGATTTGACAAGTCAAGGATGTTTAAAACTCATGATTTTTCTATCTGTCAAAATCAAACTCGAGCCTATGAGTGATGAACTCGAGCCTGTATTTAACAGAAAGCATGAACTTGCAAAACCAAAGTTCAAACTTGAGACTAAACCTGAAGTTTATAATTAAGCCTTTGAAAGTTCGCATGAACTCGAGCCTATAACTGTTGAACTCGAGCCTATGTTTAACAGAAAGCATAAACCTGTCAAACCAAAGATCAAACTTGAGACTGAACCTGAAGTTCAAAATTAAATCCTTGAAAGTTTGAGTGAACTCGAGCCTACCATTTAATGAACTCGAGTTCGCCATTGACAAAGTTTTTTTTAACTTTTGAAAACCTATTACAAACTCTAAACCTCTACTCAAACCTCAAGTTTGAAAAAGTTCAAAGAAGATATTAAGTAAAAGAACTCGAGCCTGTCATGATGAACTCGAGTTCATCCTTGGCAGGACAAGTTTGTTTAAACTTGAAAACAGAACATTGTCCTTAAACTGGAGCCTAAACTCTTCAGACTCGAGCCTAGTTTTGACCGAGAGCCTTCAGAATATTTTAGAGAGAACTAAACTCGAGCCCAAGCTTCTCAAACTCCAGTTCAAAAGTTCCAGAGAGTAATTAGCCATTTTCAAAAGTTTCAAACTCGAGCCCACTTGTCTTAAACCTCCAGTTTGTTTTATGTTAACCCTTTTTGAAGTTCTCTAAGAAAAGAGAACTCGAGTTCATCATTAATGAACTCGAGTTCGTGTTCTTACAAACCTCAGGTTTACACACAAACCTCCAGTTTGATTTTGACAGAACCGAATTCTCAAAATGAATAAAGGCCGAACTCGAGCCTAACATTATGAACTCGAGTTCAGACCTCCAGAACAGAAAAACGCATTTAAACTCTGATATGTCAAATTTGATTCTTTCTTCATGTTTCAAAATACCCATTGAATCTAATCATTATATCTATCTCTTATATATGTAAGTGATCTGTTCTAACAAGTTTATTTATGAGATAACAGAAAGAATTTGAATTAGACAGAGATTCAATTGGAGCAACACTTTATGCAACTTGGATTATTTTATCTTATCCTTCAAGACAAGATTAAATGAAGTCCAGGTTGGCATTACAGACAGTACAATCACCTCTGAAGAAAGCCAAACGTGATTATTCTAAAAACAGAATGTCATGGGCCACCAATATTCAAATGCAAAAGCTACAAACACCCAAATCTGGAAAGTAGCAACAGAATATTACCCATCAGCTTCTGCAGTACCTTTACACATGGAAGAACACTCACAACAGTCACATTTTCGAATGGGAACAAGCTTCAGTGGATTAATAACGTTCAAATGGTTCAAACAATTATAAATGACTGAGGAACTGAAGCCAAAGAGACACAACCAATGAACAACTACTCTACTCGAAAATAATCATCCTGAGTTGTTCTTTTCATTAGGCTGTATCTTTGATACATTGTACTTCAGTATTTATCTTATCTACTCTTTGAGAGAGTCTTTCTTGTAATCATTCATTGATTGAGATACCCACAAGTCAGGGGACTTGGTGGTTGGGAGTATTGATTGCATCTTGTAAGGGGGAGTGAGTTCTAGTGAGAGAACTACTCTGAGTACAGAGATTGTAATCAAGTCTTGTGAAGTTAGTGGATTGAAAATCCCAAGTGAGGCTTGGGGACTGGATGTAGGTCAGAGAAAAGGCCGAACCAGTATAAATTGATCCGTGCAAAGCTTCTCTACTCCTCTCTTCATTTATCCTCTGCTTTAACTTACCCAAAACAGAGCCAAGTCTTTAAAATTTTATTGATACCCAATTCACCCCCCCTCTTGGGTATCAAGGTCCATTCTTTCAGAAATATGTGTTTTATTTTTATGTTATTTTTTAAATTAAAATATATCAATACATAAAACAAATTGATGGGAAACAAAACAATCTGTAAATATTCATAGAATCCTTTTGATCCATTAAAAACTTAAATCAACCCATGATTATGAAAACCAAACCTACTTAAACTAACTATGTATTGGTTTGCTGGCAAAAGAAATATCTATGTATTGGTTTTGGTGTCGTGTACGTCTCTCTTCTAAGTGATCTATGAATTTTTAAATCTAATCGACTTTAATTTAATGAGCAACTAATCCAACTCATTTAAACTTTGTTTTAAAAATATTTCTAGATTGATATTTATAATATGAAAAATATTTTATATTCATCACCATTTAAAATAAAAATATTATCAAAATTCAAATAAAGATTTTAAATCTAGATAATTCAGATAATAATTTATGCATAATGAAATTTTTTATATAATAAAATATGAATTTTCATGAGTGACAAATGGCTTGTGACCAGTACAACCTACTATAAATTTTATATTTTATACTAATTTTGATTAAAAACAAAAGAAAATTTTGTACAAAAATATTTATATAGTCAATGATAAAAAAAGTTTAGGAATGTCTGTGGAAGTTTTGGTTGAGATGCTTGGGTCTGTGGTTATTGGTCACCAAAGGTCTTGGTCTTTTCACAGATTTTCGTATGAATATTTAATTCCATAAACAATATAATTTCATATACTGTTTATACTCTTCGATGTTGATCTCGGTGATATTGACTAAAATAAATTATTTAAAATTTTAATTAATGAAACAGTTTATTCATTTATTTGTTAAATTAAACTTGATAATTCAGGGTCGACTCAAAATGCCAGCATGTTTAGGCCCACAAAATTCTAAAGTTGATCTTGAAGAAAGTAAGGATTGAAGGCAATCCGAGCTAGTTAGAATTTGTAGGTACAAGTATCCTGACGTTGAAGTATCGTCAAAATATGAGCACATTTTTTAGGTAGGAGTAGTATTTGAATCTTATCAAAAAAAAAAGAAAGTAGTATTTGAATCTTAGTTAGCCACGTTGTGAATGGGTGGCTCCCTCCATTAGACTCAACCCCTTTTAATGCAGAATTAATCTTGGTTCGGGTTTCTCACCTTTGGTTAGATGTGGTAATATGGGTTGAGCCCACGAGTTAACAACCCGAAAGTGTTGAGTTGATAAAATGCTAACTTGTCTTGAGGTGGGCTTTTTTCAAACGAACCCACCAACTCGCAGGTCAACAAGCTTCTTTTATCTTTTTATTTATATTATTACTTGTTAGATATATTATCTCATGTATTGTATATAATACGAATTTAATCAGTGGAAAATGGCTTTCAACCCACTATAATTTTTTTTTTTTTTGGGATAAGAGTCTTAAATGCCATGGAAGTTTTCGTTGAGGAGCACTGATAAGACGGAAGTTTTTTTTTTGACCAAAAATACTATGGAAGTTTTCGCTGAGGAGCAATTTTGCCTCGAAAATTTTCACTAAGGAGCAATTTTGCCCTTTTGTCCCCAAATATTAAATTTGACGACTAAATCAGTTAAAGACCACACATGTTATACCTTGAAAAGATCAAACTTGGAGCCAGAGAATGAGATCCTTAAGATGTTAAACTCAAGACGGCCAGAATTTGTGAAGCCGAACTGGTCAAAGGGACTGAAAGGTCGACTGTCACAAAACCCAAAGGAAGCATCACTTATGATATAAGCAAATTATTAGTTTATACAAACGTAAATATTATCACTATTGATTTGTTTTATTGAACCAATTTTTGGAACAATTCATTTCTCGTTTTGCGTTTCATTTGCATTTTGTGACAGACTTTTCAGTCCCTTTGACCAGTTCGGCTTCACAAATTCGGGGCGCTTTGAGATCAACATTTGAAGGATCTCCTTCTCTAACTCCAAGTTCGACCTTTTCAAGGCATGACATATGTGGTCTTTGACTGATTTAGCAGTCAAATGTAATATTTGGGGACAGAAAAGCAAAATTGCTTGGAAAATTGCTTCGTTTTGTAAACTTCCAGGGCAAAATTGCTTCTTAGTGAAAACTTCCGAGGCAAAATTGCTCATCAGCGAAAACTTCCGTGGCAAAAATGATACTTCCAAGGCAAAATTGATAGTTCCTGTGAACTTCCGTGGCATTTTTTGTCCAAAAAAAACTTCCGTCTTACCAGTGCTCCTGAGCGAAAAACTTCCATAGCATTTAAGATCCTTATCCCTTTTTTTTTTTTTTTTACTAATATTGATTTCAAACAAACGAAAATTTTGTGCACAAATATTATATCGCTGAAAGAATAAAAAATTTGGGGTATTGATGTGAGCAATGTTTTTGCTTGAGATGATAGCATCTTGGACGAGTGGTTGTAGCTCACCAAGCGTCTTGGCCCTTTCACTTATTTCCACATGAATGGTTAGTTTCATAACTTATAAGTCAAAATGATATTATGAAATAAAATATTATAATATAGTGATAATACAGAAAATGAAAAGGGACAAATTCAAGAAAGAAAAGAAGAGGGAAGGAGTGGCAATGACATAAGTAATTTCTTAAAAACTTCTCATGAAATAACAGGATATATCTTGTAGCATGACTTTGCATAAATCCTATAGTCCTATTCATGTGTTGATCATGTTGATTTTGAATAAGATAAATAATGAAAATTTTAATTAAAATATTAATTCACAGCTTTCACAAATAGTCTATTCGTTTATTAAATTAGAGTTGATGATTCGAGGTTAACTCAATAGGTTAGCATGTTTAGATACATAAAACTCTATATATTAAGCTGCTTAAGTTGGTGGAGAAAATGTTAGTTCTCAGAGTTTTGATGATAACAAAACTTAGATATGATTAAAGTTTTGAATTGAAATGACTAAGTTTTTGAATTAGTGAATATTGCTTAAGTTAAGAGTGTACTCGAGTATGATCTTCTGCTTACTTGAGCATGCTCAATCTGATAATTTTTTTTAAGTGTTCACAAGACCTACTCGAGTATGGGCTAATTGTTACTGGAGTAGTATATCGGTTAAGGCACTTTGCATTGATATCAGTAGAGTGTTACTTGAGCACACACATTGTATTACTCGAGTATCGTAGATCCAAAGCAAAGTTCAGAGAAGCCAAGACTATGTACCCGAGCAAGGATCATTGGTTACTCAAGTAAGGTACTCAAGTATGCATTCTTGTTTACCCGAGTATAATGAAATTTTGGCATTACAAATGTACCTATCTGTCTTTTACATGAGTATAAGGTAAGGGTTTACTCGAGTAAAGGTATATTGCTACTTGAGTATAGTTGTTTATATCTTATATTTGCTCTCTGTTTGAAGTATACCTGAGTATAGTTTTACTATTGCTCGAGTAAGGTACTCGAGTAAAGACAATCTGATACTCAAGTATATATGTCTCAACCTTATATATTCTCTTTACCTAAGGTGTACTTGAGCACTATTCTACCGTTACTCAAGTATGGTACTCGAGTATGAGGAGAAGGGTACTTGAGCATCACTTGCTAACAATTGTCTAAGTATATTATTTCAGTGAAGAATAGATGTACTATAGCATTGGAGACATAATAATTGAGTATGCTACCTGAGTGTAAAGATATTGTTACTTAAGTATGATCCTCACAAAGACCTCTAATATGTTATGATGCGATAATACTCGAGTATGACAATTGACTTACTCGAGTATTGATGATCGATAAGCTTATGTGAAAGCATTTGTTCATGGCTACTTGAGTACTATGGTATGGTTACTCGAGTATAGCCCTTCATCTATCATAATCCTTTGCCGCAATAGTGATCGTAAATTTAAATATTTTGGGTTATTATTTGTTTCCATTTTAAATCTTACTCAAACCTACTTATGCTATTACTAACTATCTTTTGAATAGATTTTAGATGATTAATGAACATTTAAACTGTGATTAGCCAAAAAGTGACTTTGTTTATCGGAAGCATTTAATGTTTGCAGAAACAGAGGCTACACAGGGAATGAAACTCTTTAGAAGACGAAATCATTCCTTTGAGGCATACCCATTCTGGCAAATGTTCTGAGTTAACTTCTGAGCACAAGTACGTCAATGACAAGCACATTTAATGATGCAACGTTTGACAGTCCCTAATGGAAAAACATATGTATCTAATGGAAGGTTGAAGATGTTAGTTCTCAAGATTTTGATGATAACAAGACTTGAAATTGCTTATGATTTTGAATCAAAATGATCATTGAATAATGAGTATGCAATCATAGTGGTTCAATTGAATCAATAATTAATGAATATGGTTTAGTGATTCAAGATGCAATACTTGAGTATTGGAAATGGATACTCGAGTATTGTCTACTCAAATCAGGGATTGGGTATCTGTACCGGTAAGATACTCGAGTATTGGGTTGTCAATACCCGAGTATTGGCTAGCTGATTTAACTTCTGCATAAAATCACTGAGTAATACTCGAGTATTAGTCATGGATACTTGAGTACTAGCAAGCGGGTACTCGAGTATGGTCATTTGAAATACAATACTCACTCTTTGTCTATAAGATACTCGAGTAATGATGTTATGATACTCGAGTATATAAAGTATATTTTGCTAACATGTCTCTCTGAGTTAATTCATTTCAGCAACAGCACAGGCAATACTCGAGTATTGACAATTGAATACTCAAGTATGAACATCTGAAGAGCTTCTGGACTAGATGGATACTCGAGTAAGTGAAGCAAGGATACTCGAGTATGTGAAGATACCCGAGTATTGATTTCTAATACTCGAGTATTGGCCAAAACAAACTCTTATCAGCAAACATGATCTTCTGTAACGTTATTCTAAGATTTGATTCTTCACCCATATCTTTCTAAATTCTCATTGATTATTTGCTGTAATATCATTAATCATAATTATGAGTTATTTTCAGATGATTTAGCAATGGTCAAAATTCTAATTGATCAATGCACAGAATTGGTTTCGTAAAATAGAGACAAACAGAGACATTGCATTAAACCCGATTGAAGCGAGATTAGCGTGAATGGTTAAATGCTAACAACGGTCATATTCAAATGGACAAATCCAGATTCTACCAACGGCTATTCCTCTCCAACAACTATAAATTGACGAACGACTGAGTTCATCGATACGGATCAACAAATACACAAAGAAAAACATTCAAAAGTGATCAATCTTATTCTGTTCATATCTTCAGATATAATCGTGCTTTAGTGATTATTATTTTACTCTGTGAGAGAGCTTTATCAATTGTATTTTCATTCTTTCAAAATCTCAAGATAGTGGTATCTTGAGTAAGGGTGTACAATTACAACTTGTAAGGGGGATTGTTTCCTAAGGAGTTAGGATTATCTTGTATTACAGAGTGTGTAATTGCATTTGTGAGATAGTGAAAATCCCAGAGTGTCTAGGTACTGGACGTAGGTCAAGAGTTGGACTGAACCAGTATAATTCCTCTGTGTCCCCTCCCTTTATCTTCTTTACTGCTTTCATCATTCATCCATCGTATCTCGAAAGAATTTTTGAGATCACCTATTCACCCCCCCTCTAGGTGATATTCCACCTTCATTTAGTATCAGAGCGCAGGTTTCTCAGTTGGGCTTAACATCCCGAGAAAAGATCATGGAAGGAATATTGCCTGATGGAGCCTCTATCAATCGTCCTCCAAGTTTCAACGGAGAACATTATTTTTTTTTTGGAAAGCCAAATTCAGAGTCTTTGTTATGGCCACTGAATTCAGTCTGTGGAATGTATTTGAGAAAGGTGATTACAAACCACCTGTCACTAAAGAAGGAGTCACTACAGTCAGGTGTGAAGAAGAGTACGATGAAAATGATAGAAGACTTGTCACCCTCAATAGCAAAGCTATCCTAATGCTTCAGAGTGCTCTTAGTTAACAAGAGTATTTCCACATTTGCAATCTGACAAGTGCAAAAGACATGTGGAAAGCGCTGGAAATTGCATACGAAGGAACCTCAGGTATAAAGGAGAATCGCATAAATACACTAACAACCGAATATGATCTCTTGCGTATGAAGACCGAAGAATCCATAGGAGAATTCCAACTTTGCTTTACTCACTTGATAAATCAACTATCAGTTCTGGGTAAAACATTTGAGCAAAATTCTCAGGTCAGAAAAATCCTCAATGTCTTGACAAAAGATTGGGAAGCTAAGGTAACAGCAATCAAAGAAGCTCGAGGAGAATCAATGCAATCAGTAGCTGCTCTATTCGGAAGTCTATTTGAATATGAAGGGAAGCTCAAATTCTCAACCTCGACGAAATCAATGGCAACAAAAACAAAGGTATTGCCCTGAATGTTGAGAAAGAACCTAATGAGGAAGATGGGGATGATGATGAGATGGCCATGTTTGTTATAAGATTCAAAAAGTTCTATAAAATGGGTCAAGGTATTAGAAACAGATTTCAGAAAGGAAATTCCAGCAACAAACAAGAATCCAAGGACAAAGATCAAATCACTTGCTATGAATGTTAGAAGCCAAGACATTTCAAATCTGAATGCCCACAACTGAAGGAGAAAGAAAAAGAGAAAAAGAAAAAATCCAATTGTTTTAAGAAGAAAGCTTATGTATTAGACATATGGGGAGATTTAGCAGATGAAGAAGAAATAGCAAATGTCTGTCTTGTTGCCAAGGAACAAACAGAGAGTGACAATGAGGTAAGTGACTCTGAATTTACATATGATGAACTGCTTTTGGGATATAATGAACTGCACTAAAAAAAATTGCTAGAGAACTCATTAGTTCAAGAAAGGAAATCAAACTTCTTGAAGAACAAGCTGTAAATGCTTCTCTAGCTTGTGAAAACCATCCTTGTGAAAATTGTTTTGATCTTGAAAAACAAAATACTAAACTTACACAAACTCTTGAGAAGTTCACCAAAGGCAGTGAGACACTTAAAGTCATTTTAAAAGCTCAAAAGTTTACAAATGATCGATCTGGTATAGGATACAATCCTAGTCTAGACAAAAAGAAAGGGAAAAAGAAAAGTGGAGGAAAGTCCTACTTAACCTACTTTCAAAAATTTGTTCACTTTTCAAATCCTTTTGCTCATTGTAACTATTGTAATCGAAAGGGTCATAATGCCTCATCTTGTTTTCATAAGAAGGAAAGAAAGGACAAACCGTCTAGTAATTATCAATGGGTGCCTAAAGGATGACATACATTATTTGAAACTCGAACTAACCTGAAAGGACCCAAGAAAAGATGGGTACCTAAGGCTTGATCTTATATGAATAACAGGTATGTCTAAGAGCATCAAAAACAAATAAATGGTATGTTGACAGTGGATGCTCCAGACACATGACAGGAGATCAATCCAAGTTCATGACGATGAATACAAGAGACGATGGCAAAGTACCCTTCAGGGGTAATCAATCTGAGAAGATTGCAGGAATTGGTGAAATTGGTGAAAAAGGAAAACCCCTGATCAAAGATGTCTACTATGTAGAAGGATTATGCCATAATCTTCTTAGTGTATGTCAAAGTGCAGACAAGAACAATTGGATCATTTTTTACTCAGAAGAATGTCTCATCGTGAACAAGGATGATTTCCCAATTGACAAAGGTAACCTTAAAACTCTGTTGAAAGCATAGAGGGAAGGTAACTATTATACTCCAAGTCTCCCTAAAATAAATTCTGAAAAATGCATTGTTAGCAACTTGGATGAAAATTGGCTATGGCATAAACGTTTGGCTCATGTGAATATGTTTCAACTAGACAAGCTAATAAGGAAAAATTTAGTTCTTGGTTTACCTAAACTACGTTTTAAAAATGACATGGTTTGTGACTCCTGTCAAAGAGGCAAACAAACTAAATCTTCTTTCAAAAACATGTTTGAACTCTCGACAAATAGACCACTTCAACTACTACACATGGACTTAGTTGGACCAGCAAGAGTTAAAAGTCCTGGTGGTAGTCTATATACTTTAGTGATTGTTGATGACTTCTCTCGATTCATATGGACTATATTTTTACTCTCCAAGGATGAAACTTTTGATCTATTTGTTGTATTTGCCAAGAAAATGTAGAACGAGAAAGGTATGTGTATTTCAGGTATACAAACAGATCATGGAGGAGAATTTAAAAACCATGCCTTCAAGGAATTCTGCGAAGCTTATGCCATCAACCACAACTTCTCTGCTCCAAGGACTCCACAACAAAATGGTGTGGTTGAAAGAAAGAATCGTATACTCTCTGAAATGGCTCGTGCAATGTTAAATGAGAACAAGACCTCTCAAGTCTTTTGGACGGACGCGATGAGCACTGCATGCTATGTATCTAACAGAGCATACCTTCGAAAGAAACTAAACAAAACTCCATATGAATTGTACAAAGGAAGAAAGCCAAACCTATCTCATCTACGCGTATTTGGATGCAAGTGCTTCGTCCATAACAACGGTAAGGAAAACTTGGGTAAGTTCGATCCCAAGTCTGACGAAGGTATTTTTCTTGGTTACTCCAATAAGAGTAAAGCATACAGAAAATTTAATTTGAAGACACTTATTGTAGAAGAATCAATTCATGTTGTGTTCTGTGAAACTAACCCTAATAAATACATTGATGAACATGAACCTTTTTTCAAAACTCAACCAATTTCAAAAACGGTTTCTACTCTTGAGAATTCAGAAAACACCCTTGAAGTTGAATCTGAAAACACTTGCGAAAATAACTCTCAATCCCAACCTCATGCCTAGAAATACAGTAGAAGTCACCCATTAGATCAAGTAATAGGTGATGTAAGTCAAGGCGTGAGAACCAAAAAAAAGCATTATAAATGAAGTAACTTTCTCTGCTTTCATTTCAGAAATTGAGCCCTTTAAAATTGACAAAGCCTTGTCAGATAATGATTGGGTTATAGCAATGCAAGAGGAGCTACATCAATTTGAAAGAAATTAAGTTTGGGAATTGGTACCTAGGCCTAAAGACCATCCGGTCATTGGGACTAAATGGGTATTCAAGAACAAACGAGATGAATCCGCAATTATAGTCAGGAACAAGGCTAGATCAGTTGCCAAAGGCTATAATCAAGAAGAAGGAATTGATTATGAGGAAACATATGCTCCAGTTGCTAGATTGGAAGCTATACGAGTACTCTTAGCCTTTGCATGTATCAAAGGATTCAAACTTTATCAAATGAATGTTAAAAGTGCTTTTCTTAATGGTTTTATTCAAGAAGAAGTATATGTAGAACAACCTCCTGGTTTTAAAAATGAATCTCATCCCAATCATGTTTACCATTTGAAAAAGGCTCTCTATGGTCTTAAACAGGCACCTAGAGTATGGTATGAGAGACCAAGTAAATTTCTTCTTGATCAAGGCTTCACCAAAGGAAAAGCAGACACAACACTCTTTATTAAAAGAAACAAACTTAATGAGATTTTAGTTGTACAAATTTATGTAGATGACATAATCTTCGGTGCTACTAATGATGCTTTGAGCAAAGATTTTTCAAAGACTATGCAGGGTGAATTCGAGATATCTATAATGGGAGAACTCAACTACTTTCTTGGTCTACAAATCAAGCAACGCAAGAATGGGATTTTCATTTCCCAGACAAAGTACGTAAGAGACTTACTGAGAAATATGGTCTTAATGAATGCAATGGAGCATACACACCGATGAGCTCAACTGCTACTTTAGATGCTGATGAGAAGGGTAAAGATTACAACATCACAAAGTACAGAGGTATGATTGGGTCACTCTACCTAACAGCAAGCAAACCCGACATTCAGTTCAGTGTTGGGATGTGTGCTAGATTCTAATCAGCACCTAAAGAGTTGCATGCCGAACATGTAAAGAGAATATTCAGATATCTAGATGATATAGAAGAATTGGGATTGTGGTTTCCCAAAGGACAACACGAGCATCTTGTTTTATACTCGGATGCAGACCATGCCAGATACAAGACGGATAGGAAGAGCACAAGTGGTCAATGCCAATTTCTTGGTAATTCTCTTGTCTCTTGGTTTAGCAAGAAACAAACAACTGTCTCAATATCTTCAACAGAAGCTGAGTATATTGCTGTATCAAGCTGTTGTGCGCAAGTACTTTAGTTAAAACAACAAATTCAAGACTTGGGTATCAATCTCAAAGAAATTCCAATTTTGTGTGATAACATGAGCACAATAAGTTTGGCAAAGAATCCAGTACAACATACCCGAACCAAGCACATTGATGTTAGGCATCATTTTATAAGGGATCATGTTTAGAAAAAGGACATTAAGGTGATGTTTGTTCCAACTCATAGTCAACTTGCAGACATCTTTACCAAGCCCTTAGCTAAAGATCAATTTACTTTCATTAGAAGAGAACTGGGAATGGTAAATCCCAATGAACTGTAAGTAATTTTTTCCCTTTGTTGTTCAAGGTTTTTTGATGATTATCCACTACTGACTTAGGCATCGGAGTATTTAGAATTTTGTTTTGCAGGATGCTTCATTGTTAAAACTAAACTGATAAATACTCGAGTATTCACTCAGCCCATACTCGAGTATAAAGGATTAACACTTAAGCTGTTTAGTGTGCCACAGGTACCAATACTCGAGTACATCACTTACATACTCAAGTAATATCGAGTTTAACATGTCACAGGAAGAAGAAACTGACCAATATGTGAGTATCTATGAAGATATACTCGAGTACTGGCGAGACAGACACTCTGTGGATGCTATGTAATGGTTCATACTTGAGTACTCTCAGTCAATACTCGAGTAATATCGAAGGAAAGAAAGCCTGCATCTGTCCTCAACACCAATACTCGAGTAGGTAAGTGAAATACTCGAGTACTGGCAATCTGAAAGGCTCCTGGAGTCTCGTCATTACTATAATACTCGAGTACCTAGAAGCAATACTTGAGTACTAATAGCCACATCTCTAATTGATTCTTTGAGAATACCTGAGTATTTAAGATAGATACTCGAGTAGCGTCGGACATCACTTGTGACATTTTATCTCTCCTATTCCGTCTTTGACTCCGTCTCTCATTTACTCACACTCGCCTCTCAGTCTCAAACCCTACTCCCATCCGTCGTTACTGTTAGTTCTCGATGTATTTTGATGATTAACAACAAGTGTAAACATGTTTTGAGGTTTTCAAAATCTGTTGAAAACCATCTGGCAAGTGCATACTCGAGTATAGGAAGCCATACTCGAGTATGGGATTGACAAAGAATTGCTTAAATGCATTTTACAAGTCAATAATCAAGTATTGGAAGCCATACTCGAGTATTGAAGTTACAGAGAGCAATCAAGTTTTTGAAAATAGATGCATACTCGAGTATAGGCCATCCAGAGAGCATCCAAATTTTTCAAACTGAGTCAATATTCCAGTATAGGAAGCTATACTCGAGTATTGGACTTACAGAGAACAAATGCTTTTTCAAACTAAGTTGCATACTCGAGTATAGGTATGTATACTCGAGTATTGGTCTTACAGAGAGCCCCCAAAAATTTTATAACTGTTGTATACTCGAGTATAGGTTTGGATACTCGAGTATAGGCCTCTTGCAACATAACATATGTTCTTGCATACTCCAGTATAGAAATGCATACTCAAATATTGAGTCTTTTGAACTTAAAATTTTTCTCACAAACAGTTGCATACTCGAGTACATTACTAACATACTCAAGTATAGACCTTTGTTTTCAAAGTTCAAGTCACGATGGTTTGTCTCTGGAAGCTGCATACTCGAGTATCAGTTTGGATACTCCAGTATAGACACTTGTACACAGTGCCATACTCGAGTATAGATGAACATACTCGTGTATCCAACGGTAAAAACTGATTTTCAAACTACACGAACTTGCAAAACACTATTTTTTGATCTTGTTGCTTTCATTCATCATTCACTTATGTTCCCAGCCACGTTTAACAAGTTTGTTAAGTGAATTTCAGTTAGCACAGATGAAGATTATTGAAGGTCAAAGGCAAAAAGCAAAAAAAGTGTACAGTGCATTTAATGCACTTCAGTAAATCAACCTTCTTTTGGTTAATCCACCTGAGCACGCATTCTCAACGGTCAAGAAGGCTTTCTTCATCAAGTAAACTCTTCTCCAACGGGAAAAACTCCAGAGAGCCACATCAGATCATATTAACACCTGGATTAGTTGGAGTTTAGAGAGAGAAGATGACCAGATTTAATGCTAATCACCTACAACGGTTGGATTCATTATACAACGGTCAATTAATGCTCTCTACTTATAAATAGAGTGCATTAATGTCTTCTCAAGTTGATACACTAACTGAGAGCGAATTCATTAAGTGCACATTCAATACTATTAGTTTTTCATCTGTAATAGTATCTTGTGATACTTGAGCTTCAGTGTTCATCTTATCTACTCTTTAAGAGAGTTATTCTTGTAATCATTCATTGATTGTGATAACCACAAGTCAGGGAACTTGGTGGTTGGGTGTATTGATTGCAACTCGTAAGGGGGAGTGAGTTCTAGAGAGAGAACTACTCTGAGTACAGAGCTTGTAATAAATTGTTGAGTTATAGTGGATTGAAAATCCCAAGTGTGGCTTGGGGACTGGATGTAGGTCAAGGATAAGACCGAACCAGTATAAATTATATTGTGCAAGCTTTCCTTCCCTTTCTCCTCTGATATACTCTGTTCTAACTTGTTCAAAACAGAGGTGATTCTTTAAATTTTTAAGGATACCCAATTCACCCCCCCTCTTGGGTATCAAGCTCCAATCTTCAGTTACCTAATTGTCATGCCCCGAAAACTAAGAGGTGACCGGTACGGAATATGAGGGAGTTCACATTCCACAAGCCTTTATCCAAAAAAAAAATGCACGTCAAGTAATGCTCACAAAAAAATAACATTTGGAGCTACGCTCCCCAATAGCCTATACATGTATGTATGTTCCAGATTACAAATAAAAAAATAGGGACCTTACCTAAAGACTACGTGGAGCATCAACACTATAGATGTTAATACATAAATGAAAACTTAACTTCAATTACACTCGCTAGCAAACGTTCCAAAAAATATTTGCAAGCTTAGTCAGCAAATATTTTTTGGGAAGCCAAGTGAGAAAGATCTTGAATATCCTCAATAAAGAATGGGAAGCCAAAGTTACTGCTATTGAGGAAGCGAGAGGGGATTCCATGGCATCTGTTGCTGCACTCTTTGGGAGCTTATCTGAATATGAAGCCAAGCTAATGTTCAAGAAGGGCTTGGATGAAGTGCATGGAAAGAGCAAAGGGATAGCCCTCAAGACAGTCAAAGAAAGCAGAGATTCTGATGATGAAGAAGATGAGGAAGATGAAGATGAAGAAATTCGGATGCTGGTCCGGTGCTTCAAGAAATTTTACAAGAAGGACCAAGGATTCAAGAGATTTCAGAAAGGAAGCTCTAGCCATGAGACGAAGAAGCCAATCATCTGCTATGAGTGTCAAAAGCCTGGACACATCAAGTCAGAGTGCCCCCAGCTGAACAACAACAAAGACAAAGACAAGAAGAAGTTCAGCAAATACAAGAAGAAAGCCTATGTTTCAAACATCTGGGGTGATAGCTCATCCGATGAGGATGAAGAGGATAAAGGAGAAAAAGCAAACATTTGCTTAGTTGCTGAGGAAGAAGAGCAACATGATAAAAGCAATAAGGTATATGACTCAAAACCTTCCTATGATGAACTTTTTGATGAATACAATCTTGTGCAAAAGGAATTTGAAAAACTTGCTAAAAAATATTTCGCTTTGAAAAAGAAAAACACTACTCTTGAATTACAAGTTGAAAGACTATCTTCTCCTGAAATTCTAGTTTGTGATGAATGCCCTATTTTGGAGAAAAAGAATTCACAATTGACAAAAGCACTTGAGAAATTCACTAAGGGAAGTGAAATGCTCAATGTGATTCTTAAACAACAACGTTTTATAAACGATAGATCGGGCATTGGTTATAACCTAGATTTTGACAAGAAGAAAGGAAAGAAGAAGAGTGGTCAAAAATCGTATATGAACTATTTTACAAAATCAGTTCATTCTTCAAATCCCTTTGCACATTGTAATTATTGCAATAGGAAAGGTCATTCTACCTCTTCTTGTTTTCATAAGCATGAAAGAAAAGTTAAACCTGCAGGGAATTATAAATGGGTACCGAAAGGAACGTATGTTCCCAAGGTCAAAACTAACCCCAAAGGACCCAAGAAAAGATGGGTACCTAAAACTTGATCCCTTGTGAATTGCAGGTTTGTCTTAGAGCATCAAGGCCCAACAAATGGTATATTGATAGTGGTTGCTCAAGACACATGACTGGAGACAAATCCAAATTCATCTCAATCAAGCCTAAAGATGGTGGTAGAGTCACATTTGGAGGTGACCAATCGGGAAAAATTGTTGGCATTGGTGAGATTGGCAACAATAAAGGACCTCTCATCAAAGATGTCTACCTTGTAGAGGGATTGTGCCACAACCTCCTAAGTGTGAGCCAAAGCACCCACAAGGGTAACTTAGTTATCTTTGATTCAGATGAATGCTTTATTGTTAAAAAGGATTTGGTCTCCATAAATGATTTGAAAACTAAAGCTTTATTTAGAGCACCTAGAGATGGTAATTGTTATACTCTCAACCTCTCTAGTAACGCTTCAGTTTTTGAAAATTGCTTTGTAAGTAACTTGAATGAGAGTTGGCTATGGCATAAGCGATTGGCTCATGTCAATATGTTTCAACTTGACAAGTTGCTGAAAAAGGATTTGGTAATTGGTATTCCTAAATTAAGCTTAAAAAATGATATGATTTGCGATGCATGTCAAAAGGGAAAACAAACCAAATCTTCTTTTAAAGCAAAAAATGAGATTTCAACTAGTAGACCTCTTCAATTACTTCATATGGATCTAGTTGGACCAGCTAGAGTAAAAAGTCTTGGTGGAAATCTTTATACTTTGGTCATAGTTGATGATTATTCTAGATTTACTTGGACTATATTTTTGCCATCAAAAGATGAAACGTTTGATCAGTTTGTTGCCTTTGCCAAGAAGGTCCAGAATGAGAAAGGGTTCTCAATTTCAAGTATAAGGACTGATCACGGTGGTGAGTTCGAAAACAACGCCTTTGCTGAGTTCTGTGAAAATATGGGGATTGACCACAACTTCTCATCTCCAAGAACTCCTCAACAAAATGGTGTTGTGGAAAGGAAGAATAGAGTGCTCACTGAGATGGCAAGAGCAATGTTGAACAAGAACAACACTTCCCAAGTGTTTTGGGCTGATGCCATGAGTACCGCATGCTACATTTCCAATAGAGCTTACTTGAGGAAGAAGCTGAACAAGACCCCATATGAGCTCTACAAAGGAAGGAAGCCAAATCTCAGCCATCTATATGTCTTTGGATGCAAGTGCTATGTGCACAATAACGGTAAAGAGAATCTTGGTAAATTCGATTCCAAAGCTGATTTAGGTATTTTTATTGGTTATTCTAATAGAAGTAAAGCATATAGAGTCTTCAACACTAGAACTAAGGTTGTAGAAGAATCTATACATGTTGTGTTCAGTGAAAATGATTCTGATAAATCCTTGGATGATGAGAAAGAGACAATTTTCAAAAATCAATTCTTTTCGAAAACTACTCCTTCTCAATTTGAAAATTCTGAAAATGTTTTTTAGGCTGATCCTGAAAACAATTTAGAAAACCCTGATCAGTCTCAGCCTAGAGCTTGGAGATTTATAAGGAATCATCCTTTAGACCAAGTTATAGGTGATGTAAACCAAGGAGTGAGAACTAGAAATAGTACTTTGAATGAAGTAACCTTTTCTGCATTTATTTCGCATATAGAACCCTCTAAAATAGAAGAAGCCCTGTCAGACAATGATTGGGTAATAGCTATGCAAGAGGAGTTACATTAATTTGACAGAAATCAGGTTTGGGACTTAGTACCTAGACCCAAGGACCATCCGGTAATTGGGACCAAATGGGTATTTAAGAACAAACGTGATGAGTTGGCAATCATAGTCTGTAACAAGGCAAGATTGGTTGCCAAAGGTTACAACCAAGAGGAAGGCATAGACTATGAGGAAACTTATGCCCCAGTAGCAAGATTGGAGGCCATAAGAGTCCTACTAGCCTTTGCATGCACTAAAGGTTTTAAACTTTTTCAAATGGATGTGAAAAGTGCATTTTTAAATGGTTTCATTCAAGAGGAGGTGTATGTTGAACAACCTCCAGGTTTTGAAAGTGATCAACTTCTGGATCATGTTTTTAAACTAAAGAAAGCATTGTATGGTCTTAAGCAAGCTCCTAGAGCTTGGTATGAAAGATTGAGCCAATTCTTACTCAATCAAGGATTTATTAGAGGAAAGGCTGACATAACATTGTTTATAAAGAAAAATAAATTGAATGAAATTTTAATTGTCCAGATATATGTTGATGATATTATATTTGGTGCTACTAATGATGCCTTGTGTGAGGAATTTTCCAAGACTATGCAGGGTGAATTTGAGATGTCAATGATGGGAGAGCTCAACTACTTCCTTGGACTGCAAATTAAACAACGAAAAGATGGGATATTCATCTCCCAAACCAGATATTTGAATGATTTGCTGAAGAAATTTGGGATGAACAAATGTAATGGGGCTGACACACCTATGAGCACAACAACTTTATTGGATGCTGATGAAGAGGGTAAGGATTTCAACATCACCAAATATAGAAGAATGATTGGATCATTGCTCTATCTCACCGCAAGCCGCCCGGACATCCAATTCAGTGTTGGGATGTGTGCTAGATTTCAATCCGCCCCTAAAGAGTCTCATGCTGAATACGTGAAGAGGATATTCAGATACCTCTTAGACACAAAGACTCTTGGATTGTGGTTTCCCAAAGGTCAGCCTGAGCACTTGGTGGCATACTCAGATTCGGACCATGCTGGCTATAAGACTGATAGGAAGAGTACAAGTGGCCAATGCGAATTCTTTGGCAACTCACTTGTGTCTTGGTTTAGCAAGAAGCAAACAACGGTAGCCGTGTCATCAACCGAAGCTGAATATGTGGCTGCCTCAAGTTGCTGTGCTCAAAAGCTAGGGTTGAAGCAACAACTTGCTGATTTGGGAGTACACTTGAAGGAGATCCCAATATTTTGTGACAATACAAGCACAATAAGCTTGGCCAAGAATCCAGTGCAACATACAAGAACCAAGCATATTGATGTAAGGCATCACTTCATTCGGGATCATGTCTAGAAAAGAGATGTCAAAGTGATGTTCATTCCAACTCATCTTCAACTTGCTGAAATCTTCACCAAGCCTCTAGCCAAGGAACAATTCACCTTCATATGGAGAGAATTGGGAATGGTAAATCCCAATGAATTGCAAGCAATTCTCTCTCAATTTAATGTTAGTTATGTTTTTGATGATTAATCTTTACTGACTTAAGCATCGGAGTGTATAGCAATAGTTTTCGCAGGATGTTTTGAGGTTTCAGAGGTTGCATACTCAAGTATTGGCTACAATACTCGAGTATGGAAGTTGCAGAAAGCCAAAACTGAAATTCAGAAGGACTATACTCGAGTATAGGGTTGGATACTCGAGTATCCAGAAGGCAGAGAGCACGTTGCTGAGAAAAATGACTGTATACTCGAGTATGGAGTGCTGTACTCGAGTATGGGCCAGATAGAGACCAAAGTTGCAGTTGAAGAAACTGCATACTTGAGTACCGGTTCAAGAAATTTTGTCCAGAAGGGAGGCAGCTTCACCCACTTTACTCAGAAGGACTACCGGTTCTTCACGGCCTTTGTAAAGAAGCATCCGATCAACATTGGCCAGTGGATCTTCAAAGAGATCAGTCACTTCAAGTTCGTCTCTCGGAAGGGATCTTACATGCCTTTCCCATCCTTGGTGTCACTGATCTTGTTTTACCACAAGATTTGGTACGTGGGACCTCCAGAGTCGATGAAGTACATTCCGACTTTTGGCAAGACACATTTCAACTTCATGAAGATTCATTTTGAGCCAGAAGGATCCGGTCAATCTAGAGCCCCACAGAGATCTCAGGCCTGTGCATCTCAGTCTGTTGCGCACGAGGCTCAGTCTGCTCCTCCTCCTCCTCCACTGGATTTTGAGCAAAAGGTCAAGGAGATTGTGGATACCGCCGTTGCATCTCTCTTTGTGAGGATGCAATTCGAGTTCGGAAGGCTGGCTGCTGACATGAAGATCAAGATCAATGAGGAAGTGGCTCAGCTCATGGAGCAATTTGAGGCAAAGCAAAGCGAAATCTTCGATCAGCTCATAGATTTGGATGCCCGGCTAGGTACTACATTGCACACTGCAGCTGATGCCCGGGATAATGCTGAGAAGCTGATGAGGCATTTCGACATCGGAGCCTCTTCATCCACCTTCGGGTTCACTACCGGCCCTTCCACATCCACATCTGTCCCAGTAGCCCAGCCATCCACTATACCTGAGACTCAACCTTCCCTACCTTCCTCACCATCCTTTGCATTCCCTAGCCCACCTCACACCACATCATCTCCTGTTTCATCCTCCCCAGTTTCAGCATCCACACCAGCCATTGTGGTGTTATCTTCACCAGTCACTCCCACTACAGAGGTCTTACCTGATCCACTTCCATCTCCTGATACCCCCTCCACTGAGATTTTCCGTCTACCTTCTCCCATTCCCACATCCTCACTACTCTTGCCTACTACACCAGCTGTCATATTCCTACCTCTACCTCCCTCTGCCTCTGACATTCACATTGAGAAGTTTCCCAAAGTTGCTGCCCTTGTTTTGGAATATACAATAAATAATAAATATACAATTACCTTATAATATTATATAATTTATTAATTTATTATTATTGTTTTTCTCTTGAAATATCTGGGTTATTACACTAATCGTCTAATCCCCTTTGACCGTTGGCTTCCCTCCATTTCACATTTTTCCACTGTTTGATTTCTTTGACCTCACCACAATCTCTCAGTCAAAACCCTCACCTTTTCTCATTTCTCACCAACGATCACCACTATCTATGGCTCACTCCTCATCTGAATCTTCTGATCAGCCACTATCGAAGAAGCCTAGATCATCTTATCGACGAAGACCCAAATCGGATGTGCAATCCAAGGCAAAAACCAAGTCTGTCTCCATCGTTGAACCCTCGTGGCCCGTTACTCACCTTCAAACGGATTCCTTACCATCTAGTAAAGGACAAAGCAAATCCCAAACTCAATCTCAATCGAAATCAGCCAAGTCTGGTTCAACATTCAATGACAACCATGAGGCATTTCACAAAGGGCGTTCAAAAGATGTTGAAGACCGTGAAGGAGAAATTGAACCCTTTGCTCAAAAACTTATTGGTCAGATTAGTGCACTCCACTGTCCTCCTGGTATGTGCGAAGATCCTATGATATTTCCCTATGATTACTCATTTGCTATCAACTATGATAAAAGACCTTTTTGTCCCACTGTCTACCTAAACTTAGAGGATTTTAAAAAGGAATGCAATTTAGACTTATCACCATGGATTAGATCATACATGCCCCTGCTAGGAATACAAACACCCTATTGTCCATAGGTTGTCAACATTTTTTACCACAACACGTATCTAGCTAAAAAAGATCATGAGCAAGATGAAGATGTCCTAGTGACGTCTATTCGAGGAAAGGAAATCAAATTTTCTGCCAAGGACCTCAACACTCTTTTTGGATTTACACATGTACCTAAGGATCCTCCTAAACTCTCTGATTCTGAATCTATCGGGATTTTGTTTCCTAACACTGATTTTGATGGTGATATCTTCAAATATAGGCCTGGTCAAATGTCTGAAACTTATAGAGTGATTTGGTATTTGTATAGTCGCAATATGGTTAACAAGGGACAGAGTTACACTCATTTCGTTCTTAAGGATTTCCAACTGTTTGCCTCTCTGATTGCTAAGAAGCCAAGGAATTTGGGAAAATGGATTATATCTGAAATGCTATTTTTTCTGTCATCCTCCAGGAAAAATACAATCCCATTTCCCAATCTTGTTTCTCAAATTATTGGTCATTACAATATTTGGTACTTTATCACTGGTGATTCAGCCGTCTTTCCAACGAAGTTTGGCGAGTCACATCTGCTTCTCATGAAAATATCTTTTACTGAGGCCACTGGAGAGAAAAAGGAGAAACAAGCTAAGACTCCTTTGCCCTTTACCTCCAAGCAACAAGAAGAAGCTCAATCATCTCAAGCTGGGACTCACTCTGCTCCTCCATCCTTCACACAGGCATCCATCCAGAATTTGGTCAACACTTATGTACAAACCACTCTGAACCCTTTTATGGAGCACTTTCAGAAGCTCCAAACTCAATTAATCACAGCCATGGGAAACGAGATGAAAGCAATGGCTAAATTTGTTTTGTCCAAATTCCTTTCACAAAACGAGGAAATGAGAAAGGAATTTCAAATGATAACTAACAAGCATAAAGACATTCAACAATCTGTGCTTGATTTAGAGAAAACCATCGATGCCTTGGCCATCAAGATCTATGATACTCCCTCTTCTCTGCCTTCTACTTCTACTGCACCAGATTCTGATAAGATCCCTACACCTCCTACTGATCCAGTTGTTCAAGCCTCTGATCCTTTCATTCTTGCCTCCACTCCTGCCACTGATTCAGTTGCTCACGACCATTCCCCTGCTTCTCATGCAAATGTCACTAATCAAACACATCCCTCTGTTGCTACTGAGACACCAGCATCCCCCTCTTTGATGGATGACAAAGGGGGAGAAGAAGCAAGTGTTAGTTCTCATAAGGTTTTGATGATGATTGAACAAATTGGAAATCATTGGAAGATGAAGATATGAGTTTTTAAAAGAGAAAAACAGTTGATCATTTTTAAACATAGCAACACTCTAGTGTTGAGTTCCAGAACTCGAGTGTTGGACATTGGCAAGATATTTTAGAAAGCATCACCGCCAGTGTTCTAGCAAAACTGCCAGTTTTGAACTTATGAAAAGTTCAAAACTCGGGTGTTGAGTTTTCAACACTCGAGTGTTGGCCTGGCAGAGAAATATCAAGTTTTTTCAAAACCCCAACACCTCCAGTGTTAGTCTAAACACTGCAGTTTTGAGTCTTTTATTTTTTCAAAGAAAGATCAAAACTCGAGTGTTGGAAACCAACACTCCAGTGTTGAAGAGACAGAGAGCAACCCATGGTTTTCAAAGTTTCAACACCGCCAGTGTTGCTCCATCACTGCCAGTGTTCAACTGAACCTGAGTTTTCAATATAAGTGAAAACTCGAGTGTTGCATACCAACACTCAAGTGTTGTCAAGGCAGAGAGCCTTTAAAATTCATCCAGTTGAAAACCGCCAGTGATGACTCAAAACTACAGTTTTGGAGTTTGAAACTTTTTATCAAAGTTTCAACACTCGAGTGTTGAGAAGAAAAACTCGAGTGTTGACCAGACAGAGAGCATTGAATTCTTTTTAGAATCAACACTGCCAGTGTTGTTCTTGAACACTGCCAGTTATGAACTTAGCACAGTTCATAACTTGAGTGTTGATACTCAACACTCGAGTGTTGGCCATTTTAACTGAAAAACGCTTTTCGCTTAAACTTGCCAAAATTATCTTAATCTTTGATCTTTTAAGATACCCATTGTTTATTTACTTCACATAAATAATTTATGTATATTCCTGAATTGCTCTAATGAGTGTATTCATGAGATTACAGGAAATTTATACATTTGAATGAAGAATCAAAAGAAACAGAGCCACTTTAGGAAATTTGCTGAAATGATGGAGAAACATAACTCTGGATCACTAGCCGTTAAACAAGATCAAATAGCCGTTGCAGAAGATCAATTGACCATTATGAATCATCCCCAACGGAACAAATCATTAAGAAGAAACAAAATCACAAGATCAGTTCAGCAAACAGTCAAGGAGCAACTTCAGCTGTACAATTCATGCAAATAACTTCACCAACAGTTTTTCTTTAAAAAGAACAAAGCCCCAACGGTCTTCTAACGTTCACAAGCCTCAAGATATTATAAATAGCTAAAGATTTCAACCTGGAAGACACAGAACTATCATATATACATTCTTGCCTGAAAACTCAAGAAAGGTCCAGCTCTTTTGATATTATTGTACCTCAGTGATTATCAGAATTCACTCTTAGAGAGAGATTTCATTGTTGTAATCCATCTTCTGTAAGGAATCTCAAAGTAGAGGGACTTTGAGATTGGGATTGTACAATTACATCTTGTAAGGGGGAGCGAGTTCAAGATTGTGAATCCTCCTTCGTTTGCTGAAGGTGTAATTAAGAAGTTAGTGGAAAACCCAGAAGATCTGGGGACTGGACGTAGGTCATCTGTTAAGACCGAACCAGGATAATTGCTCTGTGTTCTCCTATTCTCCTTTTCATACTCTTTTCATTCAGTTGTCTTTCTTCAAACTTTATTTTGAAACTGAGCTTGTTTGAAAAGAATTTTTAAAAATCCCCAATTCACCCCCCCTCTTGGTGATTTAGCTGCGCTTTCATTTGGTATCAGAGCAAGGTCTTCTCTAAAGAGCTTAACAACTCGAGAAGGATCACAATGGAGGGAATTTTGCCCGATGGAGCCTCTATCAATCGTCCCCCAGGTTTTAATGGTGAGCATTATTCTTTTTGGAAAGCTAAATTCAGAGTCTTTGTTATGGCTACAGAATATGGCTTATGGAAAGTGTTCGAAAGAGGAGACTATGCTCCAACAATTGAAAGGGAAGGCATCAGGATTCCAAAACCTAAAGAGAACTATGATGAGAATGATAGAAGAAACATCACTCTCAATAGTAAAGCCATACTCATGTTACAAAGTGCCTTAAGTCAACAAGAATACTTCCGCATATGTACTCTGAGCTCAGCTAAAGCCATGTGGGATGCTTTGGAGATTGCACATGAAGGGACAACTGGGGTGAAACAGAATAGAATCAACACCCTCATGACAGAATATGATCTCCTTCGCATGAAACAAGGAGAAACCATTGGTGAGTTTCAATTAAGATTTACTCATTTGATTAACCAACTTGCTTCTTTAGGAAAAGTGTATGAACAATCTGTACAAGTAAGAAAGATCCTAAATATCCTCAACAAAGAATGGGAGGCAAAGGTCACTGCCATTGAAGAAGCACGTGGTGAATCAATGACATCTGTAGCAGCTCTCTTTGGAAGTCTCTCTGAATATGAGGCTAAACTGAAATTCAAAAAGGGACTTGAAGAAGTGCATGGTAAAAGCAAAAGTATAGCTCTCAAAACCTCTAAAGAATCCAAATCTGATGATGATGAAGAAGATGAGGATGATGATGAAGAGATGAGTCTGATGGTCAGAAAATTCAAGAAATTTTTCAAAAGGGATCAAGCCAACAAAAGATTTCACAAAGGTAGCTCAAACACTGAAACAAAGAAATCCATCACATGCTATGAATGTGGACAACCTGGACACTTCAAATCTGATTGCCCACAGCTCAAGAATAAAGAGAAGAAATTTAACAAATTCAAAAGAAGAGCTTATGTGTCAGGTATATGGGGAGATAGCTCATCCGATGATGATGAGGAAGAAGAAAAATCCAACATTTGTCTTGTAGCCCAAGAAGGGTCAGATGATGAAGAGGTAAATGCTTCTAATTCTTTCTATGATGAATTATCTTCTGAGTATAATTTGCTTTTTATTGAGTTTAGAAAAATAGCCAAAGAACTTTCATCTGCAAAGAAAAAGATCAAACTCTTAGAAAAACAAATTCAAAATAATGAAAATATTTCTGAAAAAGTTTCTGAAAGGAACCTTGAAAAGAATTGTGAAAATTGCTGTGCTTTAGAAAAGAAAAACCTGTTTCTTACCAAAACTCTTGAAAAATTCACAAATGGTAGTGAAATGCTAAATGTTATCCTGAAACAACAAAGATTTACAAATGATAGATCAGGAATAGGGTATAAACCAGATTTTGATAAACAAAAAGGAAGGAAGAAATTAGGACATAAATCCTACATGAACTTTTTCCAAAAATCTGTGCATTCATCCAATCCCTTTGCCCACTGTGACTATTGCAATAGAAAAGGACATACTACTTCTTCTTGTTTTCATAAAAGGGAAGGTAAGAGCAAGCCTGTAGGTAACTATAAATGGGTGCCAAAAGGATCCTATAAGGATCCTAAGACACAAACTAACCCCAGAGGACCCAAGAAAAAGTGGGTACCTAAGACTTGATACTTTATGTTTTGCAGGTTTGTCTTAGAGCATCAAAATCCAACAAGTGGTTCATTGATAGTGGGTGCTCAAGACATATGACAGGGGATCAATCAAAGTTTGTAACAATTAAAACTAAGGATGGAGGCAAGGTAACATTCGGTGGAAATCAAACCGGCAAGATTGCAGCAATTGGAGACATTGGAAATTCCGATGGACCAAAAATTAAAGACGTATACCTTGTTGAAGGATTATGTCATAATCTTCTGAGCGTAAGTCAAAGCACAGATAAAGGTAACTTAGTTATCTTTAATTCAGAAGAATGTTTAATTGTTAGCAGTAATATACTTCCCCTAGAAGAGATTAAGTCTAAAGCATTGTTCAGAGCACCTAGAGAAGGTAATTGCTATTCACTTAATCTTTCTAACGATGATATCTCAGAGAAATGCTTTATAAGTAAATCAGATGAAACTTGGCTATGGCATAAAAGATTAGCTCATGTGAATATGGTTCAACTTGACAAATTAGTTAAGAAAGAGTTGGTTTTTGGCATTCCTAAACTATCTTTCAAAAACGACATGATTTGTGACTCTTGTCAAAAAGGTAAACAAACCAAGTCGTCTTTTAATTCCAAAAATGAAATATCAACTCAAAAACCTCTTCAATTACTTCACATGGATTTAATTGGACCTGCTAGAGTTAGAAGTCTAGGAGGTAATTTATATACCTTAGTTATAGTTGATGATTTTTCCAGATTCACATGGACCATATTTTTATGCTCTAAAGATGAAACATTTGATCAATTTGTTGTTTTTGTCAAAAAGGTCCAGAACGAGAAAGGTCTTTCTATTTCAGGTATTAGAACTGATCATGGAGGAGAATTTGACAATCAAGCCTTTGCTGACTTCTGTGAAAGCATAGGAATTGATCACAACTTTTCAGCGCCAAGGATTCCTCAACAAAATGGTGTAGTTGAAAGAAAGAATAGAGTCCTCACTGAGATGGCAAGAGCAATGTTGAATGAAAACAAAACATCTCAAGCATTCTGGGCTGATGCAATGTCAACAGCATGCTACATATCAAATAGGGCGTATGTACGGAAGAATCTAAACAAAACTCCTTATGAGCTGTACAAAGGAAGAAAGCCCAACTTAGCACATCTACATGTATTTGGATGTAAGTGTTTCATCCACAACAATGGTAAGGATAACTTGGGTAAGTTTGATGCCAAGGCAGATGAAGGTATTTTTCTAGGATATTCTAATAGAAGTAAAGCTTATAGAGTATTTAACATCCGAACACGTTGTGTAGAAGAATCTGTGCATGTGGTATTTTGTGACTCTTCTTCTAACAAGCCTTTGAATGATGATGATGATGAAATAATCTTGAAAAATCAAACTCAAAATTCTGAAAACAAACATCTTCTAAAATCTCCCTCTAATACAGAAGAACAAGATGTTTTTGAAATAGATCCTCAAAATCATTTTGAAAATCCTGAACCATCACAACCTAAAGCTTGGAAATATAACAAAAGTCATCCTTTAGACCAAGTGATAGGTGATGTTAATCAAGGTGTTAAAACCAGAAAAAGCACCTTAAATGAAGTTACATTTTCTGCTTTTATATCCAACATTGAACCTTCTAAAATTGATGAAGCACTTTCTGATAATGATTGGGTAATTGCAATGCAAGAAGAATTACACCAATTCGAAAGAAATCAAGTTTGGGATTTGGTACCTAGGCCTAAAGACCATCCGGTCATTGGCACCAAATGGGTATTCAAAAACAAACGTGATGAATCTGCAATCATAGTCAGAAATAAGGCAAGACTAGTTGCCAAAGGCTACAATCAAGAAGAAGGAATTGATTATGAAGAAACTTATGCTCCAGTGGCAAGATTGGAAGCCATAAGGGTTCTTCTAGCCTTTGCTTGTGTTAAAGGAATAAAACTCTTTCAAATGGATGTTAAAAGTGCCTTTTTAAATGGTTTCATACAAGAAGAAGTTTATGTTGAACAACCACCTGGATTTCAAAATGAAAAATTTCCAGATCATGTTTATCATCTCAAGAAAGCTTTATATGGCCTTAAACAAGCTCCTAGAGCTTGGTATGAACGCCTAAGTAAATTTCTTCTTGATCAAGGCTTTGTTAGAGGAAAAGCTGACACTACTTTATTCATTAGAACTAATAAATTGAATGAAATTTTAGTTGTACAAATATATGTTGATGATATTATATTTGGTGCTTCTAATGATTACTTGTGTGAAGATTTTGCAAAGAAAATGCAGGGAGAATTTGAGATGTCTATGATGGGAGAACTCAACTACTTCCTTGGCTTACAAATTAAGCAAAAGAAAGATGGTATCTTCATATCACAAGCCAAGTACTTGAATGATCTCTTAAAAAGGTTTGGAATGGATCAATGTAATGGTGCTGACACTCCTATGAGTTCAACTACTTCATTGGATGCAGATGAGGAAGGAAAGGACTTTAATATTACAAAATATAGAGGGATGATTGGTTCCTTACTCTACCTTACAGCAAGTCGCCCGGACATCCAATTTAGTGTTGGAATGTGTGCAAGGTTTCAATCAGCTCCAAAGGAGTCACATGCTGAACATGTGAAAAGAATTTTCAGATATCTTGCTGACACTAAAACTCTAGGATTATGGTTTCCTAAAGGACAACCAGAACACTTAGTAGCCTATTCAGATTCAGATCATGCTGGATACAAAACCGATAGGAAAAGCACAAGTGGACAGTGTGAATTCTTTGGTGGATCACTTGTGTCATGGTTTAGCAAGAAACAAACAACAGTAGCTGTATCATCCACTGAAGCTGAATATGTGGCTGCTTCAAGCTGTTGTGCACAAGTTTTGTGGCTGAAACAACAACTTTCAGACTTGGGAATCAATCTCAAAGAAGTCCCAATATTGTGTGACAACACAAGCACTATTAGCTTGGCCAAAAATCCAGTCCAACACACTAGGACCAAACATATTGATGTAAGGCATCATTTCATAAGAGATTATGTCCAGAAAAAGGAAGTTAAAGTCATGTTCATCCCAACTGATCTCCAATTGGCAGACATCTTCACAAAGCCACTAGCTAAAGAACAATTTAATTACATAAGAAGAGAATTGGGAATGGTGAATCCCAATGAGTTGTAAGTATTTCCAACTAAATTCCAATGTTAGCTCTGGTTTTGATGATTACAAATTACTAACTTAAGCATCGGAGTATGTAGTTTTTCTTTTTTGCAGGATTTAACAAGTTCATTTTTGATATCAAAAGTTGAACACTCGAGTTATGGGATCAAACACTCGAGTGTTGGAGTTTTTCTCTTTTGTAGGACTTAACAGATTGATGTTTCATATCAAAAAATGAACACTTGAGTTATGGGATGAAACACTCCAGTATTTGTGGATCAATGGCAATACTAAAGTACCTGCAAATCTGAACACTCGAGTTTTGATAATCAGAACTCCAGTGTTGGGAGTCCAGTGTCGAGGTCAGAGAAATAAGGAGAAATGAAAACTAGAGTGTTGAAACTCAACACTCGAGTTTTGAACTCTAGTTTTGAACAAGAAATGCCAACGGTTCTCAGTACACTATTGGCACCCAGGTTAGTCAAATTTTTATCAACACTCCAGTGTTGATTGTGAGAACTCGAGTGTTGGTAGTGTAAACAGTTAAACACTCCAGTGTTGATTATGAGAACTCGAGTGTTGACGCTTCTATATATATATGTTCTCCAAAACTGCCTTCATAACCGCAGTTTTGCCCTAAGTGTTCTTCGGTGCTCTCACTTCTCTTCTTCTCAAATCTTTCTGATTCTCTCTCAGATCTCCAATCTAACCTCGAAAAAATCTCACAACTCTACAATGGCCTCTCAATCGACGAAACCCACTCAATCTGAGACTAAATCACCGTCTGAACAGTCTCCTTCTCAAACCTCTCCTCCTTCACAGAGACCATCGAGAATAAAAATGATACCCAATAGATTTCACGATGGAATAGACCAATCACTCCCAGGAATTAGTGGAGAAATTCCTCAATCCTCTTCAAAAGCAGTCTCAGCCACACCCACTCGTTCAAAGGGTGTATCGTTTCAAGAACCGATTGCGGCACCTCTGAAGAAAAAGAAAGAAGCTGAACCAGAATCAGCTACTAAGCCTAAAAAGAAAGTCAGAACAAAAAGGGCATCAAATTTTGAACCAGAGGAAGCACCTCCCCAGAAAAAGAAGAAGTCCTCTACTTCACAACCTTCTTCATCTAGCTCCTCTCTGGTAAAAGAAAATGCCATTGAAGAAATTTATCATTTTCAGTTTCCACCTAAAGATTTTGATTTTACTACTGTGCATTTGAAAGACCAAGATAGTATTTTTAAAGAGAAATTTGCTTCAAGAGAATCCTGTGCAGTAGTAGCCTTGGATTTGGACAAATTTGAGGAAGAAAACAGTTTGGATTTAAAACCTTGGCTCAAATTCTATGAAAATTTCATTTCCATTGCTTGTCCCTACTCACCTACATTAGTTAGGCAATTTTATTCTAATATGGCCTATGACAACCTACTGGGTCCAGAGGGAGAATTGTTAGAAGAAAGGGTAACCACTACAGTGAGACACACCAAATTCACCCTTTCAGCCTCTATCTTGAACACGATCTTGAAAATGGACCAATTTCCAATTCACACTTCTGAATATGGTAATAGGACAATTTGGTCCATCCTCATGCCACACAAGCCATTTCCTGAAGCCCAATCTCACTATTTCAATTTTAATCCTAGCTCAATGCCCCCTAAGAATAGAGTCTTGTGGTATATCTTCTCTAGAAATTTCATTCAAAAGAGTGGTAATTTCACTCATTTTGCCCAGAGAGATTACCCCTTGTTTACTTCTTTTGTCAACAAGACTCCTTTCAATCTAGGCCATCACATTTTGAAGGAAATGATCAGGTTCAAGTTCCCCACTAGGAAACTCTCTCATATGCCATTTCCTTCACTAGTATCGGTTATTCTGTTTTACTTCAAGATATGGCATGTTGGGTCTGTTGAAGCTTTAAAGCTTCCACCATTCTTTGATAAGGGTAAATTGAATTTGATGAATTTGACATTTGAGGAAGAAGGATCAGGGCAATCAAAAGCCCCTACTAGATCCAAAGGCCCTGCAAGATCAAAAGCTACACAGTCTCAGTCTCAGAATCAAGAGGCTCAATCTGCACCTCCTCCTCCTACCTCTGATTTTAATGCCCGAGTGAAAGAGATCATTGACTCAGCTGTTAAAGAAATGTCCAATAAGATTGCCTATGAAATTGGACAGCTGAGGGGTGAACAGTATAGGAGTACCAAACAGCTAGCTGACATTCAAGATGACATGAAGCTGGACTTGGTCAAACTCACTGACCAAAATGCCAAGCTTATAGACCTAGTTCAGAATCATGATATTCTGCTCACGTCTCTGAGTATATCAAATTCAAGCCTTCATGACAAAGCTGATTTGTTGTTAAAACATTTCAACATAGGTCTTTCTTCAGGCTCAGATCCTCAACCTTCTGGAATTGCTTCTGATATACCTTCAGCCTCTACACCACTTGTAGAACCTTTGGGCACTCCAGCTGCAGACATTCAACAATCTTCTGAGCCTCACACTTCGGAGCATCATACCTCAGATCCTCTAGTCACTCTAGCTGCAGAGGCACAAACACCTCCTCTTTCACCAACACCTCTATCCGTTGTACCCCCATCTATTGATGATGCCAAAGGGGGAGAAGATCAGAGTCAGAATTTGAGAGTATTGTGATTTGAGAGTATTGTGTGATTTCTGATGTTTTAATTTGTATCTTTTGTAGTGCATATTTTGTAATCCTTTGTAAGTGTCTTGTCAAACACTTGATTCTCTAGTTGAATTACATGAATGAAGTCATCTGTCTTAGTCTTTTATGTGTAAACTTATTTTGATGCATAAGTTTTTAAAATGATAAATGAACTTCATGATTTCTAAATCAGATTTTCTCAAATTCTATAAAATTTGTTTTTCAAGGGTTGTCATCATCAAAAAGGGGGAGAATGTTAGTTCTCATAAGGTTTTGATGATGATTGAACAAATTGGAAATCATTGGAAGATGAAGATATGAGTTTTTAAAAGAGAAAAACAGTTGATCATTTTTAAACATAGCAACACTCTAGTGTTGAGTTCCAGAACTCGAGTGTTGGACATTGGCAAGATATTTTAGAAAGCATCACCGCCAGTGTTCTAGCAAAACTGCCAGTTTTGAACTTATGAAAAGTTCAAAACTCGGGTGTTGAGTTTTCAACACTCGAGTGTTGGCCTGGCAGAGAAATATCAAGTTTTTTCAAAACCCCAACACCTCCAGTGTTAGTCTAAACACTGCAGTTTTGAGTCTTTTATTTTTTCAAAGAAAGATCAAAACTCGAGTGTTGGAAACCAACACTCCAGTGTTGAAGAGACAGAGAGCAACCCATGGTTTTCAAAGTTTCAACACCGCCAGTGTTGCTCCATCACTGCCAGTGTTCAACTGAACCTGAGTTTTCAATATAAGTGAAAACTCGAGTGTTGCATACCAACACTCAAGTGTTGTCAAGGCAGAGAGCCTTTAAAATTCATCCAGTTGAAAACCGCCAGTGATGACTCAAAACTACAGTTTTGGAGTTTGAAACTTTTTATCAAAGTTTCAACACTCGAGTGTTGAGAAGAAAAACTCGAGTGTTGACCAGACAGAGAGCATTGAATTCTTTTTAGAATCAACACTGCCAGTGTTGTTCTTGAACACTGCCAGTTATGAACTTAGCACAGTTCATAACTTGAGTGTTGATACTCAACACTCGAGTGTTGGCCATTTTAACTGAAAAACGCTTTTCGCTTAAACTTGCCAAAATTATCTTAATCTTTGATCTTTTAAGATACCCATTGTTTATTTACTTCACATAAATAATTTATGTATATTCCTGAATTGCTCTAATGAGTGTATTCATGAGATTACAGGAAATTTATACATTTGAATGAAGAATCAAAAGAAACAGAGCCACTTTAGGAAATTTGCTGAAATGATGGAGAAACATAACTCTGGATCACTAGCCGTTAAACAAGATCAAATAGCCGTTGCAGAAGATCAATTGACCATTATGAATCATCCCCAACGGAACAAATCATTAAGAAGAAACAAAATCACAAGATCAGTTCAGCAAACAGTCAAGGAGCAACTTCAGCTGTACAATTCATGCAAATAACTTCACCAACAGTTTTTCTTTAAAAAGAACAAAGCCCCAACGGTCTTCTAACGTTCACAAGCCTCAAGATATTATAAATAGCTAAAGATTTCAACCTGGAAGACACAGAACTATCATATATACATTCTTGCCTGAAAACTCAAGAAAGGTCCAGCTCTTTTGATATTATTGTACCTCAGTGATTATCAGAATTCACTCTTAGAGAGAGATTTCATTGTTGTAATCCATCTTCTGTAAGGAATCTCAAAGTAGAGGGACTTTGAGATTGGGATTGTACAATTACATCTTGTAAGGGGGAGCGAGTTCAAGATTGTGAATCCTCCTTCGTTTGCTGAAGGTGTAATTAAGAAGTTAGTGGAAAACCCAGAAGATCTGGGGACTGGACGTAGGTCATCTGTTAAGACCGAACCAGGATAATTGCTCTGTGTTCTCCTATTCTCCTTTTCATACTCTTTTCATTCAGTTGTCTTTCTTCAAACTTTATTTTGAAACTGAGCTTGTTTGAAAAGAATTTTTAAAAATCCCCAATTCACCCCCCCCTCTTGGTGATTTAGCTGCGCTTTCAGCAAGTTGATCTTATTAATTTTTATGCTTAGATAGACAAGTTGATCTGATTGGTTTTTATGCTTAGATAGAACCTAGATCCAACTTGTTGATATAGCTGATTACTGTTACTCTATCATTTTCATCATCCTACCATACTTATATTTCAAAAACTCCTTGAAGCTCATGTTGGTACAATATGTTGCATTTTGTGGAACTAACTATGTATTGATGAAGGATTTAAATGCCATTTCATAATCTCTGTTTCATGTTGATGTGATTCTGAGTTCACTGTTTTTTCCCATTTCTCTTCAATGCATACTGATATCAGAAACCTCTATTGTAATTTGAATCATCTATCAAGTGTTGTCATCATCAAAAAGGGGGAGAATGTTAGTTCTCAAGATTTTGATGATAACAAGACTTGAAATTGCTTATGATTTTGAATCAAAATGATTGTTGAATAATGAGTATGCAATCATAGTGCTTCAATTGAATCAATAATTAATGAATATGGTTTAGTGATTCAGGATGCAATACTTGAGTATTGGAAATGGATACTCGAGTATTGTCTACTCAAATCAGGGACTGGGTATCTGTACCGGTAAGATACTCGAGTATTGGGTTGTCAATACTCATGTATTGACTAGCTGATTTAACTTCTTCATAACATCACTGAGTAATACTCAAGTATTAGTCATGGATACTCGAGTACTAGCAAGCGGGTACTCGAGTATGATCAGTTGAAATACAATACTCACTCTCTGTCTATAAGATACTCGAGTAATGATGTTATGATACTCGAGTATATAAAGTATATTTTGCTAACATGTCTCTCTGAGTTAATTCATTTCAGCAACAGCACATGCAATACTCGAGTATTGACAATTGAGTACTTGAGTATGAACATCTAAAGAGCTTCTGGACTAGATGGATACTCGAGTAAGTGAAGCAAGGATACTCGAGTATGTGAAGATACCCGAGTATTGATTTCTAATACTCGAGTATTGGCCAAAACGAACTCTTATCAACAAACATGATCTTCTATAACGTTATTCTAAGATTTGATTCTTCACCCATATCTTTCTAAATTCTCATTGATTATTTGCTGTAATATCATTAATCATAATTATGAGTGATTTTCAGATGATTTAGCAACGGTCAAAATTCTGATTGAACAACGCACAGAATTAGTTTCGTAAAACAGAGACAAACAGAGACATTGCATTAAATCCGATTGAAGCGAGATTAGCGCAAATGGTTAAATGCTAACAACGGTCATATTCAAATGGACAAATCCAGATTCTACCAATGGCTATTCCTCTCCAACAACTATAAATTGACAAAGGACTAAGTTCATCGATACGGATCAACAAATACACAAATAAAAACATTCAAAAGTGATCAATCTTATTCTGTTCATATCTTCGGATATAATCGTGCTTCAGTGATTATTATTTTACTCTGTGAGAAAGCTTTATCAATAGTATTTTCATTCGTTCAAAATCTCAAGATAGTGGTATCTTGAGTAAGGGTGTACAATTACAACTTATAAAGGGGATTGTTTCCTAAGGAGTTAGGATCATCTTCTATTACAGAGTGTGTAATTGCAGTTGTGAGATAGTGAAAATCCCAGAGTGTCTGGGTACTGGACATAGGTCAAGAGTTGGATCAAACCAGTATAATTCCTCTGTGTCGCCTCCCTTTATCTTCTTTACTGGTTTTGTCATTCATCCATCGTACGTTGAAAGAATTTTTGAGATCACCTATTCACCCGCCCTCTAGTTGATATTCCACCTTCAGAAGAGTCACAACAACTACATTCAAAGCTCTTCAATAGACATCAACGGAAGTTGATATAAAATCTCAACTCATTCAATTCCACTATCTATTGAAACTCTGCGCATTCAATTTATCATTATTGCAATTAACTATTTCATTCACTTTATTTAATATCTTCGGATATTCTTGTACTTCAGTGATTATTATTCATCTACTCAGTGAGGAGTTTTGAATACTGATTTGATTATTTGTTTATCAGTTTAATCTCAAGGTATAGGGACCTCGAGTGTGGGTGTACGATTACAACTTGTAAGGGGAGTGAATCCTAATGTGAAAGGATTACTTTGAGTACATAGTGTGTAATTGTATTTGTAACAGTGAGTCAGTGAAAATTTCAGAGTGTCTGGGGACTGGACGTAAATCAAAGACTTGGATCGAACCAGTATAATTTCTCTGTGTTCATTTTCTCTATCTCTATCTCAGTTTTATTGTTCTTCGGGCGAATAGTGAAAAGAAATTTTTAAATCCCCTATCCACCCCTCTAGGTGTGTTACACCCTACCGTCCTCACCCTTTAAGGTGGCGGGTTAGAGGGATTCTTTTTACAGATTACCATTCCCTCGTTATCGGGCTCAATTAACATGTATCAGAGTGAGCACAATGGAGCATTTAATTGGTTTGGACCATCTATTGTACTGGTTAAAAAAACATAGAAAATAAAAGACCCCGAAGGGTTAAGGGTACAGTTATCCAAAATAAATACCGAAATAATACATACTATCATCTAAAATATATGTACAAACATGATAGGGCATTCCCTATTCTTCAGTTTGTACCGATAAGCACTTATCTTTCTGAAAAAAGGGTTCTTTACATCAGGCACGTTTCCCTGTGACTACAGAAGAGTCTGGGGTTCGATAGTGGCCCCCAGAGTAATCGTTAATACTCAAATACTAAATGTGAGGAGTGTATGCAAGTAACCATGCCAGATATAAAGGCAATAGTAACATGCCAAACATACCACATATGCATTTAGATCATACCACAGTAAAACATTCATCACAATCCATAAAACTCGTACAGTTGCCCTATCAAGGCAAGACTCGGACTCACTGAACTCTCAACCAGTAAAGATGCCCTTACTAGGCCAGCCCCAGACTGAAACTCAACCCGTACAGCCTCCAATCAAGGCCGACCTCGGACTGATCATCCTCAACACTAGGAATCATACAACTCTGTATGCATATTTGGCACAAACATATACAAAACACTCATGGCAAATACAAACATACAACAAAACAGATAAAGATATCTGAGTGAAGCGGTTACTACCTCGTGATAAATCTACCGTCCCATGATTTTAAAGGGCCCACAAGCTCTCCAACACATTGTTTGACCCTAAATAACACCAAAAGAATTTATTTGAGTATTTTCCAAAAATACCCTTACAATTTCCTTCAAAATCGAGCCCACACAGAATTTTCCAGAAATTCTGTGAATCTAGCCCAACTGTCAAGATTTTTAATAAATTCAAAAAAAACATAATTTTTGCATGAAACCAGCGCCATCTGTACCATTAAAATGTCTATTTTTCATGAAAAATATTTCCAAAATCCAAAAGTAAACTTATTTTGGCGTGTAGCCAATTTTTCCCCCTTTGGTCTAGATTCTCTCAGTTGCTCCCTTGTTCAACTTTGGCAATTTTTATCTCTTAGTAGAAAACTCCAAATAACACAAAATTATAAATCATGATGAACCTTAAGATGTCTAATTTCGCCCTGTAAAATCTCAGATTAAACTAAGTTCATTTACTATTTTTAAAAGTCAGTTGAAAGTTTGCTGCCAGAATCTCCAGAATTGCTAAACAAGCTTGTCTTTAGTGTTTATCGATGATTTGAGTTCAAAAACTTAAACCACAACTTAACCCCATACAAAATCATGTTTCAAACACTTTGAGACCATTAAAAAATCCAAAATCAGACCCCAACACCAAGCCCCAACCAGTTGGACAAAAATCACAAGTTTAAGATCCAAAGGTGCGAGTTTTCAATATTTACCTGAATCGGAAGTTGGGTTGAAGATCCTAGCTGCTTGGAGCTTGAACTTGGCTATGGAGGTTGGCTGAACACTCTCCCTTTCTTCTGCAAATTTTGTGATCCCCTTGGTCTAGGAGAGAGTGATAAGTATATATTTTATAATTAAATAAGTATAGATTCTGGGATATATTGGATTGAATTTATTAGTATTATACTTATTTAATTATCTTTTATATATTTATTCATCTTTTAATTAAATATAGGATAAACGAATATTATAACAGAAAATCTATTAATATCCTATTTTATTGTGCAGGAGATATTATGTGATCTAAGAGAGGTAACAAATTAAATTGAAAAAGATATAATATAATAAATTATTATATTATATTATAAAAAGGATATATTATATTATATAATATATATCAAATTGACTAAGGAATGGGACGGGAAGGACGCAAGCAAGCCGAGACTTACAGGGAGGAGCAAGAGGAGCAGCAACACTCTGGTGATCTTCATCATCTCCACGGAAGGATGAGAGGACTGTGGAGGTGACGGAGAAGCTTTATTTCCTAGCTCTTTTTATTCTTTAAACTTGAAGTCTTATCTTTTTGTTATGAATTTGATTTTAGTCATATGTGGCTAATTTTCTTTGCAACCTAGAGTAGCTATGAACTTATTTATGGATTAGATTTTATTTTCATTGTTTCGTTAAAATTAATATTAATTTTGGTTGCTTAATTTTGTTTAAAATTTATATATTTAGTGATTGGCTATCGTTGAATATGAATTATAGAATTAGGATTTACCTTGACGAAGGGAATTTTAATTAGGCTCTCAGATTAAATAATATGGGATTAGATTACGATTTAATTCACGGTTAGGATAGACATATACCTAATGGCCCAATATAATTGTTAAAGAGTGTGTCCGAGTTATGTTGCCTCTTCTGAGTAATTATGTTAGATATAACAAATTATCCTTAAGAGAGGGTTATAAGTGAATCGACAGGCACTTATAGTTATTTATACTTGAGATTGACAAAATTGATATTAAGGTTAATTAAATTAATGAAAACAAGGTTTATGAAGTCAATAAGGTATTGGTAACTCTAGGTTGCTCGTTCGATTAGTGTGGTAGTTTTTATTATTTTAATTTCAGTTTTGATTTCTTTTATTAATTAAATTCAATTTGATTTGCTCAACTTAAATGAAATTGTGAGGTTAATGCTTAACTGAAGTTGTGGGTACTAAGTCCTCGTGGGAATGATATCTTACTTACTCTTTATTAATTGATATGGCCCGTGCACTTGCGGACTTTTTTAGGCTATAACATTTTGCCCTATCAGAGAGAAAACATGTGTATTTAATAATAGGAAAAGTACAGGACAACCCAAAATAACTGGAGCAAAATCCTGTCTAATAATTAGTAGAATTCTTCTGGCTTTTCTTGGCCTTTTCCCCAAGTATTCTAGAGAATTCCAAGGGTGTCTAGGCAGATGACATGTGGCGTGATCCCCCTAAAAATATCTAGATATTTTCCTACTTTTGGGGCAAATTACCTGTGTTGGCCCGAAACTTTCAAAAATTACAATTGTGGCCCAGAACTTTCTAATAATTACCAACTTTTCCTCATCATTTCACCTTCCCAAAAGGACTCTTCATGTGCCATTTGGGCCCACAGTTCTGTCCAAATTAATTTTTGTGCATTTATTCCCATTTTGCCCTTTTTCTCTGAACGTGGGACTTACTGTTTGACTTTTACATTGACTTTTCTCTTCCTTTTCCTGTATGCACGTTTTTAATTATTAAAGAGGCTATGTGGCGCATAATGGGGCCCACAAATCTAATCCTCTTCATTTGTTTTCCTTTTTCCCCACTTAACCAGTCTAATTCTCAGTCTACTAGTCCGTGTGGATCCCGTTGCTCTATAGGGTGTTTCCCTTTGCACTTTTCTTTATCTTTTTCAAACTTTTACTTCTTGAATAGGCATTCCTAGGGGGCACTCTCCAAACTTCATGGAGTGGCCCCCCATTTGATCTACTTAATCCAAAGGAACCCCTAATTGGTCCTGGCCAGTCCCATTTCTGTCGATTAATCGCCTGTGGGACCCACATTTCAAGTTTGGGCCTGAACATGACTTAAATCACCTGGTTTTCTCTTCTTTCTCATAAGGGATGAAATTCAACATTAAAGGACAAGGAATTGACTATTTTTCCCTTGCTTTTCCTCTTTACCCCTGAAGTGACACGTGTCCAAGAAATGCCATACTTCCTGAACCGGGCTTAGTCGTCTTCTTAACTTAGGCTTATTCTCAATCCTCAGGGTCCAAAATTCAGGATAGTACTTTGATATGATATTAGAGCTAGTATTTTCATTTGGGATTAACATCTTGAGAAAGATCATGAAAGTAATATTGCTTGCCGGTGCCTCCATAAATTGACCACCTGGTTTGAGCGGCGAACATTATTCATTCTAAAAAGCAAAGTTCAAAGTATTTGTTCTAGCATTTGAATATGGTCTTTAGCATGTATTCGAAAATGGAGATTATGTTCGTACAAGGACAAAAGCTAGAATCCACATTCTAGAAACTAAAGATGACTTTGATGAGAATGACAGAAGAAAGATAACTCTCAACAGTAAGCTATTTTGATGCTACAAAGTGTTCTCAATCAAAAGGAGTACTTTCGGATATGTAACTTGTCAAGTGCAAAAGAAATGTGGAAGGCATTGGAGATAGCTTACGAAGGAATATCAGGTATCAAGAAGAATCGTATCAACGCATTAACAACCAAGTACGATCTTCTTCGAATGAAGACTAGAGAATCCATTAGAGAGTTCCAACTTCACTTTACTCATCTGATCAATCAGCTATCAACTTTGTGTAAAATGTACTAGCAAAACACTCAAGTCAGGAAAATTCTCAACGTTCTAATGAAAAAGTAGGAAGCCAAAGTCGCAGTGATCGAAGAAGCTCGTGAAGAATCAATGATTTCAGTAGCTACTATATTCAAAAGCCTATCTACATATGAAGGCAAACTAAAATTCAAGAAGGGATTGGACGAAATCAATAACAATAGAGGCAAAGGTATTGCTCTCAATGTTGTGAAAGAAAAGGAACCCAAAGACGAAGACGAAAACGATAATGATGCGATGGGCATGTTCGTTGTAGATTTAAGAAGTTCTACAAGAAGGATCAAGGCTTCAAAAATCGATTCTAGAAGGGAAGCCAAAGCAACAGACGTAAGTTCAGGGATAAAGAACAGATCATCTGTTATGAATGTGAGAAGGTAGGCCATATCAAATCCAATGTCTCAGCTGAAGGGCAAAGAAAAGGAGAAGAAGAAGAAGAAATTCAATCAATTCAAGAAGAAGGCACATGTATTTGCCATATGGGGGGACAACTCCTCGGATGAAGAAGAAAGTGAGGAAGAGGTGGCAAATGTATGTCTCATGGAAAAAGAGGAAGAGCAACCTGAAAATGACGATGAGGTATATGATTCTGAACCCACATATGATGAGTTAGTATCTAAGTATGATGAGTTGCATTTTGAGTTTGAAAAAATTTCAAAAGAATTCATCGCGTCAAGGAGGAAAATCAAATTGCTTAAGCAACAAGCTAAAGATTCTCCTCTGGTTTGTGAAAACCCCATTTGCGAAAAATGTCCCGATTTTATAAAGAAAAAAAATCCTATCTTATTAAAACTCTTCAGAAGTTCACTGAAGGAAGTGAAAGTTCAATGTGATTTTAAAAGCTCAAAGATTTACAAATGATCAATTAGAGATAGGTGATAATCCTATTTATGACAAGAAGAAAGGGAAAAAAAACTAGTGAAAAATCTTATTTCAACTACTTTCAAAAATTAGTTCATTCCTCAAATCCCTTTGCTCATTGTAATTATTGTAACCAAAAGGGCCATAATACTTCATCATGTTTTCATAAAAAAGAAAGAAGAGATAAGCCTATTGGCAACTATTAGTGGGTGCCTATGGGAACTTATGTATTCCCTGAGGCCCAAGCAAACCCAAAAGGACCTAAGAAAATGTGGTAGCTAAGGTTTGACTTTATCTGAATTCCAGGTTTGTCTGAAAGCATCAAAGACCAATAAGTGGTACATTGACAATGGATGCTCCAGACATATGACAAGGGATCAATCCAAGTTTGTGGTAATGAAAGCAAAGGATGGTGGCAAAGTAACCTTTAGGGGAAACCAAACTAGAAAGATCGCTGGAATTGACGAGATTGGTGAAAAAGAAAGACCCCTGATTAAAGATGTATATTATGTGGAAGGACTTTGTCCTGACCCCCTGAGCATGAGCCAAAGCGTAGATAGAACAACTGGATCATCTTGGATTCAGAAGAATGTCTCATTGTCAATAAGGATGATCTTCCAATCGAAAAAGGTAACCTTAAAATCCTATTTAAGGCTCCTAGAAAAGGTAACTGTGATACCTTAAATTTACCTAAAGTCAATTTTGAAAATAGTTATGTTAGAAAATTGAATAAAAGTGGGCTGTTAGGTAACCTTAAGAAAAAAGATTTAGTTCTTGGTTTACCTAAACTATGTTTTTAAAAATGACATGATTTGTGATTCTTGTCAAAGGGGTAAACAAACTAAATCATCTTTCAAAACTAAGTTTGAAATCTTGACCAATCGATCACTCTAACTACTTCATATGGAATTAGTTAGGCCAGTGAGAGTAAAGAGCCATGGTGGCAATCTGTATGCCCTAGTCATTGTCGACAATTTCTCAAGATTTTCTTGGACTATTTTCTTATCTTCCAAGGAAGAAACATTTGATTTATTTGTCATTTTTGCCAAGAAAGTGCAAAACAAGAAAAGGTGTTTGCATTCAGGTATTTGAACTGACCATGGAGGAGAGTTTGAGAATGAAGCTTTCAGAGAATTTTGTTTGCTCACGGAATTGACCACAACTTCTCAGCCCTAAGGACTCCACAACAAAATGGTGTGGTTGAAAGGAAGAACCAAGCTATCACTGAAATGGATCAAGCTATGTTGAATGAAAACAAGACCTCTCAAGTCTTCTGGGAAGATGCAATGAGCATGGCATGCTTTTCTAAAACCAAGCTTATCTCTAGAAGAAACTCAACAAGACTCTATACAAACTTTACAAAGGAAAGAAACCAAACCTGGCAATTTACACATTTTTGGATGCAAATGCTTTATCCATAACAATGGTAAGGATAACTTGGGAAAGTTCAATTTTAAGTCCGACGAACGTATACTTATAGGTTATTCTAATAGCAGCAAAGCTTATAAAGTTTTCAAAAATGTAACTCATGTTGTAAAAGAATCAATTCATGTTGTATTTTGTGAAACTGAGCCTGGCAAGTTTCTTGATGAAGATGAACCTATTTTTCAAAATCAACCCATTTCAAAAACCCCTTCTAGTCCTGAAAATTATGAAAATGTTTTTGAAGTTCCGCCTAAAAATGTGTGTGAAAATCCTGTTCAATCTCAACCTCATGCCTAAAGATACGATAGAAGTCATCCTCTGGATCAAGTAATAGGCAACGTAGTGAAGGTGTGAGAACAAGAAGAAGTACTTTAAATGAAGTAATGTTCTTTGCCTTTATCTCTAAAATTGAACCCTATAAGATTGATAAATCCCTATCAGACAATGATTAGGTTTAAGCAATGCAAGATGAATTACATCAATTTGATAAAAATCAAGTTTGAGGCTTAGTACCTAGCCCTAAGACCATCCAGTCATTGGCATTAATGGGTATTCAAGAACAACCACAATCACTGTCAGAAACAAGGCAAGATTGGTTGCCAAAGGCTATAATCAATAATAAGGTATTGATTATAAGGAAACGTGTCCTCCAGTGTCTAGATTGGAAGCTATATGAGTACTCTTAGCCTTTGCATATATCAAAGGATTCAAGCTTTATCAAATGAATGTAAATAGTGTCTTTCTAAATGGATTTATTCATGAAGAAGTTTATAAAGAACAACCTCCCAGTTTTGAAAGTGACTCTCATCCCAACCTTTTTTTCATTTGAAAAAGGCTTTGTATAGCTTAAACAAGCTTCTAGAGCGTGGTATGAGAGATTGAGTAAGTTTCTTCTTAATCAAGGATTTGTCAGAGGCAAGGTTGTCATAGCACTATTCATTAAAGGTAATAAAAGAAATGAGTTATTAATTGTTCAAATATATGTGGATGACATTATATTTGGTGTTACTAATGAGTTGTTAATTGTTCTAAGAAAATGCAGGGTGAATTTGAAATGTCCATGATGGGAGAGTTCAATTACTCCCTTGGTCTACAAATCAAACAACGGAAGGATGGGATCTTCATCTTACAAACGAAGCATCTCCATGATTTGCTAAAGAAGTATGGATAGACCAATGCAATAGAGCCGACAACCTAATGAGCTCAGCTACCTCTTTGGATGCTGATGAAGAGGGCAAATTCTTCAACATAACCAAGTATAGAAGAATGATTAGATCATTACTGTACCTGACTGCAAGTAGACTTGACATTCAATTCAATGTGGGTAAGTGTGCAAGATACCAAGCTGCTTGTTGGTCGATTTCTTTAATACCAAGTGAACCAGTCCAACAAGTAATAAAGAGTAAGTAAAGTATCGTCTCGCAGAGACTGACATACCAATAATGATATTGAATTCTAAAAACAGTTTTGTGTAAAAAGAAAAGGAAAATTATAATTGGTTTGGATTTTTTGGTTATAACTATTAAACAAAGAAAATAAACAAATGATCGTAGTCGTAAGAAGATATCAGTTAAAGATAAGCTAAGCTTAGATTTCATTCTAAGCATATCAGTCTCTCGTTGCAAAAACACATTGCTATAGCAACTATACTGCACAGCTTCCGCAATACTATAGCATAACCACCTTCGTAATGTTATTCAGTTAACCCACTACTATGCTATATAGAAGCTTCCACATCCAGTACGTACAATCCTAGCTTTACTTCTCCCATATTCCTATGGCGATTTTCTAGTTCAGATTATCATTCTTAAACAAGGTGTATGGCTATGAGCGGTAGACCCATTCCTGAAGCCTACAATGATAGGTCAAGCCTTGTACCAACTTGCCCAGCAAACATTGTCTATCAGATGTCGAACTCGGACTCCCTTCTAATAAGTTGAGACCACTGATCTAGCCCTTAGCTTTCACTAACCGATAAGAGATTAAAATACTGATAAACAAACTGAATTTATTTAATTAAGAACTAGCAACTGGGTTCATTCTACACTTAAAAATTCATCCTCGCTCACCCAAAGGAAATTTAGTTCATGACTGATGAGGGAATCATAAAACAAATCACAACAGAATAGCCCATGGAAAAAGATAAACTAAACATCAATAGAGGAAAACATAAAGTTCGCCGTAGGGTTCGATGGCGTAGGAGAGGTCTGTCACTTGACAACTCTATGTCTTCTCGTATCTGTCTCACTACAGGGAAGGATTATGGGTTTCTTCTGAAGCTCTTGTGCTTCGTGAGTTCTCTCCTCTTCTTTGGAGTCTTAGCCAAATAATAATTTTGTTGGTTCCTTCATGACTTCGATAATCTTGACAGTTGACAATCGTTTTCTTTTATAGCCAATTCACTTGCGGCGCACGTTCAGTGAGCTGGGCTTTTCCAATTTTGTCAGGTCCAATTGGTCCAACTTTCCAAATTCGGTTGATTGATTCTGCTGATACTGTGAGATTTTCCAAATCTTAACTTCAATCCTCTGTATCTTCTAATCTAATAAGTCAACAATCTAATCGTCGTCCAACATTCATCCAATAACCTGTGCTTAATTTCCTAAAACAACCTTGAGGAAACGTTAGAATACATGGCGCATAGCATTGGGTTTAGAGTCCCACTCCAACCCAATTACACCTTTACTCTTGATAAAGCTTAATAACAATTATTGTCCCAAGTTTGCTAATTTAAGCAATCGGCAATAACCTTTGTGTGTGACCCATTAGGCCCAATTAGTCATCGACATAAATAAACTTGGACCAATTAAAACTCCTTTAACAGGCCCAATTTATTTAATGGCCTCATAAGACACTAGCAATGTTCTGTGGCCCCAGAACTAATTGAGTTGATTAAGTGATCTACCTTTCATTTTTGGATATCGTGCAGACATCATCTCTCACAATGTCATTGACATTTAGTTGAGAGCAAAGATAGAATATCATCTCTCTTGATTGACTAAATGTAATTCACAAAACTAGGAATCTTCTTATATTAACTCTATAACGGATTATAACTCTTTATGATCACGTGTTGTGTGTACAAACTCTTAAGTTAATTAGAAGCTATCCAAGCTCTACCGGTCTTGTGAATGACTAATCTCTTGTAGGAAACTGTGAATCCTCTCAGTATGTCTATCTATACTCATGTATTTGAGTTACACCCAAAAGTATATTGTTTTCCCTATTTTTAGGTGGATAGAGTTGTACAATCAAAGTATAACCAATGACATAGTGTTCGATGACATCCTTAAGTTCAGGACGATCTATACAACCAAACAATGAGAGACTTTACATATCCAACGATACTCTCTACAATGAATCTTTATGGAGTCTCTCGGTGAATCTGCTCGGTACTATTTGTTCTCTAACAAATCTACCCAAGACATCAGCTAAGATATCTCCATTCCTGTATCCCATAAGGTCCTTGCCTTGTATCTCTATACAAGTAGATGATGTCGTACTAGTCTTAATAAGATCACCAATGCCTTTTCTTGGTGATCCAAGACGTGGAACAAGTTTTAGGTCATAGATATACAATGTTCTCAAGTCCTCATGATCATGATCTCTATCATTGATCCTTGAGATTAACACATATTCTATTCCTAGGGATTTTATCATCAAACACATATTTACTTTAAAATAAAGGTAAAACATAAATATGATAAAGATAAAATATGCTCATTAGTAATAATGAATACTACAACGTTAAAAAAGGTGTTGATCTGTCCTTTTAGATTGTCTCTAAGATACCTAAATATTAACAATCTCCTACTTGTCCTAGAGCCAATCAGGTCAACGTATCATACCTAAAGACTCATAATGACTATCATGCTTTTATTGGAAATTATGCCCTAGGGGCAATTCATTGTACTTTGGATATTTAAGTTATTTAAAGTATTCTCTTTTGTTATCATTTTCGTTTTCATGTTCGTATTGATAACTGCATCCCTGGATAATCTTATAGATTATCCTAAATGTCCCTGGTCGGTCATCTACACGGGAGTGAAGATGAAATAAGACCAGTATGACTTTGATGAGGTATGGAGATACGAGTCAAAGTCATGGGCACTTGTAAGAGTACAAGGTGCTGGACCGACCCACTATGAGAAAGCTGCATGGATTTGTTAGTTGTGATTAGTTTTGATGATGTCTTATATTGATGCCATTATGTTAGTTGTGATTAGTTTTGATGATGTCTTAAATTGATGTCATTATCTAAAGCAAAAAGTTTGTATACTACATTTATCTTATACTTTGACTAATTATTACATTTAATGTAGATGCAAAATTTAATATAATGAAGAATGGAGTTTGAAGAAAGAAGAATCTGTTGATTATCATGAAAATATCAATGTTCAAGTTTCTGTGATCAAATAGAAGTTGGAACGGGTCAATTCGGAGTTAAAATGAGCAAATTCAAGCTTTCGGAAGAATACTAGTTTGTTTTGGGGTCAAAATGCAATTTCAGCACTTTTCCAAGTGCCTTGCTCAAGCATAAATATTTCCATGCCCAAGCAACATGTTTCCAGGCCATTTTTCGCCCCAAACAGTACCTTGCTCGAGCAAGGATAGAAGCATACTCGAACAAGGGCATACTTTCAGCAAAATCCGACCTTGCTCAAGCAAAAGTGGGAGGCATGCTCATCTCCAGCCTCCTCTGTTCAGCTCTGTTTCTGGCGACCTTCGGTAATTCGACAATATCTCCCAAACCAAGAATCGGATTGACATGAAACCAGCGGCAAATGAAACTAGACATCCAACACGTTCTTCTGACAAAAATTCATGCCCAAAGGAGTTCATATGAATTATCTATGAATTTTACAAGTTGGAACAAGTATCACCGTCACTGTCCAGACCAAGCTTCAGTATTTTGAGTATATCTTACAAACGACAAATCGGATTGAGATGAAACCATGCCATTTGAAACTAGGCTCAAATACCTTTCCGAAAACATCAAGAACACAGAAAAAGAAGATCAATTGAAGAAGTTATGATGTTTTGAAGTTGACAGTCTGTTCTGAATATATCAAAAATGCTGGATAAGAACAACCTCCATTCATATGATGTTAATGGATGCAATAAAACTAGTTTGGAGCTGATTCTTATTGAATTAGAAAGAATATTTGAAGAGCTTTCTGAGATGGGATGATTTGCTATATTTGGGTTTACACCGAAGACGTTATGCTCACTGGAAATTGATGTCAACGTAACTGCTTCTTGAAAGTCTGAAATTTGCAAATGATAATGGTAGCTGGAAGCTTGACTCACAGAGATGACCATTCAAGTAGAGTACTTAGTGCCCGAGCATCATTGATCTCAGAGCAAAGAAGTATAATTCTGGGAAGCATGCTCAAGCAGACTATGTGGCTTGCTCAAGCAACATGGGAAGTCATGCTCAAGCACAAGGGAAGGCTTACTCAAGCAACATTGTTGAAATGGTTCTTCTTGCCTCTGTTTGGATCTTGCCCAAGCACGCTCTTAAGGCTTGCTTGAGCACCATGCTCGAGCAGAAGAACTTGCTTGCCCAAGCAACGTCGGAATAATGAGCAACTTTGGAGTCTTGCTCGAGTAGTATAAAAACCTTGCCCGAGCAAGCTTGTGTCTGAACTCATTTCCCTCTCTGTCTCAACGTTGCCCGAGCACAATATTTGGCATGCTCGAGCACCATGCTTGAGCAGAGGAAAAACCATACTCGAGCAACATCGTTGATTTCACAAATTCTCGCCTCTGCTTGACCCTTGCCCAAGCAAGCCTGAAATATTGCCCGAGCAATGATATCTCTGTTTTCAATTCACCATCCGGAAAATCAAAATCATTTGATTATGATCTTGTTCCTTCAAATCCTTACTCATTATTATTCTTGATCTATTTTAATCAAATTGTTAATGAGTTACAGACTATCATAATGAAGATCAACACAGGACATCGATCAAGGCGGGAATCTGCCATTTCTTAAACCTACCTATTCGAGAGAATCAGTAACGGACATATCTTTGCAACATACTGGGCGAGAATATTTCATTTCCTTTGTTGAGTCTTAACAGTCATAATAACAATTACGGGAATAAATGATGGCGATCATTCTGCTTCATCTTCAACGGTTATATTCATGAGTCAACGATTATTCTTCATGCTTCATCAACAGACATATTCAAACATTCAAACGGCCAGAATCAAATCCTTCAACGGTCCTCAAGCTTCAACTAGTATAAATGCCTAAAGGTTTGAACTCATCGATAGAACCAACGCATACACAGACAAAGCATACATAGAGTTCAACTTCTATATCTTAGGATATTACTGAGCTTCAGTGTTCATCATTTATCTACTCTGTGAGAGAGTTTTATCAACTGTATTACATTCATTCAAATCTCAAGATAGAGGTATCTTGAGTGTAGGTGTATCAATTACAACTTGTAAGGGGGAGTGAGTCCGAAAGTGTAAGGATCATCCTTCGTTTACAGAGTGTGTAATTGTGTCTACGGTTATTTGGTTACAACTTGTAAAGAGGAGTAAGTCTTAGTGAGAGGATTACTCGAGAGTTACAGAGTCTGTAATCAAGTTTGGAGATAGTGAAATCCCAGAGTGTTTCTGGGGACTGGACGTAGGTCAAGAGTTGGACCGAACCAGTATAACCTCTTGTGTTCATTGCTTTTCTCTCTATCTCTGTTCTAAGCATTCTTGAGCAATTAACGAAAAGAATTTTAATATCACCTATTCACCCCCCCTCTAGGTGATATTCCACCTTCAGGATTAAGTCATAAGCTTATCTCATGTATAACCTCGTCACGACACCCTATGACCTGAGATCATCATGGATTCCTACATGATAAGTCACTGGTCTTTAACCTAGTCAAAAGTCACCTTTGATCGGGTGATGATAAAGACTAGGATCGGGATCAGTGGTTTTCATGCGGAGGAATGTGAGTGGTCAAGATGGGATTTGTCCCTCACATATGTAGAGAGATAATGCTGGGCCCCTTGATGAGTGAGTCTAAGAAATGTATGGCCATACTGTGATGGAAAAAAGTTTCCATTTCACTTATTAGACTACTCAAGAATCGAGAAAGCAATGGTCAAGAAAAGGAAGTTGACATTATCCATGCCTCATCCTTGACCAAATTATCGCGTGACAAAAGGGACGTGACATGGTTGTACGATAGGTAGTATCGTGTCATCGATCCCTATGTGAATTGGGTAGTCGCAATGTCTTGCTAGAGGCCGCTTGCGACTTGTGGGCTGATACAGTGTTGGCCCACTGCCAATCTCATATGGGCCTGCAGGGTCGCACACAAGAATAATCCAACACGGGTAAAAGTGTCCAGATTCATTGAATCCCAGATTAGTCTGAGATTAAATGAATACTAAATTTGATCTAGGATTTATATATATATATATAAATTCGAAATTAATATATATATTATAAATGAAGATTATAATATTATATATGATATTTGTTTAGTATTTAATTTATTTGATAAATTAAATATCTGAAACAAATAGAGAATTGTATCTCATTTAATTTCGAATAAGGATATCGTATACCTGTTTAATATTAAATTGAGATATAGTATCTCAGATTTAATTAAATAGATAGATATCATATCTCGGATTTAATTTATATTGATAAATTAAATCAAAAGGCTTTAAATTTAGATTTGATCTAAATTCAAGATTCGGATTTCAAATCTGGCTTTTAATATATTTGATTACATTTATGAGATAGATCTTATTAATATATTGACTAGATTCAAAATTTCGAATTTCCAAAATTAATCAGGATTAGTTTTGGTTATATAATACGACTATCAGGTTTAGAAAAACTTACGGACTTTTCAGTCGAGCGTATTAGAAAGCCGCGAGAAACCCTAGAGCAACTTGAGAGAGAGACGCACAAGAAGCGTTAGCATGCTGCCGCAACCGTGTTCGGGGATTGTTCGTGTGGATACCAGTAGAGGAAGCCGATCCTAGAGTCGACTTCTGCTGATCGAGAAGGTAGTCCACCTGATCAAAGAGAACGAGACGCGGACGTGTTGATCGAGAAGGTAGCCCACCTGATCAAAGAGAACGTGACACAGACGTGTTCAATATAAGGTATGATTCGGTTCCCAAACCTTGATTTAAACGTCGTTGAGTGATTCTCAGGAAGGATTCGTAAGAAATTTTAATCCGCTGCGTGTACGAATCCCTACAGTGGTATCAGAGCCAACTCAGCGTACGTTTAAATTGGGTTTCTGTACATGCTATTATATGTGATATATATGCAAGAATCTGAATCTTTGTATGCAAGAATTTGAATCTTTGTATGCAAGAAACTGAATCTTTATATCAAGAAATCTAATCTTAAATGCTCTAATTTGAAAATTTGCGTTAGGGTTTCAGACAGGTCTCTAGAATGGTGCCGCGGCTACTTCGTATAGTTCTGAATTGTTCAGAGCGCACGATATTTGGAATTGTTCGCCACGTTCGTGTGCATCGAAGACGTTCTGAATCGTTCAGGATTTTCGATCATGCTCGGACAATGCCCCTGGGGGTTTGAAATTAAGTTTTATGAAACTCTCTTTCTAAAAGAATATGATGTTTTCAAAAGCTCTGGGGGCGCTCCGGCTAATCGGCTAGCGGGACCGCTGTAGGGACCGGCTGATTGTTTGTAGCGCGAGAAATGAAATTGTTTGTAGTGTGAGAATTTAAATCATGATATAAAGTAATATAAGATTAGAGAATTTTATCATGAGTAATATTTTATTTCATAAATGTATGAATTAAAGTATCTTCATAACCTTACAAAGTGTTGTTTGGGTATGGTGAACAAGATGGCTCTAGTGTTATAAATTTTAAATATGGTCTACGTGCCATGCCTTTCTCTAAATCTCTTCTCATCTCATTCCCCTCGTATGTGAAACGAGGTTTCTAACTATGTACTTTCTTTTATATTATTTAGAGAAGTCCTCTCATTGGCTTGAGGGGACTACAGGTTAGATGAGCCATGTTGTTCACGAGTTTTAATTATGTTTTCATATGATCACTGCATGATTAGTTTAGACCTTATATGATATACAATAAATGATTGCATTCATATAGGTAGGAATAATAGGAGATTTAGTTCACAAATGGAATAATACCCTCTAAATAAAATCTTAAGTCACAATGCCGTCAATTAATGAATACTTGTCAAAATCTCGATCACCCATTTGTATGTTCCACCAAAGTGGATGCATTTGAGTAATCTTGGTGAGGCAAGAGAGTAATGGTGATACTCAACATTCATTGTTGTCTTGACTTAATTGAGATCATCAAAACGGTTTTGGATCTCAAGGCATTGGATGGGATTAAACATGCCAGATTATATGATGATCGAATCCCATAAAGATCTAAGAGTTACATGTGATGTAATTGGCAAAGCAGTTGCCTACCTAAATAACTTATTTTAATCGTCCTGCCAAAGCGGACTTAAATTTAAGCAAAATATGGATCTTAGCCCACTAATTATAATGAGGGTTGTTAATACAGTGGGAAATTATTAACTGACTTTGCATGTCTTTTAAATTGTAGAATCATGTCGACCACTAACACCGCAACAACATCAATGCGATCACTCCTTGAGAAGGAAAAACTGAATGGGACAAACTTTCTTGACTGGTTTAGAAACTTGAGAATTGTTCTCAAGCAGGAAGGAAAGCAATATGTCCTTGATCGACCCATTCCTAAGGAGCCTGCAACCAATGCTCCAAGAGCTGAGAAAGATGCTTACACGAAGCATACTCGTGACTCTATGGATGTAGGATGTTTGATGCTTGGCACCATGGTTCCAGAGCTCCAAAGAGATCTGGAACATGTGGAGGCTTTTGAGATGATTGCTCATCTCAAGGAAATGTTCCAGCAACAAGCAAGGCAAGAAAGGTATGAAACCATGAAGGCCTTAAATTCCTGCAAGATGGCTGAAGGTGCGTCAGTTAGCCCTTATGTTTTGAAGATGAAAGGCTACATTGATCACCTTGAGAGGCTCGGATTTCCCATGCTTCCAGAGTTAGCCACAGATATGATCTTAAACTCACTCCCGGATAGTTATGACCAGTTTGTCATGAACTATAACATGAACAACATGGAGAAATCAATTTCTGAACTGCATGGGATGCTCAAAACAGCAGAGCAGAGCATTAAGAAAAAGCCTAGCACTGTTTTGATGGTTCAGAAAGGAAAGGGCATGAAAAAGAAAGGCAAGGGCAAGAAATGGGGTAAAGGCTCAGCTGGTAAGACTAATGAGTCAAACAAGCCCGAATCTAAGCCTGCAGCCAAGAAGGCAAAGCCTCCAAAGGATGGGGTCTGCTATTTCTGCAATGAACCGGGTCATTAGAAGAGGAACTGCAAACTCTACTAGAAGGTCTGAAAAAGAACAAGAAGGATAGCGAGGCTATCGCTTCAGGTATCTATGTCATGGATATTCATTTTTCTACTTCCTCTACATGGGTATTAGATACTGCATGTGGATCTCACATTTGTACCAATGTGCAGGGTCTCAAGGAAAGTAGAAGATTGAAGAAGGGCGAAGTTGACCTACGAGTTGGAAACCGAGCAAGAGTTGCTGCTTTAGTCGTAGGCACTTATGAATTAGTTCTGCCCAATGGGCTTTTGTTAATTTTGAACAATTGCTTTTATGTTCCTGCTTTGAGTAGTAACATTATTTCACTTTCTTATTTGGATAAGGAAGGTTTCACTTCCATTACTAGGAACCGTAAATGTTCAATTTATCTTAATGATGTTTTTTATGCTCATGGAGATTTGCATGCTGGTCATTATGTATTAAATTTAGAACATCCTAATAATGGACGAACCTATGACATAACTACGAAAAGGTTCAAGCCAAATGATTTGAATCCAACCTACCTGTGGCATTGTCGTCTAGGCCATATAAATGAGAAACGCATTTCGAAACTCCATCAAAATGGATTTTTGAATTCATTTGATTTTGAATCATTTGATACATGTGAGTCTTGTTTATTGGGGAAAATGACAAAGGCTCCTTTTACTGGACACAGTGAGAGGGCCACCGATTTATTGGGCCTCATTCATACTGATGTATGTGGACCAATGAATATTTCTGCCAGAGGAGGTCATTTGTACTTCATTACATTCATAGACGATTTTAGTAGATATGGCTATATCTATCTAATGAAACATAAGTCTGAATCTTTTGAAATGTTCAAAATATTCCAGAATGAAGTACAAAACCAACTTAGCAAAACAATTAAGGCACTTCGATCTGATCGAGGTGGTGAATATTTGAGCCAAGAGTTCATTGACCATCTTAGGAGTTGTGGGATCATCTCACAACTTACTCCTCTAGGAACACCTCAATGGAATGGTGTTTATGAACGGAGGAATCGAACTCTACTAGATATGGTTCGATCTATGATGAGTCAAACAGACCTTCCACCTTCCTTTTGGGGCCATGCCCTAGAAATAGCTGTATTCACACTAAATCGTGTTCCGACAAAGGCAGTTGAAAAGACACCATATGAGATATGGACTGGGAAGAAACCCAGTTTGTCATTTCTTAAGATTTGGGGATGTGAGGTTTATGTTAAACAACAGGCCTCTGATAAATTATCATCTAGATCCTCAAAATGCCTTTTTGTGGGGTATCCTAAGGAAACTAAAGGATACTACGTCTACAATCCCACCGATCACAAAGTGTTTGTCATTCGGAATGGTATCTTTCTGGAAAAAGAGTTTATCTCTAAAAGAACCAGTGGGAGTAAGGTGAACCTCGAAGAAGTTCGAGAGTCACAGGACAATGTAGAACTATAGATGGAAACTAGAGATGACTCACAACAAGTTGTTGAGCCTACTCAAGTAACACAAGGCCCATGAAGGTCCGATAGATCACGGTTACAGCCTTAGAGATATGGATTTCTAATTACTGGAAGTCGTGATGTTTTGCTCATTGAGCAGCATGAGCCATCGACTTATCGAGACGCCATAATGGGATAAAACTCCGAAAAAAATGGCTTGATGCCATGAAGTCTGAAATGCAATCCATATACGACAATAAGGTATGGACCTTAGTCGATCCACCTGAAGGTGTAAAAACCATTGGGTGCAAGTGGGTTTTCAAAGAGAAAACTGACATGGATGGCAAAGTAAATGTCTTCAAGGCACGACTGGTTGCAAAAGGATTCACTCAAACTCATGGTGTGGACTATGACGAAACCTTTTCCCCAGTTGCAATGGCCAAATCAATCAGAATCCTTCTTGCCATTACATCATATTATGACTATGAGATATGGCAGATGGACGTCAAAACAGCCTACCTTAACCGAAAGCTACTTGAGGATGTGTACATGACACAACCTGAGGGTTTTGTGCGTCCAGAGGACACTGGTAAAGTATGTAAGCTTCAAAGATCCATTTATGGATTGAAGCAGGCATCTCGGAGCTGAAATCATCGTTTTGATGAAGTAGTCAAAGAGTTTGGCTTCATTCAGAACATGGATGAACCTTGTGTTTACAAGAAGGTTAGTGGGAGCACAGTTGTATTTCTAGTGCTTTATGTTGATCACATCCTACTCATTGGGAATGACATTCCAACCTTGCAGAATGTCAAGTTTTGGTTAGGAAAGTCTTTCTCAATGAAAGATTTAGGTGAAGCCACTTATATCCTTGGGATAAGGATCTATAGAGATAGATCCAAGAGGCTTTTGGGCCTAAGTCAGAGCACATACATAGACAAGATACTGAATAGGTTCAGTATGCAGGATTCTAAAAGGGGCAATACGCCCATGTCTCATGGCATTCATCTCAGTAAGGATCTGCGTCCTAGTACACAAGATCAAAGAGATCGCATGAGTAAGATTCCATATGCCTCTGCCATTGGATCTATCATGTATGCCATGCTATGTACTCGACCGGATGTATCATTTGCCTTGAGTATGACCAGCAGATATCAACAAGATCCTGGTGAGGGTCATTGGACTGCTGTCAAGAATATCCTTAAGTACTTAAGAAGGACTAAGGACTTATTCTTGGTATATGGTGGCTTGGAGGACGAGCTCTGTGTGACTGGTTACACAGATGCGAGTTTCCAAACTGACCAAGATGATTCAAGATCGCAATCAGGATATGTGTTCCTGTTGAATGGTGGTGCGGTGAGTTGGAAGAGCTCTAAGCAGAGCACTGTAGCTGATTCTGCAACGAAAGCTGAGTATATAGCAGCATCGGATGCAGCTAAGGAAGCCATTTGGATCAGAAAGTTCATCACTGAACTGGGGGTGGTTCCTACCATCTCAGATCCAATAGACTTGTTCTGTGACAATAACGGCGTCATTGCATAGACAAAGGAGCCTAGGTCACATCAAAGGACCAAGCATATACTCAGGCGTTTTCATCTTATCAGAAAAATCAATGAAAGAGGTGATACAAACATATGCAAAGTACCAGGAGAAGACAATGTAGCAGATCCTCTCACTAAGCCGCTTGCACAAGCGCACATGAGCGTTATGTTAGGGCAATGGGAATTAGAGTAATCAATGATTGCACCTAGTGCAAGTGGCAGTTTGTTGGAAATTATGCCCTAGGGGCAATTCATTGTACTATGGATATTCAAGTTATTTAAAGTATTCTCTTTTGTTATCATTTTCGTTTTCATGTTCGTATTGATAACTGCATCCCTGGATAATCTTATAGATTATCCTAAATGTCCCTGGTCGGTCATCTACACGGGAGTGAAGATGAAATAAGACCAATATGACTTTGATGAGGTATGGAGATACGAGTCAAAGTCATGGGCACTTGTAAGAGTACAAGGTGCTGGACCGACCCACTATGAGAAAGCTGCATGGATTAAGTCATAAGCTTATCTCATGTATAACCTCGTCACGACGCCCTATGACCTGAGATCATCATGGATTCCTACATGATGAGTCATTGGTCTTTGACCTAGTCAAAAGTCACCTTTGATCGGGTGATGATAAAGACTAGGATCGAGATTAGTGGTTTTCATCCAGAGGAATGTGAGTGGTCAAGATGGGATTTGTCCCTCACATATGTAGAAAGATAATGCTGGGCCCCTCGATGAGTGAGTCTAAGAAATGTATGGCCATACTGTGATGGAAAAGAGTTTCCATTTCACTTATTAGACTACTCAAGAATCGAGTGTCAAGAAAAGGAAGTTGACATTATCCATACCTCATCCTTGACCAAATTATCGCGTGACAAAAGGGACGTGACATGGTTGTACGATAGGTAGTATCGTGTCATCGATCCCCATGTGAATTGGGTAGTCGCAATGTCTTGCTAGAGGCCGCTTGCGACTTGTGGGCTGATCCAGTGTTGGCCCACTGCCAATCTCATATGGGCCTGCAGGGTCGCACACAAGAATAATCCAACACGGGTAAAAGTGTCCAGATTCATTGAATCCCAGATTAGTCTGAGATTAAATGAATACTAAATTTGATCTAGGATTTATATATATATATATATATAAATTCGAAATTAATATATATATATTATAAATGAAGATTATAATATTATATATGATATTTGTTTAGTATTTAATTTATTTGATAAATTAAATATCTGAAACAAATAGAGAATTGTATCTCATTTAATTTCGAATAAGGATATCGTATACCTGTTTAATATTAAATTGAGATATAGTATCTCAGATTTAATTAAATAGATAGATATCATATCTCGGATTTAATTTATATTGATAAATTAAATCAAAAGGCTTTAAATTTAGATTTGATCTAAATTCAAGATTCGGATTTCAAATCTGGCTTTTAATATATTTGATTACATTTATGAGATAGATCTGATTAATATATTGACCAGATTCAAAATTCCGAATTTCCAAAATTAATCAGGACTAGTTTTGGTTATATAATACGCCTATCAGGTTTAGAAAAACTTACGGACTTTTCAGTCGAGCGTATTAGAAAGCCGCGAGAAACCCTAGAGCAACTTGAGAGAGAGACGCACAAGAAGCGCTAGCACGCTGCCGCAACTGTGTTCGGGGATTGTTCGTGTGGATACCAGTAGAGGAAGCCGATCCTAGAGTCGACTTCTGCTGATCGAGAAGGTAGTCCACCTGATCAAAGAGAACGAGACGCGGACGTGTTGATCGAGAAGGTAGCCCACTTGATCAAAGAGAACGTGACGTGGACGTGTTCAATATAAGGTATGATTTGGTTCCCAAACCTTGATTTAAACGTCGTTGAGTGATTCTCAGGAAGGATTCGTAAGAAATTTTAATCCGCTGCGTGTATGAATCCCTACAGCTTTCTCTAAGAAACTCCCTTTTCCAGAGAATTAGCCAAGTTATCATCGTTGGGGATTTAGTCAATCTTTATATCTTGTCTTTCAACAATCTCTCAGATGAAGTGATACTTGCGAATCACATGCTTGGATCTCTAATGAGACCTAGATTCCTTGCCCTGAGCTATAGCTCTAGTGTTATCGTAATATAAAGGTACCAGGTCAATAATGCTAGGAACCACTCCAAGCTCACTAATGAACTTCTTGATCCATACAGCTTCCTTAGCCACTTTTGAAGCTGCCATGTATTATGCCTCGGTTGCAGAGTCTGCCATTGTCTCTTACTTGGAACTTTTCCAACAAATTGCTCCACTATTTAAGGTGTAGATGACTCCTGACTAGGATTTACAATCATCTTTATCATTCTGGAAACTAGCATCAGTGAACCCTTTCACTTTAAGCTTACTTCTACTGCCGTAAACTAGCAATGGATCCTTATCCTTCTCAAGTACTTTAGGATTGTTTTTACGGTTGTCCAGTGACTATCTCCAGGGTCATCTTGTTATCGGCTTGTAATGCTTAAAGCATAAGAGACATTTGGTCTCGTACACAGCATGACATACATGATGGATCCAATTGCTGATGCATATGGAATCTTATCCATGCGTTCCCTTTCAGCTGGTGTCTTACGACACATAGCTTTAGAAAGATGAATGACATGACTAACAGGAAGAAAACCCCTTTTTGACCCATCCATACTAAACCTCTTTAGCATTTTGTTTATGTACATGGATTGGGATAAACTCAGCAACCTTTTGGATTTATCTCTATAGATCTTTATACCAAGTATGTAGGCTGCTTCTCCAATATCCTTCATGGTGAAGTTTTCTGATAACCATATTTTTGTGGATGTAATATGGTAATGTCATTTCCAATAAGCAAAATGTCATCTGCATAAAGCACAAGGAAAACAACAACACTCCCACTAACCTTCTTGTAAACACATGGTTCATCTTCATTCTTGATAAAATTGTTTCCTTTAACAACATCATCAAAATAAAGATTCCAGCTTCTTGATGCTTCTTGCTTAAGCCCATAAATTGAGTGAGTCTAAGAAATGTATGGCCATACTGTGAGTCTAATACTGGGCTCCTCGATGAGTGAGTCTAAGAAATGTATGGCCATACTGTGATGGAAAGGAGTTTCCATTTCACTTATTAGACTGCTCGAGAATTGAGAAAATGGTCAAGAAGAGGAAGTTGACCTTATCCATGCCTCATCCTTGACCAAATTATCGCTTGACAAAAGGGACGTGACATGGTTGTACAATAGATAGTATCGTGTTATCGATCCCCATGTGAATTGGGTAGTCGCAATGTCTTGCTAGAGGCCGCTTGCGACTTGTGGTCTGATACAGTCTTGACCCACTGCCAATCTCATATGGGCCTGCAGGGTCGCACACAAGAATAATCCAACACGGGTAAAAGTGTCCAGATTCATTGAATCTCAGATTAATCTGAGATTAAATGAATACTGAATTTAATCTAGGATAAATATATATATATATGTGTGTGTGTGTGTGTGTGTAAATATATATATTAAATTCAAAATTAATATATATATATATATTATTAATGGAGATTATAATATTATATATATAATATTTATTTTGTATTTAATTTATTTGATAAATTAAATATCTGAAACAAATAGAGATATTGTATCTCATTTAATTTCGAATAAAGATATCGTATATCTGTTTTATATTAAATTGAGATATAGTATCTCATATTTAATTAAATAGATAGATATCATTTCTCGGATTTAATTTATGGAGATAAATTAAATTAGAAGGCTTTTAATTTGAATTAAATAAATACATTAGATTAAATCTATCAGATAGATTTAATTAATATATTTTTAATTCAAATTCGAATTTCAGATCTGGTTTTAATCGGATTATATAAATACGTTACATTAGATCTAACAGATAGATTTAATTAATATTTATTTAATTCATATTTGAAATTCAAAATTCAAAATTAATAGAATTAATTTTGAATATAATACGCAGATGGGTTTAAAAAAACCTACGGGAGTTTTAGTCGAGCATATTATAGAAAGCCGCGAGAAACTCTAGAGTAAAAAAATTGAGAAGACGCATAAGAGGCGCTAGCACGCTGCCGTAGCCGTGTTCGGGGATTGTTCGTGTGGATACCGGTAGAGGAAGCCGATTCTAAGAGTCGTCTTCTACTGATCGAGAAGGTAGCCCACCTGTTCAAAGAGAGCGAGATGCGTTCGGACGAGTTCAGTATAAGGTATGATTCGGGTTCCTTAACTCTGATTTAAACGCACATGAGTGATCCTCGGAACGGGAATCGTAAGAAATTTTAATCCGCTGTGTGTGCGGATCCCAACAGTGGTATCAGAGCCAACTCAACATGTGTTTAAATTAGGTTTTTCTACATGCTATTATATGTGATATATATGCAAGAAACCGAATCTTTGTATGCAAGAAACCAAATCTTTATATCAAGAAATTGAATCTTGTATGCTTTATAGTAAAATAGCTGCGTTAGGGTTTGAATCGTTCAAATTCGAGGCCACATCTGAATTGTTCAAAACGCACGATATTCGGAATCGTTTGTCACGTTCGTGCGAATCGAAGACATTCTGAATCGTTCAGAATTTTCGATCATGCTCGGACATTGGTGACACAGGGGTCCGGACAACGCCCCTTGGGGTTTGAAATTAAGTTTTATGAAACTCTCTCTCTAAAACAATGTAATGTTTTCAAAAGCTTTGGGGGCGCTGCCCCCCACACCCCCACAAGGGCGCTGCCCCATGGCCCCCGTAGGGACCAACTGATTGTTTGTAGCGCGAGAAATGAAATTGTTTGTAGTGCGAGAAATTAAATCATGATATATAAAATTAGAGAATTTTAATCATCAATTATTATATGTTATATTTACCTTTCAAAGTGTTGTTTGGATATGGTGAACAACATGGCTCTAGATTTTACAATTGTTGTAAATTTAGATATAGCCTGCGAGTCATGTCTTTCCCTAAATATTCTGGATTAGATTCTCTTCTCATCTACTCCCCTCTAATGTAAATGAGGTTTCCCCTTATGTGTTTTCTCTTATTATTAAGAAAAGTCCCCTCATTGGCTTGAGAGGACTTTAGGCTAGATGAGCTTTGTTGTATCACGAGTTTTAATTATGTTTTGATATGATCATTGCATGAGTTATTTAGTCTTTATATGACATACAATAATGATTGCATTCATATAGGTAGAATTAATAAAGATAAACTAAATCGACAGGCTTTTATTTTAGATTAAAAAAAATAGATCAGATTAGATCTGTTGGACAGATTTAATTAATGTTATTTTAATCTAAAATTTGAGTACAAGAATAATTAAGATTAATTTTGAATATTTTAATACGGCCAATTAGGGTTTTAGAAATCCTATAAGATATAGATCTAGTCGTATTAAAATGAAGCGAGAGCCGCAAGTCTCAATAATTTAATCATAATGATTTATTTCATAATTGTATGAATTAACATATGTTATGATTAATTTAGAGTTGTAATTATGATTTGATTTGATCACTCATAATTAATTTAGAGATTTAATTATGATTTGATTAGATCACTCATAATTAATTTAGAATTAAATTAATAGGATTAATTTGATTATATCTAATAATACCCTCCAAATAAAATCTTAAGTCACAATGCCATCAATAAATGAATACTTGTCAAAACCTCAATCCCCCATTTGTATGTTCCACCAAAGTGGATGCATCTGAATAATCTTGGGGAGACAAGAGAGAGTAATGGTAATACTCTACATTCATTATTGTCTTGACTTAATTGAGATTATCAAAACGGTTTTGGATCTCAAGGCATTGGATGGGATTAAACATGCTAGGTCATATGATGATTGAATCCCATAAAGATCTAAGAGTTATATGGGATGTAATTGGCAAAGAGGTTGCCTACCTAACTAACTTGATTTTAAGCATCCTGCCAAAGAGGACTTAAGATTAAGCCAAATATGGATCTTAGCCCACTAATTATAATGAGGGTTATTAATTCAGTGGGAGGTTACTAATTAAACTTTGCATCTCTTTTTAAATTGTAGAATCACGTCGAATAGTAACACAGCGACACCATCAATGCGATCAGTCCTTGAAAGGACGAACTCGATGAGACAAACTTTGTTGACATGTTTGGGAGCTTAAGTGTTGATCCTAAACACGAAAGAAAGGAGAATCTCATTGATCAACCCATTCCTAACAAGCCTACAACTGATGATCGAAGAGCTCAAACTGATGCTTACATGAAGCATCAAGATGACTCTATGGATACAGGATGCCTGATGCCTACCACTATGGTTCCACATCTCGATGGAGATCTGGAACATATGGAGGTCTCTGAGATGATTGATCATCCTATGGAGATGTTCCAGCAACAGGCAACGCAAGAGAGGTATGAGACCACAAAGGCCTTATTCTCTTGTAAGATGGCTGAAGGTGAATCAGTTAGTCCTCATTTGTTGAAAATGAAATGCTACATTGATCACCTTGAGAGGCTTGGATTCCTCATCTCCCAGGAGTTAGCTACAGATGTGATCTTGAACTCACTCCCAGGAAGTTATGAACAATTTGTCATGGATTACAACATGAATTGTATGGAGGAATCAATTTCTGAACTGCATGTGATGCTCAAAACTGCTGAGTAGAGCCTTGAGAGGAGGCCCAGTACTGTTTTGTCTGTTTAGAGAGGAAAGGGTATGAAACGGAAAGCCAAGAAGGCAAAACCTCTGAAGGAAGGGGTTTGCTTCTTTTGCAATGAAATTGGTCAATGGAAGAAGAATCGTACACTCTGCCTCGAAGATCTGAAAAGAACAAGAAGGATAGCGGGGCTATCGCTTTAGGTATCTATGTCATAGACATTTGCTTTTCTACTTCCTCAAACATGGGTATTAGATACTGCATGTGGTTCACGCATTTGTATAAATGTACAGGATCTCAAGGACAGAAGAAAAAAAATGAATGGACATTTGTGACATAAAGGATCAAGTCAAAAGACCTACCTATGGCATTGTCGTTTAGGCAATATAAATGAGAAACGCATTTCGAAACTCCATCAAGATGGATTTTTGAATTCATTTGATTTTGAATCATTTGATACATGTGAGTCTTGTTTATTGGGAAAGATGAAAAATGCACCTTTTACTGGACACAGTGAAAGAGCCACCAATTTATTGGGCCTCATACATACTGATGTGTGTGGACCAATGAATACATCTGCCAGAGGAGGTCGTTTGCACTTCATTACATTTATAGACAATTTCAGGAGATATGTGTATCTCTGTCTGATGAAACATAAAGTCTGAAACTTTTGAAATGTTCAAAATGTTTCAAAATGAAGCGCAAAACCAACTTGGCAAAACAATCAAGGCACTTCGATCTGATCGAGGTGGTGAGTATTTGAGCTAAGTGTTTGTTGACCATCTTAGGAGTTGTGGGATCATCTCACAGCTTACTCCTCCAGGAACACCTCAATGGAATGGTGTTTCTGAACGGAGGAATCGAACTCTATTAGATATAGTTTGATCTATGATGAGTCAAACAAATCTTCAATCTTCTTTTTGGGGCGACGCCCTAGAAACAGCTGTGTTCACACTAAATCATGTTCCGTCAAAGGCAGTTGAAAAGACACCATATGAGATATGGACTGGGAAGAAGTCTAGTTTGTCATTTCTTAAACTTTGGGGATGTGAGGTTTATGTTAAACAACAGGTCTCTAATAAATTATCATCAAGATCCTCAAAATGCCTTTTTGTGGGGTATCCTAAGGAAACTAAAGGATACTACGTCTACAATCCCACCGATCACAAAGTGTTTGTTATTCGGAATGGTACCTTTTTGGAAAAAGAGTTTATCTCTAAAAGAACCAGTGGGAGCAAAGTGAACCTCGAAGAAGTTCGAGAGTCACAGAACAATGTGGAGCCATAGATGGAAACTGGGTTGTTGAGCCTACTCAAGTAACACAAGGCCCACGAAGGTCCGATAGATCACTACTACAGCCTCAGAGATATGGATTTCTGATTACTGGAATTCGTGATGTATTGCTCATTGAGCAAAATGAGCCAACGACTTATCGAGACACCATAGTAGGACCAAACTCTGAAAGATGGCTTGATGCCATGAAGTCTGAAATGCAATCCATTTACGATAATAAGGTATGGACCTTAGTCGATCCGCCCAAAGGTGTAAAAACCATTGGGTGATAATGGGTTTACAAAGAGAAAACTGACATGGATGACAAAGTAAATATCTTCAAGGCACGACTAGTTGCAAAAGGATTCACTCAAACTCATGGTATGGACTATGATGAAACCTTTTCCACAGTTGCAATGGCCAAATCAATCAGAATCCTTCTTGTCATTGCATCATATTATGACTATGAGATATGGCAGATGGATATCAAAATAACCTTCCTTAACAGAAAGCTGCTTGAGGATGTGTACATGACACAACTTGAGGGTTTTGTGCGTCTAGAGGACTCTGGTAAAGTTTGCAAGCTTCAAATATCCATTTATGGATTGAAGCAGGCATCTCGGAGCTGGAATCATCATTTTGTTGAAGTAGTCAAAGAGTTTGGCTTCATTCAAAACATGGATGAACCTTGGGTTTACAAGAAGGTTAGTGGGAGCACAGTTGTATTTCTAGTGCTTTATGTTGATGACATCCTACTCATTGGGAATGACATTCCTACCTTGCAGAGTGTCAAGTCTTGGTCAGAAAAGTCTTTCTCAATGAAAGATTTAGGCGAAGCCACTTATATCCTTGGGATAAGGATCTATAGACATAGATCCAAGAGGCTGATAGGCCTAAGTCACAGCACATATATAGACAAGATACTGCATAGGTTCAGTATGCAGGATTCTAAAAGGGGTAACATGCCCATGTCTCATGGCATCCATCTCAATAAGGATCTGCGTCCTAGTACACAAGATCAAAGAGACCGCATGAGTACGATTCCATATGCCTCCGCCATTGGATCTATCATGTATGCCATGTTATGTACTCGACCGGATGTGTCATTTGCCTTGAGCATGACCAGCAGATATCAACAAGATCCCGGTGAGGGTCACTGGACTGCTGTCAAGAATATCCTTAAGTACTTAAGAAGGACTAAGGACTTATTCTTGGTATATGGTAGCTTGGAGGATGAGCTCTGTGTGACTGGTTACACAGATGCGAGTTTCCAGACTGACCAAGATGATTCAAGATCGCAATCAGGATATGTATTCCTATTGAATGGTGGTGCGGTGAGCTGGAAGAGCTCTAAGCAGAGCACTGTAGATGATTCTACAATATAGAAGCTGAGTGTATAGCAGCATCGGATGCAGCTAAGGAAGCCGTTTGGATCAAAAAGTTCATCATTGAACTGGGGATGGTTTCTACCATCTCAGATCCAATAGTCTTGTTCTGTGACTATAGCGGTGCTATTGCATAGACCAAGGAGCCTAGGTCACATCAAAGGACCAGGCATATACTCAGGCGATTTCATCTTATCAGAGAAATCAATGAAAGAGGTAATACAAACAAATGCAAAGTATCAGGAGAATACAATGAAGCTGATCCTCTTACTAAACCGCTTGCACAAGCAAAACATGAGTGTCATGTTAGGGCAAAGGGAATTAAAGTAATTAATGATTGCGCCTAGTGCAAGTGGGAGTCTGTTGGAAATTATGCCCTAGGGGCAAGTCATTGTTCTTCATTAAGTTATCATTTCATACGCATGTTTATGGATATATATTATAGATTATCCTAAATGTCCTTGGTCGGTCATCTACGTGGGAACGAAGATGAGTTAAGATGAGTTAAGACCAGTATGACTTTGATGAGGTATGGAGATACGAATCAAAGTCATGGGCACTTGTAAGAGTACAAGGTGCTGGATCGACCCACTATGAGAAAGCTGCATGGATTAAGTCATAAGCTTATCTCATGTATAACCGCGTCACAACGCCCTATGACCTGAGATCATCATGGATTCCTACATGATGAGTCATTATCCTTTAACCTAGTCAAAAGTCACCTTTGACTGGGTGATGATAAAGGTTGGGATTGGGATCAGTGGTTTTCATGCGGAGGAATGTGAATGGTCAACATGGAATTTGTCCCTCGCATTTGTAGAGAGATAATACTGGGCCCCTCGATGAGTGAGTCTAAGAAATGTATGACCATACTATAATGGAAAGGAGTTTCCATTTCACTTATTAGACTGCTCGAGAATCGAGAAAGTAATGGTCAAGAACAGGAAGTTGACATTTTCCATGCCTCATCCTTGACCAAATTATCGCGTGACAAAAGGGACGTGACATGGTTGTACGATAGGTAGTATCGTGTTATCAATCCCCATGTGAATTGGGTAGTCGCAATGTCTTGCTAGAGGCCGCTTACGACTTGTGGGCTGATACGGTCTTGGCCCACTGCCAATCTCATATGGGCCTGTAGGGTCGCACACAAGAATAATCCAACATGGGTAAAAGTGTCCAGACTCATTGAATCTCAGATTAATCTGAGGTTAAATGAATACTGAATTTAATCTAGGAAATATATATATATATATGTGTGTGTGTGTGTATGAAATTCGAAATTAATATATATATATTATTTTTGGAGATTATAATATTATATATATAATATTTGTTTTGTATTTAATTTATTTGATAAATTAAATATCTGAAACAAATAGAGATATTGTATCTCATTTAATTTCGAATAAAGATATTGTATATCTGTTTTATATTAAATTGAGATATAGTATCTCATATTTAATTAAATAGATAGATATCATTTCTCAGATTTAATTTATGGAGATAAATTAAATTAGAAGGCTTTTAATTTGAATTAAATAAATACATTAGATTAAATCTATCAGATAGATTTAATTAATATATTTTTAATTCAAATTTGAATTTCGAATATCAGATTTGGTTTTAATCGGATTAAATAAATACGTTACATTAGATCTAACTAATAGATTTAATTAAATTTTATTTAATTTATATTTGAAATTCGAAATTCAAAATTAATAGGATTAATTTTGAATATAATACGCGGATGGGTTTAGAAAAACCTATGGGAGTTTTAGTCGAGCGTATTATAGAAAGCCGCAAGAAACCCTTAAGTAAAAAAACTTGAGAAAAGACGCATAAGAGGCGCTAGCACGCTGCCGTAGCCGTGTTCGGGGATTGTTCGTGTGGATACCGGTAGAGGAAGCCGATTCTAAGAGTCGTCTTCTGCTGATCGAGAAGGTAGCCCACCTGTTCAAAGAGAACGAGATGCATTCGGACGAGTTCAGTATAAGGTATGATTCGGGTTCCTTAACTCTGATTTAAACGCACATGAGTGATCCTCGGAACGGGATTCGTAAAAAATTTTAATCCGCTGCATGTACGAATCCCAACATGACTGCCTCAATGTAAGAAGTAGGTTCGTCATCTTCAATGGTCTATTGATTCTCAATCACAAAAGGGTAAATGTGCAAAAATACACATGTGTTTTACCTTGAGGAGCGCCCACACGAAGTGTGCTTTTTTTAGGTGCAAAAATACACATTTGGTTATAAAATAGGTGCAAGAGTCACAACATTATTAAATCTTGCTTAACGGTGTTAATTTTGGAGGTGGGGCCCATACTATTTTAATGAAAAGACCAAAATACCCTCTAAAATCTCCTTCCAACCTCTGATTCTTTGATCCAGAGTAGAGAGCTATGAACAATCTAAACAAAAGAACTATTCCGTTTATTTCCATACTCGCTCATCTCTGCTTCCTCTATTTCTGATATGGAGGCCACTACCATTACAGGAGGTGGCAACACCTATGTCGGAGCTCACTACTACCGACTAGTCTTCATCATCATGGCCGCCACCTACATCGTAGGCTTCTTGCTGGGCATTTTATTGTTCATTAGAACCAAGAATATCTACAAAAAGATTTCAGCCAGCAAAAACAAAAGATAGCCCATAACTAACCAAGAAGGCTCAAGAATCTTAGATAATGGGCTTTTTTGCTCAGTGATATCTTGATATTGAAAGAAGAATATCACCTAGAGGGGGGTGAATAGGTGATTTAAAAAAAAATTTGAGCGTACGATGGAGAAATGAGAAATACTGTAAGAAAGGTAAATAGAGTCGACACAGAGGAATTATGCTGGCTCGGTCTAGTTCTTTGACCTACGTCCAGTACCCAGTTACTCTGAGATTTTCACTATCTCTCAAATGCAATTACAACCTCTGTAATACAGAATGACTCTCACTCTCTAGGAATCACTCCCCCTTACAGATCGTAATTGTACAACCGTACTCAAGACACCACTACCTTGAGATTTTGAACTAAACTGAATACAATTGATAAATCTCATATAGAGTAATTGATAAGTACTGAGGCACACTTATATCCGAAGATATGAACAAGTATATGAACTGATCACTTTGAATACTATTATCTGTGTATGCGCTGCTATATTGATGAACTCTGTTCTTCGTGAATTTATAATAGTTGGAGAAATAGCCATTAGTAGGATCTGAATTCGTCCATTTGATTATGATTGTTTTTGGCATTTAATCATTCGCACTAATCTCGCTTTAACTGAATTCAGTGCATTGTCTCTGTTCGTCTCTGTTTTTATGAATCCAATTCCATCCGTTGATCAAATATGACCGTTGCTAAATCATCTGAAAATCACTCAACATTATGATTAATAAATGTTGAATATTGTTTTAGAAGTAGTATAAGTTTATTTTGAATTCATCTGGATATTTTTGTTTTATGAGAATCCAACATTTTTTAATACGGTGATTTTAAAAGGAAAAACAGATCCTAACTCGAGTTGCTATTTAGTGACTTGAGTTTCGGACTCATTAATATCCAAAAATGCACAAATTAAAACACTTATTGACTCGAGCCTAAGATGGCTTGACTCCAATCTAAATATTGCCTCGAGGTAAAAGTGTAAAGACTCGAGTTACTGAATCATTATTATTCAAAATGTTCAAATGAGAAGGCTTACTAACTCGAGGTACCGATAACTTTGACTTGAGGTTAGGCAAAGACTCGAGGCAAGAATCCGAGAGACTTGAGCTAATTTTGTGAATCCTCTTTAAAACTATGAGCGACACTGACTCGAGGTGAAGAAGCCTTTAACTGGAGCTGAGGCTAACTTGAGGTAACATACTGACAAACTCGAGGTACATAGTGAATCTTGAAAGTCCAGGAGCATAGACTCGAGGTGCAGTAATCATGCCTTGGGGTGAAGATGACTCAAGGTAAAATTGAGACTGACTCGAGTTGAAACGGGATTCTGATAGTGAATACTTAAGCTATTGACTCGAGGCAGCAACTATGACTCGAGGTAAATTGACAGCAAATCGTTTTTCACAAATGCATTGTGATTTTGGCTAAATCATATTATTTTACTTACATCATTTAATCATGCTTTGTTTTTAACCTTGATCAACATCAAAACATACTAGAAACTAACATTCTCCCCCTTTTTGATGATGACAAAATTTATGTAAGAAGCCAGAATAATTTTATCTTTTGAAAATCAATTTTCATTAGAATAAACTTCAAGTCATAATTAACTCAGTTGAGTCCAAAGAAGACAAGAGATATTGAAATAGCAATCTAAGTGATTCTAATAAGTGTTAACTACAGAACGCATTTTCAGTTTGTCAAATGAGTTAATATATGATCACAAAATAAAAGTCCAAGAAGTACAAAAACAGCAAAACACAAAACACAGAGAGATTCTTAAGTACAGCAAAACACATAACACAAAATACAGAGAGATTCTTATCTTCACAGTCTTGGCTTCACTGGCTTCTTCTTCCATTTGAAACTCCTCCCCCTTTGGCATCTATCAAAAAGAGGGGATCATAGGGGAGGCTGCTAGTATAGAGAAGAGAATGGGTGACCGAAATTTGGAAAGGGTAGAGGAGAGTATGGAATGATAGCCATTGAGTGAGGAGTAGGAAATAGGGTAGGAGAGGTGGAGATGAGAGTGTCCAAATCATCATTGCCAAAAAGTTCTGCTGTAGAGGTACCTGAGTAAGTGATTTTCACAGGAGGGGTGTTGGCAGGGTCAAAGATAGGAGAAGATGAGGGAACAGGAATGGTCTGAGTAGGTGAGGTGGTAGTAAAGGCAAGTGTTGGTAATGGGGAAGGGGATGAAGGTGGAGATGTTTTGATTACGGGTGAGGGTATACTAGGTCCTGCCTGAAAATGGGAGAGAAGGTTGTCAACTTTGCTTGAGACTATCCAGACTGTGTTGTGCAGGTTGGTGATTGTCTGTTTTTGATCATCCAGATGTCCAAACACATTTTCAACCTGCTCATGTAATCCTTCTTGGTTCTCCTTAATCTCAGTAACTTCCTTGATTAACTTTCCAATCTCATACTCCAACTTCACAGATAGGGAGTTTTGGGCAGCCATTGAGATGTGCAGAGGATCCAGGCTATTAGCGATTGCCTTTTCAACTATGGTCTTGATGAGAGCTCCTGTGGAGAAGGGAGCAGTTTGAGAGGTAAGCTCCGGATTAGTCTCAGGTGGTTCAGTGATAAGAGCTTTTTGTTTGGAAACTTTGGATCTAGAAGGTCCTGGAGCTCTAGATTGCCCAGATCCTTCTTGGAAGGTAATCTTCATCAAGTTAAGAATGTGTTGGCCAAATACATCTAGGGTATTGGGTATCTCATCCTTCTCCAGGTACCATATTTTTTCATGAAACAAGATCACTGACACTAGACTAGGAAAAGGAATGGGGGAATTTTTCTTAGAGTGCATGACATATTTCTTAAGCTCACCAAAAATCCAATGACCAAGGTTATGAGGTGTTTGGTTGACAATAGAAGAAAACATGGTGTAATCTTTCGGGGTGAAATGGGTGAAGTTTTTGCCTTTCTGAACAAAATTCCTAGAGTATATGTACCATAGGGCTCGATAGTTAGGAGGCTTGTGGGAAGGGCTAAAGGTTAGAGTTCCAGTTGGTTCACTTATAGGTTCACTTGGACGGAGGATTTGGATAATTTGTTCATTGTCATAATGAACCTGAGGGACAGGAGGTGGATTTTTGATCTGCAATAGGTCGTTCAAGTAATCGGTGTAATGGCAATCCTTTTACCCCTCACAATGGTAAAAATTTTCTCTTCAGCTATGTGATTTTGCTTGTCTAGAAGAGTGTTTACAGTCATATTAAAATAGAAGAGTCGAACAATAGAAGGACTGTAAGAGGCATGAATGTTCAAGAAGGAGGCATAATCTTTAAACCAGGGATAAAGGTCTAGATTGCAATCAGATTTCAACTTTGCTAAGTCTACTGAGACCACAGGCAGAAAGTCCTAAGAGCATAATCTTTCTTAAATTTCTTTCCATCCTTAGGGGTGAATAAGACAGGACTTGAAATAAAATCAGACGGGGTTTTATCTGTGAGAACTTGGTAGATAGCAAGGAGTGATGGTACTTCGGATACCTTGGAACCAGATTGCTGGATAGAGGCCTTGGAAGCTGATGCTGATGCCTTGGTTGCAGAGGCAGAAGATTGTTGATGAGAAGTTCCACGAAATTCAAAAGAGGATATCATGTACTTTTTCTTAGGTTGTTTGGGTCCAGCAACTCCAACCGTATCTTTTTGTTTCTCGATCAAGCTTGCCTTGCTAGTGGACTTCTTTGGAGGTTCCTCAATCCTCAATTTTTTGGATTTCCTGGCGTCGGCTTCTTCGACTTATGGACGATACTTCTTTGGAGCCATTTTCTTTCTTTGAGGGCGATCAAGAGGAGAGAGTGAAGATGATTCAGAAGCCTCAAAATCAGAATCAGAGTTTTTGGCAGGAGATTTCGAGATTTTCTTGGAAGACATCGTCTAAAGAATTTGGGGTTAAGGTTTAGATTGAGAGACGAGGAGAATTCATGAAAGATAGAGAGAGAGGTGTGGTAGAATAAAAGAAGGAAGTGAGGAGTTGGAGAAATGGGATGGAGGGAACCAGTGAAGTGACCGAAGAATTTAGTGGGGAAAAAATTTAAATTGAAACTCGAGGTAATTAGTTCTACCTTGAGGTACCAACTCGAGGTTACACAACTTACAGGCTCGAGGTGATGAAAAGTGTGTACCTGGATATCGAAGATGCAAGATTAACTCGAGGTAACGTTACCTGACCCGAGGCAAAAAGTGTGCTGGATTGTTGAAACTCTCGGGTTGGCATTTAACTCGAGGTTAAAAGGTCTTTCAATTTGTCTAACTCTCGGTCTTCCAGCTGACTCGAGGCATACTATTTGACTCGAGTTAGATTGGTCTTTTTAATTCTTCTTTGCCTTTTGAATTGGTCAGCACTCGAGGCAAATCCATAGGTGACTCGAGTCGACATTTTCTCTGAATTCCTCTGCTTTTTATCCAATTAACAGAGTCCTACAAAAACATTAGCTAGACACTCCGATGCTTAAATTAGTTTTTGTTAATCATCAAAACATAATTAATTTTATTTAAACTTGTTAGTTCTCAATGTGTTTTGATGATTAACAATAAGTGTAAACATGTTTTGAAGTGTCCAAAATCAATTAAAAATAGATTGACAGTTGCATACTGCAGTAAGAGTATGCTTACTCGAGTAAAGCAATGTTAAAGGATTGCTCAATTACATTTTACAAATCTTTACCGCAGTATGGGAAGCCATACTTGAGTAAAGAAGTTCCAGAGAGCAATCATGTTTTTTGAAATTTCATGCTTACTCGAGTAAAGTAGTGTTTACTGCAATATAGGACTTCCAAAGAGCAATTGAACTTTTCAAGTTAAGACAATACCGCAGTATAGGGAGTTTACTCAAGTAAAGGACTTACAGAGAGCAAATGAATTTTTGAACTTGAGTGCTTACTCGAGTATACATTTGCTTACTCAAGTAAAGGACTCTTAAACTAATTTTCAACTTGATTCATGTTCTTACATACTCCAGTAAGATTTGTATACTCTAGTATTGGCATGAAGTAACTTCACATGTTTTGAAAATTAAGTTTCTTACTCGAGTATAGGTTGTCTTACTCGAGTATAGGACTTACAGAGAGGTTACTAATTTGTCAAAGTCTTGCTTACTCCAGTATACAAATGGTTACTCCAGTATAAAGGCAATTTGCACTCAAAAATTTTCAAGCAAACAGTTGCTTACTCGAGTACATACTAGCTTACTCGAGTATAGCCCTTGATTTCAAGAGCTCAAGTCACGATGGTTTGCCTCTGGAAGTTGCATACTCCAGTATACCTTTGGATACTGCAGTATGGACACTTTCACACAGTGCCATACTCGAGTAAAGATGAACTTACTCGAGTATACAACGGTAAAGTCTGATTTTTGAATTACACAAATTTGCAAATCACTGTTGTTTGACCTAACTACTTTCATGTTTCATTTACTTATATTCCTAGCTATGTTTAACAAGTTTGTTAAGTGTATTTTAGCTAGAACAGATCAAGATTATTGAAGGTCAAAGCAATAAAGCAAAAAGTGAACAGTGCATTTAATGCACTTCTGCAAATCCACCTACTTTCAGCTAATCCATCTGAGCACGCCTTATGAACGTTAAAGAATGCTTACTACAACAAGCAAAGTCATTTCCAACGGGCAAATTCTCAAAGAGCCACATCAGATCACATTAACTCTTGGATTAGCAGAAGTTTAGAGAGAGAAGATGACCAGACCTTAAGCTAATCACCTACAACGGTTGGATTCATCAAGCAACGGTCATTTAATGTTCTCTATCTATAAATAGAGAGCATTAACTCCTTCTCAAGCTGATACACCAACTGAGAGCGAAAATTTATTGAGTTCATTTATTGTGTATTAGCTTTCATCTGTATAGTATCAATTTGATACTTGTGCTTCAATATTCATTCTATCTGCTCTGTGAGAGAGTATTTTCTATAAAACATTTATCGATTGTGATAACTACAAGTCAGGGGACTTGGTAGTTGGGTGTATTGATTACAACTTGTAAGGGGGAGTGTGTTCTAGTGAGAGAACAACTCTTAGTACAGAGTGTGTAATCAATAGTTGAATATAGTGGATTGAAAATCCCAAGTGAGGCTTAGGGACTGGATGTAGGTCAGAGAAAGGACCAAACCAGTATAAATCGATTGTGCAAAGCTTCTTCTTCCCTACTCCTCAGTCTTACCCTGTTTTGGTTTGTCAAAAACAGAGTTTTATTTGTAAATTTTTTTAAAGACACCCAATTCACCCCCCTCTTGGGTATCTAGCTCCATTCTTCAAAACTAATATTACTTACAGTTCATTGGGATTTACCATTCCCAATTCTCTTCGGATGAAATTGAACTGTTCTTTTGCGAGAGGCTTTGTGAAGATATCTGCTAATTGTAAATGTGTTGGTATGAACATCACCTTGATATCTTTCTTTTGCACATGATCTCTGATGAAATGATGTCTCACATTAATATGTTTGGTTCTTGTGTGTTGAACTGGATTCTTTGCCAAACTTATTGTGCTAGTGTTGTCACAAAGTATTGGAATCTCCTTCAAATGAATTCCTAAGTCAGAGAGTTGTTGTTTTAGCCATAGGACTTGAGCACAGCAACTAGAGGCAGCTACATATTCTGCTTCGGTTGAGGATACTACAACAGTAGTTTGTTTCTTACTAAACCAAGATACGAGTGATCTACCAAGAAACTCACACTGTCCACTAGTACTTTTTCTATCAGTCTTGTAACCTGCATGGTCAGAGTCTGAATATGCAACTAAGAATTCTTGTTGACCTTTAGGAAACCAGAGACCCAATTCCTTTATATCCAAAAGATATCGAAAGATCCTTTTAACATGTTCGGCATGAGATTCTTTGGGAGCTGATTGAAATCTTGCACACATTCCTACGCTAAACTGAATATCTGGTCTGCTAGCAGTCAAATATAGTAAGGAACCAATCATTTCTCTATATTTGGTTATGTTGAAGTCTTTTCCTTTTTCATCATCAACATCCAGAGATACAGTTGAGCTCATTGGGGTGTCAGCTCCATTGCAATGCTCCATTCCAAGCTTTTTGAGCAAATCACAGAGGTATTTTGTTTGTGATATAAATATTCCATCCTTTCGTTGTTTGATTTGCAAGCCGAGAAAGTAGTTCAATTCGCCCATCATAGACATTTCAAATTCACCCTGCATTTTCTTGGAAAATTCTTCACAGAGAGATTCATTAGTAGAACCAAATATTATGTCGTCCACATATATTTGCACAATTAAGATTTCACTAAGCTTATTAGTTTTAATAAAGAGTGTTGTGTCTGATTTTCCTCGAACAAATTTTTGTTCTAAAAGAAATTTACTCAATCGCTCATACCAAGCTCTAGGAGCTTGTTTGAAACCATATAGTGCCTTTTTCAATCAGAAAACATGATCAGGATGAGATTCACTTTCAAAACCGGGAGGTTGTTCTACATATACTTCTTCTTGAATAAAACCATTAAGAAAAGCACTTTTAACATCCATTTGATAAAGTTTGACTCCTTTGATACACGCAAAGGCTAAGAGTACTCGTATTGCTTCCAATCTAGCAACTGGAGCATATGTTTCCTCATAATCAATACCTTCTTCTTGATTATAGCCTTTGGCAACCAATCTAGCTTTGTTACGGACTATAATTGCAGATTCATCACGTTTGTTCTTGAATACATATTTAGTGCCAATGACCGGGTGATCTTTAGGCCTAGATACCAAGTTCCAAACTTTATTTCTATCAAATTGGTGTAATTCCTCTTGCATTGCTATCACCCAATCATTGTCTGAGAGGGCTTCGTCAATCTTAGAGGGTTCATTCTCATATATGAATGCAGAAAATGTAAACTCATTCAAGGTGCTTTTTCTAGTTCTTACACCTTGATTTATATCCCCTATCACTTGATCCAAAGGATGATTCCTAATGAACTTCCAAGCTTTAGGTTGAGTTTGATCAAGGTTTTTATGAGAGTTTTGAGAATTGTTTTCAAAAACCATTTTCTAGATTTTCAAGAGAGGCAGGAGTAGTTTTTGAAAAGAATTGATTTTTGTAAGACGTTTCCTCACTGTCATCCAGGGGCTCATCAGATTTCGATTCAAAGAACACAACATGTATTGATTTTTCGACTATACGAGTACGCTTATTGAAAATTCTATATGCTTTACTTCTATTAAAATACCCAAGAAATATACATTCTTCGGATTTGGGATCAAACTTTTCCAAATTATCCTTACCATTATTGTGAAAAAAGCATTTGCAGCCAAAGATGTGAAGGTGAGCTAAGTTTGGTTTTCTTCCTTTGTAGAGTTCATATGGAGTTTTGTTGAGCTTTTTTCGGAGATAAGCTCTGTTTGATATATAGCATGCAGTACTCATTGCATCTGCCCAAAAAACTTGAGAGGTCTTGTTCTCATTTAGCATTGCACGAGCCATTTCAGTAAGAACACGATTCTTCCTTTCGACTACACCATTTTTTTGTGGTGTCCTTGGAGCAGAGAAATTGTGGTTAATACCATGAGCATCACAAAATTCCCTGAAGGCATGGTTTTCAAATTCTCCTCCATGATCTGTTCGTATTCCTGAAATACATATACCTTTCTCGTTCTGTATTTTCTTGGCAAACACAACGAATAGATCAAATCTTTCATCTTTAGATTGTAAAAATATAGTCCAAGTATATTGAGAAAAATCATCGACAATAACTAGAGTATATAAGTTACCACCTAGACTCTTAACTCTAGCTGGTCCGACTAAGTCCAAGTGAAGTAATTGAAGAGGTCTATTAGTTGAAATTTCAAACTTGTTTTTGAAGGATGATTTAGTCTGTTTACCCTTTTGACAGGAATCACAAATCATATCATTTTTAAAACTTAGTTTAGGTAATCCAAGAACTAAATCTTTTCTTAACAACTTGTCTAGTTGGAACATATTTACATGAGCTAGACGCTTTTGCCATAGCCAATTTTCATCCAAGTTGCTGACAAAACATTTTCCAGAGTTTGTATTAGAAAGATTTAGAGTATAACAGTTACCTTCCCTGGTTGCTTTGATCAGAGTTACATAGTAAATCTTGAAAATCCAGGAACATAGACTCGAGGTGCAGGAATCATGCCTCGGGGTGAAGATGACTCAAGGTAAAATTGAGACTGACTCGAGTTGAAACGGGATTCTGATAGTGAATACTTAAGCTACTGACTCGAGGCAGCAACTATGACTCGAGGTAAATTGACAGCAAATCGTTTTTCACAAATGCGTTGTGATTTTGGCTGAATCATATTATTTTACTTACATCATTTAATCATGCTTTGTTTTTAACCTTGATCATCATCAAAACATACTGAGAACTAACTGATATTTCTTCGTCGCAAAAAATTTAGCCAGAATAAGTGAGAATTGGTGATATCCTGATATTTCTTAGCAAGATTAAGGCAAAATTGCAGTTGTGTGTTCGAGACAAGATTGAAAGTATGCTTATATTTACTTATGTAGCACTATAATCTGGGAATTTTCTTGTGTCTGTAGATATTTCCTAATATCTTTAAGACGCATTTGTCAAATTATGAGCGGTTGCTTCCATATTTTCACTCTCTCTCCCAAAATTCTACCTTTTCTCATTAGAATTGAATGTTTTGATTAGCTTGCGTCTTCTTTCATCCCCATAGAATTCCTCTATTTTCTTTGCATCCCACCAGAGCTGAATTCAGTTTTATCTTTTTTTTCCCCAATTCACTTGCAATTTCTAGGTTGGTTTTAATGGGAGGATTATATAACAGAAAGCTTGAAAATTGGATAAACCGTTCAAGAATCCTTTATAGGTTTGTCTTCCTCATGACTCCCTAAAGGGCTGATTTTCTCGGAAAAGGAAAATGAAAAAAATGAAGAAACTCCACTCGAGTTTTAGGATTTCCTTCTTACATCGTTTGCTTTTGATTCTTTCTATGTTCTTATTGGCTAAGTCCCAGGACACAGTAGTTATGGCCAAAGAACTCCATCAAAGGGTCGGGTTCGCACTAATGGTCTGACCCAGATTGTTCATAGCTCTCTGTATCGAAGAATCAGAGGTTGTTGGAGGGAGATTTTAGATGGCATTTTGGTATTTTCATGAAAATAGTGCGGGTCCCACCTCCAAAATTAACACTGTTAAGCAATATATAATGGTGCTATGACTTTTGCACCTATTTTATAACCACCTGTGTATTTTTGCACCTAAAAAAAGCACTTCATGTTGGGCGTTCCTCAAGATAAAACATATGTGTATTTTTGCACCTTTACCCATCACAAAACTGTACCTTTTAGGTTAATGAATAACCCTAGAAGTCTTATGGGGCTGGGTGTTTACAGCCTCTTCTTGAGGCATTGCCTGATCAACAGACTCAGGTTCTGTTATCTGTTCCTGTAGGTCTTGAATTTCTTTAAGTTCTACCTTGCTCCCATTATCTACTTGAGAAAGTGAATCCTCCTCAAGAAAGGTAGCATCCTTGGATACAAACACTTTATAGTCCTCATAGTAGTAAAAATAGTATCCCTTAGTTCCCTTGGGATATCCTACAAAAAGGCACAAAGTCCTCCTAGCTTCCAACTTATCTGGTGCTAGGGTCATGACATAAGCTGGACAACCCCATACCTTGAGGTAATTCAATTTGGGCTACTAGCCCTTCCATATCTCATACAGAGTAGTCTGAACAGATTTTGACAGAACCCTATTGATAAGTACTATTTATGCCATGTTTTCCCTATATTGTATAACTATTTTGTATGATATGAGCTTAATTGCATTTAATCTGAGCAAAAATCTGTTAATTCATCATATAGGGAAATGAAGGATGAGTCGTATAAATCATAGCAAATTGTATAAGCATCCTATGCATGTGCATAGGAAAAGAACAAGTTTGAGGTTTTATATGAAAAGCACATAGCATGGCTGATACAATGCTATAACATCAGGTCAGCCATCTCAAATTGCAATACAATATAACCTTTATGCTATAGCAGCGTAAGTAAAGCAATGCTATGCATCATATGTTATGATTTTACCTCGAGGTTGTTTTAGGAAAATAAGTACAGGTTAACAAATGGATGTTAGTCGACGGTTAAATTGCTGACGTATTGGAATAGAAGATATGGAGGATTGAAGTTAAGATTAAGAGAATCTCGCAGTATCAATAGAATCAATCTACCGAATTTGGAAAGTTGGACTAACTGGACCTGATAGATTTGGAAAGGCCCAGCTCGCTGAACATACGCTGCAAGTAAACCTAACTGTATAAAAGGAAACGACGGCCATCCCGAAAGATCATCGAGTCATTGGAGAGTCAAAGAAATTCTTATTTAACTAGGCTCGAAAGAAAAGAGAGAGAATGTAAGAACCAGCCGAACCAAGAGGGGGGTGAATTGGGTGAAGTATAAAAATTTAGGAACTTTGAAAATTTTTTCGTAATTCACATAAATCAGTTTATAGAGCAATAATCAGTCATTCATATATATATATACACTCATTTTCAAACATATATGCTAGAAATGTAAGAGATAAGGGAAGAGAATGTGCAAACTGATTTATACTGGTTCAGCCCAATACTTGACTTACATCCAGTCCCCAAGCACCGCTTGAGATTTTCAACCTTTCAACTTGATTACACGTTCTGTAACTGAAGTAATCCTCTCACTAGGATTTGTTAGTTCTATATGTGTTTTGATGATCACTAACAATTATAAACACAAGTTGAAGTTTTGTCTTGATAAGTTGAAAAACTTACTGTCAAGACAAAACTTGAGTTTTGGTTTCAAAACTTGAGTTTTGGGTTTGACAGAGAGTGCCTTATTTCAATTAACAAAGCAAAACTCAAGTTTCAATGAGGAAACTCGAGTTTTGGAATTATAGAGAGTACACTGATTTTCACCTCAAGACAAAACTCGAGTTTTAGTTTGAAAACTCGAGTTTTGAATCATACAGAGACTTCTTAATGTTTTCAACTAAAGACAAAACTCGAGTCTTGATTTGAAAACTCGAGTTTTACCCATACAGAGAGTCTCTAATTTTTAAACAAAGACAAACTCATTTTCGCGCTAAAACTCCATAACTTTAACTTACTTTGAGCTTTCCTAAGTTTTCTCTAAGTTAAGAGAAAACTCGAGTTTTGACTTGACAGCGAGTTTTCAAGTTGTTGCTTAGTCTTTGAAAACTCGAGTCTTCAGTGAAAAACTCAAGTTTCCAACTTGAACAGATTTTCAAAGTTTTCATCTTTAAATGAAAACTCAAGTTTAGATATGGAAACTGGACTTTTGAGCCAACCCAAGAGCATTGCAAGTTTTCAAGGTTTTCATAACTATATGAAAACTCGAGTTTTGATTTCCAAACTCGAGTTTTGATTAGGCAGAGAGCAATGCATTTTATCAATGATTTGAAAACTCGAGTTTCTCTTTTAAAACTCAAGTTTTGGCCTAACTTAGGTTTCTCAATGTTTTCACATTAAAGTGAAAACTCGAGTTTCATTTTGGAAACTCGAGTTTTGGCCAAACAGAGAGCTTTGAAGTTTTCCAATGTTTTGAAAACTCGAGTCTTAAATGAAAACTCAAGTTTTGATGTTTTGGACTAAAACATTTACACTTCATTAAAAGTCCAAAACTCAAGTTTCATTTTGGAAACTCGAGTTTTGAGTTTGAATCAAACTATGTTCCAAAAGCTCAAATCGCGACTTTCCTCTCTGTAAGGAAGAAACTCGAGTTTGTGTATGAAAACTCAAATTTATCTTAAGTGCACAGTTCAAAACTCGAGTTTCAGTCGCTAAGTTTGAAATTCAAATCTGACAAATTTGTGAAATCTTTTTGTTTGATTCCAATACTTTCCAGTATTAATCTTCTATATTCCTAGCTATGTTTAACCAATTTTTTTAGTGAGTTTTAAGATGGATTAGAGAATGTTTATTGAAGATTTAAAGCAAAAGTAAAAAGGATTGTCAGCTCATTAAATGCTATGCCCAGAAAGTTGCACACTTTTGGGTAATCCATCTGCACACGGTTGCAAAGCATTACAGAATGATTTCTACAACAAGCAACTGCGTCTCCAACGGATTAATCCAGAGGAAGTCAACTCTGCACACTTGGACAGCTGGATTAAGTGGAGATTAAAGAGAGAAGAAGACAAAACCACCTCCTAACCATTATAGATCATCTCCAACGGTTTGATTGAAGATGCAACAGTCATTTAATGCTATCTGAATATAAATAGAGTTGCATTCAAGTCTTCTCAACCAACACATCTGCTGAAAACGAATTGCATTAAAAGTTCTTCAACTACTTTCAGTTTTCACTTGTAAAAGTATCTTTTGATAAATTGTGCTTCAGTGTTCATTCATATCTACTCTTAGAGAGAGTTATTTCATTATAGATCATTTATTGTAAAGAATCACAAGTCTGGGGACTTGGCGATTTGGGAGTTCATTGATTACAACTTGTAAGGGGGAGTGAGTTCTAGTGAGAGAACTACTTCTTGGGTGCAGAGTGTGTAATCCTTGATATAGTGAAAATCCCAGAGAGTCTGGGGTCTGGATATAGGTCAAGTTGTTAGGACCAAACCAGTATAAATCTTTGTGTCCAGCTACTCTTCCCTTTACTCTGTTCACCTCTGTTTTATTTGTCTCAAAACAGAGTTATTTTTGAAAATTTTGAGAATACCCAATTCACCCCCCTTCTTGGGTATTTAGCTCCACTTTCATTTGGTATCAGAGCAAGGTCTTCTCAAAAGAGCTTAATATCTCGAGAAGGATCAATATGGAAGGTATTCTATCAGATGGAGCTTCAATCAACAGGCCTCTGGCTTCAATTGAGAGCATTACTCATTCTGGAAAGCAAAGTTCAAAATGTTCGTGATGGCAACTGAATATGGGCTATGGAGAGTCTTTGAAAGAGGTGACTATATGCCCACCGTCCTTGAAGATGGTGTAAGAGTCATGAAGCTCGAAGAAGATTATGATGACAACGACAGAAAAAATGTCACACTAAATAGCAAAGTTGTTGTTCTTCTTCAAAGTGCCCTGAGTTAACAAGAATATTTTTGTGTTTGCACCTTACCATCTGTAAAGGCTATGTGGGATGCTCTAGAAATAGCTCATGAGGGCACAGCTGGAGTTAAGCAAAATCGCGTCAATACTCTTATGACCGAGTATGATCTTATACACATGAAACTAGGTGAATCCATTGGCGAATTCCAGCTGAGGTTCACTCATCTAATCAATCAACTTGCAGCCTTGGGAAAAGAATATGACCAATCAATTCAAGTGAGGAAAATTCTAAACATCCTCAACAAAGATTGCGAAGCAAAGGTTACTGCTATTGAGGAAGTTCGAGGAGACTCAATGGCATCAGTGGCTACTCTTTTCGGTAGTCTCTCTGAATATGAAGTGAAGATCAAGTTCATGAAGGGACTTGATGAAGTTCATAACAAGAACAAAGGGATTGCCCTCAAGACTGTCAAAGAAGCTAAAGAGTCAGAAGATGATGATGAAGACGAAGACGAGGAGATTGGCATGATGGTCCGAAGGTTCAAAAAGTTTTACAAGAAGGACCAAGGTTATAAGAAGTTTCACAAAGGTAGCTCCAGCTGTGAGGCAAAGAAGCCTATTATCTGCTACGAATGTGAAAAGCTAGGCCACATCAAGTCTAAATGTCCCCAGCTGAACAACAAGGACAAGGAAAAGAAGAAATTCAACAAATTTAAGAAGAAAGCCTATGTTTCAGCCATTTGGGGAGACAGCTCTTCCGATGAAGAGGAAAAGGAAGAGGAAGAGAAAGCTAATGTATGTTTGGTTACAGAAGAAGAAGAGCAACCTGTCAACAATGATAAGGTATATGATTCAAAACCATCTTATGATGAGTTGTTTGCTGAATATATTGTTGTGCATACAAAATTTGAAAAACTTGCTGAGAAATATCTTGCTTTGAAAAAGAAAAATACCTCTCTTGAATGGCAAGTAGAAAAACTTTCTTCTTCTAAGATTTTGGTTCGTGAAGAATGCCCTGATCTAAAGAAAAAGAATTTACAACTTACTAAGGCACTTGAGAAATTCACAAAAGGAAGTGAAATGCTCAATGTCATTTTAAAACAACAAAGATTTATCAATGACATATCAGGAATTGGTTACAAACCAGATTTTGATAAGAAGAAAGGTAGAAAGCAGAATGGCGAAAAATCATTTATGAACTATTTCACAAAATCTATCCATTCCTCTAATCCCTTTGCACACTGTAATTATTGCAATAGAAAGGGTCATACTACTTCTTCATGCTTTCATAAGAAGGAAAGAAAAGTAAAACCTTCTGAAAATTATCAATGGGTACCAAAGGGAACCTATGTTCTTAAGGTACGATCTAACCCCAAAGGACCCAAGAAAAGATGGGTACCTAAGACTTGATCCTTTGTGATTTACAGGTATGTCTAAGAGCATCAAAATAAAACAAATGGTACATTGACAGTGGATGCTCTAGGCACATGACGGGAGATCAATCAAAATTTGCCTCAATCAAACCTAAAGATGGTGGCGAAGTGACATTCGGTGGAAATCAGTCTGCGAAAATTTATGGAATAGGCAAAATTGGAAATAATGAAGGACCACTGATCAAGGATGTCTACCTTGTGGAAGGGCTTTGCCACAATTTCCTTAGTGTTAGCCAAAGCACTGATAAAGGTAACCTAGTTATCTTTGATTCTAAGGAATGTTTGATTGTGAATAAAGATTTTCTCCTTTTACAAAACAGCAAATCAAAAGCTTTATTTAGAGCACCTAAAGATGGCAATTGTTACACTCTTAATCTCTCTAGCAATGCTTCAATTTCAGAAAAATGTTTTGTGAGTAACTTGAATGAGAATTTGTTGTGGCACAAGCGATTAGCTCATGTCAACATGTCTCAACTTGATAAGTTACTCAAAAAGGATTTGGTGATTGGTGATTGGTATTCCTAAACTTAGTTTTAAAAATGACTTGATTTGTGATGCATGTCAAAAAGGAAAACAAATCAAATCATCTTTTAAACTGAAAAATGAGATTTCAACCAATAGACCACTACAATTACTACATATGGATCTAGTGGGTCCAACAAGGGTGAGGAGCCTTGGTGGTAATCTGTACACATTGGTTATTGTAGATGATTTCTCAAGATTTTGTTGGACCATATTTTTGTCATCGAAAGATGAAACATTTGATCAGTTTTTTGTGTTTGCCAAAAAGGTCTAGAACGAAAAAGGTTTATCAATTTCAGGTATAAGGACTGATCATGAAGGAGAGTTCGAGAATCATGCATTTGCAAAATTCTGTGAAGCTCATGGAATATATCACAACTTTTCTGCACCTAGATCCCCACAACAGAATGGAGTTGTTGAGAGAAAGAATCGTATTCTAACTGAGATGGCCAGGGCAATGCTAAACGAAAATCAAACATCTCAAGTCTTTTGGGCTAATGCTATGAGCACCGCATGCTATATCTCGAATCGAGCCTACCTCCGGAAGAAGATGAACAAGACACCATACGAGCTGTACAAAGGAAGGAAACCAAATCTTGCCCATCTGCACATCGTTGGATGTAAGTGCTATGTGCACAATAATGGTAAGGATAAGTTGGGTAAGTTTGATTCTAAAGCTGATGTAGGCATATTCCTAGGATATTCCAATAGAAGTAAGGCCTATAGAGTTTTTAATACTAGAACTCGTGTTGTTGAAGAATCAATCCATGCTGTGTTTAGTGAAAATAAATCTGATAAACCTTTAGATGATGAAGAAGAAAATGCTTTCAAAAACCAATTCTTTTCAAAAACTACTCCTTCAACTGTTGAAAATTCTGAAGATGTTTTTGAGGCTGATCCCCAAAACTCTATTGAAAACCCAGATTAGTCTCAGCCTAGAGCTTGGAGATTTATAAGAAATCATCCTTTGGACCAAGTTATAGGCGATGTGAATCAAGGAGTAAGAACTAGAAATAGCACTTTAAATGAAGTAACCTTTTCTGCATTCATATCTCATATAGAACCTTCTAAGATTGATGAAGCCCTTTCAGACAATGATTGGGTGATAGCAATGCAAGAGGAATTACATCAATTTGACAGAAATCGAGTTTGGGACTTAATGCCTAGACCCAAGGACCATCCGGTTATTGGTACAAAATGGGTATTTAAGAACAAACATGATGAATCAACAATCATTGTTCGAAATAAGGCAAGATTGGTTGCAAAAGGATATAATCAAGAAGAGGGAGTAGACTATAAAGAAACTTATGCTCCAGTGGCAAGATTGGAAGCTATAAGAGTTCTTCTAGCTTTTGCATGTGTTAAAGGTTTTAAACTATTTCAAATGGATGTTAAAAGTGCATTTTTAAATGGTTTTATACAAGAAGAGGTGTATGTTGAACAACCTCCTGGTTTTGAAAACGAACATCATTCTGATCATGTTTATCATCTTAAAAAGACTTTATACGGTCTCAAGCAAGCTCCTAGAGCTTGGTATGAGAGATTAAGTTAATTTCTTCTTGATTAGGGGTTTATCAAAGGCAAAGCTGACACAACATTGTTTATTAAAAGAAATAAGTTAAATGAAATTTTGATTGTGCAAATTTATGTTGATGACATAATCTTTGGTGCTACTAATGATGCTTTGTGTGAGGAATTTGCAAAGGATATGCAGGGAGAATTTGAGATGTCCATGATGGGAGAGCTCAACTATTTTCTTGGGCTACAAATCAAGCAAAGGAAAGATGGAATCTTCATTTCTCAAACCAAATATCTCAATGACCTACTGAAGAAGTTTGGGATGGACTATTGCAATGGAGCTAACACTCCAATGAGTACAACCACTTCATTGGATGTTGATGAGAATGGCAAAGACTTCAACATCACAAAATATAGAGGAATCATTGGATCATTACTCTATTTGAGTGCAAGTCGACCAGACATCCAATTCAGTGTGGGGATGTGTGCAAGGTTCCAATCTGCTCCAAAGGAGTCCCATGCTAAGCATGTGAAGAGAATCTTCAAATACCTTGCTGACACGAAGACACTTGGATTGTGGTTTCCCAAAGGTCAACCTGAACATTTGGTGGCATATTCAGATTCAGACCATGCCGGCTACAAAACTAATACGAAGAGCACAAGTGGTCAATATGAATTCTTTAGCAACTCACTTGTGTCATGGTTTAGCAAGAAGCAAACGAGTGTGGCTGTGTCCTCTACAGAAGTTGAATATGTAGCTGCCTCAAGTTATTGTGCTCAAGTACTATGGCTGAAGCAACAACTTGCTGACTTAGGAGTCAATTTGAAGGAGATCCCAATTTTGTGTGACAACACAAACACAATTAGCTTGGCCAAAAATCCAGTTCAACATACTCGAACCAAGCATATTGATGTGAGACATCATTTTATAAGGGATCATGTTCAAAAAAGAGATGTCAAGGTCATGTTCATCCCAACACATCTTCAACTTGCTGATATCTTCACAAAGCCGTTGGCCAAGGAGCAATTCAACTTTATAAGAAGAGAATTGGGAATGGTAAATCCCAATGGGTTGTAACTTTTCACTTACTTAATGTTAGTTTAGGTTTTGATGATTAATTGTTACTGACTTAAGCATCGAAGTCTCTAGTTGTGTTTTATGCAAGATTTTCAAAAAATTCTGAAGTTTGCTGTCAGGAAGAGCAAACTCGAGTTTTGGAAGCAAAACTCAAGTTTTGGGATAAACTGTCGAGGTCAAAGAAGAATGTTGAACTCTGAGGAAGCTGCAAACTCAAGTTTGTAAGTTGGAAACTCGAGTTTCAATCAGACAAAGAGGAACAAGTTTTGAAGAATGGTGAAAACTCGAGTTTATAAGTTAAAACTCGAGTTTTGGTCATGGAAGCTCAAAGGTTCACCTTACACCTTTGAAGTCCAGGTAAGTACCCATTCCTCAAAAATTGAGTTTATTAGTAGAAACTCGAGTTTTGATCGTCCTTAATTACATGAGTTTCTGTTTAAGATTTTCAAAACTCGCTACAAAACTCAAGTTTTGCCCTAGCACTCTTCTTGCTCTCTCGACTTCATCTTCTCCAAATCCTTGATTTCTCCTTTTCCCGACCAAAATCTTCCTCTAAAACCCTAGAAATGCCAGCGTCTACCCCTTCCAAGTCTACCCACAGCGCTTCTAACCCTAAAGAAGACTCCAATCCGACTGCTACCTCTTCTGAACGCCTTGTAAGGGTCAAAACACGTTCTACCAGACTTCGCTATGGAATTGATTGAACAATTAAAGGCGTTCAAGGCGAGATTCCTAAAGCAAAATTGCCTAATCCTAAGGCCAAAGGAGTCTCAGTCGATGGCAATTCAGAGGGGCGTTCTAAGAAGCGACATGATCCTGAAATTTCTACTAAAGGGAAAGGCGAATCCAAGGTTCCAGACATTCCTAAGCCTCCCAAAGCAAAGAAATTGAAGAAGGCTTCTACTCCTAACAAGGGGCAACCTGTTGGAAATTATGCCCTAGGGGCAATTCATTGTACTTTGGATATTTAAGTTATTTAAAGTATTCTCTTTTGTTATCATTTTCGTTTGCATGTTCGTATTGATAACTGCATCCCTGGATAATCTTATAGATTATCCTAAAAGTCCCTGGTCGGTCATCTACACGGGAGTGAAGATGAAATAAGATCAGTATGACTTTGATGAGGTATGGAGATACGAATCAAAGTCATGGGCACTTGTAAGAGTACAAGGTGCTGGACCGACCCACTATGAGAAAGCTGCATGGATTAAGTCATAAGCTTATCTCATGTATAACCGCGTCACGACGCCCTATGACCTGAGACCATCATAGATTCCTACATGATGAGTACTGGTCTTTGACCTAGTCAAAAGTCACCTTTGACCGGGTGATGATAAAGGCTAGAACCAGGATTAGTGGTTTTCATGCGGAGGAATGTGAGTGGTCAAGATGGGATTTGTCCCTCACATATGTAGAGAGATAATGCTGGGCCCCTCGATGAGTGAGTCTAAGAAATGTATGGCCATACTGTGATGGAAAGGAGTTTCCATTTCACTTATTAGACTACTCGAGAATCGAGAAAGCATTGGTCAAGAAAAGGAAGTTGACATTATCCATGCCTCATCCTTGACCGAATTATCGCGTGACAAAAGGGACGTGACATGGTTGTACGATAGGTAGTATCGTGTCATCGATCCCCATGTGAATTGGGTAGTCGCAATGTCTTGCTAGAGGCCGCTTGCGACTTGTGGGCTGATACAGTGTTGGCCCACTGCCAATCTCATATGGGCCTGCAGGGTCGCACACAAGAATAATCCAACACGGGTAAAGGTGTCCAGGTTCATTGAATCTCAGATTAATCTGAGATTAAATGAATACTAAATTTGATCTAGGATTTATATATATATATATATATATATATATATATATATATAATTCGAAATTAATATATATATTATAAATTGAGATTATAATATTATATATGATATTTGTTTAGTATTTAATTTATTTGATAAGTTAAATATCTGAAACAAATAGAGATATTGTATCTCATTTAATTTCGAATAAAGATATCGTATATCTGTTTAATATTAAATTGAGATATGGTATCTCAGATTTAATTAAATAGATAGATATCATATCTCGGATTTAATTTATGATGATAAATTAAATCAAAAGGCTTTAAATTTAGATTTGATTTAAATTTAAAAATTCGAATTTCCAAATCTGGCTTTTAATATATTCAATTACATTTATGAGATAGATGTGATTGATATGATGACTAGATTCAAAATCCGAATTTCCAAAATTAATAAAGGATTAATTTTGGTTATATAATACGCCTATCGGGTTTAGAAAAACCTACGGGATTTTCAGTCGAGCGTATTTGAGAAAAGCCGCGAGAAACCCTAGAGCAATTTGAGAGAGAGAGACGCACAAGAAGCGCTAGCACGCTGCCGCAACCGTTTAGGGGATTGTTCGTGTGGATACCAGTAGAGGAAGCCGATCCAAGAGTCGACTTCTGCTGATCGAAAGAACAAGACGCGTACGTGTTAATCGCCCACCTGATCAAAGGAACGAGACGCGAACGTATTGTTCGAGAAGGTAGCCCACCTGATCAAAGGAACGGAACGCGGACTAGTTTAACAAAGGTATGATTCGGTTTCCTTAACTCTGATTTAAACGTCGTTGAGTGATCCTTCGGAAGGATTCGTAAGAAATTTTTAATCCGCTGCGTGTACGAATCCCAACACAACCCTCTTCAGTGCCTGACCCCACTCTTGAAGAATTTATTCCTCAAGTCACTGAGTTTGAGGAAGATGCAATCACAGAAATATACAACCACAACTCAGCTCCAGATGGTTTTAACACTGCTCTCACTCAGTTGTCCAACGAGGAAAGTGTCAGGTTTAAGGAATTCTTCCTAAATAAAGTCTTTTGTCCATCCGTTTCTGTTGATTTGTCTAAGTTAAAGGAAGATCATAGCCTGGATCTTTCCCCCTGGTTGAAAGATTATGAGTCTTTCATTTCTATTTCAGCCCCTTATACTCCCAATATCGTTAAACTCTTCTATTTCAACATGATCTCAGATAACATTCTTGATTCTGAGGGAAATTTGGTAGAGGAGAGAGTGACCACTGTTGTCAAAGGTGCCGAGTTTACCATATCCGCATCCATCATGAATAAAATTCTAAAAGTCTTCAATCCACCTCTTATTCCAGAAATTAGATTGAGTAATAGTGAAATTTTCTCCACTCTTTGCCCAAATAAGCCATTTCCTGCCAATCCAACTCATAGTCTTTCCTTCAAACCAGCTGATATGTCCAATATCAATCGTATTCTTTGGTATATTTACTCACGCAACTTTACCCAGAAGGGTGGGAATTTCACTCACTTCACTCAAAGAGATTATCCTGTCTTTGCTGCCTTTGTAAGACAAACTCATTTTAACCTTGGTCATTGGATCTACCAAGAAATGGTCAAGTTCAATTTTCATCCCGACGACCTTCTCACATTCCCTTCCCATCATTGGTGTCTATGATACTATTTTATCACAAAATATGGTACCTTGGCTCCCCAGACTCCATTAAGAGGCCAGTTGTGTTTGGCAAGAACCAATTGAACTATATGAAGTTCAACTTGGAACCAGAAGGATTAGATCAATCTCAGGCTCCCTCCAGATCACAGACAAGGGCTACACACTCAAGAGCTCAAGAGGCTCAATCTCAGTCCTCACTACCTTCTAACCTTGAGTCTCGAATTAAAAATATTGTGGATCGTGTGGTTGCAACCATGCAGATAAGGATTGAATTTGAGATGGGGAAGTTGGTGGCAGAGATAACACGTGGCAATAATGAGATGATTGGATTTTAGGACAATCTGAAGCTTCAAGTGGAGAGCCATGCTAGCTAGACAGCAGAATTAAAGAAGCAGATAGAAGGTGTCCACGGTGAATTGTCTGATCAGATCATGGATCTTGAGGCCAAGATATCCACTCAACTTGTCTCCCATGTCAGCTTGAGTGACAATGTTGAGAAGATAATGAAGCATCTTGGGATTGGCTCTTCTGCATTTGGATTTGCTGGACCTAGCACTTCTCATCCTAAGCCAGATCCAGATTCCTCTTCATCCCCTTCCTTCACCTTCTCTAGCCCACAGATTCCTACCTCTTCACCTATCCCATGTACACCCATTCTCTCATCACCCATTCCCTCTTCCACACCTGCCATAGAAGTTCTTCCTATTCCAACTCCCTCTACTGAAATCTTTAATCCTTCTCTCCATCACCATGGTTCACCTCCTCCCACTCCTTTGTTTGACCCTCTCCTTGAACCATCTATCACTGTATCTGCTCCTTCCCATTTTGAGGATTACAAAGGGGAGAGAAGCTAGGATAGAAAGAATTTGAGTTTCTGGGGCATCTTGAATTGTGCTTTATAGTTCATGTATTAACTATTGAGTTTTTGGGCATTTTGAATTGTGCTTTATAGTTCATGTATTAACTATTATGTTATCAACGAAATTTGCATCTTGTTTGATATCCTTTCTGTTGTCTATCTTTGATTTGTCTCCGTATTGTGTTTAACAAGACTGCAAAATCAAGTTTAATGAACTTTATCAGATTTTCAAACCTTGGAATTTAAATCTGCTCAAATTCTTAAAATCTTGGTTTACAAGTGTTGTCATCATCAAAAAGGGAGAGAATGTTAGTTCTATATGTGTTTTGATGATCACTAACAATTGTAAACACAAGTTGAAGTTTTGTCTTGATAAGTTGAAAAACTTACTGTCAAGACAAAACTTGAGTTTTGGTTTCAAAACTCGAGTTTTGGGTTTGACAGAGAGTGCCTTATTTCAATTAACAAAGCAAAACTCAAGTTTCCATGAGGAAACTCGAGTTTTGGACTTACAGAGAGCACTCTGATTTTCACCTCAAGACAAAACTCAAGTTTCAATTTGAAAACTCAAGTTTTGAATCATACAGAGACTTCGTAATGTTTTCAACTAAAGACAAAACTCGAGTCTTTATTTGGAAACTTGAGTTTTGTCCATACAGAGAGTCTCTAATTTTTAAACAAATGCAAACTCATTTTCACGCTAAAACTCCATAACTTCAACTTGTTAGTTCCCTGTGTGTTTTGATGATTACTAACAATTGTAAACAATATTGATAAGGTTTGACAAAGTTTAGAATAATTTAAACTTGTATTTTTCAATCTGTCAAAACCAAACTCGAGCCTGTTAGTGTTGAACTCGAGCCTGGATTTGACAGAGAGCACAAACTTGTCCAGCTGATTCCCAAACTCGAGACTGAACCTGAAGTTTGAAATTTAACTTTTGAAAAGTTCACATGAACTCGAGCCTACTAAGGTCAAACTCGAGTTCATTCTTTCCAGAGAGTTTTTGAACTTTGAGAACATGTTTAAACCTTACACTTGCTTTCTTCAAACCTCAAGTTTGAAAGGATCCAAAGAAAGTTTTAAGAGCATGAACTCGAGCCTGTCATGGCAAACTCGAGTTCATCTCTGGCGGGACAAGTTGTTTGAAACTTAAAGATATTTTCAAACTCTGCACTGATCCATTAAAAGAAAAGTTTTTTTTTTTGGTTTGAAAAGTTCACCAATGCTCAAACTCGAGCCTAACATATTCAAACTCGAGCCTAGTTTTGGCCGAGAGCAAAGAACTGTTTTTAAACTATTTAAACTCGAGCCTGAGACTTACAAACTCGAGCCTAAAAGTTCCCGAGAGCAAAGAACTGTTTTTAAACTATTTAAACTCGAGCCTGAGACTTACAAACTCGAGCCTAAAAGTTCCAGAGAGCAAAGAACTTTTGGATATGTTTTAAACTCGAGAGTGTGTTTTGCAAACCTCAGGTTTGTGTTTTCAAGCTAAAATGAAGTCTGTTCAAAAGTGTCTCGAACTCGAGCCTGACATTAATGAACTCGAGTTCATTTCAACCCGAGAGCTTCTTAGTTTTTCAATGACTTGAGAACCTCCAGTTTAAAAGACAAACCTCAGGTTTGTTCATTTTGAACTTACATGCTTTTAAACACTGAAGCCTCGAACTCGAGCCTAACTTTAATAAACTCGAGTTCATTTCAACCCGAGAGCATTTTAGTTTTTCAATGATCTGCAAACCTCAGGTTTATAAAGTAAACCTCAGGTTTACACTTTTCGAACTTGCACAGTTTTGAACACTAAAGCCTCAAACTCGAGCCTGTAAGAACTGAACTCGAGTTCGTGACGCTGGTTCAGAATTTTTGAATTTGGGCATTTCAGAAATCAATGTCATTTGATTCTATCTTCTTCCAATATTATTCTCTGATATTCCCTGCTATGTTTAACGTATTTATTAGTGGATTTCAGAGCATTAAAGAATGTTTGGTGAGAGGTTAGAGTATAAAGCAAAAAGCACCTCAGAGCATTTATTGCAAAGCAGAAAAGTTACTCCTTCTACCCAAATCCTTCTGCACACGTTTACAAAGCATTTAAGGATGTTAGCTGAAACAAGAAAACTCCTCTCCAACGGATTAATTCGCAGAAAGTCAGCCCTGATGTCTTGACCAACTAGATTAAGGGAAAACAAGAGAGAGAAGACCCCAAAAACCACTTCAGAACACTTGGGCAACTTCTCCAACGGTCTGATTCAAGCTACAACGGTCATTTAATGTTCTCTACCTATAAATAGAGTTCATTAACATCTTCAAAATATATACAACTACTCTAAGCGAATTTCTACTAAATTCATTTATTGTGTATCAGCTTTCACTTATAGAGTATCATACTTGATACAAGTACTTCAGTGTTCATCATATCTACTCTGTAAGAGAGTTAAATACTTGTAAATCATTTATTGATTGAGATAACTACAAGTCAGGGGACTTGGTAGTTGGGTGTATTGATTACAACTTGTAAGGGGGAGTGTGTTCTAGTGAGAGAACAGCTCTTAGTACAGAGTGTGTAATCAATATTGTTGAGTTAGTGGATTGAAAATCCCAAGTGAGGCTTGGGGACTGGATGTAGGTCAGAGAAAGGACCGAACCAGTATAAATCGTTGTGTGCAAAGCTCTTCTCTCTATCTCCTCTGTTCTGCCCTGTTCTGAGAGTGTAAAAACAGAACCAGTTTGCGAAAATTTTTAATATACCCAATTCACCCCCCCCTCTTGGGTATAAAGCTCCTCTTTCATTTGGTATCAGAGCAAGGTCTTCTCAGAAGAGTTTAACCACTCGAGAAGGATCACCATGGAAGGAATTCTTCCAGATGGAGCTTCAATCAACAGACCTCCCGGTTTCGACGGCGAACACTACTCTTTCTGGAAAGCAAAATTTCGTGTGTTCGTGATGGCAACAGAATATGGCTTATGGAGGGTCTTTGAGACTGGAGACTATGTTCCAGTCAAGGTAGAAGGAGGCATCACTGTTCCCAAGACGGAAGCTGAGTTCAATGATGACGACAAGAAGAACATCACTCTCAATAGCAAGGCTATCCTGATGCTTCAGAGTGCTCTTAGTCAAAAGGAGTACTTTCGTATCTGTAATTTGTCAACGGCTAAGGAGATGTGGAAGGCTCTGGAAATAGCTTATGAAGGAACCTCTGGAATCAAGGAGAACCGAGTCAACATTCTAACCACTGAGTATGACCTTTTGCGGATGAAGCAAGGCGAGAGTATTGGAGAGTTTCAGTTGAGATATACTCATCTGACCAATCAGCTAGCTGCCTTAGGAAAGCTTTTCGATCAAGGAGCTCAAGTGAGGAAAATCCTCAATATTCTAACAAAGGATTGGGAAGCTAAGGTCACCGCCATTGAAGAAGCTCGTGGAGAGTCAATGACTTCAGTTGTCGCACTGTTTGGCAGTCTTTCTGAGTACGAGAGCAAATTGAAGTTCAAGAAGGAATTAGAAGATGTCAATGGTGGGAACAATCGCAATAAGGGAGTGGCTCTGAATGTGGAAAAGGATGAGGAAGATGAAGATGAGGATGAAGAAATTAGCATGATGGTCCGGAGATTCAAAAAGTTCTACAAAAGAGATCAAGGCTTCAAGAAATTCCAGAAGGGAAATTCAAGCTATGAATCAAAGAAGCCGGTTATCTGCTACGAATGCGAAAAACCCGGACACATCAAGGCGGAATGCCCTCAGCTGAAAAATCAAGAGAAAGAAAAGAAGAAGTTCAAGAAATACAAAAAGAAGGCATATGTGTCAGCTATATGGGGAGATAGCTCATCGGATGAGGATGAAGCTGAAGAGGATGAAAGTGAAAAAGCCAACATATGCCTGGTTGCTGAGGAAGAAGAACAACCTAGTGAAATAAATGAGGTATATGAATCTCTTCCTTCCTATGATGAATTGTTTGCTGAATACAATGTTGTTCAAAAGGAGTTTGAAAAACTTGCAGACAAGTATATGTCTTTGAAAAGCAAAAATTCTTTTCTTGAGCTGCAAATTGAAAACCTCTCTTCTCCTCAATCTCTGATTTGTGATGAATGCTCTATCCTAGAGAAAAAGAATTCACAACTTACAAAAGCACTTGAGAAATTCACTAAGGGAAGTGAAATGCTCAATGTGATTTTGAAACAACAACGTTTTACAAACGATAGATCGGGCATTGGTTACAGACCAGACTTTGATAAGAAGAAAGGAAAGAAAAAGAATGGACAAAAATCCTATATGAATTATTTCACTAAATCTGTTCATTCCTCAAACCCTTTTGCACATTGTACATATTGCAATAGGAAGGGTCATTCTACTTCATCTTGTTTTCATCGAAAAGAAAGAAAAGCTAAACCTGTAGGAAATTATGTCTGGGTACCAAAAGGAACATATGTTCCCAAGGTGCATGCTAACCCCAAAGGACCCAAGAAAAGATGGGTACCTAAAACTTGACCTCTGGTAATCTGCAGGTATGTCTTAGAGCATCAAGGCCGAACAAGTGGTACATTGATAGTGGATGCTCAAGACACATGACTGGAGACAAATCAAAGTTTTTATCAATAAAGCCAAAAGATGGAGGTAGAGTCACATTTGGAGGTGATCAATCCGGGAAAATCGCTGGCATTGGTGAGATAGGCAACAATGAAGGCCCACTCATCAAAGACGTCTACCTTGTAGAAGGATTGTGTCACAATCTCCTAAGTGTGAGCCAAAGCACCGATAAGGGTAATTTGGTAATATTTGACTCTGATGAATGCTTTATTGTTAAAAAGGATTTGATCTCCATAAATGATTTGAAAAATAAAGCTTTATTTAGAGCACCTAGAGATGGAAACTGTTATACTTTGAACCTCTCTAGCAATGCTTCTACTTCTGAAAATTGTTTTGTAAGTAACTTGAATGAGAGTTGGCTATGGCATAAGCGATTAGCTCATGTTAATATGTATCAACTTGACAAGTTATTGAAAAAGGATTTGGTTATTGGCATTCCCAAACTAAATTTCAAAAATGATACGATTTGTGATGCTTGTCAAAAGGGAAAACAGACCAAATCTTCTTTTAAAGCTAAAAATGAAATTTCAACAAACAGACCTCTTCAACTTCTTCACATGGATCTAGTTGGACCAGCTAGAGTGAAAAGTCTTGGTGGAAACTTATACACTTTGGTCATTGTTGATGATTTCTCTAGATTTACTTGGACAATATTTTTATCTTCTAAAGATGAAACCTTTGATCAGTTTGTTTCATTTGCCAAGAAGGTCCAAAACGAGAAAGGGTTATCAATTTCAGGAATACGGACTGATCATGGTGGAGAGTTCGAGAATCAAGCCTTTGCTGAGTTCTGTGATAGTATGGGGATCAACCATAATTTCTCGGCACCAAGAACACCACAACAGAATGGTGTTGTGGAGAGAAAGAATCGAGTACTCACGGAAATGGCCCGGGCAATGCTGAACGAATATAACACTTCACAAGTGTTTTGGGCGGATGCCATGAGTACGGCCTGTTATATCTCCAACAGAGCCTATGTGAGAAAGAAGTTGAACAAGACCCCGTACGAACTCTACAAAGACCGAAAGCCAAACCTCAGTCACCTACATGTCTTCGGATGTAAGTGCTATGTGCACAATAACGGTAAAGACAATCTTGGTAAATTCGATCCTAAAGCTGATTTAGCTATCTTTATTGGTTATTCTAATAGGAGTAAAGCATATAGAGTCTTTAATACTAGAACTAAGATTGTTGAAGAATCTATACATGTTGTATTTTGTGAATCTGAATCTGATAAATCCTTGGATGATGAAGAGGAGACTATTCTCAAAAACAAATTCTTTTCGAAAAATGCTCCTACTCCTTCTGAAAACTCTGAAAATGTTTTTGAGGCTGATCCTGAAAACAATTTAGAAAATCCTGACCAGTCTCAACCTAGAGCTTGGAGATTTATAAGGAACCATCCTTTAGACCAAGTCATAGGTGATGTGAATCAAGGAGTTAGGACCAGAAATAGTACTCTGAATGAAGTTACATTTTCTGCATTTATTTCACATATAGAGCCCTCTAAGATAGAAGAAGCCCTTTCAGACAATGATTGGGTGATTGCTATGCAAGAGGAGCTACATCAATTTGATAGAAATCAAGTTTGGGACTTGGTACCTAGACCCAAAGACCATCCGGTAATTGGGACAAAATGGGTATTCAAGAACAAACGTGATGAGTCAGCCATCATTGTGCGTAACAAGGCTAGATTAGTGGCCAAAGGTTACAATCAAGAAGAAGGAATAGACTATGAAGAGACTTATGCTCCAGTAGCTAGATTGGAAGCAATAAGAGTTCTTCTAGCATTTGCATGCACAAAAGGTTTTAAACTCTATCAAATGGATGTCAAAAGTGCTTTTCTAAATGGTTTCATTCAAGAGGAGGTGTATGTTGAACAACCTCCAGGTTTTGAAAATGATCAATTTCCCGATCATGTTTTTAGACTTAAGAAAGCCTTGTATGGTCTTAAGCAAGCTCCTAGAGCTTGGTATGAAAGATTGAGTCAATTCTTACTCAATCAAGGATTTATCAGAGGCAAAGCTGATACAACACTTTTCATAAAGAAAAACAAATTGAATGAAATTTTAATTGTTCAAATTTATGTTGATGACATCATATTCGGTGCTACTAATGACTCCTTGTGTGAGGAATTTTCCAAGACTATGCAGGGTGAATTTGAAATGTCAATGATGGGTGAGCTCAACTACTTCCTTGGACTGCAAATCAAGCAACGAAAAAATGGGATATTCATATCCCAAACCAAGTATCTAAATGATTTGCTGAAGAAGTTTGGGATGGACAAGTGCAATGGAGCCGACACACCAATGAGCACAACCACTTCCTTGGATGCTGATGAAGAAGGCAAGGATTTCAACATCACCAAGTATAGAGGAATGATTGGATCATTGCTCTATCTTACCGCAAGCCGCCCAGACATCCAATTCAGTGTAGGGATGTGTGCACGATTCCAATCCGCTCCCAAAGAGTCTCACGCTGAACATGTAAAAAGGATATTCAGATATCTTTCAGATACAAAAACTCTTGGACTATGGTTTCCCAAAGGTCAGCCAGAGCACTTGGTAGCATATTCAGATTCGGATCATGCTGGATACAAGACGGATAGAAAGAGTACAAGTGGGCAATGCGAGTTCTTTGGCAATTCACTTGTCTCTTGGTTTAGCAAGAAGCAAACTACCGTGGCTGTGTCCTCAACAGAAGCTGAATATGTGGCTGCCTCAAGTTGCTGTGCTCAAGTGTTGTGGCTGAAGCAACAACTTGCTGACTTGGGAGTGCACTTAAAGGAAATCCCAATACTTTGTGATAATACTAGCACAATAAGCTTGGCCAAGAATCCCGTGCAACATACAAGAACCAAGCATATTGATGTGAGACATCACTTCATTCGGGATCATGTGCAGAAGAGAGATGTCAAAGTGATGTTCATTCCAACTCATCTTCAACTGGCGGACATTTTTACCAAACCTCTAGCCAAGGAGCCATTCACTTTCATAAGAAGAGAATTGGGAATGGTAAATCCCAATGAGTTGTAAGCTTACTCTTAACCCAATGTTAGATCAAGGTTTTGATGATTATCTGTTACTAACTTAAGCATCGGAGCTTCTAGATATGTTTTATGCAGGATGCATCTATCTAACATCTGCTGAAAGCTGAGATGAACTCGAGCCTGTGAATGATGAACTCGAGCTCGAGGAAGGCAGATAAAAGATGAAAGGCAAAAAGGTGAGTGAACTCGAGTTCATTAGTAAATGAACCTCAGGTTCACTTCAGGCAGAAAGCAAAAATGAACCTCAGATAAGGTGAACTCGAGCCCATCAATAACGAACTCGAGTTCGAAAGTCACTGAGAGCAACCCTGCTGAGAAATTATTCTGAACTCGAGCCCATAAGTAAGAACCTCAGGTTCACGAGAAAGTTCAAGAGTTCACAGTACACTCTTGAAGTCCAGGTAAGTGGATTTTTATGACGAACTCGAGCCCACAAGTTGTGAACTCGAGTTCATCGTGTGCCCTATATATACTACAGTTGTGAACTTTCCACTTCACTTCACTCGAACCTCCGGTTTGCCCTAATTCCTCTCATCTTCTTCATCTTCTTCATTCTCTGATCTCTGCGAAAATGTCTTCCAAATCCTCAAACCCTAAAGAACCTAACCCTAATCCCTCTCAAACTTCCTCTCAAGCTCAATCTGAGCGTCCTGTTCGAACAAAGTCTCGGTCCACTCGTTTACGGTATGGCATTGACAAAGAAATCAGAGGAGTTCAGAGTGGCAACCCCGCGATTCCTCCCTCTAGACCAAAGGGAGTAGTGATTGGAGAAGAACGAACCAAGAAAAGACACGATCCAGAACCAGAGGTTCAAGGAAAAGGAAAAGCCACTCAACCCACGGTTCCATTAAGGGAGAAGCATCCTTTCAAGCGGAAGAAGACCGCCGGTATTCACTCTGTACCCACTCCCGGACAAGCAAGCTATCAAGGCCAAGCTCAACCCATTCCTCAACCACAGGAGCAACCTGCTCCTCAGGTATCACAGACTCTACCCGCTCTTTACGAGATATACAACCATAAGAGATGTCCTACAGGGTTTAATGAGGAGCCTTGTAGAATGTCAGCAGATGAGGGCAACCTGTTTAAGAAAAAGTTTGATGAAAAGAGAGTCTTCTGTCCAATTGTATCTGTGGATTTAGCCAGGATTAAGGACGAGTGTAGTATTGATTTAAGTCCCTGGCTAAAACATTTTGAACCTCTGATATCTATCAAGGCACCCTACAGTCCAAAACTTGTGAAAGTCTTCTATTTTCACATGAAATCTGATAATGTCTTGGATTCAGAGGGTAATCTAGTAGAAGAAAGGATTATTACCAAGGTCCGGGGCCAGAAAATCACGATTACCCCAGCCTATCTTAATTCAACTCTCCAAATTTCCAACCCTCCTAAACCTGAGATTCACAGATATTCCTAACAAGCCACTTTTAGACTGCTTAGGCCAGATGAACCTGTTCCTGAGGGCTTGGAAATCCTTAACTTCACACCTGCTGCAATGCCCCCAAGGAACCGGGCAATTTGGTACATATATACGAGGGATTTATTGCAGAAGGGAGGCAATTTCACCCACTTTGCCAAGAAAGACTTTAACATATTTGCCTCTATCTTGGACAAGCAGCCTCAGAATGTAGGGCATTGGCTATTTCAGGAGATAGCTAAGTTTGCTTTTCACTCCCGGCAGTCCTCTCAGATTCCCTTCCCTAGTTTGGTCTCGATCATTCTCTTTCATGAGAAAATATGGCATTTGGCCGCAAATGATCCTCCACAATTTCCTGCTGAGTTTGGACAACACATCATGAACCTCATGGGGGTTGATAGACCAGAGAAGTCAGACCAGTCCAGAGCTCCGGGGAAATCCAAGCCAGCAAGATCCAGAGCAACTCACTCCCGAGCAGAGGAAGCTCAAAGTGCTCCTCCTCCCTCAGACTTTGATGTTAAGGTTCAAGAGATTGTGGACAAAGCAGTCTCAAACTTAGTTGAGGGTATTGAGTTAGCCATAGGGAAGCTGGTTGCTGAGGTCAACAAAGGTCACAGTGACTTGGTGGACATTCAAGAAGGGTTCAGAGTTGAACAGGAGGCCCTGAAGAACCAGATCAGTGATCAAGCCTCCACCATATCCACTATGTTGGTCACGATGATGAGTTTGAGCGACAAGATGGACAAGATATTGAAGACTCAGTCATCGACTGCTTCTACCTCTGTGCCTGCTCCAGTTTCTGATTCTATGCCTGATCCTCAGCCTGATTCTGTATCTGCACCCCCTATCACTGAACCTCACATTGAACCCCTAGCTTCTGTACCTGACCCTCCTTTTGCTGATAACAAAGGGGGAGAGAGTGTTGAGTGATTTTTTTTTCTTTTTGTGGAAATTTCATGTTGTTATTTGATTTTTATATGTTTGTATCTTGTATATGAAATGTCAGTTGCTTATGAGTTACTTATGCTTCTGTTATCATCTTAAGATTAACTCTGATAACTTGCTCAGTTTCTCTGATAAGTCTTAAAACTTTCACAAACTGAATTTCAAATAGAGATTCCAAACTTGATTTCAAAATCAACTGTTTACAAGTGTTGTCATCATCAAAAAGGGGGAGAATGTTAGTTCCCTGTGTGTTTTGATGATTACTAACAATTGTAAACAATATTGATAAGGTTTGACAAAGTTTAGAATAATTTAAACTTGTATTTTTCAATCTGTCAAAACCAAACTCGAGCCTGTTAGTGTTGAACTCGAGCCTGGATTTGACAGAGAGCACAAACTTGTCCAGCTGATTCCCAAACTCGAGACTGAACCTGAAGTTTGAAATTTAACTTTTGAAAAGTTCACATGAACTCGAGCCTACTAAGGTCAAACTCGAGTTCATTCTTTCCAGAGAGTTTTTGAACTTTGAGAACATGTTTAAACCTTACACTTGCTTTCTTCAAACCTCAAGTTTGAAAGGATCCAAAGAAAGTTTTAAGAGCATGAACTCGAGCCTGTCATGGCAAACTCGAGTTCATCTCTGGCGGGACAAGTTGTTTGAAACTTAAAGATATTTTCAAACTCTGCACTGATCCATTAAAAGAAAAGTTTTTTTTTTTTGGTTTGAAAAGTTCACCAATGCTCAAACTCGAGCCTAACATATTCAAACTCGAGCCTAGTTTTGGCCGAGAGCAAAGAACTGTTTTTAAACTATTTAAACTCGAGCCTGAGACTTACAAACTCGAGCCTAAAAGTTCCCGAGAGCAAAGAACTGTTTTTAAACTATTTAAACTCGAGCCTGAGACTTACAAACTCGAGCCTAAAAGTTCCAGAGAGCAAAGAACTTTTGGATATGTTTTAAACTCGAGAGTGTGTTTTGCAAACCTCAGGTTTGTGTTTTCAAGCTAAAACGAAGTCTGTTCAAAAGTGTCTCGAACTCGAGCCTGACATTAATGAACTCGAGTTCATTTCAACCCGAGAGCTTCTTAGTTTTTCAATGACTTGAGAACCTCCAGTTTAAAAGACAAACCTCAGGTTTGTTCATTTTGAACTTACATGCTTTTAAACACTGAAGCCTCGAACTCGAGCCTAACTTTAATAAACTCGAGTTCATTTCAACCCGAGAGCATTTTAGTTTTTCAATGATCTGCAAACCTCAGGTTTATAAAGTAAACCTCAGGTTTACACTTTTCGAACTTGCACAGTTTTGAACACTAAAGCCTCAAACTCGAGCCTGTAAGAACTGAACTCGAGTTCGTGACGCTGGTTCAGAATTTTTGAATTTGGGCATTTCAGAAATCAATGTCATTTGATTCTATCTTCTTCCAATATTATTCTCTGATATTCCCTGCTATGTTTAACGTATTTATTAGTGGATTTCAGAGCATTAAAGAATGTTTGGTGAGAGGTTAGAGTATAAAGCAAAAAGCACCTCAGAGCATTTATTGCAAAGCAGAAAAGTTACTCCTTCTACCCAAATCCTTCTGCACACGTTTACAAAGCATTTAAGGATGTTAGCTGAAACAAGAAAACTCCTCTCCAACGGATTAATTCGCAGAAAGTCAGCCCTGATGTCTTGACCAACTAGATTAAGGGAAAACAAGAGAGAGAAGACCCCAAAAACCACTTCAGAACACTTGGGCAACTTCTCCAACGGTCTGATTCAAGCTACAACGGTCATTTAATGTTCTCTACCTATAAATAGAGTTCATTAACATCTTCAAAATATATACAACTACTCTAAGCGAATTTCTACTAAATTCATTTATTGTGTATCAGCTTTCACTTATAGAGTATCATACTTGATACAAGTACTTCAGTGTTCATCATATCTACTCTGTAAGAGAGTTAAATACTTGTAAATCATTTATTGATTGAGATAACTACAAGTCAGGGGACTTGGTAGTTGGGTGTATTGATTACAACTTGTAAGGGGGAGTGTGTTCTAGTGAGAGAACAGCTCTTAGTACAGAGTGTGTAATCAATATTGTTGAGTTAGTGGATTGAAAATCCCAAGTGAGGCTTGGGGACTGGATGTAGGTCAGAGAAAGGACCGAACCAGTATAAATCGTTGTGTGCAAAGCTCTTCTCTCTATCTCCTCTGTTCTGCCCTGTTCTGAGAGTGTAAAAACAGAACCAGTTTGCGAAAATTTTTAATATACCCAATTCACCCCCCCCCCCCTCTTGGGTATAAAGCTCCTCTTTCACAACTTACTTTGAGCTTTCCTAAGTTTTCTCTAAGTTAAGAGAAAACTCAAGTTTTGATTTCAAAACTCGAGTTTTGACTTGACAGGGAGTTTTCAAGTTTTTGCTCAGTCTTTGAAAACTCAAGTATTCAGTGAAAAATGCAACTTTCCAACTTGAACAGATTTTCAAAGTTTTCATCTTTAAATAAAAACTCAAGTTTAGATATGGAAACTTGAGTTTTGAGCCAACCTGAGAGCATTGCAAGTTTTCAAGGTTTTCATAACTATATGAAAACTCGAGTTTTGATTAGGCAGAGAGCAATGCATTTTATCAATGATTTGAAAACTCAAGTTTCTCTTTTAAAACTCAAGTTTTGGCCTGACTTAGATTTCTTAATGTTTTCACATTAAAGTGAAAAACTCAAGTTTCTCTTTTAAAACTCGAGTTTTGGCCAAACAGAGAGCTTTGAAGTTTTCCAATGTTTTGAAAACTCGAGTCTTAAATGAAAACTCAAGTTTTGATGTTTTGGACTAAAATATTTACACTTCATTAGAAGTCCAAAACTCGAGCTTCGTTTTGGAAACTCAAGTTTTGAGTTTGAATCAAACTATCTTCCAAAAGTTCAAATCACGACTTTCCTCTCCATAAGGAGGAAACTCGAGTTTGTGTATGAAAACTCAAGTTTAGCTTAAGTGCACAGTTCAAAACTCGAGTTTAGCAGAACAAAACTCGAGTTTCAGTCGCTAAGTTTGAAATTCAAATCTGACGAATTTGTGAAATCTTTTTGTTTGATTCCAATACTTTCCAGTATTAATCTTCTATATTCCTAGCTATGTTTAACCAATTTTTTTAGTGAGTTTCAGATGGACTAGAGAATGTTTATTGAAGGTTTAAAACAAAAGCAAAAAGGATTGTCAGCTCATTAAATGCTATGCCCAGAAAGTTGCACACTTTTGGGTAATCCATCTGCACACGGTTGCAAAGCATTAAAGAATGATTTCTACAACAAGCAACTGCTTCTCCAATGGATTAATCCAGAGGAAGTCAACTCTACACACTTGGACTGCTGGATTAAGTGGAGATTAAAGAGAGAAGAAGACAAAACCACCTCCTAACCATTGCAGATCATCTCCAATGGTTTGATTGAAGATGCAACGGTCATTTAATGCTATCTGAGTATAAATAGAGTTGCATTCAAGTCTTCTCAACCAACACATCTGCTGAAAACGAATTGCATTAAAAGTTCTTCAACTACTTTCAGCTTTCACTTGTAAAAGTATCTTTTGATAAATTGTGCTTTAGTGTTCATTCATATCTACTCTTAGAGAGAGTTATTTCATTATAGATCATTTATTGTAAAGAATCACAAGTCTAGGGACTTGGCGATTTGGGAGTTCATTGATTACAACTTGCAAGGGGGAGTGAGTTCTAGTAAGAGAACTACTTCTTGAGTGCAGAGTGTGTAATCCTTGATATAGTGAAAATTCCAGAGAGTCTGGGGACTGGATGTAGGTCAAGTTGTTAGGACCGAACCAGTATAAATCTTTGTGTCCAACTGCTCTTCCCTTTACTCTATTCACCTCTGTTTTTATTGTCTCAAAACAGAGTTATTTTTGAAAATTTTGAGAATACCCAATTCACCCCCCCTCTTGGGTATTTAGCTCCACTTTCAGGATTCACTCCCCCTTACAAACTATAATCAACACACTGCTTGATTACACACTCTATACCCGAAGTAATCCTCTCACTAGGATTCACTCCCCCTTACAAGTTGTAATCAACACAATGTGTTTTCTACTCAAGATCACCCAATCTTAAGTAACTCTCAAACAGAAGGATAGAATGATTATAATAAATCTTCTCACTCTGAAGTGAATAAATGAACACTGAAGAATAATACAGATCATCTTACTCTCTAAGCTATCTATATATGAAAAACAGAGAGTAAGTGATGTTAATAATAGAGTATCAGCATGTTGGAAGTGTAAGCTTGTGTCTCTGCGTTTTTCTGCTTGAATATGTCTTCTATTTATTGGGAGAGATCAATATATAACTGTTGAGAAGATTTAATGACTGTTGGATAAAGAAATATAGCCGTTAGACTCAGATGAAACTAGCTGTTAGAACTTCATTTTCTGAACCAGCTATGACATCAGCATTTACTTTATCCTTGATTTTCAGTTTAACAACCTTTAATCATCTGAAACATGTACACAAATGATATAAATGATGTTTGGAAGTAGTATAAGTCATTTGGGTAATCATCTGGATGTTTATCAAAAGAATCAGGATTTTCGAAACGGTGATTTTCTGAAGCAGATGTGTAAACTCGAGTTTGCATTTGATAGACTCGAGTTTCCTTTTGTTGTCGAAGGTTGGATTTCTCTCTGCTTGAGCCAAACTCGTGTTTGAAACTTATAGACTCGAGTTTGATATCCTTTCAGCTTAGAAGATGGTTTTGATCAAAGGCAAATTTGAATTGAGAACTTGGAAAACCCGCAAACTCGAGTTTGCAACTTATAGACTCGAGTTTGGTTTTGTCTTGAATAGCCCAGATGGTCTCTATCTTGTCTAAACTCAAGTTTCCAACTAATAGACTCGAGTTTGGTTCTCTTTAAAACCAATGTTTGCTCTCTGTAACCCGCAAACTCGAGTTTGTTACTTATAGGCTCCAGTTTGGACGTTCTTCTGGACCTGGTTGCTCTCTGTCTAAGCTAAACTCGAGTTTGTTCACCTATAGGCTCGACTTTGGCTTTGTTCATTTCTTCTCTGGAGCTCTCGAGCTCAAGTTTGTGACTAATAAACTCAAGTTTGCAAGTTGTACTATGACTTGGTTGCTTCCGACTTGGCCTGATTTGAGTTTGCAACTTTGTCAACTTTTGAAGGCCATATCTCCCTGGTCTGAACTCCGTTTTGGTACATTCAAATCTTTATGGAAAGACCTTTGAGTGTATTCTCATATGCCACCAATTTCAGCTCAATTGGATTTTTAGATTGTGAGTTACAATCAAAACATTAAAGATTGGTTTGCTGTGTGGCGTGGATTTTTCTGCCAACTTCCACAATTTTTATCTCTTTGATTTCAACTCCTTTTGGCTTGAATTTTATATCAAAATGACGCATTGGGAGTCTAGTTTCATTCAAAAGTGGTTTCACGTCAATCAGACTTCTGGTTGGAGAGATATCATTGAATTACCAAACGTTGCCTGAAACAGAGTTGAGCTGAAGTGCTGAGTACCGCTGTAAACTCGAGTTTGCAACTTATAAACTCAAGTTTGCCTAGTCCAGAGACACCAGAAATGCTGAAGACCTAAAGTCTTAAACTCGAGTTTGTTCATGTCAGAGAGGCAAAGTACTGTAGTAAATTGGTAAACTTGAGTTTAATACTTGGAGACTCGAGTTTGCTCATCCAGAACCTCATTTTTGCTTGTTTTAACTCTAAATTGAGTCATTCCAACTTCCATATGATCTTGGAGGCTTCTAGCTTCAACAAAAGAACTTGAATAATTATATCTTCATTCCATTTAGCAAGTTTTTCCTTCTTCTATCTCCCAACTTGATCATTCTTCATCATTTAACTTGAGCTCTTTAGTCTTTGCAGCTTCTACTTGGATTAATCTTCTTCAATATCTCCTTCTTTGACTATTCCCAAAATCCTTTGATAGCTTCTTGCTTCCTTGACATTCTCTACAATTTCTTCTTTTTGTAATCTCTTATCTCCTTCTTGTTTATTTTCCATAACTCAACTTGTAGTTTGTCACTGTAGGAGATAACTATATTACTCAGTCTTTTTGCTTTTAATAATGGCTTCTATATAAGACATCATCAAAACTATCATAACTAACAGAGAAGTCACGAAGCACAAGAGCTCTAAAAGAACCTATCAACCTTCCTTGAACTAAGATGGAGAAGAGAAGACGTAAAGACGTCCAGTGACAAACGCTTCCCACACCGTCGATTCCTCTAGTGAACTTGCCCTTTTGTTTCGCTAAGTTTTAGTTTATCTTTTTCTATGGGCTATTCTGCTGTAATTTGTTTTCTAGTTCCTTCGTCAGTCATGAACTAAAATTCCTGTGGATGAGCAAGGATGAATTCTTTAGGGTGAAATGAACCCAGTTTGCTAGTTCTTAATTTCAATACATTCAGTTTGTTTACTAGTATTTTAATCTCTTGTCGATTAGCGAAAGCTAAAGGCTAGATCAGTGGCCTCGGCTTACTGGAAGGAAGTCGAGGTTAGACATCTGATAGGCAGTGTTTGCTAGGTAGGCTGGTGCAAGGCTTGACCTATTATTGTAGACTTCAGGAATGGGTCTACCGCTCATAACCATAACACCCTGATTTGGAATGATAATCTGAGCTAAAAAATCGCCATAGGCATATGGGAGAAGTAAAGCTAGGATTGTATGTATCAGATGTGGAAGCTTCAGTAGAGTAGAGTGATGGGTTAACTGGATAACATTGCGAAGGAAACTATGTTGTACATTACGGAAGCTGTGCAAAATAATTGCTATAGCAATGCGCTAAAGAAAATTGGGGGAGTGATATGCTTAGGATGAAATCTTGAGCTGATATCTTCTTGTGACTACAATCATTTGTTTGTTTTCTTATTTGTTAGTTATAACCATAAAACTCTCAAACCAATTAAAATTTTATTTTCTTTTCACACACAACTGTTTCTGTAAATCAATATCATCATTGACATCTCAGCCTCTGTGGGGCGATACTATACTTACTCTTTATTACTTATTTGACTGGTTCACTTGCCATCAAGGAAATTGACCAACACCTATTAAGAAGGTTTATTGTTGTACTGAAGGCGAATGCCCAAAACGATTTTAGAGTCAATAGAAGAAGATTCCTAGTTCTGTGAATAGCAACATTTAGTCAACCAAGAGAGATGATACTCCATCTTTACTCTCGACTAAAAGTGAATGACGATGTCGGACGATATTCAAATCAGAAAAGGTAGATCACTTAATCAACTTAATTAATTGGGGACACAGAACATTACTAATGTCTTATGTGGTCATTGGATAACTTAGGCCCATTATAGGAGTTTGATTGGTCCAAGGTTATTTATGTTAGTGATTAATTGGGCCTAATTGGTTACACATAAAGGTTATTTTTTATTGTTTAAAATTAGCAAACTTGGGTCAACAATTATTATTGGGCTATTTCGAGAGAATAGGTATATTTGGGTTGGAGTGAGACTTCAATCCCAATATACAAAAATGGTGCCATATATGGTTCCTTAGTAGGAAATTAGTTTCTCCACTAATAGGTCCAAATATATTAGAAGACCAAATGAGATCTTAGGCCAATTTGAATTTTGATTTTATAATTTAAATTTGAATTTTAAATTCAAGAGATTAGGTTATAAAGATAATTTTGAATTATCTTAATATATTTGTGTGTGTGTGTGTGTGTATAAATGTCCAATAAAGATTGGACAAATAAAGGATAAATAATAATAAAAGATTGGATGAAAAGGTGATCTTGAATTTCAAATTCAGGACACAATAATTAAAGATATGGATATGATCCATTATCTAGAATTTTTATTTCAAGAAATAATTAAAGATATGGATATGATCCATTTATCTTGAATATTTCAAGAAATAATTCAAGAGATGGATTCAATCCATTTCCTTAATTAATTGGATAATACCAATTAATGGGCCTTTATTCTTTTAACCCTAATTAGGGTCTTGACCATGTAAATCATAAGACAATTGGAGTCTTATAATTTCAACCAAGACTTGAAAACCTAGAAGGTTTTAAGCCATGAAAAATATAAGACATTTGGTAGTCTTAAATCTGCGGCTAGCTTGGTGAACCGTGTGTGTTTGATTGGCCAAAATATTGAGAGCTCTTTTGATGCTTAGTAATTTCAGTCAGGAAACAAGAAAAAGAAGAAGGGGCATCATCCATAGGTAATCCAATATTGTTCTTCTTGTCCACAACATAATCTTCTTAAGATAAAGAAAACCCAAGAACCTTGAGTCATCAACCTTGCTGTCGCCTAACAAGCATCCAAGGAAAGAGAGGAATCAAAGAGAATGAGTTCTCAAGGAAATCGAGAGATATCCGCGTGGATCAGTATTAAAGGACATCATACATGTTGAGGTCTTCAGTGATCTAAGGTAATCCTAAAACCCATGTCCTAAAAATGAGCCCATAAGTATTTACTTTATCATTTAACTTGGGAAAACTCATGAGATTAAGTTGAAGAGCTACGGGATCCATAATAAGTAATTATAGGTTTTAACTCATGAGTACCATAAAAGTTATAGGTTCTTATGAGCACCCGTAAGTGTTACACCCCTATCGGCCTCACCTTTTCAAGTGGCGGGTTAGAGGGATTCCTTTTATTGATTACCTTTCCATTATTACTCAGTCCTCTTTAACTTATATGAGAGTTGAAGGTTGGAGCTAAATACCCAAGAGGGGGGTGAATTGGGTATCTTTAAAAAATTTAAATATTTTACTCTGTTTTTGACTAAGTAAAACAGGGTAAGACAGAGGAGAGAAGAAGAGAAGCAATAGACAATAAGATTTATACTGGTTCGGTCCTTTCTCTGACCTACGTCCAGTCCCCAAGCCTCACTTGGGATTTTCAATCCACTAACTTCACAATATTGATTACAATCTCTGTACTCAGAGTAGTTCTCTCTCTAGAACTCACTCCCTCTTACAAGATGCAATCAATACACCCAACCACCAAGTCCCCTGACTTGTGGTTATCTCAATCAATGAATGATTTACAAGAAAAGACTCTCTTACAGAGCAGATAAAATGAACACTGAAGCACAAGTATCAAATTGATACTATTACAGATGAAAGCTGAACACAGTAAATGACACTTAATAAATTTTCGCTCTTAGTTGGTGTATCAACTTGAGAAGAAGTTAATGCACTCTATTTATAGGTAGAGAACATTAAATGACCGTTGCTTGATGAATCCAACCGTTGTAGGTGATTAGCACTAAGTCTGGTCTTCTTCTCTCTCTAAACTTCTGCTAATCCAAGTGTTAATGTGATCAAAAGAGGCAATGGGTGAGCAAAGTCAATCCTCTTAGCACCTAAGGCAAAGGTATACAATGGTAAAACCTCTTATGCTTTCATCTGAAATTTTCCTTGAGGTTTTATATCTTGTAGCCTTAGGAATGAGCATTAAAAACTATTCTCTTAAAAAAAAAAAGGGGGGTTCTCACATCCTGATCTATTTCTGAAAGAGATTGCAATATTCAATAGGTATAACTCTTTATGCATACATGATGATTTGAAAAGAAAGTATTTCTTTTATGCATAAGGTCATAATTAATTCATTTTGCTCAATTACTCTAAATTAATTATATTCATAAGAGCATGTGAATTTTGGTTCCTACAAGCTAACGATGATTGGATCCAAGATTGGATACCAAGAAAGAAAAAGACTTATACGGTTTTGTAGGATCAAGAAAGCTTCTCAAGAATGAAAGATAGAGAAATGATTCAAGCCTTGAGAAAGCTAAACAAGCTATGCTTAATGATGATGGTGAACATCAAAAAAGGAGTTATCTTCACCAATCCATCTCAACCAAGCAAGCTTCTATGAGAACAAGAATCTAATCCTTACCCCATATTGTGTTTATATGAAATTCATTTTTGGGTAATGAATACTTGTCCATCATTGCATTCCATTAGCAAACAATCATTTATATTTTTCAAAATGTTTTCAGATTGCTAAATGGACATAAATGAATTTGTTAGTGAATTTTTTATAATCAAACAAGTGAGCTTGTGCATAACTTTGTTGATTTTATATTTTTGAAATGCACAAGTGTAAAATCTGTTTAAATTTCAACTCACATTGTTTTTGAAAAAAAAAATGCATACAAATGCTTTGAAAACATATCCATACTTTGATTGCATTCAAATAATATTTCAAATTGGAAGTTAATATTGTATATTGAATGTTGGATATGCTTCAAATTTGTCCAGTTGAGTTTTCCCTATCATTTACATATTGATCTTTGGTATTCAATATGATGTTTGAACTCCTAATTCTTTATTCTCAATTAAGTTAGATCTTATATCTAACAAGTTGATTATCTATATGAGTTTCTAGCTTATCTCCATAAAAGAATTCAATTTTGTGAAAATCTCATGCTTATTGGATAAATTCTTATTGGTCAAGTTATTCTAAGTATTATGAATGTTCATTAATGCATTAAATATTACTGTATTAACCATTATATGGAATAACTTACTAGGATAATATTATGGAACTCTAATCATTTGGGTTAATGAGTTTGTACTTCATTGTCCATGAATCCTAGTACTTCTAGTGTTACTCAAATACATCAAATTTAATTCCATCCATATTTTGAGTAACTATCTGTGTATATTCATAATCTTGCCTTGATTGTTGACATACTTTCAAGACTTTCATCTAAGAAGCAAGATTATCTCTTGGCCATAGCAAAGTCATTATGCGTATATATGTTGTGCTAAGCATATCTTGATAATGCTTTACTTTGATGACTTTTGGTTTTCAGAAAATTCTTCAACATGTTAACTTCAATGTTCAACATGTTTTCTAAAACTGAAGCATATTGAGATATTCACTAAACTTATTGACTTTCAATATGTTTATAATGAACATTGTTTTTTAAACATGTTTCAAAAATGAATCTTTCATCCATCAAAACTTCGATTTCATAATGTATTATCACATTTTTGAAAGACCATTCAAGATTTGAAATACTTTGCATATTTCATTATCTTTCTTGAAAAATTTGAACTTCAAATTGATAAATGCTTATCGTTATAGATAAGGTTCTCTATACTTATTTTTATCAATGACATCTTTTCTGCATAAAGTGTATTCACAAATTGTCATTGAGAAATAACATTTTTGGTATCATTTAGTTGTTACCCTATTCGATTCATTGGCTTGAACTTATTTGTTTGGGTAAAACTATGTTTTGATCTTTGATTGTTATACTCTTTGCTCAAAAATCATATGATTTAATTCAATAAGAGCATTAGAGTTGTCATGTCTAATCTTGTGTGGACTCAAAAATCATTGAGTACCAAACGACACATATTTTTGCAGGATCTAACCAAAATGTTCTGTTAAGGGATACAAAGAACATAGGCAAATAGAATAGATCATTTCAGTGGCAACATCTGCAAATTCTGTGGCATCACTTGAGTGACATTCCATCACTAGCAAGAGGCTTAAACCAAGATGATAAGGAGCATGCTAGCTTGATGACAAGCTTTGAGCAGAAGCTAATCCTATACAAAGCTCATTTGGGATTTCAGCGTTTAAGATGCATTCAGAACAATTGATAATAGCTATCCAGTAATGCATCTATGGACTACAAATGATTATGACTCAAGTAATTACAATATTACTTGAGTGAGGTATTGTATTTTGCAATAATATTCATATATCATAATCATTTCTCTGTTCTCATATCACTCTTCAGGCTAACTTGATTTTATTCACTCAAATTTTTCATAAAGTTTAGCCTAAGCACATCATTTTTCACATTTTAGTCATGCATTCATTAAGGGGGAGCTTCACATTCATATGTGTTTTATACTCTATAAGCTCTTCTCTTTTATTTGAAGAAAATTTTTTTAAATATACTCATCTACATTCACTATCTTTTATTAGTTTTGATGATGAGTTAATTTCACTCTTGAAAATATCTTATATTTTCCTTTCATTATTATTTGAAAATATCTTTTCGAAAGGAATACTTTGATATCTGGTTGCAGTAACAAATCTCTTCTGGAAAGGATGTTTTTAATTTGTAGCAGGAGATTTGGTTATGTGTTACAACTTTGGTGATCAATCTTTGAAGCTGAGATGTGCTATACATGGATGATCTATAAAGGAAGAGCAAAGGATGGAAGCTGAGTATTGACCATATTTAGATGTGATAATCCTCAAGAAGTGAATAACAAGAAGCCAGTACTTTCATCTTATTTGCATCATATAGGATATTCATGATCCTGCTATTGAGCCTCATCAAAGAATCTCATACGACAGCTTCATCTCAGGCCAGATCGTTCATCAATTTGCAAAACCAACATGAGCATTTCTAATCCCTATCTTTTTATATTCAGTAGAAATTTTGCACATGTTTGGTATCTATATGTTTTTAAATGTGAAAGATGTCTTGAAAACCTCTCCAAATTCTCTCAAATTTATTTTTCATAAAAACATTCTAAATTGCTTCATATTTAGAATGAAAACACTTTCAAATCGAACAGAGAAAATCAGTTCTTTGACTCTTTCTAATCTGGTTTCATAGTTCTCTCTTTAAACATTTCCTATTTACTTCAACTTTTTGCTAATGATAAATAAGGGGGAGAGAATGGCAAGAAAAATATGTTGCATCTAATGTATTCTCATATTCATACATATTTTTCTTAAGGTATTTGCCATCATCAAAAAGGGGGAGAATGTTGGTTATGATTAGTTTTGATGATGTCTTATATAGATGCCATTATTAAAAGCAAAAAGATTGAGTAATATATTGAGTAATATAGTTATCTCTTACATTGACTAACTACTATGTTTAATGTAGATTAGTCCAAGTTGAGTTATGGAAAATAAACAAGAAGGAGATAAGAGATTACAAGAAGAAGAAATTGAATCAAAGAAGATGTGAAGTCAAATGATATGGAGTGATCAAGAGAAGAGAAGGAAGAAAGAGTTGAGTTATGGAAAATGATCAAGAGGAGAAGAAAGAAAGAAGAACTTGCTAAATGGAATGAAGATACAATTATTTAAGTTCTTATATTGAAGCTAGAAGCCTCCAAGATCATATGGAAGTTCAAATGGCTCAATTTGGAGTTAAAGTCAGCAAAAATCAGCGGCTAGAAGGCTCCAAGATCATATGCAACGTGATCAGCCCTTCAGCTCCACTCTGTTCACGTTCAGCACGGGCAACGTCTGGTAATTCGATGATATCTCACAAACCAGAGATCGGATTGAGACGAAACCAAAAGCATTGGAAACTAGACACCTAACACGTATTGTTGACAAAAATTCATGCCCCAAGGAGTTCCGATGAATCATTTATGAATTTTACAAGTTGACACAAAGATCAGCGTCACAGTCAGGAACAGGCTTCGGTATTTTGAGTATATCTCACAAATGACAAATCCGATTGATCTGAAATCAGTGGCATATGAAAGTAGACTCACAGAGCTTTCCATCAAGAGTTGAACAGACCAAAACGGAGCTCAGACCAGAGAGATATGACCCTCAGAAGTTGATAGTCTGTTCAAGAAGTTGCTCAAATCCATTATAAGTTAATACCGCAGTATAGGGTGCTATACCGCAGTATTGGACTTACAGAGAGCAACCAAATTTTTCAAGTTAAGTCAATACCACAGTATAGGGTGCTATACCGCAGTATTGGACTTATAGAGAGCAACCAAATTTTTCAAGTTAAGTCAATACCACAGTATAGGGTGCTATACCGCAGTATTGGACTTATAGAGAGCAACCAAATTTTTCAAGTTAAGTCAATACCGCAGTATAGGGTGCTATACCGCAGTATTGGACTTCCAGAGAGCAACCAAGTTTTCCAAGACAAGTCAATACCGCAGTATAGGTATGTATACTGCAGTATAGGGCCATCCAGAGCGCAACCAAGTTTTTCAAGACAAGTCAATACCGCAGTATAGGTATGTATACTGCAGTATAGGCTTATACAGTGAGCTCTCAAATCTTATAACTATTGCAAACTGCAGTATAGGTTTGCATACTGCAGTATTGGGTTCTTAAACTGATTCTCAACTTGTCAAGACTTGCTTACTCTAGTATACAAATACTTACTCCAGTATAGAGGCATTTTAAACTTAAACTTTTTCACACAAACAGTGCCATACTGCAGTATACTACTTACATACCGTAGTATAGGTCATGATCTTCAAACACAAGTCACAATGGTTTGCCTCTGGAAGCTGCATACCGCAGTATGACTTTGGATACTACAGTATGGACACTTATGCACAGTGCCATACTCCAGTATAGAGGAACTTACAGCGGTATACAACAGTCAAAATTGATTTTTGAATTACACGAATTTGCAAATCACTGTTGTTTGATCTTATTGCTTCCATAATTCATTCAATCATATTCCTAGCTATGTTTAACAAGTTTGTTGAGTGAATTTCAGTAAGATCATATGAAGATTATTGGAGGTCAAAGCCAAAAAGCAAAAAGTGAATAGTGCATTTAATGCACTTCTGCAAATCAACCTACTTTCAGCTAATCCATCTGAGCACGCCTTCTAAACGTTAAAGAATGCTTACTACAACAAGTAAAGTCATCTCCAATGGGCAAATTCTCAGAGAGCCACCTCAGATCAAATTACCACATGGATTAGTTAGAGTTTAGAGAGAGAAGCAAACCACACTTAATGATAATCAACTACAACGGTCTGATTCATCCTACAACGGTCAAAAACGATCACACATTGTTCTCTACCTATAAAAGACATGGATTCAAGCATAAAAACGAGGAGATACAAGTTTACAATGCCAAAATGCTGATACTCTGCTTCTACATCATTCTCACTCTGTTTTTCATATCTAAATAGCTTAGAGAGTGAAATGAATTGTATCTGAACGTCAGTAATCATTTATTCATTCCTTTAAGAGGAAATTTATTGTAAACACATTATCTTTCTGAGAGTAACTCAAGTTTGGGTAATCTTGAGTGGGTTATACATTGTGTTGATTACAACTTGTAAGGGGGAGTGTATCCTAGAGAAAGGATAATCTCTAGTACAGAGTGTGTAATAAGCAGTGTATTGATTACAGATTGTAAGGGAGAGTGAATCCTAGAGAGAGGATTGCTTCAGTTACAGATTGTGTAATCAAGCTTATTGAGGATAGTGGATTGAAAATCCTAAGTGTGGCTTGGGGACTGGACGTAGGTCAAGGAGGGCCGAACCAGTATAAATCTGTTTGCAAGCTCTTCTCCCTTATCTCTTACATTTCCAGCATGTACATTTGAGTGTTAACCAATTGCTTGCAAACTTATCATTGTTGATCAAAGATGAATTTCCTAAATTGCGAAAGTATTTCAAAGAAAGAAAATTTTTATACTTCACCCAATTCACCCCCCCTCTTGGGTTCAGCCGTAACTTACAAGAGTAAGCGCAACAGAGCATTATACTAGTTTGGACTACCTACTGTACTAGTAAAAATGCAATAAACAAAAAGAAAGTTCACAAAGGGGTTAAGGGTACAGTCATTCAAAAATAAAATACCAAAAATATAAATACAGTCATCCCAAATATATGTATAGAACATAATAGGGCATTCCATATTCTTCAATCTACACTAATATGCCCTACCTTTCCAAAAAGGTCCTTCTATCTCAGGCACATCCTCCTATATCTACAGAGCTATCTAGAGTTCAAAAATTAAACCCCAAAGTAACTGTTAAACTCATGTACTAAATGTGTATTGTGTATGCATGCAACCATGACATATGAATCAAAGGTAAAATGTCAAATATACTATATATGCAAATAGAAACATACAAAATAACTAATCACCACGCACCGTCAAGCTGTCTTACCAAGGCAAGCCCCCGAATTACCGGAATCACAACCTCGCACCATCAAGCCTCCTGAACCAAGCCAGCCCTGGAATACCAGAATCACAAACCGTCAAGCCACCACTCAAGGCAAGCCCTAGATCAATCTTCAATGCTAGGAACACAATAGTCAAGGACTCAAACCCCAACATGCTCTATATGCATATTTGGCAAAACGTACAAACATACATGGCAAACAAACATACAACAAACATATAAAAGTACTTGAATAAACAGTTATTACCTGAGAGATTTGTACCACTTAAAAATTTTAAATGCTTGATAGCTTCCCAAAATATGCCTTAACCCTAAACAACATCAAAATACCTTCTTCTTTTTTTTTTTTGAAAATACCCTTACATTTTTCCAAAAATCTGAGCCCTAGCCAACTTTTCCAAAAAATCTAGTGAATTTGACACAACTTCGAATAATTTTAATAAATTCCAAAAAAAAAAGAAAGAAAGCAAACTTGTACGAAATTGGTGGAATCTGAACCATTAGGATGTCTATTTTTCAGTAAAAATATTTCCAAAGTCCAAAAGGGTTCATATTTTGACGTGTACCCCAATCTTTATGCTCTAGTTCGAAAACTCTTGTAGCTTCCAGAGCACTATTCAAAAATTAATTTCTCCCAGTTGAAAAATAAAAAAGGTTTCGAATTACATATCAAAATGAAGCCAAGGAAGTCTACTTTATGTCTGTAAAACATGGTTGAAGCTTCGCTACTAGAAAATCCTGATGCTGGTAGTAAGCTTGTTTCTGGAGTTTTCGATGTTTCTAAGTTCGTATACCTTAAGCATGACCTAGGCCCATGAAAAATCACGTTTTAAACTCATTATAACCCCTAAAAACAACAAAATCAGACCACAACACCAAGCCCTAACTGAATGGACGAAAACCCTAACTACAAGCTTCCAAAATTCAGGTTTTCGGTGTTTACCTGAAATCAAAGATCGGCTTAGTGACCTTGCCCTTGCTCTAGGTTTTGCAGACTTGTTGGGCTTTCCTTTTCCTTCAGCTAAGCACGCCACTTAGGTGCCAAAAATGAAGAGTTAAAGTCCTTTTTAAAATAGTCAAATGATCTGGGTATCCTTAATTATTTGGGTGCATGTTTTTGTCCACTAGTTAATTATTTGGATCAAGCTTTCTGACTTATCCTCCAAGAATTTCTAGATCCTTCCAGAAGAGCACGTATGGCACATCTCAATCCATGGAATTTGTAAATGGAGCTGAATACCCAAGAGGGGGGGTGAATTGGGTATTCTTAAAATTTTTCGGTTAAGGCTCTGTTTTTATGCAATGAAAATAGAGGTTAATAGAGATAGGGAGGAGAAAGCTTGGACACAAAGATTTATACTAGTTTGGTCCTATCAACTTGACCTACATCCAGTCCCCAGACACTCTGGGATTTTCCACTATATCAATAATTACACACTCTGCACTCAAGAAGTGATTCTCTCACTAGAACTCCCTCCCCCTTACAAGTTGTAATCAATAAACCCAACCACCAAGTCCCCTGACTTGTGGTTCTTTACAATCAATAAACAGATAAAACTCTCTCTAAGAGTAGAAGATGATAAACACTGAAGCTTATATTGTCAAAAGACAAGATACAAGTGAAAACTGAAGGTAGTTGTGAAACTTGAATGCTTGTTCGTTTTCAGATGTTATGGTTGTTGGAGAGCTTTGAATGCAATCCTATTTATACTTAGGAAGCATTAATTGACCATTGTAAAGTGAATCGAACCGTTGGAGGTGATTAGTTGCAACTTTGGTCAGCTTCTCTCTCTAATCTCCACTTAATCCAGATGAATAATCACTCTGAGCTATCTCTCTGTGGATTTGTCCGTTGGAGAAGAGTTTACTTGTTGTAGAAAACATTCCTTACTGTTCTGTAAGCGTGTTCAGTTGGATTAGCCAAAAAGAGGTTATTTTCTGATATGCATTTATTGTTCTAAACAACTTTATGCTTTTTGCCTTGACCTTCATTAATCATCCTCTGAGTCAACTGAAACTCACTTAGCAAAGTGGTTAAACATAGCTAAGAATATATAAGAATGATAAATGGAAGCATTAAGATCAAAAGAGAATGTTTCACAAATTCGTCAGATTTGATTTTCAATTTCAGCGCTCAATACTCGAGTATGTTCTTCAATACTCGAGTGTGTCACTGTGCACTTAAGTCAATACTGGAGTATCCAAGCTGATACTCGAGTATGCTTCTTCCAGAGAGGAACCATCGTGATTTGAACTTTGAAAATGAGGGCAATACTCGAGTATGTAAGTCAATACTCGAGTTTTGAACCTTTTGTAAGAAACTTAAGTTTAAGTTCAAAACCTCAATACTTGAGTATTCATTCCAGTACTTGAGTATTCAAATCATTGACAAAAGGAAAAGCTCTCTGGATGCTCAATACTCGAGTTTCTAAAACGAATACTTGAGTATTGATTCACTTGAAAGATTTGTGAAGTTTTTCCATGTCAATACTTGAATATTCAAGTGAATACTTGAGTATTCATAAACAAATGTTAACTTGAAAATCTTTGTGAAAGTCCAATACTCGAGTATGTAAAACCAATACTCGAGTTTCCATAAGATGTAAAAATTTGAAGGCTCTCTGTAAAATCAATACTCGAGTTTCCAAATCTAATACTCGAGTATTTACTCAAAGTGAAAAACTTGATTGCTCTCTGTAAGTCCAATACTCGAGTATTGTTTCTAATACTTGAGTATTGACTCAGGCTGAAAAACTTGAGTATTCTCTATAAGTCCAATACTCGAGTATTGTTTCCAATACTTGAGTATTGACTTAAGGTGAAAAGTTTGATTGCTCTCTGTAAGTCCAATACTCGAGTATTGCTTCCAATACTTGAGTATTGCTTTGTCAAGATGGATTTGAGCAATTCTCTGTCAAGTCAATACTCGAGTATCCAAACCAATACTCGAGTTTTCATTTGACAGTTGATTTTTAGCAATTGCAAAAACTTCAAGATATGTTTACAATTGTTGATTATCATCAAAACACATAGAGAACTAACAGAATTCAGATTTTTACTTTTTAAAATGGGTAAATTACCTATTTTGGCCCGAAACACCCTTTTGTCTAGTGGTTAAAAGCTTGTACCATAATTATTAGCTTATTTTCTTTCCAAAATTCTAGATAATTCCAGACATCTTTTCAGGGGAGTATGTGGCATCTCCTGGGCCCCACACAATCTGATCCCTTGCTTTTAATCTACTTTATCCAGTCCATCCTTTTATTCACTGGTCCTTGCAGTGCACTGCTGGTTAAAAGGGTGCTCCCTTTTGCACTTTTCTTCATCTTTTCAGATCTTTTTCCTTGATTGGGCCTACATATGTGGTGCCATTTTATTCCCCAATACAGCCCTACTTTGTCTCATTTAATTCAAAAAGAAGCCCCTGATTCGTCCCTATTAGTCCCTTTTTCACTACTTAACCTCCCGTGAGACCCACACTTTATGTTTGGGCCTGAGTACAGATAAAATCATCTAATTTTCCTTCTCTCTCCTCATGTGAACAAAAATGAGTCCTTATAGGGTAAGGAATTAACTTTTCTGCCCTTACTTTTTCTCTTTTAGTCCTATGGTGACACGTGTCCCAATGTAATGATTACATTGACTTTTGCTTTTTGGCAAGTGTCTTTTTAAATGTCTCTTCCTCTTCCCTGACTATGTGTGGTGCATACACACTGTCTAGAGGTGGGAATCCGTGCTCTACTCATGTTCTCTGTCTCCACTCTATTGTACCAGTGGTTTTGCGTCGGGCCCGCTCTTTTCCAAATTGGGACACCATCACAACCTCTTTTTCCCTGACTATACTAGGCGACATTTTAGGCCTTTGTAGACTTAATATCCTGTCTCCCAAAAGCCTGACATTCTCCTTATAATTATTATTAAAATAAAATTATTACAGAAAATAATAATAACTCGAACAACAGTCAAAGCTTCTCATTAATTCACCAATGCATACAAATACATTATTTACAAAAGTAAGGCTATTACAATACGAGTTACAAGTGAAGATGGAATATCACCTAAAGGGGGGTTAATAGGTGATCCTCAAATTCTTTTTGCAGTACCCACGAAGACAAGTAAGAATAGAGGAACAGAAATGAGACAGGGAAGTAAGATATGCACAAGAGAATTTATACTGGTTCGGTCCAAATCAATGACCTACGTTCAGTCCCCAGAACACCTGGGATTCCACTATCTTCCAAGCAATTACACACTCTGTAAATGAAGGATGGTCCTCTCACTTTTAGACTCCACTCCCCCTTACAAGTTGTAATTGATACACCCTCTCTTAAGGTTCCACAACCTTAAGATACAACTGATAATGAGATAAATGTTTAAGTACTCCTCACTGAATAGATAAAACTTGAACACTGAAGCACAAAGTAATGAAACAGTTGAAAAAATGAATAGTAATAAACTCGAATTGATTGCACAACATTTCGGTAGTTGGCGAATTCAATGCTTCAACTATTTATAGATGTTGCAAATAATGACCGTTAGTGAAGCTCATGAAATAGCCGTTGAGAGACTTGAATGAGTCCGTTAGACTGATGAAGCTTTTGTCGAGGATTTCACCATTGTAATATCCAGGTCGAATGTGCAGAGTTAACATTCTATTTCATTCCTTTTGTTTTCCCGTTGTGAAATAGCATTTAAAGCGCAGACAGAATATCAGAGAAGCTTTACTTCGATCAGAGTTGCTTTGCGTGTTTATCACCGTTTTAGGCAACTGCATTTAATGCTTCTGACACGATTCTGCTTTATTCAAATTTTGCCGATAATTTATGTCTAAATAATTTGAAACTCATGAGCAGATTGGTTAAAAGCATTTGGTAATCACAATAAGTAATAATCAGAAGAAATAATAGTTCATTCAATGATTCATGAATCTCGAAGTATGCTGATTTAAAAATAGAGATGACTTTGCTCGAGCAAGCTCCTTCAATTTGCTCAGAAAAATGCACTTGGTCGTTAATGCTCGAGCAAGCTTTTCTTTCTTCTCAAGCATGATTTTATCATGCTCGGGCAAAGCCTTACTTAACTCAGGTAAAACACATTTGTATTTTCTGATGCTTGAGCAAGGTTTTCTGTCTACTTGAGCATGGTGCTCGAGCATGATTTTTTCATGGTCGGGCAAAGCTTCATTCAACGATGAAATAATACGTTGCTCGACTTTGCTCGAGCAACCTCTTTATGCTTGCCCGAGCATGCTGCTCGAGTAACCTTTTGTTCTTTGCTCGATCAAGGATTATGTGGGGGTGAAAAAAACAAGTTGCTCGACTTTGCTCGAGCAACCTTTTGAGCCTGCTCGAGCATGCTTTTACCTCTTGCTCAAGTATGATAGTGTGTTGCCTTGCCATTTCTTTGCTCTGGTTGATGTTGCTCGAGCAAGCTAAGACTTCTGCTCGAGCAAAGCTCCAAACTCTTCACAGTGCTTTTACTTGATGATGCTCAGGAAACTTTGTGTGATATACTCGAGTAGGGCGCCAGAATAAGTTGTGAACTCAATGTTGCTCGAGCAAGGCTTCTGTATATCAATTGGTTTTGCCTTGCATTCGATATTGCTCGAGCATGACTAAATACTTTGCTTGAGCATACTTTCCTGAGATGCTTAACCACTTCATCAGTTCAGTTATAAATCTTATTTGGAAAAGTACACTTTAAACACAACTTACTTAATTCAGAGATTCAGAAATTTTGATCATCAAAACACACGAGCTAACATTCTCTCCCTTTCTGATGATGACAATTTCAGGAGCTAGTTTTTTTAAAAAAAATTGGGACAATAGATTTAGCATACTGTTAACACCAAGTGAACTGATAATTTATACTGAAAGGCAATGCAGTATTGATTGATAACAAAAGCATAATAAGTTCAATTACTTCAATTACAACCAAACTCAAAGTAAGCTGAACTACAACCAAACTACAAACATAACTGCAAGCAATCAAGAACTTCAAACAAACTAGCTCCTACTCTCCCCCTTTGTCATCGACAAAAATGGAACCCTGGACAGCAGGAGATAAAGGAGAGCTATCAGGGAAGTCAGAAGAAGAGGAAGATGGAAGAGGAATAGAGGAGGGATCAATGGGTGGAATCACTGATGCTGGTGAAGGATCCTCAACAAGAGAAGGAAGAGGAGCAGCCATAGGAGGATGAACAGCAGCAAGGTCAGAGGCAGACAGGACAGGAGAAGCAGAGGCTGCTGGACCGTCAGAACCAAAACTGGTCACAAAATTGTCTAGAGTATAGTCGAAATTCTGAACGGCCTTGTGAACACCATATTGTTGGTGAGAGAGACGCTGAAGCTCTTTCTTGATTTCCTGTTGTTGGTCATAGATGAGTGCAAAGCGGGTGTCCAATTCTGACTTAAAGTCTCGCAAATCAGTATCCACTTGCAAGCCAACACTGGATTTGAATGCCTTCATGTCTTCAGCAAAGCACTTGATCATCTTCTTTGTCAATTGCTGATAAACATCCAAAGATTGTATAATAGGAGCCATGGCTTTTTGAATTGAAGTCTCAACAATAGATTGAATGGCAGCCTGTGTGAAAGATGACGCTGGAGCAAAGGAAAAGGGACCAGCCTTAGAAGATTCTGCTTCATCAAGAGGTTGTGAGACAAATGGCTTGGAAGCAGATGGCATTGTAACAAATGGCTTAGACATAGCCGGCTGAGAGGAGGAAAGAGGTGCTTTACCCTTCTTCTTAGATGAAGCTTCTGTGAAGGATATCCTCATGTTTTCATGTGTTCTTGTCCAAACCATGAAGGATATACTTCTTTGTCGTCCGAGAGGTACCAAATATTGTTAACTTCCAATATCTGAGAAACTAATGAAGGATACGGTATGGTAGCCCGAAGCCTAACTTGTGCCTCAGAATTGAAGGAGACCATTTCTTCCATAATCCAATTTCCCAGATTTCTTGGTTCCTTGGCCACTAAGGAAGCAAAACATTGAAAATCTCTCAAAACAAAATGTGTAAAGCTCTATCCTTTCTGCACTAAGCTCCGACTATACACATTCCACAACACTCTGTATTCATCTTTCATCATAGCCAAAGTAACATTGATCTTCTTACCGGGCTCCAATGGTACTTCAGGAAGCAAAATCTAATGACACTCAGCAGAAGAAAGCTTCGGAGCATCCTCTGGGGGATCAACAATGCCAAGAATGACATTGAGATCGTAAGCAGTGATCTTGATTTCTTGATCACGAAGCTTGGTAATCAACACGTCATCATCCTTTTCGTGAGCCTTCTGTTGGAGGTACATGTTATGGTAGAAGACACGGACAACCTCTAGTGAGTATGGCATGTTGAGACCGAGGATAGGCATATATGGAAGAAGCCAATCAGTTAAGTTCAGATTACATTTTTCCATGAAGTGTGCCAAATCAACATAAACAATCGGACACAATGGTTTGGATTCGAAATAACGTGCAAACATAGAATGATCATCCACAGCAATGTTACCAACAATCATATTCAGTGAAGGCTTTGGCAATTTACCGTTTACAGGACGACTTGTAGATGCTTGCTCTTTCTTGCTCTCTGAACCTTGTGATTTTAGAGAAAAAGAAACTTTATGCTTCTTTTTACCAGATGCTTGAGATTTCTGACTGATAGCATGCTTAAGAATCTGAGGTTGATCTTCCTTTGTTTTAGAGCCCAGTTCATCAAATGTATTTTCAGAGTCGTCGGACTTGGAATGAGGTGGTGACACCGTCCTTGTTCGTTTACTCGTTCTGGTGGAAGGAGAGCCCGACTTGAGTCTTTTTGTTGGCTTTGGAGGTTTTTGAGGAATCACATTGGTCTTCGGCTTTGCTATTGGCTCGGAGGTCGACTTCAACGGCTTCGATGAAAATTGAGGTTTGATTATCTTCTCGGAATCTGCAACCTTTGGCTTGTAATATCTAGATTTCTTTGCTAGAGATCGTTTGGGTAGAGACTTATCACCAGAATCAGCCATTGTTTGAAGATAAGATGAAGAATAGACAGACCTTTGGTGCACTGGGTCCGACGAAAATAAGAGAGATTGGAGAGAAATGATGAAATTTGAGGAAATCGATCGGATGAAATGGTTTATCTCGTTGAATCGAACAGTCGTAACGGAGTGATTTGGAGTAACGATTTGTAAACGGGTGTAATCGGTTGAGAGAATCTATGAAGAGGGAGTTTAGGGTTTTTGATGGCAGAGAACAGGAAAATGGGTTTTTCGGTCGAAATGAAACGTCGTATACCTTTTGAAGTTCTGTTGGCCGACGTTGCTCGAGTAGAGTTTTCTACGTGCTCGAGCAGACTTCTTGTCTTGCTAGAGTAGACTTCTTGTCTTGCTCGAGCATGGATTAGTACATGCAATTTTAATATTTATTGAAAGTAAATAAACTGATTAAATCTGACATTGTAACACTCCGAATTTTGGACCCTAAGAATGAAGAATAAGCCTGAAATAGGCGGAAGACTAGGCCCAGTTCGGGAAGAGTTCCAAGAAGGATAAGAGTTAGGAAGCCTCTCTAGGACTAAGTAACTCGGCCATACGGGTCAGTGAACCAATATGAATAAGCCGTGAAATTAAAGTGTCGATGAAAAAGGGGCACAAAAGGCCTACACGGTGTAAATCCGGTGGGAAGGATGCTACCCAACTATGTCCTAAGGTGTAGGATAATTAGTTAAGCGGAAATATGCCGATATAAGTAAGTATATGGCATTTTTAGGGCAGTCATGGGAGCCCTACGTTTTTGAAGGAAACAAGAAGGGAAGAGAGAGAAAAGGTGTATCTGGACCCAGTAGGGAAGGAAAAGTCAGTAGTAGTAGTGCTACGTCGGACACGTGGCATTTCAGGGCCAGAAGTTGGAGTAGCGGGTAGCACGCATTATGAGGAGGATCTGAGTTACTGGAATAAAGGTTTCTTGATCCCCAAGGTATTATATTCCGTCCACTTGTGGTCAAAGAAAAGTAACTGATGATCCAAGCCCACATAAGTCTAGTTGAGCGGGATCGGTTAGGATTTCCTGGAGTCGGGCCCAGGCCCAAGACGCTGATATGGGGCGAAATTTTAGTGGGCCATAGGAGAGAGAAAAGATCTTGCCATGTAATAATGAAGAGAGAGAATGTCACATCAGGGTCATAATGAAGAGAGAGAAAGAATAAAATAACCCGGTTTAATCTGCACCACACAATTCAAACTTGATATGACATTAGAGTGACATGTAATTATGACTCATAAAGGGCATTTATGTAACATCTAAGGGTGGATTTCGTGGGCCCCACTGCTTTGGAAGAAGAACGGTGTAAAATGACCATTTTGCCCCTACACCTAAAACCTACAACTAAGGGGCAAATCTGGAACTTCATTTTTGGGCCTTGAATGTGCCATAATCTTCCCTTGGAGAACTCTAGAAGGCTTCTAGAAGACTTGATGGCCAAGCAAAAGAAATGCTAATTTAATCCGGAACACTCTTTTATCCGTTGGACAATAACCGAAGTTGGATAAAGGGTTGCACCCTTGGGGCCTATAAATAGGACACCTCCTCCCCATTTTTGGCTGCCTTACCACGAGCTCAAGGTGAGGGAGAGGAATGTCCAGCTGAAGGTCTTACTCCAAGGAAGAGGAAAGCACCCGCAACCGAAATTCCAAGGTAAGCCTCTAACCGATAACTTGGAATTCTTGCTTCTGCCCTATGGTGATTTTCGTGGAATTTCAGTAGTATTTTGGTATCTTTGAGGTTCCTATTGAGTCCAGAAGGTGTTTTTGCATGGGATCAAGTGAGATCACCTTTTTCCAACTCAAAAAGCTCAAGTCTTTATTATACGAAAATCTGTCGGTTCTTACGATTTCTGGGCAGCGTGTAGTAATCGATGGTTTTAATATAGTAAATAGATTCCGTTTTCTATGAAATTGTACATGGTGAAAGTAGACGTCCTGAGCATGATTGTAATATAAGATTTTGTGTCATTTGGAGTTTCCAACCAAGATATCTTTTAAGTTGAAAATGACTCAAAAACATGGATTCTGTCTCAGACCAGTGGCTAAGTTTTGATAATCTGAAAAGGACTCAAACCCAGATGGCTCTGGTAATTATTTTTCCTCTAAAATAGACATCCTAAGGGTTCTAAGGCCGTTTATACCATGTCAAAATGATTTTTCTAGAATTTATTAAAAATCGGCAAAGTTGAGTCAGACATTTTGGACATTCTGGTGCTATGCGAAATTGTAGGGAACTTGAAGTAAAGATTGTTCATGTGACTAAAAGCATGAAGTTCTTGCTGTATCTAGGGTGTTAACACATGTGGAATGTGTCTCGGACACTGAGGGAAGAGTTTACCGCTTTCAAGGAGTGCCAGGTAGTAACTGTAAACTTGCATACTCTATGTGGCTCTTGTATGTTTTGTGTTATCATAATTGTAGATGTAGGGTAGGTAGCATCTATGGGACTTCGTATTCTATGGTTGCTACTGAGGCCCAAGGTATGCAGGGTAGGTAGTACCTGTATAGGTGCTACTAAGGCCCGAGGCATGATAGGTAGGTAGTATCTCTTTTGGGGTGCTGCTGAGGCCCTTGGCATGTAGGGTAGGTGGAGCCTATGTGACTGTGTGTTCATAGGTGTCTACTGAGGCCCAAGGTATGTGGGGTAGGTGGAGCCTATATGACTGTGTGTTTACAGGAGTCCACTAAGGCCCTAAGGTAGGTGGTCGGGGTTGGCCCCCTGACTACTGAGGCCCTTTTGCGCACTGAGTCCGAGGGCTTGTCTTGACCAGGCGGTCCTGCGGAGTACATGCCATGTTTGTGTTCCTGATTGTGATTTACATTACATGCATTGCATACATATTGTATATGAGTTTAACAATTACTCTGGGGTTCAATTTTGAACTCCAGTCTGGCTTCAAAGAGACAGGTGCATGGCGGTAGGCCGGTTGGATTGTGGAAGACTCAAGGGTAAGAGCAATGAAGACGAGGATTGAAGACGTGTGGAACACTCTATCACATATTGTGTATTGTTTTATGATTGTATGAGCTTACTTATTGTCCAGTACTTACGTTGGACTATTGTACTCTTAACCCTTTGGGGATTATTTTATGAAATCGTTTGTACCTTTACCAGTATATTGTAAGTTGTCCAAACCAATCTTGTGCTCTGCCGCGCATACTCTGATATAAATTCAAAGTGATTATTTGTTAAAAAGGAAGACAATAAGCGATGAGGATCCCTCTAACCCGCCACCCGAAAGGGCGAGGCCGGTAGGGGTGTAACAGACCTCCTATCAAGTGTGTAATGTGAACACTTGATTTAAAGACAAATTTGAAACGTTGAGACACTGATACTGATCATTTGCAAAGAAAAGAAAATTCTTTAGCATAACATGCTCGAGCAGAGTCTAGGCTTGCTCAAGTAGTAATTATTACTGCTTTAAATTTAGGAAAACAACACTCAACAAAGCTCGAGTAAGCTGAATGAGTGTGCTCGAGCAACGTTCTTCATGAACTTGCTCTTTTTCTGCTGTTGCTCGAGTATTTCTGTTAGTGTGCTCAAGCAGACTGCTTTTAACTCAGTTTTCTCTGCTTCTCGTTATTGCTCGAGCAGACATGGGAGGTGTGCTTGGGCAAACTTCCTTAACTCAATTTTCTAATCATACTTTTTGTGTGTTTGCTTGAGTAGGAACTACAGAGATGCTCGAGCAAAACCTTCTCTGTTAGACTCTATTTTAGCTCTCGTGTTCAAAGTATCCTGTAAAAACACTAACAAGAAACTCCGATGCCAAAGTCAGTAAGCTTTTTAATAAAAAGAATTAATTAAATGAAAAATGCTTACAACTCATTGGGATTAGCCATTCTCAATTCTCTTCGAATGAACAGAAATTGTTCTTTAGCCAGTGGTTTGGTGAAAATGTTGGCCAGTTGAAGATGCGTAAGAATGAACATTACTTTGATGTCTTTCTTTTGCACGTGATCACGAATAAAGTGATGCCTTACATCGATATGCTTGGTTCTTGTGTGTTGAACTGGATTTTTCGCCAAGCTTATCATGCTTGTGTTGTCACATAAGATTGGAATTTCTTTCAAGTGGACTCCCAAGTCAGATAATTGTTGTTTTAACCATAGGACTTGTGCACAAAAACTTGAGGCGGCAACATACTCAGCTTCAGTTGATGACACAGCTACAATAGTCTGCTTCTTACTGAACCACAATACAAGTGAGCCTCCTGAAAGTGGAGCCAAATACCCAAGAGGGGGGGTGAATTGGGTATTTTAAAAATTCTTTCAAACAACTCTGTTTTCTAACTATGAAAACAGGGTAGAACAAAGTATGAGGAAGAATAGCAAGACACAAGATATTTATACTGTTTCGGTCTTAACCACTTGACCTACGTCCAGTCCCCAGACTCTCTGGGATTTCCACTATATCAAAGATTACACACTCTGCACTCAAGAAGTGATTCTCTCACTAGAACTCACTCCCCCTTACAAGTTGTAATCAATGAACTTCCCAATCACCAAGTCCCCTTGACTTGTGATTCCTTACAATGAATGATTTACAGATAAAAACTCTTTCTAAGAGTAGGTAATTATAAAGACTGAAGCTTATAATGTCAAAAGACAAGATACAAGTGAAAACAGAGAAGTAGTTGGAGAACTTGAATGCTTATGCATTTTTCAGATGTTGTGGTTGTTGGAAAGTCTTGAATGCAGCTCTATTTATACTCAGAGATCATTAAATGACCGTTGCTTTCCAAATAGATCCGTTGGAGAAGTTGTTCTGAGGTTAGGAGCTAGTTTTGGCAACTTCTCTCTCTAATACTCTTCATAATCCAGCTGTCCAAATAAGCAGGGTTGACTCTCTGTTAATTAATCCGTTAGAGAGGATGTTTCTTGTTGTAGAAATCAATCTTTAATGCTTTGTAGGCGTGTGCAGTTGGATTGGTCAGAAGAAGTAACTTTCTGGACTTTGCATTAAATGTTCTGAACCACTTTTTGCTTTATGCTTTAACTCCTCAATGAACATACTTTAATTCTCTGAGATTCACTAATAAAGACGTTAAACATAGCAGGGAATATCAGAGAATAATAATGCAAAAGATTAAGACCAAATAACAATGTTTTCTGAAATCGACAGATTCAAATTTTCTAAATCAGCGTTGTGAACTCGAGCTTAGTTCATGCAGGCTCGAGTTTGATGCTTCAGTGTCTAAAGATGTTTTAGTTCAAAAACATGTAAACCTGAGGTTTGTGATCTAAACCTGAGGTTCTCAATTCATTGGAAAAACACATTGCTCTCGGGTTCAATTGAACTCGAGCTTACAATACTGAACTCGAGTTTATTTCATCCAGAGAGGAATGCCGCGATTTTGAGTTCTGGAGAGTTTAAGTTTAAGAGGACAAACTCGAGCTTATTAGTGACAGGCTCGAGTTTGACACTGTTCAAGACATAGCTTAGTTTTAGCTTTGAAACACCAAACCTAAGGTTTGTGGAGCAAACTCTAGAGTTTAAAACAAATTGAAAAGTTCTTTGCTCTCTGTAAGGTTTGAACTCGAGCTTAACATGTTACGCTCGAGTGTGTCACTATTCATGTCAAGATTTAGTTCATTCTTCCAAAGTTCAAACCTGAGGTTTACAAAATAAACTCAAGAGTTTTCTCAAGTTGAAAAACGCTTTTGCTATCTGGAGTTTTTAGACTCGAGCTTACAATCTTAGGCTCGAGTTTGTTCAACTTTGAAAAAATCTCAATGTTTTTGTGTTGAGATAAACCTGAGGTATGTAAGATATGTCTCAAGTTTAGCTAAGTTAGAAAACTTTGAAAGCTCTCTGCCAAAGATAGGCTCGAGTTTGAAAAACTTAGGCTCGAGTTTGCTTGTTCTGTAAAACTCTTGAGATTTTTCAAACTAGAAAATTTTACTCTGAATAAAACAGTGCACAGTTTGTAAAACCTTTAAGCTTGAAAAATTCTCCCCGCCATCAGGAGGAGAACCATCTCCCCATATGGCCGACACATATGCCTTCTTTTTAAATTGATACGACTTCTTCTTCTCCTCCTTATCACTGTCTTTTAGTTGGGGACATTCTAATTTGTAATGACCCGGCTTCTCACATTTGTAGCAGACAATCTGATCTTTATCTCTTAATTCTTGTATGTTACTTGAACTTCCCTTCTAAAATCTATTTCTGAAGCCTTGGTATTTTCTGTAGAACTTCTTGAATCTTCGTACAAACATGGCCATCTCATCATCGTTCTCATCATCCTCGTCTTTATCTTCTTTTTCTTTTACAGCGTTAAGAACGACTTCCTTATTCCAGCTAATGTTGACTTCGTCCAGGTCCTTTTTGAATCTCAATTTGCTTTCATTTTTAGATAAGCTTCCGAATAGGGCAGCAACTAAAGTCATTGATTCTTCACGAGCCTCCTCTATTGTTGTGACTTTAGCTTCCCAGTCTTTTGTCAGAACATTGAGTATTTTCCTGACTTGAGGTCCTTGATCATAGATCTTTCCCAAGGCCGCCAATTGATTTGTCAAATGAGTGTATCGAAGTTGAAACTCGACAATGGTCTCTCCTGACTTCATCTGAAACAAATCATACTCTGTGGTTAGAGTATTGATGCGATTCTCCTTGATGCCGGAAGTTCCTTCATATGCTATCTCCAAAGCTTTCCACATTTCCTTTGCGGTGGACAAGTTACATATACGAAAGTGCTCCTTTTGACTGAGGGCACTTTGCGACATTAGGATAGCCTTACTGTTGAGAGTGATGTTCCTTTTATAATTCTCATCGAATTCAGCTGCTGTCTTTGGAACAGTAATTCCTCCTTCAGTCTTTACAAGTACATAGTCTCCAGTTTCTATCACTCTCCAGAGTCCATACTCGGTAGCCATCACGAACACTCTGAACTTAGCTTTCCAAAAGGAGTATTGTTCACCATTAAATCCTGGGGGTCGATTGATTGAAGCATCATCAAGTAATATTCCTTCCATGATCTTTCTCGGGATGTTAAGCCCAACTGAGAAACCTACACTTTGATACCAAATGAAGATGGAATATCACCTAGAGGGGGGTGAATAAGTGATCCTCAAATTCTTTTTGCAGTACCCACGAAGACAAGTAAGAATAGAGGAACAGAAATTAGACAGGGAAGTAAGATATGCACAAGAGAGTTTATACTGGTTCAGTCCAAATCAATGACCGACGTCCAGTCCCCAGAACACCTAGGATTCCACTATCTTCCAAGCAATTACACACTCTGTAAACGAAGGATGGTCCTCTCACTTTCAGACTCCACTCCCCCTTGCAAGTTGTAATTGATACACCCTCTCTTAAGGTTCCACAACCTTAAGATACAACTGATAATGAGATAAATGTTTAAGTACTCCTCACTGAGTAGATAAAACTTGAACACTGAAGCACAAATTAATGAAACAGTTGAAACAACGAATAGTAATAAACTCGAATTGATTGCACAGCATTTCGGTAGTTGGCAAATTCAATGCTTCGACTATTTATAGATGTTGCAATTAATGACCATTGGTGAAGCTCGTGAAATAGCCGTTGAGAGACTTGAATGAGTCCATTAGACTGATGAAGCTTTCGTCGAGGATTTTGTTGTTGTAATATTCAGGTTGAATGTGCAGAGTTGACATTCTCTTTCATTCCTTTAGAATACTCCAGACCAAACTTCTTATTATTCATTTATTACGCGCGTAGATTTTATTAAGACTGGTTAATTATAAAGTAGCCGGTCCTAAATATATAACTTTTTAAGAACGGAGTCTCCTAAAACTCCGGTCCTAAATTCTCAATTTCTTTTTTTGTAGAAAAAAGGATTGGCTTTGGTGAGCGCAGCAACTGAATGAATAAAAATTAAAGGAAAGCTAGAGTTTAATTTCTTTAATTACTAAAGAATATGAACAAAAAATTAAAAAGACACAAGCTTAGTTTTTAATGCTACATATATTACTTGAATATGCACGTACACAATAAAAAATATAAAAGAAAAACAAGCAGAAAATTATCAAAAACAAGAATCTGATTATATATACATCCTAAAACTTATTATCCTTCAAAGCCTTGGCGATATCGACGTGAGCAGCATTAACTTCCCGCCGGATATCAGCAAGTTCATGTCTTATTCGCATCAGCGCATCATGGTCTGAAGGTTAGGGGGTGTGGTAATCTCTTCATCATCCGAAATAACAATGGGTCCAACGACCCGAGACTCTTCTATCTCAATAGAACGCACTCTCGCTGGAGGAGGCGCACCGTATAACGATCTACGGAAGGCACGAGCATCACGAGTAAGAGCACCCCTACGAGCAGTTCTCTTGTATCTAACCATGGTTTGAGCAGTTGGCGCAAAGAGGTATGAGGAATTTATTAATAAAGGCAGAGAGCAGTTCTCAGATAAGCCACGTACATAGTTTAGAGTTACGAGGTAGTGAGGAGTTAATAAGGAGTTAAGGACAGAGAGGTATGAGGAGTTAATAAAGGCAAAGAGTAGATGAATGATCTACTTTACGAGCGGGTTTTAGAAATATGCGATCTAAAATACTATTATTTAATATTTTTTATTTTAAGACCGACCTTTTAAAATCTGTCCAGTCCTAAAAGTATATTATTTATTTTTTTAATAAATTACTTTTAAGACCGATCTTTGATCATTTATCCGGTCCTAAAAGTATATTATTTATTTTTTAATCAATTAAATTACTTTTAAGACCGATCTTTTATCATTTATCCGGTCCTAAAATTCATTTATTTTTCTCAATTCAATATTTTTTAAAGTAATATTTTTTTGTAAAAAATATTAGTTTTAAGAATGGATCTTTTATAATATGTGGTATTAAAAGTTCACTGTTTTCAAAATCTGATTCCAGAGTCATATCCTTACACTCAGTTCAAATGAATGATTCAGAGTCTCTTCAGCTTCCAGATAAACTTCCCAACTAGGCGTCTCCTTATATTGTGATGAACTATACGTCTCCTCATTAAAATTTCTGGCGTTTCACATTGTTCATGAAGGGTTCTCTATTTAAACCTGATGTTACTTTACTTCCTTCACATACATTCTTCTCCATCACTTCTTTTTCCTCCACAGTAATGGCTGCTCAACCACCCCCCCAAGTCCTCCTTTTCCAATTAATCCTCTTCCACCTCCGTACCCTCCGCCGCTGCCCCCAAACCTGACCCTCTACCAGATGATGGAGCACCTTCTGGCCCGCTTCGATCATAGCTTGGGCCAGTTGTTTTAGGTCTATCACGCCGTCAACAACAAGCTGACTGCGGTACTTGATGCCCAGGACATTGAGTACCATCCTTCAGACGATGACGTCTCCGACCTCTCCGACGACTCCTTCCCCTCCGACAACGATGGGGAGGAGTAAATATATTTTTGTTTTTTTTTCTTTTTTTTCATGTACTACTGCTGGGGGGCAATATAAAAAAAATATAATAAATTTTTTTCTTTCCTATTTCGATCGCCTTGTCCCTCTCATTACATTCTTTCTTTTTCCGACAAAAAGGGAAAAAAAAACAAAACATTGTCCTTGTGTGTATGATCAACATTAAAAACTCGCACATTAAAAACTCCAACAATATATAGTTAAGATCAGACCAACAAAACAAAAAACATTGTTTACCTTATTTGAATAAAAAGAAACACAGTGACAATTCTTCTCAAGGTTGGACTGTCGTTGTTGTTAGTTATGATTAGTTTTGATGATATCTTATATTCATGTCATTACCTAGAGCAAAAAGTTAATATCATATACATTAACTAACTACTTTGTTTATTATAGGATAATCCAAGTTGAATTATAGAGAATGATCAAGAGATGAGTTTGAAGAAGGAAGAATCTGTTAAAAATCATAAGAATATTAATATTCAAGTTTCTGTGATCAAATGGAAGTTGGAACGGTTGAATTCAGAGTTAAAATAAGCTTCTTAGAGTCATTTGCAAGAATGGAACTGTTCATGGTAAGAATTCTCGAGAATACTCAGCCAATTCTCGAGAATGGCACTATTCAGCGAAATTCAGAAGCAATTCCCGAGTATTCAACATGCATTCTCGAGTATAATCATGAATTCCAGCATACTCTATTCTGCTCTGTTCCTGGCGACCTCCAGTAATTCGATGATATTTCCCAAACCAGGAATCGGATTGACACGAAACTAAAGGAATATGAAACTAAACATCCAACACGTATTTGTGGTAAAATTGCAAGTCCAAATGAGGTCAGATGAATTATCTATGAATTTTACAAGTTGACACAAAAATCAACATCACAGTCAGGACCAAGCTTCCGTATTTTGAGCATATCTCACAAACGGAATATCGTATTGAGATGAAACTAGTTCCATTTGAAACTATACTCAAATACCTTTCCAAAAACATCAAGAACACGAAAAACGAAGATCAATTGAAGGATTTATGATGTTTTGAAGTTGACATTCTGTTCTAATTGCTGCAAAAAACGCTGATAAAGACAATCTTCATTCTTCTGATGTTAATGGATGTAATTCAACCAGTTTGGAGTTGATTCCTCTTGCATGGAAAGAAGGTTTTGAAGAGCTTAATTATTTGAATCAAAAGTAACTCATTTGCACCTCCATGTGAAACTAATTCCCGAATATGGTTCAGTGATTCTCGAGTACGGTTCAATGACTCTCGAGAATGCGTAATCCACAACGTCAAATGCTTTCTCCCATCTGAGCAATTCTCGAGAATGGATCAAGGATTCTCGAGAATGGTATGTGACAGAATCAACTCTCTGATATGATTCTCAAGAACGCGTAAGATAACTCTCGAGAATGCGCGGTAAATGTTCACTGATCTCATACCCTACTTTGCTAATTCTCGAGAATGAGAACATGATTCTCGAGAATGATCATTTCCAAATTGTTATGAAGTCCTCTGAACATATGATTCTCGAGTATGATGAAATAACTCTCGAGAATAGAAGGTAAAGCTTTCACTGACGAAATACTTCACTAATTGTTGATTCTCGAGAATGGCCATCAGATTCTCGAGTATGATCACTTCAAATTCTTTGAAATATTTCTCTGATCTCAACATAATCAAGTATGATCATTTGCAAAGCTTCTGGTATATCTGAATCGAATAGATACTCGAGTATGGGAAATGGACTACTCGAGTATTATCAAGGATCAAGCTTGTGCCAGGTGCTTCTACAATGGATACTCGAGTATGAGCAAGAACAAAGCATCTGACATGTGATTTTGCAGGAGATACTCGAGTATATGAAGATGGCTACTCGAGTATGTTATATCAGGAAATTTGCCAAGAAATACGACCTTCTGTAACGTGATCCTAATTCCTAACTCTTCATTCATATCTCTTTTAAACTCATTTATTATTCATTATAAGTTCATTAATCATAATGACAAGTGATTTTCAGATGATTTAGCAATGGTCATATTCTGATTGATCAACGGACAGAAATGGTTTCATAAAACAGAGACGAACAGAGATAATGCATTAAACCCAATTGAAGCGAGATTAGCGCGAATGGTTAAATGCTAACAACGGTCATAATCAAACGGACGAATTCAAATCCTACCAACGGCTATTTCTCCAACTATTATAAATTCACGAAGAATAGAGTTCATCTACAAGAACAGCGCATACACAGACAATAGCATTCAAAGTGATCAGTTCTTATACTTGTTCATATCTTGTGATATAAGCGTGCCTCAGTAATTATCAATTACTCTATAAGAGACCTTTTTCAATTGTATTCAGTTTTAGTTCAAAATCTCAAGGTAGTGGTATCTTGAGTACGGTTGTACAATTACGATCTGTAAGGGGGAGTGATTCTGGAGAGTGAGAGTCATTCTGTGTTACAGAGCTTGTAATTGCATTTGTGAGATAGTGAGAAATCCCAGAGTGACTGGGTACTGGACGTAGGTCAAGAGTTGGACCGAACCAGTATAATCCCTCTGTGTCGACTTTATTTCTGTTTACTGTTCCTATTATTCACCCATCGCACACTCAAAGTTTTTTTTTAAATCACCTATTCACCCCCCTCTAGGTGATATTCCTCTTTCAGTTGTTGTCGGTTTTACCTCGCCCTGATTTGAAACAAAGTGTCCTTTTCATTATCTTCCTTCTTTTTCCGAAAAAAAGAAAAGAGACAAAGAAAAGGGAAACCGATAATCAAAATCAGGAGAGGTAAAATCGACTACAATGAAGGACCTAGCTTGAGCAGAACGCCAGAACCTCGGTTGCCTTGAACCCTAATGATTTGTCTGAAAAGCGAGTCAACATTTCTATTTAAAGAAAGACTATTAAGATCGGTCATTTAACAATTACATGGTCCTAAAGGTTAAGCCATACTTTTTAAAATAAAAATAAGATAATTTTGGACTTTTAGGAGCGGACAGTAAAATAATATACGGTCCTAAAAGTCTCATATTATTTAGACCAAATACTTTTAGGACCGGATGTTTACAATATACAGTACTAAAAGTCTCATATTTTTTAGACCGAAGACTTTTAGGACCGGATATTTACAATATACGGTCCTAAAAGTCTTATATTTTTAGACTAAGACTTTTAGGACCGGATGTTTACAATATACTTAATCCATGCATCATCCAATACATTCAAAAACGCAACATCCGGAACCTCAAATTTCAAGCACTAAATAGCTATATCCACCATCCAATACATTCAGAAACCCAAAATGGACACAAGACAATTGTTTGAAAAATTAAACAAATTTATTTATTGAATTTTACATTGCCTATGTATATTTACAAATGAATATTGTTTGAAAAAATAAACAAATTTACAGAAGATTATTGTTGCTATAGGATATATTTACAAATGAATTTAGGACATTAACTATTGTCTAGACTTTAAGATCAATTTATACAGATATTCACAAAACACATTGCGTATGTGCTCTAGTTCATCATCAAAAAAGGGATCAGGGCAATTAAACATCTGTAACATCAAAGACAGAAACTGAATTAACTTGCGTGCATATTTCATATGTAACATTAAGCCAGAAACTGAATTAACTTGCGTGCATAATATGTAACATCAAATACATTTACCTTTGCAAATAATTTAGTTCTTCCTTTAGTGATAATATCATACATGTGTTTCATGATGTACTAACCACATAAATTGGACTCCGGTGGTTGCCGACGGGTCTAAAAAGAACAAGAAATATATATAAAAGCATATATATCTTACTGACCAAGTTCACAAGGCAGTGTGCCAGTGTACAAATATTGTACCAACCTCTGGTTTGAGCCATTTAGGATCTTTGGCCTGATAAGAACGCTTGCATATTTATCAATAATGTTCACTGAAAATTCACAGCAGAGATTTCAGACAAGAGAATCAAAATGGCATGCTTACTCGTTGATGGTCTACGTCAACGCAGGTACTAGATCACTGTGGGTGGAGCATAAGAAGATAACTGTTAGTTCTGATTAGTTTTGATGATGTCTTATATTGATGTCATTATCTATAGCAAAAAGTTTGTATACTACATTTATCTTATACTTTGACTAATTATTATATTTAATGTAGATACAAAATTTAATACAATGAAGTCTGATCAAAAATGGAGTTTGAAGAAAGAAGAATCTATTAATTATCATGAAAATATCAATATTCAAGTCTCTGTGATCAAATAGAAGTTGGAACGGGTCAATTCGGAGTTAAAATGAGCAAGTTCAAGCTTCCGGAAGAATATCCATTTGTTTTGGGGCTTTAATGCAATTTCAGCTTTTTTTCCTCACATGAATAGTACCTTGCTCGAGGACAATTGATTCCTTGCTCGAGCAACATTGTTTTTCAGCCAATTTTCGCCCAAGCTGGAAAGCATGCTTGCGGAAGCTGGAAAGCATGCTCGCGCAAACAGGAAAGCATGCTTGCGCATCAATGTGAAAGCATGCTCGCGCAAGATGGAAAGCATGCTCGAGCAACAGCAAAGCAAGGTGGTCTCCTAGCACACTTTCAGGTGATTTTTAGCCCAAAATCCGTCATTGCTCGAGCAAGAACGAAGGCATGCTCGAGCAAGGTGATCTCATCAGCTTCCTCTGTTCAGCTCTGTTTCTGGCGACCTTTGGTAATTCGACGATATCTCTCAAACCAGGAATCGGATTGACATGAAACCAGTGGAATTGGAAACTAGACTTCCAACACGTATTTGTGACAAAAATTCATGCCCAAAGGAGTTTAGATGAATTATCTATGAATTTTACAAGTTTCCACTAAACTCAACGTCACAGTCCAGACCCAGCTTCGGTATTTTGAGCATATCTTACAAACAAAAAATCGGATTGAGATAAAACCAGCGCCATTTGAAACTAAACTCAAATAAATTTCCAAAAATATCAAGAACACTGAAAAATAAGATCAATTGAATGAGATATGATGTTTTGAAGTTGACAGTCAGTTCAGAATGTTGCAAAAACGCTGATCAAGAACAACCTCCATTCATCTGATGTTAATGGACGAACTAAAACTAGCTTGGAGCTGATTCTTCTTGCATTGGAAAGAAGACTTGAAGAGCTTTATGAGAATGGGTGGTTTTCCAAAATTGAAGCCATATCGAAGAAGCTACGCTCACTGGAAATTGACCCTTGTACTGCTAATGCTATTGCGTTTTTGAAGGACAATGGAGATTGATATTTGCACAAGACCATGGTAGCAAGCAATTTGACATTTGAAGATGATTACTTGAGGAAAGAACATGATGCCCAAGAATAATTTCACAATTGCTCCATCCATGCTCGAGCAGCATAACTTACGTGCCCGAGCATCAACGTGAAAAGCATTAAAATGGCAAAGTGGAAGAGGCATGCTCGAGCAGAGAAAAAAAGCTTGCTCGAGCACCATGCTCGAGCAGAAGAAAAAGGTTGCTCAAGCAACCATGTATCTGAACCTATTTTGCTCTCTGTCTCAGTGTTGCCCGAGCACAATATCTGATATGCTCGAGCATCAGCGATGATTGAAGTTCGTTCAAGCCTTGGTCTGAAGCATGCCCGAGCAGAGTGAAAGGCATGCTCGAACACCATGCTCGAGCAGAGGAAAAAGGCTACCCGAGCAACATCACTGAATTCACAATCCTCGCCTCTGTCTGCCTCTTGCTCGAGCATAGTCTGAACATTGCTCGAGCATCAACGATATTGAGGTGCTTTTATCTGATTCAAGCGAAGGCTTGCCCGAGCATGATGGAATCATGCTCGAGCAACATGCTCGAGCATCAGCGACCAAGAGTATTCTTTTGAGCAAACTAAAGGAGCTTGCTCGAGTAAGCTTGAATTGTTGCTCGAGCAATGTCATCTCTGTTCTTCAAAATCTCTGACTCCGAAAATCATGGATTCAGCTAAATCATTCTATCTCTTCTGATTATTACTTATTATGATTGACAAATGCTTTTAACCAGTTTGCTAATAAGTTTCAGATGATTATATGAAGGATTAACAACAGATTACAAAAAGCAAACGATTACGTCAGAAGCTCCAATGGTTACTTCCAACAGATATCCAACGGTCATATTTTAAATTGGAAGAATAGCTCAACGGTCGAATGCTTGCAACGGTCGAAATACAATAACCTATAAATTGCGAAGTCTTCAAACCGAAAGAAGTGACGAAGAATGACTCGACGAAGCCAATAAAATGTCTTTTACTACTTCACTGTCGATAGTTCAATAGCTCATACATTCTATGTTTCTCAATGTCTATATAGTCTACTGTAAAGAGTGAGGTGATCGATCATATACTTCAGTGTTTATTTTCTATCTACTCTGTGAGAGAGTTATATCAATTATTTTCATTCAATCAAATCTCAAGATAGAGGTATATTGAGTGTGGGTGTACGATTACAACTTGTAAGGGGGAGCGGAGTCTGAGAGTGAAAGGACCATCCTTCATTTACAGAGTGTGTAATTGTATCCTTACAGTGTGTAAGGGGAAGCATCTCGGTAAGAGATTGTAAAGGCTGCACAAGTGCCCGACTAAACTTGTGAGGTTGTAAAGGCTTCTCTCTTGTGCCTGGATAAACAAGGAGATAGTGGATAGAAAATCTCAAGTGGAGCTTGGGGACTAGACGTAGGTCAAGGATTGGGCCAAACCAGTATAAATCACAGTTTGCATATTCTCTTCCCTTATCTTTTACATTTCCAGTATATGATCATTTGAATATCTAACTATCGATTTGGAAGTTGCGAAAAGATTTTCAAAGTTTCTAAAGTTTTATCCGACACCCAATTCACCCCCCCTCTTGGGTGATAGCCAGGCCTTTCAATAACTTTATGCTCCTCCATGCACATGAGAACCAACTACCAGTAGCAGCTGAAAATTCACAGCAGTAAAGTACTCAGTGATATATGTAGCAGAATTAAGTGAATTGCAAACAAGATTTGTGATATGTACCTGTGGTAGTTGACATAGATTTGCCGTATCTCCCAAAATAACCAAGTTCAAAAATGATTTTTGCAGAAATAGGGAACCTGGGTCGTTTCCCCAACGAACTTGCAGCGGGTTTGATAGAAAGCAACAGCGAAACAAAAACAGTAAAAATGAGGGGGTTTGATTCAAACAGATTAAGAAAACGAATATAAACAGAAACAGAACGAAATATGCAGAAACAGATTAAAAACGATCAACCCAACATTTAGATTCCAGAAACTTCCATCATTGAACAAAAAATGAACGAACTCGCGTTTGGTTCTGGACGAACTGAAATCTCTGCGTTCATCCAGAAAATCCCTCGACTAGACGATCGCCTAGCATCTGTCTGAACAGTGGCGTCTCACTGTGCAATCGCATAGCAACATAGAAACCTAGTTCGAACTCAGTCCTTGGGGTGAACCAAACTGAATATTGAATCTAATATTCAAACTATTTCCAAAAATCGAATCCGATAAGATGAAAACAGAAATGAATGAAGTTACCGATTAAGCACAAGCTCTCTGGACAAATCATGGAATCATCAACATTGGGTTAATCACAGACGTTTAGCCGAACATGGCTGGGAAAAACGAAGAACAGACGAAGAACACGAAGAACGCGAAGAACATTTGAGAGAATTTGAAAACTCCTCTTTTGATCCACAAAATAACAAAAACGTGAATGAATATATGTTCAGCCAGCATCTGACCTAAATAAAACCTAAAATGGAAAATGGGCACCAATGGTTCAGCCCAAAAAGAAAATAAAATAAAAGTGGGCTTTAATTACAAAATTCGAGCCCAAATAAAATCCTGAAATATACATCTAACTTCGGCTCCAAAATCGACCGTCCTCTTGTCCGAATTTGCCCTTCATGTCTTCATAACAATTATAACTCTCATAGTCATCTGAAATATAAGACAAAAATGAGGCAAATCTAATGTCTGGTTCAAGAGTTATGGTAAAAATAGCGAAGCAATGTATAACTGGAATTTTACTATTAAAAATGGCTAAAATAAAATCAAAGGCCCAAAACCCAAATAAGTATAAAAGCCATTATTTATTAACTAAATAGTCCTAAATTATTAATCAAGAGATAAAAAGAAGTGTATAAAATATTCAATTATCAGTAGTATGGAAACACGTACACCTTTCTTCTCACTTTACACAACCTCTTTAATATGTACTCCTGTCTCTCCTGCATGGATGTTGCACTTGAATAGACAGGACACAAGAATCCAAAATCGTTGCTCCTGCCCTTTTGAACCAATTCATGATGCTTGAACCTACAATAATGACATTGATCAGGGAATTAGTATATATGTATGTGTATCTAAACGATGCATTTAAATTATGTACTCATAGAAGAAGATACTTATTTCATCCACAATTGAAGGATTGGATCAGTAAGCTCACTTTTAGGAAGCAGGAGGGACTGAACATCAACGGTGTCAACTTGAACCGGTAGAGGATGAGGGGCGCCTACTACTTCATTGACAGTCCATGATTTATCTTTAAAATATCCACTATTCACCATATCAAATATTTTTTCCCTGGCAGTCAACTTAGCAGTAGGGGATTGAGCTTGAGGAGGGGATAGAACTTGAGGACGAGGGGTTGAAGCTTCAAGAGGAGTAAAGACATGAACAAGCTTCACTGGCCAAGAGATAAAGGTTCCCTTGACATCACTCACAAGCTTCAGCTGATCAGTTAGAAGAGGGAGAGGTGCATCAATGATCACTTTTTCAACTAACACTCTGACTTCATCATCAGCCATTTGTTGGTGGTGTACAGTTGATCCCAATAAGTTGTGGATAGTCCCTTTTCTTTTTTTTGATACAGCCAATGGGGGAGGGGAAGGCAGGGCTCAAACCCTGGACAAGGGAGAAGGCCAGCTCCTAAGGCTGGCCCTAGTGCCATCGCGCTACGAGGCGCTTGGCGTGGACAGTCCCTTTTGCAACTAATAATCATCCAGGATTATCACAATCCTCCACATACAGGTCATAAGGTTGCTCTGACTGTCCAACAATACAGCTCCCTCTAGTGCTCTACTGCATAGGTGCAGGTGAATGTGTGAAGGGAAACACTGGTCTCTGGACGAGAGCTCAAAAGAAGCCTCATCTGATTCATTTCCTCCTTCATCTGGCTCATCTGGGAATGAAACATTGCAATCAATGAAGCTTCTTTAGCTGCTGCTTCCTCACTTAATTTGGCCAACGTCTGTTCCATCTCCTCCCAGGTAACCATACTTTGTCTATCGCGTTTGGCGGATTTACGAAAGTATTCTTTCAGACCTACCCGTCCTCCAATCCCCCTTACACGCCCACCATGGTCCGATTTTCCGGTTGCAACAATCAGAATATCACTCCTCCCGTCCGACACAAAAGATCCCTCTACTTCTTTCTTTTTAAGATCTTCCTATAAGGTACAGATAACGAGAACCTTAGTAATGAAACATGTTTAGTAACTAAAAAATAACAATAACGATACTTACAATTCTTTCAGCAACTACACGAGTTTGTTCACTCGTGTAGGCGCCGCTTGGCTTTTGCCGAATATGCAACCACAACTCCTGCCAACGTATTGGAGATGTCGGATCATGTAATTAACATTTTGTTTCAATAAGATTAGTTTTTCCTCTCAATAGTGTGGTTGGGTACAGGAAGAATTATAGAGATAAATATGTGATTCTGTAGAGCGAGAGAGGGCATTCTCTGGCTTAGTGATCGAGCTTCAGTTCGTTGATTTGCAAACATTCAGAGAAGGAATAGAATAGAAAATCAACCTCAGCTGCCTGAGCTAAGGAAGTTCAATTCAATTCTTCCGGTACGGTTATTCTACATTGATTCAGATGCCCAAGTGCAAGTTGTGCCTAAAAGTATAATATATGTGAACCGATTCATTGTCCTGTCCTGTTCAAGTGTACATGTAGCAAAGAGATGTGACCTATATATATGTTGCATCCATTGTGCTAAAAAGAAGTAGATCGATCTAGTAGTAATTTTTTATGGATAAACAACAAGCTAATCTATCAGCAATCAAATCATCTTCCCAAGTTTTTTAACAAATATTTTCGCAAATTCTTTCACAAGAACTTAATAATTATATTTACATATAGAGAGTACCTATTTAGATCCTCTTATTTTTACAAGAACTCACAAATTAAATCATGCAAATAAGAAAATAGGTACAATCACATAAAGTCTAAATAAATTAATGTCAAATAAACTTAAGATGGCCCAAAATTACACAAAACAAGTGCCTGCAGAGTTTTCACAAGTTTTACCTTAATGAGTTATATGCACTTAAAAGCCTTAAACTTTAAACCATTAATGAACATAAGAGCCTAAACTTTAAACCATTTTCAAATAAATAATTAATAAAACTGAAGTATAGGTTATATGCCTAAATCAATATAAGTGTAGTGAGATTTATTGTAGGGTCAAGGTGTAGATTTACCAACCAACTATTACCCGAGGAGCGTATGGGCCAAATAACTATTGAGGGGTCCAAAATTGTCAATCAACAATTAAAAAGTGAAAAAAAAAAACACAATTTGGAGCAGATTCGCCAACGAACTATTACCCCGTCACTGTCTTGGTGTCTCCGTCTTCCATTGACTGTCATAGTGTCAGTGACGTCGGCATTTCCAAAGCTTCTATTGTTGATAGGTGTTCCACTCACCCTCTTGAACTCATCCAGTAATCCACAGCATTCAACTGGCACGCACCTTGCACCCTAGTTCCATCCCTCCGATGCCATAAGCAACAACCGCTGCTACCGCAATGCCTGCTCCCATGGATCCCATCTCTGTTGGTGTTTTCCTTTTCCAACAAGAAGGCTTAACCGCTTTTTTCTCCAACGTTTCCGCCACCGTCCTACGCCAGTGCCTCATATTTTAACTTAATTGTCATAGTTGTTTTTTTAAATAGTTATTTGGTGTTTTTTTTTTTCACTTTTTAATTGTTAATTGACAATTTTGGTCCCTTCAATAGTTATTTGGCTCAGACGCTCCTTGGGTAATAGTTGGTTGGCAAATCTGCACCTTCAGCCTTTATTGTAAATCTTCAAAAGTTAAGGAGGTTATTTACATAAGGCATTGTGTTTGGTTATTTTTTTAATAAATTAACCTAAAATTAAATGTCCAATTAGGGATAGGATATTGTCACTACCAATTTTGGTCATTACCACATTTTCACCGTTAGATCATAATCTCATATACCTTTATCATTTCTATGTCCTATTAAGATTTTGATCTAATGGTGAAAAAACAGTAATGACGTTGGTAGTGACCAAAATTTGGTAGTGACAATATCTTATCTCATAAAATTAAATTTAAAATGTTTTATTTATATATTACTGTCACCAAAAATTTCAAAAGCCACACATATGGTGCGGACCAATAATTGAGATTGATTTGGATTGAACACCACGGGTATTCAAACTATTGAAAGTTAAATTTGTTAGATTGGGAAAATGCTTGATTGATCAATCATGCTTTATTAGAGCCAATTATTAAAGCTTGAACTAAAATTCCTATACAAACATGTTACACCCCCTGTTCTAAAAGTTTCAAATAATTAAATTACATAGATAAAATTGTTAGTTAAAATTGGTTAAGGAAAATAAACATGTAAACAATATAATTTTTTTCCAAAATATTCTTTTGAAGAGGGTGAGCCGTGAGTGGAAGAGAGAATGAGTGAAAATTAATTAGAGATAAAAAATAAAAAGATTATATTAAATGTTAGAAATTTTCAAAATCCTGTTTTCCCTCAAAATTCAAAATTAATTTCCCCTCTCAAATTAAATCTTTAATATTTCCAGTACGTACCAAAGTGGTCCTCACTGTTTCTTTCTTAGGTGTCATGCATTAATTAATATCCCTACCATGTTTTAACATTCCGTTTGTATTGCAAAAGAAAAACAAAAAAGTAATGAATGATTGAGAGATTAATACGTGCACGATCATCATCAGCATTCAGCACCAGCACCCAATTTTTTTTTTTAAATTTATTTTGCTGCCCATCCCACCATCTTCCTTTAATTTGTCTCGTCAACATGACAAAACCAATAATTATAATGTTCCAAAAACATAAAGCAACGAGAAACAAACAAATGACTATAAATACATACACATCCATCAAATTATGATGTGGAGGGAGCGCATTGTCTGCAGAATTCTCCACTCCTTTCACATATATATGCCAATCTCTCTTGGCCAGAAATATCATTTTGTACTTGAGAGGGGTATAGTATTCCCTCGAGGCGGCCTTGTTTTATGTCACCTCTCCAAAATGTTTTCATTTCGTCGTGCTTTTTTATTTTTATATATTCTCATATTAAATATGGGCAATTAGAGAGAATAAACGTTAATATGATGTTGGAGTAGGGGGTAGTATAGCAAATTAATATTTATTAATCTTTTTCAATAAGTATACTATTCATTGAATACATTTGACTCTTTTAACATGGAAAGAACAAAATATTGTTCATCAAACTGATGGTATCAAACAATTTTTTTAAGGATATTTTCTGAATAAATATATTAATTATTTATATTATATTCCAAAAATGTCTCATAAATTAAAACACGAAAATTTTAATAATCTGCTTTATATCTAATTATAATAGCTAAGATATGGAGTAAAAATTAAGCTTTTACCTTCAATTGCCTTGAGTTATTTCTTACTATCTCCAGTCCTAATTATAAGAGCTAGTTGACTTTCTTTGGAGAAATTAAGGAAGCTCAATAAGTTAGTTAATCATTTCATATGTTGTGTTTTCTTAAATTATATAATAGTTTATAGTCAAACTGTTTAGTTTGAAGAAAAAAATAAAAATAAAAATACTCTAAACTAATTTAATTAGTTTCCTTAATCTCTTCAAAAAAGTCAATTAGCTCTTATAATTAGGAATGGAGGGAGTATAATATTTTGCCTTTAAAGAATAAAGTATGGACTAACCCTTCTCTTTTCCTACTTATAGGGCACTCCTATTATTTTGCATATAGAGTAAGGAAGACCTTAAACCACATTAATTCTATCATAGAATTCAATAACTTTTTAAATCTACATGCCCCTATTTAATGTACATACCACATGAAAGCAAAAGCAACACACGATAAAATTTAATGCGGTACCTTATAAATAAGACCAAAACAAAAAATTTTCTGTCTCCACTCTATAAATAGAACTAGATTCATCCTTAGTACTAAATAAAAGATAAGTCTTTTTAACCCAATAAAAAAAAAGGGGGGAAGAAAGTGAGTGTCATGTTGTAATTTGGAAAACCCTAAAAATTACCAAAACAAATAAATAAGAAAAATAATATAATTTTTCACACTTAAATTCAATAAATACTTTAATAAAATCTTCTCCCCTAAATTTTATATGATCCGGTTGTTAATAAAATTTGAAGTTCTCATAACTGTCACACTTCCAAAGCTCATCTCTCTGATGATTATGATTTATGACTGATGAGTTCACAAAATTCCAACAAACTCAAAAATTTAAGATCCTCTCATAAATCGTGTGTTCTCCCTTATCTGTGTTTAATGGACATACATGACCAATCAATCATATGGGGTGCGAAAAGGGTTGATCTCGCTTGAAAACCCTAGCTAGCAATCATCATATGAACAAGAAAACATTGAAATAAGGGACGACTTATATTATATAATATTCTCACCAACAACGTTTTATAGATTTAATATATTCTCTCGGATCCTTATTATAAGACACCAACTAATAATTTACATAAATTAATAAAAACAGTTAAAGTCAATAGGGCTTTCCTAAAATTTCAGTAATTTCTAATATTACTCCTACTAATTGCATTAAACTCTAATATTATTATTATTCTCACCCCATACCCCTATTAATGATAGGTATACATAAAAAATAAATAAATAAATAATAATTAATGCTCATTGAAAATAAGTAAGTGTCTTATGAAAAAGACCAAATACACTTATTAATTGATATTTTATAATAAAGACGGTATATGTTTAAATTGATCAATGACTTGAAAAGGAATCATTTTTATTTTGGCGTGTAATCTCAGAATATATACACACACCTGTTGTGAATTTGGTGGATTCTCACGTGACATCGATATAACCCTATTCTCTCTACCCCACATGAAAGCGACCCCATAAATACCCAAGTACTCTTGGTGCGCAACAATTTCTCTTTCTTTATCAACCTTTATTCTTGTTTCTCTTCTTCCTCCTCCTCCTTCATCACTCTGTAACTCCACAGCCACTTCATTCTCATATGCACTTTCTTCTTCCATGCTCTCAAATTAAGGCTATCTGGGAGTATAGCAACTTTCTATGTATGTGTGTACAAATATGTACGTATACAGTGTGTGTATGAAAACTTAGCTTCTGTGAGTAGCTGAGAAGAGTACGTGGAAAGAGACCGATTAATAGAGCTTCGATCATGGTTTGGGAGGACCTATCCAACATGGCTTTAAGTGCTACAAGTAAGTTCTGATCTTGTCAATTTACTTGCAATTAAGTTTCTTAAATTCTTTTGATAATATTCCTTCTTGTCCTTAATATAAGAAATATTTACTTAACTTAATTGATTAAAGAAGTTATTTGAGTTAGTTAATATGATATATATTTTCTAAAACGTTCTAATCATTTTTCTAAATTCTCTCATTCCCTTTCCTCCTTATCAAAGGAGCATCAGTAAGGAGTAAATTATGAAAAGATTAATAAATATAAAATTATGTCTTATATTTAGGACCAAGATGTATTCCATAGATTTGACTTATATTAAAAACCGGAAGGAGTATATCAATTTCATGCTCAAGAATATCATCTCTCTGTGAATCCATGTTCATCTCTTTCATATTTTTTGAGCAAATGTACTGTGTTTCAGCTTTTTTGGACTTTCTTCCATTGAAGTTCAAGTGTTTGATGATTTGTGTTTTAATTAAATTTTCTGTTTGTTATGGATTGGGACTTAATTTGCATTGAACTATACTTTGATTTATTTTTTTTCCTTGCTCATCCGGTATCCAGACCTTCACCCTAACTAATCCGTATCCAACCCGGGTCGTGCACCTGGCTGGGTAAATCTTTCAATAGGGTTTTTCTGCATTCATAAGACTTGAACTCGAAACCTTACTTAAACGACATAAGCCACTTACCACTTATACTAACCCCGTTAGTTGATCTATGCTTTGATTTTAGTGTTGTCTTGAGTTTTAATGTTATTTACTTTCTTTCTTTTTTCTATGTGGTTTCTATGATTAATCATTTTCCGCCAATGAGAGCAATTTTGTGAATGGGTGTTAAAGCTTTCCTAATCATTGATTGTTAAAGTGACCTTTCATGTGCCGTATTAAACTCGTTCTGCTACAAAATTATTGCAAGTTGAATAATTGGACAAAAAGTGAAACTGTTCAGTCTTTTAATAATAATTTATAAAAATACTGCCACTGAACATCAGTCCAACATGTAAATAAAGATCAGTCCAACATATTCCACAACAGCGTGTGAGTTTGAGTTTCTTGTCCATATCAAAAGCCAAGTTGGTATATAAATTATAAATACTTCTGTAAAAATATATTATAATTTAATCTAAAAAAATCCTTCTCTCTAGCCCTTGCAAGAAGACTTAAATTCAATTTATTAAGAATTCCTTTCTTGAAAGGAATATAAAATACTATTTTTTCTAATCTTTATTATAAGTCACTAACTAACAATTGTATTTGATCATTTTTTATAAGGCACTTGTTTGTTTTTCAGGCGCATTAATTATTTTTTTCCATGTATGCCTATAATTAATAAGGGCAGTAGAGTGAGAGTAATAATTAATATAATATTAAAGTTTAGTGCAATTAGTATGAGAAATATTGGAAGTTACTTAAATTTGAGGATAAATTTATTAACTTTAATTGTTTTGCTTGGTTTATGAGAATTGTTAGTTGGGTCCAGAGGGAATCCGACACGCATGTTCATCCTAATGGCTGGAAGGAGCTGTAATTGCACAAGCACAGGTCTAAGGTTCGAGTTGGTGTGACCATAGAAAAATGCTTTTAGGAAAGCTATTAATATATTTTTCTGGTGTGACAATGTGCGAATATGATATCAAAAATTTGACCAAAAAAAAAGAATATGATATCAAAATACTGGAGATTAGATATTATATCAAAGGAAAGAAAATGAAATACTAAGTATCTATATGTAGACACACATAAAAATACTACATGATTAAGTTGACTCCCTCTTCCATGGTCTCTTCTTGTTTATATCAACTTAACATTCCACATGGATCATGAGTTGATGACATAATAATGACTCATTTATATCCTATAATGTCTTCCATATCACTAGAGTAGTAGTAACCTCAGTTTTCCACAGATTCATGAACTAATTTTAATATTCAATCGTCCTGGTAAGAAGTCTGTTCAGTGGGCTCCACTTGACCTGCTCAAGCTGTGATTAATGGTGTTTTGTTGTGTGCGGCTCATGTATCTGTCTATTTAATATATATACGTACAAATATATATATATGTGTGTGTGTGTAATGGTGTATTCAGTTTGATCACTAAACAAAATCGAATTTGTGTTCCTACTCTGCTGCATATCTTATTCACTGTGGCAGAAAAGCAAAAGCAAAATGGGATTCTCTAAATGAAGAGATAATCTTTGTACTTCCTTATGTTTTGTCCGTTTCCTTTGAGGAATCTGGACCACCGCTTATGCAGCAGCAATACAATCTATAAATATAATAAGTGGCTTGACAGCCAAACTTAGTGCCATGTGCTGTGCATACATCATGTGGTACAGATCATGGGCCAAACATCTTTGTCCTTTGTTTTTTAAAAGAGGAAAATTATAATGATGACAGTTTTTTCTTACTAAAAAAAAAACTTTACATTTTTCAAAGGTTAATACTTACCTGCTTCTTAAAATAAAATATATTTAAGGAGTTGATCTTAGTTCTACATATAATATATATTTTTTATATTTATCAATTTTTTCCTAATTCACTCTTATTGATGCTTTGATTAATAATAATCAAGGGAAAAAAGAAAAGAAAGATTTAAAAAAATATGACTATGGTGTTATAATACTAACAAAACTAACTTCATTAATCTAATCAAATTAAGTGAATATGTATTATATTAAAGACTAGTAGAGTAGTTTTTGTGTCTAAAGAATAGTGGATGATGGTAACCATTACGCCTCTATTGAGCCTACTTTTATGACTTGTAATTATGTTTTGGAGTGGTGGGTTTCTTGGAAGCTGCCTTATATTTGAGATCTTATTCTTGAACCACATAAAAACAACTTGATTTATTAAAGTTGGGTTATCAATATATTGTTACTTGACCTAAATAGGACATCAACCGTTATCCAATACTTGCTGCATAATTTGACCCAAAAAAAAAAAAATACTTGCTGCATAAAGATACTTTTAAAAGATTTTCCAACGTCTTGAGTTTATCAGTGCTTAAAAATGGTACTTCAGTACACAAGGCTCCTACTAATTAGAGTCTAAGGTGGGTTAGATGTAAACTCCCTTATCTCCACAAATAGAGAGGCAATTTTCAGGATTCAAATTTATGATCGATCACATAGCAACCTTTACCGTTGTTTCAGCACTCACCGTCTAATTATCACTACTTAAGATTTCTGAAATTTATTTCCGTATGAGACATACAACAATTTTGTCTTTATTACGCTAAATTTTTCTTCATAGTTAAACCCTATTTTCATAGTTTTATATGTTATGTTTCATCAGTACATTACTGTAACACCTATCTCTTCAATGTTGTACTTCAGGTCTAACATTAGAATCACCATGCATGTTGGAGCATGTAATGCTGCTAGCGGGAATTGTGTTTTTATCAATATGGTTGACCCAAATGGTAATAAAAGGTGTGGAACTGATCAAGAAGAAGAAGAACAAGGTCTCAGATCAGGACACAGAGATTCTTCCCACTGTACTGAAATATGGTTTGGCTTACAAAACCAGTATATTTTGCAGCACTCTACTGGTTGCAGTTCATGTAATCTTGTTGCTTCTGATGGTGGTAAAAGGTGAGACTCAGTGCAACTCAAAACTCGTGGCTTTTACATCAGAGACAGTTCTGGTATTATCATGGGTAATCACATTGATATCAGTTTGCAAGATACCAAAAATCAACGTTAAGTTCCCTTTGATGCTAAGATCATGGTGGGTTTGCAGCTTTTTTTTGTGTATTATCAACTTAGCCTTTCATAGCCATTTCAGAATCAGCAAACAGACACAGATTGGATGGAGGGAATATGCAGATTTGCTTGGCCTGCTTGCTTCAGCAGTTCTATTGGGCATTTCAATAAGAGGAAGAACTGGGATTGTGTTGATTGCTACAGATGGAATCTCTGAGCCACTTTTGAGTGAAAAAAGTGGCAAGGAATCAGACTCTTCTTCCAAGAAGGAATCTTTATATGGGAAATCTACTTTCATTCAACTCATTACCTTCTCATGGCTCAATCCCTTGTTTGCAGTAGGCTACAAGAAAGCCCTTGAACCGAGTGACATTCCCGATGTTGCCATCGGGGAATCTGCTGAATTTCTATCATCATCATTTGATGAGAGCCTAAGAAAGGTCAAGGAGGCTGATGGGACCTCAAATCCATCTGTCTTCAAGGCAATCTATCTCTTTGCTAGGAAGAAGACTCTGATCAACGCATGCTTTGCAGTAGCAAGTGCTGCAGCATCATATGTTGGCCCATACCTAATCACTGACTTTGTGAATTTCTTAGCTGAGAAGGGAAGCCGCGGGCTGAATCAAGGATACATGTTGTCACTTGGATTCTTATGTGCCAAAATGATTGAGACAATAACTCAGAGGCAATGGATTTTTGGCGCTCGACAAGCAGGTCTTCGCCTTAGAGTGGCATTGATAGCACACATATACAAGAAGGGCTTAAATCTGTCAAGTAGATCGCGCCAAAGTCACAGCGGTGGTGAGATCATGAACTATATGAGTGTAGATGTGCAGAGAATCACAGATTTTATGTATTACATAAATGTCATATGGATGCTTCCGGTGCAAGTAACCTTAGCGGTCTACATTTTGCACACGAATCTTGGTTTGGGTTCGTTGGCTGCGCTAGTTGCCACTCTGACAGTTATGGCTACGAACATACCTCTTACGAGAATACAGAAAAGATACCAATCTAAGATCATGGAGGCTAAGGACAGCAGGATGAAAGCCACATCAGAAGTCCTTAGAAACATGAAGACTTTGAAACTTCAAGCCTGGGATACTGAATTCCAACAAAGGTTAGAAGAACTGAGGGAAACAGAATCCATCTGGTTATGGAAGTCATTAAGACAGGGAGCACTTTCTGCTCTTATCTTCTGGGCCTCACCCACATTTATTTCCTTGGTAACCTTCTGGGTATGTATGTGGATGGGGATTGAACTAACAGCCGGAAGAGTTTTATCTGCCTTCGCCACATTTCGGATGTTACAAGATCCTATATTTAGCTTACCTGATTTACTCAATGTCATTGCTCAGGGGAAAGTATCAGCAGACAGAATTGCTTCTTATCTCAGGAAAGAAGAAGTTCAACATAACGCCATTGAGAATGTTCCAAGGGACCAAACCGAGTTCGACATAGTTATTGAAAACGGAAGATTCAGCTGGGATTCTGAGACAAGCAATCCAACCCTTGATGGAATAGATTTAAGAGTCAAAAGAGGAACCAAGGTGGCGATTTGTGGGACTGTAGGTTCCGGTAAGTCTAGCCTACTTTCCGGCATTCTGGGCGAAATGTATAAGCAATCTGGGACAGTGAAGATCAGTGGAACAAAAGCTTATGTTCCACAATCACCATGGATATTGACTGGAAATTTTAGGGACAATATTACCTTTGGAAAGGAATACAATAGTGTCAAGTATGAGAAGACTATTGAAGCATGTGCTTTGATAAAGGACTTTGAGCTATTCTCCTGTGGTGACCTGACAGAGATTGGAGAAAGAGGGATCAATATGAGTGGAGGACAGAAGCAAAGGGTACAAATAGCTCGTTCGGTTTACCAAGATGCCGACATATATCTCTTTGACGACCCTTTTAGCGCCGTTGATGCTCACACCGGAAGCCACCTCTTCAAGGTCAGACTTTTTTAGATGTATAATTCAAATTAACAAAGCCTAGTGACTAGTAAGTAATATTTCATATCTTCTGCAGGAGTGCCTTATGGGGGTTCTCAGAGAAAAAACTATACTTTATGTTACCCACCAAGTGGAGTTTCTTCCAGCGGCAGACCTTATTCTGGTATGTGCAGTGTGATATTTTGTTTCTATATTTACATCGCCATTAATATTACATATGAATATACTCCCATGGGCTTGGTCCTATATATAATCCAAAATTTTTCTTTGTTTATGCTTTTTTTTTTTCTCTCATTTTTACTCCAGTTAATTACATGGCTTTCTCATCTCTTTTTCCCATTCATTCTCTCTCTCTCATGTATTTTCCTACTCATTCTCTCTCATTCAACATCTTCATAAAGAAGGGTATGTTTGAAAAAAAAAAGGGCTAAAGTATACTTTTAGTCCTTTAAATTTACATGAGGTATACTTTTGGTCCCCTAACTTTATTAAGTATACTTTCAGTCCTAAAATTCTAACACCATTAATTTTACTAACGGAAAGAGCAAACTTAAGTGATAAAGGTGTAAACTTAAGTGACGATTGTGTAATTAAATGCTATTAATCTTAAATTTAAAATATGAATAAATTGAAGAATTTATAAAATTTGTGTAATTAAATATTATTGGTCACACTTGAGTTCGCTGCGTTAGCGTTTTCCATTAGCAACATTAACGGTGTTAGAATTTTATGACTAAAAGTATACTTTATAAAGTTAAGGGACAAAAATATAACTTATTTAAAACTTAAGTAACTAAAAGTATACTTTAGCCCAAAAAAATTATATCTCTTATACATTTATTGTTCTTAATTAATTCTAACCACCATTTTGTTTTGCGTAATCTGAATAGTTGTTACTCATAAAAAAGACTAGAGGGAGTAGCAATTTGTGTTGAACTGTTCCCTAGAAATCTATTTACTTTACATATGATATAGCTGACCTGTATATGGAAACAGGTGATGCAAAATGGAAGGATTGCACAAGCTGGAACCTTTGAACAACTTCTAAAGCAAAATATTGGGTTTGAAGTATTAGTTGGAGCACATAGCCAAGCTCTAGAGTCAATTCTCATGGTTGAGAATTCAAGCAGAACAACTCTAAATCCAGAACCCGAAGGCGAATCCAATGTCCATTCTCAGTCAAATTCAGAGCTTTCTCACACTCTACATAACACAGAGCAGGGAAGTCCCCCAGAGATCAAAGAAAAAGAAGGTAAACTAGTGCAAGATGAAGAAAGAGAAAGAGGAAGCATTTCAAGAGAAGTTTACTGGACCTATTTGACCACCGTCAAAGGCGGTGCCCTGGTTCCTTTCATAATTTTGGCTCAATCTTCATTCCAAGTACTTCAGGTTGCTAGTAACTATTGGATGGCTTGGGTTTGTCCTACATCAAGTGATGCTAAGCCTACATATGACATGGATTTTATCCTACTTGTTTATATGGCACTTTCTGTTGGGAGTGCACTTTGTGTGCTCCTAAGAGCCATTCTAGTGGCAAAAGCTGGACTTTGGACTGCTCAGAAACTATTTATCAAAATGTTGCATAGCGTACTTCGAGCACCAATGTCATTTTTTGATTCAACTCCAAATGGCAGAATTTTGAACAGGGTAATGTGAACAACTTCTAATTTCTAACTTTCAAGAAAATTTACTATAATATAGTTAGTAATGTTTATGCAATGGAATGCATGTAAATAATATAAGTTGAGTAAATATCCTTTTGGGTCATTTACAAAAAATGCGATTCCCATTTTGGTCATTTACAAAAAAATCGACCCTTATTCGTCCTTTAAATGGACTAAAAATGACCTTTTGGAAATTTGTGAGAGATCAAAATATCAACCAATTGAGTGTATTTTGAATTTGTGAGGGTCTACGAGACTTTTTCTCTTTTTTTTTTTTTTTTTTGTAAAGGACCAAAAAGAGCATTTACTCATATAAGTTTTTTTTGAAGTTTCTTACTAATAATAATGTCTGAGAGTTCTTCTCTCATAGATCATTCATATGCTCATAAATTTTTATTTCAGGTCTCCACAGATCAAAGTGTGGTAGACTTGGAAATGGCAAACAAATTGGGATGGTGTGCTTTCTCAATAATACAGATTCTGGGTACCATTGCCGTAATGTCACAAGCGGCATGGCAAGTTTTTGTCATCTTCATTCCAGTAACCGCCGTTTGCGTGTGGTATCAAGTATGAGATCCCTTCTTTATGGTTTCAGTTCCTATAAAATAGTTCAAATTCATGACATAAATAAAACGCTCATGGATAGTTCAAGTTGGTGTTTAATTATGCTTCTCAATCTTATACAATATTAGTTGCTTGATATCCTAACTAATGTTCGATGATTCTTATTTCAGAGATACTATACACCAACAGCAAGAGAACTGGCTCGCTTGTCACAAATACAAATAACTCCAATTCTGCATCATTTTACAGAATCATTAGCAGGAGCAGCATCGATCCGAGCTTTTGATCAAGAAGGCCGTTTTGTGTATTCAAATCTCGAGCTTATTGACAACTACTCAAAACCATGGTTCCATAACGTATCTGCAATGGAATGGCTTTCTTACAGATTGAATATACTATCCAATTTTGTTTTCGCCTTCTCGCTGGTTTTGCTTGTAGTCCTTCCAGAAGGAGTCATCGACCCAAGTAAGTAGAATAACTTTGTTTTACAACTTGAACAAGTATGAAATTGTAACTGCAAGAGAAGTACTTTCATGTCATCATTTTTTAAGCTTATACAAACATTTGATTGGAGACGATGATCGTTCTCGATGGAGCACTTATTTCTTTGAGCGACTTTTTTTATATAGGCATTGCAGGGTTGGCAGTAACTTATGGGATCAATTTGAATGTCCTTCAAGCTGCAGTCATATGGAACATCTGTAATGCAGAAAATAAGATGATATCTGTTGAGAGAATCATTCAATACACAGATATCAAAAGTGAAGCAGCCCTTGTGATTGAAGATTCTAGGCCACCAAACAACTGGCCTGAAATTGGAACAATATGTTTCAAAAACTTGCAGGTTAGAGATAACAGCAAGTTAACCTAAAGATGAACATAAATAATACACACACACACACAAGTTCATTGTGCTCAAGTGTTTTCTAATATCTTCTCTGCAATATAATCATGTCTGCCAGATACGTTATGCGGAACATCTACCGTGCGTTCTGAAAGACATAAATTGCACATTTCCTGGAAGGAAGAAAATTGGTGTCGTGGGACGAACTGGGAGCGGAAAATCAACCTTAATACAGGCCATTTTCAGGATTGTTGAACCTTGGGAAGGAAGCATTATAATTGATGATTTGGATGTATGCAAGATTGGTCTACATGACTTAAGGTTGAGGCTTAGTATCATACCACAGGATCCCACAATGTTTGAAGGCACAGTTAGAGGAAACTTGGACCCACTTGATCAATACTCTGACCAGCAAGTGTGGGAGGTGAATAACTAAACCAAACACTAAATCCAATAATAGTTAGGATGCTGTTACATGCATACATACAAAATATTGCATGCTTATTCTAGAGGTTAAATAATTGGCAATAATATTCGTAATATTGCTATAAGATTTTTCTTGAGTCAACTTATGGTTTTGGTGAAATAACACAGATATATCCTTTATTTCTTTGACTTCAATGTATTTAATCTTCAAAACTTGTACAAAATACTCTTCTATAAAGTAGATTATACCCCCTTTCTATTACTTTATAGGAAGGTTTGTGTATATTTTGAGAACACATGGGAGGTTTCGTATAATTTCAACAAAAATAATTCAAGGTCGGTATAATTTACTATATCGATTTTAAATATGAAAGAGGTCTACGTAACTATAACAAAACAACTCAATGCGGTTTTGTTTTGGTTTTGAAAATAAATAAGAAATTTGTGCAATTTCAACAAAATCCGACAAAAATCTGTAATTTAATCTTTATATCTATTACTTACTATTCTGTAGGTCAAAAAGATAATAAATATATTCACAATCTTGCAAGTTTTTTATACTGAGCTATGTGAATTTGGTTGCTGGTATATAGGAAAGCTTTTTATTTTATCCCCTTAAGATTGAAACCTTTTTTTCCTCTAACACATGCAAACAAATCCTTTGCCTTCAGGCTTTGGATAAATGTCAGCTTGGTCAGCTGGTAAGATCAAAGCAAGAGAAATTGCAGGCCTCAGGTTTGACACATCAACTTTGACTTTTGCATTTTTACCAATGAACCTTCTTGGTACCAATCATGTCTAAAATGATTTGCTATATATTATTTCCAGTGGTTGAAAATGGAGAAAACTGGAGTGCAGGCCAAAGGCAACTATTTTGCCTTGGAAGGGCCTTACTGAAGAAAAGTAGCATTCTTGTGCTAGATGAAGCAACAGCATCAGTTGATTCTGCAACTGATGGAGTGATACAGAAAATTATCAGTCAAGAATTCAAAGATAGAACTGTTGTCACAATAGCCCATCGAATCCATACTGTTATCGCTAGCGATTTAGTTTTGGTCCTCAGTGATGGTAAGTCAAGCACATCATTGACAATTGAAGGCACACTCACATATCCTCCACAAGCATAAACTGAATATTAAAATCTACATGTATTTTTGTTTAAGTTTCAGCACCTACACTAACTACTTTTGAATGAGTAATTATGCAGACTCACCCCTTAGAATTATTTTTTTTTTTTTTTGCTCAAACATCCCTTAGTATTATTAAACTAACACAGAATTCTCATCTTTTTTCAAAATGTAGCCAAAATTCTTCTGAAAATAGAAAAGAGGGAGGTACAGTTTCAGCAAAAACTGGAGATGTTTGAGATTTACTCTTATTTCAAGGGGGATTGTGTCTGATTTGAAAAACAGAAATTTAATTTGTGTAATTTCAACAAAAACTCAAGATATATATGTGCAATTTACCTTTAGATTGTAGGGGAAGAGTGTGTAGGAATTTATGTAGTTTTTCCCAAATTTACATGAACTCTGTATCATTTACTCTCAGATCATCAATCAACTTGTCTGATATTGTTGACAGGGAAAATCGTAGAGTTCGATGCCCCATCGAAGTTACTTGAAAGAGAAGATTCCTTCTTTTCTAAACTCATAAGGGAATACTCAAGAAGATCACAGAGTTTCAACTGCTTGGCCACTCAAAATGGCCAATGAATAAAATAAGTTGAAACAGTATAAGGAATTCAATCCACTAAAAGCTAAAACTAGGCCTTTGATATGGCCCCAAATAATCACATCACATCAAAAGCGGCCAGTGACTAGTAGGCCTTTGATGTAGCTCCTCAGGAAATTCTGAAGCAGCAATATCTTCATTCTGTATCTGCTATTTAGGTATTGGAGGCTTATGTTCTGGGAAATATCACGCATCAGAAGCATTACAGCTTCTTATTCTTGTGTTTTACTTTTGATATATATATATATATATATATATAGTTTAGGTTAGGTTAGATTATATCGGTTGAGTGGGTACTATGCTGAAGTAGATTCAATTTCTGAAGCTTCTTGGAGAAGCTATTGTGCATCTGTAAGTGATCTTTAATAATCTGTGGATCTTTCTGCATCAATGGCAATCACAGAGAGAGAAAAGTTCCGAAGAAATAGATCTCATGTTGATCTATCTCTTTCATGGATTGCATGGTGTGCAGAGAGAATATCTCAGTCAAGTATTCAAAATTCAGTTTTCGATTAAATATAACTGTGTAGAGGGCCTCTCTTCCTCTTTTCTTTCTTGTATCCTGTTTTGCATTTTGTTTCTTGAGTGACAAAAAAACCAATTTAGTATAAAATCTTAAATAACTGGTGATAACATTTATTCACAAACCAAGGCTAGTATAACTCGCCTCACATTTCTTACAAATGCACAGAAAACATGTCTGGTTCTGTCTAATTTTTTTTTTTTTTTAAATGTAGTCAAAATAGTCTGAAAAGTCTATGTATTTACATAAGTTGTGTATTTATACAATAGGAGAGAGCCTTAGCATTGATGGCTCTTAATGACCATTAATTGAGAATTATTCCCTAATCCTTGACTTATAGGGATTCTGATATATATTTCCTCATTTTCTAATACTCCTCCTCAAGTTGGAGCATAGATGTTAATCAAGCCCAACTTGTTACAAAGATAGTCAACCTGAGTCCCATTTAAAGCCTTAGTCAGAAGGTCACCCAATTGGCCACTAGACCGCACATGCCCCGTAGAAATAAAGTTCTCCTTGATCTTATTGCGTATAATGTGACAGTCAATCTCAATGTATTTCATACGTTCATGAAACACAGAATTGGAAGCTATGTATAAAGCATCTTTATTATCACACCAACCTCCTTCATTAACTGGTGAATCCACACAATTTCCTGTACTGACTGAGACATGGCTCTATACTCAACTTCAACACTCGACTTAGAAACCACATCTTGCTTCTTACTCCTCCATGATACTAAGTTTCCATCCACAAACACACAATAGCCTTCTTTCCAGGAGGTAAATCAACGAGATTCCAGGTACCTGCCTTATCAAGGGCCATCATTTCTTCTTTCATAGCAGCACACCAACCGGGATAGGCTAAGGCTTGGTGGATATTAGTGGGGACAGTAATAGAATCTAAGGAGGCTATGAAAGAACAAGATGGAGGGGAAAGATGATTATAGGAAGCAAAGGAAGAAATAGGGTAAGTGCAAGATCGCTGATCTTTACGGAGGGTAATGGGCAAGTCAATAGGGGTAGGAGAGTCAGGCACGGGCACTGGGTCTGGTGTAGAGACCGGAGAAGGGGCAACTACCGTTGGATCAGACTTCGAAGCAGGCTCTGGTGGGGCCAGAACCTGTTCAATGCCATTACTTGCCTTGAGACGCTTCCGATAAACATGATGGACAAGTGGTTTAGTAGGTGTCAGGTCTGACATCTGCACTAGTAGTAACTGAACTTTATAGATCAATATATCATAAGACTATCGGTGATGTCAAGGGATGGAGAAGGAGCAGAGACAGGAAAGAACAGGGTCGACTTATGGAAGGTAACATCTGTAGACACAATATAACGCCGAAAAGTGGGAGAATAAAACCGATAACCCTTTTGAATCCTAGAATACCCAAGGAAGACACATTTAAGAGACTTGGGATCAAGTTTGGTAATAGTAGGTCGAACATCGCGAACAAAGCAAACACACCCAAAGATCTTGGGGTCAATGGGAAACACAAGATTAGAAGGAAACAAGGTGGTATAGGGAGTGGCTCCACTAATCACAGGAGAGGGCATACGATTGATAAGAAAACAAGCAGTGGACAAAACATCAACCCAGAAAGGTTTGAAAACGTTCATTTGAAATATGAGAGCTCGGGCCACTTCTAATAAGTGCCGATTCTTTTTTTCGGCAACACCATTTTGAGCTAGTGTATTTGCACACGAGGACTGATGAATTATGCCATTTTGAAGCATATAGTTTTGAAATTGGGCAGAAAAATATTCTTTAGCATTGTCACTTCATAAAGTTTTCACAGAAACACCAAATTGAGTGTTGATTTCAGCATAGAAATGGCAAAAATGAGAAAACAACTCGGAACGATTTTTCATTATATAAAGCTAGATGATTCGAGAGAAATCATCAACGAAAGTAGCAAAGTATCGAAAACCAAACTTGGACTCAACAGAACACGGACCACAAATATCTGAATGAACTAAATCAAAAGGGGATGCAGCTCGTTTATTGACGCGAGGTGCCAGATGAACACGGTGATATTTGGCAAACTGACACGACTCACACTCTAAAGAAGACACATTATGAAATTGAGGATACAACCTCTTTAAAGACAACAAGGACACATGACCCAACTGACAATGAATATCAAAAGGAGAGGAACCACCAGAGCAAGCAACGGAACGTGACACCCAATCATCAAGGAAGTAATGGCCGCCAAATTCATACCCCCTACCAATAATTCGCTTCGTCGTAAGATCCTGAATCAAACAATGGTCAAGAAAAAGTGAGATGAAACAGTTTAAGTGATGAGTAAGCTTGCTAGGAGATAAAAAAATTAAAAGCAAGGTTAGGAACATTAAGGATAGACGATAGGGAAACAGACTGGGTAGGTTGAACAGTGCCAAAGCCAAGAACACGGGAGTAAGAACCATTGGCAATTGTGATCGAAGAGGGGTTGGCATAAGGTGCATACGAAGAGAATATATGATGGTTACCTGTCATATGATTAGTGGCCCCGGAATCGATGATCCATTTCGAGGAAAAAGTGGCAAGGCACAAATCAGTGTTACCTGTAGCAAGCGCAGTTGGTGCAGACAAAGCATCATCAGAGATATCAGATGATTGGACCAGATGCGCAGACCCGTGGAGTTGCTGCTTCTGTTGCAACTTATGGCAGTAGCGTTTCATATGACCCGGTTCCTTACAGTAATAGCAGACAATCCCAACAGCACCAGAAGCAGAAGGATTAGTTAAAAAAGCCTTCTGATTTAATTTATCTCTATAAATTAAATCCGAGAAATAATATCTATCTATTTAATTAAATCTGAAATACTGTATCTCAACTTAAATTAAATAGATATATGATATCTTTATTCGAAAATTAAATGAGATACAATATCTCTATTTGTCTTAGATATTTAATTTATCAAATAAATTAAATACAAAACAAATATTATATGATAATATTATAATCTTTATTAAATAATATTATTATATTATTTTCGAATATAATATATATATATATATATATATATATTCACCCCAGATTAAATTCAGTATTCATTAGATCTTAAATTAATCTAAGATTCAATGAATCTGGACACATTTGCTCGTGTTGGGTTATTCTTGTGTGCGGCCCTGTAGGCCCACATGAGATTGGCAGTGGGCCAATACTGTACCAACTCACAAATCGCAAGCGGCCTCTAGCAAAACATTGCGACTACCCAATTCACATGGGGATCGATGACACTATACAACCTATCGTACAACCATGTTACGTCCCTTTTGTCACTCAATAATTTGGTCAAGGAAGAAGCATGGATAATGTCAACTTCCTGTTCTTGACCATTACTTTCTCGATTCTCGTGGAGTCTAATAAATGAAATGGAAACTCCTTTCCATCATAGTATGGCCATACCTTTCTTATACTCACTCATCGAGGGGCCCAATATTATCTCTCTACAAATATAAGGGACAAATTCCATCTTGACCATTCACATTCCTCCGCATGAAAACCACTGATCCCGATTCAAGCCTTTTATCATCACCTAGTCAAAGGTGACTTTTGACTAGGTCAAATGTCAGCGATTCATCATATAGGAATCCATGATGATCTTAGGTCATAGGGCGTCGTGACGCGGTTATACATGAGATAAGCTTATGACTAATACCATGCAGCTTTCTCATAGTGGGTCGTCACAGCACCTTGTACTCTTACAAGTGTCTATGACTTTGATTCGTATATCCATACCTCATTAAAGTCATACTGGTTTTTACTCATCTTCGCTCCCGCGTAGATGACCGACCAAGGACATTTAGGATAATCTATAGGATATATCCATAGATGCAGTTATCAATACAAACATGCAAACGAAAATGATAACTAAAAGAGAATACTTTAAATAACATAAATATCTAAAATACAATGAATTGCCCCTAGGCATAATTTCCAACAATATATATATATATATATATATATATATATATATATATATATATATATATATATATATGATTTCCTATATTTGAACTATTTATTGCTTGTTACTCTGACATGTTTGACCAAAAAAACATAAAGTTACTCTAAAATGAGATATTTAGTAATTACATTCCTTCCATGAGATCTTATATCATGATCTCTTATTTTCAATCTTTTGGACTCTTGGGATTAGCATTTAAACTTAGAACAGTAAGATTCAACCATCAATAGCTCACCAGAGAGACCACATTTGCAAGAACTTGATTGTCATCATGGTGAACTAACTTGATGCAAATGATGATGATTCAACAAATTGGCCACCAACTATCAATTCTTTAAAGTGTAGATTTTGATGTTTGTGTTGTGGCAAAAGAGGGCCTACTTATACCATATTTAAAATATGTATTTCCTTATCACTATCACTTCTTCTTGTTGGACTGTCCTTTTGCAATAATAAGATAGCTAATAATCATAGCAATATTGGTCAACCCCTATCTACCTTCTGAGTTGGCAGGAAAGGAAAAACTAACTACCTTCTAATCATTCATCAGCCCCTACATACAAAATTTAGCCCAAACATATCGTTAGAAATTTCTATTAACAAGTTTTGATTTGTTTATATCAACAAACATATATCGTTAGAAGACAAATGAAAATTGATAGAAATTTCTGTCAAACATGTATTGAATACTGTTATGGACCGGCCCAGTAGGCCCAAGTCCGGACCTCGGCCCAATGGCGCCTATAAGGGAATCCGCGCTATATTAGGAAAGGATCCGAGATCCCCTATTTATGGGATCTCATCAGTGAAGATTCTCCTACAATCATGGCACCAGCCAATCAGCCCCTGACAGCTCAATCATGGATATCCCCCATTAATAGGGAGATACGCGCACCAAGCTCCTCTATAAATAGGAGGAAACCCTAAACAGGTGCACACGTTCTATCTTATGCTCTTGTTACTTTCTGCCACACAGAGCACACACCCCACTCCCCTGGCTACGTGCCTTCAAGTGTGTTACGAACTACGTGGACTTTGATCCCTTCGAGGGTACGTAGGCTCTAGGCTTGACAACCTAGTCAAGTCCAATCTCTGTGTTCTTCATACAGAACATTGGCGCCGTCCGTGGGGACTGTAAACTTCAATCCCCGTGACTACTAATGGTGAGCACTAGAAGCCACAGCAGAAATCCCCAACCGGTGGGAGGAGACCCACAAGCCAGCCGCCCGCCGCCAGGCCAGCCGCCGGCACCACCTCGGAGAGGAAACACCCCAGAAGGACATGTTACAGATACGGTGACTTCCTCCCCTGACAGGGAACAGCCGCTCCATGAGGAGCAGCCGCAGCAGGAAGACCGGCGACCACAAGGAGCACTCGCGCCGTCTCCGACGCGTGATGTCCGGGCAGTTGATGCCGACGTCCGCATGATGCGGAGGACTCAGGAATCGTTCATGCGGCGCCTGGAGAACAAGGAAAAACACGATGACCTGCAGAGGCGGGCTGACTTCGAAGCTATCGGAAAGATGATCAAAGAAGCGCTCGAGAAGGACTGCCGCGAGAGAGGCCGCCACAGGGGTCACGGTCGTACAAGGAGAGCCTCGACAGGCGACAGCAGCTCCTCGAGCAACTCTGAGTCGAGGAACCCACGCCGCGACAACGGCGAGCCGAGGCGGCGCCCGATTGCAGACCACGGCAAACCACGGTCCCCGGGAGACAGAGAAAACCACGGTGTCGGTCCTAACCGCACCGATCAGCATGCAAGGGAATACCGAGATCAAGAAGAAACCCGTGCGGAGGAAAGAACTCCCCGGCCTCGACATGGATCGCCTCGGGAATATCGTGTGACGTACTTATCAGAGACGGGAAGATCCCCGTTCTCGAGGGAGGCGGCAACAGCCCGTTTCCCAAAACGCTTTGATTTAACCAGCCTGCCGAAGTACGATGGGAGCCAAGACCCCTGGAACCACTTGGTCACCTTTGAGAAGCTCATGTGGGTCCAGCAGATAAGTGGCCCGGTCATTCAGCGCCTTTTTGCGGCTACGCTGGACGGGCCGGCGCACCGGTGGCTGACGTCCCTTCCGGACAACTCTATCCAAGACTATGAAGACCTCGGACGAAAATTCGAGCTGCACTTCGCCACCAGCAAAAAGCAGCCGAAGACGACGTTCACCTTGAGCAAAGTGCGTCAGAAGAAGGGTGAGGCCTTGCAAAAGTATCTGGATCGGTTCCGTGACGTGGCCATGCAAGTATGGTCATTGCCCGAGGACGTCCATGTACACTGCCTGGTCAATGGACTGGACCCATCATCCCGGCTGGCTCGTCACCTATGCAAGAACCCAGCGTACACCTTGACCGAATTCTATACCGAGGCGAAGAAGTACCTGGAAATGGAGCAGATGGAGGCTGCCAATGCCGACGAACCCGAACGGACTAGGAAGAGCCCGCCTTGCGACGAGGAACGCCCAAGAAGGACGAAGACCGACCCGAGACGACGCAGCCGGGACAGCCGAACAAAGCCCGACCGGGCCGACCAGAAGAACAAGTACGACAGCTACACCCCGTTGAACGTCCCTCGGTCCCAGGTATGGAAGGAGGTATCCCAGACCGAGATGAAGCGGGTGGACAGGCCAAAGTCGATCAGAGGACGCTCCAACACGGACCGTTCCAAGTTCTGCAAGTTCCACGACTGCAACGGCCACACTACTGACGAGTGCTATGACCTCCGCGACGCCATCGAGAAGTTCGTGAGGGATGGGAAACTGCGTCAGTACGTGATCAAGACTCAGGGAAGGACGAACGGGAAACGTAACGACCGCGCCCGCTCCAGAAGTCCGCCCAAGGAATACCGAAATCCGGGAAAAAAGCAGAAGGCGGCCTCGGACGACGAATTTCCCGACGTCGATTTCCAGTGCAACGTCGTCAGCGGAGGATTTGGTGGAGGAGGAGACACCGTAAGCCAGCGGAAGAAATATCTCCGCGAAGTGCTGACCGTCCGAGACCCCCCTAAGTTTAAGGAAGACTCAAGGAAGCCTCGGCCGCCTACCCTGACCTTCACCGATGAAGAGCTGGAAGACGTCATACCCGGACACCTGGACGGACTGGTAATTACTGGAACTCTAATAAATTGTCGAGTTAAGAGGATCTTTGTGGATGCAGGGAGTTCGGCCGACATTATAAGCTGGGACGCCTACAAGAGGATGCACCTCGACAAAGAGGACCTCAAGCCTTGCAAGACCACCTTGGTCGGCTTCAATGGCGAGCAATCCTTCCCAAAAGGCTACATCGACCTCCGGTTAACTCTTGGCACCAAGGAAGCCTTCAAATCGGACGGGTACGATTCGTAGTCGCCGACTTCCGGTCCCCTTACAACATCATTCTGGGCCGACCCACGATCCACAACTGGGATATACTGGTATCCACGAAGCATCAGAAGCTGAAGATGATAAATAGTAAGAACCAGATAGTCGTGGTGTCCGGAGACCAGAAAGAATCCAGGCAGTGCTACTTCGAAGCTCTCCGTGTCGAGGAAGGAGGACCCTCGTCTCCACCCCGGCTCGGATACAACGAGCAAGTAGCCCAAGCCGGCTCTGGCGAGCGCCCGCGGCAGCAAGTCAACATGGTGGAGCTCGACCTCTGAGAGCTTGACAATCCGAGGCCCGAGCCGGAAGGAGAGTTGGAAGAAATTGTGCTAGGCGAAGACCCATCCAAGACCGCCAAAATAGGCCGGGATATGGAGGACGAACTAAAGGCTCTCATGATCCGCTTCCTAAGGCGGAACCAAGACGTCTTTGCATGGACCTCGGCCGAAATACCTGGCATCGACCCCCACTTCTGCTGCCACAAGCTCGGCATATGGCCGGGGTCAAGACCCGTGGCCCAGAAGAAGAGGAACATCGCAGATAATAGGCAAAAGGCCCTAGAGAATCACGTTGAAGAACTCCTAGAGGCCGGTTTCATCCGGGAGGTGCAGTATACCACCTGGCTCTCCAACGTAGTCATGGTCCTCAAACCCAGCGGCAAATGGAGAGTATGTGTCGACTACACCAGCCTCAACAAGGCCTGCCCAAAGGACTCGTACCCGATGCCAAACATTGATAAACTGGTGGACAACTCGGCCGGATATCACCTCCTCTCCTTCATGGATGCCTACTCCGGTTATAACCAGATCGCCATGCATCCGGACGACCAAGAGAAGACCGCCTTTATGACTGATAAGACGAATTACTGCTACAACGTCATGCCTTTCGGACTTAAGAATGCCGGGGCAACCTACCAGAGGATGATGAACCGGGTTTTTGAGGATCAGATCGGGCGCAACATAGAGGTCTACATAGACGACATGATCGTCAAGTCGAAACTCCCAGAAGACCACATCCGGGACCTAGAACAGACGTTTGAAAAGTTAAGAAGACATCGAATCAGGTTGAACCCGGCCAAATGTGCCTTCGGAGTCCCGGCCGGGAAATTCCTAGGCTTCATGCTGACGAACCGAGGGATCGAAGCCAACCCGGACAAGTGTAAGGCCGTGCTCGACATGCAGCGCCCGAGAACCAAGAAGGAGGTACAGCAGCTAACAGGCCGACTAGCCGCCCTGACGCGGTTTCTACCAAAGTCGGCCGAGAAAGCCCTACCTCTCTTCAAATTGCTCAAGAAGGAGACCCGAGGCGGTTGGAACCCGGACTGCGATGCCGCCTTCTCAGAAATTAAGCAATGCTTAGCAACCCCGCCGGTACTCACAAAGCCGGACCCCGGAGAGACCTTATTCCTCTACCTCTCAATTGGCAACGAAGCTGTAAGTGCCGCCCTTGTAAAGGAGTCCGAGACCGGGCAAAAGCCGATATACTTCGTCAGCAAGGCACTGCAGAACTCTGAACTACGGTATCAGAAATTGGAAAAAGTGGCTTTCTCCCTCCTTACCGCGGCACGACGACTCCGGCCCTACTTCCAGGGACACCGGATCGTGGTCCGAACCAGCCAGCCGATCAGATAGGTTCTCCACAAACCCGACTTAGCCGGGAGAATGACCAACTGGGCCATAGAACTCTCCGAGTTCGACATCACGTTCGAAGCCCGCCAGGCGATCAAGTCCCAAGCGTTTGCGGACTTCATCCGAGAACTCACACCGGCCACTACAGACGATGGGATTTGGAAGGTCTATGTTGATGGCTCATCCAACGCAAAGGGCAGCGGCGCGAGAGTCATCGTAGAAAGCCCACAGGGGGTAGCCACCGAACATTCTCTGCAGTTGAAGTTCCAGACCTCCAATAACCAGGCCGAATACGAGGCCCTTTTGGCCGGACTGCTTCAGGCCAAGGATAATGGCGCCCAGCGAGTAAAGGTTTTAACCGACTCGCAGCTCGTCGCGGCTCAGGTAGACGGCACCTATCAGGCAAAAGGCCCACTAATGGCAAAGTACCTGACCAAAGCCAAAGAACTCATGGCCGAGTTCGAAGAGGTCATAGTTTCTCATATACCCAGAGAAGAGAACGCTCGAGCTGACATCCTCTCCAAGCTCGCCAGTACGAAGGGGCCGGATAACCATAGGACCGTGATCCAGCAGAATCTGACCGAGCTGAGTTGTATCATGGCCATCTCGGCCGGGGCCGATTGGAGGAAGCCAATTGAAGACTACCTCGAGAGGGGAATTATCCCAATGGACCCGACCGAGGCAAAGAAGCTGATCCGTGAAGCCGCCCTCTACGCCATGGTAGACGACCAACTATACAGGAAGGGACTCCATTGCCCCATGATGCGTTGCCTTGGAGACTCTGAAGCGACATACGTGCTGGCCGAGCTACACGAAGGCGCCAACGGTCACCACATGGGGGGCAAGGCACTCGCCCGGAAAGCATTACGCGCCGGCTATTACTGGCCCACTATGAGTCATGATGCCATGGAAAAAGCCAAGACATGCGACAGTTGTCAAAAGCATGCAAGGATAATATGGCCGCCACCCTCAGAGTTGAAAGGAATGCCAGCCCCGTGGCCCTTTTACAAATGGGGCATGGACATCCTTGGTCCATTCCGACCGGCGCAGGGGCAATGCAGATGGTTAATAGTCGCGGTAGACTACTTCACCATGTGGATAGAAGCAGAGCCACTCGCCACAATAACCTCGGCTAGAGTGATTAAGTTCTTCCGGCATAACATCGTCTCCCGCTTTGGGATACCAGCCGAGGTCGTCACGGACAATGGCACCCAATTCATGGACCATCGTTTCCAAGCGCTGATGTCCAACCTGGACATCAAGCAGCACTTTTCATCCGTGGAACATCCCCAGACAAATGGCCAGGCCGAAGCCGCCAACAAAGTCGTCCTGGACGGACTCAAAAGGCGGATGTTGCAGGCCGAGACCAGTTGGACCGAGCAGCTCCACAACGTCCTGTGGGGATATCGCACGAGCGTACAGTCTTCGACTCAAGAAACCCCGTACAGGCTAACCTATAGATGCGAGGCAATGATCCCGGTTGAAATCGGACAGCCATCCTGGAGAAAGATTAGAGCCAGACAGGAGGGGCAGGAATCGAACGACGACGCCTTGAAGACTGATTTGGACCTTATTGATGAAATCCGGGTTACGGCGCACTGCCGGGAACTAGCCGCCAAGCAACTACTCGCGGCTAAGTACAACAGGAAGGTCCGGCCCCGGTCTTTCAACCGAGGCAACCTAGTACTCCGACGGGCGGACATAGGCAACAAGAATGCCAAGGATGGGAAGCTGGCGGCAAACTGGGAAGGGCCCTACCGGATTAAGGAAAAGCTCGACGGAGGAGCATATACCCTCGAGACTTTGGCAAGAAAGCCAATCAAAAGGACGTGGAATGCCGACAAGCTGAAGATCTACTACAGCTAGATCCTTCCTCGGCAGTATTTGTTAGCTTTACGTTTGTTCCTTTCCACGCATTTGTTTTCCTTTCGTTTTTAGTCCAAGTTATGCCATTTCTGATTATGATGCTTTGTAAGGCCCCGTAGGGCTATTTCTTTTCATCAATAAAGGATCCCACTGAGGATATTTACAAATATGCACAAAGCTCAAGCATGAAGCCTGAGCCGCTTATCTCGGCCAAAAGCAATAAGGCCGAGGCAATGAATCCCGGCCAAGGAACCGAAAGCCGTGGCTATTAAGCCCGGCGCCGGTAGAAGGCCCCGAGGCCATAAACCCGGCCAAAACCAAAAACATCTAGATGTATGAAAACCAACCGTCGTACTCCAACAGGCATTGGTTAGAGCTCGGCGAAGGAATCGAACACGGCCCTTCGCGAAATTGACGCGCCAACGCTCGCCCGGCTAAGCAAGCGGCCTGCCATGCCGACCCTGATCAGGTCAAAATGTCCGACTCCAGGCAGACGAAGCCCCGGTTAGACACGTGGTAGCCCCGCCCTTATGCCGGTACAACTTGATCCAACTAAATGAAAGTTGGAGCTCGGCTATTTGAAAGCCGGGCCGAGGCAGTAGGGTTAGTTATGCCTGATGAGGCTGAAACAAGACGACCTTGCCCCAACCTCCCACGCACTAAGTGTGGTAGAGAAACAACGGCCTGCACATATGCAGCCGACAAACACTAACAAACACTAAAACTTGGGCAAAAGAATGATAAAATTATCCATTGCCTAAGTTACCTACACGGCCCGTACTCACACGGCCGACCAACGCTTAAGCTTAGGCAAAAGGATGACGTCGGAAAACAAACCACTCATTGCCTAAGGTGGCCAAACAAGCTCAGAAGTGTCGAAAAAGGATGATACAAATTTAAATCGTTCATTGTCGAATCTAGACAAAAGGGACGGTAAAAATTAAAACAGGGACGGACTGCGGCACAAGGCAAGAAAAATATTGTCATTAATTGTCCAAGTCTGTACAAGAATGGCACCAAGGCCAGGATCATTCAAAGTTACAAGGGCACCAACGCCCCAAAAATTACAACGAAAACAAAAACGAAGCTACAGCTGGGAGTCAGGTCCGACGTCGGCGTTCTTCAGGCCCTCAGTATCGGCGGCACTTTCCACCTCATCCTCGGCAGCTGGCGGCTCAAAAGAAAGGAAGGACCCGTCTTCCTGCACAAAGGCGCGATGGTCGTACCCATCTACCTTGAGCTCGGCCCCAGGATTGAAGTGCCGGATTTGGAGTAGAGCCTGCTTAAATCACGCCTCGGCGGTCTGCACCAGGGCGTCAGAAAGCTCCCGGGAAGTCTCCTTCTTTGCCACGACGGCCTTCTCGAGCGCCTCCTTCTCGGCGGCCAGAGTAGCAAGCTGCTCCTCCAAAACCTTGGCCGCAGCCAGGCTCTCAGACATCCCTTGTCGAGCCCGAGCATACTCCTCGGCCACCGAGTCAGCACGCTCCCGAGACAGCTGAAGCTCTCGGTCAGCCTTCACCGCCGAGGTCTTGGCGGCATCCCGTTCCGCCCTGGCCGCATCCCGCTCAGCCTTAGCCTCAGTCAGCTCAGTCTTAGCCGCACCCAGCCCGGCCTGGGCCTCATCACGCTCCGCCCAGGCCGCAATTAGCTCGTCCTCAGAGGAACTGGCCCTCGCTCTGACTTCGGCCAGTTCCTTCTTCAGTTCCGCAGCAGCCGCAGCCTGGGGCTTCAGCTCGGCCTCCACCTTCTTCAGCCTAACAACCTCGCCCTCCGCCCGAGCATAAAGGTTCCGGACCATCCTCAAAGCCTGAAGATAGCCCACTGACCTAATAAGCTCCTTCTGGGCCACCTGTAGGCGGTCCTCGGCATCAGGGGATAAAGGGCGGCCGCCCTCCAGAAAGTGCCGGGGCGATAGGAAAGCCACGTCAACCTCTGGGACCACCCCGTTGTCCCACAAAAAGCTGCGGGGGAGAACCGAGGAGGGCCCTGTTGGCAGAGGTGGAGGAGGGGGAAGGTGCACCGGAGAAGACGATGGTGACGGTGAGCCAGCAGGAGAAAACAGCCGGTCAATCTCCTCATCAGTTATGACAAGGTCCTTCCCCTTGGGACTCGGAGAAACGGCGATAACTTCTCCCCGCCCAGAAGCTGAGGCTTCAACGGCCGAGAGGGGACCAGCAGCAGCAGTGACCTCCTGACTCCCCAGAGCTGGAATCTCCACCACAGGGGCCGACTTGGGAGCCGTGGCCAAAGAAGGACCCTCGGCAGCAGGACCCTTCGTCTTCTTCGAAGCCGGCGCAGCAGAAGTACCGGCATCAGCAGCAACCGCCCGCTTCTTTTGGCGACTGGCCGGCACCGCAGCCCTCGCTAAACGAGCATACAGCGGCAGGGCGTCCATAGTCCTAGCTGCAAACAAAGCCAAACAGAGTAGGTCAGAATCCTTAAATTCAACAGACCAACACTGAAACAAAAACAATACGCTGCTAAAAACCCTACAGGCAGGAGACAGCGGCTCGGCAGATATATAGAAGCCAGCCGGCTGCACACCATACTCGGCCACCAAAGCCTCAATCCGAGGCACTGCAGAAGCTGATTCCGGAAGAAGACTTTTGCGCGGCACTTGAAAGGACAAGGCCTTGGCTTTATAGTGGTCCTCCTCCCAGTACAAAGGGAAGCGACCGCCCTCTTCCAAGAACTAGGGCTCCTCCCCTGGTATGGCCTCAACCTTGAAGAACGCCCCCTTGAAACGTTTGAAGGAATCGGAGAAGGGCGTCATCAGCTTGCGCTCCGGATTGAGCCGAAGGGACACCAACCCCCTCAGCTTGTCACCCCCCTTCGGCGAGCTAGGGGTAAAGGGCCCGAAGAAATAAAAGAAAAGGTTGGCCGAGCAAGCTAGGGGAGGCGAGAAGTGGCTACAGAGCCTCTCGAAGGCCACAAGATAGGCCCACCCGTTCGGATGGAGTTGGGACGGGGCCAGGTGAAGATGCCGCAACGCCTCCATTTGGAAGGAGGAAAAAGGAAGGGAAACTTGGACCCGCGTCAGATAATCGCGGTAGAAGAAGAAATAGTCCGGTTCATCCTCGGACCCTGCCGCGCAGATAGGCTCGCCGTCCGCCGGACACCGTAGGATACACCCAGGCATGGCCGGGACCTCCAACCGGGCGATGTCCGCGTCAGACATCGTTGACTGGGTCTTGAGCACTTCGTGTAACACCCAGCGATACGCCCGACACAAGGCTTCAGGCGGACCGGAGGAGTCCGAACCCTCCGGCTCAGCACGGGACTTAGAAGGCCAAGACTTCGGAGCCATAAATAAGCCTATACGAAAATAAACAGAGCTGGTATTAGTAAAGAGCAGAAATACCTGGCACAGACACAGTAGCAGGCAAAAATGGTTCCGGACTCGGACGAACGAGGGAGTGAGAAGGGACAGCCGGGGCAGACCAATGCCGGCAAGAGCCGAGAATGGAAGAAGCCTCGGCCTCGCGATCCATCAGCGCTGAAGCTTCCACCAGGCAGTCCCAACAAGGGCCGGAGTAACCTTCTGGAGCGGACGTCTGGCGTACGGCGGAAGGACCCTCGTAAAAATTAACGGGCTGAGCCACCACTACTGGGACTCTCGAACCGGAAGAGGAGCCTATCCAAGCCCTACCGGGCAACTCGAGAGGAGGAGCGCGCACTAAAGGCCGGAAAGGACGAGGAGGAAGTGGGACCGAAACCCTTCCTGAAGCCGGACGAGCCCTGGCTCGCCCCGGACGAATAGCGTCACCACGACGCAGTGGAGCCAAAATTCCCGAAGCAGGTGGCTCACCCCCAAGAACCCAGTAAGTAGCCCGCGGGAGGCGCGCACGAAGGAGCATTTCCTCCTCCGTCGTCAATGACGCCGCGGAACCGGGAATATTTCTACCCCTCACCATGGACAGAAACCTAAAGCACTAAGGACAGTGTTTAAGGTAATGGTGGGACGAATTTCGGGTATACTGATTCTAAAGAAACCCAGAAAAACCCATAAAGCGGGAAGAACGATGACGCAAACGTCGACCAACGAGAATAAACGGTAAAAGAAAAGGAAATACCGAACAAAATGACAGAAAAGTGACACAATACCTGTTCTGTAAAAGAGGAAGGAACTAGAATGCTGGAAGACGGCGAAAGTTCCGGGCAAAAAGAATCCCCTCTGAAGCTCTAGAGAAACCAGAGAGTAATCTAAGCAAGAAAATGTAATAGCGGGAAAAATGGAAAAGAAGCACAAAGAGGGCTATTTAAACCGAAATCCCAATACAAGAAGGGTACGACGGTATTTTCCCGTACAGATGTGACGAGTTTGGCACAGCACGACGCCAGCGCAATAAATGCGCATTAGCCTCGGGAAACAAAAAGGCGTGGCGGTTGCAGACTTCCCCCACTAAGGATCTGACAGCTGTAAAGCCGCAAACAAATACTAAGGTTCCATAGAGACCACGACAATAACAATGATAGGAGTAGGGTGTTAAGGGGACGGGAATGGGACAAGCTCATTCCACGTCCTGTCCCACAAAAAGTATAGGACACTAAAATAGTCCCGTATCCCATCCGAGACCAGCACAAGAACGATATAGGGATGAGACTTGGACGGGAAGGATGTCCCGTTTAGGATATGGGGATCATATTTTTCTTCTTTTTAGACTTGTGAAAACTAAAAGTCCAATTGGATATGGGTGGACAATTAGAATTATGTAAAAGTCCAATTGGATAAAAGACATATTGTTTGTGAAATATGATTTATGTTTAGATTGATAGTTGCATATGTAGCTTATAGAAAAGTCCAATTGGGTATTTTGTATTAAAGATATAACCAATATGTGATAATATCTTATAGGACTAAAATTTATCTACAAAAGATTATATGATGGTATCTTTCATAACAAATATTAGATGTATTATTAAAATAAAAAAAATATTGGATATCACTTTTATAAAAAAAAATATTAGATATACTACTAAAAAATAAAAATATTGGATATATTATATATATTAGACTAATAACAATTTTATTTCGGGATGGACAAAAGGCCGGATAGAACAAAGCCTGTCCTACGTTCCTTCCTATCCTAATAATAATTTTGTCTCGTCTCAAATTTTTTTCGAGATGGGATTGTCTCGTTCCGAAATGATTGGGATCTAAATGAGCTAAATGTGAGTAATGTTGGCCAAGAATTTGAATATGAATATGAATATGAATCGAACTGAATTTAGAATCTGCAAAATTTACAACATTATTCACCTTTTATATAGATGAATAATGCAACGATTTATTATTCTGGCTTCCAATTTTATGCAATGACATATGTATTATGTATATACATATGTAGCTATGGTGAAATTTTGCTTTTGAACAAACCACCCAAGAACTATGCAAAAATATTCCGAGGAGCAAATTGAACACTGAAGTAATCAAAACATGGTAAATTTGGTCATTGTTGTTAAAGAACTTAACAAATGACTTCATTTTTTTAATTTTTAATTTTTTAATTAGTTATTTAATTACCATGACAAATCTACTCCTTTGTTTTTCGGATAACTTGCGTTTGTAAGTGATTACTTTCCTATCTTTGGCCACACCAAAAAAAAAAGTGATTACTTGCCCATCAAAATTGCACATTAACCTTTTTTTTTTTTAAGGGGGAAATTGATCTCAATACCACTGTACTACTAGTAATGCTGGTTATTGCACATTAACCCTAAATACACACATAGTGCGAAATTTAAAAGTTGTAATAAGAGAACGAAATTGTTGCCTTACAAAAATGGGATGTGATATTACCACTACCAATTTTATGTCACACCAAGTCACTACCACTCTTTCACCGTTAGATCACAATCTCATTTACCTTTATCATTTCTTTCATATTGAGATTCTAATCTAACGGTAAAAAAAATGGTAGTGACATAAAATTGGTAGTGAGAAAAAAAAAAAAAAAAGAGGAGAAAGAAAATTTATGGCAATTAAGTGTCCGACAAATATGGAATTAATACTGGTCGTCGGAATTAGAGCATCATAATTCTTTAATTCATAAGAACGGTGATGATGTTGTTGAGCAAGAATCTGAGAGATATTACCAATTGATTTTGCTTCGACTCAAATTCACTTTCCTCTTTGATTTTGCTTCGACGATCCCATCTCGGTTTCTTCATCCTCATCATCTTCACTACTTCTCGATATATCAGCAACCAACAACAATCTTCCTTGATTCGATTCAATCCCATTCCTCTCCCCCAAATTCCCTGCAAAACCGACCTGAATTTCATGTTCTGAACCCTGAATCACGATCACTGTATCGTTCCTGAACTGATGTTCCAACGCAGACACATTCACGCTCTGAGTTCGCAAAGCTTCCTCATTCGGTAAATTACCAGAAGAAGAAGACGAGCAAGTGTTGGATTTGACAATATTAGATCTGCATAGAGGACAACTCGAGTGCGATCTCAACCATGTATCGATACAAGGAAGATGAAACGCGTGGTTGCATTTGGGCAACAATCTCAAACTCTCACAATCTTGGAATTCGCTGAGACACACAGAGCAATCCGTGCCTTCGATTAATCCATCTCCTTTCTTGTACTTAAAGACTGTGATTGATCTGATGACGGCGTCGTCCAACCCGCCGCCGCCGGTATTAGCGGCTTGAATCGCCGACGCGTCATTGTCGTTTACCCACTGGTTGCTGTCGTTTTCGTGGATTCGGGACCGTCTTGTAGAGAATCGAGAGATGATGGCGTAGTAAGTGATTAAAACGAAAGCACTTGCTAGGATGCTGATGAGAGCGACTATTAGAGGAGAGAGCCGGAATGAAGAAGAGTCGTCGTCATCGTCACCGGCGGTGGCGGAAACTCCGATGGCGGTGAGAGAAGGTAAAGGAGGAGGAGGGTAGATGACAGAGCACCATTGAGGGCAATAGAAGCTGCAGATTCCTTGAGAACAATCTCGAAGAACAGCATCAGCAGGCGTCCATGGCTTATACGGAGAGTTCAGAAAAGCAGAACCCATGATCTGAAATCAACCATAGGAGAGAGAGAAGGGAAAGTAGGTGGTGGTGGTGGTGATGGGTAACAGAAGAAGAGTAAAGGGAGACACAGTTTTGTTGTTGGACATGGAATGGAATCATGAGATGCAAAGTTGGTGGTGGGAAAAATCAATTGGCTCTTTGAATTTCTAAACTATTCTAGTGTTGATTTGTTTAGTACTATAAAGGAGGAGGACTAATAATTATGCTTGAAGGTGAAGCTGATCTTTATTTATTATGCTTGAAGGTGAAGCTGATCTTTATTTATTTGCATGTGATTTCAAGGTTTGTTTATGTAGAAGATCAATGATGAAGTAGGGGTTAGTTAAGAAGGTGGCAATGCTTGGTGTCCAGATGACATGTGGCCGGTGGGTTGTAGGTAGAGTCCGTTACATTATTTGGCTGACGTTCCGAAAATCATTTTAATTTACTCAAATCCTATTTTAAACATATTTTTAAAAAAAACATGAAAAATCCTTATTGCACGAGTAATTACTACCTCTAGTTCTACATATAAGGTTTAGTTAACTTTAAAAAAAAATAATTGAAGAAGTTAAATTAATTACTTAGTCATATTATATTTTGTGTATAATTAAATTATATATCAATATAAATTTAATAAATTAGTTTGGAGGAAAAAAATGATAAATATAAATACTTTAAATTAATTTAATTAGTTTTTTTAATTTCTTTAAAAAAATCAACTGAGGCTTATATTAAAAACTAGAGGTAGTAGTAACTAAGGTATTAATTATTTTTTTCACAATATATATTTAATATGTGCGTTCCACAGGGTTATTCCTTGAGGTATTAATCATATAAGTAGTAAGTCATGAATCATGATGCTACCTCTATTTTTTTTTTGGGTGATTTTTTTTTCCCTCAAAAGGTCTTTATATTAATATTGATATTAAAGTTCCCAGTAAGTGCTTATAGAGCCCGGGGCCGTGCCCCTGGCCTTGGTGGGGAACTGATGCCGAACCCCTCCAAAACTTTTAAGTATAAAAAAAATATATTGATATTAAAAATTACATCAAAGCATGACAATTACACTAAACAAAAACAAATCAAAACAAACACTAAACGAAAACAAACCTGAACAAAAAGGCTAACAAATACAAGCCAAATGTAAGGAAAGCTAATAACCACTAAAAATGCAGGAATACAAGTAACATGAAAGACTGCATGGCTTTCTGAACATCTTATGTTAGAAGTGATATAGAAGAAAGTGTTGGTTGTAAAACCCATCCTATAGAGCACATCCCCTTATAAGAATAAGCTGCAAATTAATCAGCTACATAATTGTCCCGTCTTTGGGAACATAATAGAGAGAACCCAACCTCAGAAGAAAGAAGACAAGTGATGTCTTGAAGAATACTTTTGCTCCTCCATTGAAGCAAATCTGGTGACATTAACCACCCACTGAACAAATTTTGGCTAACATTAGCGTTTTGGATTCACCATCATCGAACAAACCTAACAATGGTCCTCTCCAAGATAAAACACATAGCAATATCGACCACTTATAAAACCCTTACCCCAAAATCGCAAATCCAAACTAGAATAGAAAACACGACTACAAAAACTCAAAACCACAATAACAATAGAAATACACATACATAAAACACAAAAGCATAATGTTAGATATGATTAGTTTTGATGATGTCTTATATAGATGCCATTATTAAGAGAGAAAAAGTTTGCATACTACATTTATCTTCTACTTTGACTAAGTTTTACATTTAATGTAGATGTGAAATTCAATATTGAAGAATGATCTAGAAAGTAGATTGAAGAAAGAAGTTATTGCACACAATATAATGGGAATATCAGAATGTCAATGAAGTGAGAAGTTATCAAAGGATTTTGGGAATAGTCAAGAAGAAAAGGAAATATTGAAGAAGGTAGAACTTACAGAGAATGATAAGTCTAAGTTGAATGACGAAAAACGATCAACAAGAAAATCAATAAAGAAGTATTGAATTAGGGAAAGAAATTGAATCAAAGAAGATGTGAAGTCAAATGATAAAAAATGATCAAGAGAAGAGAAGAAAGAAAGAGCTAAAGTTATGGAGAATGATCAAAAGAAGAAAAAAGAAAGAAGAACTTGTTGAATGAAATGAAGATATCATTATTCAAGTTCTAAGATTGATTCTAGAAGTCTCCACGATCAAATGAAAATTGGAATGACTCAATTCAGAGTTAAAACAAGCAAAAATGAGGTTCTGGATGAGCAAATCGAGTCTCCAAGTATTAAACTCGAGTTTACTACCTTGCTGCAGTGATTTACTTTTTGGATACAAGAAAACTTGAGTTTAGGACTCTTAACTCGAATTTAGAACTCAAAACTCGAGTCAGCCATCAAAAACTCAAGTCAATAAGTGTGGTGTTTAGAATGACATTCTGAAATGTCGTGGAAATAAGTTCATGATTGTAAACTCTTCTAAAGTGAATGCATGCATATTTTAACTTACAAACACTTAAAGTCGTGAAAAACTATGTTTTCACTCAGTTGCGGCCTCATATTTATAAATTATAACATCCACACTCAACGACATTAATTTTTTGACGGTATTGATTTTTTGTTTATAATATTCTTCTAATTTAAGCTTTCTTGTTTGCCACAAATTTCAACTAAATGCTCTACTTCTTGTTCAGAGTCACGAGAATTAAAGATGTTTGTTTCCAAACAAATTTGTAGTGAATAGTTCAGAGTTTGGTCTCGATATTGAAGACTGCCTTATAGGTGAGTATACTAGATACTGTTTACTTTGCAATAATAATTACTTTTGATGTGTACACAGCTCAAATTTTGAGTAGGTAAATGAGCATGGCACAATCTCAACCGGGAAATACTGAGGCTACCACTACTAGAAGGGCCACTGAAAATATAACTACAATCACATCATTAGCATTATCACCTGCTGGTGATGAAAGTAAAAATAATAATATATGAAGGAGAGGGACAATCAGCTAAAACACAACCTGTTAAGAGAAAAAGGAGGACAACATCTTATGCCCATTAGCATTTCAAAAGGTTGCCACTGACCTAAAGAAAAGGTAAACATCAGAGTAACCATTGTGGCAAAAATTTTGAAAGTCATCCTATAGATTGTGGCACTACACAATTGTTGCAACATTTGGAAAAGTTTCCAAAGAATCCCAATAAAACTAACAACTCACAAAGTTTGTTGTCGATTTCTTCTAATAAAACTTTGACAATTGACTTATTTAGCCAGGAGAGACGCAGAATGGCTATTGCAAAATTCCTCATAAAGGATGAGTTGCTTTTCCAGACTGTGGAAGGGGAGGGTTTCAAAGTGTTATTGCAAGAGGTTAAACTTAGATTTCAAATGCCTTCACGTTGGACGATTGCTAGGGATTATTACAAAATTTATTTAAAAGAAGCAAAATATTTAAGAAAATATTTCAAGCAATCTAAAGTCCGTGTGTCTCTTGCTATAGATTGTTGGACTTCAATTCGAAATTCAAACTACATGTGCTTGACTGCTCATTGGGTCGATGAGGAATGGACTTTGCAAAAAAGAATTTTGAATTTTGGTGTGATTGAAAATCATAAAAGGGAAACAATTGGCAAGAAAATAGAGGATTGCTTATTCAAGTGGGGCATAGACAAAGTCTTTACTATAACAATTAACAGTGCTTCCTCAAATGAATCTGCAATTGCACATGCAACTGAAAAATTGTTTGAGGGGTTGAAATGGTCTAGTATGTGATGGAGAGTTTTTGTAGATGCAATGTGTTGCACAGATATTGAATTTGATTGTCTCTGAGGGTCTTGATGACTTCCCTTTTTTAGTAAATTTGAGAGACATTTTTATATATTTGGGAAGTCATTATTACTAATTTATTGAGATTTTAAGAGAAATCAATATGGATACTTCATTTATGGGATTTCAATTTAAAATAAAAGTTTTTGGGTTTAGATAATAAATAATAGTAGTTCAGTTTATTTAAAAAAAGAAAAAAAGAAAAGAAAAGAAAAGAAAAGAAAAGATGAAATAAAAATTCAGTTTATTATTATTATTATTATTATTGTTATTGTTATTATAATAATATAATTATTTTTTTTTTACAATCAGATGAGACGCAGCGTTTCATGGAAATGAATGCAATCAATTGAAGAAAAACCTAAAAGCTACGGGCCTACAACATTAAAATGAAACGAAACCTAAAAAGCAGCAAGAGGCGGCATTTGGCATTAAAAAGAATTCGCTGCACAGTAAGGGTGTGCATGGCAACCATTCTGTTGCCCAGCACTGTTTCTGAGATGAAACAGTTTTTTATGATTCCGTGCTTTGGAAGAGTTCTGAGAATCAGAATTACGTTTGTTAACCCATTTTATTTTTACCCCGAGAATTAGAATTACGTTTGGTAACACATTTTTCCTCCTCTTGTTTAGGAGTTAAAAAAATAGTAAGAAAGGAAGATGAAGGATCAATGAGTTATTTTTACCATTTTATCCTTTTCTTTAATAATTAATATAATTATTATACTTTACAAATAAACTTAAATTTAAATTTCCTAAAAAAATTATTTATGTAATTATTATATTCAAAAAATTATTTATGTGGTGGTGGTGGCGGTGGCGGGGGGCGGTGGGGACGGTGGCCGTGGTGGTGGCAGGGCGGGGGGCGGTGGTGGTGGCGGCGGGGCGCGGTGGTGGTGGGGACGGTGGTGGTGGTGGTGGCTGGGGCAGGGAGCGATGGTGGTGGTGGCGGCGGGGGTGGGGGCGGCGGTGGTGGCTGAGGCGGGGGTGGTGGTGGCGGTGGCGGTGGTGGTGGTGGTGACGATGGTGGTGGTGGCGGGGCGATGGCGGTAGTGGTGATGACGACGGTGGCGACGGTGGTGGTGGTGGTGTGGTGGCTGGTGGTAGCGGTGGGGTGGTGGCGGTGGTGATAGTGTGGTGGCTGGTGGTGGTGGCGATGGCGGTGGTGATGGTGTGGTGGCTGCTGGTGGTGGCGGTGGTGGTGGCAGCGGCGGTGGCGGTGGTGATGGTGTGGTGGCGGTGGCGGTGGCGGTGGTGGTGGTGGGGCGATGGCGATGGTGGTGGTGGTGGTGGTGGCGGTGACGGTGACGGTGGCGGGGCGGTGGGGCAGCGGTGGTGTTGGGGGTGGCAACGGCGGTGGTGGTGGAGCGACGGTGGTGGTGAACGAGGGTAAATTTCTGCTTTGATTGAGGAAAAAATAAATTCTAATTTTTTGCCCTGGAATAGAGAAGCTAAAATTTTTAGCTTCTTTTTTTTACTCCCCAGCACAAAAAATAAACCGGTTCATCCCGAGAGCAAGAAAAAAAACCGGATTTACCAAACACAATTCTCATCCATTTTTGTTCCGGAGCACAGAAATTAAGAAAAAAGTCATTCTGGGAGTGTTACCATGCACACCCTAAATTGTGGGAGGCGGCATAATTGTGGATATTTTCGTTGGAACAGCTCAGAGACGCAGGAGGGCACATTTCAGGAACCAGAGCGGAAAAAAAAGAAACAGAGGCGTAGTGTTCGAAAGGGAGAGAGAAGAGTTCGCCGACGCTGCTGCTCTCGCCGGCAGCTTCCTCTTCCACCAGGGTCGCCGGCGAGTAACCCTCCTGCATAGTCGACGGCAGCTAAGAGAGAACCTGCAGAACAGAGCATCGAATCAAAGGAAGAAGATGTGCTGAGTCTATGTTCTGTTTTTGTGGTTTTGATAATTCACTTTTCTCTGTTCCACTTTCTTATTATTCTCCTCTGTGTTTTTGAATTCTGCTTTTGTGTTGTGTGATCTGAATTAAAGTCATGTTTGTCTAATTTCTCTTTGCAACCTAGAGGAACTTTGAACTTATAGGTGTGGATTAAACTTTGTCTTTATTATTTAGTTATAATTAATATTAATTTTGGTTACTTAATCTTGTTTAGCTTTATCTATTTAGTGATTGACCATCATTAAATATGAATTTGAGAATTAGGATTTACCTTGACGAAGGGGATTTTAATTAAGCTCTCAGATTAAGTAATATGAGATTAAATTACGATTTAATTTATGATTAGGATAGACATATACCTAATTGTCCCATATAATTGTTGAAGAGTGCGTTCGAGTTATGTTGCTTCTTGGGTAATTATATTAGACATAACAAAATATATTCAAGAGAGGGTTGTAAGTGTACCGACAGGCACTTATAACTATTTATACTCGAGATTAACAAAATTGATATTAAGGCTAATTAAATTAGTAAAAACAAGGTTTATGAAGCTAATAAGGGATTAGTGACTCTGGGTTGCTCATTTGATTTTTGTGGTGGTTTGTTTATTTTGATTTTAGTTTAATTCCTTTTTCTTAATTAAATTCAATTTTAGTTTTCTCAACTTAAACGAAATTGTAAAATTAATGCTTAACCGAAGTTTGTGATTCCAAGCCCTCGTGGGAACGATATCTTACTCACTCTTTATTACTTGGTACAGCCCGTGCACTTGCGGAGTTTATAGGCTCTAAAGTTTTATCCCTATCAGGTCTTAAGGAAATAAATAAGTCCATTGAGCTCATCTCTCATGCGGTTAAATATATTTGATCTTCTCCAGCAAGAGAGACCAAATTCAAAGAGCTTGTTGAAAAAGTCAGAGTTAAATCAAAAAGTTTGCTTAGCTTGAATTGTCTCACAAGGTAATTTAATCATATTTCTATTCAAAATGCTTGTTCATGCCTTTAATTATTTATTCATATTTAATTAGATTTCTATTATGTCCAACAATACTGTTGACAATAATTGTTTATTACAAACAAAATGCTGTTAACAAGTTGTGAATCAGATTTCTTGTTTAATTACCTATTCTTATTTAATCAAATTTCACAGTGTTGTTGACAATACACTAGTTGACGATACTTGTTTAAATACTTGTTAGGTGGAATTCAACTTACCTTTTATTAGATAGTGTTGTTAAGTTCATTAAACTCATTACAAGGATTACAAGGATGGAAGAAGAAGATCAAGATTACATACGTCAAAAAGAAAGTTAAGTTGATCAACTCGTTTTGATGATGACATATTTGATTATGATGACGATATCATAGATACAACTATAGTGACTACAGTTGAGCCTCCAAGTGAATATGATGGGACCATTGCAAAGGAGTTCCTTGTATTTTTGAAGTTTATCTACATTAATTATGACAAAAAAAAAATTCTAAATCAAATTTTGTGACAACAAACACATATTTTCAACATATTGTTGCAATTCAAACACATCTTAATTCAAGTGCAGCTAGTTCCCACTCTCTCTTGGGTGACTTTACAAGAAGTATGCATACAAAGTACGATAAGTATTGGGAAAAAGTTGAGAAAATAAATCCATTATTGGTGGTTGCACTGATATTAGACCTTAGATACAAGATGACATATGTTAAAATTGCTTTTGAAAACATTTTTCCTGAACCTACAAAGTGTGAATTTATGTTGAAGAGGATTATGGATGTCTTGTATTGTTTGTATGATCATTATTAAACAAATGTTATTAATACTAATGAAGCTTCTAGATCTCAGCCAAGAATGGAGCAAGGAGATATCAATGGTGGTGAGAGTAATGCGTTGACCCTAGAAATTGAACTTGAAATGGCCTTGTCATCTTTTGATGCTACATTCTAGAAATTCTTAGCCACTTAGACTCTACATGTAATATAGGAAAGATTTCAGAAGTGGATGAATATCTTCAAACTAAATTAGTTGGCTTTCGTGAAAATTTGATGTTTTGACATGGTGAAGAGTGAATGCCTCCAAATATCAATAACATTCTCAATTTGTATTATTTCATTTTTTTTAAAATTTCATATTAGATTATTAGTAGATATGTTTTCTCTTCACTTATTTGCAGAGGAAGATTTAGCATATAGAACTACAAGCCTACAACCCATTCCTCACGTGAATTTAAAGATGATGGTGAAGATTGAAGCATGTAGATTCCATGGAAGCATGACATTTTATTAATCTTTGAACTTTAGTTATAATGTTTTAATTTAAAAGTTGGAATTTAAACATTAAAATTATTTTATGATGATATTTGTCTAAATTTAGGTTCTTTTATGTGAATTGTGATTATTAAACTTTGAAAATTTAGATTTCAAAATTTACAATGATAAATGTGAATAGATGCTTAATGCTTATGTATGTTTTTTCAAAAAATAAAATAAAATAAATAAGTAAAATGTAAATGGGTTGTCATCCAAGACCTAGTTAGCCTGCTTATTTATATGCTAGCCTATTTACACAGGTTTAAATGAGTTAAAGTATGAGTATGAGCTGGTTAAATGGGTGGACTATGGATTTGGGCACAGGCTGTCCAACCCGCCCATTGCTCTGCCATACTTTCATCTAAAGCTTGAAACTAGTGATTCTCTTGTAGCGTAAATCTGGGGGCCCTTAATGCGCTTGAAGAGCATGGGAGAAAGGCCACAAACTGGTTTGATTGAGAAGCGATGCACCTGCTTCAGAATGATATTCCTGATCTTCATGAAGATTGGTCTCTCATCATGGAAGTGAAAGGGATGCTACGACGCGATTGGGCACTGATGTTGGAGTACATAGAGAGAGATTCATCGATAGAGCTGATCTACTTGCAAAGACAACTTTAAACATTACCCTGGTTTGACCATTATGGGCCCTACTACGTTGGCTGGTGTTATGCCATTGGCTTAGCTTAGTGTTTAGTTTTAAGTTTTGTCTTACTTTCCATTTTGTATTAAGAAAAACCTAGTGATTAAATTGTGATGGGTGTGTGTATCTCCCTTTTTTGTGGGGAGGGCTGAGTTAAGATAAAAATTTTCTAAAAAATTATTTTAAGATCCTAAATTTTGATAAGCATAACTAAAAAAGAATATGACAAAATAATATTTGAACTTCAAAATCGAGTTAACAGCAACAATAGTAAGATTAATAAAATCAATAAAAAATTGATGAATTATTTCATTAACAAATGACTTATTTGATATTTTGAAATTTAAGTAGTATATTTTTAAGATTTTCTCCATTTTTATATGTTCTCTAATTTTTTTTTTTTTTTGGGAAGATGTGACATTGGGGAGAGTGATAAGCTTACCCCACGATAAAATCACATGATTTCTACTTTTTATCAGAAGTCGCGAGGCGAAGGAGCCATAGATGGTGGTGAGGGGCTCATGAGTCATGTGCCACGTTACCCCTCCCATGTGCATGCAACGCCCGGATTACCCTTTGATGTTGGGGCCTAAATAGTAGGCATGGCCTTAGGGCCCGATTAGTTTAATGATAAGGAAGAGATTGACTAGTTTATATCAAAAAAGACTAGTTTAAATATTTGATTAGGCTGGCGGGATAAAGTTTTGTTTCTGTTTTTTTTTTAAAAAAAAATAAAAATATTTCATGAAATTAACTCTAGAACAAGTTCTAGGGAAAAAAAATTGTTTCGATAGTTTTTTTTTTTTTTTTGGCTAAAGTACTAGTTTGGTCCTTTATGTTTGTTTCAGGTATCCATTTAGTCCCTTAAGTTTGTAAAGTGCTCATTTAGTCCTTTAAAGTTAACACCGTTAAGCAGACTTAACAAAAAATACTAACTCAGCAATTTTAAACGATGACTGTGCACTTAAATGCTGACAAAACAAGTTTACATGTTACTTTTTTAATAAATTAATATTTTAAATCCTGTAAATTGAAATTTTAAACGTTAACTGTGCACTTAAATGTCTCAGACGAAGAACATATAGCCAAAGTTTGTTTAAATAAATTTCAATTTATAAGATTTAAAATATTAATTTATTAAAAAAGTTAACATGTAAGCTTGCTTTGTCAGCATTTAAGTGTACTGTCATCGTTTAAAATTGCTGAGTTAGTATTTTTCGTTAAGTCTGCTTAACGGTGTTAACTTTAAAGGACCAAACGAACAATTTACAAATTTAAAGGACTAAATGGATACCTGAAGCAAACATAAAGGACCAAACAGGTACTTTAGCCTTCTTTTTTTTTTTTTAAGAAAAAAAAAACTGTTGTTGAAGTGACGTAACCACAATCGTTGCCAATGATGAAGTGGGAGTTGTAACGTACTAGCTTTTGCTTTACCAAAGGCCCTGTATGATTTAGAATATTCAATAATATTTGCCAAGATTGAATATCTAAGGTGATATCATTTATTAATGAATATTGATTACTTGAGAGAAAATAGACAACAAACGATGAAAAACAATCTAAACAATACCTCCTTGAAGAACGTGCATCAAAACCGACAACAAAATCCAAACACGCAGAATGAGACAACAACAACAAAACCGCAACATAAACCTCAAACCCAACAAAAAATTACAACACAAATCCCAATAACAAAAATCTCAACACGGATATCAATAAAAACACCTACATGGGAAACCGTGTCAAGTCGAGCATCTAGTTTAAGTATATGGACGGTAGTCCAAAATAAATGAGGAAGAAAAACCGAATGGACCTTTGATGAAGGCCCAAGGTTTTTAGCCCAATATAAGGGTAAAAAGAAAAATGGCAATCGGGCTTTATATCAGACTAAGGTATTAGGCCCAAATCAAAGAGGACTGAAAAGTAATATAGATACTTAGAGAAAGCCCAATCCTTATGGCTCAATAGGGAGTCATTGGTAATTAAGCAAGTGTTTTAGGACACATGTCATAAAAGGAGAGAGCAAATTGACACGTGGCATCGTTATAAATAAGGAGTTGACACGTGGCGCAATCTTACTCAAAGCTTGACATGTGGCATTCATGCAAGAAGACACTTGTCTTATTTTCCCTTATCACAAGACACTTGGCAAAAACCTCACACACACACAAACCAAGACAACAACGCTAAAAACCAAACACGTAAATCGAGACAACATTACCAGAAACCAAACATGTAAACCAAGACAATAACACCATAACCCAAACACACAAATCGAGACAACACCGGAAACCAAACATGCAAATCGAGACAATGACAACAGAACCAAAAAACGCAAATTGAGATAACGACACCGAACTCGAAACACGAAAACCAAGATAACACATACACACATATCAAGACACCACGTGACACCATACATGCAACTTACAAGACACATGGCATCATCCCTGATTGACAACACAACAACATGCAATAATCATGACAAGAGGCACCACATCTTCACAAAAATGAAACACTTGCCTTCTTGCATGTAATGACATTTGGCAAATTAAATTAAAACATATTTTTTTCCCCTTTTTGCACCCTTTTATCTTCCTATACGTAGCACATTCCGCACACATGTAAGTGGAGCTAAATACCTAAGAGGGAGGTGAATTGGGTGTTCTCAAAATTTTCGACAATAACTCTGTTTTGAAGCAATAAAAACAGAGGTGAACAGAGTAAGGGAAAGAATAGCTGGACACAGAGATTTATACTGGTTCAGTCCTAATAACTTGACCTACATCCAGTCCCCAGACTCTCTTGGATTTTCCACTTTATCAAAGATTACACACTCTGCACTCAAGAAGTAGTTCTCTCTCTAGAACTCACTCCCCCTTACAAGTTGTAATCAATGAACTCCCAAATCACCAAGTCCCCTTGACTTGTGATTCTTTACAATAAATGATTTACAAAAAGAAACTCTCTCTAAGAGCAGATATTGATAATCACTGAAGCTCTTTGTATCAAAAGATACTATACAAGTGAAAACTGAAGAAAATGAATGTAGACTTGAATGCAATTCGTGGGAACGATATATTACTTACTCTTTATTACTTGATACGGCCCATGCACTTGCGGAGTTTTTTAGGCTATAACATTTTGCCCTATCAATTATAAAATTGCGTTAGAAAAGTAGAAAAATTCACTCCCTCTTTCCATAAAAATCAAGAGTCTATACTGTAACTAATGAAATATCTAAAGCATAAGGAAAGTTGAAGATATAGTAGTAATGATAGAATTAAAAACTGCGAGCAGAACTAGTTTAGGTGCCTGCTTATCTAGACTTTATTCAGATCTGATTTGGACGTCTTATGGTGCCCATCAAAGCTAGCTGGAGTCTTTGAAACATTTCAAACAAACTAGGTTAACTAAAGAAAAATCTCAGCTTGGATTCCAAATCATGAACTCACTACAAAAATAATCTAAACCACACTATACACAGCTAGTGAACGTGATGGATTATAAAAGAGTGTGTGAGAGAGACAAACCTTTGCCATGCTCAAGCTTGACGCTCTTGAATGGAGTGTGAGTATGCAAAAACTCAAGCACAGTGGTTGTAGGGTCAACACTTGAGAGCTCAATCCTCTCTCCATTCATATCAAATACCAAATTGTCTCTTAAAAGACATTATTTATATTTTTAATCTAAAAGTGCACATGAGATTATGAGAAGAACTAATGGTGAAAAGAAAAGGAAAGAAGCCCAATATATCATATGTGATTCGCATTGCTTTTGAGAGAACCTTGGAAGGAATGCTTCAGTTTGTCGATTAATGGTGAAGAAGGACATGGTAGCATGTGGTGCGGGGTTGCTCGAGACCATGAAGGCAGGGTTGTTAGTGGTTTAATCAGTATATATATAAATAATTTTGCAAGTAATAAATTTACAACAAAGAAATCATTAATTATAAAATAAATAAATAACATGTCTCATGAAAGATAGATTTGTGAAATTTAAATTCTTGCTTTTAATTATATAATATGTTTTTAAAAGAAAGATAGTTTCCGTATAATTCTTAAGAAAAATCAAAACAATTATTTAAAAAAAATAAAAAAATTGTAGATAAATATGATATAGTTATTTAAGGTCTATATATATATATATATATATATATATTTGACAATGTACATATGAAGTGCAATTTTTTAAGGGTTTGTTTGGTATGGGGATTTAGAGGGGATGAGAGATTTTTATGCGTTGGATTTAATAAAATTGAAGAAGTGTGGTTTCAAAATTTTAATAGAGAGAAGATTTAAGATAAAAGAAGAAGAAAAATTAATTAAAACTTTGGAAAAATTCTAAATGAATACCGTTTGAATTTGCAAAACTCCCAGAAGTCTGTTGAATTTGTAAAAGGACTGAGAGGCACCAATGACCTATGAGGGATATGCAAATTTGGGTGAAATTACCCTTAGTTTTAAATAAATTTAAAAAAAAAACATAAAATGCCCTCACCATCGCTAGCTGACCACTGCCAGCCAACCGCCGTCGGCTGGCGATTATGGGCCGGCGGTGGTGAGGGCATTATATAAATATTTTTTAATTTATTTAAAACTAAGGGCAAAAGGGTAATTTCACCCAAATTTGCATATCCCTCATAGGTCCTTGGTGCCTCTCAGTCCTTTTACAAATTCAATGAACTTCTTCAAACGGTATTCATTTTTTGGAATTTTTCCTAAAACTTTTATCCCAACTTCTCTCTTGTTTTTCTTAAATCCAACTCAAATATTTTTTTCCTTCTGCTTACTTTCCCTCGACTCTTCCCTCGTACCAAACAAGTCCTAAAGATAAGATAAACTAGTAAAATCCAATTATGCAAACTTTAGGCTAAAAAAGTTGTATAAAACATGGCACTATAATTTTGATAGACAATGAAAGGACCAAAATAAAAAAATTGTTTTATTTTAATTTCTTTTTAAATAAAAGTGATAACGTGTGATAATTTTCATTTAAATTTATAATTTTTTGGTTAAGAAATTATAATTTTCATCAGAATCTGAGAAGAATTGAAGAGTTCATAGTGCTGTTGTGTGAAAATTGCCCAAGAGTTTTGTGCTTGTTTGCCTCATTCCATGTGCTGTCATGAACTCATATCGTTTTGAAGAAAATTATGTTGCTTTGGTTGAGTGACTTGGAAAAATTCTCTAACTATTTTTGAACTGATTTAGTGTACTGATGTTGATGTTTTTTTTTTTATGGTGAATGCACTGGAGTTGATGTTAGCATCAAGAACCTGGTACATGTTTCGTGAAGCTGGATTTTCTTGAGCAACTTGCAATGTTGTAATATTGATAGCTATACAATTGTGAGAAATCTCATTTGAATTTTTGAAACCTTGCATTGACTCCATTGAGGATAAAAATAAGTCATCTCTATTTTTAAAACTCTTCAAGTTTGAGAAAATTCATGTTGATAGAAGCTGTTTCTGTTATGTAATTTATAAAATCCTTGATCTTGCTGATATTTCTGATTTAAGGAGCTTTGTGTTTCTGCAAAACTTTTCTGAATTTGTGAAACTTGCTGGAACAAGTTTGAGCTAACAACTAGCCATTAATGATATGTCATTAAGAGTTTGAGTTCAATACTCTTTGCCGGAATTTTTTTACAAGGGCGTAAGAAGATTTCAATAATCCAGTTTTCACTTTCTTCCTTTTACCCTCTTGTATTGCTTGTGAAATCATATGTTGGATTGATTGTTTATAACAAGTGTTGGGGGTTACCCACTCAGTCGTAAATGGTAGTTAGTCGATTTTGCTCCCTATACCATGGTCTTCCTATTCCTTATCTCTTGCTAAATTTCAATAATGCTCTCTTAGACTTAGGTGCAGCCATTAATGTTATGCCACATTCAGTTTATAACTCATTAGGGTTCAAAAACATTGAGTCCATTATTGTAATACCCCAACTGGTTGATAGGACAACTGGACAACCTTCTGGATGTTTAGAAGACATTTTGGTTAAGGTTAAAGGTGTAGATTTACAACCTGGTATAGGGGCGTTTAAAATGGATTCTCCTGGATTGTGAGTTTGAGTATGAGTTCTTTACATTGCATCATTGAAGAATGGAGCTAAATACCCAAGAGGGGGGGGTGAATTGGGTATCTTTAAAAAAAAATTAAAGATTGAGCTCTGTTTTTGACTAATGAAAACAGAGGCTAACAGAGGAGTAGGGAAGGAAAGCTTTACACAATGTGATTTATACTGGTTCGGTCTTTTCTCTGACCTACATCCAGTCCCCAAGCTTCACCTGGGATTTTCAATCCACTATAATCAAATATTGATCACACACTCTGTACTAAGGGTTGTTCTCTCACTAGAACACACTCCTCCTTACAAGTTGTAATCAATACACCCCAACTACCAAGTCCCCTGACTTGTAGTTATCTCAATCAATAAATGATTTACAAGTATTTGACTCTCTTACAGAGCTGATAGGATAAACACTGAAGAACTAAGTATCAAAATGATACAATACAGATGAAAGCTTGATACAATAAATGACTCAATAAATTTTCGCTCTAAGTAGTTGTATCAGCTTGTGAAGAAATTAATGTTCTCTATTTATAGGTAGAGAACATTAAATGACCGTTGTAGGATGATTCCAACCGTTGGAAGTGATTAACTTGGGTTCTGGTTATCTTCTCTCTCTAAACTTCTGCTAATCCAAGTGTTTATGTGATCTGATGTGGATTTCTGAGTTTCTGCCCGTTGGAATTGACTTTACTTGATGTAGTAAACATTCTTTAACGTTAACAAGGCGTGCTCAGATGGATTAGCCGAAAGTAGATGAGGTTGTGCAGGTGCATTAAATGCACTGTTCACTTTTTTACTTTTTCTTACAAATCTTCAATAATCTTGATCTGTGCTAACTGAAAAACACTCAACAAACTTGTTAAACATATCTGGGATCATGAGTGAATGATATATGAAAGCAAGTAGATCAATCAACAAGATATAACAGATTTCACAGATTTGAAAAAGCTTCAACGGTCACTAACCTCGAGGTTAGTTCATCCAACCTCGAGGTTGGCCTGAAATCTTCAGGCAAACCTTTGTTTTAAAATCATTCAACCTCGAGGTTGCACAGTGAACCTCGAGGTTTCTCTTGAGGAGAAACCTTCTGATAAATCTCATTAACTTGCAAACCTTGAGGTTCCAAAAGTAACCTCGAGGTTTGAAGTTTGTTACAAACCTTTAGTTTTCACTGGAGCTCGACAACCTCGAGGTTGTACATCTGTACTCGAGGTTGGCTCTTTGAAAGTGCAAAGTTCAAAGTTAAACATAAAGCCCAGCCTCGAGGTTACAATGTTAACCTCGAGGTTTTCAATACTTTGAAAACCAGTGTGCTCTCTGTAAGTGATAAAACTCGAGGTTGCAACATCATACTCGAGGTCCAAGGTGTTTTCATCGGGCTTAAGTTTCAAAACAAAGTGTCCAACCTCGAGGTTGAAATATGGACCTCGAGGTTCATGTGCTTGATGAACAACATGACCTTTCTGTATGAGTTGAACCTTGAGGTTAGCTTTGCATACTCGAGGTTACAAGTGTTAATGAAGAAACTTGGATTCTCCAACTGAACCAGAACCTCGAGGTTGACTTCTCAACCTCGAGGTTTCACATATAACTTGTGAAACCAAGTTTTGCAACATTCGAACACTTGATTTTTAAAGCTTCTGTAAGGTCAAACCTCGAGGTTACAAACCCAACCTCGAGGTTTGCTCTTAAACAGAGTTTTGACACTTAAGAGCAAAACCTCTTCAATTGTCTGTAGTTGTTGACAATCATCAAAACTATCAGAGAACTAACATTCTCCCCCTTTTTGATGATGACAACATCTACAAGCAATACCTCTTAAAACATTTAAAAGATTATCTATGAGATTATCAGAGAGTTTGAAAAAAAAAAGATTTTTGCACAAGTAAAGAGTCAGAGATAAGCAGAAGCATGAAATTGAGACTGATATTTCAATTGACATTCCATTTCAACAAAGTTATACAGGATACAATGGAATTCAAAAGGAAAAATACAGACAGCAATAAAAGAAAACAAATACATGAAAATACATATGCTGCTGCAAAAGAAACAACCCTAAGGACCTCCAATCCTACCTCCAATCCTTATTGATTCCTTTCCCCCTTTGACTCCTATAGGTTCCTCATTGCTTATTCCTCTCCCCCTTTGTCATCATCATCCACATATTCTGGGTCCAGAACAATAAGAGGGGGCTGGTAAAGCACCATAGCAGTGGTAGGATCAAAGGAGGGATCAAGAAGGGAAGGATGGGTATAGGGAGAAGGTGTGGGAAAGATCTCAGTGGCAGGAGTGGATGGAAATGGAAGTGGGTTAGGAAGAACTTCTGTGGTAGGGGTGACTGGGGAAGGTTGAGACTCAGCAACAGGAGTGGTATGAGGTGGAGAAGAGTGTGGAGGGCTAGGGAATGAGAAGGAGTGAGAGGGAGGTGAGTGATGGGGTGAGAGAGCAGGAGACTCAGCAGGAGAGGGAGGTGAAGATGGGTCAGGAAGTGATGAGCTAGGGCCATCATGAATATCAGGACTGGGATCAGAGGCTGCATCAGCAGAAGGTAAGTCAGAAGCCACATCAGGAACTGGAACAGATGAGGGGCCATGAGTGGATGAGGAGCCAAGGCCAAAATGTCTGAGAAGCATGTCAGCTTTGTCTCTGGCATCAGATGCAGCAGTGAGAGAGACAGCCAAAGAAGAGTTCAAATCAGTAAACCTTTGATCCATTTCCTCCTTTAGCTTGTACAGATGGGACATTGCCTCAGTCTGTGCAACTATGACATCCATAAGTCCCATCTTGATGTTAGCCCGCAATACATCAACTTCAGTCTTCATGATAGCTCTGTGGGAGATTAGGGCTTGATCCACTATCTGTCTGATCTGCCCCATCAGATCATCCGGTATAGGAGCCTGAGAAGGTGGAGGAGCTGACTGTGCTTCCTCAGGAGCTTGAGAGGCTTGAGACTGAGCTTCACCCTCTGCACCAAACTTGATACGCATAAGATTCAGCTGATGCTTCCCAAAATATAGGGGATACTCAAGGGTATCAGTGTTCCCCACATACCAAATTCTGTGATAGTAGAGTATCACAGAAACAAGAGAAGGGTAGGGTATATGAGTCAATGGCTTTTTGGCAAATTTGAAGGACTTCATCCCCTGAAGAAGCCAATCCCCAATATTAAAGGGCACTCTCCTCACAAAGGCAGTGAATGGTCTATAATCGAGGGAGGTAAAGTGGGTGTAGTTCCCAGCCTTAGGAACAAAGTTCCTTGAATAAACATACCACAGAACTCTGTGTTCTTGAGGCATGTCCCTAGGCTTGAAGGTTAGCTTTATCTGTTGGTCAGGTGGGAAGGGTTTGCCTGGAATAAGAGTTTCATATACCTCTTGATTGGTATAAGAAAATTCAGAAACAGGAGGTGGGTTCTTAATCTTCAGAATTTTGTTCAAAATATCAGCAGAAAGTGTAAACTTGACACCCCTCACTGTGGTTGACACCCTTTCCTCTACCAACTCACCCTCAGGGTCCAGTACACTCACATCTTCCATCTTAAAGTAGAACATCCTAACCAGACTAGGAGTGTATGGACAGTAGATGGAGATAAAGGGTTCATACATTTTGATCCAAGGACTGAGATCAAAATTGCATTCCCTATGGAAGGTATCTAAGTTGATGGCAACTGAAGCACAGAAAACCTTAGAGAGATAAGTTTCTCTATACTTATCATTTTCCTCCTTGGTGGAGAAGGTTGAGGCAGCAGTGATGAATCCTTCTGGAGGTGATCTGATATCCCGGATGTCCTCAATTGCATTGACAACAAATTTCTCCAACTTCTTTTGCTGTGAGGCCTGAGAGGTAGATTGAGCTTGAGGCTTAGAGGGTTTCTTGGTCCTTGCCTTCTTGGCCTTTTCTCCCACCTTTTCTTTCCCTTTACCGGTTGCTTCAGGGACTTTCCTCTTTTTAGGCTCAGCCTGACTGGGCTCTTTGATGGAGATACCCTTTGGCTTGCTCTTCGGAGGAGGAGATGGAGGAGGATCAATGGGCACCCCTGGGATGTGCTTATCAAACCCAGTATTCAAACGAACAGACCGAGTCTTCTTCCTCACAGGCTTGGTTGCTTGAGGTTCAGGGGAAGGTTGACGTTTTGGAGGTGGAGAGGGAGACCAAGATTCTGTCTCATCGTTCGAATGGGAGGAAGATTCTGACTGGGAAGGAGATTTCGAGGCCATTTGTGGACAGAGAGTGGAAGAAATGTGCAGAAAGATGAAGATTGGAAGAGGAAGTGACGAGAGAGAAGGAGTGAACTCGAGGTTAGGGTTCAGTAAAAATGAAATTTCACAGCAGCATATATATAGACACGCTCTCAACCTCGAGGTTGACTTCTCAGCCTCGAGGTTAGATGAATAAAAATTCACTAATCTCTGCGATCAACCTCGAGGTTGACATCTCAGCCTCGAGGTTAGATGAATAAAAATTCACTAACCTTTGAAATTCTTACCTCCAACCTCGAGGTTGCCTCCAGAACCTCGAGGTTCGACTGTCTGATAGATGAGATGTCTCTTCTGTTTGCCACCAACCTCGAGGTTCTAATCCCATACTCGAGGTTCCAGCTTTTAAGCATTCTCAATTTTGACAGTTTGCCCCGATAACCTCGAGGTTAGCTTTTGAGCCTCGAGGTTCCATCCATCAGATACCTTGAACCTTTTGACACTCTTCCAACCTCGAGGTTGGCTACTGAACCTCGAGGTTTGCCCCTTTGACAGCAAACCTAAGTCCTGCATAAGATTGTCTATGTACTCCGATGCTAAAGTTAGTGATCTATAATCATCAGAACCATAATTTAATATAAAAGTAGACAGGAATTACTTACAACTCATTGGGATTTACCTTTCCCAATTCTCTTCTTATGAATGTGAATGGGTCCTTGGCTAATGGTTTGGTGAAAATGTCTGCCAATTGAAGATGAGTTGGGATGAACATCACTTTCAAATCTCTCTTCTGGACATGATCCCGGATGAAATGATGTCTCACATCAATATGCTTGGTTCTTGTATGTTGCACGGGATTCTTGGCCAAGCTTATTGTGCTAGTGTTATCACATAGTATTGGGATCTCCTTTAAGTGCACTCCTAAATCAGCAAGTTGTTGCTTCAGCCACAACACTTGAGCACAGCAACTTGAGGCAGCCACATATTCAGCTTCTGTTGAGGACACAGCCACGGTAGTTTGCTTCTTGCTAAACCAAGAGACAAGTGAGTTGCCAAAGAATTCGCATTGCCCACTTGTACTCTTTCTATCCGTCTTATAGCCAGCATGATCCGAATCTGAATATGCCACAAGATGCTCCGGCTGACCTTTAGGAAACCATAGCCCAAGAGTCTTTGTATCAGATAGATATCTGAATATTCTCTTCACGTGTTCAGCATGAGACTCTTTGGGTGCGGATTGGAACCGAGCACACATTCCAACACTGAATTGAATGTCCGGGCGACTTGCAGTGAGATAGAGCAATGATCCAATCATTCCTCTATACTTGGTGATGTTGAAGTCCTTGCCCTCTTCATCAGCATCCAAAGAAGTAGTTGTGCTCATTGGTGTGTCAGCCCCATTGCACTTGTCCATTCCAAACTTCTTCAGCAAATCATTCAGATACTTTGTTTGAGATATGAATATCCCATCTTTACGTTGCTTGATTTGCAGCCCAAGGAAGTAATTAAGCTCTCCCATCATTGACATCTCAAATTCACCTTGCATAGACTTGGAAAATTCCTCACACAAAGAATCATTAGTAGCACCGAAAATAATATCATCAACATATATCTGTACAATTAAAATCTCATTTAATTTATTTTTCTTGATAAACAATGTTGTATCAGCCTTTCCTCTAATGAATCCTTGATTGAGTAAGAATTGACTCAATCTTTCATACCAAGCTCTAGGAGCTTGCTTAAGACCATACAAGGCTTTCTTAAGTCTAAAAACATGATCCGGAAATTGATCATTTTCAAAACCTGGAGGTTGTTCAACATACACCTCCTCTTGAATGAAGCCATTTAGAAAAGCACTTTTGACATCCATTTGATAGAGTTTAAAGCCTTTTGTGCATGCAAATGCTAGAAGAACTCTTATTGCTTCCAATCTAGCTACTGGAGCATAAGTCTCTTCATAGTCTATTCCTTCTTCTTGATTGTAACCTTTGGCCACTAATCTAGCCTTGTTACGCACAATGATGGCTGACTCATCACGTTTGTTCTTGAATACCCATTTTGTCCCAATTACCGGATGGTCTTTGGGTCTAGGCACCAAGTCCCAAACTTGATTTCTATCAAATTGATGTAGCTCCTCTTGCATAGCAATCACCCAATCATTGTCTGAAAGGGCTTCTTCTATTTTAGAGGGCTCTATATGAGAAATAAATGCAGAAAATGTAACTTCATTCAAGGTACTATTTCTGGTCCTAACTCCTTGATTTACATCACCTATAACTTGGTCTAAAGGATGATTCCTTATAAATCTCCAAGCTCTAGGTTGAGACTGATCAGAATTTTCTAAATTGCTTTCAGGATTAGCCTCAAAAATATTTTCAGAATTTTCAGAAGGAGTAGGAGCATTTTTCGAAAAGAATTTGTTTTTGAAAATAGTCTCCTCTTCATCATCCAAGGATTTATCAGATTCAGATTCACAGAATACAACATGTATAGATTCCTCAACAATCTTAGTTCTAGTATTAAAGACTCTATATGCTTTACTCCTATTAGAATAACCAATAAAGATAGCTAAATCAGCTTTAGGATCGAATTTACCAAGATTGTCTTTACCGTTATTGTGCACATAGCACTTACAGCCGAAGACACGAAGGTGACTGAGGTTTGGCTTTCTTTCTTTGTAGAGTTCGTATGGAGTCTTATTCAGCTTCTTTCTCAAGTATGCTCTGTTGGAGACGTAGCAAGCCGTACTCATGGCATCAGCCCAAAACACTTGCGAAGTGAAGTACTCGTTCAACATTGCTCTAGCCATTTCAGTGAGTACTCTATTCTTTCTCTCCACAACACCATTTTGTTGTGGTGTTCTTTGTGCTGAAAAATTGTGATCAATCCCCATACTGTCACAGAACTCAGCAAAGGCTTGATTCTCGAACTCTCCACCATGATCAGTCCGTATTCCTGAAATTGAGAACCCTTTCTCGTTTTGGACCTTCTTGGCAAATGAAACAAACTGATCAAAGGTTTCATCTTTAGAGGATAAAAATATTGTCCAAGTAAATCTAGAGAAATCATCAACAATGACCAAAGTGTATAAGTTTCCACCAAGACTTTTCACTCTAGCTGGTCCAACTAGATCCATGTGAAGAAGTTGAAGAGGTCTGTTTGTTGAAATCTCATTTTTTGCTTTAAAAGAAGATTTGGTCTGTTTTCCCTTTTGACAAGCATCACAAATCATATCATTTTTGAAATTCAATTTGGGAATGCCAATAACCAAATCCTTTTTCAATAACTTGTCAAGTTGATACATATTGACATGAGCTAATCGCTTATGCCATAGCCAACTCTCATTCAAGTTACTTACAAAACAATTTTCAGAAGTAGAAGCATTGCTAGAGAGGTTCAATGTATAGCAGTTTCCATCTCTAGGTGCTCTAAATAAAGCTTTATTTTTCAAATCATTTATGGAGATCAAATCATTTTTAACAATAAAGCACTCATCTGAATCAAATATTACCAAATTACCCTTATCGGCGCTTTGGCTCACACTAAGGAGATTGTGACACAATCCTTCTACAAAGTAGACGTCTTTGATGAGTGGGCCTTCATTGTTGCCTATCTCACCAATGCCAGCGATTTTCCCAGATTGATCACCTCCAAATGTGACTCTACCTCCATCTTTTGGCTTTATTGATAAAAACTTTGATTTGTCTCCAGTCATGTGTCTTGAGCATCCACTATCGATATACCACTTGTTTGGCCTTGATGCTCTAAGACAAACCTCATTTGTTTCACTGGGTTGCTCTTCTTCTTCAGCAACAAGACATATGTTGGCTTTTTCACTTTCATTTTCTTCAGCTTCATCCTCATTTGATGAGCTATCCCCCCATATGGCTGAAACATATGCTTTCTTCTTCTTGAAGTTCTTGAACTTCTTCCTTTCTTTCTCTTGGTTCTTCAGCTGAGGACATTCAGATTTGATGTGTCCGGGCTTCTCGCATTCGTAGCATATGATAGGCTTTTTTGATTCATAGCTGGAGCTACCCTTTTGAAACTTCTTGAAGCCTTGATCCTTTTTGTAGAACTTCTTGAATCTCCGGACCATCATGCCGATTTCTTCATCCTCATCTTCATCTTCTTCATCTTTATCAGCATTGAGAGCGACTCCCTTGTTGCGATTGTTGGTACCATTGACTTCTTCCAAGTCCTTCTTGAATTTCAACTTGCTCTCATACTCAGATAGGCTTCCAAACAATGCAGCAACAGAAGTCATAGACTCACCACGAGCCTCTTCAATAGCAGTAACCTTGGCTTCCCAATCCTTCGTGAGAATATTGAGAATTTTTCTCACTTGAGACCTTTGATCGAAGATCTTTCCCAAGGCTGCTAACTGATTTGTGAGATGAGTATATCTAAGCTGAAATTCACCGATAGTTTCTCCTTGCTTCATTCGCAACAGGTCATATTCAGTTGTTAGGATGTTGATGCGGTTCTCTTTGATTCCAGATGTTCCTTCATATGCGATTTCCAGAGCTTTCCACATATCCTTTGCTGTAGACAAGTTGCAAACACGAAAGTACTCCTTTTGACTAAGAGCACTTTGAAGCATCAGAATAGCCTTGCTATTAAGAGTAATATTCTTCTTATCATCATCGTTGAACTCAGCTTCGGTCTTTGGAACAGTGATGCCTCCTTCAATCTTAACTGGAACATAATCTCCAGTTTCAAATACTCTCCACAATCCATATTCCGTAGCCATCACGAACACGCGAAACTTTGCTTTCCAGAAAGAATAGTGTTCGCCATCGAAACCGGGAGGACGGTTGATTGAAGCTCCATCAGGAAGAATTCCTTCCATAGTGATCCTTCTCGAGTGGTTAAGCTCTTCTGAGAAGACCTTGCTCTGATACCAAATGAAGAATGGAGCTAAATACCCAAGAGGGGGGGTGAATTGGGTATCTTTAAAAAAAAATTAAAGATTGAGCTCTGTTTTTGACTAATGAAAACAGAGGCTAACAGAGGAGTAGGGAAGGAAAGCTTTACACAATGTGATTTATACTGGTTCGGTCTTTTCTCTGACCTATATCCAGTCCCCAAGCTTCACCTGGGATTTTCAATCCACTATAATCAAATATTGATCACACACTCTGTACTAAGGGTTGTTCTCTCACTAGAACACACTCCCCCTTACAAGTTGTAATCAATACACCCCAACTACCAAGTCCCCTGACTTGTAGTTATCTCAATCAATAAATGATTTACAAGTATTTGACTCTCTTACAGAGCTGATAGGATAAACACTGAAGAACTAAGTATCAAAATGATACAATACAGATGAAAGCTTGATACAATAAATGACTCAATAAATTTTCGCTCTAAGTAGTTGTATCAGCTTGTGAAGAAATTAATGTTCTCTATTTATAGGTAGAGAGCATTAAATGACCGTTGTAGGATGATTCCAACCGTTGGAAGTGATTAACTTGGGTTCTGGTTATCTTCTCTCTCTAAACTTCTGCTAATCCAAGTGTTTATGTGATCTGATGTGGATTTCTGAGTTTCTGCCCATTGGAATTGACTTTACTTGATGTAGTAAACATTCTTTAACGTTAACAAGGCGTGCTCAGATGGATTAGCCGAAAGTAGATGAGGTTGTGCAGGTGCATTAAATGCACTGTTCACTTTTTTACTTTTTCTTACAAATCTTCAATAATCTTGATCTGTGCTAACTGAAAAACACTCAACAAACTTGTTAAACATATCTGGGATCATGAGTGAATGATATATGAAAGCAAGTAGATCAATCAACAAGATATAACAGATTTCACAGATTTGAAAAAGCTTCAACGGTCACTAACCTCGAGGTTAGTTCATCCAACCTCGAGGTTGCAACATCATACTCGAGGTCCAAGGTGTTTTCATCGGGCTTAAGTTTCAAAACAAAGTGTCCAACCTCGAGGTTGAAATATGGACCTCGAGGTTCATGTGCTTGATGAACAACATGACCTTTCTGTATGAGTTGAACCTTGAGGTTAGCTTTGCATACTCGAGGTTACAAGTGTTAATGAAGAAACTTGGATTCTCCAACTGAACCAGAACCTCGAGGTTTCACATATAACTTGTGAAACCAAGTTTTGCAACATTCGAACACTTGATTTTTAAAGCTTCTGTAAGGTCAAACCTCGAGGTTACAAACCCAACCTCGAGGTTTGCTCTTAAACAGAGTTTTGACACTTAAGAGCAAAACCTCTTCAATTGTCTGTAGTTGTTGACAATCATCAAAACTATCAGAGAACTAACAATCATGACTCTAGAGTACAACATGGACATAGTTTGATTTGGAGTGTTATGCATATGCATGGTTTCTACTCATGAGACTCTTGCAAATTTCCTCTGGACATACTTAAATCTCATCCCCATTTCTGTATGACTGTTGCTAACATGGATTCCTTATCTTTCTTGAAGGAACTTGATGTGGAGGAACTCCAAAAGGATCACTCTCCCCTTTACATTAAGGAGCCTTTAGCCATGGAATTGAAACCACCACCGACAAAGATTTGTCAAGGAGGAAGGTCTATGCTCAAGAGGTTTATGATTCTCATCCGTGATGAGATTTTTTGCTTCAAGAGCTTGAGAAGATTTCATCTACATGGTTGTCCCTCTCCTTCCTTTACTATATTGAATTGCTTGTGAAATTACTTGTTGGACTTGATTTCCTAAAATGAGTGTTGGGGGAGGGACTAAATCATTAGGAAAGGGTAGTTTTAAGGTGATGGTTTTGTGGCCTCTTTGGTTGTTCTAAGCTTGCATTGAGGTCAAATGGTTGTGGGGGGAGTTTAGCTGATTGATTTTCTAGGTGATTGTACAGGAATTTTGGATAATACCTTTGTTAGAATTATTGATTGTTGACTTTAACTTCTCACAGTGCCTTGAGAATCTGGTCTGGTTCAGAACTGAATCTTTCATGAACAATGCATGATTTATGAATTTTTCTGCACTGCACTTTGCTAATTCTGAGATACACATGCAGAACCGAACTTATCATGAATGAATGAAGCAAGTAGTGTTTACATATTGATGCCAACTATGTTGTTTATCGTCTGGAAAATTTGTATCATAAGTAGAATGTTCTCATGCATTGAAAATGGTTATGTGCATGGTTTAGCCTTGTGTGAGTTAGTTTAGAATGCACAAACCTTGATGGAAGGATTTGAAACTTATTATCATTCATAAATTCAGTGTGCATACTCCACTTGATTCAATTTCCTCTAGAACTTGTCTTGCGTCTTAATCAAGGCCAAATAATTGCACAAGAGTCATGAATATGATTGAGGCATTCTATTTCTTCACCCGTTTTCCTAAACACAAGCCGTTTAAATCAATCCCTTGCTAACCCCATTGAGCCCTTCACTTTCATTTCTTCTTTACATTTATACTGAATCTGAATTTATACATGAGACTCAATTTCGTATTTGATAGAATTTCCTTTGAGATGAAAATAATTGGATACTTTGATACATTTTTTTGTATATTTTGGTACTTGGTTAACATTGATCATGTCACTTATTGAGTTTGATATGGCTGATTGGTTGTTCTTGGACAGAGAAAAGGAAAATATATGAGTGTATAGAAAAAAAAAAAGAAAGAAAACAGAAAAAGCCAGAAAGAAAAAAATATATATGAATCAAAAAAAGGAGAAAAAGGCAAGGAAGAGAAAGGAAAATCCATGTGTAGAAAGGAGAAAAGAAAAAAGGTAAAGAAGGCAGAACACAAATGTCTTCAGAAGAACAGAAAAAAAAAATAGAGAAAAGGAAAAGGAGAGAACAGATTGTCCAAAGAACTCTTTCAGCTTATGAATATAATTTGAACCAGTAGATTTTTGCTTAAACATTGTTGTACATAAGAGCAAATGCTAAAGTTTCAGCCACTTGTTTGTCTAATTATCGTTCAGCAGCTGTGTATATTTCAGATCATGTGCCATTCTTTTTTCCATTTCCACTTGGGCCTTTTCAACATTACAACCAAAGCAAAGACCTCTTGATTCATTACTCTAGTGTATAACGAGTGGTGGAGATGGTAGACACATTACAAGCCTATGGTAGGAGTTGGACTAGTGGAGAGGAGTGAAATTACCTTAAGAGAGGGATGTGAGAAGTGCAAAACAGGACCAAGTTGTATTCTAAAGCATTACTCACTATTGGCTAGGCTAAGTACGTGGGCTATTTGATTTGCATGTGTACACTTTGCTTGTGATATTAGTTGAAGTATTATATGCTACTACGCTTGCATATTTTGATTTAAGCTGCTACATTCTCACTTATTTGTCTATTCGGTTTTGTATTGGATTTCCCTGATTGAGTCTTTCTCTAGGGAGTGCAAAAGTGAAAGTGTGGGGGAATTTGATAAACCATTGTTTTTATATGGCTAAGTGAGCATTTTTGTGGGATTTTAGGAAGAATATAGAGTATTATTTGCATAATTAGGCATGAATAAGATAAATGCATATGGTAGGAGATTTTGATTAAAATGATTATTTTAGCTGCAATTTAGTGGAATTTGGTTGTTGTTTGTATCGCAGGTGTAATTCTGAAATCAGTGTGGCTGGAAAGAAATCCAAGCAGGGAGGAAACCTGAATCAAAGGAACTCATTTCCATAATTCCATTACTAATGGAATTTGGCTTCCACCTAATTATTGTGGAGGCAAGAGGCTGCTATTAAATATGAGAGAGCAACGGAGTAACTTATACCACCTCTTGTTTGATTATGCATGTCAGAACCAAATTATCTTGATAGTTTGAGATATATTTCCATACTGAAGATGCATCTTAACCCTTTATACTTTATAGTATGATGTATTGATTTATTTCTCCTTTATTATTTGCTCTCATGCTCCCCCTTATTATTTGTTATTTATATTTATTTTTATTTTTTTCACATGAATTTATTATTGTTAATAAATATTATTTATAATACTAAATTATTCATGCTGCTTATTAATGCCTTCTTTCAAATACTGTATAGTTTCTTTATCAATAATTTAGCATTCATTATTATTATTATTATTATTATTATTATTTTGCCTGAAGTTGTCTATTTGTTTTATTTATTATCTTGTTAATGAATTTATTTCCTTATTCTCAATGAATTATTAATTGATTAATTTACTTTTTCATGAGACATTTTATTTATTTTATAATGAATAGTTGATGGTTTTGTTAGTTTTAAATTTAGTAAAGTTACTTATCTTCTCAATTCTTATATGTACATTATTCATTCTAAGCTACTGTCTTTTCTATATTTATTAATGTTTACTATAAATTTGATTAAGTTCCTATCCCATTCATTGTCTTCCTTTTATTTGATAGATTATTCCTTTCTATTTTTCTGTTTATTTATTTTTCCTTTTAAGATTTGAATTATTTCCTTCATTTGCTCTTATAATTAACCAATTAGTGAAGAGTTGTGAATTATTGAAGCTGAAACTGCTACATTATGAAGTAGGGCTCCTCCCTCTTTCTGCTTTGAAATTGTTAATTTTTATTCTAATCCTCCACTACTTAATAGGGTTGGATAGTCATATCTTCTTTTATGATCCTTTTACTGTATTAATGAGCATTAATTGCCAGGTTCGGGAGCCATTTCCTTTGATTGTACATCATCTTCCTATTGCTGTGACCTTTGGTTTTATCATGGAAGATCTTTAGATTGGCTTTATCCGTAGGTCTTTGTAACTTGTAAGTACCTTCTATATTTCAATGGCAATTTGTAACTTGTAAGTACCTCTTCTATACTAAAATGACAATACTATGTTGTGGCTCTTAATGTTAAGACTGGCTTGAATCCCCTCCAACATCTCCTTTTGGCCTAAGGTTAAGTATGACTAGAATTTAACATGTGGAGTGTTGTTTTGTTGCTAGTTACTGGATGAATAGCCCTTGTCAAATATGATTTAGTTTTGGATAAGTTCACTTTCGCCTTATTTCTATTCGGAAGGCTGAAAAAATTGACTTTTATGTTTTGTGGTGTTGGGTGTTGTAGCAGAATAGGAATGAGAGAGTTCCCCATGCCGGACTTGCGGTATTTCATTCTCTCTATTAAGTTATTGATTATTGATTGTAGAGGAATGTTTTTGGTATTAGGAGAGCTCTTATTTAATAATTGGTTTTTTGGCATTGGCTACATGCTAAAGCTTTTTAATCATACAACCTTTCCTCAATTAATTATTTATTGTTCAGAATATTTAACCAGTAGTTTCTCATTTATTTTTTATTATTTAATAATTAATAAGTTTGATAAATATGTATTATTTTTAATGCCTTAATATTCCTCTTCTCCTTTGTTCGTTTTCCTCCTCTATTATCTTATTAATATTTGTTCTTAAATTTTCTAAAATCTCTTATATAAAGTTATTCATTGTTTTATTCTTTTTTGGCATCCAGATTCAATTACTTGGACAGTTTTTTGTGTTCCCCAAGGACTTTTTGAATGGCTCGTAATGTCATTTGGGTTGAAAAACACACTAGCCGTCTTTCAAAGAAAGATGGATAACATCTTCAAGAAGTACAGTTTCATTGTTTGTTATATTGATGATATTTTGATATATTCTGATGATATATCACAGCATGTGCAACATCTTAAGATATTTTTTGATGAATGTGTTACTCATGGATTGGTTTTGTCAAAAACTAAATATAAGTTAGGAGTAACCAAAGTAGAATTTCTAGGATTAGAAATAAGAGAAGGAAAGGTTAGGTTATAACCTCATATAGTTAAAAGTATGGTTGAAGTACTTTCCTCAATTAATTATTTATTGTTCAGAATATTTAACCAGTAGTTTCTCATTTACTTTTTATTATTTAATAATTAATAAGTTTGATAAATATGTATTATTTTTAATGCCTTAATATTCCTCTTCTCCTTTGTTCGTTTTCCTCCTCTATTATCTTATTAATATTTATTCTTAAATTTTCTAAAATCTCTTATATAAAGTTATTCATATTGTTTTATTCTTTTTTATTATTTATATTATTTTTATAAGCCATTTTTTAAATTTATATTTATCATACTTCAAGCAAAATATTGAACATTTAATTGAATTAATTTCTAAATTACTAAATTTAGTTATTATTAACATATAAATATTGATAACTTTTTTATTCCTTATCTATCTCTTGTAATCTGCTCATGTACTGTATTTTTATCTTTTATAATTAATTTAATTATTCACGTAAGTTTCTGAATATGTTTTTGCTATTTAAATTATTTGACTTAAATGGGTTATTTCAATTTTAAATTATGTAATGTCACTATATCTGTTTTCCTTAAAATTTCACGTTTTCTTAATGTTTCTTTTTCTTCTCTTTCTTTAAATTTATATTTTATGATTATTGGGCGTCCTTTTTTCTTTCTTCCTTCTACTTCTTGCATCATATGATGAGATTTTGTAGCTATTCCTTTCCCTTGCTCTTTGCCCTTTTTATTTGATCGGTTGGTTTCTATTACTAGGTCTTGGGCAAGGGCGTTTTGGATTTTTCTTGTTTTGATTTTGGTTTTTAATAATGTGTCTACATTGTTTCATGCATTGTTTTGATTTTTTTTAAAAAAAAATTGAACAATTTTGAGGGAAATAAAAGAACTTTTTCTTGTGCAAGTTGCTACTTTGAGGTGATGCTATGTTTTTGTTATGCCTAGGCTTGAAAAGACTTGATCTTGCTTTGATGATGTTAATTAAGTGGTAACTAGCTTATATTGGATGCAATTTGATGATGATACTATGCTTGGTACCTACATTTGTGTCTTCATGCCGTGACGTTCATTTGTGTAGGTGAGCTGAGTGATACACTTTATATCCCATGTGTGTCTTTCTTACTTGGCTTCAGTGGTCCTAAGCTTTGTGTCTAAAAATGGTTTCTCTATTTGTGATTGATGGCTTGGATTGTATGCTTGGCTCCAAAGGTTGAATTTCTTGAGGGCTTTGCAATCTGCAACCCATTCAATTTGTCTCTCTTCTTATTCTTTCCCTCTTGTTTCTTATCCATTCTTTCCTTTACCCCTGTTTTATTTGTCACTTAAGCCAACATTGCATCCCAATAAAAGTCCTCATGGTTCATGCTTGATAAGTGATTTTTAGGTGGAGATGTGGACTATTGTCAAGCCTATGGTAGTGAGTATACATAGGAATGGAGAGAGCAAACACAAACCTACAAAAACTAGAGTGATGAAAGTGAACACTTTACCTAGTGAGAGAATCAAGGTTGCATTGCACTCCTGTTCACCTTTTTACCATAGTACTAATTGACTTAGAGGTGAGTGACATGATTTGAATGGCTGGGCATTGATGTATTTGGTGTTCCTCTATACTGTAACGTGTTCATCCTTACTTGAATTTCTTGGTATTACTTTCTTCCTTTAATTTTCCTTCCATCTGCAACCTTCAAGTCTTAAAACTGCATTGGCGTTCCCTGCTTTCGCTGTCTTCATCTGTGAATAGCCTACACGCTGTCGATTACTCAAGTACGGTTTCTCTTACCAAGCCCCCTGTTTTAATGTTCTTAAATTTTTCAAATATCTGATTTGGATTTTTATTTTGGTTTCTCCCTTTTCCTTCTCCTCTCAAAGGTCATGTCTGAAGTCCTAATATGTTTTTTTAATTATTTATGAAGCTAAGGTGGAAATGAAGCTGTTTTTCCATTATTAAGGTGTAATTTTAAATCAAGAAGAAATTATTTTTGAACAGTAGTTTGCATTACTTCTGTTTGTGCCTTTTATAGGAGAAAACATTTAGCTTTCATGTTGCCTGGAAGATAGGAGGTTTTGGGTCTTGGTGTAACCATGGTAATTTCCTTTTGTTGGCATTTTCTTTTTGTGATGCCTAAATCCATTAGATTTCGAAGACACTTTTGAGAGAAGGTTGCAACTGGTTTATATGTGGGTTGAATGAGTTGAAAATTTCATTGATTTTTTCCATGCACTCTAAATTTCTGGAACATATTCTTTTTTTTTTTTTTTATATCCCGTTGATTTGAAGATTATACAAATTCTATCTTGGTGTAGATGATGACTAAATTATGTATTTTTCTGCCTGCTGACATTTAGTTTCATATTTTGTGAATTCATCTATAACCCTGACTGTATTTCTTAGTTGAAGATGTTGAATGAGTAGATAGGAGAGGAGTGGTGACAATTGAAAATGGAAAGAGCACTGAAACTGAAAATAGTCTACAGATTGTCATTGACAAAAGAAAGAATGATTGTGGAGTTCCATATCTGCATGGTAGGACAAATATTTAAAATCCATGCATTAATTTTAAGCAATAATCAAACGATGCAAAGTTCTTTGGTTGCAGTCACTATTGGTTGTCAAAAAAATAACAAACCCAAAGGAAATGCTTAAAATATTGGACAATGTGGAGAAGTAGTTGTAGAAGGCATTGAGGAAGATTAAGCCAAACAACATGCACTCTTAAATTAAAGTTGCCTTAGACCATAAATGATGATATTTTAATTTCTCTTTTTCACAATTGTACTTCAAATGCGTTTGGCAATTTTTCTCTAACCTTTCATTCTAAAGTATTGGGTTATTAGGTATCAAGATGAGCATCTCTTGAAAGTTGGTTGTTGGACTTTTGCGAAGCTTGGTTAGGAAATGATAGTATTTCAGCAGCCACCATTTGTGTTTGTGTGGTAAGCCGAAAATGTCTCCTCCCTCCAATTGCATTTGTGTTTGTGTGGTAAGCCGAAAATGTCTCCTCCCTCCAATTGTTTTTTGTTTAGTAGAGTAATCTCCTTCTCTTATTATATAGCACAAGTAATGTCTTCACCCCTTTCTTTTCTATGAAATGTTGGTTTGCCTAAATATATGGTATTTTTCTTTAAAAGTTCAAATGTTATGCTCTCTTATTTTTCAAGCTGTTTTATAAAGTTGTAATTTGTAGTCCCTTTATGCAGTATCTCTGTATTTCTGTCACTCCTTGAATTGCATTTTCAGTCAGCTGTCCCAATTTTACAGGTTGGGAGAAAATTGAAGTGGGACTGGAAACAACAGTTTTTTACTGAAGCATGAACTGATACTTTTTCACTCAAGCATGAACTAATACTGCTAGCTCCCGCAATAATATGGTTAATTGATCCTTTTCCCCTCTTTTATAATTTATGTATGATTTATAATTATTATTATAACTATTAATAATTATTTATTATCTTCTTATTTTTCTTTCTAATTCACCCTTTTTCATTTTTGTATCATTTTAGTAGTATTCTCTTTTGTATAATGGGACTTAAGGACTTTTGAGTTGTCATATGTGTTTTTAATATTTATCCTCTGTTTCCTTCACTCTTTTTCCTTTTTTTCCTATGATGCGATTTTCAATCTATTTCATTTGTTGTCTTTCATTTATTATTCATTTCTTTTTTACTATTTACTTATTATTTATTATTTATAATGTTTGTTACTCAAAAAAAAATTATTTAATAATGAATAATATTTATGAATTGTTAATATATATAACAGTTGATAATTATTTTACTCTTACTTTTTCCACTTTCCATGACTCTCTTCTCATTTCTTTGAATTTTAATTTCATGCTAATTTAGCAATCATCATTTGGCATTATACTTTTATTTGTTTCTTTTCTTTTTATAACTTCATAACTTAATGGAATTTTGTGTGTTTGTGCTATTTAAATTTAAATGTATTACTTTGTTGGATAACAGTTAATACTTATTTTCTTCTTGGGTTGCTCAATATGTTTCATATTTATTTATTTATTTATTTGCCAGATTTTAGTTAAATGTGATATTTTATTTATAGTTAAATTTGATGATTCCCAATAATTCCTTCTATTTAATTAGTTAATTTTTCTTCTACTTTTTTCATGTCTCCATTCTCGGTTGTTTCTATTTGATTTTTTTGCTAATTCACTATTCCTCTCATCTGGGATTATATTAGATTATTTGTTTTATCTTTTTTTTTTCCATAATCTTATATAATTCCAAATAATTCCTTTTATTTAATTAGTTATTTTTCTTCCTTCTACTTTTTTCATGTCTCCTTTTGTTTTGAACTTTGCTAATTTACTATTCCACATTTAGTATTACACTAATTGTTTTCTCTCTTTTTTTTTCTATAATTTTATAACTTCTAAAGGTTTGGGTATATATTTAATGGACTTCTACGGACTACGATCACATTCCTTATTCTTTTTTTGTTTTTTTGTTTTGGCTTTCTTATTTGTTTTACCTTCTATGATTGTTATTATATTTATAAATCATTACGTGTAATGATAATTAATTATTCTTCTACCTTTATTTCCATGTGTCTCTGTTTTTTTTCCATAACTTTATAATTTAATGGACTTTTGAGTAATTTAAGTTGCTTAATATGTTTGTGTTCATTAAAATTGTTTTTTCCCTTTAATTATTTATTTTTTTATATAATATTTATCTATCTATTTATTATTCATTTGTTTATACTTGATTTTTTTCCCTTGTGTCTCTTATGTTCATCCATAACTTTTTAATTTAATATAATATTATCATGTTATTTGTCATGTTTATGCTATTTAAATAACTTTGATTTATTATTTGATAATTAATAGATATTTATGATTTATAATTATTACCTATGACTACTAATTTTTTTTTATTCTATTTCTTGGGACTTGGAGTTGTTGAATATATTTGTATCATGGTGGGCTATTTTTGTTGGCTTTTTCTTATTTAATTTGTATTTGATTGTGATTATTATTCCCATTCCCCCTCCCTCTTTTCCTTCCTTCTCTTTCATTTATTCATTCTTTATTTATTTATCATAATATTTATTATTTATTTATTTTAATATTTATTATATAATAATTGGTATATTTATCAATTATTTATTTTAATCTTTATTATTTAATAATTGGTATATTTATGAATTATCATTATATTTAACAATTATTGTATTATGGGAAAATTATAATAAAGGATCTAAGAAAAATAATATTTATTAAGAAGGACCATAAAAATTGTAATTATCTTGAAGGACTAAAATTTAAAACATTAAAATAGAAGACTAAATAGCCCTTTTGGAGAGTAAAAAAATTACCAGATTAACTTACATATTTCAGATTTTGATTTGATTTGATCTCTATTTATTATTTTTAATCAATCTTCAGACTATAATTTAATTAGATATAATATAGGAAATCTGATAAGGGCAATTTAGTCTTTCTATTTTAATGTTTTAATTTTTGGAATGTCTTTAAAATAATTACCATTTTTGTGGTCTTTCTTAATAAATATTATTATTTTTAGGTCCTTTATTATAATTCTCCCTTGTATTATTCTTCTACTTTTTTTCCATGTCTCTCTTCTGATTTATTTCTATATGTTTGTTGTTATGGTCATGTTGTTTAAATTATTTTAACGTAATATGTTTGTGCTAATTTTTGCTTTTTTAGTTTCCTGTCATATTTTACTTAAATTATTTGTTACTATTAATACTATTTATTTATTGATTGTTTATGATATTTATTATTTAATAATTGATATTTATTATTTGTAATTATTTAAAAAATTACCAAATTAACTTACATATTTCAGATTTTGATTTGATTTGATCTCTATTTATTATTTTTAATCAATCTTCATATTCTAATTTAATTAGATATAATATAGGAAATCTGATCAAGGCCAATTTAGTCTTTCTATTTTAATGTTTTAATTTTTGGAATTTTTTGTCTTTAAAATAATTACCATTTTTGTGGTCTTTCTTAATAAATATTATTATTTTTAGGTCCTTTATTATAATTCTCCCTTGTATTATTCTTCTACTTTTTTTCCATGTCTCTCTTCTGATTTATTTCTATATGTTTGTTGTTATGGTCATGTTGTTTAAATTATTTAACGTAATATGTTTGTGCTATTTTTTGCTTTTTTAGTTTCCTGTCATATTTTACTTAAATTATTTGTTACTATTAATACTATTTATTTATTGATTGTTTATGATATTTATTATTTAATAATTGATATTTATTATTTGTAATTATTACAATGGCCGGCCGTTGATATTCATTAATATATATTTTTTTTGGTAAGCAACAGGGTTGAACAAATAAACTAAGAAATAGGTACCGCCACAAAGCGCTCCCTGCCAACTGCCGCGAGGTACACTTGGTAGAGCAGCAGAATTTCTCCTGGGGCTCCTCGAAAAAGATCTTGTCACTTTGGATGTTTGGATCAAGCATGTAGGTGGCCATCCAATCTGCACACATATTGCCTTCTCTTCTCTGTAAGTATGTTGTAGTTGTACCTCCCATTCTTTGTTCATCCAGGTCCGTATACAAGATATCAGCTGACTCTCACGGACTGCTCCACCAACTCTGGTGAGCACAGTGATCGCTATCAACGAATCACTCTCCAAAATTACCCTTCTAAACCCAGCCTGCCAGACTTCCTCTAAGCCATGTAGCATTTTAACTAGTTAAATGTGTTACTATTTATTTATCATTTATCTATTATTTAAAGTGTTTTCATATATGGGCTGTATTAGTCCTGTTTAAAATATTTAAGTGATTTGTTGTCCTTTGATTTTATTCTTTTTTGTTGGCTTTTCTTATTCGTATTTCCTCTTCGATTGCCTTTAAATTTGCATTTGATTATTCTTCTTCTTTCTCTTTTCCTTCTTTTTATTGTTTCACTATGATGAATTTAGAATCCATTCTATTTGTTCCTTTATTTATTATTTTATACTTTTCATTTATTGTAATATTTATTCCTTAAAAATTTATAATATTTTTGAATTATCATTGTGTGTAAGTTCTTCCTCTTTTCCTTCTTTCACTATTATGAGCTTTTTGAACAATTCTATTCATTGCCTTTTATTTATTTTTTATTTTTTATCTAATAATGAATATATTTATGAATTATATTTAAATTATTTGACCTAAATGAATTGGTTTATAAATACATTAAACATTCTTGATATTTTCTTGACTTCTCTTGTTTTCTTATCTCTGCGTTGGATGACTTCTCTTCTGTTTCTTATCCTTCTTCCAAATCTTATATTGTGATGAGCTTTTGACTTTATTTGTCAAGTTTAATGTTCAAGTTTTTTAATTTTAATTTAATATTTAATTAGTCAATTTATTACTATTGGATTGGATTGTTAATTATAATATATATCATTCATAATTAGTAACTATTATTTAACAAATAATAATAGTAATATTTATTTTAGTGTTTAATATTGATTATTTTTCATTTTCTACTCCTTCCACAACTTATGTGATTATTCATTTGCTCATTCTTTTGAAGCGTTCATACGGTACTATATTAATTATTTTTTGTCATGTATCATATTTATTGCTTGCTTGATTCGTTTGTTACTGCTATATAACCTTAGAAGGAAGAAAACCCATGATATCCTGCAGAACATTTTTACTCCTCCGTTCAAGCAAATATAGTGACCCCGATCACACACCGAATAACACCTCTTGAAATCTCCCAAGAACGTACATCCGAGCCATCAGGTGCTAGTCGAATCTAATAATGTTCAAACAACCATCCAATCAAGAAGATTTATACTCAGATCTCACAAATCTATTTATTTCATGAGAAAACAAGAACACCACCACAAAACCCAACACCACGTAAAAAAGACAAATAGCTATCACTGCCGCAGAATAGATCAAGAGGAAAATACTTACCACAAGGATGAGAGAAGTCCACAAATCAAAGATCTGAGAACCGATCCACCCCTCTACTTTTACTTTTTTCATAATTGGACTTAACTCTATAACTTAATGGAATTTTGAGCTGTTTCCCTTAAACTTCCTCTTCTCTTTCTTTTTGCAATCTTCTTTGACTTTCCTTATTTCCCCTTCTTTACTTAAATTTTGTGATTGGTGTTTCTCCTTCTTTCTTTTACCCTATATCATATAGGGGCTATTTGGTTCTTTTTCCCCCCTTTCTCTTTGGTAGGAAAAATTTTGCTAAGTTAGATTTTATAAAAAAAATTAAATTAATTTTTATTAATCTTTCATCTTATATTATAATTGGTCGTAATACACACAATGGTATCTTATGATTTATGTAACTAACCCAGATTTGTTGTTGAGAAACTAATTATACAAGCAAGCAACATTTATTTGTGGGTGCTTTTACCTTTATTATTTATTATTGTGTGACTTTGTTCAAATACTAAAGGAGTGTATTATTTAGAATATTTTTGGGATGAAATATAATATAATATAATATAATATAACATGGAGCAAAAATAGTTTTTGGTCGTCCCCGTAGAAAATTAAAATTAACCTGAAACAAGTTAATTTTGGGGAGAGTGAGTAAGTCCCAAGAAAGGGAAATACTCCATTAACAAGTCCCATAACTTATGAATTATCATTATATGTAATGATAATCCTATGTTTTTCTACTTTTTCCATGTCATTCTTTTCATTTAAAATTGTATTTATCTATTATTAGTAAATTTTTCTTTACAAACAGGATGAGATTGTTCCAAGCTTTTTGATAGTTCCATTACCTTGGCACTATCGCTGTTGATGGGATTATTCAAAATCAAGTTTCCATGTCGGAGATGAGCTTGATTGCAGGGCCTACATAGTCATTTTCCACGTCAACGTTATATTAAATTTAAATTAGCTTTGGTAATCTTAAAACCAAAATGTGGGAGAAAATAATGTTATTACTTCTTCTAGCTCTTTTCATAACAAACGAATAACTAATTCTCACTAATTCTGAAAAGAAGTTAAGTAAATTAATACATATGTTTAATTAAAATATTTCAGAAAAAACTACTTCCTTCAATCATAAATATAAGACAAAGTTAGACCATTTTTTTTTCTTTTGAAGAAATTAAATAAGTTATTTAATCATATCATATGTTGTGTATTCTTAAATATATAGATCCCAACCAGAGGAAATAATATCAGAAAAGTCCGACAAATGAATAGGGAAATTGACAAGTGAAATAGTTACCATTAAAAAGTTATAAGAAATTACAAATGGCTGGAAAATCTTATTAGCAGTTTATCCGCCTTATTTTAAACATTTGGATATTAAATTACATTTCACTCCAAAATAATCTAAACAATATACTCCTTTCGTATTTAAAGAGGAGATAAAGAATAAAAAAAACAAATAGGACAATAGCCCACTTAAATATCACTAATTAAATATTGACTACAAATTAAGCAATTAACTAATTAAATATTGACTACAAATTAAGCAATTATTTGAAAAATCACGAGAAAAAAGAAAAAGAAAAATAGAAGTCTATTTATATTGTAAAACAACTCCTTTGGGTCAAATGATTTCAATAGCACAAACATGTTTAAAAAAATCACTTAAAAAGCTCGTTTAGTTATAGAGTTAAGTCCATGCATGCAAAAGATAAAAAGATTTTTTTAAAAAAAAAAGGGAAAAAAAATAAGGATGCCCAAAGAAATACTCCGACATGCAAAAAAAAAAAGGAAAATAAATATGAAAGTAGAAGTAAAATAATGATTGTTACATGTAAACATAAATTTATTCATATTATTAGATTAAAAATAATAAATAAATAATAACAATAAATAAATAAAAGATAATGAATAGAATTGTTCAAAAAGCTCATAATAGTGAAAGAAGGAAAAGAGGAAGAAATAATACTCAAATACAATGGGAAGAGCAGAGAAAACAAGTAAAGCCAACAACAAAAAGAATAAGAAGAACATAAAAAATAGTACATCTAAATCAATTAATATAAATAGCACAAATATATCAAGCAATTTTAATTACCCTAAAGTCCACTCAGAAATAAAGTTATAGAAAAAAATAGAGAACAATTAATATAATACAAAATGAGGAAGGATGAATAAGTATGACAATAAAACAATAAAATAGAAACAAATGAGAAAAGAGTCTTGATAAAATAATATAATTACTGATAGAAAGAATAATAATTCAAAAATAGGGTGAATGGTAAAAAATACACATGACCTTTTCCCTCAGGATCGCCCAGCACCACAACCTTTCAACTGGATCAAAAATACACACGACGTTACGTTTTTGGGTTGCCCAGCACCACGGCCGTTAGTCAACCGTTAATTACCGTTAGTTGACCGTGGGGCTGAGCGACCCAAAAACATAACGTCTTGTGTATTTTTGATCCAGTTGAAAGGTTGTGGTGCTGGGCGATCCTGAGGGAAAAGGTCATGTGTATTTTTTACCCTTCACCCTTCAAAAATATTATAAATTGTTAAATAATAAATATTACAGTAAATAAAAAGTATCAAATAATAAATAAAAGACAACAAATGGAATGCACAAAAATTTTCATCATACTAAAACAATAAAAAAAGAGAGAAGGAAGAGAGAAATAAGAAGAATAACAAATGCAAACTTTATGGCAATCAAAGAGGAGATAAGAAAAGCCTACAAAAAGGAATAAAAAAAACAAATAGGACAATAGCCCACTTAAATATCTTATATATCACTAATATATAAATAATAGATAAATATGATGAATGATAAATAGTACCCCCTCCTGTCCTAATTATAAGACATATTTAACCGATTTTGAAGAGATTAAGGAGAGGAGTTAAATTAGTTAATTATACTCATTTTCCGAAAATGTCCTTATATAAATTTAAAATGACATAAAATGAATCAACAACCCTTGCCACACACCCTTCCGACCTAAAGTTTTTCTTTCCACATGCTTTTTAATTAAAATAATGGTCTTCCTATATATACAAATATATGTGTATATATATGTATACATATAGATTTATACACAAACACACACACACACAAACACACATATTTATTTATTTATTTGTGTGTGTATATGTGTTTATATATTGTTCCGAGGTGGAACACAAATGTCCTAGCCCTTAAGGCTGGTTGATGTTCAATGTAGGATTTGGTATAAGTCTATTCAGCGTTATCTATCCAAAAGATCACACTGAGCAGAGGGATCACAGTGTACACAATGATGGGATGCCGTCTGAGGTGTGGGGTGTGTGCACTGTGTGAAAACACTAGTGGAGAAGAATGTTATGTGTGTACCATTCACCGGGGAAGAGTCCTGCTATTTAAAAGGGAGTTGTAATGGTCCGACATTCGTGTTGGCACTTTGCCACGATCTCACGTTGACCCGACGTCTGGTTTAGCACGTTGCCACGATCCCACGTTCTATGCCCCCACTCTCCGCATTTCCAAAGTCATGGGCAAGACCTTGGGATGACCAACCTCTTCTTGGGTCCTACCACTATAGGCCCATACTTAAAATCCATAACAGTTGCCCCCAAAGTCGGCTGGACGGGGCTCCGAACTATCGAGTTTATTCTGTTGTATGACTCATAGATTGGTCTCTTTACCAATTTCACTTAATTATATCTTGATACCATTTCTACAAATTGTCCGTTGCTTCAGTTGAACATTGGCCACTGGACTCAACTTGGCAACCTTGTTTCCCCGAGATGCCATACAAATGTGTCGACATGTGGGAGATCGTAACTACTCTTCTGGCAGTGTGCCTCTTCACTTACCCGCGTCGCAGGGTATAACTACCATTTCTGCAGCAAAAGCCCCGCGTCCCAAGCGCCGCCTTCGGTTACCGCGCCCATTAATACCTCACGTCATATCCTACCCGTCATAATGGCTTTTCAGAGTTCCCCCATTGGTTGTATCATAACCGACACGACGTCTGGGCTTTTTTAGGGTTTTCGTATTGATACGCCATGATGGGCATGACGTTTGAGTTTCCAAACGTTACAACCTTAGAGCCCTTATAAATACCCCTTAAAGTTCTTTATCACCACTTTCCTTCGTCCTCTTCCTTTGTCATACGCGAAGAAACTTCAGTTCTTCAGTTTGCTAGAACTCTCTCTCCTCAAGAACATCTTTCATCATTTCATTTCTTCAAGGTATGCTTTAAATCTACATTGCTTACTGCCACTTTCTTCCTTTAACTTCCCTTCCTGAAATATATACACTGTTCTTGAATTGTTCTTGCTTTTACTCTTCTGCATTTTCTGGGGTGTTTGAATGACTGTGATGACTTTCGAGAATTCCTCTCTGAACGAGATTCTGTTGAAAACCCCCATGAAGCGTTACCTGTCTGAGTTATTATAACACCCCTATCATCAATTGAATCGGTGGCATCCAATATTTAACTTGTATTACTTTGCCGCATGTCTGTATGACTTTTCATTTGTCTATCGTCTTTGCTGAGTTTCATATTCTGGAAAACCTGGAATTTGTATTTACAGCGGCATATTGCGTTTTGCACCATCTGGAAAAACTGGGTTTTGTATGCGTAAACTTTATACTTTAACCTATTTTGTCACTTGTTCCTTAAGATGGACCCAAATCCCGATGTGCCCATAGATATGTATGGTAGGCCCATCACTAAAGAAGATTGGGAGATACTCAAGCATGTCCGTAGTCGAACCAAGTTGTGGCTTTGGTCCATTCTTCCTACTGAGGAAGAAAAGAGGGAAGATCTACTTCACCCTTCTCGGGGAAGTGGGAGTAGGACGGCTAGCCGAGCTCGTATTCCACCAACTTCGTGCCCAACCATTATGCCTCCCCCTTCCCGACGAAGCGAGAGTGGGGCGACTAGGCAACCTCACATTCCTTTCACTTCACAACCAACCAATGCCACTTCATCATCTCGGCCTACTCGTTCACTTCCTGGAGCTCCCACCCCGACTTCCACGGCGGAAATTACTGCTCCATGTGAAGATTGTACTTATAAAGCTATTGAGTTCGTACGCCTAGGTCACGACAGAGAGGCCGAGCAACTTCTAGACAGCTGCCATTGCAACGACGGAGCACGGAGTACCCCGACCATTTCTTCATGAACTCGGCCTCCAGCAATACTTGATACTCCTCCTGAAATCCCTGTATTTTCAAGTATACTCCATGGTTCTGATTTTGTCCCTTTGTTTTTATTATAGGTATTTTAATGTCATCTCCGTCACGCCAAACAAATCAATTTGAAACTGGAGAGTCCGCCCCTTTTGGGTCTTCCCGAATGTCTCACATCAAGGAGTATGCCGCGAGCAAGACCGTAACTTGCCTAAAAAACAAGATGTCAGCGCAGACACTTTCGCGCACCATTCGTATCGGGGATGGGTATGTTGTATGTCTACCGCAAGCCAATGAGTCAGTAGCCTCCAGCCAGTTGAATGACAAAGATTATAACTTTTTTTACTTTTACAAAGATATAATCACCCGGCTTGGAGTGGGTTTTCCATTTTCTGATTTCCAGATGTGTCTCCTTCGCCATTTACACCTCACCCCCTCTCATCTTCATCCTGGGCTTTTGTCGTTGCTTTTGAGAGTTACTGTCAAAAGCATGAAATGGCATGTTCTGTTCCCGTCTTTTGCTGTTTTTTCTCTCTTTTAGAAACCAACCTTGCCACAGAGGGGGAAAAGATGTGGTTCAGCTGGACATCACTCCGAGCTTCTCCCGACCGCAAATTTCTTAAGCCTTTCACTGATTCATGGAAAGGTTTTAAAAACTCCTTCTTTAAAGTTGTTGCCAAACCCGGGAATATCCCCTGGTTCCTTCAAACCACTTAGATCGGCCAAATTGAAGGGTGTTTCCCCTTATACTGGAGCGAAGAACATCACAAATTTGATGCCAAAGATTATCTGACTTTTGCCTCCAAGCTCTCCTATCCCGAGAATGAAGCTATCATATCCCTTAACTCCCTAATCGCTAAGAAGGGTCCCTTATTAGAATCGGCGGAATACATTTCCGATTATAAAAAACAATTTAACTCGGGTAGGTAAACTTTAATGTATTGTGTTTAATTTCTCCCTTGATATGTCTTTAACGTCCGCTTTGTGCTTGACAGGTACATCGATGGGAAAACGGCCCTAGTATCTAGACGTGACTTGCCAACCGGAACAGACGACAGTCCTAGAACCCTGCCCGAAGACCCTGGGTGGGAAACGAGCGGTTCCAAGCGAAGAACCTGCCCAACAAGCTGCCGCCAAGAAGGCCAAGACCTCGAAGAAGAAGAAAACTACCGCACCGCTGGTAGTTGAGACTATTCCTACACCATCCTCCCTCATCTTGAACCCCGGGTTTCAAGGATCAGATTCTCCGGCACCTGCTCCTGGGCCGTCAGTGCAACTTCCAGTATCATACATCTAGGAGAACCGAGTTCCTTCCAAGCTTCGTAGAGCCCTCCGCCCACCTTCTCATTACAATGATGGCAAAAGAATTTCTGACCTAGAGGTGCAAGAGTTGAAAGAAATGGAGCATTTAAACTTGAAGAATGCTGGTCTCTGCCAACTTGTTGCACACCTTAAGGAGAAGGTGGGTTTAAATGAAGAGGATTTGGACGTTACCAAGGTTGAGAAGAAGAAACTCGACGAGAAACTGGCCTAGGCCCTTGAAGACGTCACCGTGGTGAAAGCTGAGAAAGAAAGCTTATCTGAAGAGCTTCTCAAGACACGTGACAATCTTCACAGGGCCGAGTCCGAGGTTACCCGGAGGCTACAAATTCATGAGAGCGACATGGATGCCATCCACAAACACAAGGCCATGATTTTGGAATTGGAGTCTGAGCTTGAATAGTACAGGGAAGCCCTTACTGCTTCTCATGCCGATGTTGCCAAGCACAAATCCGGAGTTAAGGACGCTTTCGACAATGCTTTGGAGCAAGTCCAATTTCGAAATCCTACGATGACTTTGAACCTGGATGGAGTGCATATGAATGCCTACGTTGAAGACGGGAAATTCATCCCTGCTCCTTCTTCGTCTATCGATCCTGTCGTTCCAGATTCCGAGGTGGCCCTGGAGAATGAAGGTGATGGCCAACTCCCTCCTCCCCATCTGTCGTAGAGGATACTTTGCTGTACCCCAAGTTTTGTAGCTCGGTTTCTTTTGTTTGTATCTTGTTGTGATTTTGCAAACTTTGTGCCCGCGTAGGGATTTAATATTTCTTGAAATATTATTGCGCTAATTTCCTTACTATGCTTTCTTTCAAAACGATGGTTTTAAATCCGACATGATCAAGGTCGGGAAAACACTTCGTTCTTAAACCGCCAGGTCCTTTTGACCTGACTATTATACGCGCACGATATCGAATGCTATGATGGCAACGATGTTGCTACTACATGATCCACAAAAACAAGCGTTTGCTGTAATTCGCGCATGCTTATTCTGGCCAGTTGCGATACGATAAACACAAGTTATTAAACCCAAGTTCCCGTTCGCTAATTATTTGGCGGTTTCGTCTTCATGTAATCTACACATGACTTGCACTTAGATTCATGGTGACTAACTCACTGGCGGTTATCCCGCTACATGAATTATAAGTTAATTTATTACTCATACATGTTCTTGCATTTTTGCGAAATACGGGCTTCATGACTCAACATTTTTCATTCAATCCATGATACTACATTAGACAAGATTCCCGAAGGAATTTACTCACGACCATCTTTCCCGAAAAGAAAACTAACAAAAGAAATTGCTGAAAACCAATGAAAACAAGAAATAAACATTAAGGACGATTTTAACTGAAATAAGCTTTGAGCTTGTCTGCATTCCATGATAAGTCGCCCAGCATTCTTAAGGCCAAACGGCATTATATTATAGCAATAGTTTGTGTTATCTGTGATGAAGGCTATTTTTTCCTAGTCCTTGGGATGCATGGCGATCTGATTGTACCCCGAGTACGCATCCATGAACGATAAAAGTCGAAAACCAGAAGATTGGTCCACCAACTGGTCGATGTTGGGCATGGGCATCCTTTGGACATACCTTGTTCAGATCTTTGTAATCCATACACACCCGCCATTTTCCGTGTGGTTTTTTAACCATAACCAAGTTGGAAAGCCACGTTGTGTACTGTACCTCCCTGATGAATCCAACCTCAATCAACTCCTTGACATGTGCTTCCAAGGCTTTACCTCAATCCGAACCTTGCTTTCTCTTCTTTTGTGCAACCGACGTTGAACCCAGGTGGATTGCCAACTTGTGACAACAGAACTCGGGATCTATCCCTGGGATTTCATATGGTTTCCATGCAGACACATCTCTATTTTCCAGTAAAAAATTTTCTAACTTTGCTCGAATCCCGGGATCCAGCATCTTCCCAATTTTTGTAGTTTGCTATGGGCTCAGCTCCTAAGACGAAATCTTCCACTTCGCCATTTGGCTCTGCCCTTTGCATTTTATCTTCTTCCCTTAGGTCTAGTTCCACTACATGGATGGATTTATTATCTGTCATACCTTTGCACTCCTTGGCACACTCCGTCTTCGAACCCTTATTCTCTTTGACTGCTTCAAAATAACATCGTCGAGAATCCTTTTGATCACCTCTGATGGTAATGACTTGATTCTTCTTGTTAATGAACTTCAATTTCTGATGATTAGAGGACACCAGCATGTTCCAATCGTGGATAGTCAGTCGTCCCAGGATAATATTATATGGGGAAGGAAAATCGGCCACGATGAACCGAACCGTTTCCGTCTTAAACACTTCCCTGGTTCCCAAAGTTAATTTGAGATCTATGAACCCCTTTGGCCGTGTATCTTCTCCATTGAAACCTATTAAGGTGGTCTTACATGGTTTTAAGTCTTCCGAATCAAACCGCATGCGCTTGAATGCATCCCATAAAATTATGTCCACCGCACTTCCATTGTCCATAAAGATCTTCTTAACTCGGCAATTCTCGACTGTTCCCGTAATTACCAGCTTGTCATGGTGTCCTGGCACTACATCATCTAACTCTTCTTCAGTGAACCCAAGCATTGGCAAACTTTTCTTTGACGATTCTCTTTTAAACTTGGGATGATCCTCTACCGATAGAACTTCCTTCAAATACCTCTTTCACTGACTCAAGGAATCTCCCCCACCGCCAAAACCTCCTACAATTCCATTACAATCATATTTTGACTCCGGAAACTCGTCATCCATGCCTCGTCCCGCCTTTTTCTGCTCTCGCCTCCTCTTTTCAACAGGCAGGCTTTTACTTCGGTTACCTCTTTCGGGCAAATGCACTTCTTCTTTCAGCCTCGGGACTTGTAACGCCGTGTCTTTGAAGCGTTCCAAATACATCTGCAATGTCTCCCCGGGCGCTTGCCTCACTTGGTCAAGTTGGAACTCCGTTTTTGGTTGCTTTCTGCTTGTAGCAAAGTTGAGCAAAAACTTCTTTTCTAAATCCTTCATATCCGGGATCAAGTTCTCTGGTAAAGTATTAAACCATATTTGCGCTGGGCCTCGCAATCTTCCTGCAAACAACCGAGGTATCACTGGTCCTGTATAGCATTTAACCATGATCTCCAACTTGAAATTTCCCAAATGTATCTGCGGATCTTGACTTTCGTCATACTTAGGAAAATCCTTAGTGTCTAAGCCTTTAGGATACACAGCCGCCATTATTTTCTTCGTAAAAGGAGTTGCAATTTTTTCCTCGTCATCCGACCCCGACTTGGACGACCCTTGTGATGCGTCTTTTTTGGAAATATTATGACTTCCAACTGGTTCCTTCACTCTTCCTATCCTTTCGCTCGAACTCCTCTTCTTTTTGCTATCACTCCTTTCTCGACGTTGCGTTCGGTCTTCCTTGTCTCCGCGTGTTGCCTGTGATGTTCTAGTTTTTTGAGGTATCGAACATCATCCCGACTTTGACCAATAGTATCTTTCCCCAAATTTCGTTGGTGACTTTCATTACGACCGACGTGATGCTCGAACAGTTTCAACCATTCTTCATTACGACGGTCCATTTCCTCTCGCATTAGCCGGGCATCTTCTTCTCTTTGAAGGCGGTTTCGAATTTCCATCTCTTCCATTCGATCCATTACGGAGCCCAGAGTGGTTTGCAATAAACGAATGTCGGGGTCAACCGCCTGGAACTCTTGCTCTGGGTTAAGCGGTAGAACCGGCGACCCTGTCTACTGAACAACAACGTTCTCTAAAGGAGGAGAACTCGCTGTATCCGACATCTCACCTTTAGTTTCTACAATAACGTACTCTGCATTTTGATTCACAAAATTCTCCTGTCGAGAAGCTTGATCGTTAAGTTGCTATTCTGGTTATTCTTCTGGTAATTGATTTTGTCGACTCATCGCATCGCGTCTTCTGGTATTCGCCATCTACAATGATAGGCCCGCAGCCTTGTGATCTGGATTTTGAAAAACTTCTTGCTCACGGTTGGCGCCAATGTTCCAAGGTGGAACACAAATGTCCTAGCCCTTAAGGCCGGTTGATGTTCAATGTAGGATCTGGTATAAGTCTATTCAGCGTTATCTATCCAGAAGATAACACTAAGCAGAGGGATCACAATATACACAATGACGGGATGCCGTTTGAGGTGTGGGGTGTGTGCACTGTGTGGAAACATTAGTGGAGAAGAATGTTATGTATGTACCGTTCACCGGGGAAGAGTCCTGCTATTTATAAGGGAGTTGTAATGGTCCGACATTCGTGTTGGCACTTTGCCACAATCTCATGTTGACCCGACGTCCGGTTTAGGACGTTGCCACGATCCCACGTTCTATGCCCCCACTTTCCGCATTTCCAAAGTCATGGGCAAGACCTTGGGATGACCAACCTCTTCTTGGGCCCTACCACTATAGGCCCATACTTAAAATCCATAACATATATATATATATATATATATATATATATATATGTGTGTGTGTGTGTGTGTGTGTGTGTGTGTGTGTGTGTCCATTGACCACTGTCCACACACATGAGTGTGTATCTACACATATATATATTGACAAACATGTACACACACATACATAGATGTCCATATATATATGTACATACACACACACACACACATATATATATGTGCATGTAGATTGTTACATGTAAACATAAATTTATTCATATTATTAGATTTAAAAAATTATAATAAATAAATAATAACAATAAATAAATAAAAGATAATGAAAAGAATTGTTCAAAAGCTAATAATAGTGAAAGAAGGAAAAGAGGAAGAAATAGTACTCAAATACAATGGGAAGAGCAGAGAAAACAAGTAAAGCCAACAACAAAAAGAATAAGAAGAACATAACAAATAGTACATCTAAATCAAATAATATAAATAGCACAAATATATCAAGCAATTTTAATTACCCTAAAGTCCACTCACGAATAAAGTTATAGAAAAAAACAAAGAACAATTAATATAATACAAAATGAGGAAGGATGAATAAGCATGACAATAAAACAATAAAATAGAAACAAATGAGAAAAGAGTCTTGATAAAATAATATAATTATTGATAGAAAGAATAATAATTCAAAAATATTAAAAATTGTTAAATAATAAATATTACAATAAATAAAAAGTATCAAATAATAAATAAAAGACAACAAATGGAATGAACAAAAATTTTCATCATACTAAAACAATAAAATAAGAGAGAAGGAAGAGAGAAATAAGAAGAATAATAAATGCAAATTTTATGGCAATCAAAGAGGAGAAGAAAAGCCTACAAAAAAGAATAAAAAAACAAATAGGACAATAGCCCACTTAAATATCTTAAATATCACTAATATATAAATAATAGATAAATATGATGAATGATAAATAGTAACACATTTCACTAGTCAAATACAAATGTAACACATTTAATAAATAATTATCATTATGTATAATTATAATTCATAAATATGACCAATAATTAAATAATAAATATTACAATAAATAGCCCCTTTAAGTATTTTAAATATGACTACTATATACCCACAAATTTTATGTGATATTAACTTTAAACGAATATGAAAGAAAATAAATAAATAGAAACAAATCTAACTAATTAAATATTGACTACAAATTAAGCAGTTATTTGAAAAATCACGAGGAAAAAAAAAATAGAAGTCTATTTATATTGTAAAACAACACCTTTGGGTCAAATGATTTAAATAGCACAAACATGTTACAAAAAATCACTTAAAAGCTCGTTTGGTTATAAAGTTAATTCCATGCATGCAAAAGATTTTTTTTAAAAAAACATGGGAAAAAAATAAGGATGCCCAAAGAAATATTCCGACATGCAAAAAAAAAAAACTAAGGAAAATAAATATGAAAGTAGAAGTAAAATAATGATTGTCACAAGTAAACATAAATTTATTCATATTATTAGATTTAAAAAAATTATAATAAATAATAAATAAATAATAACAATAAATAAATAAAAGATAATGAATAGAATTATTCAAAAAACTTATAATAGTGAAAGAAGGAAAAGATAAAGAAATAGTACTCAAATATAATGGAAAGAGCAGAGAAAACAAGTAAAGCCAACAACAAAAAGACTAAAAAGAACATATATCAAGCAATTTTAATTACCCTAAAGTCCCACAAATAAAGTAATAGAAAAAAATAGAGAACAATTAATATAATGTAAAATGAGGAAGGATGAATAAGCATGACAATAAAACAATAAAATAGAAACAAATGAGAAAAGAGTCCTGATAAAATAATATAATTATTGACAGAAAGAATAATAATTCAAAAATATTATAAATTGTTAAATAATAAATATTATAAAATAAAAAGTATCAAATAATAAATAAAAGACAGCAAATGGAATGCACAAAAAAATTTCATCATACTAAAACAATAAAAAAAAAAGAGAGAAAGAAGAGAGATATAAGAAGACTAAACAATTAGGACAACTTAAATATCTTAAATATCACTAATATATAAATAATAGATAAATATGATGAATGATAAATACTAACACATTTCACTAGTCAAATATAAATGTAACACATTTAATAAATAATTATCGTTATGTATAACTATAATTCATAAATATGACCAATAATTAAATAAGAAATATTACAATAAATAGCCCCTTTAAGTATTTTAAATATGACTACTATATACCCACAAATTTTATGTGATAATTAATTTTAAACGAATATGAAAGAAAATAAATAAATAGAAACAAATCTAACTAATTAAATATTAACTAAAAATTAAGCAATTATTTGAAAAATCACGAGAAAAAAAGATAAATAGAAGTCTATTTATATTATAAAACAACTCCTTTGGGTCAAATGATTTAAATAGAACAAACATGTTACAAAAAATCACTTAAAAGCTCGTTTAGTTATAAAGTTAAGTCCATGCATGCAAAAGATAAAAAGATTTTTTTAAAAAAAACAAGGGAAAAAAAAATAAGGATGCCCAAAGAAATATTCCGAGATGCAAAAAAAAAAAAATATAAGGAAAATAAATATGAAAGTAGAAGTACAATAATTACTGTTACATGTAAACATAAATTTATTCATATTATTAGATTAAAAAAGTTATAATAAATAATAAATGAATAATAACAATAAATAAATAAAAGATCATGAATAGAATTGTTCAAGAAGCTCATAATAGTGAAAGAAGGAAAAGAGGAAGAAATAGTACTCAAATACAATGGGAAAAGCAGAGAAAACAAGTAAAACAATAAAATAGAAACAAATGAGAAAAGACTCTTGATAAAATAATATAATTACTGATAGAAAGAATAATAATTCAAAAAATATTATAAATTGTTAAATAATAAATATTACAAAAAAAAATATATCAAATATCAAATAATAAATAAAAGACAACAAATGGAATGCACAAAAAAATTTCATCATACTAAAACAATTAAAAAAAAAAATGAGAGAAGGAAGAGAGAAATAAGAAGACTGACAAATGCAAATTTTATGGCAATCAAAGAGGAGTTAAGAAAAGCCTACAAAAAAGAATAAAATAAATAAATAGGACAATAGCCCACTTAAATATCTTAAATATCACTAATATATAAATAATAGATAAATATGACGAATGATAAATAGTAACACATTTCACTAGTCAAACATAAATGTAACACATTTAATAAATAATTATCTTTATGTATAATTATAATTCATAAATATGACCAATAATTAAATAATAAATATTACAATAAATAGCCCCTTTAAGTATTTTAAATATGACTACTATACACCCACAAATTTTATATGATAATTAATTTTAAACGAGTATGAAAAACAAAAAACAAATAGAAACAAATCTAATTAATTAAATATTGACTACAAATTAAGCAATTATTTGAAAAATCACGAGAAAAAAAAAAGAAAAATAGAAGTCTATTTATATTTTAAAACAACTCCTTTGGGTCAAATGATTTAAATAGCACAAACATGTTTAAAAAAATCACTTAAAAGCTCGTTAAGTTATAAAGTTAAGTCCATGCATGCAAAAGATTTTTAAAAAAAACAAGGGAAAAAAAATAAGGATGCCCAAGAAATATTCCGACATGCAAAAAATAATAATAATAATAAGGAAAATAAATATGAAAGTAGAAGTAAAATAATGATTGTTACATGTAAACATATATTCATATTATTAGATTAAAAAAATTATAATAAATAATAACAATAAATAAATAAAAGATAATGAATAGAATTGTTCAAAAAAAGAAGGAAAAGAGGAAGAAATAGTACTCAAATACTATGAGAAAAGCAGAGAAAATAAGTAAAGCCAATAACAAAAAGAATAAGAAGAACATAACAAATAGTACATCTAAATCAAATAATATAAATAGCACAAATATATCAAGCAATTTTAATTTACCCTAAAGTCCACTCACAAATAAAGTTATAGAACAAAATAGAGAATAATTAATATAATACAAAATGAGGAAGGATAAATAAGCATGACAATAAAACAATAAAATAGAAACAAATGAGAAAAGAGTCTTGATAAAATAATATAATTACTGATAAAAAGAATAATAATTCAAAAAATATTATAAATTGTTAAATAATAAATATTACAATAAATAAAAAGTATCAAATAATAAATAAAAGACAACAAATGGAATAGACAAAAAATTTTCATCATACTAAAACAATTAAAAAAAAAAAGAAAAGAAGGAAGAGAGAAATAAGAAGACTTACAAATGCAAATTTTATGGCAATCAAAGAGGAGATAAGAAAAGCCTACAAAAAAAAAAATAAAAAAACAAATAGGACAATAGTCCATTTAAATATCTTAAATATCACTAATATATAAATATGATAACGTATATACCCACAAATTTTATATGATAATTAACTTTAAATAACTATAAATAATTACTACAAATAACGTATTTAATTATTACATAATAAATAACTATAAATAATAAATATGATAAATAAATAATAAAGAATAACTAATTAAATATCAAATAAATTTAAATAGCGCAAACATGACATGATAACAAACTGTAACAAATAATAGCATGACAACATTAAGTTAAATAATTTAATTAAGTTAAATAATTTAACCGACAAATAAACAACTTCAAATATTCTAAAGTCCATTAAGTTATATAAAGTTAGGAAAAAAGAGACAATGATGACCTACCATGATAATAAAAAGATCAAATAGAAACAAATAAATAATAGATAGATAGATAAATATGATTAAAAAATAATTGATTAACTCTAAAATTTAAATAAGCACAAACATATTGAGCAACTTACATTTAATCAAAAGTCCTCCATTAAATTACAAAGTTATGGAACAAAGAGAACAAATTAATATATTACTGAAAAATGTTGAATTAGCATGGCATAAGAGAAACATGGGAAAAAAAGGTAGAAGAATAAAATAACTATCTCACATATAATGATATTTAAAACCTGATAGGTAGTGAATCAGGGTTAATGAGTCACATCAAAGCTAAAACCAATGAAAAAATGAAGATTTAAGATTATTAATATGAAATTATAAAAAAGATCTGCCTCCTTCTATGTGTCTCTTTCCCCCGTCCTCCTATGTCTTGAGTCTTTGAGTTTCAGGTGACTTCAAGGAAACCACAACCAACCCCCCCCCCCCAAAAAAAAAAAAAAAACTCCAGTACAAACAGGCTATCTTAACCATGCAGGATACTTTATAAATATTACCAATTATTAAATTATGAGTATTACAATAAATAAATAGAAGAGGAGTAGCAATATTTTTTTATAGGTAATAATAATAATCATCAACTACAAATCAAATAAGAAGAAGAGAAAATAGGAAAAGCTTCAAAAAAAAAAGAAAAGAAAGAAATATGACTGTAGAAGTCCATTTAAAATATTTATTTTAAATATTAATATATACCCAAACCCTTAGAAGTTATAAAATTATGGGAAAAAAGAGAATTAATATAATACCAAATGAGGGAATAGTGAATTAGTAAAACTCAAATAGCAACAAAGGCCAACATGAAAGCCGATGAACTAGCACAGATGGTAAGAAATGGGCTCCAGTCCCAAAAGAACGTGAGTTCGATTCCCTCTGCCGTTGTGAGGACTCTTTTAGTAGGCAATCTCATAAGCACCCCTGTAAGTACTCAAAGAACCCTGGGGCCATACTCTGGCCTTGGTGGGGGACCAGTACCGAACCCACCTAAACTTTTGTTTATCAAAAAAAAACAAAGGCCAACATGAAAAAGGTAGAAGAAAATTTTGACTAATTAAATAGAAGGAATTATTTGAAATCATATAAAATTATGGGAAAAAAGAGAACAATTAATATAATATAATACCAAATGAGGAATAGTAAAATAACAAAAGTCCAATAGGGAGACGTGAAAAGTAGAAGAAAAATTTAACTAATTATATAGAAGCAATATTTGCAATCATCAAACACAAATCAACCCAAATCTAGCAAAAAAATTGATAAATAATAAAACGCATTAAGCAACTCTAAGACGCAAAAGAAATTGAAGAAAATAAGTATTAATTATCATCTAACAAAATATTATATTCAGGTTTAAATAGCACAAACACACTAGAAGGGAAAACAAATAAAAATACAATGCCAAATGAAGAAAGTTGAATTAGCATGAAAATAAGAAATGAGGAGAGTCATGGAAGAAGTAGAAGAGCAAAATAATTATTAATTGTCATATATTAACAATTCATAAATATTATTAATTATTAAATAATAATTGATATTATAAATAATAAATAATAAATAAACAGTAAGAAAAAGAGGAGGATGAATATTAAAATCAAATATGACAACAGAACTTCATTTAAATAATTTAAATTTAAACACATATTAAGACTTTAACCACTCAAAAGTCCATAAGCCCAATTATACAAAAAAGAAAACTACTAAAATGATACAAAATGAAAAAGGGTGAATTAGGAAGAAGTATAAGAAGATAATAATTATTAATGGCTATAATAATAATTATAAATCATAAATAAATTATACAAGAAGGGATAAGGATCAGTTAACCAGCTGATTGAGGAGTTGGAGCTTCACCATAGAGCAACCAATGCAGTATCAGTTCAGGATTCAGTGAAAAGCTGTTGTTTCCAGTCCCACTACAATTTTCTCACAACCTTCAAAATTGGGACACCTAAATTGGGACTGAAAATGCATGTTTTAGAAGTGACACACACACATATAGATAAAGGGACAACAATTAGCAACTTTATAAAACAGCTTGAAAAATAAGGAAGCATAACATTTGAACTTGTAAAGAAAAAGACCATACATTTGGGCAAACCAACATTTCATAGAAAAGAAAGGACTGAAGAGATTACTTGCGCTACTTGTGGGGTTTTTGACAAATTGGAGTGGGTAATGAAAAGCTGACAACTTAAATATGAATATGTCCCATCCACCATCTAATTCGTTCATCCAAGACAATCAGACAGAAATCTATTGCCTACAAAGGGCCTCCTATTTTAATAATATATCAGAAAGTAGTAGCCTTGCTAAAAGACATAAGAGAAGCAGATTACTCTATTGAACAAAAAATAAAGGGAGGGAAGAGAAATTTTCGGCTTACCACACGAACACAAATGGTCGCTGCTGAAATACTATCATTTCCTAACCAAGCTTTGCAAAAGTCCAACACACCAACTTTCAATTGAGATGCTCATCTAAGCGCCAAACGCATTTGAAGTACTAATATGAAAAAGAGAAATTAAAATATCATCATCTATGGTCTAAGGCAACTTTAATTTAATAGTGTATGTTGCTTGGTTTAATCTTGCTCAATGCCTTCTGCAACTACTTCTCTTTCACTGCATTGTCCAATATTTTAATCCTTTGGGTTTGTGATTTTTTGACAACCAATAGTGACTGCAACCGAAGAAGTTTGCACCATCTGATTATTGCTTAAAATTGATGCATGGATTTTAAATATTTGTCCTACCTTACAGACTATTTTCATCTGTAGACTATTTTCAGTCCTCTTTCCATTTTCAATTGTCACCACTCCTCTCGTGTCTACTCAAGATCTTCAACTTAGATGAATTCAGAGTTTGAAACTACAGGTCAGCGGGAAGAAAAATACATAATTTAGTCAGCATCTACACCAAGATATTTGTCATTCTAATTCTTAACTCGCACAATCTTCAAATCAATGGAATGTTAAGAAAAAAGAATATGTTCCAAAAATTTAAAGCGCATGACAAATGCCATTGAAATTTTTAACTCATTCAACCCAAATATAAGCCTGCTGCAACCTTCTCCCAAAAGTGACTTCGAAATCTAATGGATTTAGGCATCACCAAAAGAAAATGCCAACAAAAGGAAATTACCATGGTTACACCAAGACCCAAAACCTCCCGTTTTCCAAGCAACCCGAAAACTAAATGTTCTCTCATAAAAGCCACAAAGCAAACAGAAGTAACACAAACCAAACCTACAGTTCAAAAATAATTTTGAGTTAAAATTACACCTTCATAACGAAAGAACAATTTCACTTCCTCCTTAGCTTCATAAATTATAAAAACAAACATATTAGGACTTCGGAGATGGCCTCCAAGGAGAGAAGGAAAAGGGGGAAACCAAAATAAAAATCCAAATTGGATCTTTGAAGTAGAGAACATTAAAATAGGGGGCTAGATAAGAACCACCGTACCTGAGTAATCGACAGTGTGCAGGCTATTCACAAATGTAGACAGTGAAAGCATGGAACACCAGGTCAGTTCTAAGACTTGAAGGTTGCAGATGGAAGGAAAATTAAAAGAAGAAAGTAAAAATCCCAAGAAAATCAAGTAGGATGAACAAGTTACAGCATAGAGGATCACCAAATACATCAATGCCTAGCCACTCAAATCATGTCACTTACCTCAAATCAACTAGTACCATGGTAAAAAAGTTAACAAGGATGCAATGCAACCTTGATTCCCTCACTAGATAAAGTGTTTACTCCCATCACTCAAGTGTTTGTCGGTTTGTGTTTGCTCTCCATCCTACCTATTCTCACTACCATAGGCTTGACCATAGTTCGCATCTCCACCTAAAAATCACTTATCAAATATAAATCACGAGGACTTTTATTGGGATGTGATGTTGGCTTAAGTGACAAATAAACCAGGGGAAATGGAAAGAATGGATAAGAAACAAAAGGGAAAGAATAAGAAGAGAGACAAATTGAATGGGTCGCAGATTGCAAAGGCCTCAAGAAATTTAGCCTTGGAGCCAAGCATACAATCCAAGTCATCAATCACAAATAGAGAAACCATTTTTAGACACAAAGCTTAGCAAGATTGAATCTAAGGAAGATAGACACAAATGCGATATAAAGTATATCACTTAGCTCACCTACATAGGGGTTCTTTTCCACTCAATTCACTTGCTCAGCTGCCCTACCTAGAGCAAGAATTAGAGTAGGAGCTGCACACTAGAAATGAACGTCACAGCATGAAGGCACAAATACCTCTCCAGGCAAAGAATCACTGCATCAAATCTAAGCTAATTACCACTTAACTAGCATAATCAAAGCAAGATCAAGTCTTTTCAAGCCTAGGCATATCAATAACATAGCATCACCTCAAACTAGCAGCTTCCACCAGAAAAATTTCTTATATTCCCCCCAAATTTCAATTTTTTTTAAAAAAAAAATCAAAACAAATGCATGCAACAATGTAGACACATTATTAAAAACCAAAATCAAAACAAAAAAAAAATGCAAAATGCCCCTTCCCAACACCTAGTGACAGAAACCAACCCAAAAAAAGAAAAAAGGAAAAGAAGGAGAAGGAATAGCTCCAAAATCTCATCATATGATGCACGAAGTGGGAAAGAAAAAAGGAAGATGAAGAATCATAAAATGCAAATTTAAACAAAGAGGAGAAAAAGAAAGATTAAGAAAACAAGAAAGGTTAAGGTAAAAAAATATAACGACATTAAATAGTTTAAAACTAAAATAACCCATTTAAGTCAAATAATTTAAATAGCACAAACATATTCAGAAAACTTACGCAAATAATTAAATTAATTATAAAGGATAAAAATAGATTACATGAGCAGATTACGAGAGGTATATAAGGTATTAAAAATTATCAATACTTATATATTAATAACAACTAAATTTAAAAATTAATTAAATGTTCAACATTTCCTTTGAAATATGATAAATATAAAATTAAAAAATAGCTTATAAAAATAATATAGATAATAAAAAAGAATAAAATAATATGAATAACTTTATATAAGAGATTTCATAAGATTTAAGAACAAATACTAATAAGATAAAAGAGGAAGAAAACGAAGAAAGGAGAAGAGGAATATTAAGGCATTAAAAATAATACATATTTATCAAACTTATTAATTATTAAATGATAGAAAATAAATAAGAAACTACTGGTTAAATTCTGAACGATCATTAATTCATTGAGGAAAGGTTGTATGATTGAAAGAGCTTTAGCATGTAGGCAATACCCGAAAACCAGTTATTAAATAAGAGCTCTCCTAATACCAAAAACATTCCTCTACAATCAATAATGAATAACTTAATAAATAGAGAGAATGAAATACCCCAAGTCCAGCATGGGGAACTCTCCCCTTAGCTTTGCAGTTGATTCACATCCTATTCTGCTGCAACACCACACAACATAAAAGTCAATTTTTTCAGCCTTCCAAATAGAAATAAGATGAAAGTGAATTTATCCAAAACTATCCAGCATTTAAAAGTCATGTTATCATATTTGACGAGGGCTATCCATCCGATAACTAGCAACAAAAACACTCCACATGTCCAATTCTATCATAGTTAACCTTAGGCCATACAAATATGATGGAAACGACTCTAGCCAGTTCTTAACATTAAATCTCAAAATCAGTATTGTAATTAAAATATAGAAGGTAGTAACAAAGACCCACGGATAAAGCCAGTCTAAAGATCTTCCATGATAAAACCAAAGGTCACAGCAATAGGAAGATGATGTACAATCAAAGGAAATGGCTCCCGAACCTGGCAATTAATGCTCATTAATACAATAAAAGGATCATAAAAGAAGATATGACTATCCAACCCCATTAAGTAGTCGAGGATAAAATTACATTAAAAAAAATGATATTAATTATTGGTAAGTTCAGAATTATAGATGAGTATAGAAGATAGGATTTAAAATAAGATCATGATTATTTTTTTATTTTATTAATTTTCTAGGAATTTATAATTTTAGGCAGAAATAAGGATTGAAATATTTTGTCAATATTTCTCTGCCACTGTACATTTTAAAAAATATACTTTGGACCTATATAAAGTGCTTACTAGTTAGGTATAAAGTATTATCAACACGAGTTCTACTGGTTCTCCCTCCTTTCTTCTATATCTACCACCCTCTCTTTTCTTCCTCCTTATTTCTCCGTATCTCTCATTTTCATTATGCATGCCACTACACCTACACCATTAAGTTCTTTGATTCAACTGTAAATCAGGATTATATAAGAAAGAATACCCAAAAATAGCAGTTGGAAATAAACATGTTCTTCTGATTCAGTTAAACTACTAACGTGTAAAATAAGAAAAAAGGGACAAACAAAGTGGACAATATACAAAGAAAAATAAACTACAGCTCACCCACCTTTGTCTAGTATATGGATATCAATTTGAACAGCCCACACCAACTTTCCAGAAAGAATACAACAGTGATACAGTGTCTCCCGCTCTACTTTCCCTATAAATTCACTTTGAATCCTCAGATAAATTTATGTAAACAATAACAGAAAGTGATCTATAATTTAAACAGGGGATGAGTTTATTTCTCCACATAAGCTTCCACATCAGTGAAAATAGAACAAAGCACCATATTGTTCATTTACTAGATGTTAGGACCACTTTTCAATACCTAGGAAGATAAATTGATCATGGAAAAGGGCAACTTTTGTTGGTTAGGACTATGATTTGCTAATTAGGAGAAAGAAATAGAGAAGTAAGGTGACTATAGAGTATCTATGGTCTAAGCCTATGAGAGGAGGACTTTGTGATTCACTTTTTGGATTCTCATACTGATCTAGAGAAAGGGGTAGACAAGAATTTTGAATTGTGGCTTGGCCCTTTGTCGTGGAGAGTCTCATTCCTCTAGAAAGATTGGCACCCTATATGTTTATGTAAGTTTATGTGTATTTGTGTTTACTATTGTCAAGGTGTCTTGTAATTATTCCATTGTGTTTTGTAATCATTATCCTCCTTGTGTTAGTTCCATTGGTGGCAATAGTGAACAGAGAAGTCTCCGAGCCTTTAGTTTCCTTGTTCAGGTTAAGATAGCATCAAACAAGCCAGTAACATTTTCTCCATTGAGCAGGACCGACGCATTAAAAATAGTGGAGATTTTGTTTGTGGAAGAGGCAAACGATAAGCTAGAGTTTTCTTACTTTTTCAATGTCAACACAAGTAGAAGCAGTGTGTTCAAGGCTGCTCTCTATAATGATTGGGTGCTGGGTTTAAGGGATGGTGCGCAGGTCACTTCTCCATTCATAAGTTGGGGTTCACATGGAGAGCTTTTTTGTGTTGTTGAAGCTTTTGAGGAAACTAATTACAGAAACCATAGTCCTATACGAATTTCACATGGAGCAAGTGTTGTTTTTGGCAAGGTAGGTATGTTTTTTCCTCTGATTGATGTTTTTTCCAAGTGAATACTACTATGAATATCCTATGTGCATGTTTTGTTCTGGTCAAAGCAATATTCTAGTTTTGCAAGCTGAGAGGACATGAAGAGGAAGGGACTGCAGTAGCCATGAAGACAAATACAAAGGAGACAAAAATAGTTTGGTTCTCTGGACATGGACTTATATTCAAAAGTGGGTTAAAGCATGGTCATGTTGGAGGTGATAACTCTAATATCTTTTGAGAGTCATAGAAACTTTGCACCTAACAAAGAGATGGGGCTTAATGGTTTTATGACTGCATATAAAACAAGCTTCTTGTATGATGAGATGTTGCCTACTAGTTTTACAACCAGCTTCTTATATGATTTCTATTGTGACGCTAAACTCTTAGATGCAGAAGTTGAGGATAGTGCCAAGGGGTTTAAGAAGGGCTCCATAATTGAGTCAATCAAGTTGGCATGTACATCTGGATTTGAAGCAAAAACAGGAGATGAAGTGTTGGTTTTTATCCAGCCAAGCAACGCTCAACCACATACATTAAGCAGAACAGAAAGCTTTGAATTTTCTCAAGGGCAGAGAAAGAAAATGAAGAAAATAGAAATCTCTCTAAGGTATTGATGAAGTATGGCAAGATTATGGAAGCAGTTGAATTTGAAGAGAATATTTGGGTGCTAGCAAATTTCATTCCATGTTTATAGAAGTTTGACTACTTTTGGACAGGAACTATACACACAACTTATGAGTCTCCTCACCTTGAGGACAAGGTGCAGCTTCAAGGGGAGGGTAATGTTAGGACCACTTTTCAATACATAGGAAGATATATGATAATGGAATGGGGCACCTTTTGTTGGTCAGGTCTATGATTTGCTAATTAGGGGTGGCCATAGAGTTGATATAGTCTAAGCCTATGAGAAGAGGGCTTTGTGCGTCACTTTTGGGGTCTTTAAATTCTCAAACTGATCCAGAGAAAGGGGCAGACAAGAATTTTGTATTGTGGCTTGGCCCATTAGGGTGGAGAGTGCCATTCCATTCAAAAGATTAGCAGCCTAAGTGTTTATATTAAGAGTTTTATGTGAATGTGTTTATTGTTGTCTAGGTGTTTTGTAATCTTCATTCGATTGTATTTTGTAATCATTATCCTCCCTGTGTTAGTTCCATTGGTGTGTCTGCATGTGCAGCAGAATAGTGTTGCATCACTGAATGTAATGTGTTGTTCCATATAACTATATTATCAGTCGAAAGTTGTTCCACTCCTTGTTTATTTCTATTTTCAGTTTTATTATTTTCTGGTTTAGAGGAGGATCCTAACACAAGACTACCATATGAAGCAAATCAATTCCTCATTGCACAATTTCTAAAGGAGACTACACCTAGATATATTAAACAACAAAAGGAGAACAACTAAGAAAACATTAAATTAAAATAATTAGTTCGGAGAACAGCTAAGATAAATTTATGAAAAATAAACATTTAATTAATAAAGGAGAACAACTAGATATATTAAACGAAGCACCATCTTATTTTGGAATCTGTAACACTCATGATGTAATAAAATAAATAGTTTGCTAGACAAGAATTAGAAGTACTAAAAAAAAAAAAACAATGAACATGTAACAACAGGAATGTTTGTAGTTTTCAGCTCTACCAGCCCATTTTTTCCAGTTACATAGAGAGACGCTTACCTCCTCTTTTCTCCATGTCCAGTGTTGGTCATTGATGTTCTCAATCTTTTCATTGGGAAGAAAGACCTGCACAAACACAATGCACGATGGCATGAACATGTTTGAACACTATGCACTTTTGTTTAATGGACTAATAGTCAACAGCATCAGCAACAGAAGACATAAGATAACCACAGATTCTCCCATTAATTTTTATAATTACTATTATCAGTATTTCACACCTATCTTGTAATTGAGAACTTCTAGCAACCTAAGTTCTGCATTGGGATGAGACAACTCCGCCTGTAAAAGTGTGTAAACTACAAGCAGTAAACGGAGGGAAAATTAAAAATTATATGAAGATTGCAGGGCAAAACTCACGATCCAAGATAATGCACAAATGTTAACAATTTCAAAGCATAAAGAGGGAGGAGCCCTACTTCATAATGTAGCAGTTTCAGCTCCAATAATTCACAACTCTTAACTAATTGGTTAATTAATAAGACACAAGCAAATGAAGGAGATAATTCAAATCCTAAAAGGCAAAATAAATAAACAGAAAAATAGAAAGGAATAATCTATCAAATAAAAGGAAGATAATGAATGGGATAAGAACTTATTCAAATTTATAGTAAACATAAATAAATATAGAAAAGACAGTAGCAACCAATGACAAATATACATATAAGAATTGAGAAGATAAGTAACTTTCCAAGTACTAAATTTAAAACTAACAAAACCATCAACTATTTATTATAAAATAAATAAAATGTCTCATGAAAAAGTAAATTATTCAATTAATAATTCATTGAGAATAAGGAAATAAATTCATTAACAAAATAATAAATAAAACAAATAGACAACTTCAGGCAAAAAATAAATAAATGCTAAATTATTGATAAAGAAACCATACAGTATTTGAAAGAAGGCATTAATAAGCAGCATGAATAATTAAGTATTATAAATAATATTTATTAACAATAATAAATTCATGTGAAAAAATAAAAATAACAAATAATAAGGGGGAGCATGAGAGCAAATAATAAAGGAGAAAGGAGAAATAAATCAATACATCATACTATAAAGTATAAAGGTTAAGATGCATCTTCAAGTATGGAAATATATCTCAAACTATCAAGATAATTTGGTTCTGACATGCATAATCAAACAAGAGGTGGTATAAGTTACTCCGTTGCTCTCTCATATTTAATAGCAGCCTCTTGCCTCCTCAATAATTAGGTGGAAGCCAAATTCCATTAGTAATGGAATTATGGAAATGAGTTCCTTTGATTCAGGTTTCCTCCCTGCTTGGATTTCTTTCCAGCCACACTGATTTCAGAATTACACCTGCGATACAAACAACAACCAAATTCCACTAAATTGCTGCTAAAATAATCATTTTAATCAAAATCTCCTACCATATGCATTTATCTTATTCATGCCTAATTATGCAAATAATACTCTATATTCTTCCTAAAATCCCACAAAAATGCTCACTTAGCCATATAAAAACAACAGTTTATCAAATTCCCCCACACTTTCACTTTTGCACTCCCTAGAGAAAGATTCAATCAGGGAAATCCAATACAAAACCGAATAGACATATCAGTGAGAATGTAGCAAGCTTAAATCAAAATATGCAAGCATAGTAGCATATAATACTTCAACTAATATCACAAGCAAAGTGTACGCATGCAAATCAAATAGCCCACGTACTTAGCCTAGCCAATAGTGAGTAATGCTTTAGAATACAACTTGGTCCTGTTTTGCACTTCTCACATCCCTCTCTTAAGGTAATTTCACTCCTCTCCACTAGTCCAACTCCTACCATAGGCTTGTAATGTGTCTACCATCTCCACCACTCATTATACACTAGAGTAATGAATCAAGAGGTCTTTGCTTTGGTTGTAATGTTGAAAAGGCCCAAGTGGAAATGGAAAAAAGAATGGCACATGATCTGAAATATACGCAGCTGATGAACGTGGCTGAAAGCCTGAAACTTTAGCATTTGCTGTTATTGATAACCTTAGAATTTATGATATTTTAATTAGCTAAAAACTCTGTCATTGTCATGGTTTAATGGATCAAAATAGTTAAATATGTAGTTTCATCTTCATAATTAGTTTTTAGACTTCATTTGTATTGATCTTGGTTATATTTGAAATTTGGATCAAAACTGGGCTCAAATCACATCTCTTTTTCAATTGGGTAATGAACACTGTTCGGTATTTTGATCATAACTTACGTTCTAGACCTCCAATTGATCCAAACTTTATATTTTAGGAAAGCTAAGAGACATACCTACAACTTCTATGAAAAGCCCAGAAGCTAAATCAGACGTTTAGAGGACCAAAATGGGCTTGGAACACAAAACAATGTGCTGTGACGGACTCTGGACCAACATGCAGTGTTTGGCCCATAACTGGAGCTACGGATATCAAAATGAGGTCCTGTTTGAACGACTGGAAAGCTGACATCCGGGGCTACAATTAATATGAAGACAAATTCACCGAAAGCCACCGAAATCGTGGTGTAAACCAGGCTGTAATTCGGACGCGTTTTTGGAGCACAAAAGTCAAGAATTGTGGCTCAATAGTTCTCCCAAGTTTTCTATAAATACAAGGATGTTTAGAAGATGTAGACACACTTGGAGCAGACCAAGATCTCTCCATTTTAGGTTCTTTCTTTCTTAGTTTCAGATTTCTCTTCATTTTATGTTCTTTCCTTCTTGTTCTTTGCCTCCTACATGGAAGGCTTAGTTTATTCTTATAACTTTCATGCAATTTATTTTCCATTGCTTTCCTTTTTGATCATTGCCTCCTACATGGAAGGCTTTAGTTTTGCTTATTTAGTTTTATGTATTGTCTTTAATTCTTGTCTTTAGTTTCTTGCCTCCTACTTGGTATGGCTTAGTTCTAATCTTTTGTTTTATGTATTGTTTTTCTTTTGTATTTCTTGCCTCCTTCTTGGTATGGCTTAGTTGTAATCTTTCCTTTTTGGTTGTTTTATTAATTTCATGTTCTTCATCTTTTACCATTTTTATGCTTGGTCATGATTAGCATGAACTAAGTATCTTTCTAAGGTCATGTATGGATTCTTTATGAAGTTTAATTGAAATTCTGTTTTTAATTACATAATCTTTGTCTTGGATATGTTTCTTTAATCCATGCTTAATGCCTTGGTTGGTTTGACCATCTAATTAAGGAATTGAAAGATTAATTAGACCTTGGGAAAGGCTAGTTAATTCTAGGTTCAATTGATTAAAGAACATAAGGTACTAGCAAGGGAACTTGGCATAGGCTTTATGCAATCATAAAGAATTCTGGGCTTAATGCAAGAATTAATTCTAATGAGCATGGGAACATGACTTTAGGATTAAGGATTAAGCTAATTGACTTAGGAATAAGCAATTAGATTAAAATCTGAAATTCGATTGACTTACTCCAATTCAACGGTTAAGTAGTTAAACTCTACCTTAAAAAGAAGATTAGGTCTTAATCTAGCTTTTGGTAAAGGAAGAACATTTAAATGGATTATTGATGATATACATGACCCTAGGCTTTTGTTAATTTCATTTTACAAAGTTTAATTCAATTTCTGTGTGATTTTACTGTCTTTTAATATTTTCATCAAAAACTCTTTCGGTTACATCAACTATAAATTAAAGTGATTTGGGTTGGTAGTTGGAACTTTGGTCCCTGTGGGAACGATATTTTATTACCTTGGGATACTTGCCGGTATTACATTGATAGTGTATACTTGCACTGGTTACCCCTTCATCAAGTTTTTGGCGCCGTTGCCGGGGACCAAATTTGTCCCAATATCAACTATCTTTGCTTGTTTATAGATTGGTGTTTGTTTTATTGCAGTTTTTTTTATTTTTCGTTTTGAGTTATTCCTTGTTCATTTCAATTGTGTGTTATTTAAAAAAAAACCATTAAATTAAGTGTGCCCTGTTATTATACTTTTGAATTTATGTGTTTTGTATATTTTCTAAGGTGTGATAATTGAGTTCTTGGAAATTCATTTTCTACAGAATTTCAATTAAGTATAACAAAAAAATTTAGTAGTCTATCTCTCTTCTTGAATTTCAGGTCCTTAAGAACTGATTTCTTGATTAAAGTGTATGCAAGACGCAAATCTTTTATTTGATCAAGAAATAGAGAGGACATTGCGGCGTTTGAGAAGAGAACAAAAAGCTTTGTTACAAGTTCAACAAGCTTCTTCATCCATAAATACTACCGAACCTGAAAAGATCACAATGGCAGAAGCAGCTGGGAATCATAGAAGTGTGGGAGATTTTGCTATCCCAAGGGTTAGTGAAATTGCTTCCAGCATTGTTAAGCCAAGGGTGGAGGCCAACAACTTCGAGATCAAGCCAGCAATTATTCAGATGGTACAAACAGCTGTGCAATTTTATGGCCTTCCCTATGAAGATCCAAATTTGCATCTGGCAAGTTTCTTGGAGATTTGCGACACATTCAAATTTAATGGCGTTACTGATGATGCCATTAGACTGAGGCTCTTCCCATTTTCTCTGAAAGATAAAGCAAGAGTCTGGTTGCAGTCACTTCCTCCTGGAGCAATCACCACTTGGGATGAATTGACAAAAAAATTCTTGGGCAAGTATTTCCCTCCTGCAAGAACTGCAAAGTTAAGAAACGACATCACCTCTTTCCATCAAGCTGACGGTGAATCACTCTATGAAGCCTGGGAGCGGTTTAAAGACTTACTTAGGAAGTGCCCACATCATGGCCTTCCTGAGTGGTATCCAGTCCATACATTCTATAATGGGCTACAAGGGAACACAAGAGGCATTGTCGATGCAGCTGCAGGTGGTGCTTTGATGGCAAAATCCGTGGATGATGCCTACAACATTTTGGAGAACATGGCTAACAACAATTATCATTGGAACGGGGAAAGGAGTAATACTAAGAAAGCAGCAGGAATTCACGAACTTGATGCTTTATCAACACTTTCTGCTCAGGTAGCTTCTATGACTAATCAGTTGAATAAGTTGACATCTGCTAATGTACAAGGAAGTAGGTGTGACTCATGTGGAGGAGGACACATTACTGAGACGTGTGCTACAAGTCAGGAGAGTGTGCAATATATTGCTCATCAACATAAGCAACAATACAATCCGCATTCTAACTATTACAATCCAGGTTGGAGGAATCACCCTAATTTCTCATGGAGTAATCAAGCAGGTACACAACAACAATCTGAACAGCCACGACTTCCCCACAATCCTCCTGGATATGCAGCACCAATCCAGCCACAAGAGAAAAAGAGCAGTCTTGAAGATATTCTTGCTCAATTCATGACTAGAACCGGCTCCATGCTACAGAACCATACAGCCTCTATCAAGAATTTAGAGGTACAGGTAGGACAGATTGCCAACTCTCTAAATGTCAGGCAGCAGGGTACCCTTCCCAGTAATACTGAAGATCCTAGAGGTAAGGAAACATGTCAAGCCATTGCTCTTAGAAGTGGTAAAGTATTGAAAGATGCTGAACCAGTGGCAATTGAAGCCCAAACGAATGAAGAAAATCAAGGTGAAAGTAGGGCTGAAAGTCAAACCAAGCAACTACACCAACATGTTGAAACTAAAAAGAAAGAAGTTCAACCTCCTTTTCCTCAACGGGTGAAATTTGATCCAAAAGATAGGCAATTTTCTAGATTTCTGGATGTATTCAAGAAATTGCAGATCAACATCCCATTTGCAGAAGCTTTAGAAAATATGCCATCTTATGCAAAATTTATGAAAGAGTTGTTGTCCAAAAAGAGGAGATTGGTGGAGAACGAACTAGTTGCACTTACTGAGGAGTGCAGTGCGGTTTTGCAGAAGAAGTTGCCACCAAAGTTGAAGGATCCAGGAAGCTTCACCATCCCTTGCACAATAGGAAATCAGTTCGCGGGTAACGCCCTTTGTGATTTAGGGGCTAGCATCAATTTAATGCCCCTAACCATATTCAAGAGACTCGGCCTTGGGGAAATCAAATCTACATCTGCAGTTCTTCAGTTAGCTGACCGAACATTGGCATACCCAAAAGGTATAATTGAGGACATTCTTGTTAAAATTGATAAATTAATCTTGCCTGCAGATTTCATCATCTTAGACATGGAGGAGGACAGAGATATTCCTATCATTTTAGGAAGACCCTTCCTAGCCACTGGAGGAACATTGATAGATGTAAAAAAGGGTGAGTTGACTATGCGGGTTGAAGATCAACAGGTTACTTTTAATGTTTTTAAGGCGGTTAAATTTTCTGATAACTATGAGAATGTTTTCTCAATCGATGTGCTTGATAACTGCCTTAATAATTTAAAAGTAATGACACTTCCTTTAGACCCTTTGCAAGCAGCATTGGAAGAGACAGAGTCCTTTAATGGTAAGGATTATGAGTTTTGTTTAGATGATCTCTCTCCCTCTTTACAAGGACAAAACTTTGAAACCTTGCATGTTGTTAAAGGAAAAGAGGTAAGTGAACCACCTTCTACTCTTAACGATGTTCCTAGTCTTGATTTGAAACAGCTTCCATCACACCTTTCCTATGCCTATCTAGGAGAGGATGCTTCTTATCCTGTTATTATTGCAGCTGACTTAAATCAGGTTCAAAAGGAAAAATTATTGAGGGTGTTGAGGGAGCACAAGAAGGCAATAGGTTGGACTCTAGCTGACATCAAAGGTATAAGCCCTTCCTACTGTATGCACAAGATCATTTTGGAAGAAGGGAGCAAACCTTCAATTGAAGCACAGAGGCGTCTAAACCCCCATATGAAGGAAGTGGTGAAGAAGGAGATAATCAAGTGGTTAGATAATGGAATCATCTATCCCATATCTGACAGTTCTTGGGTCAGCCCAATACAATGTGTTCCAAAGAAAGGAGGAACAACAGTGGTGAAAAATGGCAACAATGAGCTGATTCCCACAAGGACCGTGACTGGTTGGCGGGTATGCATGGATTACAGGAAGTTAAACAAGGCGACCAGGAAAGATCATTTTCCTCTCCCATTCTTGGATCAGATGCTAGACAGGATAGCCGGGTATGATTTTTACTGTTTTCTTGATGGCTATTCAGGTTACAATCAGATAGTAATTGCTCCTGAGGATCAAGAGAAGACAACTTTTACCTGCCCTTATGGTACATTTGCATTTAGAAGGATGCCCTTTGGCCTTTGTAATGCCCCTGCCACGTTTCAAAGGTGTATGATGGCAATCTTCTATGATCTTATAGAAGACATAATGGAGGTATTTATGGATGACTTCTCTGTCTTTGGTTCTACCTTTGATGCATGTTTAGCAAATTTGACAAAAGTGTTGCAAAGATGTGTAGAAACAAACTTGGTTTTAAATTGGGAAAAATGCCATTTTATGGTACGTGAAGGGGTGGTATTAGGCCACAAAATTTCAAAAAGGGGAATTGAGGTAGACAAAGCAAAAATTGAAGTGATTGAAAAATTGCCCATTCCCACTAATGTCAAGGCCATTAGAAGTTTTCTAGGACATGCAGGTTTTTATAGGCGCTTTATAAAAGATTTTTCCAAAATTAGCAAACCTTTGTGCAATTTGTTGGAAAAAGATGCAATTTTTAAAATTGATGATGATTGTGTGAAAGCTTTTGAGACTCTAAAGAACAAGCTAGTTTCAGCCCCTATTATGTGTGCTCCTGATTGGAATGCTTCATTTGAACTAATGTGTGATGCAAGTGATCTTGCAATTGGGGCTGTTCTAGGTCAAAGAAAAGAGAAAATTTTTCATGCAATTTACTATGCTAGTAGGACTCTTTCAAATGCTCAAAAGAATTATGCAACAACTGAGAAAGAATTACTAGCTATAGTTTTTGCATTTGATAAATTTCGCGCTTATCTGTTGGGGTCCAAGGTAGTTGTTTACACAGATCATGCTGCCATTAAATACCTGCTGTCTAAGAAAGATTCTAAGCCGAGGTTGATACGGTGGATCCTCTTGTTACAAGAGTTTGATTTGGAAATCAGAGACAAAAGGGGGTCAGAAAATCAAGTGGCTGATCACTTGTCAAGATTAGAAGGTAGTAATGAGGACAAGACGGAACCTGTGCATGGATTCTTCCCAGATGAACAGCTCTTTAGAATTGCAACTTCAATCCCCTGGTATGCTGACATTGTTAACTTTCTGGTATGTGGTATTCTACCTTCTGATTTTACTTTTCAACAAAAGAAAAAGCTCATGCATGATTCAAAATTCTATTTTTGGGATGAGCCTTTTCTTTTTAAGAGATGTCCTGATCAAATAATTCGGAGGTGTGTACCACAAGAGGAAATTAATAATATTCTTGTTCATTGTCATAATTCAGATTATGGGGGGCATTATGGGAGCACTAGGACAGCTGCCAAGGTCCTAGAAAGCGGATTTTATTGGCCATCTTTATTCCATGATGCTCGTGAGTTTGTTGTTTCTTGTGACAGGTGTCAAAGAACAGGTAATATATCAAGGAGGAATGAGATGCCCCAACATGGTATTCTTGAAATTGAACCATTTGATGTGTGGGGAATTGACTTCATGGGGCCCTTTCCATCATCCTCCAACTGCAAGTACATCCTGGTGGCAGTTGACTATGTTACCAAGTGGGTTGAAGCGGTGGCTCTTCCTACCAATGAAGCACACCAAGTGACCAAGTTTTTAAGGAAGAATATCTTCACAAGGTTTGGTACCCCAAGAGCCATAATCAGCGATGGTGGTTCTCACTTTTGTAACAAATGGTTTGAGACACTATTAGTGAAATATGGGGTCAAGCACAAGGTGTCTACCGCTTACCACCCTCAAACCTGTGGCCAAGTGGAAGTATCAAATAGGGAGATCAAGCGAATCTTGGAGAAAGTGGTAAGACCTACAAGGAAGGATTGGGCTATAAAGCTAGATGATGCTCTTTGGGCTTACAGAACAGCTTACAAGACCGTCCTCGGAACATCTCCCTACAGGTTAGTATATGGTAAGGCTTGTCACCTACCTGTTGAAATAGAACATAAAGCATATTGGGCCATAAAACAACTTAATCTTGATCCCACTGTGGCTAAAGAACATAGGCTCCTTCAGTTGAATGAATTAGATGAGATTAGGAAGGATGCTTATGAAAGTGCAAGAATCTACAAAGAGAAGACCAAAGCATGGCATGACAAGAAGATTGCTCCACGTCACTTTGAGGTAGGCCAAAAGGTATTGTTATTCAATTCAAAATTGAAATTGTTTCCAGGAAAACTCAAATCAAGGTGGAGTGGTCCCTTTAAGGTAACAAAGGTCTTCCCTTACGGAGCTGTGGAATTGGAAGAGGAGAGTTCCAAAAGAACCTTCATTGTGAATGGCCAAAGATTGAAGCATTATTGGAGCCAAAATGTGCACCTGAGTGAGATTTCTCATTCACCCCAGCATCCCTAAATGAATATGGGTAACATGTCTGCTAAAGACTATAAACTTAGCAAGGTGTACTACTGTCTGTATATAATTTGCTGCTGATTGTGGTTCTGTTTTTCAAAAAAAAAAAACATTAAAAAAAAACATTAAAAAAAAAACAACAACTTTGGTTTGCTGTTCCTTATTTTCTATTTGCAGTTTTTTGGATTTTGTTTGCTGTTTGTGCAGAATTGTCAGCTTCAAACCTTTAGCGGCTGCCCTTACATTAAGCTTTGGGTGTCTTCTAAGTTTGGGGGAGTCCCTTTAACCTTTCCCTTTTATTTATGTTTTTCTCTCACTCCTTATTCACCTCACATGTTTAGATAACATTGAGGACAATGTTGGTTTTAAGTTTGGGGGTGTTGTTTGGAAACATGCATTTATTTTCTTTAAGGATAGGTTTTAAATACTTTTCCCCAATAAGGTTTGGTGTTTTCATTTCATGATTAGGTATTAGATGTTTTATTCAAAAAAAAAAAAAATCTTTTAAAACATGACATGAATGAATTCTAAGGTAGAGTAGATACCGTGAGATTGGAAAATAAGAATCATGTGTTTTTGGCAATGCAAAATGTGAATATCAAATACGCTATTCTTGAGTGAGTATGATCACATGTTTGAATAAACAAGTTACTGAATTTCTGGAGTAGTAGTTTATAGTTAATGATCTTGAGGATAGTGTAATTGATTCCCATATCCGTGAGGGATTGAGCTTCATATACTTATATTCTTTTGCTGTGTGCACTTCACTATTTTAGCACTCTAGAACTTGTTCTGTTTCTGGTTTGAGATGGCAAGTATTGCATGCATATTCTGAAATGATAAAAGGCAATTTATTTCTTGTATAAACCAGTTGGCCAAATAGCCCACCTAGCATTCTCCATTGGTTAACCCTTTTGAGCCTGAGGCCTTGTTTGTTCTTATTATTAACCACTGTTATATAACCATTCCATACATATCCTACCTCACAATCGAAAGCAGAGTATGCTACAGGTGAAAGTATGAACTTAATTGATGAATTTTGGAATTGTATGACGGTTATGATCTGTATAATGAATATATTAGTGTAAAAAAAAAAAAAAAAGAGTAATGGTACTGGTAGCTCAAAAAAAAAACAAAACAAAACAAAACAAAACAAAAAAAAAAAAAGAAGAAGAAGAAGAAGAAGAAAGAAATGAGTTAGTGAAGGATGAAAACAGTTATATGAGACACAATTTGGGTTTGACTGATGATTCATATTTTCTGTTTTCCATTGTTAAAGCTACTTATCCATATATTATCCTTCCCTAACCATAGCCAACCTTTGAAAGACCTTTTGATTGGTTTATGCATGTATTACAGAGTAGTGGAGAATTAGAATATGAACAAGCCTATGGTAGTGTTATTAGAGTGATGGTTGATTGAGTGAAATACACACCCTAAAATACTTGAGAGTTTGAGTGGATTGAATATCCAAGTGAGGGGTTATTCCAATTTACTATTTTCCTCTTGATAACTCTACTTTCTACTACTCTGGAAATTAGTGAAGTGTTGATACAAGCATAATGTATTACTCATTTTTGAACTGTGCTTTCATTGATTGATATATCCATTTGCAATGCTAAGTTGAAAAAAAAAAAAAAATTGGTCTAATGAGTTATCTTATTTTCCTCACTCACATCGATCTGCACATCCCCTTGTTTTTAAGCTATATCTGTTATCTTTAATTGATTTGCTTGAGGACAAGCAAAGATCTAAGTTTGGGGGAGTTTGATAACCTTAGAATTTATGATATTTTAATTAGCTAAAAACTCTGTCATTGTCATGGTTTAATGGATCAAAATAGTTAAATATGTAGTTTCATCTTCATAATTAGTTTTTAGACTTCATTTGTATTGATCTTGGTTATATTTGAAATTTGGATCAAAACTGGGCTCAAATCACATCTCTTTTTCAATTGGGTAATGAACACTGTTCGGTATTTTGATCATAACTTACGTTCTAGACCTCCAATTGATCCAAACTTTATATTTTAGGAAAGCTAAGAGACATACCTACAACTTCTATGAAAAGCCCAGAAGCTAAATCAGACGTTTAGAGGACCAAAATGGGCTTGGAACACAAAACAATGTGCTGTGACGGACTCTGGACCAACATGCAGTGTTTGGCCCATAACTGGAGCTACGGATATCAAAATGAGGTCCTGTTTGAACGACTGGAAAGCTGACATCCGGGGCTACAATTCATATGAAGACAAATTCACCGAAAGCCACCGAAATCGTGGTGTAAACCAGGCTGTAATTCGGACGCGTTTTTGGAGCACAAAAGTCAAGAATTGTGGCTCAATAGTTCTCCCAAGTTTTCTATAAATACAAGGATGTTTAGAAGATGTAGACACACTTGGAGCAGACCAAGATCTCTCCATTTTAGGTTCTTTCTTTCTTAGTTTCAGATTTCTCTTCATTTTATGTTCTTTCCTTCTTGTTCTTTGCCTCCTACATGGAAGGCTTAGTTTATTCTTATAACTTTCATGCAATTTATTTTCCATTGCTTTCCTTTTTGATCATTGCCTCCTACATGGAAGGCTTTAGTTTTGCTTATTTAGTTTTATGTATTGTCTTTAATTCTTGTCTTTAGTTTCTTGCCTCCTACTTGGTATGGCTTAGTTCTAATCTTTTGTTTTATGTATTGTTTTTCTTTTGTATTTCTTGCCTCCTTCTTGGTATGGCTTAGTTGTAATCTTTCCTTTTTGGTTGTTTTATTAATTTCATGTTCTTCATCTTTTACCATTTTTATGCTTGGTCATGATTAGCATGAACTAAGTATCTTTCTAAGGTCATGTATGGATTCTTTATGAAGTTTAATTGAAATTCTGTTTTTAATTACATAATCTTTGTCTTGGATATGTTTCTTTAATCCATGCTTAATGCCTTGGTTGGTTTGACCATCTAATTAAGGAATTGAAAGATTAATTAGACCTTGGGAAAGGCTAGTTAATTCTAGGTTCAATTGATTAAAGAACATAAGGTACTAGCAAGGGAACTTGGCATAGGCTTTATGCAATCATAAAGAATTCTGGGCTTAATGCAAGAATTAATTCTAATGAGCATGGGAACATGACTTTAGGATTAAGGATTAAGCTAATTGACTTAGGAATAAGCAATTAGATTAAAATCTGAAATTCGATTGACTTACTCCAATTCAACGGTTAAGTAGTTAAACTCTACCTTAAAAAGAAGATTAGGTCTTAATCTAGCTTTTGGTAAAGGAAGAACATTTAAATGGATTATTGATGATATACATGACCCTAGGCTTTTGTTAATTTCATTTTACAAAGTTTAATTCAATTTCTGTGTGATTTTACTGTCTTTTAATATTTTCATCAAAAACTCTTTCGGTTACATCAACTATAAATTAAAGTGATTTGGGTTGGTAGTTGGAACTTTGGTCCCTGTGGGAACGATATTTTATTACCTTGGGATACTTGCCGGTATTACATTGATAGTGTATACTTGCACTGGTTACCCCTTCATCAGTTATGTACAGCAATGTTTAAGCAAAAATCTATTGGTTCAAATTATATTCATAAGCTGAAAGAGTTCTTTGGACAATTTGTTCTCTCCTTTTCCTTTTCTCTTTCTTTTTTTTTTTTTCTGTTCTTCTGAAGACATTTGCGTTCTGCCTTCTTTACCTTTTTTCTTTTCTCCTTTCTACACATGGATTTTCCTTTCTCTTCCTTGCCTTTTTCTCCTTTTTTTGATTCATATATATATTTTTTCTTTCTGGCTTTTTCTGTTTTCTTTCTTTTTTTTTTTCTATACACTCATATATTTTCCTTTTCTCTGTCCAAGAACAACCAATCAGCCATATCAAACTCAATAAGTGACATGATCAAAGATCAATGTTAACCAAGTACCAAAATATACAAAAAATGTATCAAAGTATCCAATTATTTTCATCTCAAAGGAAATTCTATGATTCTATCAAATACGAAATTGAGTCTCATGTATAAATTCAGATTCAGTGCAAATGTAAAGAAGAAACGAAAGTGAAGGGCTCAATGGGGTTAGCAAGGGATTGATTTAAACGTCTTGTGTTTAGGAAAACGGGTGAAGAAATAGAATGCCTCAATCATATTCATGACTCTTGTGCAATTATCTGGCCTTGATTAAGACGCAAGACAAGTTCTAGAGGAAATTGAATCAAGTGGAGTATGCACACTGAATTTATGAATGATAATAAGTTTCAAATCCTTCCATCAAGGTTTGTGCATTCTAAACTAACTCACACAAGGCTAAACCATGCACATAACCATTTTCAATGCATGAGAACATTCTACTTATGATACAAATTTCCCAGACGATAAACAACATAGTTGGCATCAATATGTAAACACTACTTGCTTCATTCATTCATGATAAGTTCGGTTCTGCATGTGTATCTCAGAATTAGCAAAGTGCAGTGCAGAAAAATTCATAAATCATGCATTGTTCATGAAAGATTCAGTTCTGAACCAGACCAGATTCTCAAGGCACTGTGAGAAGTTAAAGTCAACAATCAATAAGTCTAACAAAGGTATTATCCAAAATTCCTGTACAATCACCTAGAAAATCAATCAGCTAAACTCCCCCCACAACCATTTGACCTCAATGCAAGCTTAGAACAACCAAAGAGGCCACAAAACCATCACCTTAAAACTACCTTTTCCTAATGATTTAGTCCCTCCCCCAACACTCATTTTAGGAAATCAAGTCCAACAAGTAATTTCACAAGCAATTCAATATAGTAAAGGAAGGAGAGGGACAACCATGTAGATGAAATCTTCTCAAGCTCTTGAAGCAAAAAATCTCATCACAGATGAGAATCATAAACCTCTTGAGCATAGGCCTTCCTCCTTGACAAATCTTTGTCGGTGGTGGTTTCAATTCCATGGCTAAAGGCTCCTCAATGTAAAGCGGAGAGTGATCCTTTTGGAGTGCCTCCACATCAAGTTCCTTCAAGAAAGATAAGGAATCCATGTTAGCAACAGTCATACAGAAATGGGGATGAGATTTAAGTATGTCCAGAGGAAATTTGCAAGAGTCTCATGAGTAGAAAACATGCATATGCATAACACTCCAAATCAAACTATGTCCATGTTGTACTCTAGAGTCATGATGCAATGTAAAGAACTCATACTCAAACTCACAATCCAAGAGAATCCATTTTAAACGCCCCTATACCAGGTTGTAAATCTACACCTTTAACCTTAACCAAAATGTCTTCTAAACATCCAGAAGGTTGTCCAGTTGTCCTATCAACCAGTTGGGGTATTACAATAATGGACTCAATGTTTTTGAACCCTAATGAGTTATAAACTAAATGTGGCATAACATTAATGGCTGCACCGAAGTCTAAGAGAGCATTATTGAAATTTAGCAAGAGATAAGGAATAGGAAGACCATGGCATAGGGAGCAAAATCAACTAACTACCATTTATGATTGAGTGGGTAACCCCCAACACTTGTTATAAACAATCAATCCAACATATGATTTCACAAGCAATACAAGAGGGTAAAAGGAAGAAAGTGAAAACTGGATGATTGAAATCTTCTTACGCCCTTGTAAAAAAAAATTCCGGCAGCAAGTATTGAACTCAAACTCTTAATGACATATCATTAATGGCTAGTTGTTAGCTCAAACTTGTTCCAGCAAGTTTCACAAATTCAGAAAAGTTTTGCAGAAACACAAAGCTCCTTAAATCAGAAATATCAGCAAGATCAAGGATTTTATAAATTACATAACAGAAACAGCTTCTATCAACATGAATTTTCTCAAACTTGAAGAGTTTTAACAACAGAGATGACTTATTTTTATCCTCAATGGAGTCAATGCAAGGTTTCAAAAATTCAAATGAGATTTCTCACAATTGTATAGCTATCAATATTACAAAATTGCAAGTTGCTCAAGAAAATCCAGCTTCATGAAACATGTAGCAGGTTCTTGATGCTAACATCAACTCCAGTGCATTCACCAAAAAAAAAAACATCAACATCAGTACACTAAATCAGCTCAAAAATAGTTAGAGAATTTTTCCAAGTCACTCAACCAAAGCAACATAATTTTCTTCAAAACGATACGAGTTCATGACAGCACATGAAATGAGGCAAACAAGCACAAAACTCTTGGGCAATTTTCACACAACAGCACTATGAACTCTTCAATTCTTCTCAGATTCTGCAAGAGAAGACGATTCACACAGAAGCAATATTTATGAACCAACAATGCACCAATACAGTTATTTTTAAAAAAATTCCAGCAGTAAATCAGCTTTCACCAAAAAATAAATAAATAATGTGACAGTAGTAATCTGATAATCAAATCAGAGACAAACTTAAAGTTTAGCAAGTAACGACCTCAACAGCAGAAAGAAATATCCTTACAAAAATGCAACTAACACCCACCAACCAGTAAAGAAACAGTGGTTACCACAGAACACTAGGCACAACAACAAAAGTCAGCTTCAAACAGTTAAATGCAATTATTAGCACAGCAAGTTAAATTAGCAATCAAACACTTTATCCACAGAAAAATTGAATTGCAACAGTCAATAGAGTTATTACAAGAGATTATAGGCTAAAAGCCAGAGCCAAGAGCCTAATCCTAATCTCGTCACAGTTACAACAACAAAATCAAGCCACCCACAGTATCAACAAGTCCAGAAAACTCTACACGGCTCTATTTTTATTTGAGTTTATGTTTTTATTTTTTTCTTTTTTCTAAGCCACTGACATGTTGCATCTGTTTATATTTTCACTTAACCCAAAAGTGGCAATTGAGTACAATAACGATGTTACTAATTAAGATTTATGAACATGACAAAAACCAACCACTTCTTCTCCAACTTGTTATTTTACCACTGGAGAATCCAATCCAAAGTCAATTTAAGTCAAATCAAAGATGATCCCAGTTATTCGTCAAAACATTCAATAATACACAACTATTCTTTGAGCATTAGCAAGCATCATTAGGTAAAAACGCAACATCACAAACAATTCATCATCAAGGCGGTGTTAAGGCCATGGCACGATACACTCGCTGAAAAAAAGGCAATTTGATTTGATTATAATTGTGACTCCTTAAATTATGAAATAATTAATATTAGTTTTTAAAATTTCCATAGATATAGAATTTAAAATAAAAATGTCTCCAATATTGTAAAAGAAATCAATTATTTTAAAATTATATATTAAAAACTCATCAAAATAATAAACACAGGTAGGGGTGGAAACAGGCGCCAAGTTTTCAGCCCTGTGGCCTATTTTTAAAAATTTTGTAAGTAGGCTAACAGGGCACAGGTCACCGCAAAACAGGCCTACATATATACGAAAGGAACCAGAACCGTATCACAACCAGTTTTATTTTAACTGAAAATAACCAACAAACCATTTCTGTAAGGCATTATTCCTAACTAAATACCAGTTCCTAACTAATATATAAATATATATATATATATATATGAAAGGAACCAGAACCGTATCACATATATAAATATATGATCACCAGAACCAGGAATAAGATATTTATCTTCCTTTTACATACATTTGAAATAGGAAAGGAAGAAATATATAATCACCAGAACCAGGAATAGAAACACGTCAGTAGCATTATAAACAATGCAGAAAATAGAAGCAGGAATAAGATATTTATCTTCCTTTTACATACGTTACAAACACGAGAGTTGAAAAGAACAGGTTTTCACACCACAGTGAAAATTCGAAAGTATTATTCCCAAAATCGACTATGAAATGAGAACTGCAAAGCATTTTTCTTAAAATCGAAAGTGAGTGGAGTTACATTGGAAAGCCGTCGACTTTGAGTGAAGCAGGGATCGAAACATACAAATCTGGGACTGTGTGCGTTTGTATGAGTGTGTGACTGACAGAGAGGGAGAGAGGGATTGGGACAAGGAGGAGAGGGTAACCCTTTACCTGGTGTGGCGTCGGAGATAGAGGAGCGACGAGTGCAGGAAGACGGAAGTGCTTGCGTGATTGAGGAGAGGGTAGTTGAGGACTCGGCTTTCTCAATCAGATCCCGAACGAGTTGCCGTCGGCTTGCGTGATTGAGATTTTGAGGGCAGGCACTGAGCTGAGATTGATAACCAAAGAATGAGAGGATTTCGATTTAAAACAGAGGAGCGTCAAGCTCGAGGACACTTATGAGGTGAGCGGCCAAAAGACGGGACTGAACGGTAGGGTTTGCGGAGAGCGAGCAATAAGTTTCAGGCTTTCATCTAAGGGAAAATCATCTTGGAGGCCCTTTGATAGCCCAAAAAGGGTCCTAAAACTCTCATTTTCCCAGATCAGGCCCTAGGGCCCTGAATGGAAGTGGATTAATAAAGAAAAAGACCAAGATACCCCTGAGTTAAAAAGCAAAAAAGAATAAGTCTTGAAATAAAAAGAGTGAACAGAACGTGCATTCATTTTGGCGGCAACACACAAGCTCACGGAGAGAAACCATTGGCAAAGATGAAGAAATTTTTCTGATCGTGCATTCATTTTTTTGAACCTATATTTTTCTGAACCTATATTTCCAATCATCCATTTCTGTATAGGCTGAACTCATCTACCCATGAATTTGTTGATGCTGAATTTTTTTTTTAGCTGAAGGTTGGGTTGCTGAAAGGTTGGACCTTGGGCAACTTTATGCTATAATCAGATAGGAAATAGGTAAGAAATACTAAGATTTTGCTCAAGATATCATTATCACCATTCTAGTTTATCTTTAATCAGTTTTGGGGAGGGTGGAAAAAATTAGGCTCTGTTTTTTGGCATGAAAACAGAGGAAAATGTGTGTTTTTAAGTGGGAATGGGTGCATGGGATGAAGATATACTTGGTTGAAAAACGATGAAATGGGATAGTTGTTAATACATACTGTTGTAGTTGTAAATATGACTGTTGTAGTTGTAAATATGACTGATATAGTTGTGAATAAGAGCTGAATGTTGAAACACTTTGGGTTGCTCTGTTTTTTGGCATCGAAACAGAGGGAGGTCTGTTTGTTAGGGGGAATGACTAAATGTGAACACTCTGAAATGAGATTGTTGTTAAGGTTACTATTAAGGTTGTTAATGTGATTGTTAAAGTTGTTAATGCTAAGTTTATGTTGCAGATCATAATTAAAGATGGCTAGTACTTCAGGGAAGAACATATTATGTTTCTTCCATGTGGGAGGTTTCTTTGTACATGGGGGAGGACAAGAAAGTGATTATGTTGGTGGAACGGTAAGAACAAGAGGCATCAAGGAAGGAACAACAAATAAGGAGTTGCAAAGAATCATAGTGTCTTTTATTGGGGCAGAAAATACTGAAATTTCCGTGAAGTTCAAACTTAGTATGGATACATCTACATTCGTTGATCTTGTAGATGATGAAGGGGTAGAACATTTAATAAGGTATAATGAAGAATATTGTCATGTGTACATTGAAGAAAATGGGAATAATGACAATACACCACAACAAATGAATATTCAAATGGAAGAACAAGAAGTGTAAGTCTTGTTGTGTTAAGAATTGTAATTTGTTCGTATATAAATTGTCATTACTTGGTCCTCATTACTTGCACTAATAATTGTAAATGACCACTGATGAAGTTGTAAATGACCACTGATGAAGTTGTAAATGACCACTGATGAAGTAGTAAATGAACCCTGATGAAGTAGTAAATGAACCCTGATGAAGTAGTAAATGAACCCTGACGAAGTAGTAAATGACCCCTGAAGAAGTAGTAAATGACCCCTGAAGAAGTAGTAAATGACCACTGACGAAGTTATAAATTACCACTGATGAAATTGTAAATGAACACTGATGAAGTAGTAAATGAACACTGATGAAGTAGTAAATGAACCCTGATGAAGTAGTAAATGAACCCTGATGAAGTAGTAAATGAACCCTGACGAAGTAGTAAATGAACACTGACGAAGTAGTAAATGAACACTGATGAAGTAGTAAATGAACCCTGACGAAGTAGTAAATGACCCCTGAAGAAGTAGTAAATGACCACTGACGAAGTAGTAAATGACCACTGATGAAGTTATAAATTACCACTGATGAAGTTGTAAATGAACACTGATGAAGTAGTAAATGAACACTGATGAAGTAGTAAATGAACCCTGATGAAGTTGTAAATGACCCGTAATGAAGTAGTAAATGACCCCTGATGAAGTAGTAAATGAACACTGATGAAGTAGTAAATGAACACTGATGAAGTAGTAAATGAACCCTGATGAAGTAGTAAATGACCACTGATGAAGTAGTAAATGAACCCTGATGAAGTAGTAAATGACCACTGATGAAGTAGTAAATGAACCCTGATGAAGTAGTAAATGAACCTTGATGAAGTAGTAAATGAACACTGATGAAGTAGTAAATGAACCCTGATGAAGTTGTAAATGACCCCTAATGAAGTTGTTAATCCTGTCTGTTATTTTTCAGTTCTCAATCCATGACCACATCAACACAGAGGATAAAATTTGTTGTTCTCAGTCCATGACCACATCAAACCAGAATCAAGAAATTTTTGTGTTGTCATTCCACAATGATTATCAAGTCATCATCAGTCAACAATATACAAAATATACAAAATGTTTAATGTCAGAATTCCTGAATACATAGGAGTCATAAATACATGTATTCCTAACAACTATGGCCTTAATGTCTCTTCAATCTCTTGTGATAGTCCTCCATTAAAGCCTTCACTTTTTGGCAATGATTGTTACGAGGATGGTTGACGAGCCACCACAAGAAGCCCACCTTCAATTCACGAAGGTCTTCGTCGGTGTAGTGTGGCATTGTGCACCCATCGGCCTCATGTTCTGAGCCATCCCATTGTTGTAGCCAGGATATGACATGAAGCCCACATGAGTGGCTGCAATGAAATAGACAGAGAGTTTTAGTAAATTCATATATCAAACTTCACAAGACACATTATTTAAAGTGCAAACCAATAAAATAGACAAAGAGTGTTAGTAAAATCAGATATCAAACTTCACAAGACACCAAAAAAAATGCAAACCAATAAAATATACATACGTGTCCTTTTGCAAATGGACTTTAGCCCATGTAACATCCTTTGGGATTTTGGTCTCATCTTCTAACAACTCTGGCTTGATTGCCCGGAGGATATCCAAGAAACGCTGGCGCTGAAAATGAAGTTCACCCATTTAGGTATGTTTACATGTTTACCGACTAAACAAACATTGAAATTACAAAAGCAGGAAACATTAATGAGACTGACAAATGTATAAATAACTATGCAGTATGATGGATTCTATCCAACAAATGTTTCATCAATTCTAACAATCTAACAGCGCTCTTAAGATCTAAAAGACAAAATCTAGAAAACATGGCATGAACTTGGAGCATGGTACAGGTGGCATATGTAAACTGCCTATTGAAAGTAAGTTAATACTAAGATAACAATTAGATTGGCGCTTCAAGAATCCTAGTAAGTTGACAAAAGAAGTGCCAGAAGTCTAATGAATTGACTGGAAGAGAAAATCATTATTACTTTCTAGCTCAAAATAACAACAAACCTAAACTTTCAATCAGTTTTGTTCATCTAAATTAACAAGGCAAACTAAACGCGTTCCAATTTATCAGACATTAAACAGAGAACACATAAGTGAATATTTAGTAGTATTGAAATGCTGCTGCTTACCACGATTGCCAAAGTAGCTGCAAGACAAGTGAGTGTGTATGATTCAGAACAAGTCCCTGGTTCACAAAAACACAAAACTTGAGTTTACAATGCAAGTTCCTCATTCAGGTAAGCAGTATACGCAAGGGGCAGAAAACTTGTGAAAACTGCGCATGCCACAAAATCCAGAGACATAAAATTAGCATTCCAAAATCATCATCAAAACACGCATCATTAAGGGAGAGGCAACCACAAAACTCTCCCAAAAAAAAAAACAAAAATTAAGAAAACAGAGTCCAAACAAAATTTGAGAAGTGAACCCCAAGCTCACTTTAAAAACCCCTAGTGTTCTGCAGATGATGTTTACTACAGATCTCCAGTATCCTCAGCTAGAATAAAGTACAAAGATTAACAACAAAAGTGGGCCTATAGTATCTGAAACAGAGCTCATGCTCATGCTTGATGCTTTTATTACTTTCATACGGCTCTACCTTTTGCTCTCACTCGTGCAAGAAAGATTTACAAAGTTTAAAACATGTTTAATGTTAAAAGGCCCTTTTTTTGAAAAAGACAAAATTTACATTGAGATCATTTAAAGGGAAAATTCTAAAAAAAATACTACATGAATTTCAAAATCTTCAATAGATAATTTTCCAGCAAAACCAATTGTCAATTGTTTTATTGTTTTTGTTAATCTAATTACTGTTGTTATCAACAAGATTTTGAAATTCAAGTGATATTTTTTTGTCATTTTTTCTAAACCCTGAAAATTTTCAATACCAAACCCAGCTTTTAAAACATAAGCAAGAGGCCCTGTTTTTGAAGCCGTTGATATAAAAGACGGTTCTATTAAAGCAGGGCAAAGACCATGATATGCAAATGGGATTTGGTGAATGAGAACGAGACAAGAAACTTTAGTTGGTCAGGATTTAAAAGAAAGTGAGAAACAGATCATTTTTTTATGGTATATTTACCAAAGGAAAATAGAATATTCTAATTAAAAACAAATTTTTCCTTTAAAGGATGTGGACTCTGTTTTAGAACATTAGGTGTGGAAGAATGATAGTTTAGGCAACTAAATTTTTGCTATGTAGAACTAAAATTGGAAATTACAAATTGATCTCTCATGTGGAGAGCATTCTTTGTTTAGAAACCAAAAATCAAATATCAGAAGGAAACAGGAGAAATCTGATGAGATTAGTGAAAATTGAAAGCACACTAGAGATAGTATTATTACATTGAATTTAGACTTTTCAAGAAAGACTGAAAACATTCAAATTGGGGATGGTAGATTTTACATTGAAAACAACCAAATTTGGTTGCATAAAACTATAATTGATGTTGGTGAGAACTGTCTAAAGATGGTTTTGTGTGTGGGAAATGTGCTTGACCCAAAATTTTACATGTGCCTTGGCTTACTCTTTGAAGCATACATGTTTCAGAGCTTCTTATTGCAGCAGGACTTTTATTTGACGAAGATATGTAAGATTATGAGGGTATGGGGCATGAGGACAAAAACAATTCTAGCAAAATGCCAAAAACACAACAAGTTAAATTATCAAGTAAACAAAATCTGCTTACACTAATCGCACATTCTTATGCCAGACATTCTTTTTTCTGGGTATTGGTTAGGCATGCATGTCTCTTCGTGGTTATGACAGTGACTTGTTTTGGCATTTCCTGCTTGAGATAATCCCTTCTGGTTCCACATGATCAGAAGGGATTATCTGCAGAACACTAGCTGTACCTTTGATTTTTAAACAGGAACGGAAAAAACCCTAATCCTAAAATTTTTGTACCTTTGATTACAGGCGATTTCAACCGGCGCCGGTGACGCTATCCGCTTTAGAGGGACGACGGTGGCTGATGGGGACGAGATTGACGGTGGCTGACGGGGACGAGAGAGACGGACGAGAGTGAGAGTGAGAGAGACGGACGAGAGTGAGAGTGAGAGTGACGAGCGAGAGAGTGAGGTATTGTTCTGTGTCCTTGAGGGTTTTTTGTCATTTCACATTATAATTGAATCCCAGAAAAGGCCCTAGGGCTTTTTCTGGGATGAGCAAAAGTATAGGGCCCATTCTGTCCTTTCCTTTTTTATATGGGCCTCCGTACGGATTTTCCCTTCATCTAATCTAATGACGTGGCAAAATCTCCTCGAATCTTATCGTTCTTTTTCTGGTGTCCTTTCCTTATTTTGTTTTTTCACTGGCCTTTACATTTTTACCGTCCATCTTCTCGGGTACTTTAGAAGTAACGGTTACAAAATTGAGATGCAACAGAATTTTCTTAACAATGAATGCAACAAATTTGGATGAACTCATTATTACCGTTTGATCTAGTAAAACAATTTTAAATGAACTCATGTTGATATCTGGAATTAATAGCATTGGAATGCAATGAATATTTTTCCATACTAATATAAAGAAAGTGACTATCCCCCTTCTTAGCTAATTTTATTTTCTTTTGTCAGAGAGTGAATATTATTGTTATGATAAATTTTTTTAAGTGGTAAACTGAATATTAATTTTTCTTTCGGGGAAAAAAAATTCTTAACCAAAAAATCATAAATTTAAATGAAAATTATCACACTTTATCACTTTTATTTAAAAAGAAATTAAAAAAACATTTTTTTTATTTATTTTGGTCCTTTCATTGTCCATTAAAATTATAGTGCCATGTTTTATACAACGTTTTTAGCATAAAGTTTGCATAACTGGATTTTACTAGTTTATCTTATCTTTAGGACTTGTTTGGTATGAGGGGGAGAGGAGGTTAAGTGAGCAGAGGGGAAAAAAGAAATATTTGAGTTGGATTTAAGAAAAACAAGAGAGAAGTTGAGATAAAAGTTTTAATTAATTTTTCTTATTCTTTTATCTTAAATCTTCTCTCTATTAAAATTTTATAACCACACTTCTTTAATTTTATTAAATCCAACACATAAAAATCTCTCATCCCCTCTAAATCCCCATGCCAAACAAACCCTTAAAGAACTACACTTCATATGTACATTGTCAAAAACAAAAAAAAATTGAGTTGCTATAAATTTATGACTGGTCAAAAAAATTTCCCTCCTGTTCAAAAAAATTTGAGTTGCTATAAAATGAGGTAGCCAACTTCCCTCCTGTGACCAGTTAAAAAAATTTATGACTGGTCACAGGAGGGAAAGTGAGCGGAAGGAAAAAAAATATTTGAGTTGGATTTAAGAAAAACAAGAGAGAAGTTGGAATAAAAGTTTTAATTAATTTTTCTTATTCTTTTATCTTAAATCTTCTCTCTATTAAAATTTTGTAACCACACTTCTTTAATTTTATTAAAGGGTTAAGGTGCAAAAATACCAACGAACTATTGGTTTAAGTACAGCCAACACAATGAACTATTTTTTGGACCAAAAATACAAAAGAACTCTTGAATTGATAAAATTTCCACAATGACGTTTGAACAGTGCTAACCTCCGTCTGTTGTACCCGGAAGATCCCCAACTTCCACTACTCGTCGTCGTGTTACTAGTTTTAGGGAAAGCATCCGCCATATTTCCCATCGAGAAGGAGCTCTTGTTCGATGTAGTACTTGATGCCTTAGGAACAGGAATCAAATTTATAGGAGTATTACTGCTATTATTAGAACTCTGTCCCATTGCAGAGCTCACCAAATCTCCCAAGAGATTAGGGTTTTTATTAACAACTCCAATGGTCGAACTAGAAGCCGAAGGTTGAGTAGACCCCCAACTCTTTCCAAAGATATCTCCCACCATTGAAGTGGGTCCACCCGGCAATCCAGACTGGTTCGCCAGATTCGGTGCAGGCTGGGGAGTCCATGATGGCTTGTTGGGTTGCCACAAGGGTCTGGGCTGCGCAGATGAATATGAAGATGAGGAAGAAGAATATGGATGGGACGATTTTGGGTTTTTCTGATCGTTCAGAGATTTTGGTTGATTGGATCCGATCCCAAGATCAAAGTCGAACTTGATGTTCTTCAATGAGGTAGAAGGAGCACTCGTTTGATTATTGGGTTTGCCGTAATTCGAATTCATCCCTGAATTCTAGGTGGAAGATGTTAAAAAAGGCAAAAGGAGATCAGAATTGGAAAACCAAAGGATCCACAACGATGGAGGATCCAAACAGAGTGAGATTCACAAGTCTTACTCCGAACGCAAAGAGAAAAACAACACAGATGTAATGGAAGTCGATTTCAGAGAAGCTTCTTGATGAAATTATCTGGGGATCAATGTTGGTGGTATTTCTTGATGAAAAAAGCCACATGTTTTATTTGCTATTAATTCATTTCCCTCAAGCTAATTCCAACAGATGGAGGTTAGCACTGTTCAAACGTCATTGTGGTAATTTTATCAATTCAAGAGTTCTTTTGTATTTTTGGTCCAAAAAATAGTTCATTGTGTTGGTTGCACTTAGACCAATAGTTTGTTGGTATTTTTGCACTTTAACCCTTTATTAAATCCAACACATAAAAATCTCTCATCCCCTCTAAATCCCCATGCCAAACAAACCCTTAAAGAATTGCACTTCATATGTACATTGTCCCCAAAAAAAAAAATTATGGACCTTAAATAACTATATCATATTTATCTATAATTTTTTATTTTTTATAAATAATTGTTTTGGTTTTTCTTAGAATTATACGGAAACTATCTTTCTTTTAAAAACTTATTATATAATTAAAAGCAAGAATTTAAATTTCATAAATCTATCTTTCATGAGACATGTTATTTGTTTATTTTATAATTAATGATTTCTTTATTGTAAATTATTACTTGCAAAATTATATATATATATATATATATATATATATATATATATATATATATATATAGATTAAACCACTAACAACCCTGCCTTGGTGATCTCGAGCAACCCCGCCACATACCACCATGCCCTCTATTGATTATTCTTTCTTGTAAGAATATCAAAGTATTGGACTTTGGGATTGAGTTATTTGATTACAACTTGTAAGGGAGAGTAAGTTCTAGTGAGAGAATTGCTCCGAGAGTTATAGATTGTGTAATCATTTGAGTTAGTGAAATCCCGGAGAGTCTGGGAACTGGACATAAGTCAAGGATTTAGACCGAACCAGTATAAATCTCTTGTGTTCATTCTTCTTCTACTTTACTTTGTTCATCCCTGTTTTTGGTGTCCTAAAACAGAGAATTTTTTGGAAAAAAAATTTAATATCCCTAATTCACCCCCTTGGTGATATTCCGTCTTTCATAATATATATGACATATCTATTTTTTTTTTACTAGAATATTGAATAATTGTACTAAATATATAAGTAATATTTTTTAGATATATGTTAGTTATATATATGTGTGTGTATATGTATGTATGTACACACCAATATATGTATGTATATGTATATATATCTATGTCTATGTCTTTGTATATATATCTATGTCTATGTATCTATTTGTGTGTGTAATATTATCATATAATCTTTTTTATACAAATTTTAATCATATAAAAAGATATTCAAGTATGTTGGCTATATATCCTCACAATCATTGGTACAATGTCGCCATCTTCATTCACTCTGCTCCCTCTTGATCTCTCTTACACACGCTTGCCTAATTCTCTGCAAAATATATAAATATTTATGATCATTGCTCTTATTAAGTTTAAGTTTTAATTATTTCTTCTTTTTTATTATGTTGTGGTTCTAAAAATGATAAAAGAGGACAATTACATATTTGTAGTTAATATTTTCAGTCGTCTAGGTTAAATGTTCAACCCATACCCATATATCTCAGTTTTTACAAGTTCAAAAAGAAGAAAAATATGATGCTCTAGATACTCCAAAAATAATAAACGAGGTGTTGCATTCCATCCTGATCATGTCTCAATCCCAGTCTTGTCCTGTCCAGATGGGAACGAGATGGGACATGAGACAATTTTGATGTTATGTAATTTTTGTGGGATAGGATGTGGAATAGGCCTGTCCTACTCTTAGCTATTCCGTTAACACTCCTAATGATAAGCACAGAAACTTGTTCCTATTATTTGTTCAACTTTCTCTTTGCTTTAAATATTTCATTAGAATGAGTTTGGCTACCCATCAAATGATAAGCACTCGAGTTCATCAGAGGTGGACCATCAAAGTCTTTATGAATAGTCTAGATTTAATTTTTTTACTTTATTTTCTTAAGGCTAAAGTACACTTTTAGTCCTTTAAGTTTACATGAAGTATACTTTTGATCCCTTAACTTTATAAAGTATATTTTTAGTCCTATAATTCTAACACCGTTAATTTTGCTAATGGAAAATGCAAACTCAAGTGATAACGGTGTAAACTTAAGTGATGATGTGTAATTAAATGCTATCAAACTTAAATTTAAAATAGGGTAAAGGAGCAAAAATACACTAAGTTTTACTCCCAGGAGCGCCTAGCACCATGTGTTTTTTTTTGGCACCAAAACTACACATGTGTTTTCAAATTGGAGCAAAAATCCCATCAGTGTTAAATCCCCTTAATAGACGTTAACTACAGTCTGAAAATACCAAATTACCTTTGCCTCTCTCAGTCGCATCTTCTTCTCCAAATCAACAAAATCATCATAAAGTGCTGGGCGATAGATGTGAAGAAAGGCGCAGCCTAACCCTGCAAATTGCTCGCTGCCTAACCCAGAAATCAAGCCAGAAATGTAGAAAAATCGAAGAATTCATAGTTCAACAACCACCATCGTCACCAAATCGACAAAATAATCAACAAAGATTTTGCAATCCAAATTCAAAACTGAACCCAAATCATCAACCCAGAAATGTAGAAAAATCGAAGAGTTCATAGTTCAACAACCACCATAGGTCACCAAATCGACAAAATAATCAACAAAGATTTTGAAATCCAAATTTAAAACTGAACCCAAATCAACAAAATCATCAACCCAGAAATGTAGAAGGAAGAATAAGAACCCAGAAGGATATGGAGAAATCGACAGAGACATTAAATGCTGGAACAAAACCAAAGAAATCTACAAGCAACAAAAAGCAACCACCGAGAAGTGCTCAGTTTGAAGTTCGCTGGAAAACCTTCGAACCACCAGAGAGACCTTGATCCATCACAGGCAAGTGCTCAATTTGAAGTTCAGACTTGACAGCGGTAAGCAATAGAGTCGCGAACTTAGAGAAGTGTACTGCGATTTCGGACCAGATTAATCTCCGCCGAGCCAGCGTCACCGTCGTCCACTACCGGAAATCCCACTGTCCAGATCGAACCAGATGCACTGTGAGAGACTTTTGGACCTTGAGATCGGAGAGCTCAGAATTGGACCTTCGCTGTCCACACTGTTAGTTCTCAATGTGTTTTGATGATTAACAACAAGTGAAAAATATGTTTTGAAGTTTCCAAGATTCTTTGAAAATCATCTAAGAGTTGCTTACCGCAGTATGGGATGGCATACTGCAGTAAAGGGTCTTCCAGAAAGTCAATACTGCAGTATAAGGTGATATACCGCAGTATAGGACTTACAGAAGATCATCAAATTGATGAAGTTAAGTCAATACTGCAGTATGTTAGTTACATACCGCAGTATTGGACTCCCAGTGAAAGGCCATACCGCAGTATAGGATGTCATACTGCAGTATAGGGCCAACCCGAGAGCAACCGTATTTTCAAAGTAAGTCCATACCGCAGTATAGCTATGTATACTGCAGTATAGGGACTTCCAGAGAGAAACCACGTTTTTCAAAACAAGCCCATACCGCAGTATAGCCTTGTATACTGCAGTATAGGGGCATCCAGAGAGCAATTAAAATTCTAAGTCAAGCCAATACCGCAGTATAGGTATGTATACTGCAGTATAGGGCCAACCCGAGAGCTATCAAATTTTCTCACCCAAGTCCTTACCGCAGTATGGAGTTGGATACTGCAGTAAAGGCTCTCACAGTAAGCTCTCTAAGTTTATAACTATTGCATACTGCAGTATAGGTTTTCATACTGCAGTATTGGGCAATCACGGGCTCTCTTCTCTTTAACAAAAACTCGCATACTGCAGTATGTTATTTTCATACCGCAGTATAGGGAATTTCTTTCAAAAATATTTCGCGAGGTTTTTGTCTCTGGAAGTTGTTTACTGCAGTAAGCTTTGGATACTGCAGTATGCACAGTGGCATACTCCAGTATAAAGGAACATACTGCAGTATACAACGGTCAAAATTGGTTTTTGAATTACGCGAATTTGCAAATCATTATTGTTTGATCTTATTGCTTCCATAATTCATTCAATCATACTCCTAGCTATGTTTAACAAGTTTTTTTGAGTGAATTTCAGTAAGATCAGATGAAGATTATTGGAGGTCAAAGCAATAAAGCAAAAAGTGAACAATGCATTAAATGCACTTCTGCAAATCAACCTATTCTTAGCTAATCCATCTGAGCACGCCTTCTAAACGTTAAAGAATGCTTACTACAACAAGTAAAGACATCTCCAACGGGCAAATTCTCAGAGAGCCACATCAGACTTCATTAAGACTTGGATTAGCAGAAATTTAGAAAGAGAAGATGACCAGAACCCAAGCTAATCACTTCCAACGGTTGGAATCATCTTACAACGGTCATTTAATGTTCTCTGCCTATAAATAGAGAGCATTAACTTCTTCTCAAGCTGATACAACTACTTAGAGTGAAAATTTATTGAGTCATTTATTGTATCAAGCTTTCATCTGTATTGTACCATTTTGATACTTAGTTCGTCAGTGTTTATCCTATCTGCTCTGTAAGAGAGTCAAATACTTGTAAATCATTTATTAATTGAGATAACTACAAGTCAGGGGACTTGGTAGTTGGGGTGTATTGATTACAACTTGTAAGGGGGAGTGTGTTCTAGTGAGAGAACAACTCTTAGTACAGAGTGTGTAATCAATATTTGATTATAGTGGATTGAAAATCCCAGGTGAGGCTTGGGGACTGGATGTAGGTCAGAGAAAGGACCGAACCAGTATAAATCACATTGTGTAAAGCTTTCCTTCCCTACTCCTCTGTTAGCCTCTGTTTTCATTAGTCAAAAACAGAGCTCAATCCTTAATTTTTAAAGATACCCAATTCACCCCCCCTCTTGGGTATTTAGCTCCACTCTTCATTTGGTATCAGAGCAAGGTCTTCTCAAAAGAGTTTTACCACTCGAGAAGGATCACTATGGAAGGAATTCTTCCAGATGGAGCTTCAATCAACAGACCTCCCGGTTTCGACGGCGAACACTACTCTTTCTGGAAAGCAAAATTTCGTGTGTTCGTGATGGCTACAGAATATGGTCTATGGAGGGTCTTTGAGACTGGAGACTATGTTCCAGTCAAGGTAGAAGGAGGCATCACTGTTCCCAAGACAGAAGCCGAGTTCAATGATGATGATAAGAAGAACATCACTCTCAATAGCAAGGCTATCCTGATGCTTCAGAGTGCTCTTAGTCAAAAGGAGTACTTTCGTATCTGTAATTTGACAACAGCTAAAGAGATGTGGAAGGCGCTGGAAATAGCTTATGAAGGAACATCTGGAATCAAGGAAAATCGCGTCAACATTCTAACCACTGAGTATGACTTGTTGCGAATGAAGCAAGGCGAGAGTATTGGAGAATTTCAGTTGAGATACACTCATTTGACCAATCAGCTAGCGGCCTTGGGAAAGCTTTTTGATCAAGGAGCTCAAGTGAGGAAAATCCTCAATATTCTGACAAAGGATTGGGAAGCAAAAGTTACCGCCATTGAAGAAGCTCGTGGAGAGTCAATGACTTCAGTTGCCGCATTGTTTGGTAGCTTATCTGAATACGAGAGCAAACTGAGGTTCAAGAAGGAATTAGAAGATGTCAATGGTGGCAACAATCGCAACAAGGGAGTGGCTCTCAATGTGGAAAAGGATGAGGAAGATGACGACGAGGATGAAGAGATTGGCATGATGGTCCGGAGATTCAAGAAGTTTTATAAAAGAGATCAAGGCTTCAAGAAATTTCAGAAAGGAAGTTCGAGCTATGAATCAAAGAAGCCTATCATCTGCTATGAATGCGAGAAGCCCGGACACATCAAGGCAGAATGCCCTCAGCTGAAAAACCAAGAGAAAGAAAAGAAGAAATTCAAGAAATACAAAAAGAAGGCATATGTGTCAGCTATATGGGGAGATAGCTCATCGGATGAGGATGAAGCTGAAGAGGATGAAAGTGAAAAAGCCAACATATGCCTGGTTGCTGAGGAAGAAGTACAACCTAGTGAAATAAATGAGGTATATGAATCTCTTCCTTCCTATGATGAATTGTTTGCTGAATACAATGTTGTTCAAAAGGAGTTTGAAAAACTTGCAGACAAGTACATGTCTTTGAAAAGAAAAAATTCTTTTCTTGAACTGCAAATTGAAAACCTCTCTTCTCCTCAATTTCTGATTTGTGATGAATGCTCTATCCTAGAGAAAAAGAATTCACAACTTACAAAAGCACTTGAGAAATTTACTAAGGGAAGTGAAATGCTCAATGTGATTTTGAAACAACAACGTTTTACAAACGATAGATCGGGCATTGGTTATAGACCAGACTTTGATAAGAAGAAAGGAAAGAAAAAGAATGGACAAAAATCCTATATGAATTATTTCACTAAATCTGTTCATTCCTCAAACCCTTTTGCACATTGTACATATTGCAATAGGAAGGGTCATTCTACTTCATCTTGTTTTCATCGAAAAGAAAGAAAAGCTAAACCTGTAGGAAATTATGTCTGGGTACCAAAAGGAACATATGTTCCCAAGGTGCATGCTAACCCCAAAGGACCCAAGAAAAGATGGGTACCTAAAACTTGACCTCTGGTGATCTGCAGGTATGTCTTAGAGCATCAAGGCCGAACAAGTGGTACATTGATAGTGGATGCTCAAGACACATGACTGGAGACAAATCAAAGTTTTTATCAATAAAGCCAAAAGATGGAGGTAGAGTCACATTTGGAGGTGATCAATCCGGGAAAATCGCTGGCATTGGTGAGATAGGCAACAATGAAGGCCCACTCATCAAAGACGTCTACCTTGTAGAAGGATTGTGTCACAATCTCCTAAGTGTGAGCCAAAGCACCGATAAGGGTAATTTGGTAATATTTGACTCTGATGAATGCTTTATTGTTAAAAAGGATTTGATCTCCATAAATGATTTGAAAAATAAAGCTTTATTTAGAGCACCTAGAGATGGAAACTGTTATACTTTGAACCTCTCTAGCAATGCTTCTACTTCTGAAAATTGTTTTGTAAGTAACTTGAATGAGAGTTGGCTATGGCATAAGCGATTAGCTCATGTTAATATGTATCAACTTGACAAGTTATTGAAAAAGGATTTGGTTATTGGCATTCCCAAACTGAATTTCAAAAATGATACGATTTGTGATGCTTGTCAAAAGGGAAAACAGACCAAATCTTCTTTTAAAGCTAAAAATGAAATTTCAACAAACAGACCTCTTCAACTTCTTCACATGGATCTAGTTAGACCAGCTAGAGTGAAAAGTCTTGGTGGAAACTTATACACTTTGGTCATTGTTGATGATTTCTCTAGATTTACTTGGACAATATTTTTATCTTCTAAAGATGAAACCTTTGATCAGTTTGTTTCATTTGCCAAGAAGGTCCAAAACGAGAAAGGGTTATCAATTTCAGGAATACGGACTGATCATGGTGGAGAGTTCGAGAATCAAGCCTTTGCTGAGTTCTGTGACAGTATGGGGATTGATCACAATTTTTCAGCACCAAGAACACTACAACAAAATGGTGTTGTGGAGAGAAAGAATAGAGTACTCACTGAAATGGCTAGAGCAATGTTGAACGAGTACATCACTTCGCAAGTGTTTTGGGCTGATGCCATGAGTACGGCTTGCTACGTCTCCAACAGAGCATACTTGAGAAAGAAGCTGAATAAGACTCCATACGAACTCTACAAGGAAAGAAAGCCAAACCTAAGCCACCTTCGTGTCTTCGGCTGTAAGTGCTATGTGCACAATAATGGTAAAGACAATCTTGGTAAATTCGATCCTAAAGCTGATTTAGCTATCTTTATTGGTTACTCTAATAGGAGCAAAGCATATAGAGTTTTTAATACTAGAACTAAGATTGTTGAGGAATCTATACATGTTGTATTCTGTGAATCTGAATCTGATAAATCCTTGGATGATGAAGAGGAGACTATTTTCAAAAACAAATTCTTTTCGAAAAATGCTCCTACTCCTTCTGAAAATTCAGAAAATGTTTTTGAGGCTGATCCTGAAAACAACTTAGAAAATCCTGATCAGTCTCAACCTAGAGCTTGGAGATTTTTAAGAAATCATCCTTTAGACCAAGTCATAGGTGATGTAAATCAAGGAGTCAGGACCAGAAATAGTACTCTGAATGAAGTTACATTTTCTGCATTTATTTCACATATAGAGCCCTCTAAGATAGAAGAAGCCCTTTCAGACAATGATTGGGTGATTGCTATGCAAGAGGAGCTACATCAATTTGATAGAAATCAAGTTTGGGACTTGGTACCTAGACCCAAAGACCATCCGGTAATTGGGACAAAATGGGTATTCAAGAACAAACGTGATGAGTCAGCCATCATTGTGCGTAACAAGGCTAGATTAGTGGCCAAAGGCTACAATCAAGAAGAAGGAATAGACTATGAAGAGACTTATGCTCCAGTAGCTAGATTGGAAGCAATAAGAGTTCTTCTAGCATTTGCATGCACAAAAGGTTTTAAACTCTATCAAATGGATGTCAAAAGTGCTTTTCTAAATGGTTTCATTCAAGAGGAGATGTATGTTGAACAACCTCCAGGTTTTGAAAATGATCAATTTCCAGATCATGTTTTTAGACTTAAGAAAGCCTTGTATGGTCTTAAGCAAGCTCCTAGAGCTTGGTATGAAAGATTGAGTCAATTCTTACTCAATCAAGGATTTATTAGAGGAAAGGCTGATACAACATTGTTTATCAAGAAAAATAAATTGAATGAAATTTTAATTGTACAGATATATGTTGATGATATTATTTTCGGTGCTACTAATGACTCTTTGTGTGAGGAATTTTCCAAGTCTATGCAGGGGGAATTTGAGATGTCAATGATGGGAGAGCTCAATTACTTCCTTGGACTGCAAATCAGACAACGTAAGGATGGGATATTTATATCTCAAACCAAGTATTTAAATGATTTGCTGAAGAAGTTTGGAATGGACAAGTGCAATGGAGCTGACACACCAATGAGCACAACAACTTCTTTGGATGCTGATGAAGAGGGCAAGGATTTCAACATTACCAAGTATAGAGGAATGATTGGATCATTGCTCTATCTCATTGCAAGTCGCCCAGACATCCAATTCAGTGTTGGAATGTGTGCTCGGTTTCAATCCGCTCCTAAAGAGTTTCATGCTGAAAATGTGAAGAGGATATTCAGATATCTCTCTGATTCAAAGACTCTTGGGCTATGGTTTCCCAAAGGTCAGCCGGAGCATCTTGTGGCATATTCAGATTCGGATCATGCTGGCTATAAGACGGATAGAAAAAGTACAAGTGGGCAATGCGAGTTCTTTGGCAACTCACTTGTCTCTTGGTTTAGCAAGAAGCAAACTACCGTGGCCGTGTCCTCAACAGAAGCTGAATATGTGGCTGCCTCAAGTTGCTGTGCTCAAGTGTTGTGGTTGAAGCAACAACTTGCTGACTTGGGAGTGCACTTAAAGGAAATCCCAATACTTTGTGATAATACTAGCACAATAAGCTTGGCCAAGAATCCCGTGTAACATACAAGAACCAAGCATATTGATGTGAGACATCACTTCATCCGGGACCATGTCCAGAAGAGAGATGTGAAAGTGATGTTCATTCCAACTCATCTTCAACTAGCTGACATCTTCACCAAGCCTCTAGCCAAGGAACAATTCACTTTCATAAGGAGAGAATTGGGAATGGTAAATCCCAATGAATTGTAAGTTATTCTCCCTAAAATTAATGTTAGATGTGTCATTGATGATTAATCTTTACTAACTTAAGCATCGGAGAGTTTAGTCTTTGTTTTTGCAGGGTGTTTTTTGATGTTTCAGTAGAGCTATACCGCGGTATGCAAGTGATATACCGCAGTATAGGGTGTGTGAGAGGCAAAAATTCCAAGTGTGCAAGATGCTTACTGCAGTATGTAAGTGGTATACTGCAGTATGTCCATCGGGGTTTCAGAGTTTCAGACATGCAAGAGGTATACTGCAGTATGTAAGTCATATACTGCAGTATGGGGTCAGACAGAAACGAAGTTTCAGGTATGCAAGAGGCATACTGCAGTATGTAAGTGCTATACTGCAGTATGGCCATCGGGTTTTTCAAAAATTCTCTCAACATTTTTGAAGTCCAGGTCAGTATACTTCCATCCTTACTGCAGTATATAAATGAAAGTATGCTATACTGCAGTATACAAGAACCTTACTGCAATATAGGGGTTTGTCTATATATATTAAAACGCTGTGTTCTTTCATACTCGCATCTATACCACAGTAAAGCCCTAGCAGTAACGCATCTCTTTCTTCCTTCTCTCTCTGAAATCGTCTCAAACCCCAGTTAAACCTCCACAAATCCTCTCCAACCTTCTCTCATTCCTCTCTGATTCCCATTTCCACCGAAACCCTAGCGTTAACAATGTCTAAAGACCAATCTCTCTCCAAACAACCTTCTTCTTCCCTTCCACTCCGGGCACCGAGGACGAAATCAATTCCTAAGAAATTAGGAGATGGCATTGATCGTCAGATTCCTGGCATGGGTGTTCCCATACCCGGGACATCTTCATCGAATCCCAAGAAGAGGGGAGCTCCGTCCGAAATCTCTATTCCACCTTCTGTCACCAAGAAACAGAAGACCGGTGAGCCGAGCAAGGCTCAAGGGAAGAGAACTGCTGCTCCTCAAAAAGCAAGAACAAAGAGGGCTTCCACTACTATCCCTTCCTCTCCCTCATCTGCTGATTCTCATGGTTCTTCCTCAGAAACGGATTCTGAGCTAGATTTCTCTCTTGTGGTAGCAAATGCGGTTGAAGAAATCAAAATCCACAAGAATGCGCCAGAGGGATTTAAGGTTGCTCCTGTCATTCTTCCTCCCGGTCTCAATGCCAAATTCAAAGACCTTTTCGGAAGCCGAGGTTTCTGCACCGTAACCTCTGTCAATCTAGAGCAAGTATATCGGGAGTGCAACGTTGATCTATCTCCATGGTTTGGGCCGTATGCTACGCTCGTCTCCATCGAGGCTGCCTACTGTCCTGAGTTGGTCAAGATGTTTTATTTCAACATGGCATCCAATCACATCTTGAGCTCGGAAGGTAGATTGATTGAGGAAAGGGTCACAACTTCTGTGAGAGGAGTTCAGTTTACTCTATCTGCCGCCATCCTCAACAAGATCCTTAAGGTGGTTAACCCTCCCGAAGCGTCCACACCAAAGTATTCTAATGAAGAGGTATATGCCACACTTATGCCCGGTCAGGACATACCGGATGATCAGAGGGTTCACTTGACATTCAAGCCCTCGGAGATGCCTCATTTGCACCGTGTGATATGGTACGTGTATTCACGTAACTTTGTGCAAAAAGGCGGGAGCTACACGCACTTCACGCAGAAGGACTACCGCTTCTTCACCGCCTTCATCCGCAAGCATCCGCTCAATATTGGGCAGTGGCTGTTCAAGGAGATTAGCCACTTCAGATTCGTATCCCGCAAGGGATCCTACATGCCCTTTGCATCTCTGGTCTCTCTGATATTGTACTACCATAAGATATGGTATGTGGGTCCTCCCGAGCAGATGAAGTTTATCCCGGCCTTTGGCAAGACTCAGCTCAACTTGATGAAGATTCAGTTCGAGCCGGAAGGATCTGGGCAGTCGAGAGCTCCACCGCGGTCACAGACTCGTGCATCTCAGTCAGTTGCACATGAGGCCCAGTCTGCTCCACCACCACTTCCTTCAGATTTTGATGAGCGGATTAGAGGAATTGTGGATGCTGCACTTGTATCTCACCGAGCTATGATGAAGGCAGAGTTTGATATGATTCGGGCTGACATCAAGTTGGGGGTTATGGATGTGATAGTGGCTCAGTCACAGGTTCTCTCTGAACTGGTCAAGGTGAAAGATGCTATTGATGATCAAGGGATCAACTTGGGCTCTACATTGTCAGTCACCTTAGCTGCTGCCTCAGATGCCAGAGACAAGGCTCAGCAACTCCTTCAGCACTTTGGACTTGGTGGCTCATCTTCATCTTCATTCGGTTTTACCACTGGTCCATCCTCTTCGACTCCTGTTCCGGAAGCCCAACCATCTATACCCATATCTCAGCCTTCCCCAAACTCACCAGAACATCACTTCTCACCACCTTCCTCACCTACTTTCTCATTTCCCAGTCCACCTCATAGCCCACCCCACACCACCTCTTCCCCGGCCACCCCTTCCACAGAGATTTTTCCGAATCCACTTCCATTTCCACCTACTCCATCTACTGCACTCTTCCCTACACCCTCTCCATATGCTGTGCCCCATGATTCCGATTTTAATCCCAACACAGCTATGGTCCTCTATTCTCCTCCTCTTATTATCCTAGATCCCGAGTATGTTGATGATGACAAAGGGGGAGAAGCAGAGAAAGATGCTTAGTGTTTAGAGGTTTAGTAGGATGATTAGTTGATGTAGGTGTAGGTGTAGGAAGCTTGTAATGTTTTAATCTTGTTAGATACAACTCATGTATGATGTTTTGAATGAATATGAACATATTTTGCACATGTTTACGAGTTCAATTATATATCTGCTGCTATTCTCTGATGTCTATGTTTAAAAATGCAAATTCTATGTTTTTCTGATAATTCAACTCTGATATTTTGAAAACTTCAATCTGAAAGCTACACATCTTTCTAAATCTTTAAAAAGAATGTTTATAAGTGTTGTCATCATCAAAAAGGGGGAGAATGTTAGTTCTCAATGTGTTTTGATGATTAACAACAAGTGAAAAATATGTTTTGAAGTTTCCAAGATTCTTTGAAAATCATCTAAGAGTTGCTTACCGCAGTATGGGATGGCATACTGCAGTAAAGGGTCTTCCAGAAAGTCAATACTGCAGTATAAGATGATATACCGCAGTATAGGACTTACAGAAGATCATCAAATTGATGAAGTTAAGTCAATACTGCAGTATGTTAGTTACATACCGCAGTATTGGACTCCCAGTGAAAGGCCATACCGCAGTATAGGATGTCATACTGCAGTATAGGGCCAACCCGAGAGCAACCGTATTTTCAAAGTAAGTCCATACCGCAGTATAGCTATGTATACTGCAGTATAGGGACTTCCAGAGAGAAACCGCGTTTTTCAAAACAAGCCCATACCGCAGTATAGCCTTGTATACTGCAGTATAGGGGCATCCAGAGAGCAATTAAAATTCTAAGTCAAGCCAATACCGCAGTATAGGTATGTATACTGCAGTATAGGGCCAACCCGAGAGCTATCAAATTTTCTCACCCAAGTCCTTACCGCAGTATGGAGTTGGATACTGCAGTAAAGGCTCTCACAGTAAGCTCTCTAAGTTTATAACTATTGCATACTGCAGTATAGGTTTTCATACTGCAGTATTGGGCAATCACGGGCTCTCTTCTCTTTAACAAAAACTCGCATACTGCAGTATGTTATTTTCATACCGCAGTATAGGGAATTTCTTTCAAAAATATTTCTCGAGGTTTTTGTCTCTGGAAGTTGTTTACTGCAGTAAGCTTTGGATACTGCAGTATGCACAGTGGCATACTCCAGTATAAAGGAACATACTGCAGTATACAACGGTCAAAATTGGTTTTTGAATTACGCGAATTTGCAAATCATTATTGTTTGATCTTATTGCTTCCATAATTCATTCAATCATACTCCTAGCTATGTTTAACAAGTTTTTTTGAGTGAATTTCAGTAAGATCAGATGAAGATTATTGGAGGTCAAAGCAATAAAGCAAAAAGTGAACAATGCATTAAATGCACTTCTGCAAATCAACCTATTCTTAGCTAATCCATCTGAGCACGCCTTCTAAACGTTAAAGAATGCTTACTACAACAAGTAAAGACATCTCCAACGGGCAAATTCTCAGAGAGCCACATCAGACTTCATTAAGACTTGGATTAACAGAAATTTAGAAAGAGAAGATGACCAGAACCCAAGCTAATCACTTCCAACGGTTGGAATCATCTTACAACGGTCATTTAATGTTCTCTGCCTATAAATAGAGAGCATTAACTTCTTCTCAAGCTGATACAACTACTTAGAGCGAAAATTTATTGAGTCATTTATTGTATCAAGCTTTCATCTGTATTGTACCATTTTGATACTTAGTTCGTCAGTGTTTATCCTATCTGCTCTGTAAGAGAGTCAAATACTTGTAAATCATTTATTAATTGAGATAACTACAAGTCAGGGGACTTGGTAGTTGGGGTGTATTGATTACAACTTGTAAGGGGGAGTGTGTTCTAGTGAGAGAACAACTCTTAGTACAGAGTGTGTAATCAATATTTGATTATAGTGGATTGAAAATCCCAGGTGAGGCTTGGGGACTGGATGTAGGTCAGAGAAAGGACCGAACCAGTATAAATCACATTGTGTAAAGCTTTCCTTCCCTACTCCTCTGTTAGCCTCTGTTTTCATTAGTCAAAAACAGAGCTCAATCCTTAATTTTTAAAGATACCCAATTCACCCCCCCTCTTGGGTATTTAGCTCCACTCTTCACACACAAACTAGCGCTCAGAAGCTTGAACACCACACAGACCAAAGACCGAGTCCTCACACGCGGCCATTGTTGCTTCTCCTTTGGCCTTCACACCATCGTAGTTGTTCTGTCATAGAACAAGATAGATCGAACTTGACCTAGGAACAATTCCTAGGGCCTACATACCCTTGAGAAGGATCAAAGTCCACGTAGTTCGATATACACCAAAAAGGGGTGTGGTGTGTGTGCTCTCTGTAAATTCAGAATGGAGAGAATGCACCTGGAGAATGATCTTAGATATAGAGGTCGTTTTTGGTTTCCTCTGTTGGGATCCGTACACGCAGCGGATTAAAATTTTATATGAATCCCGTCCCGAGGATCACTCAGATGCGTTTAAATCAAGGTTAGGGAACCCGAATCATACCTTATAGAGAACTCGGAATCATTTGGAGCCGGAGGTTTTCCTTTGATTTTAGCGAACTAGTAGCTCAAGAATCTACACAAACCCTTTGCGCACATTTTCTCATGGCGATCAAGAAAATTCAAACTGTAGTGAATTCGTCCGCGTCTCGTTCTCTTTGAACTAGTGGGCTACCTTCTCGATCAGCAGAAGTCGACTCTTAGAATCGGCTTCCTCTACCGGTATCCACACGAACAATCTTCGAACACGGACGCGGCAGCGTGCTAGCGCCTCGAACTGTGTGTCTCTCTCTTTTCGCTCTAGGGTTTCTCGCGGCTTTCTAATACACTCGACTAAAAGTCCCGTAGGATTTTCTAAACCCATCGGCGTATTATATTCAAAATTAATCCTCATTAATTTTGAATTTCAAATTTTAATTAAAAATATATTAATTAAATCTATCTAATAGATTTAATTTAATGTATTTATCTAATTCAAATTAAAAGCCTTCTGATTTAATTTATCTCTATAAATTAAATCCGAGAAATGATATCTATCTATTTAATTAAATTTGAGATACAATATCTCAATTTAAATTAAATAGATAATGATATCTTTATTCGAAAATCAAATGAGATATAATATTTCTATTTGTTTTAGATATTTAATTTATCCGATAAATTTAATATAAAACAAATATCATATAATAATATTATAATCTCCATTAAATAATATTATTATATTATTTTCGAATTTAATATACATATATATATATATATATATATATATATATATATATTTATCCTAGATTAAATTCAGTATTCATTTAATCTCAGATTAATCTAAGATTCAATAAATCTGAAAATTTTTACCCGTGTTGGATTATTCTTGTGTGCGACCCTACAGGCCCATATGAGATTGGCAATGGGTCAAGACTGTATCAGCCCACAAGTCGCAAGCGGCCTCTAGCAAGACATTGCGACTACCCAATTCACATGGGGATCGATGACACGATACTACCTATCGTACAACCATGTCACGTCCCTTTTGTCATGTGATAATTCGGTCAAGGATGAGGCATGGATAATGTCAACTTCCTTTTCTTGACCATTACTTTCTCGATTCTCGAGCAGTCTAATAAGTGAAATGGAAACTCTTTTCCATCACAGTATGGCCATACATTTCTTAGACTCACTCATCGAGGGGCCCTGTATTATCTCTCTACAAATGTGAGGGACAAATTCCATCTTGACCATTCACATTCCTCCGCATGAAAACCACTGATCCCGATCCCAGTCTTTATCATCACCTGGTTAAAGGTGACTTTTGACTAGGTCAAAGACCAGTGACTCATCATGTAGGAATCCATGATGATCTCAGGTCATAGGGCGTTGTGACGCGGTTATACATGAGATAAGCTTATGATCTAATCCATGCAGCTTTCTCATAGTGGGTCGGTCCAGCACCTTGTACTCTTACAAGTGCCCATGACTTGGATTCATATCTCCATACCTCATCAAAGTCATACTGGTCTTAACTCATCTTCACTCCCACGTAGATGACCAACCAGGGACATTTAGGATAATCTATAAGATATATCCTGGGATACAGTTATCACCATAAACATGCGAACGAGGTGATAACTTAATGGAGAACAATGACTTGCCCCTAGGGCATAATTTCCAACATCCTCTCCGTTGATCGAGTGTAACTTCTCTTGCCAAGGCGCTTTCCATGATCCAAGCGATTTTCTCCCCACCATCTGCATTATCTCCAATATAATAATAATGGGCATAATCATAAAGATATTGGTAATTTACCTGGTCTAAGAAGGACTAGGGCTAGCCTTTAATAAGCCCATTATTCAAGTCCATAACAAATGCCCCCCAGCCCGGTAGTTCAGGTTTCTGAGTTGCCGGGATGCACTGTTTGTTTAATTGAGACACACGAACTTGGTCTAGATATACACTGCTTATCCGAGTTGTTTGAGAAGAAATAAAATTCCTTGCTTGCTTTCGTAGCGATTTTTATCAGTCTATATTCCTGCATTTAATAACATGTAAGCAAATCATAATCAATGAAAAATACTTACTACTTGTGCAAATTGTTTAGCTTGCTCATTTCCAATGCTTGTCCGAGTTTACATTAATCTCGGTTATTAATAACATGTCTTTCCACGAACAATTCGTCATCCACTCTGTCCCCCAGCCCAGTAGTTCGAATCTCGGGACTGCCGGGATGCATTTAAGATTTAACCAAGATCTGCACACGAAGCCCGGATTTAAACTAGATTCAGTTTAGTCGGGTTCGTCTTCAAATTAAACTTTATGCGGATCCCAGATTTAAACTAGATTTAGTTTAAACCGAGTCTTCCTTCAAAACTCTACACGGATCCCTAATTTAAACTAGATTCAGTTTAAATCGGGTCCGCCTTCAAAACTTAGGATTTACTATCACAAATAATCCAATAAAGGATTTTAAATACACGGAGCTCAGATTTTAACCAAATTCGGTTTAAATCAGGTCTGGCTTCAAAGATTATCACAGATCCCGGAATTAACTAAATTCAGTTAACCGGGATCCACTTTCAAGAATTTACATGGATCCCTGATTCCTTTTGCTCTTCTCCTCCCTTCTCAATGTCGAACCTGAGACCATGTGGTGAGAAATCAATGTTTTTTAACCCACCAACATGGCCCTCACACGTTGACGATGGGGTATTCATCCCTGCTCCGGATGCAATTGCTGCTTCAAACCTGGGCCCTGAGGAGACTCCAGATCTAGACGGCGGAAATCAACACGCACAATCTTAATCATCGTTGCCGGCTCCGCTTTATTAGCTATTTTTGTTTGTAATTGTACATTTAATGTACCGAGTTGTAGTGCCCGTGTTGGGCTCTTGTTACGACAAACTTTTAATTTATAAAATCAAAAGTGTGCCGATTTATGCTTGCTCCCTTTTGTCTTTGCTTTTCGCGAGAAGAGAATGTAAGAGCCAACTTGATCAAGGTCGGCTAGTACACTCGAATGTTTTTTCCTCTTGTTACTCGAATGTTGCTATTTACATGATTTACGAAAATATGTGTTTGCAATATTTTTCGTACATGTTCTTTTTTGGCCATTATTGCGATACAACAAACACGAATTGCTAACCCAAGTTTCCGTTCGCGCATTTTTGGTGGCTTTGCCGCTATATGATCTATAGCGTGTTTTCACTATAGATTCATATTGGGCAGATTGTTCCGCTAGCGATTTTATCGCTACATGATTTATGAATTAATTCAAAATCCATACATGTTTCGTTGCACCTCGTTATCATTGCTACATGTTTCGGAACTGGGTTTATGTACCTCTGGTTCCTACATGTTTGGCTTTGACATGGTGGTATTGTTGTCACATATGGGGCCCGGATTTGAACCAGAGTCGGTTTAATTAGGGTCTCTACCTTCATCCCTTTCGTAGAGACGGACTCCACACGGAGCCCGGATTTTAACCAGATTCGGTTTAACCGAGGTCCGCCTTCAAATTTCTCAATTTGATAGATTTGGAAAGGACATATTCCTGTGCAGCGAGTATATTTTCATTCCATCTGTGTTTTGATATCGTTCCTTTAGGTCCTTCCAAACCTTGCATAATGTATCAGCAAATACAACTCCATTTCATATATTCGGCTCTTTAGCTCATGTATTTCTTTGAGAGGAGGTTTCTAAGACTTCCAATTAAAGCCTCATCTGAGAATGATTGATCAAGAGCAAGAATAAATAGGCGTACTTCCAAGTGTCAAACAGTAAGGCAATTCACAATAAATTGACAAATGGAAATACCAGAATCAAGGGATGGTACCATAACAATACTCATAATTGGTCAGTGCAAATTTCAATCATCATCAATAGAGGAAATTTTAGCCAATCTATTTATTGGCTTAACATCCTCATTAAGAGCAATTAAACATCTTTATGGTTCAGCTCCACAAGTGTCTGAGAAATTGAATTCAACTAAGACAAGAAGCTATGTTGTAGTGACATGCTTTGCACAAAGAGCCAAAAATTCTTCAGTGACTTCCTTGAAGTATGGTTTAAACTTTTTGGCACATCATTTATTTCAGCAATCAAATCACTAACTTTTGAATCGCAATCTACAAGCTTTCCATGAAGTTCAACGTCTTGATTTGAAGCTTGAATAAAAATAAAAATTGTGAAGTAAATAATGAACCTTTTTCCTCCAGATGCGTTGTTGCTCCTAATCTCTTTTGAATGCATCTCCTTTTTGGACTTGCATAAATATTAAATAAAAGAACATAGCTTGTGGATCCATCTTTAGTATTTCTTTGGCAACTAATGTGGTCAAATCTTCCTTCTGATGGCGCCCCACACGCATCAAGCAAAGTTCTCCACATCACAACGTCTAATGTGCGGTCCATTTTATTGATTAACTTAACAGCATCATCAAGTTTCCTAGCCCTGTTTCTGCCGAGAAGACTGATTCTTCCAATGAGGAACTTAGTGTTGAAAAAATCAACATTTTGATAACTTGCAAAAGTAGTATCACCAAGGGCACCAGAAATGCCACTTCTTAAAGGTGATTTGTTGAACATATGTGGTTCCATTAAGAAAAGAAGTCAAACTACTTCCATTTCTGATATAAAAAATGGTAGAAACCCAGCAATTCCATTAAATGGAAATTTGCAATCATCACAGCACTCCAACTTCAGATTCTTCATTGCTGCCCAACTTATGATTGTTCGAGAAATTTTGAAGAACCAATGACATCTCTCGCTACTGCTAAAAGCCTTGAGTGACTCTAGTCACTATCCGGTTATGAACATAATTTGCTATCACGGCTGTCTTGGCCACAATATGCTTCTGCGGCACTGATCAACCTATAAAAAAGAAACTAGCTGTTGTATTCAAAAAGCCATTTAATTGAAAACATAATTTGCAGCATCAATGTGAGAATGTGATTCTGCAAATCAGCATGTGTTTGTAGAAGATTGTGAAGCAATATGATGGAACTGCAGTAAGATATTTGACAGCTTCTGCTTGTCTTCCTGCCAAAAATGCTTCATTCCCTGCAGTCTTGTTGTAAGCCTTTAGAGGCCTCCATAGCAATTTTTCGATCTAAACAAACACCAGCTCCCTTGAGAAAATCTAGATCTATTTCAACCGCGAGAATACAATTTTTTAGTGCACCTCTCATCCTTCCAAGAGACATGCGTATTGAAGCACGCTTGCCATAACAAAACATCAGAGCTCTCATAAATATCATGAACGCTACTCCTTTAGGAATATGTTAAAGTCCTTTAATGCAATAATCCTTAGCCATAGATAAATCTTTGAGGAGCTTTTCCTTTTTACCATTAAACTTTCCACCACATACGGAATCAGTAGGAACCATATCAATTGAGATATTGGGCCAAAGATGTCTGTACTTCATTTCTTCACAATTTATGTGAATAAATATCTGGAAACACGTGAAGCCTTCCTTGATGTGGTACCGCTGCCATAAATGCGACTAAAAAATGCACTACAAGGTAGATAACTTTGAGTTCTGCTGATAAGAACATCCAAAGCAGTAACTGTGCCCCTTTCACCGCAAAGCAAATTGCTGGGTTTGTTCAGATTGACGGTGAGAACAGACGGCACAATGCTGTACGGACAAATCTATGTGATCTTATCCTCCGTCAAGAGCCACAGTGATCTATCTCTTCACACTCGCTTCCTTTTAAACTTCATTTGGAACTAAAGCATCGGAGGAATCAAGAAGATCATTGAAGTCGATTAATCCCCAACAGTCGAGAATTGATCGAAACCTTGAGACTCAGCAGGGCATTAGAAGGATTTGAAGGGTGACCTCGGCCTTGGCATTCGTCCTTCTCCGATGTCACCATCTCGGTATCTCAGGCATGTCGACATCTTATCTCGGCTGGACGTTAGAAGGTCCGGAATAGTGACCTCGGCCTCGAAATTGAAAGCATCACGGACAAGAGCAAGCATCATCCCATGAGTTTGCTAACTGATTAAGCTTCAAAATATTCAATGCCAACCATAGATATGTGGGTACTTTTTGGTAAAGAAATAGATTGATGAACCATTTCAACTAAGCCCCACAAAACATAAAACACCCTGGAGATTACTAAACAGGCAAATCGGCAAAAAACTGCAGAAAATACCACCGAAACACATATTTATAGCCCATGAAATTCAAAAACACACTGCCTGCCTACAGTTGAAAAGTCCTCCACCATCTCTTTGCTTCGCCGCAAAAAGACAATAAAAACAACATATGGGCATTCACGTAATTACAGGGAAATTTAATCCCTAGCAGTTCTCTTTAAGAGCAACCCGATTTCTTTTTGTCTTTATCAAAAGAAACAAATTCAACCTCCTCATACTTGGCAAGAATTATGATAAGAAATAAAGCATGATTTAATTAGATATCTAGACGTCTTCGGGATGGGATAAGAAGAAAATTCGTTCCCAACGCATGCATAGTGTTCACAATCCAAAAGTTCGAATAAAGGAGGAAAGTTTGGAATTAAACTTATCTCCTCTGTATTTTCTCTGAACTACACGTACGGTTGCCACTCAGGAAGGATCATCTTTCTCAATTTCCACCTTAGAACAAACTTTATTTGGGGTCTGGGAGAATCCACAGCTATGAAAATAATGAGCCGAGAGGTATCCCGGCATTTCGACATTGGACCTCGGCCATTCCCTGCGAAGCAGCCTCGTGCCTTTATTGATGTGAGACCACAAGATATGCCCCTTCTATTGAAGTTTGTTCCTCCAACTCCTCTACTATTCTGGGCGACACAGCCATATTGGACCCCGGCAATTGTTCTTTGAAGTTACCGTCTCGGGATCTCTGGCATATCGGCGTCTTTGGACTATCGGATGGGTATCTCGGCATACACTCCTCTAGAATATACATCTCAGGTTGGAAAATTTTCTTGTATAGCAGCAGGCCTTCCTGACTATCTCGGAAACTCAGATAGTAATCTCGGCACTCGGCCAATCTGGACATCCATCTCGGCATACCATTGCAACTCGGATTTGAACATAACTCGGATGGAGCTAATAACAACCATGGTTCTCATTTTCTCATAGCCGAGATTGATTCTCTTGGGACCATGGTCGTTTCTCCTTAGCGATTTTTTTGAGAAACTGAAATAGCGTATATTTATAGGACCTCACTCCGTTGCTATGCTGGGTTGAGCAATCTCGGATGCCAGCTTCAGTTATTTGAAATACACTGTAAGGCATCTCGGATTTGGAGACTACGGCATCTCGGACGTCGGCTACTCCCATCTCGGCCACCTCATAAACAGGATCCCGGCCCTCTAACTTCTCTTTCCTAAAGTGGGTAACCCCGATTTGTAGCCTTTCGTCCGAGTTAATCCGCTTCGATCCTGCGACGCTCAACTCGGCTATGAGATGAACAAGGGAGAAAACCAAAATTGGGGAGGACATTAAATGTTCGCAACTCCCCCGTTCAGATAAATCATTCTCGTGAAGACTGGAGGCAGATATTGAAGATCCACCCCGAACCAGCCGTTGAAATCAGAAATGTTTGGAAACCGTCGAACCCAAGCGTTGAAATCAGATACGTAAAAAAGAAATACCCGAATCAAATGGTGCAAGTTGGTGGTGATTCATGTTTTTATCGAATGAACAGGACCCAAAATCAGTTAATAATATCTTTCTAGAGGCAAAACTGAAACTCTGGAGTTTTTCTTGATTTCCTTTGAATTTCTAGCGAGCCCAAAATTGGAAATCTGCGACGTAGATGGCCTGAATAAACTGCTACTTCTGATATCCACCATCTTTGGTCGCGGGAATCGAAATTTACCGAGTCCCCACGGTCGACGCCAACCCAATGTTCTGTCATAAACAAGATAGATCGGACTTGACCTAGGAACAATTCCTAGGGCCTACGTATAACCCTTGAGAGGGATCAAAGTCCACGTAGTTTGATATACACCAAAAAGGGGTGTGGTGTGTGTACTCTCTGTAAATTCAGAATTGAGAGAATGCACCTGGAGAATGATCTTAGATATAGAGGTCATTTCTGGTTTCCTCTCCATTGATCGTGTGTAACTTCTCTTGTTTAGGCGCTTTCCATGATCCAAGCGGTTTTCTCCCCACCATCTGCATTATCTCCAATATAATAATAATGGGCATAATCATGAAGATTTTGGTGATTTACCTGGTCTAAGAAGGACTGGGCCTAACCTTTAATAAGCCCATTATTCAAGTCCATAACAGTAGTTGTGGCAAGCTCAGATCTGGAGTGATTCGATGAATGAAGAAGGGAATTCTGTACTTAGGATTTAGGGTAATTAAGGTGTTACCGACCGGCCCAATAGGCCTAAGTCCACACCCTGGCCCAACAGCGCCTATAAGGGATCCGCGCTATATTTGGAAAGGATCCGAGATCCCCTATATTTAGGAACTCATTAATAGGAGATCCTCCTACAATCATGGCACCAGCCAATCAGCCCTCAAGGGCTCAATCATGGATATCGCCCATCAATGGGAAGATACGGGCACCAAGCTCCTCTATAAATAGAAGGAAACCCTAAACAGGTGCACACGTTCTATCTTATGCTCTTGTTACTTTCTGCCACACAGAGCACACACCCCACTCCCCTGGCTACGTGCCTTCAAGTTTGTTGCGAACTACGTGGACTTTGATCCCCTCGATGGTACGTAGGCTCTAGGCTTGACACCCTAGTCAAGTCCAATCTCTGTGTTCTTCATACAGAACATTGGCGCCGTCCGTGGGGAACCGTAAACTTCAATCCCCGTGACTACTAATGGTGAGCACTAGAAGCCACAGCAGAAATCCCCAACCGGTGGGAGGAGACCCACAAGCCAGCCGCCCGCCGCCAGACCAGCCGCCGGCACCACCTCGGAGAGGAAGCACCCCAGAAGGACATGTTACTGATACGGTGACTTCCTCCCCGGACAGGGAGCAGCCGCTCCGTGACGAGCAGCCGCGGCATGAAGACCGGCATCCAGAAGAAGCACTCGCGCCATCTCCAACGCGTGATGTCCGAGCAGTTGATGCCGACGTCCGCATGATGAGGAGGACTCAGGAATCGTTCATGCGACGCCTGGAGAACAAGGAAAAACACGACGACCTGCAGAGGCGGGCTGACTTCGAAGCTATCGGAAAAATGATCCAAGAAGCGCTCGAGAATGACCGCCGCGTAAGAGGCCGCCACAGGGGTCGCGGTCATACAAGGAGAGCCTCGGCAGGCGACAGCAGCTCCTCGAGCAACTCTGAGCCGAGGAACCCACGCCGCGACGACGGCGAACCGAGGCGGCGCCCGATTGCAGACCACGGCGGACCACGGTCCCCGGGAGACAGAGGAAACCACGGTGCCGGTCCTAACCGCACCAATCGGCATGAAAGGGAATACCGTGATCGAGAAGAAACCCGCGCTGAGGAAAGACCTCCCCGGCCTCGCCACGGATCGCCTCGGGAATATTGGGTGACGTACCTATCAGAGACGGGAAGATCCCCGTTCTTGAGGGAGGCGGCAACAGCCCGTTTCCCAAAACGCTTTGATTTAAGCAGCCTGCCGAAATACGATGGGAGCCAAGACCCCCGGAACCACTTGGTTACCTTTGAGAAGCTCATGTGGGTCCGACAGATCAGCGGTCCGGTCATTCAGCGCCTGTTTGCGGCTACTCTGGACGGGCCGGCACACAGGTGGCTGACATCTCTTCCGGACAACTCTATCCGAGACTATGAAGACCTCGGACGAAAATTCGAGCTGCACTTCGCCACCAGCAAAAAGCAGCCGAAGACTACGTTCACCTTGAGCAAAGTACGTCAGAAGAAGGGTGAGGCCTTGCAGAAGTATCTGGATCGGTTCCGAGACGTGGCCATGCAAGTACGGTCATTGCCCGAGGATGTCCACGTACACTGCCTGGTAAATGGACTGGATCCAGCATCCCGGCTGGCTCGTCACCTATGCAAGAATCCAGCGTACACCTTGACCGAATTCTATACCGAGGCGAAGAAGTACCTGGAAATGGAGCAGATGGAGGCGGCCAATGCCGATGAACCTGAACGAACTAGGAAGAGCCCGCCCAGCGACGACGAACGCCCGAGAAGGACGAAGACCGACCCGAGACAGCGCAGCCGGGACGGCCGGACAAAGTCTGACCGGGCCGACCAGAAGACCAAGTACGACAGTTACACCCCGCTGAACGTCCCTCGGTCCCAGGTATGGAAGGAGGTAGCCCAGACCGAGATGAAGCGGGTGGACAGGCCAAAGCCGATCAGAGGACGCTCCAACACGGACCGTTCCAAGTTCTGCAAGTTCCACGACTGCAACGGCCACACCACCGATGAGTGCTATGACCTCCGCGACGCAATCGAGAAGTTCGTAAGGGATGGGAAACTGCGTCAGTACGTGATCAAGACTCAGGGAAGGACGAACGGGAAACGCAACGACCGCGCCCGCTCCAGAAGTCCGCCCAAGGAGTCCCGAACTCCGGGAAAAAAGCAGAAGGCGGCCTCGGACGACGAATTTCCCGACGTCGACTTCCAGTGCAACGTCGTCAGCGGAGGATTTGGGGGAGGAGGAGACACAATGAGCCAGCGAAAGAAATATCTCCGCGAGGTATTGACCGTCCGAGACCCCCCTAAATTCAAGGAAGACCCAAAGAAGCCTCGGCCGCCTGCCCTAACCTTCACGGATGAAGAATTGGAAGACGTCATACCCGGACATCTGGACGGACTGGTAATCACCGGAACCCTGATAAACTGTCGTGTTAAAAGAATTTTTGTGGATGCAGGAAGTTCAGCGGACATCATAAGTTGGGATGCCTACAAAAGGATGCACCTCGACAAAGAGGACCTTAAGCCTTGCAAAACCACCTTGGTGGGTTTCAATGGCGAGCAATCCTTCCCAAAAGGCTACATCGACCTCCGGTTAACTCTGGGCACCAAAGAAGCCTTCAAATCGGAGCGGGTACGATTCGTAGTTGCTGATTTCCGGTCCCCTTATAACGTGATCCTGGGGCGACCAACGATCCACAATTGGGATATCCTAGTATCCACCAAGCATCAGAAGCTCAAGATGGTCAATAGTAAAAACCAGATAGTCGTGGTCTCTGGGGACCAGAAAGAGTCAAGACAGTGCTACTACGAAGCTCTCCGGGTCGAGGAAGGAGGAGCATCGTCTCCACCCCGGCTCGGATCTAATGAGCAAGTAGCCGAAGCCGCCTCGGGTGGACGCCCGCGGCAGCAAGTCAGCATGGTCGAGTTGGACCTCCGGGAGCCGGACAATCCGAGGCCCGAACCAGAGGGAGAGCTGGAGGAGATAATGCTAGGCGAGGACCCATCCAAGACTGCCAAAATTGGCCGTAATATGGACCACGGCCTGAGAGACCTCATGATACGCTTTTTAAGGCAGAACCGTGACGTCTTCGCATGGACCTCGGCCGAGGTGCCCGGCATTGACCCCCACTTCTGCTGTCACAAGCTCGGCATATGGCCAGGGTCTAGACCCGTGGCACAGAAGAAGAGGAACATCGCGGACAATAGGCAGAAGGCCCTGGAGGACCACATTGAGGAACTCCTAGCGGCCGGCTTCATTCGGGAGGTACAATACACCACTTGGCTCTCCAACGTAGTCATGGTCCTCAAGCCCAGCGGCAGATGGAGAGTGTGTGTCGATTACTCCAACCTCAACAAAGCCTGTCCTAAGGACTCCTACCCGATGCCCAACATTGATAAGCTGGTGGACAACTCGGCTGGGTACCAACTCCTCTCCTTCATGGATGCCTACTCCGGCTATAACGAGATCGCCATGCATCCCGAGGACCAAGAAAAGACCGCCTTTATAACCGATAAGGCAAATTATTGCTACAACGTCATGCCCTTTGGACTGAAGAATGCCGGGGCCACCTACCAAAGGATGATGAACCGAGTTTTCGAGGATCAGATCGGGCGTAACATAGAAGTCTACATAGACGACATGATCGTCAAGTCAAAACTCCCAGAAGATCACATCCGGGACCTAGAACAGACGTTTGAGAAGTTAAGAAGACATCGAATCAGGTTGAACCCGGCCAAGTGTGCCTTCGGGGTCCCAGCAGGGAAATTTCTAGGCTTCATGTTAACGAACGGAGGGATAGAGGCCAACCCGGACAAATGCAAAGCCGTGCTCGACATGCAGCCCCCGGGGTCTAAAAAGGAGGTACAGCAGCTGACGGGCCGACTAGCCGCATTGACGCGCTTCTTGCCAAAGTCGGCCGAGAAAGCCCTACCTCTTTTCAAGCTGCTAAAGAAAGAAACCAGGGGTGGATGGAGCCCGGACTGTGACGCAGCATTCGAGGAAATTAAGAGATGTTTGGCATCCCCTCCGGTGCTCACGAAGCCGGACCCAGGAGAGACCTTATTCCTCTACCTATCAATCGGCAATGAAGCCGTGAGCGCTGCCCTAGTAAGGGAGTCCGAGGCAGGGCAGACACCAATATACTTCACCAGCAGGGCCTTGCAAAGCTCTGAAATCCGGTACCAGAAGCTGGAGAAGGTAGCTTTTGCTCTACTCACAGCCGCGAGAAGACTCCGGTCGTATTTCCAGGGACACCGGATTGTCGTACGAACCAGCCAGCCGATCCGGCAAATTCTGCATAAGCCGGACCTGGCAGGGAGGATGACCAATTGGGCCATAGAGCTATCAGAGTTTGACATCGCTTTCGAAGCCCGGCAGGCGATCAAGTCCCAGGCACTCGCAGACTTCATTAGGGAACTCACCCCGGCCATAGTCAGTGACGGGACGTGGAAGGTCTATGTGGATGGGTCGTCCAATGCGAAGGGCAGCGGTGCAGGAGTCATCGTGGAAAGCCCACAGGGAGTAGCCACCGAACACTCTCTTCAGTTAGAATTCCAGACCTCTAATAACCAGGCCGAATATGAGGCCCTACTGGCCGGACTACTCCAGGCAAAGGATAATGGCGCCCAACGAGTAAAGGTCTTAACCGACTCGTAGCTCGTCGCGGCTCAGATAAACGGCACCTACCAAGCGAAGGGCCCGCTTATGGCAAAGTATCTAAATAAAGCCAAAGAGCTGATGGCCGAATTCGAAGAGGTCACAGTGTCCCATATCCCCAGAGAAGAGAACGCGAGAGCCGACATCCTCTCTAAGTTGGCAAGCACTAAGGGGCCGGACAACCATAGGACCGTGATACAACAGAACCTGGCCGAGCCCAGCTGCATCATGGCCATTTTTGGAGGGGCCGACTGGAGAAAGCCTATTGAAGACTACCTCGAGAGGGGAATTATCCCCACCGACCCGACAGACGCAAAAAAGCTGATCAGAGAAGCCGCCCTCTATGCTATGGTCGACGACCAACTATACAGGAAGGGACTCCATTGCCCAATGATGCGATGCCTTGGAGATTCCGAAGCCAAATATGTGCTGGCCGAGCTACACGAAGGCGCTAACGGCCACCACATGGGGGGCAAGGCATTAGCCCGGAAAGCGTTGCGCGCCGGCTACTACTGGCCGACTATGAGTCAGGACGCCATGGAGAAGGCCAAGACATGCGACAGTTACCAGAAGCACGCCAGGGTCATATGGCCACCACCCTCTGAACTTAAAGGAATGCCAGCCCCATGGCCCTTCTTCAAGTGGGGCATGGACATCCTCGGACCCTTTCGGCCGGCGCAAGGGCAGTGTAGATGGCTCATCGTCGCAGTCGACTACTTCACCAAATGGATCGAAGCAGAGCCACTCGCCACAATAACGTCGGCCAGAGTGATGAAATTCTTCAGGCACAACATCGTCTCTCGTTTCGGCATACCAGCCGAGGTCGTCACGGACAATGGGACCCAATTCGTGGACCATCGTTTCCAGGCACTAATGTCCGACTTGGACATTAAGCAGCACTTCTCGTCCGTCGAACACCCACAGACCAATGGCCAGGCTGAAGCCGCCAACAAAATCGTCCTCGACGGACTAAAGAGGCGAATGTTGCAAGCCGAGACCAGCTGGACCGAACAGCTCCACAGTGTCCTCTGGGGGTACCGCACGAGCGTACAGTCTTCGACTCAAGAAACCCCGTACAGGCTGACCTATGGATGTGAGGCAATGATCCCGGTTGAAATTGGACAGCCATCCTGGAGAAAGGTGAGAGCCGGGCAAGAGGGGCAGGGATCGAATGACGACGCCTTGAAGACTGACTTGGACCTCATTGATGAAATCCGGGTTACAGCGCACTGCCGGGAACTAGCCGCCAAGCAGCTACTCGCGGCTAAGTACAACAGAAAGGTCAGACCCCGGTCTTTCAACCGAGGCAACCTAGTACTCCGACGGGCCGACATAGGCAACAAGAATGCCAAGGACGGGAAGCTGGCGGCGAACTGGGAAGGGCCCTACCGGATTAAGGAAAAGCTCGACGGAGGAGCATATATCCTCGAGACTTTGGCACGAAAGCCAATCAAAAGGACATGGAATGCCGATAAGCTGAAGATCTACTATAGCTAGACCCTTTCTCGGCAGCGTTTGTTAGCTTTTACGATTATTCCTTTCCTCGCATTTGTTTTCCTTTCGTCTTGAGTCCAAGTTATGTCATTTCTGATTATGATGCTTTGTAAGGCCCCGTAGGGCTATTTCTTTTCATCAATAAAGGATCCCGCTGGGAATATTTACCAAAACGCACAAAGCTTAAGCATAAAGCCTGAGCCGCTTAGCTCGGCCAAAGGCAACAAGGCCGAGGCAATGAAGCCCGGCTAAGAAACCAAAAGCCGGGGTTACTAACCCCGGCACCGGTAGACGGCCCCGAGGTCACAAACCCGGCCAGAACCAAAAACATCTAGATGTACAAAAACCGGCCGTCGTACTCCGACAGGCATTGGTTAGAGCTCGGCAAAGGAATCGAACACGGCCCTTTGTGAAATTGACGCGTCAACGCTCGCCAGGCTAAGCAAGCCGCCTGCCATGCCGACCCTGATCAGGTCAAAATGTCCGACTCCAGGCAGACGAAGCCTCGGTTTGACACGTGGTAGTCCCGCCCTTACGCCGGTACAACTTGATCCAACTAAAAGAAAGTTGGAGCTCGGCTGCTTGAAAGCCGGGCCGAGGCAGTATGGTTAGTTATGCCTGACGAGGCTGAAACAAGACAACCTTGCCCCAACCTCCCGCGACTAAGTGTGGTAGAGAAACAGCGGCCTGTACCTATGCAGCCGACAAACACTAAAGCTTGGGCAAAAGAATGATAAAATTATCCATTGACTAAGTTGTCTACACGGCCCGTACCCACACGGCCGACCGACTCTTAAGCTCAGACAAAAGGATTGCAAAATCCATTGTCTAGAGCATCCAGACGGCCTGCAACCATACGGCCAAAAGAACACCCAAACCTAGACAAAAGCGAGATAAGCTCACCCATTGTCTAAGTTATTTAAACGTCCACACAGCCGACTGACGAAAAAGGATGATACAAAGTTAAATCGTTCATTGTCGAATCCAGACAAAAGTGACGGTAAAAATTAAAACAGGTACAGATCGCGGCACAAGGCAAGATAAATTGTTGTTAGTCGTTCAAAGTCTGTACAAGAATGGCACCAAGGCCAAAGAAAAGCAAAAATTACAAGGGCTCTAACACCCCAAGAAATGCAAATAGAAAAAATAAAAGCTAAGCCGAGGAGCCCGACCCAGCATCAGCTTCCTCCTCCGGCCCGGTCCCGGTAGCACCCTCCACGGCCTCTTCATCAGGGTCCTCGGCGGTTTGAGGCTCGAATGGGAGGAAAGATCCATCGTCCTTGACAAAGGCACGATGATCATATCCTTCCACTCGAAGCTCAACCCCGGGGTTGAGGTACCGGATCTGGAGCAAGGCTTGCTTAAAGCAGGCCTCGGCAGTCTGCACCAGGGCGTCTGTAAGCTCCCGGGAGGACACCTTCTCAGCAGCAAGGGCTGCCCGAGCCGCCTTTTCCTACCCGGCCAAAGCAGCCAGCCACTCCTCCAAAGCCTTGGCCGCAGCCAGGCTCTCGGACCTCTCCTTCACGGCCCGGGTGCACTCCACGGCAACCGACTCGGCATGCTCCTGGGACAGTTGTAGCTCCCGCTCCGCCCGGACCGCCGCGGCCTTCACGGCCTCCAGCTCCGCCCGGACCCCCTCCAGCTCCGCGAGGGCCGCATCCCGCGCCGCCAGGCCTTTGGCCAGCTCCTCCCCGGCCGACATAGCCTTCGCCTCAGCTACCTCAAGCTCCTCCTGCAGCTCGCCAGCAGAAGCGGCCTTGGCCTCCGCAGCCGACAAACTCTTGGTCAACTCCTCGACCTGTGCCCGCAGCCTCTGGACATCAGCGTGGGCACGAGCATATTGCTCCCGGACGAGGATCAGGGCTTGGTTATATCCCACCGCCCGGCAAAGCTCTGCCTGGTTCCTGTGCAGCTCATCCAGGGCCGGTCGAGTCAGGGCAGCACAGCCAGTGAAGTGTCGGGGGGGGGAGGAAGGCGGTGGAAACCTCAGGAACTACCCCATCATGCCAAAGACGGCCACGGGCAAGAAGAGACTTCGGCGGCGGTGGTGGCGGAAGCGAAGATGACGAAGGCAGATCCGGCAGAGAGGAAGGAGGATCATCGGCGAAAAACTCAGCCTCAACCTCCTCATCGGAAATCGGGGCCTCACGCCCCTCAGAAGCCTGCGAACCGGGCACCGGGCTTGGGTCCACAGCAGCGACTTCCCGGCCCTCAAACACCGGAGCCCCCCCCGAGGAAGCAGCCTGTGAAGCCGAGGCGGAAGAAAGGCCATCAGCAGCAGGGCCTTTGGCCTTCTTAGGGGCCGGGGCAGAAGGAACACCGGCAGTGGAAGAAGCCGCCCGCTTCTTGGGACGACTCGTAGGCGCGGCGGCCGCCCTCGACAAGCGAGCGTATAGCGGCAGGTCGTCCATAGCCCTAGCTGCAAACAAACAGAAACAAAGTAGATCAGAAACCACCGATTCATAAGAACAATACTGAAAACAAAAACAAACACAACTACTAGTGACCCTACAGGAGGAAGGCGCCGGCTCGGCGGAAATATAGAAGCCAGCCGGCTGCACACCGTACTCGGCAACCAGGGCCTCGAGCCGTGGCAAAGCAGAAACCGATTCCGGCACCAGGTCTTCGAGCGGAACCTGGTAGGAGATGGCCTTAGCCTTGTAATGACCTTCCCCCCAATACAGCGGGAACCGACCACCATCCTCTAAGAACCACGGCCGCTCCCCCGGGACGGCCTCGATCTTGAAGAAAGCCCCCTTAAACCGTTTGAAGGAGTCGGAAAAGGGCGTCATCAAGTGACGGTCTGGGTTGATCCGCAGGGATACCATGCCCCTCAGATTGTCACCCCTCGCGGACGAACTAGGGGCAAAAGGTCCGAAGAAGTGGAAAAAGAGGTTGGCGGTACAGGGGATGGGGAGCGGAAAATGGCCGCATAACCGCTCGAAGGCCACTAGGTATCCCCAACCGTTCGGATGAAGTTGTGTCGGGGCAAGACGAAGATGCCGCAACGCCTCCATCTGGAAGGGGGTGAAAGGGAGAGAAACTCGGACCCGAGTCAAGTAGTCCCGGTAAAAGAAGAAAAAGTCCGGCTGACCCTCGGTCCGAGCCGCACATACAGGCTCCTCAGGACCCGGACGCCTAAGGACGCATCCGGGCATGGCCGGGACCTCCAGCCGTGCTATGTCTACCTCCGACATCAACGACGTTGTTGCCAGCACGTCGTGCGATACCCAGCCGTATCGGCGAATCAGGGCTTTGGACGGACTGAGAGAGTCCGAACCACCGGCCTCCGAACGCTTTTTTGAAGATCCCGACTTGGGAGCCATAAATAAGCCTATATGAAAATAAACAAAGCCGGTATTAGCAAAGAAGCAGAAATACCTGGCGCAGGCATAACAGCAGGTACTAAAGAAGGCCGACTAGGACGAATAGGGACACGAGAGGGGGCAGCCGGGACAGACCAATGCCGGCAGGAGCCTAGAATAGATGAGGCCTCGACATCTCTATCACCCGCCATCAATACGGAAGCCTCCGCCAGGCAGTCCCAGCAGGGGCCGGCATAACCCTCTGGGGCAGACGTCGGGCAAGCAGTAGAGGGACCCTCGTAAAAATTCAGTGGCCGAGCCATCACCACCGGAGATTGGGAGCTGGAAGAGGAACCCACCAAGGTCCCACCAAGCGATTCTGGAGGAAGAGCGGATGCAAGCGCCCGGAAGGGTGAGCGTGGAATTGAAACGGAAACCCTTCCCGTGGACGGGCGAGCCCCACCTCGCCACGGACGCACAGCGCCACCTCGGCGCGAAGGATCCAGGATTCCCGAAGCAGGCGGTTCACCTCCAAGAACCCAGTAAGTAGCCCGCGGGAGACGCGCACGAAGGAGCATTTCCTCCTCAGGCGTCAATGGAGCTGCTGCAGAACCAGGGATACCTCTACCCCTCACCATGGTCAGAAACCTAAGGCGCTAAGAGCAGTGTCTAGGGAAACAATGGGACGAATTTCGGGTGCACTGACTCTAAAGAAACCCAGGAGACCCGGAAGGAGGGAAGAGTGATGACGCAAACAACGAAGAATAAACGGTAAAAGAGAAAGAAATACCGAACAAAATGACGGGAAAGTGGCACAATACCTGTTATGTGAAAGAGGAAGGAACTAGAACGCTGGAAGACGGCGAAAGTTCCGGGCACAAAGAATCCCCTCTGAAGCTCTAGAGAAACCAGAGAGTGAGCTGAGAGAGAAAATGTAGTAGCGGGAAAAGTGGGAAAGAAGCACAGAGAAGGCTATTTAAACCGAAATCCTAGCACAAGAAGGGTACAACGGTATTTTCCCATACAGACGAAACGAGATTGGCGCAGCACGACGCCAGCGCAATAAATGCGCACGGGCCTCGAGAAACGAGAAGGCGCGACGGTTGCAGACTCCCTCCACTAAGGATCTGACAGCTGTAAAACCACAGTGACGGTTCACGTAGGGGGAAAACCAAAGCATACGAAGAATCCCAAAAGGCAAGAGAACGCTTGGGGACCCGGACAGGATAAAAACCGCCCGGGCATAAGCAAAACCGACGTTCTGGGCGGGGCGAGAACCGATGGAGCCGACCACAGTCCCAAGCCGAGCTAAGGGCCACGGCATCCGAAAGCCGACCCAGTCCGAAAAAGAGGACCTCGGACGTAAACGGGCACGGGGCTCTAAACATCTCGGCCATCCAGAAGCCTGAACGACCAAGCTGGGGGGCAACTGTTACGGACCAGCCCAATAGGCCTAAGTCCACACCCTGGCCCAACAGCGCCTATAAGGGATCCGCACTATATTTGGAAAGGATCCGAGATCCCATATATTTAGGAACTCATTAATAGGAGATCCTCCTACAATCATGGCACCAGCCAATCAGCCCTCAAGGGCTCAATCATGGATATCGCCCATCAATGGGAAGATACGGGCACCAAGCTCCTCTATAAATAGAAGGAAACCCTAAACAGGTGCACACGTTCTATCTTATGCTCTTGTTACTTTCTGCCACACAGAGCACACACCCCACTCCCCTGGCTACGTGCCTTCAAGTTTGTTGCGAACTACGTGGACTTTGATCCCCTCGAGGGTACGTAGGCTCTAGGCTTGACACCCTAGTCAAGTCCAATCTCTGTGTTCTTCATACAGAACATAAGGAATTTTGAAAAGTTACAAATAATCAATCTCCAAGTTCACAAAGTTCCAAATCACCCTGTCACTTCTTTTTGTTCTTGCACCGACGATGAAATGTACCAAATTTCTTCACCTATTAATCACCGATGATGAAAAGTCAAATCCTGCCTTTACTCTACACAGTTCCACCTTCAGCTAAACCACATGTATATATATCTTCGAGCCTTCTCATATCACGTATAATCCTAAACTTAAATTTTGCACCTCACAAAAGACTACAAAATAATGGCCAACGCCCATCTTCAATCACAGTGCTTTTCGCTAAGCAATTAATATTCCCAACAACTTCACCACCCAAACCACAACAGGTCATACTTTCATTAATACTCCTAACGAATATTTATTGGATCACAGGCCTGTCTCTCTTACCACACTCAGACCAGTACTCTCTCAACGCAAAGATGGAAGGCCAAAGAAGTAAAGTGTCATCATGCTCCTTTGTGTCGTACTGCTTTCTTTTTTGGGTTCAGTTGCTTCCTCTTGCTACCGGTGGTAAAGTTCCGGCGCTCATCGTCTTTGGAGACTCCTCCGTGGATGCCGGCAACAACAACTTCATCCCGACGGTTGCCCGGAGCAATTTCGAGCCGTATGGCCGAGACTTTCAAGGTGGAAAACCGACAGGGAGGTTCAGCAATGGGAGAGTACCAACAGATTTCTTATCTGAAGCTTTTAGAATCAAACCGTACATACCTGCCTATTTGGATCCCAAGTATAACATCTCAGATTTTGCCACTGGAGTTACCTTTGCTTCTGCTGCAACTGGTTATGACAATGCAACTTCAGAAGTGCTGGTAATATAGCCTACACAAGCTAGTGGTCCTTTTTTTTTTTTTTTTAAATATATATATAACTATAAATCAGACCCTCTTGAGTTTTTTTTTTTTTAAAAAAAAAAGAATTTTTTTTCCCTGTTTCTAAGATTTTTTATATTGTTTTTAGAAAATTTTCATCATGGCTTAACCATTTAAGAATTTTTCAGTTTGATCTTTACTGATTAACAATTTTGTGAATATACATTAAATTTTTTATATTATTTTAATAGATAAGGAAGTGAAACTAATTTATATTTAATTGTTAATATATATAAATATGATATTGATATAAATAAAATATTAATAATATAATAAAAATTACGGAAAAAAACTTTTCCTATATTTTTAATTTAGCCTTTATAGTTTAAAAATCTATAATCGGGGCCTCAAAAAAAATAAAGAACAAGTCTTATTTAACTCGATGGAATCACCTATACAATGACCTCTACTCCGTCAACAACTAAATTCACCCTCCTCATCCATGCCTCCAAGCGTCTTCTTTGTTCATGTCCAAGCCCCCCTAACTTAAACAATTTTCAATCGCACCACACCTATTGTTCTTTATCTCTGTTATCCCAACTTTATGTTCTTGTTATCTCTTTAGAGTTCAACATTATTCACTAGCAGTTTGGTAGCTAGAACTTTTCTTTAAGCTTATTAGACACATTATCACAAATAGCTCTAGTAGTATTTATCAACTTGATGAGCCGCCTAATTTATATTCTATGCGAAACATCTTCATTAATTTCACTATTCTTATGTATAATTTATACATATATCTCAACTTTGACACCTATGTAATGATTTATTCTCCCATCTTAACCTCAAAATCTCTATAAATTTGCTCCTACCATAATTGCAATGCATGTATTTTATTGTACTCCTATTGAGAAAGAAACCTAACTTTGACTCCAATTTCATTCTCCATAACTCAAGTCTAAATTTAGTATCTTCCCTTAATTTAGCCATAAGAACTATATCATCAACGAAAAACTTCCAGCTAGGAATTTCTTCTTGAATAAGCGTGTACTTAGTTTAAAGAGTTTTTAATTTAGTCCTTATTTTATAGGTAAAGATACAAAAATACTAATAATGTTTTGTACTATAAGCATCTTGCAAAATTAATATTTGATGGGTGCAAAAGTAACAATAAACAATTTTTAAGATAGCTAAAATGAGAACGTTGTTAAGTTTAACAATGTTAGCCCTTATAAATAGGGGAGAGTGAATAGGCCTCGCTTGACAAAAGTAACCTACAATTAATAGTTAACATAGTCAAACTTAAGACGTTATCAATTTAGCTACCTTAAAAATTGTTTATTATTATTATTACCCAAATTATACTAGATGCTCAAAGTGTAAAACATTATTACTATTTTTTCACATTTACCCTTATATTATTTTTGTCAACATGTTATTACTACATATTGATGTTAGTTTAACCACGTTGATATCTACAATTTGATTACTCTAATTGCAATAGTTCAAAATATTTCCAAAACTATTGACAAAAAAAAATTGATAACCCTTTGGACCACCTAATATCTAGCGCTTTTTCTAGATCCATAGGCTTTGTGACCACCAAATGCCTCTTTCTAGTCGTCTTCTTAAATAAGATGGGATTCAAACTTAGTTCGCCTATAATTAGTTCACCACCAAACCAAGTATCTTGGCTATTCACAAAATTTTAACTCGGGAGACTAAAGAAAAAATTTCATGGACTGGTAGACGGTGGTGTTCATCAGATCAATAAAGCTTTTTAAGATATAGGGTCCAGATGAAATATTTAACCCCAAAATTTTAGTTACGCACTGCACATCTATATGTGTGTATTAGATATAAATATATATTTGTGATAATTACATTTCTAAGTTCACTCCAATATCTGCCATAATTTGCAGTCCGTGATACCATTATGGAAGCAACTAGAATTCTACAAGACATACCAGAAAAATCTCAGAGCCTACCAAGGAGAAACCACGGCAAAAGGGACGATAAGCGAAGCATTACACATTATGAGCCTTGGAACAAATGACTTCCTGGAGAACTACTATACCTCGCCGGGCCGGTCAACGGAGTACACGCCGCAACAGTACGAGGACTTTCTGGTTGGGATCGCCGGGAACTTCATCCGGAAACTGTACGGCCTGGGTGCAAGGAAGATATCACTCGGAGGCTTGCCGCCAATGGGGTGCTTGCCGCTGGAGAGAACAACCAATGTTGTTGGCGGGAACGAGTGCGTGAGCAGATACAATGACGTGGCTCTGGAGTTCAACGGAAAGCTCAAGAAATTGACCACCTCATTGAACAAGGAGCTTCCTGGGATCAGATTGGTGTTTTCGAATCCCTATTACTCGTTGATGCATATCATCAGAAACCCTGCTGAATATGGTAAGGCTCAAGTAAGACATGCCTTTTTTTTTTTTTTTGTGTGGATATATAGTAAGACATGCCTTACATGCAAGAGGGTGTCAATGCCATACAAGATTTACAACCTTTGTTTTATCTAAATTACACGAACTTTTTCTTTATTTTATAAATTTATATAAGCTTTTCTTGAAATTAAAATATATGTTTCACAAACCACTCTTATATTTTTAAATTCATTTTTCAATTTTGGAGTGAAACAATAAGTTTTCATTATAACTTCTATTTCAATAAAAATTTTAAATAATAAGTCAAAAATTTAGAAAAGATAAATCACAATATTTGATCATTTACTCACTATATATAGAGATAATAAGTAATATATAGAATTTTTCTTCAATGATATTCTATATTCTGAATTGTACTGTTTGAATTATATATATATATTAGAAAAATTAGAATATACAAAAAATATCTATAATATTCTAAAAATTTATATCATATTTTTAAAAATATTCTCAACAAAAAAATTATGAAATTCAGAATTTAGATTCTCTAAACTAAATTCAAACTGTTGAAATTTAATAATTCACTAAATTGAAATATATACCCCCAATAATTTACAGCACAAGTAATCACCTACGTATGCGCAAATGGGCGCATCAAAAATCTTATGCACTACAATTTGTTCATTACTATAAATTTGTTGTCTGATATTTTCTATTATTTTATTTATTTTTGCTACCCAAAAAAAAAATCACAACAGGGTTCGATTCGACCTCAGTGGCATGTTGTGCGACTGGAATGTTCGAGATGGGATATGCATGCAGCAGAGGTGGAATGTTCAGTTGTTCAGATGCTTCCAAATATGTCTTCTGGGACTCTTTTCATCCATCGGAAAAAACCAATGGTATCATAGCTGCTCACCTTGTGAAGACTGCTTTAGCTCAGTTTTTAGAATAATAAAAATGTATATATGAAAAAAAAAGAATAATAATGATATATAATTATTATTATAATATATGCTCTTATTTGTATCAGTATATATAAATGGCTTGCAGGTTCAGATGCCGTGGTAAAATATACTTATAAACGTTAATGTGTACGTACGACTACATAATATTCTGATCTATCGATGCAAGGGGAAATAAGTAGAATATATATTCTGTAATGAGTGTTGTAATATTGTTGTCTTTGATGTGAATAATATATATAGTGTTTGTGTTTTACTGTTTTAGCATACTCCATTGCCACTTTTACCTTTAATTGAGGATTTGTCTATCTTTTGCTTCCGAATTAATTTTTGGTATGGAAAAGAATATGTTTGAGTCAACCTTCAATTTTATCCATCATATACTTGTATGTATCTTTATAATTTTTCTCAACCTTTAGTTTTAGAGGTTCACACTTCTCATGTTACATGAGAAGAAGATGATTCCTACACACATGAAATGGTGGGACCCATATCTTTTTAAAAAATAAAAAACTCAAATACGAAAATTGAAGTAACTATGACATGAAAATACACTTCTCCTACAACATGAGAAGTATATTTCCCTTAGTTTTATCTATATAACCATAGGCGGATGCAAGTGTATGAGAAGGGGGGCAAGTGACCCCCTTAAATTATGATGAAGTTTTAAAAAATAAGGGAATTAAAATTATAATGTAGTTAATGACATTGAGAATAAGACAATTATGATAAAATTTCAAAAAAATAAGGCATAGAAAGATGAATTGTAATTATTTTTATTGTAATATGCTTTTGTTATTAAAATATATATAATTGAACTTACTGAGTGCTCACCCTTCATTGTAATTTATGTAGCTGTATTTCTAACAGCATTTAGCCTTACTTTTCTCTAAATGATAGATTTGTAAAATAACTACATCTTTTATTACATCATCAGTTTACACTTGATTTTATGAATATTTTTTTGATATTCTTTTCTTTTCTTGTTTATATTCTTTTATTTTTTAATGCATTTAAAACTTTCCCTAAAAAAAAATAATTTCGACGACGCTGCCCCGAAATCCCCCACCAATTGTGTCCCTTTTATAATTTTCTGGATCCGCCCCTGTATATAACTTCAAACTTACTAAAGGAGTCCTTCTAATTTACAAATTTTTTATTTGAGTCTGTACGGTGAAAATTTTGACATAGATATTATTTTTTATGTTATTAATCATGATAAACTAATGCTATAAAAGAGATATAATTAAGTACGGATGAAATCTTACCAAAATAAAAAAAAAAAATAATTATGAACTGTACCGTGGCACGTTCACTAAAAGAATGTGCTGATAATTAATGAGAGAGGGAAATAATTTGTAGAGCATTCTACATTTAATTGTAGTATTACTATCTTATTTATTCACTCCAGTTATCATTTAAAGTCTATAAATCAGAGGTTTATTGGCTTATTGATGAACAATTTTTCAATTTTCATCTATTGAGAAGAATTAATTAGCGAGATAATCGACTTTCTATTGGATTATAACTTCTCTTCCGCATGATCGTCTCAAATTCTTTGCTCCTTTTTACATCAACAAATAATTGTTTCAATCTCACAACAACTGAAAAATATCATGATATCTTTTCAGGAGACCCCTTAGTGATCACATACATATAACAGTTATAATTCATAATAACATATTTTGTAGTTAAATAAGTGTAATTTTGGAATTGTATTTTATTAAATTTATAAATATGCTTACATATGTAATTAGTTTTACATATTTTCTCCCTACACTCAATCCTAGTATAAAATGGCTTTTTTTCCTACAAAATGAATACACATATCGTTCTTTCTTTATATTTGTAAAGATAAACATGCATGGACAAAATAAAAGAAGACATTCAGAAAAGAGAAAACAAAAGAATTGAAACTGAAGCTAACAATGATACAAAAGAACTGACTTCAAAGCATCGAAAACACCTATTATGATTATAAAGGGTGAAGACTAATTAAATTATTTAGCCATGACAGAAAAGGGTAGAGCTAATCATTAAGGCCCTGTTTGTTATAGGGAAGATTTGAGAAAGGAAATGAAGTGAAAGGAAAGGAAAGGAAGATTAGGAACAAACTTGAAAATGCGAGCCGTTTGGTATACTAGGGAATGGAATTTTAAGTTGAAGGAAAATGATATGTTTGGTATGAAGAATTGGGTGTTGGTTAAATGGGAAAGTTAAGTGAAATTCCCACAATGCCCCTAAGCCATTCAAACGCTAGCGTTGGGTTCGAACATAAAGCACTAAAGAAACAATGCATTCAAACGAAAAATTGGATAGTAACCAAACTTGTGTAGCTGTTTATATAAGAACATTCTAGGAACAACAATATGATAGAAATAGAAGTAGGCATTTTCGACAGAAACAATAGTAATAGAAATGCAAGACAGTTAAAAGCCACATCGCAGACCCAT